>CM060977.1:120368294-122868294 GCA_030765065.1 Deroplatys truncata | reverse complement strand
GAAAGTTTACAGTGTATTCTTTTCCCTTGCCATGCATACGAGAGACCCCGCCGACACGTACAACCATGAAAGAGACCCAGCGAATCAAAAGTGAAGTGAAATGAGAATGGAGTGAAATGGAGGGACAGAAAATTCGGGGAATAGCATTCGCCTAGCGACCCGGGGAAACCCCGAAAACACCCATGGGTCAGGAAGGCCGGTCACGGATGGGTGCTACGTTTATTTCACTCTTAAAATACGTTGACAATGCAATCTCTCCACTTCTACAATTAGTATATTACGTTGTACACCACCAAATTCAACCAGGTGATCATGCAATTAGGCGCACATTTTATGAGTGGAGTCTCAATAGTGTACACAATGGCGAAATACACCCATATTTAGTATTTTTCGCGGACGAGACTTAGTGCCACCTTCATGGATATGTGTGTACACAAAATAATCGTGATTGAGCTCTGACAAACCTAATATTGTTCATGAGGTACCCCTTCATGACGACAAAAATGGTGAATGGTGCAACATGAGCCGAGAAAGAGTTATAGGGCCAATTTTTTTCGAGTCAACAGTTGACGCGTACATACGTGAATACAATTTGCCCCTCCCCCTTTTTTAGAGAATTAACGACAGCGAGCGTGATTTTGCCTTTTTTAAAACAAAACTCTGCAACAGCTCATACGGCCAATATTTCGATGAGAACAACTGAAAGTGTGTATGAGGACAGAATTATTAGTAGAGATTTGTGGACCCCTCGGTCCCCCGACCTAACCCCCTGCGTTTCTATCTCTGGGGTAAACTTAAAACATAAAGTGAGTAATTAAAACAAAGTATACAAGACAAACCCACACATCCTGGAAGAATTAAAATAAAATATCCGACAGAAAATTGCTAGTATTTCTCATCGTGTACTATGGCAAGTGATGGATAGCTTCCTAAAGAGGTGCAACAAATGTATGGATAATGACGGGGCCAGTTTCAGCATCTCCTTTCATAAGGTTATTATATAACGCCTTTAAAAGTAGTTTTAAAAATGTTGTATGGCGCCTTTCTATGATAGCGGTAGACGGCAGCGAGCGCCGAGGATGCGGGCAGGAAAAACACCGCGCAGCCGGTTCTAGTTTTTTGGCTCTTTTTGTATTATAATGATTCCTAAAACTAACAGAGATTACGTTTAGAACATATTCTTGAAACAAGAGAAATGAAGTTAAAAACGCGAGGCGTCATGTGTTGATGCTTTGTTGATTCGAAAACATTAAAACTGCTATCGAATTGCAGTAATTTTCATGAAGTTATTTTCACCATGTTTTGCCTTACACAAGGCAATGAAGCAATTAAATGCTATATCATATTTCTTTCAGGAATTTTTGGAATAAGCACTTCTAGTGTTATCCTTTCTGCTCTTCTACAATTTCACTTCCATTTCAGTTTCTTCTGAAATCATAATTTCCGCCATTTAATATTTATGAAGGTTAGATAAGACAATAGCGTTTTAGATTCAAGAAAGCTGCCTATAGGTTAACTCTACAACAAATTGCGGATGGCGATTTGTTTTGTGAACAGATAATGGGAGTGCCATGAGATATTAATCATGTAAAAAGATATAATGAAAAGTAAAACCTAATCAAACAAGTCGAGTTATTACACATGTGCAAATACAAAGGGTAGTTGTCATATAATTGCAGTACTGTGTTAATCTAAAGCTTTTAACTAGTGTGCTCTATGTAAGAAGTTCTACTTTTCGGCCATGCTGTCTAAAAGTATATATTTTTATTAGGAACGGTTTGAAGAACACTGTTCTCCTATATGAAGATTACAAAGAGCGAGATAACATATTCAATATTTATGGGCAATCAGTTACCACTTGAAGTCGCATTCGATATAGAATAAGAGGAAGAAAAAGAGACTGATCAATAATATTATTGACTAATTTCTTATTTTTGGACGTAATTAATTGTGGACGTTATTAAATGAACGGAAAATGAGCGGGTAAAAATTTAATGGGCAAAATATCCTATGGGTAAAATTTATGTGTAGAGGAAATGCGGTATGAACGTGTTTACTTAATGGGCGAAATGGACAAAACGTCCTATAATTAAACCCATTTAGGTATCTGTTGTTTAAGTTACGATTTAAAATATTTTCATTATAGCATAAAGAATAGCTTGGGATATGTTTTATGCCTTATAATTATTTTAATTTTGAAGTTCAAAGATAGGGTTAAATTGTCGATATTTTATGTGGCGTGAACCGCATTACGATTTTGTCTTGTTTGAGCTCTCGTTGTTTTTACGTAAACTTAATAGCTTTGCAGCGAGCAAGTTAAAACAACACTCCTATGTATTAGAAACTTCGCCAATAATATAATGCCTTGAATCTCACAGTCGTGAATCCACTAGCAGGTGGAATCTGTTTTTCCAGATGGAACGAGCGTTTATTTGAAGTTTTATTTCTGTGGAATATGCGGGTCCCAAAGCGGTAGTTAGGCACTAATTGAAAATAAACAAGTATATTTCAGTCAATGTTAAACTTAACGGATTACCAGGATTTCCCTTTGTATCTGTAAAACGAGTCTTCTTTTACGTTTTCTACCCTTAGCTAATGTGATTTCCGCAGAAGCACACATTTTGAAGCTCCCTGAAGCCCTACAAAAAGGATATTTAGAAAAAGATGTGTGTTTATGTGTGTGTGTGTATGTGTGTTTGTGTGTATACCAGCGTGATAGTGGGTGCGTGTGGCCACGCGCGAGCGCTCAGCCAGCAAGTCAAAAACAAAAAGGCGAATTAATCATATTTCACGCCACACTGAGTGTTTTTAAGGATGAAAGGGGAAGAACATACTGCAGTTTCCATTCCGCAAACAACCTCTACATAGGTTCTTTTGTAAACTATTTACATTTCAGATGTACAAAAGAAATTAGTCATGTCTTGAATCCCACATTTTTCTGAGTCTTATATGACACAGCGCCTTGTTTACACCATACGCAATCAGTTGTGTAATGAGACAGTATTTTTAACACAAATGATTTCAGTCAAATTATATAAATATAAATTCAATAACAACCCGCCTTAAAGCAATATGTGTATGTAACGATATATAAAAAGTGTATATTACAGTCATTATATATGTTTATATTATTGTATACTATTGTAAACATGTTCAATAATGTTATATGAATGTAATACGTAATTTAATAATGTAGGAGCTGTGAGAATAATAGGTTAAAAGTTGCTAACAATGAGGTAACTTTGAGGCAATAATGAGTAAGAAAGTTTAACAATGCTGCTAGTCATTATTGGGGCAACAATAATGTAAGTTTGGTGACAGTTTATAAAATAGCCAATCAACAACCAGAAAAAGCTTTAGTTAAATTAAGGTATTCTATTGGAGTAGGATTAGCCAATCAGAAACTGAAAAGGAGAAACATTTACAAATTCAGAAGTCAGTTGCCTGCAGACAGCGTTACTAACCAGACGCAAAAAGTGTCCTCAAGAAATATAATATGTATTCGAGTGAAACGAAAAATAAGTTTACGTGCTAAAAAACTGTAATTAATTAATAAAAAGAATGTCACAGCTCTCTATATCAGTGAAGTGTTATTTAAATCGTATCAAGCATTAATAAAAGGAGTGAAGTAAAAGTAAAATTGTAATCTGTGTAAACCTACATTTTTATCGCACCACAACCCTGCCAAGACATCCATGTCTCTAACAATAATACTGACGCAGCAGAGGTAAACATAAATATATAATATTTGAAGAAATAATAAAAATTAGAAAGCTAATATTTTTTTAAACTTGGGGCAAAGGCCTACTGAAAGTACATTTGGGGCGAAGGCTACCGGAAACTGTTTACTTGATAGCTACTTTCTAAAGCTTTGCGAGTTAATTGCCATGTAGTTTTTAATTCGTCACTAACGCCTAAACAATGTGAAAATCGGCTTAGAAATGCTTTTGGCAAAGAACAATTTATAACAATCAATACAGCTAATTCAAAACAGATCGTTTTTTTTCTTAGTGTTAAATTTCGTGAAGGACGCCCAAGAAATGCTGTTACTGATAAAAACATTGCCGCTGTTCGAGCAATGCCTGAAGAAGATCGACGGGGCAACTTATGAATTTATTCCGGCGACACTCGGCATTGGACGAGTCAAATCCGAAACATTTTTTACCTCAACAGTGAGACGTGAGAAAACCTAGTTGTCGTTGGATTTTACATAAACTGACCACCGATCAAAAACAAGTCTTTGATTGGTGCAGAAAAACTCCGGAAGAATTCTAAGGCAGTACTTCAAGTTTGGTTTGGAATATCCTTACTGGTGATGAATCTTGAATTTATTGTTACGATCCTGAACCTAATGATGCTCAACCTAAGCCTACAAAAGTCCGACGAATTTTCAGTGCTGGTAAGAAAATGGTTGCCAGTTTCTTTTTCTAAAACGGGACATATTGCTACTATAGCATTAGAAGATAGACCTACCGTTGCTACCGATTGGTACACAAATGTCTGTTTGCCGCAAAGTCTTGAAAAAGTTCATGAAAAACGGCCAAAATGAAAAATAATGTTACAAAATGACAACGCATTGTCACATACAACAAAACTAACAATTGAATATCTGCCCTAAAGATCAGCACCATGGACCTTCTACCACACAACCCAGACCTAGCACCTTGTGATTTCCTTTTGTTTCCAAAAGTTAAAGATATATGTGTGGAATCACTTTTTCGTTATCAGATGAAGCAGTGGAACATTATGTTGTCCTCCGTGGTGTAGTGGTTACCATGCTAGCTTTAGTTCCCGCGGATTTAAACCTGGCGGAAGGTGATGACGTTTTTCGGGCGTAAAAACACTTAGCATGGCTTCCTTCGTAAGGGAAGTAAAGCCGGTGGTCCCGAGTTGTAGATTTATGTTACGTAAAAGAACCTCAAGTTGATAAAGAGGCATGTAAGCACAATTTTCGGTCTTTCAAGCCCAAAATAGAATAGGACGCTAAGGGCCACAGCTGTTAAAGAGCGTCCACAAACAAAACTCAATTTAATTTTTTAGTAGGATATTATAAAAACCTGGTTTCTGAACTGCCTCAGAAAGAGCGGCATCATTTCTTCAAGCACTGGTCATCAAATGCCAAAATGTATTTATGTTAAAGGGGAATATTTTTAAGAACAATAAAATCGTTTAGTTTTTAAAAACCAAACCTTGTTTGATTGTTTAAAAGTTTTCAGTGTCGGCCTCGTACTATTGACAGCATTGGTTTTCTTGTTCTGCTGCTCACTACAAAATGTTCAGTGTCTTGTTATTTCTTAAATTAATTCGTTTGTATACAGTTATTTATTGTGATTTGCAAGATATGTGCAAAAAATAACTTTTTATCTTAATCATTTATTTGGACACTATGAAACGATGGATAGAGAAAATCGTGTGACTTTTACGTAATTTTTACATTCATGCTGTAGCAGTCGCAATCACACAAATTCAGTATAGCACAACATTTTTTTTCCTCATTATGGAAACAGATATCTACAATAGACTACTGTGTAACCCAATAATGTAACGCGTTGATTTGAAAATTTGTTGCATTTGGAACCTGGTCATCTTTCCGTCCGAATAAAAAGGCACAGCTTTTGTTTCAGTTTTAAATTACCAATATGCAACCCGTTTGTTACGCGATACCAACAAAATATTCCACCCATTGCTGTGCGATTTCCATTTTACACTCATACCCAAGCTAGCCTCATTACCATAATGACATTTGTTTTTGCATGTACACACACTTATTTTCTTGCATATGCATTGCGAGACTCGTATAATATAGCTTTAGTTTCGCGCAATTGCAAAATTTACACGTAATTTCGTTTCGAGGCCAGCTATGAGTCAGTCATCACCTGCATTTCTCTCAGCTTAAAACAATGATAAATGGAAACACAACAACCTGTTCCTAATTCCCCTGGGGGTGGTAATCCATTCCTTTTGCCGTTAACAACTCTGGGATATGTTTCACATGGAATAAATGCCATTCCTTTGTAAAGCAGTCTGCCTGCTAATCTGCAACACTGACCAAAACTGAAAGAGTTAACAAAACCTATTTGTCTTGTAGATGATGCTAGTTCTCAATCCCTAGTCCAGGCGAGTTGATAGCTGTATTTAACGACTGAGGGGAACCTATATGAAGTTTCTGTTAGCATGTTCTGTAAAACATTCTTGTAACTTTCTCTACTAGTATAGCAAGTATGGGAAGTATTGCATTCTACCCAAAAATTCGATACCGAGACTTGACCGAAAATCCGTTTTCAGGTCCCTGAATCCAAATAAAGCATTTTTGGAAACATGTCCGTGCGCGTGTCTGTGAACAGTGTAACTCAAAAACGAAAAGTCAAATAAATACCAAACTTGGTATTTAGGTTCAATATCTTCCAAAAATGCGATACGAAGATTTTCAACAAAATTCTCCCATCCCACACTACTCTTTACATAGAAAAGTATTGTAATTTTTTTATTTTCTAAAAATGACTAACGATTTTTATTAAAATGCCATATACGAAAGATTTTTACATGATAAATAAAATGTATATCTTCAATTTTCTGCGAATAGACTAGGAAGCCCTATTCATTCGGAAGGAATTTTGTATAATCTTGCATAACTTGTAAACGTTAAGCGATATACGAAAACGTATCAAATAAAAAAGTAAATCTCTTTAAATTAAAACACACAATTTATTTGAAATAAGTTTTTTGTGGCATAAGCCGTTTCTAAGATATCCATTATTAAAGTTCCAATTGTTCAACACTTGTCATTATTTTAAATTCCCAACAATTTTTACTTATTTCTCGTGACTGTATGGAAATGGTATGACATTTTAAAGCTAGCATAGGTCTCCAGATCTTAAACATATAACTATTGCTGTGCTCTTTGTATTTATAACGAAATGTGTAACGTAGCTATTTCTGCAAATGTTTATTTGTATTAAATGTAATGGATAAAAAAATAAGCTTGAGTAAGAATAGTTTGTATACCACTAATAAACATAAAAATTAGATAAAGTTATGTGAATGTATATCACGTCAGAGTTTGCTAGTTATTACAAATTCATACGAAAAGCTGCCTGAAAGAACTACTAGGTACTGGTTTCCTAAAACCGATTTTGTTTCAGGCCTTTAAAGAAGGAGAGTGTTAAGTTCAACCTTAGAACTGAATTTTGATCTGAAAAATTCTGTTTGTATGATTATTGGATCTACCTATGTAGTTTCACAATAAGGACTTAATTATTGTTAACTGACTAGAATAGTATCTAAATAACTACTCTGAAACCGTGTGTTTTAAACATGTAATATATTCTTTCAGACATAATATTTTACAAACCACAGTTCCATATGCATGAGAATGTGCCGTTATTTAAACTATATCAGTCGCATATCTAACTCAAAATTTATAGTATAGGAATACCAAGAGAAAGAACGTGCATAATCAGAAATAGACGATATAATCAACTTTCTGGGAAGTAGAGAATGCTTGACTTGTCTCGTATTTTCAAACTTTACATTGTTCTCACGATGGACTTACTCTATATGGTGTTTACAGCCCCTTTTGGGCTTTAGCCTCCCTCAATCTTGGCTTCCACCCTGACTTCTCTGTCTTCTACCCTCCGTTTCCACACTTGGATTCCCAGTATCTCTTCGTATTGGTCCTCACAAGTCTGCCTTTTGGTGTTACTTTCTCTATTACACACATAGTAGGTAGAGAAAGTATTGCATTCCAGCTAAAAATTCGATACCCAAATTTACCGGAAATACAAGTTTTGAGGTTTCTTGAATAACATAAAAAAGCATTTTTAGAAAAAAATTGTGTGTGCGTGTGTGTATGCGAACAACATAACTAAAACAGAACTCGGATAAACACTAAACTTGGTATTTAGGTTCAATACCTTCCAAAGATGCGACACGAAGATGTTCAAGAAAATCCCCCACACCAAACTAACCATTACATGGAACATTTTTCGACATTTTTTTATTTTTTAAAAAAAACTGTATAGCTTTTTTGATTAAAATACCGTATATTAAATATATTTACATTACAGATAAGATATATATATGTTAAATTTTCTTGAATAGCCTTGGAAGTCCTCTTCATTCGGAAGGAATTTTGTACAATCTTGTATAACTGGTAAACCTTTGGCGATAAACGAAAATATACTGCACAAGAAATGTAGATCTCTTTAAAGCACAGAATTTATTTCAAATAACTTTTTGTGGCATCGGCCATTTTCAAGATATTCGTTAATAATGGTTCGAATTATTCAATACTTAGCTATTCTTTAAAACTCCTGTCGATTTGCTGTTGTTTCTTGGGATGTTATGGCAAGAGTTTTAAGGCCAGCGTGTAGCGTCCAGTTCTAAAACATCTTACTGTCGCTGTTCCTTTGTGTCTATAACGAAATGTGCAATGCAGCATTTTCCAGAAACGTTTATCTGGATTAAAATTAAACAGATAGGAAGATAAACTTTTGTAAGAATAATTTATATACCCAATAATAATATATAGAGTAGAGAAAGGCATGAGAATGTAACATATCAGATTTTTCCTTTTATTATTCCATCTAAAACTTTCTTTGGGAACCGTTTGGCCTCCACTCCTTGGACATGTGCTGCCTATCTAATCTTAATCTCTTGTGTTGTATTGGTATCTTTGTGTATGTCATAATTCTTCATTGTATCTATTTCACCACTTTCCATTTTCTTGAACCGGCTCATAAATTCTTCTCAGTAATTTCATTTCAAACAATAATTTTTCCTCCATGGCTTGAGTGATTGTCCAGATCTCACTTCCATATGTTAGAGCTGGCGTAATGAGTGTTTTATATCATCTTATTTTAGTCTTTGGGAATACCATTTTATTCCTAAATATGTTTTGAAGAGCGTATGAAACCTTATTTGCTGCTGTCATTCTGGTATTAATTTCAATATCTTCATGTTGTGATTCTAATAATCGTTCCAAATATTTAAAGCTGTTAACTGTTTCCAATTAATGGTATTCATAATTCTAGTATTTCCTCTCCTGCTCTTAGTATTCTATTTTGTATAATAAACTTTGTTTTCTCGTTACTATAAGCCCTACTTCCTTTGCTTCCTTTTCCAATGCTGCATATATATCGATAAGAGCATTCTTTGATCTTCTAACTATATCATCTGCAGATGCAAGAATTTGTAACGGGTTTATAATATATTCTGGACTTTGCACCACTTCCTTGGTAAGTTAGGTAAATCGCTTCCCAAGGGCTTTTGGAAATCTACTTTTCCTAGGTGGCGGTATCTATATGAAACCGTACTGGGTAAGAGGCATTGGAGATAATAGGAAATAGGAGAACTTAAATAACTGGGAATTAAACTGGTATGAACAATGGTTCAAACAAGATAAAATACAGATCCTTTAACAAATATAACATGTCTGTGATCTCAGCAGTCAACAAATTAACGATTTAAAATATTAAGATACGCTGTGAGCTATATAAAAATGAAAATGCTAACGAAACGAATTTAGTGATTGTTCAATCGTGTATCTATACTTTGCATTTCAACGTACATTTGCCCAGTCAATATATACAGGGTGGACAATTTAAGCTGAGACTGTACAAGCGTTGTAGAAAGAAATGTCTTTAATAAAAGTTGCTTAATATTTTGGGGGAAAGTAAATGCCATTAGTCGTGTTTTGTTTGGAGAACATTATGATAGCCATTTTAGAGTCAATTTATATTTTTATAAATGAGAACCTACAATTAGGTTCAAATTAAATTGACCCTAAAATTTGAGATAGATTGATGCCCCACGTATGGTACCAAACTTGGGATGTTTCTTGGAGTGTTCGCCCTACGTACCTACGTACAACGTTTCCGGTGGCCTTCGCCTCACGTTTAAAAAAAATCAACTTTGTAATTTGAATGTTTATTTAAATATTATATATGTATGTCTTGGCTGCGTCAGTAGTAATTTTCAGAACACGTATCTCTTAGCAGGGGTAGTACGGCTAAAGAATGAAGGCTTACACAAATTATAATTTGTATTCCACTCCTTTTATTATTCCTTCACACGATTAAATAACACTTCACTGATGTATCATCCTATAGAGCTGTGAGATTTTTTATTAATTGCACTTTTTAACACATAACTTTATGTTATTCTCGATGTAATGAAACATTTTATGCCTCACACTGAATACGTATCAAACTGCTCGGGAACGCTGCCTTCGTGCGTCTGGCGTCTACCGCTTAAATTTGTACATTTACTATATTTCAAGTCTCTGATTGGCTAATTCTACTCCAATAGAATACTTTTATTTAACTTAAAGCTTTTCTAGTTTTTAATTGGCTATTTATAAACCGTTTTAAATATTACATTATTGTTCCAAGATTGCTAATAGCCTTTATTAAACTTTCTAATTCATTGTTGCCTCAAGGTTACCATATTGTTACCTCATTGTTAGCAACTTTCGGCTTCCATTCTCACAGCTCGTAAATTGTTAAATTACTTAATACATTCACATAACATTATTATACATGTACATAATAATATAAACATAATACAATGACTGTTACATACACTTTATATATTATACACATATTGCCTTAAGGCGGGCTGTTATTGAATTTATATTATATAATTAGACTGATATCATTTAAGTGTTAAAAACACTGCCTCAAATGACCATCACAACGTCCTCCAAATAAAACACGACTAATGGCATTTTCTTTCCCCCATATCATGCAACTTTTTATTCAGGACATGTCTTTCTATAACGCTTAGTTTTGGAGATTTTGCACAGTCTCAACTTAAATGGCGCATCCTGTGTATATATTGAGTTACTGCATATATAATATATATATATTTAAATTGATCCTAATTGCAGGTTCTATTTAAAAAATTAAATTGACCCTAGAATGACCATCACAACGTCCTCCAAACAAAACACGACCAATGGAATTTACTTTCCTCCATAATATCAAGCAACTTTTATTAAAGACATTTCTCTCTACAACGCTTAATTTTGTATATATTGTACAGTTTCAGCTTAAATTGATCACTCTGTATATCTTGTTTTTCATTGGATTGGTATTCTCTCTTTGTTATTAATTTGTATACTATTTGCTTTGCTTTGTTTCCCCCATATTTATATAACTTAACTGGTATTTTGTCCTCCCCCAGATATCTATTATTCCGTATTACTTGTAGTTCTATTTTTATATCTGTTACGTCAAGTGGGTCTACTTCTTCTGTGTTTCGATTGTGCTTTAGTTTTTATTGTTTCATTATATTCTGGTTATTTCTTGTTGAGAAGTTGAGAAGTTCTTGGAAATATTTTTCCATCTAGTTCCTATATCTCTTATCTTAGCTTTGAGGTTATCGTGTTTATATATTTTGCATATTTTAGTTTGCTGCTTAAAGCCTTCTCTTAGGTAGTGAGGTAGTATTTTTAACACTTAAATGATTTTAGTCAAATTATATAATAAAAAAACATAATAACAGCCCGCCTTAAAGTAATATGTGTATGTAACAATATATAAAAAGTGAATATTACAGTCATTGTATTTGTTTCTATTATTATATACGTAATTTAATAATGTAGGAGCTGTGAGAATAATAGGTTAAAATTTACTAACAATGAGGAAACCTTGAGGCAATAATGAGTAAGAAAGTGTAGTAATGCTACTAGTCATTCTTGGAGCAACAATAATGTAATATTTGTAACAGCTTATAAAATAGCCAATCAACAACCAGAAAAAAGCTTAAGTTAAATAAAAGTATTCTATTGGATTAGGAATAGCCAATCAGAAATACAGAAATTTTCAAATTTAGGCGGTAGAAATCAAGTCTGTTGCTTGTAGACAGTGTTCCTAACCGGACGCGAGATGCGTCCTCGAGATATGTAATACATATTTGTGTGAGACGAAAATAGTTTTACGTGTTAAAATGTGCAAGTAATTAATAATTAAAAATCTCACAGCTCTCTAAATCAGTGAAGTGTTATTTAAATCGTGTCAAGCATTAATAAAAGGAGTGAAGTAAAATTATAATCTGTATAAGCCTAGATTCTTCAGCCACACCACAACCCTGTAAAGAGAAACATGTCTCTAACAATAATACTGACGCAACCGAGGCAAACATAAATATATGATATTTAAAGAAGCAGTCAAATTACAAAGTTAATATTTTTAAACATTTTTTGGAGGGCAAACCCCACCGGAAAGTACATTTGGGACGAGGGCTACCGGAAAGCGGGTACTATACGTGCGGTTACAACGAACTTCAAGTTCGGCTCCCCAACATAAGAACTACAATACAACTCTTACTTCAAATTGGCTTTCCATACGTGAAGCAACAAATATTCTTCTCAATTTGGCTTCCAAAGCGTGGGGCAAATAACTCCCACAACAAAATAACTTCTTCAAATTGACGCCCAAAGCGTTGTGCAAACAACGCAAAAATAACAATACAACAAATTAATCACTTATCTCAGTATCCAGCTTCCTTATAAGCTCTCCTTAGGCTATTTTCTTTGATATTTGGTTCTACACATTCATTATTTGCTTCTATATTTTCCCTCTTCTTATTTAGGCACATATTATGTGATACTTTCCTCAAAAGTTTATAATTTTTTGTCCGTTATTATTTGATATTTCATGTACCCTGTATTCGCCTATTGTACCTTGTAGCCGAGGTATCAATTACCAATCTGTACATTCAGATCCCTAAGAATTATTCTTATATATCTATGAGCTATCCATTCATATACTTCTTCTAGTCTCTAGTAAAATTCTTCTTCTATTGTTTCATCGTTTTCTTCATTTGGTGCATGTACCTTATACTTGTGTTCCTTAGTTTTATTTCCTCTACTACTATAGTAAGTAGGGGAAATATTGTATTCCACCCAAAAATTCGATACCGAGATTTCACCGGAAATGCAAGTTTTGAGGTTCGAATAAAAACAGCACTTTTATAAAAAGGTCCGTCTGTATGTCTGCGAACAACATAACCCAAAAACGAAAAATCGGATTAATACCAAACTTGATAGATTCAGTATCTTTCAGAAGTACGACACGACGATTTTCAAGAATATTCTCTCGCCCCAGACTACCCTTTAAGTGTCACATTTTTCGAAAATTTTGATTTTCTGAAAATGGCCCTAACGATTTTGATTAAAATGCCACATATTTAATATATTTTTATGACAAAATGTATATCTTGAATTTTCTCAGAATGCCCCCAAATGTCCTCTTTATTCTGAATGGCTTTTTCTTAACTAGTAAACCGTAAGAGATAGATGCAATTTTTCTACGCAAAAATGTAGAGCTCGTTAAAACACACAATTTATGTTATATACCTTTTTTGTGGAGTAAACTATTTCCGAGATATTCCTTGTTATATGTCTGAATTTTACAATACTTAGATACTTTCTCTCAAATGGGAATTCGTTATTCATTTTTTTATTCTGGTAATGCAAAGAGAATGGAATACTGCATATAGCAACCAGCTCTTAAAATATTTGACTATAGCCTAAAGCCTACCAATTCCCCTTGCATCTACAAGAAAATTAACAATAAGATTAACATCTCGATATCTCGATTAACATGAAGCATATGGAGAATAAGCGTTTGTAAAAATGTTTAGTACAAGAGTAGAGAAAGTCATGTGAGTGTAATACATCAAATTTTTACTTTAAATTTCATATATTAATCTAAGCATCCAAAATTGCAGAATATAACAACAAAGCTTTTTGATTTATAGAGTCTTTTTTTTCAAAGCCCACATTACTCTTTCTCTAAACATATCTTTTCCGCAATAAATAAATTCATTAAATATGCAACATATACTAGAATACTCTGAATATAGATAAAATATTGTAGACAACACGTTACAAGGTTTAGTAACTCGCTTCTCTTAGACTTGAGCCTCTCGTTACTAAACCTCTGCTTTTGTAACTAGTTCTATAAATATACTTTTCACTTTGTATTATTTCACTGATTAAACAAATATGAATGTTTAAACTGGTATCGGCGTGACAACACTTCTCGTGCTGGCAAGCGCGACTTTGCTCTGTGGAGGCCCGCAAAAGAATAGGTAACTATCTTGGTACCTTAAGATTTCAAGCATTTACTCACATCACTACAGCAACCTGGTTTTCTGCAATCCAATTGGTAGACGAGTCTGTCTCTATGCATATTTCACTTTGGGTTGTATGTAGGGCTAACAATCTGCTTGCCATTATTTTACATTATTAGGGTTACGATCACCTAAATGTAATTTTGATTACTATGAATCTTTGATAAAATTTGAATTGTATTATACCAAGTGCTTTTCTGAATTTCTGTTAAATCTTAATTTACCCGATCTCATCCGATAAGCCTTTATCAATTCTTATCTTACTGACATGCTTCTTTAAATCCTATGCATGTAGTTATGTGACATATTAAAATATCGTCTCAGTGCAGAGAGAAGTAATAAAGTTGATGGCTCATTCAGTGCCGAAGAGATTTTAAAGATCCCATGCATTTGTTTCCTTTTTACAAGTGTGCATCATCATCTACAAGGTTGCTGCTAAACTATGTAAGAACATAATGAACAAACTTTTCGTGTTATTATCAAGCCGGGTAGCACTTGTACTACTAGTTTTCCACGACAATTTAATTGTGGTTTCAAACTCGTGCGATTTACATATTATGATCATGAAAATAAGCATTCGTTAATATTAAACCAATTGTCGGAAAACTATCAGCACTAGTGCTACTATCGTTGGTTGTTAAATATTGTTCTTTAATGGCGCTGTAAAGTTTCAGACGTATATGTGCAGTCACTTGTATGTAACGATCATGTAAATAAATTATTACAAGCATTTTATACACAATGGATAAAACTGAAATACGAGTTATGATAAAGTACTTAGTTTTGAAGGGTTTAACCGCAAAAGAAATACAGAAGGAGTTAGATTCGACATTAAAGGAACCCTCCCTTTCGTTTTTGACGGTTAAAGTATACTGATGAATTTAAGCCTGTTCGTGCATACATTCACAGATATACCGCATTCAATGATCGTTGATTGAGAATATCCGAGTTGGCTGATATTGCGAATATCTCTATAGACCGTGTACACTACATTTTACAGAAGTTTTCGGTATGAGAAGGTTTCCGCTCGTGTTTATTAACAATGGACCAAAAACGCATTCGAATGAACGTTTCTCAAGGGAGTTTACGCTTGTTTAAACGCAATTCCAGTGAGTTTCTCCAACATTTCATAACAGTAGATGAAACATGGATTCATCAATGTGAGCCAGAGAGTTCAAACAGTGGATGGTAATAGGCGGAAGTGCACCAAAGAAAATATCTGATGCGATACACTCACATGGCTATTTCTACCCGCTGTCTTTATTAGTAGATATACAAACTATTGTTAATAAAGCTTATTTTTCCTTCACTATATTAATATAAATAAACCTTTGCAGAAATAGCTACATTACACATTTCGAAACAGATAAAAAGAGATCAGCGATAGTCAAATGTTTAAGAACTGGATGCTGGCCTTAAAATTCCATACTCTTTCATGCAATCGTGAGAACCAACTGAAAACGATGCTACTTGAAAAAAATTAAGTATTGAACAATTCGAACCTTTAGTAATGGATTTCCCAGAAACGGCTTATGCCACGAGAAACTTATTTGAATAAATTGTTTGTTTTAAAGAGATCTAAATTTTTTTGTGGTACGTTTTCGTTTAACGCTTACGTTTACCAGTTGTAAAAAAATTCCTTCTGAAGGAAGAGGAGTTCCTAGGCTGTTTCCAGGGAATTCAAGATATACATTTTATTTTTCATGTAAATATTTTTCATGTATCATATTTTGATCAAAATTGTTAGAGCAATTTTTTAGAAATTCAACATTTTCAAAACAATGTTTCAGATAAAAGGTAGTTGGGTGGATGTGTTTTCTTGAAAATTTTCCCTGTCGCATACTTGGAAGACACTGAACTCAAATAACAAGATTGTTGTTTATCCCATTTTTAGTTTTTGAGTTATGCTAATCACAGACACACACACATATGTGCATGTTTCAAAAAACGCTTTATTCGGAATTAGAGGGCCTCAAAACACGTATTTTCACAAAAATTTCGGCATCAAATTTGTTGGTAGAATGCAATATCTTTTCTGCCTACATTGTGCGTGGTAAAGAAAATAATAAAAATCTGATGTGATACATTCACATGACTTTCTTTATCGTCTATCTTTTATTAGTGAGTGTACAAATTATTCTTATTAAAGTTTTTTTGGTATCCACTACATTATAATCCAAATAAACCTTTGCAGAAATAGCTACCTTATACATTTCGTTATATACGGTACAAAGAGGCAGCGATAGTCAAATGTTTAAGAACTGGACGCTATATGCTGGTCTTAAAATTCCATACTGTTTCCAAGCCGTCGTGAGAAACAACTGAATGTTGAAAGGACTGTAACAGAGTGACCAAGAAATGAACAACTGGAATCTTTAATAACGGATAACTCACAGAAATTTCTTATGCCACAAAAAGCTTATTTGGAATAAATTGTGTGTTTTAAAGAGAATCTGCATTCTTTGTAGTACGTTTTCGTCTATCGCTAAAAGTTTACCAATTATACAAAATTCCTTCCCAATAAGAGGACTTCATAGGCTATTTCCCGAAAATCACACTTTATTTGTCATTTAATAACTTTCATATGTGGTATTTTAATAAAAATCGTTTCAGCTATTTTTTATAAAATCAAAAGTTTCGAAAAATGTTCCATGTAAAGGGTAGTTTGGTGAGGGTATTTTGTTCGAAATCTTCGTATCGTATCTTTGGAAGGTATGAACCTAAATATCAAGTATTCATCTGAAGTTTCGTTTTTAAGCTATGGTTTTCATAAACATATCTACAGACACAAGGAAATGTTTTTAAAACTGCCTTATTCGGATTTAAGAGGTCTCAAAACATGTATTTCCGGATAAATCTTGAAGTAGTATTTTAGTTACATATTGTTTAAACTTGAAGAAGGTTATGTTGTGCTGCTTTTGTTTTGTTTGGTTACGTAATTTTAACTGCTCCACGTATGGGAGCCAACTTGAAAACGGTGTTTTGTTACGTAATTAGCTTTTACGTAAATATTAGTAGCTTCAAGGAGTTTGCAACACGTCGGTTTGGGGGTCGGTTTGAATTTGTTGATTACGTAATAGTTACTGTTATTACGCAATATGCACGTTCGAGAAGCTGATTTTAAGATGTAATTTTGTTATTACACTCCAAGTTTTATACACTATAATATTTAACTTTGTTATTAAAACTGCTTATTTATATATATATATATATATATATATATATATTATTTATGTTTGAATTTGCCTCGGCTGCGTCAGTAATGTTTGTAGAGTCATGTATCTCAGTCAAGGCGTGGTGCAACAAGAATGTAGACATCAAGGGAATTTAACTTTTTAAATTCACTTCTTTTATTAATCTCTGCACATTTTTATAAGGAACTACACTTTTTAAGAACTGTGAGAATCTTTAATACTTTCACTTAGCGCGTATATATATTTTACGATTCACACGTAATATTTCTGTAGAAAACACATCTTCCATCTGTTCATTACCAAGGTTTGCCAGTAACCGAGCAACTTTCAACGGTGAAAACCCGTAAGCTTCGGAATTTCAAGTCTCTGATTGGCTAATTCTAGTCCAGTAGAATATCTGCATTTCACTTAAAGCTTTTTCCTTGCTAGTGATTGGCTAATTTTAAACTGTCACAGAAATTACATTATCCTTGCTCTAATCATGATTAGTAACTTTCAAACTTTCAAACTCATTATTGCCATAAGGTTACCTCATTATTACCTCATTGTTAGCAACTTAAAACTTATTATTCTCACAGCTCTTGCATTATTAAAGTATGTAATGTATTCACACAACATTATTAAACATATTTTGCAATAAAAATAAGCATTTTCAATGACTGTTACATACAATTTAAATAATTATTACATACATATTGATTCAAGGCGGGCTGTTATTGAATTTACCTATTATAAAATACAATTGAAATTATTCAGGTATTTAAATACTGCCTCAATCTCGACATCTAATTCTGGAATGCAGTACATTCCATATCTACTATGTACGTGGTAGAGAAAGCAAAAAGCGGTTCCATCTGTAGGAAAAGACATAGCTACGGTTTTCTGGGATTCTCATGGTGTGATGCTCATAGGCTGCCTCCAGAGGGGCAAAACCATCACTGGTGAGTGTTACGCTTCACCATTGGACCAAGTGAAGGATGATATTTAAGCTAAATCTCCACATCTTGGGAAAAAGAAAGTTCATCTCGATAATGCGCCTTCTCATATGTCTGGGATTGTTGCTCAAAACCTTTGATTCCAAGTACCTTCCCATTCACCATATTGGTGGTCTTAGCTCCCAGCGATTAAACTTTTGTTCCTACCCCTAAAGAAAGGGCTAGGTGAACGAAGATTCGCATCAAATAATGAGGTTATATCCGATGCTCATCTTGCACAGCTGGACAAATATTATTTTACTGAGGGGTATTAAAAGATTAGAAAGTGTTTGCCTGAATATATTGATTTACAAGGCGACCATGTCGAAACAAAAGAAACATTACTCTTAAATCTTGTATTTTCTTGATCCGTCGAGAACTTTCAGAGCGCCCGTCGTATATTATGGCAGTGTTATATTTGATCGCAAAGTATACTGTTTTCATACCGAGCTGCGGTAACCTGTGCAAATTCGGCAGGTCCCGGTTCGATCCCGGGACCGCCCTCTCTGACCTTTCGTGGTTTCTTCGGAGCCGATCACGAATTTTTGGGGTTGTTTCTTCTCTACCACGCTTTCCTTTCCATTATTTTCATTCATTCCGTTTCCTTCTGATCCTTCACTGTGATCCTAGGCTTCTTGGCGGTACCGGACACATGTGCGGATGTATGTTCAATGTATAAAATATTATCTATGAACATCAGAGGGCTGCTTCGTTGATTGGTCGTTCATTTCCCTCTCTCGGCGGCTTCAGCAGTGGGACAAGTTTGCGACCTTAGTAATTTTTGGGGTTTCCTCGCGTTTCTATGGCCGGTCTGCCTCCTGTGGTTTCTTCACCTCATCCCTTTCTCCGGAAGGGGGTGGTAACCGCTATACATCTGCGCAAGTAGCAGCGCCGAGGTGCCCCCTCTCCTTTAAACCACCTATACCTATACTTTTTTATTACACTAGCCTTGAAAATAGTAATGATTTCAGTCTAATTATATAATATAATATGTAAATTCAATAACAGCCCGTCTTGAAGAAATATGTGTAAATAATAATTTGTAAAATGTATGTAACAGTCATTGCATATGCTTATATTGTTGTATACATGTTCAATAATGTTATGTGAATGCATTACGTAATTTAATAATGTAGGAACTGTGAGAATAATAAGTTAAAAGTTGGTAACAATGAGGTAACCTTGAGGCAATAATGATTAAGAAAGTTTAAATGCTACTAGTCATTATTGGAGTAACAACAATGTAAATTTTGTGACAGTTTATAAAATAGCCAATAAACAACCAGAAAAAGTTTTAGATAAATGAAGGTATTCTATTGGAGTAGGATTAGCCAATCAGAAACCGAAAAGGGGAAAATTTTACAAATTTAGAGTTCAGTTGCCTGCAGACAGCGTTACTAACCAGAAGCAAAACGTGTCCTCAAGAAATATAATATGTATTCGCGTGAGACGAAAAGTAAGTTACGCGTTAAAAAGTGTAATTAATTAATAATAAGAATCTCACAGCTCTCTATATCAGTGAAGTGTTATTTAAATCGTGTCAATCAGTAATAAAAGGAGTGAAGTAAAATTATAATCTTTGTAAGCCTACATTCTTGTCGCACCACAACCCTGCCAAGACATCCATGTCTCTAAACCAATAATACTGACGCAGCCAAGGCAAACATAAATATAATAGTTAAAGAAACAGTCAAATTACAAAGTTAATACTTTTTTTAAATTTGGGGCATAGGCCACCTGAAAGTACATTTGGGGCGAAGGCTACCGGAAACTGATTACTATACGTGCGGTTGCAACTACTACAAGTTCGGCTCCGCAACAGTTGAAATATTATGCAACTCCTTCAATACAACCTGCTTCAAATTTACGCCCAAAGCGTGATGCAAATAACATAACCAACCACTTCATCATAACATATATTCATAAAATATGTCACTCTAGAACTTCAAACATGTTGCAACCTAGCGTTTAATCTTATTGAGTCCTTCCAACTGGTATGCAAATGCAGAAAGAACGAAGCTACAGTGTGCAACTACGAAATAATTACTGTGAATAATGCATAGGTTTCACTCAAAGTGATATAAACTATCAGGATAGGTTTCAAAGTAACATTTTTTCTCGATGGACAGTAATTAGTCTTATATCATAATTTATTCCTTTATTAGCATTTTAGTTCTTAAACTTGCACAACGAAAAAAATAGTCTGATGCACTTTCATAATCATAAACGACCATTAGTCCATATTTATCTTAAAATCTAAGCGGCGCCGTGCCCAAGTGGTTAGCCCGCTAGCCTCCCACCGAGGCAGCCCGGGTTCAATCCCAGGGACCTGCAAGTGGTATTTGTGGTGGACGAAGCGGCGTCTGGGCGGGTTTTCCTCTCCGGGTTCTCCGGTTTCCCCCGCCATTCATTCCACCAACTGCTCCATCATCACCTTTCCTTTCATCCATTTCACCAACATTTCGTTTCATCTACTTCCATCATCCCATACCAGGATGCTCTGTCTGATCCATGAGTGTCTGCTCCTCGACGGGCCTCTGACCCCAGGCACCCGCTTGTAAGTCCTGGGGGGTGTAAGTCCTACATAAGAGGAGGGTAAACAGATAATGAATGAATGAATATCTTAAAATCTACACTCAAAAGCAGGAACAATCAACAAACTATAATAGCGAATTATTAATCCGCAGATATAAAAGCAATTTCCAGATGCTCTTTTAATGAAGTTTAGGCTTAGAGAAGGAGATTACAAATTAACAGTAAATCGAATTCTTCTTTCAATGTATCTAAAATAAATACAAGTTCGTGGTAACAGTTTTTTTTGTTTTGTTTTGTTTTGCTTTCTCTACTACATATAGTAGATAAGTAGGGGAAGTATCGCATTCCACCCAAAATTTCTATACCAGATTGTACCGGAAATACATGTTTAGAGCCTCCTGAATCCAAATAAAGCATTTTTGGGAGTACGCGGTGTAATCAAAAAGTTTCTGGAACGACGTCATAAATATTACACAAGAGTTTGTTTTGTCTAATCTGCACTATCACCCTCAAAATAGTCCCCTTGGGAGTTGATACACTTGTCCCAGCGCTTCTGCTACTCTGGAAGCACCTCTGGAAGTCCTCTTCTTTCAAAATGTTCAGAGCGTCTACCTCGTCACTGCATGGGCACAGGAAGTCACGTCACCTCTCACTTTTATCCGGAAGGAACGCTGCATGTACAGTCTCGGTAAGAATTAAAGAAATCTTAGCGTCAGCATTATTGTGAAGCCATTCCGGAAACTTTCTGATCATACCTCGTATGTCCGTGTGTATGTGAACACGATAAATCAAAAACGAAAAGTCGGATAAACACTAAACTTAGTATTTAGGTTCAATGCCTTCCAAAGATGTAACACGAAAATTTTTAACAAAATCCCTCACCCCAAACTACCCTTTAGTTGGAACATTTTTCGAAATTTTTTATTCTCTAAAAAATTGCTCTAACGATTTTGATTAAAATACCATATATGAAATATATTTACATAAAAAGTAAAATTTATATCTTGAATTTTCGGGGAATAACCTATGAAGTCCTCTTCTTTCGGAAGGAGTTTTGTATAACTATGTATGATAGTAAACGTAAAGCGATAGACGAAAACGTACCGCACAAAAAATGTAGATATCTTTAAAATGCACAATTTATTTAATATAAGTGGCATAAGCCGTTTCTGAGATATCAGCTATTAACGGTTCGAAGTAATCTTTGTTGGTCATTCTCTTAAAGTCCTTTCAACATTCAGTTGTCTCTCGCGATTGCATGGAAACAGTATGGAATTTTAAGGCCAGCATATAGCGTCCTGTTCTTAAACATTTGACTATCGCTGTTCTCTTTGCATCCATAACGAAATGTGTAATGTAGCTATTTCTGCGGTTAATTTGGATTAAAATGTAATAGATGAAGATCTGGTGCGTTGCACTCACGTGACTTTCTCTACTCATACAAACTATTTATACAAACGCTTATTCTCCATCTACTTCATTTTAATGAGATAAACATTTGCAGAAATTATCTTATTGCTAATATTCTTGCAGATGCGAGGGGGATATGATAGGCTTTAAGCGATAGTCAAATCGTTTAAGAGCTGGTTGCTATGTGGAGCATCCTATTCTCTTTCAATCTCCAGGACATTAAAAACACCAAATTCCATTGGCAAAAAGGTTTAACTATTGAAAATTCAAACAAATAACAAGAAATAACTCGGAAACGGTTCACTGGACAAAGAAAAGTATATGACAGAAACTGTGTGTTTTACCGAGATCTAAATTTTTGTATAGAAAATTGTGTCCATTTCTTACGGTTTACCAGTTATGCGAAAGTCATCCAGAATGAAGAGGACTTTTGGGGACCTTCCCAAAAAATTCAAGATATATATTTCATTTGCCATAAAAATATCTTAAACATCTGATATTTTAATCATAATCATTAGAGCCATTTTTGAGAAAGTCAACATTTTCGAAAAATGTTTCATGTAACGCGTAGTCTAGAGGGGGGGGGTCCTTGAAAATCTCTGTATCCCATTCTCGGAAGACACCCAACTTAAATACAAGTTTCGTATTTATCCGAATTTTCGTTTTTGATTTATGATGTTCACAGACAGACACTTACACATACGGACATGTTTTCAAAATGCTTTATTTGCATTCAGGTCACCTCAAAACATGTATTTCCGGTGAAATCCAGGTATCGAATTTTTTAGTGGAATGTAATACTTCCCCTAATAAACTATACCTGGCAGAGAAAGCAATAAGCTTGAGTAAGAATAATTTGTATGCCCATTATAGAAATAGAGGATAGAAATAGTCACGTGAATGTGTCACATCAGAGATTTTTTTTTTTAATTTTCTAATATTATTAAAACTTCTTTTCAGTTGTGATCTCTAAGCCTTCTGGGAATTTGAAACGGCAGTGCTTAAATAGTTAAATCTCTAGGGATCCCAAACACATTCACGCTCATTCCATTTGTCCCTTTGTATACCAATCATTGGAACTTTCATGAAAATGGGAAGCTAATTGCCTTGTTGGTCTGGCTCTCATTTTGTGATGAACGCTGTGAAAGCGTTCGGTTTTTTTTTGCTTTTCCCCTGCTACTATTAGATAGCTATAATCTACACACGCTCTGGTTATACTCATTTGTTTTTCTGGAAGCGAGAGGGTATATTCTATGGAGGCAATGCAGTTCAAAAGCGCATATTGCATT
Source organism: Deroplatys truncata (assembly GCA_030765065.1). Taxonomy (NCBI): domain Eukaryota; kingdom Metazoa; phylum Arthropoda; class Insecta; order Mantodea; family Mantidae; genus Deroplatys; species Deroplatys truncata. Next base: position 122,844,753 of record CM060977.1, on the reverse strand, counting down.
TCTGAAGCTTTGAGGCCTTTATTTAACCGTTTCCCGGCAACATATCCGTCACGAGCCATCAAACGCGCCATCATGTCTCCGCAAACAATTTCGCATTAACCAACATTGCAGTTCATGATAACATATTCACACATTGTGGTTGAATGCGTCACCCAGTTCAAACTATATAGGCCAGTTTACTGTTAACAATGAAGAGGACCAAACTGTGTAAATAAAGCTTTGGATGTGTGTTGTACTGCGGGAGTTATAATATTGTTCTTCATGTCTGCTGGTAAGCGGCAATATGTATTTGGGATATGTATATATACCTGATGAAATTCCCAAAATGCAATTATATAACTTTCAAAAGCGTTTAAACAATGCTCGTTAAAATTCTTTTACTCTCGGGGTCATTATTTAAACCTGTATAAACTGTACGTTCCTTCGGATAAATTTAAATTGAGTTTTATTTATGGACGCTCTTTAACTGCTGTGGTCCTTAGCGTCTAATTCTATATTGGGCGTGAAAGACCGGAAACTTTGCTCAGAGGTCTCTTTATCAGGCTTGAGGTTCTTTTACGTGCCGTAAATCTACGGACACGGGGCCAACGGCTTTACTTCCCTTCCCAAGGAAGCCGTGCTAAGGATTTTTACGCCCGAAAAAATTGATCGCTCTCCGCTGGGTTTGCCTTCGGATAATACCTGTCTGTTTTTATACAAACAGATCGTATCGAAACAGGATTTTGTATCATAACAGATCAGCCTTGGTTTTCTATTACTAATCAAGAGTAAAAGCATGAGTGAGTATTTCAATTTAAATACCAATTACTGCATGAAAATATATACAAGGTGGACCATTTAAGTTAAGACTGTGCATAATCTGCAAACTAAGGTTCTAGAAACAAATATTTTTGATAAAAGTTACTTGACATTATGGGGGAAACTAAATGCCATTAGTCGTGTTTTATTTCGAGGACATTATGTTAATTTTAGGGTCAATTTAATGTTCTTAAATGAGACCTACAACTGCGGTCAAACCATTCAAGCGTGTTCACAGACGCACACACGCAGATACACTCACACACACATACACACACACACACACACACACACAAGTTCCTAAGGTCGCGGGTTCAAACCCGGCGGAGGGCGATGGATTTTTTCGGGCGTAAAAATTCTTAGCATGGAAGGGAATTAAAGCCGGTGTTCCCCCGTCGTAGATTTACGCACGTAAAAGAACCTCAAGCCTGATAAAGAGATCTCTGAGGAAAGTTTACCGGTCTTTTACGCCCAATATTTTTTTTAAAAATCTCCATTGTTGTACCCAGTTTATGCTACTGTGTTTCCCTGTTTTCATTTCGCTTATTTCCGCAACACACATACACACACAAACACCCATGACCATGGCGGGACTCGAACCGGAGCGCCGGAGCGCCGGAGCGACCATTCCAGCGACCACGGCTACGAGGGCCGGCATATAGAAGGGACGCTAAGAACCATAGTAGTTAAAGAGCGTCCATAAATAAAACCCAATTTATTTATTTATTTTACACAAACACATACACACGCACGCACATGGACCGTGTTCTAAAAATACTTTTGTTTAGATTCAGGGGGCCTCAAAACATATATTTCCAGTGAAATTTCGTCATGGAAATTTTGGGTGGAATACAATACTTCCACTACTTGCTATACTTGGTAGAGAAAGTAAAAGTGAATACTGAACTCCTATTTAAGAAAAATATTAGGTATTGGAAGATTCAAACAAATAGCAAGGAAAATCTCGGAAATCGTTCACTCAAAAAAAAAACCTAAATGACATAAATTATGTGTGTTGTAACGAGATCTAAATTTTTATGTAGCTAAACTTTGTCTATCTGTTACGGTTTACCAGTTATGAATAAGCCATTCAGAATGAAGAGGTCTTTTGGGGACATTCCCAGAAAACTCAAGATATAAATTTCATTTGCCATGCAAGTATTTTGAACATATGATATTTTAATCAAAATTGTTAGAGCCAATTTGAGAAAATAAAAATTTACGAAAATATTCTATGTATATGCTAGTCTAGAGTGGGGGTATTTTCTTAAAATAATTGTGTTGCACCTTTGAGAGCTTCTGAACTTAAATGCCAAGTTTGGTGTTTATCTGGCTTTTCGTTTTTGAGTTATGGTGTTCAAAGACACACACGGATCTTTTTCTAAAAAAACTGATGTGTTACACCCACATGACTTTCTCTACTCTTATACAAACTATTCTTACAAACGGTTATTCTCCATCTACTTCATGTTAATCGATATATAGATAAGTTAAGCCTATTGCTAATTTCATTGTAGATGCAAAGGAATATTGTAGGCATTAAGCGATAGTCAAATCTTTTAAGAATTGTTGCATTTGAGAAAAAGTACAAGTATTGGAAAATTCAAACAAATAACGAGGAATATCTCGGAAATAGTTCACTCGACAAATATTTATGACATAAATTGTGTGTTTTAACGAGATCTCAATTTTTTTGTGTAGAAAAATGGCTCTCTTTTATGGTTTACACTTATAGAAAATTCATTCAAAAAGAGAGAACTTTTGGAAACATTCCCAGAAAATTCAAGACATACATTTAATTTGCCACGAAAATGTTTTAAACATATGATAGTTTAACCAAAATTGTTAGGGCCAATTTTGATGAAAGAAATATTTACGAAAAATATTCTATGTAAAGTGTTTTGTGGGATGGGGGTATTTTCTGGAAAATCTTCGTGTCGCATTTTTGAAAGATGCTGAACATAAATACCAAACTTGGTATTTATCAGACTTTTCGTTTTTGAGTTATACATTTACATACATACCGACCGTACACGGACCTTTTTCTAGAAATACTTTTTTGGGGGGATTCAGGTGGCCTCAAAAGATGTATTTGCAGTGAAATCTCGATATAACATTTTTGGATGGAATGTAATAGAAAAAGTGATAAGCTTTCTTAAGAGTAGTTTGTATATCCACTAATGAACGATAGATGGTAGAGAAAGACATGTGAATGTAACACACCAGAAAAACTTTTTGTCGCGCAGTTTTAAGAAACTAAGAAATCTTTTCTCAAAAACTATTTCTAAAAATCTGGGAATTAGTGAGGTTGTTAGTTACGTAATGTTCTGCTACATATGTAAACCGATTTTTAAAATGTATTTTTGTTGTTACGCTCCAAGTTTAATAAAAATATATTAACTTTGTTACTAAACTGCTTCTTTAACTATTTATGTTTATGTTTGCCTCGGCTGCGTCAGTATTGTTTTAGAGACACGTTTCTCTTAAACAGGGCGTGGTGCGACAAGAATGCAGGCTTACACAGATTTTAAGCTTAAAATCACTCTTTTTTATTAATCCTTGGCACAAATTAAATAGCACTACACTGATATCAAGAGCTGTGAGATTCTTTTATTTAATACTTGCAATTTGTTTACGCGTATATTTAATTTTTTCGTTTCACACGAATACGTAATATATTGAGGCAGTATTTTATATCATAACACTAAATGCCAGGGTGATTGTAGTGAAAATAAGCATTATTGTATGACATTGATTTGAGATGTTTGTTAATTATAAGCATTGTTAGGAAATAAGTTTACACGACCTCACTGAAACTGACAATAAGAGCGGGCAACAATGAGCGAGGGGGTGAGTTGTTTATCAATTAGAAGAGACAAATTAACGACGTCAGATTGGCGCGCTTTTCTTAGAAATGGCGGGAATCTCTTCCCTAGAGCATATGTGTTCGTAATTTTGATTGGATATAAAAATAGACGCTAATGTTGGCGCGTTTTATTAACCAATAGCAGCTCTGTTATAATGTTTAGGCATATTGGGGTGTGGGAGTATAAAAAGCTAAAGCCAGAGACGGGTAATGTCCAGTTCATCAGGATCATTCACGCATTATACGTCGCTCAGTCCAACAGAAACATTCGTGCATTACACATCGCCCAGTTTGACAGAATAATTCACGAGGTAAACGTCGCTCAGTCCAATAGAATCATACAAAGGTTAACGTCGCGCAATTCTTCAGAATCTCTCGCGTATTAAAGTTTGTTATAAATGTGAAATATGCGAATTAATAACGTGCAGTAATTAAGTGATTATAGTGATATTAGAAAATATAACAGTTTCAGTCTGGTGTGTTTCAAGAGTCAATATGTGAAATTAATTAATTGTGACGTAATAAAAGTGTAAAAACAAATTCTTTTATAAGTGTTATCTTTTTATCTTTCAGTAACAAATCCTTTCCGTTTACACATCCTGTTCAAGAGATATGCTCGAGTGAGTAGTAATAATAGCTAGCCGGAGGACAAAGAACCCAACATTCAAAGTAGTATACAATAAAAGGCGCCCAGCAATAGATAGCACGACGATACCGCGACAAATTCGCTCCCATACGTGGTGCAGATAAACATGAAGCATCTTCCAACTACCAACAAATATAATCTACTACAAATTGGCGCACAAACGTGGGGCTGACAAATAACCGACTTCAATATTTCTCTAGAGAACGCATCTTCCATCCGGTTACTATCTAGGTCTGCAGGCAACTAAACATATTTCAACTGTCCAAACCCGTAAACTTCTGTATTTCAAGTCTGTGATTGGCTAATCCTAGTCCAATAGAATACCTGCATTTTACTAAAGCTTTTTCTGGCTGTTGATTGGCTATTTTTAAACTGTCACAAAAATTACATTATTGCTGCCCTAATCATGACTAGTAGCATTTAACCTCTCAAACTCATTATTTCCTCAAGGTTACCTCATTGTTACCTCATTGTTAGTAAGTTTAAAGTTATTATTCTCACAGCTCTTACATTATTAAATTACGTAATGCATTCACATAACATTATTAAACATGTTTACAATAATATAAGCATATGCAATGACTGTTACATACATTTTACAAATTATTACATACAAATTGCTTCAAGGCGGGCTGTTATTAAATTTACACATTATATAATTTAATTCAAATTATTCAAGTGTTAAAAATACTGCCTCATTAGTTACACCTAATGATAGTAGTATGTGGTAAGAAGTAAATTTATTTGCTTAACAAACAAATTTTCATAGATTGGTTCTCTTCACTGTTATTGTTATTGGATGAAAACAGTTTACTTATAGATCCCTTCCTTATTAGAACAATATATTAATACTGACGTTGAAGCGGAGTAGCTGTTACTTCTGTCAGATGATTAAAGTTAGGTGCATTAACACTAATATGGATCGGATGTAAAACTATTTGAAGTCAAGCTTGGGATCCTAACCAGGGAACTTTGGTTTCGGCGCCGTCGATGAAACTACTAAGCCACAGAATCCTCCTGGGACATGACCCTAATTCCTCCCATCAGACTTCAAGTAACCGGCAACTTCTAATGTTATCTCAGAGAGATTTAAGCCTTAAAACGCGACCCGAATAGTATCAGAAGTTTGGTTTAGAGTTTTTGTTACCCACTCTCAACTAGACGCGCATAAAAACATTTTTCGTGGGACGGTACTTACCCTAACTAGTTCATCTTGGTTGATAAGGGACAAAGGACAGTTGAATAGTTACACAGAGTTGACATCAATGGTACTTAGAGCTAGTGATGGATGGCAGGAAATAGTGTTAATGATTTTCAACTTCCTTGAGGCTGAAGGTAAAACCATGCAGTATCTCAAAGATGTCATAAGCACGTCGTGTTTTCCTTGGAGATTTCTTTCATTAAAAATACTGTACTAAAAGAGATCCGCCTTTTAGTTATTCACAAATACACTAATTTACCCGTAAAAACAACGTAACACATAGCTGCCAATTTTGAAGTTCACCAATGTAAAACCATTTCTATATCAATTGGGAAATTGGCAGCGAGCGGTTAGGCGGGCAGAGGTCAACAATGTGGCCTCGATATTGAGATTTCACCAGAGATATATGTTTTGAGACACCTTGAATCCCAAAAAAGGATTTTCAGAAAACGGTCCATGTATATGTATGTGTAAAAAAATTATATCGAATTTTATTTATGGACGATCTCTATCTGCTGCGGTCCTTAGCGTCATTGTAAATATGGGCTCAGCGATTGCACTGTTGTTCAAGCAATTCACGATTGCAAATGTTGATCGCTCTGTTGCGTACTTGTTACTACATTTGATTGCAGACCTTGCAGTTATACGTCTATATTTACCATTTAACACTCAAACACATTCAAAATTCCCAGTAGAGTTTCGGCAAAACAGTGCATCCCTTGTGATCTTTGAACTCAATTCCCTTTGTGTCTGTCGTCCTTCGTGGTGTAGTGGTTACCATGCTAGACTCTAGTTCCCTAGGTAGCGGGTTCAAACTCGGCAGAGGGCGATGGACCTGTTTCGGGCGTAAAAATCCTTATTATGGTCTGCTTAGGAAGGGAAGTAAAGGCGGTGGTCCCGTGTTCTAGACTTATCGCACGTAAAAGAAGCTCAAGCCTGAAGAGGCCTCCGAGCAAAGTTTCCGGTCTTTTACGTCAAATATAGAAGGGGCACTAAGGACCACAGCAGTTAAAGAGCGTCCATAAGTAAAACTGAATTCAACCCTTGTATCTAGAGTATCAGTTTGAAGTGGTATATTTGTAGGTAGTTGGAAGATGCTTCATGTTTATATGCACCACGTATGGGAGCCAATTTTTCGCGGTCACTTCGTGTTATCTTTTGCTGGGCGCCTGTTATTGTATTACTACTTTGAATGTTAGGTTCATTGTCCTCCGGCTAGCTATTATTATTATTATTATTATTATTATTATTATTATTAAGTCGAGCATATCTCTTGATCAAGGTGTGTAAACGGAAGGGATTTGTTACTCAAAGATAACACTGATAAAAAAATTTCTTTTTACACTTTTATTACCGTCACAAATAATTAAGTTCACATATTGACTAGTGATACACGCCAGACTGAAACTGTTACATTTTCTAATATCACTATTATCACTTATTTATTGCACATTATTAATTCGCGTGTTTCACATTTATAACAAACTTTAAGACCCGAGAGATTCTGTAGAATTACGATTCTGATGAACTCAGCGACGTTTAACTTCTGAATGATTCTGTTGGACTCAGCGACGTGTAACGCGTGGATGATTTTGTTGAACTGGGCAATATTTGCCTCTGACTTTAGCTTTTTATACTCCCACACCCCGATATGCCTAAAGATTATAACCGAGCTGCTATTGGTTAATAAAACGCGCCAACATTAGAGTCTATTTTTATATCCAATCAAAATTACGAAAACATATGCTCTAGGGAAGAAATTCCCGTCATTTCTACAGAAAAGCGCGCCAATCTGACGTCATTTGCTTGTCTCTTCTAATTAATATTCAACTCACCCCCTCGCTCATTGTTATCCGCTCCTATTGTCAGTTTCAGTGAGGCCGTGTAAACTTATTTCCTAACAATGCATATAATTAACAAACATCTCAAATCAATGTGATACAATAATGCTTATTTACACTAAAATAACTCTGGCATTAACATTATTGTGATATAAATTACTGCCACATATGCCCCACTGGAAACATAATTATAAATATTTACAACTTGTTTGAAACTTTTATAATTGGGTTTTTAGTCTCCTGAATCTTGGAACACACGGTATTTATCACTTGCACTTAACACTGCACACGCATTTAACACACGACATATATATTTGCCTTTTTCTCGCCACTATTTACTGGCTCTGGTTTAATATGTTTATGTGCTTACATCTGAAATTACAAAATTTTTCATAGCAAATACTGTACCCTGAACTATTTAGTTACTGTTACAAAATGGTTTACTTTCTTAGGTTGTTGACATAAAAGTTTATACATTCAAGATTTTTAACCTGGTTCATCTTGTAATTATTAAACATATTTACCAAAATATTCATCCTCTACACAAATATATTTACATCTCTGAATTCTAGACACAAATTCACATTATCTGTGTGCTACATAAGTATTTGTTTTAATTATCTTTACCCCTTTTTTGTTGTTTTGTACTTAATATTCAAAATACTATTTGAATTATATCTACGTACTTTTACTTTAATATGATATTAAGTTTTCATTATTACATGCTTCATTTCAAATGCTGTTACATTTTACTAAGAAAATGTTCTTTTTTTTTCCTTTAAACATTTATTTTTGTCCAGAATTTATTTCTCTTTCCTCATGACGTATATAAATAGATAACTCTCTTACATTCCAATACTTTGTTCTACATTTCAGCTTTAACTATCCAGAATTTGCTTACTTTTTTTTTTTTAGCGGTCATTGCTATTCCCCCTCCTGGATCAAATTGTCTGTGGCTAAACATTACTCGTAGCTGTATCGTAACCTTCCAAAATTTGTTTATGGATAACCTCTTTAAGGATTCATATGAAATTTCACCCCATGATACCATTTGAAACCAATCTAAAGTTTTCTGAACCACACATCTTTTAACAACTATCATTTTCAATTCTTGCGGCATCTTTTTAATTTGAAAGTACTCTGACAAGTCTGTAATAAGTTGTACTGGATTGGAGTTTTCATTTTGAACAACTTGGTACTTGTTAATTTCAGAAGTTAGCTTTTGATTATTTATAGGCAAAACTTTAACTTCTTCAGACAATTTATTTCTCTGTGTTTCCGACTCCTTCTGTATTTCAGATATCTCCCCTCTGAAATTAACTTGCGCCTGAATTAAATCTGCATTCATCTCTCTTAGCTCACTTGAAATGCTACTCATTCAGCTACCTAACTCTGTACATTTTACATCAACATGTTCAATTTTAGTATTAACCTCACTTTTTTCGTTAGATATTTCCCTGCTCATGTCTGGCATTTTCTTTGAAACTTTTCCTATCTCACTTGCTATTATTTCCTGATTTTCATTTCTCATTCTTATCATACTACTATCTAGCTCCATAAATTTCTTTTCAATTTCTTCCCTGTTTTGTTCTAAGATTCTTACCAATATCTTCCCTTAATTCCTTATTATTCTTTTCCATATCCTCCCTTAATTCCCTATTATTCTTTTTCATATCTTCCCTTAATTCTCTATGACTTTTTTTCCATAGCTGGATTTAATTTATCTATTTTCTGATTATTATTATCCATATTTTGAATTAGTTTATCTAATGTCTCATCATTATTATCCATATTCCTTTCTAATCGATCTGTAAAATTTCCCAGCATTTCCATCATCATACTAGCATCAAAATTAACATTTCCTGCTATTCTATTCTGACTTTCTTCACTAACATTTCCTCCCTCAAATCCTACATTGTTTGAGCTACTTTACGTAACCTGTATTGAATTACAACTAACTGTTACATTATCCCCTTCCATAATTGTTTCTTTTGTATTCTTAGTCGACTTTGTTTTCTTAATCCTACCACTTCTTAATAAGATTTAAATTCTCACAATTTTCTTTTTTAGGATAAAAAAAATTTACAATATTCTAACCTTTGTGATGCTGTCTGTTGATGTTGCTTTGATGTCCAGCTTCCTGCCCCTCTCTCCTAGGTGTATATTCGCCTCTGCGTCGTACTATGATGAATCTGCGTCGTCTCGCTGTTTTTTGTGTCCAGTAGTTGAATTCCCCTGTTGTCTTTTAATCTCGTAGTTACGATGTCCACTCATCCGCATCGTAGGTCGTTCTTGTGGTTGTTTCTGGAATCTGCGTCTTGTAGTTAATTTCACTGCTCCATTCGCTCCACGTCCTGGTTCCTTCGCCCCTTCCTGGTTATTTTCGCTCCTTCCTGGTTAATTCGCCCCTTCCTGGTTATTTCGCCCCACCTTCCGGGTGCCAATTTGAAGTGGTATATTTGTAGGTTTGCTTCATGTTTATATGCACCACGTATGGGAGCCAATTTTTCGCGGTCACTTCGTGTTATCTTTTGCTGGGCGCCTGTTATTGTATTACTACTTTGAATGTTAGGTTCATTGTCCTCCGGCTAGCTATTATTATTATTATTATTATTATTAAGTCGAGCATATCTCTTGATCAAGGTGTGTAAACGGAAGGGATTTGTTACTCAAAGATAACACTGATAAAAAAATTTCTTTTTACACTTTTATTACCGTCACAATTAATTAAGTTCACATATTGACTCGTGATACACGCCAGACTGAAACTGTTATATTTTCTAATATCACTACTATCACTTATTTACTGCACATTATTAATTCGCGTGTTTCACATTTATAACAAACTTTAAGACCCGAGAGATTCTGTAGAATTACGACGTGTAACTCGCGAACGATTCTGATGAACTCAGCGACGTTTAACTTCTGAATGATTCTGTTGGACTCAGCGACGTGTAACGCGTGGATGATTTTGTTGAACTGGGCAATACTTGCCTCTGACTTTATATTATTATACTCCCACACCCCGATATGCCTAAAGATTATAACCGAGCTGCTATTGGTTAATAAAACGCGCCAACATTAGCGTCTATTTTTATATCCAATGAAAATTACGAAAACATATGCTCTAGGGAAGAAATTCCCGCCATTTCTACAGAAAAGCGCGCCAATCTGACGTCATTTGCTTGTCTCTTCTAATTAATATTCAACTCACCCCCTCGCTCATTGTTATCCGCTCCTATTGTCAGTTTCAGTGAGGCCGTGTAAACTTATTTCCTAACAATGCATATAATTAACAAACATCTCAAATCAATGTCATACAATAATGCTTATTTACACTGCAATCACTCTGGCATTAACATTATTGTGATATAAATTACTGCCACAAGTTTGGCACTAGAGCAATTTAATGCCAAAAAGAAAAAGAAAGAAGGAAAATTCAGTTTGCTATTTCCAGAGAGTAAAAATTGTGTTTCAATTCCAGGTTGTGTGCACCGCAAGTAGGTCATAATGGCCCTTTTTGCTTCCTGGGAGAGAGGGATGAAGGGAGAGACCTGAAGTGCGACCAGATCCAGATGCCGACGGGTGCAAGCATGGACGAGTTCCCTAAAGTTTCCAAATAGAACGCATCCGGCGCCGCCCGGTCCCTGCCCCCAAGTCACCAACCTATAGGGACCTCGAAGCAAAGCCTGCTCGAGGAAGGGACCTAACTGAGCGCTACCGCAGGGACGCCGGAGAAGAAACTGTAACGGAGCGCAAGCCACCGCCCAGCCGCAACCCGCCGAACACCGTCGCCAAGTCATTCAACCCTTAAACATGATAAGGGAGCGGGTGGGTACAGGAAATGAGAGGGAGGAGAGTCATGGTAGAACATGAACCACAACAGCATTCGCCATCGACCCAGGGAAATGGCGAAAAACACACGCACCAGAGTGGGCGGTCTCCAAGGGTCCAATCCGGAAATTCTGCAATGCGGGCCATAGACGTTGCAGCCTGAGCTATCCCGCTCGGTATGTTGTGGGTGTGGTCTTTCTACCTCATATTCAAGGGCTCCTCAGTTAGAATCTTAAAAAATTGAGTTTTATTTATGGACGCTCCTTAACTGCTGTGGTCCTTAGCGTCCCATTCTATATTGGGCGTGAAAGACAGGTAATTTTCCTCAGAGGCCTCTTTATAAGGCTTCAGGTTCTTTTACGTGCCATAAATCTACGACACGGGACCACCGGCTTTACTTATCTTCCGAAGGAAGCCATGCTAAGGATTTTTTACGCCCGAGAAAATTCATCGCTCTCCGCCGGGTTTGAACCCGCGACCTCGGGAACTAGCGGCTAGTATGGTAACCACCATGGAGGACGACAGAATCTTCGTTGGGGTGAAATAACCGGATAGACACTTTCGGGGTTTTTCATTATTCTGAGAAGACAAATCTCAGTTAACTCTAAGCTGTATGTACTCCAGGCTCACTATAAGTTACATTTCACCCATTTTATTCACTCACCGTTTGACATAACCTACCCATTAAAGGACGTTAAAATCCTACCCCAAAAGAAAAGATTAATTTGTTTTTATTATTTTCATATTTAGTAAAGTATTTCTGCATTTTAACACAACGTTTTAAACTCATACTCCGGAAAGAAGGCGTAATTATCTATTTTGTATACAAATGTAACAGTTTAAACGCAAAAATAAGAATAAATCTCAGAATTTTTAATTGTTTAAAAGGTTATGTTAAGTATTTACTAGAGATGCAACTTCAATACTGCGATATTTACTTGTCTAATACTTTATAATGGGTATTGGATACCTCTAAATTGTTAAAATTTGCATTTCTGTTTCTAACCACCACTATTGGTAGTAGTTGCATTTTACTAAAGGTTTCAGATTGCTGTCTAGTGTCACCAAAGTATTGCTAATTATTCATTGTTGATCTCTGTCTAAGTCTGTGCTTATGCAGGTGAATCAAATAAAATTCCATCGGCTCCTATATGAAAATGAAAACATTCAAAACAATAAGGAAGAAGTACCCTGTGTCCTGCATCGTTAACCGAGCGAGATGGCTCAGTGGTAACGTGTGAGACCGGCATCCGGATGATTCTGGGTTCGATTTCTGTCGATCGCCCGCTGTGACCTTGTGTTTTGCGTGGCTTTCTCTGATCGGTAGGCGAATGCTGGGGTGATTTTACATTACCACGATTTCCTTTCCATAATTTCCATTTCATTCTGTTTCCTTCTCATCTTTCAGGTGTACTTCTAGGTTTTGTGGCATGATGGTGCTGGACAGATGACACAGATGCTTGCCCAAAGCAAAGAGTACATCCCGTGGACACCAAGAGAGCTGCTGGTCGACGGGTCGTTCATGGCCCTCTCTAGTCAGCTCCAGCAGTGGGGCGGTTTTCGCACCTGGAATTGTTAGGGACTGTCGCGCGCCACTGTGGTCTGTTCGTCTGCAGCCTCCTATGATTCCTTCACTTTCTCCTGAAGGGGTGGTAGCCACAATAGATCTATATCTGGAAGTGCGCGAGATGTCCCCATCTGCTGTATAACCTGATACCGTAATTATCGACGGGAATGTATAAATCATTAAATAAAGAAATAATTGCAACAAATTATTTGCGTATATTAAATCAGTGTATAATGAAACACATTTGAGTTGAAATGTTTGCGAAAGATGGAGGTAATTAAGTAGTCAGGTTAGTCAGTCATAGTCATTAGTGAGCCGAAAAGTAGTGAAAACTTAGCTTAAGGATTTCTGGGAACACAGTTTAGATTTAGTTCAGTACGTTGTTACACAAGGCACGTAGGCCAATTCTGAAAAACAAAAAGACATTTAATTCTGGGAATTTAGCCAGCCTCAGTTAGTAACAAAGTCAGAGATGTAAGAACACGTAAGAATTGAAGATTGGATACGTGTGAACTATCATGTTGGTGGGGGAATAATATGTAGGGGAGCTAAAATTAATAAATGTTCGTGCATCTAGCGCCGAGGTTTACTCTTCTCTGGTACCACCAGCGGTACCTGCCCGTGTGATATTTTAAGCGCAGAGTGACGCGCTTGTGTGAGTAGTGGCTAGTACGAGGGATCTTGCCGGTCAACATTTTAGCGACTCACGGCGAGTTACGCCTTGTCTAGTTTCTTTTATTGCGGAAGCAGTTATTTCAAACCGTAAAATTAATCCTGCAGAAATTAGCAGGTATAATTACGTGTTATAGTTTCGAGTGCTACAATTCAGAATCATTCTATTTCTTTATTTCAACCGGCCGGCAACCACTTCAAGAATTCAAATATTAGTTCACTATACATTTCTTAGTCAATTTAAATCTGTGTTGTCCTTCACAGTACATCCACGCGTACTCTGAGGGAAATAACTCAAAGCTCAACCAATGGAGCAGGTAGCATCAGGGTCAACAGCAGATATTGGAGATAACGGAGATACATTCCTGCTTCAAATTGTCGCACCATCGCGGCGTCCCACTTCTGCTTCAAATCTGTACTTATATCTATCACCTGCTTAATGGTGAATGGCATTGATTAAGCTAACGAACCATACTCCATTGCTTCTGCAGTCGTTTGATTCGGTAAATGATCCTCTCTTAACCTTTATGTTTATTTATTTCGGTGGTCAAAATCAGTGAATCCACAGAAATGAATAAGAAATTCAGACTGGAGGTAATTCAGCGTATAATTACAGTAAGACGTTAATAAAATTACTTCTATTGTTATATTATTATTTTTCTGTTATTATTATTATTAGTATTCGAAATTATTAGGGTAACTGCAGGCATTTAGTTGTAGAGTGGGGAAATATCGTCATAAACATCTATTCTGCTTTGTGAGACGTTCCTTAACGTCTCGACCGCTATCTCACCAAACATAATTTAGAAAAATGTAACAATTTATGCAACGTAAGAACTGGACAAAGTGGCGTTATAACCTGCAATGATGGCAATAACACCTCGTTGTATTACTTTCAAAAAAATCTCGTTCTTGTTTTACTAAAGGACACCCTTTTGGTTCCATAATAAATCAAAGTCAACTAAACATCAAAAAACAGTAATGTTGATTGAAAATAAAAACTGATGGTGATTAGGATATCATTCAAGCTCACTTATCCAAATATGAACAAGCGTCTTCACCCAGTGAACACCGCCCTGATTTCTGCACAGATGTATTGTCACAGGTATCATGATTCCACACTTTGCACTAAATCCAACTTTTCTTGGATCTTTTATCGTAGCAATAACCCCCACAGTCACCAAACTGAAGATCTTTATCCATCATCTTTCTTTGTTTCTGATTTGGGAAGACCTGAAGTCGATGGGACTTTTGTAGAGAGTTTTTCACACAAATGATATTCTTCGTGACACCAAAGCCTACTTGCTGGAGCCTAATAATTATTTCTTTTAATTGTCTTTCAACATTCTGTATTGAAAACAGGACTGCGACCAAATTTTCGTACTGGATCCTTAATTTTACCCCTCTAAATCCAATCTCGAAGTGTGCTGCGAGAAATGTTGAAACATCTTGCCGCGTCAGTAACACTTCTACCGGATTTGACTGCCTGAATCACCTGTCTCAGGTCGTCAGTGATCCTTTTCGCACGTACATTTTTACAGAGCTTCCCCATTTCTATATCTACGTTGAAAAAAAAAGAAAGAAAAGGGGTTATTGCCTGCAAACTCTATTTTGCATTTAAATTGAAGTAACATTATGGTTTAGCCCCACGTTGTGGTAGCCAAATATGCGGCGGTATTAATGTTTGTGTTCAAAAGATGCTACTGTTTGTCTGCCACACGTATGAAAGACAGTTTGTCGCGGTCACTTCGTGTTATCTTTTAAAGGGCGCCTGTTATTGTATTTAATTTTGGGTTCACTGTCCTTCGGCTAGCTATGATTTCTCGGTCAAGCACTTATCTTGTACAGGTGTGTAAACGGAAAGGAGTTTTTATCCAAAGATAACACTGATGAAAGAATTTGTTTTACACTTTTATTGTCGTAACACATTATTCACTTTCACCTATTAATCTTGACACTCGCCAAACTGAAACTGTTATAATAACTTATTTACTGCACATTATTAATTCGCGTACTTCAACATTTTGTGTAATTAACTTTACGACACGAGATATTTTTTTATAACTTTGCGACACGTAACCTTGATGAACTGCATGTGACGCATACTCCATGAATGCCTCCGTTGAACTACGTGAAACTTGATTCTGACACTGAATTTATACTTCCTAGCCCCAATATGCCTAAAGATTATAACCGAGCTGCTATTGCTTAATAAAACGCGCCAACATTAGCGTCTATGTTTATATCCAATGAAAATTACGAAAACATATGCTCTGGGGAAAATGTTCCAGCAAATTCTAAGAAAAACACGCCACTCTGACGTCATTTGCTCGTCTCTAATAATGATAAACAGCTCGCCCCCTCGCTACATTATTGCACGTTATTATTGTCAGTTTCAGTAAGGCCGTATAAACCCACTTCTCGACAATAATTACAATCAACAAACATCTCAAATCAATCTCACACAACAATGCATATTCACACTACAATCACTCTGACATTTACATAATTTGTGATACAAATTACTGCGTCAAAATTAGCATTTAAAGTGAATATTAATATTTTAAAAATAAAAAAAATAATTATTTAAAGTCTAAATACTGCATGTTACAAAACAAATAACGATATTTCCAACTGAAGTATATTTTACGCAATTTTACATACTTATCTTATATCCAAATAAATATTGTGGCGTCTATGTGTGTATATCGTCATGCCAGACACATTATTGCTTTGTTAGCGACAGTATTGTTGGTATAATTCTTTCGGCTTGGGGTTTGAATTTCATCTGGCGTGGCGAATCTAGCTGCAAATCTTTTGACCTCATTCCGGTATATAACAATACTCGTGCACTATCAAGCACCAAGTTTCGAACACACTCTCACAACACTACTAAGCGCAACTCACGCTCAAGGTTGCCTCAAGGTTGGATTCAGTAACTGCAGAAAGCTTCCCCCTCCAAGTCCAGAAGTTTGTAAGGTGCTGCAACTATTCGGACATTCCAAAAAATATAATTTTGAACGAAAAGGCGTTATATTCTGCAAGGCATTAATGCCTGAATTGTACTTTTATAATTATTATTATTGTTGTTGTTGTTGTTATCCTCAGCTTCGACAAGTAAGTAAGCTATTGTCGTTAGATATTTTATACAGTAAATATCTATCATCATGTGTCGGCACTAAAACTCAGTATCGAGGAATAATGGTATCGTCTCATCTCTACCATTTCCTATTAATACTGTTAGGCTCTTATTGGATGTATTTTACATTAAAACGTGACCAAAGCATTTCTTTTTACTCCATTAGTTTAGTATTACTTAAGAGAAAACATGGTTTCATGTTCACTTTTCTTTCCATTTTGGTGGGAGACTCAATCTTTAAAATAAAAGCCTTCTTCTGTTGATATACAGGGTGGAGCATTTAAGTTAAGACTGTGCAGTATGTCCGAAACTAAGCGTTGTAGAAAGAAATGCCTTGAATAAAACTTGCTTGATACTAAGGGGAAAGTAAATGCCATTAGTCGTTTTTATTGGAGGACGTTGTGATGGTAATCTTATAGCCAATTTAACTTTTTTAAACTACCTTTTTTTTCTCACTCCTCATAAGAACTAAACATTTGTATAAATCACTTTGCGATTGTTCTTAACAACGTAAATAAGAACAAAAATTCTGAATGGCTGTGTACGAAGAGCGCAATAAATAGTTGGACCATCCACGGATGGTCATTTGAGCGTCAAGTTACCTTTCGTAATTGGGAACCAACATTTTTTATTTTGTTTCATTATTCCTCATCACAAAACAAACAGCTTTTTATAAAACATTTTCTAATGAGAAAACAACACACAAAATGTAGGTTCCCATTTAAAAGAATTAAATTGACCCCAAAATGACCACCATAATGCCCTCTAAAAAACACAACTAATGGCATTTACTTTCCCCCATATCATGCAACTTTTTTCAAGACATTTCTTTCCACAACGCTTAGTTTAGGAGATATTGTGCAGTTTCAACTTAAATGACCCATCCTGTATACAGATTCAGTTGACCGTATTAGAACGCTCCTGTTGTTCCGTCTTTCTTCCCTTCTCCACGTGTCATCTTTAGGAAACAATATCCCATAACTACAATTTAGAAGCTCTTATAATTGTGTACGTTTGTAACTTCAGTTTTGCAAGCCCAATTTATAACAACAGCTTCCAATTTTTCCGTTTAAAAGAAGAAATACAATTTAAAGCAATTTCACCTAAGGCTTTTCCTTTTACTCGTGTTAGAATCCGCAAAGCTGATAGTGCGTCTGTTTTTCTTTTCCACGTATAACTTACCTTTTACTTTCTCTACTATATACTTAGAGCAAGTAGATAAATTTGCACTCCACCCAAAAAAATCTGATGTGTTGCACTCACATGACTTTCTCTACCTCTTGTAAAACTATTTCTATAAACGCTTATTCTCTATCTACTTCATGTTAATCGAGATAAACATTTTAAGAAACTTATCTTATCACTAATTTTGTTATAGGTGCAAGGGGAGTATGATAGGCTTTAACCGATAGTCAAATATTTTAAGAAATGGTTGTTATGTGGAGCATTTCATCCTCTTTACATGTCCAAAACAAAAAAAAAAAAATGCTAATTCCCATTTGAGAAAAAATTATTGGAAAATGCAAACGAATAACAAAGAATGTCTTGGAAAGTGTTCAATCCTAAAAGAAAATATATATATATATATATATATATATATATATATATATAAATTTGTGTTTTAACGAGATCTATATTTTTTTTGTGTAATAAAACTGTGTCTATCTCTTACGGTTTACAGGTCTGCGAAAGTCATTCAGAATGAAGAGACCTTTTAGGGACATTCCCAGAAAATTCAAGATATACATTTAATTTGACATTAAAGTATTTTAAACATATGATATTTTATTCTAAATCGTTAGGGGCATTTTTGAGAAAATCAACATTTTCAAAAAATATTTCACGTAAAGCGTAGTCTGGGCTGGGAGATTTTGAAAATCTTTGTGTCGTATCCTTGGAAGAGACTAAATTCAGGTGCCAAGTTTGGTATTTATACAACTTTTCGTTTCAGAGTTAAGCTGTTCACAGACAGACACACTCACGGACATGTTTCCAAAAATGCTTTTTTTGAATTCGGGGGTCTCAAAACATGCATTTCCAGTGAAATCTCGGTATCGACAGTAATTAGATATCAATATTTAAGCGGAATTAGAAGTTTTGAGTACTTTACAAGCATTTTACATGGAAAAGTTTTCGAAAAAGCTGATTTTATCAAAAATGGCTTAATGATTTTGACTAAAATACATTAAGACATTTTCATGATAAATTATATATAAATCGTATCATATACACCAATGGACAGAATTGAGTTTGATACATTTTCATACTGTTTCCGAAGCGACCTTTCATGTTTTGAAGTCAGATTTTAACAAATCGACAGCGTAAACAGCTACTGAAGGCTAGCTGTTGTTTCAAATCGTATGTTTCAAATCGTACTATGTCCAATATTAATACTACCTACATGAAACTGATTAATTACTTTTTTCGGTTTGTTATATTGACAACCAGCACGCTTTTCTTGACAATACTTGTTCAATAATGACAGTTATCTTTCACTTGTGAGGGTTTTTTTGTTTTGAAATTTATAGTCGCCTTAACATATTAGTCATATCGCAACTTTACAACTTTTTATAAAATAAATATTTAACAATAGAACAATGAGGTTATTTAACATGACAGTTTTGAACCATTACAGTGAACTAGTATAAAATTGTGACACTATATAATCAAATTGACTGAACATTATATACTTCTATAGAAATTTATTCTTTTAAAAAATTCAAGTATCTTAGGGTACATCCAATAGTTGAGTGGTGTTTGTAGATCATTTAGTATCTGGTAGTGTTGTCTCCATTGATCGTATTGTGGACAACCACGATTATGTGTTTAGTCGTTAACAGTGTGTTACACTGGTGGCATATAGGTGGTTGGTCCTTTGAAAGAAGATAACTGTGCGTGATCTTGGTATGGCCCATTCTCAGTCGGGAAATTGAGAAGTGTTTGTTGCTGCTGCGTATGGAAAGTCAGTTTGAAGATGTAGTATTATATTTTTATTTATTAGCATCACGCTTTGTGCGTCCACTTGAAGTAGTTTGTATTGAAGGAGTTGTATTATATTTCAACTGTTGGGGAGCCGAAATTATAGTAGTTGCAACCGCACGTATTGTAAACAGTTTCTGGTAGCCTTCCCCAAATGTACTTTCAGGTGGGCTTTGCCCCAAGTTTAAAAATATCAACTTTGTAATTTAAACTGTTTCTTTAAATATTTTATTTTTATGTTTGCCTCGGCTGCGTCAGTATTTATTTTAGAGACACGTTTCTCTTAGCAGGGTTTTGGTGCGATAAGAATGTAAGCTTACGCAGATTTTAAGCTTTAATTCACTCCTTTTTATTAATCCTTGACACAAATTAAATAGCACTTCACTGATATCGAGAGCTGTGAGATTCTTTTGTTTAATACTTGCACTTTTTAACATGTATACTATTTTCGTCTCATACGAATACGTAATTAATTTCTCGAGGACACATCTCGCGTCTGATTATGAGCACTGTCTAGAAGCAACTGAACTGTTTTCCACCGCCTAAATTTGTAGATTCCTGTATTTCAAGTCTCTGATTGGCTAATCCTAGTCCAATAGAATACCTTCATTTAACAAAAGCTTTTTCTGGTTGTTGGTTGGCTGTTTTTTTTAAACTGTCCCTAAAATTTACATTATTGCTGCTCTAATAATAACTAGTAGCATTTAAACTTCCTTACTCATTATTGACTCAAGATTACCTCATTGTTACCTAATTGTTAACAACTTTTAACTTATTATTCTCACAGCTCCTACATTATTAAATTACGTAATATATTCACATAACATTATTAGACATGGATACAATAATATAAGCATATGCAATGACTGTTACATACATTTTCCAAATTATTGCATACACATATTGCTTCAAGGCGGGCTGTTATTGAATTTAATTATTGTATAATTTGACTAAAATCATTTAAGTGTAAAAAATACTGTCTCGCTATTAAAACCTGATCTTGTCTGGAAAGAGAATTACTTGGAAGATGTGTCGAAAAACTCGATATTATATCACTGAGTTGTGTGTGAATGAAACAGCCGTTTCGATTGTTGTAGGTGATAATTCAAGAGAAAGCGAAAGAGGAAAACGAAAACCAAACATGCCTTTCAACTTAAATCTGAGGCACGTAAAAATAAACCTTAAAAAGGAATACCGGTATTGTAAGTCATGCTACAAACTTTAATCAGATCCTGCCAAAATTTTAATGAACGTTGATATCCTATAATTTAATACAGTACTACTAACATTCAAATTTATGACCCTCTTCCAATTTTTTTGGTAACAACTTCAATAAAGATCCTGATATGACCGTTTCACTTATAAATTTAATACAAATCTTATTAAAGTCAATTTGGCAGCAAGAAGGACATACACCAGAATGTTTATTGCGAAACATTTATTTTTGCATTAATAGATAATGTTCCTAGTAATAATAATAATAATAATAATAATAATAAATAATTGGTTAATTGAGTATTTACCTTATTAGTGGTTTTTTGGTTGTGTCCTGTACTAATTATTGGATTAAATCATATTAAGTCAAATACTTTTCCTTAAATTTGAAGAACACAATTGCAAACTGATTTTACTTTTTCATGCTTCTAGAAGCAGACCTCAAGCACAGTAATTTCACATTTTACAATTTGTGAAAAATTGCCCAGGTAAGAGTAATCAGTTTTTTTCTTCTCCTGTAAAATGTTGTTTTCTGGACATTAATACGATTTAAAATGATGCTCCTTATCTTCTGTTGTGCACATAGGGTAAAATAATTTGCATTCCCTTAATCACTAATATCGTCTTCTTCAGACAACATGGCGACTCCTTTGCTTAAACCACAGTTCAGTTCGGTTTAAGCTAAGCTACGTATAAACCCAGCTTATCCCTTGAAATGCGCATTGTAAAATTTCTTGCAATAAAGTGCTTGATGTCCTTTTTAATAATCCAAGTTTGCAGAGATGGGTAGTGTTGATGCTCACATGGGCCCAGAATTGACAGGTACCAAAATATTTCGAGTTGAGGGAAAAGCTTGAACGAACCTCATCCAGCCAAATCATTTCAATCCACGTTTGAACTGAGCTGTCCAGAGGCAGACGTACAGATGGACAGCAATGATAGATGATTCCCCCCTGCAGCCCATTATTAGCGACATAGCTTATTCCTCATTTGATCCAGCTGTAATCTGTATAGGGATATGGGCGTGCAGCGCCGCATAAAACGGTACAAAATTGAAAGGATAATATTGCGTTCGCTTGCGAATTGTAAAGGTCATCATTGTTGACGTTAGGCAAATCAAAATAATTAGAACTAATCACGAGACCGTGAGGTATTGGACAATCGGTTTGTGCATGGACATACCTAGTATTTTAATTATCGCAAGGGCTCTTATCCATAAATTGAACTAGGTTTGTTGCTGCTGCGTATGGAAAGTCATGTTTGAAGAAGATGTATTATATTTCGACTGTTGGGGAGCCGAACTTGAAGTAGTTGCAACCGCACGTATGGTAAAAGTTTCCGGTAGCCTTCGCCACAAGTTTAAAAATATTAACTTCATAATTTGACTGTTTAGCAGGGAGTGGTGCGACTGAAGATATTATAATCTTACTTCACTCCTTTTATTAATGCTTGACACTATTTAAATAACGCTTCACTGCTATAGAGAGCTGCGAGATTCTTTTATTAATTACTTGCACTTTTTAACACGTAAACTATTTTTGTCTCACACAAAATATGTATTAAATTTCTCGAGGACGCATCTCGCGTCCGGTTAGAAACACTGCCTACAAGCAACTGGCAACTGAATTTGTAAATGTTGCTCCATTTTGGTAAACCAACAGAATACCTTCATTTAACTTCAGCTTCTTTCTGGTTGTTGATTGGCTATTTTATAAATTGTCTCAAAAATTACATTATTGTTTCCAAGAATGACTAGTAGCAACATTTAACCTATTATTCTCACAGCTCCTACATTATTAAATTACGTAATACATTCACATAACATTATTGAACATGTACATAATAATATAAACATTAATACAATGCCTAATACATGTATTTTATGTATTATATTATACACATATTGCTTTAAGACGGACTGTTATTATATTTTATATTGTATAATTTAACTGAAATCATTTAAGTGTTAAAAATACTGCCTCAAAATGAACCTATTTAGATAAACAAATGGTGGTTTACTTCCTCGTTTACAAAATCTAGACGAATAACTGCCATCCATACACTGCCATCCAATTAAAATGGATATGTGTTACATTCACATTATTTTCCTTTTCTTACATAAGTTTGTTTTCCTATCTACTTCATTTAAATCCAAATAAGCCTATAAGGAAATTAATATTTCGTTATAGATACAGAGGGAACAGCGATAGTCAAATATTTAAGAACTGGAAGCTATATGCTGGCCTTAAAATTCCATATTCTTTCCATGACATCGCGAGAAACAACTGAAACTCGAGAGGACTTTAAAAGAATGGCTAAGTATTAAAAAATTCGAATTATTAATAACGGATATCTCTGAAATGGCTGACGCTACAATAACTTATTTTAAATAATTTTTTTAAGAGACCTACATTTTTACTTTCTCTACTACGTATAGTAAGTAGGGGAAGTATTGCATTCCACCCAAAAATTCGATACCGAGATTTCACTGGAAATACATGTTTTGAGACCCACTGAATCCAAAAAAAGCATTTTTGGAAACATGTCCGTGTGTGTGTCTGTGTGTGTGTCTGTGTGTGTGTGTCTGTGTGTCTGTGAACAGCATAACTCAAAAACGAACAGTCGGATAAACACCAAACTTGGTATTTAGGTTCAGTATCTTCCAGAAATGCGACACGAAGGTTTTCAAGAAAATCCCCCCACCCCAGACTACCCTTTACATGGAACATTTTTCGAAAATTTTAATTTTCTCAAAAATGGCTCTAACGATTTTGATGAAAATATCATATGTTTAAGATACTGTCATGAGAAATGAAATGTATATCTCGAATTTTCTGGGAATGTCTCCAAAAGTATTCTTTATTGTGAACGACTTTTGCATAACTGGTAAACCGTAAGAGATAGACAGAATTTTACTTCACAAAAAATGTAGATCACGTTAAAATACACAACTTATGTCATATACATTTTTTTTGTTGAGTGAACCGTTTTCGAGATATTGCTTGTGATTTTCTTAAATTTTTCAATACTTATACTTTTTCTCAAATTCGTTATTCATTTTTTTTATGTCCTGGACATGCAAAGAGAATGAAATGCGCCACATAGCAACCAGCGTTAAAATATTTGACTATCGCTTAAAAGCTACCATATTCCCCTTGCATCTACAAGAAAATTACCAATAAGATTGACATCTCGATATCTCGATTAACATGAAGCATATGGAGAATAGGCGTTTGTAAAATTAGATTGTACAAGAGTAGAGAAAGTCATGTGAGTGTAACACATCAGATTTTTTGTATAGTATGTCTTGGTCTATCGCTTAACGCTTACCAGTTGTACACAATTATACAAAATTGCTTCCGAATGAAGAGGACTTCCCAGGTTATTCCAAGAAAATTCATGAAATATCCTTAATATGTGGTATTTTAACACAATTTTTAGAACCGGTTTTAGAAAATAAAAATATTGAAAATTGTTCCATATAAACGTTAGTTTGGGGTGGGGAATTTTCTTGAAAATCTTTCTGTCATATCTTGCAAAGTTACTGAACTTAAATACCACGTTTGTGCTTATAGGTCTTTTAGTTTTTGAGCTTATGTTATTCACAGACACACACACGTATACACAGAACTTTTTTCTGTCGTCCTCCATGGTGCAGTGGTTACCATGCTAGACTCTAGCTCCCAAGATCGCGGGTTCGAACCCGACGGAGGACGAAGGATTTTTTCCGAAGTAAAAATCCCTAGCATGGCTTCCTTCGGAAGGGAAGTAAAGCCGGTAGTCCCGTGTCGTAGATTTACGGCACGTAAATTAAGCTCAAATCACTGAGCAAAATTACTGGTCTTTCACGCCCAATATAGAATGGGACGCCAAGGACCACGCCAGTTAAAGAACGTCCATAAATAAAACTCAATTTAATTTTTTGGACTTCCGATACAATCTTGCTATCGAATTTTTGGGTGAAATGCAATACTATCTCTACCCACTATGTACGTGGTAGAGAAGATAATGATTCGCGCTGGCAACGTTGCTGCGAATGTTGGCAGTGTTCTTTTGCTTCCAACCCCAAATTCCAATACAGATACTTGGTATTGCATACAGTTAATCCATCACCCCAACCCCTGTCGTCCTCCGTGGTCGAGGGGTACCATGCTAACCTCTAGTTCCGGAGGTTTCGGGTTCAAACCCGGTGGAGGACGACGGATTTTTTGGGGTGTAAAGATTCTTAGCATGGCTTCCTTCGGAAGGGAACTAAAGCCGTTGGTCCCGATGTCTAGATTTATGGCGCAAAAGAACCTCAAGCCTGATAAAGAGGCCTCTGAGCAAAATTTCTGTTCTTTCACGCCCAATATAGAATGGGACGCTAAGGGCCATAGCAGTTAAAGTACGTTCATGAAAAGAAAAGCACCGTACATTCCAAGAGGCATTGCACTTTTGTAACAAGTGTTATTTGCTTACACACGCATTCATTGTGGAGGCCCAGTGTTAATTTACAGTTGCTGTAGGTCTGTGTGGTTTATGTGTGTTCAAGATGACAGCGAAAAGAAAGTTTATTGAAATTAACACTAAATAGGACCTCGAAGCCGTTAGCGACATAGGTTTCAAAGCATTATAAGAGAGACCATAAATTCTTAATCACATTTTAACAGGAAACATTGAATTATGGCACTGTCAATAACACAAAACATTTTACTTTTAGGTTGCCTTGCGTTTTGTGAAACAAAGTAGTGAATCAATACTAACAGATATAACGATGGCGTGATATAGTTGCTCGCAAACATTGGGAGAGTAAAGTTAAAAAAGATGTACTGCTTTTATTATATATTCCTTGTAAGTGCTTTAATACATATTTTAATACTATATACAGCAGCAGGGTTTTATTAAACATTATTACAGCGTTTGGAATACAATTGTGTTTGCTGTTTAAAATTCTTACCAATGACTATCGAAAAAAAAAGGATTTATGACTATCCCCTTTAATTTGGCTAAGCGCGATACGTAGTAGAGTTTGCTATCTTTAATGATTTGTATGTTGATGTACATAAATGACAGAGATAATTATGGAATCTTTTAAAAATTAAGATTACGTTTCTGGTGAATGACCAGGTTTTGAAAGTAGCACCGAAAATAAATTACAAATAACTCAATTAAAACCATATAATATATTCATAGAATACTCCTTAAACACACTTAAACGATAAGACCATTGTAGTTAAAGGAACTAAAAAAGGAAAAAAAAAAGCATTCGTGTTTTATGGGTCCTAAAAATACTGATAAGAATTATATTAGAAGGAAAATACTTGGAATAAGTGAAATATTTGGTATCTAAACTATTCAAACATCGCAGTCGATAAAAATTTAGATTTTATCAGTCGAAATAGTATTTTTAACTATGCAAAAAACGGATGTCTTAAGAACATAGTAAAAAAACCAAGATAATGTTTTATAAAAGTGTGACAGTCGCAAGGGAGCATACACCCAATAGAGAAGAATATTGAAAATAACAGGAGCAGTTTATAGTGTAAAACAATATTGAGAAATGGTTTTACTGTAAAATAACTTGTACATAAGAATGTAATTAATGTGAAAGCAAGGATGTAAGGAACAATGCAATTAGTAACCACCAGGCGAACGAGCAATAGAGGTAAAGTCCACAAGCACATACACGCTAATGCACACAGGTATTAGGCAGAAAATACACACAGAAAATAAGGAGAGAGGTCCGAGATTAGAGTGAGACAGAGACAGCGGTCCAATTCCTGAAAGACAAGGGACTTGGAAAAACAGAAAGAGAAACAAGAGTTCTAACGTTAGATGGATATAATGGGTTTTAGTAGAGAAGTTAAAGGGAAACGTGACTCCTAAAATTGAAACTTTTTATTTTCACAACAGTAGATAAACAATTAGATTAGTTGTTACAAATAAAGACGTGAATTCTAGCATCATAGTAGGAAGGTATAAAAAGGGGAGGAGGCCCCAAGTTAGACACTCTCTGATTTTACTCTCACGATGTTCCACATGTGACTAAGGCGGAAGATTTTGCGCGTGTATGTGCGTGGAAAAATGTCGTGTGACGCAGTTAGATAAGTCCACGTAAAGAATTCTTAGTAGCGGGAAGGTTAAATGTACAGCTTTTGTATCAGTTTGTGTTAAGTAAGGGAAAGTTGCTAGCCGCCTCAATGGGCGTTATATTGTGAATAAATTAAGTTGTTTAAGGGAAAGTCAGTTTATTATTTGCCTTCACATACATAAAATCCTGAGAAATATCAAGTTAGCTAGCTAGGATAGGAATTTCTTCTCAGCTCTACGACAAGCAGCCCGGCAAGGAACTTCGGAGATCCGAAACATCATCTCCGTGAGATAGCACGTGGTACTCATGTGCGAGCACATCCCATTCTACACAGTCCTTATGCTACTGCATAGTGTTAAAACTGTATACATGAAGGAAAACGAAGAAAGCACAATGGAGTTTGCAGAGATGGGGTTTATCGGGAGCCTTACCAGTTACGTCTTATTCGATAAAGAGAGAAATGAAAACATAAGGGGGGAATAAATTCTTTTCAATTTAATGGAAAACAAATACACCCATTGTAGAACCAACTAACGAGAACACGTAAAAAGGATGGAGGACTATCACATTCCTAAGATGATGTTTATTTACAAACGTGTTGGTAGGAGAAGAATTGGCAGACCAAGAACGAACAACAGTTTTAGACTAATGAGACCGAAACTGACGTTTAGGTTTTGTTGTTGTGGTGGTTGATGATTATTATGGAATGTTACTCCCAAAAATAAGTCAGAAGAAGATGAAATTGAAGACAAATCTTCCCTATATACCACTGGAGAATGTTTGGAAGTAATTAATGCTCACTCTAACTGCATACGGCACCACAGGCGATGGACGCTGATGATACATGAAATGAAGTCACGATTTCAGGGAAAGAAAATGTTTTCTTTTTTGAAAATTTGGGGGAGTTTAGGGGAGTCTAAAATGAAATTTAGACATTTATAAGCGTTATTCTGTTAATCAAAGTGTGTTATTAAGCATGAAAATAACACGAATACTGAAGTTTTAATTTTGAAGGGGGTTCAAAAGGTTTTATGGGCTGTATCGTATATGATACATCGAGTTTGTAGGCTTTTTCAATTCTACCATCGATACACAGCAGTTAGAGATGGAAAAAAATGACTGTTAAGTGCAGAAAGTATCATATATGATACCACTGGTCTCGACTTGACTTATTCAGAGAACGAGAAAAAGAAATACACGGGGAGGAGGGTACCTCATCGGTATTTGCTAGTTATGAGGACGGAGGAAAATCTGGATAAAATCTCAGTCAGGGAGGACGGTCCTAGAGGATTTGCAGCGCAGGTCTCCCCTTCGAATCCGAGTCAAGGACATCGTCTATCTGGGGCTTTTTGGTACTTCTTCCAATGGAAGAAGTATTTTTCATCCATTTTCGCAGGAACAATGGATCAATAAATCATGGTTAACAAATCATGCTCAAATGGACCCACAGTTTAAGGGGTTATAATTGTCCGACATTTGTTTTTGCAGGGTAAGCAAAGTCCAAGGAAGGAAAGAATGAAAACCCAATCCATATACCATATCCGAACATCGGCGCTCAGTATTATTTGACAGACATTTCGCTTACAAGAGAAAAGATGGGGGGAAATCTGCTCATATGTTCGATCTCTGTTTGGAATTCTTTCATGAGTAATACCAAGATGGCATTCGTTCATATACCTTCTAAGTGGTCCATAAGATGCTTCTAATTTGGCAACGTTACTGATTTTGATTCCTTCATCAGATGTCTTTGAGAAGCTCATTTACGGATTATAATTACTGAAATGTTCTGCCCAACAGAAGATACCATTAAGGATCGACTAAGGTTTGCAGTTATTTGCTGACAGTGATGGAGATGAAATGCTAGAATAACGCTGATTGTTAAGCAAAGTTTGTTATTATTCCCATGTACAAGTAATTATGCTATTTCATGATCGTGCTATGTTATAGTTTTTAAGTTTATAAACAAGGAAGAGGCTTTCATTTAATATAATGTTTGTAAAATAAAAAAATTATGTGTTACATTTATATGACTTTTCCATTCACTCGTCTATAAACTATTCTTACAAAATTGTATTAGTCTATATACTTCTTGTTAATCCAGATAAACTTTAAATCTTGTAGGAGACAGTAGGCAAATAGCGACCTTCCAGTAAAGTATAAATATTTAAAAATTCAACAAAATAATAAAGAATGTCTGGGAAATGGTTAACCCCACAAAAAGTTGTTGTTTTATACAAATAGCGTATTTTAACTATATTCATGTGTAGTAAGATTTTGTCTTTTTTGCGGTTTCCAATTATACGAAAGTCATTCAAAATGAAGAGGACTTCATAGGCTATTTTCAGAAAATACAAGATATACATTTTATTTCTCATTCAAATACTTTAAACCTATGGTGTTCTAATCAAAATCGTTTAGAGCCGTTTTTGATACAACAAAAGGTTACGAACATTATTCCATTTTTGGGGTGGGGAATTTTCTTGAAAATCTTCGTGTAGCGTTTTAAAATTCCAAGTTCGATGTTTTACGGACTTTTCGTTTTTAGTTATGCCGTTCACAGAGATACACACAAACACAAAACGAAATTTTTTCTACAAATACTTTATTCAGGGAGTCTTACTATAGGTAAGTAGTAAAGTAAAAATTATGGAAAAATAAAAGAAGTTGCATATTTGCATTTCATTACAGTAGCACAAGGAGTAAACAAATTTTGCTTACTGAAAAAAGTTGATATTGCCGGAAGAAGCTATCCAGTAAGTAGCCTTAGGGGGCGGTTGGGTAAATTTCCAGGTGTCACTATATGGGTAGGATTCAGATCACATCCCAGCGGCGTCGGTGTTCGTTTTGCCTGCGCAGAGCAGCTCGATGGAGCAACAGCAGGGGCAGTGCAGGCCAAAATCAATACGCGCGGGGCTCTCTTTTGGGGGGAGGGGTTCCAGGAAAATCTTGTGCGGGTTAAATCCCCAAGGGGAAGTACATGTACTTAGGTGGGTTATAATTTTCCTGTCTGAATACTCCTCTTCGCGATCAAGTAGGCTGAGGCAAACAACTGACTGTCGGATACGGCAACGGAGCAGCGGGAGAGCACTTGTTGCACATACTGGCAAGGGAATGGGAATCCCCTCTATGACAGAGAACAGGACAGGCTCCAACCTGTTTTCGGTGCTACTTTATAGACTACTGGCTTATATATGGGGATTAAAATAAAGCAATACACACTTTTAACGCCATTATGTCGTTAAAAGCATACGTGTTATATTAATTTATTATCTTGTATAAATCAGTTAAAATAGGGAAAATTGGGGAAGGGAGAAGTATGTAGATATATGCAATTAATTTGGTAGAATAGGGCTTGCGTGAATGCGCACAGGAATAATATTTTTAAAAAGGAATGGATATAACTGTTCGGGGAGATGTATTATGTGTGATGAATTGGGTAGTACATTTCATTGCCTAATAGATTGTGATAAGGTTAAAAGGTGGAGAGAGGTTATATGGAATAAAAATGGAACAAGCTAAATAAAGAAGCAGTAGCATTAAGAATGTTGGGAAGCGCAAAAGCAGAAACAATTAAAATGATGGGGACATTTTTAGGCAACACAAGGGATAAGTGGATAAGGAGCTTAAAAAAGGTACAGCAGAATGGGCACAGTTTAGAAATTGGCGAGATGGTATAGTAGCTTTATCCCATAACAGCCTAGGGGCTAAACATGGGAGAGCTAGAGAACCGAAGCACTGGATTTAAGCTTAAGATGCAAGTTTTATTTATATTATTTTAATAAGGATGAAAATAAATATTACATAATATATTATATTACATATTAATTTATTACTTTTAGGAAGAAAGAAATAAGTAATAAATATGATATATAAGCTGAGAAATAAACTTTAAGGACCGTAGATTTTTTTACACCTTTATTAGATGTTTACCCGCAACTATACTTCTTTAGCATTGAAATCTATCACTTTCCATTAAAATATGAAATTACCAGCAATCCAGAAACTCTCGTAACGCGAATATTTACACTTAATCTACTGAACCTTGTGAAGATGCGTTTGGAAGAACCTTCTAAGTGGTTCGAAAATATGTCATTTACACAGTTCTTTTCTTATTATTCTTTCTTTGCATACTAGACAAAAAGTTCTACAGTTTACTTCTTTAATATTTTCATAGGTGTTTCGAAGTGCAATTCTTTCTGTTTGTAGTTGCATGCTATTTTACACAATTTTGTCCTTATATTTTTATTCATAGTGCACCCATTTCCTTTATTGTTTGATATGCTTCTGTGCGGCACATGGTTCTTTAAGAACTCGGGTCTGCAGACTGTCAATAAAATGGTAATGCCAAAATGAACCTCAGGGGTCCACTGAGATTCGAGTTACTTGTTTTAAAGTAATCAGAAAGTTTTGGTTCTAACTTGTTAAAATTTTAAGGCAAATGTAATAGGACTAAGTTAAGTTGTCCAGAAATTTTAATTTATTTATTTCTTTTAGATTAAATTTAAAATATTAGTAACTTCGGAAAGGAAAAAGGAAACATGCTAAAACATGAAATATAAATGTTCCTTTTCCGCACCAAGTAAATTAGGAGGATTGATCTTATCCCCATATATTCTGTGAATGTACGAATTAAGAATTTTGTTATTTGATGTATGAAATTAATTATGGACATTATTGTGATATTTTATTTTTAAAATGTATAAAAATTATAGCAAACAGTTTGAACGTATTTAGTTTAGTTAGATATGAAATAATGAAATAATTTAAATAGTTGCTTGTATTGAAATCGCCTATACTATGTAGATGCAAAATTTCAAGCCGATTGGTGAACCCAAAACTGAGAAAAAGGAACTTTTCTTTTCTGTGACAAAATAAGTTTACAGGGAAACATTAACAAAGTCACAACACTTGAACTGACTCACCTTTACATTCGAGGGCAATAATCATCCTGTCCGTTATCTCCTGCTATGTAAATGTCTTAAATATTATTTTAAACAATAAATTGGATATCATGAGTCGTGGGTTGTTTGGGCTACAAAAAAAATGTAGGTTTGGATCATTTTAACTATCTGCTTACTTTAAGAGAGTAATGGAAAATCTCGAAAATACTTATCTAGGCAACTCACTTCAACTGAGATTCGAACTCCGGCGCTACAGGCTGGAGTCAGGCATGTTGTACTCGGGGTATGGAGGTGAGCACACAGGGAGTAAAGCACTTTCACTAGTTGCCTGATGAAGTATCAGTTCTCACTATAGTAACTAGATGTCCTAGGGTTATTCGTGGACTACTTTGAAATTCTCTTTCCTAATATATCTCCCAATCATAATGCTGGATGGACACTACTCCCATCATTCGCCGTAAACCTGGATGCTTGAGTTATGTCGAACGAGAACCACTACAAAAACCCTCTTTATTCTTAACTAGCTCGTAGCTCTGTGATATAATACAGAGATTTTCCACCAATGTGACACACGGAGCTAAGGAAAGAAAGCCATTTGGAGGAAACCAAAGCGCCTCACTCACCGCTTCTTTATTACTCTCTTGTGAACCATCGATGCTCTGACATCATAACTGAATGGGATAGTTGACCTGCGTTACATGTTGCGGTCATAGCATTGGTTTCAAGGGGAAGGATATACGCAAATGACTGTGTTAAAATCGACTGCTAGGGATTCCAAACAAAGGCAACGAGTAACACTAGAAAACCAAACAGTTATATCAATTTATTATTTATGGTAACAAATACACCATTTTCTTATAACACTTCTAGTAGCGTTGAAACACCTGATTGGTCTTTGTGTAGATGCGATTTCTTTCAGTAATGAGCTTTTTACTTGTATTTCACCCAAAAAGAAAAAAAATCGATGCCGGGATTTCACCGGAAATACATATTTTCAGGCCCCTCTAATCCAAAAAAAGCATTTCAAACTTGATATTTAGGTTCAGCAAATTCCAAAAATGGCGCACAAAGTGTTTCAAGAAAATCTCTCCACCCCAAACTATCGTTTATATGGAACATTTTTTGAAATATTTTATTTTTAAAAAAATGGCTTAAACGATTTTTATTAACATGCCATGCACTAGAGATATTTAAATGAGACATAAAATGTACATCTTGAATTTTCTGGGAATAGTCTGTGAAGACCTTTTCATATAGAAGGAATTTTGTATAACTTTGTATAACTTGTAAACATTAAGCGATAGACAAAAACGTACTGGATAAAATGTAGATATGCTTTAAAACACACAATTCATTCAAATAATTTGTTGTGGCTTAAGCCATTTCCGAGATCCGTTATAAATGGTTCAATAGTTGAACACTTAAGTCATTCTTTTGAAGCCCTGTCGATTTTCAGTTGTTGTCGTGGAAAGAGTATGAAATTTTGAGGCCAATACATAGCATCTCCTTCTTAAACATTTG
This sequence comes from Deroplatys truncata, assembly GCA_030765065.1. Classification (NCBI taxonomy): domain Eukaryota; kingdom Metazoa; phylum Arthropoda; class Insecta; order Mantodea; family Mantidae; genus Deroplatys; species Deroplatys truncata. The sequence goes on along the minus strand of CM060977.1, from coordinate 122,811,503 downwards.
ACTATCACTTTTCTTTGTATCTATAACCAAATGTGTAATTCAGCTATTTCCGGAAAGGCTTATCTCGATTAAAATAAAATAAATAGGAAAATAATATTTCGTAAGAATAAGTTGTATACTCATTAATAAACGAAGGAGGGCAGAAAAAGTCCTACTAATTCCCTTCATCTTTTTTGCAGCGCACGGAGTTCTTTAGCATATTGAATAGAACGTCAAGTTAAAACTCTTAAAAAGCGTCACATTAACTGAGAAATACAGAAACGTCGGTTAATTGGCTTATTGCAATAGATGCTACTGTATAAAATAAAAAGAGCCTTCCTTCAACTCAGGTGCTCAAAAGTGCCCTTTGTGTTGTAATATGATGACACTTTCTGGTGACCCTTTATTACGTTCTTACTTGTAATAAATAGGGGAAGTATTGCAATCCACGCAAAAACTATATACCGAGATTTTGCTGGATTTAACACGTTACGAGACTCACTGAATACAGAAAAGCATTTTCAGAAAAACGGTTGCGTGTGTCTGTGTCTGTCTATGAACAGCATAACTCAGAAACCAAAAGTTGGGTGAATGCTAAACTTGGTATTTAAGTTCTGCATCTTCCAAGGATGCAACACGAAGGTTTTCAAGAAAATACAACCTCCCCATTTATCCTTTACATGGAGAAACGTTCTTTATTTTTATTTTCACAGGTATAGGTTATACAACGAAAGGGGACACTTCGTGTACTGCATCCTACATAGATGTATCGTGCCTACCATCCTGGGAGGAAGGAATGAAGTTAAGGAACCACGCACGAGGCTACAGCTACAGAGACTCGCGGAAGTAACTAACATTTCCAAACTCGCAGATCCGTTCCACTGCAGGAGCCGCCGAGAGAGGGTGATGAGCCGCTCAGTCGAGCAGACCTCTGGTGTCGACGTGGAGTATTCTTTCCAATGAGCATGCATCCGCGCGATACACCACGAGACCTAGAAGCACACCTGAAAGATGAGAAGGAAACAGAATGAAAAGGAAATGAGGAAAGGAAATCGTGCTAGAGAAAAAGCCACTCCAGCATTCCACAAAAAAACCATAGGTCAGAGTTAGCGGTCACCGGGAATCAAACCCAGGACCTCCCGAATGCGAACCACAGACGTTGTCACCTGAGCCATCTCTTTCGGTTTACCTGTAGAAAGTAGAGGAAGTATTCTTAATCCACACAAAAATTTGATACCGAGAATTCACCGGGCATAACACTTTTGAGGCTCACACTGAATCCAAAAACGCATTTTCAGGAAAAGGTCCACCTGTCTGTCTGTCGAAAATATAACTCAAAAACGAAAAGTAGGGTGAATACTTAACTTTATATTTAAGGGGAGATTAAAAGTCCTATTCCGCCAGTGTTAAGTCTGCTAAATTCATGACCCATTATCTCAGAATCTTTTTAGGATATTGAGATTTCTGCAGGATATAGAAGCATGCCTTCTAAGTACAGTGATTTACTTTTATGTAATAGGTTTCCTAATTAAAGAAAATATTATTATTTTCTTAATTATACTACATTGTATTACAATTTATCAGCAATTATTTTTTAAAAAATAACCAACCATGTTATAAGCCTCAAAATAGATCCACAACTGAACTTAGGAGCTGATTTCTGTATCCTAAGTCTTAAATTAGCCATCTTCAAAAAGTTGAATCAGAACGAGTCATTTGTGCCAGAAAATGTTGTTCACAGAAAAATCTGTTCGAATCAAAACTGGAAAAAACAAACTCTCATATATTTGCAAAGAAATAAACCATATAGCTTAACCATACATAATCTGCCATGCTGAACAGTAATACCAACCTGTACCGAGCGAGATGGCTTCGCGGAAACGTGTGAAGCCTGCATTCAGGAGGTCCCGGGTTCGATTCCCGGCGGCCACCCACTCTAACCCTGGTTTTCCCTGGTTGAGAAAGGCAAATGCTGTATTCTACTACGGCTTTCTTCTCTAGTTCCATTTCCTCTCATTTCATTTTCCCTTTCATGTTTCAGGTTGACTTCGGGGTTGTGGTTTGGTCGGTGTCGAGTAAATGGCGCAGAGGCTTGCATTTTGGAAATGCTACCCCGATCCCATTGGAGGGACGTTTCCAGATGGTAAAGCCTGGAATTGTTAGGGATCCCCGCGAGTCTCTGTCAACTTGCGCCGGCTTCGCTCTGCAACCCGCGTGTCTCCTGCAGTTCTCTCGCTTCATCCGTTCCTGCCGGGGGTGATATACATTAGGTAATTTGTGAGACGCAGTGCTAGGTTTCCTTTATTTTACTACTCCAATGCACTACAGAGCAATACCAACTTGTAGAACAAAACTTCCCCTAAAGAATGGTCTAGTTTCCCTCTCTACTCCAAAGTGTGTAGGAGTTACTAAAATGATAAACTATATATCAAATTAAACAGGAAATTCTAATTAATAGGACTACACCAAAAACTAAAAGTGTCATTTTGGCAGTTTTTGCCGCTTGATTTCCCCATAAGTTCTGCATTTCTAAGGATGCGACACGAAGGTTTTCAAGAAAATCCACCCATGCCAAACTATGCTAATTTTTGCTTTCCCTACTACGTATAGTAAGTAGGGAAAGTATTGTATTCCTCCCAAAAATCGATACCGAGATTTCAACAGAAATATAGGTTTTGAGGCCCCCTGAATCCAAACAAAGCATGTGTGGAAACATGTCCGTGTGTGTGTCTGTCGGTCTGTGTGTCTGTCTTTGAACAGCATAACTTAGAAACGAACAGTCGGATAAATACCAAACTTGGTGTTTAGGTTCAGTATCTTCCAGAGATGCGACGCGAAGGTTTTCAAGAAAATTCCCCATCCCATATTACCCTTTACATCGAACATTTTTCGAAAATTTGAATTTTCTCAAAAATGGCTCTAACGATTTTGATTAAAGTATCATATGTTTAAGACATTTGTATTGGAAATAAAATGTATATCTTGAATTTTCTGGGAATGTCTTCAAAAGTATTTTTCATAATAAACGACTTTTTCATAGCTAATAAACCATAAGAGATAGACAAAATTTTACTACACAAAAAATGTAGACTGCGTTAAAATACACAATCTTGTCATATACATTTTTTTTGTTGAGTGAGCCATTTTCGAGATATTGCTTGTTATTCCCTTAAATTTTCCAATACTTGTACTTTTTCTCAAATGAGAATTGGTTATTCATTTGTTTTGTCCTGATAATGCAAAGAGAATGGAATATTTGACATAGCAACCAGCTCTTAAAATATTTGAATATCGCTTAAAACCTACCAATTCCCCTTACATCTACAAAAAAATTATCAATAAGTTAAACACCTCGATATCTCGATTAACATGAAGCATATAGAGAATAAACGTCTGTAAAAACAGTTTGTACAAGAGTAGAGAAAGTCATGTGAGTGTAACACATCAATTTTTTAATTAGCGATGAAAAAGTCAAATTTTCTAAAACTGGCTTATGCATTCCGTTTATCAGAGAAATATGATAGTGAAATTTTCTAATACTTAATGCAGTGAAAATAAATTTAGGTATTTGATTAAAGCGGATGTTAGTAGTTGTGGAAAACTAAGTTTTTGTTTTTAGGAAGCTGTTGTTAAATTTTTCCTTGTTTTACAGTATAAACCGGTTTATTGTGAATAATAAAATTAATGCTTTTAGATTATGTGGGCAAATCAGAGCAAACCTGAAATGTAAGGAATACATTTCACATGCAAAAATGTAAAACTGAGAAATGCCACACACAGGAAAGGTCCAGTTATGTTAAAAGGAAGCACACAGGTGATTTAAATATATCGCTTGTCTTTTAAAAATATCGGATCGTGAAAAATGTTTAACCAAAGTGCCTCACAGGTGTCTATAGAATATTTATTATATGATATAATTCAGCAATCGAAATTCACCTAAAAATTCAGTCCCAATGTCCCTTAAAGGGAAGATAAATGTGTATCACCGTTACATTAAATCCGTCTGATGAGAGATATCAATATTTATCGATACTCGATACTGATATTGATTTTTGAGCACCGATACTCGATACTCTATACTCTAAACTCATTTTAAAATTCTGTAGGTACGATAGCTTGTTCACTAACTTATGTTATTCATAGTTTTCTGTGTATAAACCATGTAACCAATATTTTATTGTATGGTAATTCCGAAATTGTTCCTGTTAAGACATCCTGCAACTGGCAGCAATTTTTTTTATCTTGATAATGCCACAGGTTATTTTATATTCTATTGTTGGTAAAGGCTAAAATAGTAGTAATAATAATTAATTGTTTCGCTTTTCTTTATTCTGCAATCTTGAAAATATAAACTATATATGTGTACTTACATGGAACTGAAACAGCCATAAATAACAAATATTTCCATGCTCTGCATCACTTCAAGTCTTAAATTTCATTTGTTTCTGCTGAATTTGGTCACCGGAGTAGATAAATGTAATGGCTTGGAGTGAATAACAAGTTCGGCTGTTACAAAAACGTGATTTATTAGTCGTCTAAATCAGCTTCATTCACAACTCAGTTAACGCTGCAGGTTACATGAGTACCTCTGCTCCTTCCGTCATTGTTTAGCGTGTTTTTGTTTAGACGCAAGAGCCTATGGAATGTTGCATTCATCTATACGAAACTCAGTCAAGGTTTATCAAGAACTATATTCCAGAACTCTTTGGGGATGCGTGCGAGGCAGTATAATGAAGTCTATCATTCTTTAACTAGCATAAACTTAAATGCAAAACTTAAAACATTTAAAAGTATCTAAAAGTATGCAGGTTCCTCTCAGAGTATTTTAATACTTCGACACCATCGAGGTATCGATGGTATCGAGGTTCCATCCCTAGTTTCAATTAACCCTGTATGCCATTCGAACACGGAATACACATAAAGAATTTAGACCACAGTGTTAGTTTAATATCACATACTTGTTTGTACCTTCTCATTTAAACCTTAAATCTGAAATATGGCATTTATTTAACTTCTAGCAAAATCAAGAGGCCCATTCGTATTATTGCGTTAATTGAGGAGTTCTTCTGTCTCTGTCACTCTCCCCCATTTCCTCTTCTCTTACACTCAAAACCTCTCAGGGCCAACAGGATGAGAGGCAAGAATCTTTCAGGCGTTACCACGATAGAAGGAAAACGACTAATTTGTGTACGCCAGCAATAAATTGGTATAATGCCTTAAATGTTCATCATATCAAAACTCTGTAAACAGCAACATTGGCCATAACATTTATGATTTTATAAGCGTTTCTTATCCAGTACTGGAAAAAAAGTTAGTAATAAAGGAAGATGTTTGGAGTTTTTGACTTGGTATTCTATAATAATCCACAAATAAGGTATAAATAATTCAGATGCCTTATAAATTGTTCTCTAATAGGGATAGGCATGTTATATAGACCATGTGTTATAGCAATCGGTTCAACTGTCCTCGAGTGGAAAGGTAACATACAGGCCTGAATATACAGATAAAAACATAAATTTAAAAGCGCCATGTTCATCTTCAATGTAGGCAAAGCCGAAAATTGTCAGATAAGTTACAGTTACAGAATCATAACCAGTAGTAGTAGGAGTAGTAGTATTGGTAGTGGTGGTGGTGGTGGTAGTAGAAGTAGTAGTAGTAGTAGTAGTAGTAGTAGTAGTAGTAGTAGTAGTAGTAGTAGTGGTAGATTTGTAGACTTTCTGTACCCTCTATAGATTATAAATGGAGACACAACTTACTATTACGAAAGTTTATTTTTCTATATACTTCATTCAATCGAGATAAATCCTTCCAGTAATACCCGTATTATACATTGCGTTATAGATACAAAGGGGTTAGCGATAGTCAAATGTTTCAGAACTGGAGGCTACACGCTGGCCTTAAAATTTCATACCCTTTCCATGACATCGCGAGAAACAACTGAAAATCGACAGGATTTTAAAACAATGGCTAAGTACTGAACCATTCAAACAATTAAGAACGGATGTTTCGGAAATGCCTCATGCTACAACATAGTTATTGGAAATAAACTGTGTGTTTTAAAGATTTCTACTACAATTCTGGTGTAGTACGTTTTCAATGTATACATTTTATTTCCCATGTAAATATCTTTGTTATATAGTATTTTAATCAAAGTCGGTAGCCATTTTTTTAGAAAATAAAGCATTTCAAAAAATCTTTCATGTAAACGTAACTTGGAAGGCAGAAAGGTAGGAATTTTCTTAAAATCTTCGTGTTGTATCTATGGAAGATGCTGAACTTAAATACCGCGTTTAGTGTTTATCTGACTTTTCGTTTATCAGTTATGCTGTTCACAAACGCACACGGACCTTTTTTCTTTCTCTATTACGTACAGTAAGTAAGGGAAGTATTGCGTTCTACCCAAACATTGATTTCACTAGAAGTACATGTTTTGAGGGTCCCTGAATCCAAATCAAGCATTTTTGGAAACACGTCCGTGTGTTTGTGTCTGTCTGTGAACACCACAACTCAAAAAAGAAAACTCGGATAAAGATCAAACCTGGTATTTGAGTTTAGTATCTTCCAAGAATGCGACACGAAGATTTGCACGAAAATCTCCCACCGCAAGTACCCTTTATAGAAATATTTTTCAAAAAAATTGATTTTTAGAGAAATGGCTCTAACGATTTTTATTAAAATACCACATGTTTAGGATATTTTTATGACAAATGAATTGCATATCTTGAATTTTCTGGAAATGTCAATAAAAGTCCTCTTCATTCTGAATGAATTTTACATAACTGGTAAACCGTAATGGATAAACAAAATTTCACGGCACAAAATATGTAGATCCCGTTAAGATACACAATTAATGTCATTTGTATTTTTTTGTGGAGTGAACCATTTCCGAGATATTCCTTATTATTTGTTTGAATTTTGCAGTACTTATACTTTTTCCAATTGACAATTCGCTATTCGTCATTTTACTTTCTCTACTACGTATACTAAGTAGGGGAAGTATTGTATTCCACCCAAAATTTCGATACTGAGATTTCACCGGAAATATATGTTTTGAGAACCCCTGAATCCAAGAAAAGCATTTTTGGAAACATGTCTGTGTGTATGTCCGTGAACAGCATAACTCAGAAACGAACAATCGGATAAACACCAAACTTGGTATTTAGGTTCAGTATCTTCCAGAGATGAGACACAAAGGTTTTCAAGAAAATCCCCCCATCCCAGATTAACCTTTACATGGAACAGTTTTCGAAAATTTTAATGTTCTCAAAAATGGCTCTAACGATTTTGATTAAAATATCATAAGTTTAAGATATTTTCATGACAAATGAAATGTATATCTCGAATTTTCTGGGAATGTCTCCAAAAGTATTCTTCATTGTGAACGACTTCGCATAACTGGTAAACCATAAGAGATAGACAAAATTTTACTACACAAAAATGTAGATCGCATTAAAATACACACTTCATGTCATATACTTTTTTTTTGTTAAGTGAACCATTTTCGAGATATTGCTTGTTATTCCCTTAAATTTTTCAATACTTATTTTCTCAAATGGGAATTCCTTATTCATTTTTTGTCTTGAATATGCAAAGAGTATTAATCTGTGGCAAAGAGAATGGTGCTGCAAATAGCAACCAGCTATTAAGAGTAATGTCTATGCTTAAAGGCTACTGCATTTACATATTGCCCTTGTAAATATATATTCCCCTTACATATACAAGAAAATTAGCAATAAGATATAGTCTGCAAATGTTTAACTCGATTAGATGAAGAATAAGCCTTTGTAAAAATATTTTGTACAAGAGTAGAGAAACTCATGTGATTGTAACACAGAGTTTTTTTATGTACTGGACATGCAAACAAAATGGAATACTTCACATAGCAACCAGTTCTTAAAAGGTTTGACTATCGCTTAAAGTTTACCATATCATCCTGTGTACCTACAAGAAAATTAGCAGTAAATTTCTGCAAATGTTTATCTCGATTAACATGAAGTAAATGTAGAATAAGCGTTTGTAAAAATAGTTTGTACAGGAGTAAAGAAAGTCGTGTGGATGCAACACATTAGATATTCCTTAAAGTGCTTGTTTTGGATGCAGGGGGCCTCAAAGCATGTATTTCCGATGAAATCTCGGTATCGAATTTTTGGGTGGAATGCAATACCTTCTCTATCTACTATGTACGTGGTAGAGAAAGTAAAAACGTAAAGATCTAATGCGGCTATAAACTAACTCTCTCATTCTTTACCTCTAGGTTGTATGTATGGAATAAAGCTACTATACTATCTAGGCTATCAGCACTTTCTAGGCTGTAACCTTTCTTTTGTCCTTGTCCACCTATCCCTTACATTTCCTAAAAATTCCCACATAATTTTAATTTCTTCCGCCCTTGACCTTACCAGCATTTGGACTGCTACCATTTATTTGTTTAAATTAATCCATTTGGGTGATAGTAGTACCACCAAAAGACTATTATTAAATGGCCGTTCATGATTTTCCTGTTTGGAAATTTTACAATTAGAGTAAAATTTTGTTGCGACATTTGGTCGCAACACAAAAACTTAAGAAGTATTTTAGTATACTACCTAGATAAAAAAGTGAATTGTAATGAAATAAAAATACCAGAAAATTAGCATTATAATGTACGTATACTTGAGACTCTTGAATCTTCCTTCCTCTCCTTAGCACTAACCTCCTTTGTTGAATCTTCGCTATAAATGCTTCTAACCTGTGCTAGTTAGCGCCCGACATTACATCCAAGCAAATTTTGTTTCCCTATGGGAATTGAGAAATGGTTTCGTTTCTCTGCACTCTGGCATAACATGCTTCCGTGTTCCCCTTTCTCGTACAGTGAATAACTTCTCTCTTCCTGTGTCTAACTAATTTTTGCCTTTCATGCACCCATCTCGCAACGCTAATTGACCTGTTGTTCTCATGCACAAGCATCTAAACAGGCTTCTCTCGTCCAACGCCGAATTGTCTGATATTGCAAGTTGAGCGAAATGTTTACCTGCACACGATGACTACAAATTGTGTCTATCAATATCATACAATCGTAATTGAACTGTTCTCCATTTGATGCATCCGATATACAATCGGTCAAATATTTAAAATTGGCTGGCGTCTGAAATATGAGCTCTAATCGGGTACTTCTGTGAGTGCTCGGGACTACGTATATTCTGTAGTAGCTATAACGGGCAACACAACTATAATCAGAAACGTCTTCCGAAAAGCTAATTCATACATGGGAGTTTAATCAGACACATGTTTCGATCTTTCAACACTGAATACTTGTAACATAAACCCACTTTTTATTGATTTATGGTTTTCAAATGGAGTATGACTAAAACTCGTAATGCCACGCTTACTGTAACACAGTTAGCTCAGTGGTAGACAGTCAGCTTACTGTTCCAAAAGTTACAAGTTGAAATCTCCGTGGAGCTGTTCAACATTTTTGGGCTTTCATTTTAAATACAGGAGTAAAAATATAGCAGATTTTCTTCATTGCTTTCTCTACTACTATAGTAAGTACGGGAAGTATTGAATTCCACCCAAAATTCGATATCGAGATTTCACCGAAAATGTGTGTTTTGAGGCCCCATGAATCCAAAAACAGCATTTTTAGAAAAAGTTCCTTGTGTGTGTCTGTGAGCAGCATAACCCAAAAACGAAAAGTCGGATAAATACCAAGGTTGGTATTTAGGTTCTGTATCCTTCAAACATACGATACGAAGATTTTCAAGAAAACATCCACATCCCAGGCTACCCTTTGCATGGAACATTTTCGAAAATTTTTAATTTCTCAAAAATGGCTCTAACGATTTTGATTAAAATATCATATGTTTAAGATATTTTTATGGCAAATTAAATATATACCTTGAATTTTCTGGGAATATCCCTCAAAGTGCTCTTTATTCTGAATGACTTTTATATAACTTAAAAACCGTAACAGAGAAAAGACAAAGGTTTAACACACATAAGATGTAGATCTCGTTAAAATATACATTTTATGTCATATACATTGTTTTTTTCGAGTGAACCATTTTCCAGACATTCCTTGTTATTTGTCTGAATTTTCCAAAACTTATTCTTTTTCTCAAATGGAAATTCGTTATTCGTTTCCTTGTCCCAGACATGAAAGAGAATGGAATGCTCCACATAGCAACCAGCTCTTAAAAGATTTGACTATCGCTTAAAGCCTACCATATTTCCCTTGCATCTACAAGAAAATTAGCAATAAGATTGACGTATCGATACCTCGATTAAACATGAAGTAGATGGAGAATAATTCTTTATAAAAATAAGTTTGTATAAAGGTCATGTGAGTGCAACGCGTCAGATTTTTATGTATGTTGCTTTATTTAATAGTCCGTTATACCAGTAGATGGAAACCATGACATCATTGCATTGGTCGGGAGGAAGTTTTATATTCAAATTACTTTTATAAGCACAGATGTCAACATTATTGTAATTATATTTGTAAGAAAGAGGAAATAACACAAGCAACTTTATCAAAAGTATATTACAGTAAAATTAATTGTGAATATGATGGTTTGTTTACGTAATTTATTGTTACGTAAGTTATTAGGCTCACGCTTGGGAAGCCAACTTGAAGTAGTGTTGTTCTTCAGCTGATGTAGTTTATTGTTGTTGAAGTTTGCACCACGCTTTGGGCGTTAATTTGAGTAAATATTTTGTTACGTAATATGCTGCTACGTATGAGAAGCCGATTTTTGAAGATGCGTTTTTTTGATATGCTCCAAGTTTAAAAATATGATATTAACTTTGTTATTAAATTGCTTCTATAGATATTATTTATGTTTATATTTGCCTCGTCTGCGTCAGTATTACTTTAGATACACGTTTGTCTTAATCAGGGCGTGGTACGACAAGAATGTAGGCCTACACAGATTTTAAGTTTAAATTCACTTCTTTTTATTAATCCTTGACACAAATTAAATAGCACTACACTGATATTAAGAGCTGTGAGATTCTTTAATTTAAAACTTGCACTTTGTTAATGCGTATACTTAATTTTCGTTACACACGAATACGTAATATTTCTTTAGAGAACACATCTTCCATCCGGTCACTACCAAGGTCGGCCAGCAACTGAACATATTTCAACCGTATAAACTTTTAACATTTTGTATTTCAAGTCTGTGATTGGTTAATCCTAGTCCAATAGAATACCTGCATTTAATTAAAGCTTTTTCTGGCTGTTAATTGGCTAATTTTAAACTGTCACAAAATTTACATTATTGCTGCCCTAATCATGACTAGTAACATTTAAACCCTCAAACTCATTATTGCCTCTAGGTTACCTCATTGTTAGCAACTTTAAACTATTATTCTCACAAGCTCTTACATTATTAAATTACCTAATGTATTCATACAACATTATTGAACATGTTTACAATAAAAATAAGCATGCAATGAGTGTTACATACAGTTTTTATAAATTATTACATACATATTGTTTCAAGGCGGGCTGTTATTGATTTACATATTATATAATTCAATTGAAACTATTCAAGTATTAAAATACTGCCTCAGTTGTGAAAAATAAAATATAACAATCCTCGGAGAATCAAACTCGAGCTGCTTGCGTAGAAGTTAATTAACTTAACCGCTGAAATCAGTGCCTTGTGGCTTGAATAATAGAGTAGCCTAAGCGATACACAGCAATTGACGGCTGTGAACCGCGTGCGCGCTCAAAGGGAAATGGAATTGTGTTTTATTTATGGACTCTCTTTAACTGTTGTGGTCCTGAAGCGTCCCATTCTATATTGGGCGTGAAAGACCGGTAATGTTGCTCAGAGACCTCTTTATCAGGCTTGAAGTTCTTTTACGTGCCGTAAATCTACGACACGGAACCACCGGCTTTACTTCCCTTCCGAAGGAAACCATGCTAAGGATATTTACGCCCGAAAAAATCCATCGTCCTCTGCCGGGTTTGAACCCGCGACCTCGGGAGGCTAGCATGGTAACCACTACATCACGGAGGACGACTATCGCTCAAAGGGGGTTTGAAACAATTTAACTGCTCAAGAGCCCGCACAGTTTTTGTTTGACCGAGTGTTCATCCCACGTGAATAATTTTACTTTTTCTAAGCCTTGCACCGTTTCGTTGGCCAATACGTATCTTCTGTTCTCGTATACCGGACTTAGATACCTATGCTAGCCTCTAATTCCAGAGGTTGCAAGTTCATACCCGGCGGAGGGTGATGGATTTTTCGGGCGTAAAAATTCTTAGCATTGCTTCCTTCGGAAAGGAAGTAAAGCCGCTGGTCCCGTGTAGTAGATTTACGACACGTAAAAGAGGCCGCTGAGTAAAATTACCGGCCTTTCACGCCCGATATAAAATGGAACGCTAAGGGCCACAGCAGTTAAAGAGCATCCATAAATAAAACTTTATTTAATTTAATTCTGGACTTGATACATATTTTCCGTATTTATAGATGAATGCAATATGAAGGAGTTGTATTGTAGTTCCACTGTTGGGGAGCCAAAACTTGATGAAGTAACTGCCCCACGTATGATACAAAGTTTCCGGTGGCCTTCGCCTCAACTTTCACTTTCCGGTGGCCTTCGCCCCAACGTTTAGGAATCAAATTTGTATTTTTATGTTTATTTAAATATTATGTATATTTTGCCTCGGCTACGTCAGCATTAATTTGTAGAAACATGTATCTCTTAGAAGGGGGTGATGGGGCTAAAGAATGTAGGTTTACACAATTTATAATTTTTACTTCTCTCCTTTTTATTAATCCTTCACACGATTAAATAACACTTATAGAGAGCTTTAAGATTATTTATTAATTACTTGCACTTTTCAACACGGAAACTTTATAATATTCTCGCCGTAATGAATTTTATATGTCTCACACCCAATACGTATTGAACTTCTCAAGAACGCTTCTAGCGTCCGGTTGGGAACGCTGTCTACTAGGGACTGGCGTTTACCGCTTAAATTTGTAAATTTCTCTATTTCAAGTCTCTGGCTGATTTTACTCCAATAGAATACTTTTATTTAACTTTTAGCTTTTCTAGTTTTTTATTGGCTATTTATAAACTGTTTTAAATATTACATTTTATTGCTCCAAGAATTACTAGTAGCATTATTAAACTTTCCAATTCATTATTGCCTCAAGGTTACCTCATTGTTACCTCATTGTTATCAACTTTCGGCTTCTATTCTCATAGCTCCTACATTGTTAAATTATGTAATACATTCACGTAACATTATTATACATGTACGCAATAATAATTATACACATATTGCTTTAAGGTGGGCTGTTATTTTTTTATAGTATAATTAGACTGAAATTATTTAAGTGTTAAAAATACTGCTTCAAATAATGTATCACTTTAAAACTAATAAACGTTTAATCATAAAGTAACGAAAATCCATACCCAAGTTTGATAAAGTGGTTCTGTCACCTTATAAACTAACGTAACTAACCTGCAGTGAGCGGTGTTGCCGCTGACAGTACAAAACCAAGTTACCAGTGCAACCTGCTTAGACTACACAAAGCAGGGCAAAGTGAGAATATGAGACACTATGGTCTGCTTTGCTCTCTTGTCGAGTAATTATTTTGTCTCTCTGGACCGCAGGTCAGGCAGACTGAATAACAGAACTTTCTCTGGCATATGGAGTAACACACAAATACATTTATGAAAGGCGCAACGTTAGAAAATGAAACAACCAACGTGCCGGAATATATGTCCCGACAGTTGTCCCAACACAACAGTTTCGGCTTTATGGGCATCACACCCATTTAGCATATTTTGGTTAAATTCTCCTTCCTGAAAACATTTACACGTGTAAAACAGCAGTACACTGCGATTTGAGTATGGTAGGTGCATTATTACAGAATCGAGGAAAAGACTGCAGAGATGAGACCAAATCGTGTCTCTCTCCCTAGGGGAGGGTCCTCAACCAGTTGCCGAGGCGCAAACGCTGTTTACCCTAGAACTTGTGGTAACTCTGACGTTACCAAAAGTACGGGTCCAGCATCTGAGCCTCTCCCGGAAGGGAGTTTTTAAGTTTGGGTTGGACTCGGCGGGACAGTGGTACCTCATACCCACATGAAATGGGGTATGTCTGAACGATGTCCAGGCGGGGTTGAGAGACTACAGCACCAACCAGGAGAGTTGGTAGACGGCGTGCTATGTCGCTGTCGGCCCTACCGAGGTTCCATCTGGGGTAGATACGCGTAAGGGCGTATCCACTTCCATCCCTGCGAAAACCTCATGGGAAGGTGAGAAGAGCCGCTAGGTTGGCGACTTTCCCTGCGATTGAAGGATAGCCTCGACTCTGGGTAAACCTTCGCCTGAACTGAAGACGTTTCTTTTCTATTTCCGAGATTGTTTTATGATTTCACAGACATAAAATATTACACACTTTTTTTTGCACAATCTGTTTTTTACTATTTTGAAGGAATTATTAATAACAAAGCCAATTTATAATAAACTTAGCCATCGTCACCTTGGATTTCCGGTAACACGATTCTGCTAATCCAACAGCTCTAATTAATACAATAACTCAGGAAGATACCACAATTTTGGAGGCTTTGAGTCAATTGTCTGATTGGTCACTGATCCCGTAGCTTGCTGGAGCACTTGCCTGCTATGCGAAGGGTCCAGGGTTCAATTGCTGGCTAGTATCGGAACATTTTTCTTTAAAAACAAGAGTACACAAGGTCTTAATTAATCAAGGATTTAGACAAGAATGTCCTCTATCTTTTAGTTTATATCTCGACATGTCATGATAAAATGGAAAGAGCAGATTAGTTCCTATGGAACTTTTAATTTGACGACGCTATTTGCAGACAATCAATTCATATCGACTGTATCAGAGAATTCTCTATAATACTTTTTACACAACTAAACAAGATGGCCTCTGCGCATAACTTAAAGGTATATAATTATAAAACAAAAACTTTAGCTTCCAAAGGAAAACTCCTATTGGGTGCAAATATAAAACAAATTACTGTATAAGTGACCAAGTACAAAGTTTTAACTATTTAGCTGTGACATAGGTAATTTAAAATAGACTGACATTCCAAATAAGATGCAAAGACTTAATTTCATATGTGGTACATTCAAAAGAATCCTATCAAACGAAGCGAGAATAGATACTATACTACAATTTTACAAAATGTTAGGCATCTATTTTGTATGGATGTGAATGTTGGACGCTACCAAGAAAAGAAGCCACAAAGAAGTTGCAGAGATGAGTTTCTAAAAACGATGGCGGGCTATAAAAGAATAAATAAAACGAAACTGAAGACATCAGAAAAGAACTAAGTATATAACATTTGAATGAAAGGATAAAAGAACATCATATAAACTACTTCTAGCATGTACAAAGGATGGAAGACCACCGGATCCCAAAACAGCTACTAAAATATAGACCAGCAGGAAAAAGAACTCGAGAACGTCCAGCGAGGAGATGGAAAGATCAATTCACAACTTGAAACCAGAAAGGCCAATAGGCTTGAACTATGAAGATGGTAATGATAATGATGATTTGGTTTTTAATATTGGTGTGTTTTTGTAGGTATTATCGATTCTTTAATAGCCAATTCACCCAGAAAAAAATACTTTAGGATTGCAGCTGAGCAAAAATCACACGTGTAATGTCATGCAGTTATGACAACTTAATCTATAATCAGCACAACTACAAGGCATTAATAAGTGCCACAAACGTGATAAGAAAGTTGTTTTGATGGTTGATGCTGTGACTCAAATCGGTTTGTTTGGAAACAATAATATTATCAAGATAACAGAGATTTAGTATTTGAAGAGGAACCTGAAGCCAGAGAAGTCAATTTTTAAGACACAGATATTGAAAAGGCATGGGAAACTGGGTTGTGTTTGACTTCATGCCCTAGTGTATGTTGTATGTTATTACAGCCATCAAATTTATGCCGTAGTTATGGGTTTACTAGGATATGAATTCCTGTGTTGGAAATCTAAATTACGTTCTGCGTAAATATCATCGGGAGGACATTAGAAAACACGCGATCGATTAAAAAAGACACATAATGGGATATTATTTAAATACACATTCACTTTCTATCCTGCGGGCACTGAAAATTGAGAAGCATAAGGTTAAATTAAATGCAAAAGAAGAAGGAAGAAAAATAAAAGGGGCTGGAAGACTGGGGACGGTCAAAGTGTCGTATTTCCTCACACATAAAGGAAGGGCCTGCAGTTAACCAGAGTCTTGGTGAAGTTAGTTGAATTAAGCCATCCCTTATAACGGGTCCTATGAATGTTAACTGCAAAAGTTTCGTCGTTCTTAACCGTGTTTGAACTGCAAACTTCCAGCTCCGTGGAAACTCAGGGCTTCAGATGGAACCTCAGAAGCGAACGGTTTTATTTACTCTTATCAAATGAGAAAAAGAAATCTATGGCAAACGGCATTGATGCTGTGGAAATGGAGTTCTTTCTGTTTTTTACCAAAACTGATATCAATCTGTGTCTACCTGTTGTAGAAAGTAAGTAATCATCAGTACCATAATAACAACATGGTACCATGGCAACAATCATTACCATTGTAAACAACTATATACTTATTTTACCCCTTAGCAAAGGAAATTCTAAATACTGGATGTTTGATATTGTGCTGATTATATATATATATATATATATATATATATATATATATTTTGAAGTTCGAGATATTCAGGACAAAATATGTTTTAATAACTCCATGAAATTGGTCTTAAAATTCTTGCGAGTTAATTCACGGATGCTTACTAAGCAGGGGTTAGATCATATGATTTTTAGGGGAACAATCACCTCAGATAATGGAAAGTTCGACACATGAGGATATTAGGAAAACGTGCGTCAGTACTGTCTAGAGCACATAGTCAGCATACTCCAAGGGTATTTAAACTTAGAGTTTTTGACAACTCGGGCTCGGCCTATCACTTGCCTCTAGGACCCTGTGACGATCGGTCATTTAATTTATTTTGTGCTAGTTTTCAACTACGCACAGGCCCTATGTACGACGAAGATGGAAAGCCGGAAAGTTTCTCTCTTTTCTTGCAATGTAGCTTAAATCAGTTATTAGAAAGATCAGAAACAGCCTTGGAACTAGAATTAAATGTCCAATAGCACCACCAGTCACCAACCATCCATCTTCGCGCAACCTATAACCCTCTCAATGAAATCTCTGAACTACCTGTCTCACCCCTTCTTTTCCGTCATCCCGGGTAGGGGTGCAGACATCCCATTTATTGAAGACGTCACATTTGGCACAGGCGCCGGTTTGATAGTGATGTTACATAACATCTGATGGAGCCGTCAATGCTCCGTCACGATATCTATGACCTCAAGTGAAATGATTGGCAGTTACAGACTGGACTGTGTGCAAAAGATGCGACATTATTCAGGATCAGTGGGCTATTTGGTAGTTAGGATTATCTATAGTAACACCACCAGTGAGTTTCTCCTTTTCCTCTACTTCGTTCATATGCCAAAGAGTAACATAAATTAAAACATCACGGTTGTTGAGTTCTGTAATATTGTCAAGATTAAATTATCGCACCTTATGGTTAACACTTAACTGTTTGTATTTTTACGCGTTTTATTTTCAATTGTTCTTACAGAGTCTAACAAGAAAATTCGAAGTTTTAGTATAGCAGCAAGAAAATACGCAGAAAACCGTATTGAAAGATGGGAATTAGAGTAGAGATATTGCACCGAAAATGGCCTTACAGTATAACAGATCCTAGAGAGACATGACAAATATAACAAAGAAATTGTGTTATATTTATAAACCACTAAATAGAACTGATGTGCTGTATTCACACTGTCTACTTATTCTTCTACAAAATATTCTTACAAAAACCTATTCTACTATTCACTTCTTGTTAAAATCACATTACACTTTTACATATTTCGTTGTAGGTATAACAATACAAAGGATTAAAGGCGATAGTGATGGTTCTTAAAATGCAAATCGCTATGTGTTGGCTTTAAAATTCCATACTAATGCGATTAGCTACTTATATTTAAACATTCAAACCAATAACAAAAGCAGTTTGGAAATGGTTAATGCTACAATAATGTATTTAACATAAATTGTGTGCAATAACGAGATCTTTATTTTTGTGTAGAACTTTCTGCCTACCAACCGGGATGGCTCAGGTGGTAAGGTCTGTGGCCGGCATTCGGGAGGCCCCGGGTTCAAACCCCTGACTGGCAATCTGACCGAAGGTCTTTTTTCGCGGTTTTTCTTCGTCGCTACGCTAATGCTGCTTGGATAATTTGATCCGCGAATGTTCCTATTATCACTTTCATCACTACATTTCATTTTCTTCTTCGCTGCCATACCAGGCATTGGACTTATCACCCATCCTGGTTCTCTATGATCCAAAGTTTGCTTGCTCCTCTATAGGCTACTGACCCAAGGCATTAGCTTGTAAGTCCTTGAGGGTGTAAGTTCTCCAAGAGGGAGGGTAATCCGAAGAAGAAGATTTTGTCTAGCTCTTACCTTACCAGTTATACAAAAGTCATTCAGACTGAAGCGAAATTCATAGGCTATTCCCAGAAAATTCAAGATATACATTCTATTTGTCATACAGATGCCTTAAATATACGATGTTTTAATCAATATCGTTACAGCTATTTTTAAAAAACATAATAAATAACGAAAATGTTTCCACGTAAAGCCTAGTAGATTGTAGTACGAAGATTTTCTGAAAATATTTGTGACACATCCTTGGAAGATGCTGAATTTACATACCAAGCTTGGTATTCAACCACTTTTTAGATTTTAAGTTATGCCCTTTATAGACAGATAGGCAGTCACAAGCACACGCAAACACACACGGAATTTTTCCTTAAAATACATTTTTAGGGATAGACCGCTTAGTTCGAGTGCCATATTTCCTCTATTTACTATATGTAACTAGTAGAGAAGGCAAAAAGCGTTTGATAGAGAACAGAAACAGCGTGGAATATACTGAAAAAGGAATAATATCGCTTCATTTAATACATGTTATATGCAGCCTATAAACGCGCTAGCATTCTAATTTATAAGGAACAAACAATTCATGGTACAATTCACGAAAACAGAAAGATTAAGACAATGATGTGGTCTATTATCTATCCTATTTGACTTACATGTAGACAACTAAGTAAGACTAGAAAGTTAAAATAAGTATTTCATAGAAGTATTTTTTAAAACGTTGACAACAAAACTACCCTTCGCAGAGTATCAATTAGATAAAGACAAAGGTACCTTACAGAGAGAAGCGGTTAAACAGCAAAAACTTACAATGTTGGTGTATCAACTAAAAACACATAATAAAAATAAGCATTTGCATAGGCAAAACTCCAACCCAGTAGGTTTAAAAATATAATTATTTAGGCTATTGATCGGGATGATCTTTATAAAGAATATCATGTAGACAACAAAATAACTAATTTAATCAACTCTGTGGAACAATTAAGAGAAATCTGAAACATCGAAATCAGAGAGAAAACCTTCAAATCCTATAAACTTGCGGCATAGTCAATTGAAAAGAACTGTCTGTACAGAAAACAAAGTAAGCACCAAAATAATTATTTTAGCACAGGTTCTAAAGGGTATTTCAACAAGAGTGTTCTACAAATGATAGAGGTTTATTGCTTTTTTATTTTGGAACATAATTAATATCATTACGTGTGAAAGAGAACATCAGTTAAGTGACCGCCGCGACTTCGTTGGGTTGCGCGTATACGGTTGACCCAATTTTCAATGACAGAAGAACGTAAATTAGGTCCAACTTCATAAGGTCATTTACTGTTTCTGGCTTTTTGACATAAACTCGAGATGTAACATAACCCCACAAGAAGTAATACTACGGCGTTAAATCACATGACCTCGGGGGCCAGTTAACATCACCACCACGGGAAATGATGAAACCTCTGAACTTCTTCAAAAAATAGATTGTTTCGAGAGCAGTATGACGTGTGGCACCAACTTGCTGGAAGCAGATGCTTCTGTGATCCATACCATCCAATTGAGGCCAAAACTAGTCCCTTATAAGAGCCAGGTATCTTTCTCCATTGACAGTTAGAGCTTCTCCATCTTCATTTTGGAAAAAAAAATATGGACCAATGATTCCACATGCCAAAATCCACACCACGCAGTAACCTTTTGGGGATGAAGTGGTCGTTCTTGAATCTGCATTGGATCTTGATTGCTCCAATAGCGGCAATTCTGTTTGATAATACAACCATCCATGCAAAAGTGGGCTTCGTCGCTGAAGATAATTTTTCGGCAAAAATCCGGGTCAGCTTTCAATTACTCCATAGCCCAGTCAGCAAATACACAGCGCAACCTATTGTCGTTGGCCTTTAGTTGTTAAGATCATTTTTAAGCGTAGAGCTTCAAGTCCAGATGCAGAATTCGCCAAGTTGTGGTCGCGAAAGCCCCAATTCTTGCGCTGGACGAGCAATTGATTTGTTTCCGTTCTCGCGTACACTCTCACGAACGGCGCCTATGTTTTCGTCGGAGCGCTTACGTCGATTACGTACAGGCGTTCTTTGATCGCTGACAGAACGACTTCTTTCAAATTTATCGATCAAGCGCCGAATCGTTCTCTCGCAGGGACGATTATGCACACCGTAAGCTTCACGCAATACACGGAAGGTTTGGCGAACAGATGATCCATTTTGATATTAAATTTTCACAACTTTCACGCGTTACTGAATGCTGTAACGTTCCCTGGATATTTGTCAATAATAACTGTAACCACATGAAAACAATGAGTGCTGTAACTCAATAACAACGGCAGCTATCACATGTTAAAGATAGGACACTCTTGTTGAATGACCCTGTAGGTTTTAAACCAAAGGCATTCGAAAGCAAAGATTATTCTTGTCAACATCTTAGAAGAGCTAAACGGTATTGAATATTTAAATGATTATATATCCCTATCAGGCATCGGGCTTATATAAAGAACTATATCAGTTTAAACAAATATGTGATATCATCACAACAAACTTTAAAATTTCACGTAACTAAACAAAATTTTCATTTTATAAGGTAACGAGTGTTCCTGCTTGGATTAGATTAGATTGGACACTAACAACACTAAAAGAAAAAAATTTAAATAAAACTTGAAGGAATATTTTAAAGGAGAATGACAAGAACAAATAATTCAGGGAAAACAGTGATATTCCTGAGAGAATGTTCAC
Source organism: Deroplatys truncata (assembly GCA_030765065.1). NCBI lineage: Eukaryota > Metazoa > Arthropoda > Insecta > Mantodea > Mantidae > Deroplatys > Deroplatys truncata. The sequence goes on along the minus strand of CM060977.1, from coordinate 122,790,320 downwards.
TTCTGGATAAATTAGTATATAAGAAAGGAATTAAATATGCCTAAAATCAAGGATAACTTAAGGATGTTGCGATGCATGAACAGTAGTCCGTTGACAGAATACAGAAGATACAATTCCATACATAGTAATAGATTATAAACTATTTGGAACAGGAAATATCAGTCGATCCCAGAGAAATCAATAGATATGAGATGAAACAAGGAAAAAGTCTTAGCTTCTGTTTGGAGATGGTGATGATGATGATGAATAAAAATTATTTAAATTTGAGGCAGTATTTTTAGCACTTAAATGATTTCAGTATAATTATATAGTATAAATTCAATAACAGCCCGCCTTGAAGCAATATGCGTATGTGATAATTTGTAAAATGTATGCAACAGCCATTGCATATCCTTATATTATTGTAAACATGTTCAATAATGTTATGTGAATATATTACGTAATTTAATAATGTAGGAGCTGTGAGAATAATAAGTTAAAAGTTGCTAATAATGAGGTAACCTTGAGGCAATAATGAATTTGAGAGTTTAACAATATTACTTCTGATTCTTGGAAGCAATAATGTAATTTTAGTGACAGTTTAAAAATAGCCAATCAACAACCAGAAAAAGCTTTAGTTAAATGAAGGTATTCTATTGGAGTAGCATTAGCCAATCGGAAACTGAAATAAAGCAAAATTTACAAATCTAGAAGTCAGCTGCCTGCAGAAAGCGTTACCAACCAGACGCAAAAAGTATCTTCAAGAAATATTATATGTATTCGTGTGAGACGAAAAATAATTTTACGTGTTAAAAAATTGTAATTCATTATTAAAAAAGAATCTCATAGCTCTGTGTATCACTGAAGTGTTATTTAAATCGTATCAAGTATTAATAAATGTAGTGAAGTAAAATTATAATGTGTGTAAGCCTACATTCTTGTCGCATCACAAAGCTGCTAAGAGAAACGTGTCTCTAACAATAATACTGACGCAGCCGAAGCAAACATAAGTATATAATATTTAAAGAAACAGTCAAATTGCAAAGTTAATATTTTTTTAAACTTGGGGCAAAGGCCACCTAAAAGTACATTTGAGGCGAAGGCTACCGGAAACTGTTTATCATACGTGCGGTTTCAACTACTACAAGTTCGGCTCCCCAACAGTTGAAATACAATACAACTCTTACTTAAAATCAGCGTTTTCCATACGTGAAACAATAACAATTACAAATTGATTTTCATACGTAATGATACTAATTTCATTGGAATACAAAAGCTCGGAGTGCATAAAAAATCATGAAACTGTGGCTGACTAGGGGCATAAATATTGCTTTTGACAGCGGACTTTGATGTCACTGTACATAATTATTCAGACAGTATTCGGTAAACTCGTAGTAGTTTTATTTATTAGGTAAACCAGTCACATTACACGTTATCATATGCTATCCAACTATGACTGCTTGAATTTTTACGTATTTTTAAGGGGAGATGTAGACAAATATTTGCAAAAATGAATTTTGCTAACACTTTTATTTCATATAATTATTATACAGAGCGAACCATTTAAGTTGAGACTGTACAATATCTCCAAAACTAAGTGTTGTAGAAAGAAATGTCTTTAATAAAAGTTGCTTGGTATTATGGGGGAAAGTAAATGCCATTAGTCGTATTTTGTTTGGAGGACGTTATGACAGTTATTTTAGGGGCAATTAATTTTTACTTTCTCTACTACGTATAGTAAGTAGGGGAAGAATTGCATTTCACCCAAAGATTCGATACCGAGATTTCATAGGAAATACATGTTTTGAGATGCGCAGAATGCATATAAAGCATTTTTGGAAACATGTCCGTGTGTGTGTCTGTATTTGAACAGCATAACTCAGAAACGAACAGTCGGATAAACACCAAACTTGGTATTTAGCTTCAGTATCTTCCAGAGATGCGACACGAAGGTTTTCAAGAAAATCCCCCATCCCAGATTACCCTTTACATGGAACATTTTTCGAAAAATTGAATTTTCTCAAAAATGGCTCTAACGATTTTGAATAAAATACCATAAGTTTTTGACATTTTTAATACAAATGAATTGTATATCTCGAATTTTTTGGGAATGTCTCCAAATCTATTCTTTATTGAGAACGAACTCTTGCATAACTGGTAAACCATAAGAGATAGACAAAATTTTACTACACAAAAGATGTAGATCGCCTTAAAATATACAATTTACGTCATATACATTTTTTTGTTGAGTGAACCATTTTCGAGATATTGCTTATTATTCCCTTAACGTTTCCAGTAGTTATAATTTTTCTCAAATGGGAATTCGTTATTCATTTTTATGTCCTAAACAAGCACGGAGAATGGAATACTCCACATAGCAACCAGCTCTTAAAACATTTGACTATCGCTTAAAGCCTACCATATTCCCCTTGCACCTGCAAGAAAATTTGTAACAAGATTAACATCTCGATATCTCGGTTAACATGAAGTAGATGGAGAAGAAGCGTTTGTATAAATAGTTGTACAAGAGTAGAGAAAGTCATGTGAATGCGACACATCAGAGTTTTTTAAATGGGAACCTACAATTACGGTCAAATTAAACTGACCCTAAAATGACCATTATAGCGTCTTTCAAGCAAAACAAGACTAATGGCATTTGCTTTCCCCCATAATGTCAAGCAACATTTATTCAAGAAATTTCTGTCTACAACACTTAGTTTTGGAGATATTATACAGTCATACTTAATTGGTCCAGCCTATATATTTGGTAAGATGTCTCCGTGGTATTTTGTTTGTATTGTATCTCTAAGTACATTTAAAAATTAAAATTTAAATTTAAATACCTTAGCAGTGCAAATGTGCCACGCCCCTTTTTCAAACAGGCACCAGCTGTGTTTTTGTTTTTTGGATTTAACAAGTACCACAGTTCAGAAAAAATCCACAGTGATATTGTTTCCAATATGAAATTATATATTTTACATCCCCTCGCTTTGATGTACTTTTAGCTATACGGGGGTTTAGTCGTTTCAGAGTTCCTGAATGTTTAGTGAAAAACGATATGAACTTTTGTTGCCGATCGCAAGTAGAAGTAGCTTAAAGCTTCTTCGGGATTGACCGCTATCCCAGCTGCTCTTAATCCTTTGAGCTCCCGGGCGGTTCGTATTCCACCCTAAGGTACTGGGCTTTTCGAAACTTTGTAAACATTTGGATTTTCTTACCTTAACGATTACAGGAGGCTAAATATTGTGAATCTTTGGTGAAATTTCGGTTTTATTTCGCTTTGGTATGAAAGTCCGTCAGTGTGATAGAATATTTTGTTCTCCGGAGGCATATACGAAAAATTCTCTGAAAATTATTTGAAAGAATTTGCAAGGTACTCTGTTGGCAAAAATATTTGGCAGTATTCATGAACCAAATGCAAAATGGTACAAAATGAAGTTGTTTGCTTACTCAGGCCTGAACTTTGAAACACTTTCCATAGAAGGGAAATCAGCGAACAACAGTGGCTTACTACTGTAGAATCAACTGAAACGTTGTCATAAAACAGTGTGTTTTAATTCCTGAAGAATGGATTCTAGAATTATTCTTTAATTCCACACTGCAATCATAATGTTAAAATTACTGCCCTTTGATGTATATTAAATAGCTGATTTATAAGTAGTTGTGAGTATGAAAAACGTTGCTTTGTGTGGAATAATATTGTGACCACGTGCAAAGCTATCTACAGACAACCTGTAGGCGCCTCGCGGCCCGGCACTGTGTGGGCCTCTCGACCGGCCTTCAGAACAATAGCGCGCAAGGAACCCATTATGTGCCGCCTCCCCTAGTTTGGGTAATTACTGCTCCAGAAGATTCCTTTCAGTCTACTTTCCTAAACATTCCACTTTGTATGAGGGTCCTTTGCAAGGGACTGCTCTTGCCCGGACAGTTAAGAAGTACGAAGTTAAGCGCAGTTAAGAAGTCGAAGAGTTGGGCAGTTAAAAGTGGACAGGCCTAGTGTAGTTCAATAGTTGTGAGTTAGCAGTTCAGTTGTGATTGGATTCAACGGATCAGTTGTGTTCTGTTCTGAGTGTGTGTCAAAGGTATATGGAGTGTAACGTTGTGCTACACTAAGCACTGTGGACAAGGTAGTCTGAACACACTGAAATTATCCGCTAATTGTGGTTAATTACCACTGCTCTTAAAGTTCTCAATAGCTTTTCCTGAAATGTTTATGAATTATTCTATAAATCATGACACTTATTTCAAGTGATTGTTTGCATTGATAGCTTACGTAGTTGGGTCCGTAAAAACTATTTCATTCAGCAGAAAAATAATATAATTTACTCTTAAAACATGTGAATTCATGTACCTTTTTCTCTGATACTACTTGTAATACAGAATCACACTTTTGCATGCTTGCTCTTAGTGTAATTAGCTATCTTCTGAACGTCAATTATTTAGTTATGTATATCAGTTCACTAGAATTGAAAGAAAATTACTTGCAAAGTCAAAAAAGTAAAAATGTGGAGAAAATTGCAACGCTGTTGCCTTCTTAATATCACTAATACACGTTATAAAATTATTATTGTGGTTCAGAAAGTTTAAATATGTGTTGTATACATGTACTGAAAATTTCAGCTCCCTACCTCGTATACTTTCTAATAAAAAGGTACTTAAGTATCCAAAAATGTTGTTTTGAGAAAACTGAATTTAAAGTTTGAACATTAAAAATCTGACACTTCAGTACATTACAGGGTCATCATCATCTACATCTTCATTCCCGGATTGCTTCAGCTTTTCTGATTACCTTCTCTTGATCCTGGCCGCTCTTGATCTTGTCCCCTTAAGTGACAAATAAAGTATGTTTAGCAACAACTGGTGTTTTGGTTTGTTACAATGCATATACAAGCGGAGGCTGCACGAGTTATCCATTTGGGTTTAATGATGTTAATTTTGATTATTAACAATTAATATTATACGCGAGTGAGTAGGCTCTTTCGGCCCTTATTAGCCGTTTCAATGCGGAGGGTAACCATTAGGGCGTCGTTGTTGTCACGATGTTCAGCTAGAAGTTGCTTCAGTTTCACCTCCTAGTCCCTTAAGTCGCTAGTAAATGTGTGGACTGCCTCTCTGAAAATAAATAATATATGATGGCAAATCCATCAGAATCCTTTTCGTCGGACATTGAGGCAGTATTTTTATCACTTAAATGATATCAGTCTAATTGTATAATATAAAATATAATAACAGCCGCCTTAAAGCAATATATTTATAATATAATACATAAAATGTATATAACAGTCATTGTTTTAATGCATAATAGTGTTATGTGAATATATTACGTAATTTAACAATGTAGGAGCTGTGAGAATAGAAGCCCAAAGTTGGTAACAATTAAGTAACAATGAAGTAACCTTGAGACAACAATAAATTAGAAAGTTTAATAATGCTACTAATAATTCTTGGAACAATAATGTAATATTTAAAACAGTTTATAAATAGCCAATCAACAACTAGAAAAAGTTTAAGTTAAATAAAGGTATTCTATTGGAGATGGCTTAGCCAATCAGAGACTTGAAATACAGTAAATGTACAAATTTAAACGGTAGACGCCAGACGCTAGAATGCAGCGTTCCCGAGCAGTTCGCTCGGTACGTATTCAGTGCGAGACATAAAAAAGTTCATTACGGCGAGTATAATATAAAGTTTACGTGTTAAATGTACAAGTAACAATAATCTCACAGCTCTACAGTAGGATACATCAGTGAAGTGTTATTTAATCGTGTGAAGGAATAATAAAGGAAGTGGAATACAAATTATAATCTGTGTAAGGCTTCATTCTTTAGCCGTACTATCCCTGCTAAGAGATACGTGTTTCTAAAAATTACTACTGACGCAGCCGAGGTATACATATATAATATTTAAATAAACATAAAAACACAAAATTTATTTTTTAAACTTGGGGGCCAAGGCCACCGGAAAAGTGAACGTGGGGCGAAGGCCATCGGAAAGTTTGTATCATACGCGGGGCTGCAACTACCTCAATTTTGGTACCAAAGCGTGGTGCTAATAACTTAAAGATAATCTACTTCAACATTCTGCCGCAATGGTGAATTCCCGTAGTTCTCACCTGGTTGTCTGTAACTGGGCATTTCCAACGCTCTAATAAAGTTGTCAACTGAGCCTCCGGCAGGAAACGTGCGAAGAGTTTCGGCAGCTTATTCCTGCAGTACAACCAAAAGCTGTGTTTGTCTTCTCCGCTGGTCGTAGCATCTATTGTAGGCATAGGTTGCCTAAAACTGCCGATTAAGTACCATCCACGACGAAGTACCGTAGAATTTTACCATTTCGTTCACCATCAGCCGTTCTCATGAACGTGGGACCCTCTATAACTTCGACACGGATCTTGACTTCTAGGTCGCTGCGAATCATCTTCACTGTGGCGTCCATCAAGCTCTTGTTTTTCTGCGCCTGCTGATTTAACCGTTTCTCCTACTGATCCAGAGGCTCTTCTACCGCATTATTTTTCTTCCAATGTCATATTTAATTTATTTAACTCCTATTCATTGTTTTTTCCAAGCCTTTCACAGTGCATTTAACTCTGATTTCACACAACCAATGTGAAGACCGTATTTGCATTTCATATTCTTAATTTCGTTCTAAATGTCATGGCCAAGTTCCGATTTCACTTTCTCCATCTTGACCTTTCTTTCCTCCTTTACACTCGTCATTTCATCTATATCTCCTCTCTCTGTCTTCTCCGTTTTGAATTTTACGTTTTCATTTAGGTTCCCATATCCACCGTTCCAGATTCATATCCGTCTCCATCTTTTCCATTCCAGATTTCGCGGTCATCATTTCAGCTAATAAATGTTTAAGTACTTTCTCATCCTGGTTTTTATATCCCGTTCCTCTGCGACTTCATCCATTCTTCCTCTAATCCCACTTCATTCTTTCCTTGCAAGTAGGATTCAATTACCGACACGCAAGATATTCTCTTCTCTTTGTTTCGGTGGCTCACTCACGTGTTGAATACCTGACTCGCCTTCTAACCTCTTCGCTCTTCCGATCGCTCGCTGATGAGTCGAACACAGGACTCGTCACGCAGTTCACTACTAACCTTCATTCATGGATACAAACTTCCTTTTAGACTTGAAAGAACCCCAGAGAAGGTTCGGTACAGGCCGCGAAAGGGAAGTTCTGGAAATTTCCAATAATCTCCTGTTACGATTTCCGGACCGTTCGTGAACTGAGAGTCCTCCCTCTTCCTCTCCAACCAATCATAAGCCGGCTAGTACTGAAGCACACGTCCGACGCGAGAGATCGGCGAAAACTCGTAGCAATATGAACGTGACTCGAGTGATATACGTTTTCCAGCTCATTAACATATAAACGAAGAAGTTTATATAAATAAGTTAAAGTTACTCAGAGTTCTTCAAAATGGAACATTATAATGCTGAGATAATAACCACACATTTATATGGAGCAGGGGGGTGGTTGTGGAATGCGTTATTTCTGGAATTATCTTTGTAGTAATTCTTTTCAATATGAGCGTAAATGACTTAGCTTAATACAAATATTGTAACAAGTGCTATACTTTTTAATTTTATCTATTTTCTTCTAATACACTTTATACGTTTAGAGGTAAAATTACTTCGTGGGTGTCTCACATTAAGTGCCACGGTTTATTTATTTCCTAGGTGAATTGGCATATGAAATTCTTGTTTGTATTTGGGTACGTGACTGAGTTACCAAAGACACGCCTGAATCAGCTGGGGTTAGATTTTATTGCACATAATAAAGGCAAACTATTGAATTGACGCTAGCGTAATTCATCTAAGTTATTTAAACATTTTCGAACAGAAAGCAATTTCTGTCAACATTCAAATAACTACCAATTTCAATTTCTCCCAAAAAATTCCAATGACGCACATTTCATCGGCAGAGTTGGCATGAAGGGCATCTCACACACCCAGTCTAACGTTTAGGTGATGTTACGCAAGCTAAGGTTCCCTGTAATGTTGAATAGTCATTGGCAATTCTCGGGGTACATATTTTTAATGTAGGCCCACAAGAAAAGGTTTAAAGAGATTAGATTAGGAGACGACAATGCCAGGTCATTGGTGCATATAACATTTCTATCCACGTGGATGTATTGAGACACTTTACGCGACTGGGCGAATTCGGTGATGCCTCTGTTTGTACCGCATTGTTATTTGGTTCTGCAACGGCAGTTCAGTTCTCCATGGTGTAGGGGTACCATGCCAACCTCTAATTCCCGAGCTCGCAGTTTCGAACCCAGCAGAGGGGTATGCATTTTTTCGGCCACAAAAGGGTAAGGTATGGCCCCCGAACAGTAACATGAGCGCTGTTCTTCCAAAGTCACTGCGATGTTGCTGCATTAAGCGAAAGATAATAACTTTTTAATGACTATTTAATTTGCAGGAAATTCCTTTTGTGTATTTTCGCGAAATATTTAGTTAAATCAACTAAGGTAGAAAACTCTTTTTTAAGTTTTAATGAAAGAGTAAACCAAAATAAATTTTTTAACTGGAGCGTTTAGTACTACGAAGTGCGATCATTAAGTTCCAGAACTATCCCTGCTGTGACCGAACGGATCACGCGGTTGACATACGCGCCCAGCACAGATGGGTAATAACTTTGAAGACAACCTACACAAAGTTTCAAAGTGGTATCGTCATTGATATCTGCGTTACGCAAGTTTGTACTAGCACGTGCACGCTCACCTTGGAGAAATCACGATGGACTCGAACTGGAGGAGATAGCAAACATCAAATTCTGTGTGAAATTTGGGGAATCGGCAACCGAAACCCATGGAATGTTAAAATAGGCTTACCGGAATGGAGCAATGTCGGAAGAGATGTTTTGAGTGGCACCCACGTTTCACAAATGGCAGAACATCGTTGGAGGACGAAGAGAGTCGAGGGCGGCCACACACGTGCATGATTATTATTGCTTTCGACATTCACGAATTATGCACCGTGACCTGCGGGTCAAACAGTGACTGCTGTGTTTTGAGATGTCTCAGGGGGGACATTCGTCGGAAACGACCACAATACTGTAGGCAAAGAAAAGTTGGATGCCCAAGGCGACAACGCACCAGTTCACAGACCTCTCGCAACACGCCAGTTTTGTGTTCGTAACCACATCATCGTCCTTCCTCAGTCCCCGTATTCACCATATTTGGCCCCCTGCGACTTCGTTTTGCTTCCCAAGATGAAATTGGCACGGTGGAGGAGATCCAACGCGAATCGCAGCAGCTTAACCCGCTTCAAGAACTAAACTTCCAGAGTGGTTTCCAAAAAATGGCAGAGGCGCTGGGATCGGTACATAGCTGCCCAAATGGACTACTTTGAAGGGGATGGCAGACACATTTAATCAGCTGATTTAATTTCCATTTACGGGACCAGTTCCGAATTTAGTGATCGCATCTCGTATGCATTTAATCTGAACACAAAACAGGCGCAGCATTTTATAACTAGAAACGGCAAAAAAAAAAAAAAAAAAAATCAGAAAAGGTGTATGTTATGATTTAGCAAATTAATAAGTTTAATACAACAAAGTAACTGCTATTATTTAAACATTTATTAAACGAAACTAAGAAATTATATTACTTTTATATACACATACAAAGCTACATACAATGTTAGTAATGGTATTTGTATCTGAGATACGATCGCGCAATGAGCAAATCTGTGAGAGATTCCCTAGGATTATGAGGCGTGTGCATGGTAAAGTATTTCAGCCGCTGTTTTGACGTCGTAACCTCAGCGTAAATTAGATTTATGAAAAACAAAAGAAAAACTAAGTTACTAAATTGTAGCGAAGAGGCGCTTGGCAGGAAGCGAAAATAATAAAACTGTGGGTTGATTGCGTTCTATCATATACGTAGAGGTGTAAATTTTTGCAATTTTTACTACTTGCGCAGGTAAATTTTTCTGCGGGCCAACCTACGCATATGCAGGCAGTTTTCCTCAATGATGGGTATGTCAAGCAAGATCTTTCTTACACCACCTGACAGCAGGAGCGAAGATTAAGAGAGGTGGTATTGGGAAACCTGACTCTCATACCTTGACAGCTGCTAGTGGAAAACACATTAAGCGCTAAGATGCATGAACGTACGATACGCCATTCTAATGCTTATTAGATTTAAGCTGCTTTCCATAATTATGTGCTCCAAACTGCTAATGAAATAATAAAAGCTCACAAGAGCTTTTATATTAGCAAAATTTCCCGGTTAACTCCCTGCCGTTATATTTTAAACTTCCAATTCTGAAAATTCTAGTTTTGTTAATCAAAGGATCAATTTTTTTGAGAATATTTCACGTTGGAATTTTTAAATTTGTTACACTTACTCCTAATGCTTTACAAATAACATTGAACTACACTGTTTGAGATAGTTGTATTAACGCTCAATCCTTGTAATAAAAGCTGCATTGTGAAGTTACTTACATTTTCTTTAAAAGGGTTTTAGCTGCTTCGCTATAAGAAATACGCCCATATTAAATTAAAAATTTCGTGAGTAATTATTTCCCCTGAGTTTTTTGTATATTATGCTGTCAGATACCCATTGTTATCGACTTCGATTGTTTCTGTTAAGATTGTTATCGACGCAATCAATCATGTGACTGCAAATTAGTTGATGCCAAGTTATTGAAAGAATGGCTGATACAATTGAGGAACGCTTGGTGGCCACTGTGCTGGTTCATGAATGTCAAATTAATGGCAAAACAATTAAAAATGTCGTGGGCGATTTCGTTGCACGGCTTATGAAGACAGCACCAAAAAATAAAAGCGTGGAAGAAGAAACAAATTTTAACGGGCAGTGTTCGCGACGCGCCGAGAAGTGGAAGACCATCCCCGGACTTGGACTTTGTGCTGACACGGAAAAATCTATCGAACAATCTCCGGTCAAATCCATACGGAAACGTGCTTCAGAGTTGGGGATACCGGAATCAACCGTGAGGGAAATGCATAAACGTGGATCCGAAAAGTGGTGTTGGCGTCCATTGAATGTCAATGAATTATCAGATTACGGTTTGGAGAGACGTGTTGATGCTTGTGATCGGATGCTGCAATAATTCCAAAGAATGGCTCACAAGGCAAAGTCATATTCACAGACGAATGTGCAATTTATCGCAGCAGAGAATATGGAGGGACACATCTGAATGTTTCAGATTCCTAAGATGTAAGGATAAACATTTAAATAAATAAATAATAGACATATGTACTTTTTATATCACGTCACTTTGAATTTAATATAGAGGTATACGGACTTTGTGCGCACCTGTATATCCAGGAAGATTTTATTGCAATATTCAAATTAATTTGGCACAAAATATCTCATAACTCAATAATCTTAACGTTTGGTATACATCATTTTAGCATATCTTAAAGCCTTAAAAGTGATTATAAGTATAAATCTCATTTTAACAAGCATTTGGTTTATGTAAATATAGAGAAAAGAAGTATTCTACAAACAAAGCATTCAATAAGTTTTCAGTGGCAGCTATTCTTGCTGTAACAGCATCAGTCTCTGACAAGGGAGAGCTCTCTAGTGAGTCACAAATCCCGTTTTCATCTGCCATTATATAACACTATTTTATTTCAATAAGGTTAGAAAAACCCGTTCTATTAAAACGAGAGAATATTCGGTTGAACTAAATTACTAAAAAGTGACAACATCTAAGATATTGTAAATAGACAGAGGAACAAAATATGCGAGTATATTATTAAATTGTTAATACTGAAATAAACTTTAGGAATTTATTTTAAGATGAGAATATTTTAAATCCCAGAATATGAGATTTTAATGTTTATGAACTCTTGAATAATCTTGTGGACTCTGCTTTTTCCATTCAATCTACCTATGTGAGATAACAGAATAAAACTTGCTTTACGCCACCCTCTTGAAAATAATGATCTTTCCACACGCTTTCGACGGCGAAATTAATGGTGGAAGGATGAAGGCACCAACTCTATTTCACTTCTAAACGAAAAGGCCGGATTTCTGTTATGAACACTCAATATAACTTAAGTTTCTTCCAAAAGATTGCGTAAATAAGTTGGAAGTCTTAGCATACTTGGATTAATGCGACTAAAGCCGTTGGTCCCCTGTGATGTCTGACACTTAAATTAACCTCATCCCGAGGAAAAGTCCCTGGGCAAAAACTGTTCAACCAAAAGATGACTGCTCTCCCTAGAGCCATCTAGTGGGCCTGACCAATTATTAGTCATCACGGCGGCTCTGATATACAGCCGGCACTACTGGAAGTGTCCAATTGCAGAGAAGCTCGCCAGGAGCGATAGGTTTGATTATAAAAACTTAGACTCTTGCTACCTGTTACAAACTCCAATATACACAAATGACTTTGTGGACACAAATGCTCTTTGTAAAATGCTAAAGGTCATGCTAGAGATAATGAATGGATTTTTTTTTCGAATCAATACTGGCTATTTAATCCTAATAATGCTCTGTCTGATGTACATTTACGACTCACTTTATATATTGACATGACTCTATATTGCGAAGCAGCGGCTATGGTTCAAGGTTACCAGGAGGCCGGTCAGTCGGAGGTAAACAATGATAAGTAGCGCTCGCCGGCGTAAACACCGGAAGCGCTATCGGTAGATAACCAGAATCATCTGGAAGCTCTTCTCTTAATTCTAGAGCGTTGTATGGAAGATTCTATTTGCTATATAAGCGAGTGTTCTCATGCGAGCAGTTATTCAGTGAGTTGAGTCAGTCAGTGAGTGAGCGAGTGAGTTTTCGGTGCGACGAGAGGTGCCATACTCCATGCGAGTTTCTGACGCAGCAGCGCTGCTATGACGTACAGCGAGTGCTGCTGCGGAGCAAGGGGGCTAAATCGTGCGTATTACATTACGCCGCTACGTCAAGAAGGAAAGTGAAGTGACCTTGAAATTGAACTAGTTCACATTAGTGAAGCGGCAGTATGAACTAACTGAAGTCCCAGTGAAGTTGATCTAGATAAAAACAGTGAAGTGATATTGAGAACTTAGTGAAATGACAGTTGGAATACTAGATAAAGTCACAATATTAATCTTTTAGGGATACCCATAGGTGTAATTTCTAAATTTTGCTGTTATCTAAATGTTTTCAAAGTATTGTCATACACTGCTCTACCTCAATTATAAGCGTGTTTTAAATTTCATGCAAATATCCGTAATATATTTTAGAAAAATGTTATACTTTACTTTAATTATGCTAATTAATCATGTAATGTCTTCCGTGGTGTAGTAGTTAGCATGCTAGCCACTAGTTCCCGAGGTCACGGGTTCAAACCTGGCGGAGGGCAATGGATTTTTTCGGGTGTAAAAATCCGTAGCAAGGCTTTCTTCGGAAGGGAAGTAAAGCCGGTGGTCCTGTGTCGTAGATTTATGGCACGTAAAGAACTTCAAACCTGATAAAGAGGCCTCTGAGCAAAATTACCGGTCTTTCACGCCCAATATGGAATGGGACGCTAAGGAACACAGCAGTTAAAGAGCGTCCATAAATAAAAGTGAATTTAGTTTAATTTTAATCAGGTAATGCATGTGGTGCAGAAATGGGAATGTTCAAAAAATAAAAATACTAGCATATTATTTAAACACTAATGTGCAAAGCTGGCATGTAGAATCTTATTCAGCACTCTGATTTCCTTTTAAACCTTAAAATATAATTCTTATAAGAATTTATCCGCAGTAGTGGAATTAATTATGGTATATCGTGAGCAATTTAAAAGTGTAGAAAAATACCATATGCCAGTTCTGTAAAATTCATTCTGAGTTTGTGCTGAAAATCTGAACAAGATTGGTTACAAAGCACATCACAAGGAACATATTTCATGCGCAAAAGCTTAAGCAAAATCAAGTCCAGTAAAGGGCATTGGAAGTAAATATAGGCAACTAGACTCTGTGCTCTTGAGCATTTAAGTAGTAGGTAACATGTTGAGGCTTTAAAGGGCCCCGAGAGCATAAACCATGGTATACAATTGAAGCTAAAGTTTCAAAGTTGTTTTTGCACGTAAAAACGTATTTTTTAAACATTTTGGCCAAATTTCAGCTATGAGTACCATTAGAATGCAAGTAGAAAGGACCATTTAAATAATGATGATCATGATGATGTTGGCACATTTAATCTATTCTCCATACTCCATTTCGTTTTACCTTTTATCACAAGTGCTAATGTCACGAGCGGTTGCGAGCTTATCTGACGAAACTCGCAACTGCAAGAGTGATTTATTAAGCTTTTTCATGACTAAAATATAACAGATGATATAAATAATAAATTACCTTCTTACATGTGTTGTTTAAAATAAAATAATCCCTACACTTGATGCAGTAATTTGTATCACAAATTACTTAAATGTAAATAATGATTGTAATATGAATATGCATTTTTATGTGATATTGATTTGAGATGTTTGTTTATTGTAATTATTGTTGAGAAGTAAGTTTTTAATGCCTTACGAAACTGTCAATAATAGCTCGCAATAATGCAGCGAGGGGGTGAGCTGTTTATCATTATTGGTAACGAGGAAGTTACGTAATGTTGGCGCGTTTTTCCGTTGAGAATCTTCTGGAAAATTTCCCTAGAGTATATGTATTCATAATTTTCATTGGATATTAATATAGACGCTAATGTTGGCGCGTTTTATTAGCCAATTGCAGTTCAGTTATAATCTTTAGGCATATTGGGGAGTGGGTGTATAAAAAGCCAAGTCAGAGGTAGATCGCGGTCAGTTCATCGAAAATCTCAATACATTACACGTCGCCTTCAGTCGTTCAGTTCATCAAAAATCTGTGTACACTACACGTCGTCTTCAGTCAGTCAGTTCGTCGAAAGTATTAGTACGGCATACATCGGATATAGATTCACAAGTTACGCGCAGCAGAATTATGAAAGATCTAAAGTATGGTAAAGTTAATTATACAAAAGATTGAAGTACGTGGATTAAAAGAATTATCAGTAAGAAGTTATTATAACAGTTTCAGTTTGGCGAGTGTTAAGATCAATATATAAATGTGATAGTTAACGTGTTCGACAATAAAATTATAAAACAAATTTCTTCATCAGTGTTCTTTTTGGATAAAAGATTCCTTTCCGTTTACACAACCCTGATCAAGAGACATGTTCGACCGAGAAATAATAGCTAGCCGGAGGACAGTAAACCAAAATTAAGATAACAATATCGTTCTTTCAAACGAACACTAACACTGCTGCAAATTGCTAACACCAGATGGAGCTACAAACCGAACAAATGAATGACGTCACAAGATGGCTTCACATGAAGTAAACACACATACACAAACATCACAAGCATCAACATTATAAAGAATACTACTACAACCTCAAGTTACCATTTACATGAAAGGTTCTAGATGCTTCTGATTTTCTCAAAAACAGCTTGTAAATATTTTCATTAAAATATCGCATATTCTAGATCTTTGGATAATAAATGCAATTTTTCTTGTATTTCCTGGGAATAATCTGCAGAGGGCACTTCAATGGAAAGGAATTTTACTACCGGGTAAACACAAAAAATACGTCCATTTAATTAACACACTTTATTTCCAATAATTCCATTTCCAGGGTATATATACTATTATTATAGGTTTGAGTTGTTTTTTAATATCTGTCGCTTTTGCACTTGCCGATCTCATGAAAAGAGTAAGGAATTTCAAAGCCAGTATCGATTCTACTTCGTGTATCACATTAAACCTACAACGAAATGTGCAATGACGCCATTTATGCAAGGGTTTATCTAGATTGACGTGAAGAAGTTTGAAAGATGACCTTACGTAAGAATTGTATGTAGTAGCTGTATGAAAATAAACAATACTGGGCAGAGAAAATAATGTGGGTGTTACACATAAGAGTTTCTCACCTTTTTCAGTAAAGTTTTCTCGAAAACTGTAACTGTTTTCTTTCATATATATATATATATATATATGCCGTATGTGAATTGCAACACCAAGAAAGAATTTCCCGAATAGCCTCAAGCTTGATGGAAGTTTAGAAGAGTGTGCAAGCAATAAGTGATTAGGTTTGCAGAGAGATGGGGTACACGTAGAACGAGTAGAGCCCTATCGTGTCGGTCAGACAAGGTAAATGATGCGCTCAGTGTAGTTAGTGCAGAGCTGTCAAACAAGGTAGAAACCATAAAGTACCAGTATGCCTCGTCGACGTCAAAGGGACCATATCGGCAAGTGAGCAAGTTCAAACGGGGCAGAATGATCGGTCTCCGGGAAGCGGGTTTGTCATAACGTGACATTTCGGCTCGTACAGGGCATGCTGCTACGACAGTGATGCGTGTGTGGAAGCAGTGGATAGATGAAGGTAGTACACAGCGAAGAACGGGTACTAGACCACCGAAAATGACCACAGCACGGGATGACCGCCATCTTGTCCGCATGGTCATAACGGACGGTACAGCTTCATCCACAATGTTGCCTCGACGCTGGAGCACTGAAAAAGGTTTGAACCTGTCTGCATCAACGGTTCGTCACCGTCTTCAAGTTCCACTGGTTGCATGCATGCCATTACGTCGGCTTCCATTGTCCAGAAACCACAAGCTCCTCCGACGTGAACACCGTCACTGGGGTACTGAGTGGCAAAATGTAGTTTTTTCGGACTAGTCCCGCTTCAACGTGTGCTACAGTGATGGCCGCATAGTGTCCGGCGGTACCCTGGTAAGCGCAACCTGGAGTGCTGCATTGTTGAGTGGCATATCGGAAAAAACACCGGGTGTGGTTTGGAGTGCCATTGGTTACAACAACTGATCTCGCCACCTACGAATTGAGGGCACTTTGAACAGAAACCGGTACCTAAGTGGTTATAGAGTCTGAGATACTCACCCCGCTTCAAGCATCTCCACAGACCACATTTCAAAAGGACAATGCCCGCCCACATATTGCGAGGAATATACAAGTCTTCTTCGAAGAGCGACGGGTACCGTTGCTTCCCCGGCCTGCACGTTCGCCTGGATATCGCCCATCGAGCATATCTGGGATATGGTTGGTCGGCACCTGGTGCGTCATGGTCCTCCAGTAATCAGTGTCACGGATTTGTGGGCTCGAATACAAACTGCGTGGAGGAACATCCCTCAGGAACTTATTCAGAACTTTTTTTGATTCACTGCCACGGTGTATAGCAGCTCTAATGGCAGGCGCATGGAGGCCACACCAAATATCGAATATTAGGGCTCACAGGTCATGCGCAGATATGAAAAGTTTGTTACTTGACATGTACCTAACCTGTAGTATTAAATTCGTTGAATTCATGCGTTTCCTTCTTGGAGTTGCAATTTTCACAAACGACAGTGTTTGTGTGCGTATACAGCGTGAATCATCTAAACATTGCACCGCAAATATTTTGCAAATGGAAAATGCTATTGATATGCAGCTTTCACAGTATTAATTGGTAGTCAGGGTCTCTTAGATTTAGCCTATAAACAGATTTTAATAATATTGAAAAAGTGTATTTTTTGAGCAAACATACAAGTTTTTAAATGGAACAATGCCTAGTTACATTAACAGAATAAAGGTAGGGTAAATTAGATTGACAGTGTCGTTTTTGGCAGGATTCTAGTGCAAGTGATTTACGAGAAATCGTATTTTGAAAAGTTTCCACCCCGACAACTGTTTGTCCCATTCAACCTGCTTAGTTACTAGGTACGATGTTATTTTTGTTTGCCATGTGTTTTCTTTTCATTGATTGCATTGCGACTTTTTGTTCAGTTAGTTTGTGACAGTTCCAGCAGTAAGTCGTGAGTGGAAGATGGGGTTTACTAATGCATAAAAAGCCGACATGCTCATGGTGTGCGGAGAGTGTAAGAAGAATGCAGTTCTTTCCTGTACGGTGTATGCGGAAACGTATCCCAACTGACGTCAACCATCCAACCAATTGCGAGAAAGTGGTACTTTAACACCTAGAAAACGTAACAGAAACAAACAGGTGACTGGAAAAGAGGCAGAAATTAATGTTTTGGCTGCCGTTGCAAATTAGTTCCCGCGCATTCGCACGTGGAAGTGACATAAGTCAGGCAAGTGTACTGCGGATTTTCCATCGATATAGGTTCCATCCCTATCACATCTCTCTCCATCAAGAGCTGCATGGAAACGATTTTGAGAACCGTGATAACTATTGTACATGAGCATTAAGACATGATACTCCAGATTCATCATGTATCTTGTTAAGTGATGATGCAACATTTACTAATCATGTTCAGGGAAACCGCAGAAACATGCACTATTGGTCTGTTGACAATCTCCGTTGACTTGTCAGGTGGAACGTCAGCGTCCATGGAGTTTAAACGTGTGGTCTGGGATAATGAACCATCATCTCATAGGACCTTTGTTCACAGAAGGAACAATGAACTCGCACAAGTATTGCAGCCTCCTGACAGACCATCTGCCACAGATTCTAGAAGACGTTCCTTTGCAGACTAGGAGGAACCTGTGGCACCAACATGATGGCTGTCCAGCCCATAATTCACGAAGTACTACAGCAAATCTTAACGGATTGTTTCCAAATCGTTGGATTGGACTAAAAGGACCTGTACCTTGGCCGACCCGTTCACCATATCTGACCCCTTTAGACTTTTTTCTTTGGGTAAGGCTGAAAGATACTGTCTACAAGGATGTACTAACTACACCAGACGATATGAAACGACGTATTACTGCTGCCTGCTCTGAAATTTCCGCTGAAATGCTAGAACGTAGGCAAAAAATTTTCCATAGCAGACTGGAAGCATGTATTGAAGCTGCCGGTGTTCTTTTTGAACACAACTTTTGAAGTGCTATGTTCTCTTTACTTGTAAGAATCCACAGGAGTGTTGTAATTCCCTTTTGGTTTTCTTTAGTTTGTGCTACCACAGGTTGTTCCATTTAAAATTGTATGTTTGCTCAAAAAATACACTTTCTCTGTATTATTAAAATCTGTTTATAGGCTAAATGTACGAGCCCCTGGCTAACAATCAATGCTATGAAAACTGCACATCAATAGCACTTTCCATTTCGGAAATGCTTGCGGTGCATGTTTTAGGTGACTCATCATGTATATATAATTTTTGATAGAAATGAAGTATAGTAATGAAATTAAATTTAAACACGTTCTTGTTGGGGACTCGGCCAAAATGTTTTTAAATGTAGAGATTTGAAAATTGTTCAAAGTAGTTAATTTTAATCCCATCAACTTAAAAATTTAGGAGTGCAAGAGTTATTACGCATCCCAATGTTTACTTTCTCTACTGCTTACCTATATTAAGTAGAGAAAATAGTGCATTTCACCCAATAATTCGATACCTAGATTTCACTGGAAAGACACGTTCCGAGATTCCCCAAATTCAAAGAAAACATTTTTATAAGAAGGCCCGTGTATGGTAGGTGTCTCTGAATGTGTATGTGTGCGTGTGTGTGTGTGTGTCTGTTAACAACATAACGCAAAAAGGAAAAAGTGGTTAAATAGGAAACCTGTATTTAGGTTCAGCATCCTTTAAGAATATGATACAAATGATTATAAACATTTGTGTTTTAGGGTGCTCATATTCAAGGTCATTAGCATTCAAGATCATGGCAAAGGCTAGAGATAAAGATCAATATAAAAACCATGCCAAAGATCGAGATACAGATCCATATAAAAATCATGGCAAAGGGAGAGATCAAGACCAATATAAAAATCACGACAAACGCCAGAGACGAAGATCAATACAGAAATTCATGGCAAGGCCAGAGATTAAGATGAATACAAAAAATCGTGGCATATGCCAGAGATAAAGATGAATATAAAATTAATGTCAAACGCCATATATGAATATCAATCTAAACATATAGCTAAATTCAGAGATGAAAATGAATACGCAAAACTAATCCGAGAGGTACGAAAAACATATCAATGTGACTAAATCCGGGTATGAAAATTTATCTTACATAAAAACCTACAAAAAACCTTTTTGACCGCTTCGTTATTGCCAGTTAAGGCGTCTGTAAGACCGCCCGCCAGTTGCACAGCCGTCCGGAAGTGTACTAGAGCACTCCAACAACACATGACGGACTGACAGAGTTTCACTACCAGCGGACAAAGAGTAACTGGGTCGCCCTTAAAAAGTAACCATCGTATCATTGCAGTGTCCAATTCGCTACAGAGCTAAAATCACTCCTGACGACGAAATACACGCGAGGAAGCTTGTAGGAATGCCCTTCACTAAGCTTATTTCTTGGAGAGCTAACCACTTCTCGTACCAGAACGATAGCACTGATCTCCGCACAACCAGGCTAAAGTCTTCCGACGTTACACGAGATATTGAACCCTGGGTTCCGTGGTCGCCGCTTTAGCTGCCAAATCCCCAGTTCATTCCCCGGCAAGCCTACTTGACCAGGAATCCAGCGGATTCGGAATGAATGACCTGATCTCTATAGCTTCATACCCTACCTTAATTCTTTGAGGGATATCTACCCGAACAAAGATAACAGGGTACGAGTAGACTCTAATTCATCTCTTTCTTTTCGCTGAACACGATATACCGATTTCACACCTTGCTCTTGAAGATTCTCTGAATCTCCTCGTTGGACGTACCGTCCAAAACATGGGTACTTACCACAACGCCCGAGGAGTTCAAGGTCCTATGCCTCTCAAATTTAACAGGATAACTGGCTAATATGTTTGCTTTGACTATTTTAGCAGCCTGGAATGCTGAATGTGCTTTAACCAGTGCCATTGCGAGTTCTTGACTTAACCTGAACGGCAGTTTTATCGAGAACCTTTTGAACTGCAAAAGGGCTTGCCTATATAAACTTTTCGCCTTCCTCCGTTCTATTAATCACGCAGTAGCGAGGACCACAACACTCGACTCTTGTTTAGAGTCACTTTAGTTTTGTTTGATTTGGATTTTCTATGGCAAAAAAGTCCTCCACCATTGCAAATGTCTCCGATGGCATGCTCACATCCTGGGCACCACCCAGGTGAGAGTCTCGGCCTGGAACTTGCTCACCTTAGGGTCACACCTCCCAAATTAAAGACAGAGGGACCAAGCGCCTTCAGGAATGTAGCAGCTCATGCAATGGCCCTTCCCCGGACTGAACTTTATCAGCCGATACAGACACATTCCTGCATAATACTCAGGAACTGGGAATTACGATTACCCAGTCACACTTTGCGACTCCCCTCCTACGTGTCGCGCAACGATTTCCGTCAAGACTGTGTTGAGGGAGATAACTGGTACCTGGTCAACACGCTGTTGGAGCAAAGTTGATTGGGCGTTTAGTATATGCTCTCTCACCTCTTAGAGGAACCCAATCGAGAGACTGGCTGGGGACCCAGGAAGCGCCAATTGCATACCTATCGTAGTATGTCCTTGTGGGTATTGGACACAACATTTTCAAGAAAATACCCTCGAAAACTACGCTTTGTATGGAAGATTTTTGAATTTTTTTTTTTATTTTTTTCAAAAATGCCTCTAACAATTTTGATTAAAATACCATATGTTTAATATATGTTAATGACAAATGAAACGTATATTTTGAACTTTCTGGAAATAGCCTCTAAGTTTTTTTCATTCTGAATACATTTTGCATAAACTGTAAACCGTAAAAGACAGCAAAATATTAATATATAAATGCAGATCTCGTTAAAGAATACAATTAATGAAATCCTTATATTTATATTTTAGCCGTAACAACCTCTGATAAACTAGTACATGAATTTGGGAAATATATTATGAGCGCTACAGAGACTACATATCTGCTTATGTGAAAGCTAGGGACTAAGAGATATTAGGTAAGCTGGATTGAGAAGTTCTACAGTATAAGCGAGATTCTCCAAATATTCCCTATTGTTTGTGTAATGGAGTCAACTGTCCAAACTTTTGTCGATACATCAAAGCTGTAAAGTTGCTTTCGTACTCAGGTGTTTCCGTATCAGTGAAATGTTCATTCTGCGGTATTCATTGAAATATGACATGAGAAATGGATATTAGAACTCAACAAGTTTCCTTGAAATTTGCGAGTTTCAGTTTCGCGACACCCATCTTTAGTACAAGCAAACGCCTGGCTTTGTTAGGAGCCTTTTGTACAGGCGTTGTATAGTTCTGGCACATTCTCCTATGTGCCTGGGCTCAACTTCGAGCAGGAGAAACGCATTTTCGAAGTTTCCTTTATCAAACTAATAGTTGAAGTATGGTGAAATTCCAACTAGAAATTAGTTTGTTCACTACAATTCGTTCCCGCTTTCTACTATTAGAAACTATCTAGTTTTAACCACATCACTATTTTTAAACGGAGATTACATGATGAACATTTTAAAGAATGACATAATTGTTTAGGTTTTTGTGCAATATTATTAACTGGAATTTCCTCTTTAATTTTATTATGTATTTTATCATTAGCCGCAGCACTTATATTTCAAATAGGCGCATCCTGGACAGACACCTAGGTGGGGCTTCGACCGGCCTTCAGAACAATAGCCTCGCCATGAAATCATTATACTCGTATATGCCATTTCTAGGATAACCATTACTAATGATTCGAATTGTTCAATACAAGCTGTGCTGTCGATTTTCAGCTGTTTTTCGCCAGATCATGGAAAGAGTATAGAATTTTAAGGCCAGCATATAGCGTCCAGTTCTAAAACATTTGATTATCGCTGTTCCTTTTGTAACTATAACGAAATGTGAAAAGCAGCTATTTCGGGAAATATCTCGATTAAAATTAAGTAGACAGCGAAACAAACTTTCTTAAGAATACGTATATACTCACTAATAAAAGATAGAGGATAGAGAAAGTCATGTGAACGTAACACAACAAATTTTTATACATATCTAAGGTACAGATCAAGTGGGTAAACCAATGTACTTTGCATATCTCCTAATGCAGTACATCAAATACATTATCCAGGTGTGATATTGTAGTCCTAGGTGCATCCAGTTACTGTAGAACCCCGCTTAACCGAACTAAAGTGGACAGAGACGCTTCGGATTACGCAGTTTTTCGAATAATAGGTAGCAAAAGGAAGAAGATAATTTGTTCCAATTGCATGTAGCGATGTTTAATAAAAATATCATGCGATACATTCACATGACTTTCTCTACCCTCCATCATTATTAGTGGGTATACAAATTATTCTTGCTAAAGCTTATTTCTCTATATTCTACATTTTAATCTAAATAACCCTTTACAGAAGTAGCTACATTACGCATTTCCTTATGGATGCAAAATGAACAGCGGTAGTCAATGATTAAGAACTGGATGCTATACGCTGGCCTTGAAATTCCATGCTGTTTCTATGCAATCACTGAATGTTGACAGGACCTCAAGATAATGACCAAGAAATGAACAATTAAAACTTTCAATAATGGCTTTCTCAGAATTGTCTGATGACACAAAATACTTATTTAAAATAAATTGTGTGATTTAAAGAGATCTACTTTTTAGTAGTACGTTTTCGTCTATCGTTTAGCGTTTACCAATTATTCAAGGTTATACAAAATTCCTTCCGCACAAAGAGGACTTCATTGGCTATTCCCCGAAAATTAAAGATATGCATTTTATTTGCCATGTAAATATATTTAATATATGATACTTTAATCAAATCGCTAGAGCCATTTTTTATAAGACCAACAATTTCGAAAAATGTTCCATATAAAGAGTAGGGTGGGAGAATTGTATTGAAAATCCTACTGCGCATCTTTGAAAGCTATTGAACCTAAATATCAAGTTTGATATTCATCCGACTTTTCGTTTTGAGTTAGGATGTTCACGCACGTGCGCAAGAACACACTCACACGGACATTTTTCTTAAAATGCTTTATTTGGTTTCAGGGAGCCTCAAAACTTTATTTTCGGTGAAATCTCGATATAGTTTCTTGGGTGGAATGCAATACCTTCTCTACCTACTGGTAACTGAGGGGGATGGATCAGGAGGATACGTGTGTGGCCCGCATTCGGAAGGTCCCAGGATCGATCCCCGGCGACCGCCCTCTCTGCACTAAGGATTTTTCGCGGTTACCCCGGTTCACTAGGCGAATGCTGGGGTGGTTCAGCTGTTACCACGATTCTCATTCCTGTCAATTCCTTTACCCATCATCTTCCTTCTGATCTGTTTCAGGGTTGTAGAACCAGGCGACGGTGTTTGGCGAGATGCGGCTGGGCGGTGGCTTGCGCTCTGTAAAGGTTTCTTCCCTGGCGTCGCTGCGGTACCACTCAGTTAGGTCTCTCCTCAGCGTGGAGATCCGCTCTAGGGGACACTGGAGGTTGGTAGTTTATAGGCAGCGATCGGGCGTAGTGGGATGCGCTCTTTCTGGAAACGTTAGGAACCCCGCCCATGCTTGCGCCCGTCAGCATCCGGATCTGGTCACCTTTCGTCTCTCCCCTTATCCTTCCCTTCCAGGGGTCACGTTGGAAGCATAATGGGCCGACTGGCCTTCGTGCGGTGCTCTGCCCTTCCGGGGCCCTTCCGTGATTCATACCTCTACCTACTATGCACGTGGTAGAGAAAGTAAAATGTTTATTAAAAGCAGTAAAAACAGTATTTAAACGTTTATTGCAGTATTTACCCAGACTATTTTATAAAATCAGTAATTTTCTTCTGAACATTGCTCTCGCAACGCTTACAAAACGCAAAGAAACCTAAAACAAAAGGTTTTGTGTTATTGATAGTGCCGTCATTTATATTTTCCTTTAGGATTTGAATACTAAATTGTAGTTTTTCTTATCTTTAATGCTTTGGATCCCTCTCCAGTGTCACTTCGTAGCTGGTGCTTTGGGAGTTTCTATTGAATTCTTATTGGGACACGCTTTGTTTTCACTGACATTTTAAACACAAATAAACCACACTGACCAACACCAACAGTAAAATAACAGTGGGCCTCCAATTGAAAGCATGTGCAAGTTGTTAACATTGTTATAACGGTGCAATGTTTCTTGGAATGCGGGGTAAGTTCTAAGGATTAAAGTCATACAATGCCGTTTTAGAATATAGGTATGGAGCAAAAGATCATTGCCAATTGTCGTAGCAACTTTGTCAGCGCAAATATGAGCGTCTCGTATCTTTTCATTCATTTCTAATTTCTCTACTACGTAAGTAGGGGAAGTATTACACTCCACCCAACAATTAAATATCGAGACTTCACAAGAAATACATGCTTTGAGGTGCCTTAATATAGAACATTTTTGGAGACACATCCGTGTATGTGTCTGTCTGTCAACAGCATTGGATAAATACCAAACTTGGTATTTGAGTTTAGTATCTTTCAAGGATGCGGCACGAAGATTTTCAATGAAATCCCCCACCCCAAATTACCCTTTACATGGAGCATTTTTAAAAAAATATTAATTTTCTCAAAAATGGCTCTAACGATTTTGATTAAAATATCATATATTTTTATGGCAGATGAAATGTACATCTTGAATTTTTTGGGAATGTCCCCAAAAGTCCTCTTAATTCTGAATGACGCATAACTGGTTAACCATAAGAGATTTTACTAAACAAAAAAATGTAGATCTCGTTAAAACACACAGTTGATATCCTATAACTTTTCTTTGTCCAGTGAACCATTTCCGAGATATTCCTTGTTATTTGTTTGACTTTTCCAATACTTATACTTTTTATTAAATGGGAATTCTTTATTCGTTTTTTCATTTTTTGTCCTGGACATACAAAGAAAATGGAATGCTCTACATAGCAACCAGCTCTTAAAAGATTTGATATCACTTAAAGCCTACCATACTTGACTTGCAGCTACAAGAATATTAGCAATAAGATTAATTTCTGCCCGTTTGTAAAAATAGTTTGTACAAGAGTAGAGAAAGTCATGTTAGTGTAACACATCAGATTATTTCTTACGTATTTGAATTGTTAATATTAATAATATGAGAACT
Organism: Deroplatys truncata; assembly: GCA_030765065.1. Taxonomy (NCBI): domain Eukaryota; kingdom Metazoa; phylum Arthropoda; class Insecta; order Mantodea; family Mantidae; genus Deroplatys; species Deroplatys truncata. The sequence goes on along the minus strand of CM060977.1, from coordinate 122,764,466 downwards.
TTATAAAAGTATTTCTAAGGTAATGCAGTACTTTATAACGGAGCGCCAAATTATACATTTTTCGCCAGTTAAGACACTTTCATTACCAATTATTCACCAATTTACACACATCTCAGATTTCTAGCAGAAAATACGAATGCAATGCATATAGAATTTACGGACACTCGCATAAATATGCACTAGCGAAGGAGAAACAGCTGCACAGACAAATTTAATACAATGTTTTCACCATAATTGATTTTCCTCTTCATTTGCCTTCATCTCATTTCTCATTAAGGTCTCCTATTCTTTTTCTCTTACTTTCTTCGTTTTTAGGAGTATTTCATTTTCTACACTAAGCTTAGTGTAGACCAGAGAATTACTTAGAAATTTCATTATTCTTTTAAACGGAGGTTTAAGATTTTAATTTGTGCGTTTTGCTGAGCTTATACTTATTTTTTTCGTGGATAAAAATCTTTTGTGCTAATTATGCAGAGCCGTCCGAAATGTATCTTAAGTACTGATAGAGATTTAAATACATGATTTAATGCTGGTAAATGAGAACATTCTGATACGTTACATTCATATAAACTTCTCTACCCAATCTTGTTGCTAAAGCTTATTGTTTTATCTTATTTTAATTGAGATAAAAATTTGCAGATATGTTTATATTACACATTTCGTTGTAGGTGCAAGGGGAATACAGTAGGCTTAAGAGATATTTAAATTTTCTAAAAGCGGGACGTCAGGTGAAGGTTTTGAAATGTTGTTGCCTTTGCATGACGAGAGAGAGAGAGAGAGAGAGAGAGAGAAAAAAGAATAGGAAGTAAGCAATTGAAAAAGGTATAAAGCTTTTGACAATTGAAACCAATAGTAAAAATTCATCGCAGATGGTTAATGATACAAACAAATTACTCTGTGTTTTAAGGAGATCGATATTTTTGCGTATTAAGTAATGTCTACTTCTTAGGCGTTACAAATCATACAAACGCCATTCAGAATGAAGAGGACTTCACAGGTTATTCTATGATTTAACTAACTTCTTATTTTTGGTATGGTCACTAGAAGCAATTGTTATATTATTCTAATTTGGTTTAAGAGACCATTACTTGCTTTTCAGTCATCTAGAAAATTTAAGATACACATGTAATTCGCCATACAACCATCTTAAACTTATGGTGATTTAATGAAAACCGTTAGAACCATTTTTGAGAAAATCAAACAAATATCGAATGCTTTCACATGTAAAGGCTAATTAAGGTTGGGATATTTTATTTAAAACCTTCTTGTTGCATCTTTGGAAGATCAATTAATTAATCCTGTGGCATTACAGCTCATGAAGGGCCTAGACCTGCCAACCCGACTAACGGTCTTATGCCCATGTACTCACGGCAGGGGTGGGCGATCATCCAACCGAGGTTGTGTGGCCAGCATCAAACATCCCCCACCCAATTGGACTCCGTGGCCCAGATCACTGCCTGTCGCAGCCCCTCAAATGAATCAAAATGAATCAAAAGTGAACCAGAAGTCGGGTCCTGTGCTCGTAACCAGCTGTTCACTTCTAATTTATTTTCGTCGCGGTGTTAAAGTGTTTACCTCCATGATGATGTTTGAGTCAGGGGAGCATGTGAAAATCACTTGTGAAAAGATCTGCTGAATATGGAGGATGCGAGAAAACTTACCAGTTGAATCTTCTGAGTTCCGCCTGGGTCAAGATTCAACTTGGAAGTTTTCTCGTATCTTCCGTGTTTACTGGAGCTTGCCCCAAGTGATTTTCAAATGTTCCTCCAACTCAAAGGTAAGCACTTTTAACACCGATGATGAAGTCAAATCAGTGAACAGCTGGTTGCGAGCACAGGACCCGACATGGTACCACACTGGCTGGGAAAAACTTGTGTAATGTCCCCAAAAATGCTTGGAAAAACATGTTGACTATGTAGAAAAGAGACAGAAGGATTGTACAATATAAATAAAATTAATTCATCATGATCAATTGTGTGTAATGTTTTTATAAAATAGGGAAACTTACTTATTGGATGCCCCTCATATGAGAAATATGTTATCTTGTTTGTGGAAACATGCGTTTACCAAGTGTTATCTTTATTATGAACCGGAGCCTATGTAGTGAAATCCGCGTTCAAATTCAAATCACCCCAATTAACAAGGACTATCATTAGATACAATATCTTTACAGTGCATTTATATTCCTATACGCGACACATTAGCTTTAGGAAAAAATTGAAATCGTATTAATTCTAGAAATCTGCCATCTGGTGGGTACATTAAGAAGCAGTATATGAGCACAATTTCAAACGTGTATATTAATTCCTGAGCATTGTTAAATAGTTACGATAAAATGTAGAAATAAATCGCTGTCAGGGATTACAAAACATTCTGTGTATCAAATTCAGAGAATCAACAAGACAGGTAAAGTCATCTTCGGCTTTTTTCCGTCCACCGCAATTGCTAACCTACAGAATGTAAACAAATATACATGACAGTGTGCAAATATCATTCAGTGCCGAGCGAAACGCTGCCTACAGTACAGTGTCTTCGTTTTATGCCAATGCCGCGGATCGTGCGAATGCGTACTCCATACACAGTCTACCACATTGTCGGGTTTTCCCTTCCGTGAACTCCGCGTTACTTATTCACGAGTATAAGTAACATACATGCAATGAGTACTAACTTGTAATAAGAGTTGTTGAAAGTGGTGTCAACCTGCGCGAAGACATTCTTGACATCGTCGGATGAAATTACCATTCACATGCATAAATTCTTGCATAATGTTCATAATTTCTACTTTTATATTATCCTTAAATTTGTCTATGGTGTGCGAATTGTTCCTATATACTTTACTTTTTAGCGTTTAGCGATCCCGTTGTTCTAAATTTATTGATAAAACATCTCTGAAGTAGTTTGTATTGAAGGCGTTATATTATATTTCAACTGTTGGGGAGCCGAACTTGTAGCAGTCGCAACAGCACGTATAGTAAACAGCTACCGCTAGCCTTCGCCCCAAAATGTACTTTCAGGTGGCCTTTGCCCAAGTTTAAAAAAATATTAACTTTGTAATTTAACTGTTTCTTTAAATATTATATATTTATGTTTGCTTCTGCTGCGTCAGTATTATTGTTAGAGACATGGATGTCCTGGCAGGGTTGTGGTACGACTGAAGAATGTAGGCTTACTCAGATTATAATTTTACTTCACTCCTTTTTATTAATCCTTGACACAAATTAAATAGCACTTCACTGATATCGAGAGCTGTGAGATTCTTTTATTTAATACTTGCACTTTTTAACACGTATGTTATTTTCGTCTCACACGAATACGTAATTAATTTCTCGAGGACACATCTCGCGTCTGGTTATGAGCACTGTCTAGAAGCAACACGTCTGGTTATGAGCACTGTTTGGAGGCAACTGACTTGATTTCAACCGTCTAAACTTGTAAATTTCTGTATTTCAAGTCTCTGATTGGCTAATCCTACTCCAATAGAATACCTTCATTTAACTAAAGCTGTTTCTGGTTGTTGATTGGCTATTTTTAAACTGTCTTAAAATTTACATTATTGCTGCTCTAATAATGACTAGTAGCATTTAAACTTCCTTATTCATTATTGCCTCAAGATTACCTCATTGTTAGCAAACTTAAACCTATTTTTCTCACAGCTCCTACATTATTAAATTATGTAATGCATTTACATAACATTATTGAACATGTTTACAATAATATAAGCATATGCAATGACTGTTACATACATTTTACAAATTATTACATGCACATATTGCTTCAAGGCGGGCTGTTATTGAATTTACATATTATATAATTTGACTGAAACCATTCAAGTGTTAAAAATACTGCCTCATTTCACAGTATCTCTAACCGGAACTGGATAACAGGTAATTGCTGCTGAAATTCTCTACACACCTGTCCACATGATTCAGCTTTTACGTATGTATCGTACATAAAAATACACCGTTCAAGCGTGAATTTGTTGACAGCATTTCCATGGACTAATAAGAGATTAACATTCCTAAGGAAATCACACACAACACACGTATTGTCCAAACACTTTACAACACGAAGACAAAGCAACGATTGAGACACCTCAAAGCTGATAAACGTACCCTTGACACGTCCTGCACCGCTTCTGCGCAGTGGCATTATACCGAGGTCACTGCCGTCTCGGCCGTTACGCATATAAGACGGTTGTGGCCTTGGCATAAAACAAAGGCACTGTATGGAATGAAATAGCTCTTTTCATATTGTTAAAAAGATGGGAGAAATAGATATGTATTACAGTGAAATATACGAATTATTACAACAGATTTTCTACCAAACGTCGCAGCAATTAAATGATTCATTGAATACAAGCATTTGGGTTATAATGCTTTAAAAGGTATTCATTCTCTTACTGATAACTTGGCTTACTACCAAATGAACGCATTTGAAGAAGTTCCTTTATATGAAAGCCATACATGCTATTGGGGGTTTTCCTGGTGCTTCCCTCGACATAATTTTGTCACTGTCACACAGTAAATAATGACACTGCAGACTCATTGGGTTTCACGGTGAAGGCCAGAGTCAAGGAGGAAATGCATTCTATCGACCGTTACAAGAAAATAAAGCCAGTGGGTACAGCATGTTGTTCACATCTAGGAAGTTAGTTATGGACAACCGTTACTTTTCCGAACAGACTCCATTACTGCATTTTTTACTTTCTCTACTACGTATAGTAAGTAGGGGAAGTATTGTATTCCACCCAAAAATTCGATACCGAGATTTCACCAGAAATACATATTTTGAAACCCCCTGGATCCAAAAAAACATTTTAGAAACATGTCTGTGTGTCTGTCTGTCTGTCTATGTGTCTCTGAACAGCATAACTCAGAAACGAACAGTCGGATAAACACCAAACTTGGTATTTAGGTTCAGTATCTTCCAGAGATGCGACACGAAGGTTTTCAAGAAAATCCCCCAACCACAGATTACTCTTTACATGGAACATTTTTCGAAAATTTTAATTTTCTCAAAAATGGCTCTAACGATTTTGATTAAAATATCATATGTTTAAGATATTTTCATGACAAATGAAATGTATATCTAGAATTTTCTGGGAACGTCTCCAAAAGTATTCTTCATTGTGAACGACTTCTCCCTAAATGGTAAACCATAAGAGATAGACAAAATGTCACTGCACAAAAAATGTAGATCGCGTTAAAATACACAATTTACGTCATATACACTTTTTTGTTGAGTGAAGCATTTTCGAGATATTGCTTGTTATTCCCTTAAATTTTCCAATACTTGTACTGTTTCTCAAATTCGTTATTCATTTTTTTATGTCATGGACATGCAAAGAGATTGAAATGCGCCACATAGCAACCAGCGCTTAAAAGATTTGACTATCGCTTAAAGTCTACCATATTCCCCTTGCACCTACAAGAAAATTAGCAATAAGATTGACATCTCGATATCTCAATTAACATGAAGCATATGGAGAATAAGCGTTTGTAAAAATAGTTTGTACAAGAGTAGAGAAAGTCATGTGAGTGTAACACAGCAGATTTTTTTATCTTTAACTGTATATTCTTATAAATGCGTGACTTAAATTCCGCTTCAGCATACCTTACCTCGCAACATTAATTGGCTGCGAGATACAGAACTGTCTACTGTATTCTTATAATTCAAAACAGTTTACCGAATATACACAGAAACATCTTCTAAAATTAGTTTTCCTGATTATATGAACAAAATATATTTGCTGATGAATTCACTAATCTGTAAATTCTCTATCACAATATTCTGCTTTCGTTTAAGGGGATTAAATGGGAAAAGCTGCCAAAAAATTAAGCTTTTCGTCTGTTCTTTTAAATTTGGATTTTCTGTTTAATTTAACATGTAATTTATCATTATTGGCTGAAAACGTATATTTTAAATATTTTTTCGAAAATGGTACTGCATCAGGTGTTTTTGGTGTTAATAAATTAGTTGATTTTGTTTTAAAATTAATGACTCATAAACTTTAATGAAAACGTGCATCATATCTTTGTTAATATAACAGAATATTGCATAATAGTACTTCAGCAAACTTAAAAGCCTGCATCTACATTCTGTAAAAAAATTCTGTTTGATATCTTAATTAGTTTTGGGGATAATGGGTAATGAATTTTGCAAATTTAATATTTGTGGAATAGGGCATTTAGACCTCCTTAAATGTGACTAGTTATTGGGAACAGATGTCACCTCAGTTACTCGAAAGACTGCAGTTCGTTAGCACTAATTGCACCGGTAGAGGTGGGCGATTATCCAACCGATACAGGGAGGTGAAGTGGCCAGCATCACGCATCCCCCAGCCAGAATTTTGACCTCAGGGGCCAGGATGGCTGCCTATCGCAGCTCCTCACTTTGCTCACGATGCTGAGTAGGTACCGGCGTATACGTGGGACTTAAAATCTGCACCCCAATGGGTGAGATCGAACCAGGACGCATTCTATAGTCAGGAACCAGAACTCCTTAGCCTACAGCGCCACACGGAGCATTGTAGTTGCTGTCAACATTTGTTGAGCGAAGGTCTACCAGGACAAGAGCCGGTCCCCAGGGTCCAGCGCCAACCGAGTGGCTCTCCAGACCGTGGGGGCTTCCCATGAGGCCAATACCTTGTTTCCTAAAAAAGGCCCCCGCTTACGCAGAGATGGAAGTGGATACGCCACTTACGCGCGTCATACCGAAAGGGAGACTACCGATAACCTCGGTATGGCCGACAGCATTCTAGCAAGCCGTCTACCGGCTATCCAGGTCGGTACGGAGGACATTGAGGCGTCTCACAGCCCCGTCGGTATGGATACCTATACAGACGTACTCAATCTCCCATGGGTATCGTGAACCACTGCCCCGTCGAGACCAACCCAATCGAACAGCTCCCCAACGGGAGGGGCTCGAATGTTCGGCCCGACGTACTTCTAGTAACGTCAGAAGTACCACGAGTGCTAGGGACAATCGTTGGGGTGTTTAATAACGACGAATACATAGACATCATTTTAATCTATGAGTAAACAGGTCGGGCGGCGCCGTGGCCGAGTGGCTTCTCACCAAATCGGCCCGGTTCAATCCCAGGAAACCGCATGTGGGATTTGTTGTGGACAAAGCGGCGTCTAGGTGGATTTTATCCGTGTTCCCCCGCCATTCATCCTACCATCACCTATCCTTTCATCTCACCATCATTCCATATCATCTCCTTCTTCGGCGTCATACCAGGCTTCGAACTGATCACCCATCGTGGGTGTTCTCACGTGTTATGCTGTTAAATGATTTAAAGCAGAACTTGTAACCTAATAAAGTCAAATTAAATTTCAGCACAGTTATATAAATATCACTGAATGTAAAATAAGGTAATTGTTTAAAGTCAAGTTATTATAAAATACAAAATATAAATTCTTTATTAACATTTCACCTTAGTTATCCTTCACTTTAAACCTTTAAGTTTTGTATTACTATTCCATACCTCATGAGCAGACAAATTCAGTGTCAAGGTTTAGTACTCTTTAATTTGGTCTCATGCACCAGTATCTGTACTAGATGTAGTATGCTAAAGTAACTTTTAGCGGAACTTGCATATATGGTGGATTTCATATTGCAAAAGTGCGGGTAGCGTACTGGCTAATTAATTTATCATCGGAGATGTTTAATTTATATTGGGCTATAAGGGATTTGATATTTATGTATGTTACTTATTGGGTTCGTTGATACGTCAATATTTCTACTAATTAGGTCTCGGCTGCATTAGTACTAAACTGTATTCACTCTTAGATTGATCCGCGTCAAAACAAACCCCAGGTGACCAGTGCACCGTTATAATGTATCCTTCCGCCAATCGCACTAGAAATACTGTCACACTTTCAGACCATGTGCGGTGACTAGCATATTCTGTTTAGGGTTAAAGATTATAAGAATGATAGTTGTAACAAAACAAACGTTTGCACATATAATAATAGTTAATTCTAAAATAAATGAGCGAAAAATAAAGTAACACGTATGCGATAACTTAATTTATTCGCTCTCTGGAAGCGGTACTTTATTAACTGTTTGTGGCTCATTTTAAAAGAGAAATTATGCACTGTTACGCGAATTGCATTCTTCTCAAGATCACTACATTCTTGCATCGCGTATTTCATATGCTTTCTTTTTCTTTTTTTTCCGGGTGTAACCACTTTTATCGTTTCAGATTTTTCTCCAAAAGCACTGTTTATAATTGTACTCGAAACACCGGTTAACTCAGAAGATAATTTCACAATTTCTTTCGCGGAAAGTGTTGGATATTTCTCACATAACTTATAATAAAGATTCAACACTATTGTTTTTTCACCACTAGTCAATGGTTTGCGCGGCTAATGCTTTACTAATTCGACGAAAACACATGGGGGAATTCACTGTCCTCCATGAAACTAAATATAACTGCTCGTTCTGGCTGTAAACAATATTCTGCGCTACCCGGACGTCAGGTGACTCATACAAATTGCATCATGGGACTTGTAGCTCTGTTTTACGGTATAAATCAGCGTTAGATAAAACCTTAGGTATTTGTATAGAATATTATACTATTTAAGGATAAATTCATTCTAAAATTCAGAGATTAGCATGGGACTACTTTCCTGGGCGCATTGCTACCGTGTTGCAACACAGTGCACTGACCACGTGGGTTTGTTTTGCCGCGGATCAACCTAAGAGTGAATATAGTGTAGTAGGCCGAGCAATACTCTTATCAGGGCGTAGTGCGGGTAAGGAAAGTTTAGTTCCATCAAATTCATACAAACACTCTGCAGTCAACACTACTAGACACTGCTTCACATATAAGTCAAGGTGGTTGAAGCTGTAAGTTAAGTTTGAATTATTATGATGCCTTAATTTCCAATGTGTAGTCAACCGTTGAATTTTGCAAATTCACTAGCTATCTTTAGTAATTTAAGTCACTTGTACTACATATTCATATCAGTGATTTAGTTAGGTTATGTATATTCACACTGTAGTGTTTTTTAATCTAACTACATTTTGGCGGAACTTAATTATTCTCAATTCACTACTTTAACTATCAAAACATTACACGCACCATAAGAAATCTCCAACACAACTTGGGTTCTGTACACTCTTCCTGGCGTGCTATACTTAAATGTTTAAATCTCCTGTCATCTCACTCTCTTTGGCTACTTATATGCTAACAGAACACTGTTTTTCTGTATCTTATTGGGTTTTCACTTACACGTGACTATATTCAAAATTCTAACGTTAGTAATGTTCTCTGCTATTGACTGTTATAGAACTTTCTCGAAGTATCTTCTCTATTATACTCTGACATCAAACGCTATTGTTACTTTCCCTAGGGTTTGCTTTTATGGCTGTCGTCTTCACACAAATTGTTGCCATTCTGGCATCTTACAGCTTCAATTTTTCTACACATAAATACATTGCACAAAATATTGTACTCTTATTTCCAATAATATACTTTATACACTATCTTTTACATACATAATTACATAGATCATTAATCAGTTGTAGGCGTATATTATTTTATGGCATTAATATAAATATTAGCATAATGATAATTGCTTAAGGCCAGAAATACTGCCTCAAATTGTATCAGGCATTTAATACTAGCAGTACGAAATGGTACAAAAATGCTGGTAAGCATAAACCATACTAGTGTACTATTTCTAAAAGACCATTGCAAATTATAACATAGAAGTTTGCAAGCTCTAAGCTATATCTTCATCCAACATCTACTCCAATCAGAGAGCGATTCATTCATTTCATTCCACACAAACTTAAATTGACTTAATTCACTTATCAATAAAATATAATCAAAACAATTTTATTAATCCCAGATTACATCGAATCGCACGAAAAATAATTTCAGCGTAAAAAACATAACTTTAAGCCTAATCTGCTCGCCATGTGATCATCCCGCCATCTCTTTTTCATCGCCATGTGTTGACTCGCTAATTGCCTTTGTGTATAAGATTAGGGGCCAGGAAATTGCCAGGGTAACTATAAAAATTGCAGCTAATTAAATTGTGAAAACAGGTCGTGATTTTTTGTGAGTTTAACGTTCTTTAACCGAGTAGTTAACTCTTTTTCATTTTGATACTTTTACATAAACACTTTTGTCGTGTATACTTCTCAGGCTACCATATTAGTTCAGCTGTGTCACGCTCTCTTGCGATTGGCTGCTGTCTATGTTTCCATTTGTGATTGTGAATGTTAAGTTTATGCTAACTTTTACGTCCTTATATTAACACTTAATAATTCACTGTAAACGAACTATAGGTGTTAACCTTCTGCCTTTGTGCTCCACGGGTTGTTATCTTTTTGTAGCTTGGCGTGGCTTGGCGTAACCTACCGGCAAGACCCCTTTAAGACCCAATAGGATCCCATTCACGCAGGCGGTCCTTCTTTAAGTAGGAATGCGGCCTTGGCGAGCCACCTGTATTCCTGCGATTCTATTAGGTGTTTCCAGGTAAATTAAATTTTAAAATAACAGATCAACAGTACGTTGATTTACTCCGAACTTAAAGAATTTAGTGAACTCAAATTTTTTAGGAGCTATGTTAACCGTAGTTAAGATATTAATTTGCATTTATAATTAATCATTTTTGATAATGCTCCTTGGCCTAGAGTTTATCGTATTGCTCCCAAATATTTTACTTAAGCTTAGTAACCAAATAAAGAAATTACCTTGTTGACTTTTTTGAATTTTAATTGGTTTAGGGGGGAAAAAATTGTTATACATGTTATTGAATTTTGCAGCTTTTTATGGTGTGTCATAGAAAAAAATTCATTTCAGCTGAATTATTTAATCTGTTTAAATAGTGTAAAGATGTCTAAATCCGTATGTGCTGAAGCATTCCTGGAAATTTCAGGTTAAGTTATTAACTATAGTCCAAGCAGCATTTTGAATAGTGAAAAATTCTGAAAACAGGAATTGAGAAAGATGGAGTTTAAAGTTTACTTAAATGGTACAGGATCAATTATATACCCATTTACGACTTTAAAATTTTTGATATTAAAAAAGCAACTTGTAGCGTGCAAGTACAAGTTATAAGAATAATAGGAATGAAAAAAGAAAAACAAAATCAACCAATCGGAAACGTTCACATATTTTACCAAACTTCAAACAAACATTGCCTTAATGGGTCTTTCTCATTTTACATTTTAGAAGTGAAACTTCCGTAGGGCAAATTGGACTGGATCAGACAAAAAGTGAAACGCATGTGTTGGCCTGATCGAGGGACTCCAACCGCAGTTGAGAAGAAAGAGAGCGAGAATCATTTCTGCTCTTTCCGTCGCAAACGTCATAGACAGTCTACGCGCATGCACCGCGTGTACTGTGTTAATACATAGCATAGGGAACCAGTAGGCGCTTGCGTGTTATGCCATACATCAGCTGAACACGTAATATTATTGGCCTACACTATTGAGGGTGCAGCATTGTTGGAAAAACATCTAGACAAAATGCCAATTATTACGAATGGTGATTCCAATATCAGCTTCAACTCAGATGAAGCTCAACCATTGATAAGGTTTCTGGACAAAAAATTCAAGATGATAAAGCTCAGTATACAACCAGATCAGGCACTACAAGTGACGCAGTATTCTTTTGTTGTTTAGAAACTTTACAGTCTAAACTGTTTGATTCATACTTCAGCTATCATAAGCCCATAATTTATTTCTTGGAGTATGAACTAATGGAATTTTATGAAAAAAAATATTCCATTTAATTAAGAGAGACTTTCTTCCTGAAATCATAAAATCGCCAACAAATGCTAGAACCTAAGAAGCTTCACTTCTAACGCGCGAAGGTCTCACGCATTGTTTTTTTCTTTAAAACTGGCTAGTTTATCCAACCGCATATGCAAACACTGATATTTATAAAGATTATCTTCCTCAAGCATTTGATAATCCACTATTATACTGCAAGGAAACGTTGTTAGCTTTGATCCACCCTATCTGACGAGATTCCCCTATCCGCCATCTGGTGGAGGCGCACAATGGAAGGCTAGTAAATGCACAAAACTACACTAAATGCAGCTAATACGCTTCTGAATTAGAGCGAGATCTGCCACATCGTTCAGCCAACTTCCAATCTCAAACGCAGGCTATAAATTCGCTATAAATCGCTATAAATTCACCAGCCATCTTCGAATTCCCGGAAGCTAGGTTATGTTGGAAGCATTATTGTGCCCTTGGGCTAAGAATATCCCAGAAGTATTAAATGCAAGCCACACTCCAACATCCATTGCCCTGCAGTACAGCTATAACTTAAAACTCCAATAGTTCTCAACACTATCGGAGCAGCTCCATAGGTTTAATAGCAACAATAATAGTAAAACTAAGGCTGGTGATGTGCAACAATAATTTCATGATAGATTATTGTATGCCATGTGTTGTTGTTTATGTTTGCTGAAATTTGACTACTGATACATTGCACCATACGTAAGGAATATATTCTTACGTGTCTGTATTTCATGGGGCATTTCCTTATTTCAATCTCCTCCCCCATATTTCTACATGTTTCAAAAAAGGCAGGTATGTTCCTTTAATTATCTCTGTCGTACATCTATGTAAGGTAGAGGATGTATTGTATACCACCCAAATATTTTATGTCTAGGTTTCGCTAAAAGGTGTTTTAGGTCCCCTAAAACTAAAAAGAGCATTTTAACAAATGTCCACGCATGTACACGAAACTTAATATTTCATTTCAGCGTATTCCTAACATGCAATAAGAAAATATTCAAGAAAATGCTCGTACTCCTAGTTAAATACTGCAACCCTCAAAATTTAACATTTTAAATTGAAAATTTGTCGTTATTTATTATTATCTCAAAATATAGCTGAAACAATTTTGACGGAAATATTATAGGTTAAAGCTATTTGTATAGTTAATGAAATGTATATTTTAAATTTAGGCTGTGAAGCTATCTTCATTTTGGAGAATTTCGTAGAATTTTGTATTAACTGGTAAACCATATGTGATAAACAAAAGTACGAAATGGTGTGTAACGAAAGTTATGTGAATGTACTGTATTAGAAATTTTTACTTTCTTTACCAAGTACCTGAGGTAGACAAAGTATTGTATTGTATAAAACATTTCGATGTTGATATTTCACCGGAAATATATGGTTCGAGGTTCTATGAACCCTGAAAAAAACATTTTTATAAACAGTGCACGTGTATGTGTGTTTGTCTGTTTGTGTGTGTGTGTGTGTGTGTGTGTGTGTGTGTGTGTGAACAGCATAATTCAAAGACGAAAAGTCGGACAAACACCAGACCTGGTATTTTGATTCGGTATCGTCCAAAGATGCGACATGAAGATTTTCAAGAAAACTCCCTAACATAAACAAACATTTACATGAAACATTTTCGAAATTTGTTAATTTAAAAAAATGTCTCTAACGATTTTGATTAAAATGGTTTATATTAAAGATATTTACATGACAACAAAACGTATGTCTTGAATTTTCTGTGAAGTTTTCTTCTTTCGGAAGGAATTCTGTATAATCTTGTATAACTGATAAACGATAAACGATAGACCAAAATGTTCTACACATGAAATGTAACACTCTCTTTAAAAAACACAATTTATTTCAAAAAGCGTTTTCTTTTGTTGCTCAGCCATTTTCGAGATATCCGCTATTAATGGTTCGAATTGTTCATACTTAGCCATTCTTTTAAAGTCCTGGCAACATTTAGTGATTTCTTGCGATTCCACTGAAATATATGGTATTTTAATGCCAGCGTATAGTGTCCAGCAACATTTGACTATCTCTATTCCCTTTGTATCTGTAACGAAATGTGTAATGTAGCTCTTTCTGCTAAGGTTGATTTAGATTAAAATTTAGTAAGAGTAGTTTGTATCCCAGTAATAAATGATATAGGATAGAGAAAGTCATGTGAATGTAGCACTTATAATTTTTTTCTATCTACCTGTGCTGATCGCATATTACTTTCTTTCTTATTGGGTCATTTCGGCTAAATAATTGAAAATAATTTCGCTACTTGCCGTGGTTGTAATGTTAATTACCAGCGGTGTTGTTTACCGACTGCATTTCTTTTAGTCTCCGTATGTGGCGTATCGGTTGTTTTGACTGTCTGAGTCCGGTCGTCCTTCACCTGGCTCGTGGAGTTGGATTCTGCCAGTATGAGCGCATACACTCTCCCTTGGCGAGTCTCTTGTGTAGCTTAGTAAGCCGAATATTTGAGGCAGTAAAAGGCGTTTACGATTGGGTTAGTCATCGAAGTTTGTCCGATAAGCAGATGTTTTGGCATTAAATGTAATTATTTTGAGGAGCCGTAGACGCCCTTTACATTTGCTAACTTTGTAGCATTGATTTTGGTTTGGTCTGGTCATTTGAGTTTTATATGTAGCTTCCTAGTTCATTTTGCCACTTTAGGCAACATTTAATTGTTTTAATTCTTGTGATTTTGTTATGCATCTATATTTTGTGAGACACTTAGTTTGCGACATCACGGGAATTATTTCATGGTGATGTTGTTCTGTTTAATGGTTAGGCAAGTGTGAGGTGAAGATCTGTAGTGATTGAGCTACATCGGACAAATCCGTTTTGTATTTCTATTAAGATAATTTACTGTATCTCGCCCTCTGCAATAATTACGTGTTTTGTGTGAACTCATGTAATAATAAAATGGATTCTAAAAACCTATGAGTATGGTAATTTTATGCATTCTTGCTGGATACGACAATGCATTTTGTTTTGTGGCAAATATTTGTTAATTAATCCCAGTGTACCCGAATATGATTGTTGTGAAGAGATGCTTGGGGGCAGTTCTACCTTGTATCGTTCTTGTCGTTATCCCATATCCTGGGTCAGAACACTTCCTAATTGAGGCATCTCCATTTTAATAATGTGAGTCAGACACACGGTCAGGAGTGCATACTTCATGTTAATCGAGATAAACGTTTGCAAAAATAGTTTCATTATACATTTCGTTGTAGGCATAAGGAAGATACAGGAAACCATAGCGATAGCCAAGTTTTTAAAGTGCATGCAAACTGACCGCTATTTTTACTTTCTCTACTACGTATAGTAAGTAGGGAAGTATTGTATTCCACCCAAAAATTCGATACCGAGATTTCACCGGAAATATATGTTTTGAGACCCCCTGAATCCAAAAAAAGCATTTTTGGAAACATGTCCGTGTGTGTGTCTGTGTGTGTGTGTGCCAGTGAACAGCATAACTCAGAAACGAACAGTCGGATAAACACCAAACTTGGTATTTAGATTCAGTATCTTCCAGAGATGCGACACGAAGGTTTAAAAGAAAATCCCCTCACCCCAGATTACCCTTTACATGGAACATTTTTCGAAAATTTTAATTTTCTCAAAAATGGCTCTAACGATTTTGATTAAAATATCACATGTTTAAGATATTTTCATGACAAATAAATTTCCGGGAATGTCTCCAAAATTATTATTCATTGTGAACGACTTTTGCATAACTGGTAAACCATAAGAGATAGACAAAACTTTACTACACACAAAATGTAGATCGCGTTAAAATACACAATTTATGTCATATACATATTTTTTTGTTGAGTGAACCATTTTCGAGATATTGCTTAATATTCCCTTAAATTTTCAATACCTATTTTCTCAAATGGGAATTCATTATTCATTTTCTTGTCTTGCATATGCAAAGAGCATTAATCTGTGGCAAAGAGAATGGTGCTGCAACTAGCAACCAGCTATTAAGATATATGTCGATGCTTAAAGGCTACTGTATTTCTATATTGCCCTTGCAAATACAAAACAAGGGGAACATAGTACGCCTTAAACGATAGTCAAATATTTTTAGAACTGGTCGCTATGTGTAAAATGTAATTCTCTTTGCATGTTAAAAGATCGTTTATGCAAATGTTTATCTTGATTAATATGAAATAGATGGAGGATAAGAGTTTGTAAAAGTAGTTTGTACAAGAGTAGAGAAAGCATGTGAGTGTAGCACATCAGATTTTTATATTAAAAGTAGAGGAGTCCAGTGTGACACAAACTTTGTAAATCTACTAAGCATTTTCCTACACACACATTTTTTTACTAATGTTACATTAAAGCATTATAAACTTATGGCTCTGTAAAGTTTTAATGCGTCAGGGATGTAAATTTTCTGCGTAGAATTAGCTAAAACCTTGATTGCTATTTCCCAAAATTAATTTTTTTCTATTATGTTGCCCCTATTCTTTATAGTAAATATTATTCAATAGTTTTTAAGATTGGATAATAGTTGAACAAATCTGATGTGTTACACTCACATGACTTTCTCTACTCTTGTACAAACTATTTTTTTCAAACGCTTATTCTTCATCTACTTCATCTTAATCGAGATAAACATTTGCAGAGTCTATCTTATTGCTAATTTTCTTGTAGATGTAAGGGGAATACATATATATATCCCTTTTCCGGATGACGATGCTTAACCATCTTCAACTTAGGGCACCAGAATGAAACGAGCCACTCCCAGGAAGGGGGACCAGTCAAGAGCCAGGATGAAATATTTACACAGCGAAAATTCCGTCGTCGGAATTTGGAGTGGAAATCGTACCTGAGGGCCTTCCTTTTCGTGAACACGTACAGGGGACAATAAACCGAGCTAAAGGGGCGATAGCTACTTTATACAAGGTTCTAGGTTCCAAAATGCCTATCCACCTTATGCTACGTCTCTTCAAGGGTCTGATCAATCCTCTGGTACTCTATGCATGCGAAGTGTGGGGCACAGATTCTCTGGTTACAGCGGATTCAGAATAAGGAGTTCATCTGTTCTATATCGTCGCTCCCTAGTGTGGCTATTATACGAATCTTCTGTATTTCCATACGTGGAGGATATGGAAAGGCACCGGGAACAAAATTTCTATGCCGGACTGAATGTTTATGAGAGCTCACTTATCAGCTCCCTGGGGATACTGGCCAAAAACCGCTGTTTCAGGCGCTATCGAGTTACCCGCATACGTACTAAATCAGTCAACAACTTACACGGCTGAACGCGAGTAATCCTCCCTCCCCATGGGAGTGGTAAAAATAAAAATTCAAACCTACTCCTAATTTGCATAACTCGAGGCAGCAGATGAGGATGCTGGCGCGTAAAAGGTAATCGTTGAGGAGCTTATAACAATAGCGCTAGCACCTTTTCACCTCTCACCCTAAAATCCGAACAGCCTCCCTATATACTTTCAGATCAATGGTTAAGCCTGTCAAGGACATGCACACAACAACTACATCGGCCGTGTGCACTCATTCTCGTTAAACAAACCCTTCAGGGTCCTTCTTATCGCGGTAAGAATTTGACCGGGGTAATCATCATACAGCGATGCATCAATGTTCACCGCAGTTTAGGTGAGAGCACCGCTCGTTGTAGGTAACGCCTACTGAACGCACTCGTTTTTACATACCATCCGTCGTCTTTTTTCACTTGTTCAGCATGTATTTGTTCAGCGTGCAATAGAAGTAAGCTAAGTCCGAAGTTTCTCTAAAAACGAAGTAGATTTTTAAGAAAAAGCGCAATTTTTAAGAAAAGATAGGAAGTAAAGAGGTAGAGGTAATAACTTAAAGAAGGAAAAGCTGGCGTTACAACTGAGTGGAAAAATATGTTGAAGTATTATGGATTTTTTTTCTTTCCTTTCCTTTCACACTTCCATTTAGGTTAGGCGACATTCGTCTTCTGAAAGAGGCAGAAAAAATAAAGAAGAGAAAAATATGCCCACACAATATTTCAACTCGGACTCTTGCATGTGGGATGCACACGCTACCCCCACATCACGATGACGACTTGAATTTCGGCATTGACCTCGATACGTTACCAAATTCTTATGTATATGCAGTTGATGCATCCTATCATTCCTAAAAATGAACTAATTGCAGTAAATCCATTCACTACTGCCCTTACTTCTACATTTGTTCTTGGAACTATGCTTCAACTAATATAATTAAGATATGCAACGCCGAGATTGTGTGGATTTTCGTTACGTATACAGTCAGGATAGTTAAACCACCTGCGGCATAAAAGCCTTAAACCATTAAAATCTACAATGTGCCAGACAGATCGTAACTTTATCAGGTTGCCTTAATTAGCGAAAATGGAGTGTTTCTTTTGTTTGGGAATTTGAAGCTGGCAGTACTCGTTGAATTATTTTATATTCAAACGCCTCATTATTGGGGTTTATGGAGATGGATGCTGTGTTGATGATATAGGAATCTTGAAAGGTGGGGTTGTAAAGGTTTGGGATTCATGTCGGGGTGTATCACCGCTGCTGTCAGTCCGAGGCTCTCTTGCTAATAGATTGTCAGGGGGTGGGTGCTTCCCGGATTGCTGCAAACTACTGCAGCAATTACGCTCGTCAACAGTTCAACGTATATTTTATACCCTATGCTTATTCGCGCTTGCCACCGTTTGTGTTATTTGTGCAACTATGTTCATGTTGTGTTTGTGTCTAAAGATGAGTGTTCTTCAATATTAGACGAAGTTGGTGAATCATTCCGTAATTGTTAAGTATGCTCGCGCGTCAAGTGAGGTGGGCATATGTACGAGGGTAAGTCAATAAGTATCCGCACACTATTTTTCATTTTTTGTATTGTTCCTTTTCCTCCGCTTTTGGAATGTTTAACCGTTATCACTCCAGGAATGTTGCATTGTTACATAATAAGCGTGGCTGCACCCCTCACCGTTTGCACTAAAAAGAACAGCGTGTAGTTATCCGTCTTTCGACGTCTGAAGTTTTATCAGGAATCAAAAATTATTGAAGACTTTTTGCACAATATTTGGGCAATGTTTTACCTCGGCGAAATGTCTACGAATGGTTTGAGAAGTTCAAAAATGGTCGGGCAACTTTGAAAGACGAGGAAAGAGCAGGACGCCCATCCATATCCACTAGTGACGCCAACATTGAGCCAGTCTGTATCCTGATTCAGAGAACCGAAGATTGACTGTCGATGAAGTGGCAAACCATATCTTTTGTGGCCTACTTAAAAACGCCTTAAAGGGTCGTCGCTTCACCACAGACCAAGAAGTGAAGGAAGCGGTGCATACATGGCTTGCTACTCAGACGAAAACACTTTTTTTCTGAGGGCATCAGAAGGGTTATGCAACGATGGACCATGTGTATTGAGAAGCAGGGGACTATGTTGAAAAATGAGGTAATTGTAAGTTTCTATTGTTCTATAATAAATTTAAAAAGTTATGCGCGGATACTTATTCACTTACCTTGTATGTCCGGACTCCACCTGGTGTATATCCAAAGTGTCGCTCCTTGTAAATTCCGTTTTCTGCCACGTTAGTAATTTCTCTCATTCCTTAATTTTTAGGTTTATATAGTCATGTGGCATTTCCGCTGCTCTTAATTGGTTATTTATCGTTTTATGCGCGTTGTTCGTAACAGAAGGTTTCGTTTCCGTCCTTCGAGAAAGCATATTCGCCTTGCAGGGAGTATTTTATGGTAGGGTCAGAACTTTCTTGTCTGCGCCGCCTTTTCTATTTAAGTACTTTCTTTTCTCGCGTGAAAATACTTCATATGTGCTATCACTTGGACATAAAAAAATCAGTAACATATATTTATTTCATATTTAGCTGCAGTTTTATCTGGTTGATCATCATATTATGCGTGTTAACATAAATTTTTATGGATGGAAAGGACTGTCTCAAATCGTAACCTATACCGTTCCGCCATTTTAACATTACAACGTAATTGAAGTTGAAGATGATGGACGAAAATGGCTGTTCACGGTCGGTTAGATTGAACCGCAGTAAAATCCTCGACAAACTTTTACCGTCGTTGATGCACCACAAATGACCCTTTATCGCGATAAAGCCAGTATTTTACCACGGTAAAATCTTGATCGAGATTGAAGCCACTAGAATCACTACGAATCTACCAGATACTCGGTTGGTCGTCATTGGGCAGCAAGTGCATGAATAGGTTGTATTTTGGTGTTAGGAATGACATGAAACGGTTGGCGTTTACTTTACCAATGCATCTGGATTTTATTTATTCCGTAGCAGAAACAGAGCTGGGCTCTGCACAGATGGAAAAAGTTAACTTTATTCGTAACTATAACTAAAACCTGGGGAAAGGGTAGCCCAATAAGATAAACTCAAGACTACTATTGTATGTGAATGTTTATAAAAAGAAAAGAAAAACACTCTCTCTCATGAACGCACCATCCTTTAGGCAGTCTAAAATACTCGTAGATACGTGTAAATGTAGCGCAACTAAATCTAAACCTAGTCTTTTGGCACGCAGTTGCAAGGAACATGTCTTGCATTGGGACTAGACGGCGCTGCTTTAATGTAAAGCACTGCATGGCTCCCATTAAAGGAAATAGAAACATAAATTCTTTACCAGGCATTTCTTTACTCCGTGAAAAACAAAGTTGCCAACATAATCTAATATATAGCCTTGTCTCTTTTTTGCGAATTTAAGTCGCATTTCGTGGTGACCATTGCGCGAAACAAGAACTTTCTGTCTCCTTAAATTGAAAAAGGATAAATAAAAAAATCTGACATGTTACACTCACATGGCTTTCTCTACTCTTGTACAAACTATTTTTACAAACGCTTTTTCTCCATCTAGATCAATTTAATAAACGTTATTTAATTATGTTATTGCTACCTTTCTTAGGTGCAGGGGAAACAGTATGCTTCAAGCCAGTGGTGGCGAAAACGCGACTCGCGAGGCAGTGTGACTCGCAGGCACAACTCCTTTTCTAGCCGTCTACTCATTTGTTTTCCATGTGCTGCTGAGTGGCAATAGTGCGTGTTGCATATATGATGACTCGAGAGAGAAAGGCAAAGAGAATGGAATGCGCCACATAGCAACCAGCTCTTAAAAAATTTGACTATCGCTTAAAACCTACCATATTCCCCTTGCATCTACAAGAAAATTAGCAATAAGATTAACATCTCGATTAACATGAAGCATATGGAGAATAAGCGTTTGTAAAAATAGTTTGTACAAGAGTAGAGAAAGTCATGTGAGTGCAACACATAAGAATTTTTTTTTATAAATTGAACGTGCTAAACTATTGAGGAATTAACTGTAAAGAACATTGTACAGAAAGTCCCGGAAATTAATGACTTAAATGCTAAACTAAATATGCTAGTTACGTACTTACCTGGGAGATAGCTCGGTCCCTAAAACCTTTTCAAGATGGTGAATTTCTGAAACTATTTCTAAATGATAATAGTATTTATCTCGAAGAATTCTTATAACGAGTGAAAAACCTTTAAAAAATGTAAAAAGTCAAACTTAAACACAATATAATAGTTAACTAAACTATGAACCCTCATTACAGGAACTCTAAAATTGAACTCTCCCCTTCCTTTTCAGCAATATCTTACTTCCGTATTTCTTGTGAGGGTTGCGTTGTGCTGTGGCACAAAACTGACTTATGCCGACCTTTGATGTAAGTACGTGATAGAGGAAGTAAAAATGTTATTTGAAATAAATTATGTTTTAAAGAGAGTTATATGTTTATCCATCTCTTATGGCTTAACAGTTATGCAACACTATAACAGATAAAAAATAACCTTTCCTAGTTAAAGGTACTTTGGGGGGTGGGGTATTATCTTCAAAGTTTTTGTGTCGCATCTTTGTAAGGTACTGAGCTTGAACACTAGGATGAGTGTTTATCTGACAATTTGTTTTTGTGTTATGCTGTTCAAGACACACACACACACACACGCACACACACACACACGCACACACACACCACGCACACGCGCACGGAATCTACATAAAATGCTAGTTTTTTGGATTCCTAGAGCCTCAAAACATGCATTTTCGATGAAAGTTCTAATTAGTTTCTTTGCCACGTACATAGAAGGTATTGCATTCCACCTAAAAATTCTATACCGAGATTTCAACGGAAATACATGCTTTTTGAGGCTCCCTGAATAAAAAAAATGGAACATGTCCACGTGTGCGTGTGTGCGCGTGTCTGTGTCTGTGAACAGCATAACTCAAAAACGAAAAGTCGAGTAAATATTAAACTGGGTATCTCATTTCAGTATCTTCCAAGGATGCAACAAGAAGATTTTTAAGAATATCCCCCACCCCAACCACAGTTTACATGAAACATTTTTCGAAATTCTTGATTTTCTAAAAAAGAAATGGTTCTAACGGTTTTGATTAAAGTATCATGTATTAAAGATATCTACATGGCAAATAAAATGTATATCTTGAACTTTCTGGGAATAGCCTGTTAAGTCCTCTACATTCGGAAGGAGTTTTGAATAATTTCGTATAACTTGTAAACATTAAGCGATAGACATAAACGTAGATTACAAAGAATGTGGATCTTTTTAAAATACACAATTTATTTAAAATAAGATTTTGTGGCATAAGCCGTTTCTGAGGTATCCGTTAGTAAAGGTTCAAATTGTTCAGTACTCATCATTGTTTTAAAGTCGCATTGATTTTCAGTTGTTTCTCGTGATTGCATGGAAACAGTACAGAATTTTAGGCCAGCATATAGCGTTCAGTTCTTAAAGATTTGACTATCGCTGTTCTCTTTGTATCTATAACGAAATATGTAATGTAGCTATTTCTGCAGAGGTTTTTTGGGTTACAATATAGCAGATAGAAAAATAAACTTTAGTAAGAATAGTTTGTATACCCACTAATAAAGATGGAGGATAGAGAAAGGCATGTGAATGTATCACATCAGAATTTTTTTCAAGGATCGCAATACTTCCTCTATCTACCTCCAATAAAATTCACCGGTATACCTTCTTCAGTGAGGGCTATTCCAATTGGCCAGATTATAATGGAGCGTTAAAGCGAAAAGTCCAAGGAGATGATTGTATGGGCCGTTCTGTATAAGACGAAGTTCCAAACGCGGCACTAGCAGTTTTAGGGTCGAGAAATGAGGCGTCGGTAATGCATCGTTCTCGAAAACCGAGCAAAAGAAAACAAGGGAGTGCTGCTTTTCCCAATCCATTAAGTTCTCATCGCTGGGAGCCTTTGCACGAATCCCCGGGGTACCTCCCGAGGTAAATCCGGACTCGCTGTTAAGAAACCTCCTGGAAACTACATCCGGTATGCTCTCCCGAAAGAGAATTAGGACTGAAAATGGGTTTTGCAGCCAATTTCTTCACTAGGGAAAAGAGTGAAACATCCTCAGCATTCAGCCTACCTCTCTGAGTGTGAGTTTTTGTATCTGTATCTCAGTTAATTGTAACTCTCTTCACTTTGTGCTACTGAGCAGTGGTAACTGTGAATCAGAAATTGTGGTTAAGCAGAGAATATACTGGAGTCTTGTTTTAATGGAAAAATCGAAAATCTCCTAAGATTAAATATTGTTAGAGATCACAGTTTTATAATACGTTGAATGTAATACAATTCAACTACGGAAACAGTACAACAATGTATGTACAGCCTAAGACATAATAAATGAGTAACAGTCAGAGAGGAGCTCGATTCTTAAAACGTCGGAAACATTCGCTAATGCTGCGTTCACAACACAATTTAATACCACCCTGCGTTCATTACGAAGCTATGCGACGACATTCGAATCTTTGGTGCAAATGTTTTTTTATTATTTAAATTTTGACTTGTTAAATATATGGCAATGCCGTATGTTTTCCATGCATAAAATATCTATTAATCTTAAAACATTCATGTAAATAAACAGAAACAAGTTACTCTTTCTCTTTTCAAAATTAGTGCCATAATAGTAAGAATTCTAAGTGCATTCCATACCGTTTCCATGCAATTGCATGGGAACAGTATGGAAGTTTAAGACCAGCGTATACTGTCCAGTTCTTAACATTTGACTATCGCTGTTCTCTTTTTATCTATAAAATCTATAATGATCTATTATTACATTTTCTCCTTTTCGATATTAAATCCATGAAATCCCTTTTTAGAGTTCCAAAATATAATTTTCATTTTGTAAGCCTATGTTAGGTGTTCCTCAGTACACCGCTAATGCAGGGTCATTGTTAGAATTGGGCAACGTCAACGTGAAAAGGCTGGTGACTGGAAGAATATTGAAATATTGGTAGCATGCTAATATTTTAACATATTGCCTTAGACACCGATAAAACAGTTGAGGACCAACTAGAGAAGGCGTGTGTGGTTCTGAAATATAATCCAGATATGAAGATATAAATACAAGGATTTTATATTCTGCAATGAGTCAGAGGAGTTTTTTGATGCTTTATGAAATTATTAAGACCAAATTAATTAAAGAAATGTATTTAGACGAATGTAACAAAAATGAGAGAGACAGATAGAGAGAAATGGTGTTGCATGGTTTAGATTAGGAATGTGGAAACTAAGAGATTTTAGAGGGAATATTACACAGGACACATGTTCAATGTGAGGATAATGAAGATGTGGTCCATATTCTGATGGGATGTAGAGGAACCTATGATTGGAGGAGAAAATAGGGTAGATGGCTTAGGAATAATATAAGTGTAGTGATTAAGAAAATCCTTCTCAGTTCAGTTCATTCAGAGGTCCATCTCAGTTCAGAAGTTGAGGGGAACTTTGGAATGTTAAGATGAAATGGTAACAGTTAGTGGAAAGTAGTAGTTTATTTAAATACAGGTATAGGTTATACCACAGAGTGGGACAGCTCACTCATTGTAACCTACATAGATCTACTGCGGCTACCAGGAGAAGGGATGGAATAAAGGAACGACTGGAGGCTGGGACCGCAGGCGACAGACTCTAGAGTTCCAGACTCGAAGACCTGTCCTATTGCTGGAGCTGCCTAGAGAGGCCGATGAACGGCCCGTGGACCTGGCAGCCCTTCAGTGTCCACGGGGAGCATTCTTTTCTTTGAACAAGCATCCGCGCCATCTGTCCGCCACTACCATAAACCACGAAACGTAGAAGCATACCTAAAACATGAGAAGGAAACGGAATGAACGGAAATTCTGTAAAGGAAATCGTGATGGATGAGAAACCACCATAGCTTTGCTTACCGACCAGACAAAACAACGAAAATCCAAGGTCAGAGTGGGCTGTAGACGGGAATCAAACCCGGGATCTCCCGAACGCGATCCTCACACCTATCGCTTATGGAATTTCCGTCATAATTGTTAACCTATTAAAGTACATGCCCTATGTTCTAAAATTGGATCACGGAAATTTCTCTGCACCCATTTTGCAGAGAATATGTATTGCTGTCTCTTACCAGGACCGTCCACGGGGGGGGGGGGGGTTGGTGGAATCATGGCGCAAGTTGCGCCATCAAGACATTTTTGTGGGCGGGGAATTAAAAACGTTGAGGATTACTGAAGAATTATGTATTACTGAAGTATTATGTATACACATAACTGAAATGTTGGGGAATATTGAAGTAAATTAACCTAAGTATTACAAACACATTTACTGCAATTTTTACTTTCTCTACTAGCATAGTAAGTAGGAGAAATATTGAATTGCACTCAAAAAGTCAATACCAAGATATCACAGGAAATACATGTTTTGAGGTCTCCTGAATAAAAAAAAGCATTTTTAGAAAAATGTCAGTGTGCGCGTCTGTGTGTCTATAAATAGCAAAACGAAAAGTCGGACAAATACCAAACTTGGTATTTAGGTTCAGTAATTTTTAAAGATGCGGCACGAAGAGTTTCAATAAAACCCTCCCAACCCAGACTACTCTTTACGTGGATCATTTTTTGAAAATTTTTATTTTCTCAAAAATGGCTCTAACGATTTTGATTAAGATATGATATATTTAAGATATTTTCATGGCAAATTAAATATATATTATACTTTCTGGGTATGTCCACAAAAATCATCTTCATCCTGAATGACTTTTGCATAACTGGTAAACCGTAGGAGATAGACAAAATTTTACTGCACAAAATATGTAAATATCGTTAAAACACAATTTATCTCCTATACATTTTTTTTGTCAAGGGAGCCATTTTCGAGATATTCCCTTTGCATTTACAAGAAAATTATCAATAAGGTTTATCTCGATTAACATGAAGTAGATGGAGAATAAGCGTTTGTAAAAATAGTTTGTACAAGAGTATAGCAAGTCATGCGAGTGTAACACATCAAATTTTTAAGCGAGTAACTGTTAACTCAGTTTGTATCTTTAAGTTTGTTAATCTAAATGTGTCGTATCCCCCAAAAAGTAATGCTAACTACTATATATATACTGTATGGTATAATGTGGCGTATCAAAGTATAATTTTTGGAAACATAACATTATAGGTAGGTATGAAGTTGTTTAGAACATGTAGGATTATTACACTATTTGAGAAAAATTATAAGTATTGAAAAATTTAAGGGAATAACATGCAATATCTCGAAAACGGTTCACTCAAAAAAAATGTATATGACATAAATTGTGTATTTTAACACGATCAACATTTTTTGTGTAGTAACATTTTGTCTGTCTCGTTTACCAATTATGCAAAAGTCGCTTACAATGAAGAATACTTTTAGAGACATTCCCAGAAAATTCGAGATATACATTTCATTTGTCATGAAAATATTTAAACATATGATATTTTAATCAAAATCGTTAGAGCCATTTTTGAGAAAATTAAAATTTTCGAAAAATGTTCCACGTTAAGGGTAGTCTGGGGTGGGGGGATTTTCTTGGAAACCTTCGTGTCGCATCTCTGGAAGATACTGAACCTAAATACCAAGTTTGGTGTTTATCCGACTGTTTGCTTCTGAGTTATGCTGTTCACAGACACACAGACACACACACAGACATGTTTCCAAAAATGCTTTTTTTTGGATTCAGGGGGTCTCAAAACATGTATTTCCAGTGAAATCTCGGTATTGAATTCTTTGGGTGGAATACAATACTTCCCCTACTTACTATACGCAGTAGAGAAAATAAAAAACGGAAAAAGGAAAATAAACATAAATTGCAGATAGGAGATAGTAACTTAGTAATTACTGTGGCACCTCAGAATGATATTTGTCCTCATGAAACTTACGAAGATTACAATATTATCCAATAAATCAAATAATATTTTGATTTATAGTAATAACTGTAATACTTTTAACATGAATTGGAGCTCGTCCACTAAATGATCGTATCTAACTTAGCTTCCTGCACTTTAAGCAAGAAATTGTCCAGGTTTTGCTAGTTCCTCTGGTCAGTCAGTAGAAGAATGAGCAGATTCTCCTACTAGAATTATCACTCATTTTCTGTGCCCTCCAGCTTCCCAGTCTAAACCAGGCCCTTCCTAATCTTTCCTTCCTTCCTAAGCTAAGTATAAATGCCTCTTTACCCCAATTCAATTTTATTTAACTTTCTAGACTTGGAGAAGGTAGAAGGCTGTGGACCTGAATGAACCGCCTAACCAACACGACCTCACTCCGAGCACTAACTTCAGAAGGCGCTCAGTGGACAGATTGAACCCGGACATGACAACATTATAGAAGCAAATAATGGTGCAGAATTAAAGTCACAAATACCCGTAAGCTAAGGTTAGAATAAATAACATGACACTGTAATAACACATGTACAAACTTTAGAAATAAGAACTTAGACTAGTTATACATATGTACAGTACTCTCTAGAAGTTTGGAAACACCATGCTGCGTATTACAATGGAGCAAGATGGGAAGATTTATGTGGGTTATTGGTTAGAATACAGAATAGTATGCTCAAATAACGGTTAATAAATGACACAATATTGTGCATATAATTACTGTACATATACATACATATTTGTATTACTCAGTTGTGTATAAACTGACTTTACTTGTCCAAACAGTTCTACTAAACACGCCAGCTGGTGGCATTAGATGACACGACTGTTTAGAGGTACGTTGTTTACTGTTCTGTTCAGCTGTATTTCCGTTTGTATGAAGGTAGGACACGCAGCGAAAGTAATGTAAAATGGCCCCAAAGTGCCATATTCGTTATGAATCACGAGTAAAGATAATTACTTGGCACCAAGAAGGCAATAGTATTCGACAAATATTACAGAAATTAAAGATTTCCATCAACGGAATTGTCAAGACCATACACCGGCATCGAGATACGGGCTCCTAAGATGATCATCCTCGCTCAAGTGCATCCAGGAAATATCAGAACTCCAGGATTGAGTAGTGACCAGTAAACGTAATAGATTCAAAACTGTCGGGACTGCTGAACTAAACACAACTAGAGATAAACCAGTGAGTGAGTCAAAAGTGAGACGGCGCCTGGCAGAAAATAATCTCCAGGGTTATGTAGCAGAAGGAAAACATTTTGCGCGCTATAAACAAGAAGAAAAGGCTTCAATGGGCTAAGCCACACCAATATTGGGCAACAGGGGATTGGGAAAAGTATTACTCACTGACGAACCCAAGCTCGAAATATTTGGAAGTAAACACCGTCGATTTGTACGCCGTTTACCCCATGAACACTTGAATCCTCAGTGCGTAATTCCAACTGTCAAGTATACAGGGGGTTCTATGTTGGTATGGGGATCTTTTGGAGGGAATAAAGTCGAAGATTTAGTGAAAGTAGATGGGAAAATGAACCAAAAGCATTGCCATGCCATTCTCCAGCGACATACCAAGACATCTGGTTTGCATCTGATTAGGAAAGGGTTTGTCTTGCAGCAAGACGACGACCCGAAATATACATCCCGTTTGGGTCGAAACTGTGTGAAGTCTCTAGAGGTTCGGAAAATTTTGAAAAACATGGAATGGCCTCCGCCGTCCCCTGATTGCAACCCAATCGAGCTACTATGGGATGAGTTGGACAGGAGAATCCGAAAACAGGGAATCATGAGTGGGACACAATTATGGAAGATCCTACAGCAAGGATGGAGCCTAATTGCAACTGAAACCCTGGCAAAATTGATCCATCGCATGCCTAGAGAATGTGAGGCAGTGATTAAAGAAAGGGGTGACTATTTTAAAGAATCTAAAATGTAATAGTTTCATTTACCTATGTATTGTTTGAGCGTAATAAACAATTAGAAAAACGATAAAATGCAATTTTATAATGTATTTCCTTTATATTGTCCACAATCACTTGGTGTTTCCAAACTTATGGAGGATAGTGTGGTTATTAGTATACTAGCGGTTATAGGTGAAAAGAACGAAGCAGTTGTATAACATTGTTGACATATAATAGGCATAAGAAATCAAAATGTTAATAATCTAATTATATAGTATCTTTGTAAAAAAGACATAAAATGTAAAAGGTTAAGAAAAGTACAACAAAGGAAAATATAGCTTGAGTATAAAATAGAACCCAGGTTAAAGGCCAAGGCGTCAGAGGTCTTGCTGAACATCAAGATCTCGGCCATGTTTACTTTCTCTACGACGTATAGTAAGTAGGGAAGTATTGCATTCCACCCAAAAATTAGATACGATATTTCACCGGAAATACATATTTTGAGGCCACTGAATCCAAGAAAACCGTTTTTAGAGAAAGGTCAGTGTGTGTAATTGTGAACAGCATAACTTAAAAACGAAAAGGTGGATAAATACCAAACTTGGTATTTAGATTCAGTATCTTCCAAAGATGCGATATGACTATTTTCAAGAGAATCCCTCCACCCCTGACTAAACTTTACATAAAATATTTGCTGAAAATTTTGATTTTCTCAAAATCGGCTTTAACGATTTTGATTAAAATACCACAAGTTTAAGATATTTTTATGGCAAATGAAGTGTATATCTTGAACTTTCTGGGAATGTCCCCAAAAGTCCTCTTCATTCTGAATGACTTCCGCATAACTGATAAGCCATAAGAGATAGGCAAAAGTTTACTATATAACATACGTAGATCTCGTTACAACACACAATCTAAGTAATATACTTTTTTTGTGGGGTGAACCATTTCCGAGATATTCCTTGTTTTTGTTTCAATTTTCCAATCTTTTACTTTTTCTTAAATCGGAATTCGTTATTCTTTTTATGTCCTGGACATGCAAAGAGAATGGAATACTCCACATAACACATAGCAACCGCTCTTAAAAAATTTGACTATCGCTTAAAGCCTAACATAATCCCCTTGCACCTACAAGAACATTAGCAATAACGGTTTAGCAACAGTTTATTTCGATTAGCATGAAATAGATGCAGAATAAACGTTTGTAAAAATAGTTTGTACAAGAGTAGAGAAAGCCATGTAGGTGCAACATATCAGATTTTTTTTATCCGCACATCAGATCTGGAGAAGATATGGCAGTCTTAGAACTAATTTCAAACTTCATTGAAACTTGGAGAGTATGAGGTTGCAGTCTTTCCCATTATATGATAAAATAAGATGACAGAATAAGTACATTTTCATTTATGGAAGCAATATGCACGAGATACCAAGAACCTTGATTTAATCTTAGTTCTTGTAGCCTTAGGCTGCATGTAAGAATTTCTGGTAGTCTGTTGTAAGCCGTGTTTCGATTGTCTGAGGAAGGAAAGAAGGGTAGCTGCTAGAGGGAAAAGGGCAAAGGTCGGAAATAATGATCACAGATAAACCGATGTTAGTCCCGTGAAGCTTCGAGGGGGTGGGGGAGAACTGAACATTTGCAAGGGAGTGGCAATTAAACTGAATAACTGGCACAAAGCAAAGTTAACGTTAAATTAGCTACAGCCCCCCTGGATATGTACCACGTGTTTCTTTATGTATTTTAACATAATGCATAAGGTGATTCAAATGTTATGTCAAATACAGAGGCAGATTTTGGTACAAAGCTAATATAATGTTAGATTAGATTTAAATTACCATATAGAGCATTCAGCAGCTTCCATGATGGTATTATGTAAAGCTTTTATCTATCGTATTGAAGGCATAGGTTGGAATCCGGGTTTGGCTCCTAGGCAAACTTCATTCGAGATATTTCCTAATATACTGCATAAATACATATACGTATCTTTAGCACTCTAGACTCTCATTTGCAATAAGGTGTATCTGGCTGAGACATCAACCTATCACCCCATCGAAAAGAAACGAAATAAAAATCTGTGTTGACTCACATTACTTTCCCTACTCCTGTACAAACAATTTTTACGTACCTTTATTTTCCATCTACTTCGTATTAATTGAGATAAACATTTGCAGCGACTATCTTATTGCTAATTTTCTTGTAATTGCAAGGGAAATATGGTAGGCTTTAAGCGATAGTCAAATCTTTTAAGAGCTAATTGCTATTGGGCATTCCTTTCTCTTTGCATGTCCAGGATATAAAAGAAAACACTAACGAATTCCCATTTGAGAAAAACTATAAGAATTAGAAAATTCAAAAAAATAACAAGGAATGTGTCGGAAATGGTTCTCTCGACAAAAATAAATAAATGAATAAAAAGTATGTGAAATAAATTGTGTAGTAAAATTCTGAATAGCTCTTACGGTTTACCTTTATGCGAAATTCATTCAAAATGAAGACGACTTTTGGGGACATTCCCAGAAAATTCTAGATATATATTTCATATGTCATGAAAGTATTTTAAAACATTCTACATTTTAATCAAGTCGTTTTGCGACATTTTTGAGAAAATGAAAATTTTTTAAAAACGTTCCATGTAAAGGGTAGAATGGGGTAGAAGCATTTTCTTGAAAATCTTTGTGTCGCATCTTTGAAAGATACTGAAACTAAATTCAGTTTGGTATTTATCCGACTTTTCGTTTTCTAGTTCACAGACACACACACGAATCTTTTTCTAAAAATGCTTTATTTGGATTCAGGGAGCCTCAAAACATGTATTTACGGTGAAATCTCGACATCTAATTTTTGGGTGGAATGCAATACTTCCCCCACTTACTATATGTAGTAGAGAAAGTAAAAATCTAAAGACATAAAGTACAGATTTTGTAATTCTTTAACCAAACAACATGACCAACTGTAAGAAAACGTTGTAATGAATTCACCACGAGCTCTAAATAATGAAAATGTTACTTCCCGTTTACCTTATTTGTTCATCGAGAGCATATAATACTAAAGAATAAACATTTTAAACGTTTATTTGTTACTCAGATACTGTATATATACTAAAATTTTCATAGATCACTTTTTTGGTAGGGGAATAGGATAGGATTAAACGTGGAGTAGAAAGGAGAAGTTAGGAGGGGTATTGGGGTTCCGCTATTGCACCCCCGTTAGTACGCGGTAGGATAACTGCCAGCTTTTTGCGCTGGCAGTGGAGCAAAGGAATGTTCGGATGACGACCATGACCGAGGCCCTGGTCGCCACACCGGGGAGGTTCGTGGAAAGGAATTGGACGGGATTGTGACGTGGTTTTCTTTATTGCATCAGAATTTTGTGTTGAGTGTCCCTCGAGAGGTGCGCCCAGTTTTGGCGAGGGTAGTTGAAAAGTGAGCGGTTTCTTGTGCCATCAAGTAACCGTTGGTTCGCTCCTGCTCACTCTTCAAGCCGGAGAGTACAGATGTCCACTCGGCTAGACGTGAAATGGTGCGCCTAAAGTCCTACAGGCAGTCTGTCGGAGCTGGCTGTGCTGGTGTAGGTGGCAGACTGGCGATGACTTCGCCCAGGCCACTGATTGAGGAGTTGGTGTCATCTAGTCGCTGCAGGCGGCTGGTGGTGAATGTGTTAACTGTGGATGAGAAGGCGGCGGTGATGGCGTGTAGGTCTTGCAGTCCAGATTCGATGGGGTTAGTCGGCGGAGATGATGTTCAGAGTTGGCGGTGTTGACGGCTGTGGTGAGTGATGTGGTTAGTTCTTCCTGTATAGAGATGCGGGATCCAATGTTGAGGACCTCCATGTGAAGATCCTGGACTGC
Organism: Deroplatys truncata; assembly: GCA_030765065.1. Lineage (NCBI taxonomy): Eukaryota > Metazoa > Arthropoda > Insecta > Mantodea > Mantidae > Deroplatys > Deroplatys truncata. Next base: position 122,731,755 of record CM060977.1, on the reverse strand, counting down.
ATCTCGTAGGGTGGTGTCGATGATGGCCGGAGCTGGAGGTGGCGTTGTTGTCGGAGGACGGCTGGAGCCGTGTAGATGGCTTCTGGCGGTAGCGGTCGATGGCTTCGTGGGTATAGTGGGCACTGCGCCTACCCGGTGAAGTGACCATGGCCGTTGTAGGAGGCGCAGTACCGACGTCGGCGGCGCAGGTCGTGGCACCTGGGTGGTGCAGCGCAGGTTGTGGTGTCGTGGCCGTAGCAACAGCTTCTGCGGCATGGCTGGTGGCTTTCCGATCGACTAGCATCTATGCGAAGAACCTGCCCTAACAAGGGCAGGCCGGACCTTATGGCAGCCTCATGGTCGGCCGGATCGGCCAGTGACAGGCGGACGAAGGTGGTTGGTCCTCGATACGTGATGATGCGCGTGGTCTTCAAGGTAGAAGGCCACCAGTGTTGGGCTACGGTGAGTACAAATCTGGTAGGCAGATCCCGAGGAACTCCAGAAATCACTGCACTGCACCTTGGTGACGACGGCAATGGTGTAGGATGCTGTGGTGGTGGCTGCTGCGTTGGATGTTGTGATGAGAAGTGCTGTGCTGTTGGCGACTGCTGCGGTTGGAGGTGAGGTGTAGTTTTAACTGGAAGAGAGCAGTGGGGCTGCTGGTGCCGGGGCATTGCAGTACCGCTGCCCAAGAAGGCCCGGTTACCGGCGGCGGTGACTAAACTTCCTTTTAACGTTTCAGTTTTTTATAGTCATTCCGGTCTATTAAATGCAGAGGAAGTGTTTTAATAACCCAAACATTCAATATGGAGCAAGGGAGCTCCCATGAATGGGAGCAGCTCAACCTGAAAAAAAACCTCGAATAAACAAAATATTTCAAGCTTAGGCCAGCATTTTTTAAGCATACAAGGCTAAGAATGACTTTCTGTTTCCCGTTTTAGCTCTTGCAATTTTGTTTAGTATACACACAAATTTGTAGAGACACAAACATCCACGCTGATCTACTACTAGAGCCTGTATTCTCCTGGTCATGGAACACTGAAGCCTAGTAAGTACAGCTATGGCAGAACATTTATTTAAATAAGTGTGACCTTTATCAATCACACGCGTTTAGGAAGTTAGGTGCTTCAATAAGAGGAAGAAATAGAAAGACAGAAAGAAAGAAATAGAGCTCACTATTATAAAGTAAAAGGGGATAAACGGTGATAAAAACATAATTGCGTAGGTATAAGTTCTTAATAAGGTGGTACAATGTGTAAAAGAACCGGAAAAATAATGAACATAAGGTAACGTTTCCCTATTGTCGTATCTAAGAGTACAAAGCATACAGTTATATAATTTTTGTAAGCTAATTAGGTCTGTGTACGTATTGGTTCCAAGTGGTTGTGTTAATTCTATACCAGTCCTATCATTTTGTTTCAGTCGGTGTCATTCTCCTCTTTTCTCCGTCCAACTTCGTGTGTTGGGTGTGGCTGGACTTTACGGCGACACAGTACTAATAGAATAGTATCTCTTTGGAAGATAGGCAAATCGAGGAACAAAACAGGAGCACGAGTTAAACCGTGTGTTCCGTACAACAACGCTGTTCTAGACTGTCATATTCTGTGACTTGAAATAGGTACTCGAATTCATCCGTTGCCAAACCTAAAAAAGTTGCTGATAGCGCGAATTGCTTATTAAATAGCCAGTTATACAAATATCAGGCTCAGGAATACTGCGAAACTGTCTTCTATATACAAACTTTTCTATAAACTAGCCGGGAATAGAACTAGGGATTCCTCACTATGTTGAAAGGTTTACTACCATGATACAGGATCAGACAAAATAGGAGACAAGGATATAAAATAGCGTCAAAAAAGCAAGCATACATTAACGTCCTTCTTTCGAAATGAACATTTATGTTAAATTCTGTTTAGCTGGGCAGGTAAGATAGGGCTGTAATGAATTACACCCTGAAGGTAATGAATATGGAAATTTGGAAAATTTACAATGTTTAAGCTACCTTATTGAAATGTATGCCTTATACAAGCAGTAATGTTTTTGCTATATTTCAATATTCTAGCTTGCATCGTTATTTGAATATTAATTTTTATTGTGTAAATTGTGTAATTAAACTTCTCACGTGATGCACTTTTAAAACCATTCACATAAAAATTCAGGTAATACAATAAATGAGTTTACAAAAAGATCTATCATATCATAGTTTCTATATTAAACTCCAATTGCTTACTTAATCTCCCCGTATGTAGACCTTACAACAGTTCCTAGGTTCAGAGGCCTGCGAGAAGCAGCCAAGCGTAACAAAGAATGGAGAACCCGGAATGGGAATCGGCCCGTAATCAGGTATGAAAGTGAGGAAGATGATGATATGAAATGAAATGAAGGCTAAATGGATGAAACGTAAAGTGATGAGTAATTGTTGAATGAATGGCGGGAGAAACCGGAGAACCCGCCAAAACGCACTTCGTCCACCACATATCCTACATGCATGCCCTTGGTATTAAACCCGGACCGCCCCGGTGAGAGGCGAGCGGTCTAACCACTCGGCCACGTAAACCCTAATTAATGAGGAAAAATTATTAATTTATTTATCAAAACTGGAGAACTATTTTAAAAACGTATACGGCAACTTTCTTTAATGTACTTTTGAGAGGCAATAGAAAAACAAAGCAGTAAAAAATTGCATGTGGGTAGCATTTTGAGTATAGAAAAATGCTGAAAAAAGTTTTACGCGAAAACGAGGTTTAATATTGGGCGTGTCTATTAGTAAGCATTAGCCAGTCTCTTTATAGCTACAGTTAATTGGTAGTTTAAATGGGACAAGTATATTTCTTTAAAATTTTTAATTCATACCATTTTATTATGAAAAGAAGTAAATTACTAACTTTTTTACCATTTTTCACAAAATTTGAATATGAACTACCTAAAATGAGCATGGCGTCCACTGAACATGAAACTTTCCCGAAATTTGTCTACTCTCAGAATGGAAAACTCCGCCAAGAAAGTAAGTTGGCAACTCTTTTAAGTTTTCTATGGAACTGTAAAACCCTTTTCCACTGTGGGCGTCTGCACTCTGCAAAGCTAAGACTGTGCCAAAAATAACATAACATTAAATAATCCGTACGTCCTCTTTCCAATCACAAAGTGATGTGGTAACCAAGCGATAAGTTTTTTGCCGCTGTTGCAATTTCGGAAAGAAAGAAGGAAAACAGAAAATAAAAGCAATAAACTTGATCAATGAAGCAAGAAAATGTCTAGTGGACCATAGCCAGATAATTGAGCATTGAAAGGAGAATCTGCATTTATACTGTTTGTCAACTGCAATGCAGATTCTTTTTTTCAGAAGTCCGCCTTCTTAGCAACAAGCACCAACATTGGACACTGCGTGGATTTCAAAGATGAAGTCAGCATGTGGATTACTGTTTTATATAAACGTTTTCGGTAGTGATTTATATCCCTTTTACTACATACGGCACCACAGGCGGTAGGCACTGATGGTATATGAAACGAAATGATAACCGGGAATTTGGGAAGCTTTGTGTACCTCCCTGGAATTTTCCAGTTATGAGGACTGAGGAAAATCTGTAAAAACATCAAGTCATGAAGGACGGTGGTGTCGGGATTTGAAACGCGGACACCCCGTTTACGAGGCCGTGGCTTAAAAATGTTGACTATCCATTTCGGTACATAAACGTGGTGTTTATTTATAAATATACCTTTCATTGGCTTGTTTTCTTCAACTGCATAGCAAAAAAAAGCGGATGGAAGTGTCACATCCTATTGCCCAGATTAAAACGAGAATTTGCAGTTTAATACTAGGTAAGCCGTGGGCATAGTCCGCACAGCTTGACAGATATTTAAATAGACCATAAATTATCATTCACCCCTGCTTAAATACTGAACTTGCCCGCTGTGATAGTTTTTATGTTGCATTTTATTGAGCCCCACGTTTGGGAGCCAATTTGTAGTAGTATTACTTATAATGTTTGTGTATTTGTGTTTACTTCACGCGTTGAAGCCATCTTGTGACGTGATTCATTTGTTAGGCTTGTTAGCTCCATCTGGTGTTAGCAATTTGCGGCAATATTAATGTTCGTTTGAAAGAATGCTACTGTTATTTTATTTAAATTTGGTTCTCTGTCCTCCGGCTAGCTATTATCTTTTTCTTGGGTCGAGGACTTCTCTTTATACAGGTTGTGTAAACGGAAAGGAATCTTTTATCCAAAGATAACACCATGAAGAAGTTTGTTTTACACTTTTATTGTCGAACACGTTAACTATCACATTTACACATTGATCTTGACACTCGCCAAACTGAAACTGTTATAATAACTTCATTACTGATAATTCTTAATTCGCGTACTTCAACTTTTTGTATAATTAACTTTATAATACTTGAGATTTTTTATAACTCTGTTACGCGTAACCTGCAAATTGATATCCGACGTGTGCCGTACAAATACTTTCGACGAACTGACGGGAATGCGACGTGTAGTATACAAAGAATTTTGACGAACTGACGGGGTCTACCTCTAACCTACTCTTTTTATACTCCTTCACCCAGATATGCCTAAAGATTATAACTGAACTGCAATTGGCTAATAAAACGCGCCAACATTAGCGTCTATTTTTATATCCAATGAAAATTATAAATACATATGCTCTAGGGAAATGTTCCAGCAATTTCTACAGAAAAACGCGCCAACATTACGTAACTTCCTCGTTTCCAATAATGATAAACAGCTCACTCCCTCGCTGCATTATTGCACGCTATTATTGTCAGTTTCAGTAAGGCAGTATAAACTTACTTCTCAACAATAATTACAATCAATAAACATCTCAAATCAATGTCACATAAAAATGCATATTCATATTACAATCATTATTTACATTTAAGTAATTTGTGATACTTAAATCACAAAGTACTGCATCACCGCGTGACAGTAACGATATATATAATAATACAATTGTACTGGTATATTATGTATACCAGGTGGCCCACACAACCCGCCGTAGTTGAAGTTAGAGTATACCGGATAGCGCGGATGCGGAAAGGTTTGCCTAAGCAGAACTGCAAAGGGGGCTCCATACTGACGTTGACCGCTAAATGAATGATCAATGCTTGAAAATGTACACTAACTGCTACTACTGGTCCCAGAGCTCATTCGGCAGAGAAACTTCCTACTATATGAGGTGATCCGGGTTTGATTCCCGGCTGGGCTCAAAAAATTTGTCTTCATATAAAAACATTTCACGGTATGTCCAGGGTCTGGTGTTTGAATGTGAGAGTACCTATGTGCGTGTCAGTGGCGTAGAATGATTATCAGACTCGGGTATGTAATTCAACGTAGACTTCTTTCTCATTGTGACCACGAAGAGCAAGTGCTTGTTTTCCTAAAAAGCATACGGCCTGTACAAAGTGAGAAAGTAAAGCTCTATTCATTCTTTTTCACTTCACTGTTACGCTGTTCAACCGAGAGCTTATACTGACTATTCAATGAAAGTCCTATTCTAGGAGTTTTCCCGAAGATTTTTAGTTGTTTTTCACATATTATACGATTACAAGAATAGGTGTTTTTTGGTTGCCTTATAAATCTTATTTAAATCTTCATAACCACTGGAATTCCAGATGCACCTTTCATTTGAAAAAAGACATGACCAGCAAAACAGTTTGTTTAAGGTTTTACAACCGCACAGCCATGACTCACCTTCATAAACTTTGATGTTGAAATGCCTTACACATTTTTATAATGTTAGCTGTAATATTGAGTGCGGGCTTTGAAGGACCTCTTTTAATTACATCTTCCTTTTCAGGGAAATTTAATGACTGAAAGTTTATCTTGAGTTTGCCGATCACACAACAGTTTGTTTCCATTTTCGTTGTCACAACCGCACTGAAACAGTGTATTGTTTGCTATTGTAGCTGCTATCCGCCTTGTGACCTCTCGGATGTACACTGCCTGAGTACATACCTTTCTCCCAGAACCCGCGCAAATCTTAACCTACATATACTTTGATAGTGAGTAAGCAAGTTTCCAAAGCAAGCTCAAATTTTCACAATTGAAGAAACACACATACAAGAAACAAAAAACTCGCGATTTACTCTCTATTCACGTTTATAAGCGCAATAGTATGAGCATGGTTTTTAACACTAGATGTACTCCAACTCCAAGCACACAACATCAGTTTCCTCCTGCTGGCGGCAGGTGTCGTAGACCACAGTTTTGTTTCGATGCAGACTGCGTTCAAGTTATCGCAACATGGCGCGAATTCAAATCATAATATTTAAGAAACCACGATTTTTAATGACATTAGAACGATTGTGTACCACAAAATTATAATGAACGCCAATTTTGCCCCAGTTTGGAGAAAACTATAGGGTATGTAATGCATCTCTCACATCCATTGACGCTACGCCCCTGGTGCATGTGTGTGTGTGTGAGTGTGTGTGAGGAGGGAGTTGTTATCGGTTATTTAATAACCAATTACCCATTAACAAGAATTCATAATTTCACCCAAACCTGTTAAGGTATTTAGTTCTATAACGGTTAATCTTCAACCACTACAACTGTATAACCAATTAATACCGCAAAGTTAACAAGATTAAACAAATTCTATTTTTATTATATTTATGGCATGTACTTTTAAAGGTACATTACAGTTATATTATTTTCTATTGGTGCTTTATTCACAATAAACATATGCAAAAGCACGAATTAATGGTTGATGAATTGATGTAAGGACCTCTTAGGCTCACGTTCTACCTTGTATGATCCATCATTTCTTATTATCATTTCTGTACGCCAAAAGAAAAATCGTACGCAGAAGACAGATGCCGCGTCTCAAAATGTTCAGAACACAGCCTTAAGTGCCTCAGCTGCATTTTGGTGCGTCTCCGCACAGATCGTATCCATATCTGTGTGTTCGTTATTGGTGAACGTTACGATTTTGTCTGAACGATCTGAACGACCTAGCTCGAACTACATGCAGGCGACCACGCGACACTTATCAGTACGAAACTATCACGTAAACACATGCAGACATACCTCAGTGACTTTTCGCTTTGTGCCTACACTGCCCCTTTGAAATCAGTGATGCGGCAACTTCTTTTACATTTATGTGTACAGGAAACACAAAACTGCAAAAGATGTCTTGTTTGGGCCACCTGGTATAGAACAAATAATTCAAAGTCAAATTTTGATGTTTATGTTACACGTAAATATCTTTACTACATTTTAAAACTAAATTTTATAAGTAGTACTTCTATAGAGATAAAACCAACGTGGTTTTGTTATAAGTAAAGCATTATTCTCAATTCATGACAATAATGTGTAAAATAGAAAGAATAATAATTATGGTCTTCGACAAAACTTCAGATGAATGAGAATAGAATTAACCATTAGGGATTAAACAGGAAGAAAATAATATATCATAATGTGGTGTATTGATCCACATCATTCAAATGACATGCTCCTGTATTAACCATTAAACCACATAATTTTGGTGTGCTGACGACTTATACACACATGAAAACCATTACTGCTCCTTTATTTCACCTACAAAGACAATAAAACTTAAATAAAACAGCTGCTTCATTTCTCCCGGATCATCGAGTTGAAGTGAGGGCATCGCGAGGGCTATATTCGTTACTAACTGCCCTATCTTTAAACATTTCCTGAATTAAATTTAATTACCTATCATATGTGTGCATGGTTGGAAAAATACAGACTGATATTCAAGATTGGTCAGCTGTACTTACCGCACAGAATTAAATATCAAATACTCCACGAAGTGTATTTTTTTTTCGTGTCAATACTACGTGCGCAATGTTGCCAGATACAAGCAGTACTCAATACGTGTGCAACTTGTTCTAAAGAGGTATGCTAATTTTTTCCGATAAATGGCAATCTTAATGAAATTTATTTTATCACCTTCTCAAAGTGATATAGTTCTTAATTGGCGGACATCGGATTTGTATGAACTAAAGATATCTAAAATGTGGATGCATTTAGGCTATCAGCATTTTTAAATTATGCTTTATAATTTCGGAAATATGCACTAAGCTGCACTAAAATAAAATTGTTAACTTTTACATACTTTTTGATACAACTTACATTCCTCCTTAGCATCATTCCAGTCATTGTAATTTGATTTGCAGTAAAGGATGCTCATTTTCTCCAAATGCTCATATGTAAGCCGAGTTTATCAAACACAAGTTTGTATCCTATGAATGTTTACACGTCTACGGAAATTTTTGGGAAAAGTTTGAAGGCAGTTACTAACTCTAGGAAAATTTCTGCATAAAACCCTGCGTTTTTACATTGAAGATATTTAACCAAAAAGTACAAAAATTTAACGCCAGAGTTTCTCTCTAAAGCACCGCATAGTTTACCGATTAGGGTAGGATAGAACTACTCTAGGGTGGACACCTAGCACCTGCACCCCCAGTAGATCTTTTATGCGTATACCCCCGGGAGGAGAATGAGATAAGGGAACCTCAGGAGACGTGTGGGTTGCAGAGTGAGGTCGGCGCAAGTCGACAGAGACGCTCAGAGTTCCCTAATAGTTCCAGTAGCCACGGAGAACGGAGACTTCTCTCTAGTGGGACCGGGGAAACACGACCCACCGATGGCTCGATAGGCTTTCTTCTAGCAGGGCCAAAATAATTTCCAAATCGCAAACCTCTACGTCATCTGTCCGATACGAACCCGGGGTCATGCTAAAACATGAAAGGAAAATGGAGAGAGGAAATCCGTGGTAGAATACACCAATGCCAACCGGGGAAAACCACCAAAAACCATTGTCAAAGTGGGCGGCCACCGGGAATGAACTGGGGCATCCCGAATGCGAGCCTTACACGTTACCGCGGGGCCATCTTGCTCGGCAGTTTACCAATTAATTTGCCAGCATACTTACACCGAACCTTCATATGGGTGTATTAATTTTAAAATTAAAAGTTTAAAAACACGTCTATTGTATGCTGGATGCATGGAAAAATGATGTAATGTGCAGCAACTTCCAAAATGCGCAATTATATGTCCTATAAAAGTTTACAGAAGAACATTAAATGTACTACAAAACTTATTTCCACATCACAAGTAAAAATAAACTAAATAAGCATTTGATACAAATCCGATGTCTATTAATCAGTTTACTCAAGCACCTGATGCTTACAAAAGTATTGAAGCGGATTAGTACATTCTTTACAACTATAATATCTTATACACTTTGGGGGCGTCTTTTTCCTGTCACAATAGTTCGGTGTTAGGATTTGACAGTGCGGTATTTCAGGCGTTACTTCAAGCTAAAACAAGGGCTGTATGCGAGCCGATCAATGCATCGTGTCATCAAAAACCTTTTTCACACATGTCGCACTCTGAAAGTGGAAAAGTCTTTCCACTGGTTGTCGCAAGGTTGAAAGTGCCACACTGTCTAAAACGGTGTCACAGAGCAGGTCATAGTCTCCATTCACTAGGAAACCCGCCTTGAACTATAACAAACAACCCTGGTCCATTACACCTTCTTCCTCAGAAGCGAAGGTTCGAGGTAACGCCATTCCTCGAACATCCGTCAAAACCAGACTCGCCTTCCCACTTTCACACTGACAGGTAATTCATCACTTGAGAGAATGTGCTTGCTTCCACTGCCCTACATTGAATTGATGGCCAGTCCTAAACTATTTCAGTCCAAGCTTAACACTGATCCTCCGGCCGTTGCGGGAGATCACTGGGATTTGGAAACCCTTTCTTTCAGCTCCCAGGAAACATTTGTGTTCCTATAGAAAGTATATGGTCGCTTTTCAAAAATACAGCATGAATTTAATACTGAATATCAGTTTAGTCTTACGTACTGCTACATAGCAATAGAAGATAGTGTATTAATATTATAATACTTTATTCTAAGCGAATTATCATCAAGATGTTTCTTTTTTTCTCTTCTAATAATAATTTAATGGGCGCCTATTATCATAATTTGTCTTCATCTTACGAATTTTTACTCCTTTTCAATATAATTTCCTACTTCCAACTGAGATGAATGAGAAATGGAATGTCTGGTGAATGATCATTGTTTTTATAGCTTCTAAACACAAGCATTGTGCTATAGTTTGAAACTGTTGATTAAATTCACTTGTAATGGATATCACATAAACTTATTTAGTTTTTCAAGTATGAGAAAAACATCGTTTAGCATAAAGAGGTCAATATGACCCCTCTAGGCTTTTAAAGTATTAGACATCAGAGGTCACAAATGATTATTAGAAAACAATTCAGTTTTAGTGAGTGTAAGGCAGTATTTTCTATCACTTAGCTGATATCAATCAAATTATACAATATAAAAATAATCGCCCACCTATAAGCAATCAGTCTATATTACAGTATATATTAAGGCCATTGTATTATGTTTATTTTATTGTATATATGTATGTATACAATGGTATGTGAAGTATTTCTTAGTTTAGTAACGTAGGAGCTGTGAGGGTAGGAGCAAGCTGGTTTTTGTAGCAAACAGTGTCATAAAGTGAAAGCAGAGATTGGCTAACAATAAGGTGTAACCTTGAGATAACAATAACTTAGAAAGCTAAGAAGGCTACCAACAGTCCATGGAAAAATACTGGCGTAACGTCCAAAAAGATTTGTAAATAGTCACGTGGGTACAAAAAGCCAACCAAAGTCAAACTAAACGTGTTCTGCTAGAGAAGGCTTAGCCAAACATAAACTAGAAAGATTAATTTTTTAATTATAAGCTGTGGACGCCAAGAGGTAGCGTGCTAAAGCAGTTCAGTCTAGTGGTTGTAGCTCAGAGTGCCAGAGGTGAGAATTTAATGCAGTGTTTAGGAACAATATCTCACAGCTCGTTACTAAGATACTTCAGTAAATTCTTATTTGATATATATTATTCAACTGCCGTGAAGAAATAATAAAGAAGTGAGAATTTACAACTATAACACTAATCTGCATGATATCGGATGACTGAAAACTAATAAGTGATTCAGACTCAATTTTTATGCTGATTTCAGAACTGCTTTAAGCTTTTTTTCTATCACGTACTGTTTTTTCACAACTTCACTTAAAAAATATAGAGTCAAAGAGATATAAAGATATTGCTTCCGCCACTATAGATAAAATTGGGCTTGATGAAGCAATTTGTAAGGGCTCTACCACAGAATAGACCCTGCTTCAAGTATCTTTCCAAGAAATTTCCCTTCATTACACAAGAAAAATTGAAGGCTGGAATTTTTGTTGGTCCTCAAATAAAGAAACTGATGAAGATTTTGAGAACACAATGGAACCATGGACCGCCTTCCGATCAGTTACTGAAAACTTCTTAGGCAATAACAAAGATCCTAATTACAAGGCCACTGTCGAAACAATGTTGGAAAATTTCAAGAAGATGGTTTTAACATGAGTGTAAAGGTGCATTTTCTGCATTCATATATCGACTACTTTCCACAAAATCTGGGACATTGTAGTCAAGAGCAGGGTGAACATTTTCACCAAGATACTAAGGAAATGGAGAGGAGGTACCAGGGGAGATGGAATGAAACTATGATGGCCGACTACTGTTGGATGTTGAGGAGGGACAGTCATCTTCAAGGATCTGCAAGGAAGTCAAAGAAGAGAAAATTTGAAAAAAATTGAATGAAACACTTTGGCTTCTTGTTTTGTTAAAATGTAGTCATGAAATAAATTAGGGGAGTTCTTGAGAGTACTCTTAAAGCGTTTCTTGAATAAAAACTTAGCTTGTGTGAAATGGTATTTCAATACTTTTCTACGCTCATTTGTAAAATTGTCAAAAAATTCTTATTTTGTGTAAAAACCTGACTGACAGAAAAAAAGGAAGTTATTTCTAGAATCAGCATAAAAATTTATTCAAGAAGACCTACTTTTAAGAAATCATCTGAGAAAAGGTTTGAAAATGCAGACTACTGTAATTGGTGTAAATTGTGTAAAATTATTCTGCAGTCGTACCAACCCTATTTAGAGATGCTTGCTTTACCAGAAATTACTGACGCAGCAGAGGCATAATTTAAATAAAAATCATAATGAGTTAAAATTTATTACACATAAACTTTATTAAAACACACACACACATGCAAACCACACCGTTGCAAGTGTTGTGAGCACTTGTAAGTTCCAAGAGGAAATTGTGTTGAATTATTTTTTCTATTAAAGGTAAAAATTAATTTCTAGTGTTAGTAGTTACTATTAAATTCGATCAGTTACTAACTACACAAAGAGAAGATTCATCAAACTATGACCGTAGACATAGGAAACTGCAATGTGTTCAAGATTAATATGGGAGTTGCACCGGCCTAGAATTTACACAGGGTGGGCATAAGTAGGTACCGAGGGACCCAGTGAATTATGAAACAGTTCCTCCGTATTTTTCCACTGGGCGTGTGTACATGTGCTTTCCGCCGCTATTGCAATCCAGTTCACGCTACTGACACTGACTTTGCTCTACTTTGCAGTATTGCTTTGACTGTGATGCCTGCTAATACAGCTATTACGAATTATTTATTATTGTGTCCTGTATTTAGTCAGAATTATGACTCCAGTATATGTTTATTATTCCGCAGTATATATTTATGCATGAATCGTATGTGACAACGCAGTCAGCTCGTTAAGTGCAAATACGATTTGCATAACGATTCCCAGGTGTAAAGATCCCCGCCCATATAACAATACATAATCTGTATAGCAAATTTCAGACTACAGTTAGTGTTCAATCAGAAACCTAACAGACAACGTAGAGTTCTTACCGAACAAACATTAGACGACATCGGTCATCGTTTGAAGGTTTGCCCTAGAAATGGCTTAGATGTCTTTCACAACAGGCAGGCATTTTATATGCCTCTCTGCAAAGAGCTAATAAATAATTGTTGAATTTAAAACCATATAAAATAACTGTGGCACATGTCCTTCAACGAGGTGCTCCTGTAAGTAGACGCACATTGTGTGAGTGGTCCCAATAGTGTATATAAGGCAAACCTCGTATACACATTTAATATTTTTCTCGGAGAGAGGCCTGGTTCCAACTTCAGAAATATGTGTAACAAAATAACATTGGAGCTCTGACAAAACTAATATTGTCCATTAAGTACTCCTCCATTAAGAGAAATATCTAATGAGATACTATCATGTGACTTTCTCTATCCTCTATCTTTATCAGTGGATATACGAATTATTCTTAATAAAGCTTATTACTTTCTCTTATTACTTTCCAACCAAAAATTCGATACCAAGATTTCACCGGAAATATATGTTTTGAGACCCCCTGAATCCAAAAAAAGAATTTTTGGAAACATGTCCGTGCGTGTGTCTGTGTGTGCGTCTGTCCGTGAACAGCATAATCCAGAAACGAACAGTCGGATAAACATCAAACTTGGTATTTAGCTTCAGTATCTTCCAGAGATGCGGCACGAAGGTTTTCAAGAAAATCCCCCCACCCCAGGCTACCGTTTAGATGGAACATTTTTCGAAATTTTTAATATTTTTAAAAATGGCTGTAACGATTTTGATTAAAATATCGTATGTTTAAGATATTTTCATGACAAATGAAATGTATATCTCAACTTTTCTGGGAATGTCTCCAAAAGTATTCTTCATTGTGAACGACTTTTGCATAACTGGTAAACCATAAGAGATACACAAACTTTTACTATACAAAAAATGTAGATCGCGTTAAAATACACAATTTATGTCATATATTTTTTTTGTTGAGTAAACTATTTTCGAGATATTGCTTGTTATTCACTTAAATTTTCAAATTCGTTATTCATTTTTCTTATGTGCTGTACATACAAAGAGAATGGAATGCGCCACATAGCAACCAACTCTTAAAAGATTTGAGTATCGCTTAAATACTACCATATTCCCCTTGCATCTACAAGAAAATTAGCTATAAGATTAACATCTCGATTAACATGAAGCATATGGAGAATAAGCTGTTGTAAAAATAGTTTGTACAAGAGTAGAGAAAGTCATGTGAGTGTAGCAAATCATATTTTTTTGTCTTGTATATGCACAGAGTATTAATCTGTGGCAAAGGGAACGGCGCTGCACCTAGCAACCCGCTATTTAGAGATATGTATGCACTTAAAGGCTACTGTATTTCTATATTGCCCTTGTAAATATATATTCCCCTTACATCTACAAGAAAATTAGTAATAAGATAGAGTCTGCAAATGTTTATCTCGATGAACATGAAGTAGATGGAGAATAAGCGTTTGTAAAAATAGTTTGTACAAGAGTAGAGAAAGTCATGTAAGTGTAACACATCAGATTTTGTTTTATTGTATATGCAAAGAGTATTAATCTTTGGCAAAGAGAATGGTGCTGCACCTAGCAACCAGCTATTAAGAGATATGTATGTGCTTAAAGGCTACTGTATTTCTATATTGCCCTTGTAAATATATATTCCCCTTACATCTACAAGAAACTTAGTAATAAGATAGAGTCTGCAAATGTTTATCTCGATTAACATGAAGTAGCTGGAGAATAAGCGTTTGTAAAAATAGTTTGTACAAGAGAAGAGAAAGTCATGTGAGTGTAACACATTCGATTTTGTTTCTTTCTACTGAGTTTAATTCAAATAAACCTTTACATAAATAGCTAATTACACATTTCGTTATAAATACAAAGAGAACAGCGATAGTCAAATGTTTAAGAACTGAACGCTATACCCTGTTACTAAAATTCCACACTGTTACCACACAATCGCGAGGAAAAGGAGAAAAATTAATGGACTAGAATAATAAGTATTGAACAATTCGAAACTTTAATAACAGATATCTTAGAAACTGCTTATGGTACATAAAGATTTATTTTAAGTAAGTTATTTGTTTTAAAGAGATCTACATTTGTTTGTGTGTTACGTTTGCGTCTAACGCTAAACGTTTACAAGTTATACAAGATTATAGAAAATTCCTTCCTAATGAAGATGACTTGCTAGGCTGTTCCCAGAAAATTCAAGATATACATTTTATTTGTGATGTAAATGTCTTTCTTTTATGGCATTTCAATCAAAATCGTTAGAATCAATTTTTAGAAAATTAAACTTCATTAAAAATGTTGCATGTAAAGGGTAGTTGGTGTGGCAGGTTTTCCTGAAAATCTTCATGTCGCATCCTTGGAAGACTAAACTAAACTAAAATACCAAGTTTGGTATTTATCCACTTTTCGTTTTTAAGTTACGCTGTTCACAGACATACACGGACATATTTTCAAGAATGGCTTTTTGGATTCAGGGGGCCTCAAAATATGTATTTCCAGTTAAATCTTGGTATCGAATTTTTTGGTGGAATGCAATGCTTTTGCTACTTACAATAGTAGTAGAGAAAGTAAAAATTTTGCATGGTGCGCCATGAGCGGAGAAAGAATTATAGGACCCATTTTTTGGAGTCAACGGGACGGCCGCAGATAATACATGAACACAATGTTGCGCCTGCTTTTTAGAGAATTAACGCACAGGAAGCGTATCATTAGCTTTTTCAATACGACTCTGCCACATTCCATACAGCCAATTTTTCGATAAGAACAATGAAAGTGTGTTTGAGGAGGATAGAATTATTAGCAGACATTTGTGGCGCCCTCTGTCCCCCAACAACCTATGGCTTTTATCTCTAGGGTAAATTAATACAAAGTATACAAGATAAACTCACTCACTCTGGAAGAATTAAAACAAAATATCCGGCAGGAATTTGCCAGCATTTCGCAACGTGAACTACGGCGAGTGATGGATAGTTTCTTAAAGAGGCGCCAAAAATGTATGGACAATGAAGGTGTTCAGTTTCAGCGTCTCCTTTCATAACGTGGGCAAGTAACGCCTTTAAACATAGTGAAGGAAATGTTTATAGGGTTGTATCAGCGCTACTCTATGATTGCCGCAGACGGCTACCGCGAACCGGAAGAACGCCGCACAGCCGGTTCATGGTTCATTTGAGTCTCCTTGTATGTAGCTGTATAGTAGATGTGTTAGCTGGATTGAAATTAGTATTTTAATGAAAATTTGCTTTTTTAAGCTTTCCAGCATTAGTCAGATTGTCTTTTGTTTACTAATTGTGAATATATAATTACTTTCAACTTCTTGTGTCGCGATTGCTAGGGTTTTAATTACACACCAACAAACGTAGATTTTGAAACATTACTGGAGAGCATAAAAGTGCGATTGGGTTTGAGAAAAATGGCGTGGAGGATTTAATACACTTCTTCCACCTAGGCTGATAATAAAGATTACGTTACAAATTTGATAGACATCGTTATGAACATAAGGTAGAACAACATGTGTATCTCACGACATCTTGAGGATTACAGAACTACAAATACGAATTCGGCATGTTATGACTTCTATTTCCAATAAGATAAAGCTGCTGTTCACTATGCACGAATTATGCAACATTATAGTATAACTCAATAATATCCCGCGGTCTAAGGACTGCGCGAGTATTCAGGAGGGATAAATCATCTTTACTCTACTTGTCTTTTGCCTTTATCTACTGAGTTATCCATTGAGTTGTTTTAAAAGAAGAAGTGGGCTGATACGCGGGAAACAAGTGTCACGTCACTGTTGTTGACACAGAAATTTCATGGTGTAGAAAAAATTAATAGGACCTTGCTTACATCGCGATTACTCATAAAAGTAATATCCTTATTTAAGTTCTATAAGAGATATACTAAAAAGCACATTTTGGGGATGATGATAATGTGTGTGTGTGTGTGTTTGATTTTCTCCGTGTAAGAAAACTAAAGCCGCTAGTTTTCTTTGTAAAGCTTCAATTGAAATAATTTGTATTATGAAAAGCAATAAGCGAGGAACTTTCCTCCTTCAAGAGCTAGATGGAGGAGTGAAGGCTATAAAATACTCTTAAAGTGTGAATTAACGTTTGCAAGATATCCCACGATAATACCGCATGTATGTGAAATGCTATCGCTAGTCATATGCAAAGATTTGTTTTCACACCCGCTGTACCTTGCTCTTTGCGTGGATTGTCACAGCAATCTACAAACACAGCATTTTTGTTACAATGCTAATATATCTTAGGCCTGCCTCTACAGATGGATAGTTACAATAGAGGCAGAGTAGAAGAGGCATGCCCACCCAAATCAGTTCGAGACGGAGAATACATGACCAAGAGAGTTACCCCTCCCAAGGGGGTTTTCTAAGTTGGTGAAAAATAGATAAATAATGTTCAAATAAGTGGAAAGGATGATCAGTTTCAATTGAGAGTATCTAAGGTCATATTCTTATGGACTTATTTTTCTGGGATGTTGTATTTACAACAACACCACATACTGTTGATCAAACGATTCAGTTCTTAAGGAGATAAGCCAAGATATTGATGCAAATAAAAAACTGTGTAATAAAGTGTCTTGAGTGTCAAATCTAGAATACAAGAATGTGTAAATGCCGGTGGGCAACAATTTGGTTATTCAAAATAATAATAATAATAATAATAATAATAATAATAATAATAATAATAATAATAATGATACACAGTTTTCCGTATTTCGCCATAAAATTATATTATGGGGAAATTTCATTTAGTTTTTCTCTGTTTACTGTATACTTACTTATGTCCATCCTGTATATGGGGGCATAAAACAAATAATGCAGCATGCATGAAGAACTTTTTATATTATTATAGTTGTTTGCACCACGCTTTGGGCGGCAATTTGAAGAAGTTTGTAATCCTACGTATGGTACAAAGTTCCGGTGGCCTTCGCTCCAACTTTACTTTCAACATTATATGTTGATGTTACTTTAATATTATATATTTAGGTTTGCCTCGGCTGCGTCAGTATTAATTTGTAGAAACATGAATCTCTGAACAAGGTGTGGTGCGGCTGAAGAATGTAGGCTTAAACAAATTATCATTTTTACTTCACTCCTTGGCACTATTAAATAACACTTCACTTATATAGAGAGCTGTGCGATTCTTTTATTAATTACTTGCAATTTCTAACATGTAAACTTTATAATATTCGCCGTAATTAATTTTCGTCTCACACTGAATGCGTCTTAAACTTCTCGAGGACACGTCTCGCGTCCAGTTAGGAACACTGTCTACTGGCAACTGACTTTGAATTTGTAAATTTTGCTCCATTTCAGTTTCTGATTGGCTAATCCTACTCCAATAGAATACTTTAATTTAACTTAAGCTTTTTTCTGGTTGTTGATTGTCAATTTATAAACTGTCTCAAAAATTACATTATTGTTGCTCCAAGAATTACTAGTAGCATTACTAAACTTTATAATTCATTATTGCCTCAAGGTTACCTCATTGTTACATCATTGTTAGCAACTTTTAAACTATTATTCTCACAGCTACAACATTATTAAATTACGTAATATATTCACATAACATTATTAAACATGTACACAATAATATAAACAATAATGCATACATTTTTATATATCATTTATACACATATTGCTTTAAGGCGGGCTGTTATTATATTTTAAATTATATAATTTGACTGAAATCAAAATACTGCCTCATGCAACAGTCTGAATTCAGTATGAAACATCATAAGACGATGAATTTTCCATTTTGTAGGATTTTAAAAACTCAAAACGCTGTGTTCTAAAAGGAACAGGATGTGAATACTGAGGAAAAAATTAAATAAGTATGAAGTGATGATCAAATAAAAAGGATGTTATCACGCTTTAAAAATCGTGGAAATGAAGGATGTTGTTAAAGCATAGAACATAGTATGGATTAATATCCATAAATTTCATAATACGACAAAACAATAAACATCCTCCTATTTTCGTCGTCCTCCGCGGTATAGTGGTTACCATACTAGCCTCTGGTTCCCGAGGTCGCGGGTTCAAACCCGGCGGAGAGCGATGGATTTTTTTCGGGCGTAAAAATTCTTAGTATGGCTTCCTTCGGAAGAGAAGTAATGCCGATGGTCCGTCTCGTAGATTTACGGCACGTAAAAGAACTCCAAGCCTGAGCAAAATTACCGGTCTTTCACGTTCATTATAGAATAGGACACAAAGGACCGTGTCAGTTGAAGAGCGCCCATGAAAGAAAGAAAACGCAAACTCCAATTTTCAGCGAGCTATTGTGTTAGTGAATTAGAAATCCCAAGCCTTGAAATGTTTAAAGAGAACAAAACAACAGTGACAACGAATATTTTTAAATAGCTGACTCCGAAATGGAGAACGAAGAACATGAATCAGAAAACGAAAGGGAACCCCGCCATTGACCTTCCTAGCTCGCTTAGAAGGGACAATCCAGAAGTTCCAACAGAAAAAGAGAACAAAAGACAGCTGGCGTAGTCTTTTTCTATCTCCAAAGATGTGACAACAGAAAGTACTCTATCAATCTAATAGTAGTGTCAAAACAAAAATTCAGAAAGGGGGAACTTTCATTACCCGGCTGGGAATTAATATTGCAATTCAAAAAGGGAAAATTCTCCGGATTTACCCCTTCAATCCGAACACTATATTACAGCAAAGTAAATTCTTAGTCTGCTCCTTGGCACAGTAATTTGCAGCGTAGTGCTCTGCTTCTCTATCACAGAATGCACATGGAATTGTGGATTTTTCGGCTCAAGTAAAGAGTCTTTTAACAATAGTGTCCTATTTTTAACATGTGACTGCTGTAACTCAATAACAACGGCAGCTGTCATTTTTTTTTCATGTGGTTACAGATGTTATTGAAAAATATCCATGGAACGTTACAGCATTCAGCAATGCGTAGAAATTCTGAAAATGTATTATCAAAATGGATCATCTGTTCGCCAACCTTCCGTGTATTGCGTGAAGCTTACGCTGTACATAATCGTCCCTGCGAGAGAACGATTCGGCGTTTGATCGATAAATTTGAAAGAAGTGGTTCTGTCAGCGTTCAAAGAACGCCTGTACGTAATCAACGTAAGCGCTCCAACGAAAACGTAGGCGCCGTTCGTGAGAGTACGCGAGAACGGAAACAAATCAATTGCTCGTGGAACGCAAAAATTGGGGCTTTCGGCGACCACAACTTGGCGAATTCTGCATCTGGACTTGACGTTTCACGCTTACAAAATTGTGTTAACTCAAGAACTAAAGCCCAACGACCATAGGTTGCGCCGTGTATTCGCTGACTGAGTTATGGAGCAATTGGAAGCTGACCCGGATTTTTGTCGAAAAATCATCTTCAGCGACGAAGCCCACTTTTGGATGGATGGTTGTGTTAACAAACAAAATTGCCGCTATTGGAGCAATCACAATCCAATGCAGATTCAAGAATGACCACTTCATCCCCAAAAGGTTACTGTGTGGTGTGGATTTTGGTATAGTGGAATCATTGGTCCATATTTTTTCCAAGATGAAGATGGAGAAGCTCTGTCAATAGAGAAAGATAAGGGACTATTTTTGGTCTCAATTGGGTGGTATGGATCCCAGAAACATCTGGTTCCAGCAAGATGGTGCCACATACCATACTGCTCTCGAAACAATAGATCTTTTGAAGGAGAAGTTCAGAGGTTTCATCTTTCCTGTGGTGGTGATGTTAACTTGCCCCCAAGGTCATGTGATTTAACGCCATTGGATTACTTCTTTTGGGGTTATGTTAAATCTGGAGTTTATGTCAAGAAGCCAGAAACAGTAAATGATCTTAAGAATAACATCATGCGTGTTATTCGTGAAGGTGACCTAATTTACGTTCTTCTGTTATTTTAAATTGGGTCAACCGATTCGCGCAACCCAACAAAGTCGCGGCGATCACTTAACTGATGTTCTCTTCAACACGTAATGACAATTATGTTCCAAAAAAATAAACCTCTATCATTTATAGAACGTGTTTTATTTAAGGTCAAAAATAGGATACTCTTGTTGAAAGACTCTATATATGGTCGCTATTCACGCAAAACCGTGAGGTATTTGTGAAACTGCTATAAATTGCGATCTGTGCATCCAATAAACGAATGTGACGATTTGGAGAAGCGTTATGCTTCAATCGCTCACATATACCATACTTATGTGGGCGTGAGGTCGGCAATCGGTTTGAAAGACCTTGGTTTAACAAACGCAGTCCTGCCACAAATTATGTTTAATGACTTAATTTTCACTTATTCTGAAAAGTTACAGCTTAATACTGCCTAGGAATGTTCTATCATATTTGTTTAGTATTTTACGCACCTTCTATGCTGAGCTAATCCGATTAGTGCTGTTAGAAGTATAATATGTATGTTTTTATGCTTCCTAAAGTCTTAAATATTTTACATCTGATATTCTAATCACATCTGGGGATTTTGATCCCGAGCGGAATATCATCTAGATTACCTTTTCTTTTGAGCCTCTACCAAGATCCTTCAAATATAGCCTTAGTTTAATATGTATTCTGGGGAGACATGACTCTGGGATGAGGTCCATCTCTGTGGCTAATAACGTGGTAGCTGCGTGTAATTAGAGGAATAGGCAAGCACCCCCGTGGAGCAGCGTATCGACCCATGGCAGGTGCTCCCAACGCATCAACACCGAAGCAACAGGTTACACCGGCGCCGCTCTTAAATAATGGATACCCTCAGTGCAACAGCCGGACATGTTCCATTACCATAGCCACGTTTGTCTTGAGAGAGTATTTGGTTCATGTAAATATGTTTTTACGTAAACTTGAAGATGTATTTTTACGTAATATTTTTATTTAGTTGCATTTAAGGAGTTCGTGGAACACGCTTTGGGCGTCAGTTTGAATTTGTTGATTTCGTAATAGTTACTGTTATTACGCAATATGCTGTTACGTATGAGAAGGTGATTTCAAGATGTGTTTTTGGTATTACACTCCAAGTTTTACACTATGATATTTAACTTTGTTATTAACACTGCTTCTATATATTATTTATGTTTGAATTTGCCTCGGCTGCGTCAGTCTTACTTTAGAAACATGTTTCTCTTACTTAGGGTGTGGTGTAACAAGAATTTAACATCACAGAATCTAACTTCTTAAAATTCACTTCTTTTATTACTTCCTGCACATTTTTATATAGAACTACACTTTTTAAGAACTGTGAGAATCTCCAATACTTTCACTTAGCGCGTATACATATTTTACGATTCACTCGTAGAGAACACATCTTACATCTCTTCACTATCAAGGCTTGCCAGCAACTGAGTAAGATTTCAACGGTTAAACCTGTAAGCTTCGGTATTTCAAGGCTCTGATTGGCTAATTCTAGTCCAATAGAATATCTGCATTTTACTTAAACTTTTTCCTTGCTATTGATTGGCTAATTTTAAACTGTTACTGAATTTACCTTATCTTTGATATAATCACGACTGGTAACTTTTCAAACACACTAACTCATTATTGCTACAAGTTACCTCAATATTACCTCAGTGTTAGCAACTTAAAACTTATTATTCTCATAGCTCTTGTATTCTTAAAGTATATAATGTATTCACATAACATTAATAAAACATGTTTACAATAAAAATAAGCATTTGCAATGGCTCTTACATACAATTTAAATAATTATTACATACATATTGTTTCAAGGCGGGCTGTTTTGAATTTACTTTTATATAGAGTACAATTGAAATTATTCAGGTATTAAAATACTGCCTCAGTCTTCTATACGACTCCTAAAAAAACATAGAAACAACCGAAAAGTGTCAATAGTCTATTCAACAAATCAACTGATAGTATAGTTTCGTTTAGGAGATTGGGAGGTGTAAAATTACACCATTTGACATTTTCTGTTTTAATGAAAAAAAAAATGTTTGTGTTTCTTCCTGATTCGGTATACATTATATGCTTTACTGGTGATTTAAAACATTTAAACGGACTGTGCGTTTATTTTAACATTCAAGTCCGACGCCCATCTTCCTAAAACGTTTACTATTTATGAAAGGACGTCACGGGCTTCATCTAAGCCGTCCCAGGTACAAGGCATGGAGTTGCAAATCAGGAAGCGGTTAATGATGGTTATTTCACTGGAATACATTAATAATACGAGTATTATACATTTGAACTTAAATGTCATGTGCGATTATCTCAAAGCTACAGTTTTCCAAACATATAGATATACCTTTTTATTTGTTCTACTACATAATATAGTAAGTAGAAGTATTGCATTCCTCCCAAAAATTCTATACCGAGATTTTACCGGAAATACATGTTTTGAGGTGCCCTGAATCCAAATAAACCATTTTTGGAAACATATCCGTGTATATGCTTGTCTGTGAATAGCGTAATTCAAAAAGGAAGAGTCTGATAAACAGCAAACTTGATATTTAGGTTCAGTATCCTCCAAGGATGCGACACGAGGATTTCCAAGAAAATCCCCCCCCCCCACCCCAGACTACGCATTACATGGAATATTTTTCGAAAATTTTGATTTTCTCAAAAGTGGCTCTAACCATTAAGATATTTTCATGGAAAATTTTCTGGGAAGTCCCCAAAAATCCTCTTCATTCTGAATGACTTTTGCATAACTGGTTAACCGTAGTAGAAACACAAAATTTTACTGCACAAAAATCTATATCTCGTTAAAACACACAATTTATGTCACATACATTTCTTTTTTGTCAAGTGAACCATTTCCAAGATATTTCTTGTTGTTTGTTTGAATTTTCCATTACCTACTTTCTTTCTCAAATGGGAATTCGTTATTCGTTTTTTTTTATTCCTGGACATGCAAAGAGAACCATCTTTTAAAATATCGACTATCGCTTAAAGCCTACCATATTCTCTTTGCACCTAAAAGAAAATTAGCAATAAGATAGTTTCTATCCTATTGCTATCTAGTTTATCTCGATTAACATGAAGTAGACGAAGAATAAGCGTTTGTAAAAACAAAATCTTGTACGATAGTAGGGAAAGTTATGTGAATGCAACACATCGGATGTTTAAAGTTAGAATCAGAAAACATTCCATTTCATAACCGGAATTTGAACACAGATTTCCCTACTATGGCAACATTAAATTCCACAAAGGACTCCGACTTTTTGCGGTAAACCACAAACAAATCTCAAATTCATTTTTAGATGTCATACCCCAATGGTGATTCACATCGTCGTAGGTAGTTTAAGCCCCTGGCTTCATAGTTTAACCAACTAATTGTTCTTTAACACAAGCTGTGTGTAAGACAACTTGTAAAATGTAGAATAGATTTAAACCCCAGAGATCTTTCGGTTTCCGTGCAGTTGCTCTAATTAACGGAGCTACCATGGCAACATGCGGGCATGACATTAAATGTTGCTATTTAACTCAGTTGATTAGAACAGCCGGACGGCAACCGAAAGATCTCTGTGGTTCAAATCCTAGTTATAACATTGAATTTTTCAGCCTGCTTCTACATTTCCAAGCTTGTCCTACCCACAGCTTGTGTATGAAAAGAATTAATTACCACTGCAAATACTCCAAGACTGAAATGTTGCACACTTGCATAACCTATTGCATGTACTGAACAAGAGTTATATTCTTAAGCATAATATATTTCAAATATTTGAGAGCATTTTTTTAAAAAAATTAGATGTAAATTTTAGTTCATTTTTTGCAGAGGAAAAAATAAACATTTAGAACAGAAATACTATTGGCAGTTTCATTTCCTTAGTTCAGTGTTATGAGGCCGAAAGTCTTCATATGTAAGTAAACATCTCTCTGCTTCGAGTGGTTTCTGAGAAAAACTAACCTAAAGATATCAAATATTTTCCTTTTATCTTGCAAATCTCATTTAGAAGTTAGTGCCTTTTTTGCAAACTTAAAAGCATAGAATTTTGAAATTTTAAAGAGATACATAGGCAATACAGAGTTTATTAGCAATACAGTAATTTATTTACACTGATCAGTTAATTACAGCCAACGATACCCAGCGAGCTGGCGTCGCGGTAACGTATGTAACTGGCATTCGGAAAGTCCTGGGTTCGATATCCGACAACCACCCTTTCTGACCCATGGGTGATTTGGTTTCCGGGATTGTCAGGGGACGCTGGCGTAGTTTCTTCTTTACCACGATTTCCTTTCCATAATTTCCCTTTCAATCCATTTCCTTCTCATTTTTCAGGTGTGCTTCTGTTTTGTTTAATTTTTTTTATTTATTTTGATCTAACTTCTTTTTATTTAGTAAATTATAAGTAAAAATGTGTACAATAATAATGTATAAAATGAAAGAAGAGTTAAATAAACAACAAATTTAGAATACACATCGTGGTGTAGGTACCAGGATGGCTATTGCAGATTTTATTTTACGTGTTTCTGGATTTCGTGCGTATGGCGGTGGCGGAAAGATGGCGTGGATACATGCTCAATGGAAAGTGTACTCCTAGTGGACACTAGAGCGCTGTTTGATTGGTGGGTCGCTCAATGCCCTCTCTCGTCGGCTCCAACGGGTATGCGAGCTTGAAAATGGAGGGACCTCTACGCGTCTCTGTGGCCTACGATCTGTAGCCTCCTCTGGTTACTTCAACTCATCTCTTCCTCTTGGGGGAGGGTAGCCGCAATAGATCTGTGCGGGACGCAGCCCCCAAGTCGTCCCCTTCCGTTGAATCATCTATACCATTAAAGCTTGGAATATCCATGTTTCTTGGGTTAGCTGTATGTATATACACTGCTCACACTTTCCAGTCCCCATAAAGCTCCATGGTAATGTTATGCAAGTCTAATCAACATTTTACCGAGCGAGTGCTCCGGCGGTAAGTTCCGTAGTTAGTATTTGGGAACAGGCAGGTTCAAATCCTGTATACCAGCTTGTCTGATTGTGTTTTTCTCGTGATTTCCAGATAATTACTGAATCAGATAATCCGCACCATGATTCAAACCTTCACTCACATAATAAATGAAACAGAAATAAAACAGATTAGCAACAGATTAGGCGTCACCTAACCTCCCTACATAATAGCAGGTTACTAAGCTCATGTTGCAGGAAGGCGACTATGATATTAAAGCTATCTACCCAGGAAAACAGTGCCTCTAACCACAGCAAATCAATCAAATTATCACTAAAGTTCAGCTTCTAATTAACAATAGTATAAATGGTAATTTTCATGATTTCTTTTCAATTTTCAAGTCTTGATTGCATGCCAATAGAATCAAACCTTCCACTGCATAAATGCAAATTTTCTTTGAATTCTACATTTAACAGCAATTTCTAAAGAACTATAATTTTATATATATAAATTCCCCATTATATTAGAAACTAACTTTACAAACTCCTTTACAAACTGTACCACCCATTTAAAGCTGTACTGCCTGTTCAGCGACATTTTAGCTGGCGGGTGGGGGAAGCCTTCCAGGTAGGGCTTGCTTAGTATGAGGTAAATGAGGGGTAAGGACGCGCGATAGTGAAAGATTGTTGGCTGTTTTTCACGTTACGCTTAACGCGCGGCAGGAATTCAGCATACTGCGTACCCCTCCCACTAGCTAAACCATTTCCTGAGAGATAAGCCACCCACTAGCTAAAGCGACTGAAAAGATAGTATAAGCCGTAGTTTTATGAAACTTTATGTATAATGCATGGTTCTTAATTTAAACCTCATTATTTTAATAAGAATTTAGGGATTATATTAAATATATCACAACTTTCCTAGTACAACAGTAACATATTTTTGGATAACGTGATATGAACTGATTAATGATGCAGGAAAACAGCCAGGCAATTAAGAATATCTGTCTGGAGTATAATCATGTGCGTCAAGGAACTTGAGAACCTAGAAGTGAAGCGTTATGACATTAAAATTGCACAAAATATGTAAAATTACAACAAATAAACAAGCATAGCTACATATTAGTCTGCCACGATATGAGTGCGCTTGGAGGAAGTCGCCACTGGTTTTGTTGACAATGCAAGGCTTGGGATCAGAGGGGAGTAAAGGACAAGGCATCAGGGGAATGTACAGTCGCAAAATGTAAACTGTACTATATTTACAGGCCTCACTGGTAAATTCAATTCGGAACTGCAAAATCTGTCAGTGTACGAGGAGGTTCATGGCGTCTCTGAAACTACAGTAGCAGAAGAATTGATCACACCACCAGAATCGGCATCATAAAAGATCCAACAATGAGGGTGGAGTCTTACAGTGGCCAACACTATGACCTCAATTTGGAGAAAACTAATACATTTGCACCCAAAATCCAGCACTACAAAGAAAAACACGCTCTCCAAGACATCACGATGATGGTTAAATATTGGCGTACAGGAACAATACCTTTCTTTTTCGTTAAGTTTTGCCGTGAATTTAATTTAGAAAAACATTTTATTAAACGAATAGGCATTACAACACTAAAAGACTCAATTTCAATTATGAGAAGTGATCTGTATAACCATCAGGTAAGATACATCTATAAAGATTAGGCAGGCAGGTATAATAAAGATACATTACTTTGTTACATACTAAAGTGTTCTCTTTTCATGTTTTATTTTTTATTATATCTTTAAACATCTATTAACACATTTAAAGTGTTTATACTTCTTCTATTGTACTGGTAAGCTTTGTCTTTTTGGCAATCCATAAATCGGAAAAGTTGTAGTTCAATTCCACTAAATAAAAATCTGATGCGTTACACTCGCATGACTTTCTCTACTCTTGTACATACTATTTTTACAAACGCTTATTCTCCATATGCTTCATGTTAATTCAGATAAACATGTGCAGAAACTACCTCATTGCTAATTTGCGTGTATGTGCAAGGGGAGTATGATGGCTTTAAGCGATAGACAAATCTTTTAAGAGCTGGTTGCTATGTGGAGTATTACATTCTCTTTGCATGTCCAGGGCAAAAAAAAAAAAAAAAAAAAAACGAATCATGAATTCCCATTTGAGAATAAGTGTAAGTATTGGGAAATTCAAACAAATAAGAAGGAATATCATGGAAACGGTTCACTCCATAAATATGTGTATAACATAAGTGTATGTTTTAATGAGTTCTACATGTTTGTGCATCTCTTGCGTTTTACCAATTATGCAAAAGCCGTTCAGAAAGGAGAAGGCATGTGGGAACATTCCCAGAAAATTCAAGATATACATTTTCTTTGTCATAAAAATATCTTAAGTATGTATATTTTAATCAAAATCGTTACAACAATTATTGAGAAAATAAAAACTTGCGAAAAATGTTTAATGTAAAGGGTAATCTGGGGTAGCGAGATTTTCCTAAAAATCCTCGTGTCGCATCTTTGAAAGAACTGAACCTAAATGCCAAGTTTGGTATTTATCCGACTTATCGTTTTGGAGTTATGCTATTCACAAACATACATACACACACGGACCTTTTTCTAAAAGTGCTTTTTTACTTTCTCTACTACGTATAGTAAGTAGGGGAAGTATTGTATTCCACCCAAAAATTCGATACCAAGATTTTACCGGAAATACATGTTTTGAGACCCCCTGAATCCAAAAAAAGCATTTTTGGAAACATGTCTGTGTGTGTGTCTGTGAACAGCATAACTCAGAAACGAACAGTCGGATAAACACCAAACTTGGTATTTAGGTTCAATATCTTCCTGAGATGCGACACGAAGGTTTTCAAGAAAATCCCCCCACTCCAGACTACCCTTTACATGGAACATTTTTCGAAAATTTTAGTTTTCTCAAAAATGGCTTTAACGATTTTGGTTAAAATATCATATGTTTAAGATATTGTCATGAGAAACGAAATGTATATCTCGAATTTTCTGGGAATGTCTCCAAAAGTATTCTTCATTATGAACGACTTTTGCATAACTGGTAAATCATAAGAGATAGACAAACTTTTGCTACACAAAAAATGTAGATCGCGTTAAAATATACAATTTATGTCATATACATTTTTTTTGTTGAGTGAACTGTTTTCGAGATATTGCTTGTTATTTCCTTAAATTTACCATTACCTATACTTTTTCTCAAATTCGTTATTCATTTTTTTATGTCCTTGACATGCAAAGAGAATGGAATGCGCCACATAGCAACCAGCGCTTAAAATATTTGACTATCGCTTAAAACCTACCATATTCCCCTTGCACCTACAAGAAAATTAGCAATAAGATTGACATCTCGATATCTGATTAGCATGAAGCATATGGAGAATAAGCGTTTGTAAAAATAGTTTCTACAAGAGTAGAGAAAGTCATGTGAGTGTAACACATCAGAGTTTTTATTTAGGGGCCTCAAGGCATGTTTTTCCGGTTAAATCTTGGTTACGAATTTTTGGGTGAATGCAATGCTTTCCCTACTTACTTCACGTAATAGAGAAAGTAAAAAATTACCTGACTTACCTCCGATGCCACGCCCATTTATTCCGTAACTGCTTAGTTCCTCTTCGCACCGAACGCACTCATATCGTGGCCGACGCGTACTAAATATTTTAACAACAAGAAGTTTAAAAATACCGTAACTAGAAGATGTGAGCACATGGGTATACAACGGAGGGGAACTCCTCGCGCACTGGGTTTGCGGAAGATGCAATGCGATTACCACTCTCCAGGAAGAAGTGAAGAAACTACAGGCGAGTAGAGGTCACAGGCAGATAGGCCAGAGAGACGCGCGAAAGTCCGTAACAGTTCCTGACTCAGATCCGTCCCACTACCAGAGATACCCAGAGAGGCGATGAACCATCCATTCAACCAAGCAGCCCTGTAGTGTCCATAGGGAATACTCTTTGTTTGGAGCAAATTCCACATAACTCTCCGGCACCACCTAGCATCATGAAACCTAGAAGCACTCCTGGAAGAAGGAAACAGAATGAAAGGGAAATAAGAGAACGGGATTCCTGGTAGATGATAAATCACCCCAGGATTCGTCTCTGATTAGGGAAAATCACGAAAAACCCAAGATCGAAAATCGAACCCAGGAATTCCCGAATGCGAGGCTCTCATGCTATTGCGAAACCATCTTAGCATACTCGATATCAGCTTAAGTTACTCATAATGCAAAGTCATTAACCTCTATACCTTCAAAATCTTAACAACAGCAACAATCACAAACTGATGTGATGCAGTCACACGACTGGGCTATACCCTATATCGCTTATTAGTGGTTATACAAATTATTTTTACGAAAGCTTATTTTTCTATCTACCACATTTTGACCCAAATAAACCTTTGCAGAAATAGCTACATTACACATTTCGTTCTAGATACAAAGGGAAGTAGGATACTCAAATGTTTTAGAACTGGACGCTGTATGCTGGCTTAAAACTCCATATTCTTTCGATGCAATCGCGAGAAACAACTGAATGATTACACAACTTTAAGAGAATGGCCAAGAAATGAATTCAAACCGCTAATAACGGATATCCCAAAACACCACAAAAAAACACATTGTGTGAAATAAATTGTGTGATGTAAAGAGATCACATTTTTCGTCTATCTCTTAACGTTTACCAGTTACACAAAATTATACAAAATCCCCCCAAATGAAGAGGACTTCATAGGCTATTCTCGGAAAATTCAAGATAGACATTTTATTTTTCATGTAAATATCTTACATATGTGGTGTTTTATCAAAATCGTTACAGCCATTTTTTAGAAAATAAAATTTTTGTGAAATGTTCACTGTAAAGGGTAGTTTAAGGTGGGAGTATTTTATTGAAAATCTTTGTGCCGCATCTTTGGAAGATATTAAACCGTAATATCAAGTTTGGTATTTATCCAAATTCTCGTTTTTGAGGTATGGTGTTCACAGACACAGATATATACACGGACATGTTACCAAAAATGTTTTATTTGGATTCAGGGAGCCTCCCCTACCTACTATAGTAGTAGAGAAAGTAAAAATATCTAACTAAGCTCCTTACTTAGATTCATATGCAATGTTCTATTAAGTTCCTTATATATATATGGATAGCCTATAGACGAAATTTAAAGCCAATTATATGTAGTAGAAGACACGTAAAAGAAAGGTCAGAATTTATTTTCTATGTGCACCGTGGTCTGCAGCGGCGAGAAGCCTCCCATTTGTCAAGTCACTAAATATGCAACACGCACGACACCGCCTAGCAACCTATAAAAATCTGATATATTGTACTCATATGGCTTTCTCTACTTTTGTAAAACTATTTCTACAAACGCTTATTCTCCGTCTACTTCATGTTAATAAAATAAGCGATAGGTTTTTGTACGATAGTCAAATATTTTAAGAGCGATTGCTATGTGGAGCATTCCAATCCCTTTGCATATGCAGGACATAAGAAAGAAAAAAAAAAGGAAAACAGAAACGAATAACAAATTCCAATTTGAGAAAAGTCTTAAGTATTGGAACATTCAAACAAATAACAACAAATATTTCGGAAATGGGGAATTACGCACAAAAAATGTATATGACATAAATTGTGTGTTTTAACGAGATCTATATTTTGTCTATCTATTATGGTTTTTCAGTTACGCGAAAGTCATTCAGAATGAAAAGGACTTTTGGGGATATTCCCAGAAAATTCATGATATATCTTTTATTTACTATAAAATATTTAAAACTTTATCTATTTTAACCAAACGTTTTGAGAATATAACAATTTTCGAAAAATGTTGGATGTAAACAGTAGTTTGGTGTGGGGGGATTTTCTAAAAATATTCGCGTTGCATCTTTGTAAGATACTGAACCTAAATACCGTTTGGTATTTATCCGACTTTTCGTTTTTGAGTTATGCTGTTCACAGACACACGCAGGGCCCTTTTTCTAAAAATACTTTTTTGGATTCAGGGGGCCTCAAACCTGTATTTCCTGTGAAATCTGGGTGTGGAATTTTTGGGTGGAATGCAATACTTCGCCTACTTACTAGATGTAGTAGGGAATGTAGTGGAAGGCCAAAAGACACGCTAATTCTGTTTTCGCCACTCTTGGCCTACAGTACTAAGTTTCCAATCTGCTATAAATGTGTATTCATAATCTAGGAAACGTAAACTGGTTTTATTCAGGATTGCGACGTAATGATTCAAAATAGCCTTTTGTTACATGAATGTTACCAAGCGGTTATGTCTGTGGCCCGCATTCGGTAGGTCGTGAGTTCGATTCCCGTGGTCGGGGTTCTCCAGGCCAGCGGGTGAATGCTAGGAAGGATCATTACATCCCCTGAATTACATGTCCGTCCATGTCTTCTCATTTCAGTTCACCTTTCATCAGCATGGTTTCTTTCAGGTTTGCAGGTGTCGGCGGGAGATCTCGGCATGTGTACGGCAGGGGAAGAGGAAATCTTCGTCCCCAGGACTGCGAACGATATCTGGATCCTGGGCCCCCCCCCAGGGGATGTGTAAGCCCATAGGGGAAGGTGGCCGGCTGCACCAGCCAGCACGCGGTGAGTTCAACTCCGTAAATGTTAGAGACCGTGCCCTCTGCCTGTTCGTGCTTCTGGTCCAGTCGCCCGACTCCTCTTGCCTCATCCCTCCCTCCCCCCTGACGGGGCGCAGGTAAAAATATCTGCGTAGTCGAGGTGCTAAGTCCCCCTCTGTTTCTAACCCTAACCTATGCCACATAAATGTTAAATTTTCCATGTGTTTTATTATTTTAAAGACAATAATTTTAAAACCCTACATTATATGCAACCAAACTTTAAAAACAGCTTAGCTCAGTCTTAAACAAATTTATGGTTTTATTTGCTTTTAATCATAAACATTTCATCCTTTTAATTTTTTTCATTATTATATATAAATTAATTATACATTTTATAGACCTTAGTCCGGTCTTGGCAAGTTTTTTAATATAGACTCAACTGAAAAATTCAACGCTACAGCCGGGATTTGAACACTGAAGTACTTGCGATAGCTAGTCATTGACATCCCAAATGAGATGCCTTAGTGGTCTGTCTGGGAAACAACTTGACTCAACTGGTGAATTCAATGTCCCACCGGCATGTTGTCACAGTGTCTCAATGGTTAAAGCAACCACACGGAGAGCGGGAGAACCGTGTTCAAATCCGGCTGTGGCGTTAAACTTTTCAGTTGACACTAGACTAAAAAAATATATATATCATGCTTTCCCCTCTATTAAGAGCGTCTTTTACTTTCTCTACTACGTATAGTAAGTAGGGGAAGTATTGTATTCCACCCAAAAATTCGATACCGAGATTTCACCCCCCTGAATCCAAAAAAAGCATTTTTGGAAACTTGTCCGTGTGTGTGTCTGTGAACAGCATAACTCAGAAACAAACAGTCGGATAAACACCAAACTTGGTATTTAGGTTCAGTATCTTCCGGAGATGCGACACGAAGGTTTTCAAGAAAATCCCCCCACCCCAGAGTACCCTTTACATGGAAGATTTTTCGAAACTTTTAATTTTCTCAAAAATGGCTCTAACGATTTTGATTAAAATATCATATGTTTAAGATTTTTTTATGACAAATAAAATGTATATCTTGAATTTCCTGGGAATGTCTCCAAAAGTATTCTTTATTGTGAACGACTTTTGCATAACTCGTAAACCATAAGAGATAGACAAAATGTTACTACACAAAAAATGTAGATCGCGTTAAAATACACAATTTATGTCATATACATTTTTTTTGTTCAGTGAACCATTTTCGAGATATTACTTGTTATTCCCTTAAATTTTTCAATACTTATTTTCTCAAATGGGAATTCGTTATTCATTTTTTTCTTGGATATGCAAAGAGTATTAATCTGTGGCAACGGGAATGGTTCTGCACCTAGCAACCAGCTATTAAGAGATATGTATGTGCTTAAAGGCTACTGTATTTCCAAATTGCCCTTGTAAATATACATTCCCCTTACATGTACAAGAAAATTAGCAATAAGATAGAGTCTGCAAATGTTTATTTCGATTAACATGAAGTAGATGGAGAATAAACGTTTGTAAAAATAGTTTGTACAAGAGCAGAGAAAGTCATGTGAGTGTAACACATCAGATTTGTTTATGTTATGACGTACTCATCCACACACCAAGATTATTCTTGAGCTTTTGTATATTTTAGTCAGAGTATTTTGAAGCTGTGAAAAGGACAGATACCGCAGGGCGACTATCGCACACATGCAATAGACCTGGGGCATGAGCAACCTCCTTTTTACCTTCCCCTTTGCACTGTCTCTAAAGACTCCGACCAAAGTATATTTATCAGTTACACAGGTCAAATTTGCCGATACAAACCGATATTTTCGTGAGTGGGACAGCTCTTCCCTTCTTGCAGATTACCCACGGTTTACGGCGAGGGTGAAACTTCTTTGTGGATACACCAAAGAAAAATGATTCAAGAACATGGACGCCGTTTCAAACTCTACTGAAAAAAGTACAAGTTCGATGCAGAAAACCAAAGTCCCAAATCTAAAAGGAGCCAATAGAATTTAAAGCTGAGATAACTAAAAGGTTCATAATTTAAAAGCAGGGAATATCACTTGTGAGGGATGGCTGTCATTCACAACGAAACTTAGATGTAAACATAAAAGCTTGTTTCATTTACCTTAATGTACGCGTTCACATTGGCTGACGCTGACATAAGTATGATCATAAACCCA
This sequence comes from Deroplatys truncata, assembly GCA_030765065.1. Taxonomy (NCBI): domain Eukaryota; kingdom Metazoa; phylum Arthropoda; class Insecta; order Mantodea; family Mantidae; genus Deroplatys; species Deroplatys truncata. The sequence goes on along the minus strand of CM060977.1, from coordinate 122,697,408 downwards.
TAGGAATTTCCAAGCATTAAAATCAGGACGGAAGGAAATAATGTTGAACTGTGACGATCAACTATTGATAGGGACACCGCAGGTAACCATCTCTCGCTCAGTCTTTTGGTGTTGGCATACATGATACTTTTGTAGAATTTTATCTACTTATCAGTGACCCTTGACCGCCGTTTTCCGCGTTCTTTCTATGGCAATGGTTTCATGTTGTTAACTTTAAGCCAAATGCATAACAATTTCTATGCCTGCTTATAATGTAAACATATATGTTTGCAGGCTCCCAGCTTTCATGCTTATACGTACATCTAACTTATGAAACTAGCCAATCAGAGAGGGATTACGTAATAATCTGCCATCGCATATCAGATTTTCGGTTGTCAAATGTTGACTCGCTCACTGCCTTTCTGTGTAAGATCAGGGCCAACAATTATTGGGACATCTATGGAATCGCAGCAAAACAAATTGCGCAGGCGGTGCTTTATCTTTTAATTTGGCGTAATTTTAGTGGGAAGATTGCTGCTGTTCATTTTTATATATGTATGGAGATCGTTTTGCTGGTTTGCTGGTTCGGCATAGTAGCTCAGCTGTTTCATGCTTCCTTGTGATTAGCTGCTGTTTATGTGCAGCCAAAGATGACACCAACTGAATTGGTATCATAATAAAAACAATTTTCAGTATGACATTGGATCACAATAGGACTGTGCTTATATTGTTATACAAACCTACTCGAACTATATAAAACGTAGTTACTACGAGCACGTAATCAGTAATCTCTTCAGTTATGTAATGCCAAATCAATCAGATACCACAGAATTCTTCGATAACATTATTTTGTAATGTATATCTAATAATAAACTTAGCTTATTATTTATAAATTTGATAAACTTACATCATTAAATACACTTTATTTCAGTATTAGTAAATTCAAATATTTTATTAAAATACAGATAACCAAATTACTGAACCAAGTATTTGCTTTATGAGGATTTTATTTTTATTTTACATGCTTTAACCACATGGTTATATCGCGACGGTCCGTTAGGAGATGCTTCGTGGATCGGTGTGTGGCGGAGAGTTAGGCTTCTAGGTCTCATTCCTGTACCATACCATCTTGCTTCGTTATATGTACACAATCGAGCGAAATGGCTCAGGCGGTTTCGTCTGTGGCACGCGGAGAGAGTTTAGGTTCAATTCCCGTGGCCGACCTTTCTCATCCATGGGCTTTTCGAGGGTTTTCCCTGTCACCAGGTGAATGCTGAGAAGGATTCTCACATCTCCCGAGTTTCCTGCCCCTCCATTTTATCTCCATTCTCATTTCACTTCATCCATTGGTTTCGTTCAGGGTTGGAAGTGTAGGCGATGATGTTTCGGTGTAGTGTGGCACGGGAAAAGGATTCTTTGTGACTGTCTCCATCCAAGGGTATCCGAAACCCCTTGAGGGGCGTTGGACCCCTTTCTTAGGGATAGGTGCTCCGGTCTGCCGGAGAATCTCTTTCTGGAAACTTAGGGACCCTGCCATTCTTGTGCCATCACACTTTGTTCCGGCAGTCTGGTGTCTCCTCACGCCTCATCCTTCCTCCCGAGGATGTCCCCTTGTGGGGCGTAGGTACAATATCCCCTATGTGGATCAGTGCGGAGTCCCCTCCGTAGCTAATCCAGTCCATATATCCACAGAGGTCTTAAGGAAACTATACCTCTGCTTCTATACGTCAGGGGCAGATGACATTAGTGTGCCGTCCAAACTACCTGCTTTCATTATCTGCGGTTAGATGGCAGAGCATTCGTCATTACCATCTATTTTCATGTTGCTATTGTTTTATACTTGAAGTGCATCTTTGGCCATGGTATTAAATATTAAATCTGATATTTACCTTGATAACTAAGAGAAGTTACGAAAGGTAGGTATGGTCCACGAGATTTGAACCCGGGACTTTCCGAATGTGACCACAGACGTAACTGGCTGAGCCATCCCGCTTGGTATGATGAATTTTGTGTCAGTAATTAATTAATGCTTTATTTAATTATAAGACCAAAGTTTTTTTCTCCCAAAAACGATGACAACGATAAGTTCTTCTAATCAGTATCACGTTTTAAGCGAAATAAAGCCACTTCCAGCAGTTCTTACGCCATACACTGTACACAACAATGTATTAACTATCTCCGTGCAAGTGCACAAAGTCGTTGCACAGCTGTGAACTCGTGCACAACACAAAACCACGCCAGCTGACGATGTCCGATGCCGAGCCTCAACACAAGGAAAGCTATGGTCACCCACAGTATCAAGCGCTCAGGGACACCAGCCGACTCACAAGGCACGCAGTTTAACAAACCTGACATTAACAGGCGAACCAGGTTGGCACTTTACATATAAGGAATACAGGTCAACAGATGACCATGTACAACAAATAAGTGGGTACCTGAGATGCACAAAAGGAGGAAAAGCAGCCAAGGACCCATCTCTTATATGGTACAAATTCAAACTAGTCTGCTCTGTTATTGTGGATAGTCTGCTAGAGAAAGAACTAAACATATTTCAAGAATGATGTATGTTAATGCTACGGAGAGTTGCAAAATTTATAGTAAAGCAATATGTTAGCAAATACGGCAAGAATGTGCAGTATAAGGACACAAGATCCACTTGTAGACACTAGCATGGAATAAATGATGACATTGATGACACTCACTTTAATGCTAACACAAGATTTGGGCTCACTCCATGATATACCGGGAGGACTGAGAAGGGTGATGGCGGATGGACGTGTAGGTTTTATGGCTATTCCTGCTGCGTCTTCTGCTTCTTCCTGCACCTCCAATCTGTTTCACAGTTGTCTCAGTTAGTAGCATATATCCTTTTTGTTTTGCCACCTAGCGAGAACAATAAACTCCTAAACAAACTCAGGGGGGTGGACCTTCCGGTGTTATATTTTTGGTGTTACATTCACATATCATTCTTTACCCTCGTTTATTAGTGTATGTAAAACCATTCTTACGAAAGCTTGTTACTGAAAAGTAGTATCTCGAATAAGATCTAAAAGTTCAGTTTCGGAAAAATTTAAAATTTTCGGAGGAATACCCGAATTATCTTTCAACAATTTAACACGCTGTGGTACATTTTGTGCTGCATCGGTAGACAATCCACGTAATTTCAACGCAAAGACCAATTCTTCTTTACACAATAGGTCAAGGTTAGTATTCGCCATTCAACTGTGTATGCAAACGTAATATATAATCCGAAAAGAAAGGCGAACGTACGTAGTGCTCATACACACAAGTACAAGAAGAATCAATTTAAATCAACGCACAGCTGCAAGTAAAACAGACAAGAAAATGTTAGAAAATTTAGGAGCAATAATGAAGAAGGACTATGCAATACAAATCCTTGTAACTTTGAAAATGTGCAAAAAAGCAATAGCTTGCTTAGGATCCTCAAGTCTCTGCTGACAATTTTGTAACAGTTATGCAACGCCTTTTGATTTCTGATAGTAACGTTAAATGTAGTCATTGAAAAGCCGGCTACAAATTACGCATTTATCAACATTTCCTAAATTCTAAGTGCAATTATACGCAGCTACCATAGTTGAAGTCGTAGCAAACGATTATCATAATATGTTATGTGCCGGGCCCATTCTATAATACATTCCATAGGAAGTGTTCACCCAGAGTAATAATTTGTTTTTGTTTCACAGAAATGACTTGAAAGGAATTAAGACAAGGATTTAATACACCTTTCCAAAATGAAACTATTAATATTCTTGCAGCTGAATAACATCAAATATATTCACATGAAAGTTTAACAACGTTAACAATGTTACACTGCTACAATTCAAATATTTCTTTGTTCTGTTCTTCTTGCACCATGTTCGCAGTTTAATATAATTTAATACAGTGTGATTCTCTCGCTAGGGGCACCAAAATATTGCCCATATGTTGGCCATTTATGTGATTTTTGTGATGAAACTTTTGTGTACACATACCTGGAACAATGTAATGTAGTGCCACATTCCCCGCAATGGGCTTGGACTGTTCCACTGACCTTGGCTCTGCTTAGTCACACGAGCGTCTCCACGCGCTATACTCCAGCGTTGGCTTGGAAGCAGCATCGACAATGTCGTACACAATTGCTGAACGTGTGTTTCTTGTTTGTAACAACTGGCACACGGGCTCATTTATGCCATGTCAAAGGGCATTTCGGGCCGACTTTGGTACGCGACGTGTGCTCTCAAAATGTTGTATTCAGAAATTGGTAACAAAGTTAGAGACGACTGAAACCTTGATCACACAGCATGCAGGTGGCTGGAAAATGAATGTGGGTGTAATGGAAGAAGTAAAGGAGCGATTACTGGCGTCGCCATTAAAATCCTTGCGACGACTTTCCCAGGAAATGAATGTTCCATATTCTGCGTGCCAAAGAGCTGCTAAGAAAGCAAACCTTCACGCTTACCGTGTGACATGTGTTCAAGAATTGCAACCAACGGCCCATGAAAAACGTGTGGAGTTTAAACCTTATTAATCAGAATCCTGGGATTTTGGACTTTACTTGGTTCACGGATGAAGCGAGGATTCGTCTGACTGGCTACATAAACTCTCAGAACCCGCGTATGTGGGCACAAACAAATCCTCATGCCCTACATGCAGAACCTCTACATAAACAGAAAATTGCAGTGTGGAGCGCAGTGTCACGTAGGCGTATTATAGGCCCTATTTTTCATGAGAATACGATACGCAACCCTGACAAGACACAGGTGCTTTCCGACACAAATACGGCAGCCGTGGCACAATTATAAAATAATAATTACAACATACCAACACACACACACACACACACACACACTCACAAGAATACAGATATACGATTATCAGATACCAGTCTACGAGAACGTCGTGATACATCACAAGAATACAGGCATCAAGTCGACCTATAGGTACGTAACACAGCATTCATCATCTCCCAAAGGTCCATCATCATCAACTTAGTGGGGCCTACCACGTAGGAACCGCTACTACTACTAACTACTAACTACTACCCCTACTACCCCTACTACCCCTACTACCCCTACTACCCCTACTACCACTACTACCACTACTACTACTAACTACTAACTACTACCCCTACTACCCCTACTACCCCTACTACCCCTACTACCACTACTACCCCTACTACCACTACTACCACTACTACTACTACTACTACTACTACTTTATTGTTGTTTCTATGGTGGATAAAGTGAAGCAAGTGGGTATTTTTAGGAAAGGGAAGAGAACGACAGTGACATCTAGTGATATCTTCAATAAATGTTATAACGTTTTAGCATCTAAATGTTTATACATTAGGTACTCAACCAAAATTCAAGTTTCCATTTGTGGAGAGAGTTATGTTAAACAGTGTGTTTAGACAGCCAAAACTTCTAACAGAGAGCATATGGGCAGTGTAACCAAATTTAGTTTCAAGTCCAATCATATGGCAATTACCCCTTATATTTGTACTTGTTTAATAACTCGACTTGGTTTGATTAGGATTTACTTTTCATTATGTCTTTTTACACGATTTATTTCTCATGGCGTTTGCATTATCTGTTCACAATACAAACCGTCATATTTCAATTTATTGCAATGTGTATTAGAGTTAACCTATACGTTATATTAACAGCTTTCTTTCATCTAAAACGTCACTAATTTATTTAACTTACATAAAGATTAATTGGCGAAAATTGTGAATTCAGAAGAAACTGAAATAGAAGTGGAATTACAGAAGCAGCAGAAACAAGAATATTCAATAACACTGAACAACACTGAAATTTGAACCTGACCAAAAATAGGCGATTCTAATAGATTTTAAGCACGAATTTCAGAACTGAAATCCGTTTTGTGATATAATCTAACGTTTTTTAGATATTGCCCTTTTTGTGATTTGCGAAAATCCGCTGCGCTACGCCGCTCCCACCGCCTCAACCTTTATTGGTCGGCTCACCCTCTCAACATCCGTTGTCATTCAAGGCTGGTAAGAGTTTTATTGCAGGCGAGGTAACTTCAGCATTTTGACAAGGGGCTTAAAATATGACTTCTTTGAAAGGTCTTAAGAGGGACAGCAGACGACATCTATCCATGAAGGTACTGGAGCAATAATGGCAAAATTCTGCAAGAATGCCTTTGCCAAACATCACTTATTGCGCTAAACACAAACCTTTTAACTACACAACCACTGTCCACCATCTTTAGACGAAAGCTGACTATTCTTCACCCCCATCCTCCTCATTCTCTGTGGCTAGAAGAATCCCTTACCATGTTCTCTACTGCGTGTCATAAAGCCGTGAGTCATGTTTGGAACGAGCAGTAGTTGTATACAAGCATCTTTCTCAGCACAGTGCAGTGAATGTTGTGTTCTTTGAAGTGATACGTTTTTGTGAACTACGTTAAAAAAAGTTATATACTTCAGACTCCTTTTAACTGCGTTTTCTTGCATACTACAGACATGACAGCAGTTGTTTATTTATATACAGATGTTATTGTTTTGAAATGTCTCGCAAGTGTTTCAATTCTGCAAACCTATTTTGTTACATCTGTGGCGAATTTACGACAAAATCTCAGCGAAAATCTTGAACTCCTACGGTGAGAAAGGCTTACGAGTTATATTTTGGGTGTAAAGCTGGGGAAGAAGGGAAGTGGTGGGCACCAAGTACATGTTGCACTAGATGTTCGCGATACCTTCAGGGGAGGTTAAATGGCACTCATAAATCAATGTCATTTGCTATACAAATGATTTGGAGAGAAGTAAGGGATCACATTACAGATTGTTACTTCTGTTTAACAAAAGTATCTGGCTTCTCTTCAAATTCAAAACATGTCATAGAGTATCCAAATATTCCTTCGGCTATAAGACCTGTACTTCATGACAATTCCCTTCCAGTTCCTAAGCCACCTGAACTATGGATGTTAGATGATGTACCTTCAAATGATTCTCCTGAAGAAGAACCTGGCCCTTCAGATTGCAATACCGGTGACCCAGATTTCCAGTTACCAGAACCTCAATCTAAACCTCATTTGATTTCCCAAGTCGAGCTGAATGATCTAGTAAGGGATCTTAATTTAACAAAAACTCAGTCGGAACTTTTAAGCTCACGACTGCAATACTGGAACTTGCTTCATCCTGGAGTAAATGTAACAGCATTCACAAAACGTGAGCACTCTTTGACATCATTTTTTTCACAAAAAAATGAACTTGTTTATTGTAATGATGTTAATGGGCTCATGGAACAACTGAGTGACAATACAAGCCATCCCAATGGCGTCTTTTCATTGATTCGTCGAAGTTAAGTATAAAGGCAGTTTTATTACATAATGGTAACTCTTGTCCTTCCGTCGCTATAGCTCATGCTGTCCAGATGAAAGAAACATATGAGAATTTGAAGATAGTTTTTAAAGCTATAAACTATGCAAAGTATGAATGGCAAATCTGTGGAGATTTGAAGGTCATAGGGTTACTCCTGGGAATGCAGAGTGGTTTCACCAAGTTTTGTTGTTTAATATATGAACGGGACAGTCGGGCTAAAGAAAAACGTTATGAAGTAACTGAGTGGCCTGTAAGGAGTGCTTTAATACCGGGTGAAAAGAGTGTTAAGTATGAAGCATTAGTTAACAAGGACAAAATTTTGCTACCGCCGCTTCACGTTAAGTTAGGCTTAATGAAAACATTTGTAAGGGCTCTGAACAGAGACAGTAGGGGTTTTCGGTATTTGAAAGAAAAGTTTCCAAGAATAATCGAAGCAAAATTAAAAAAAGATATTTTTATTGGCCCACAAATACGCAAATTAATGGAAGACAGACATTTTGAAGAACTACTTTCCGAAAACGAGAAAGCAGCATGGGTGGGATTCAAGACAGTGTGTAAACATTTCCTGGGAAATACAAAAGCTGACAACTACAAGGAAATTATTGAGAACATACTAAAGGCATATAAACATTTAGGGTGCAATATGTCCTTAAAAATACATTTTCTGCACTCGCACTTGGAGTTCTTCCCTCCCAACCTTGGGGCTGTGAGTGATGAGCACGGAGAACGGTTTCATCAGGATATAAGTGCCATGGAGAAGCGATACAGTGAAAAGTGGTCCACTTTTACTGTGAGTAAAATTAATAGCATTTTTAAGTTTGTGCATGAAATTACAAAAATATTGCTTGTGGCTCACTTTAATTGCAATTTATGGATACTGCATACTTATTTCGTAATGATGCTGACCTGTATGAAGTAATTCCACCTAAAGATTGATTACAATATTTTAATTAGATCTGTTTTATGCATTTTTTTAAAAAAAATTGAAACCAATTTCTCCAAAACCTGGTATGTGATAGGAAATTTTGGATTTCAGATCTGAAATCAGCATAGCTAATATGTACAAAATCACCTATTTCCGTTCAAGTGCAAAAAAAGTTGAAATTTGTTGTTCAGTGTAATCAATCAACAATAAACTATCGATTCATTGTCTGGTATAAGGCAAAACATGTTAAAAATAATTTCACTGAAAATGACTAATAGTGAATCAACAAAAAATCTAACATCTCGCTTTTCTAGTCATCTGTTTCAGGAACGCGCTCTAAATGTGATCTATGTTAGTTTTTGAAACCACTAGGCTTTCGTTTCGCAAACGTTCCCAGTCGAAATGAAACCCCACGTTTACCCCTTGTACTCTACGATTCAAAACATTATAAACGAAATAAAAGCGCCTCAAATTAAAACATTAGAAAGACGAAAACTGTGTGGCCGAACCGAGTAATGTTGTTAACCTATTAAGCTGTTTATGAAAGTTTGGCTGGGACATCCTGTATTAAGGTCCCTTTAAGAGATGTGTCTATCGCAGCAGTTCTTTTTATCAAACCTATATGGAAAATTTAGTGTCTGTACGAAACCATTTATGCTTTGTTAGAGTAGAAGTATTAGTCTTCTGTCGCTGTTTTCTAAGAACTCTGCTTGTATTGTTTTTAGTTACAAGTTTCAAGATTTACTACCTTTTCTGAAAGCGGAAAGCGCATTTTCATATTGGTAGCACATACAAAGAAAAGGAAGTCCTTAAGCAAGTTATCATACACGGTACTGCCCGAGGAACTGCAGCAGCCGTGATTACTCTGCGAATCGAACTCCATTTATCCCTGGCCTTCGGCTTGCGACTCTTATCGAAGTCTTGCTTGCCTGTGTTTATCGAACCATCGCATTCTGCCCTAAGGCACTTGCTGGATGACAGAAGAGAGAAGCAGAGAAACAAGATAGAAGAAAAGAAGCCCTTGGGATGCTGAAGACCTTTAAATTGAGAAACTGGTGCATGCTAAAGGCATAAAAGCTAACTTTATGTACATCACCTTACTTAAGGATATTTTTAATTAAGAGAACTTGTCAGTCTAAACGCTACGCGTCACAAAATGGCTTCTGTTGCATAGGATGGGCGTAGCTTGATATTCTATCATATTTTAACAAATAGTTTGTAATAAACACCTTTATGCCATCTTACCACGTATACTAAGTAGGGTAAGCATTGCATTCCATCCAAAAATTCGATACCGAGATTTCATCGGAAATACATGTTTTGAAGTACCTTAAATCCAAATAAAGCATTTTTGGAAACATTTCCGCGTGTGTGTGTGTCTGTCTGTGAACAGACAAAAGTTGGATAAATACCAAACTTGGTATTTCAGTTTAGTATCATCCAAGCATGCGACACAACCCCACCCCAGACTACCCTTTACATGGAACATTTTTCGAAAATTTTTATTTCCTTAAAAATGGCTCTAACGATTTTGATTAAGATATCATATGTTTAAGATTTTTTATGGCAAACGAAATGTATATCTTGAATTTTCTGGGAATACCCCAAAAGTCTTCATCCTGAATGACATTCGCATAACTCGTAAGCCGTCAGAGATAGACAAAATTTTACTACACAAAATATATAGATATCGTTAAAACACACACTTTATGTCATCTCTTTTTGTCAAGTTGCTCATTTGAAAAATATTCCTTGCTATTTGTTTGAATTTTCCAATACATATACTTTTTCTGGAATGGGAATTTGTTATTCTTTTTTTATGTCCTGGACATGCAAAGAGAATGGAATGCTCCTCATAGCAACCAGCTCTTAAAACATTTGACTATCGCTTAAAGTTTATCAATAAGACAGTTTCTGCAAATGTTTATCTCGATTAACATGGAGTAGATGGAGAATAAACGACTCTAAAAATAGTTTGTTCAAGAGTAGAGAAAATCAAAGTGTAACACATCAGATTTTCAATGTTCCATTTATCTAGCGGCTTTAACATCTAGTCATATCGGTGCCTTTTTACTTCCTCTACTACGTATAGTAAGTAGGGGAAGTATTGAATTCCACTCAAAAATTCGATACCGAGATTTCAGCGGAAATACATGTTTTGAGGCCCTCTGAATCCCAAAAAAGTATTTCTGGAATCATGTCCGTGTGTGTGTCTGTGAACAGGATAACTCAGAAACGAACAGTCAGATAAACACCAAACTTGGTATTTAGGTTCAGTATCTTCCATAGATGGGACACACAGGTTTTCAGGAAAATCCTCCTACCCCAGATTACCCTTTACATGGAACATTTTTCGAATATTTTAATTTTCTCAAAAATGGCTCTAAATATTTTGATTAAAATATCATATATTTAAGATACTTTCATGACAAACAAAATGAATATCATGAATATTCTGGGAATGTCTCCAAAAGTATTCTTCATTGTGAACGACTTTTGCATAACTGGTAAACCATAAGAGATAGGCAAAATGTTACTACAAAAAAAATGTAGATCGCGTTAAAATACACAATTTATATCATATACATTTTTTTTGTTGGGTGAACCATTTTCGATATATTGCTTGTTATTCCCTTAAATTTTCCAATACTTATACTCAAATACTTCTCAAATTCGTTATTCATTTTTTCCCTGGTAATATAAATAGAACGGAATACTCCACATAGCAACTAGCTCTTAAAATATTTGCCAATCGCTTAAAGCCTACCAATTCCCCTTACATCTACAAGTAAATTAGCAATAAGATTAACATCTCGATATCTCGATTAACATGAAGCGAATGGAGAATAAGCGTTTGTAAAAATAGTTTGTACAAGAGTAGAGAAAGTCATGTGAGTGTAGCACATATTTTTACCTTTAGAACAATTGCTCATCAGCAATGATGTTCACTCGCTTACAGTGATGTTAATCTTTGGGTTGGTATTACTTTCGGTTATTACATTAAATTCACACGCGCTCACACACATTCACACTCTCATTATTACTTCCACACTCTAGAGAGGATGCGGAATAATCCTGGCTAAAGAAAAATTATGTCTCACCATTCGGGAATCGAACTCAGGACCTCTGGATTTGGAGGTTAGCATGCTAACCACCAGACCACAGAGGCAGACTTGTATCTGTATTCAGTGTTGTGCATAATTGGCTTATTATGAACGCATGACAATAATAACAATGATGTGTTTCATACGACAATAACCGTGACTTATACGGGGAAGATGAAGCGATTTTGTGATATTCTTTTCTCTGGGTAACAAAGTTGCAAAACGCTTTGTGCATTATTATATGCAGAATAATTAAGATCGAATTTATAATTATTTACCATCTGTGCTGATAATATGCTGCATCATAGTCCATAACAACTGCTCATTTCTCTCCCAGGAAGGAAAAGTACGCAAATGGCTGTCTTGCTCTCTGTTCAATACTCCAGGTAATAACAAATTAAATATAGGGACAGAAGCTAACGTTTCATTTACGAACATATGAAGACTCTCTCACTTATGTCACTTATAGATGCGGAATTATTTAACCGTTTATTTCCTAAAATTGCATAAAACGTTGTATTGAACTCGTGAATAGCCACTACGATACTCGTGCTATAATCATCAAGATTATCCCTTGTGACATACATTACTATTATGCGAAGTAATTCACATTAGCTTAAAACAGCCTAATTGTGGATCAACTAAGTTTTTGGTGAATTAAAGACCTTAAGAGGGTGCGGCTTAACGCTCTTTGAGCGATAACACTAAAGGTGGAATCACATTGTTCCCACGGCACGTCACGGAATGTGAAATCATATAAATTGTAGGGCACGTGTCGTGCAGCTCAGTGTGCACATTATTCTCGCGTCTTTTCTCTTCACACTCTTCTCAGACATGAAAAGTGGATGAATTAATAGTTCCAGCTGTTGAAGAAGACATCGAAAATGACAGTGGATCTCATACAGGAAAGCAGGCGCTGAAAGTGCGTATATGATAATAAACTTGAAAGAGAGGAAATTTGTAAATTTTGAAGCCGGAATTATAAAGGCAATACTTAATCATAATATTCTGAGAAGGATAGCGATATAAAATAAGTAATAATATATTTAAAATCAGTGTATTTATAAAAAGGAGAAGCATTGTGAAAATTGTTGACTGTAAAAGCGACAGGAAGACAAAGGAGGCACAGGTTAGCTAATTAGGGACCAGCGCCAGGTATAAAGGGTAACATAGCTGAAGACAGTTTCTCTTGGAATTATACGTGAAGTTGCACTGGCCGGGATGTGAAGGTCATTCTAGGCTTCAGGACGCCAAGTTGTGACGGGCGTTTGAGGGGAGAGTAGGGGAAGTAAGTAGCTTGCTTTTCCTTGTGCAGCGTGGATAAAGTCAGTCTGTCCTGAGCGATCGGTGAAAGTGGGACGACATTCTCGTCGAGTTGTGAACATTGGCGGCGAACATGCAAGAGGGTAGAACGTTCAGCTGTAGTTAATAATCTTCGGTCTTGGTAAAGACACAGTAGCTTCGTATGCATTTAAAAGTGATCGGCAAACCTTAAGCTTTATTTTAAATGGTGAAAATAAAAGTGCTCCAAGAAAGCGTTCATGTTTCTCTGTACATACACTCACGCATACCCAGTGATTAAGATCTCATGCTCGAGCAGCCGTGGCAAAGTATAAAAAAACAACTAGGAGGAGAAACGCAGCAATCGTGAGGCAAAGGTATTGCTTCAGTGGATGGAGGACGTAGCGTGGCTGCGTCAATTTTATACTTTGTTTAAAGGGCTGAAGCAAGTGTTCATATGACTTTTTATTCTTACAGGTTCTCCACTTTCAATGAGTTGTCGTTTATTCCTGTTTTCCAGAGTTTCCTATTCTCTCTTTTCTTCCTCCAGACCCCTATGCAACATCGCTGTGCTTATTCCTTCATGCCAAGTCTTCCATGCTCTTCCACGTTTATTCCTACCAGGTGCATCCAAATTATTGATGATACGTTTGATCATGTCCAAACCATTGCAGATATCTTTCTTCTATCCTTCAAAAACAGTTTCTTCTAAATCCATTTCATTTCTTATATGCTGTATTCTAGATATCCTCATACTTCTTCGTAGTCCATCCATTTCTGTTGCCATTATTCGTTACCGCACTTTTCATTGATGGTACAATTTTCTGCACCATATGCACTCTACTACACTTTTTAAAATTGTTTGTTTTATCAGATGCCTACTCCATACGACACTATTTAAAGATCTAATTGCCCTCCTAGACTGATTCACCCTATGATTAATATCATTTACGCAGGTACCAGTTTTGTCAACAAAAGGACTTGGATACTTAAATTTGTCTACACATCAACTCTCGTGTTATTTAATTTTAAATCCTCTTCCTTCCTAGCAACAGTCATTTATGCTGTTTTATTTGAGTTTACTTTCAACCCGCCTATTTCAAATAAATTTACAATTTTACGGATCGTATTGGGAGTCTGTCCAGTTTTTCAACTGCCATTTTATATAACATTAATTATGCTTTTAAGAGACTTAACCTAGTATTGGAAAGTTTTTAATATAGAGTCAATGAACAATTCAATGCCACAGCCGGGATTTGAACACGGTTCTCACGTCCCCCGTGCGGTTGCTCTAACCATTGAGCTACTGCGCAACATTCCGGTAGGACATTGAATTATCCAATTGACTCAAGTTGTTTCCTAGACTTTATACTCCCTTTATATGTCTTTATATTACTTTATATGTCACTTTATACTCAGTTCTCAATATCAGTTTTTGTTTTTCAATGTCTGTTTCTTTTTATGTAGTTCACCTTCATTGAGAGTTCACTTCACTAATGTCACTTCACAAGCTGAACTAGCTCAGTTCTCCGTTACTTCACCTCCTTCGTGACGCAGCGTCTTCACGCCGGACGGTTTACTTCACTCGGGAGTCGAACACAAGACTTCCACAATCGTCACTCCGCGGTAGCACTCCCTGCACGTCACAGAAGCCGTCACCAAGTCGCTCGAAGAATCGCTCTCGATATCGCTCGTGAAACTCGCCCACCAACTCGTTTCGACTTCATCTTGCGACTGACTTGACTGGCACTGACCGACTGCCCGCGAGAGCGGTCGCTTATATAGGCAGTGGAATCTCCACAGAAGGTTCTCGAAACTACTAGAACTATTTTGACACACCTTCTGGAGAAGGGGAAAGATTGTTTGACTTGGTCCGCTGGGCTCTGACCTCCTGATAACCTTGGGCCATAGGTACTGCTTCACAATATATTCTATACAATTCTTCTCTTGTCCTATTATGACACGTCATCAAATAGTAGACTGTGCATGAAATGACTGCCTATGTTTGGTCCCATTCTTCGGCATGCTTTATTCCAATTTCCTAATATTCTTCTAAAATATCTTGAACAATACTGAGGATATCCTATATCCTAGCCTTAAACCTTCTGTTACAGAAAACTCGATGATAACCACTTTGCAATTATTACAGATATTTTACAGTCACATATTGGTTTTATAAAATGGATAAGCGATTTGGTAATATTAAATTTTATCAATAACAGTAGCAATAATAACAATTAAAATACAACAGTAAAATAAAGGAGGTTTGTTTACTGGTAAGAAAATAAATCGATCATATTATTACGCAAATCTAAGTGTGACGGATCGCATGCTACGAGGGAAATCACATCCGTGGCGTGGTAACAGAAGAATACATAGAAATCGAACAACAAACTTGTGACGACTTGAGAAGTCAATTCCGTGCCGTGGTTCTACTTTAATGCTTTCTCAGATTCATGTAGTGATTTAGGCAGAGCGCCAAACATGCTTCGTGGCAGTTCGAAAAAGTTTACAGAACGTTTCCAATAGTGAGGTTTACAAAATACCAGAACGAAAATTTCGCACATTGGTTATTAACCAAAACTCGTTTAATAATCAATAACTTCTGATGATTCTGAAGCTTCACATGGTTTCTCCATCCACTATCGCCCAATTTTATATACCTTCTACAAACTATTCTTCAAAACCTAATTTTTCAACCAACTTCATATTAATTAAGATATAACATTTGCAGAAATATTTTGATTACACATTTCGTTATAGCTGCACGGTGGATGCAGGAAACTGAAGCGACAGTCAAATATTTAAAAGCGGGTCGCTATATGCTGACCTTAACATCCAATGCTCTTTCCATCACATCGCGAGAAATAAATGAATGATGACCATTAAAGAAAGCGACCAAGTACTGAAAAACTTAAACCAATAACCGCCAATATTTCGGAAATATATTATGTGTGAAGGGGACCGATCTGTATGCTTTCCATATGCAAAGCTCTCAACAGGATTTTTTAACTTTTTACCACATCTTATATCAGTATAACGTAGTACAAGGTTTGGTGCATGCATACAGTCTGTTCGGCGACGTTTTAGCTAGTGGGTAGAGGGGAACCTTCCAAGCAGGTAAGGGTTTAGCAACTGAAGATATACTGTTTACTTGATCTGAGGCAAGTGAGGTTTAAAGACGCGGAATAGTGAAAGACTGTTGGCCGTTTTTCACTGTATGCGTCACGCGCGGCAGGAGTTCTTCAAATTTGTACCCCTTCCACCAGCTTACCTGAGGGATAAACCACCCCAACCCCACCCCACTAGCTAAAATGCCTCTGACCAGATAGTATTAAGTCATTTCTGGATTATTCATTTTAAAACACAAATTCCTTTGATTTTATAAAATACTGCTTACGATGCAATTTTCATAACTTTTAAACAACATTTGGCTATTCTCCTTATTGAGAAAACAAGTGCTAATAAATATACTTTTAATTGTCTAATTGCTTTTTAAAAATAATTCTGTTCAATTGTGTATCGTTTTTGCAAAAAAAAAAAAAAAAACTGTATGCTTATCAAACTTGGATGAGCTTGGTGATGTAACACATTTGCTTCACACTAATAACTACGCCGCAAGTTTCATTCTAATAACCTAAAAATAGCATCGTAAGGAGCATTTTAAATGCTGGAAAAATGTCTAAAATATTGCATCCGAGAAAAGCGCACTGGAAAATCGCTCATACTAACAACTTTATGTATTTTTCATAAAATAGTCTGCATTTTTACTTAAAATGTAGAATTTAGAAACTGGTTGACGTAAGAGCACCAAAGATTTCATAAACACCTCCAACAACTTATAAAAAAGTGTTAGAAATATCGTAAAAGCCTCAAATGTGAACTTAGCCCTCCTCTCAGGGTTACTTAAATCACCTCGCAAGTTCTTCGTTTTCAATTTTATACAAAAATATTTATACAAAAATTTACCTAGAAAATCGTACTATATAATAAATTAAAAAGCCATATTTGCATTTTTTGTGGATTTTTTACCAATGCTCATCGATTTGCCTCCTTAGAGAAATCCACAATTTTTGTGTAGTAATGTTTTTGTTTGTCTCTTGTCGCTTACCCGATAAACAAAATTGTACAATATTTCTTTCAAATTAAGAGGACTTCACAGGCTATTCCCAGAAAATTCAAGATAAATATAGACTTTATTGTTATCTTAAATTTATGATGCATAAATAAACTCTTAGTTATTTTTAAAAAAAATAGCTAAACATTTCCCGTGTGAAAGCTAATATGGTTAGAGGATTTTCTTGAAGGTTTTCGTGTTAATTTTCGGAAGATACTGAAGTAAAATACGAAGTTTAGTATTTACCACAGAACATACACACACACGCGTGCGCACACACAAGGATCTTCTACTAATTTTTTATTCAGGGTGCCCCAAAACATGTACTCTCGCCGAAATCTCGATATCGAACTTTTGGGTGGAATGCAATGCTGCCTCTACCTCTTAGGACGTGGTAGAGAAAGTAATAATGCGTAATAAATAGTAATAATAACAATAATCATCTTGTGGCGCTATAGCACATAAAAGGCCCTTACCTGCTAACCCGAATACCGGCCTCACGCCCGGTACCCATGGCAGAGGTGGGCGATCATCCAACCGATACGGGGAGGTGATGTGGCCAGCATCACGCATCCCCCAGACGAAAGTTGATCTCCGTGGCCGGGAGCGCTGCTTATCGCAGCTCCTCACCTTCCTCCTGATGCTGAGTGGGAACCGGTTTTATACCCGGGACTTTATATCTTCACGGGTTATATCGAACCCGTACGAATTCTTGGCCGGAAATCAGAAAACCACGCTCTAGCCCACAGCGCCACGGCATAGGATAATAACGCGTTATGGTAAAATATAAGTTCATACGGCATGGAAGAGAAATCACAGCTTGTCGCCAGCCTTAGCCCTTGACATTTTAATTGTGTTTTTCCTTTATAAAACCTGCACCACTGGTATTTTTTTCCCATACCCAAAGGGATGAGTTACCGTGAAAAGGGACTATTGCGTGGGAGCTAGGAAATTGCAAACATTAACCGGCACATATGTTAACAATTTATCTTAAATTGATATATTCGTTAACAATTCTTTGGCCAGCTTGCTTTAACATTTTACAAACTAATATGCTCAAATACAATATGATATACTCTTTCACTTTTCCACATTTATGGTTGCTATATTAATTTAAAGATTTTATGTAAGAGCAACGAACACAATAAAGTTACGTGAAATGTGAAACTATAAACGCTTCTCCTGTAAAAGAATCTGGAAACACGAAGAGTTAAACATTGAATTTCAAAGCTTACCAAACAAGTTTAAACATAATTTGGAAAGGCCAAAAAACCAGTTTGGTGAATTATGCCGAAAATCTCGCTATTACGACGTGTAGTTGTTACCGGCTCGGTCACTGGCCGAAGAGCGACTGCTGGTGCCTGCCCAGGAGTTGCTGGAGCCGTCCACGAGCATTATGGCGCTGGCGTCAGTGGCGTGTAGCAAACCAGCCAATGATGACTATCCATGATGCTTTACGTAGTGGAGTGATGTATTACGTCGCTCATGGCGATATGTTCTTCGAAGCTTTTAGATGTTAACTTTCTCTGTCGATGAATGACGTCATCTCTCTGAAACATTGTGACGAACTTTAGGCTGGTTAAATAACCCATGACCATGGGGGAGGTGAAAACGGCACAACCTCTACTACTCATGTAACACCAGGTGGCGTTATTCGTGCGGATGATACGCTGGTTAATGGTCTCTTTAATATTACTTACCCTCATATTATAAAGTTCCATTCTTCGAAGAACACTTGAAAACAACTAAATGACAAAATGCATGTAAGAAAAAAGTTATTATTTTGAAGCTTTAAATAGTTTGTGAAGAATTTTAGAATTGTTTGCAAAAAAAAATTAAAAATCCTTCTGTGTAATGATAAATTAGAATTGTTTATCAATACGAACAGAGGTGTGAAATTACGGATAATATCGTGTTGCACCAAGGTCTATGTCTCCCTGACCCTTTTTCCAGGAAAGTTGTTATACCTTTGAGATATACGACGGGTTGCTAATTACTTTCTTAATAAGTACTGATATTACGCCGATAAACAATCCGTTTTCAGGCTTCATCTAATTTATATTACTGGTTTATTACTCAATATGTATTCCATGTACAGCAACGGAACCGCGAGCTGCGAGTTACTGAACATTTCTGGAGACAAAGCACTGACGAAAACCTTTTCCTGCAAATCAACTTTAAAACTGTCAGCAAACAGAACTGTTAGGCCCAAGACTGGATGAATGTGTGAGAAAAAGTCTATGTTCCTATGAAAATTGGTGATAGTCATTATAAAAAGTTAAAAATTAGTTTTTAAAATGTTTAAGATGTGTAGTTATATCCCAAACTTTCAGTTACCTTCATTAATTAATTATAGTATAACAAATGAGTAAAATCCCTCTGTCTACGGACTACGCGATTATTCAGGAGGGGTAAATCGCCCCCACTCTACTTGTCTTTTATCTTTAGCTACTGAGTTCCAAAGAGGTGTCTTGGAGAGGAGATGGGCTGATGCGCGGGAAACAAGTATCACGTCACTGGTGTGAACACAACAATTTTATAGTGTAGAAAAATGTAATAGGACCTTGTTTGCATTGTGATAACTCAAAAACTAAAACCTTTATTCCAATTCTGTAGGAGGTATGTTAAAGAGCATAGTTTAGAGATGATGTGTGATTGATCTCCCTGTAAAAAATTAAAGCCGCTAGTTTTCTTTGTAAAACTTCAATTGAGATAATTTATATTATGAAAATCAATCAGCGAGGAAATCTTTTCCTTGAAGAGGTAGATGGAGTGACGGCAATGAAATATGCTAAAACGTGTGAATTAACTTTTGGGATATATCCCATGATAATACCGCATGTATGTGAAATGCTATCGCTAGTTATATGCAAACCTTTATTTTTACTCCCGCTGCACCTTATTCTTTGCATGGCCTGTCACAGCAATCTACACACACAGCATTTTTGTTGTAATACTCTTGTGTCTTTAGTCCTGCCTCTACAGTTGGATAGTTACAACAGTGGATTGATAAACGATTTTGTGAAAATAAAATAAAACACGGGCTAGGCGAAATTATGACGTGTGGTGCTTAAGCAGCGATTCAGAGGCAGAGAGTAGGCGAGGCATGCTCGCCCAAGGAATTAAGAGAGGGAGAATACGTGACTAGGTGTGTCACCCCTCCCAGGAGTTTTTCTAAGTTGCTGAACTATTATTTCGGCAGCAAAGCTATAATTACTGTGCGGTCCAAATCTCTTGAGGTTTCGTGACAACCAATACGGAGTGAACGCGCGGTTGCCAAACTTCACTGCGTCAGAACGTTGCACGTTTGTTATAAATGCCATCGCAATATTCCCTTAAAAACTAAACGAATACAAGAAGACACAATAACGGACGTGTAATACGCAAATAGAGAAATAAAAACCATACCTTTCTATGCGTCCTTTGTTATTCAAGTGGCACAGTTAACGGCATATCCTTTTTCGCTTCCCTACACGTACGTGAAACAGTTGGTGTACATAATGAGCACGTCTCAGCTGTAAGTTGTTGATATTTGATGAAGTTAAGATTTTTGTTGTTTTCTTCGTTGGCATACTTTTTAAAGAAATTGTACACGCCGAAGACAACAGCCCTAACCTTACTGCTAAATCCATTGGTGTTAATGGGCTTATTAAGCAACATTTTCATGAAATAGTTAACTTAATAAATGTTAGAACAAATCTGAAAGAACTGAGTAGCTATACTGCAGCTGAATTCACATCTGAGTCGCTCTTAACCTTCCATTAAGTGCGCTGTAAAAAGTACTCCAGCAGTATTTTTGCTTTGTCAATATTTTAACCCAGAGTTATCGTGTCAATGGTGCAATGAATTCCATTGTTGATACCTCCTCGAGAATGTGATGGGAGTTGGTGATTCTTTGCTTAAGGTTCTCAGTTGACTTATTCTGTATATAGCGTTTGTTGCTGTAGGTCATTCCAAGTAACGAGGCGTTGAATGTTGCAAATATTCTCAACACGTTCCTCTAATGTAACGGTTATTTGCTTGGTTCTAGAACTCGGCATTATGCGCTTTGGTTTTCCAATGATATTATTCTGTAAAACAAAATCATACATGACGTTTATTAAAAAAACATCATGTATGGTTTTGTAGAGCTGCATCAGAGGGCTTTGAAAGTATCATGAACGTGTTTGTAGCTGGATTAGAAAACCTCATGGGATGATAACTACGAGTATTTCTAAATTTATTTAGGACCTGGAGAACTGCACATTATTAAGTGATAATTACGTCTATGACATAACGATATATAAAATAACTATGAGAGCAATTGACTTATTACTATTACAAGCATGACTAAAACAAAGTCTTCGTTTAAACATCTCAAAAGATAACTATACATTAATGGAGAACCATTGGGCCTAAAATATGATTATTTTTTGTAGCCTCTAGTTCCCAAAGTCGCGGGTTCAAACCCGGCGGAGGGCGATGGATTTTTTCGGGCGTTAAAATTCTTAGCGTGGCTTCCTTTGGAAGGGAAGTAAAGCCAGTGGTCCCGTGTCGTATATTTACGGCACATTAAATAACCTCAAGCCTGATAAAGAGGCCTCTGAGCAAAATTACCGGTCTTTCACGCCCAATATTGAATGGGACGCTAAGAACCATAGTAGTTAAAGAGCGTCCATAAATAAAACTCAATTTAAAAAAAAAATACTGCTGCTATTCGCTAGTGCCGTATTAATAGACTCGCTTCAAACGTCAAGAGGTAAGAAAGTGCTGTACCCCAACAAAGAATTACATTGCTTATTATGAAATGTAATGCTTCAAATCATGCCTTATTAACGCTCAAAATGTGCGGCTACAAATTATTTCAAATGAAGCTACTTGATTTTGCTATATTTATTCCTCCATGCTTATACGTACGCAAGACAAATCAGCTGTTTCAGCTGATTTTTACTTTTTCTACAGAACCTATGGTAGCAAGAGGAAGTAGGTACTGTATTTCATTCAAGAATTCGAAAGCGAGTTTTCACTGTAAATACACGTTTTGAAATCCTGAAGCATTTTCGAAACAGGTCTCTCTGTGTGTGCGAACAGCACAAGTAAAAAACATCAATAAACTTAATATTTTAGTTTTGCATTTTCCAAGGGTATGACACGGAGAAACTTGCGTAATTCCATCCATCCCAAACTACCCTTTACGTATAAGAATTTTGGTTATTTTTTCTTTTCTTAAAAACCCCTCTAACGATTCTTTTTACCAAATATTTGTGACATTAATACGACAAATAAACTGCATATCTTAAGTTTTCTCGGAATAGTCTTTGAACACCTCCTTACTTTTAGCGAGTACTAGATAAACGTTTTAGACCAATCGAGATAGGAAAAGCATATTTCAGAAAAACTTAAAGGTCATTAAAATACATAGTTTCTCAAAAATAACTTTTTCCCTAACGTCAAACCGTTTTCGAAATATTTCATACCATAATACTTTTATATTTTGCCAAGTTAAGGGCATTTGACAGAAATAGTTTGATAATTCGCGACTAATCTTTTTTACCTCCATGGTCTCAAGAGAAAGAAAAAGAGTTGTAACAGCTCACTGCCTTGCGTATAAGCATGTAGAAATTATTAATTCTACTAAAGTTGAAATCATTTCTAGCCTACCATTTTATCATCGTGACGAACATAAGGAAATGGAAGAATCGTGTTTCATATGAATAGTACTGAAATTGCAATTAAGGAGAGTCATGTAACTGTACAATGTTATATGTTTTTATTTTTGATGAGATTATGCAGGAGGGAAAAAAGAAGAATGTCAAATGCTCAGATATACTTACACATGGGAATGTGTAAACATACGACGCGAAATATTTCTAAAACCTTAAGAAAAACAAGTATATTGATTGCTTTTTATATCTACATTTTATATAGTGGTAAGTCTTTACTCTATACCTTATGGTTTCAAGTTACATAAATTCGCTAACAGTAAAGATGACCTCGTAAGCCTTAGCTAGAAAATTCAATAAAATTCAGTTTTGTTTGCCATTCTAATATTTGATTCATTAGATGAGCCGCTTTTGAGAAAATCTATTGCCGAGCTGTAGAGAAATCAAAAAATGTTTCACTGATAAGCTGCATCGTACAGAAAAATTCTAAAACACAATTCCTGGGAACATTTTATGAATTGCGTACCTATTTCCATAAGCAATACAACATCCAATGAGGAAACCTTTCAATTATTAGCAAATGTGGGGTAGAGGAGGAATATATTTTTCGAGAAACGTGCAAATTCCCTTCTGATAAACTCGTTCATATTCATTGGGATAACAAACTGTTTTACTTAAAAATGTCCCTGAAGAATAAGCATTAGTATTAGATAAAAATAAAGTGAATTTAGTTTCCCCATTTTCTCCTTGCTTGAACTTTTGTATGTTGGTATATATGTGCATATGCGTATAACGCATAAAATTATTACTTTACGTAAATACATAGTTCTACTAATATTTTGTGAAGATTTGTTTAATCGCTTCCATGCTGTACGTAGGGCCTTACTAGTTTAAGCGGGCTGTGCTTTCTTAAACCCCGTTGAGTGACAGCTCCTTCCTAATTAACCTCATTAGCCGAATCCCTAATGGAAACTGATCATCGGCGCATTACGAATACACCAGAGCTTACAACTTGCCGTTAACTTTAGTGTTTGAATTCTTAGATGCTCTTTTTTGTCAGCTCATTAACTTCTTTCACTCGAGCAATACCGCTCGGCGTTAACTGCGTGGATGACAGATGTCACTGAAGAAATCGTCTGAATATTCTGGGGGTTTAAATAGCTCATGTGAAGTGGTGGACTCTGAAACAAGAAATCTTATGTGTTACACTCACTTGACGTTCTCTACCCTTATCATATTCTTTTATTTAGCTTCCACAAACTATTACTGCAAAAGCTTATTCTGTTTTCTATTCAAAATAATTGAGTTAAACGTATGCATAAATAGTATCTTTACACACTTCATTATGTTTCCTTATAGGTATAAAGCGACAACAATAGTCAAATGTTTGCAAAGTGGTCGCTATGATAAACTGGCCCTCGAATTCCGTGTTCCTCCCATTCATTGCGAGAACCCACTGAAGATAGGCAGTATATTTTCTGTGTAGTAGGTTTCTTCCCTCTTTCTTGTCTTTTTCTACGCTTTTTTTACTTTCTCTACTACATATATTAAGTAGGAGAAGTATTGTATTCCACCCAAAAATTCGATACCGAGATCTCACCGGAAATATATGTTTTGAGACCCCCTGAATCAAAATAAAGCATTTTTGGAAACGTGTCCGTGTGTGTCTCTGTGTGTCTGTGTGTGTGTGTGTGTGTGTGCGCGTGTGTGTGTACGTGTGTGTCTGTGTGTGTGACTGTGAACAACATAACTCAGAAACGAACAATCGGATAAACACCAAACTTGGTATTTAGGTTCAGTATCTTCCAGAGATGCGATACGTAGGTTTTCAAGAAAATCCCCCTACCCCAGATTACCCTTTACATGGAACATTTTTCGAAAATTTTAATTTTCTCAAAAATGGCTCTAACGACTTTGATTAAAATATCATATGTAAGATATTTTCATGACAAATGAAATGTATATCTCGAATTTTCTGGAAATGTCTCCAAAAGTGTTCTTGATTGTGAACGACCTTTGCATAACTGGTAAACCATAAGAGATAGACAAAATTTTACAACATAAAAATGTAGATCGCGTTAAAATACACAATTTATGTCATATACATTTTTTGTTATTGAGTGAACCATTTTCGAGATATTGCTTGTTATTCCCTTAAATTTTTCAATACTTTTTCTCAAATTCCTTATTCATTTTTTTGTCTGGTAATGCAAAGAGAATGGAATACTCCACATAGCAACCAGCTCTTAAAATATTTGACTATCGCTTAAAGCCTAGCAATTCCCCTTGTATCTACAAGAAAATTAGCAATAAGATTAACATCTCGATATCTCGATTAACATGAAGCATATGGAGAATAAGCGTTTGTAAAAATAGTTTGTACAAGAGTAGAGAAAGTCATGTGAGTGTACTGACACATCAGATTCTTTTTCTAAACATGACGGCCTCGCCCCACCTTTGAACCAGAGCCTTCTGTTAGCAAACATTAGGAGGGTGAGAAGCAACGTAGCTAAATACTGTATGTTTCCTGTATTTCCTTCAACTTCGTCAGTCTAGATTGTTTGATGTTGTAAGTTCGCAAATCGGTGAAAAATAAAACTAGATCCGTCACTGGAAGAGGTGCTAGGTTACGGAAACGAACATTTCATGTGTGCCACCCAAGAATCGCGTTCTATAGTTTAAGAAACACTAAAGACTTGGCAACTGTGAGGTTATCTTTAAACTGCAAATTGTAAAAACAACCCTAAAAGCTCTACCGACTAGGACAGTCAAGGTCTCATGTTTTGAAAAATACTGTAACTTGAAATTTAATGTCCTTTAACCTAGTAGGCAACACCGAAATTACTAGCGCGTGCGATTATAATTTTACACAGACTTGATAGGAAAATAGATAAATTAATTGCAATAAATAATGTGCATATATTGAATCAATGTATATGGAAGAAGATAGGGTTATAACTTTGTAGGTGAATAAGGAAGTCAGTATCAGGCACATTACGGGTTCAGAAAAACAATTCATTAAAGTCCATAGAAGCTAATGCAATTAAACGTTCCAGCAAACTCAACCCAACAAAAAATACATTAGCTCAAGGTTCAGATAGCTAGAATTCAAGAAATTAAGAAATAGGAGATGTGTGAAGCTGCACGCAGGCCAGTTCGAAAAATGAGAAAATGAAAGAATTCTTAGAATTTGGTAGTAAAAGAGTAAAGGTTGTGTTTCATATGTGTAAGTTGTGGCAAAGTATAATGTAGGAACCTTGGTAGCTTAGTTAATAAAAGAGCTAAAATTAGCGTCGTATACAACCTTAGGGGCTTACAGTCTTTTACGGTGATAGGCAGTTCGTGACCCCTAAGACCGCGCTGGATTATCAGTTACGTAGCGGTAGACATGAAGGTTTTTGTCGGTAAGAATTTTAGCGACTCACGGCAAGTTACGCTTCTAAGTTTCTTTTATTGCAGAAAGAGTTACTTTAAATTGCAAAATTTATACTGCAGAAGTTAGCAGGTATAATAGTTAAATTCTTATAGCTTTTAGTACTACGATTCATAATCAGTTACGTGCTTTATCCTCAAATGTTGCGCAATTCGCTTCAGTAGCTCAAATTTTAGATCACTAGTATAAATTTGTAGTATAAATTTCACAGTCAATAAACTTGGTTGTCCTTTCACACGACGCCCGAACATACCTTAAGAGAAAGATATCGTAGCCAACTACTGTAGTAGCAGATATTAGAGACGATGTCAAAAGTTGACAGCGGCCATTCGTCGTCATAGGTCATATCCAACGCAGTATAGTTTTGTGTATCTCTAACTGTTTACCATTTATACAAAATACCTTCCGAATGAAGAAGGCTTCACAGTCTATTACCAGAACATTCTAGATATACTTTTTATTTGTTATGTACGAGGGCGGATCGAAAAGTAACGCACAGCAATTTTTTTCTTCCTCGCTATTGCAGCTATAATGTTGTAATTTCACACAGATATAGTTTGAAAGTTTCACTACACAGGGTATTTTTTTCATGTGCAGCTCTAGCGAGAGAAGCGTGAACTACGCAACAAAGATGGCGCGCATGTTACTGTCGTCCACACGAAAAGAGCAGAGATGTGTGGTTCGATATTTGTGAGCCAAAGGGCATAAACCGAGTGATATTCACAGGGATATACGTGTATGGGGGTGATTGTATGGTCCGTAGCAATGTCTCCAGATGCTGTGTATTCTTCCTAGAGGGCCGTGTGAACCTTGGTGATTCGCCACGTTCCGGGAGGTCGTTAACAGCTGCAACCCCGCAGAATGTCTGAGGTATTGAGGCGAAAATTTTGAACGACCCGCGTGCAACTACGAACCTTATCGCAACAGTTCAACATTTCCTACGGTGCAGTGTACGATATTGTTCCCTGACGCGTTGAAATTTCGTAGTTAGTGCTCACTGGGTGCCTATGAACCTGACAGACAATCACAAGGCCCAGAGAATGATGAGCTTGGATCACCTAACGCGGTACACCGCAGAAGGACATGCCTTTCTGAAAGGAATCGTCACTGGTGATGAGTCGTGGGCGTACCACTACACGCCCGAAACCAAGTAAGCAAGTATGGAGTGGAAACATGACCGTTCCCCAGTGAAGAAAAATTCAAAGTGACTCAATCTGCTAGGAAAGTGCTTGTACGGTGCTTGGGATATGCATGGTGTTGTATTGGTGGACTTTGCCGAACACGGAACCACTGTTAATGCCGCAACCTACTTGAAAACTTTGGTGAAGTTGCATCGTGCCCTTCGTGACAAACGCCACAGCATGGATACTGACGATGTAAAAATTCTTCATGACAATGCTCGGCCCCATGTTGCTGCTGCTGTTCGTCAGAAAATCACCAAATTTTGTTTGGGAGGTGCTTCAGCATCCACTATAAAGTCGGGACCTTACACCGTTAGACTTTCACTGCTTGGTCACACGAAGAAATTCCTGGCCGGCCAACGCTTTGCGACAAGTGCGGAAGTGAAATCAGCAGTCCGCAGATGGATATACTCCAAGGAAACGGAATATTGAAACTGGTATCACGATGAGAGAAATGCGTTAAGAATCTTGGTGACTATGTCGAAAAATAGGTAAAATCTGTAAGTTTTTTTTGTGATTTTTTGATGTATTAACTATTAAACCTTTTTTTGTAAAAAAATTGTTGTGTGTTACTTTCGAATCCGTCCTCGTAAATATTTTATTATGGTATTTTAATCAAAATCGTTAATGGTATTTTATGGGAAAATGAAAAATATTGAAAATTTTTCCATGTAGTAGTGTGGATGATTTTATTGAAAATCTTCTATCATCTTTGTTTAATCCGAACATAAATACCAAGTTTGCCGTTTATCATTTCGTTTTTGAGTTATGCTGTTTTGCAAACGTTAATCTCTATCGGCATGAAGTAGAGAGAAAAATATGGTTTTGTAATAAGTGTTTTAAAGGGATATAAACATGAACTATAATGTCCGGAGGAAGTAATAAGAATTAGCATTTTTTCTGGTAAATACCACTGAAAATTGCAAGTTTAATTTTGTTGGTTTTTTTCTAAATTCCTTTACGTGGGTTTTAAGTTTGTGTCACTTTTGGATGTTTATTTCAATATTTTTTGTATTTTTTGAGAGCTTGCTTTATTAAGAAGTTTGCCAAAAGGGTCATATTACTGATCAATATGGAATCTAAGTAATATACATTTAAAACTAATAAATTATCCATAATTAAGCAATAAATCAATTAGTGCTCGGTATGATATGTAAAAAGCTTAAACACTATATAAATCTTGAGGGCATTTATACAAAATTGGTTATTATGATATTAAAACCTAACCCTTGGTTGATTCTTACAAAGAACGAGTTAAGTTTTCCGTTTAAAATATGTACTTGGGCTATTATTAAGAAAAATAATGCACATATCGAAAGTATAGCTGATAAAACACATTACAAATAAACTTGAATCTATAATTAAAATCGTTTTATCTAACTCATAAAATTTTTCAGTAAAGTAAATGTAATCAAAAGTAGCGTTAGCTTTAAGCTACACTTTTATTTTTAGTTTTAAAATAAAAATATTTAATTATTTATGGGTGTAAATACGCATCAATTAACAGGGGAACAATAGAAGTGGTTGTACTGAAACGTGAAACTTCTCTCGTCTTGAAAAATCAGCGATCCTCTTTCCTCTTGCATAGCCATTTGCATGAATTCCTAGTAGTCGTATTTAGATTTCGATGTTTAAGAAAACTAAGCTATTGAGAGATCCTTTCTTTAATAAGCTTAACAAGTACTCAACTGGACTCTCATTTCGTCGATTTTCCTTCTATTCAAAATCATAAAATCGAAGGTTTTTTTTAATGGATCCTACGCACTTTTCACTTTATGACATGAAGAACCACCTTGCATAAACATGCCCTCGGTAGAGGCAGCCATTCCTTTAATAATGGGAAAACACGCTCATCACAACTCCTGCTTTACGTCAACATGTCCTACACAGCAGTTTTTGCTGTATACGAACTGAAATTACACTCTAAATCATTACTCTTTTTAACGGTTGTACACCCGCTTCCATTTATTCCGTCTCCGCAGCTTTGTGAGGCATTCTACTGACCTTCACAGTGTTTACCTTTTATCGTATGCATTGGCGTCCTGTTTTACGTGCGCAGCTCTAGATTATTCGCATATGAATATACAGCTTTGATCTTTACAATTCTTCATTTATACTTTGTTAAAAAATATATAAGCAATTTAACCATGTTTTGCACAATATCACCTCATAAAAATATTTTAAATGGCAACATAATGTAAAAATGAAATATATTATACCTTTTACTCTCAAAGGGGATACATTTACCAGACATTATTGGAATCATCTGTCCAATCCAAACACACAACCGAATAAAACACTGTTTTACATAATTTATCCATGAAAAGGTATTTTAATGACAATATCAAGATGTTCCAATATGAATATAGGGGTTTTAAGGCCTTTTAGTGTTTATTACATTTAACTTACAATTATAAATAATACATCAAATGAAAAAGCAACTCAAACAGTTTTTCCTACAAGTGTTCAATGTGCGCACCATTCGTCACACGGCACACATCCAGTCGATAGGCGAGTTCTTCCCAAGCCTTGATCAGTGTGTCTAGAGTAATTGTTGCAACAACTGCTTGAATCTGTTTCTCGAGTCGGGTAGGTCAGCTGGTAGCAGAGGTACATACAGATGATCCTTTATGAACCCCCCAAAGGTAAAAGTCGCATGGTGTCAGATCGGGTGAACGTGGAGGCCATGTGAAATAAGCTGTCATCCGCCCCCTTGCGGCCAATCCAGCGGTTGGGTACAACGTTGCTTCACCAATCGCGTACTGATGATGTAGTGAGGCGGCGTACTATCTTGCTGCCAAATAAAGCTCTCTGGTTTAACTTCTTACAATTGAGGAAAGAGCCATGGTTGTAGCGCATCAAGGTAAGAGACGCCAGTTACGGTTGCTTCACCGAAAAAGAAAGGCCCACACATTTTCAGCCGGGATATTGTTATATACCGGGGCGAGGCCAAAAGGTTTTGCAGCTAGATATTAAATTTAGTTACCCCGACATAAACACTGGAAGACGTACACTCAGAGGCAGCGAGAGGACCCCGAACTTCAACTGTACATTCTGAAGCAGGCGTGGGATATTCATAACAAAATACACATAATTTCACATTAGCTGGGGTTTATTATAAATGTACCTTGGTGGCTCTGCATCATTCACATAAGATTACAGAACAGACATTGGAGGAAATGTTACACACACACGATCCACGCAATCTAAATACACAACCACTCGCCCTGAAGAGACACACACGACTGACCCACGCTGCTACTAGTCTGACGCACTAGACAAAGAAAGTAACTTCCCTCCCTTTCCTCTCTCCATCCCTTGAACAGATGGGGAGAGAGATGTGCCGCGTTGGACGTAAAACAAATCCAGTCAAAATAATTAGTTCAAGAATGTGATACTACAAAGCAATAATGTGTCCCCGTGACAATGCACTGACATACGCTACAATACGACACAAAAAACATTACATTTTGAGAGTCTCGCTGAATCTGTACCATCTCGTGGGGATAAGATGACCCACAGATGCGCACATTATGAGTGTTCACATTTCCACTTAGGTGAATTGTCGATTCATCACTGAAGACGACACGATCTAGAAAACCTTCATCTTCATGTAGCAACATTTCGTTTGCAAAGTTGGCACGTAAACCGTAGTCTGTAGACTTTAGAGCTTGTAACAACTGCAAACGACAAGAACTAGTTGTAAGCATTTCCTTAAAACTCTCCACACAGATGTCACTGGAACTCCTAATTCACGACTAGCCTTCCGAGCTGATTTCTTGGGGCTACGCGTGAAAGCTTCTCTCACTCGCTCAACACGTTCTTCAGCCAATCTTGGTCGTCCCGTACTCTTCCCTTTACAAAGACAGCCGGTGTCTTCAAACTGATGATACCATCTATGGACGTTAATATCACTTGGAAGATTACAATGGAACTTAATACGGAAGGCACGTTGCACTGTAACTACAGATTTTGTCCTTAAAAGCTTCAAAACACACAAAGCTTTTGTTGACTAATCGCCATCTTTGCTAATAGCGCTTTCTAACGGAAGACAGAGGAAAGAGTGCATGCGCATGCGTACAGGTGTACCCAACAAAATTGAGTTGCTGCTTCATTTAAGGTATGATTTATAATTGTAAGTTAAATGTAATAAACACTACAAAGCCTTAAAACCCCATTTTGAAACAATCATTATACTTTTTACTCTCAAAGAGGACACATTTATTAGACATTATTTTAGTAACCTGTCCAATCTTCATTATTTTTCAATGATTTTTAGCCGCCTAGAGGCCTAATCGCTTAGGTGTTGGCAGATCTCTGACTCTAAATGCAAAGTTCCCACATTTTATGACAGTGTATCCAGAGGGCGACGAGTGACTCAGTGCCTAAGCTGCTAAATCAGGTATTGGACAAGAATAGAGATTGGACAGATTATTAAAATAGTGTCTAGTAAATGTGTCCTTTTTAAGATTAAAGAGTATACATTTCAGTTTTACATTATGTTGTCATTAAAAATACTTTTCATGGAAAATTGTGGAAAATAGGGCCTTATTTGGTTATTTATTTACACTGGTTATTATATTAAGTGATGATGAGTAAAGCTATTGCTCAAGGTTGTATATTCATATGAGAATAACCTAAAACCCAAAACAGACCACCACCACCACCTCATTGTTATTCATAGCTGTGAAGGCCAGTAGAATGCCTCCCAAAGCTGCGGGGACGGCATAAATGAAAGCCAGTGTAACTCCTTACTTGAGCATATTGAGAGATGCTTACCTAACAGACTGCACTCTTCTGAATTAATTTTAATAGCGACGTAATCCTTCTTTTTCCTCCTCCTCCTCCTCCTCTTCTTCTTCTTCTTCTTCTTCTTCTTCTTCTTCTTCTTCTACGTATTAAGGATTAGATATTTGTCCCGCTCCGCATCAAGGTTATCAAAATTGGTCTCTCCTTCTCGTCCTTTGCCGTCTATATCCCGTCTACCGGTTGGTTGATGTAAAAAGGCTTGCTTTGGTAGTCTATTAGAAGTCGTCCTTCCAACCAGTTATACCAGTTTTCTTGATATTGTATATCTTCTCCATTGTTGATTTTATTCCTAATTCCGTCCTTATGTTTGCACTTCTCGCTTTATCTAGTACTGTTATTCCCATCAACGATCTCAGAAATCTCATTTCCCAAGTCTCTATTCTTCTCTTGTCCTCCTTTCTTAACACCCATGTCTCACTTCTATATAGTAATATTGGTTTTATGCAGTTTCAATATAATTTACTGCTTCATTGACTTCCCAATATCTCTCTTTAAGGCTCCATTTAATGAGTTATACGCAATAATTATTATTTGTGAATCTTTTTAGACACATGACCTAAAAATAGAACTTTTAACATAGCACACACGAAATAAAAGCTTTACATTATCACACTAATGCGATAACATTTTTATACCACTCCATTGTGACCAACTTTGGTTTTAAGTCCAATCACATGGCAATTTGTAGCGTTTTTCTTTTTGTCGATGGTGAAGTGGGTTTATTACCTGTGACAATATCGTTGTTGTTGTGCTCGGTCCAGCAGAGTTGTCACAGTTGTAGGGTCCAGGTTGAATCTCAGGGTAGACCCTTCTCTTCTCGGCTATGAAAAGTAATTGTGGGTAATGTACAAGGATACGGGATGCAGGTATATGGTGCACTTAAGGAAAAACACGATAATTCACTTTCTATAATGCTGTCAGAATCACTATGCCACTTACAAGTTTATTATGCCGCACTAATAAACATTCCCTTTGCTAATCTGCCATTCTTTTGTTTTTTACTTCCCCAACATACTCGTGTTCTTAACTAGGTTCTCGCGCGCCGATTTTTGATCTATCACTTGACTTCTTTGCAACGCCAGAAATAATCATATACTTAGTACTTCACTTGTTTAACTGCTTATAGATTACAATACTTTCCTATATCTTATTATTTTCTACCATTGATATAGACTGCGAGGAATTAAAATCTCGACTCGCGAAACCTAACTGTTACATGATTTCTGAACGCCACGGGACTCGACTTGTTACGCACAGATTCAGACATCGAACTCAGCTGACAAACCTGGACTAACTGACTTTTTCATTCCCCCACTAATCTTTATATTGTTAGCAGCAAACCTTTGTGATATCTGCACGTCGCCAATCTTTATCATCTTCTCATTGGTTATTTTCCTTTCTGCTATTTTATTGTGATTTCTCATTAGTTACTTCAAATATTTTGTATTTTTAACTGCCTTTTAAAAGACGTTGTGTATCCCCAACGGCTCGCCGAAACTCCTAACTGTAGATAACGACAATGCGTTACCCACGCCACCGCGTTTGAAATATAACAATGACTGGAACGGTCTCTAAACTTTATTTTCTGCGGAAAATCTTGCAAGTAACACTGCATGATTACGGGCTCATTTATTATTCAATATACACAAGGTTTATAACATAGTGGTAGTTTTCTACTGGATTTCTAATGGTGCTAATTTCAATTCTATAATGCCAAAGCTGTGGAATTTGGTCAATTTTGATTTCAGTTAATGTCTGATAATATATTAATGAGTGATATTTAACTATTTATTTTCTGACCAACAAATTACCGCCTCAATTTACCCTTTGTATTGGTACATGTTTAATAAATCGACTTGGTATGATTGAATTTTACATTTCATTATGTCTTTTTACATGGTTAATTTCTCATGGGGTTCGCATTATCTGTTTACAATACAAATCGTCATAGTAAATTTATCGCAATTCGTTGTAGAATTAACATATAACTTATAATGACAGCCTTGCGCTTTATTGTATCTAAAACGTTATACTTTTGTGTAGTATAACCTATATAAAGATTAAAAGAGGCAATTATGAATTCAGATGAAACTGAAATGGAAGAGCCAGGTAAAATTACAAAAGAAACAGTAACACCAGAGGCTGGCGCCGTAGCTCAGTCGGTAGAGCACCTACCTGTTGTACTAGGAATGTGTGAGTGACCTAATGATTAAAAAAACAAGAGTGCAAGAAATCCAAAGGCAAGAGTTACACGAGTTAACACCATTGCCAATAGGCAATAAGATCCAAAGGAAAGGCCACCGATAAGACCAATGCAGTTAAAGGCGGGGAACTAAAAAAAACACTACAACTACTTACCCTAAAAATCCAGAAAGCAGTGCGATATAAATTTTAGTAGTTTTATGGTCTACTAGCACATCAACATCATTAACATCTTGCTGCACACGAGTGTTTTTTCCTTTAAGGTTTTATTTAGGGTTGTTTTAACTTTGCTAGGTTTTATCACGACCTTTCATGTACAGTTGTTTGCATTATTGCATTACAGTATAATACTTGCACATTATGTATACATACAGGTTATGTTATACAAAGGAGTGTTGATCTCGGTTTTAACGTCATTTATCTTGTTTCAAGAATGAATATAAAATTATTTTATTGATATTTTCTAAACTTGAGCGCTGTCTAAAAACTAGTGTCGGCCACACTTGTTAAAAGTAGTTTTATTTTGTTCATAGGTTTGCGAAATAAACCGCTACTTTTAGCGCTATTATTCATACTATAAACTGTTATTGCACATCCTAGGTATTTAAAGGTATTCACCTATTGTATTATTTGATTATTTATTACTATTTTTACTCTTTCCTCTAGGGAAATGCTTGTACAAATGTTGGTTCCCCGTCCACGGAGGGGGAAAAATCTTTACTTGAAACATCAAAGGAAGCAGTAACGTAATGCTAAATTAAAAATTTGTGTTCGAATTGCTTTCTCAGCAACATCAGTAATGAAAATCATTGGTACGCATTTTCTATAGGAATTATTTTCGGATTTCAAAAATCTCTTGCTCAACTATGCTTGCCAATTGAATCAGACACCGCCAGTTTTTCCAAAAGGTAGGTTAAAAACCGGCGGACGGCGATGGATTTTGTTTCAAGCGTAAAAATCCTTAGCCTGGCTTCCTTCGGAAAGAAAGTAAAGCCGATGGTCCCGCGTCGTAGATTTATGGCACGTAAAAGAACCTCAAGCCTGATAAAGAGGCCTCTGAGCAAAACTAAAGGTCTCTTACGCTCAGTATAGAATGGGACGCTAAAAATCATGGCGGTTACAGAGCGTCCATAATGAAACTCACTTAATTTAATTTAACCGTCAGGTTTGCCGTTGTACCTACGATACATAAAAACTGTAACATTCACTGTTTACTTTCTCTGCTGCTTACCTATAGTATGTATGTGCTTATTTCTTTATTTGTGCTAAGTTATTTACACATTTGGGTTCTGCTGGGATTGGTCCTGGCCACTTTTCCCCAGACCTCCAATATTACATTCTGAGTTATATCTCTTATAATTAAATTATAAACTCTTTCTCACTCTCCCTCTTTTTACGTATTATTTTCAACTTCTCTGAACTTATCATTTCCATTTCTTTTTACATTCCACAAAAATTCTGCTAAACCTGTTACCTGCAGCCGATCCAAAAAGAATATTTATTTTATATGGTATTATTTTTTAGCGATTCCTCTTTAATAAATATTTTCCTCCATTCATTTATTTTGTTTTGCATACCAATAGAATGTGTATTTCATCTTCAGTTTCTGCACATATTGGGCATATTCCTTGTATAAAATCACCTGAGTCCTCTAAGCTTCCATACCCCTAGCCTAAACCATGTTAATCCTATAGTCAGTGAAAGAAGTATTGCATTCCACCCAAAAATTCGATATCGAGATTTCCAAGAAATAGATGTTTTGAGGCCCCTGAATCCAAAGAAAATCACTTTTAGTAAAACGTGTGTCCATGTGTGCGTGTGCGTGTGTGTGTGTGTGTGTGTGTGTGAGAGAGAGAGAGAGAGTGAGAGTGAGAGAGAACAGCATAACTCAAAAACGTAATGCCGGTTGAACACCACACTTGGAATTATGTTCAGCGTTTTCCAAGGATTCGACACGAAAATTTTCAAGTAAATCCCTCCATTAAAATACTGTTTGCAAGAAAAAAAGTTAATTATTTACTCAAAAATGTCTCCAATGATGTTTAAGATACTTGCACGACAAATAAAACGTATAACTTGAACTTTTTGCAAAGTCCTTTTCATTCGGAATGAATTCTGCATAACCAGTAAACCGTAAGCGAGAATCAAAAGCATGTCACACAAAAAAATGCATATCTTGTTAAAATACATAGTTTATATAAAATAGATTTGTTTTGGCATTAACAGTTTCCTAGGTAATTATAATTCGTTTGAATGTCAAGTACTTCATACTTCTTACATTGCTAAGTCATTATTCTTCTCGTGGTCATGCATAAAGAACGTAATTTCAAAGCCTGTGCAAAGCAAGCCTACTGTATTCTTCTTGTACCTTGTACCTGCAAAGTGTATAATAAAACCACTTCTGAAAATGTTTATTTCATTAATGCGTTTAGCAGATAGAGGAACAAGCTTTTGTAAGAATAGTTTGTAGAATAGTGGGTAGAGAAAATCATCTGAATGTACAAATCAGATGTTTTTAGATGTGCAATCAGCGGTAGAATTTAAATAATATGAGACTTCTGACACTTACTGGAGGTGTATGTTTCCATGGTAGTGTCCCGTCCTTTGTTGCTCCAGCCATTCCCTTTGCCTACAAGCTGAACTTTGAGAGGTAACCCGTTGCCATGGGTTTACTACTGCTCACTATCTTTAAGTTCCAACGAGCTGTTTACTATTTGGTGCGCTGCTAAACATCTGACACATGCTCTAACACAACATGGCAACGTTTCTCTCCCACTTCTCCGCTTAGAGTGAAATGTCGGGAGTCTCAAGTTGTTTAAATGGCACTGTACTATTATGCAAGTTCATTGGAGCAAAGAGAACGCTTATGTGGTTGTCGGATCTATGAGCTTGCTACATTGTGGCTCATTCAGAACATGATTACATAGTACCTGATGTGAGGAAGGTGCGAATGTATTTATTGAAGCTATTTACTTTCTGTAACTTGATTGCATTTAAAATATTATAATTTAAAATAATATATGGTAAACAATTTAATTTATTTACTTTCACGTCTTGTATTCATAAAAAACTTTTACCTCTTTCATTTGTTTTATTACTTTATTCGTTTTTATTCCCCATCTACTTATATTGCGTCTATTCGCTACGTGTTTACTTTTTAAATTTATTTTTTTTCTTAACAAACATTTTACTAGAGCTATCGTTGTGGTTTTCAAAGCTCTCCAGGGCCTATGACCTTCGGGAAATGCCTCATTCCACTAGGCGATTCTGGACACATTTCTGAAGTGGAGGCACTCAGCGGGCGGAATCCGTTGCCTCCGATGGTAGGGTGATGATGAGGATGGCGGTGGAATGAGAGGACCTACAGCTTTTACCGTGGATTTTGAACCACGTTGGGTCTTGGGGATGCTTCACCAGAGCAAGTCAGCGGTAAAGGTGTGGATAGGGCCGACTTAATATCGCCACTCCATATCTGGGAATCAAACTTCGAAACCTCAGCACGAGAACCGGAAGCGAAACCACTTGTGCTACTCCGGTGCCACTTCTTAGGTAAATGTGATCGTATTTATTGGAAGAGTTTACTTTCTGTAACTCTTAGTTGGATTTAAAGTATTAGCATTTAAAATAATATATGTGGTTAAAATTTTTATTTCATTTACTTACATTTTCTTCTTGTATTTATGGAGTATTTTACATTTTCATTTGTTTTATTACTTTATTTATTATTATACTTCCAGCTACTTATGTTGCGTCACTTCTGTATATGTTTACTTTATAAATTTGCTATTTTCCTCAAGGGCACATCGCGTCAAACACACTCATTTACATATGGAAGATATATCAGTATTTTAATGTGAATATTATCTGAACCATCAAAAGTGCAAGCATTATTTTTCACAGCACATTCTACAATACTTGGGGCAGAAAATATGTCAAAATGAATATAGCAGGTGCAAAGAGATGCATGCAACAACTATGTAAGTTCATTTATAGGAATTCAAATTTTAGGTTGCCGAAGTTCAATTAGATACCATTATTTATGGAATCATCCGTCCTGGTTAGTCTGAACTTATGTTGCATCCAGAAAATAGTATTTCTGATAAAAGGAGTGGATTAGTTTTTCAATATTACATTTTTAGTAAAGCTTACAGTTAATATGTAATTTAACAACTTTAGTACAACTTTTCAATGCATTAAATTATTGCTGCTTAATTACTCGAAAATTATGGCAAAACTGTTCCACTCATTTTAAAGTTCATATATGCTTTAGATTCTCAGAAAATTTCAGCTTATTGGGCGAGCATAATTGCACCTAAGTGTAAAAAATTTTAAGTTACCGAAAAATGCAAAAGGCTACAACCAATGTGCACTTAGTATTTAAATATGAACATGTATTTAATTGGGAATTTGACAACTATAAAATATGCAAAAGGTCGTAAATTATATACCAATAGATTCAGAAAAGAATTGAGATTTCAATATGAAAAGAAAAAAATAATTTTTTGAACTGATTTTGTGTGTGTGTGTGTGTGTGTGTGTGTGTGTGTGTGTGTGTGTGTGTGAAGAGTCTGAATCAAAAACGAAATGTTGGATAAATACAAATTTTGTATTAACTTTAGTGCCTTCCAAGGACGCGACACGATGATTTTCATAAAACATTCCTCTAACCACACTGCCCTTGACAGGAACATTTTTCGTTTTACTTGTTTGTCCCAAAATTAGCTCTAACAATTTTTATTAAAATACCGCATATTTAAGCTTTTTTAATGACAAATAAAATGTATATTGTGACGCAGCGGTTATTGTCCAAAGTTATCAGGAGATCGGCGCCGCTTAGTCGCAATAAATAAGATAACGGTCGCTTGCCAGCGTAAATACCGCGCGCGTTATCGGGATATAAGTAGTATTTTCTGAAAGATTTATCTCTTCCCTTTTCCAGAAAGTGTGTCGAAATAGTTCTAAAATGTTCGAGAACCTTCTGTGGAGGATTCCACTGCCTGTATAAGCGAGTGCTCTCGCGGGCCGTCCGAGGCAGTCGCGAGTTAAAAGTGAGTCGAGTGCGACAGACTGGAGTCAATGCGAGGTGAGTGCGGTCTTGTACGAGTCGTGACCAGTCGACTGTGAGTTGAATGAGCGACGAGTTGCGGTGAGTCAATTTAAATTGATCCTAATTGTAGGTTCCCATTTAAAAAATTAAATTTACCCTAAAATGACCATCTTAACGTTATCCAAACAAAACACGACTAATGGCATTTACTTTCCCCCACAATATCAAGCAACTTTTATGAAGGACATTTCCTTCTACAACGCTTAGTTTGGAGATGTTATACATCTCAACTTAAATAGCCCACGCTGTACATATTTCCGGTTTTATTATGTACAAACATTTTTCTGGCACCCAATGCCTATTGGATCATAAGTCTTCCTCAATTTCCCAATCCATTATTTCCCTCTAATCCTTCAATCCACGTCTATGCGGTCTTCTTTGATATGTTAATATAAAATTATAGTTATAGTTAATTATAGTCTTATACTTTATAATGTATTTTACTATGACAGTAGGTATTATAATGGACAAAAGAGAAAGGAGTCTTAGAAATGTTCATATTACTTTCGTACTACGTATAGTAACTAGGCGAAGCAGTATACAGGGTAATTGATGAAGAACTGACACGTTTATTTCTTTAATTGTTACAAACGAATTATGCTAGCGACAACTTATTATACCTGAAATGCAGAGGAATTTTGGGAGATTATTTACCTCTATAGTAAATGTTGAAAATGTCCTCCATGTTGCATAGGGCACAACTCAACGTCGTCCCATGTTACTGGCCACTCGTTGGAGGACTCTGTTGTCAATAGCTTGAATCTCCTGTGTAATGTTGTGTTCCAGATCGTCCAATGTCTGTGAACGTATGACATAAACCATGTCTTTTAAGTAACGCCATATAAAGAAGTCCGGCGATGCCAAGTCCGGAGATCTCGGTGGCCACAAGTTCTTGGAAATTATCCGGTCGTCAAAGAAACTTGAAATTAGTGCCATGAATTCATTTAATGTGTGGCATGTAGCGCCGTCCTGCTGAAAATATCCTTGATTCAGCTCTACATCGTCTAGCTGCTCAGAAAACTCCATGAAAACCCGTCGGTACTCCACAGTGTTAACATTGTTTTCAAAAAACTTGGTCCCACTATTCTCTGTGCGGATATCGCGCACCAAACTCCGATTTTAACCAGGTGCACAGGTGCTTCATGAATAACATGTGGATTTTGCTGGCCCAATAGCGTGAGTTATTTGCCGGATAAATGGAACCATGCTTCATCTGTGAACCATGCGATGGACAATATGGCGGGATTTTGAACAATGAACACCTGAAACCAACGACAATAATTCGGTCGTCTATCATTATTTGGTTCCTGTAACTGATGGACAACTAATCCTATACGGCTTTAGGCCTGCACTCTCTGACACATTGAGTGGCTATACCATGTTGCCTGGGACAAACGTCTTAATGATTTTTTTTGGGTGACTGATCTAGTCGTGTTCTTACGTCAAAAAAACCCTGGGAAGGCTAGATGAACGAGATTTGCCTTTTTCACTCACCAGAGATCCAGTTGTTTCTAATTTGCTTACCAGTCCCAGTATTGTGTTTCTTTGGGGAGGATTCCGAACACCAAATTCTCTCTGGTATGCCCTTTTAGTAGGTGTAATTGAATTCGTAATCCAGTATTGCTTTACAAGGAAGAGTCGTGCATTTAATGTGTACTCCGTTTTCCATTAACTAGAACAAAATCTCAAAAACGGTTGCCGACTGTAAAGCTAACAAATACGAATAAAACATGAACATCTGCGCATTTAGTGACAGACAATCGAAACTCCAGAACATTCTGATTAATTTGATGCTAAAATTAGGGCAATGAGTGAATTTCAAACAGAATAATTAAATAAAGAAGTGTATCAGCCTGTATTACCACATGGCGCTACGGCCCATGTAGGGCCTTGGCCTGCCAATCCCACTGCCGCCTCACCGCAAATACGCAGGCAGAGGGGGGCGATTATCCAACTGATATAATGAGAGATGTGGTCAGCATCACGCATTCCTTAGCCGGAATGTAGCTAAGAAGGCTCTCGAGATCG
The DNA here is from genome assembly GCA_030765065.1 of Deroplatys truncata. Taxonomy (NCBI): domain Eukaryota; kingdom Metazoa; phylum Arthropoda; class Insecta; order Mantodea; family Mantidae; genus Deroplatys; species Deroplatys truncata. The sequence goes on along the minus strand of CM060977.1, from coordinate 122,656,255 downwards.
GAGTCGCTGACTATCGCAGCTCCGCACTTTCCTCACGATGATGAGTGGTCACCGGTCCTATATCTGGGACTTAAAATCGCAATACCATGGCTGTGATCAAACCCGAGCGCATTCCGTGGCCGGGAACCAGTGCAGCCCACTGCGCCTCGGTGCAGGACGAAGTATTACATTCCACCCAAAACTTCGAGGCCAAACTTTCACTGGAAAAGTATGTTTTGAGGCACCTGAACCCAAAAAAAACCTTTTTAGAAAGGAAGGATCATGTGTGTGTGTGTGTGTGTGTTTGTATATGTGAACAGTGCAACTGCAAAAAGTCGGCTAAACACCAAACTTGGGATTTGAGTACTGCAGTTTTTAAGGGTGCAATACTAAGAATTTCAAGAAAATCCTCCACCCCAAACAACCCCTTTATTGGAAAACGTTTAGAAAACTTTGATTTTCTCAAAAATAACTCTAAAAACTGTGATTAAAATACGGCATGTTTAAGATATTTTCATGACAAATGAAATGTACATCTTGAATTTTCTTAGGAGAGCTATGAAGTTCTCTTCATTCTGAATGACTATTGCATAACTGGTAAATCGTAAGAGATAGACCTAATCTTACAACACAAAAAATGTAGATATCGTTAAAGCACATAATTTACGTAAATGTTTCCTTTTTCTTTCTTTCTTCTCTTGGTCATGCAAAGAAAGCAGAATTTCAAAACCATCACGTAGAGACAAGCTCTTAAAAGACTTGACTATCTCTTACGCCTATATTCTCATTGTATCTACAAGGAAATATGTAATAAACCATGTTTACAAATGCTTATCTCGATTAACATGAAATAGATAGAATGAAAAGCTTTTGCAACAATAGTTTGTCGAAGAATGGTAGAGAAATTCTTGTGAATGTAACGCATCAGAAATTTTTTAGGTGTATTTTGAAACTTCCTACATCAAACGTTGTTTGACTATTTGCTCATAATAAAAGAGTGGTGTGCATTTACCCATAAAATAAATAAACATTAGCAGTAGTTAAAACTTATTTGATTAAGAATAATTTTTTAAACAAACTATGAGCTTTATAATTCCTTTAGGCAGTCATTCCACTGGTATTCTAGCAATATTCTTGTGAGGAAAGCTATTTGCTTTTGTTGTTCACAAGGCCCGATTTTGCTTGAAAGCCCAAAAGACGAAACAAATAATGTATTTGAGGGCGTTACTTCCAACTTTTTTTAGCTCTGAACAAACTCCAATTAATGTATTGTGACTCTCACCAGTTTTTCAGCTGTCACTTTTCTCAGTTCACTGTCACTGTTTCGTATTCATGTAGCTCAGCTTCACTGGGAGTTCACTTCACTAATTTCACTTCTCTTATGTGGACTAGTTCAATGCTCCGTCACTTCGCTTCCTTCGTGACGTAGCCACTTCACGTTGGACGGTTTACTTCATTCGGCATTCGAACACAATACCTCCACAAACCGTAGCTCCGCAGTAGCACTCATACAGCAGTCGTCACCAGCTCGCTCGGAGAATACCTCCTGATGTTGTACCAGAAACGCAATTGCTAACTCTCTCACACACATTATTTATTTATTTATTTCTCTCACACATTGGCACAACAACTGATCTTACACTGATTGAATTACGTGAGAGCGCTCGTTTATATAGTCAGTGGAATCTTTCCAAAAGTTTCTCGAACGTTCTAGAACTATTTCGATATTCTTTCTGGAGGAGGGGGCAAAAGAAGTTTTCAGAAGGTTCTAGTTATCTACCGATAACACGTCCAGTGTTTACGCTGGCGAGCGGACGTTATCTGTTTACACCCACCGCCCGGCGCCGACCCTCCTATAACTTTGGCCATAGCCTCTGTGTCATGTATTGTCGAGTCTAAATGTGTAGCTCCCTAGTAGGATCATGTCTGGATTTCATTATTATGAGGAAAAATACTGCTTCTCTCCTTTTAATCTTAATGCTCTCTTAATATCCCAACACATTTTCGTGCTCTGAGGGCAACAAAATATCAAAAGAAATTTAAATGGCTAATTAGTTTTTATTCCATAATGAAGTATTCTTTTTCTGATCCACTAGGTAATCCAACTGAGAGAGATTAATTTGTATTCAACAGATGTGCGCTAAAATAGTTTTTCTCTCTACCGAGCTGTTTTAAGCTCTATTTGGAAGAAGGATTACCGCCAAGGTCAGACGTTCAAGTCTGAACGTTTGTCTTTCTTTCGAAGTTAATGGAAAAGCACAATTTCTGTCCTTTTTTCAGGTTTCTCTGTCGCAGCGGTTTATCGTTTACTTTAGATGCGTTTGCTTCATTAATATATTTAATCAAGAATTGTCGCTTCCACCTCAGAAAATCCAGAATGCACATTATTTTCATTCTCAGAGTATTCTTTTTTTTTAGTTTTATTTATAGACGTTCCTTAACTGTATGGTACTTAGCGTCTCATTCTATACTGGGTGTGAAACACCGAGAAACTTTGCTCAGAGGCCTCTTTATCAGGCTTGAGGCTTTTTACGTGTCGTTAATCTCTTCCGAAGGAAGCCATTCTAAGGATGTTTACGCCCGAAAAACTATTTACCCTGCCGGATTTGAAACCGCGACTTTCGGAACTCAACAAGGGTTGAAATACCATCTGTGGCATAAATAAAATTGCTAAGGTAGAGTGAAAACCACAGCAACAAACACAAACAAACAAACTAAACTGACTTAAGTTCTTACTCTCATCAAGAAGCTTTTAGTTGTTGGTATCAGCGACTGCAAGTGACAAAACAATATTGTCTAGGCTGTGTAACGACAATACCCAAATCTGAAATGTTATATCTTTTATGCTGAATACGGAATATATGTAAACTATGGATAGGAACAATCAAAATTAAAATTATTTATTTAGTAGCCTGGCTAATAAATGAGCTTGCTTAATTACACAGAATAAAAAAGTTAATTTAGTGGCTTTAAATAAAAAGGAATATTAAGAAAAGCATGTTTTCCTATAAAAAATTAAGATATGAGAACAAATTGTAACAATAATAAAAAACTGCACAAAACCAATAAAAGTTATAACATTAAAACTTTAATATGAACACTTTATTCTTTATTAGTGAGTGTACAAATTATTCTTACAAAGGCTTATTTTTCCATCTACTTGTTTTTAATACAGAAAAGTATTTTCAGAAATAGCTACAGTATACATTTCGTTAGGATACAAAGAGAACAAAGATAGTCAAGTGTTTAAGAACTGGACGCTATATGCTGACCTTAGAATTTCATACTACTTCCATACAATCTTGAGAAATAACTTAAAATCGATGTGAATTTAAAAGAATGACAAGTATTGAACAATTCAAAGCTTTAGTAACGGATATCACATAAACGGCTCATGCCACGAAAAAAATTATTTTAAGAAAATTATGTGTTTTAAAGAGATCTACACTTTTTGTGTGGTACATTGTCGTCTGTTGCTTAAGGTTTACAAATTATACAAGATTACACAAAATTCCTTAGGAATGAAGAGAACTACTAGGCTATTTCTAGAAAATTCAAGCTATATATTTTATTTATCATGTAAATATCTTTCATATTTGGTATTTGAATCAAAATCGTTACAGCAAATTTTAAGAAAATAAAAACTTTCGAAAAATCTTTCATGTAAAGGTAGTTGGATTTGGGGGATTTTCTTGAAAATCTTCGTGTCGTATCCTTGGAAGATAATAAACTCAATACCAAGTTTGGTATTTATCCGATTTTTCGTTTTGAATTATACTGTTCACAGAAAGACACACACACGAACATGTGTTTAAAAATGCTTTACCGTATTTCCGGTGAAATCTCGATATCGAATTGTTGGGTGGAATACAATACTTCCCCTACTTACTATACGAGTAGAGAAATTAATATGTTTTAGTAAGATTAACTTGTATACCCATCAATAAATGATAGAGGGTGGAGAAGGGCATGTGAGCATGTTAAATCAGGTTTATTACCTTCTGTATCAGATACCTAGCAGGTAGAGAATGTATTGCATTCCATCGAAAAAGTCAATACAAAGATTTCACCGGAAATACCTGTTTTGAGGCCCCTGAATAAAAAACGTATTTTTATAAAATGGTCCGTGTGTGTATCTGTCTGTCTCTCTGTGAACAGAATAAAATGAAAATTAGGATACTTAATATTTAGATTCAGCACCTTTTAAAGTTGCAACATGAAGATTTTCAAGAAAATCCTCCCACCCCAAACTAGGCTTTACATAGAACATGTTTCGAAATTATTCATGTTCTAAAAATGGCTCTAACGATTTTGGTTAAAATACACTGTATTAATGATGTTTACATGACAGAATGTATGTCTTAAATTTTCGGGAATAGCTTATAAAGTCTTCTTCATTTGGAAGGAATTTTGTATAATCTTGTATAACTGGTAAACGTTAAGCGATAGATGAAAACGTGCTACTCAAGCTACCCCTTCAGCTGACTTGGTGCGAGCGCTGCGGACCCCTAGCACTCGTGGTACCTCTGACCTTACTAGAAGTACGTCGGTCAGAACATTTCGAGCCCCTCCCGTTTGGGAGCTGTTCGGTTTGGGTTGGTCTCGACGGGGTAGTGGTTCCCGATATCCGTGGGAGATTGGGTACGTCTGTATCGGCTGCCATGCAGGCGGGGTTGTGAGACGCCTCAATGTCCTCCGGTACCGACATGGATAGCCGGTAGATGGCATGCTAGATTGCTGTCGGCCCCACCCAGGTTTTTCGGTAGTCACCCTTTTTAAGGGCGTATCCACTTCCATTCCCTGCGAAAGTGGGGGAGCCTCATGGGAAACCCCACGGTTGGAGAGCTCCTCCGTTGGCGCTAACTCTGGTTTATTAGGAAGAGGCTTGAACTCAGGTTCTTGCCCAGGTAGACCTTCGAAGGAACCTGTTTCTCGAATAGCACGCAAAGAGCATAGAATTTTAAGGCAGCGCATAGCGTCCAGTTCTTAAACATTTGACTATCGCTGTTCTCTTTGTATCTATAACGACAATGAAGTAGATAGAAAAATAACTTTTAATGAGGATAGTTTGTATACGCACTAATAAGTAATAGAGGGTAGAGAAAGTCGTGTGAATATAATTAGCCAGTGTTTGCGGTTGCAAATTCTGAGAACAGTTCCACTGCTATGCTTTTATGTATACTGGAACACCAAGCCTCCTTATACATGAACTATCCCAATTTTATGGTAAATATAACGCAATACAATAATCAAGGAGAGGAAATTCCATACTTAGCGTAAATTAAGGGCGGAAGTATACATGACTGATTGGAAAACATTATTTGCTTTATATTTGCTCAAGTTTTATTTTTCTTTCTTAATAGCTAAATTAGGAGCTGAAATACACTGTGATCAAAAATATCCGGAAACCCCCAAACGTACCTTTTACACCTTAGGTGCATTGTGCTGCCACCTACTGCCTGGTACTCATTATCCGCGACCTCAGTAGTCATTAGACATCGTGAAACAGGAGAACGGGACGCTCCGCGGAGCTCAGGGACTTCGAACGTGGTCAGTTGATTGGGTGTCACTTGTGTCAGAATTCTGTATGCGAAATTTCCACACTCCTGGTGTGATAGTGAAGTGGAAACGTGAAAGGACATGTACAGCACAAAAGCGTACAGAGACCGCCGACATTTGAAGAGGGTCGTAAAGTGTAATAGGCAGACATCTATCCAGATCATAACCCAGGAATTCCAAACTGCATCACGATCCGCTCCAAGTACTATGACAGGCGTGAGGTGAGAAACCTTGGATTCCATGGTCGAGCGGCTGCTCATAAGCCACACATCACGCAGAGTATGCCAAACGACGCCTCGCTTGGTGTAAGGAGCGTCAACATTACACAATTGAACAGTGGAAAAACGTTGTGTGGAGTGACGAATTGCGGTACACAATGTGGCGATCCGATGGCAGGGCGTGGGTATGGCGAATGCCCGGTGAACGTCATCTGCCAGCGTGTGTAGTGCCAACAGTGAAATTCGGAGGTGGTGATGTTATGGTGTGGTCGTGTGTTTCCTGGAGGGGCTTGCACTCCTTGTTGTTTTGCGTGGCACGATCACAGCGCAGACCTACATTGATATTTTAAGCACTTCCTTGCTTCCCGCTGTTGAAGAGCAATTCGGGGATGGTGATTTAATCTTTCAACGCGATCGAGCACCTGTTCATACTGCACGGGCTGTGGCGGAGTGGTTACACGACAATAACATCCCTGTAATGGACTGGCCTGCACAGAGTCCTGACTTGAATCCTATAGATTACCTTTGGGATGTTTTGGAACGCCGACTTAGTGCTAGGCCTCACCGACCTACATCGATACCTCTCCTCAGTTCCGCACTCCGTGAAGAACGAGCTGCCATTCCCCAAGAAACCTTCCAGCACCGGATTGAAAGTATGCCTGCAAGAGCGAACGCTGTCATCAAGGCTAAGGGTGGGCCAACACCATATTGACTTCCAGCATTACCGATGGAGGGTGCCACGAACGACATTTTCAGCCAGGTGTCCAGATACTTTTGATCACGTAGTATGTATTATCTCTTAATTAGTTCTTGTTAACCCGTTTTGTTTATGTTGGTTTTCGATTAAAATAAAAATCCTCAGCCTTATACCAGAAAAACTGCAGCTCAAAAAAGACAAACATTCTAGTCTTATCTGCTATCTGTAAGAAAAACATTCAATTCAAACCAAAATAAGTCATTTGGTCTATCACAGTAGCTAAGATCTCAAATATTCACTGTCACGGCGAGGACTTGAACCATGATTCATGAGCTCTCCATAACGACACTCTTAATGGTTACGCAATTTCGGCTAGATATCTGTAGTCTGAATCATTTTTCAAATAGAGGTTAATACATATATCAAAGGAAAATGTTTCTTTTAATTATATATATATATATATATATATATATAAAACTGTAATCAATTATGTTTTTAGAGACCTTAGCTTGGGTTTGGAGTTTTTAATATACAGTCAACTGAAAACTCCCGGCTGTGGCATTGAATTTTTCTGTTGACTCTATACAGTATGTATCTTTATTTGTGTCATATATTTGGGGGACGTGTTCCTGACATCAAAACAGTAAAACAAGTTCATATGTACATGGGTCTGAAAATCAACCGTTTCGTTGATATAGGTAAAAAAAATGTATTCCATGGGTGAATAGACGATATGACTACACGTATGACCGTGCAGACGGCAATGCAGCACGAGCACTTTATGCAGAAAATTACCCTGACAGGCCGTTACAGTGTGCAAGATCTTTCGCACAAATTTACCAACGCTTGAGAGAGAATTGCACATTTGAGAGGAGTACTAGGAATATTGGGATACCATGAGCGGTACGAGGCATTGAGCTTGAAGAACGAGTCCTTCGTGCTGTGGATGAAGACCCTCACAAAGCATAAGACGTGTGGTTGTAAGGGAAAGAGTTAGTCATATGACTATCCGGAGAATTCTGCATGAAAATCTTCTGTACCCGTATCACCTTCAACGTGTGCAAAGATTAAATAAGGCGGACTTTGAGGCAACAACACGTTTCTGTCAAAACATGTTACAGCAGTGCGATGTGTTCACCAATTTCCTAGCCTGTATCTTATTCACGGATGAGGCTGATTTTACTCACGACAACTTCAATTTTCATAACATTCATTAACTGGGCATTTGAGAATCCTAGTGAAGTACGACAGGACAACCATCAAAAGAAGTTCTCTCTCAACTTTGCGGTGGAATCATTCATGATCATTTTATTGGTCCCTACTTCTTCCCTCTGCGTCTGAATGGACAAACCAACTCCAGTTTCTCAGAAATGAGTTGAATCACTTAACTGATAATGTGTCTCTGGATATCATCCAACGAATGTGATTTTTACACGATGGTGTTCCACCTCATTTCAGTATGATAGTTTGCAAGTTTTTGAATGATCGATTTCCGCAAAGATGGATTGGTCGAGGGGGACCCATTGGATGGCCTGGTCGATCGCCTGATTTGAATCCAGTGCATTTCTTCGTCTGGGGACATTTGAAGTCCTTGGTTTATGCGACTCCTTACCTGGTGTTGACATTGTGAGAGTACGTATCCAAACCGGATTTGACCAAATACGAAACACACCAGCAATTTTGAACAGAGTACGCCAGAGCATGGAACGCAGGCTTACTGCATGCATCGAAGCAAAAGGAAGCCACTTCGAGCAATTTTTATATCTTTGGATTTTGCGTTGTAACTCTGAAATGTATGCTTTGCTGACCCAGGTTCATATGAACCTTTTTTACTGTTTTGTTGTCAGGAACACGTCCCCCAAATACATGACACCAATAAAGATACATCCTGTATTAATAATCAATGGGGAAGTTGAAAACCTTTGAGTTACTGCGACAGTTGGTTGTATGTCCTGCTGCTTATCCCCTTCTCTTGTGTGAAAAAACAGTGCAAAATGTAAATCTATACATACTTTACATTTTCATATTGGTTGTTTCCGAAATTTTGGTAAAATCAATTTTTTACAGATATTTAAGGCCTCTTCAAACAATTTAAAATAGCAACAAAAGAAAATAGGTTTAAAATAGTTGAAATGATATCTGCAATAAAAATTAGACTGAAACTGCACTCCTTTAAAATTATTATAGGTTTGAAATTTTCAGATTCCTCTCATCATAGTATAAACATGTTGGTATGTCGGCTGCTGTGATATCAGATATCCTACACAGTTTTAGAAAAGAAGAACAGTTTTAATGGCCGTAGAAGTCCTGATTTGAGACAGCATCTTCAGGGAATGTTCCCATCACACTGGCAGCATTCCTTACTAGTTAATTGCCTCAAGTATTCTGTGGAACGAGGATCGCCTGTAAGCGATTGAAGTTAACGCCCAATCTCTTGTGTTGAAACTTTTGCTCTTGGTACCATGGAGTTAAGAGCCTCAATTGCAAACACAGCTAAATATAGTTGTTTGTTATGGTCCTTGTATCTTTCCCGGCTCTGCAGCAGATGCAGCTTGTTTAATGGTGCTAGTACATGTGAGAAAGCCTGCGTGTGTACACACAGGTGACCATAACAAGGATTTTCATTTTGACTAAGGACGAGAGTTAAGCCGTCATGCCTTTCTTCATTTTCCTACTCCAACAGGTTCCAAGATAGTGGAAATACCATCAACATTAATGCTCTTATAATTAAAGTAATTCTCATAACGTATCTGGAAAATTCATCTGCACTTTTGAAAACGTTTCAGCTATGATCCATCGCAATCGATCTGGCCTCCAAATACGTATACCTGAAGCTGACAGATTTTGCAACTAAGTCTTAGGCCATCGGTATTCTGAAGAATATTTCCTCCATTAAACTGCCTACGTCAGGAAGGTATAGCTCTGAGCCATGAACAGTTGCTTTCTGTTTTAATTTTGGCATTTACTTTTCACATGTTTGGAAAGGTGGAAAAATACAATCTAAAGACCTAATGCACATATTCCTACTTTTCCTGACCAAAAAAGGGGGGTGAGCAATATTTCAATAATGGATGCCTTAGTTCTGAACACGTTCTTTACATATCCTGCAGTTTTAAGGTGTAATCTGCTGTCTTTTGTAAAATACCACTCTAAGATTCAAGCGAAAGAGGAAGAGAGAGAAAGAATAAAAGTGAGATGGAGACTTATTTCGTAAACATTCTACAGAATTTACATACATAGATACGATTATCATTGAAAACAGACATACTATTTATTCAGGTTGTGAACCAAGTACGATTAATTATATGCTTCATTAGATGTAATTTTACCTTACCACCGTCTTTAGGCCCGACAATTTGCAAGCCATTTATTGTAGCGCGACAAGTGCGACGCCTTCGTCTTAGTACACTGTATATAGAGTTTCAATGGGAGCATTTACAGCACGCGACTTCACAGTCGCACAAAATTCTGAGTCGCGGTAACTGAAAAACACGTCCTGCGATCTTGCAAATTGCAGGATACATAAGGTAGTCGCATGGCCTCAACGTACCATGGGTGTACATAGGCCTGTTTATGCACGTTGTGTTGCCGCCTTGTGAGGGAGATAGTCAAGTCAGTACTGCCACTTTGCGAAACCAGAGCTGTAGTTTTAACTTTTCAGTATGGTTTGTACTTTCACGTTTCGCTTCATCACTATCTACTCGTAATTTCACATATGGGACTTTTCATGTGAAATCGAACCGCAAAAAACCTCGCTGTTTTTGTTTCCATTGTAATCTTTTGTATTAATTAGGAATGCTAAGGAAAGCTGAGGCAGAATTTTTAACACTTAAATGATTTTAGTCACATTATATAAATTTAATAACAGCCCGCCTTAAAGCAATATGTGTATGTAACAATATATACAAAGTGTATATTACAGTCATTGTATATGTTTATGTTATTGTATACATGTAATAATGTTATCTGAATGTATTACGTAATTTAATAATGTCGGAGCTGTGAGAACAATAGGTTAAAAGTTGCTAACAATGAGGTAACCTTGAGGCAATAATGAGTAAGAAAGTGTAATAATGCTACTAGTCATTTTTGGAGCAACAATAATGTAATTTTGATGACAGTTTATAAAATAACCAATCAACAACCAGAAAAAAGCTTAAGTTAAATAAAAGTATTCTGTTGGATTAGGAATAACCAATCAGAGACTTGAAATACAGAAATTTACAAATTTAGGCGGTTGAAATCAAGTCAGTTGCTTGTAGACAGCGCTCATAACTGGACGCGTTGGCTGCAGACAGTGTTCCTAACCGGACGCGAGATGTGTCCTCAAGAAATTTAATACGTATTCGTGCGAGGAGAAAATAGTTTACGTGTTAAAAAGTGCAAGTAATTAATAAAAGAATCTTACAGATCTCTATATCAGTGAAGTGTTATTTAAATTGTGTCAAGTGAAGTAATTGTGAAGTAAACATTATAATCTGTGTAAGCTTACATGCCAAGAAATCCATGTCTCTAACAATAATACTAACACAGCCGAGGCAATCATAAATATATAATATTTAAAGAAACAGTCAAATTACAAAGTTAATGTTCTTTAAAAAAAATTTTTGGCGGGGGGCAAGGCCACCGGAAAGTACATTTGGGGCGAAGACTACCGGAAACTTTACTATACGTGCGGTTAAATCTACTTCAAGTTCGGCTCCCCAACAGTTGAACTACAATACAATTCCTACAACAAAATAACATCTTCAAAGCTTAGTTATAAAAAACTAGCATCTAAAACACAATGGTTGTTGGCATTACTAAACGATAAATGTATCGTATTAATTCATTTTGTCGCATTGTAGCCCCAGAACCCTTTATTTCAGAATATTGTACCAAATCTGATTTTGTAGATAAAAGTCCGGACTTCATTACAGCATATACTAATCATTTTATAATATTCACAAAAACTTATACACCTACAGTTTTTACTTATTTTTGGGCGTCTTCGGAACATTATAAAACTAAAACATTAAATTGAGAATAATCCATAGTGTCATTAAGTGACACCGGAAATGTTGGTAAAGTGGTAATGTTAAGAGTGTTCGTAGTATAACACAACAAGTGAATAAACCTAGCGATTACGTGGTGGATGCACAATGATCACCAAGCGCTCTTTAAATACTTGAGGAAATACTCAGAACTGCATACTGCTTATCAAGCGTTCTCGTTGTTTAAACTTATGCTTAATTGACATTCAGTTCAAAACAAATGTGCGAGAGCAACCATGAGCACGTATTTTACTACTCTCGCGCATTAAGCAATTTACTTCTTTAATTATCTTTGACGAATCCTTATCAGTCGCCACTACAGTAAAGTGTATATTTTACTGCGTTTAAATTACGGAATCTTGCCATATTTTTCTTAATTCATTACTGCCTACACTTGAAAAATAAGAAGATGTTTACTTATCAGTGTGAAATTAACGTTTAGAGAATCAAAATAACGCTCGGTTTAAATAATTAAATTTAAAGGTTTCAGAGATACAAATTGAAGTTGGGAATTTTAGAAGATAGAATGAATTTGAACAATTTTAACTGCAAAACCATTACGTTCTTAATTTTAAGCGTTCGCACAAAGCACTAAATATGGCTGGTCTCCAAATACAAAAGGTTTCGTTTTATCGAAAAAATGCAACGCCAATTTTCGTTCTATTTCGGACAATTTGAAATGGAATGTCCCAAAGGTTTAGGTTTCCAAAGCACACGACCATGAACCTTACATTGCTTGTCGGATGCCCTTTGTGCCTTTTTTTTCTTTTCTTTTTTTTGCTGTCTCTAATATGTATAGTAAGTAGGGGAAGTATTGCACTCAAAAATTTGATACGGGGTTTTACCGAGATTTCATGTTTTGAAGTGCCCTGAATCCAAAAAAAACATTTGTGTCCGTGTGTGTCTGTCTGTGTATCTGCCTGTAAACAGAGTACCTCAAAAACGAAAAGTCAGGTAAATACCAAACTTGGTATTTGAGTTTACTATCTTCCAAGGATGTGGCACCAAGATTTAAAGAAAACCTCCCACCACAGATTACACTTTACATGAAACACTTTCGAAAACTTTTATTTTCTCAAAAATGGCTCTTAACGACTTTGATTAAAATATCATATGTTTAAAATATTTTCATGCTAAAGGAATATATATCTTGAATTTTCTGGTAATGTCCCGGAAATTCTGTTTATTCCGAATGACTTTCGCATAGCAGGTAAACCGTAAGAGATAGACAAAATTTTACAGCACAAAAATTTGAATCTCGTCAAAACACATATTCTCTGTAATATCATTTTTTGTCGAACGATCCATTTTCGAGATATTCCTTGTTTGTTTGAAGTGTCCAATACTTATACTTTTTCAAATGGGAATTCGTTATTCGTTTTTTTATGTCCTGGACATACAAAGAGAATGAAATGCTACACATAGCAACCAGCTCTTAAAAGATTTGACTATCACTTAAAGCCTACCATATTCCCTTGCCCTAGAAGAACATTAGCAATAAGCTAATTTCTGCAAATGTTCATCTCGATTGACTTGAAGTAGATAGAGAATAAGCGTTTGTAAAAATAGTTTGGACAAGAGTAGAGACGTTCATATGAGTGCAACAGAAAGATTTTTCTAGTTAAGAGTTTGTAGCAATATACGGATACTCGGATCCATACTAGCTGTCCACATAGCTGCTAGAGAAAATACCAACAGATGACAGTTCACAGCGTCACTGCGACAGTTATAGCATGCATAAATAGAGGACTAGAAATTTTGCCGCTCGCCTCATTCTTTGTGGCGCGACACGAAGCTTGCATAAATGGGATCGTAGGTTTCGGTTTCCCACAATAACTTTTTATGAACATCATCAGGTCACCTAAACTGAGCTTGCTTTCTTTGCTATCTATCTACTTACAATATTTATAGTTATGTTTCGCATATGCATTTTATAATAACTATTTATACTCCTTTAAACATTTGGCCCTTAAGCGTTAAATGTACATTTTCGCAATAACGTAGATGTAATATTATCTTTTCACTTTCTCGGCTATCACGCGGATCTTCTGTTTTTTGTTCTTTTTCGGAAGGAAGCTCAGGATCCATTCCATTCTGGGGCTAATGGAATTGCTGTTCCATCTTGTTAGCCGGTCACGAGAATGAGTTGGATGCGGACGTAGGTGTAAAAGCCATTGCTTCTAATAGCTTTATTTCTCTCGTATAGCATTTGTTTTATTTCCAGCCCTTTTTCCATTTTCGTCTTATAAGCACAATGGAGACCATGGTATACTATTATTTTCTAATAATTTTTCATGCTTTTTCGTAAACGTAATGGTCTGCTGCATATATTTACAAACACTTTTCTCTGTTTGCTGATGGAATATGTTAGTATCATTATATTAGTATATTATACGTACTTTCTCTATTGATTATTTACGTTGTTTTGACTGAGTGGTCATATTACGACAGGTTTGTTAAGAGATACTCGTACCTTGTGGATCGGTGTGGCAGCAGACGTTAGTCTTCTAGGTCTCATCCCGGTACCATAACTCTTATTTCAACAGGAGTCCACAGAGGCATGTGTACAGCAAGTGTACCTCTGCTGCGTGGCTGGCAGATGACAGCCTTGGAAAGTGTCCAAAGAGGCATGTGTACAGCAAGTGTACCTCTGCTGCGTGGCTGGAAGATGACAGCCTTGGAAAGTGTCCAAAGAGGCATGTGTACAGCAACTGTACCTCTGCTGTGTGACTGGCGGATGACAGCCTTGGAAAGTGTCCAAAGAGGCATGTGTACAGCAAGTGTACCTCTGCTGCGTGGCTGGAAGATGACAGCCTTGGAAAGTGTCCAAAGAGGCATGTGTACAGCAAGTGTACCTCTGCTGCGTGGCTGGCAGATGACAGCTCGACATGTGTCCACAGAGGCATGTGTACAGCAAGTGTACCTCTGCTGCGTGGCTGGCAGATGACAGCCTTGGAAAGTGTCCAAAGAGGCATGTGTACAGCAAGTGTACCTCTGCTGCGTGGCTGGAAGATGACAGCCTTGGAAAGTGTCCACAGAGGCATGTGTACAGCAAGTGTACCTCTGCTGCGTGGCTGGCAGATGACAGCTCGACATGTGTCCACAGAGGCATGTGTACAGCAAGTGTACCTCTGCTGCGTGGCTGGCAGATGACAGCCTTGGAAAGTGACCAAAGAGGCATGTGTACAGCAAGTGTACCTCTGCTGCGTGGCTGGCAGATGACAGCTCGACATGTGTCCACAGAGGCAAGTGTACAGCAAGTGTACCTCTGCTGCGTGGCTGGCAGATGACAGCTCGACATGTGTCCACAGAGGCATGTGTACAGCAAGTGTACCTCTGCTGCGTGGCTGGCAGATGACAGCTCGACATGTGTCCACAGAGGCATGTGTACAGCAAGTGTACCTCTGCTGCGTGGCTGGCAGATGACAGCTCGACATGTGTCCACAGAGGCATGTGTACAGCAAGTGTACCTCTGCTGCGTGGCTGGCAGATGACAGCCTTGGAAAGTGTCCAAAGAGGCATGTGTACAGCAAGTGTACCTCTGCTGCGTGGCTGGCAGATGACAGCCTTGGAAAGTGTCCACAGAGGCATGTGTACAGCAAGTGTACCTCTGCTGCGTGGCTGGCAGATGACAGCCTTGGAAAGTGTCCAAAGAGGCATGTGTACAGCAACTGTACCTCTGCTCTGTGACGGACAGATGGAAGCCTCGAGAAGTGTCCAAATATGCAGATGTACAGCAATTGTATCTCTGCTTTCACACGTGCTGGGCAGCTGACATCATGGTGCCGTCCGTCTTCCTCCTTTCATTAATTGTAGATAGATGAAAGAGCATTTACTTTACATCTATTCTACATGTTTTACGATTGTTTTAAACTTAGCATGCAATTCTGGGTTGTAATATTAAATATACAATCAGGTATTTATCTTGGCGATGGAAAGAAACCACGAAAACCCTAGTCCGATTGGTCAAATCAGCGAGATTTGAACCCGGCACCTCTCGAATGCGGAACATTAACGTTACCCTTGAGCTATCTCGTCGATATTATACGTATTGTGACTGCCTTGTTTTCACCGTGATTTCATTTAGTTTACATTGTAACTTCACTAATGTAAACTAATTAAAACTTTCCTGACTCTTCATTTTTCTTCGCCTCTTCTTCGGATGATTCACTCACTAGTGAGCCGAACACAATAGTACTCTAGTCCCTCGCAGTAGCAGCACTCACTATACGTCACAAACTCATAGAACCGATCTTTATGTCGCATCAGAAAATTATTCACCACTTGACTCACTTGCGAGAGCGTTCGCTTTTATATATAGTTGGAAATTTCCACAGAACATTCTAGAGTGTTCTGGAAGCCGGGGTAAGGGAAACTTAGAGAAGGTGCTTCTGAAGATGGCGCTTCTTGTGTTTATGTCTCCTCTGTGGTGAAGTTACCATGCTAGACTCTAGTTCCCTAGTTCAAACCCGGCGGAGGACGCTGGATTTTTTTGGGGCGTAAAAATCCTTAGCATAGCTTCCTTCGGAAGCGAAGTAAAGCCGGTGGTCCCGTGTCGTATATTTACGGCACATAAAAGAACCTCAAGCCTGATAAAAATGCCCCTGAGCAAAATTACTGGCCTTTCACGCCCAATATATAATGGGACGCCAAGGAGCACAACAATTAAAGAGCGCCCATAAACAAAACTCAATATTTTCTGGCGTTTACTCTGGGTGAGAGAGTTACTTATCTCCCCGATAAGCTAGGGCCATAACCGCTGTGTCAGTATATTAGGACATTCTGGCTAATTCCAAAGCATGTCAAATAAACGAGCTGAATACCTTCAGAATGAAAAGTATCCTTGAAATTAAGAAACAAAAGAAAGGAAAAACGAGCCATCAGACGGAGGCTTTAAAATTAATATTTTTAAGATAAAATACTATAAAATAAATAGTTTAAAAAGAATTTAGAACTATAAAATATAGCTTGAACTGCCTATTACAGATAATAAAGGACATATACAGCGAAATATGACAAATAAGTTTATGTAACCGTCAGGGTAACATAAGCACCACCGTAGTAGTAGAGCTTTGTATCACAGCAGGTTTTTACATATGCTGTTAAATGTAATAATGTAGAGTCATTGCATTTAAGCATGTTTACTCACAACCCTGCTCCTAGACCAGATCGAAATCCCAACTTCAAAGAAAGCCAGCGTCCAATCAAATGCCAAATGCTTGTAGAGACAGATGACGATATTCCCTTGATATTGCTTTATTTACTGCATTGCAGAGAAGGCATATCGAATGAGAAATATGCAAAGAGCTTACATTATTAATATTACCCTTTCCTAGAACACCAGTTTCAAAAGGGTTTCTTGTTACCGAAAGTATCGTGGTTTCTACTCTAGTGAATATTCGCATCATGTATATTTCCATAGAAGATTATTGGTAAGTAAGATCAGGTACCTAATGATAATTAATTTTAGAAAGGTAACCATGCTTATTGCGTTTTCTTATTATTTTAATGAGCAACATTATCTCAACATACTGAAGCAACCATCATCCTACATTGTTGCTAAAAGCTAATTGATAAAACTAGCGTACTACCAAGATAATTTTGACAATACGCAAGATTACCCTGAAAATTACTTTATCTACCTTCTATTGTTTATTAGTGGGTACACAAATTATTCTTACTCAAGCTTATTTTTCTGTCTACCATATTTTAATCCAAGCAGACCCTTGCAGAAATAGCTACATTACACATTTGGTTATAGATACAAAGGGAACGGCGAGAGTCAAAGGTTTAAGAACTGGACGCTGGCCTCAAAATTCTATAGTTTCCATACAATCGTAAGAAACAACTAAATGTTGACTGGAATTAATGACCAAGAGATGAAAAAATCGAAACTTTAATAACGGATATCTCAGAAATGGCTTATGCCATAAAAAAAACTTATTTGAAATAAATTGCGTATTTTAGAGATCTACATTTTTGGTGTAGTACGTTTGCGTTTATTGCTTAACGTTTACCAGTTATACAAGATTATATAAACTTCCTTCCGAATGAAGAGGACTTCATGGGCTATTCCCCGAAAATTCAAGATATACACTTTATTTATCATGTAAATATCTTTAATAAAGGCTAGTTTGGGGTGGGGGAATTTTGTTGAAAATCTTCGTGTCGTATCTTTGGAACATATCGAACCTAAACAAATTTGGAATTTATCCAACTTTCGTTTTTTAATTATGCTGTTCAGAGGCACACAGGTAGACAGAAACAGACACACACACACATACGAGCATGCTTCCAAAAATTGCTTTTATTTGGATTTAGGGCACCTCAAATCATGTATTTCCGGTGACATCTCGGTGTCGTACTTTTAGGTGAATTACAATACTTCTCCTACTTACTATACATAGTAGATAAATTAAAAAAGCATTAAACTTGGTTTAAGTGAAATTATAAAGAAGGTAAAAGAAAGAATAAAAGTAAAATACTTCAGTACATCCTCATATCGTTTGAAGCAGTGTTTTATGTATCTAGTAACCTAGGGAGTTATGTTACATGGAATAAAGTAACGTGTAGTTCTTGAAAACGTTTAGAAATGCTCAGATGAAAAGCAATGCCACAGGAAAATATAAAACCATAGTTAAACGTTTTGAAATCTTCTCTTGCTGAAATTCCAGTGCATAAGAAAAGCATAAGAAGTGGAGGCTCATTAATTGCCATATCATTGATAAGAACTGTGTGAAATGTAATAAGAATGATTCTTAGAGCAGATGGCTGGAAGCATTTAAGCGCTCTACTACGGCTGAAACATAAGCAATGGAGCTACAGTCCAATTCAGATCGAATAATTGCTCAATATATGTGCAGAAGAAATGTGTAGTCAGCCAAACTTTTTGGGAGTACATACTTTTCAAACGAAGAATGCAGATATTTTAGGATGTTATAAATAAGGATCCAAGCATACCTTAAGAGTATAAAGAATTCCTAGGGTATTCAGCGAAGTTTCGGTCTATAAAACTTTTTACTTTCTCTACTACGTGTAGTAAGTAGGGGAAGTACTGTATTCCACCCAAAAATTCGATACCGAGATTTCACCGGAAATACATGTTTTGAAACCCCCTGAATCCATAAGAGTATTTTTGGAAACATGTCCGTGTGTGTGTCTGTGAACAACATAACTCAGAAACGGTCGGAAAAACACCAAACTTGGTATTTAGGTTTAGTATCTTCCAGAGATGCGACACGAAGGTTTTCAAGAAAATCCCCCACCCCAGACTACCCTTTACACGGAACATTTTTCGAAAATTTTAATTTTCTCAAAAATGGCTCTAATGATTTTGATTAAAATATCATATGCTTATGATACTAATATGACAAATAAAACGTATATCTTGAATTTTCTGGGAATGTCTCCAAAAGTATTCTTCATTGTGAACGACTTTCTCATAACTGGTAAACCATAAGAGATAGACAAAATTTTACTACACAAAAAGTGTAGATCGCGTTTAAGTACACAATTTATGTCCTATACATTTTTTTTGTTGAGTTTCTCAAATGGGAATTCGTTATTCATTTTTTGTCTTCGATATGCAAAGAGTATTAATCTGTGGCAAAGAGAATGGTGCTGCACCTAGCCACCAGAGATTAAGAGATATGTCTATGCTTAAAGGCTACTGAATTTCTATATTACCCTTGCAATTACAAAACAAGGGGAACATAGTACGCCTTAAGCTTTAGTCAAATATTTTTATAACTGGTCGCTATGTGTAAAATGTAATTCTGTATGCGTGTCAAAAGATCGTTTCTGCAAATGTTTATCTCGATTAATATGAAATCGATGGAGAGTAAGAGTTTCTAAAAATAGTTTGTACAAGAGTAGAGGAAGTCATATGAGTATAACACATGAGATTTTTCCATATATAACACTGGTTTCTTGAGATATCATTTCGCGCTGAAAAATATATCATATTTTTAGATATAGAGAATTTAAAATAGTATAATGAACCGTATTTAAAGGAATTATGGAGAATTTTGTGAAACATTACTTCTATGGTTTCAATGTTTTTTCCCTTGCGTAAAACAGTGTTATCGTCTGCGAAGAGACACATCTGCACTGATCGATGTATGCAGAAGAGAATGTCGTTAATAGATGTAAAGAAAAAAGTAAAACTCAGCATTAAACCTTTTAGTACTACATTTTGTATCGTGACAGTTATTGATTACCATTGCTTCATATTGAGGCAGTACTTTTAATACTTAAATGATTTCAGCCTAATTATATATATATATATATATATATATATATATATATAAATTCAATAACGGCCCGCCTTGAAGCAATATGTGTATGTAATAATTTTTGAAATGTATGTAACAGTCATTGCATATGCTTACATTATTGTATACATGTACAATAATGTTATGTGAATGCATTACGTAATTTAATTATGTAGTAGCTGTGAGAATAATAGGTTAAACGTTGCTAACAATGAGGTGACCTTGAGGCAATAATGAGTTTGAGAGTTTAACAATACTACTTCTGATTCCTGAAAGCAATAATGTAATTTTAGTGACAGTTTATAAAAATAGCCAATCAACAACCAGAAAATGCTTTAGTTAAATGAAGGTATTCTATTGGAGTAGGATTAGTCAATCAGAAACTGAAAAGGAGAAAATTTTACAAATTTAAGAGTTCAGTTGCCTGCAGACAGCATTACTAATCAGACGCAAACAAGTGTCCTCAAGAAATATAATATGTATTTGTGTGAGACGAAAAATACACTTACGTGCTAAAAAGTGTAATTAATTAATAAAAAGAATCCCACAGCTCTCTATATCAGTGAAGTGTTATTTAAATCGTGTCAATCATTAATAAAAGGAGTGAAGTAAAATTATAATCTGTGTAAGCTTACATTCTTGTCGCATCACAACCCTGCTAAGAGAAATGTGTCTCTAATAATAATACTGACGCAGCCGAGGCAAACATAAATATATAATATTTAAAGAAACAGTCAAATTACCTCTATAACAAATGTTGAAAATGTCCTCCATCCTGCATAAGGCACAACTCAACACGTCGTTCCATGTTACTCTCCACTCTTTAGAGGAGTCTTGTTGTCAATAGCTTGAATCTCTTGTGTAATGCTGTGCTTCAGATCGTCCAATGTCTTTTAAGTAATCTAATTCGTAATCCAGTATTGCTTTACCAGGGAGAGTCGTTGATTTAATGTGTATTCCATTTTCACGTTGACTAGAACAAAATCTCAGTATCACTAAAATTACGAATAAAACATGAACATCTGCGCATCTAGTGACAGGCAATAGAAACTCCAGGACATTCTGCTTAATTTGGTGCTAAATTTGGGGCATTGAATCAATTTTGAACAGGATAATTAAAGAAAGAAGTGTATCAGTTCTTCATAAATCACTCTGTATATGAATACTACAATGTTGCAAGAGATATTTTTATTAGCTCTCTGATAAGATATGCAGCTTCGCCATATCATGTCATAAGCTTTTCCAAGGTGCAACTAATCGTATCAGCTGTTGCAATTTTGCGAATGCTTACTATATTTCCGATTCAGTGAGTCATAGCTGTTCGATCCATTGTAGAATGATGTTGTAGGAAACCATTTTGAAAATAAGTAAAACGTTACAGATTCTAATATCCAGAGGAGGAACCATTTGGCTAGATAGTTTCTCTACTACGTATAGTAAGTAGAAGTATTGCATTCCACCCAAAAATTTTATCCCGATATGTCACCGGAAATACATGTTCTGAGGAGCCCTGAATCCAAATAAGGCATTTTTGGAAACATGACCGCGCGTGTGTGTGTCTGTCAGGCTGTAAAAAGCATAACTCAAAAACGAAAAGTTGGTAAACTTGGCATTTGAATTTAGTATGTTCCAAGGATGCGACACAAAGATTTCCAAGAAAATTCCCCAACTCCAGACTACCTTTTAAATGGAAGACTTTTCGAAAATTCTGATTTTCTCAAAAATGGATCTAACGAGTTTTAATAAAGTATCATATGTTCAAGATATTTTCATGAAAAATGAAGAGTATATCTTGAATTTTCTGGGAATGTCCCCAAAAGTCCTCTTCATTCTGAATGACTTACGCATAACTAGTAAACCGTATAGGACAGACAAAAGTTTACTACACAAAAAATGTGGATCTCATTAAAACATAATTTATTTCATATACATTTTGATTTGTCCAGTGAACCATATCCGAGATATTCCTTGTAATTTGTTTGAAATACCCAATACTGACACTTTTTCTCAAATGGGAATTCATTATTAGTTTTTTATGTCCTGGACACGCAAAGAGAATGAAATGCTCCACATAGCAACCAGCTCTTAAAAGATTTGACTGTTGCTTAAAGCATACCATATTCCCCTTGCATCTACAAGAAAATTAGCAATGAAGTAGTTTCTGCACTTGTTTATCTGGATTAACACGAAGTAGATGGAGAATAAGCGTTTGTAAAAATAGTTTGTACAAGGGTAGAAAAAGTCTTACAAGTGCAACACATCAGATTTTTTTCTATTTCTTTATTTCTCTTTTGTACTGCCATAGATCAGTTGCTGTTAAAACCTAAGTTTCCAAATAAAGTTATATATTTTAAAGTTATATTCAAAAGTGCCCGTTGCTTTAAAAGAATATGGGATGTTGTCAGCGCCAGGGCTTTAGTTCTTACAGCTCTAAAGAGTTTCTTGCATTTCCTAAACAGCAAAGCTCAAGTTGTACGGTACCAACCAATCTCTATATAATTCACGGGTGTTAATTTATTTTTATTTCTAGGTATTTATTCTTATAGTTTATGTCATTAAAGTATATTCCAAGAATCGGCTGTACAATCGGCACTTTCCTGACGGTTCTTCAGATTGTTTAATGTTAGGTGATATAAGCACCGTGATTTGTTACGTAAATATATATAATGTATAATTTTGATTTTCCTCCACTGGATTTTTGTGGGGTTTGCTGATTAAGGGATTACACAAAAGCAAACCAAATATTTGTAATGCTAGCTTGTATTATATACTTTATATTATTGTTTTGTTTTCAGGTGTCGGATGTATTCTATATAGGTATATAATGAGCTTTATTAGTTTTCTGTTGAATGACTATTTTATTTTCGTCATTCCTCCAAGGTACTATATATTTTAGGGGCCTAGGTGATTTTGATATTCATATTTTCGGAAGATTTAATTAGAGAATTGATAAATTCCTCTACAATTTTATTGATATGTTTCTAAAATTATTCAGCAGGAGAGAGATTGCATGGAGGAAGCATAGTTACTAATCAGAATTTGAATAAATGATACTGTGCTCTGGAACTGTTGACGTTTCATTGTAAAATAGGAAATTTTATTGGAGAGCTACTGGTCTCTTACGTTTGCCATCTCTTTAGAGAGTGCCCACAGTCTTTCTCAATTTGGTTACTATGATTTTTCAAGTCTTTCCTTCTAAAATGAGGGCAAATTTTGTGAATTTGAGGCGGTATTTTTAACATGTGATTTAAGTCTAATTATATAATATATAAAATCAGTAACAGCCTGCCTTAAAGCAATATGTGTATGCAACATTATATAAAAGTGTATATTACAGTCATTGTATATGTTTATTATTATGTACATGTTTAATAATGTTATGCGGATGTATTAAGTAATTTAATAATGTAGAGCTGTGAGAATATAGGTCAAAATCTGCTAACAATGAGGTAAACTTGAGGCAATAATGCATTGGAAAGTTTAATAATGCTACTAGTAATTCTTGGAGCAACAATAATGTAATTTTTGAGACAGTTTATAAATAGCCAATCAACAACCAGAAAAACCTGAAAGTTAAATAAAAGTATTCTATTGGATTAGGAATAGCCAATTAGTGACCTGAAATAGATGAAATTTGCAAATTCAGGCGGTAGAAATCAGTTCAGTTGCTAGTAGACCACGTTTCTAACTGAACGCAAGACGCGTCCTCGAGAAGTTTAAGTACTCAGTGTGAGACGAAAATTCATTATAAGGTTTACGTGTTAAAAAAAGTGCAAGTAATTAATAAACAATCTCACAGCTCTCTATATCAGAGGAAGTATTATTTAAACGTGGGAAGGATTAATAAAAGGAGTGAAGTAAAATTATAATTTGTGTAAGCCAACATTCTTCAGCCGCACCACCCCTGTTAAGAAATACATGTTTCTACAAATTAATACTGGCGCAGCCGAGGCAAACATAAATTGAAATAGTATTTAAAGAAACATTAAAATACAAAGTTGAAAGTAAAGTTGGGGCAAAGACCACCGGAAAGTGAACATTGGGGCGAAGGCCACCGGAAACTTTGTACCATACGTGGGACATTCAATCATCAAGTTTTGTTTTCCTACAGTGAGGCAAATCAAAATTCTCAAATTGTATTCGTTAGTTTTTCGAGGTTAAGTGTGTAGTTCTTCACAAAAGAAACTACATATTCTACGCCTTTCACGTTTTTATAAATGGGTCTGGTTAGCAAAGGTTAAGACTATAAGAGTTTCTAAGATTGAATTTTCAGAAGGGTATAAGGAGTCATCAGAGGCAGTTTATCCTTTGGAGTTACTTCTACTGTAGAGTCAGTTTAAGCTCTGATGATTTAATGGTGATACCTTCGAAGGGATTCAGAGCTTGCGGAAGATCTAGAAGGATTCACTGTAATGGTGACGTTATGTGGGGCTTAGTTTCACTTAAATGAGGAGCTTCGTCATTTGAAAGAGTAGCTGAAGGCGATGCTGCTTTAGCTTAGTCATCTGGAGCTGTCAGTGAGATTTGAGGAGGAGGCGTGACGTCTTCTGGTTGTCTAGTTTTATTGGTGTTACTACAGAGAAAAGGAAAATCCCTTACCCTGGGAAGGCATTCCTTTATAGGCAGAGATTGAACATTAGGTGCTGAACATTGTTGCATTTCTTTTAGCAAAATGTAGACAGGGATGTCAAGAGGAAAAATATATCCAAATAACTGGTTCCATCGGAAGTTAGCTGCAGGATTTTCGGAAATTTTCTGATATCATCAAGATGGATGTACATTTACCTACGAAGGCTTAAAATACGTGTGCGTCCTGGTAAAGTAATTCCGACCTGAATATCAGATAATATTGATTGTAGGTTGATTCCATTGTTCATTAGAGGTTCCCTTAGGACCCAATTGGGAATTACAGGGCAGATATTAGATATTATAACTTTTGCGCTTTGTTAGGAGTGTCTTGAGTTCAAAACAGAAGTTATTTATCTCTATGCTTGGGTTATTATTTGCAATATAACCTGCAGTGTCTTGTTATATTATAGCTTTGGATACTTAAGAGACGAAACACATGTTGGGATGAATCTGTAAGTCTTTCTTAGTCATTAAACTGTCATGCTCTATGTTAACAATTGCTTGTGTTTTATGGGTATGCTTGTATGATGGTTGAATAACTGTGAGACTGTTTGCACATAAAGAGTAGAAGTGATTGCGGTTAATTCATTCTGTGGGGTGCTATTGTTATTACAGAATACCCGGCAGGTTATATACGGGTTGGGCCATTTAAGTTGAGGATGTACAATATTTCCAAAACTATGCGTTGTAGAAAGAAATTCTTTAATAAAGGTTGCTCGATATTATGGGGGAAAGTAAATGCCATTATTCGTGTTTTATTTAAAAGACGTAATAGCCATTTTAGGGACAATTTAATTCTTTTAAATGGGAACCTAGCTTTTTATGTTGTTTTCTCACTCCTCATATAAAAGTAAACAAGATTTGTATAAATCACTTTGCAATTGTTCTTACACCAACGTAAATAACAACGAAAATTCTGAATGGCTGTGTAGAAAGGACGCAATGAATGGCTGGGTACGAAGAGCCAATGAATGGTTGGACCATCCACGGATGGTTATTTGAGGGTCAAGTTACGTTTCGTAATTGGAAACCAACTTTTTTTATTTTATTTCCTGATTCTTCATCACAAAATGAACAGCTTTTTATAAATTATTTTCTAATGAGAAATCAACATAAAAAAATATAGGTTCCCATTTAAAATAAATTAAATTGACCCTAAAATGACCATCATGACGTCCTTCAAACAAAACACGACCAATGGCATTTACTTCCCCACATAATATGAAGCAACGTATATTAAAGAGATTTATTTCTATAACGCTTAGTTTTGGAGATACTATAGCCTCTACTTAAATGGTCCACCCTGAATAAAGTACTACAAAAAGTGTAACAAGCTCGAAACTGCTTGGCAACCAGAGGTACGGTTGCCTAGCACTAAGACCTCCGTAGACACGTGGCGAAGCAAGATGGTATGGTAAAGAATGAGACCTCGAAGCCACTACCGAGCCACGAGGTATCTACTAATAGATCCGTCGCGATATGACCACGTAGTTAAGAAGACGTAAGAGAGAGAGAGAGAGAGAGAGAGAGAGAGAGAGAGAGAGAGAGAGAGAGAGACAATGAAGGCTATCGTTTGCCGTCAAGAACATCCCAAAGATAATTCTTACAATAATCCTTCCCATTTCAACCTGTAACTTAAGTTTTATATGTCACAAGAAAAAAAATATGCTTGGTATTTTGGGAAGTACTATAAATTGTGTTTTCGATAATGCCAGAGCACATTTAAATAACATAAAATAATAGGAGGACTTACGTTAGTTGTAAGTGTGGTGCCTGTGACCTGCATGTATGATATTGTTCATTATATAAGAGGTAGGTACTTATTCAGTGGGGGAGACAGGAGACATCTCGCACTGTGACCTACAGAGATCTATTGTGACTATCTCCCCGCAGGAGGAAGAGATGAGGTGAAGGAATCGTAGGAGGCTACAGACAGACAGGCAACCGAGACGCGCGGAAGTCCCTAACATTTCCAAGCTCGCAGACCCCTCCTACTACTACTGGAGCTGCCGAGAGATGGTGACGAACCACCCACCAATCAAACAGCGCTCTAGTATCCACGAGGAATACTCTTTTCATTGAGCATATATCCGCATCATCTGTTCGGCACCGTCATACATCACGAAACCTAGGAGAACACCTGAAAGATGAGAAGAAAACAGAATGAAAGGGAAATGACGGTATGGAAATCGTGGTAGAGAAGAAAGCACCCCAGCATTCGCCTGCTGACACCGGGGAAACCACGTAAAACCCACGAGCTCACGAATCCTAGTCGCACCGTAGCCTCCGCTATATGATGACTTATCAGGTGCACTCCCATGACGTCACACCAGCAATGCATCATTCTATCCTACCAAATGTAAATCGGCTGAGTTCTCTCACATAAATATAAATTGTGCCATCATTGATTAATTATATGCTGCAAGTTTTTTTTTTTTTTTTTTAGAAATACTGTTCTATACAGTTCATGGTGTAATGTTAGTATCTTACTGATGATGAAACAATTATGAATGATGAATTATTACTAACATAGTGTTGTTATAGGCCATAAACGTTCAAATTGTGTTCACTAATGCTAGAAATAATCCCTGTTGCTATTTCACCCTTAGAATTCGATATCAGTGCTATTTCTCCCCTCACTTCTTTTAAATGCCACGTATGTGTTATGTACCCGGTTGTATATCAGACTACATATCAGAAAAAAGCTCACACGATTATTTTCATGTTCCCAAAAGACAAAATTAGGAAGCAGTTGTGGATTAAGAGCATTCACAGGAAAAATTTTGTGCCAGTAGAATTACAGTTTTTGTCATGGGAAAACACTTCGTTACCAGGATCTTCAATTCAAAGTTCTAATTTTGGCCCCGACATCACAAACTCGGTCTGCTCTGAAATTGTAATTGTTATTTGTGAGCACAGGATTTCCCAAGTAAATTCGAACTCGTATGCTCTACTATTGACAATTTGGAAATTAGCTTTCGTCAGCATAGGCAAATGAGTGAGAGGGGGGATTCTTATTCTGTGAAACAGATCCTAGAACCAGAAAAGGAATTAAAGCTGGTAACCTTAATAAAACTATATTCCTCAACCAGTGCTGGCTGTTATATAAAACATTTTCCATCATTTTACAGCGAAAAAGCTACAAAGGACGGAACAAATACAATGTAGATGAGTTATACGAGAGTCTGAAAGACTCAGTAGACTGCATAGAAGTGAACTGGTACGGGAACGATGGTTCAGCACTTTTGAAGCCGTTTACTTTACCTGCTTTGTTGTTGATTCTGCTGCTATGATCTCGTAGCTTGTTCCGTTGGATCGTGCGCCAGCTGTTCCAGTGGTAAGCTATGAGATCTTTCCCTCAGGGTACATGTAGGCGTATTGTTAAAGAACATTACCAGTTTAAATTGACTGAGAAATGTATTGTGAACTAATATTGGAGTTATTGAAGCGAGTTGCCGACCATTTTAAGATAAAGTATAAACCTGATTATGAATCATAGCACTCGAAATGATAGCAAATGAATTATTATACCTGCTAACTTCTGTAATATCAAAGTTCTGGTTGGAAATAACTGTTTCCGCAACAACAGAAACTAGAAGCGAACTAGCCGTGAGATTTCTGTATGTAAATCTGTGAGATTTCTGGGGCGAGTTCTTTTTAGTCTACTTATTTTACTTGATATATAAAAATTATCTCGCAGGTATCTAAATGTGTGCTCGTGTTGTCAATATTTATTACACTCATACACGCAGGTCATTTCGAAATAGAAATCTGCGCCTGATCTTGGTTAATTCCAATACAGCCTTTATGATTGTCATTTTCTAGATCTACTCCATCGCTATGTGTACCACAATGAATGCAGTGATAACGATAGCAGCGATGAAGAAGAAGAAGATGATGAGGATGAAAGAAGAGTATCTTACAGTCCGTGGGGGAAAATAAGCAAAAAGTGTTGAAACCTATTGATGACGATGATAATGTACCGTGTGTTCTAATATAGTCTATTTTATAATCAGTCTGACATCTCAACTACGGTGTTCATAGCAGTAAAACGGAAGCAATTCCGACATCGCGATTTACTCCACGCGGGGAAGACATTCTGACGGTTTTGATTGGCTAAAGTTAGGTAAGAATGGATTCCTACTGAATGGAGTCGTGGTAGCAGTGAACTCTGCTCCAGCCAATGAAGGATGTCACATTGGCTGCAGCACAGTTCGTTGCTACATCAGATAGTTCACGAAAACCAATGTTACAGCTGGGGGAAGCACGTTTCCCCTTATCGGCTGGATGATCGTCCATCTCTGCCTTCAGTAAGTGGGCGTGAAGTCGGCAGTCGAGTTAATAGGCCAATACTGTAGTGCCACAGTTTTAAATGAATACGAAATATGTATTTATAGCCTTGTCACAGCCCGTTTCGCAATTTCAGTTAAGATTTCCCCTGTGTCTAAAAACGAATTCTGGAAATTACTTTCAGAGGACCTATCAAATTTGGCACTAAATAATACAAATGTGGAAATATTACTGATAAACAGGTCAAACTGCAATTGTTACTGAAATGTAACACACGATCCCACATAAAGACTGTAACGTTTTCTTCTACGATCTCAATAGATAGGCTCTAACAGCAAGTTCACGCATCTGTTGTTCAAGTTTGAAACATTTCCGTCTGCAGGATATTAGTACCGCTAAGATCCCGGCATTAGTAATGAAGCTATTACAAGTTTGATGAACGAATGCATTTACTTGGAGAGGTTTGTTTACGTCGAAAGTTGGAGATTTATAGGAAGTGGGGAAAGCGGCTTGGTGTGTTAAAATATTCTATTACCTACCTTAACAGAAGGGGATTATGGAAAGAATCAACTTATCGCATCCTGAGGTTGACTCTTGCATTAAATTCAACTTTCGATTAACCCAATCTACAGGGAGTTCATAAAAATACTTCATTCTTGTAATATATATATATATATATATATATATATATATATAAAGCTTTTAGATAATATGACTAAGAATATTTGCATAAATTATTGCATCAGTTAAAGTGCTATTGTTATATAAATTAATTTATTAAGGAAAGAATAATATAGGGTGTTTCTTTAGAATGGCATTGAATGCTGTACTCCTATTTCTTACTTTCTATGCCACCTACTTATAATAGTAGGTAAAAGGAAGTATTATATTCCACCTAAAAATTCCATTACGAGAGTTTTTCGGAAATACGTGTTTTGAGGTACCCAAAAGGATGCTTTAAAAAAAGCAAGGGTATGTGGGTGTTTGTGAGTGTGTGTGTGAACAGCATAATTCAGTCTCTTCCAAGATTAAAAAAGAAAATCCTTCCACCCTCAAACTATTGTTTATATGAAAAATTTTCTCAAATTTTTTATTTTATCAAAAAACGGATATAAAGAATTTGAATAAAATGCCATATAGTTAAAATATTTTCATCATAAATAAAATTCCTGTCTTGAATTTTCTGGGAATAGTCTGCGAACACCTCTTCATTCTTCTTCTTCTTTTTCTGCATTTCAGAGACTAGGCAAGAATGTGTCTGACTATCATTTCCATGCTCTTCCCGGATGTCTTCTTCCTTTAGACCTATAATAAAATACTTCTCTTGGTATCTCTTTGTTAACATGCTGTATCCATTGTTTCTGTAATTCATAATTTTTTCTTCCAGAGAAATGAATTTCAACTATTTTCTTACTTTATTGTTTGAGATTTTGTCTACAAACCTACATTCTTTAACCGATCACTGTTTGCAGGTCATCTTCATTTGGAATAAACTTTATATATAAATTCCTATAACGGATAAACCATAAGGTATAGACTAAAACTTACTACACCAAAAATATAGCTATTTTTAAAAGATACAGCTTATTTCAAATAACTCTGTCTTTGGCATCAGCCACATTCAAGGCATCCGTTATTATTGGTTTGAATTGTTCAGTACTTTGTCATATTTTTAAAGTATTGACACGTTTTACCTGTTTCTAGCGATATCATGGAAAGACTGAAATTTTGATGCCTAGCGATATCTAAAACTGCTTTTCGTATCCCCCTTGTACATACAACGAAATATGTAATGAAACGATTTCTGCAAAGGTTTATTTCGATTACATGAAGTAAATAAAAAATAAGCTTTTGCAAGAATAGTTGGTAATAGTTATATATGAGAATAAACATATGGTTGAAGGTTATATGATTGTAACGCAAAAGATTTTTGTTTTCATATAATTTTAACATTCTGGAAGGATGGTAGTTTTATATAGCCATTGAAAGTAAATAAAAAACAAAATAAGTTACTTTGCAACAACTACAAATGAACAAAATGTCGTTTATACCTCATCAGGGATTTGAATTTGTGTTGTGGGGCGCTAAATTTGAAGCTGTAACATCGCACTACATATGCATTAGAAATCTAAATTGGATATCGTGTTCTAAGGTGTTGATGCATCGCGTTACTAGACTCAAGGGTTAAAAATCCGGAGAAGGTCGATCAAGTAATCTACGGGACTATAGGTTCTTTTGGTTAGCATACCACTAACATGCTGCATCATTTCATTGGAAGTAAGATGCAGTTAACTTCGAAATCGTTGAGATTTTCAATGAATGCAATAACTTGCTGTAAATTAATCAACGCATAACTTCAGACCCCGCAATAGTAGTTGTATTACGTCCACCAATATAGCATCTCCCAGAACTTCAGAGAGAACTTATGTTATTCAAATGTTAAAACTTTGTGAATGGGCCTGTATTGCGTTATAGGCCAGTCAGTCAGTTTATAAATGCATGATTGGAGGTCATCTTAAGAATGCTAAGTGAAAATACTCGAATACTTGCTTTATATAGAAAGATTTCTTTTAATTGTTTCTTAATATGGCTTAATGATACCTCTAATAAATCATAGATCTGAGATTGAAATCATATTTGGCATGATGAAAAAAGAAAATGCATATTTTGGATTTTCTGAAACTATTAATGGAATCTTCTTTTAATGGGTTTATTGAATTGTAACTGAGAAACCATAAAATATTCACAAAAAACTAGATGCAAAGCATAGAGCTATATACATATATATATACTTTAAGCAGTATACTTTGATATGTTAAGTTATCCTTTTTTTGCTTTTCAAAAGCTCATGCAAAGAGTAATATCAAGTTTAGCATTTAGCGAACTGCTTTTCAAACATCTGCCTATCGTCTTACCTTTCATGTAACAACAAAAAAGTGTTCCTATTGAAATTATTCGACCATTTATCCTAAACAACAGAAGCTAGGAAATAAATCTGATATGTTACATTCACATTACTTTTTCTAGCCTTTATCGCTTATTAGTGGGAATATGAATTATTCTTACGAAAGTTTATTTTCCTATCTACTTCACTATAATTGAGATAAACCTTTCCGGAAATAGCCGCATTACACATCTCGTTATAGCTACAAAAGTAACAGCGATAATCAATTTGTTTTGAACTGGACGCTTTACGCAGGATTTAAAATTAATACTCTTTGCATAACATCGCAAGAAACAATTTAAAATCGACAGGACTTTAAAAGAATTGCTAAGTATTGAACAATTCGGACTATTAATAACGGATTTCTCGGAAATGACTGATGCCACAAAACAGTTGTTTGAAATAGATTGTGTGCTTTAAAGATATACAGGTACATTTTTTGAGTAGTACGATTTCGTCTATAGCTTAACGTTTACCGCTTTACAAGATTATACAAAACTATTTCCGAATGAAGAGGACTTCACAGACTATTACCAGAAAATTCAAGATATACATTTTTTGTCATTTAAATATCTTTAATACATGGCATTAATATCGTTAAAGTCGTCCTTTGTGGTCTAGTGGTGCCAGCTAGAATCTGGTTCTCGAGGTCGCGGGTTCAAACCCGCCGGAGGGCGATGGATGTTTTTTGGGCGTAAAAATTCTTAACATGGCTTCCTTCGGAAGGGAAGTAAAGCCTGTGGTCCTGTGACGTAGATTTACGGCATGTAAAAGAACCTCAAGCCTGCTAAAGAGGCCTCTGAGCAGAATTTCCGTTCTTTCACGCCCAATATAGAATGCGACGCTAAGGGCCGCAGGAAAAGAGCGTCCATAGTTAAAACAAATACATAATAATAAAATCGTCAGAGCCATTTTTCTTAAAAATCTAACATTTCGAATGGTGTTCCATGTAAAGGGTATTTTGGGGTGGAGGATTTTCTTGAAAATCTTTGTGTCGCCCTCTTTTCTAAAAAATGCTTTTCTTATTTATTCAAGGGCCTCAAAACATATATTTTGGCTGAAATTTCGGATGGGATTCAATAACTTTTCTGCTTATGTTAGTGTTAGAGTAAGTAGCAAGCGGGTGTGAATAATTAATTTTTAAATGGATACGAAAATAAATAATATATAGAGAAATTCTTGGATTTTTATACTTTTTTACAGAATACCACTCTCACAATGCAAATGATTGAACTCTCAATCAAATTATAAATTCTACTTTCAAATATTAATACAATAAGATAAATGTACAGAAATACCTATGTATACATTCACATAAACTTATCCTCACACTTTTGGCAACCACTGCTATTACCACCATGTTATTGCAACAAATGGGGGCATTGGATGTTCATTAGAATGTCTCACGATTTCCGAGATTATTGATAAGAAAAATACTCAAATACCAAAGTATTAATTAAAATGTTCTTTTATTAACTAAAGCTATAAACCACTGCCCGCGGTAGGAGAGAATATTAT
Organism: Deroplatys truncata; assembly: GCA_030765065.1. NCBI lineage: Eukaryota > Metazoa > Arthropoda > Insecta > Mantodea > Mantidae > Deroplatys > Deroplatys truncata. The sequence continues at coordinate 122,623,115 of CM060977.1, read as the reverse complement.
GGAAGGATGCTGTTCTACGTTCTAAGGTATTGTTGAGAAATGTTTGTATGCAAACTTCCAGGACACTTAAATTCATAATGAGGACTTGCTGAGGATTGCAATCCATCACTCTACGACTTAATTTCGAAGAGCAGAGAATTTCTTCAGAGGAGTTCACCTCGGCACGCCCCTTATGTCGACTTCAAGCTCAGACGTTTTAGTGATGTCATCAAAAAGTCAAGCTTCTCCTTCCTTTTCTGGGTCTCCACACCCAATTCTTTCTTTGCACTTCCGATTTTTAGCCTCCTTTCCTTCATATGACACACGTATACACATGCTGCTTACGCTGCAGAGCGTAGGCGTTTCCTTCCGCGTAATCGCAGTTTTGACTATGAACAATTGTGAATGTAGTTAATTAAAACCTTAAGGGTAATACGAAAATTAGCAAATATAATTACCAAAACGTGCATTTTTAGCTACCAGTGCATCCTTTTGAAGTTTCATCTTTAATTTTAAATACCTTTTATCATTGTAGGCACTATGCTATAAGGCAGAGGTGGCGAAAACGTGACTCGCGAGTTATTTTGACTCGCAGGCGCCGTTTCCTCTCTGCAACCGTCGGTTTGTTTTTCACATGTTGCTGAGTGATGCAGTGCGCGTTGCATATTTGGTGACTCGCGGAATGAAGTCGTTTTCGCCACCCTTGTTATAAGAAATCTTTAGATTTATTCGGTCATTGCCGGCAGTCGGTTATCTGCACATGATGTCAATACCTAGTTTATCACCAGTGCCTCTGTCAGAGGTCTTGCAAAAGAAGATGAGTGGAAGGAACGGATGTCAACAGTTTCGAGGTCACCTTAGTGAAATGGGACTTGCATCATACCTTTCCTGTATTTACATTGGAACATCTTTCGCTTGCGTCTCGTAAACTCGCAACCTCAGCATGAATGCTGATAGGTAAATCAACAAATTGGAGGGTTTTTGTAGCATAGAGTGTCTCGGCTTAGCACTCAACCATGAAAATTCTGTGATCGGTGGTCACTACCATCTCGCGTGCAAAGAATGCACAAAATATCCTAGTGAAAAACATTTCTGCACCGCCTCAGTATATAAACCTGTTCAGAAGTCGAAAACGTATGTAGTTCGAGGTTCAATTCCGCACCTTCCCTTTGAGGCAAGGGGTCACTCAATTAAATCAACTGGCAGAAAAGACCTAATAAATTTGAAAACCAGTTATTTGTAATATATTTTTAAAAATGGTATTACCTGTCATTTACTGTGAATTTTTCACCACTTTACAGGCAAAAAGCTTAACTCCTACACCTTTAGAGTAGGAACTTAAATTTTATCCCATCTTTTAGGGGAAGGCTTGCTATACAATTTGGTACTACTGTTAAGCGTGGTAGCTTTATTGTGTTCAAATAATGCGGCTTCCTTTCCTTTCAAATATATATTTTGAACATATAAAATGTGCTGCCATAAACAACCCGTTTTATCACCCTAAATTAACTTTAGGGTGATAAAACACCTTTAAGTGCTGTTATGGAGCTGTGTACTTTGGTGTTAATCACATAGTTGATTCTTAAAAAGTACTTGGTATTACATTTTAAGCAAAAGTTAGTGTAATTAAGATAATAATCCTGTCTTGATTAATAAGCTAAGAAAAGTAAATCAGTTAACGTAAAATGCATGCATATAGATCGTGTAAAATTTCCAATCTGATATCTTTAATAGTTAATGTGATAATGATTCATGAATGTAGCAAATTAACATTCTCAGGAGAGGGTCTTTAATCTCCCTTAACTGTACTTGCTTTCTATCAATTATGTATGTTTCATTAAGGTTACAATTCGCGTTACAGAAATGCAATTCGTATGAAAACTAAACTTCCTGCTCTACGGATAATTCCAATCTCTTTGTTCGCATATCTAACATCGCTTGCTAAACATGCACAGTTTTCCAATCTCCAATTAAAGGTTAATAAAGATGGGTAATACTGAACAGGAGAGAGAGGATTCTCAAAATGAGCAATGCACTACATAGTCATTAAACTAGATTTCTTCCTTTGAGTAATGCTGATAATCATATTTGTATTGCGTTTACTAATACCTGGTGTGCAAAACCTAAGGACGAAAGTAATCTTCGCATGCTGTGACACTGCCAAGTAACACAGCTCGATGAAACTTGAGTCATACATAGAGGGAACTGCTACGGTATGCTGCAGTAGGCAATTAAACGAAATATGCAATGGGACGAATAGAAATGCCACTTTCATTCATAGACCATAAGCTACACTAAAGTCAATACGACATATGACGGTTCTCTAGATTTACAGAAACAGATCCATGGTGCTTAAAAGCGTGTATGATCACCACGGACAGCAATGCATGCTCTGCATCGTGCTCCCATGCTGGCCACAAGTTGGTAAGTAGTTCTGGTGGTACTGCGTTCCATTCCTCCACCAGCGCTGTTGACAACTGTTGGATGGTCGTTGGTGCATGTGGATGTGCTGCAATGCGTCTCCCCAAAGCATCCCGGACGTGTTCGATGGGATTTAAATCGGGGGAACGGGCAAGCCAGTCCATTCGCCGAATATCCTCTCGTTCCAAGAGATCCTCCACCATATGCGGTCGCGCATATTCATCCATAACAATGAAGTCAGGGCCGACTGCACCCCTGAAAAGAAGCACTTGAGGAAGGAGTACTGTATCACAATGGAGTTGACCAGTGAGCGTACCGTATTCAAAGATTTGGAGGTCGGTGCGCCCATGCAACATTATTCCTCCCCAAATCATAACACCCGGACCACCAAAACGATCGTATTCAAGGATGTTCCTGGGTTCATTACGTGTTCCCTCCTCTCGCCAGATGAGGGTACGTCGAGAATCACTACTTAGACTGAATCTGATCTCATCCGAGAAGAGCACGCGACCCCATTTCTCCCTGGTCCAATTTTGAAGCTCCTGGGACCATCGCAGACGGTGCCGCCGATGTGCGGATGTCAATGGAACATAACGTACTGGCCGTCGGGTAAATAGACCACCTCTGTGTAGTCGCCGTGCCACTTTGTATTTTGAGATTGCGTGCCTAGCTGTCCTGTTAAATATGGTTGCAATTGCACCCGATGTTTGGCGTGGATCCCTTCTTGCCTAGAAATGTATAAGAATAATCATACTACGTCCACAAAGTGTCAGTATCAGGCAGCTGCTTCAAAACTGTTGCACAATTTAGCGGTTATCTGCTGCTGTAGTTGAGCGTGGTCGACCACCACCTCACCTTGGAACAGCAGTGCCTGTGGTTTGGAAGGTTCCCCATGCACGTGAAACAATGTTGTGAGCAATTCCAAACTCCTAAGCAACACTCGTCACACTTCGCTCTTCTTCCAGTTTCCCGATGATTCTTCCGCGTATAAAGTCATCCAAATGGTGTCTATGGAGCATGTTGCAATGAACAACGCCACTACAGTGCACCGCAGCAGCTCGCTAGTTGCCACACACCGTCTTGTCCTGTTTCGTCAACTGCCCAGTGTTGCGGGAATAGACCCATTTGGCACTATAGACTCGCTACACTCACGCCATGTGACGTCCAGATTTTTGTGTGCGCGTGAGAAATCTCTGGCAACATGCTCTCGCACCTTGATCTACTTTCACCAAGTAGTTCATTTGTTATGTTACTTTACCCATCTCGTCCTTAGGTTTAGCACACCAGTGTATATTGTTACAAATGAGAACACCACATACTGCGAAATACACTTTATTTATCACTTAGGTACTCAGTGTAGCAGAAACGTTATGCTTGAGTCACTTTTAGCACACACTCGGAACACAACACAACTGATCCGTCGAATCACAACTCATAAATGAACTGCACTGATACTGTCCACTTTCACTTTCCATTTCTCACTTCGTAACTGCTTAACTGTAGGACGTGCAGTCCGGGCAAGATTAATCTCTTAGATACGGCCCGTACACAAAACGGATCGTTCTAGAAAGGGAGGTTACTAAAACCGGCCCAAAGGAATCTTCTGGAACATTAATAACGTACTGCGGGGAAGTGGCACATTATGTGCTCGTTACGCGACTATTTTTCTGCAGGGGCCGGTCATTAGTCACACCCAGTCTGGATAGTGTCGCCCCCACCGATGTTGATCGCGAGTCTTCCCCTGTTACCGCTTTTATACGAGGGTAGTTGGGAAACTTACCTCCATTATGCTATAAATAAAACTTCTGAATTTAAATAACCATTTTTATATACAACTTAAAACGATATCTTTGTGCTATTTCTCAACCTAGTCACCATTTAAATTCAGGCATTTTTCATAGCGCTTCTCTAATTTACAAATTCCTTATCCATAAAATTCAGCCACCTGTTTACCTAGTCAACCTTTAATGGTATTTTTTATGGTCCTTGTCGTTATCGAAGTACTGCGACTTCTTTATGTGATTGAAGAGATGAAAACCACTCATGGCCAGGTCCAGCCGGTAAGGCAAATCATCAAAACCGTCCAATTTAAAGTTTTTAAAAGCTTTTCGAGCATTGTGAGGTTGAGCGTTGTCATGCTAAAACACAACACCGGATGTCAGTATACAGCGACGGAAGTTTTTTTAAATGAATTCTTATAATATCACGCACCTCGCATTTCAAGGGATTTTCTAGCGAAATACTTATTTTGTAAGGTTATGGCGAGCGATCACGTAGCTAGCGCGCTAGACGCACACTGAATTATGCTGCACGGTGATATAAAAAGGTAGTGCTGCCCCTACCACTTCCCGCGCTACGTGAGAATGGAAGTTAGTTTCCTAATTTCCCCCATAACGTGTAGATTAGTTGTATCTCTTTTTTTATTCAATAGTCAGTTCTCTTAAGTTGTTGGGCCTGTTTCGGTGCATTGTCGATGTGAAGTAAATAAACAAAATAATGAGTGAATTCCTGTAGAGCGGTGAGAAATGCTCATAGATGTATTAAAATAAACGTGGACTGTCATTTTGGAATGGTGTATTTTTTACATAGCCTATGCATATAAGAGTACGAAACCAATTTTTAAAAAAGTACAGCATATTAATTTTACGAAACATTAAAATGAAATTATGCCCAAAGTAGTACATGCATACATTTTGTACATATTGTATTTACTGCACATTCCAAATCGTTGTATCCTACAACTTTGGTAAATTTCATCACTCGCTTTATAAACCTATAGTGCACTAAACCACAGTTTTACAAATACTGTTATGAAAATATACTGCATTTACGATGGGACTAGGAGAGGAGGAAGACTCAGTACCTCGAGCTATGCAGATCTTTTGTGCCTAGGCCCCTAACGGGTCGCTCTAACCCCGGATGTCAGCTGCTCCCAGCTGCAAGCCTGCACATCTCACCAGGGGGGAGAGGATTCGGAGACCGCTCCCATTCTGTGAGACAAATCCTCCAGAGAGCATCTTTTTTCCTCTGCCTGCAATACCGAGACTCTCGCCGACTCTTGGAATCCTGAAATGACCAAGGGGATGAAAGGTAGAGTTAAATAAGAATAGAAATGAAATGGGGGGACAGGAAATTCGGGGGAACCTATTAACTTTCCTAACATTCGCCTAGCGACCCGGGGAAACCCCCGAGAAACCCATAGGTCGGCCGCGGGAATCGAAACTACGACCTCAGCCTGAGCTATCCCGCTCAGTGGATTTGCAAATAACACATCTGGCATCCATCTCGACTGTCAGAATATTGGATTATCACATTCAGCGAGTATGCGGTTAGTGTTGAGGATAGATCACCTCTGGCTCTTTTGATTTTAAATATTTATGACCTCGTATTCCCTGCGGGGAGAGGAGTTAAGTGAGAGTTTAAAATTTTAAAACGCCCTCTCTCGGTTTTAATGTTTCTGCTCTTTTCAACTTCAGGCTTTTAATAGTTTATTTCGCCTCTTTTTATTCATATTTAACCAGGCTTTTGCATGGAACGAGAAGTTAGTTGTCCACACGTTACTCTGGTAGTGCAGAACCTCGACGAATAATATCGGGTGTAAATTTATTATTCAACGGTGGTGTTTTTTGATCCACTTTCCGTTTCTTGTTGAAAGTTGGACCTCTTGCATTTATTGCTGGTAACCTAACCTACTTGTGAAGCATATTCATTCCTCCAACTTTTGATATTATTGCAGACACGAAATACAATAATATATATAGATAGTTGAATTTTAGCTTTTAAATCTTACCAGGGCTTTTACGTCGTTTTTATTTGTTAAACTTACATACGATTTAATTCATGCAGCTACTAAGTATCAGTCGACCACGATGTGAGTGCGTTCGGTGGGAAGAAATACTAAACATTACGGAACAAATGGGCGGGGCGCCGGTAGTGTGGTCTGGTACAGAAAACTTCCGCGTTTACCAGTGAGGCTGAGGCCTGCAAATGTAGTAGTTTCTATTGCGCAACTGTACATTCCCACTATTGCCTTGCCTCTTACTCCCCACTGATCGCAAGCCCTGATGACGTTACACATTCTCAACAAAACAGTAGTGCCCTCCTCCAAGTGCACTGATATCATGACCGACTAGTATGAGCTGCAAGACTTAGATCAACAGCCAGACATGGACACCACCAAGGTTAATGTTGGTGATCGTGCTATCAGAAACACCGTGTGCAACACCTTTTTGTAATTAATTTTATTTTCTTGTAAGTAGTATTTCTATTATTCACTGTCGCTGGGAACAAAATACTATGCAATACAAATGCTTTGAGTACATTGTAGAATATCGGAAGTAGAAATATTTGACTCTTCAAAGTTTTCCTAGTTCCCCATTGATGCATTTGCCACATTTGTAGTGCCAAATATCAGTTCCTACTCTGATGGCATGTCCAGAGACACATCAATGAAGTAATATCTAGAAAGAGAGCTCAGTGGTAAGCATATTACAGAAGCGTTAACAATAATCCACAATAGCCAAAATTATGAATAATGTTATGAATTGTCGGGTTTCCTCCTGTGCAAAAGTTCAATTGGCTAAATGTAACAGCTGTCCATGATCGCTAAGGCTTGAGGCTTTTATTTTCCTTAGCATGGGGGACTGTAGATTCGAGCTTCGCCTCGAGCATGGATGTTTGTGTCCATGTATGTTTGAGCGTATCTCCTTAAGGCGAATAAAGAGTGAGAATAGCTCTACAAAGAGTATATTGGACCTAATTTTAAAGGTAAAAACACAAAAGTTACCGCTAGGTTTCGCATTTCAGACTTGGGAGTTTTCCGTGTGAGAGGCGGATTGCGAAAACGTATTGGTAAGGCCTTAATACTGCTTCTAATCATTATGAATGCATTTTCCGACATATTCCATCTGAGAACGCTAAAAACGAGGGAAAGAAAACTATCGTAGTAAAAGATATTACTAAAAACATCATGTCCCCCATTTATTTCCAATATTCTTACTCTTTGAATCATATAGCCATAAGTGATTTCTTGAGGTAAAGCTGCATAAGCTGTTGAGAGGCACCTGTTAAGCTGTAGACAGGAGTGAGAGCCCTCATAGAAAGAGTTCCGATTCCTTTAGCTGTCATACTGCGAGAGCTGCGGACCACCTAACACTTGTGGTACTTCTGACATAACCAGAAGTATGTCGGGTCAATCATCTGAGCCCCTCTCGAATGGAAAATTTCTGATTGGGTTGGACTCGGTGGATTGGATTGGACTTATGGCAGATTGGATATGTCCGAGCAAAGCCTAAAAGGAGTTTGTAGGTTTAATGTCCCCGGTATCAATCTGGAGAGCTGGTAGACGATGCGCTAGTCACTGTCGCGACCCACCAAGCTTCTCCGGTAGCCTTCAGCACTGCTCTCCCCTTAAGAAAAGAACTCTTGTATATTTTGTAAAAGGACGGATTATATGACAGAGGTCCGTATAAACAAAAACGGCAAGGTACAAGTCAGTGCATGTATTTACCGCAGTGAATCTCAATACATTTACATTATGCAGAGCGTTTGTATTCAACGTATAACACATAACATTTATCTAGAATTCTCAGTTACCAGAATAACATATCTAATACATCACCGATTATTTAATATAATTAAACGAGCAGGAACGGTAAAACTGTCAGATTCGGCCAGTTACTGCTAAATTTTATATTGTCCACAAATATCAAAAAGAAATCTAAAACACTACACTTAGCCGGGTAAACTAACTTGCTCGACACTAACGGACCGGCTCTATCAGAAGAGAGGCCTGAACTGTCTCCAGCTATCGCCTAGAAGCCTCTCTCTTACACATTCTCCTCACACCCCTCTGTAGACAGCAGTCAACCCAAGCGCTATCATTATGAACTACTTACACGGCTCGGTAGCGACCCCATGGCATAAACACAAATTATATCAACAGAATAATTGAAAATATGATGAAATCTTGTGCCGAGCAATACAGTCGGCACACTTCCCACTAGAGTTGACGAGCATAAGTGACGTACCCACTTCCGTATATAAAATAAGCACGTCTGAAATGGAAAAAACCAACGAATAGGAGCCACTCGGATGGCCACACTCTGGGCATAGGAGCGGAGCTGAATTGACGGCTCTTGCTTATTGATTATTGTAGACAGAAGTATCAGTAAGCTCAGAAATATACAGCACTCATCTATGTATTGAAATTAAAAATCAAAAGGTAGGAGTGAATGCTGTATAGAGGTACCTTTTGTTTTCTACAAAGAAGAGTACATAGGGATGTACAACTGTATAGCGCTGACCTTATAAAGCGCAGATTAACAGTAAGTTGTAAAGCAAAACAGTTTATATACCTATCCGGTGATAATATGCAATAGGAGTAGTCAGAGCGAAGGGCTACCCACAATCGATGCTTTCCTCCTAGAATCAGCACAGGCGCCATCCAAGTGGCACTCCCCCTATGAGTTTTTTCTTTAGGCCAATAACTATCCTTTTAAAAAGCCCCTGCGCTTGCGCAGGGACGAAAGCCGCATACCCGCGTCAACCCAGAAGGAGGATTATCGAATGATAGTCTACTAACACATTTCCAAGCTCCCTATAATGGTACTGGAGGACATTGTGGCATCACAAAACCTCCGGAGCATCTTGCCCAGCCATATCCTATTCTACACGGGTATCGGGACCACTGCCTACCGGGTCCAACCCAATCCAAACAACTCCTGAAAGGGAGGGGCTTAGATGTTTGACCCGTACTTCTAATAAGTCGAAGTATCGTGAGTGCTAGGGTCTACAGTGCTCCCACCAAAATAGGAGTAAGTAGTGAAAGGAAACTGGAGGACACAAATATATAAGCGCCACTGTTTCTGCCGATGGAGCTTGGAAGCTAAATTCTGTGCCGATACCATCGTTTTGGAGTTCATTTATAACAGCCGAAAATCGCTTTCTTCTGTTGAAGCTGAAAGAAGTAGGAATAATGCTGTAGACGGGAACAAAGACACAGACAAATGAAACCATAAGCTTCAGATCAATATGCCCTGACATTAGATAAATCTTGAGGATAGTAGGCTACGTCTGGCGACCTGGAAGGATATGAAAGGAGCTGCAAAGCAAACATTCTGTGACAGGTTATCGATTGACACTGCTGAAGATCAACCTTCCTTTTTGCTGCGGTTAATAGCTGCACCGTAACTAAAAGCTGTTGACGTCTGAGAGTATGGTTTTATTTTATTGCCGAATGCCAAGGGAATCGAATCAGTAGCTAACCAAAGAAATAGCTTTGGAGAAATAGAGTTCTATCTACAACCAAGCAATACCCATATTTTCGGTAGTACGGCCAGTGAAAAATCATCTGTAGAAGCCGCTCTGCCGGTTTATTTTTGTGTATTCCTGAGGGAAATGGAATGTCATGAAGATCTTCATTGGTCACGAGATAACCTTAAGTCTCTCAGGAACGCATACAAATCCAAAGAAAGTGTAATGACTTCCCCAGATGCTTTTCTTTTTTGCCTACCCATTCTATATTCCTTTTTAGTGTATGGACATTTTACAGACTTATACCTATTTGTACTATGTATATGATATTTGGATTACATCAATATTATTCTAGATATACTACCTAGTCTCTGCTTAGGTTTTACTATTAATTTTAATGTAAAGTTCAAAGAAATTCTAATGCTTAATATTCCAACAACTCCGTTATAAAGCTGTTCCACATATTATTCACATAAAGGGTTTATTTCCCTATTTACTTTTTGTGACTCAGTACAAGCATTTGCAATAAATTATTTCAATTAGTTGACATGTTATACAAGAAGTTGACAATTAGCGTTTAAGATGTTGAAAAATATAAGTCCTTAACATAAAACATGTTGGACTGTAAAAATAACATCTCAGGTCTAACCTGTCGTAAAAGGAAAACGCCGTTACATCAGAGAGAATACGTTGTTTAAAGATAACTAATTGTTCTTTTGCATCTGCTGTGTGTCAGCTAAAGCCGAACTGCTGTAACCATTTCAGCTCCATAGCAACAAGTCGGCACGACATTCAATTCAGTTTCCAGATAGAGAAGCAGCGTAGTGAGCCGAAGATCCATGGTTGAAATCCCGGATATGGCATAGCATCTTCTTAAATCTGATTCTACATTCCCAATACATAGCTTCTTTAATCTTTCACAAACAATTAATTCTACATAAGCTCTACATGTTAATGGTATTTTATCTTTCTCTGTAGTAAATCACTTTAATTTTATAGTTTCACAGGTTAAAATTTTGAATTTAACTATTTTAACTAAGGAAGGAGACATTTCTTAAAAGCCTGTATGGGAATTGATATGTATTCGCAGTTTGGATATTTAAACACTCTGATCACAAACACACACGCCCGTTGTTCCAAAACTGCATTGCTTATACCAGACGAAATCAAGGTTTGTATGTAGAATGAAATCCTTACATGGAATTTTTGGGTCGAATAATATGGAACCGTATATAAAATTATTCTAATAATTTGGCATATAACGGGTCGTCAGATTATTCAACCTTTACCGCCAATTCAGTTTAAACGAATGACGAGTCCCTTGTCTCAAATGAGAGTGGCGGAACTGAACCTCGGACTGCATGCGTTTCCAGCTTCGTAAACAGCAGAGGTAGTGGCTTCTGGGGTAGTGCCATGTCACAACACCAAAAGGAAAGAAAGAGAAGTGTATAGTGTGATACAACGGCTATAGCCCGAGGTTATCGGGAGGTCGGTACCGAGCGGTCCGAATAAACAACAATGACATCGCTTGCGAGTGTAAACACTGGGCGGTTATTAGGAGATAACTAGAACTTTCTGGCACCTTTATCTCCCCCATCCTCCAGAAAGTTGTCGAAATTGTTCTAGAATATTGGAAATCTTCCGTGGAAGACTCCCCTGCCTATATAAGCGAGCGTTCGCGCACAGTCGAGTTCAGTTGTGAGTTAGTTGCAGGCAGTGCGTTTCAATGGTGAGTTGAGTGCGACAGAGTGGAGTTCAGTGTGCGAGCGAGTTAGAGACTACGTTTCTGGGGCGACATCAAGAGCGATTCTCCGAGTGGCGAGTACTGCGGCGGAGCGTCGGTTTATAGAGGTCTTGTGTTCTACTCCCGAGTGAGGGAACCGTCCGGCGTGAAGAAGATGTGTCACGAAGGAAGTGAAGTGACAGAATTGAACTAGTTCACTTTAGTGAAGTGAACTCCCAGCGAAGGTGAACTACATAGAATTGAAACATTCACAGTTGAAAAACTAGACAAAGTCCAATAGGAATTACGTATAAAGCATTGTTTCCGAGTATGTATTCTCTCATTTGAACGGGCGCGTTAAGCGGCGCGCGCCAATTCCAGATTGGCACCGTCTACGCTCATAAGCATAGTATATAAGACCAGGGTGTACGTTCCTACACGGTTGTTATGGGAGAGGTGGAATCAAGAATGCTGGAGTCAGAGTTTATGTTCCAGCCGCTACAGAAAACATATTCTGTGCTGAAATTTCTTTAATGTAGCGTAAACATCTTGCTGCAAGTTAATGCTAATGCACTGGAAGCGCGGATTAACGTTTAATTAAATCAAATGCAGAAATAATACACCAAGATATCCTTAACATAAAAATGTATGCTATTGAATACAATTATGTCGTTAGGTTTTGAAACTAAAAGGCATTATTTCAATATTTGTATATTTCATAGCAGCAGGCTTATTCGTTATGATTGAATACATGGTATCTTATCCACCACAGAACAAAAAACTAACATATTCACCATGTGTTGAGCACCTGTTTTCAAAACATTTGTCAAATATTTCTATCTATGTTCGTGTAGTAACAGTTCAGTCCAAATACCTGTAGTTCACCGTGAAGTCAGGTAATTGAAACATTGTAAGTGAACAACCAGTTTTGGTTGAAAGTTACAAACATGAACAAAGGAAGTTAATTACTAAAAACTCTATTTAGCAAGAGGACCCTCAGTGAAAAACACTGGGTAGGATACTTTTGAATCTGAATCTGCAGCAGCAAACAAAAATCGATGTTATAAGTTCAATCCGGAAAGTTACCAAAAGAACAACTTCATTTGTAGCTGCGGGGAAAACAGTGATATTTTTTGTGTGTTTTCCTTAGGCATTATTTGGAGAAAATGACCATTGTATAAGATCGGAATAACTGATATTGGGCATATATGGTCTAAAATGAAAGGACATTCAATTCTTGTCAATTGCCTAATATGTTCGATGCTACTACACGAAGTTGGTAAACATATATTGTTTGAGGGATTTGTTTTAACTTCTTCTTTTGGCACTGCCAATAGAATACCTCAGCGGCCGCCACTAGTAAACAGATTAACGTACTGCGGCGGTGCAGAACTGTATTTCACTAGGACGTTCTAGGACTGCGTTCCTTGTACGCGAGATGGAAGTGATCGTTGATCACAGAGTTTACAGTTTGAGTGCTAAACCTAGATATCTACGCTACAAAAACCGTCCAATTATTTGAGTTACCTATCAACATACACGCTGAGATTGTGAGTTTACGACACGTAAGCGAAAGACATTCCAAATGTAAATACCGGAAAGTTGCGATGCAAGTCCCATTTCACCAAGATGACTTGGAAACTGTTGACATCTACCTCTTTTATTCCTCTTTCGCTAGTCCTCTGCCGGAGGCACTGGTGATAAACTCGCGTCAAAATATTGACGTCATGCGCAGACAACCGACTGGCGGCAACGGCAGAATAAATCTGAAGATCGAGTGCAGATCAAAACGCAACGCAGAATATTTTTTTTTTACAAAAAAAAGCTTAATAGTTAAAACAACAACAAAAATCACAAATTAACTTACACCTTTTATCTACTTTTCGACATAGTCGCCAAGTTTCTCAACACATTTCTACCATCGTGATACCAGTTTTACTATGCCCTGTTCGTAGAAGGGTTTCCTTGGACTGCTGACTTCACTTCCGCATCTGTCGCAAAGCGTTGGCCGGCCAGGAATTCCTTCATGGCACCAATCAGATGAAAGTCCGACGGCGCAAGGTCCGGGCTGTATGGTGTATGCTGGAGCCTCTACCAACCAAATTTGGTGATTTTTGACGAACAGCAGCAGCAGCAACATGGGACCGAGCATTGTCATGAAGAACTTTGATATCGTCTGCATTCATGTTGTGGCGTTTGTCACGAAGGGCACAACACAACTTCACCAAAGTTTTCATGTAGGCTTCAGCATTCGGCGGCCCCGTGTTCAGCAAAGTTCACCAATACAACACCATGCATACCTCAGAACATCGTCACAAGCACTTTCCTAGCAGATTGAGTCACTTTGACCTTTTTCTTCACTGGGGCACCAGCATTATTCCACTCTATACTTGCCTGCTTGGTTTCGGGCGTGTAGTGGTATGCTTACGACTCATTACCAGTGACGATTCCTTTCAGAATGTCATGCGGTGTACCGCGTTAGGTGATCCAAGCTCGTCATCATTCGCTGGGCCTTGTAGTTGTCTGTCAGGTTCTTAGGCACCCAGCGAGCACTAACTTTACGAAATTTCAATATGTCATGAACAAACTGCTCCATAGGAAATGTTGAACTGTTGCGATAACGTTCGCAGTAGTACACACCGTTCATTCAAATTGCCACCTCAATGACATTCTGCGGGGTTGCAACTGTTACCAGCATCCTCTGTTACTGTTACCCTCTAGGAAGAATGCACACCACCTGGAGACATTCCTAACGTCCATACACTCATCCCCATACACGCCCTGCATGTCGCTGTGAATATCACTCGGTTTATACCCTTCGGCCCACAAATATCGAACCACACCTCTCTGCTCTTCACATGTGGACGACAGTAACATGCGCGCCATCTTTGTTGCGTAGTGCACGCTTCTCTCGCTAGAGCTGTACAAGATACAAAAAATACCCTCTGTAGTGAAAACTTCAAACTATATCACTGTGAAATTGCAACATTCCAGTTGCAATAAGTTAAAAAAAGTTATTGGCAGAAAAAAGTTATTGTGCGTTACTTTTTGATCCGCCCTCGTATAATGTAATTCGCTTACACAACATGGATATCTAAGCAGGAAAACAACACGTTTCTCTACATTTAGGAGTAAAACAATAATCACAATGTTTGCACTAAATGGAATGTAGCAAGTTTGGTGTAACTGGTAGTAAATAAGATGAGTGTGAGCTGACCCAATTTAAGGCGCAGTGTCATGCCCTGTAGTGAATGAGAGATTACCTCTCTGGTGGAAGCGCATTACACCTAAAACAAGTACGAAGAGCAACAAGGCAAATAAGACTGACAATAAAGAAGGAATCAGTTACTTAAAATACTGCTGCGTTCTGTGCCACAGATTTGTTCTTTCTTTTCCTATTTTTTACTTTCTCTACTACGTATATTAAGTAGGGGAAGTATTGTATTCCACCCAAAAATTCGATACCGAGATTTCACCGGAAATACATGTTTTGAGACTCCCTGAATCCAAAAAAAGCATTTTTGGAAACATGTCCGTGTGTGTGTCTGTGTGTGAACAGCATAACTCAGAAACGAACAGTCGGATAAACACCAAACTTGGTATTTAGGTTCACTATCTTCCAGAGATGCGACACGAAGGTTTTCAAGAAAATCACCCTACCCCAGATTACCCTTTACATGGAAGATTTTTCGAAAATTTTAATTTTCTCAAAAATGGCTTTAACGATTTTGATTAAAATATCATATGTTTAAGATATTTTCATGATAAATAAAATGTATATCTTGAATTTTCTGGGAATGTCTCCAAAAGTATTCTTCATTGTGAAGGACTGTTGCATAAGTGGTAAACCATAAGAGAGAGACAAAATTTTAATACACAAAAAATGTAGATCGCGTTAAAGTACACAATTTATGTCATATACATTTTTTTTGTTGAGTGAACCATTTTCGAGATATTGCTTGTGATTTCCTTAAATTTTTCAATACTTGTTTTCTCAAATGGGAATTCGTTATTCATTTTTTTTGTCTTGGATATGCTAAGAGTATTATCTGTGGCAAAGGGAATGGTGCTGCACCTAGCAACCAGCTATTAAGAGATAAGTATGTGCTTAAAGGCTATTGTATATCTATATTGCCCTTGTAAATATATATTTGCTTACATCTACAAGAAAATTAGCAATAGGATAGAGTCTGCAAATGTTTATCTGGATAAACATGAAGTAGATGGAGAATAAGCGTTTGTAAAAATAGTTTGTACAAGAGTGGAGAAAGTCATGTGGGTGTAACACATCAGATTTTTTGTGGTATAAACATGTATTTCCTGTGATTCCTCTCGGGAACCTAACACACATCTAACGCGCACCTAATCAAATTTCGATCTTCTGTCGAAGGTCCAGGACATAATTGTTAATCAAATAATAGGCTTTGTATTAGCACAGTGCCTGGAATCGCATAGTTTTGAGTTGGTAAGGAACCAAGCGAGGTAGCGCAGGCAGCAGCGCGTGAGACTCGCATTCCGGAGGTCGTGGGTTCGATTCCTGCGACCGGCCTTACTGACCCACGGGTTTTATCGGTGTTTCCTCGAGGTCACCAGGTGAATTCTGGGAAGGTTAATTACATTCCCCAAATTTCCGTCGCTCCATTTCACCTCCTTTTTCATTTCACTTCACTTTTCATCTGCTTGGTTGTTACAGGGTTGCAAGTGACGGGGGAGGTGTCGGCGTTTAAAAGGATGTTACCTGTAAAACTTCGTCCCCCGGCATGGGGGCGGTCTCCGAGTCCCGGGTCACCCAGTGGTATGTGCAAGCCTACGGGGGAGAGGGGAGCCGGTTGTACCAGCTACCACCGGAAGTTTCAATCTGGAAAATGTAGGTACCTGCCCTCTGCTCCGTCATACCTCCTGATTCGACCACTTCTGTCTTCTCTCATCTCACCCTTGCCTCCCGGGGGCGTCCCTTTAGAGGCCTTGGCACACAAGATCTCCTAAAGATCGAGCTGCTAAATCCCCCTCCGCTCCTGGTCATACGTCAAGTTGGTAAGGAAATACTAAATCACTACTGACACGCCCAATTCTCAGCTTCTACCTAGTTCTGGCTATCCACTTAATGTTTGCTTTACTCTTCCCTTTTCCTTCGCTCCTGAGCCTGAAACCGATCTTTGTTAACAGGTTAATGTTTGAGTGCCAGACTTCTGACATTAAACCAATATGAGAGGGAGTCGTCCAGGGATGGGTGTGGACTGTCGTGCATGCATGCCTTACAATCACTCAGGTGAAATGCTTTTCTACTCCTTCGAATACTCCTCACCTAGGCCTGACCGTTGTTCATAGGCTATTCGTGTGTATCAGAACTGAATTCAAACCAATAAAGGATTCACTCATCCAGGGATGATGTAGAACACAGATGATAAACAGTTTCCGCAAACATTAAATAAATAAAACACCACAGGTCTTCAGAAACATTGT
The DNA here is from genome assembly GCA_030765065.1 of Deroplatys truncata. Classification (NCBI taxonomy): domain Eukaryota; kingdom Metazoa; phylum Arthropoda; class Insecta; order Mantodea; family Mantidae; genus Deroplatys; species Deroplatys truncata. The sequence continues at coordinate 122,606,275 of CM060977.1, read as the reverse complement.
CACGTTTCATGCACTCGACTGTACACATATTTTTCAGAATCTAATGCTCACTAAATATTCTATAAACCAAAACCAAAAAAACAGATTTTGCGAAAGTATGCAGGATCAAATAGTAAATGATTTTTGTCGAATGCTTATTTACAGTGCTGAAGTTCACGTAGAATGTCTATGGTTTACTAAATCAAATTTTTGGGTTTCTTTTTTATTAAAAATTCCTTTAACTACAACCCGCACATATAATGATACGTCGCTTATACTAGCTCTATAGTTTCACAGAAAGGAAATATGACCGTAATATTTTATTTGGTTTTGTCTGTCTTTTGGCATCAATTCAGGAAGAGAATTGTAACTGCGCAGTTTATATAAGCAACATCAACTGAAAAGTAAGACAGATAAAGAATCCGGAAAGCTTGGGGCAATAGAAAATATTATCATTGTTTTGGCTGTAAAAAGAGAATGCAAGTGAAAGATAGCTGCAGCAAATAAATATTATTCTTCGATTTTACGTAACACCACACAGTTGTCCAACCAAGAATAAGAAAAATATGCTTACCATTCAACTGCAAGAAAAGGTAAATAACCTGAAAATAACGGAAGGTGAGACTAAAAGAGAGCATTTACTTGTTTGCAACAAAGGAGAAGACAGGCAACGGTGGTATTGATACCACCGCTTGGCTCAGTGCTGACAAAATCACAGAAAAATCCAAACTAAATTAAAGGAGTTAATAGTTTAACTTATAATCGGTAAACCAAAGAGCGAAAGTTGTGATGGAAAATTGGTTTTAGAAAATTACATTATCGCCCAACATACCTACTATCGAATTCCAGTACTTCCCAGAAACAATGACCTTGATGAAGATGTTACATATACGCTCTAACTTTAAAATGTAGACGCTGAAAAAATAGAAGACAAATTGATTTTCATTTAAGTACAGCTAGCAGACATGCCGGATGAGTCTTCTAAGCCTGCGGATTGAGAGATTAAGTAGTCCCGGCGTTGTACAAGCTATGCTGTAAACATGGTCCACTGCATTGCGTCGTATTAATTTCGGCCGAAATGACTGCTTTGCATCTCTGTGCGTGCTGTGACTTACACTCGTAGCGTAACAGTGCGCGTTGGTCTTCAGTGGTGAAGGTCCCAGGTTCTAATACAGCCTCTTGAATGCACTTTCTTTGCTCAGTAAATTTAACGAGAACTGATAGTTTGGCATGGAAGTGTCGTATCACTTAATTAGTTTGATTATGCGAATTTCATTATAACACAAATTGTTCCTTATTAGAATATGCTTTAATGAATATCATAAATAAATGCAAGAAATTAATACAAAAAAACTCATTTATTTGCAGGCGTGATTTGAACTTCCGACATTCACCATGTCGTCCTCCGCGATGTAGTGTTAACAATACTAGCTTCTACCTCCCGAGGTCGCGGGTTCCGGGCGTAAAAATCCTTAGCATGGCTTCCTTCGGAAGGGAAGTAAAGCTGGTGGTCCCGTGTAGTAGGTTAACGGCACGTAAAAGAACCTCAAGCCTGATAAACAGGCCTCTGAGCAAAATTACCGGTCTTTCACGTCCAATATGGAATGGGACCAATTGGACCACAGCAGTTAAAACTCAATTTAATTTTAATTTTGACCTTCACCAAGAATTTCCAGCATATTAACCATTGCATCACTAGAGCACGTTACCAACGAGCACTACCGTAGCCCTAAACAGCGGGCCGGTGAATACGGTGTCAGCACCTGCATTTCGCGTCGTCTGTAAAATGCATCTTTGCCTAGTTACCAATCCGCAGGATGAGAAGACTCACGCGGTATAATCACTATATTTCGGCATGTTCGAACATAAAAGAGTAGATTATGTAACCAGACTGCAATTGTAGTAATTAAGACACGAGCATGTTTATGAAACTCGCTAGCGCCCGTTTCATAATTCTCATACGAGCGTCTTAATTGCCATTATAGTGAAGTTGTATACGACTACTTTTGGTCGACCACATTAAATTCAAAACATTCAGTTTTCACAAAAAGATCTTACCTTGTTACTTGTGTAGTTAAATCCTGATAGGATGCAGCACTGATGTAGAACCTTGAGCGAGTTTGTGAGTAGTGCAACTATGGCAACACTATTCAGCCGTAATTATTGATTTTTGCAGGTAACTTGAAGGTAACACACATTGAAGCAAAGGGAATGAGTACATTTATTAGACCATTAAAATTACAATGAAGGTGCTAAAAGATACGGGCGATAGGGGAGCTGCGTGCGCTACCGAGTAAGATTATAATGAGTCGTTTAAGTATTATGAATGGCATATCAGTTCAGTTACTTCACATGTAATCACCGTATTATATCGTGGTCGACCAAAAATTATTAAATATGTTAGTACTTTTTTCAAAAACAATACCATGCGTGCCAATTAGTTATAGCCAAAAGGACTGTTAATATTAAATGTGATTCCTACAGAGAGGTTTTACAGGCCTTCTTCTTGACAGGAGGTGACCAATTTCGTTTTTGTTTTTAAAGTAGTTCGTTACAATAACTTTGGTTATGGAAATGCGTTGCAGAGAAAAATGTGTTATATTGGTCTAAAATCTAAAATTATGGGATGCCTAAGCTTGAATTTGGAAAAGCTAATTATCATTAGAGTTGGCCAGCTCCTGCGAGTCATGTATGTCATGCACGTAATACGTCCTAAATCTCGGTGCTAAATGTTAAAAGCCGCTGTACAAACAAAGGGATAACGGGATGCACAGCATGTTCAAATATTTAGTGATGGAAACAGCAACAGCAGAACACACAAGGCAGGTAAACAAAGGATGCATTGTATAGTGTTGGAGATCCCGGCTCACAGGGCAAAGTCCATATTATTTTTACTGCAGGGAGCGGCTTTAGAACGTAAAGATGGAACCTTATCTAGATATTTTCAGAACTTCTTACGGTAAGTCCCTTTGTTTTTAAATATATCGCAATTAGAAAAGTGTCAGCTAATAAGTTTTAACGATATTTCAGAGACATTTGTTGTTGGAGATATAGCTGTTACAAAGCGGGCTAGAAGAAAAGCACTATTAGCTTATTTTTCAACCAAATTATCCGCCTCCTCCGCCGCCATCGCCGCCACCACTAAAACCGCTACCACCGTCATCATCACCACGAGCTCCATCATCATCATTACCACCTCAGCACCACACTATCACCACCACCACCACTACCGTCGTCCTTCGTGGTGTAGTGGTTATCATGCTAGCCTCTAGTTCCCGAGGTCGCGGGTTCAAACCCGGCGGAGGGCGATGGATTTTTTGGGGGCGTAAAAATCCTTAGCATGGGTTCCTTCAGAAGGAAAGTAAAGCCAGTGTTCCCGTGTCGTAGATTTACGGCACGTAAAAGAATCTCAAGCCTGATGGAGACCTCTGAGCAAAATTACCGGTCTTTCATGCTCACTATAGAATGGGACGCTAAGGACCACAGAAGTTAAAGAGCGTCCATAAATAAAGCTCATTTAATTTAATTTTAACCAACACCATTAGTAACACCATCACCACTACTATCATCACCGCCACCACCACTAGCAACAACACCATCACCACCACCAGCAACACCACCATCACCACCACCAGCAACAACACCATCACCATCACTAGCAACGGCATCATCACCACTACTATCATCACCGCCGCCACCACCACCAGCAACAACACCATCACCACAATCAGCAACAACACCAATACCACCACCAGCAACAACATCACCACTACTATCATCACCGCCACCACCACTAGCAACAACACCATCACCACCAACATCACCACTAGCAACAACACCATCACTACCAACATCATTACTGTCAACACCACCATCATCACCACCACTAGCAACAACATCAAAACCACTATCATCACCACCACCACTAGCAACAACACCATCATCACTACCACCACTAGCAACAACACCATCACCACCATCATCACCATCACTACCACCACTAGCAACGAAACCATCACCACCACCATCATCACCATCACTACCGCCACTAGCAACAACACCATCACCACCATCATCACTATCACCACTAGCAACAAAACCATCACCACCACTATCACCACCAGCTACAACACCATCACCAGCACTATAATCACTACCGCCACTAGCAACAACACCATCACCACCAGCTACAACACCATCACCACCACTATCACTACCATCACTACCACTATCATCACCACGAGCTACAACACCATCACCAGCGCTATCATCACTACCGCCACTAGCAACAACACAATCACCACCAGCTACAACACCATCACTACCACTACAAGCAACATCGTCACCACCACCACCAGCTACACCATCACCACCACTATCACTACCATCACCAACTACAACAGCACCACACCACTAGTAGTAATAATACCCTCACCACCACTATCATCACCACTGCCACCACTAGCATCACAAACCAGCACCACCACCACCAGCTACAACACCATCACCACCACTATCATCCCCACCAGCACCACCACTACCACCAGTTACAACACCATCACCACCACCACCACTAGTGGTAACAACACCATCACCACCACTATCATCACCACCACCACCGCATCACCACCACTAGCATTACACACCAGCACCACCACCACCATCAACACTACCACACCACCATCACTAACGCATAGTATCACCGCCACCAGCACAAACATTACTACCACAATTGCATCATCACTACCACAGCACCAGCAGCACCACCATCATCACCACCACAAAACCACTACTATCACTACAACCAGTACCACCATCACAACACACATCATCACCACTAAGACTACTACCATCATTACCACTACCACTACAGCTACCACACCATCACCACCCTATTATCCACCACACCATCACCACCACTACCACCATTATCCCCACCAGCATCACCACCATCACCCCCAAGAGCACCACATATGGTTATTTAACTGATCGGTCAGAAATTGTGTTATTCCTTCTGCAAGATTCTCTTTTTGAAATCCTTTTCTCTGTTAAGGAGAGATTATAAGCCCAACTTCTCCAAGGATAAATCTGCTAAATTCGTGATCATTATTTCAGAAACTATTTAAAATAGCAGAGTGAAACTGAAATATACGTAGATGTATGCCTTCTGAGTGCATTTGTCTAATTTTACTCAACGTGTTTATTTATTAAGCAAGCTAGAATTTTTATCTTATTTATAGTGTCATTTGATTAAACTTTATGAGCAATTATTATTTTCTCTACCAGATACACAGTAGATAGAAAAGGTATTGCCTTCCACCCAAAACTTCGTATCGAGACTTCACCCGAAATACGTTTTGAGATCCCCTGAATCCAAAAAAACGCATTTTTTAAAAAAGGTCTACGTGTATGCGTGTGTGTGTGTGCGACTGCTGTGAACAGCATAACTCAAAAACGAAAAGTCGGATAAATACCAAACTTGGTATTTAAATTCAAAATTCAGTTTCCTCCAAAGATGCGACAAGAAAATTTTCAACAAAATCTCCCGCCCCAAATTACTCATTACATGGAAGATTTTCCATTTTTGTTCTCTAAAAAATTGCTAAAACGAGTTTGATTAAAATAACGTACATAAAATATATTTACACGGTAAATAAAATTTATATCTTAAAGTTTCTGGGAGAAGCTAGTGAAGCCCTATTTCTTTAGAAGGAAATTTATATAATCTTGCATAACTGGTAAACGTCATGCAATGGACGAAAAGATGTGTTTGGTGATGACGACCTTAAAAGAATAACAAGGTATCGAACAATTCGAACTATTAATTACGGATATCTCGGAAAGGCTTATGCCACAAAAAGTTATTTAAAATAAATTGTCTGTTTGAAAGAGGTTTACATTTTTGTCTATAGCGTTTTCGTTTATTGCTTAAGGTTTATCAGTTATATAGGATTATACAAAATTCCTTCCGAATGAACAGGACGTCGCAGGTCTTACCCTGAAAATTCAAGATATACATTTTATTGGCCATGTAAATATATTTAATGTGTGGTATTTTAATAAAAATCGTTAGAGCCATGTTTAAGAATATCAATATTTCGAAAAATTCGGTTAACGGTAGTTAGGGGTGGGACAATTTATTAAAGATCTTTGTTTCGCATTTTTGAAAGGTACTGGACTTAATATCAAGTTTGGTATTTATCAATTTTCGTTTTTGGGTTATTCTGTTCTCTCTCTCTCTCTCTCTCTCTCTCTCTCTCACACACACACACACACACACACAGTGACAGTCTCACACATGGACCATTTTCTAAAAATGTTTTTTTGTTATTCATGGTGCCTGAATCTCGGTATCGAATTTTTGGGTGGAATACAATACTTCTCTCACTTACTATATGTTGTAGAGAAAGCAAAAACCATGTATCGCAGGTTGTGTACATAATTTTCTTACAAAATTCACAATTAGATAAGTTTTGCAAATGAAAATGCATTGTAAGATTTAAGTTTAGAGCCCATATTGAGCAAAAACAGTAGAATATCATATACAGCATACACCGGAATTCCTATTTAAGACACTGGTTAGAAAAATGTATACTTCTCGCACTTGATACTGTTGTGCGAATGTTATGTTATGTTTCTTGTGTTGGGTGTAAATGAAAGTATTTTACTGTCAATCTATCTTGTTATACTTATATGTTATTTCACATATTACCTAATATAAATGAAGGCAGTACTTCAATATGCACACGTCTGGGCCTTCCAATCCCAAGAACTTGAATAAACAGCAGGTTATTAAATTGGATGGTCTATATTTACACGTATGAATGCTAACAGCTATATTATTTCATCCAGTCTTCCCAGCGAAGACTACACAATTCATGCAAACTCTCTTTAAGAGCCACTCTTTCGTTACATCTTACTATGTTTATTTTCTCGGTTTTCATTCCTCCATTCCGATTACATGTTCTATTATTCATTTTTCATGAAAGGGAAATTACTCTATATGTTTTACTCCGTGGATTACATTTCATGCTTGAAGAGTTTGCAATGTAAACTTTCTGCAAGCCAAACAATGGATCGAAGGTACACAGAGATTGTGTTAATATTGGAATTCCCTATACCGTTACAGAGCTAGAGAAACAGAATTATGAATCAATTTGTTTGAACGTGCACAGTACAATAAGACATGCTTGACGTACACCCCGCCTGCGTCTTTTGCAGTAGATTGGTGCACAGTGCTTCCTCTTCCTAATGGGTAGGCATAGGAATCCTTAAGCAGTGGTTTTCAATTTGTCTACTCTTATTACTCTTATTATTGTAGGGAATCTAGTGAAGATATTGTACCTATACCCCAAAAGGGGCCCCTTCTGTAGGGAAGACACCGGGCGGCTGGAACCAGGAGTGACGGCACATTTGAGTCCCTACGGTTTCCAGATTGAGACGCCCCGACAGTCGAATGGATAGACCGGGAACCCCGCTCTCACATGATGGTTCAGAAAGGGGCGCAATCAGCCGAAAGTCGAGGGAATGGTCAACAAGTCTAAGTATTTAGGATCAATCATAGAAGCACTTGGAAAGTACATTACAATTAACAGAGAAAAGAATAAGTGGAGGAAGAAAAACAATTGGAATGTTTAACTCGATATTATGGAGCAGAAATATTCTAAATAGAACTAAAAGGCTCATTTATAATTAAACAGTACAAAATATATCACTCTATAGCAGAGTGGCGAAAATGTGACTCGCGAGTTATTTTGACTCGCAGGCGCACGTTCCCTCTCTGCAACCGTCCGTTTGATTTTCACATGCTACTGAGTGACGCCGTGCGTGTTGCATATTTGGTGACTGGCGGAAGGAAGTCGTTTTCGCCACCCTTGCTCTATAGAGTAGGAGCGTGGATAATGAAAAGGCAACAAGACAGAAAATTATTAACAACAGAGATGGGGTTTTGGCTGAGGTCTTCTTGAATCTCAAGAAGAGCTAATATTAGAAATCCAAATCCAAAATAATGGATGTAGAAAAGAACTATTTGAAATTATAGCGGATGGAAGAAGTCTTATCCTGATTATCGGAGGGAACTGAGCACAGTGAAGATGATGTGCCAATGCCCCACAAGGGGGCGCCCCCGGGAGGGAGGAGAGAGTGAGAGGAGACACCAGGCGGCCGGAACCAGGAGCGACGACATAGCAATGACAGGGTCCCTAAAGTTTCCAGATAGACACCCCCGACAGTCGAACAGGCAGTACGCGGACCTCCGCCCCGCTCCGAAGGAGTGGTCCTTTACCCTTCATACAGCCGAAAGCCGAGCGACGGAGAAAGTTCCACAGAGAGCATCCTTTTCCCCTGACACTACACACCGAAACACCATTGCCGAAACTTCCAAACCTAAAAGAGACCTAACGGGGTGAATGGTGAATGAAATGATGAATGGAACCAAATGGAGGGACAAGAAATTCAGGGGCTGAAAGAAACCAAACCAGCATTCGCCTGATGGCCTGGGAAAACACCGAAAAACCCATGGATCAGAGTGAGCAATCGCCGAGAATTGAACCGCGGTCCTCCCGAATGCGAGTCACACGCGTTACCGCGGCGTCACCTCGCTCGTAATTTATCTACACTCAAACCATTATGTCAGTACAAGGAATCTAAACAAAGACAATGAGTCACTGATGGACAGGTAAACACACTGTGAGCTAGGTCTGCAAACGCCAACAAACTATATGACGAATGTGGGTAGTTTGTAACCTGTGACGTTACTGCGTTAAGACCAGTAACAGTTCCGTTCTCCCACCTTTAATGCTTAGAAATTACTATGCCTGAAAATATGGAATTTATTACACCTTTAAGACATTCATGTTCAGTACAGTTAATAAGCTCTGCAGCTATTAAACGAAACGAAACGAAAATATTACGAATTATTGACACCGAGGCTTGGGAAGATCGTAGCTTCCAACCTTACATGCTTTAAAGCAGTGGTTGCCAAACTTTCCCATTTGATTGCGCCTTTTGAAGGCTCTGCAATATCCTTGTCTCCCTGCAGCCATTGTAATTGATTTGCTCACAACAGTTATGTCCGAGAATAATGGTAAATAAATTATAAGTTTTCAAAATCCACAGTCGTACGCAGACTAAATTAAAAATAATCTGATGTGTTACATTAACATGACTTTCCCTCCGCGCGAGATGGCGAGGAAGAAGGGTCGCTCTGTCGCCGCTTCTGCTAAGGCAGGAACCTCTTCATCTCCTCCGGCATCCGCCGAGGAGATTTCGCCACAGCCGCCGCAGCCTAGGGCAACCTACGCTTCGACCGCCGCCTCGTCACGTGCCAACGCAGCTTCGCCGGGACTGCCTCCGCAGTTGCCGCCAGCTTCACCGCAGCCAACGCCGCCGATCCTGGATACTGTCCAACCAGCGCAGTCCCAGTCTGTGCCTCATGGGAGGTACAGCGCTGTAATCCGAGGGGTCCCGAGGAACCTGCCAGTCAGGTTCCTCATCAGCGCAGCACGCCAACAGTGGTCTTCAGCCATGAAGGCCGCTCGGATCCACGGAGCACAGGGACCCACATCCCTAATCAGGATCGAGTTCGCAGACCCTGGTGACCAGAAAGCGGCCTTGAGGGCGGGTCTGCCCTTGTTAGGGCGGTGCTTACGCATCGAGGCTAGCCGAATGGAACGCCAGGTTCCCTGCCGACGCTGTTGTGCCTACGGGCACAACGAGAGCTCCTGCAAGGCGAAACCAAGGTGCTTCTACTGTGGCGCTTCCAGCACCACGTCTTCGTGCACGCAGCGCGACCTTCGCCGCCGACGCCGCTACTGTGCGACCTGTGGAGGGTCAACACATTTCACCGGCCAAGCGCTCTGCCCCCTGCATCCTCGCAGGAAGGGAACGCAGAAGCCGCCATCACATTCATCGCAGCCAGCATCACCTCCACAGACGACGACACCAGCTCCATCACCAGCGCCGACACCATCATCTTCAGCAGCGATCATCGAGGAAGTCCAGGGCCTACGCGACGTCGTTCAGGATCTCCACGCGGAGTTCCTGAACATGACGACGAAGCTTACAGCCCTGGAGGAACTCATCACGGACCTTCAAGACACCTCAGCTGCTCAGCAAGTTTTTCTAGCTGGGCAGTTCGAGACCTTCACTACTAGACTCTGCATCATCGACAACTCCATCCAGACCTCAGCTTCAGCAACAGACCCCATCACACAACACCTAGATTCCATCGACATCACCATCAGATCCCTGGAAGAGCAGCAGCGCCAACTTCGGGCCTACTTCCAGCAGACAGCCATACCGGAGGCCCCAAGCAACCGCCGAAGGCCTCCGGCCAGCGCAGCCTACTCACAAGAGTATATCAGCAGGATGCAACTTCACAAGAAGTAAGTTCTACGCCAACCTACACCATCCATACAATCACCTTTCCAACCCTTACCTAAACCCACGCCATTTTTCACTAGTGTTGCAGTCAGGTTTCATGGCTGCAACCTAGTAACCACCTATCCCGCTCCAGCCCATAGGGCGGAGACATCCATCTTTCACTTACTAACGCGGGTGCTATGCGGGACCGCAAAAAACCACGTCATTCCACTTTTACCTTCTTCCTTTTTCCACCGGTGGAAGAGCTTTTAGTGGGTATGCCGACTATTGGTGAGTCCCACACTCTCAGTCCCGACTCCCATCGTGTCTAGGGTCAGTGATTAAATCATTTTCTCCTCCACTTGAAAAAAAAAAATCCCTCCGCTTTATCGCTTACTATGGGTACACAAATTATTCTTACGAACGTTTATTTTCATATCTACTTCATTTTAATCTAGTAAACCTTTCCGGAAATGGCTGCATTACACATTTTGTTATAGATACAAAGGGAATAGTGACAACCACTGTTTTATAACTGGACGCTATACGCTGGCCTTGAATTTTCGTACTCTTTTCATAACATCGCAAGAAACAATTGAAAATCAACAGGACTTTAAGAGAATGGCCAAATAATGAACAATTCGAAACATTAATAACAAATATCTCGGAAACGGCTAATTTCAAAAAAAAAGTTTTGGGAAGATATATTGTGTGTTTTAAAGATATGTAGGTTCTTGTGTAATGTGGTTTCGTCTATCAATTAAGTTTACCACATATTCAGGATTAGTTATACAAAATTCCTTGGAATAAAGAGGGCTTTACTGGCAATTCCCATAAAACTAAAGTTATATATTTTATTTGTCATGTAAATATGTTTAATATGTGGTGTTTTAATCAAAATCGTTAGAGCAATTTTTTACAAAATAAAAAAATCTCAAAAAATGTTCCATGTAAAGGGTAGTTTGAGGTAGGGCAATTCTCTCGAAAATCTTCATATCTCATCTTTGCAAGCTAGTGAACTTAACTACCAAGTTTGGTATGTATCCGACTTTTCGTTTTTGAGTTATGCTTTTCACAGTCATACAGACCACACATACACGGAACTTTTTCTAAAAATGAGTTTTTTTTGGATTCAGGGGGCCTGGAAACATATATTTTCGTTGAAATCTCGGTATCAAATTTTTGGATGGAATGCAATACCTTCTCTACCTAATGCACGTTATATAAAAAGCAAAAATAAAATAATTAATAATAAAACACTTGTTAACTGATTGTTGTTTCACACATGCCGTATATGGGCTAAGGTAGATGAGGTAGAATCAGACTGAAAAACTCAGTGCCATAGCCGTGATCTGAACCACGGATTTTCTATCTGCAATGCCGCTGCTCTAATTGATTGAGCCGCCATGGCAACATGCCGGCACATTAAATTCTATAATTCCAGTGTGAGGCAGTATTTTTTAACATTTAAATGATTTCAGTCTAATTATATAATATAATATATAATAACAGCTCGCCTTAAAGCAATATGTATACAAAATAATATATAAAAAGTGTATGTTACAGTTATTGTATAATGTTTATATTATTATGTACATGTTTAATAATGTTGTGTGAATGTATTACGTAATTCAATAATGTTGGAGCTGTGAGAATAGAGGCCGAAAGTTGCTAACAATGAGGTAACAATGAGGTAACCTTGAGGCATTAATGAATTGGAAAGTTTAATAATGCTACTAGTAATTCTTGGAGCAACAATAATGTAATTTTTGAGACAGTTTATAAATAGCCAATCAACAACCAGAAAAACCTTAAGTTAAATGGAGTAGGATTAGCCAATCTGAAACTGAAATAGAGCAAATTGTACAAATTCAGAAGGCAGTCGCTAGTAGACAGCGTTCCTAACCGGACGCTAGACGCGTACGTATCCAGTGTGAGACGAAAATTCGTTACGGCGAAAATATTATAAAGTTAACGTGTTTAAAAGTGCAATTAATAAATAATCTCACAGCTCTCTATATAAGTGAAGTGTTATTTAATCGTGTGAAGCATTAATAAATGGAGTGAACTAAACATTACAATTTGTGTAAACCTACATTCTTTAGCCGCATCACACCCTGTTAAGAAATACATGTTTCTACAAATTAATGCTGACGCAGCCGAGGCAAACACAAATATATGTGATATTTAAAGAAACATAAAAATACAAAGTTGATTACTAAACTTGGGGCGAAGGCCATCGGGAAGTAAACTTGGGGCGAAGGCCACCGGAAACTTTGTACCATACGTGGGGCGAACACTCCAAAAAACTACTTCAAGTTTTGGCTCCTCAGTTGAACTACAATACAACTCCTCCTAAAATAATTCCTCCAAATTTTTCCCGGCAAGCTACAAGGCGTTCTCAAATTCAATTTTTGAAATAAGATACCAGTGGTGGCCTTCAATCTCATAAATACTTTAACTCTCTAGCTTAATAGTTAACCACAATCAGGTAGTTAATTATTTGTTCTTTTACATATGCCTTATGTGGACAAAGGAGAAAGCTAGAATCAGAATGAATAATTCAATGCCATAGCCTGGATTTAAACCAGGGAACTTCGCCTTACAATCTCACCACAGTAGTTTAGTTGGTTAGAACAGCGACACGTAAGCCGAAGATCCATGCTTCAAATCACATAGCAATGAGTTTTTTAGTCTGATTGTACCTTTCCAGTAAAAAACTTGTTTTAATTTCATATGAAGGTACGTTTTAACTAGTTTATGTGAAAAAACTGTTTGAATTGAAATGCACAGATACAACTATGCTCACTGTTGGCAGCCATTTTTTGTTCTTAATCATACTGTAGCTTTAATGTCACTTCACTAATATGATCTAGTTCACCTTTTCAGTGCCACTTCACTTTCTTCGTGATGTAGTGGTGTAAGAAATAGACATGTCATAGTCCCTTCTTCCGGAAAGATCACTCGCTGGGGAGTCGAATACAAGACTTGTACAATATTTTGTAGAAACAGCAATTACTCCATGTTACAACAGTCGTCGCCAATTCGCTCGCAGAGCAGAGCTGAGTGACTAACTCACTTGCGAGAGCGCTTGTCTACACTATGTGATCAAATGTATCCGGACACCCCCACAAACATACGTTTTTCATCTTAGGTGCATCGTGCTGCCACCTACTGCTTGGTACTCATTATCCGCGACCTCAGTAGTCATTAGACATCGTGAAACAGCAGAATGGGACACTCCGTGGAACTCATGGACTTCGAACGTGGTCATGTGATTGGGTGTCACTTATGTCAGAAATCTGTACGCGAGATTTCCATACTCCTAAACATCCTTATTCCACTGTTTCTGATGTGATAGTGAAGTGGAAACGTGAAGGTACATGTACAACACAAAAGCGTACAGGCCAACCTCGTGGTTGACTGACAGAGGCCGCCGACATTTGAAGAGGGTCGTAAACAGTAATAGGCAGACATCTATCCAGACCATCACACAGGAATTTCAAACTGCATCAGAACACACTCCAAGTACTATGACAGTTAGACGTGATGTGAGAATCCTTGGATTCCATGGTCGAGCAGCTGCTCATAAGCCACACATCACGCAGGAAAATGTCAAACAACGCCTCCCTTGGTGTAAGGAGCGTCAAAATTACACGATTGAACAGTGGCAAAACGTTGTGTGGAGTGACGAATCACGGTACACAATGTGGCGATCCGATGGCAGGGTGTGGGTATGGCGAATGCCTGGTGAACGTCATCTCCCAGCGTGTGTAGTGCCAACAGTGAAATTCGGAGGTGGTGGTGTTATGGTGTGGTCGTGTTTTTCCTGGAGGGGCTTGCATCTCTTGTTTTGCGTGGCACGATCACAGCGCAGACCTACATTGATATTTTAAGCACCTTCTTGCTTCCCACTGTTGAAGAGCAATTCGGGGATGGCGATTGCATCTTTCAACACGATCGAGCACCTGTTCATACTGCACGGGCTGTGGCGGAGTGGTCACACGACAATAACATCCCTGTAATGGACTGGCCTGCACAGAGTCCTGACTTGAATCCTATACCTTAGGGGTGTTTTGGAACGCCGACTTCGTGCCAGGCCTCACCGACCTACATCAATACCTCTCCTCAGTTCCGAATTCCGTGATTAATGGGCTGCCATTCCCCAAGAAATCTTCCAGCACCTGATTGAAAGTATGCGTGCGTGAGTGAACGCTGTCATCAAGGCTAAGGGTGGGCCAACACCATATTGACTTCCAGCATTACCGATGGGGGGCGCACGAACTTGTAAGTCATTTTCAGCCAGGTGTCCTGATATTTTTGATCACGTGGTGTATATTGCCAATGCAATCCTCCACAGACATTCTAGAGCTTTCTGGAGGTGGGGAAAGGCAACTTACAGAATATTTAGGTTATCTGATGATAGCGCTTCCGCTGTTTACGCTGCACGAGAGCGCTACTTATCTTTGTTTATTTCCGACTGCCTGACGTCGACCTTCTGATAGCCTTGGGCCATAGCCGCTGCTATATTTTCATAATGAAGAACTAATGGTAAAGTTCATTCTTCTAATACTAAGTAATCACAATGTCTACATTGATACCTTTAACACCAAAGCAAAAGGAGCCATACTACTGTGGCGCATCTTTTCTGTAAGATATGTATAGATATCAAACAAGAAAACACTTTTAAGAAATAATTAAAGCAATTATTTAAAAAGCCTGTGCCTCCTATGCGTGAATTTATGTGCCATTAGAATTAATGTGCATTTGTACTGTAATTATTTAAAGTGACTATGGGCCTGCGCAATGCTTTCGCAATTTATCTTAAAGGCAAATGAAATGTGAGCAGAAATCTCATTAAAGCAGCAAGTTATTGGAACAGTATTTAATTAATTAAAAGTGAACACAAAGCAAAATGAATGTATACATACATTTAGAGACGGATATGCTTTACAGAATTTCGATGTACACAATTTTGGACGAAATACTTTTATGGGAATTTTCCTAATAGCTTACTTTTAGTTGTTGAAAGATTTTACTCTTTGAAAAGCTTTAGTTTACTATGAGAATGGTATAAATATTCCTTTTTTTGGTAACTTATGTCCTTGGGCTTCGATTGTCATCGCAGAGGCAATTTTGATGAGGAGTCGGTTCCAACTTTGTCAAGGCATAGTCGTGCCAGAGTTTAATTTGTGTAATAATGCATTTATTAGTCTAAATTACAAAAGTTGTTTATGAGGATTATGCGTTCCTCTCCGCGTTTAAGACAAAATAATTTAAAAATGAAACAAAAGTTCATACCTATGTAAGAAAGAATCAGAAAAATAAGACGAATATCATATTGTTTACTCGGTTTTTACTATAAACTAAGATTGATGGACTCAGCACTTACTGCATACATTGTGGTTGGCAGAAACTCAAATGGCAGTGGACCTGACAGGCAAGGCGGTTTTGACCACAGCATCAAGATGACTCATAAGTTGGTTTTGAACTAATATGGACTCTTAAAGTGTGGAATTAATTAATTGTTCAGATGCTTTTCATCTTGACGTTTGCTATAAATATTAACAGTTTCCTTAATAAGCTTACGGCGGTGTTTTGCTATGTGTAGTCATAAAATGTTGAATGATTAGATTTGTCACACACCATATTTAGAGCACTTCTAATGAATGCTTGTTTATGCCACCCCGTTTTCTACTTCCCTTAAATTTTGTTTCAAACGTTTGCAATCCTTAGTGAAATAATATATACCGAGTTCGTTAGAAAACTTGCCCAAAACTATTAAAGTGGTCAACAGCGGTATTGTTACGTAAATAATTTCTGCTACTTCTTATGTATTTTCATGTGCTGATTCCAAAACTAAAGTCAGAAATTTTCCATCAACCATAATTCTTTTGTTTTTTCTTGTTTGTTTGCCTTTTTACTTTACCTACTACGTATAGTAAGTAGGGGAAGTATTGCATTCCACCCAAAAATTCGATACAGAGATTTCACCAGAAATACATGTTTTGAGGCCTCCTAAATCCAAATAAAGTATTTCTTGAAACATGTCCGTGTGTGTGTCTGTCTGTGAACAGCATAACTCAGAAACGAACAGTCGGATAACACCAAACTTGGTATTTAGGTTCAGTATCTTCCAGTGATACGACATGAAGGTTTTCAAGAAAATCCCCCCACCCCAGATTACCCTTTACATGGAACGGTTTTCGAAAATTTTAATTTTCTCAAAAATGGCTCTAATGATTTTAATTAAAATATCATATATTTAAGATACTTTTATGACAAATAAAATGTATATTTTGAATTTTCTGGGAATGTCTCCAAAAGTATTCTTCATTGTGAACGACTTTTGCATAACTGGTAAACCATAAGAGATAGATAAAATTTTATTACACAAAAAATGTAGATCACGTTAAAGTACACAATTTTATTTTTTTTGTTGAATGAACCATTTTCGATATATTGCTTGTTATTCCCTTAAATTTTCCAATACTTATACTTTTTCTCAAATGGGAATATGTTATTAATTTTTTTTGTCTTGGTAATGCAAAGAGAATGGAATACTCCACAAAGCAACCAGCTCGTAAAATATTTGAATATTGCTTAAAGCCTACCAATTCCCCTTGCATCTACAAAAAAAATTAGCAATAAGATAAACATCTCGATATCTCGATTAATATGAAGCATATGGAGAATAAGCGTTTGTAAAAATAGTTTGTACAAGAGTAGGGGAAGTCATGTGAATGTAACACATAAGATTTTTTATATAATTTTGAAAAGTTATTTGCTCTTCATTAGTGTTTGTTGTATATAACATGCAGATTAGAATATTTTACAATTTATTCCATGTATCAGCACTTGACCTGCAACGTTTGGTGATTTTGTCAACAATTGACTTATAATGCTTGGCGATTTTCCTGTGAATTCACGAATTTAATTGTATTTCCATCAGAAAACTGTGATTATAAAGTTAATGTTCCCTGATGAACATAAACTTTCTTAAGAGAAAGAATCTGCTTTCTTCTGTTGTCAATTCAGTTGTGATAATGTGTATAATGCCGTATTATAGTGCATTATATGAGAGTGTAAAGTGCATTGTGTATAAAATATGCCTGAAATGATATAAATAACTTCGGTTACGTTGGTGGTGAGGTCACTTTAAAAGTGCACAGGCAAAATTTTACTTCTCTACTTAGAAGAGCCCATGAATGTTATTTGGACAACAAAACAGACCAGTACAAAAATGGGCTTCGGATATCTGTTGTACCAAATGTGTAACACTGTCAACTGATCGGTTAAAAGGATTCCGTCATGTGGCTTTTGTAGTCCCTATGATGTGGCGTGAACCTTAGGACCATTTGACAAACTGGTTCTTCTGCCTGATAACTAATATACCTGAAATAAGTGCAAAGTCAAGATGCACTGTTAAATATCCATCTTAAATTCTGCAATTCGATCGGTGCTTCGTGGGCCAGGACTTCCATTACAAACTCTAACGGATGACATAGCATTGACTGAGATGATTCAAAGTGTTCCTGATGTTCAGAATGAATTACAGAATGATCCAGATTTTATGGAAGATGTTACTATATATGGAACTCACTTTCTAACACAGGAGGATTTAAACGGAGATTTTGGTTTAAGTAAAAGAAATGCAGAAGTACTGCAGATGACACCGAAAAAAGTTTCTTCAGCCAACGCCAAAAGGAATTGGACATTTGTTTTCTAAAGCGGAGGACCTGGTTTTCTGCAATGATATGAGAAATTTTTGGAGTTCTGGGTGTTGAGCATGAAACTGAGGATTGGCGATCGGCGTTCGAAAATACGTACCGCTGCATTCCTTTCACCCTTGCGGTTGGTATGAAGGAAAGTTACCTATACGAATTGTAGCGTATTGACGGCGCGCTACTTCGTTGTATTAATCTTACCTCGCAGTTGTTCTCGTCTCTACGTCGTTGTAGGTGAAGTCTTCAGGACTCGAATCGCAGATATCAGTCAGGAAACACTTCTCGTCGATCTCAAGGTCAACTATCGGCGAATCGGTCTGAAATTCCCTGCAGTTGTTGTCAGGGTAGGATTGAGGGAGTTGTGACACCAGGATATTGTCTTGAAAGAAGCACTGTTTTCACTTTTCTCATTCTTATCTAAAAATCGTGAAAGATTCATTGATATTCTCTAACACACGTGATTCTTTTTAGCACTGTCTTCCCACCATTGTCTCTTAGAACACTAAAGTTCGCTCCGGCTAGTTATTTAATTCCCGGTGCTCTATCACCGTTCCTTAGATTCGCGCGAACTTGAAATAGCCACTTGACTTAACATTAACTCGTTTATGAGCTTGGATATAATTATATCGAAGAATACAGTTGGCACATTATATAAATGTTTCTACCTACATCACTTTATAATTGCATAATTGCGCGGTACTTATCAAATTTCGGAACTTAGCGTACTTTTCGGATGCGGAGTGCTACGCGTTACCTCAACGAAGAATCATGACAAACTGTCCTAAAACCAGGCTCGCATTCGCATATAACGACTGCTCGCCTCCAAATTTTATACATGTCACTGCGTCTTCCTACGTTTCCATTCGTTTTCGCACTTATTCTCTATGTATAGAGCCCCACGCTCGGAAAACATAATGGACAGTCTAAAACGAAACTACCTTTAGTTTTGCCTAAATCTTGCAGTTTTTCTTATGAAATTACGCCTTTATTTATTTAACAATATTATTGAAACTTAAAACACATTTACAGCTTCTGAAGAGTTTCGATTGATACAGTTTTTAATCCTATGACTTTAAAACTATGGAAATTTATCAAATTGAATATTAATGAATTATTAATAATTCCTAAACTACAACTATTACAGAGTTCCATTTTATGTATTCTTATTTCAGGCGGAAATGTTACTACAGAATATGGAGCCCTTGTTATCCATTATCAAGTATGAAACTTTTTTTGGCAGATATGTGGGTATTTAAAAGTAATAGCTATCTTACCTGGTTTACAGCCTGGCTATACTA
The DNA here is from genome assembly GCA_030765065.1 of Deroplatys truncata. Classification (NCBI taxonomy): domain Eukaryota; kingdom Metazoa; phylum Arthropoda; class Insecta; order Mantodea; family Mantidae; genus Deroplatys; species Deroplatys truncata. The sequence goes on along the minus strand of CM060977.1, from coordinate 122,586,909 downwards.
CATGTTTCTGCTTCTTTTATATCTTCTGTTCACTTGCACAAGTAATTATAATCATTATAAAAAAGAAACTGGCCAAAGAGAGAGTCACTTAATCCAGGATAAGTAAATGTCCTTAACCAACCATTTATTAGTTCTGAAAAAAATTATATTGCCTCCAATGCATATCAAACAGGTTTGATTAAGAATTTTGCGAAAGCCAAAAAAGGTTTCCAAGAAGCTGAGCTAAAACAAGAAAAATTTGTGGCCTTCCAATATGGGAACTGATGAAAGATGTGCAATTTGAAACCCAGATAAATATGCAAGAAGCAGCTGCTAGTGTCTTTGAAAAAGGTTGTCACAAACATTCTAGGAAACTTCAGGTCTGAGAACTACAGCGTTGTCAATGAGATTACTAAGAACCTCAAGACCATGGGATGAAATATGGCTTTAAAAATACACTCTCTACACTTCCATCTAGATTTCTTCCCCTGACTGTGAGTTACTAAAGGGACATCGCGGAAATGGAAAGACGCTACCAGTTAAATAGTCTACAGATATGTTGGCAGGGTACTGCTGGACACCGAAGAGAGACTTTATAAAGCGAAGTAAAGTTGAAAATCCACTTCACATGATTTTCCACATCACATTGTTTGTTCAATACAATTTAAGGTAAGATATAATGTTTAGCTACAGGAAATGTTTTTCAAGTCATTACTCAAAAACCTTAGATGATGGAAGAGTTTGTAAAAATATTCTAAATAGCAAAAAAGTCAATTAGAATCACCCATTGTTTCGCTTTTAACAGACAAAAGCTTCGATTTACTTTACCAGAGTTATTGGCAATAATTGTTTCTACCATTATAGTACATATAATACATACTTTGTTTATCACAAGTATCTTTTTATATCTGAGAAAGTTGCCTGTACTCCCCTTGTGAATCTCGCACAACTCTAGTTTTGGGAACTATGTTATAGAGCAATAATTTGCTCAGATTTTTGGAAACAAAAAGGCCCCACTATGACCTACTTGCGGTGCTGTGCTCCTTTTACAGAAGGCCCCTCCGTCTGCCTATTCCTAACTCCTAATTCTCATATCCTACAAACAGGCAGATTCAATATTCCTGGATGTTCCTGTTTGAATTCAAGCTGTTGTAGACCAAGATTCCGACACCGCCTCTCATTAAAAATTTTTGTCACTTTATCTATATATCTTACACACTTATCAACAGGCATAGGCATTTCCAAGCATTAAAGCCAGGACGAAAGGGAATTGTGTTGACTGTTACCGGACTTTATGCTGTGATGTCGTAGATAGCCAGAGCAGGGACAAATATCCTCTGGCTTACAATGTGTACACGCAGCTACTTTGTGTCAACAGTGCAGCGACGGAAAGGTGATGCCACAGGTAACCTGGAACTATACACAGTAGCGTCAGAGGTAGATCAGAACATAAACACAGAGCTCACAGAGAGCAACTCTATATCAGTAACGCAAGCGAACTACTGACTGTCGACAGTGCAGCCCTGGGTCAGAGTATTCAGTACGACGTTACATGTATAAGGTAGGGTGGCAGTTATATGGATTCCTCGTTCAATGAATATTTGTCCTAGCTCTATAGATAATAAATCATCCCCATCTCTCGTGCTGGCCTGTGTAGACCAATCATGAGACCGTGTTTTAACTGCCGTCAGTGACCTATGGTCACTGTTCTGTGCCTTATATGTATTGATGATAGTTTGAGTGCTTGAAGCCAATTACTTAAGGATTTCTATACCTGATTATTATCATCAGTGTACGGACGATCTTCGAAAAGCCTTATCTTGAGCTATAATTTCTAAGCACTCCCTGAAGGTACCGAACACAAACTGAGTCAGTTGATTTATGTAAAGTGTTGCAGATCACTGACAACTTTATTCTGTGAATTAATTTACAATCAGCGCGCTTGGACTGTAAATAAATAGATAAAAGTATATGCATCAGAATATATTGAAACATATTCATAAATAAAACTTAAGATTCATAAACTGGTCTTGCAGTCCTTATTATGCGCGCTAAGAAAATAAAATTTCCAATTATATATAAATTTTCGTAGTAAGCATAAATTTTATTATAAACAGTAAAATATTTCTTCCTCCCAACCCCAACCTCTCACGTAACAAATATTTTTAAAATGAAGCGTAAAACATTAGTTTACACCTGTAATCAAATAAATATTCGGCGGTTGAGCCAGGATTTGAAAGGGGAGAGCTATCTTTAGACCTAACAATTCCTCTTTGTGCCTTTGAACTGCATCGTATAAGGTTGTCAAATTCCCTGCAGTGAGTTCGAACTCATTTGTTTGCTTTTTCTATTAATGTATTCTATTTAAATATTCGATATGATCTATCACCGGAAATACGTGTTTTTAGATCTCCTGAATATAAAACACTAATTTATCAAACAAGTGAATAATCGTTATTGTGGCACGAGCAAATGTTTGTCGAAGTCACTATCGTTCGTGCGATAATATTCACAACTACTATATTATTATGCAGGAGTTGGATATAAGATTATATTGCTAACATTTCATAAAAATTGTAGGAAATAATGAAATTTTATTCATAAGTGAGAGCGTAATCATATGTTCGTATACGAGGCGTCGGCTTCTCAACTTGCATTTCATTTGTTATTACCTGACAAGTTAAACCTATAAGCAAGACAGCCACTTGTATGCATTCCCTTCCTGGGAGAGAAGTGAGCATATGTCACGGTCTGTGAATAGCCCATTACCAGCAGTGTGTGGCAAGTAATGATAAATTCAAATTTTAATTATTCTATACTTAATAATGTATTGGGGTTTTGCATCTTCGTTACTCAGAGAAAAGAATGTAGCAAAATAGTTTCATCTTCTCTCTATTAGTCACGGCACTTTGGAATACCAGATTACGCCATTGATATAAGAAATATTGGCACACGAGTCATAATCAGGCAGTTATGCAGTAACAACTGTTTATAATGGTAGGGTTATATACATTATATTAGGAAAAATGTCTGCATGTTATCATGAACAGCATTACTCAAAGCTGGAAGGTCACAAAATATCAAACCTTACGAATAAGCCAGGCCGCTTTTAATGAAGCAAGGCTATATTTTCTCCTAGTTCCTGTCAAAGAAGGTATTAAGTTTTATTAATACATTAAGAATTGGACTCATCAAATTAACTCACTTCTATCTGATATCAAAAGATGAGCCACCAGTATGCAGCTCCTGTAGAACACTCCTAACAGTAAACCACAACCTTACAGAATGCATTCCATACAGTACTTTTAGGAAGAAACACAGAATATTAGAAATTACTGCAGCTGTGAATAATCCAAATGTTTTGTATAATACTACCTGCTTTTTTAAAGATATTTCTATGTATAAATCGATTTAAATTGTGAAACTTGATATTCTTTAAGATTTGTCATGCTACTGGGTACTGTTAATTACCTATGTAGTATTCCATGTGTGCAATAGTCCTTACTGCTCCATTATTGTTTTGTATGTCTAATGTATTTTATGTAATATTGTATTCGATAAAAAAACATGGAGTCCTGAGACCTTAAATAAATTCATGAAAAAAAGAATAGCATTTTTATAGAAACCGTTTGTTTTTATTTTCTCAACAACGTCTCTACTGATTTTGAATAAAATACAAAACCCTTGAGATGTTTTTATGACAAATAAAGTATATTTCAAGTAGTTTTAAGCAATATAGCAAGTCATCCTCATTATTATTAAGTATCTATGCATGGAAAGCCACAGAAGACAGAAACAAATGCTTAGGGGAAAATTAGAGTGCATTAGAGTTTGCAATGTATGTTAAATAACATTTTTCTAACATTAAGTTTACATTTTAAATCAATGCCCACTTCCATTTGGTGTGAATGGCTGATATTGTTACATCTCTGATGCCTGTCGTTTTCCTCAGGTCTTCACTGCGGATTCTATCCTGAAAACTGACGCCAAGAAACTTTCTCGTAATTCCCTTTGATATGTTTGTAACATTTTTATATCTCTGCCGATTAAGGACCATACAGTAGAACAGAAAAATGCAGCTGGCCACATCAATTCTTTCTAAACCTTTTAGCAACTAATTCCGTTGAAAAAGTGTGTTGGTTCTTTCCGATATACCCTAATATTCATGTAAGCGTTTATGTATCCGTGGCAAAATTAAGCTTTCTGGCTTCCTCCTATAAATGTCCTGTTTATTTTATCTACTTACTTACCTACAGTGAGTACTGCATTCCACCCAAAATTTTGATAGGGATATTTTACTGAAAATACATATTTTGAGGACTCCTGAATCCTAAAATAGCATCTTTAGAAAAGATCATATTATGTGTGTGACAAAGGAGAATGTATATCCTGAAATTTTTGGAAATAGAAGTCCTTTTCATTGTATAATTCTTTCTATAACTGTAAACCGTAAGAGACAGGCAGAATGTTACTAAAAACGATGCGATACATTCACATGACCTTCAGTACTCCCTGTTGTTTATTATTGGGTATACAAGCTTTCTTACTAAAGCATATTTTCTATCTCACCAAATAAAAGTTTGCAGAAATAGCTACATTACGCATTTCGTTATAGATACAAAGGGGACAGCGATAGTCAGATGTTTAAGAACTGAACGCTATATGCTGGCCATACTGTTTCCATGACATCGCGAGAAACAACTGAATGTTGAAAGGACTTTAAAGAATGACCAAGAAATGAAAATTCGAGCCAATATTAATGGATATATCATGCCACAAAAAACTTATTTGAAATAAATTGTGTGCTCTAAAGAGATTTACTTTATTTTGTAGTACGTTTCCGTCTGTCGCTTAACGCTTATCAATTGTACAAGATTATACAAAATTCCTTCCCAATGAAGAGGATTTCATAGGCTATTCCCAGAGTTGATAGAACAACATCACAGTAGTAGCGGGAGCATCTCTTGATGGACTTGAACACGAAATGCGAGTTTGATTAAAATACATGTAATGAAGATGCTTACATGACAAATAAAACGTATTCATTGAATTTTTTGGGAATTGCTTGTGAAGTACTATTCATTCGGAAGGAATTTTATAAAACTTGAATAATTAGTAGACGTTAAGTGACAGACGAAAACGACCTACACACAAAAATAGATCTCCTTAAAAAACACAATTTATTTCAAACAACCTTTTGTTTAACATAAGCCATTTCCGAGTTATCCGTTATTAATGTATGAATTGTTCAATACTCTTGTCATTCTTTTAAAGTCCTGTCAGTATTCAGTCATGGAAAGAGTATGGTCTTAAAATATTTGACTATCGCAGTTTATCTCGACTAAAATGAAGTAGACAGACTTAAGCTTTCGTAAAAATAATTTGTAATAAGTGTTAGAGGCTAGAGAAAGCCATGTTACATCAGTTTCTTTTTTCCTATGTTTGCTATAACAGATATCAAGTGAATAAGCTTTTAGTGCATTGTTAGCGAAAGTTCGTCTTAAATCAAACGTTTCTCTTTCGTCAAATTGCATCAGCTTCCTTTGTATTAACCGTCTTTCATAGAATGGTGCGCTCTATAGCCACATATGCCCTTTAAGCACGCATTCCAAAGGACATGCACATGATTTGTTGATGTGGTGAGTTGTAGGGAGGAAGTGAATTCCTCGGTGGTTTGTGCTGCGCTGCTCTGGGATAGCTATTTGTTCCCCTTCCACTCTTCCACTCCAAGAGGAATTCGAAGTGCAAAAGCGATGAAATCCCAAGTTAACGACATATTTTATTCCGATCATGATCTCTTCTTGGCTTCCGATAGGAAAACTCAGCTTGCAGGTTCTATAGACTGCTCTTGATCACGCCTGTAGCTCATTATATCCTTACTGCAGCGTTTTCGTTCTCGTTTGCTAAAGAACTTGCTCTAGAGAGCCCGGATAATAGCTTGCTCCATTATGTTTGTAACTGAATCCAGTATGTGCTTAGGGTTGCTTACCCTGAAGTTAATTACTATCTAACTGTTACTAAGCTTGCCTATCTTCTCTCACATCAACAGCCACAGATCTAATGTAGCATTCATATTCACCAAAGTCAGAATCAATCGGTGTATGACTTGTACACATCCCACAAGAAGTAATCTACATCCGATTTCTGATCGTCTGTAAAGACGTTGATAGGGTTTGACTTAAGATATCCCCTGGCGCCTCCTTCATCCTTGGTGTGTTGAAGGAGAAAGAAGGCTATAGATTGTCTGTTTAAGAACATGTAAATAGCTAGGAAACGCTAATTTATATAAGGACCTATAACATATTTGAGGATTAAAATGCTAACATCTCGAGAATTGACTCATATTCAAGAGCATTTCCAAACAGACATTTGCTGTATATTCGTAATTAACCCCGCGAAATATCGACATAATCGGCCGCCATTCATCACCTATACATATTCGTAATTTGTCAATGAGTTGACAGAACTAGCATAGGTGTGCTGATTGGTGCGATACACAGCACAAGACGTGATAGCACTTACAAGGTGACACCACCACCCAATAAAATGAAGTAATGAAGTACCCTAGAAACGGTAATAAATGCGGTTTGTCCAGAGAAGCCGTGTTGATTTCTTCATGTCGTTTCTGTACCAGATGGCACAATTAAGGCTGCCATCGGTGAAATTTTGTTCAAAGTGAACAAAAAGTCTACTTTTAGATTTTTGGTGCTATATTCTGCTTTTGCCTTCTGCTTTAATAGATGTAATGTTCATGGTCATTCAGGAATTTAGAAGCTGGTGCGCATGTATTTTATTTGATAATCCAATTTTCAAATGTCTTTTTCATATATTCTTTTGTTTAATATCTTGCAATATTCAAATTGTTCCATCTGATACAAATCTAAATTTTACAGCGAACTAATGAGCATTACCAAAAAAGTTTGTCAAAACCTTTGTTATGGTTTAACGGTGCAGGAATTCAATGTTGAGTCAGAAATCCTTAATCCTTCATTACTAGGAACTTTTTTAAAGTTGGAACATCAATTTACCCAACGGAATGGCTCAGGCGGTAAGTCTGTGGCCCGCATTCGGGAGGTTCGTGTGTTCGATTCCCGCGGACGACATTCCTGGCCAACGGGTTTTTTCGGAGGTTTCCCCGGGTCGCTAGGCGAATGCTGGGAAGGTTCATTGCATCTCGTGAAATTCTTCTCCCTGAATTTTACCTCCATTCTCATTTCACTTCACCTTTCATCTACTTTGCCTGTTTCAGGGCTGAAGTGTCGGCAGGAGTCCCGGCGTTACACGTCAGGGGAAAAGGATGCTCTCTGTTACCCTTCGTTCCCAGAATGGAGGCGGTCTCCGAGTTCCAGGCCCCCAAGGGGATGTGTAGGGTGGGAGGGGAGGCGATTGCACAAGGTGGCATCCGGGGAGTTTCAATCTGTAAAGTGTAGGGACCCTACCCTCTGCCCTGTCGTGCCTCCTGATCCGGCCTAATTTTGTCTCCATTCACCTCACTCCTCCCTCTGGGGACATCCATCAGGGTCTTCAGACACAAAAGATCTTATAGCTGAGGTGCTAATATAAGATGCCCCCCCTTGCTAGGCTTAGCCCTAGAACATACAATATTAGTAAATAATATCTCATTAATGGTCTAAATAGAGGTTGCAAATTTGGTATTTTATGTTTGGAACCTACACCAATTACCGCACATAAATTTAAAGCTTATAGGTCAACAACTGCGGATTTGAATATTTACGATACCTTAAAATGTGCTCTATGAGAAAATTTGTTCTATAAGACAATCAGGCATAAAGGTTAGCTCCAAGTGGGATTCGCCGTCATCTATTCGCCTCACTACCTAATTCAGAGACTCGTTTGAATGCGTGGCTCGTCTAACGGGAATTTCCTTGGCACCAGAAAGCATACCGTTTGCTGTTGGATTCGGATATATGCATAACCCCTTAAATTCGAGCGCACATATTTCTCATACAAACTATAACTACAATAACTACATGCGTCAGAAAAGAAGTTGGGAATCATTGCCTTGTGGTCCCACATCTTTTTCTGCCTTTTAAGGAAATTTGCATTAACATTCATTAATTCTTCATGGTCTTATAAATAAAACTATGCATAGCACATAAACAAAAAATCACAGACAGACACACAGACAGACAGACACACACACAGACACACACACGGACATGTTTCCAAAAATGCTTTTTTTGGATTCAGGGTGTCTCAAAACATTTATTTCCGGTGAAATCTCGGTATCGAATTTTTGGGTGGAATACAATACTCCCCTACTTACTATACGTAGTAGAGAAAGTAAAAAAAAGCTGATATGATACACTCACATGACTTTCTCTACTCTTGTACAAACTATTTTTACAAACGTTTATTCTCCATATGCTTCATGTTAATCGAGATATCGAGATGTCAATCTTATTGCTAATTTTCTTGTAGATGCAAGGGGAACATGGTAGGTTATAAGCGATAGTCAAATCTTTTAAGCGCTAAAAAATTGTATATGACATAAATTGTGTATTTTAACGCGATCTACATTTTTTGTGTAGTAAAATTTTGTCTATCTCTTATGGTTTACCAGTTATGCAAAAGTCGTTCACAATAAAGAATACTTTTGGAGACATTCCCAGGAAATTCAAGATATACATTTTATTTGGCATAAAAATATCTTAAACATATGATATTTTAATCAAAATCGTTAGAGCCATTTTTGAGAAAATTAAAATTCTCGAAAAATCTTCCATGTAAAGGGTATTCTGGGGTGGGGGAATTTTCTTGAAAACCTTCGTGTCACATCCTTGGAAGATACTGAACCTAAATACCAAGTTTGGTGTTCATCCGTCTGTTCGTTTCTGAGTTATGCTGTCCACAGACAGACACACAGACAAACACACACGCAGACAGACACACACACAGACAAACAGACACACAGACAGACACACAGACACACACATGGACATGTTTCCAAAAATGCTTTTTTTGGATTCAGGGTGTCTCAAAACGTATATTTCCGGTGAAATCTCGGTATCGAATTTTTGGGTGGAATACAATACTTCCCCTACTTACTATACGTAGTAGAGAAAGTAATTAAACGCCGATCATTAACATTATCCAACACTCAATTGCAGAAATTAACTCGTTCACATTATTGCGAGGTTACAATTCTGACCTACAGTTATCTTACACGGTTTAAATGCTAAAAGTTTAGTAGCATTCCAAGCCGAGGTTTGCGAAATACCTGATTCCTGTGCAAGCTTTCTCAGAGATTTCTTGGCACTTCGCCCTAACTTTGCTTTCATACCATCGAATTTTTCCTCTGTAAGAACATAGCGATATACTTTCAGTTTCTTAACAAGAATAGACCCCGTTTCCATAAATCCATTCACAAGATTTCGAACTGTTTCTCTAAGAGGTGCACAAACACCACGGAATCTGTCTATAAATAGCCGTCTCACTGCACTACAAGACCTTGTTGTTACATAGGAATCTTACATGAAGATTCTGTGTGCTAAAGTATACGGATATTTCAGCACTGTAACAGCACAAATATACACATTATAATACTTAAACAGAGATCCTCTTATAAATCTTTGCACATAAACTTCGCGTCAACTAATTAGTTGGCACATTAAAGGAGGGTAAGTGGAGGGGAAACAAAACAGGTTAGAAACAACGCAGTGCAGGGCAAGCAATTCCCCTTAATACGGTCACGAGACCAAGCTCTGGATACAGGTCTGAAATCGGTGTAAAATTAGAGGTAGTTCTACAGCTGCTAATAGCGTTATTTGCTGCTATTTTACGCGGGAGAGGACTTTAGATCACGCTCCTCCACCCTTTGGAACCTCAAGAAGTATTATAGAATGATGTGTAATTTAAGGAAATACTTAGTATTCGTGTTTCGTAATTGTTCGGAGAGTACTTACATATATGTAGCATTATTATAAAATGCCCACATTAAGCAGCTATCTACATTGCACTGAGAGCCTTTTAATAACAGCATGAATGATGACATCCTTAGAAAGTCTCTTCCATATTGGTTATTTTGTACTCATCGAAGATATGAGAATAAACAGTTACCTTAACTATGTTCATTTAAATTAATAAGTTCATTCAAATGGTAAAGCCATTAAAAAATCAGGCCTTGTGTATTCAGTAGACAAATATAACGAAACAATGGACTTTTTGCATTTTTCATTAACAACTATGAGCGAAGGTCTACCGGAGCTAGAGACAAGACCCAAACCCAAAGCCAACCGTTTTCCAGCCGTGGGGGTTTCCCATGAGGTCAATACCTTATTTCTTAAAAAGTTCCCCCCGTTTACGCGAGGATGGAAGTGGATACGCCATTTACGCACGTCACCCCGAAAAGGGCGACTATCAAAAACCTCGGTTGGGCCGACAGTAATCTAGCATGCCGTCTACCAACTCTCATTCATGGTTGGTGCCGGAGAACATCGGGGTGTCTCACAACCCCGCCTGGGCGGAAAACCAGCCAGACGTACCCAATCTCCCATGGGTATTGAGAACCACTGCCCCGCCGTGTCCAACCCAATCCGAACAACTCCCTATCGGAAGGGGCTCGAATGTTCGGCTTGTCGTACTTCTAGTAATGTCAGAAGTTAACACAAAGGTTGACTTTATTTTTGTTTGTATGCATGAATCGTATTTTTCCAGATAGGAATGGTATTTGTGTGTTAGTTTCAACGCTTCCCATATAGTCTCTCTTACAACATTCGGGGAAACCTCATTCCACCAAGTGATGGCTGGACCCATTTATTATCTGAGGCTCGGTAAGGGCGGTGTTGGGCTATGGTAAGTCAATGATGAGGATGGCAGTGGAAGGAGATGTCCTGCAGATTTTACCATGGTTTCGGAGTCATGATGGGCTTTGGGGATACTTCACATTAACTAGTCAGAGTTGAAACCTTCAATACGCCCGACTTAAAATCGCCATCCCAGAAACGGGAACCGAAACTCGATCCCTTAACACGGGAGTCGTGAACGTAATAACTGAGCTGCCCCATCGCCCAGTTTGTTCCATTTATATACCGCCTTTAACTGCAATGGTATATCGGCGGTCTTTTACTTTTGGAACATATTGCCTATTGCGAATGGTGTTAATTTGTATAAAGTTTTAATTTGATTTCTGGTCTTTCCTTGGGATTTATACATTAGAGCCCCCCCCCACACACACACGAACATACACACATTAACATACATACTTTCAGACTCTGGAATGGATAGGTAATAATCCCGGCTAGAAAAAATTTCCCACCCTGCTAGCCGGGAATTTAACCCGGGAGCCCTCGCACAACAGGCAGGTGCTCTACCGACTGAGTTACAACCAGTCGCCCAGTGATTATGTTTAGATTTGGAAAAAACCTGATGTGTTGCACTCACATGACTTTCTCTACTCTTGCAGAAACTAATTTTACAAACGCTTATTCTCCATCTACTTCATGTTAATCGAGATAAACATTTGCAGAAATTTTTATTACTAATTTTCTTGTAGGAGCATGTCGAATATGGTAGGCTTTAAGCGACAGTCAAATCTTTTAAGAGCTGGTTGATATGTGGAGTATTCCATTCTCTTTGCATGTCCAGGACATAAAAAAGTTTATAACGAATTCCCATTTGATAAAGAGTATAAGTATTGGAAAGTACAAACAAATAACAAGAATATCTCGGAAATGGTTCACTCGACAAAAAATGTATGTGGCATAAATTGTGTCTTTAACGAATTCTGCATTTTCTGTGTACTAAAATTTTGTCTATCTCTTACGGTTTACCAGTTATGCAAAAGCCATTCAGAAAGAAGAGGACTTTTTAGGACATTCCCAGAAAATTCAAGATATACATTTCATTTGCTATTTGCTATGAAAATATCTTAAACACATGATATATTAATCAAAATCGTTAGCCATTTTTGAGAAAATCAAAATTTTCGAAAAATATTCCATGTAAAGGGTAGTCTAGGTTGGGGAATTTTATTTAAAAATATTTGTGTCGCATCTTTGAAAGATACTGAAACTAAATCATATGTTTGGTATTTATTCGACGTTTTGTTTTTGAGTTATGCTGTTCACAGTCACACAGACAGACATACACAGGGCCTATTTATAAAAATGCTTAGATTTTTGGATTCAGGGGGCCTCAAAATATGTATTTCCGGTTAAATCTCGATATATAATTTTTGGGTGGAATGCAACACTTTCCGTACTTACTATGTAGTAGAGAATATAAAAGCATCTATTCTTATTACTGCATAGTATAGTGTTTTGGTTAGAAGGAAGCAGAATGCCCTATTACCTTAACTCTGCCATTGGGATGTGTTACACTACACGAATATGATCTAAAAACGTTAACGCTCACCTTTCAGCTCCTAGCCACACTGATGACGGCGTATTTCCTAACGTATCCCATTTTGTTGCGTAATGATCAAACGAAATGCACACGAGTGAGACGTATAATTCCTTTGACAACTGACCAGTAACCAATGCCATATTATCCGGCCATGTGAGTGCATTTTCTCTGACAAGTCATCAGGCATACGTTTCTGAATATTCCCTTCTCATGCAGTCTAGTAAGTGAGCTTTGTATAGTGTATTCATCATAATCAATAGCAATTACTCTCGGAGGGACGATAGGTTTACGGGAGTTTTCAAGCGCGGGAGAGACGCAATGTTCCCTACCACTGCTATCAGTGCTCTGAAAGGTTTTTGAGAGGCTAGTTGTCCGGTTGTCCCCCTCATGGGGTATATAGAGTAACGTTAGAGCTATCCCACCCACCAATTTGGTTTTCATATTCGCAGCTCGGCTACCAAGCAGGAATATAGAGCGACAGAGGCGATTCCAACGATCCGCCTACACCCCTTCGATATACCTGGAAATCGAAAAAGCCTTTTCCAGGAATTGTAGTCAATATGATCCTCCGATCGCTACCTTAGCGTACCTAGAACTAACTAAATTTAGTCATAATCCCGAGGAGCGCACATAAGATGCTTTGTAAAGCCTTGAGAAAATAAACCACGTAGAATAATGACTAAGTATATGATATAACCAATAAATGAAGCAGTTGTTTCAAAAACACTCCAGATATGGACGTGTTTGTCGACTTTCACGTGGGAAACTATGTTGGCTCATGTTATGTTTAGTTCTTTTGTGGCGTGTTATAGGTATTTTGTTACAACATCAGAAACGAACAGAAAAAAAACTTTAATAATTTAAGAGCAAAACAAGATGTCCTTGTCAAATTAACTCCTGCGCTTCTCACAGCATTCCTTACAAAGCTTTTTACAATTTCCTGTAACACTTCATAGTCTTAGCTCCACTGAAGAGACCATCAGATTAAAGATTTTAATGCGTTATATTACACGACTTTCCCTGCTCCCTATCGATTATTAGTGGGTGTTCAAATTATCTTACGAAAGCTTATTTTTTATTTTAATGGAGATAAATCTTTGCAGAAATACCTAAAGTACACATTTCGTTATAGATACAAAGGGAACAGTGACAGTCAAATATTCCATGCAATCGCGAGAAACAACTGAATGTTGACAGGACTTAAAAAGAAGGAGGAAGTATTGAACAATGCGAAACCTTAATAACGGATTTTTTCCTACAAAAAAAGTTATTTGAAATGAGTTGCATGTTTAAAGAGATCTGCATTTTTGTGTAGTATGTTTTCGTCTATCTCTTACCGGTTATACATTATATAACATTCCTTCCAAATGAAAGGGACTTTACAGGTTATTCCCAGGCTATTCTTTAATATATTCAATTTTAATCAAATTGTTAGAGCCATTTTTCAGAAATAAAATATTTCGAAGAATCTTCCATGTGAAGGGTAGTTGGAGGTGAAGAGATTTTCTTGAAAATCTTCATGTCGCATCTTTGGAAGATATTGAACTTAAATACCAAATTTAGTATTTATACGACTTTTCGGTTTTGAGTTATACCGTTCAGAGAGAAACACATAGTTATATACATACGGATCTTTTTCTAAAAATCTTTTTTTTATTTATTCATGCAGCTTCAAAATAGCATTTCTGGTGAAATCTCGGCATCGTATCGAATTTATTGAGTGGAATGCAAATACCTTCTTATCTACCACGTACATATAGAAACCTGATTTAAATACAATGTAAATTTGAGTATTTCTGCTAGATCCAATTCCTACTATGATTATTGCAAAAATGTACTTTGCTACTTGATATCATGGCAACAGTACTGTTACATGCTGGAAATTTCTTCCACACGTAATCGCCGATCCTTCAAAGCCATTTTTCTGCTTGGGCAACTATGATGTTTGACTGGCTGGTGTGAAGCCGAGTTTGTGTGGGTTCGTTTTCACATGAAGTTCGGCCTTCTTTAAACTTTCGCACAGTTTTCACATTCATGAAACCATTACCACAGGTCTCACTCAACTATCAATGAACTTTAATTGGTGTTACAGCATACAGGTGAATAAAACGAATGATTTTTCGCCGTTTTTGTAATAAGAAAGTCCCCATTTCAAGTATAAAACCACTTATCACTCTAGCTGCAGCCACTAGGAACCTGTGCACCGTACTGTGGTACCGTCTCTATCGCGCATTCACAAAGGGTGCCAGCGTATTTTATGCCGAATCGTATGTTTCTACCTGCTCCCAGTCCTGAGAACAAAAATCGGAGACCTTAGAACTTGAACGCACCTCGTATTAGTTTACACAGCGGTCAGAGCTGTGAAGCTTCCCTTTTGTACATCTCTGGGATTAAAGCACACATTTTGCTTACCTAAGGCTATTTTAAGAAATAATAGCTAGCTTGTACCGTGTCTAAAATCCAATTTCAACACGTTTAGGACGGGCATTTAAAATATTTCAATGTCTGTTTTATAGGATTACTGATTTTGGCAGACTTCTGCACTTCAGCGTTTCTTAATTATAAAAGCCTTTACTCTTATGAGATAAATTATTGAGAATGCAGCTTATAGTAAGTTGTGATATATATATATATATATATACTTTTATATCACTTATTGTTACTCGTGTTCACGTCAGTAACACGAATGCGACATTTGATAATACAGTACTTCGTTTCAAGCATATTCACTGTTCACTATTTTCTCAAAAAAAAAATTCACTACCAATCCGTGAATCCCCGAAGAAGAGGATTCCTTTAAGACTTATGGAGTGATGTATAGAGTACACTTAGTTTTGTCTGCCATGCCATCACTTCATGCATTTTAAAGAAAACCTTACAGAATGTAAGTTCCGTGACTTCCACTAAGTTTGAGGAGCAAGAATGAATTTTAATCCTACGACCTGCTTTCCTGTAATCAATCTTAATTAAGGGTTTTATGTTTTGACCCACAACTCTACCCCAGAATCGTACTATATTAATTTTAATCGGAGCTTTCACTGCAAAGTTGCACTCTTTTAACAGTACTATCACCTCTGATTGTAGCCTTACACCGTAGCCACCACGTGCTAAATTGATGGTGAAACAACTAGACCGCCTCCCCCACGCAAAGTATTGGGAGGACTTCGTTGGGTGTTATATTTGTACGGTATCGGTTTTGCAGGGTGAAAGAAAGGAGGTCGGTGAAATATCGGAAGAGCATGGATATAGGATTTTCTTAATCTCGGGGCGTGTTAACTGATGACATTTATATTATTTTATACGTTTTATTCTATCCTCCTTAAAACCATTCCCGCAATCGATCCGGCAGCACAAATATATTTAACTACACCATCGCCAATCAAGTTATAGCCATATGATAACCCGTGGTGTTGTCCACGTCTGCTCGCGTCAGATTCCAGATTACAAGTGCTTGTCTTTATCCTTCGCTCCGCATTCCTTAAGGCTTTTAACCCTAACTTTCCGACTGCCTTGTTTCCCCAAGTCACATGTGTGCCCTTAGACAAAAGAAATGTTCGGCCGGCATTCCGGTCCCCTAACGTTATGTTTACTTCCCGGCATATACCTACTATGTACAGTCTTATAAAATATGTTACATGCTTCTACATTTACGCAAATAGACTTTATATATTATTATCCTTATTGCTTCAGCGTATCACTTCAATATACACTCTTCAGATTTTAATTAAGGGGGGGTCAGAGGCTATCACAAAGCTAATACGAATATAATGTAGCAACTACAGTTCATCATGTCCAATACTTGAAGATGTGGCCCGCATTCGGGAGGTTCCGGGATCGCTCCCTGGCGACCGTCCACTCTGACCCATAGGATTTTTGGGGGTTTTCCCGGGTCGCCAGGTGAATACTGGAGTGATTTCTTTCATCCACGAATTTCCTGTCCCTTCATTTCGTTCCATTCTTCATTTCATTCATACTTCATCCCGTTGGTCTCTTTCAGGATCGCAAGTGTCGACGATGGTGTTTCGGTACAGCGTGGCAGGGAAAAAGGATGCTCTATGTGAGTCCCTCCGTCCCTCGGCTTTCAGCTGGCTGCCGAGATATCCGAAACCCCTTGAGGGGCATTTAACCCCCCTCTGTGCAGGGTGGGGTCCCCAGCCTACCTGTCCGTCTGCAGGGATGTTTCTATCTGGAAACTTGTCGACCATGTCATTGCTGTGCCGTCGGTCCTAGTTCCGGCCGCCGGTGTCTCCTCTCGCCTCATCCTTCCTCCCGGAGACACCTCCTCATGGGGCGTAGGTACAATATCCCCTCTGGATAGGTGCCGAGTCCCCTCCGTAATCAATTCAACCAAAACAAAACTTGAACAACAATTCTAAATAAATGCAAACAGTAAATTATATTTACAAATGCCTTTTGTGAATTTCTAACTGCACAACATATTATATTTACAGTTTATAATCCTTTGTCATGTTGAAGGTTAGTTACAATTCTGCCCCAATTCGGTACCAATTCCAATATTTCAAAATAAGGAATGGGAATTTATAATTCAAACGGCCGTATCACTTGTACCGCTTTCTACTCCCTTCATCATCAGTCAGCGGATAGAAATTAGTACATATTATGAGACACTCGACATGGACAATCCGTGAACGCCTTCTCTAAGAGGTGGGAGTTAGCCCGCTGGAGAAGTACGCCGAATGTCTACTACGCCGATGACTCTACGCTTGAAGAGGACGGCAGGCACCTCCCTGGGCAAGCAGCGGCAGACATACATCGACAGTCGCCGAGGCATGCGGAGTTAACGTAGAGGCATGTCCTACATCGTGTAGCGAGGATGGGCAAAATTAATCATTTCGGAATAATATAAATTCTTGCTCAAACATTTGGTAATTATACTAAAAATTCTCTTTTCGTGATCTGCTCTAGGCGTTTATTAATAGAAGGTATACATTTCTAAGTATGTCACGAATATTAAATGTGTCAGGAGTTAATTTAAAGTGTGGTACAGAAAGCAAAGAAATTTTAATGTGTTAAATTTTTAAAGTTTTACTGTTTGAGTTGTGAAGTGAAAATGGGAAATCAAAGGTTGACGCAGCCAAGCTACGTCCTCCAACCACTGAAGCAATACCTTTGCCTCACGGTTGCTGCTTTTCTCCTCCTAGTTGGTTTTTTTTATTTTGCCACGGCTGCTCGAGCATGAGATCTTAATCACTGGGCGTGAGTATATGTACATAGAAACACGAACGCTTTCTTGGAACACTTTTACCATTAAAATTAAACTTTAGATTTGCCGATCACTTTCAAATTCTTACGATGTTACTGTGTCTTTTTCAAGACCAAATATTATCAATTACAGCTGAAGGTTCGATCCTCTTGCAAGTTCACACCCAGAGAATATTGTTCCGCACCCCAAGAGGGTCCCAACGATAGTTTGTCCTCACCACACGAGCGTCCCCGCGAGAATCTTCTCACCACACGCGCGATACAAAGAAAGGAATCCTAACTTCCCCTCTCTCCCCTTAAAATTTGCACCAAAACTGAGCGTCATGAAGCTTCTAATGACCTTCACATCCTGGACAGTGCAACTGCATCCATTAATTTCAAGAGAAACTGGCTTCAGCGGATTTAACCTTTATACCTGGGGCTGGTCCCTAATTAGCTAAACTGTGCCTGTCTGGTCTTTCTGTCGCTTTTAACAGTCAACAATTTTCCCAATGCTTCTCCTTTTAATACATGTACTGATTTTAAATATTTTATTATTTATTTTATTTCGCTATCCTTCGCAGATTATTTAGATAACTATTGACTTTATAATTTCGGCTTCAAGGTTTAGACTTATTATTTTAATTGTATTCCAAATGCCAGTAAACGTTTGTTACGAAAGTTTAAAGCTATATTGTAATAAAGTATCATATTACTTACGTTTCTTTGTAGCATTTGCCTGATCATTCCTTCATAGTAAACCTTTACTTCGCAGTTGGATACTGTAGCGTTTGGGTAAACAATAAAGTTCAAAGTTCAGCATTGTTAATTAAGCTTCCTATAATTATTGTGAACTCAACATTATAAAAATGATAGTAGATAGCGTGGGCATTTCTCTCGCTTTATTAGTGCAAATATGGTAGTAGTTGCGTAGAGAAAATGTAAATCATTACACACTTAACTCAGAAACCACTCAGAAATATGAAGGCAAAGTGGATTAAATGAAGCACGCAAGTACCAAAAGTGTAGACGGACTTACCCAAGGAAGCGCAACACCCGCCTGAGAATTTCGGAACATAAATTAAGCATGATTTTAGAAGAGGCATGACCAGACCACAGCCAGATAGTGCAGCCACCTCCAACTCACAAACAATCACAGCGAGGGGTAGCATAACCGACTCCGGGTGGCGATCCAGCGATCTATTAGAGCAACAACATCCGACGTAGACCGAAAAACAAACATATATGATGGATTTGAAAAACTTTTGAACTTTTACTAAGATGAAGCAAACTTACTGTTGACTGCTATGTTCAAATTGTCTTCATATCATATAAACAAACGTTTGACATAAGTTTAATGCAACGAATTGTATTTGTTTCATGCAACATTAAACACTGTGCTTGGAAGTAAAACTGGATTAAATACCATATTCCTTTCATCCGTTTTCATGTATTAAAGACATTGGATTATGTGAACATTTAGGCCACATTGTTACACCTATCTACATAGTCTTTAATGTAAATGTTGCAGGTTGAACCACAAGTTAACAAAATGCTGTGTTGCCGCGTATACCTATTCCACATATTTGAGCTCCTAAATACCACGTTCATCCTGCTGTCATTACTTTTCCAGCAGAACTATAATTTGAATTTGATTCATGTAAAACTTGTTCTAAATTCCTTTATAGCAGTTCTAAAGGACATACAAAGGGAGGAACACTATTTTCTGGAAAACCACAGTATGTTTGGAAAATTCCTGTATTATAAAAGGACACGCTTTGTTAATTGGTGCACGCTTATAGCGCTCAAGCGAAAATGCCTGCAACTACTAACTGCTTGTTGCGTTCAGTAGAATGGGAAAACCGACGACGTTGGTTCTGCTATAAAGAGTTTATTTTCCCATTAACGCACGTAACACATTCTTAAAGTTGTTATTATGCTTTCAAAAATTACGCTGTAGTTTTGAAACTGCTGCTAATCACCCTCTAAAGAAACCGCATTTACGACAATATAGTGCATATTGTCTTGTTTGTTGCAATAATAACGTACAGATTGTTCGAAAACTACTATCACTGAATGTGGAGCAGAAATGGACACCCGTTTCGAGTAAGTATATTTTTATATGCTTAGAGTTATGTGGATTAATTATTGGTAGTGTATTTCTTTGTATAGTGCAATATATATTCTCTGTGAGTTACAAGGTGATTCGGAAAAAACAGGTGAAATTATGGATTCCTAATTCCAATGTTACCATATGGCAACGCTAGGCGGATATACTCCGTAAGATTTATATACCACTATATTGTTTCAGGGAAGGTTTTTCACTTGCTGAAGTGCTGGAGATAATTTACAGTGATGATATTGATGGTGATGTGTTTATTGAGTGTTCAGATGAAACGCAGACACAGATGGGGATTCTGGAAATGAGGATAAGGATGAACTATTCTTACAAACGCTGTGATAGCTGTACCGATGGGTTGTACACGTTTTGGTCAACATTTAATCCTTCGTTGTTTGGTAATCTTATTTCAGCGTTAGCCAGTAATTGGCGAGATGTCAGGTTGTCTGATATTGTTTTGCCGAGTAAACCACTTCCGAGATATTCCTTACTTGTTCCATTTCCCAATACTCCTCAAATGGGAAATCGTTTCGTTTGTTTGGTTTATATTTATGTCCTGGACACGCAAAGAGAATGGAATGCCCCACAGAGTAAACCAGCTCTTAAAAGATTTAACTATGGCTTGAAACCTTCAAGAAAATTAGCAATTTGTTTCTGCAAAGGTTTATCTCAATTAATATGAAGTAGGTGGAGAATAAGCAATTGTAAAATAGTTTGTTCAAGAGTAGAGAAAGTGATGTGAGTGCAACGCATCAGACTTTTAGTATACACACAATGTTCTCTCAGAAGTCAGACATCTGTTGCGGAGCAACAACTTTAACTAATAGTTTTAAAAATCATTATCATAATCTAATTCAGGGGTGTCACTGGAGGGGTTTAATCCATTCCCTTATTTGCTCTTCAGTTTGCCTAATGTCCAAGGATTTTCTACGCTATCAGAATTGTGTCGCCGTAAAGTTCGACCACTCCCAACACCCAAGTTGAAGACAGAAAGGACGAGAATAAACCGAGTGTTAGAAATAGCATGACTGATCTATTATACGATCCAAATTTCTTGACGTTTGAGGCGTGTACACTAAAACGGCACTAGCGAATAGCAGCAGTGCGGCGTTGCCCCATTCGGACAATACACCCCGCTGCTGCTAAACCTCTAATTGCAATATCATGCGCATGCATGCAACAAGTAGCTAGGATAAAAGACGACGTTTTCCTGAACAAGTACAAGTAAGAATCATATTTTTACACTCAATGTTCGCCATTAATTTATAGTTATCTTTCGTGATGTTTAAACGCAGAGGTTTAGTTATAGTTATGCTTGTAATAGTAATAAATCTATATTTGTCATAGTTATTTTATATATTGTTATGTCACAGGCATAATTATCACGTAATAATGTGTAATTCTCCATGTTCCAAATAAATTTAGAAAGATTTATCGCGCGATATGCATTACAACTATTTCAAATATAGCAACAAATTTGTCATGAAAATCCTTTCAACGCCCTCTGACGTAGCTCTGCAAAACCATGCATGATGCTGTATTTAATAAAGGTCATGTATGGAAAAACATTGGAAAAACAATGATAAGTGCATTTTAATGGTTATTATCTTACTTCTGCATAATGCAGAGTCCTAGAATCAAACACGTATTCGTTACATGAGAAAAGCAACATTTACAACATTCTAAACTTCTTTACTGGGAATGCGCTAAAAAATAAACATAAATAAATAATACAACTGAGAACTTGAAGCAAAAAGTCAGCAACTGTCATCACATTCTTGAGGAAACATCAACAATCAATTCATTGCACCATTGATGCGATATCTCAAGGTTAAGCATTGTTAAAACATTGACAATGACAGGCTTTGTCCTAGCGTTTATAAAGTTAACTATTTCATGAAAGCTATTTCATTAGTGATCTCAGTAGTACCAGTGGCTATAGCAGTAAGGTCAGGCCTGTTATTTTCAGTGTGTATAATTTCTTTAAAAAGTAAGCCAAGGAAGAAAACCGCAAAAATCTAACTTCACGAAATATCAAGAACTTGGGGCTAAGGCGTGCATGAATTCTTTCATGTGTGTGTAGGGAAGCGAAAAAGGCGCACGCAGAGGGAACTGCGAAATAGTTTACATCGCCGAGAAAGCATATACTCTTACCTAAGAGTGTGACAAAGCTGGACGATTTTGAAAAAGATGTTGCACGGCGCAGTGTCTTTGAATTTTATGATAAACGTGATATCGAGGACGATGCGGATATGCCGTTAGCTGTGCTACTTGAATAACAAAGGACGCATAGAACGCTGTGGTTTCTATTTCCCTATTTTTGTATTACATTTCCACGTTCTTGCTTTTAAGTGAACATTGCGATGGCATTTTAACAAACGCATAACGTTCTGACGAAGCGAAGTGAAGTTTGGCATTCACTCCGTATTGGTTGTCACGAAACGTCAAAAGATTTGGACCACACAGTAGGGCAATCGTTAGCCGTTTTCTCTTTGTGCAGTTTTACCTCCATTTTTTTAAATCAGTTCTCGGTCTAATTTTGACAGAATAATGATTAGTCAAGGGTACATCATCCTTGTTCCCGAAAAATGTTAAAGTTTGTCTTAATCCCTAGAACGCAACCTATATTCTCAGACGAATATTGCTTTCATTTTTATACCACAGGATGGGTTAAGGTTTAAGCATGTCTTATGCTCAAGTATTTTAAGCTCAGGCTGCATAAACATCATCACTCTCTCATCGCCTATTTCAGTGGTGCTGCGAATTTTAGACAACGCTCTTCATTGCATAGCTATAATGATTAACCTTTCCAATACGTACTTATATAAGCAAAATGGGACTTGTATCGTACCTTTCCAGTATTTACATTTGGAACTTCTTTCGCTTGCGTCTCGTGAACTCGCAATCTCAGCATGTATATTGATAGGTAACTCAAATAATTGGACGCATTTCCTAGAGTGTCTAGACTTATCACTCAATCAACAGAACGGGATGGCTCAGACGGTACCGTCTGTGGCTTGAATTCGGGAGGTCCCGGGAACAATTCCCGGCGACCGCCCATGGGTTATTGTTGGTTTCCCGGGTCGCCAAACAAATGCTGGAGTGGTTCACCTTCTACCACGACTCTCCTACCTCTCATTTCCTGTACCCATCATGTTCCTTGTCATCTGTTTTAGAGATTTAAGACCCGGCGACGATGTTCGGAGGGTTGCGGCTGGGCGGTAACTTGCGCTCTGTAAGGGTTTCTTACATGGTGTCGCTGCGGTACCGCTCAGTTAGGTCTCTCCTCAGCGTGGGGCTCTGAGGGTCCCTGGAGGCCGGTGGCTTGTGGGCAGGGAGCGCGTGGCGGCAGATGCGTTCTATCTGGAAACGTTGAGAACCCCGTCCGTGCTTGCGTCCGTCGACATATGGATCTGATCACCCTCCTCACCCTTCCCTCCCACGGGTCAGTTGGAAGCATAAAGGGCAGACTGGCCTGCACGCGGTGCTCTGTCTCGGTGCCGAAGGTCACCTCCGTGATACGTATACCTTTAGAACTGAACCATGCAAATTCTTTGATCGGTGGTCTCTTCCATGTAGCGTGCAAATAACGCACAAAATGCCCTGGCGAAAAGCAGTTCTGTACCGCCGCAGTACATCAACCTGTTTACGAAGTCGGAAACGCATGCAGTTCGAGGTTCAATTCCGCACCTCCCCTTTGAGACAAGGGGCTCGTGACGATATTCATTTAAACCGACTAGCGGTAAAAGACACGCTATATTGCGAATATTTACTATAGGTAGCTGTTATAGCTAGGAAGATATTTCAGCACAAATAACTGTCGCGGATTTGTGAACCACATCCATGTCAGTCGGAAATATCTCTGGAAACTAGTGATTGGTAATTTAGTATTAGTTTTAAAATCTTGGGTTAATATTGTAATATCAGTTATGTGTTTACTGACTTCCAGAAAGTAGTTAGCTAATGATTTAGAGTGTTAGTAATTTTATTTTACTGTGGATTCTTCATTTTTTTATTTTATTTCATTATTATTTTATTTTCTAGCCTTATTATGTTGGATTGCTTAGTTATAAGGTTAAGTCTGTAAAACACTGAAGATAAAAATTCTTTTGAAAGTCCAAATTTTTAATCCATGTCTTGATTTAGGGATCAAGACACCAGGACTATGTACTTCAGATTTTATTTAATTTTATAGTTATTGTTTTATTTTAGTCGGAAATCTATGAATTGCTAATATTTTTTGCTGTAATTCCTTTGATGATTTGTGTTCAAACTATTACCTAATTTTATTAAACGAGGGTGCAGCAGAGATTTTTTTCGCGGAATTTTATTTCCATTTACTTCAGCGTGAATGTCCAAACTCATGTGTTTCTTCCTGAGAGTATTATATATTTTCAACTATAAACTTTCTCATTTGCTATGTTACTAACACAAGTTTTATTACTTTCTGTACCATGTACCTAGTAGGTGAAGAAAGTCGTAAAAATTTGATGTCAAGATTTCACCAGGAATATATGTTTTGAAGCCCTTAAATAAAAAGAAGAAATTCTGGAGAAAAGATCTGCGTGTTTGTGTCTTTGAACAGCAAACCAAAAACGTAAAGTTCGAGAAATACAACAGTTCGTATTTGGGTTCAGTACTTCCAAAGATGCGACATGAAGATTTTCAAGAAAATCCTCCCACTGCAAACCGCCATTTTCATGAAAGATTTTTCAAAATTTTTGATTTTCTCAAAATGGTTGAAACAATTTTGATTAAAATACATATGTTTAAGATAATTACATGACAAATAAAATGTATATCTGGAATTTTCTCGGAATGTCCTTGAAGTCCTCTTCCTTTGAAGGAATTTTGTATAACTGGCAAACAATAAGAGATGGAAAAAACGGACTACAGAAAGTGTAGATCTCTATAAAACTTCAAATATATTTCTTTGTGGCATTGGCGATTTACAAGATATACGTTGGTATTTGTTTTAATTTTCAATCATTCATTTATTTACTGCTCTGCCGTTTTTTCCGGCAATGTCACGGAAAGAGTATGGAACTTCTAGGTCATAATGTAGTGACGCAGTGTTTAAATATCTGACCATCGAATCGGTTACCTCTATCCACCCTGTACCTTCAACGAAATTTGTACGGATACTATCTCTGCAAAGGATTATGTGGATTAAGATAAAGTATACAGAAAAATAAGCCTTGGTAAGAATACTTATACAAGTGATATAAAATTAAAGCATAGAAGATAGAGAAAGGTATGTGAATTCAGGAAGGTCGTATTGAAGGAGTTGTATAATACTTCTTATGTTGGGGAGCCGAACTTGAAGTTCGTAGCAACCACACGTATAGTACCCGCCTTCCGGTAGCCTGCGCCCTAAGTTTAAGAATGTTATTAACTTTGTAATTTTGACTGTTTCTTTAAATATTATGTATTTATGTTTGCCTCCGCTGCGTCAGTATTTATTTTAGAGATATGGATGCCTTGGCAGGGTTGTGATGCGTCTTAAGAATGTAAGCTTACACAGATTACAATTTTACTTCAATTCTTTTTATTAATGCTTGACACGATTTAAATAACACTTCACTGATATAGAGCTGTGAGATTCTTTTATTAATTACTTGCACTTTTTGACACGTAAACTTATGTTTCCCCTCGCACGAATACGTATTAAATCTCTCGAGGACGCATCTCGCATCCGGTTACAAACACTGTCTGCAGGCAACTGAATTCATCTCTACCGCCTAAACTTGTAAATTTCTGTATTTCAAGTCTGATTGACTATTCCTAATCCAATAGAATACCTTCATTTTAACTAAAGCTTTTTCTGGTTGTTGATTGGCTATTTTTATAAACTGTCACTAAAATTACATTATTGCTTCCAAGATTCACAAGTAACATTATTAAACTCTCAAACTGATTATTGTCTCAAGGTTACCTCATTGCTACCTCAGTGTTAGCAACTTTTGACCTATTTCTTACAGCTTCTACATTATTAAATTACGTAATATATTCACGTAACATTATTACACATGGATACAATAATGCAAGCATATGCAATGACTGTTACATACATTTTACAAATTATTACATACACATATTGCTTCAAGGCGGGCTGTTATTGAATTTACATATTATATAATTAGACAAATTATTTAAGTGTTAAAAATACTGCCTCAGAATGTAACACATTAGATTTTGTTTAGGTAGTGTATTTGGGTTGGCAAAATCATAAAACTTTCGTTTTTTTAACAACGTCCCTCTGGTTACAACGTAATAAGAGCTCCAAGTTGCGTCAACTAATTACTTCGTGAGAGAGTTTGGGATTTGGACCCATGCCGGAAACTGGACAGCTGTGACTAGCTGTGCGAACTGGCAACTGTCTTCTGGTCCCGCTGCTACAATTGTCACGTATGAAAACAATAATTTAGAAGACTACTTCCGCAAAAGTTGCCGCAACCGAAATGCGTCATTAGCTGTTCGCTGTGAATTTTGCGTGGACATATGGCGTTTCAGGCGACGAGGTCTGACTGGATAATCTTTGCTTGCGTATGCAAACTCTCCCTGCTTTCCATTTACATGTTACTAGCCTATTCATAAGTTATCTACTTGTCGATAAACTTTATTAGGAAAATCGCAGCATCCACAGCGTAGATGTATTTAATGCATGTTCCCACAAATATTTAATGATACTGTTGTGCTGGGTAAATGCATCTATATCGGCTTGTCTTCCTGCGCACTCAACATTCGCTGTCAAAACGATGGTCTCACTGTGATACGGCTGCCGTTGAATATCAGAACACATCGATTAGTCGATAGGGATTCCTGGAACTCTAGTAAATATGGTTATTGATTAAACGCAACGAAAATAACTTCCTATAAAACTTTTCACAAGAGCCGAGATTACGATCATGCGTGATTGTTAGAAGTTCCTAGAAGTAACATAGCAGTTATGTGGGGGTAAAAAATGTCTGAGAAACATCAAAACATCAGGTAGATTAAAATAGATGCACCACCTTTGAAGGTACACAAAACATGAAGTAACATTTCGCTGGTAACTAAGAAACTAATTAATTCTCACAACTGCTTACCAATGAGCCCAACCAAAGTCTGAAACAATGCAATTAATATATGAGACTATGCACAACTCACGCTGTGTGCTGTGATTAAACTAAACATTCTGAATAGCTGCATTAAGTTTGTCGTTGTTTCAAACAATTATGGTGTATTTTCTGTCATCATCCGTGGACTGGAGTAACGTACTAGTCTCCAGTTCCCGTGGTCGCGGGTTCAAACCCGGCGGAAAACGATGGGTTTTTTTTAACGTAAAAATCCTTAGCATGGCTTCCTTCGGAAGGGAAGTAAAGGCGATGGTACCGCCTCGTAGATTTACGGCATGTAAAAGAACCTCAAGCCTAATAAAGAGGCCTAAGAGCAAAGTTTCCGATCTTTCATGTCCAATATAAAATGGAACGCTAAGAACTACAGTAGTTTAAGAGCGTCCATAAGTAAAACTCAATTTCATTTTATAACCGTTATGAATTCTGAACAACTTCATATAGTTTTTTCTTGCTTGAAACAACAACTATGGTATATTTTCTCTTTTATGTATAAACATAAATTGTTATCATCATATCAAATTTCGCAACCCAGAACTCCCGGTTGCAGCGGGGGATTCTTGCTTTAATTAGAGTATTTCCCTAGACTCCGCAGAGTCTGGAAGAATGCATGTGGTAGTGAATGTAAGTGTGTTTCATGGTAAACGGTCAACGAGTTGTTTTCAATCAAAGCTCCCGCAATCAGCGTAGATATTAAAGAAATCTCAGATTGGAATTTCGTCACAGCCATTGCACAGATTTCGGTGAATTCACCTAGCACATAGATAAGGATTTTGCATTTATTGAGAAATTCTGCTGGTTTCCCATCGTAGAAGTACGTATAGTCAGTACCATCCAGCATACAAAACTCCTAATTATACAGCAGTTTCATGCATAACCTGAGCGGTTATTACTAATATTTTATCATTATACTACAGGACCATGGTATGGTAGAAATGCAAACGTCAAAGAGTAAAGCAATTCCAAATTCTGAAGAAAAGTATATATTGTTGCGGTGGAAATTTCAGGGGATGTTCGGAGGTGTAACAGTGGGGCGCTCAAAGGGCGCCTTCACCAAATGCCGCGATGGGAACTACAGGGGGTTGGAAGAGGTGAGAGGAGAGGGTGACGATCAAGGCTCAGACAATTACGGTAGAATTTAAATAATATGAGACTTCTGACACTTTATGGAGAGATATGTTTCCATGGACGTCCCCTCCGCTGTTGCTCTAGCCAGTATATTCTACCACTCTCCTTCCACTTCGCCCACAAGCTGAACTTTGAGGGTTAACACGTTGTCATGTTGGCAAAGCTTACTACTACTCACTAGCATCCGCCCAGCGAGCTATTTGCTATTGGTTGCGCTGAAAAACAGCTGACACATGCTATAATACAACGCGTCAACGCAGCTCTCCCACTTCTCCTCTTAGGGTGAAATGTCAGAAGTCTCAAGTTGTTTAAATGACACTGTACAACACATATCATGGATAAAGGAGGGGTAGCTCTGAGGGATCTCAAAGGGAGTGAATAATTCACAGGTGGCAGGAAACCCGCGCGTCTCTAATCACTGGGTAGAGCGACTCATGCGGGAAAGAAGTCACGATCTAAGGGAAGGTCCTTAAGGGTGCCTAGCATCTAAAGTACATGAACAAGGGGAAGGTGTCAGTATGACCAGTATGGTTCTATACATTTACACAGTGACCCAACAAGTGTATACAAATACAGATTCATTACTACACGGCTCGAGGCCGCCTAAAGGTGATTACAATGAATTAGTGAAACGGCATGCTTACCTGAGAGGCATAGATATTCCCGATGCATGGTGTTGCCTTGCAGATTTATGATTTTCTTTTCGTAATGTTTTTCCAGAATGAGACTGACGCAGGTTCGTGTAGCAGTTCCTCCGGAGTCCCCCCTTGTCCCAAAAGCCAGGAGCTTTTAAGGTGTACTCCTACCTCAGCAGTCCTTCACCTCTTTGGCGAATGTCCTAAACCGAATCAGCAGAATTCGCTAAACGTTTCTAAGTTGAATGAAACCTGACGCTGCGCCTAGCAACGAAAGAGTGCTTGGACATACATTTTGGGTGTCAGCCTTTTTAAATTTTATGGTGTAACAATTTCCAACGCTACTGAGTGCAAGTACGATGCTACAAAATTAATATGTTAACCCATGCGTTGTAACAATATTCTTCTTCTTCAAGGTTAGGCTATGAACCTATTGAACTCCGACTTTCTGGTTTGTATTCGAGTA
Organism: Deroplatys truncata; assembly: GCA_030765065.1. Lineage (NCBI taxonomy): Eukaryota > Metazoa > Arthropoda > Insecta > Mantodea > Mantidae > Deroplatys > Deroplatys truncata. The sequence goes on along the minus strand of CM060977.1, from coordinate 122,557,899 downwards.
TTTGTTTTGTCATTCTGTCATCTTTCATACTTTGTGTTGAAACCATTTGATGTTATGTAGTTTATCCTCTAATTTATGTATGTTTAATTCTGCCCTTATTTGAGTGTTGGGTATAGTGTATACCCTGATATTGTCTAAGAAATTGCATCTCGGATGCCTTTAATGTCATTTTAGACATCTGGTGAGGATCGAATTTTCGTAACTATATAAAGGTAAAGGGACTACCAGCACCTTGTAAAATCTCATAATTGTATCAATCCTAGCTTTGTTTTTAGAGCCCTTTGTGTAGTTCCACGCATATGTTGAAACTTAAGTTTATCTATATCTTTTTCTTTTTAATAGCAAATTCAACATCCTAAATAATTAAAATTGTTAACTTATACTTTTATTTCATTGTTTATAATCATTTTGATCTTATTGGAAACTCTCCCTTAATGCCATACCTTAGATTTGTTAATGGGTATTTCTAGATTATAATTCCTGAGTATCTGTTGAAACTTATTCATTGCTCTTTGAAGTTTGTTTTCAGAGGTTGAAAGAATGACCTGGTCGTCCGAAAATAAAATTGTATTTAAAAGCATATCATGTTGTCTGTCTTTGTCATTCCTCGACAGCAGCGTCGATATACTGGGTTTTAAAAAATATTATATATTTTGAGAGGTGGTAGTATTGAGCAAAACAAGAAAAACAAATATCCAGTAAACATGGGATCTAAAATACATACCTTAAGAGCTATGAAAACTTGTTCATCTTCGCTACTGTGAAACATATCTTTTACTGCAAGCTCTTTGTTATTACCTGCGTACAACCTAGCAGGAGTAAACGGACGAGAACACATTATTATGTTATTGTCTATGGATAAGCATGCAGTAAACACATGTTATTGTTGTTACTGTAAGCCGTATCCACAGTTCTGGGCAAGTAAAACGCATATTTCTATTAGTTGTAATGGAATCAGTTTGTATTTTGATAAGTTTGTGAAATGCCTTTACATTGTAATTTATCTTGAAATCTTTGGTGCATGCAACCCCCATTAGTGATTTACAAACACTATAGAAAGGTGCTATCAATGCCTGCCAGAGCATCCGTGACTAGCCTGCAGTGGTGAGAGTGCACGATTCCCTAAGTCGTCGGACAGGCATGCCTTACTATGAATGGACACCGTATAGAGCACCTCCTTTAACGGTGGTTCACAAGCGCAGGTTGTATGTAATCGCAAGCAGATTACATAGGAAGCTAGACTGTTTTACAGTAGGAGAGTGATGTGACATTTGCTTACTGCATTCTGCAAGTCATACTTAATAGTAAAGAGCTTGCATAATAAGAGATGTTTCACAGTAGCGAAGATGAACAAGCTCTTAAGGTATGCATTTGAAGTAGGTGGTTTGTTACGTTATTTGCATCACGCTTTGGGCGTCATTTTGAAGTAGTTTGTACTGAAGGAGTTGTATTATAGTTCTTATGTTGGGGAGCCGAACTTGAAGTTGGTTACAACCGCACGTACGGTACCCGGGTTCTGGTAGCCTTTGCCTCAAGTTTAAAAAAATAATAACTATGAATTTTTACTGTTTCTTTAAATATTATAATTATGTTTGCCTCTGCTGCGTCAGTATTTATTTTAGAGACATGGATGTCTTGGCAGGGTTGTGGTGCGACTTAAGAATGTAGGCTTACACAGATTATAATTTTACTTCACTCCTTTTTATTAATGCTTGACACTATTTAAATAACACTTCACTGATATAGAGAGAGAGCTTGAGATTCTTTTATGAATTACTTGCAATTTTTAACACGTAAACTATTTTTGTCTCACACGAAAACGTATTAAATCTCTTGAGGACGCATCTCGCATCCGTTTACAAACACTGTCTGCAGGCAACTGAACTGATTTAAACCGCCTAAACATGTAAATTTCTGTATTTCAAGTCTCTGATTGGCTATTACTAATCCAATTGAATACCTTCATTTAACTAAATTTTTTCTGTTTGTTGATTGGCTATTTTTAAACTGTCTCAAAATTTACATTGTTCCTGCTCCAATAATGACTAGTAGCATTTAAACTTTCAAATTCATTATTCCCTCAAGGTTACCTCATTGTTAGCAATTTTTTACCTATCTCTCACAGCTCCTACATTATTAAATTACGTAATATATTCACATAACATTATTACACGTGGATGCAATAGTATAAACTTATACAATGACTATTACATACATTTTTATATATTGTTACATACACATATTGCTTTAAGGCGGGCTGTTATTGAATTATACATTATACAATTAGACTGAAATCAGTTTAGTGTTAAAAATACTGCCTCACATTTCTGAACCCATGCTTATGGGACCACTTTTTCTTGTTTTGGTCCATATACCACCTCTCAAAATATGGAATCGTTTTTTAAACATCCTGCACATGTTGAACAATGTGGGAGACAAAGTGCATCCTTGCCATATTCCAAGATTAGTTATTTCTTTCCTTCCATTAGCCTAATACATATTCTGGCATTTCTGTGTAGTGCAATTGTATTTATTGGACTGTGGGTATCTTTTTGCCTTCTCCACAGTATACTTCATTTAATAAATATGTTGGAGATGTAAAGCTCAGTTTTGGGGTTACATACCATTACCTAAGTACAAATCTGTATGAACTTGCACCAAATTTGGTACATTTTTCTGAGACATGCAAGTATTTTGGCGAGAAGAATCTGGGTCTAATGACACTAAGGTTGTATTACTGTATGATTATGCCAGTTCATGGGATGCACTGAATGATTCTCAATTACCACCAAAGGAAGTATTCTAGAATAAATTGAATGAAGTAGAAGTTACTGATGATAATTATGAGCATGCTGCAAATATATGTCGTTGTTACAGTTTAGACTAACCAATAGGATTTAAATAATGGAGAACTTTTGTTGCTTTTATGACTTACTCAAGTAGTGTTATACAAAAAAGGTCTGCTGGCTTATATGCTGATAAACGTTTTCGTTTTTTAGGTTAAGCACTTCCTGTTCATATTGTTATGTTTTGAAAACCATGCATAAAAATGTAATTTAAAGTTACGCCGAAAGTTACAAAAGACGATGAAAATCGCTTTTATATATCAAGTAAGGAAAATAGAGCATTAGTGGTTGAATTGCGTATTTCGAACCAGGCGTAAGCCGAGTCCGAAATACTGGATGAGTCTGCTAAAGCTTTTCCATGGGAAATGCACAGAATAGTTTTAGTAAAGGTTCTTTAAATCATATTAGTTTAAATGAATACATGTAGTATAAGTGCTACAGAAATATAAAAGTCATAATAATTCATTTGTTGACATATTGTCCCAGCTGAATCTTACGCTATGAACCGTATCAACGCCTCCTAGGAAGCGTTACCGGGGCGCTCGTTTCTAAACAATCTTGTGGATAAAAATAGGAGTGAAAATTCCCAGGAAATTTATATCCGAGCCAAATACATTGAACCGTAGCTGCTGATAGTAAAATATCGGCAGAAGTATGAGAAGAAATATATTCCATTTAAGAACAGTACAAGTGTTTCTCTTGTAAAAAAGATGCGATCACTGCCATCTGCACCTTGTTTATTACGCCGCTAAAGTACTATTTCTTATGTTAATATCCCGCAAGCATTTGTTTTAAAGAATGTGAACTAAAAATAAATTTGAAACTATTTTTTGTTATAAGGAATATTTTAAGCTCCTCAAATGTACCTCTTGCTAAAGCGAAACGAAGAGACAACGACCTCATTTTCAACGCCACTTGCTGTCACTAAGTTGTCTTGGTTTATACAACAATCCAATTGTTTGCAAACTCCGCTTCCAGCACCACGGAGAAGTTGATGAAGTTTTTCTAAAGCTGACAGGCATCTACTTCAGAGTCCGGTTGTCAGTTGTTATGCAAAACAATTAATACATAATGAAGAGAAAGTAGACTGAGTTCCATTTGAAGTTTCCCTCAGACTAGGCATGACAGTAGTGCCATTTCATTGTCCGTAGATAAACCTGTGAGTTTGTTATATACTAAATAATTTAATGGGATTCAATCACACAACTTTTTCTATCTTATATATTATAGCCATTCTCTTTCCTTTCTCCCTCCAACTTCGTGTGTTGGGGTGGTCGGACATTACGGTGATACAATGCTAATAGACTAGTTCCTTGGACGATAGACAAACAGCATTGAATATAAATCTGGCCACATTACAATACGTATTCGTCCAGAAAGTTCTGCAACTAAGCAATAAGTACTCGTGAAATGTAACATGTGGAACAAACGCTCAAATGTTTATCGGAAGCAAGAAGAAATAAATTCAGAAGTCAGCTATTGACAAGAAAAGGGGAAAAAGGTGCTTGTATTACATTCACATTACTTTCTCTACCCTCTAACGTTTATTAGTGCCTACTCAAATTATTCTTAGGAACTTTTTTTCTATCCACTTCACCTTAATCAAGGTGAATGTTTGCAGAAATAGCTACATTACACATTTCATTTGAATACAAACAGGACAGCTATAGGCAAACGATTAAGTACAGACGCTCTGGCCTTGAAATTCATGCTGTTTCCATGCAATCGCTAGAAACAACTGAAAATCGATAGGATTTAAAAGGATGAAGTATTGAACAAATCGAACCATTAGTAAGGATATGTCGGAAATAGCTTACGCCACAAAGGGTTATGCAGTATAAAGTTTGTGTTTTAAAGAGATCTACGTTTTTATGTAGCATGATTTCGTCTATCGCTTAACGTTTACCAGCTATACAAGATAATACAGAATTCCTTCCAAAAGAAGAGGGCTTCACAGGTTATTCCAGAAAATTCAAGATATATTTTTTTTCCCGGTAAATATCTTTAATGTATGGTATTTCCATCAAAATCGTTTGAGAAATTTTTAAGAAAATATATTTGAAGTGTGCCATGTCCTCTGAACTTATTTTTCCGGTTAAAGCTCGTTATCGAATTTTTGGCTGGAATACAATACTTGCCCTACTTACTATACGTAGTAGATAAAGTAAAACGAAGAATCGAAAACTTGTAAGCATTACCTGCAAACATGACGCATTTAGTTTTAGAAGAATATAATCATGGAATATTTCGAAAGCGGCTAACGCTACGAGTATAAGTATGTAACACAAATTATACATTTTAATGGGCTCAAAATATTCCTGAAATATATTACTGTTATGTCTTATAACAATATGTATACATAATTATAAAAATTCAATCACAAAAGGGAAACCTCGCAGGTTTTATACATAAGATTTAGATAAACACTTTATTCCTCATGCAAATGCCAACGTCTTTTAATCAAAATCTTAGATATGTTTTCCAGAAAATAAAGAATAACGAGACATTTTCCATAAGTGTTGTTTGTATTGGAGGGAATTTCGAAAAAATGCTCGCGTTCTTGTAGGATGTTGGGTTTAAATGCTAAGTTTATTATTTATCCGTTTTACGGTTTAGAGTCATATACTCCCCTACTCTCTCTCTCTCTCTCTCACACACACACACACACACACACACACACAAACACACTACATGCACGCATGCGACTTTTGCTAAAATATTTCCTTTGAGTTCACAGGACCTCAAAACAAATATCTACGGTGGTCTCGATACTATACCTAAAGTATGTTGTAAGCTGAGTTATCAATCTGTATAGTTTCTATAATTTGTTGGACTGTTTCCTAAAAATAAATAAGCACAACTGAGAGGATATCTAAATACTTTCCTGAATATGTTGCAAGTGCTAACAACAAAGTAATATCTACTATTTTAGTGTTGTTTAAATACCTGTTCTTACAGCATAAATAAAATGATAACTGGGAAAGAAATTTGAGAAAGAAAGATTCCATCTCTAAGTTATGGTTATATTCGTGGTATTTTCCATTTATGAGGACTCGAGAGAGCACTTCAGACAGTCACAGTCAGAAATGACGCTCCTTGAGGGATTCAAATCCGGATCACCCGTTCACAGGTCTGTACCTCAACGACTTCGGTCACCCGTGTTGGTTGTTAGTTCTTGTAAGGCTTCTATCTCAGGTAGAAAATATTCCAGATAATTCGGATATGAGGTCATCAACATTTCCCTTTACGATCTAGGTTAAGAAAGAAGAAAAAAATAGACAGTTAAACCAATGTGTAATTTAAATGTTCTCCAAATTTAAGATCTCACTCTCTTTGTAGTAAAAGAGAATGAGATCCAGATTGTATTCCGAAATTGGAATGGGAGCAGTAGAAGTCTCAAACGGAGAAAATAATGATAGATGGAAATTTTAAAAGGTTCAAGATTTAACCTTTCTCAAGAAATATGATGCGCACATTTTTGGCACTCGGGGGACATTAGCAGAACAAACTGTCGGCTCAGTTCAATAGTATAGAAAGTCTATAATTGATTTTGAACTATTTTCTCACAGGTATTAGCTTTTAAGATAAATTCTTAGAACAATACTTCGCGCCAGTCACCACAGAATCCCCATAAATTCACTATGATAGTGCATTTAAAGAAATATGAATCGCTGTCATTACAATATTTTTACATTTTCATGTTATAAAATAATCCGGGAAGTGCTTTAATAGTGGTTGGAATAAGCTTATATACGTTTAAAATATGTAGAAATGTAGATCAAAATTGTATGTATTACAGAGGCGTCGAAGTTTCAAGACCTCCTCTTAATAAAGAGTGTCTGACTTGCATCACTGTCTAGGAGAAGTGCTCAATAGAGAACACTGACTCCATACTGAGCTTCAGTGTTACAAGCTGATGCCTGCAAGTTTGAATCAAATGAACAAGCTTACTACGAATGAAAACCTGCGTCCACACATTGTCATCCTAGCGTGAAATTGTTGTTTTTAATTATTTGTCCATCTAGCGACATTGCAGATTTTGCTCCCCCGAATTATCATATTATCACTTTATTCAGTTTTTCAACTGTCGCTGTTTCGATCTGGTTCAACTTTCACTGGGAAGTCACATAGTTCACACTGTCACTTTACTAATGTGAACTAGTTCAATTTCCCCGTTACTTCAGTTTCTTCGTGATGTAGCCCTTTCTTGCGGACGGCTCACTCGCTGCGGAGTCGAACATAAGACTTCTACAATCTCCCGTTCTGCAGTAGCACTTGCTGCACGTCACAACAGTCTTCACTAATTCGCTCTCTTACTAGCTGACTGACTCCTCTCGCGAGAACGCTCGCTTATATAGCCAGTGGAATCTTACACAGAGCATTCTAGAACTTTCTGGACACGCGTTCTGGAGGTGGGGGAAGGAAAATTCTTGAAAAAGGTTATCTGTCGATAGCGCTTCTAGAGTTTATGCTGGACCAGAGCGTGACCTATCTTTGCTTATCTCCTACTGCCTGGCACGACCTCCCGATAATCTTGGGCCAGCGCCGGTGCGTCACAGAGCTTTTGGTCCATTTAAGATACCTTAAGTGACTACTGATCAATTTCAGGGTAAAATGTGAAGTAAGTGGTGCTGAAACAAAATAGTATGTTGTAAAATGGTGTGACTAATTCCTCTGCCGTAATAAAATTAAACGAGAACACTTATAGTCTTACTGTATTAAATAAAGGTATAAATTGTCATATGTCACATAATATGCTGAGTATTATTATTGGTGTAAAGCAACTGTTAATATATTACTGAGAAAGCAAATTGCCTAAGAAACTGTACAGCAGTGATGCAGTTTCAATAAGCAGATAAAGAACACATACCTTCCTCACTTTATGCTGCTCCTAAAAGGCTTTCTTTTTCCAATAACCTTGCAGATCGTTGCTGTGGGATTCTGAAAATAATAATGAAATGCATATATAAGAATAATTCTTCCAAGTATAGTAAAACTACTCAGCTATGGTCTAAATTTTTGAATTTTTACTTTCTCTACTACGTATAATAAGTAGGGGAAGTATAATATTTCACCCAAAAATTCGAAACCGAGATTTCACAGGAAATACATGTTTTGAGGTGCACTGATTGCATATCAAGACTTTTGGAAACATGTCCGTGTGTGTTTCTGTGTGTGTGCGTGTGTGTGTGTCTGTCTGTCTGTCTGTCTGTGAAAAGCATAATTCAGAAACGAACAGTCGGATAAACATCTTGGTATTTAGGTTCAGTATTTTCCAGGGATGCGACACGAAGGTTTTCAAGAAAATCCCCCTACCCCAGATTACCTTTTACATGGAACATTTTTCGAAAACTTTAATTTTCTCAAAAATGGCCTTAACGATTTTGATTAAAATACCATAAGTTTAAAACATTTTTATGGCAAATGAATTGCATATCTCGAATTTTCTGGGAATGTCTCCAAAGTATTCTTCATTGTCAACGACTTTTACATAACCGGTAAAGCATAAGAGATAGACAAAGTTTTACTATAAAAAATGTAGATCGCGTTACAGTACACAATTTATGTCATAAATTGTTTTGTTGTTGAGTGAAACATTTTGGAGATATTGCTTGTTATTCCCTTAAAATTTCCAATACTTATACTTTTTCTCAAATGGTAATTCGTTATTCATCTTTTTTGTCCTGGTAATGCAAAGAGAATGGAATACTCCACTTAGCAACCAGCTCTTAAAATATTTGACTATATGCTTAAAGCCTACCAATGCCCCCTGCACCTACAAGAAAATTAGCAATAAGATTAACATCTCGATTAACATGAAGCATATGGAGAATAAGCGTCTGTAAAAATAGTTTGTACAAGAGTAGAGAAAGTCATATGAGTGTAACACATCAGATTTTTCACTTACAGTTTGCCTAATTGAGGTATGATCCTTTCAAAAGCCTTCTGTTTGTGTTTCTAGGCAGTACAGGTTGTTCCTTTTTTAATTTTATTAGTCATAAAGAGTGTAAGGTAAGCATTCTAAAATATATTTGCTCTTAAAATTGGACCATTGTTGTATATAATGTCGACAACTTTGATCCATTGGAAAATCTCACTAAATCAATGGTGGACTATAGGTGAGAGATTTTGTTGCAGTACATGACAGCCACACATGGTAAATTGCAGAATTATAAAACTAAAAGCTTCACATAACTATTCATAATGCAATTGACAAGCACTAGATGTTATCAGTGACTGGATTAGATTAATTTTTATTTGAATGTTGATTTGAACCATAGTTGCACTCTAGGACCATAGTTGTTGCGTAGTTTTAGAGTACCTTTTTTAGACACTATATAGTTATGCAGTGTAAAATATTCTAAAAAAAGATAGGACAAACAGAGTGTGTTTTCTCCTTCTGTATACAGAAAAATCTGCCTTGATACATTCACATAACATTCTCTAACATCTATCGTTTATTAGTGGGTACACAAATTATTCTTACTCAAGGTTATATTTATATCTACTACATTTTAATCTAAATAAAGCATTGCAAAAATAATTACCTTACAAATTTCGTGCTAAATTTAAAGGTAACAAGACAGTCAAATGTTTAAGAACTAGACGCTCTATGCTGTCATAGAATTCCATACTGCTCCCATACATTTTCGAGAAACAACTGAATGTTGAAAGGTCTTTAAGAGATTGACCAAGAAATTAAGAATTTGAAGTTTAGTAACGGATATCTCACAAACGCCTTATGCCGCACAAAAAACACTTATTTAGAATAAATTATGTGTTTAAAGAGGAGAGAACTTCTTCAAAGAGAATTCGTTTTTGTCTATCACTTAACGTTTACCAATTGTGCAAGATTATGCAAAATTCCCTCCGAATGAGGAGGGCTTCATAGGCTATTCCCCGAAAATTCAAGATATACATTTTATTTTTCATGTAAATACTGTAGCAACCCTTGGGGTACTTAGCTCCAGGAGATGCTTACACCAGGAGGGCAATGGTCTCAGATGACAGAGCTTTGATGGTACCAGGACATTGGGGTAGCGGGTAAGCTTGAGGAAGAGTCGAGAAAATGATAACCGGGGGCTCTATAAAAACTACCAAATGTATTTACAATTAATTTACATGACCACAGGTGAGGATTGCAGTAATACGAGCGGGAATTTACATTTAGTACATCTTACCTGCAGCCTTCTGGTGTGTTTTGAGGTTCACAAAATAAAGAATTAACTTAATTATTCCGAGGGCGCCTTATCCCTGGGGTGCGTAGCATCGCCGTCGAGATCGAGTCAAAGAGAATGAGAGTGACCTCATTTAGTGGCAATTAAATACTCTTTGGCCCGCTTACGGCACGTCCTCGTGTATACTACAAAACCGGGCTTCCTTGATCACACCATTTTGCAACACTCTTACTAATACTAACGCAATATTCAGTTCCCTGTTCGAACCTCCCTATGGCTCGCTACAATATTTTAATATATGCTATTTTAATCAAAATCGTTTGGCCGTTTTCATAAAACAAAAGATTTCAAAAAATGTTCCATGTAAAGGTCAGTTTGGGTTGGGGGAATATTGTTGAAAACCTTCGTGTCTCATCCTTGGAAGATATTGAACCTAAATCCCAAGTTTGGTATTTATCCGATTTTTAATTTTTGAGTTACGCTGTTCACAGACACACGCACGGACATGTTTCCAAAAATGCTTTATTTGGATTCAGGGCGTCTTAAACCATGTATTTCTGGTGAAATATCGTTATCGAATTTCTAGGTAATGCAATATTTCCCCTAATTACTATACATAATAATGAAAGTAAAAATAGTGAGCGCACTGATTCATTCAGAAAACGTATTAGTACTGGGAACATTAAAACCATTTTGATGTACCGAACTCCTGAAATTATTGAACAAGTATATTAAAAGAACGGCTGTTGGTTGCGCTGTAAATTGTTAGGTGTGTCTTAAGGTAGTATCAATTAATGACATCTATCTTTCAGCCGTGTTTTCCGAAATGAAAATAACTGGTGTATTGCATACACTGACTTTCTGTTATCACTCTTTAAAAACTTATTCCACTATTTTACAAATCTATTTGTAGCGGGAAAACGTTGTTCCTCTGGTTGCTGCCCTCTGGTGCAGTGTTCTTATCTCCGGCTATTGCTCCTCGTCGGCTGCTGTTTTCTCCATTCCTAATCAATTACCTATCTAACTAATTTCACGGATCTCAGGGTTTTAACAGATGAGGCAAATTAAAATACACTGCATTTCTCTTAAATAATGTAATTTATTATTAAATAAATGTTTATGGGCGGCTAGCATTTCCCATTATAACAATTCCCAACAATATAATAAATTAGGAGCCTAATGTAACTGCACACGCTTCCACCCCAATGCACACACGTGGAAGAATTTTATTTAAATATAGAATAAATTATTATTTTATAATATTTAAATATTAAAAAAAATTTCATCCGTCATCCAGAGAGTATCACTGTGTCGACGAGATTCTATGAGAGAGTGAAAATCTGCGACTTTCTTTTCCCTTTTATACCTAAGCTTAGTGACGCTTACCTCCGCGCCTCAAAATGTAACGACATTTCTAATTGGTCCTCAGACCGCATTACCTTATTATGTATAAGAATATTCTGCTCCAAAAGATTTCGCATACGCGTCCGAATGACGCGTCCGGAAGCAGATCCAATATCTCTGTCTCTTTCCTTTCTATATCTGTCTTCTTTCTATTTCTCCTTATTGCTTACAGTTCCTTGCTCATTAGCTTGATGAAAGGTGGGCTCTGCCTAGAATTATCGTTTACCTGGAATTATCTATCTCGCCCGTCCCTTTCTTATCTAAGTTACAATCTGCTTTTGTACAATTCTTGGTTGTTAAATATTCTAACATATTTCTTGGTGAATTACATTATTATGTTCAATTCTTGTTTAATATTGGTTTATATGTCCATGTGAATATGTATATATATATGTATGTATGTGTGTGTGTGTTGAAATCCCCTTTAAACTTATTGTCAAGGAGATAAACCTTCATTACATATTTACCAAGGGACTACGAGAAAAAACGACTAGCGACTTACCACATGGAAAAGGTGTAAGTATTTGAAAATTCACACTAATAAAAGGAATATTTTGGACATAGTGTGTGTGCCTTAATGAGATTTACATTTTGTGTATTAAGATTTTGTCTCTCTCATACGGTTTATCAATCATACAAAACCCATTTAGAATGAACAGGACTTCAAACGTTATTCGCACAAAATTCAAGAATCTCATTTTATTTGTCACGCAAATAGCATGACGCCACCAACAACGAGGGATAGCTCAGGTTTCATGGTAGAGAGTTGAGCCTGACGAGGGCTACAGGAAGGGAGTTGGAGGAGGGTTACAACTGATTGCAACTGTGGTTGTAATTCTATTTTAATTACTCAGATACTATTTTGCATCACAACGACATGTAAACAGATAATAAGGCTGCATCGGACAGCTAGAGTTTTCGGAGTGGCTGAAAAAGAGTTCCGGAGTTTGATGACTAGTTCTGAGGTCGTGGTTTCAAATCTGGCAGAGAGCATGGATTTTTTTGTAAATAAAAATCCTTAGTATGGCTTCCTTCGGACGGGAAGTAAAACCAGTGGGGTGGTCCCGTGTCGTAGATCTACGGCGCGTAAAAGAACCTCAACCTGGTAAAGAGACATCTGAGCAAAATGTCCTGTCTTTTACGCCCAATATAAAATGGAACGCTACGGACTATAGTAGTTAAAGTGTGTTCATTAACAAAACTCAGTTTAATATTTTGGAGTTCCATGCTTCGGCGTGCCTGCTTCGTAGCTGATTATCAAATAAAAGTTTGAAGAACAGAGTGTCACAGTGTCCTGCTAAGTCACAGTGTCTGGAAAAAGACCGAAGTAAAAAAATAGAGGTAGGCAAGGACCGAAATTCTTAAGCCAGGCCAGATCCAAACCAAGGCCGAGCCCGAGAATAGGTTATACTCTACCACCCGACCGAGGGCCCGATTGTGTATATTTTTTAAATTAGACTATTTTGCAGCTATTGATTATTATTACTATTACTCCACGAAACCTGCTGCGTGCGGTGAGAAGGGACTCGAGTTCGATTTCCGATACAAGCATAAGGATTTTTTTCCAATGCTGGGGTGCGTGATAAGGGTTGCACTAAGGTCCTTGGATGTAACTAAGGAGCATTTTCACAGAAATTGTGACGACTGAGGTCCTGGAACCCCATGTAGTAAGCAGCCCACATACCGCCCGTATTACTGCACTCTCCTCAGGATGTCCTGAATGTGGGTGGACAGAGGGAGGCGGAGTTTGCAACTACGGTTGTGTTGTAATGTTATTCGCAATTGGCCGAAGAGAGCATTCATTTATTATTGCTAGTATTACTATATAGGTACTGCTATAGATGTTTGCATTGTGCTATTCTGGGCTTTCCAACATCACAAGCCAAAATGTGTTATAAATTAATTTTTAGGTCTTTATTTTCCCTTTATATGGACAACGTTTTTGTTATTTTTTACTTTATATAAAAATAGTTCTAATAATCTTTATTAAATATGTGTTTTAAGATATTTGCATGACGAATAAAATGAATATGTTAAAAGTGATAAATTATATGTTTTTCGTCTTTGTTTCAAGCCCGAGCGTGAAAAACGTTTTTCTAATTAAGTCGAAACCCGGGCTTGGCCCAAGCCTGTGCAGAACTCTATAAAAAATTCCTCACTTTAAATACAGCTGGAGGAGGGTGCTATGTTAGCGCTTTGTTCAGCGCCGACGTAGGCGACATAAGCATGGTCAGCGTATTTCAAAAACATATCAGCACCCTCGCAAGCACTCGGTAGTCGTTCCCCTTTAAATCACGCGATACTCTCCTGCTAACATATGCATCCGGAAAATGACTTGCCAGAATTTTATTGTTTCTCTTAAACAATTTTGTTCTAAATATTGTGACCTTATAAAATTACATTTATCACAATCTTATTAAAATAATCTCACATAATTTTAAAACAAGTTAGTTTAATTGAAAGTGTTAGAGTTGTTTTTGAGCAAATAAAAAAATTACGAAACATCAATCGAAACAATCGACGTGATACAAGGTTTTCCAAGCTAGTGTTGTACCAGGTCTGGTCCTGTGCTCGCAACCAGCTGTTCACTGATTTGACTTCATCATCGGTGTTAAAAGTGCTTCCCTTTGAGTTGGAGGAACATGTGAAAATCACTTGGGAAAAGATCTGGTGAATATGGAGGATGCGAGAAAACTTTCCAGTTGAATTTTCTAAGCTCCGCTGGGCCAAGATTCAACTTGGAAGTTTTCTCGCATCCTCCGTATTCACCGGAGCCTGCCCCAAGTGATTTTCACATGTTCCCCTGACTCAAAGGTCATCATGGAGGTAAGCTCTTTAACACTGTGACGAAGATCAATCAGAAGTGAACAGCTGGTTACTAACACAGGGCCTGACTTCTGGTTCACTTCTGATTCAGCACCCGAAAAGAACTGGTGAATATGGAGGATGCGAGAAAACTTCGTATTCACTGGAGCCTGCCCCAAGTGATTTTCACATGTTCCTCCAACTCAAAGGTAAGCACTTTTAACACCGATGATGACGTCAAATCAGTGAACAGCTGGTTGCGAGCACAGGACCCGACCTGGTACAACACTAGCTTGGAAAACCTTGTATCACGTCCCCAAAATGCTTGGAAAAACATGTTGACTAAGCAGAAAAGTAACATAAGGATTGTACAATACAAATACAATTAATTCAACATGATCAATTGTGTGTAATGTTTTTTATAAAAAAGGAAACTTACTTATTGGACGAATCTCGTACTGTAAGTAGTAGTGAAAGTGAAAATGGTCTCAGCAATTTAAAGTTAAGAAGAAAGTCTTTGAAACACAAATAAACAACTTTGTGAATATCGGAAAGTGCCGTCTCTGAGGACAAGGAAATGTATCTGATATCGGATACAAACTCTGGAAAGCAGGAATACCACAGGAGATTGATGGCAGCGGGATCCTAATTAAGTCAGACCCTCATCAGACGTGCTCTGAGCCGAATAAGATGCTCGGAATGTCAGAATCTGACACGCGCTTCATCTTCATGGGCTTGGCGAGACAACACAGATTCACAATGGATATTCGTGTGCCATGTAAAGAACAAAATAAGAATGCCTTAGCCTTTAAGACCACTCGAAAACTTATTTCACCCGACCTAAATGTTACTCTCAATTCAAGCTGATACTGCCTTTACTATCGCCTTTGTTTCATTTCACCTTATAGAATAGGAAATCAGCAGCTTTAGTTTAAGGTTCTGTTTAACTGAAAGACCATGATAATATAGAGCCTTGCTAACTTCGTTTACATGCTTTAGTAGTTGTAGGTGAGAAATTCCCGTTGTAGGACAATGTTTACAAGAGGTACTAAAACTGTGATGTTATGTTGCACTTAGTTTCAGCCATAAACTCAACATTTAATGCTGATAAGATTATTTGTAATGCTACTTTATCGTGTGGTCTCTCTGGTAGGGCAGACAGGTTTTTCGAGCAAGGCCAGGACGTGGACAGTTAAAGTACGATCAAATCGTGCAGTTGATAGGCATGGACATCGACATAAGAGGCGCCATAAGGCCTTTGCAGGGATTTTTACCGAATATCAGTGAAAAAAGCTGACACCTATAAACGGGGATCCGGAGATATAGATTTAGCACGAAGAACACTTTTAACTTAATTTACGAGCTTTAAGACAATGTATCCGTATTTTCAATTTTTTTGCATGTTTATTTTACTTGTAGTTTCATGTTACACCTTTTTTTGTTTAATATTAACAGTTTTAAAGCCACAAATGACTGTTTTTTTCTTCTGATTATCGGAGGGGATTTGGCACTGCTCTACTGGGAATAGTGAACCTATGTCCCACAAGGAGGTGCCCCGAAAGGGAGGAGGAGGTGAGAGAAGATACCGGGCGGCCGGAACCAGGAGTGACGGCATAGCAATAACAAGGTCCTTACAGTTTGTAAATTGAGCTGCCCCGACAGTTGGATAGACAGACCAGGTACCCCGCCCTACACAGAGTCCAACAGCCCGCTCCGAAGGGGCGGTCCGTTAATCCCGGCAACCAGCCGAAAGCCGAGAGACGGAGAAAGTTCCAGAGAGCATGCCGCCACGCCATGCCATGCCGCACCGAAACACCATCGCCGACACTTATAACCCTAACAGAGTGAAGCACTAATGAAATGAATGGAACGAAATGGAAGGGCAGGAAATTCGGGAGCTGAAAGAAAACTTTCCAGCTTTCGAATGGTGACCCGAGAAAACTCCCCAAAAAACCTATGCATCAGAGTGGGCGGTCACCGGAAATCGAACCGGGACCTCCCGAATAGAGTCGCTCGCGTTACCACTGCGCCACTTCGCTCGGTTCAAATGTGTATTTAATCATATACATTTAGATAAAACACCCGTTGTGCTTCAAGCACCATTTTTATCACTTCCTTTTATTTCAGCATATTTCGCTATTCGAAATGCTCCTTTGACCACAATTTGTAGCTTATTAACTTGCAATTTTCAGGAGAGCTTCAGGGTTTACATATTTAAAAATTATTGTGCAATAGTTAAAATATTAAGTAGATCAGTTTAAATTATTATTTTCTATAACTATCACTGATAAAGTTGAAAAATTCAATAACACGTACACAAAAAATGCTTTTCCCTTAAAATAATTAAAATTAGGAAATGCCTGGACAAGAGTCTCATTAAAGTTTTATTCTAAGCTCAAATTAAAAATTTGGGAGGAATAACCCGTAGAGTGCAGGAAGGTTGTCATACTACCATTTTAAAAATTATTAATTATGAATAAAACTGTGTACTAAATGTTTTATGTTGTGAGTATATGATACAAACGGCAAAGAATTCACCAAAAGATATAGATTTCGTAATTTTCGTAGTTACATTGACTTAAACCCTTTTGCATTTTAATACTTTTAATTTAAAAAAGTATGTAATTAGTAGTATTTATAAGCTTAATATTTTGAAAATCTATGTATGTTTAAGCCAAGGTGCTAGTTAAACCGGAACGGAATCGTGGCTTGCATAAATCAATAGTTCATATAGAAATTTTCTTATGGTGTTGACATCTACGTTGATATCACATCTGTATATAACGATGACGGTGGTTTTTATTTCTTTTTTGTAGAATGCTCCTTTCAAAGTATTAAGTTTGACGTATCCGAGTAACTTTTAAAAATGAGTCAATTTTAGGTTTATTTGCATTATTTCATACTTATGTCGGACCGTGCATAAGTTTTAAGGTGTTCTACGGGTCTTCAGATTTATTCAGCAATGTATACAAAAAAGGTTTTTCCTCTTAAACTAATTAAATACACATAGGTGAAGTTTCTAAATTCTACATTAATTATTAACACGTGCTTTTGAAATTTATACCACACGTAACACCTAAATCATTAGTAGGCGTACACATTTTCATTACAATATCTCTAGTAGTTTGAGTTATTAATTCTTTAATTGTTTTAATGGTAGGTAAACAAACATCCTCCATACGACGAATAAATTAAAATTATACGAATGTAAATAAATTTCGTCAGATTCAAAGTATATAAGAAAAATGTTTAAAAACATTGCTGTTGATGTTTTAGTTTTTGAAGAAAATTAGCAATAAGATAGAGTCTGCAAATGTTTATCTCTATTAATATGAAGTAGATGGAGAATAAGCGTTTGTAAAAATAGTTTGTACAAGAGTAGAGAAAGCCATGTGAGTGTAACACATCAGATTTTTTTTAACATACTCGCTTTCTTTCCTTTGAAGTTTTCAAAGTTGATTATTCTTATTTTTGGTTTACAAAACCAATGTTTTATAAAAATGTTATAATAAACAATACTTTGTACTAATTTTAGCGTGAAAATTAGATATTATAATTAGCATTTCTTAAATAACCAATAAACTCCCAAGTTTCTATACTTATAGTTTCGGGTGTTTTGCTACAAATTTGAAGGAAATTGGACATAAATTTTGAACTCGTAAAAATGTAAAAGCAAAAAAACAAAAAAAGACAAAAGCGAGAAAACGAGGCAAAGGGCTCTCTGACCTTGTGCGCAGGTACTTTTAAAACACATTAAAGTTATCTCTAATCATCAGTAATTGTCGCCAAATACAGATTATGAAACTAGAAGATTCATTTTAATAACAGACCTATAAACAAAACATGAACTTTTCGAAGGATTTCGCTCAATTTGCACCCATGTGAGCCCGGCACAATTTCTTGATGATGGTATAGCAAGCTGAAATTTTAATTTTGGAGCAATACGATAAACCGTAGCATAGGGAGCATTTCATATTGCTACCATATCAAAGGTGATTCCTTATGAGTAAATACATATTAACAACGGGTTCTGCGGTAAAGAAGTTAAACCTGGGAATTTTGGGATTTTCACAGACACATTGTCTTAAGGCAAAATTCCATTTAAGGGGAGTCGTCAAGCCCTATCTCACTAATGTTAGATTAACAATATTATTGACTCATTTTCTCAGAACACACTAGACATTGAAATATGATATTCTCACGTGATGCATATTCGTTTATTCTGAGTATACTGATTCATTTTTACGTTAACGTACTTATTGGGGTAAAATATGATTTTTTTGTAAACCTCAACATTTTCAATGAAATTTGGACATTTAATTTTTTAAAAAAATAAAATATTTTAGAAACTTTAACTAAATCAATTCCACATGATGATAATATTGTTTGTACTATATGGTAAAATTTGTATGCGGATGCACCTTGCAGTTTCAGAGAAAACGAGTCATTTATGTAAAAAATCTTGTTTTGAGTAATTCCACTTTTAAAGTAAAACGTCTATAAAATTCACTTAATAATATTCTTAGAAATTAATTTATAAATAGTAAATATTTGAACATTTTAATGAACTCAACACCAAATTAAGCAGAATTAATACATATTTACACAAAGTGCAAAAACAAAATGTATTTTATTTTTCGATTTTCGCTTGACAACTCCCCTGAATAAGACAACAATAGAACTAAAATTTTCATTTTTTGGCCATTTTAGTCATGTATCCTCCCTTTTAAGGTAAAAAAGAATATACGCCTTTATTTGATACGCAGAGAGGTTAAGAAGGTTTTGCTATTCCGTAAATGAATTTAAGAATTTTCAACATTAACGCTACTAAAATAGAAAACAAAGCGCTAATAAACAAATGTCTCCCCAGAAAGTAATCTTCTTGTGCATATGAAGCATGCTGTGTACTTGTCATAATCCTGAACGAATAGCTGTGTCTAGAAAGAGAATTGTAGAGCAGCACCAAGCTGCGATACAAATTAAGCTTTAATTGCGAACTTGAGCGCTACATCCCCTTTAGGTGGGCCACAGTGTCACCAGCTGGCTGTACAGTTGCTGCTTTTTTGTCTGGCAGAGGAATGTGAAACGTTTCCCTGACAATGTCACGATCTGCTTAACTCGGCCACATCTACCTCCTGGAGGGCTTGCAAACTGACCTAGAACGTGGAGTAACAGGGGACACGAGCAGGCTTTTCAATTATTCTTTTTTGCTTCCTTATTCAGGTTTTTTAGGACTCTGCAAACATTTCTTTTTTGAGAGGTGGGGTTCACATTGAACATAGAATATCCTAACTAGTATTTCTCCTTAACCCACATACATGTAAGGGTGTTTGCATTATTGATAATTTGCCTCAAAGCAGCTGGATATAAATGTGTGATCGCCTCGAAAATTACTGTTTCATCAACTGCAAGCATCAAGCACTACATGCAGTAAAGAGCCGCCGGGGTAGCCCAAAAGTTTCGTTTCCGGCTGTCGTACTGGAGGTCCGGTTTTCGATTCCCGGCTCTGGGGTGGTGAGTTTAAGTCGGCCCTATCCATGCCTTCAGCTCTGATTTGCTCATGAAGAATCCCCTAGGCCCAAAGGGTTTCGGAATCCATGGTAAAAGCTGTAGGTCCTCACATTCCATGTTATCCTCATCCGTGGTTTCTCAGAAATTGTGTCCAGTCAACGTTTGGTTGGAATGAGGTATTCCCGAAGGTCATACGCCAAATGGGTTGTGTTAGAAACGACGACGGTATGCAATATTAGGCAATTCTGCGTATACCAGGTGGCCCACACAAGCTGTCCTTCGTTGAAGTATATTTATCCCGGGTAGCGCGGATGCCAAAAGGTTTGCCTAAGCAGAACCGCAAAGGGGACTCTATACCGACAGAGGGGACCGCTAAATGAAAGACCAATGCATGAAAACAATGACTTTGATGCATTTCTGGTCCCAGAGCTCATTCGTTAGTGCAACTGCCTGCTATATGAGTTTTTCGGGGTTCGATTTCAGGCTGGACCCACAAAATTGCCTTAAACAAAAACATTTTACGGTATGTCCAGGGTCTGGTTTTTGAATGTGAGAGTACTTGTGTGAGTTGGTGATTGAGTATGTGTGTATGTGTGCGTGTGTGAGTGTTATATGTTATTTAATAGCCAATTTGTTCCACAAAGTTAACGAACTTAAACAAAATTCAATTTTTATTATATTTAGGTACCTTTAAAAATTACTTAGAATTAATCTATTTTCTGTTAGTGCATTATTGAAAATAAACATATGCAAAAACATGCACACCTTGTGGCCACTCTAGCCATAGGTTTTTTGTTATTTCCCCTAGTCATTAGACAAATGCTGGGGTGGTTTCTATTCTCTCACGAATCTCCTAACCCCTCATTCGTTTCCCCTTTCATGTTCAGGTGGGCTTCGAAGCTGTGCGGCGTCAATCCGTGTCGGACAGAGTGCAGAAGTTTGCTCATTGGAAAGTTCTTCTCGGCCCTGCCAGATTTGAGCCAAATCAGGTGGTTAAGTTCTTACAGCCCGATGGTATGATCGGGTCTTTAAGTTTGGAACCATTACTTACCTCTGCGCACCTCTGTGACCTGTCTGCTACTGCTTATATTCTCCAGAGGTTCCTTCACTCTTTCCGTTCCTCCTGAGGGATGGTACGTACAGAACATCCGACTTGGGTCGAGGTGAGCGATGTGTTCCTCTCCGTTATATAGTCAACGCTGCCGTCAATGTTTATCTTGAGTTGTTTACTTTATATGAAGAAAAATATTCATAGCTATAAACAATGTTCTTCAATGAGCAACCATCCTTCTAAAATAGTTTGAATGTTTACTTGATTAAAATAAATATAATATGACACAAACTAGTGTTGAATATTTATCAATGAACATTTTCATTGTACTTTCACCTCATCCATTAAATACATTTAGACCAACAATTAAGGCCTCTCTGACATTCAACCCTCTTTACAAGGTAGATTATTTTCATAATTTAAATTTATAAATTGTTTCGCTTTTTTTCCTGACGTTGTTGTGATTTTCTATGTTGACAGCAATAACTAAATCTATGTTTTACTGAATATCCATGTTAATACTCGGTCTATTTTCACTAGGTTTCACGCAAGAGTGACCTCATAGACAGGTTGAAATTTATTATACATGAAGCAGAATTAAATCATGGCTGGTGGGGAAGACTAAGAACACGAGAGTGCAGTTAGTTTCGGAGCTACCAACTTGTGAAGGTAAACGGAATCAATTCGCAGCGCTATGATCATCTTCATATTTACCCTAAAGGCCCTACTCTAATATGAATCAGATTTGAGCATTGTGCTATTAGTTTTACTGGCATATTTCTAAACACAGGACTAAATATCTAAAAGGATGGCTTTCTTTGCAATATTCTATAAATGAAATGTGATTTAAAGTGATAATTCCTGTGCGGTATAAATTGTATGTTAGGGTGTATAACTATATTTCAGAAAGTACTACTTGTACAAACTCGAAGGAAAATTTTCCTTTCTAAAACATTATTCAGAAGTACACTCGGTCAAACTAAAGGTGGTCTTTTTAGTTTCTTTGAGTGAGCGCGCGGTTTACAACCCTCAACTTCGGTGCGCCGCTTGGTTAACTAATATAAGCCACAAGGCACTGATTTGAGCTAGCGCCACACCGTGCTTGGCGTTGAGCAGTGGTTAAGCTATTTAACTTTTGGCAAGTAGCTCAAGTTCCATTCTACATAGTGGATAACTTCTTTTATTACTTTCTCTACTACGTATAGTAAGTAGGGGAAGTATTGCATTCCACCCAAAAATTCGATACCGAGATTTAACTGAAAATATATATTTGAGTCCCCCTGCATCCAAAAAAAGCATTTTCGAAACATGTCCGTGTGTGTGTCTATGTGTCTGTCTTTGAACAGCATAACTCAGAAACGAACAGTCGGATAAACACCAAACTTGGTATTTAGGTTCAGTATCTTCCGAAGATGCGACACGAAGGTTTCAAAGATAATCCATCCTGACCAGATTACCCTTTACATTGAACATTTTTCGAAAATTTTAATTTTCTCAAAAATGGCTTCTAACGATTTTGATTAACATATCATGTGTTTAAGATATTTTCATGACAAATGAAATGTAAATCTCGAATTTTCTAGGAATGTCTCCAAAAGTATTCTTCATTGTGAACCACTTTTGATAACTGGTAAACCATAAGAGATATACAAAATTTTACTACACAACAAATGTAGATCGCCTTAAAATACACAATTTATGTCATATACCTTTTTGTTGAGTGAACCATTTTCGAGATATTGCTTGTTATTCCCTTAAATTTTCCAATACTTGTACTTTTTCTCAAATTCGTTATTAATTTCTTTTTGTCCTGGTAATGCAAAGAGAATGAAATACTCCACATAGCAACCAGCTCTTAAAATATTTGATTATCGCTTAAAGCCTACTAATTCCCCTTGCACCAACAAGAAAATTAGCAATAAGGTTAGCATCTCGATATCTCGATTAACATGAAGCATATGGAGAATAAGCGTTTGTAAAAATAGTTTGTACAAGAGTAGAGAAAGTCATGTGAGTGTAACACATCAGAATTTTTTTACCCTGTCCAGACTGCGTGGCAGCATTAGTTTCGAGAAAACGAAACTATTTTCCATGAATTGTGTACTCCATGGGTAACAGACTCCGGAAAGTTAAAAATGGAGAAGGCTACTGGATTGGATATTGAGAATGTGTCGTTTACGTTTCATTTTACTTTTATTTCTTCTACTGAAATGTAAAATTAACGAGTTAGTTTTCTATTTTATAGGTTAAATATTTTATTTCATTCCAAAAATGTAGGATTGTAACAATGCATGTGTCATTTTCCTCTTAATTTCTTTTTGGCAAAACATGGGAGCGAAAATCATAAATAAAAAGTTATTCTAGGGATAAAAAATGAACAAAAACCTATTATATTTTACTCGTGTATTTAAAATAAAAGGGGGAAAAGTTGAGTACCTCGAGGAGTATTGAACTTGCAACCTCAGAAACAAAAAGCTATCTCACTACCGCTGAACTAAGAGTGCTGCAGTAAGCGTGGCGTTTGTAACGAGCTTTAGTCATAATCCTGCTGAGAACTCTTAAATCAATAAAGTGTGTTTTGGTTATAAATATTTAGTATTGAAGCGTTCTGAAACATCTGTCTGTTTAAAATCTTGTATATGAATTATTTTCTTGGAAGGCTTATGTGATTATAATTGTGTTCCCCATTATAACTAGTACAAGAATACACGCAGCCTTGTGAAGAAAGCTTAGCTGCCCCGAGCGCTCACGGAAGTGCCCGATTCGAGCTTCGTCTCCTAAGCGCCGGTAAGTTTTAAATTGTCCAAGTGCACAATGTCCATTAAGGGGACACTCTGTAAAAAAATAGACTTTCTTCCTTAATAAGCAAATTTTAATTAAATTTTTAGGTTAAATTGCACCTTCCATCATATATTGTTGGTATAAGCTTCATTGCAACAGATTGAATAGTATTTTAACTAAATCATTTATTATGTTTTGGCAAATAATTGGATAATAAAAAAAAATTGTTTTTTTAGAAATAAAATAGAGGTGCAAAATTTGAATGCTGGTTGTTAAATTCCTATAAAATAAACTTGTGCATTTGTTTCCAAACTATTAATATTTATTCGAAATATAAATTCTGTTGTATTTAGAACAAAATAAAAAATAATACTAATAAAGAAGCATATACTTGTACGTAAGAAAATAATGCAAGGTTTTTCTTAACAAGTTATATTCTACACGGTCTGAAAATTTCAATCTGATTCATTAATATTTACTGCAAAAAAATATACCAGGAACAAAAATTGCTATATGGAGAAAAAGCTATTCAAAGTTTTGGAACACAGTTATTGGAGGTGTTGCTCTTCACTTATCACTTTGGATTGCACCAATTCCCAGACGCATTACAAACCAATTTTTACTGGGTGTATGTTGAACATATATTTTTCTGAAAAAGATAGCACTTTTTGCCATTTTGGTGTCAGAGTGTCCCCTTAGCATATTATTCCCGTTGGAATATTAATTATAGAATTATATTTTGCATCGGTTTGTGTGTTTGTGTAGTATAGGTATATGCATTTTAGATCCTATAAATATTTTCGTAAGTTTAATGCCCTTAACCGGGAAAGGTATATCGAACGAACTTGGTGACCAAAGAGCATGTGATATTCGCCTTAAGAACGGAAGTGGAAGGGCGGATGCAAACAAATACAGGCAAACAGGTTAAAATAATCGGAATGAAAATTTGATTATGTATAAAGGTAAGAGCTTTACCGCTTACCGCCATGGTGGCCATTTATTAATTATATTATTAAACTAAGTGCTTAGATATTTCGAATACGTTTTGTTTAAACTATGCGGATTGGGCTAAGATTAGTATATAAGAGATTATTATTAACATTATTATCATAAGAAGCTTTCATACTTAGGTAGTATTATTGCCTGTAGAAGTTTATATTTATTGATCTTTCCCTTGTATCCTGAGTTCCTGGAACTTCGATATTTCTTCCCCCTATAATTAAAGGTTTATAATCAATACTTTTATATAACAGTATAGCAATGACTATTCATTTTACATGAAATATTCATTTACTTCATTTGTTCCGTAATTTAAATTAAATATATTAAAATCGTCCGTATACATTCAAACTCTGTGTTCTATTTTCGGTACCTTGACATTGCTCTAAGAATATTACTTAATTTACTTGGCTTTCCGTATTATTTTTCTCATTTAATACCCTTGTCTCATTCCCACTTAATAATTTGAGCACTGATAGAACTTTGTAGTTTAAAATGATATTATTTTCTTTTCTGGTTTGGTTTCGTAGTAGTCTCCTCATTGTCCTCTTTTGTTCTGTTATTTAAAGTGTATCTTTTACATGGTCTAACTATCAGTTTGGTACGGTTCTGTGTCCTGAGTATAAATAAACTAAATTGAGTTTTATTTATGGACGCTCTTTAACTGCTGTAGTCCTTGGCGTCCCATTCTATGTTGGGCGTCAAAGACCGGTAATTTTGCTCAGAGGCCTCTTTATTAGGCTTGAAGTTTTTTTATGTGCCATAAATCTACGACACCACCAGCTTTGTTCTACTTCTCTTCCGAAGGAAGTCATGTTAAGTATTTTTATGCCCCTAAAAAATCCATCGCCCTCCGCCGGGTTTGAACCCGCGACCTCGGGAACTAGAGCCTAGTATGGTACTGCCAGACTACGGAGCACGACCGCGAGTATTATAATAATAATAATAATAATAATAAGAAGAAGAAGAAGAAGAAGAATATTTAGAACGACAACCCTAGGGGAGCCAAGGTCTACTAACCTGACTCCTGTTTCTGGCCCTCACTTCTTACAAAAAAATCTGATGCGTTACACTCACGTGACTTTCTCTACTCTTGTACAGACTATTTTTACAAACGCTTATTCTCCACCTACTTCATGTTAATCGAGATAAACATTTTCATTCTTATTGCTAATTTTCTTGTAAGTGCAAGGGGAATATGATAGGCTTTAAGCGATAGTCACATCCTTTAAGAGCTGGTTGCTATGTGGAGCACTCTATTCCCTTTGCATGTCCAGGACATAAAAGAACAAATAACGAATTCCCATTTGAAAAAAGTATAAGTATTGGAAAATTCGAACCAATTACAAGGAATATCGCGGAAATGGTTCACTCCACAAAAGAGTATATCACATAAATTGTGCATTTTTTGTGTAGAAACATTTTGTCTATCTCTTAGGTTTTACCAGTTAGGCAAAAGCCATTCAGAATGAAAATAACTTTTGGGGACGTCCCCAGAAAATTCTAGATATACATTGCATTTGTCATAAAAATATCTTAAGCATGTATATATATCCAAATCGTTAGAGCCATTTTTGGGAAAATCAATGTTTTCGAAAAATGTTCATGTAAAAGGTAGTCTGTGGTGGGGGATGTTGTTGAAAATCTCCGTGCCACATTTCTGAAGGATACTGAACCTAAATTCAAAGTTTGGTGTTTTTTCGATTTTTGGTTTTTGAGTTATGCTTCACAGACACACACACACATACACACACACACACACACACGGACCTTCTTCTAAAAATGCTTTTTTTGGATTCAGGAGGCCTCAAAAATGCATTTGTGGTGAAATCTCGGTGTCGAATTTTTGGGTGGAATGCAATACTCCCTATACGTAGTAGAGAAAGTAAAAATATTTCCCGCATAGTGAACGGCAGCAATCTTTAAATATTACTTTAAAAAACACAAATTCTTTTAGATAACACAATTTGTCTAATGCCCTCTCTAGAACAGAATTAGTGAGTAACGACACCATCAAAACCAATTGTTCCTACAACGACGGAAAACAAAAGGATCGCAAGCTATAAAACTGAAAGTGAACGACACTTCTTCTTAAATGTTCTAGTTTTTGACCCAGCCTTTTGTTTGCTCTACCTTTTACGGCGCCCATTGAGAGCATGACGCCATAGAACTGCATCCGTGACGTCACTGCTTTGTAACTGACGCACGCAGGGAACATGAACCGCACATAATTCACAGCCGGGGAATCGGAAAATGAGATAATCTAGCAATGTGAACAGACTACTCAAAGACAGATGGTAGTTTACTTCTTCCTACTCATAATCAATGTCTCAAGTGGGGGGGGGGCTTACTGCAGCTTCCCGTCTACACTTCCATTGCAGAACCTCCCAGTGATACTACAGAAGATCGTTTGCACTGCATCGTTTTACTAATATTTTCAACCATTGTTGTGCTATATTGTTTAATGAATGTTGGAGCTTGGAGAAGCATTAAATTAGTATATTATGCAACAAGCCTTGAAGTTTTGTTAGCTCCACATATGGACGCCAATTTGAAGAAGTTGTTCATTAGCTTTATTTTGCACCATGCTTTGGGCGTCAATTTGAAGAAGATATTTATTGAAGTAGTTGTATTATAGTTCAACTGTTGAAGAGCCGAACACTTGAAGTAGTTGCAACCGCACGTATGGTAAACAGTTTCCGGTAGCCTTCGCCCCAAATGTACTTTCAGGTGGCCTTTGCCCTAAGTTTAAAAAAAATATTAACTTTGTAATTTGACTGTTTCTTTAAATATTATATAGTTATGTTTGCCTCGGCTGCGTCAGTATTATTGTTAGAGACACGTTTCTCTTAGCAGGATTGTGGTGCGACTAAGAATGTAGGCTTACACAGATTATAATTTTACTTCACTCATTTTATTAATACTTGATATGATTTAAATAACACTTCACGAGTATAGAGAGCTGTGAGGTTCTTTTTATTAATTAATTACACTTTTTAACACGTTAACTTATTTTTCGTCTCACACGACTACGTATTAAATTTCTTGAGGACAGTTTTAGCGTCTGGTTAGCAACGCTGTCTGCAACCAAATGACTTCTGAATTTGTAAAATTTTCTCCTTTTCAGTTTCTGATTGGGTAATCCTAATCCAATAGAATACCTTCATTTAAGTAAAGCTTTTTCTGGTTGTTTGTTGGCTATTTTTAAACTGTTTCAAAAGTTACTTTATTGTTGCTCCAATAATGACTAGAAGCATTTGAACTTTCAAATTCATTATTGCCTCAAGGTTACCTCATTGTTACCTCATTGTTAGCAACTTTTAACCTATTATTCTCACAGCTTCTACATTATTAAACTACTTAATACATTCACATAACATTATTACACATGGATACAATAATATAAACATATACAATGAATGTAATATACACTTTTTATATATTGTTACGTACGCATATTGCTTTAAGGAGGGCTGTTATTGAATTTATATTATATAATTTGACTGAAATCATCTAAGTGTTTAAAAATACTGCCTCAGACTATAATGGTTTTAATTAAGATACGAGTATGTTTATGAAACGAGTGGTGGCGAGATACATGATTCTCATATGAGCGTCTTAATTATAATCAGGTTGCATACTACTGTTTTTGTTCGACCGCATTATAATTTCAAAATTATGTGTTTTTATAAAAAGATCTGACCTTTTTAATTGTGTGTTATTAAATACTAATCGGACGGCAAGACTTTCACAGTGATTGCGGGTACTGCAACGGATGACAGCACTATTGAGTCCAGGTCATATGTATTGGTTTATTTGCAGCTAATGTATATTGAGCAACATTGGAACAACGGAATTTAGCTCAACTTATTAGAATATTAAAATTACAATGAACATAAATTATTTTATTAAATACACGCATTTCATTGTTTATCTTGGGAATGGATCTCAGTGGACTGCTGCTTACAAGTTGTTAAAAGGTATGAGAGAGGTGTGTGAGCCGCCGGGTAAGCTTATGAGTCGCTGAAGTACTATGGATGTCATTAAGTTCAGTTACGTCACGTAGAAACAGCGTATTATAGTGTGAACGGCCAAAAAAACTAAGGAAAGATGTTGGTTTCATCTTTGTCAGTACTACAGTATTACTTCATGACCTTATTAAACTTATAGATTCAGTATATAGAATATGTAACAAGAAACCACAAAATCCAGTTATTACTTTTCAAACTAAGCGGGCCTATTGCATGCCTCATATATTTTTAACAAGTGTCATAAGCTATGTTCGTAAATAATTTTAGCTGTATCAACAGTCATATAAAACCAATGCGGTTACTTAAATCATTTGATATTTCTACTATTTTAAGGCTGCAAAATATGTGCTAACCTACCCCATAGTAGAGTCAAAATTACAAAAACTACATAAATGATAACGGAAATTGAAAATAAAATTTAGAAAAAATTGTTTTTACACAGGGTCCCTGTAAATAACTTTCGCTAAGTATTTTAATGAGTAAAACTGATATTTATATTATTTTAAGGCTGTATAGTAAGAGATCTTACCTCATAAGTCTCTTACCTAAGTCAGGTTAACACTACACACGAGATTATATTAGTTAATTTGGCTGCATAGTATGATATGCAAGATCAAACTGGAAATAAGATTTTAAAAACTGCATTATACTTCTTTACAGGGCCTTCAATGAAAAAAGTGCTCATTCTTGTCTTAATCTACAAATTTATGCAAAAACACTATCACAAAACAAACATAAAATATTCTAACATATATATATATATATATATATATAACCTACTCTAAATGAACTGGAAACCTAATTAATGATGAAATGGTAAACATTCGTTTTAATTTTAAAAGCAAATCTAAAGCTGTCGTCTTGAATACATTTATCTCTCTGACAACCATTAATATAATTCTTCATTTCAAAGCTTATGAGTATGTTATCTTTGATTACAGAAAATGTTGAGGTTCTTTAAAGTAATTTCCAGAGGCACAACGCCGGTATAATACTGAGTACTGCTTCCTTATGTTTAATACGAAGAAAATTACCCACTGAATTATGAACCAACCTTGCGGTAGTTTGTCAGTCGACGAGAGCGGTACGTGTTGCTGCCTGTCGGTATCACAGAGTGGTGTTGACAACAAATTTATAAAAGAGTTTATTTTCCATATATATTTTAGTCTATCTTTAAACACATAACCCATTCCTGGCGAAATACGTTTTCTCTTGCACAAGTTGGTTTCTAAGAACTTTCATGGGCACGATCAAATCCCTAATAGAGCTTTGAAGAATCTTAGACCCAAGGCTCTTGATATTCGGGCTTCAGTCTTTCATGCTTCTGCTTTTAGTTTATTTTTGTTCTTCCAGGAATTATGACGAAATCACTGTTAAGCATAAATCTGGAAAACCTTCCGAATTTCCATCAAGTTATCGCCCGATCAATCGTCTTACATTTCTGTCCAAGGTTTTTGAAAAAATCATCAATAAACACAAAATTAAATTGCATTCTGTGTCCTCCGTATTACCTCCATTTCAGTTCAGGTTTAGAATCCAGCATTACAAGCCATCAGCTTGACAAGTTACAGAACATCTCCCTAGTGCCTTTGAGCGTAATCAACATAATTTAGCAATTTTTATGAACTTCACTAAAGCCTTTGACAAGGCTTGCCATTCAAGACTTCTCTACAAATTACTGCGTCACAGAGTTCTCCCCATTATCTTTTATTGGGTTTGTTCAGAATCACACATTTTCAGTCAAATAAGAACACGCCATGTCTATTCCTCAAAATCTATCTGCTGGTCTGTCTCAAGATTCAGTGCTGGGTCCCACTTCATTTATACTTCCGTCCTTCCTGATTTACCCTCTATCCATGTTACTATGTACGCAGATGACATCCTTCGCTTTTTACCAAAAATTATGACATTCATACTGTTACCAGTGATCTTTAAAGTCCATAAACTCATTCCATTTCCTTCGAAATTTTGAAACCAAGGTCTTCGATCTTCGCCGATGTGTGCCCGCTGCTCCTGTTATAACTAACGGCCAAGAACTACCGTGGAAGAGTCTGGATGAAACCGTCAAGTATTTGGGAAATACATCACGATCGCTGCCTTATCTGGAAGATTTATTAGAACGGCGAACTCAAACGCATGTTCCCAACGTTTCAAATTATACCCTTTGATGAACAGCCAATTCTTAGAACTATATCGTAATCCTACTTTATACCTCACTGATATACTCTTTGTTGATCGCAAGTGCTTATATCAGGTTCTTAGAGCATCGCAAATTCAAATTGCCTTTGATATTTACGAGCTGACTACATTGGCATGTATGAATAATAAACAAATGAATAAAGAAGAAAGGATACATGAGAATTAATAGCCTCACGATTAAATAAACGATAAAGTATGTAACTCATTATAGCCTCAGTGAACGCAACCACAATCAGATTCACCCTTTTTTAAATTTTATTCAGTAAAGTTAGACTTGGTATGAGTATTTTCCACTACAGTCATTGTTTCTCTCCCTCCCTCCCTCTCTCTCTCTCTCTCTCTTCCTCTTTCTATTGAACTTCAAGTGTTTTTCCTTTTTTTCGTTTGAGTCTTTGCTTACGTTGTTTATGTTCACATATGAACATACATGTAAACACGCCCATAAACGCATTTTAAAAGGTACTAATGCCCATGCCTTAAATAGGACTCGAACCCAAGTTTAGACTTAAGAAACATATTAAAATGCATAACGAGCACATGAAAAGAAACGGGAAGGGAATGTTTTTTATTATTGTTAAATAATTTTATGCTTACTGTAGACCTCTGATGACAAAACGTTTGCGGGGTCTTCTGCTCTCTGGAGGGGGGGCAGTACCACTTGGCAGTTCACAATGAAGTCATAAACAGACCTACTATCTACATTAAAAACATCGCACAACGTTAGTATTCCAGCGTGTTTCACTACGAGTAGTGTATAAGTGTTTTCTAGTGATTTATTAAGTTATTCACAATGTCCAATAAGAAATGAAGTAGAAAGTAATGCAAAGTAAGCTCTGTCGATTCGTTCGCCTTATGGATTTTCAATTGTATTCGGCATTGCCAGAATAAGAGCGTATGTTTTCTAAAAGGCCTTATACCTTGTTGGTATGTTGAAAGTAGAGCCGTAATCTTTCTCAGATAGTGCTAGAATTCTTGATGTCTACACATTCCTTACAGCCACATTTTCGTCACAGGAACACAGTAGTGAATCTATGAGCCGGCTTTCCTAGGTGGTTTACTGTAACTGCTTTCTCACATTTCAAGTCGTCATAAAGAATTCTTGTGATATAATGCCACAGCTTGGGGATAACCTGTTTCTTCCTTTAAACCCATTTTTCCAATTTTAAAAGACCTTAAATCACCTTCTTCATAAATATGGGTGCAGAGATAGTTTCTATTTTGAAATAATCAACATAAATCCTGTTGAAACGAAGAAAAGATATTACTTTATCCAAAGCCTAACATAAAGCTACAATTAAAATATTAAAGCTGCTGTTGATAGATGGCAAGATACCATTTCCGGGTTACCTTTATTTTAGTCTCGCATTAGGTCACTGGATATATTACTATTATTATATTTGTCTAATAAGAGGAAATTAATATGAGATGAATAATAATAGTGGTATTCATTCCAACGATAATGCTATAACAAAGGAGCGAAACAGCGTGATAGTTTTTATGAAGTTAAGTTTCCTTGTACTGTTGTCTGTTTATTGAAGGAGAGAGGGCGAGTCCAGAAGTAAACAATGGGCGCGTGCCTGCAGTGCTCAAAAGAACATGCAGAGATCGTCGAAAGTGAATGTTATTCGTCTCTCATTTAAACAAACGCTATATCGTGAGACATTCCTTTCAGCATCGCAAGAGGTAATAGGTGCATACGAACAATACAATTATATCACTGTCTGATATATTTCTTACTCTATTTGCGAAGAGCAACATCATGCCTACTGCGACATATTTCTTTACCCGCCCTCTGTACCCAGGGGACACGTGCCAGACATTAAGTTCTCTGCATCAGTAGCTTGAAATCACGGTCCAGGTAACTCTAATTGTAACAATTGAAGAAGAATTTAATCTAACATCTCACTCAGTGGAATATTTAAATGGATAGAGAAACTGAACCGTCCATATGTGCATGTTGGTTTCCTTTGGTACTTCTGTAGTGATTTAAATACCGCGCAAAGTTGGACAAAGTATCAAATGAAATATTTAGCTTCGAATACAGATATATTAGCTACAATTAAACGATGATATCTAGGGCCTTCAGTTTTGTTCTCAGTGACTATACTTGTGTTAGCTTTCGTAGAAACTCTATATCCCCCTTTGGTCTGGCGGTTATGCGGGTCAGTATTTCGACGGGATGGAGAGGGTAAGTCCCTCTACTTCAATAGTAACTATGTTGGGAACAGCTGTAGACCGTTCGTGGTTTGAATACCACATTAAAGTGCAAGTTGGTCTGGTCATCCCCTTCCCATAATTGCCAGTAGTGCAGCGAACAATCCGAATGAAAGAACCATTACAATGAACGGAAGAGTTATAATTCAGTGATTTAGATAAACCGATTCTCATCTTTTGTAAACGATGTTAACTAGAAGCTGGTGTTCCTCCATTATTCGTGGTTAGCTTGCTAAGAGTTTGGGGTGGAAATTTGTGGGTTAGAATACAGCTGAATTAACTTAGTATCTTTAAATTATCCAATATATCATAATTACTTTCTCTACCACGTATACTGTTGTGCATAAAATGTGGCCCATAATGAAACTGGAGTGTTTATGTTGGTAATGACAGAATCTAGCCTAGTATAACCATCTCTGTTTTTCGAGCATAATTCTAGCCACTGGATTGGCAGGGTACTTTACCTCCCCCAAAGTACGACAGAACTTCCGAAGGGCAATATTACAATTTAAACCTTATATTTTTATGCTACACTGCCGTTTTCTTAATGTCGTTTAATAGTGCCAACAACTTTAATCCCGTCTCCATGGCACTGATAAAAGCTCCTATATATGTAAATATCGTAGCTGTCGTTCAGTTTAACCAGGCACGCAAATAATTCTTCACCACTTCCTCTAGAAAGCCGAATTACTTGTAATAGGTTTAGCCTGTCCTTCTGTACCAATCCTAACGAAACTCTTTCATAGACGTGGTATCCTAACCATCCCTCTATTTCGCATAGATTATAAACATTGTTCATTGGTTAACTTGCTCTTTTCTGTATTGTTTTTCAGGCCAGTCATATAGACAAATGATACCCGCTGGGTGGAGTAAAAATTTTTTTAGCTGAAGGAGGAAACTTTACGCAGTGAAAAACATTATGGCGATCTAGATGAAAGGGTCCATTTATGCACGACACTGTACCTACTAAGTAGAAGAAGTATTATTGCATTCCAAACCAAAATACTATATACGATTTCACCAGAAATATACCGGAATCCAAAAACGTATATGTGAAAGTGTGCTTTTGAACAGCGTAACCCAAAAACAAAACGTCGGATACTTACCGAACTTGATATCTAGGCTGTGTCTTCCAAAGATACGACAGGTGGATTTTCAAGAAAATTATTTCACTGCAAACTACACTTTATATGGAAATAGATTTGTTATTTTTTATCCCTTCGAAATGCACCCTAAATATTTCGGAATGGAAAGTGCTATTGATGTGCAGTTTTCACAGCATTGATTGGTAGTCAGGGTCTCGTACATTTAGCCTATAAATAGATTTTAATAATGCTGGAAAAGTGTATTTTTTAGCAAACATACAATTTTTTAAATGGAACAATGCCTGGTAAAGCCAGTTATCGAGACCCAGGGGAGAAAACAATAATAATAATAATAATAATAATAATAATAATAATAATAATAATATAATACGATCAAAACCGTAAATAGACTACTAAACGAGGAGACAATATTAATATAAAGAAAAAAAGAACACAATCAAACATAACGACAAGTAAGAGAATCATATAAAAAACAGCTCTCTAAATTGATACTAGGAATGGTTTTTGTTGAACAACGCAGAAAAACGATTTTTGTTTCCTCGAAAGGAAGGCAGATGGCACATACCTGCTATCGGCGCCAAGAAGTCTACCGGAAGTTTCGCCTTTGTACTTTGTCTCGGACGCGAAGTTAACAATGGCCTCAAAGCTTAGCATACGTGTTCTATCTCCGATCTAAGAATTTTAAAAACCTAAAATAAGTTGTAAGAAGCAGAACGTGAAAGTTTTCAAAGTGGGGATAGACAATAATAAAATCATGAAACAATAGAAGATCGCATCTACCTCAC
Organism: Deroplatys truncata; assembly: GCA_030765065.1. Lineage (NCBI taxonomy): Eukaryota > Metazoa > Arthropoda > Insecta > Mantodea > Mantidae > Deroplatys > Deroplatys truncata. The sequence continues at coordinate 122,522,989 of CM060977.1, read as the reverse complement.
ATGATACGTTTGAACTTAAAACTGAACAAAACATAAGAAGGGTGGGGGAAAATTCTAAGGTTGGCGAAAGCCGTGAAAAAAGAAAAGAAACTCAGAGCGAATAGTGGGGTAAAAACTAACTACGAGGACGGTTGATGAAACAAAAAAGAAGAAAATAGGGAAAGTGTGAAGTGTGAAAATTAAGTGTCGAAGTCTAGGCAATTCGAGGGCTAGTTGGAGGAACATAAGTAGCGACTTCGCGAAAGTTATGACCATAATAACAGTGATTTTGACGACGAAGGTTGCGGGTCGACCAGATAGGAATCTTCCTAACAAAATAAAGAAATAATAACTCAATCTTCGCCGACAGCATTATCAATATTATCAAGGCAGTGTCACCACCCCTGAAAACCAGAACCTCAGCTCTACCAGAACAAATTCCTAATCCCTGCCATTCAACACTCGAACCCGGCACTTCGAGTCTCCTCGAAGCAGCAGCAACACAGATGCGGCAAAGGTCAGCGTCGCTAGTTACATCAACATGTATTTCTGTTGAAATTTCCATATCGAATTTTTGGGTGGAATGCAATGTTACCTCGACTTACTATACATAGTAGAGAAAGTAATAAAACTCTTGTAACAATAGATTGCAGGAGAGATGTGTAAACGGTAGTTATAGAGAAACTCGTGTGAATGTAACACATAAGACATATATATGTATATTTCATACAACAATACGCAGTGAACATTTTACTAGATTTTGGAAGCAATAAAGTGAAAATCTATAGTTCTGGGAGCATGTATATTTTAAGAATTACATTGAACCAGTTATATAGTTTTACAATTTGTACATTAATGAATTTCTATGACTTGTTTTTTTAAATCGATATTTAATCATGTTGCACATAGTTTAGTTTTAATTTTAATACTTTAAGTACAACTTTTTTGTGGTACAAAATAAATTACACTTACGTTAATAATAAACATGTATGCAATTGGTAATGAATAACTCAGTTTGATATATATATATTTTTAAAATACATATTTAGATTTTCGTGTTTATCATCCATTAAATATTTTGATACGTAAAGGTAATATTCTTAAATAATAAAATGTTCTGGGACTTCCATAGCTATTTCGCAAATTTGCTACAGAAGGGCTTATTTTTCTGTGCACCTTTTGTTAATAGCGATAAATAAGTACTCTCCAGAAATAGTTTCACAGATAAATTGAGCGACAGTTTATTGCAGAGGAACTAGTTGTCTGTGTAATCCTAGATTATGCTAAGTATTTGCATGGATTAATGTGAAATAATACAACAGACATAATATGTTTTGGAAAGCGTACTGCTTAATAGATGGGGAAATTCAAACATCAGCAGGAAATATTGAAAAGTGGCTAATGTCTCAAAAATGTTGTTAGAAAAACCTGCACATTTTAAATAGCCTTACATTTTTCTAGTAACCTTTTATCTGTTGTTTATGTGTTATAATCAGTTAAAATACAACGATAATGAGGAATTTGTAGATTTTTACAAAAAAATCTAGATGCATATTTTATTAGTTATTTCAGTCAAATGAAACCCATAAAACATATTAAACAAAATCGTTAGGGCCATTAAAAGAAGTTCTCATATAAACACCTAACAGCTTTTGTGTGTGTGTAGAGATGGTTTATAAAAATTCTCACCATGCGAAGGTCGCGATTTGGAATTATAGCAGTTTAATTTCTTTATGAAGGCATACACATTTTGGAGTTCCGTTGATGAGTAACACACGTTTTGCAAAATGAAGAACGAATTCAAATCCTGAATTGCAGGAGGTTTCTGTAGGCAAGAAAAGATGGAAAACGGAAAACAAGGAGGTTTACGTTCTGAAGTTGACACAGAACTAGAGTGGTACACTGCCGTTTGTGAAAATTGCAATACCAAGAAGGAAACAATGACTTAAACTTTTCAAATCTATACATGACTTTTGAGCCCTAATATTCAGTATTTGGTGTGGCCTCCATGCGCTGCAATTAGAGCTGCTATACCCGTGACATTGAATCAAAAAGGTTAATTTCCTGAGGGATTTCATTCCAAGAAGTTTGTATTGGAGCCCACAAATCCGTGAAACTGGTTACTGGAGGACCGTGACGCACCAGGGGCCGACCAACCTTATCCCAGTCATGTTCGATGAGCGACATGTCAGGCGAACGTGCAGGCCAGGGAAGCAATGGTACCCGTCGCTCTTCGAAGAAGGCTTGTACATTCCTCGCAATATGTGGCCGGGAATTGTCCTGTTGAAATGTGACCTGTGGTGATGCCTGAAGCAGGAGGAGTACCTCAGGCTCTACAACCACCGTTAGGTACCTGTTGCTGTTCAAAGAGCCCTCAATTCGTAGGAGGCAAGATCGGTTGTTGTAAACAATGGCGCCCCAAACCATCACACCTGATGTTTGTCTGCTATGCCGCTCAACAATGCAGCCCTCCAGGTTGCGTTCGCCAGGGAACCGCCGGACAGGTATGCGGCCATCACTGTAGCACACGTTGAAGCGGAACTCGTCCGAAAACTCTACATTTTGCCACTAAGCACTCCAGTGACGGTGTTCACGTGCCCATTGCAGTCGGAGGAGCTTGTGGTTTCTGGACAATGAAAGCCGATGTAATGACATGCATGCAACCAGTCCAAACATGCATGCAACCAGTCCAACCTGCAGCAGACGGCGACGAACCGTTGATGCAGGCAAGTTCACACCTGTTGATGTGCTCCAGCGTCGAGCCAACAGTGTGGATGAAGTTGTACGGTCCGTTATGGCCACGCGGACAAGATGACGGTCATCCCGTGCTGTGATCATGTTCCGTGGACCAGTACCCGCTCTTCGCTGCGTACGACCTTCATCTATCCACTGCTCCTACACACGCATCATTGTCGTAGCGGCATGCCCTGTAATAGGCGAAATGTCACGGTATTACAAACCCGCTTCCCGGAGATCATTTTGCCTCGTTCGAACTTTCACATGCCGATATGGCTCCCTTTGACGTCGACGAGGCATACTAGCACTTTCTTTATTGTTTCCACCTTGTTTGACAGCTCTGCACTTACTACACTAGGCGCAACACTGACCTTGTCGGACCGACACGTGAGGGCTCTGCTCGCCTACGTGTTCCCCATCTCTCTGCAAACCTAATCACTTATTGCTTGCACACTGTTCACTTCCACCAAGTTTGGGGTTATTCGGGAAATTCTTTCTTGGTGTTGCAATTTTCACAAACGGAAGTGTATATTGGCATATGTGTGAAAATTGCATTTGCACTTATTAATAACCAAAAATATTTGAACCATCTTCATCTCGGATTTCAGGTAACGCAATGCTGCCAATTCAACAGCTATAACTAACACGATGCCGTAGTAAGATACTATAATTTAGGAGGCTTTCAGCCAATAGATACTTTATTTAATTTATAACTATTTCTTACTGGTGCTATTGGTGGTAGCTGTTACTGAGATAATTAGTTGTCTTTGTTTATATTTATAAAAATCAAACTTTTATCTTTACAATGAAAATGTAATGCTTTGTTTTAACATTTTATTTATTACAATGTGAAGATATACTGCATGTATTATGTTTCTAACTCCATTGTGTTTTTCTTAATCAATCTCTACCGGACGAGATGGCTCCACGGTAGCGCGCGAGGCTCGCATTAGGAAGTCCCGGGTTTCAATTCCCATCAAACGCCTACTCTGACCTAGGGTATTTCGTGGTTTTCCCTGAGCTGTACGTGGTTTCTTATCTCCCTTTTTATCATTTCCCTTTCATATAGGGCTGCTTTGTCGACGGGTGTTCATTGCCCTCTGTAGGCAGCTCCAGCAGTGGGACGGGTCTCCGAGGCTGGAACTGTTAGGACATCCTGAAGTCTGTGTGGATTGTTTTAATGCGTCCTGTAGCCTCCTGTGGTTTCATCACTTCATCCCTTCCTCCTGGGGGATGGTAACCAATGTATATATATGAAGGTCGCAGTGCTTGGTTTGTATGCGAATAGCTATAACCTATATCTAATCAAATATCTACGAAAGATCCATACATTCTTAACAATTAGTCATATTGGAGTAATATTAACATCAATGATGGTTGATGCCGTAACTAAAGTGGGTGTTTGAAAATAATAAAGACGATAATAGGAATTCAGTATTTCAAGAAGGATTTGAAGCCGGATACGTGGATTACGAAGACGCAGATATTGAAGAAAAGATTTGTAGTGAACAAAGCAGCGTCTGGGCGGGTTTTTCTCCGGGTTCTCTAGTTTTCCTCGCGACGTATATTCCACCGGTGCTCCATCATCATCTTTCCTATCCTATCATTCATCTCGCATTAACTTCTCCACTCTCATCCCGGGCGTGTGACTGATCACTTACCCTGATCTCCTCTCTCTGAACCGTAGGCCTTCTTTCCCCCCTCCGTCAGGTGTCTGCTCCGAGACGTTGTCTTACGTCCTAGGGAGTTTAAGTCCTCGATTCGGGTGGGCGTTACGGAGGGAAGGCTCTGGCCTGATTAGCGTGTTTCCGCCTTGTAGTTTAGATATTTAAGAGGCATGGAAAGTGGGATTGTATTTTACTTCTCGCCTTAGTGTATATCGTATGTTTTTACACTCACAAATATACATTATTAGATATAGATACGTTTCCTTGTAAATGAATTCCTGTTTTGGAATTCTAAGTTTCTTTCTGTTTGAATAACATTGGGAATACGTAGAAAATGCAGGATTATGGAAAAACGAAACTGTAATGCGTGGGGCCCAACAACCTATAGTTCATTGGTGTACTTAAACATACGGTAATAGGGATTACAATAAATAATATTTATTTTTATTGTTATTGGAATATAATTTGAAGGCGGATTTAATTGTAATTTTACAAAGATTAAATTATTAGTAGCTATGTAATATGCTCATCAAGGCAATCCCAATCCCCGGGACCGCATGTGGGATTTTTGGTGGACGATGCGGCGTCTGGGCGGGTTTTCTCCGAACTGTCCGGTTTCTTCCGCCATGTTTCATTCCACTGGTGCTCCATTATCACCTTAGCTATCCCATCTCTCATCCGCATCTATCATCCATTTCATGGCTCTCATCCCGGGCGTGTGGTTGATCACCAACCCTGGTCTCTCACTCTCTGATCGTGGGCGTCTGCTCCGAGCGTTGTGATACGACCTGGGGAGTGTGAGTCCTCGGTTTCAGTGTGTGGGTTGTGTACTGGCTAATGAATTTATCCTCTGAGAAGTTTAATTAATATGGGGATATACGATGTTTGATATTTATGCATGTTACTTTTGAGTTCTTTGCTTCTTTAATATCTCTAGTAATTGTGCCTCGGCTGCATCAGTCCTAGTTGGTCGAGCAGCGTGGTACGGGTAAGGAAAGTTTATTTTTAGTAACATAGAAATAATAAAATCGACGGTTCAATTTCATAAAATCACCTTTCACTTTTATTAATATAATCACCTTGCACTCAGCACTAAACAAACACTATTTCACATATAAATACACGTAGTTGAAACTGTAAACTAATTACGAATTATGCAGATGCCTTAGTTTTCAATGTGTGCAGTCATCCCTTGAATTTTCTAAGTTCGCTAACTAACTACATATTCATAACAATGATGTAGTTATGTTGTGTATTTTCATGCTGTAGTGTTATTATCAATCAAACTACATTTTCGGTGGAACTTAATTATTCTCATTTCACTACTTTAACTAGCAAGGTATTACACATCTACCCCATAAGAGCTCTCCACTACAACTAAACTAAGTTTGCTTGGGTACGCCCTTCCTGGCGTCATATACTTAAAATTTTAAATCCCCTACCATTTCACCCTCATTGGTTACTTAGCTACTGACTGAACACTGTTTTTCTGTCTATTATTGGGTTTTAACTTACACGTGACTGTTTAAGAAATTATTACATTAGCAACGTTCTTTGCTGTTGACTTTTAAAGCACTTTCTCGGAACATCTTCACTATTGTACTCCAACACCAAAATTAACGCTATTGTTACTTCCCCTAGAGTTTGCTTTTTATGGCTGTGACTTCTGCGGTATACTCGTGTTGGGAGCATAACTCGCAGTATGTCCGATATATTAATATATGAATTAATGTATGAATTATGGTGATTATCTTGTGTTTTGTTTGTTACTCTTCAAGTGTTATTTTTACTTTCTCTACTACGTATAAGTAAGTAAGGGAAGTATTGTATTCCACCCAAAAATTCGATACCGAGATTTCACCGGAAATATATATTTTGAGATCCCCTGAATCCAAAAATAGCATTTTTGGAAACATGTCCATGAGTGTGTGTGTCTGTCTGTGTGTCTGTCTGTGTGTGTGTCTGTCTGTGTGTCTGTCTGTCTATGTGTCTGACTGTGAACAGCATAACTCAGAAACGAACAGTCAGATAAACACCAAACTTGATATTTAGGTTTAGTATCTTCCAGAGATGCGACATGAAGGTTTCCAAGAAAATCCCTCCACTCCAGATTACCCTTTACATGGAACATTTTTCGAAAATTTTAATTTTCTCAAAAATGGCTATAACGATTTTGATTAAAATATCATATGTTTAAGATATTTTCATGACAAATAAAATGTATATCTTGAATTTTCAGGGAATGTCTCCAAAAGTATTCTTCATTGTGAACGACTTTTGCATAACTGGTAAACCATAAGAGATAGACAAAAGTTTACTACACAAACAATGTAGATCGCGTTAAAATACACCATTTATGTCATATATATTTTTTTTGTTGAGTGAACCATTTTCGAGATTGCTTGTTAGTCCCTTAAATTTTTCAATACGTTTCTCAAATGGGAATTCGTTATTCATTTTTTTGTCTTGGATATGCAAAGAGTATTAATCTGTGGTAAAGAGAATTGTGCTGCACATAGCAACCAGCTATTAAGAGTAATGTCTATATTTAAAGGCTACTGTACTTCTATATTACCCTTGTAAATATATATTCCTCTTACATCTACAAGAAAATTAGCTATAAGATAGAGTCTCGATTAACATGAAGTAGATGGAGAATAAGCGTTTGTAAAAATAGTTTGTACAAGAGTAGAGAAAGGCATGTGAGTGTAACACATCAGTTTTTTTATTTCTTGTCACGGCTGTTGTTGTTTGGGTTTTGGTTGAGCTTGTTTAACTTTACAGGATGTGGTACGGGAAGGAATGTAAGAAGTAACAACTCTAACAAAAGATTAAATCCCGGGAAGAACACAATGCTTTAATGGCACACGCATTTTCTGGTTTAGCACGAAGCTACACAGTTACTTTAGCTAGTTGGAGCTGTAGAACGGTCGCTTGGCAATCAAGTATTTTTGTAAGTGATGTAGAAATAATGGTAGTATTTATCACACGTTTCCTAAAAATATAATTTATTTCCCTTCTCATTTCTTTAGCTTTTAAATTGATAACATTTCAACGTTTCCACTACAAAATGAGAAGTAAACAATAACGCCTGCTTCTAAGAGCTTACATGTATGTTATTCACATCGCAGCACTTTATACGCAACCACCTTGGCTGATGGGGATGCTATAACTAACTTTGCTGCACTTAAACATTTTAAACATATTCTTTCTTAAAATCTCATTGGCTGTCTTCGTTCAGCTTGGAACCTTCTAGAAAGCTAACAGGCTATTTTTCGTTGTTTCCAAACACGTGACCTCTCTACAAAAATATGTTGTGTTCGCTTGCCGCATTTTCCCTTGTAAAAGACTCAAGGTCTTGCTTTTTTGACTTAACCTTACAAGTCCTTTTTGCCTGGGCCCATATTCTAATAAAAACATGTTCGTCAGCTTTGAACAAGGGTTCCACAGCTCCAGCTAAACTCTTAAATATACATAAAACTTATGCTTATTAATATTATTTTACATTATAATTTACATTATTATATACATGCTACATATAACCATAGTTACTGTCTCACTTCATAAAAACTGTTGCCTCCTAGCATCTTACAGCTCCAATTTTTATACAGGTAAATACATTGCACAAAAACATGTTACCACTATTTCCAAGAATATGTGGTATACACTATCTTTTAGATACATAACTACATCGATTATTTATCAGCGGTAGGCGGGCTACTATTTTATTACATTAATGTAAATATTATCATCATGATAAATGCTCAGGCCCGAAACACAGGCCCATGTGGGCGTTTAGGAGAGTAGGCTTCGGTCCAATTGGGCTGTTTCCGCCTTGTAGTTATGTAATATGCACGCATTACTTGTAGAACCCTAAAACATCAAATAATTAAACCAAAAGAGTTAAGGTTACTGTATGCAATACACGTAATTTCACCATCCAGGTATTTCAAACATTTCTTATTTTCTGACGTAATGTACGGCCAAATTCCCACTACTAAGCTCATAATCTAAATTTTTGTTTGCTCGTTGAAGTGGAACTTAATTTAGGGCTTAAATACGAACAAAGCCGTGCACATAAACTCACAATGGAGGCTCCATAATTATCAAAAGCTTCTAGACGGACTGCACATAATTTATAGCAGTTAGGGGCACAGAATGGTATAAATGGTAAAATTATGTAACCACTGTTCTGATATTTTATCATAGGCTTTTCCGCGCTTCTTAAACTGCTCTTCCCCTTTAAGAGCCGCCCTGACTACAAATGTTGGTGTTTATCTGCAATTTTAGCATGCATCTACGCACCCACTCACCCAAATACACACACACACACACACACACACACACACACACACACACGAATCTTTCTCCGATTATTACTTTCTCTAATGTGTATTTGAAGGAAACATTACATTCCACTAAAAAATTCCGTACTGAGATTTCACCCAAAATATGTTTTGAGGTCCCCCGAACTTATAAAAGGCATTTTAGAATAAGGTTCGCGTTTGTGTTTGTGATGTGAAGGGCATAAATAAAAAATGAAGCGACAACTAGAAATTGACATTTAAGTCCAGGATTTTTAAAAAATGCGACATGAAGGTTTTGAAAAAAATTTCTCCTCCCAAAACTACTGTTTAAATGGAAAAGTTTTCGTTATTTTTTATTTTCTCGAAAATGGCTCTAACAAAATGACTTTAGTCAAAATAGTATATGTTTAAGATATTTACATGATAAATAAAATGCATATATTGTATCTTCTGGGAAGAGCCCGGGAAGACCTTTTCGTTCTGAATGATATTGCATAATTGGAAAATTGTAACAGATACTCGTGAACAAAAAACAATCAAGATTTAAATAATAAAATAAGTAAATTTCATAATAATTGCAAAATATTAGTAAGAATGCTAAAAAGAAGAACAAGAAAAGAAACTAGCTTAAAATGTTATAATTTAGTGGCGATTCCAACTAGAATATATAGTTGTGAGACATTGACTACAAAGAAAAAAAGAATGGGATGAAAAAATCACTGGAAATGAAACAGTTCCTAGCTATCAAAGCATGTACTATAACGGATAAAATAAAAAATAAAGAAATCAGAGAGGAAATAGGTATTAATCCTATAAATGACCAAATAAAACTATATAGAGAAAGACGGAAAAAACTATGCAGAGGATGGAAAAAATCCAACATCCCAAAATGACATATGAATACCAACCATATGGAAAACGGAGTATTGGAAGACCGATGAGAAGATGGAAAGAGACCAGAACAGGTGGTATCTCCTAATCCATGAAAGGATGAACGTTACTATTATTATTATTATTATTATTATTATTATTATTATTATTATTATGAACCAATTAACCACTTCCGAGATATTTTTCGTTGTTATTTTGAATTTCAAATACTTTATACTTTTCTCAACTGCAAATCACTATTACCTTTTTCTTTCCTTTTTGTGATCATGCAAAGAGAACAGAATTTCAAGGCCATCATAATAATGATCGGTTTTTGAGAAGAGTTGACTATCGCTTTAGCTTAATGTATTTTTCTTATACCTACAACGAAATGTATAAATGAATAATCAAGGTTTATCTGTATTAACAAGAAGTGGGTAGAAGAATAAGCTTTTATAAAAACAGTTTTAGAAGTGTGGGTAGAAAAATTGATGTGATTGCAACACATAGAATTTCTTTCACAGAACCTCAAAATGCATATTTCCAATGAAATCTTGACACGTCAGCTACCTATCATAGGTAAGCGGCAGAGAAGCTAAAATTTAATTATTGCAAACTAAAACTTGAAGTCAAAAGAAAAGGGAAACAAAAGTAATGTAAAGAGGAAAAGAGACGGTACAAGACTCGCATAACGAGATACATCATTTCGTGTATATTCGCAATGAGTGGAAATACTAATTAACTCGCATTGTCTTTGGCACACAGCTTTCCGGATGGATGTAGTTCCTGATTCCCACAGGAAGTTAAAACATAACCAACATGTTTAAATGACACAAAATCTGTTTCTTTTGTCCCAAATTTCATTTTGTATAAATGAATGGCCTTACCCTGCAGATTAATCTTTCTGAAAATAAAAATCTGACATTCCTTACCAACATATTCACATATAATACAACGGGTCTTTAGATTCATTCGGCCTTTCCCGCCAGTCGGTTTAAATGAATGACGTCATTAGTTCAGCGAACTTGTCTCAAGGGGGAGGTGCGAAATTGAACCTCGGACTACTTGCGTTTCCGATTTCGTAAACAGGATGATGTGCTGCGGCGGTGCAAAATTTGTTTTTCACTAGGACATTTTATGCGTTTTTTGCACACGAGATGGAGGTGACCACCGGTCACATGATTTGCATGGTTGAGTGCTAAGTCGAGACACTACGCTACAAAAACCGTCCAAATCAACATACATGCTGAGATTGCAAGTTTACGAGACGCAAGCGAAAGAAGTTCCAAATGTAAATACTAGAAAGGTAACATGCAAGCTCCATTTCACTAAGATGACATCCACCCGTTCCAATCATCTTTCGCTAGTCTTCTGTCAGAGGTACTGGTGATAATCTCGCTTCAACCTGTTGACGGCATGCGCAGACAACTGGCGGCAACGGCCGAATAAATCTAAAAGACCCGTATTATTAATACAAAAAAATTATCCTTCTAGGAGTTCAAATGTTCATTCGTGGCAACAAGCTATTGCAAAAGAAAGAAAAGAAAATGGAAAAAAAGCAAGAACTGCAAAGTTTCAAGCATGTCTTTTAGGTTATGCTTAGCATGGAATAGTCCATCAAGGAATATTTCAAAAACTGCAAACGGTTTGAAAAAGTTTGTCACAAATGGTATACTTTAATGTCTTTAAATTTTTTTCTGGAATACGTTTTAATCTATCTTTTAAGGTTTCCTTGCAATTCAAAAGTATACAATTTCAATCAAATAGAAGGGACAGGCTATTCACAAAATATTCAAAGTATATGTTTTATATCTCAAATCAGTATGAACTCATAACAGAATAATTAACTTCTTACGAGAACTTTTTGAGAAAATAAGACAAATTTTTCTATTTAAAGGGTAATTTGGCGTGGTAGAATTTTTCTGAAGGTCTTCATGATGCAACCTTGGAAGTAGCTGAACTTAAATACTATGATTTTTATTTGGACTAGCCTCACGGATACGCGCGTGCGCGGGCAACCTTTTTCTAAAAAAGCCTTCTTTGAAGGATTCAGCGGGCCTCAGAACTTGTATACGAGGAGTTAAATTTTGAAGTGGAGTGGTATACCTTCTCTACTTATTAGAGGTAAGTAATGTCGACCAAGGTGCCGCCATGGTAACATGTGCGACTTGCATTCGTTAGGTCCTGTATTCGATTCCCGGCTATCGTCCACTCTGACGCATGATTTGTTTGTTTTCCCGGGGGCGACAGGCGAATGCTGGAGGGGTTCCTTCCCTACTACGATATCCTTTCCATCATTTAGCTTTCCTTCCATTTCCTTCTCATATTTCAGATGTGCTTCTAGGTATCGTGGCGTATGGCGGCGCCGAAAAGATGGCGCGGATGCATGTTCAATAGAAAGGTATCCCCGTGTACACCAGAGGGCTGCTGAGTGATGGGTTGTTCATCGCTCTCTCTCGGCGGCTCCAGTAGTGGAACGGGTCTGCGGGCTTGGAAATGTTAGGGACCTTCGTGCGTCTCTGTGACCTGCCTGCCTACGACCTGTAACCTCCTGTGTTCATTTACTTCATCCTTTCCTCCTAGGAGGTGGTAACCGCAATAGACCTTTGCAGGTGCAGCGTGCGAGGTATCGCCTCCATTGAACCAATTATATTATACCTATAGCCAAGTAATAAAGAAAATAAAAACTGGGCTTTTTAAATTTTTATGCGTTTTTGTGTGTATGCGTGTCTAATAACTATGGAAACAAGGTGATAGTTATCTATGGGTGACGGAAGCCCAGGATAGGGTAGCTGTGTTTAATGCCCGTTATTACTGCATACGGCACCACAGGTGGTGAACACTGATGATTAAGGCTTGGAGTTTGCGATCCGGTATGCTAAGTGACAGTATTCAATGTCAACAAACACCTCCTACAGAGGTAGTGTCACTACAATTGTGTTAGCTTATGTTATATCCGCAGCCACAGTTGACCTCAGGTGAAGCATGAAATGAAATTATAACTGAGAAAGGAAATTTGGAAGGAAATCTTCCAGTCCTATGTTAGGTTAAATCTCGGGCATTTGCCAGTTATGAGGACTGAGGAAAACCTGGAAAAATTTCAGCCACAGAGAAGGGTTCTGGTGGGATTGAACCACAGACCTCCTGTTCACGAGTCCCAGCCTTAGTGACTCAGTGGCGCCGCAGTAACGTGTGCGACTGACATTCGGGAGGCCACGCCACCCCCCGGCGACCGCCTACGCTGACTCATGGGATTTTCGAGGCTTCTCAGCGTCTGCAGGGGAATACTGGGGCGGTTCATCTTCTACCACGACTTTCCTGTCCCTCATTTCCTGTACCCATTACCTTCCTTGTCACCTGTTTCAGGGGTGTAGGACCAGGCAACGGTTTTCGGCGGGTTGCGGCTGGGCGGTGGCTGTGCATTTTGTAGAGGTTTCTTCCCTGGCGTCGTTTTGGGATTATGCAGTTAGGACCCGCCTCCGGGTGCTCTCGGGGTGGGCTCCTTCGAGGGACCCCCGGTGGTTAGGGGTTTGTGGGTCGGGCCGAGCGGCGTTGAATGTATTCCATCTGGAAATAACGCCCGCTATCATCCGAATCTGGTCTCCCTTCAGGTCTCTCCCCTCATCCCTCCTTCCTAGAGATTGTGTTGGAAGCAAAAAGGGCCGTTATGCCCTACTTACGGTACTCTGCTCCGGTTCCGGAGCCTCTCCGTGATACGTGCCTTTACCTTTACGTAATCCTACACAAAAATGTGATGTAGTAATTCCTAGACTGACGAACCAAATGCTGTACAATGAAAATAGTCAATCAGAATTCTCCTTGTTCGTTCAGAACTATGAATTTTTATAAAGGAATGTAGTGAATGCTTGATTCAACAGGTCAGCAGCATATGCTAATGTCATGCTTGTGTGGCACCACCCTTCTAGATTTGTGAAACATGACGGACAAAGGCTGGTGAAGACGCTGTTGCTTTAGGGCGAAAACAAAAGAACACAGAGAAAGAGGCCAGGGAAGAAGATAACGTGAGATACCTAACTCAGCAGGACTTCATGTGTGGATCCCCCAACACCACCTCAATACTCTCTTGGGAGTCTATACTGTGACGGCGCGCTTGCTTTTTCCTCTCAAAAACTGATGCGGTTACAAATATACAGCTGATCTGTATGTTGCGTTTCTCGTCTAATAAGAAAATAAAACCGAAAACACTCCTGAGCCGCGGCTACACGTTTTGTAAGGATCAACTTTAGGAAATATTTATTTTCTTAAAATGGCTGCAATGATTTTGATTAAAATATCATATCCTTAAAATGCTTCCATGATAAATAATATGTGTATCCTTAATTTTCTGTAACTGGCATGTGGAATCCACTGTGATATCATAAAAGATAGACCTGCACTTATTACAAATCTGATGTGTTACATTCTCATGACTTTCTCTAGCCTCTATCGTTTATTAGTGGTTATAAAAATCATTCTTCGAAAGCCTATTTTTCTATGTACTTAATATTAATTGTGACAAATCTTTGCAGAAGCAGCTAAATTTTGTTATAGATACAAAGAGAACAGTTATTGCCAAATGTTTTAAGAACTAGACGCAATATAAAATTAAATAGTCTTTTCATGACATTGCGAGAAACAACTGAATGTTGAAAGAACTTTAAAATAGCATATGCCACAAAAATTTATTTGAAATAAAATGTGTGATTTAAAGAGAGATTTTTTGTATAAAGTGTTTTCGTCTATCGCTTAACGTTTACCAGTTATACAAGATTATATGAAATTCCTTCCGAATGAACAGAACTACATAGACTATTGCCAGAAAATTCAAGATATGTATTTTACTTGACGTGTTAACATCTTTAATATATGGTATTTTAATCAAAATCGTTAGCCATTTTATGAAATAAAAACATTCGCAAAATTTCCCATGTAAAGGCTGGTTGGACTGGGGGATTTTTTGAAAATCTTCGTGTAGCATCTTTGGAAGATGCTGAACTTGTATATCGACTTTCTGTTTTTGGGTTGTGCTACTTTAGCAAATAGAGGTATAAGACAAGGTTGCAGTTTAGCACCAACTCTTTTTACTATATATATTTACAGCGCCACAAGAGCTTGGAATGTAGAAGGCAAACAACTCGATTGGAAGATAAATCTTAGTGTTATTATATACAGACGACCTATGTATTAGGTTGTCTCATAAGTAATGTCGGTTTTTAAGTTTGGTGTTTTATAAGATAGAATTGGATTTCTTTGGTTCGCCAATGATATTTACAGGATGCCATGGCTAGTAATGAGTATATTGCGAGAATGTGTCAGTCGTCAATTGTTAATATGCAACCACTAAATGGAAGTAACAAAGTTTGAGAAGAATCCTTCTAAAGCATTACTGGAATCAAGATTATAAAGCTGCTACCGCGGTTCCAAAAGTATGTGAAGTGGAAGGAGTGAGCGTGTGGCACAACGATGGTTTAACGTTTCAACACTGGAGAAGAAAACACTAAAGATTCACGACGTACTGGAAGACCTAAATTATGGGATATCGAGAATACACGCACAGTTTTGGAAGAAAATCCGCACAAAGGTACTCTTAGGCTGTCAGAAGAACTTCGTCCATCAAAAGATACCATACGTCGCCAGATTAAGACACTTGGAAATTCAAACAGAAGCTTTAGATCTGTACCTCATGAATTGACACCTCAACAGACTCAACATAGAAAGGATATCTGTCGTCAGCTTATCGGTAATCCCAGAATGATAGATTTATCAGGAAAATTGTCACATGTGATGAAAAATGGTTCTGTTGCTGCAACCCTGATGCCTCGAAACAGTGGGTCGGTCCCCGTCAACCTGCCAAAGAGATGTTAAAAATTTCAGTTCGGCCCCAAAGTAATGTGTGTCTGGTGGAATTTTGAAGGAGTGATTCACTGGAAGTTTATTCCAAATGGGCGTGCAGTCAACGTGGATCTTTGTTCTCAAAAACTGAAACAAATTAATGAAATTTTGAGACGAAGATACCCAGCGTTATTTAACCAAAATAGAGTTCTCTTACAGCAGGACAATGTAACACCCCGTGCTGCGATCAAATTTGACAAAAATTCAGGAATTGGAGGGAGTCGAACTGCTACCACACCCAGCATACAGACCTGATCTTGCATCTTCGGATTACCATCTGTTTCGATCTATGGCCCATTTCTTGCGTGAACGAAATTTCGAAAACTTTGAAGCTGTGGAAGTGGGTCTCACCAAATTCTTTGCACCAAAAACCAGAGACTTGTACCGTCGCGGGACAATAAACCTCGTTGAAAGATGGCTAAAGACCAAATAAACTGATTGTCTCCATTTTGAAGAGTAGTTTAATTTATTGTCAGAAAACGTTACAAGGGTTTTGCTTAAAACCCGTCATTACTTATGAAACACAGTCTATATAATAGAGAAAACAATAATCTTCGGAAGCTAAATATCGGTTAAACAAGATTTTGGAATAGTATGAACTGAAGATCTCAGTAAATAAAACCAAAATAATAGTATTCACAGGAAAAGAGCCTGTTAGAGCTAAAATAGTAGTAAACGATCAAATAATGGAGCAGGAGCAAAACTTTAATGATCGTGGATGTAATATAAGCAACAAATATGACAATGATATGCATAATAAGATTCACAAGTATCAAAACATGTGCGGAACTATGAGAAAAATTAAAAAAAAATTACAACAAAGTAAACACAACTTAAATTGTATAAGATCATGGCCGTCCCAGTAATACTCTATGGCAGTATGAAAGTTAGGTTAAAATAAGAGTCATATTCAGACAGCGGGGATGAGATTTTTAAGAGCAGTCAAAGGTGTAACAATTTGGGATAGACTAACTAATGAAGAAGTAAGAGAAGATTTAGAATTAGTCTTGTAGGAGGAATTATAAAAATTCATTAATAGAAATGGAAGACCTTAACAGGATGGGTACATGCAGGCTACCAAGCAATGTTATAAACGATAAACCAAAAGGGAGAAATCGATAGGAAGACCTATACTGAGATTGGAGGAAGACCGGAACAGGTCAACGGCCTAAACCATGAAAGGAAGGGAAGGAAGTAAAATTACTTTTGTTAATGATGTTCTAAAGCTGCAACCCCTACATAGCTCATATCCATAAGTAGCTCTAAAGGCACCCACAGCTTAACCTTTAAATGTTACTATTTGTAGCGGGAAACGGTTGTTGGGCGACATTTGTAGCCTTTCCCTATATAGCTAATTCTTGTTCTCAGGGTTATCGTGGGTGAGGCAAGTTAAAAATATAATGCTTTCCCTTAATAAATGTGGTTTATTAACAATTTAAATATTTATGGCTGGCTAGCTTTTCCCATTATACCAATCCCACTTTTTGAATAAGTTCTCTACTGCAGTTCTTTTGCATCGTCCTATTTGTATAGTATTTGCCTTGTGTTACGTGCATTTGAGTTCGTGTATTTGTGCGTGAGTGTGTTGTGTGAGCATTTATGATTGTGGTAACATGTTTAATGGATATGTAACAATGTCCAAAAACAGTGACAAAGGTAGCGATGTCAAACGAAAAACTGAGCGTACTCGGGAACCGAATAAAACTATATTTGGTAAAGGTATCTAAACTATAGAACAGCTTGTCATTTCCGTGGGGAATTCTAGGAGCTCTTCAGATGATGATGATGATGACGAAGACGGTGGCGGTGGCAACATTGTCCATCAAGCTAGCAGCAGCCACAACAACAGGGATGAAAGCTATTCGGAAATCAATGGCATTTTTCCATTACAATAAGCATCAATATTTCACAGGTATGTCTTTTCTGTTAACGCAGATCTTTACAGTGATATATTCTTGCATGTTGTATCCTCTGCACGTAGATTCATTATTTTACAATTGTCTTTGTATAAGAATATAAATAACACCCGCTCTGTAGCGCTCTGCAGGCGCAACCCAGGCGCCTTCAACACAGTTCTAAAACGCTCTCCACGTGGTCGCGATGAGAGGCAACGTCGCCTGTCTCTCTCTCTCTCTCTCTCTCCCCACGAAATGTCAATCACCTTCATGATTGGCGTCGAGTATAGTTAAATGGTTCCATAAAAGCTAATTATTAAATATTTTTTAGAATTATAACTTTCAAAAGTGGCTACTCTTATCATTTGTCATCGCAGCAAACCGTGTAATACACAAAATGCAAAACAGGGATGAGTCATGTGCATTTAATGTTTCAAGTGCAATCTGACATGTACTTGCCATGTTATAGGGATGTTTTCATTTTGAAAACTTTGAACCCAATAGTTAAAACGTAAAATGGCATGTAGGGTAAAGTGGGGTTAATTCGCTCACGGGGTTATTCCGCCTGAAATAAATGTTCCAACAGCGCACTAGTTTCGCATATGCTCAAAGGTTGTTTTGCCTTCAATATGTGCCTTTTTCTCATTGTCACCACATGTGTTGTTATTAGGGGTGTTTTGTGTTACATTAGCGAAAGGACGGAAGAAGATCTGGAGGTAAGCGAATTGCGATGGATTATTTCCGCAATTAAAGAATACAAATTAACAAATTAGAATGCACCATGCGCAATAATGCGAATTTTTAAACTCTTATTGTTACTCCCATAAGAACATAGGTATTACAGCGTTATTGTTATTCCTATAGAAATATAGGTATTACAGCTTGTCTATCAACAAATATTGCCGGTTTTTTCAGCACAGGCCTTATTTGTCGTGTTTTTCAAGATCTCTGCTATTGGGGCTATCTCTCCCAGTAAACACGGAGATGTTTCCGCTCAGTAAAATTGTTAGCTTAATTGATGTTTTAATGCGAAATATTAGAAAAGATGTTTTATTGGTTCGTTTCAGATGGTCCGTACATACAAAAGAAAAAACCAAACACTTCATGGTCCGAAGAAGATATGAATACAGCTATGAAAAGTGTTGTAGGCGGAAACGTAAGCATGATAGGAGCTGCTGCATTGTTTAAAATTACTTTTCTACACATAAAGACCGAGTAAACGTTTCAGATCTTGATATTGCAATGGGAGACAACAAACCTTATACACCAGCTGGCCTTCCAACTGCATTTAGGCCAGAAGAAGAGCGTGATTGAACTTCTAGATTAAAAGATCTAGCTACTAGAGGATTTGGTTGCATTCTTGAACTAATTTGCAGAGCAGCATTTACTTATGCAACGATAAATTAACTCAAGCATCCCTGGGACATGGAAAACATGACTGTAGGTAAAGACTGGTTCACTGGGTTTATGAAGAGGAATAGTGATTTATCACTTCAAAAACCAGAAGGATTATCGAAGGCTAGAGCTAATAGGATAAATAAGCAGGCTGTGACTGAGTTTTTCGACTTGTATCGGAATTTGTGTGATCAGACTGGTATTTTTTGAAAGCCTTATCTGATCTTCAATGTTGATGAGATTGGTTTGCCTCTTAATATTCTCCACGTAAACTAGTGACAGCAAAAGGTACTAGGGAAGTAGTGAGGATCACAAATGTGATGACTTGCTGTAGTGCTAGTCGCGCTTCCTCCCTTTGCTATCTTAAAAGATATACGATTTAGAGAAGTGTACAAACATCCTTTACCAACGAATTCAGAAGTCGCCATGTCCGATACTGGGTATGTGAAAGAAGATATTTTTCTAAAGTGGCTTGAACACTTTCAAAAGAACCGCTCAACTGGAAAGTGTCTTCTCGTCTTAGATGGTCATATTTTTCATTGTTCTATCCAGTGCTTAGAATATTGTCGTCATAATGAGATAGAGATGATTTACCCTCCACCTCTCTCGACGCATGCCCTTCAGTAGCTGGATAGATCAGTTTTCAAACCGCTGAAGGTATTTTTACCACCATGCTGCATTTGACACCAGAAGGAACAATTAATAAGCTTAACTTTGGAGAACTGTTTTTTCCAAAGCGTGAAATAAAGCTGTCACCGTTGGAGATTGTGTTAAAGGATTTAAAGCACTGAATTGTTCCCTTTGAACCTTTAGCTATTTCTGAGGACAAATTTCTTCCCTCAGTTCATTTCCAAGGAGACGTTTGCAGTGTGCCATTAAGTTCACTTTCATAGATTCCTCAGCTTTCATAGCTGAATCCTGAATCCCCTTCACCACAGTTAATCAGAAGACTTCTCCTTTCCATTCATCATTCAGAGCCATGCAAAAAGAATTTCCATAAAAAGTAAAAATAACGGACCCAAGGCATTTGACCTCAGATGCGAACTATGAAACGACCAAGGCCAAACGTAGGTTCAACATGAGAATGAAAGCAAGAACAATACAAGTAAGAGACGTCGTCAGCTGAGTGAATCCAGTGATTACTTACAGGCAGTTGAAATTGAGGATGATAATGAGAACACTCCTTGAAGATTTTGCGGGCTGAAGTATTATTCCCCAGAATCGGCCAGGAAAGGAGACTGGATAAAGTGTCAACAGTGTGCAACTTGGTTTCACGAAATATGTGTGGATGCAAAGGGACGAATAAGTTTGTTTGTGGTAGATGCTTGTAATTATGACACTGAAATATGCCTGTCGGAATAGCCCCACAGTTCTTTTTTCAAATTGTGATTTATGCATGCTTCAGATATTTATTTGATACTTTATTCGTCTAAAGCAATTTTCACTTTTTTCATATTACGATGTATTCGTAATTGAAATACCACAACTTTTCACATTGACCATATTTTTAATAAAAGTTTAATGTGATACTATATAAGCCTAAAGTTGAAATAGGCTGTACTTTATCTGTAATAAATAACCCTTGTGTTTACGTTTTGGAAGGACTTGTTAGGAGAGCCGAACTCTGAAAGGGTATTCATGAAGCGCCACGAGTGATGTTATATAATTCAAACGCAGAAATACTGTTTCTAATTGCTTCTCCTTTTTATGTACATTGGCTATACATTCACGTGCTCTGCTATAAGCTTTATACAGCCCTTGACCTTTGTTTCGATGGTGCTTATTTAGGGCATGACAGGCTACTTGCAGATCACGAGCTAGTTTTGGTGAGCATACCATAAAGGGCAATTGCTTCAATTTGAGGTAGCCTGGTCTCATGCAGGAAGAGAGGTAAATAACAAAGAATAACACACTAATCTTCAATGTTCAGCAATAATAAATCCACCAAAAGAATAGAAAGAACCAGATAATTTATACCCGGTTACGAATTGGCCATTCCAAACTGGCTCAGAACATCTAACTAAACGTCAAATCACCCTGCGTAACCACACAAAGTAACCCTTACATAAAACATATATTTAAATGCAAACTTTAGAACTTTGTGGACTAAAGTGCAGAGTTCCTATAGACCAAAAGGAAGCACTAAATTACTCTACAGCCGTCTTCAACACTATTAAATTTATCCATGCTCTCTCCCTTTTGCTTTCTCTACATATTTAGTTTTGTGTTGTAATGTGTTTTTTCAATGTTAAAATATTGTTTTCTACTGTCTTTATGTAATAGCATTTTTTTAAAACCTTGTTTAAAATTGTCAATATGTTAACGTTATACTTAACATTCACAATATATAGGGTCTTTCAACAAGAGTGTCCTATCTTTGAACTTGAATAAAGCACGTTCTATAAATGATAGAGGTTTATTTTTTTATTTTGGAACATAATTAATGTCATTACGTGTGGAAGAGAACATCAGTTAAGCGACCGCGGCGACTTCGTTGTGTTGCGCGTATACGGTTGACCCAATTTTCAATCACAGAAGAACGTAAATTAGTACCAACTTCACGAATAACACACGTGATGTTATTCATAATATCATTTACTGTTTCTGGCTTGTTGACAAACTCGAGATTTAACATAACCCCACAAGAAGTAATCCAACGGCGTTAAATCACATGACCTTGGGGGCCAGTTAACATCACCACCACCACGGGAAATGATGAAACCTCTAAATCTCTCTTTCAGAAGATCGATTGTTTCGAGAGCAGTATGACATGTGGCACCATCTTGCTGGAGTCAGATGTTTCTGAGATCCATACCATCCAATTGAGGCAAAAATAGTCCCTTATAAGAGCCCGGTATCTTCCTACATTGACAGTTAGAACTTTCCCATCTTCATCTTGGAAAAAATATGAACCAATGATTCCACCATACCAAACTCCACACCACGGAATAACTTTTTGGGGATGAAGTGGTCGTTCTCGAATCTGCACTGGATTGTGATTGCTCCAATAGCGGCAATTTTGTTTGTTAACACAACAATCCATCCAAAAGTGGGCTTCGTCGCTGAAGATGATTTTTCGACAAAAATCCGGGTCAGCTTCCAATTGCTCCATAGCCCAGTCAGCGAATATACGGCGCAACCTATGCTCATTGGGCTTTAGTTGTTGAGTTAACACCATTTTGTAAGCGTGAAACTTCAAGTCCAGATGCAGAATTCGCCAAGTTGTGGTCGGCGAAATCCCCAATTCTTGCGCTCGAAGAGCAATTGATTTGTTTCCGTTCTCGCGCACACTCTCACGAACGCGCCCATGTTTTCGTTGGAGCGCTTACGTCGATTACGTACAAGGGTTCTTTCATCGCTGACTTCTTTCAAATTTATCGATCAAACGCCGAATCGTTCTTTCGCAGGGACGATTTTGCACACCGTAAACTTCACGCAATACACGGAAGGTTTGCCGAACAGATGAACATTTTGATAATACATTTTCACAATTTCTACGCGTTGTTGAATGCTGTAACGTTCCATGGCTATTTGTCAATAACAGCTGTAGCTACATGAAAAAAATGGCTGCTAAATAACAACAGCAGCTATCACATGTTAAAAATAGGACACTCTTGTTGAAAGACCATTTACTATGCTCAATTGTCCTTCTATTTTAAAGCACCGTTATAAAGTTAACGTAATATGATATCAATATTGGCTAATGCTTAATATATTGTTATTCATTTATTATTTCCAATACGTTGTACTGAAAGACTATAATGTTATATGCATTTTACATGGTCGCTCATGACCTAGTTGTTAATGCAACCTAAATAATAAATTAAAAGAGTAACTAATCCTGTTTCTCCCAGTTCAATTATAATTGAATTGTATGGAATACATTTATACAGTTATATTCATACATACGTACATGTTAAGTACATTTTTGAAAATAAGTCACCTGGTATTCATTTTCATATTTTTGTTGCTAAGTCGAGCTACAAATGAAACCCATTTCAAAATTACCATGTTACACTTCTTTGTGAAGGCATTCATTGACTCCTCTGGATTGTTTTATTTTATTGTCGTTATGGTCTTCATATTTTAATGACATTTCTTGAAACATTTTCACTACTTCAGAATGTTCGTAAATCCTAGGGTGAGGATCATTAAAGTGCGAATGGGGAGTTGAGCGAAAACTCTCAAGTATTTCTTGTTTGTTTAATGAACGCCCTGTTATAAGAGTGGATTCCAGAGGATATGGCGAGTACTATCTGGATAATAAGCTACTTTAATACATTTTTGTCATATGACTGAAAATTAACAATGTCTATCGTAAAACAATCCCCTCACAATTCCCAGTTCACAATTAGTCTATGTAATTCTCTTTTGAGCAAGGGCCTCTTTCCGATAAAAGGGAGCTGGATTTTGCAGTCCCAGTTAGACATTCCGGGGAAGAACAACCTAATTTATTGTCCTCCTGTCTATCTCCACTGGATTTTTTTCCAAGTTTCTCTCTCTTTGGCTACCCTGATTCATCTGGTCCTCCTCAGGTCGTCTGTCTAGTGGGTTCTATGCCTGCAGAAGTTCCTGTCAACAATCCTGGTGTCCCATGAATTTACTCTATGTCCATTCTATTAAGGTGCTGTCAGAAAACGTGTCTTGCCCCTCCCCATATTAGGTAGCTTCCAGTGGTCGCGGCGTCCTTTAATCGTGTCGATTTCCTCCTTATTTCTTGGTTCTGCATTCTATTTCTCATTGTTATACCAAAGTTTTCCTTTCCATTCTATTCCTTGCCTTGGTTTTTATGTGTTAAACTCCAGGTTTTTAAGCCACATAATTAAGAGAGCTGATAAAATACACATGTTCATTATTCTCCTTTCAAACTTATATTTAGGATTTTTTCCAGGATTATAACAATTATGGACCAGAATTTAGACCATGCAGCTGCGATGCATCGCCTATTACTTTGTCCATCGTGTTCTAAAAGGAAATAGTTTGACTTAAGTATACAGTTTCCTGTATGTACTCCAGAGGTTCGTTACCTGCTAATGTTATGTCTATCTCTTTGTTGTTTCTAACCAACTTAGTCTTCGTATGGTTCAATTTTAGTCCTATCACTGAACTAAAGGTTACTTAGTCTGTAACATGTTCCTTGAGTACTACGAAGGCGATACTGAAAGTTTTTAGAATGCCCATGTTTCTAAAAAATAAATGAAATTTGTTTATATTTGATAGATACTTTCTAATATATTGTGAGTTGATTGTCGTGTAGTTTCTTCGATTTCTTCTATTAGTTTGTTAATTATCATTATTTAAAGATTGTGCGTTTATCCAAAAATTAATTTGATTGGAGAACATTTCCGGGCTATGATTGTTGACGATTTTAAATCGTCATTAACTCATAAACAAAGTGAAGATTGGCTTAGAAATGCATTTGGCGAAGAAGCCTCATCTAAGGCAACAGTTTATGATTGATACAGCAAATTCAGAAGAGTTCGGTTACTTCTGATTCATGAATTTTGTGAAGGACGCCCAAGAATTGCTCTTACTAATGAAAATATAGCCGCTGTTAGAGCAATGATTGAAGAAGATCTACAAACATGTTCAGAATTTATTCGGGCGATTTGGACATTGGTATGAGTCAAATCCAAAACATTTTACATCAACAGTTAAGACGTGAGAATCTTCACTGTCGATGGATTCCACATAAATCTGACTCTCGATCACAAACAACAACCATTGTTTGGTGTAAAAAAGCACAGAAAAAATTCCAAGGCAGCACTTCAAATTTAATTTCATCGTTATTGGTGTTGAATCTTGGATTTATTGTTATGATACTGAAAAGAAAATTCAGTAGGCTTAATCGGTCTTTCGATCAGAACCTAAGCCTGTTCAAGTCCGACGAATTCGCAGTACTATTACGATGATGGTCGTTATTTGTTTTCTAAAAGGGACCATATTACTACTATAGCATTAGAAGATAGACGTACCCTTACTATTGATTGATACATAAATGTCTGTTTACGGCAAATTTTTAAAAACGTCCATGACAAACGCCCAAAAGGAAAAATAATGTTACATCAGCAAAACTAACAACTTAGTATCTTGAGACAGTGTTTACATCTCCCGTACGATTTAATTATGTTTGTATGTTTATTGTCTCTTTTGCGTTATCATTTTATTATACAGCAGGGTTAATTGGTATCTGCAATGAAAAGAAATATGTCTGTACCTATATTTTATTTCTGGTAACTATGACTTCCGCACCAGCGAAATGTAACAAGCATTGAAAAGAACAAGAGTAAAGGTTGTTGCACTGCGTTACATGTTTGTAAAGGACTTTGTTAGTTGGCTTTCAAATAGAACACAAGTAACTAACGCTAGGGATAGTCCGAAATAGGGGATTTTTCACTGTATTCTACCATGTGACCCGAGTTGACCAATAAGTTAACAGAAATGTGTTAGTGTTTAAACATAAAGTAAACATGCCCCAATAGAATTAGTTTGTAAGCTTCTCATTCGAACCTCTCAGAACTATATTGTCGTAACCTCTTTACTTATTCTAGCTCAATAGGTACCGTGCCCAGGATCGAGCATTCTATATAAATTATGCGAGGTACGACGGGGGTAAGCTCAACGAAATTCTAAAAATATACCTAATATTCCTAATTCATTATGTGGATAAGGGAAGGATCTATCTACTATAAAAATTTACTATAATTGCTTGGATGGTAACTATATTTTATAATAAAAAGAAATTACAATACCTCCTTGCCTGTCGGTGGGGACGCCATGCTGTATGCACGGACAAGCTGCACACACACCTGGTTGCAAGCAGAATCTCGACTCGACTACTCAACCCACGCTAACTCGGCGTCAGCACGCTACACTAGCAACCGGTTTCCATCCCCACACTCTTGCACAACATATCCGATCTGGGCCGCCAGGTCACGTACGCAATAATACCAATAATGCCAACTATATTACAACTGTCACAATATATTTGAGCTTCTTGTCAAAATTTCACGCAGTTTGGACTTCAAAAGTAGGAGGAACCTGTGCTCCTCGCAACAAAATTTTCGCGCAGGAGTTACTTTAAGAATGTAACTCAGTTTTGAACATAGCCGCGCGCATAATATTTGCTAAAGTGACAAGAAATTTGCCGAGAGAGTAATTAAACAAGCAGAAGTCTTGGTATACACTGTTAAGACAAGTGATTAAGTTATGCACTGGTGGAAGTCGAAGTTTGGCCATGTGCTTTAACACACAACTTGAAAGACTGGCTGTTGGTTTCCTGTTACAACAGGAAACAATAAAAAGAAAAATGTGTGTTGAATTTCATATGCTGTGTCGTCTACAGTTATTTTGTTAGCCAGTTGAGCCTTTACGTATCACGCCCTGGAGATCAACGAAAACTTGTTTCCACCAGAAATATAATTACAACATATTCGAGCCCAAGCAACAAGATCTTCAGTGAGCATCCAAGGTGATGAAGCAACACATCATCAGGAGGTGACATCCGGGTAAAACTAAACAATAGGTAAATGACGCAATCTGGATGCCCTAACAGTCAGCAGCATGGACCATCCACCATACAGCCCTGATCTAGCACTAGTGATTTCTTTTTGTTTCCAAAAGTTAAAGATAAAATACGTGGAAACACTTTTTTCGTCATTAAATGAAGCAGTGGAATAATACTATAAAAACCTGCTTTCTGAAGTGCTTCAGGAAGAGTGGCATCACTGCTTTAAGGACATTCATTTGAAGAAGATTGTATTGATTACGTTATTTTTAGCACCACGCTTTGGGAGTCAATTTGAAGAAGGTATTTTGTTGTAACTTGTTTGCAACACGCTTTGGGCGTCAATTTGAAGTAGTTTGGATTGAAGGAGTTGTATTATATTTCAACTGTTGAGGAGCCGAACACTTGAAGTAGCTGCAACCGCACGTATGGTACCCGGTAGCCTTTGCTTGTATGTTTAAAAATATTAACTTTGTAATTTGACAGTTTCTTTAAGTATTATATATTTATGTTTACCTCGGTTGCGTCAGTATTATTGTTAGAGACACGTTTCTCTTAGCAGGATTGTGGTGCGACTTAAGAATGTAGGCTTACACAAATTATAATTTTACTTCACTTCTTTTATTAATACTTGATACGATTTAAATAACAGTTCACTGATAGAGAGCTGAGATTCTTTTATTAATTTCTTGTACTTTTTTAACACGTAAAACTATTTTCGTCTCACACGAATACGTATTAAGTTTCTTGAGGACACTTTTTGCGTCTGTTAGGAAAAATGTTATCAGGCACCTGAACTGATTTCAACCGCCTAAACTTGTAAATTTCTGTATTTCAAGTCTCTGATTGGCTATTCATACTCCAATAGAATACCTTCATTTAACTAAAGCTTTTTCTGGTTGTTGACTGGCTATTTATAAACTATCTCAAAATTTACATTATTGTTGCTCCAATAATGACTAGCATTTAAACTTTCAAATTCATTATTGCTTCAAGGTTACCTCATTGTTACCTCTGTGTTAGCAACCTTTGACCTATTTCTCACAGCTCCTACATTATTAAATTACGTAATATATTCACATAACATTATTAAACATGGATACAATAATACAAGCATATGCAATGACTGTTGCATACATTTTACAAATTATTACATACACATATTGCTTCAAGGCGGGCTGTTATTGAATTTACATATTATATAATGACACTGAAATCATTTAAGTGTTAAAAATACTGCCTCACTTTTTAGATAGTAAATGCCAAATAAGTAGAGCAGCCATCGATCCATGCCATTGTTTTCGTCTTAACGGCCTGTAATCAAACCAAGTTGTTATAGTTTACAACACCAAGGCTGGCACAAAGGAAACGTACATCCCTTCGATGTGCATTCTGCCACATTCATTTAATGATGTTTGTACGCTTTGTTCATAACCGGAACATAATATCCATTAGGCAAAACCGTACATGGTACAGATCTGAAGCCAGAACTTTGTATAGCATCCAAATGCCCCATCAATATGAATTTTAGCACACCGATACGAGAATGTAACAGGTCTAATATTTCATCGGTTACGTTTAATCGTAAATTATATGCACCTCGGTGAATGCATTGGGTGCGTTCAGTCACCGTTTACGTGTAACCTCTTCTAACGATTCTAGGACGTACTACGCTGATAAGAATTTAAGTCATAAATTTAATAAGCCCCTTTTACTGAAAGTCAAATTTCGCATATCGGCAACAAATTCTTTCATGAATTACCAATTAGTATAGTTTTACTTTTCTCTACCACACCTGATAGGTCGATAAAGCACTGCATTCCATCCAACATTTCCGATATTTCGTTGGCAAACGTATGTTTTGAGGTCCCTTAAAAAGAAATATGTAAAGTGGTCCATTTGTGATGTGTGTGTCTGTGAACAGCTAACTTAACTTAAAAACGAAATGTCGGATAAGTACCAAACTTGGTATTTAAGTTCAGTACCTTCTAAAATGTGACATAAGCACTTTCAAGAAAATCACACACCCCAAACTACCCATTACATGGAAAATTTTTGGTATTTTAGAATGTCTAAAATCGGCTGAAACGATATGGATAAAAATAGCATATGCTCAAGGTATTTACATGACAAATAGAAGAGATATCTTGAATTTTCTGGGCAAACAGTCTGTGAAGTCTTCTATATTAGGAAGGAATTCTGTACAATTATGCATATTAGGTAAATCATAAGAGAAAGAAAAAAAATACTATACAAACCATGCAAAGCTCTTTAAATTATATAATGTATTTCGAATAAAGTTTTTAATGGCATCAGATTTTCGAGATATCCGTCAATGTCCGTTAATACCGGTTTGAACTTTTCGATACTTCATCATTGTTTTTGAAGTTCTGCCGATATTCAGTCTTTCTCGGGATATCATGCATAGAGTATGGAATTTAAAGGTAGTCGTATAGCGAGAGGATTTTAAACAACTGCAGTTTCATTCGGTTCTCACTATTTCCCTTGTGAGTACAATGAAATATTTCTGCAAAGATTTCTCGATTAACATGAAGTGGATACAGAAATAGTCCTGCGCCATGGTGCTGTGGGCTAGAGCGTAGAGCTGTGGTTCCCGACCACGCAATGCGCAAGGGTGCGATCCCAACTATGGTGGTGCAGAATTTAAGTCCCGGGTATAGGACCGGTGCTCACTCAGCATCGTGAGGAAAGTGAGGATCTGCGATAGGCAGCGATCCTGGTCAAGGAGGCTAACATTCTGGCTGGGAGATACGTGAAGCACCTCCCCGTATCAATTGGATGATAGCCCACCGTGTGGGCATGTGTATGAGGCCGGCAGCTGATTAAGCAGGTCAAGGCCATTGGCTGAGCTGTAGCACCACGGGATTAAATACAAAATTAAGCTTTTATAATAATAGTACATAGAAGCTGTATAAAATAAACTATAGTGGGTATAGTTATACGAAATTCCTTCCGAATGAAAATGGACTTCACAGGCTATTCACAGAAAATTGAAGATAAGTTTTATTTATCATGTAAATATCTTTAATGTATGGCATTTTAACCAAACTTGTTAGAGTCATTTTATAGAAAGCCAAAAATTTCGATAGAGAAATACACAGGAAGCTTTTTCTAAAAATGACGTTTTTATTCAAGGTGCCTCAAAACATGTATTTCTGCTGAAATTTCGGTATGGAATTTTTGAGCGGAATGCAAGACCTTCTCTACCTACTAATTACTGGTAGAGAAAGTAAAAATGAATAAATTTGGTGCTGCCTCACGAATAAAATAATAGCTTTATATATGGTGTCATTCTGTATCATCAATTTATGCATTATAAAAAGTCTATGCTATCCTCCTAAATTTTACTTACAGATTTTTTATTAAGAGATGAGGTTTATCCTATTAAGTTTATATTATTTAAAGTTCCATTCGTTAAACCACCAGAAACCACCTCATATTCCCAACTAGGCTTTTAATACTTCCAAACCAGCTGAACCATTACAAGTTGTGTGAAAGATTCTATGTTCTCCAATGGATACGTCAAGTTATTCTTGAGCTTTAGAAGAAAGTATACTTGTGTGGGAATGCTTCTATCTATAAAGTGTTAATTGTACAGAAACATTAAATAATAAAGGGCCTCTTGAGCGGCAGTATAAGCAGTTTTTACTTTCTCTACTGTTTACCTCCAGTAAGAGGTAAGAGACTCCCTGAATCCTAAAAAGACACTGTTAGAAAAAAGTGATTGTGATTGTGTCTTTGTATCTGTATGTTAGTGAATAACACAACTCAACTACCGAAAAGTCCGTTGAATAAAAACTTGATATTTAACTTCTACATCTTTCAAGAATGCGACCCGAAAATTTCCAAGAAAATCTCGCACTCCAACTACGCTTTATATGGAAAATTGTTCGTATCTGATGTTCTCAAAATGGCTCTGCTTTATTTACAATACCATATGCAAGATATTTGCATGACAAATGAAATATATATCTTGAGTTTTCTGGGAATACTCTGTGAAATCCTCTTCAGCCTGAATGAATTTTCTATAAATAATAAATCATAAGAGATAAGCGAAATAATACTAAACAAAAAACTTCTAAGTAAAGCATACAATTTTATCAAGTGCATTTCTTATTGCTGGAGTTAACCATTTCCGAGAGATTTCATGCTATGTTGAATTTTCAATAGTTATACTTTCTCAAGTACTTTTTATTTCTCTCTCTCTTTCTCTCTCTCTCTTTCTCTCTCTCTCTCTCTCTCTCTCGCTACTGGGGTTACCAAGATCAGCACC
Source organism: Deroplatys truncata (assembly GCA_030765065.1). Lineage (NCBI taxonomy): Eukaryota > Metazoa > Arthropoda > Insecta > Mantodea > Mantidae > Deroplatys > Deroplatys truncata. Next base: position 122,492,447 of record CM060977.1, on the reverse strand, counting down.
AGGGGAAGTAGCATTAGTGGAATTAGGAAGAACAAGAAGAAAGGGAGTGATACTAGAAAGGATATTGAAATTTTGGTTTAGATACCTGAGAAAAGATGAAGGGGAAATTTTAAAGATATGCAATGGAACAGCAAAAGAATACGAAAAATAAAAATCGTTGGTGTACAGGGGTAGAAAAATTATGGAGAAGATAGGAATGGGGGATATTTGGAGAACAGGAGAAAGCAACAGCAACGGCTTCTGGATAACAGTAAGAAACAGAGTGGAGACATAGAAAGACAAGAGATTTGGGGAAGCTTAGAGAATAAAAAATCACTAGGGTTCTGTAGATTAGTAAAAAGGAAATGGGGAAGAGAAGAGTACGTGGATTATTGTAATAGGGCGGTAAAAGAAGCGTTTACATGGATGAGAACAGGATCAATGTATCTGAGAGGGCTAAGAGGCAGAAAAAGCGGAATTTGTGAACTATGCGGAGGTAGTGACAGCATAGATCATTATATGACAGAATGCAAAGAATTAGCAGAATGGAGAAAAGAAGTATGGAAGGAAAAATGAGAAAAAATGGATGGAAAAATGGTAGCAATTAAGATTTTAACAAGAAAATAAGAAAAGGAAAATAGGAATATGGAGGAGCTCTTAAAGAAAGTAAAGGAGAAATGGATTAGAAAAGTAAGAGAAATAAGAAAGGTAGAAGGGCAAACGGAGAAAGGAGAGGATGGGCAATAGGGATTAAGGGTAGCAAAGGATGTTCAGATGAGCCAGAAGGTCAGGTTGCTAGGCAAAAGGAGCAGCATAGCTGGCAAGAAAATTTGCACATAGGTTAAGTAAAAATGTATAAATAAAGTTATTTATCTCTCTCTCCCTCTCTCGTTATTATAACGTGTCTACAATGTATTCGGCCTTTACCGCCAGTCGGTTTAAATGAATGAGCCATTATTAGTTCAAAAACTGAGTTTTTTTCTTTATGAACGCTCTTTAACTGCTGTGATCCTTAGCGTTCTTTTATGTCCCGTAAATCTGCGATACGGGACCACCGGCTTTACTTCCCTTCCGAAGGAAGCCATGCTAAGGATTTTTACGCCCAAAAAAATCCATCGCCCTGCACCGGGTTTGAGCCCGAGCAAGGTAACCACTACACCATGGAAAACGATATTATTAGTTCAGCAAACCCCTTGGCTCAAAGGGAAGAGGTACGGAATTTAACCTCGGACTCCATGGTTTCCGACTTCGTAAACAGGTTGATGTACTGTGGCAATGCAGATTGTTTTCACTAGGGCATTTTATGCGTTCTTTGCACGTGAGCGGAAGTGACCATGGATTACAGAATTTGCATGGTTGAACGCTACATCCGAACTGAAGGATACGAGGGGGAGTCTATCGTTATGATATTGGCCGCTGTGTGATTGAATTTCTCCGTTCATGCCCAGAATTTCATCAAGTCCCGAAACAAAACATGATAAAAGAACAAAAACGGGGTTGTTTTTATTAACAAAAAAGAAGAAAAATTTAAAATACTTAAAACTGTTTAAAATATTTACAAAGTTGCAGTTTTATTTACTAAAAAAGTTGAATTTGTGCCATTAAAGCCGATAAATCTGTACAGCTATTTGAGTTACCTGTCAGCAACATGCTGAGATATAGGAGACGCAAGCGAAAGAATTTCCAAATTTAAATACTGGAAGGTTACGATACAAGTCCCATTTCACTAAGGTGAGCGAAATTGTTGACATCCACTCCTTCCTCACATCTTTTGCTGGTCTTCTGACAGAGGCATTGGTGATAAACAAGCTTCAAAACATTGACGTCATGTGGAGGCAACCGACTGGCGGCAACGCCCGAATAAATCTGAAGACAAAGAGCATAGAATCTCAAAGTTATCACATAGCAACATGCTCTTTACCTTCTGTATCGTTAAAAAAGATGTGTAAATGTGAATTGAAGCTTTATCTGGATTATCAAAAAGAATTGTTTGGGAAGAGTGAGTTGAGAAGGTCATGTGAATTCAACACACCAGATTTTAAAATGTGGATTCATAAAGATATTTTTAATTAAATCATCGGTTTAGAAACTTAACAGATAAAATTCACATGTGCAATAGCCGTGTGACTTTCTCTTCACTTTGAGGTAGTATTTTTAACACTTAAATGATTTCAGTCTAATTATATAATATGCAAATTCAATAACAGCCCGTCTTGAAGCAACATGTGTATGTAATAGTTTGTAAAATGTATGTAACAATCATTGCATATACTTATATTATTGTAAACATGTTCAATAAAGGTATCTGAATGCATTATGTAATTTAATAATGTAGGAGCTGTGAGAAATAGGTCAAAAGTTGCTAACAAAAAGGTAACAATGAGGTAACCTTGAGCCAATAATGAGTAAGAATGTTTAATAATGCTACTAGTCATTATTGGAGCAACACTAATACAATGTTAGTGACAGTTTATAAAATAGCCTATCAACGACCAGAAAAAGTTTCAGTTAAATGAAGGTATTCTACTGGAGTAGGAGTAGCCAATCAGAGACTTGAAATACTGAGATTTTCAACTTTAGGAGGTTGAAATCAGTTCTGTTGCTTTTAGACAGCGCTCATAACTGGACGTGTTGCCTGTAAACAGTGACTGTAACCGGATGCAGGATGCGTCCTCGAGAGATTTAATATGTATTCGTGTGAGACGAAAAATAAGTTTACGTGTTAAAAAGTGTAATTAATTAATAAGAAGAATCTCACAGCTCTCTATATCAGTGAAATGGTATTTAAATCATATCAAGTATTAATAAAAGGAGTGAAGAAAAATTATAATCCCTGTAAGCCTACATTCTTGTCGCATCACAACCCTGCTAAGAGAAACGTGTCTCTAAGAATAATACTGACGCACCCGAGGCAAACATAAATATATAATATTTAAAGAAACAGTCAAATTACAAAATTAATATTTTTTAAAAATTGGGAAAAATAACAATAACGTAACAAACCATCTTCTTCAACTTATGATTATCCAAAAGGTTCATATTAACTGACCACGAAGAATTGTGTGTTTTCATAAGGCAATACCACGATGATAGATTTTCGAATGTAGAAGCTCGAAACCGCAAACCGAAAATCTTCAGGTCACCTTGGACAGTGCCGACTGTTGTAAGCTAATCCGATTATTGTTACATTCGGCATGTCTTGTTTGGGTTGGAGCTATCGTACTACACACGAAATCAAGCGTATTCGTTAATTCCAACACTAAATCCTACACTCCACAGTGTGTTACATTAACATAAATTTCCCTACCCACTATCTTTTATTTCAATATAGCCTCTACAAACTGTTCTTAAAAACCTTATTACTTTCTCTATTACGCATTTCTCCCCTACGTGCTAAGAGAAGTATTGCATTCCACCCAAAAATTTCATACCGAGATTTCACCGGAAATACATGTTTTAAAACCAAATAAAGCAATTTTGGAAACCCATCCGTGTGTGTGTGTGTGTGTGTGTGTGTGTGTGTGTGTGTGTGTGTGTGGGTGGGTGGCTGTGTATCTGTCTGTGAACAGCATAGCTCAAAAACGAAAAGTCAGATAAATACCATACTTGGTATTTCAGTTTAGTATCTTCCAAGGATGCGACACGAAGATTTTCAAGAAAATTTCCCCACTGCAGACTAACCTTTACATGGAACATTTTTAGAAAATTTTGCTTTTGTCAGAAATAGCTCTAATATTTTGATTAAAATATCATATGTTTAAGATACTTTCATGGCAAATGAAATTTATATCCTGGATTTTCTGGGTATGTCTCCAAAAGTCCTCTTCATTCTAAATGACTTTCGCATAGCTAGTAAACCGTATGAGATAGACAAAATTTTTCTACACAAAAAATGTCGATCTCATTAAAACACACAATTTATGCCACATACTTTTCTACAAATGGAAGTTCGTAACTGGTTCTTTTTTTTTGTCCTGGACAACCAGCCCTTAAAAGATTTGCCTATCGCTTAAAGCCTACCATAGTTCCCTTGCACTTATAAGAAAATTGGCAATAAGATCAAGATTACTAAGATCCTTAGCAATAAGTACCTTCCAGAAATGCAACACAACATTTTCAAGAATATTCTTCCACTGCAAGCTACCCTTTACATGGAATATTCTTCAAAATTCTTTATTTCATAAAAAATAGCTAGCGCTTTGTTTAAACTGCTATATATTAAAGATATTTACACGACAAATAAAATTTACACTTTGAATTTTCTGGGAATGTGTTGTGAAGTCCCCCTCATTCGGAAAAACTTTTGTGTAATCTTGTTTTTAACTGGTAAACGTTAAACGACAGGCGAAAACGTACTACGCAAAAATATTAGATCCCTGTAAACACACAATTCATTTCAAATAACCTTTTTGACTGTCATCAACCATAAAATTTTATGAAGAGTTCAGTTGGGTCTAGCACTCTTCATTGTTATTTAAGGGGAGATTTGCGGGATAACTCCAATGTTGAATATGTTAAATTTATGACTCATTATTTAAGAAACTGTTGAAGATGTCGGACTGAACATTTTACATGTGCTAGATGCATACCTTCTATGTTTACGGATCTACTTCTATCCAAAATATTTGTTTGTTAAGTAAGATTAATTATATTATCTGTTATTGAAATGTATCATCTTTTTTTAAACAACCAACAATCTTATTAACACCAAAGTACATTGTTTCTCAAACAAGAGCGGAAATAAAACTGAATTTAAATTCAATCTGTTATAGAATTCTTAGCTGCAAATGTAAACAAATAAATAAATTAAAAGTAAATAATCTGATGATAGTTTTAAAAATGTAGTTCGAGGTTGTTTTTATCATCCTAACATTTAATTTAGCTGTCTTCAATATTTTCTGAAAAATCGGGTAATTTATTCCAGAAAGAGTCATTCATAGAAAAACTGTTCAAAGTAAAAAAAATGGAGAAAACTAATTTGCATAAATTTACAAAGAAAGAAATCATGTCTTGAGAACACGAAAACTGCTATACTTAATAGCAATATCAGTTTGCAAAGCAACGTCCCCATAAAGTTGGATTAAAGTTTACAGTTCTACTTCAAGGTGTGTAGGAGTATTTATTTTTTCTGTGAAGTGATGCAGAATTCACAGTACAAAATAGCAGCTGCATTACCGTTTTAAATATACATTTCACATATAAGTATTTTGTCTACAATGGAAAAATATATACAACATTAAACTGCAAATGTCAATTTATGGAGCTGCAGACAAATTAAAAATATAATTTTGGGGGGAATTTTCCTATTTAGTCTCCCCTTAATTTGCTGAAATTATTTTTCAATTCCATAGACGTAGCACAAAGATGCTAAACGCTAAATAAATAGGCATAATATTATTGTTGTAATAATAAAAGAGGAATAAACTTATGATTATTATTATTATTATTATTATTATTATTATTATTATTATTATTATTATTATGCATTTTCGTAATGAGGACGTGGTACCCAAAATGAACGTATCGTATTGAACGCTAAAGTAAAAGCTAATTGTTAACAAAAGAATTCCATATATGGCAGCCACGAATTCATAGGACACATAGTTCCTGGAAATTCAACCATTGTAACAGGAATCAAATACAGGAAAACGTAACAGGGCTATAAAGCTCGGCAATCATGGTTTCACAAACAAGAGAGGAAATAAAACTGAATTCACATTCACTCTGATATAAAATTTTTAGCTGTAAGCGTAACTAAATAAATAAAAAGTAAATAATCTGATGATAGCTTAAAAAAAAGAAACACAAAGAAAGAAAAAATACGCGCTCAATATCTACACCTAAAATCTAAGCACATTTTGTACATACACAATAAAATATCTCAGAAATTACTAATACTAGGTAAACAATGATTTGACTAATACTGTAATCGTACTTTAATAAATGCCACATTTCTTCCCTTTTACAGATACTTTTAGTTCTTTATGGTATCCTAATTATGATAAAAAAGAAAACCTTACACATGAATATTCAGAAACATATGCTATTAAAATCAATGTACTCTCAAAATTTCTTTTGAGAAAGCAAATGGAATTTCAACATAAAAGTTTATTTGTAAGTAATCAGCAACGTCCATATCAAATTGGGACAAAATTCTTTTTAAAACCTTTTAAATGAACATTAATTGAGAGAAAAACTTGATGTGATACACTTACATGACTTTCTCTACTCGTGTACAAACTATTTTTACAAACGCTTATTCTCCATATGCTTCATGTTAATCGAGATATCGAGATATTAATCTTATTGCTAATTTTCTTGTAGATGCAAGGGGAGTTAGCAGACTTTAAGCGATAGTCAAATATTTTAAGAGCTGGTTTCTATTTGGAGTATTCCAATATCTTTGCATTACTAGAACAAACAAAAAATGAATAAGGAATTCCCATTTGAGGAAAAGTATAAGTATTGGAAAATTTAAACAAGCAATATCTCGAAAATGGTTCACTCAACAACAAAATGTATATGACATAATCTACATTTTTTGTGTAGTAAAATTTCGTCTATCTCTTTTGGTTTACCAGTTATGCAAAAGTCGTTCACAATGAAGAATACTTTTGGAAACATTCCCAGAAAATTCGAGATATACAACTCATTTGCCATAAAATGTCTTAAACTTATGGTATTTTATTCAAAATCGTTAGAACCATTTTTGAGAAAATTAAAATTTTCGATAAATTTTCCATTTAAGGGTGGGGGGATTTTCTTGAAAATCTTCATGTCGCATCTCTGGAAAATACTGAACCTAAATACCAAGTTTGGTGTTTATCCGACTGTTCGTTTCTGAGTTATGCTGTTCACAGACACACACACAGACATGTTTCCAAAAATACTTTTAGTGGATTCAGGAGGCCTCAAAACATGTATTTCCTGTGAAATCTCGGTATCGAATTTTTTGGTGGAATGCAATACTTCCCCTACTTACTATACGTAGTAGAGAAAGTAAAAATCAAGTACACTTTCCAGTGATATTTTGTTATACATTAAATATATTATCAATAAAATACAATTTTATATAATATAGACTTAGGAACCTGGCGTAATCTCAGGTTCAAATGTCTTGCATTAAAGTTCAATTGTTCTAAGAAGAATGAATTATCCATATAATAGTTAACCGATCTATAAAGTAACATTTGACCGGTAACTTCTCTTCTATCACTCATTTATCAATATTAAATTCACCTTAAACATTGTGGTGCAGTGGTTTAAATGTGTTTAAACATTAACATATTTATCTGATATAGCTTTTTAGTTAACCTGTTCTGTTTCCTTCTCTTCCTTTGTTTCTGTGTCCCTTCATACACTCTCCTTTCTCACAAAGAGGAATGCTTTTCTACAAGTTACTTTTATTCGTAATTTATTTAGGTACCTAAAAAGTTCATACTTGATATCGAAATTTTAAGTTGAATATAATGCTTTCTCTGCCTTCTTTAACCCGTAGAGGAGGCAAGATGTAACCGCTTACACATTCTAAATTTAGTACCTAATGCACAGTTATATTTCCTCACAAGTACGGCTGTAAACTGCGCCATAGTTTCGTATCAGCTAAACGTTTCTCTATTTGCTCGGAATTACATGAAAAGAAGCACTCTATCAGTATGTAATCTGAATACACCGAGAAGGGTTTTATACTGAAAAGCATTAATGTCAATTATTGAGGGTTGTTAGCATTGCTGAAGGGTACTCTACTGTAGTAGTCAGCTGCTTCTGACAGTCATGTGACATTTCTATGAAGGGATCTAAGAAAACAAACCTCGTGTACTCATTAAGGAAGCGCACGAGCGTACAAAACTTCTCTCGTTTCCAATAAACGCTGAAAATAGCTAAAAAGGAATATATCTGTCAAATTACTTTTGCGGTGTTTAAATTGATCCTACAAGAGAAAGAGAGAGAGAGAGAGAGAGAGAGAGAGAGAGAGAGTGTGTGTTTCTGCAAGTTCATGCGGAAACCGACCAAAAATTTTCGGTTAAGCAGGCCTTTGCACAAAAAATAGTGCATGTTAAAAATCTAATTCCTTATTTAACTCCACCCACTATCGTTTATTAAACAATTCTTATGGCAGCTTATTTTTGCTTTCTCTACTACAATGAGTAAGTAGGGGAAGTATTGTATTCCACCCAAATTTCGATATCAAGATTTCACCGGAAATACATGTTTTGAGGTGCCCTAAATCCAAAAAACACGTTTTAGAAACATGTCCGTACGGTATTTGTCTATCATTCTGTGAACACCACAATAAAGAAGGAAATGTTGGTATTTGAGTTTAGTATCTTCCAAGGATGCGACGCGAAGATTTTCAAGAAAATGCCCCCACCGCAGACTGCTCTTTACACGGAACATTTTTCAAAAACTTCGATTTTCTTAAAAATAGTTCTAACGATTTTAATTAAATAATATTTGTTTAAGATCTTTTCATGGCAACTGAAATGTATATCTTGAACTTTCTGGGAATGTCCCCAAAAGTCCTCTTCGTTCTGAATGACTTTAGTAGTTGCAATTATAATGATAATAAGCACATGCAATTTGTCCTTTTCTATCCACACATTTCTAACATCCTCTCTGGAAATTTTCAATTCTGAAGAAGATATTGTCTTTACGTTGGATTTGTATCATATTTCAAATGTTGGGGAGCCGAACTTGTAGTTGCAATCCAACGTATAGTACCCGGTTTCGGGTAGCCTTTGCCCCAAGGTTAAAAAAAATATTAACTTTGTAATTTAACGGTTTCTTTAAATATTATATATTTATGTTTGCCTCGGCTGCGTCAGTATTTGTTAGAGACACGTTTCTCTTAGGCAGGGTGTAGTGCGACTAAGAATGTAGGCTTACACAGATTTTAAGTTTTAATTCACTCCTTTTTATTAATCCTTGACACAAATTAAATAGCACTTCACTGATATCGAGAGCTGTGAGATTCTTTTATTTAGTACTTGCATTTTTTAACACGTATACTATTTTCGTCTCACACGAATACGTATTTAATCTCTCAAGGACACACAAGCAACGCATCTAGTTATGAGCACACTCTGCAGGCAACACGTCTGGTTATGAGCACTGTTTGGAGACAACTGAATTGATTTCAAACTTCTAAACTTGTAAATTTCTGTATTTCAAGTCTCTGATTGGCTAATCCTACTCCAATAGAATACCTTCATTTAACTAAAACCCCCTCCGGTTGTTGATTGGCTATTTTATAAACTGTCACTAAAATCATATTATTGCTTACAGGAATCACAAGTAACATTTAAACTCTCAAACTCATTATTGCCTCAAGATTACCTCATTGTTAGCAACTTTTAACTTATTATTCTCACAGCGCCTACATTATTAAATTACCTAATACATTCATATAACATTATTGAACATTTATACAATAATATAAGCGTATGTAGTGACTGTTACATACATTTTACAAATTATTACATACACATATTGCTTCAAGGCGGGCTGTTATTGAATTTACATATTATATAATTTGACTGAAGTCATTTTAGTGTTAAAAATACTGCCTCAAATCACACTCGAAAGTTGAATATCCGAATTTCTCGTTTGATGTTTTTAGTTCTTACAGTGTATGGATGTTTGCTCCATACAGTTTAATTTTGATGTGATCATAAGACTAGAGTATATTTCTGCAACTGGAATTTGCGAAATTATGGAGTATTTGACCCACGCTTAATGTTCTTCTCTGACGAAGCATAGTTCCATATATATGGCTATATTTTGCCGCAAAATAACTTGTACTGGAGCACAAAGAAATTTTTATCCACGAGATTCCCTTACATGATGCGAAAATTGGTGTGAAGGGAATGACTTTAACTTACTGCAGAAACGACGTAACACGATTTTTTAAACAGTCGACCGACTTTGAATGTCAGTCCGGATTTTTCCAACACGACTTCGCTACGCAAAAATGGATGATGAATTATTAAAATTTATTTAATGCATTTTTAAGATAGGGTAATTAGTAAAGCATTCTGTCCCTTACCATCCCCTGTTTTTACCGTATGTGGGGACGTTAAGATATAAGGTGAACGCAACAAACCCCATACATTGATAGAACTACAAGAAAACAGGCGAGAAAATCACTCAATTTTGAAAAATAAACTCTCCAGTGTGTATGAAAATTTCCTGAAAATATGCAAGAAATATGTGGATAGAAAAATACAATGTTTATAACTTATAACAAGATATGTGCTTATGACCATTATAATTGTAACTGTAAATATGAGATGTGATGCGGCTGCGGGGATATTGCGAGGGCAGATTGAAAATTAACGTACAATAATTTTTTTCTGCCTTGATATTGCAGCTGGAATTTTGCAATTTCACACGAGTATAGTTTGAAGTTTTCTTTATAGAGGGTATTGTTGTTTCATGTGCAGCTCTAGGGAGGGAAGCGTGAACTATGCAACAAAGATGGCGCGCATGTTACTGTCGTCCACTGTGAAGAGCAGAGAGGTGTGGTTCGATATTTGTGGACCAAAGGGCATAAACTGAGTAATACTCACAGGGACATGCGTGGGGTGTATGGGGATGATTGTATGGACTGTAGAAATTTCTCCAGTGGTGTGCATTCTTCCTAGAGAGCCGTGCGAACCTTAGTGAGTTGCCACGCTCCGGGAGGTCGCAGAATGTCAGAGACACGGAGGCGGCAATTTTGAACGACCGGCGTGTACAATTGTGGACCTTATCGCAACAGTTCAACATTTCCTATGGTGCAGTGTACGATATTCTTCATGACATGTTGAAATTTCGTAAAGTTAGTGCTCGCTGGGTGCCTAAGAATCTGACAGATAACCACAAGGCCAGCGAATGATGACGAGCTTGGATCACCTAACGCAGTACAAGAAGGGCATGACTTTCTGAAAGGAATCGTCACTGATGATGAGTCGTGGGCATACCACTACACGCCCGAAATCAAGCATTAAGTGACTTAATCTGCTAGGAAAGTGCTTGTCACTGTGTTTTGGGATGCGTTGTATTGGTGGAATTTCTGAACACGGGACCCTGTGAATGCTGCAGCCTACATTAAAACTTTGGTGAAGTTTCGTCGTGCCCTTCGTGACAAACGCCAGAATGCTGCCGATGTCAAAATTCCTCATGACAATGCTCGACCCTGTGTTGCTGCTGCTGTTCGTCAGAAAATCACTAAATTTGGTTGGAAGATACTTCAGCATCCACCTTACAGTCCGAACCTTGTACCGTGGGACTCTCATCTGTTTGGTCCCATGAAGAAATTCCTGGCCGGCCAACGCTTTGCAACAGATACGGAAGTGAAATGAGCAGTCCGCAGATGGCTATACTCCAAGGAAACGGACTTCTACGAACAGGACATATTTAAACTGCTATCACGATGGGGGAAATGTGTTGAGAAACTTGATGACTGTGGTAAACGTGGGTAAAGGTGTAGGTTCATTTGTTATTTTTGTTGTTGTTTTAATTTTTAAACTTTTTTTGTAAAAACATGATTGTGCGTTACTCTTCTGCGGGAGTCCGAGGAGAAACGGGTCACGCGCGAGCCACTGTGCAGTTATGATATTTACACGACAAATTTAATGTACATCTGGAATCTTCTGGAAATAATCTGTGACGTTCTGTTTATACGGAAGTAATTTTGTATAACTTTGTATAAATGGTAAACCATAATTGATAGACAAAACATGGTTAACAAAACATCTACGATCTTTTAAACGACACGATTTATTTTAAAAAATTGTGACATTAGCCATTTCTGAGGTATCCGTTGTTATTGGTTTGAATTTTTCAATACTGTAGTTCTTTAAAGGTGCTTTGTTTGTCGCGATGTCATGGAAGGAGTATTATATTCCAAGGTCAGCATTTAGCAACCCACTTTTAAAATTTGAATACCGCTTTGGTTTCCTGTTATCACTGGTACCTATAATAAATGTGTAATTAAACTATTTGTGGAAACATTCACGAAGTAGATAGAAAAATGAGCTTTTGCAAGAATGTTTCGTAGGCGCTATGTAAAGATAAACGATAGTGGGTAGAGAAACTCATGTGAATTTAACACATAAGACGTTTAACTTTCTGTAACTTATTTACACTTGTGAAGAGTAGCAATAGCTTTGGTTAGACACTGAAATGAATAAAAGAGGCGTAGAATAATAACAATGTATTTTTACTTTCTCTGCTACGTAGGGGAAGTATTGTATTCCATTCAAAAATACGATGTCAAGATTTCACCGGAAATATATGTTTTGAGGTATCCTGAATGCAAGAGAAAAAACATTTTTAGCGAAAGGTCCGTGTGTATGTTTGTACAGCGTAATTCAAAAACGAAATGTCGGATAAATACCAAGTTGGCATTTAGTTCAATATCTTCCAAAGGATGTGACACGAGATTTACAAGAAAATCTCCCACTACAAACTGCCCTTATCTTCAATTTTATTGGAATAGCTTGTGAAGTGCTCCTTATTCGGAAGTAAATTATAATCTTGCATAACTGTTAAACGTTAAGCGATAGATGAAAGCGGATAGACAAAAATGTGGTTATTAACGGTTATAATTGTTCAATATTTTGTCATTCTTTGTAAGTCCTGTAAACATTCAGTTGTTTCTCCCGATATCATGGAAGAGTGTGGAATTTTAATGCCCGCACATAGCATCCAGTTCTTAAACATTTGACTATCACTGTTCCCTTTTAGGTATAACGTAATGTTTAATGAAGATATTTCCAGAAAAGTTTGTCTCGATTAAAATGAAGTATAAAAGAAAATAAACTTTCGTAAGAATAATTTGTATATACACTAATAAGCGATAGAGGGTAGAGAGGGTCATGTGAATGTAACACATCAGATTTTTAGTAATGTTTTCAGTTAAGATTTGCGGGTTGCATAGTTAGGAAAACCTGGGTCCGATTGATTATCTTTAAATATTTATGGTTTTTAATAATAATAATAATAATAATAATAATAATAATAATAATAATAATAGTGTTAATATTGTGCCTATTATTTGATGATGTACTATTAACTTTGTTAAATGACGCAATAGTTTTCTTTACGCCGCGTTGTTTGCAATGCCGAGTACCTTAATCTTTTTTGTGTGTCTAAATGAAATATTTTCTCTATAGCACAATCCATCTGCATAGCCTTCGCAGCTTGCTTACTCAACCAAAATGAATATTTGGGCAGTAAGACATTCTGTATCCAAGAGAGCATGTTTTGGCTGGTTGTTTTTAGCAATTCAATGCGCAGTCTGTATATAACAACATATCTCATTGCATTCAGAAAAGAAAGTCTATATAATGGAAAGGAAAAGAAAGAAACGTAGTGAATAAATGAAAGTGACTAAAGTAGAAATGTAGGTGGGCAGCAAGTGAATTATGTGCAAAGAAATAAGGCAGTAATTAGTAGAAGGGCTTAAGAAATAATGAAATGAGAGGGGAGATACAAAATTAAAATGTGTTGAATAAGGTGAATGAAGCATGGAGGTATTAAAACACGTACACAATGAAAATAAAATAAAAATGAAGAGAAGAAAGGAACAAAAACAAAGAACGAGGCTTCTAAAGAAAGATAGAAGTGTACGTAATTGGATGGAAGTATAATAAATGCAAAGGACAAGGTTCAGAGAACAGCTTGCAGAAATAAGTCGGTTGAAGTTGTTGCTCTGTGCGACATACTTCAAATTTCAGTTTTTCCTCCCTCTCTTCCGACAAACCACGCTAGTGGTCCATATGTACGCGCGCGATAGCAGCATGGTATTGCCTTTTATCGCGTGTCTCTAAGTGCCAGGGCGGCAGCTGTGATATTGCTTCCAGTTAGTCTTAAAAGCTGCATAACAGGGGCGTCCAGCCTCTGTAGTGTGCAATGCAAGTTATTTCCAAGAGAAAGCCAATTTATTTGCCTATATCTTATTACTTTCTCTACTACGCATAGTAAGTAGGGGAAGTATTGTATTCCAACCAAAAATTCGATACCGAGATTTCACCAGAAATACGTGTTTTGAGAACCCCTGAATCCAAAAAAAGCATTTTTGGAAACATGTCCGTGTATGTGTCTGTGAGTCTGTCTGTGTGTGTCTGTGAACAGCATAACTCAGAAACGAATAGTCGGATAAACACCAAACGTGGTATTTAGGTACAGTATCTTCCAGAGATGCGACACGAGGGTTTTCAAGAAAATCCCCCACCACAGATTACCCTTTACATGGAAAATTTTTCGAAAATTTTAATTTTTTCAAAAATGGCTCTAACGATTTTAATTAAAATATCATATGTTTAAGATATTTTCATGACAAAAAAAATGTATATCTTGAATTTTCTGGGAATGTCTCCAAAAGTATTCTTCATTGTGATCGACTTTTGCATAACTGGTAAACCATAAGAGATAGACAAAATTTTACTACACAAAACAAGTAGATCGCGTTAAAATACACAATTTATGTCATCTACATTTTTTTTGTTGAGTGATCATTTTCGAGATATTGCTTGTTATCCCCTTAAACTTTTCGATACTTATTTTCTCAAATGGGAATTCCTTATTCATTTCTTTTGTCTTGGATATGCAAAGAGTATTAATCTGTGGCAAACAGAATGGTGCTGCACCTAGCAACCAGCTATTAAGAGATATGTGTATGCTTAAAGGCTACTGTATTTCTAAATTACCCTTGTAAATATATATTCCCCTTACATCTACCAGAGTCTGCAAATGTTTATCTCGATTAACATGAAGTAGATGGAGAATAAGCGTTTGTAAAAATAGTTTGTACAAGAGTAGAGAATGTCATGTGAGTGTAACACATGAGGTTTTTTTAATTGTTTAATTTGCATTACCTTCTTTGACTTCTATCAAAGGCTTTGAATTCAGAAACAAGTAGTGATGGGACGGTAGCACCATTTCTCGATACTCGATACTGAATTTTGAGCACCCATACTCGATACTTATCGAGCGTGATGATTCAGGTGGTTTCGTCTGTGGCCCGCATTGGGGTTCGATCCCCGGCGACCGCCCACTCTGGCACATAGGATTTTCGTGGTTTCCCCGGATCGCTGGTATGGTTCATGTTCTACCACGACTCTCCTTCCTCTCATTTCCTGTACCGATCATCATCTTTGTATCTGTTTCAGAATTTTAGGACCAGGCGACGGCGTTTGGCGGGTTGCGGCTGGGCGTTGGCTTACGCTCTGTAAAGGTATCATCCCTGGCGTCGCTGCGGTACCGAGCAGTTAGGTCTTTCCTCAGCATGGGGCTCCGCTCCGGGGGACTCTGAAGGTTGGTGGCTTGTGGGCAGGGGCCGTGCGGCGTCGGATGCGTTCTATCTGGAAACATTATAGATCCCGTCCATGTTTGCGCCCGTCACGTTGGAAGCACAATGTGCCGACTGACCTGCATGAGATGCTGTGCCCCGTTTCCGGGGGCCCCCTCCATGATACGCACCTTTACCTTTACTTCTACTCGATACTTTGTAAAAAGAACTGTAAAGGCGATAACTTGTCCATTGGATTATGTTACAGTCGAGCTTGATTAATTCAAACGTTTTTGATTCGAAATTTTGGAAAATTCGAGCTTTTAGCATGGTCCCTTGACATTCCTATACAAAGAAATGTTAAAATCCTTCTGCAAATCGATATTTATTTTGGATAATTCGATATAATATTCAACGACAATGACTGAAAGAATTATAAGTTAGTCAAACTTGCTGTTCCGTACTGTAGTCCCATTTCCTTCCCTT
This sequence comes from Deroplatys truncata, assembly GCA_030765065.1. Lineage (NCBI taxonomy): Eukaryota > Metazoa > Arthropoda > Insecta > Mantodea > Mantidae > Deroplatys > Deroplatys truncata. The sequence continues at coordinate 122,476,708 of CM060977.1, read as the reverse complement.
GCTAAATTACAGCAAATGCATCATATTATAATTCGCTCTCCTGCTGGTAAGGAATGTTGGTTACTTAAGCTTCTTTGTGCAATTCTAGGAACTTGTTGCCAGCACCTAGCCTCTTACAAGGCACTTCTCATTGTGAACACTACACCCAGTCCATTGTCTACTTGCTACGTTTGCAGCAAATAACTTCCCGTGTAGTAAAGTGAGCATTTTTAAACAGTGTACACAGTTACATCAAAATCATCAGTGTGTGTTTAAGTAGAGAACTGAGCCACCATGGCTGTCTCCAAACCTAAACGTATAAATTACGAAACTCTTACTTTAGCTGAAAAGGCATCAGGCTTTCGCGAAGTGGAAAAAGTGTGACATTGCAGGAGATTTTGGAATCACCCAGAATACGTTGTCTACGTACCTCAAAAATAAGGACCAAATTCTGAACAGTGTACTTATAAACAGTGACGAAAGTAAAAAAGGAGCAAAAGGGCCTGAAAATCCTGACGTCTATAAATACTTAAAAAGTGGTTCAAGCAGGCACGGGATAAAAAAATTCCAGTAAGTGGACCTCTTATCGCAGCGAAAGCAGCGGAATTTGCACAGCAATTGGGAAAAACTAATTTTAAGGCAAGGAGTGGATGGCTGGATGGTTTTAAAAAGCGAAATGTTGTTTCCTTTAAAACTGTTTGTGGAGAAAGTGGAGGTGTTGACTAGCAAGCAGCCAGTGATTGGAAAATGAGCTTGGCAGAGTGGATTCAAGACAAAAATGCAAAATATGTTTTCAATGTCGACGAGACAGGGCTGTTTTATAAATGTACACCAGATAAAATACTTGCATTTAAAGGAGAACGATGTAGTGGGGGAAAACTTAGCAAAGAACGCATTACATTTCTGATTGGTGCCAATATGATGGCACTGCTTCCATTACTAATGATTGGAAAGTCTGCCAACCCCCGGTGCTTTAAAAATGTTAAATCTAAGCCTGTGGAATTTTAAGCTAGTAAAAAAGTTTGGATGACGAGTGAAATTTTTGGAAGATGGCTCTTGAAGCTAGACAAAAGGTTTCGCAAATAAAATCGCACAGTTTTGCTGTTTATTGATAGTTGTACAGCCCATAACAGTATTTCGTTGTTACGGAATATCAAAACTTTGTTTCCCCCCCATATGACATCAGAAGTGCAACCAATGGAATAGGGAGTAATACAAATTTTCAAGCATTTCTACAGGCGATTTGTGGTCCAGAATCTTCTGTTAGAAGCAAATTTGGACAAAAGTGAGAAATTCAAAATTGTAACTGTACTTGAAGCAGCTCGTATGTGTAGTAGTGCATGGGAAAAAGCCCCATAGCCAACTGTTTCCGAAAGGCCGGTTTCTGTCATATTGGACTTCAAGGTCTTGCAAAAAATAAAACGATTGTGCCTACGCTTGAATACTGGGAAGATGTAAATTCTGAAACTGGTGTTCTCTATGAGGATTTTGTACACATGGGTGATGAATTGGCAGTTTGTGGGGAGCTAACCGATGCCGACATTTTAGGTGACGTCATGAACACACAAACTGTAGCCATATCTTCAGATGAAGAACTAGAACAACCCATGAAAACAATTCCTACAATTGATGAGGCCATGGATCACTTATAACAATTAAGGTGTTATGTTGAGGGACAAAAAAATATGAGTGAAACAATGTTCCAATCACTCAATAAACTAGAAGTGTTTTGTGTGAATCAAAGGTTAAATGCTAAAAAACAAAGATATCAAGTTTCTTTAAAAAACTTTGAATCTGAACTGAACCTGAATTTTAACATCACAAAACTGTAAGTACACGTTGTAGTGTTGTCCCTCCTATAATTTCATTTAGTTTAGACCTGTTCTAATTAAAAAATCTTAATCAAACCTTTGTAATTCGAAATCTTGAATAATTGATAATTTTCTTGATCCCTTCAACTTCGAATTAGCCAAGTTCGACTGTATTAGTACTTTTCTGTGTAAAGCCATGTAACCAATTTTGTATTGTAAGTTAATTCAGAAACTGACATTCTCCAACTGGCAGCAATTTGTTTATCTTGATAATGCCACAGGTTATATATAGTCCCCTATTGCTAGTCAAGGTTAATAATAATAATATCTTTGCTTCCCTTTTTGTGCAACTATATTTTGTGCCGAAAACTCTTTTAAAGGATTATTTATTCATAGAAAAAATAACTACTAACAATTCCTCTTTATTTTGCATTTTTAAAAATATAAAATGGTGCATATCTTATGAAATTCAAATAACTAAAAATAACAAATATCTCCACGAGCGGCATTACCTCCGTCCTAAGTTCTGATTTGTTTCTGTTGGATTCACTGATTTTGGTCACCGGAGAAGGTAAACGTAATGCCCGAGATTGAGTCACCAAGCCAGGCTATTGCAGAAACAAGCAGCTTCATTCACAACTCAGTTAACACTGCATGTTATGAGATTTTCTATTTCTTCCCCCAATGTTTTGCATGTTTTCATTTAGACAGAAGAATCTATGGAATGTTGGATTCATTCACTCATAGGAAATCCAGTTTTATCAAGAACTATAGTCCAGCAAGTGTTTGTGAACACATATGAGGCAATAACGTGACGTCTCGACTAATTTCATTCCTTATGTAGAATACAGCTAAACACAACAACCTTGATTAATGCAAAACTTAAAAATTCCAAGCTGTCGAAAAAATATCGAAAATTTATTTCAAAGTATTAGACGTACTTCGATACGCCGAGTATCGAGAGTATCGAGTTGTATCTACTCTGTATTCACTCTTAGGTTGATCCGCGTCACAACAAACCCCAGGTAACCAGTGCACAGCTATAATGTATCGTTCCGCCATTCGCATTAGAAATACTGTCACACTTTGAGACCATCTGGCGGGTACAAGCGGCACTAGTGCAAAAAGGAACAGAGTCCTTATTTCGACAACTGAAACGGTGAGGAGCATATTCTGTTAAGGGTTAAAGGTGATAAGAGTGATAGTTGCAATGAAATAAACGTTTGCACATATAATAATAGTTAATTGTAAAATAAATGAGCGAAAAATAAAGTAACAGGTATGCGATAACCTAATTTATTCGCTCTCTGGAAGCGGCACTTTATTAACTGTTGGCGGCTCATTTAAAAAAAAATTGTGCACTGTTACGCGAATTGCATTCTTCTTAAAATCACTACATTCTTGCATCCCGTATTTCATATGCTTTTTTTTCGGGTGTAACCACTTTTCTCGTTTCAGATTTTTCTGCATAAGCACTGTTTATACTTGTACTCGAAACACCGGCGAACTCAGAAGTTAATTTCACCATTTCTTTAGCGGAAAGTGTTGGATAATTCTCACATAACTTATTATAAAGATTCAACACTATTGTTTTTTCACCACTGGTCAATGGTTTGCGTGGCTAATGCTTTACGTAATTCGACGAAAACACAAGAGCAAATTCACCGTCCGCCATGATACTAAACACAACTGCTGGTTTCTGGCTGTAACCAATATTTTGCGCCTACCCGGAAATCAGGTGACTCATACGAATTGCGTCATGGGACTTGTAGCTCTGTTTTACAGTATAAATCAGCGTTAAATAAAACCTTAGGTATTTGTATATAATATTATACTATTTAAGGATAAATTCATTCTAAAATTCAAAGATTAGTATGGGACTACTTTACTGGGGGCATTGCTACCGTGTTGCACCACGGTGCACTGACCACCTGGGTTTGTTTTGCCGCGGATCAACCTAAAAGTGAATACAGAGTAGGGCCATTATGTCCCTAGATACAACTAACTTGTGAGTGCAGGTTTCTTAACTGTTGGTTTTAACTGATTTTCATTAGGAAGCACATTCACTTCCACATTCACACTTTCGGAATATGCGGAGGGTAGGAAATGATTTTAATTAAAGAAAACTTTCCCCATCCCAGTCGGAAATCGAACCTGAGACCTCTGGTTTGAGAAGCCCAAACGCTGAACACTCGATTGATGAAACAATTCACCTTTTCTTGGTTGTACATTACTAACAGTCTCTGGGTTGTGTATGCTTATGTTTTTCTATCACCATCCTACTAAACACTGAATATGAGAGAATAAACACATAAAATTACTATCTAATATACAGGTTATTCAAAAAGAAGGAGCAGACTTTAAATATTTATTTATAATGAATGACAATAGATAGCGACACATACAATACATCACGGGATTGAGGAAAGTTCAAAGTTTCATTTTATGTATTCAACATGAGCACCATTTGTTATAAAAGGATGACCAGTGGTCTTCCCTTGAAACCAGCTTCTGCGAAATACTTGTACCAATTGTAAATCTGTTTATAACGAGGCGGTTCTGTTGAACTTTCAACGAAATGTGCGTTAACTGAAACAATGGATTCACTCTTTGTATATTGCAGCACATAAAACGGCTTCATGAGGCGTCGCCATTTTCTGATAAACAAACTACAGTGCGGCTGTAGACACCGAATGAAACTAAAAGCTGGGGCTTAAAGATTTGAACTTCTTCTATTCAGTGATGTATGGTATGAGAGGCTATCCATTGTTGTTCATTAGAAATTAATATTTAAAGTCTGCTCCTTTTTGAATAACCCTGCATAATTTACTAAATTATATCCTGCGCCCTGGCACGTGGAGCTCTGTTCCCGGCTACGGAATGTACCCAGGTTCAATCCCGCCCTTAGGGGTCCGAATTTTAGGTCTGGGTATAGGATCAGTGCCCACTCAGCATCGTGAGGAAATTTAGGAGCTACGACAGGTAGCGACTCCGACCACGAAAGCCAATATTCAGGTTGAGGGATGCGTGATACTGGACACATCACAGCAGTTGGATGATCCTCTACCTCTGCCGTCCGTTCGTGGGTGTGAGGTCTGTAGTCGGGTTAGACAACCCTTTCAGGCTGTAGCACCACGGAATTATTATTAATATTAAATTATTGGTACATGCTTCGGGGAAGGATACTAGCATTAATGATTTGAAGCTTTCTCGGCGCTGGTTATTCACTATGGCTTCGTAGGTTTGCAGCTGAGTGATATGCAATTCTATTACCATGCAGAAGGTCTCGGGATGGAGAGGGGCGGAACCGCATATCACTCGGGCTGCAATCCCGTGAAGTCATAGTAGATGGACATAATATGTCAGATTCATTTTCGCGACAGCTGTTAAATGTCAAAATGCTACATGTCCTGAGAATCATTTGAATTGCATTACTCACAATGTGGACCCTACGACAGGGCTTATGATTTATGTACGATAGACTCCTGCCCACTTCGTGTACAACACTATCTAAATCACATATTCCCTGGAATAATGGATCGATCAAGTGGCATGCTAGCCAAAGTGTCTCTCTCAGAGCAGTGGCCTTCTCCCACAGGTCTGCTGCTGGTGAGAGACATGGGGAGAAGTGTGTCCGTAACTTGGACTTAACAGTTTCTACCCTAAATCCTCTCGACACGTATTTTCGGGGACGTAATTAAGTATATGATGTAAAATGAGATGATTTTTGAGCAGTGCTTGCACTAGCCGCATTATAATTTATGATATCAGGCTGAAATGTTTACAGGTTTTAGATGCATCCCTTCTAGGTTCACTGAACTACTTTTATCCAATACGTTTATTTCTGGATTATTTTCTTAATTGTGCCTATTTTGATTACCATTTATCAGAAATTACTTAAAAATATGTTATTAACACCAAAGTAGATCCATTAAGCTGTTAGACGTTTCTTTATCATCCTAAAATTTAATTTAGCTATCTTCATTTATTTATTTATTTTTTTCTGAGAAAACGGGTTATGTGCATCTGAAAATCTCATGCTCAGGAAAAGCTACTCAAAAAAAAAATGGAGAAAACAAACTCATATACAAATGCAAAAAGAAGAAGAAGAAGAAGAAACGTTACGGCTTGAGCATACAGAAAGTGCCACATTTAACAGTAGTGCCAATTTTTAGAACAAAACCTTTCCTAAAAGATGGACGAATGTTTACTACTCTACTCCAAAGTATGTTGAAGTGATGGGGTTTTCTTTTTTGTATGAAGTATTGCACAATTTATAGCACAAAATGGATGATGCAGTAATACTTCTACTATTGTAAATAAAATGGTAATATATAAGAGGAAATTCTAGTTAATAAGATTGCAGAAAAGCTTGAAATTTATTTTTTGCCAATTTTCACTATCTAATCTCCCCTTAAGGGGACTAGAATTTAGATTTTAGGTGAAAATGATACAATTTTGGATTTTTGAATTATATCATATAATTCATATGAGTTTGTACCCATTACTCAAAAAATATTTGGTTTAGAAGGCTGAAACTTTGTGTGCTACTAGAGCATACAAATATTTATAAAGTAGACTATTATTATAGAGGTGCGAAAAGTCCACACATGTATATGAAATTATGGATTTTAATTATAGGACATATTTTATAATCAGGCTTAAAATTTTATTTGCACAAAAGTAATCAGACTAACACTAAGGTACTGGTCTACCTAATAGAACTATCCTTGAGCAAGTATCAGTAACAATTTCAAGTTTTTAAACTATTTCTAATTCGAGAGACGGGTACGAAATCCATACATGGAACTAGTTTCTTATTTTTTTCCAACTAACATACATCATATTTTCCATATATTTAAATAGTGTAAATGATCCAATAAGAGACTATGTAAATCAAATTAAATTCCAACAAATTTTGGAGACAGAACAGTTCAAATGTTAGCAACTTTTACTTTCTCTACTACGTATAGTAAGTAGAGGAAGTATTGCAGTCCACCCAAAAACTTCTACACCGAGATTTCACCAGAAATGCATCTTTTGAGGTCTCCTGAGTCCAAAAAAAGTATTCTTGGAAACATGTCCGTGTGTGTGTGTGTGTGTGTGTGTCGGTGTGTGTCTATGTGAACAGCGTAACTCAGAAACCAACAATCGGATAAACACCAAACTTGGTATTTAGGTTCAGTATCTTCCAGAGATACGACACGAAGGTTTTCAAGAAAATCCCCCCTCTCCAGATTAACTTTACATGGAATATTTTTAGAAAATTTTAATTTCCTCAAACATGGCTCTAACGATTTTGATTAAAATATCATATATTTAAGATACTGTTATGACAAATAAAATGTATATCTGGAATTTTCTGGGAATGTCTCCAAAAGTATTCTTCATTGTGAACGACTTTTGCATAACTGGTAAACCATAAGAGATAGACAAAAGTTTACTACACAAAAATGTAGATCGCGTTAAAATACACAATTTATGCCATATATATATATTCTTGTTGAGTGAACCATTTTCGTGATATTGCTTGTTATTCCCTTAAATTTTTCAATACTTATACTTTTTCTCAAATATGAATTCGTTATTCATTTTTTGTCCTGGTAATGCAAAGAGAATGGAATACTCCACATAGCAACCAGCTCTTAAAATATTTGACTATCGCTTAAAGCCTACCAATTCCCCTTGCATCTACAAGAATATTAGCAACAAGATTAACATGAAGCATATTAAAAATAAGCGTTTGTAAAAATAGTTTGTAAGAGAGTGGAGAAAGTCATGTGAGTGTAACACATCAGATTTTTATCTGCTTTTCCTATTCGTTCACCTACTAGTACCCTTAATTGGGAAAGTATGTTCGCTAATGTATCTGGTTGCTTTACATTTACAACGCAAATCGCGCCATGTACTTAATGGTCTGCCCAACTCTGCCATGCTCTTCCATATAATCTTAAGATCAATGAGAGGGTTCACCAGTCCATACTTCCAAGCTGCGAGGTTTGCATCTCTAATCAAGACAGCCACTTTTGTTCTAACTGTGTTAATGAATAGCTGGGGGACTCTCTCTTCTACTACCCTTCAGTTTGGCGCATGTGTACAGACACAGTTTGGTCTTCCTTGTGAGGGGATACATTCTCAGCACTACTACAGCAGGCTGGGTAGGAATATGAGGATTTAGCCGAGTCCGTTACACACCCACATTAGCAGCATCCGCTTTGCGACTAATTTGCTGCTGCACTGTAGGAGGAGCGTGAAGGATAGGTACCAGTACCTAACCATGACGTACAGCTCTAGCTGGTGCCCTGGGGTATAGTAAGGTAAATTTATTAGCTAAATTTTGCGTTCCAGCTTGCTTTAAGGCGTTAAAGAAATATCTTATAGCTTTTTGGAATGTAAAGAAGGTCAATGCTGTTTATTGGCCGTGATTTGTATCAAAAGTGCCAAAGTCTGCTGAGCTCGTTGTCTTCTCTGGGCTCGGTACGGCATCGGAAGTTGGTGCGATGTTCTGCGGATGAAAATTATGTTTCGGTTCCGGTTGGGTATAGACAAATGTTGACCTTGTAGTGATTGCGTTGCAAGCTGCTTTTTGATGTGATGTCAAAACTGGATAAAGCCTTGGTTCAGGAACCGGAGAGATGAGGTGACGGCGTCCAGTCTTTGTTGCCGGCAGTTGATATGAAGGCATGTTGGGCAGTTGTGTCGAGGGTAATGACAGAGAGAGAATCCTGGTCTATGAATTCAATATTGTGGAGGCAACGGAGACGTGTTCCTGAGTACACTGCGCTGACGGCAGTGTTGATGTTGGCGAGTGCACTGTCAAGTTGGGTCAACGACAGAAAATGTTTAGAATTAAATTCTTCCTTCTCTGCAGGAAGGTCTTGGATGGCTTCCCTTAAGGCATGTTTAGTAGGGGTGAAAGGAGGTACTGGTGTAGAGGGTGCTGATGGAACCACTCTGGTAACTACTTATTTCTACCCTGTAAGGCGAAAGTTGGGGGAAATGTTATGGACACAACTATAACTTTGTCAGCCACCAAAACAAAACAGCTCAGTCCAGTCCCACTTCTTCTTGTCCTAACCTTCCCAGAGGTGTAACTCCGCAATCACTCTATCCTATATACCTTATATCTCATCCTTACAGGACACCTCCCTCCTTCAGCCGGCAAGATTGTTTGCCAAATCCTTTTCCATCGCGCATTGTTCGGTTGCGGTACGGAAACTAAAATATTGTCTCAAGGAAGCTTCAATTGTTAGCGTTGAGGAGACTTCTGCTTCAACTTTCAGACAGATTGTTTTACATAGTAAAGAATCTAGTTGTATTTTAGTAAAAAATTTTTAAAACATGCACTGTTATAGGGTCTATGCTGCAGCAATCGCCGCGCCCGGCCTTACATTATATACCTGTTTTACACAAAAAGGATATGTGCCAATTTTTATGTGTGTATTAGTTTTCAACTATAGCTACATTAAATAGTTTATTTGTATCCCATATATGTAATATTTCCCAGAGCCTTATCTAGTGTTCACTAGAAGAAAAAATATCGGAGTAACTCTTAAAGCATAGTATTCCTCTTTTATAGCTGATATGTGGAATTGTTATTTTTATCACATCTTACTACAAAACTTCTCAGGATTTCTGGCAGGATAGCCATAGAAAGCATATCTGCCAAACCGGAGTATTCAATACTGTAAATTGAATGAATGACAAAAATGAACATTGGAAACGATGAGGAGGATTTTACACATAAAATATCGTCAAAGGCATTCGAAGTTTTATCCAGTTTGCCCCACCATTATTGTCAGGCAAGTAAAGCATAAATATTCGGATATTCTCATTACATATTCCTAGAACTTCTTCTGCAGGTCTCTGAGTAGAATACGATTTGAAAAAGGACTGTTTTCTAAAAATGTGTATTTTCTATGTTACACCAATAATTTTAAGTAAAGTGCTTACATCTATTTTTCTACTGCATAAGCTCCTTAAACAAGTATGAATGAGCATTCGTCGGTAATTAATGTATTTTAAATACAGTCGTGCGCTATCTAAATTTACACCTGCCGTCCCAGAGAATCTCAACTAATGTCCTCCTCGTCCAATCCACCGCCCAGGAAACAATCGGTCAAGAACTTTCCGAGCCCTAAGTGAAAAGTGAGCCGGAGAGCCATCCTGTTGAAGCCACATCGGTAACCGTACAGCCAGAGGAACACCATCAAACAACCGGTGCAAAATGTTGACGAGGAAGTCTATCGTTCATTTGTGAGTAAACATTAGAAGATACAAGAAAAAAAAAAGGTTTTGGTAATAGTAATTTACGATATGTGTATCGTATAACGTTTATCTACATTAGTTACATAATATCGGTGTTTCTTTTTACTTTAGAAATTATATTTTTATTTCAGGTGTAGTATTAGGAATCACTGAAACAGTACACTACATTGGTAATAGTTGATACATGTGTGTAGTTGGCCCTCGTAGTTTGATAGAGGATTTGTTTGTTAGGTTTTTGTTTAAAACAGAAGAACACGAGTACTAGGTGAATGAAATAAACTTTGAGAAATGAGTTCTGACGAAGATTGTGCAAACGCAGCTAATTCTGTTATAGATAGTTTAATTCCTAATAAACCCCGAATTCAATATTGTTTAAAATTATTGTTGTTAATGTTGATAATAAATAAAGTTGGATATATTTTGTTTATTATGTATGTATGGTTCAAATACACAACCAGTTCGTGTTAAGAGTTACATTATGAAAATCGTTGCGTAATGAGGTATCATTACGAGACTAGTTAGGTAGTGAATAGGTTTACAACGTAATCTTTTACTGTAAAATCGATATAACGTAACTACATACATAAAAATTCTTTCATTTTAAAAGTAACACCCAATGATACCTTGAAAACCGAAGTTCCCATTTAAAATTTTCGAGTTGATCACGAATACCTCTACTTCTGGTTTGTTCCGGAAAATGGACATACCCCAATCGATTCTTTACATAGGCTTTGGTTAACAAATTCTTTTGCAAACAATGTGAACCATTGTATAGCAGTCACTATTAAATTAAATTGAGTTTTATTTATGTACGCTCTTTAACTACTATGATCCCTAGCGTCCCATTCTATATTGGACGTGAAAAACCGGAAGTTTTTCTCAGAGGCCTTTTTCTCAAGCTTGAGGTTCCTTTTCGTGTTGTAAATATAGATACGGGATACACGTTTTAATTCCCTTCCGAAGGATTTTATGCTCCCCAAAAAATCCATCGCCATCTGCCGAGTTTGAACTCGCGACCTCGGGAACTAGAGGCCAGGAGGGTACCTCTAGACCAAGGAGGACGACGCATTCACTAGCACTAAAAGGTTGCACGTGCCGTTAATTTCCGTGCTTGCTCCCAGGTAGTAACAATGCAGAAATCTCTGTCCTTGTGCACATTTTCAATGAACTTGCAATATCAGCATTCTCAGAGATTCTGGCCAAACTTTGAAGTTTCCATGTCTCAGCTGCGACATTTTGTGCAGAGTCGCTTACAATGCACAAAAGATTCTTTAGATGCCAGCACAAATAAATTAATGTGACACAAGAGTCAAAGTACAGTGTGTGAAATGAAGTTGGTAGTCGCCTACTGCAATACTGTTATTATGGTACAGGAAGTTAATTATTGTCATTTGTATGGAAAAAATAATGTTTCCACCTTTTCGTAGTAAAATGTGTTTCTGTTTTATAATGAATATTTATTTACAACATGTATTACTTTCTCTACCACGTAATAGTAGGTAGAGAAGCTATTGTATTACACCCAAAATTCTATACCGAGATTTCACCGGAAATACATGTTTTGAGCCTCCTTAAATCAAAAAGGCATTTTTAGAAAAAGGTTCGTTTGTGTCTGAGAAAAATAGCTAAAACGAAAATTCAATAAACACCAAACTTGGTATTTAAGTTCAGTACCTTCCAAAGATTTTCACAGAGATTTTCAAGAAAGTCCCATACCCCAAATAAACCTTTACATGGAACATTTTTCGAAACTGCTTTATTTTCTAAAAATGGTTTTAACGTTTTGATTAAAATATCACATATTAAAGATATTTACATCACAAATAACATATATATCTTGAATTTTCTGGGAATAGCCATGGAAGTTCTCTTCATTCGGAAGAAATTTTGTATAACCTTGCATAACTGGTAAACGTTAACTGATAGATGAAAACGCACCACACAAGAAGTGTAGATCTCTTTAAAACAGACAAGTTTATTTCAAATAAGTTTTTTGTGGCATAAGCCATTTTTGAGATATCCCTTACTAATGGTTCGAATTGTTCATTGCTTGGTCATCTCATAAGTCCTGTCAACATTCAGTTGTTTCTCGTGATTGCATGGAAACTGTATGGAATTTTAACTTTCAGCATACCAAGCGGGGTACTGCAAAATCCCAACATCTGTATTTTATTATTTGTAGCCGTTTGAAATAGTTTACAGTTGTCTGACTTTGTGACATTGTTAAGTTGTCCCCACTAAACACTACTATGTTGAATTTTTTAAAATAAATTTATCTATATAATAAATAATAATTTAACTGTTTATTGGTATCCTTTAATACCCCGCTTGGGATTCCGTGTTACAAGAAAACACGATGTATAAATTCACGTTGTAGAAACTTAGGTTGGTGCAAGTGTGAAATGAATGTGCATTAGTCAATTCCTTCATTTCTGTTGCTATAGCAGTTGTGTTGTGAAACAAACACGTAGAAAAAGCTAAAATTACAGAAGGAATGTGATCTACCCAATGAACGAGATATACAAGAAGTAGTGCAAGTAATAGAAGCAGAATCAGAAACAGAGATAGTGATTTGGAATATGTGTGTGTTCAGAAATAGATGACAATGTGGACGAAATGGACATTGTTGAAGACGTTATTGACAGAAGGGACAGCGAAGAAGTGATTGATGAGATTCAAATGCTGGAGAGAACTACATACACTAGCAGCAAAAATGAAATGATATGGCAATCAATGTACAAACAGCCAAACAGGCGTCAGAAACAGGATAATTTGTCTAAATCTAGCGGTCACACAATGACTTCCAGCACTGTGTCTTCGATTATGAGACTTTCATGTTGTTTATTAACCTAAAATAGTGTAAAAAGTTGTAAAAAACACAAACCAAAGAGCAGAGATAGTTTATAACTTATGGAATGCGACTCATCCTTCTAACAAACGATCCCAACAAGTTCAACAGAAATGTTGGTTTCATAGGCCTCCTTGTAGCTATGGGGATACTAAAAGCTAAAAGAGAACCACTTTCTATGTTATGGTCCACGGTCCCCATATACCAAAGGAAAATATTTTTGCCTTCGTCTTCGAGAAATAGGTTTTCTGAACTTCTTTCTTACATCAGATTTGACGACATGACCACTAGAGAGGAACCGAGGCAAATAAACAAATGTTGTGCATTTAGAGAAATGTTTACAACTTTTGCACAGGAATGCCGAGTACCTATTATCCAAGTAGTTCTTTGATAGTGGGAAAGGCCCATTTAGGTTTACATAAAGTCCAAACCAGCTAGATGCATCATAAAATTTTGGGCCCTCTGCGAATTTTAATCTTCGTATGCTTTCACCTTGCTGGTATACACGGAGAAAGAAAGATCTACGAAAAATAATCAAAGTACTAGAGTTGTAATGGACTATACATTTCCTTTAGGAACTGGATATGACATTACAACGGACAACTTTTTACAAGAGTTCCATTTGCACAGGAACTCTAAAAGCAAGAGCCAACTTTGACTGGTACTCTTAGAATAAGTAAACCCGAAATCCCATCTGAACTTCATTGAAACCACAATTTTCATGTATGTTTGCATTTAATCAAAATCTAGCTCTAATATCATGCCCTAAAAGGAACAAGGTAGTAATTCTTTGGAGTTCTGAACATCACGATGACAAATGCGTCATAGAAAACGAGTTCAAACCCGATATTATTCTACAGTGTAATAAAGCCAAAGGTTTTGTTGATACAATAGACAAAATCATAAATGAGTATTCATGCAATAGAACTACTAATAAATGGCCATTTCTGTTATTCTTGAACATGATTGATACAGCAGCCATAAATGCTTACGTTAGTTGGAAAACATATAATCCTGACTGGAAGGCTGTTGCACACGACAGAAGGAGAACATTTTTGTTAGCTCTAGGACAAGAACTTATAAAGCCCCACATGAAGCAAAGAATGCACAAGCTGAAAGGGATGCCACAAAACACGAGAACAGCAACGAAGGGATTATTGTCTGGTGAAGATGCAAGCTCAGTGACACAGCAATCAAGTTCAATGGAACCTCTGCAAGGGACTGCCAGTTTTGCACGTTACTAACTGTGTCCTAGAAAAAAGGACCGGAGGTGTAAAACAGAATGTGGCAAGTGCTGTTCTTTTGTGTGTAGTGAACCTACAGCTATGAAAACGGAAGAGGTATGCGAAAATTGCATTGATTCGAACTGGAATGAGTGTAATTAACAATAGACACTACATTTGAAAACAATATTAATAATTTATACAATTTATTACTAGTAGAGTAAAATATTTTTCATTGCATTGTTATTGTAAAGGATGATTATTTTTTCATTAGTGTGTTATTGTATGTGATTACCCATGTTTCTGTACATGTACCATGTCTAACAATACATTTTAATTGGGGTACTCTGGTAACCCTCTTGGTATACCGTGTTATTCTTTAGCTTGGTATGCAGAAGGTTAAGGCCAGCATATAGCGTCCAGTTCTTAAACATTTGATTAATGCTGTTCCCTTTGTTTCTATAACGAAATATGTAGTGTAGGTATTTCTGCAAAATACCTATTGCAGGTAAATTAGAATTTAGTAGATTTAGTAAGCCATAGTAAGTGTAGTTTATATACCCACTAATAAACACAGAGGGTAGAGAAGGTCATGTGAGTATATCACATCAGTTTTTCTTTCATTGTCTTTGGACATGTTACAACGAGAGTCACATTCAATTACATAACAATCTCTATTTACCTAACAGGAAGGACTGGTTCAAATACTTTGTTTGAAAAGGTGTTACTATAGTAAGAAAAGGCTAAATTTCCAGACAGAGGCTCCTACTGCGATCGTTATTTTCCGTATCCCCTGTACTAATTGAATCCTGTGGCTCTACAGCCCGCATGGAGTCTGGACCTTCCAAACCGACTGCCAGCCTCAAGCCCCTTTATGCACCGCAGAGTGAACAATCATCTAGTGATACAGGCAGATGATGTGGCCAGCAACCAGATTCCCGCAACCGGAAAATTGACTCACGAGGCCAGGTCAGGACCGCTGCCTATCGCGGGTCCGGACTTTCCTCATTATGCTGAGTGGGCACCGGTCCTATGCCCGTAACTTAAAATTCGCACCCCCAAGGGTGAAATCGATCCCGGTCTAGCCCACAGCCCGGACAGTCCTCTGTACTAGTCTTAGGAAAATCTTAATATTCTGCATATATAAAGCGCAAGAAGCATTTTGTATAGTGGTATCAGTTAAGTTCCTAACAGAATTGGGACACAGCTTGAAAGATATAATGCTATAAATATGTAAGGCTGATGATGCAGTTGACAAATTATTCCCTAGATTAATCGTAAGTAAATGTTAGTTATAATCAATGAGCAATGCCAGCGTTAATATTTTCAATCACCTCAGCATCATCAACATTCACGGATTGGATAGGCTCCCTCTTATTTCGTCTGCCATCATTACATTTACTTATATTTTAAAATATATATAAGTATACGTACTTTTTCCATTCCTAATACATGTTCATACCAAGGTGTTGGATGTCGTCCTCCGTGGTGTAGTGGTTACCATACTGGCGAGGGTACCCGAGGACGTGGGTTCAAACCCGGCGGAAGCGATGGATTCTTTTGGGCGTGGGAAATCCGTAGCATGGCTTCCTGTGGAAGGGAAGTAAAGCCGGTGGTCCTGTGTCGTAGATTTACGGCACGTAAAAGGAACCTCAAGCCTGATAAAGAGGCCACTGAACAAAATTTTCGGTCTTTCACGCCCAATATAGAATGGGACGCTAAGGACCACAGCAGTTAAAGAGCGTCCATAAATAAAACATGATTTAATTTAACGTGTTGGATATCCATTAATCTTGTTCATTATACTACGCATTTTTAATTAATCTCAAAATTCTTGATATGTTTTTATCCAGTAAAGTATAACCTGTTACATATCTTAGTTATCTCATTTCAGCTACGTCTATTCTTCGAGAGCTATTTTATTACCCAGCTCTCTGACCCATTTAGCCATTAGCAACGCTAATACTCTGTAAGCTTTCAACTGAGTTGCTCTTCTTACTTTTTTTGTTAATGATCTTTTAATTGTCCCAATTATCTTTTGGAATAAACTCAAATTACTATGAATTTTTGTTGTTGTCTCAAGGCCAACAGATGCCCCCAAATAATTAACATACATTACTTGCTCCACAGTTTTATAATTTATGATTATCTTAATTCTCATTGTTTCCTTAACATAGAAAGCCACGACTTCAGCTTTGCTTTCTGATATTTGTAGTGTGCCATTTTGGACACAATCCCCCTCACGAGAATTACCAGAATCTGCCAAAAGCAGTGCATGTTTTGGAACACGTCATGATCAGACATACAGAACTTTCCAGAATTATATCTGAACTGCTGCACTATCACTTAGTGCCAATATGACGTCACCAGAACAGGGGAATTTTCATCGTTTCGCCACAGTCAGGAGAAAGACAGTGCTGTCGCCAATCATCTCCCTTCCCCGGCACCGAGCAGTAGCTGGTTCGACGTAGAGGAAGAGAAGTTAGTCTGCGAGAATCCAGCCACCGGACAAGCTTCCTACACTAGGCTCGCAAGCAGCGAATTCACGACGTACGCTCAAAATTTCGATCTTATCAAAATTATTGTAACTACCTTTTTGTAAGTAACTATTATCTACATTTCTATTCAGAGCGTGCGTGCGTGCGTACGTACGTACGTTTCAATGATTTTGAGCAGTTCATATTCATTAGCTAGAGGTTACGTAAAATAATTGCACTTCGTGCTGCGTTTTTGTATTTGAGGTTTTCTGTACATACTTTGAGCAGGTTTGGCGAACTAATATACGGTAGAGTTAAATGGAAACGGAACCGATTGGAACTTTTATGCACAAATGTAAAGGTTTTAGTTTAAAGAAAATTACGAAGTTGAAACACATTAGTTGTGACTGTGTAAAATGTTACGCAAGTGGAGAAGTTCTTTCAATGTATTCCTTATTTTAAAGATGAAGCTTGTTAATTGCTATCAAATGGCACATATATTTGGGGTCAACCTTTATAATTGCTGTTCTGTTAAAAGAAAGATGTTTTGCACTGTGATACATAAACAGTAAATTAGTTCAGCTGTACTCTCACAGTCATTTTGTGAGCGCGTTTTCCTTTGTATTGCGTTATTCCATTTTCTCGTTTTTAAGCCGTAAGGTTGTAATGCTCCACGCTTGGTGTTTGGTGTTGAGGTTAAACAGTCACGCCACTAGACAGCAAGCAGGAAAATTTGTTAACAAAAAAAAGTTGCAGTAGATTATATTTTGGCTGCTTGATTTAAACTAACTGCACTTCTTTGTAGACTATTTACATTTGCTGCTATATTGAGTCGTAGAGAATATTATGGGAACTCCATATAAGAGAAATCCTCTTTTAGCCTGCCATGACTTGTCAGCTGAAGGAAAAACAGAGTCAACATGATCGATTTCGTTTCCTTCTACTTAGCCATGTACTGTATCTATTTTAATGCGCAAAGAAATTTCACCCAATGCTGCCCCTAAGCAACCCCTATCATGCAGTCATGTTGTTCTCTTTTTCCTCACTCCCCTCCTCTCTCTCTCTCTCTCTCTCTCTCTCTCTCTCTCTCTCTCTCTAGTCCTTTATGAAGGCCTTCGGCTGATTACAGAAAAAAGTAATTTGGCACTTTGATAGAGTATACGTACAGTGATTCCACGAAGCCTCCACTTTTAAAAAATCTGATGTGATACATTCACATGACATTCTCTGCTCTCTATCGTTTATTAATGGATATACTAAGTATTCTTACTATGTCTTACTTTTATAGCTACATAATTTTAATCCAAATAAACTTTTGCAGAAATAGTCACATTACACATTTCGTTATAGATAGTCGTCCTCCGTGGACTAGGGGTACCATCTAGCGTCTAGGTCCTGAAGTCGCGCGTTCAAGCCCGATGGAGGGCAATGGACTTTTTCGGGCGTAAAAATCCTTAGCATGGCTTCCTTCGGAAGTGAAGTAAAGCTGTTGGTCTCGTGTCGTAGATTTACGACACGCAGAAGAACCCCAAGCCTGATAAAGAGGACTCTAAGCAAAATTTCCGGACTTACTCGCCGAACATAGAATGGGACGTCAGGAACCATAGTACTTGCTTATTGGAAATAAATGTGTGTTTTAAAGAGATCTACATTTATTGTGTAGTACCCTTTCGTCTATCGCTTAACGTTTACCAGTTATACAAGTTCATGCAAAATTCCTTCCGAATAGAGAGACTTCAAAGGTTATTCCCAGAAAATTCAAGATACGTATTTTATTTTATCATATAAACACCTTTAATGTGTGGTATTTTAATCAAAATCGTTAGGGTCAAGTTTCAGAGAATAAAAAAAACACGAATCGTTTTCAAAAAAATGCCTTTTGGAATCAGGGGGGCTGAAAACATGTATTTCTGGTGAAATCTCAGTATCGAATTTTTGGGTAGAATGCAAAACCTTCTCTACCAATTACGTATGTGGTAGAAAAAGTAAAAATTGAAGCAACCACATTATGGAAAAAAATCCTCATTTTTATTATGCAGAATGAACAAACGATATTACATTTACGAGTTCTGGGTTTTTTTCCAGTGTTTTTTTTTTCATTTTATTGCATGTATTTTCATTGTACCACGTACAATAAGTAGGGGAAGTATTGTATTCCTCCCAAAAATTCGATACTGAGATTTCACCGGAAATATATGTTTTTGAGACCCCCGGAATCCAAGTCGGATAAACACCAAACTTGGTATTTAGTTCAGTATCTTTCAGAGATACGACACGAAGGTTTTCAAGAAAATACCCCCACCCCAGATTACCCTTTAGATGGAAAATTTTTCGAAAATTTTTATGTTCTCAAAAATGGCTCTAACGATTTTGATTAAAATATCATATGTTTTAAGATATTTTCATGGCAAATAAAATGTATATCTTGAATTTTCTGGGAATGTCTCCAAAAGTATTCTTCATTGTGAACGACTTTTGCATAAATGGTAAACCATAAAAGATAGACAAAATTTTACTACACAAAAATGTAGATCGCGTTAAAATACACAATTTATGTCATATACATTTTCTTTTGTTGAGTGAACCATTTTCCAGATACTGCTTGTTATTCCCTTAAATTTTTCAATACTTATTTTCTCAAATGGGAAGTCGTTATTCATTTTTTTGTCTTGTATATGCAAAGAGTATTAATCTGAGGCAAAGAGAATGGTGCTGCACATAGCAACCAGCTATTAAGAGACATGTATATGGCTTGGAACATAGTACGCCTTAAGTGATAGTCAAATGTTTTTAGAACTGGTCGCTATGTGTAAACTGTAATTCTCTTTGCATGTCAAAAGATCGTTTCTGCAAATATTTATCTCGATTAATATGAAATAGATGGAGAATAAGAGTTTATAAAAATAGTTTGTACAAGAGTAGGGAAAGTCATGTGAGTGTAACACATCAGATTTTATTTTTTGAAAACCACAGATATTTCAATTCCTTATGTGCGACGTTTACGAAATTATTTAATAAAGCGAGCATTTTGACATAAAATTTGTAGACTATAAATCGAGGTATGAGAGTTTACTAAAGTACTGATAGTTCCTGACGTCAATACCTTCATTCTCCTCCTTCAGATAAAAAAACCTGTTTTCACCCAACTTCAAGTATTACACCAAAACAATTTATCAAATAAATGAACATAAAATAATATCTCTTATTTGTAAGCTGGTACAGTCTTCCAGGTTCTGGAAATGCTTTGGCGGTGGAACAATCATCGGTCAAAATGGTCAAGTAACCTTTTAGATGATTACACTAAATGAAATTTTAAAACTTTGCGCCATTTCTTTGATTCCATTAATTATGTAATAATCCGCATAATTTTCACATAATACAGAAACCCCTAACATATACAACGAAACTGCGCTGAGGTTTCGACATACTTTGCCAATATTCTCTTTAATAGCTCCAATTGGTCCGTATTCTAGTGCATAAAATCTGTAAATTCTGTTTATTCTTTTAGTTATTTATACATTTAAATTATAAAGTGTATTATAGTTCATGTCCGTCAGGAAAAATAGGGCTTTTCAATGCTGAAAGAATTATCAAAATCAGTTGATTTGCTTTTGAGATTAATGCACATGCACATACATACGAATTTCTTCTCTTTATAATATTAGTATAGATAAATTACTATATCTATCACTAAATCAAACATCTTGTACCTGTCATGTTGTAATAACAGTTTCAAAGCTTGTATGAAACTGCAGAAAACAGTTTATTGGACTAGGAAAACAATAAACTGTAATTATTCACATTTTTTAAATAAATACTCAATAAGATCGTTATTAGATTATTTTAACCACGAAATCAAAATAAATACAGATTTACTAAATAGGATTGATTTAAACTGACATAATATAATATTAATACAATAAAAGTTTTAATAATAATAATAATAATAATAATAATAATAATAGTCTGCACTTTCAAACTTTTTGTTAGATGATTTCTTAGAAGTAGGTGTTCTTAAATCAAGTTTTTATGCTGATTCCAGAAATAACTTCCGTTTTTTTTCTATCACGTCACGTCAGATTTTTACACAAAAGAAGTAATGTTTTGACAATTTTACTAATGAGCGTAGAAAAGTATTCAAATACCATTTCACACAAGGTAAGTTTTTATTCAAGAAACATTTTAAGAATACTCTCAAAAACTCCCCTAATTTATTTCATGACTACATTTTAACAAAAAAAGAAGCCAAAGTGTTTCATTTAATTTTTTTCAAACCCTCTCTTCTTTGACTTCCTTGCAGATCCTTGAAGATGACTGTCTCTCCTCAACATCCAGCAGTAGTCGGCCATCATAGTTTCATTCCATCTCCCCTGGTACCTCCTCTCTATTTCCTTAATATCTTGGTGAAAACGTTCACCCTGCTCTTCACTGTGATGTCCCGATTTTGTGGAAAGTAGTCGATATGTGAATGCAGAAAATGCACCTTTACACTCATGTTACAACCCATCTCTTTGAAGTTTTCCAACATTGTTCCGACAATGGCCTGGTAATTAGGATCTTTGTTATTGCCTAAGAAGTTTTCAGTAACTGATCGGAAGGCGGTCCATACTTCTATTTCTCTCTCATTTATTGTCTTCTCAAAATCATCATCCTTCATCAATTTCTTTGAGGACCAACAAAGATTCCAGCCTTTAATTTGTCTTGTGTAATGAAGGGAAATTTCTTGGAAAGGGTCCATCCTGTGGTAGAGGCCTTACAAATTGCTTCATCAAGCCCAATTTTATATGTAGCGGCGGAAGCAATATCTTTATATCTCTATATATTTTGAAGTGAAATTGTGAAAAAACTGTACGTGATAGGAAAAAACTAAAAACAGTTCAGAAATCAGCAGTTTATGTCAGCATAAAGAAGTGAGTCAGAATCACGTATTAGTTTTCAGTCATCCGATATCATGCAGACTAGTGCAATCAATGGTTTGTTAAAATAATTATACATTTTATTACTCTACTGGCAACAAAACATGAAACTGGCACCAGCCAGTTAATGATACCTGATATAAAGTATGAGAATCCCCGGCATTTTTACCCGGAGATGTTTGCTCTCTTCCTGTATAGAGGTTACAACGTACAAGAGGTTACTAAAATGCAACTTTGATATTTTTCCACCATTTCACTAGAATCTGGTGATATTTGGGTTGTTAGATTCCATTCATAAACGGCAACTCCTCCGCAAATGCGCACCTGCTACATGCATTGGGAAGGTTAGTTATATTGTACCTGTTACGTTGGTACCCTATTATATTTGCAGGCGTTCAAACTTTGCACACCGATCATTTAGTCACTGACTTCGCTGATTATGTATAGTATGAATTATATTATATTTATTACATTACTATTTATATTAATTAGGATAATTATACAAACGTTTATATATTATTAGGCTAGGCTATTAGGTTATTATTAATTATTAGGTTTTATGTCTGTAATTAACTAGAAGTTGTTTTTTCAATTTTTGGTGTAAGCGTTGTCTGTTAGTGTGGGGTTTTATTTTAAGAGGAAGAAGGTCTGTGTAGAAGAAAATCAAGAACTTTAATTTTTGGTACAAGTAAGTACTCCGAACTCATCTTAATACATAGTTATTAGTTCTTCATACTAGTACAGTACAGTAACCTGCAAAGTTTAATAACATACGTGTGTTATATAAATCAAGTTCATGGCATAGTTCATTACTTAATTTAACACTTATGGTGCATCCAGGTTATAGGTTATAGATAATCACCGATTATGGTGGTGAAGGAAGATAAGTGATATGTGATAACCAAACCTTTGCACCGAAGAAGAGTTTATTACAGAGCAGTATATATGACATGTCAGTGACTCAGAATGCTGATAGAAGACCGACATAGTGCGTCTATTTAAATAGGTTGTCTGGTGATTCCTCTGGTTATGTATTTTATGACTCAAGTTAGGATGTCGACTGCCCTGACATCTTTGATTTTTTAGTAACCTGAGTGGTGCTGCGTCCCCTAAATGGGTGCTAATCAACAGGTTTATTCAAGTCATCTCCCTCTCTTGCGTTTGTATTACGATCTCCTGTTAAGGTTCCGGTTAGCTATTAACCGGTAGTCAGGGCAAATTTTCGTATTACGACCTTCGGTTAAGGGCAAACCGGGAGTTATTTTTAGCGATGGACTAACCGCCACCTCGTCTAGCGGTTAGGGTACTAACTAGGAGATAACCATATAAAAATGGCGTACCTTCGGCCTCGATTGATAGCCGATAGCGATTCCAAGGCGAAATATTAGAGCAATCTTTATTTAACAGGAGCAAAGCCAAATTAATTGCACTTCTGAAACAGTAATTTCCAGGTTTGGGACGAGGGTGAATTTCGTAAACGTTATGACATTGCCGAAAGTTTCACTAGTTCCCTTAAGTACTATTACATTTCTGCTGTATAAATCCTCCAGCATGATTTTTATATATAGCTTTCATATCGCTTTAATTTATTTTTATTTTACGTGAATGACAGTAAAATTCGTATATATAATGTAACTGATATTAACTAATAAATGAATTACAACTATCCGGGCTTTTAGGCCGTGGTCTAGAAGGCATCGTGGATACCGACGTTTCGCCAAGTACAGCGTTTGGCATCTTCAGGGTGAAGTGATTCAGTGTCTGCGGTGGCCGTAGTCTGAATGCGGAGATTTTTTCAGATTTGTTTATTGAGAAAGAATGACCTGGTGCCGGTACATGGGGCCCGGCTAACAAGCAAAATTTTACATATATTTACAATGTACAATATAATATGATAAGTTTTCTGATTTGGTTCAGAACCCATACGGAGGCCAGCCTTAGGCCACCGAACAGTTTTGTTATGAATAATAATATTGTTCATTTTTCAAGGATGGCGCTCTTATATAGTGGGGATGGGCGGGGCTTATTGTGAGGTCCTGAGCAGTGATTGGCTCGCGTCTCTGGGAGTGGGTGGGTTTGGCGAGGTATTATTATGTCTGCTATGTTTGTGTACCTGTTTCTCCAAGATAGGTGTCCAGGCTTTATGCACACGGAGAGCTTCTTCTTTCCGGTTAAAATTGTTTTTGTGTTTATATATTTCAATGGCCTCCCTCTGTAGTCATTATTGAAATGGCCATTGAAATATATAAACACACCTGTAACTCGTGGTTACATTATTTGAAATTCCCGCTCCAGTAGATATGTTGGTAATATTGTATCCGCCTGCTGTGGCAGACTCGTAGATGTGGCGGAATACAATTTAATTCAGAGATTATTGGTTCTTTCTAACTGCCGTTACGTTATAAGAATTTAGTGGAAGTTTTACTTTAATTAGTGACATCTGTCCGGCTGTTTATATGATTTTGAAGCATATCACAGTCTTCTTTAATCTCAAGGGATTTTATAACGTGTTTTATGAAGGCAAGGCAATTAATTACAATCTCAACAATGATTAATTGCACACAATTTGTTTTATTTCTTTTGAAGAATTGTGAGTTTATAGTTAATATAATAATTACCTTTTTCTGGTTCGTATTTTGCTTACTCATTTCATTTATTTAACTCAATAGTTCACTTAATATCGTCAATGTTGATGATATCCTTTCAAGATATTTAACAATATCTTATGATATACACTTGAAATTATTTCTCTTAAGCTAGGCTCAAGATGTCTTCTTGAAAAATGTTATCAAGAGTATTTAAAAAAAATTTAACCTTGTTTACCTTTACCGTATTGCTATGCTTAGCGAATAAATTTTAATTCTATTAAACAGTTCTCATGTGAATACAGATAAAAAATTAATGATGTGATTCCTGATTTTACATACCTATAATTTAATTTTCTCTTTTAAATGCACATTTGCATTTCCGTTGTGTATTTCTTTTGGTTAATGCATGCTTTCGCTCCTTTAGAACAACGTGTAGTACTTTATATCATTATTCAATTGTCTTCTCCTTCTTCCTTTTTATACAAACAAATTAATTTATAACGTACTTTCTTTACAAGTATTTTAAACGTTTTAACCTTATATTTTCTAATAATTCTTAAAAAAAATTAACAGAATAACATAACATTATAAATGTGAAGCATTGTTCATATCTATGAACTTCATGGCTTACTTGCTTTCGACTCATTTGAATTCCTACTTAACATATGCTTTCCAGTTTTTGTTTGTTTGTGAGAGTTTGCTTCTAAACGCTAGCATTAACTTCATTCACACTACACAAGCGTTTTAACAGCGAAAACTATATAATGTATTACTCTGAAATGTTTTAATCTAGCCAAAGCCCTACGTTACTCCTTTGTAGCGATCCGAGATGAATGCTCAGATATTACCCAATAGGAATAAGATCTCAGAAAAATAAGTTACAGGACAGCGATGAAGTTGGGAAATAATTTAGGTTAACGAAAATTGCACTAAGGCTCTTTTTAGTTTCTCTACTACGTATAGTAAGCAGGGGAAGTATTGTATTCCACCCAAAAATTCGATACCGAGATTTCAACGGAAATATATGTTTTGAGGCCCCCTTAATCCAAAAAAAGCAGTTTTGTAAACATGTCCGTGTGTATGTCTGTGAACAGCAAAACTCAGAAACGAACAATCCGATAAACACCAAACTTGGTATTTAGGTTTTGTATCTTCCGGAGATACGACACGAAAGTTTTCAAGAAAATCCCCCCACCCCAGATTACCCTTTAAATGGAACATTTTTCGAAAATTGTAATTTTCTCAAAAATGGCCTCTAACAATTTTGATTAAAGTATCATGTGTTTAAGATATTTTCATGACAAATGAAATGTATATCTCGAATTTTCTAGGAATGTCTCCAAAAGTATTCTTCATTGTGAACGACTTTTGCATAACTGGTAAACCATGAGAGATAGACAAAATGTTACTACACAAAAATGTAGATCGCGTTAAAACACACAATTTATGTCATATACATTTTTTTGTTGAGTGAACCACTTTCGAGATATTGCTTGTTATTCCCTTAAATTTTCCAATATTTATTCTTTTTCGCAAATGGAAATTCGTTATTCATTTTTTTGTCCTAGTAATGCAGAGAATGGAATACTCCACATAGCAACCAGCTCTTTAAATATTTGACTATCACTTAAAGCCTACCATATTCCCCTTGCATCTACAAGAAAATTTGCAATAAGATTAACATCTCGATATCTCGATTAACATGAAGCATATGGAGAATAAGCGTTTGTAAAAATAGTTTGTACAAGAGTAGAGAAAGTCATGTGAGTGTAACACATCAGATTATTTCTATTACACTTCTGCTGTTCAATAATTTGTAGCAGCATCAAAAGCTCTTCTTAAGTTAAGGTCTTTCTTAGTTCAACACACTTGTCAAAATTTCAATATAATGGAGTAAACCTTACTCATGAGGTAAACCATTTCATTCCTGCTCTAATTAGTTTTAAATGTTTTAACAGCAACACTATTAAATACGTGTTAGAATCAAGAGAGACTCCAGCATTCTCCGCAACCAAACATTATTATATTATATGCAAGATCTATTTTTCCATTAACCTTAAATCATATTGAGAGCGAAATCCCACATAACCTAAAACTCCGAAATACTCTAACTTAATTTCTAACTACCCTACAAGTGAAGCTATTATACTTTACACTACCTCCAAGAACTATATTAACGGCAAAGCATTCTTTTTTTAAATATACCGAAAGCACTTAACCTATTCCGACGCTAACTAAACTAACAGTATAAGTCTTAGGAATGTGCCACTACCTAACCCATATAAATCGTAATATTAACAAGTATGCTTTATTATTTTCTGAATGCATCCAAACATAAAAACGATCCATATTAATCACGAAATTTAATAGAAACTTTAGGTTTTATTATACACTGAAATCAGTTGACAAACTCAAGAAAATCACAGTAGAAAACTTATTTTAAAGATATAATGTTACAAGTTTCCGCCTAGGTGGCGTGCAATAGCGCACGAAAATGTTGCCAGCCATATCAAATTGTTAACAAACTCCAGGTTAATTACCCTACAGTTACCTTGCGTCCGTAATACGGGGAACTCCGTTTAACCATCAGGTAGCAATAACTACAAGATAGAAAACCTCAGTTTTAAACCGGAGATCGTAATACAAGTTCTTACACTGACTTATAAGTGTCTAATGCCTAAGAGATTCTTCATTAATGAAGGTTTTGAACACAAGACAGATATTTTGAAGCCAAATGATGTCATACTGGCAGGCATCGGATACCAGGATACCTGAGTATATGAAATGTTCGCTGACGGGAACCTTTTCAAGAGGAACTTGCGTAGAGAGTTAGGGAGATGCTGCAGCGGACAGGAAAGTGGATGGGGAGACGCCTTTGGTCAAGATTCGTTTGAGACCTTCCCAATAGCCTTTCGTGTAAAAGCATTTTGGTCCCTTTGAATTCGCGCGTGACGTCCTATGGAGACGAAATAAAGGCGGAACTGAACTCAATAGAAGACCGAATGAGCCGTGAGCCACACAGAGGTTTCACTCATATCGCTGTGATTCAATAACAGCCACTTCCAAAAGCCATTATAAAGCAATATTTAACAGCTAACACGCTAATGGATGTTTAGAAAAGGTCAAACGGCTTTCAGTGACACGCTGATTTAGTGGAAAGTAATTACAATATCGTTAACGTCATAATGGGGCGATGCTGGCAGGTTCGTAATATCCTGCTACCAAAATGGGGACCGAGGGTCTTGGACGTACTCATGGAATGAAACGGTGACAATGAACGCACCTGCGTTGGTATTAAAAGCTGTAACTTGTGAACCATTGCAATAGAACAACACATCAGACTGTAATGCCTTAATAGAATGTTTCGCTGGTTGTAATAGACCAATTTATATGCTTACTTTCTAATGAGATAACTAGGAACATCAACAAATTACAAGGAATTCATAATAGCTGTGTTCTCATTGTTTAGAGACTCGAAATTATGGCCATGCTCATCTAAGCAAACATATTTCATAATTATGGGACGACACCACTATATCTCGATACTCGATAGCGATACTGATTTTCGAGCACCGATATTCGATACCCGATACTCACTTTATAAAAAACTGTAAAGGAGATAGCTTTTTCACTGAATTATGTTCATATTAGTAGTAACAAATGTAGACGATTTTGTATTGCGTGCTGATTCCTAAGTTGTTCCTTTTTGATACTCTCCAATTGGCAGCAATTTGCTTTTTGATAATCCCGTATATGTATTTTTACTTTCTCTACTACGTATAGTAAGTAGGGGAAGTATTGCATTCCACCTAAAAATTCGATACCGAGATTTCACCAGAAATACATGCTTTGAAGCCCCTGAATCCAAGAAAGCACTTTTAGAAAAAAAAAAAAAAAAGGTCCGTGTGTTTCCGTGAACAACATAATTAAAAAACGAAATTAGGTTGAAGAAGGTATTTATTAGCCCCACGTTTGGAATCCAATTTGAAGAAGGTTGTATTGAAGGAGTTGTATTATAGTTCAACTGTTGGTGAGCCGAACTTGAAGTGGTTGCAACCGCACGTATGGTAAATAGTTTCCGGTAGCCTTCGCCCCAAGTTTTAAAAAATATTAACTTTTAATTTGAATGTTTCTTTAAATATTATATGTTTATGTTTGCCTCGGCTGCGTCATTATTATTGTTAGAGACACGTTTCTCTTAGTAGGGTTGTGATGCGACAAGAATGTAGGCTTACACAGATTATAATTTTACTCCACTCCTTTTATTAATGCTTGATATGATTTAAATAACACTTCACTGATATAGAGAGTTGTGAAATACTTTTTATTAATTAATTACACTTTTTAACACAGAAACTTATTTTTCGTCTCACACAAATACATATTACATTTC
This sequence comes from Deroplatys truncata, assembly GCA_030765065.1. Taxonomy (NCBI): domain Eukaryota; kingdom Metazoa; phylum Arthropoda; class Insecta; order Mantodea; family Mantidae; genus Deroplatys; species Deroplatys truncata. The sequence continues at coordinate 122,448,205 of CM060977.1, read as the reverse complement.
TTGAGGACACTTTTTGCGTCTGGTTAGTAACACTGTTTGCAGGCAACTGAACTGATTTCAACCTCCTAAGCTTGTAAATTTCTGTATTTCAAATCTCTGATTGGCTATTCCTAATCCAATAGAATACATTCTTTTAACTAAAGCTTTTTCTGGTTGTTGATTGGCTATTTTATAAACTGTCACTAAAATTACATTATTGTTACTCCAATAATCCTAAGCAGTATTATTAAACTCTCAAACTCATTATTGCCTCAAGGTTACCTCATTGTTACCTGGTTGTTAGCAGCGTTTAACTTATTATTCTCACAGCTCCTACATTATTAAATTACGTAATGCATTCACATATCATTATTGAACATGTTTACAATAATATAAGCACATGCAATGACTGTTACATACATTTTACATATTATTACATTCACATATTGCTTGAAGGCGGGCTTTTATTTAATTTGTATATTATACAATTTGAATGAAATCATTTAAGTGTTAAAAATACTGCCTCAAGGTTCAGCATCTTTAAAAGATGCGACACGAAGATTTTCAAGAAAATCCCCCAACCTCAGACCAACATTACATGAAACATTTTTCGAAAATGTTTATCACATATTTAAGATATTTTCATGACAAATAAGATGTATATCTTGAATTTCTGGGAATGCCTCAAAATTCTTCTTTCTGAATGGCTTTTGCATAACTGGTAAAACGTAAGAGATAGAAAAAAATTTTCTACACAAAAAGGTAATTCTCGTTAAAACACAATTTGTGCTATATACATTTTTTTGGCGGGGTGAACCATTTCCGAAATATTCCTTGTTATTCGTTTCAATTTTCGACTACTTTATACTTTTTCTCAAATGGGACTTTTTTATGTCCTGGACATGCAAAGAGAATGCAATGCTCCACATAACAATCAGCTCTTAAAAGATTTGACTATCGCTTAAAGTCTACCATATTCCCCTTGTACCTACAAGAAAATTGGCAATAAAATAGTTTGTGCAAATGTTTATCTCGACTAACGTGAAGTAGACGGAGAATAAGCGTTTGTAAAAATAGTTTGTATAAGAGCAGAGAACGTGATGTGAGTGTAACACATCAGAGTTTTGCATCCAGTAATAAGTAAATAGCCGGAAACACAGAAAACTTGTGGATTAAATATCTCTACTACCCACTCTTATACAGCAGCACATGCATGTATAGTACAAAAGTATTATATGCACAAAAGAAATTTTTAAGAAAAAATCTAGGAAGTATTATATGAAATGCAGAAATATAAAGGAATCAAATATTTTTGTTACATGATCATTCATGAAAGAACAAACATTCTCATGCCCTGTATTATCTTACGTCATAATTCTAATTTGTTTTGCTGGATTCACATATTTTGATCACCGTAGTAGGTAAATGTAATGGTTGAGAGTGAATCACCAAGCCAGACTATTCCAGAAATTTGATTTAATGCATCAGCTAAATCAACTTCATTCACAACTCCGTTTACGCTGCATGTTACATGAGTACCTTTACTCCCTCTACTATTTTCTTGCATATTTTTATTTAGACACAAGTGTCTATGGGATGTTGCATTCATCGCAGTCAAGATCTATCAAGAACTATAGTCCAGCAACTCTTTGGGGACACGTGCGAGGCAATAACATGAAGTCTCGGCTCCTTTCATTCCTTATCTAGCGTAAAGTTAAACGCAACAACTTTAAAAATTTAAAAGTATTGAAGGTTTATCTCGGAGTATTAGACTTACTTCGATATCACCGAGTATCAAGAGTATCGATGTATCGACGGTATCGAATTCCCATCGCTTTTTCATATCTCTCTTAGAAGGAATAATAAAATACAAGGATTTAAACTAAACAAAAGGTCCAGCTCAGCTGCGAAGGATATGCTGAATTTGGTGTAAAGTAGATGTGGATGAAAAGAGCAATTTATTTCGAGGTGAACAAGTCTTCAACTAAAAGTGAACAGATTTATTCTAAAAATAACAATTATATAAAATTAGAATTTTAAAAATTAAGTCTTGTTATTATCGAACAGTAATTTTCAATAAATACAGTACAAAATTTAAAACATACTACTTCAATAAATAGTATACCTGTGTATAATAATCAAAAGATTTATTATATTTCAGCTTTCCCAATTAAGGGATTGCCATATAGAAAAACCATGATGAACAAGTGTTGAAATATACGCACAAATTGTTTAAATTTACATGAAATTATTTAGCAAATATTTATGAAAGAGAATAAATTAATATAAGTTAAGTATAATTTAAAAGTAACATGTGGTAAAAGAAAGGGTGAAAGAGAGAGAGAGCTATTTGTTATAAACGTGAGGTTTTAGAATCATATTTCCTTTAACTGCAGTAACGGCTATTTCTTGTAGTAGACTTTTATGAATGCTAAATTGTCTACAGAAGTTCACCATTTGGCGAGGTATCGTCCTTCTAGCTCCGACCACGAGTCCAATCCTGGATGGAGTTGAGATAGTATTTCTCCTCGTAGTATGCAGAGACTAAATTATGTTTTAAACATGATGAATCCAAAAGCACTTAAAGCTATTATACAGTTAATAAGAGATGTAAATATGAACGCAAAATCTAAAACGATTATAACTGAAAAATTAACAGATGATGTGGAAAATACGCAATGATAAGACAAGTCCAATTTTATTTGATTATAGATGAGATAGTTTGAAAAATCTTAATGGTCATCTAATGGGAAATAAAAATCCAATACAGTTATTTAGCAGATGGCGCTGTTGCTATATAGCTGTGACAGAGAATGATTCTCAAAGATTGCTCATAGATGTAACAACAACAGAGCAATATGTCAGGAACGTTTCAAAGAATAAACAAAACATATGTGTACATTCAAAAAACCTGTAATGTGCAAATTAGAAATCAAAGCAAGTAATGCAGCTTAAATATTTGGAAGTAATATATCAGGATGTAAAATATAATTAAAAAAGATAGATCTCAAGTTCACAGTAAAAACAAATATCAGGCTATTTGGAAGAATAAATATTTGAACTCTGAAAGTGAAAAGAAAATTTTATAAAACTGTAACACCTGTATTAGAGTGTGGAACAGAAACATGAGTAGAGAACAGAAAAACTGCATAGTTACTCAGAACAACAGAAATGAATACATTAAGTGTAATAGTAGGGAAAAGAAGAGTACGCAGAATGAAGAGTATGATATAATGAATATAATAAAATTTATAAAAGAAAGGAGGAGGTTTAGAATGAACATGTTGGCAGACAGAGGAACCAAGATTGATTAACATAGCACGAGACCAACGACCAGCAGGAAGTAGAACTGTTCGAAGGCCACTAAAATAATCAGATACTTGGAAACAAAAGAAACTTAGCCTACACAAAAGAAGAAGAAAGAAATTTGGTAACCGTAGTTTTAAAGTGTAGTAATTTTATTGTAGTGTCTTCTCCGCCAATGGACATTTGCATTAAAGTAAACAAATACATAATTTATGTCAGATAATTACGATTACTTAGACATTTTCAGTTATTGGTTTAAAGGTTAATGTGCAGACACTATACATGTTTATCAGGTGCGAAGTTGCTATTCTCTATCTCACACACCCACACACACACACACACACACACACACACACACACACACACACACACACGCACAACACACACCCTCATGATCATACAAAGAGTGGAATTTCAAATCCATCACATAGCAACCTGCTTTTCAACACCTGACTATCGCTTCCTCATAGTCCTCTTGTATTCCTATAATGAAATGTGTAACGTCATTTCTGCAGACATTTATCTGATTACCAAGAAATAGTGCACTTACTCCGAGTGTATTTTTGTACTTACATCTATCGATGGAGGGAGCCACACGTGGAAGCGTTCGGATTATGGAACGGGGTCAGGGCGAGCCCAATACAAGGTAAGAGATGCTCCGCCAAAAACACACACTAAAAACGGAAGTCGTAGAGACAGCCCTTGAATAATATAATCATGATACACTATGTTGTGTGTTGCACTTAGCCAAAATTTAACTTGACCAGAAGGTGAGTACTAAATATACAAGTTAATATAGAATTCAAGTCTTCAGAAGCATATTACAACAAAGAACCATGTATTCACTTTACGTTTCTCTTGCCTGTGCGTACAAAACTTTCAGAGAAGGGAACGCAGGTCAGGTAAAGATGTTAGACTTTGTGCCTATAACCTCGCTTTAAGCAAACATCCGAACCATAAATGTCCCGATTGTGAAAGCTCGTAACTCTTTGGTAAAGTGCAATTTAAGGCAGTATTTTTAGCACTTAAATAATTTCAGTCTAATTATATATAAATTCAATACCAGCCCGCCTTAAAGCAATAAGTGTATGTAATAATATATAAAGTGTATGTAACAGTCATTGTATTATGTTTATATTATTTTATACATGTATAATAATGTTATGTGAATGTATTACGTAATTTAATAATGTAGGAGCTATGAGAATAGAAGCTGAAAGTTGCTAACAATGAGTTAACAATGAGGTAACCTTGAGGCAGTAATAAATTAGAAAGTTTAATAATGCTACTAGTAATTCTTGGAGTAATAATAATGTAATATTTAAAACAGTTTATAAATAGCCAATCAACAACTAGAAAAAGCTTAAGTTAAATAAAAGTATTCAATTGGAGTAGGATTAACCAATCAGAGACTTGAAATAGAGAAATTTATAAATTTAAGCGGTAGACGCCAGTCGCTAGAAGGCAACGTACCTGAGCAGTTCGTTCGCTCGGTACGTATTCAGTGTGAGACATAAAATTCATTACGGCGAGAATATTATAAATTTTACGTGTTAAAAAGAGCAAGTAATTAATAAATAATCTCACAGCTCTCTATATCAGTGAAGTGTTATTTAATCGTGTGAAGGATTAATAAAAGGAGTGAAGTAAAAATTATAATTTGTGTAAGCCTACATTCTTTAGCCGCATCACCCCCTGTTAAGACATACATGGTTCTTCAAATTAATACTGACACAGCCGAGGCAAACATAAATATATATAATATTTAAAGAAACATAAAAATACAAAGTTGATTCCTAAACGTTGGGGCAAAGGTCACCGGAAATTTTGTACCGTACGTGGTTGCAACTACTTCAGGTTCGGTTCCCCAACAGTGGAACTGCAATACAATACAACCATTACTTCAAATTGGCTTTCCATAGGTGGGGCTACAACGAAAGATTACACTTCTCAAATATAAGAATTGAAACAAAGTTAAAAGTTAGCATTTTAAAGAGAAACCTAGCGATGCAATACATTTGGACAGGGCTGCATCTTCACGCAAGTAACACTAAATAAAATCCCCAAGAATATAACAATTTAACAACAGAAATATGATTTATATAAAAGTGGATAATGAGATACTAAAGAATTACTCAATCAAAGTAGAAAATCTAACGGTTTAAATAAACCGTAGAAACTGATAATTTAATAATAATAATAATAATAATAATAATAATAATAACAATAATAATAATATAACTGGAATGTAGCAATTTAAAGTAACTCTAAACGTTAACAACGTGAATAAACTCCAAAAATTAACAACTCCCGGTCAGAAATTACTAAAATACAAATGTGAAGAATATGGTTTAATGTCCTTCTGTGGCTCCGCGTTCTCGATATATCTTTACATTTGAAATAGGTATACTTAATATGGGGAATTTGCAACGAGGTATTCAACACAGCCCAAAACTGCCAAATGTTCTCCAAAAAACATTTGCACCAATAGATGAACCTACCTGAAATCTCCAGACCTACATCAAGGAGGTCTAGACACAAATACTTAACTTACCTCAAAGCAACCTGGGTGAAAAGGAGAACATAAATAGACAGGTGTTAAAAAGGGCATTTCATATTTTGAGAGGCGGTAATGTGGACCAAAACAAGAAAAAATGTCCTGTAGGGTAGAGAAAGTCGTGTGAATATAACACATTTTTTTTTGTATTGGTGCTCCTGCATTTCTGCTATGGCAGCAGCAGATAATAATTTGTAGAGCAGTTCAAGCATTCAAACCTTCAAGGGGTAGTGCCACTGGAAGCGTTGATAATTGTAGTAACATTGTTTTCGTGTTTTGTAAATAGCTTGTATACATGCACGAGATGTATTAGCTTTAAACACGATCGTAAATGCATGCACAGCTTTAAATTTCAGGTGGTTCGTTTTGTGTCAGGAATAATGCTTCACTACTATAATATTTATTATGAATTCTGTATAAACTACTTTCAAATTTGTGCCGATATAAACCAATTTTGAATCAATCCCGACACTGCAACGGATCATTTAAAAGTCGTATCTTAAGGATGTTTTAGCAGTGTTTAACGCCCGTTCGTATTACATACAGCACCACAGGCGGTGTACAATAATGGTACACGAAAAGAAATAATATTTGGGAAGGAAATAGGCCTAGCATTAGGGTACCAGTAATGAGGACTGAGGATAAACTAGAAAAAAAGGCTTAGTCATCAGCGTTGGATGACCTGGCGGCCCTGGCGGTTCTGGCGGGATTTAAACCACGACTTCGGTACCCGTATCGGTCATTTAAGAATGCTCTCTATAAGGGTACCACAAGTCTGTTTCGATTTCAACCAAACTAATTGACAAATCCCTCCTAAACTCGTATACATAAGCTTCCAAATCTATAAGTAACGAGTAGATACTCCTACAAGTAGGCACCTAGCCACCTTGCCCACGTGAGCTCTTGATTTACCTTGCATTCGATACCTCGGTAAATCATGACCAAACCGTTGTCCCATCCATTCAAATTTACCCTTTACAAATCCCACCACGGGGAGGGAGACTTCAAAGCCGTAGTGAAGGCAATCTTCTTAGATTAAGGGAAATCTGAAATACATCTCCCACCTTTGGATAGAGGTTGTGCGGAGAGGGTTTGTAACCCTCTCACGTAAAGACTTTAATTACATTTAGTGCTTTAAATAGCCTCGGAACACAGGGAGCTAAGATAATGATGACTAAGACAATGAAAACTGAAGCACCGTAGGTTACACTCTATTAAGAAGCAATGAAATTATGAAACAAGACGGGAATTACTATGCAAACATGCATAGATAAAATAATGCCAAGTAAAGTAATCTGACTTTCTCTACTCTTGTACTAACTATTTTTACACATGTTTATTATCCATCTACTTCATATCAATCGAGATAAACATTTGCAGAAACTGCCTTATTGCTAATTTTCTTGTAGGTGCAAGGGGAATATGGCAGGCAGGAAATGCTTTAAGAGCTGGTTGCTATGTGGAGTATTCCATTCTCTTTGCATTACCAGGACAATAAAAATGAATAAAGAAAACCCATTTGAGAAAAAGTGTAAATACTGGAAAATTTATGGGAATAACAAGCAATATCTCGAAAATGGTTCATTCAACAACAAAAATGTATATGACATAAATTAGGAATTTTAACGCGATCTACACTTTTTGTGTAGTAAAATTTTGTCTATCTCTTTTATGGTTTACCAGTTATGCAAGAGTCGTTCACAATGAAGAATAATTTTGGAGACATTCCCAGAAAATTCGAGTAAACATTTTATTTGCCATGAAAGTATCTTAAATATGTGATATTTTAATCAAAATCTTTACAACCATATTTGAGAAAATTAACATTTTCGAATACTTTTCCATGTAAAGGGTAATCTCTGGTGGGAGGATTTTCTTGAAAACCTTTGTGTCCCACCACCGGAAGATACTGATCCTAAATACCAAGTTTGGTGTTTATCGGACTGTTCGTTTCCGAGTTATGCTGTTCACAGACACACACACCCACACGGACATGTTTCCGAAAATGCTTTTTTTGCATTCAGGGGGGTCGCACAACATATATTTGCGGTGAAATCCCGGTATCGAATTTTTGGGTGGACTACTATACCTCCCCTACTTACTATACCTAGTAGAGAAAGTAATAACGAATTACCATTTGAGAAAAAGCATAAGTATTGGGAAATTTAAGGGAATAACAAGCAATATCTCGAAAATGGTTCACTCAACAAAACAAATGTATATGACATACATTGTGTATTTTAACGCGAACTACATTTTTTGTGTATTAAAATTTTGTCTATCTCTTATGGTTTACCAGTTATGCAAAAGTCGTTCACAAAGAAGAATACTTTTGGAGACATTCCCAGGAAATTCAAGATATACATTGTATTTGTCATGAAAGTATCTTAAATATATGGTATTTTAATCAAAATCGTTAGAGCCATTTTTGAGTAAATTAACATTTTCAAAAAATGTTCCGTGTAAAGGGTAATCTGGGATGCGGGGCTTTCCTTGAAAACCTTCGTGTGCATCTCTGGAAGATACTGAACCTAAATACCCAGTTTGGTGTTTATCCGACTGTTCATTTGTGAGTTATGCTGTTTACAGACAGACACACAGGCACACGAACGGACATGTTTCCAAAAACAACTTTTTTTGAATTCAGGAGTCCTCAAAACATGTATTTCTGGTGAAATCTCTATATGAAATTTTTGGATGGAATAAATACTTCCCCTACTTACTATACGTAGTAGAGAAAATAAAACGGTGTCCACATTTAGAAATGATGTCATGAAAAAGGCTACCCGCAGGAGCTATGAGATACGCTCCAAAAGGACCGAGAGATTTGGGAAGACAAGGGAGAGGCTGTACAGCGTAATTCTTGAAGAACAGATGAAAAATATTTATAGGTTAGCTTTGCATTCTTGGGATGCTCATTCACAAGGGCTATATATAAGTTTGTATCGATTTTAACCAACAATGAAAGGTGTTGTCAAATTTTATTCGGATTCATATGCATACATTGTATGTCTTACATGGAACAGTTCATGAGTTACTTCATGTTTACGGCGGATAGACCAGGCGAAGTCGTTAAGTATTCCGTGGTAGCGAATATACCTAAAAATGTTACACTCCATCCAGAAACAAACTGTGACTGTACCACTGCTCATGGACAGCACTGTTGTAGTGAAAGGAACTAGTATATTGCGATTAAGCGTGCTAAGTGCATCATTGGAGAACGAGGTAGAGTTTGAAAAAATCTGATGTGTTACACTCACATGACTTTCTGTACTCTTTTACAAACTATTTTTACAAACGCTTATTCTCCATCTACTTCATGTTAATAGAGATAAACATTTGCAGACTCTATCCTATTGCTAATTTTCTTGTAGGTGTAAGGGGAATATGGTAACTTTAAGCGGTAGTCAGATCTTTTAAGAGCTGGTTTCTATGTGGAACATCGCATTCTCTTTGCATGTCCAGGACATAAAAAAGGATAAAACATTTTTGGAAACATGTCCGTGTGTCTGTCTGTCTGTGAACAGCATAACTCAAAAACAAAAGTCGGATAAACACCAAATTTGGTATTTAGAATCAATATGTTCCAGGGATGCGACATGAAAGTTTTCAAGAAAATCCCCCACCCCAAACCACCCCTTACATGGAACACTTTCCGAAAATTTTTATTTTCTCAAAAACGGCTCTAACAATTTTGGTTAAAGTATCATATGTTTAAGACATTTTTATAGCAAATAAAATTTATATCTTGAATTTCCTGGGAATGTCCCCAAAAGTTCTCTTTATTCTAAACTTTTGCATAACTGGTAAACCGCAAGAGATAGACAAAATTTTACTACATAAAAATGTAGATCTCGTTAAAACACACAATATACGTCATAAACATTTTTTTTGTAAAGTGAACCATTTTCGAGATATTCCTTGTTATTTCTTTTAATTCTCCGATACTTACACCTTTTCTCAACCGAGAATTCGTTGTTCTTTTTTTATGTTCTTGACATGCAAAGAAATTACATTTTAAACATAGCGACCAGTTCTAAAAATATTTGATTATCGCTTAAGGCTTACTATGTTCCCCTTGTTTCGTATTTGCATGGGCAATATAGAAATACAGTAGCCTTTAAGCATAGACATATCTCTTAATTGCTGGTTGCTAGGTGCAGCACCATTCCCTTTGCCACAGATTAATACTCTTTGCATATCCAAGACAAAAAAATGAATAACGAATTTCCATTTGAGAAGAAGTATAAGTATTGGAAAGGCAACTTCTTATTAACCTTGTAAAAGCAAATTTTGGGTAATTTTGGGATGCTAAATTAAATGAATGTAACAATTAATACGCTCATAAATGTTAAGAATTCAGAAAAATAATTTAATTTTTAATTTTCACTTTTTTTCAATTTTGCCCTAAACCTTTGAAACAAATAGAACAAAAATTGCAGCGTGTGGAATATTTTGAATGTATAAAAAACGGAAAGCGAGAAAATCAGTTTTGAAATTTAAAAGGGCTGCTTATTCATGTACACAGGTACCTTTAAAAAGACACATAACGCCACTCCTACGCAGCACTGAAAGATAATAAATACAGATTTTGAAACTAGAATGTTCAAATATAATTATAAGCACAAAATAAAAAAGTGAAGTTTTAATGCATTTTGGGTAATGTATTATGCCACGTTATCCTCCTTGTCGATTGTTATTTCTTATCATTAGTTACACAGCATAATTTTAATTTGTTGTAATTACCAATAGAGTCGGCTCGTTACGAGGTCGTGTCTTCAGATTCTAGCTGCTGCTGCATTTAAAGTTCTTTGTCCACACTGCTGTTGGCAGTTGATAAACATTATTGAGCATGAGACTGGATGTGGACCTCAAGGTGTGCCTCATAAGAAAACCTTCTAAAATCGAAGACACTAATTATACTTAAGATGGTGGTACTTATTTCAAATAAGTTTGCAGGAAAATGTGAATCTTTGACAATAGCACCTTACAAAAGTTTTGATAATTGACGCATTTCCACTTTGTTGGACTTGGATCGTTAGTTCACGCACAAACTTCGTTCGCCGAAGATTGTTCACTTGCGCATAACTCTTCCTTGATTACCGAGCGGGATGTCTCAGGCGTAACGTCTAGGTCTAGGGTTCAAATCCCGTGGGCTGACCAATCAGACTGAGGTTTTTTTTCGTGGTTTCCCTAGGCGCTACAGTAAATACCGGATTGTATATTTAATACCATGACCCAAAGTTCCACCTTAAGTCTAAAACAATAGTAAAAATCTGATGTGTTACACTCACATAACGTTCTCTACTCTTGAACAAACTATTCTTGCAAACGCTTATTCTTCATAGGGTTCATGTCAATCGAGATATCGAGATGTTAAGCTTATTGCTGATTTTCTTGTAGATGCAAGGGGAATTGCTAGGCTTTAACAGATAGTCAAATATTTTAAGAGCTGGTTGCTATGTGATGTATTCCATTCTCTTTGCACTACCAGGACAAAAAAAATCAATAACGAATTTGAGAAAAAGTATTAAATTTTGGAAAATTTAAGGGAATAACAAGCAATATCTCGAAAATGGTTCACTCAACAAAAATGTTTATAACATAAATTATGTATTTTAACGCCATCTACATTTTTTGTGTACTAAAATTTTGTCTATCTCTTATGGTTTACCAGTTTACCAAAAGTCCTTCACAATGAAGAATAACTTTGGAGACATTCCCAGAAAATCGAGATATACATTTCATTTGTTATGAACATACCTTAAACATATGATATTTTAATCAAAATCGTTAGAGCCGTTTTTGAGAAAATTAAAATTTTCGAAAAATGTTCCATGTAAAGGGTAATCTGGGATGGAGGGATTTTCTTGAAAACCTTTGTGTCGCATCTCTGGAAGATACTGAACCTAAATACCAAGTTTGGTGTTTATCCGACTGTTCGTTTCTGAGTTATGCTGTTCACAGACACACACACGGAGAGGTTTCCAAAAATGCTTTTTTTGGATTCAGGGGGTCTCAAAACAAGTATTTCCGGTAAAATCTCGGTATCGAATTTTTGGGTGGAATAAAATACTTCCCCTACGTACTATACGTAGTAGAGAAGGTAAAATTGAAAATAGGTGGTAATAGCTAATGCTGTGCCATATATCCACAGACAATGAAAGCAGGTAGACTGGACGCCACCCTAATGCTATCTGCAATACGGCAGCTATGCGCTAGGGTCTCTGTGGACACGACGAAGCGGATGGTTACAGAGATAAGACCTAGAGCCCTCCACACCTCGATCTAAGAGCTATTCACTAACCGGAGGTATCCCCGGATCACAGAGTTGACGGAGGTAGTAAGTGAGAAGCTCCATGCTAGCAGTATGCATTTAAAACAATACATTGTGGGACTTCTTTTTTCTTTTTGGGGAAAGGGCCTCATGCCCATACTGCACCGAGTGTTAGAGGTGATGTTTTTGATATCGGAGGTGCATGTGTTGCTCTCCATGGAAGTGTGAGAGGGAGAGGAAGAGGCAGAGGAGAGGTAAGAAAATCACACTAAAATTGTTAGATATGCATATTTTTACTTTCTCTACTACGTATAGTAAGTAGGGGAAGTATTGCATTCCACCCAAAACTTCGATACCGAGATTTCACCGGAAATACATGTTTTGAGACCTCCTGAATCCAAAAAAAGCATTTTTGGAAACATGTCCGTGTGTGTGTCTGTGTGTGTGTGTGTCTGTGTGTCTGTGAACAGCATAACTCAAAAACGAACAGTCGGATAAACACCAAACTTGGTATTTAGGTTCAGTATCTTCCAGAGATGTGACACGAAGGTTTTCAAGAAAATCCCCCCACCCCAGACTACCCTTTACATGTAACATTTTTCGAAAATTTTAATTTTCTCAAAAAAGGCTAACGATTTTGATGAAAATATCATATGTTTAAGATAATGTCATGAGAAATGAAATGTATATCTCGAATTTTCTGGGAATGTCTCCAAAAGTATTCTTCATTGTGGGCGACTTTTGCATAACTGGTAAACCATAAGAGATAGACAAAATTTTACTACACAAACAATGTAGATCGCGTTAAAATACACAACGTATGTCATATACATTTCGTTTGTTGAGTGAACCGTTTTCGAGATATTGCTTGTTATTTCCTTAAATTTTCCAATACTTATACTTTTTCTCAAATTCGTTATTCATTTTTTTTATGTCCTGGACATGCAAAGAGAATGGAATGCGCCACATAGCAACCAGCATTAAAATATTTGACTATCGCTTAAAAGCTACCATATTCCCCTTGCATCTACAAGAAAATTACCAATAAGATTGACATCTCGATATCTCGATTAACATGAAGCAAATGGAGAATAGACGTTTGTAAAAATAGATTGTACAAGAGTAGAGAAAGTCATGTGAGTGTAACACATCAGATGTTTTGTATAAGATCTATATTTTTTACCCCATTTATTACACTTTACACCAAAAGCTTCAGGTAGCACAGCACACAGCTGTGAAAGAAGACCAGACATCGGTGGCCGAGAATATAGCGCACAATGAACACTTATCGCATCTACAAACTGTGCAGATAGGAGAGGCCGGCAAAATGTTATTTGTGAAGCTGCTATTCCTGCTGGACATGCAAAATGCTATGTTCCGGAAGAATCTCCAGCCAGCGCACTTTGTTTATTCATTAGTGAATCTATAGTAACGCTCCGTCGCGATATGATCATGCATTTAAAGCGACGTAAAATAAATACAGTATTAAAATGAAAACTTTCTTGCTTCACGCACTCGACACTTCTTTGTTTCTTACGTTGAGCGTGGAATCATTTCTCTATTATATCTTTACACTTATTGTTTTGGCGCAGAAGTGTCACAGATTTATCACACAGGTAAATTTCACAGAAAGTGTAAATTGTCTCCCGGACCTTGGCTTTAGTATGATAGTCGGTCGGTCCGTATTTTGCTTCTAATTTTGTTATTGGCTGATTAGTTGCCGATTTCTCAAGTTTGAGAAATCTGGAGAGTTTTTAGTTTCTCCCTATTGGCTTCTCAACAGTCACATAATTTAAGACAATGGTGGAATCCCTGGCCTGTAACTTTGTTTGGAGTTCCCTAGCGTGGGACAACTTATGCCCTTGTAGCGCGCACTGTTAAAAAGCTCTTTGTACTATGTTGAAGTTTTCTCTTACTTTTGTGTGAAGCAAGTACTTGCTCGTAAAATCGTGTTCCTGCGTCCTATACCAGAAATATTGCTAACATATACAGGATGAATCACCTAAACCTTGCACCGTAAATATTTTTTAAATGGAAAGTGTTATTGATGTGCAGTTTTCACAACATTAATTGGTAGTCAGAGGCTTGTACATTTAGCCTATAAACAAAGTGTACTCTTTGAGCAAACATACAATTTTTTAAATGGAACAATGCCTAGTTACACCACCAGAATAACGGTAGGATAAATTAGAATGTCAGTGCCGTTTGTTACAAGATTCTAGTACAAGTGGTTTACGAGAAATCTAATTTTGAAACTTTTATGCGCCGACACTTGTACAACCTGTGGTAGCACAAACTAAAGAAAAACAAAAGGGAACTACAATACTTCTGTGGATTCTTACAAGTACAGAGAACATAGCCCTTCAAAGGTGGTGTTCAAAATGACCACCGGCAGCTTTAATACACGCTTCCAGTCTGCTATGGAGAGACTGCTGCACATATTCTAGCATTTCAGCATAAATTGCAGTGCAGGCAGCAGTAATACGTCGTTTCTATCGTTTGGTGTAGTTGGTACATCCTTGTAGACAGTGTCTTTCAGCCTTCCCCACAGAAAAACATCTAAAGGGGTCAGCTCCGTTAAACGGACCGGCCAAGGTACAGGTCCTCTTCGTCCAATCCAACGATTTGGAAACATCCGTTAAGACAAGTTGTAGTACTTCGTGCACTATGGGCTGGACAGCCATCTGTTGGTGCCACAGGTTCCTCCTAGTCTGCAAAGGAATGTCTTCTGACATCTGTGGCAAATGGTCTGTCAGGATGCTCCGAATATTTGCGCGAGTTCATTGTTCCTTCTATAAACAAAGGGCCTATGAGCTGATGGTTCACTATCCCATACCACACGTTTAAACTCCATGGACCTGACGAAGCCAAAGGGGATTGTCAACAGACCAATAGTGTATGTTTCTGCGGTTTGCCTGGCCATGATTAGTAAATGTTGCCTCATCACTAAACAACATACATGATGAATCTGGAGTATCATGTCTTAATGCCCATGTACAAAAGTTAACACGATTTTGAAAGTCGCTTCTATGCAGCTCTTGATGGAGAGAGATGTGATAGGGATGGAACCTATGCGTAGTACCCTTGCCTGACTTATGCCAATTCTACGTGCGAGTATACCCTTTTGTATCAAGCATTTTACTTTTTCATTTAAAAATAGTTTAAACTTAACTAATTTGCGGATCTACTGCAACGGCAGCCAAAACATTAATTTCTGCTTCTTCTTCAGTCACTTGTTTGTTTCTGTTACGTTTTCTAGGTGTTACAGTACCACTTTCACGTAATTGGTTGAAGAGGTTGATAAATAATTGCCGAGATGGTTGACGTCTATTGGGATACGCTTCCACATACACCGCACAGGAACTAACTGCATTCTTCCTACACTCTCTATACACCATGAGTATGTCGACTTTTTCTGCATTAGTAAACCCCATCTTCCACTCAGGACTTACTACTTGAACTGTCACAAACTAACTGACCAGCAAGTCGCAATGCAATCAATGAGCAGAAAACACAATGCAAACAAACATAACAGCATCGTACCTAGCAACTAAGCAGGTTGAATGGGACAAACAATTGTCGGGGTGAAACCTTTTCAAAATACGATTTCTCGTAAAACACTTGCACTAGAATATCCTGCAACAAAGACCATTGACATTCTAATTTACCCTACCTTTATTCCGCTGATGTAACTAGGCATTGTTTCATTTAAAAAATTGTATGTTTGCTCAAAAAAATACACTTCCCAGTATTATTAAAATCTGCCTATAGGCTAAATGTACGAGCCACTGACTACCAATCAATGCTGTGAAAACTGCACATCAATAGCACCTTCCATTTCCGAAATATTTTCAGTGCAGGTTTTAGGTGATTCACCCTGTATAGTAAACCAACAAACATACAAACAAAATTAACACAATGATTACAACAAGAATACATATTATACACATCTTTATTAATAATGCATTAATATACCATTGTTTCGGTACAAAACACTACCTTAATACACTTCAACCCTAGGATTTTCTGTTTGCTTTGACAGGTAGGCTGTCAACTATAGCGTTTCTTCTGTTGCACCAACTGTAGCGTTGCACCAATTCGAAGCTTGTAAACAACTGAACTTGATTGTTAGTCAGTGTTTCAATAACCAAAAACTTACCTGCCTCTTCTTTTCTTGTCACCAGTCAAACTGGTCATTTTAAGAAAAACAGCCACAGCGTACAGCTTGACCTCTTTTGAACCCCGTTTTATAATTCCAAACGTAGTCAGGAACACTCAAATGACCGTTTGGAGACCTTGCGGAGGGTAATCTTTCAGCCTTAATTTCTGCAATCAAAAACCTTTTTGTACGTGAGGGAAAGAGAATTTTAAAACCTGGCAAGCGAGGCGTTAGAACTGTGTGCTGTGAATACGGCGCTGTCGATTTGGCCGAATAATGAAACGATGGAAAACTCGTGTATGCAGTGGCGTTCCTCTACATATCCGTTACCTCAGTCCACAAAAAATATAATAAAAATCCTATATGCCACATTTACATTCTTTTCTCTACTCATTATTTTACACACTATTCTTACATAAACCTTATTTGTCTATGTTAATTGAGATAAACCTTCATATTACACATTCATACGTCATTGAAGTTATGAGAAGAATACAGTAGGCAAAAGCTGTAGCCAGATATTTAAACAGCAGGTCGCTATGTGATGGTTTTGAAATCCCATGCCCTTGGAATGATCATAAGAAAAATCTGATGTGTTGTACTCACATGACTTTCTCTACTCATGTAGAAATTATTTTTACAAACGCTTATTCTCCATCTACTTCATGTTAATTGAGATAAACATTTGCAGAAACTTTGAGAACTGAATGCTATATGCTGGGTTTAAAATTCCACACTCCATGCAACTGCGAGAAAGGACTGAAAATTGATGCGACTTAAAACGAATGACAAAGTATTGAACAAATCGAGCCATTTATAACGGATATCTCGGAAATGGCTGATGCTACAAAAAATGTATTTGAAATAAATTGGGCATTTTTGTGTGCTACGTTCTCATCTATCGCTTAACGTTTACCATTTATATAAGATTATACTAAATTCCTTCCAAATGAAAGAAGTTAATTTCTTGGTCATTATCTTAAGTCCTGTCAACATTCAGTTGTTTCTCGCGATTACATAGAAACAGTATGGAGTTTTAAGGCCAGCGCATAGCATCCAGTTCTTAAACATTTGACTATAGGTGTCCTTCCCTTTGTATCTATAACGAAATGTATAATGTAGCTATTTCTACAAATGTTTTATTTGGATTAAAATGTAGTAGACGGAAAAATAATCTTTTGTAAGAATAGCTTGTACGAGTATACCCAGTAACAAAGCCATAGATGGTAGAGAAAGTCATATGAATGTAACACATCAGATTTTTTGTGTTGTGCCTTTTCGTCTATCGCTTAACGTTTACTTGTTTTACAATATTATACCAAATTCCTTACGAATGACGAAGACCTCACAGCAATTCCCAGAATATTCAAAATGTACATTTTACTTAACATGTAAATATATGGTATTTAATCTAAAATGTTAGAGCCATCTTTCAGAAAATAAAAAATATCGAACATATTTCCACGTAAGGCGTAGTTCGCATCTTTGGCAGATGTTGAACTTAAATACCAAGTTTTGTATTTATCCCAAATTTCGTTTTTGTGTTTTGGTGTTCACAGACACACACACACATATTCATACATGCATAACCATATTTCATAGCATATTTTGCACATTTATTACAATTCTTAGAAGCAAAACTCCTAAGATTTACTGCTTAAAGTTTTATAAAGTGATGGCGGTCCATGGGCGGTTGCATGCGCGTGAAAAATGGACGCTGACAGAAAGAGTGTGTCAACGAATACAAGAGCGGAAATGAGATTTCTGGAAGCTGTGGAGGGTTGTAAAGTCGGGAGTGTAAGAAACATAAAGATATGACAGGAATTTAAACACGCTATTTACAGAATAACTTCAGAGAACGTAGCAAAACATGTACACACAATTTAGACCGACAATAATGAATAGCATAGCAAAACAAATGACAGAGCAAAGAGAATATGGTGTACCGATAGACCAACTTACCAGACAGAATAAGACGAGTAAAAGGAGGCCAACATATAGCGGAAGTAGTGTTCGGAAGAAGAGAACAATTCTACGTGCTATATGTTTAATATTAACATATAAAGGACTTAATGGTGCAATCGCATTATATAAGTATTATTATTATTATTATTATTATTATTATTATTATTTATTTATTCTTGTTTATATGAATATTTTATTGCTTTCTCTATCACGGACATAGTAGATAGAGAAGGTATTGCATTCCACCCAAAAAATTCGATACTAAGATTTCACCGAAAATACATATTTTGTTGCACCCTGAATCCAAAGAAAAAGCATTTTTAAAAAAGATACACGATATGTCTGTGAACAGCATAAGTCAATAAAGAAACGTCGAGTATATATCAAACTTGGTGTTTAGGTTCAGTACCTTCCAAAGATGCAACAGGAAGATTTTCATGAAAATCCCTCCACGCCAAACTACCCTTTCCAGGAAGATGTTTTGAAACGTTTATTTTCTAAAAATGGCTCAAACGATTTTAATTAAAATATCATATTAAAGAAGTTTACATTACAAATAAGCTGCATATAATGAACTTACTGGGAATAGCCTGTGAAGCGCATTTCATTCGGAAGGAATTTTGTATACCTAATCTTGTATTCCGCTAAACTTATGCGATAAACGAAAACGTAGTACACGAAAAATGTAGAACACCTTAAAACGCACAATTTATTTCAAATAACTTTTTAGTGGCATCAGCCATTTCCGAAGTATCTGTTATTACTGATTCGAAATGCTCAATAATTCGTCATTGTTTTTTTTAATCGTCCTCCGTGGTGTAGTGGTTACCATGCTAGCCTCTAGTTCCCGAGATCGGGCGGAGGGCGATGGATTTTTTCGGCCGTAAAAAAGAACCTCAAGCCTCATAAACCGAAATTACCGATCTTTCACGCCCAGTATACAATGGGACCCTAAGAACCAGAGCAGTAAAAGAGCGTCCTTAAATAAAACTCAATTTAAAAAAGTTATTGTTTTCAGGTCCTTTCATATTTAGTTGTTTTTCGAATTGCATGCCAAGAGCATGGCATTTTGAAGCCAGTACTTAGCGTCCAGTTCTTAAAACATTTGACTATCACTATTCTATTTATATCTATAAGTAAACGTGTAATGTAGTTATTTCCGGTATAAGTTTTATCTTCATTAAAAAGAAATTAGGAAAATAAATTTCATAAGAATAATTTGTATACCCACTAATATTCGCTAGAGGGTACAGAAAGTAACGTGAATGTAACAAATCAATTTTTTTCTACCCTACCCTACCCTACCCCAACCCACCCCACCCCATCCTACCCTACCCTACCCTACCCTAGCAACAATAAGAACATGGAAAGTAAAGTAATGATAGAAACAGGAATAGAGAATGATGATATAACAACAATACTTGGCAAGTGGCAGATGAATTGAGGGATTCATTTTAAAATTAAGAAGGCGTTTATGTTACAATTTTATTTGTAGGTGGCCAATTTCTAATATGTGACTCTGAAGAAGATTTACAGAAAGTCATACACTAATTAAGTAACTTATTCACTACTAAAAGAAAGATTTTCGCATTCAAATTTACAGAAATTCATATACCAATTAAGTGAATTATTTAAAAAATCTCATGTGTTACTCTCACATGACTTTCTCTACGCTTGTACAAACTATTTTTACAAAGGCTTATTCTCCATATGCTTCATATTAATCGAAATATCGATATGTTAATCTTATTGCTAATTTTCTTGTGCAAGGGGAATTGGTAGGCTTTAAGCAATAGTCAAATATTTTAAGAGGTGGTTGCTATGTGGAGTATTCCATACTCTGCATTACTAGGACAAGAAAAATGAATAACAAATTACCATTTGAGAAAAAGTATAAGTATTGAAAAATTTAAGGGAATAACAAGCAATATCTCGAAAATGGTTCACTTAAAAAAAAGTATACCTATGACATGAATTGTGTATTTTACCACGATCTACATTTTTTGTGTAGTAAAATTTTGCCTATCTCTTATGGTTTACCAGTTATGCAAAAGTCGTTCACAATGAAGAACACTTTTGGAGACATTCCCAGAAAATTCAAGATATACATTTTATTTGTCATGAACGTATCTTAAGCTTATGATATTTTAATCAAAATCGTTAGAGCCATTTTTGGGAAAATTAAAATTTTCCATAAATGTTCCATGTAAACGGTAGTCTGGGGTGGGGGGATTTTCTTGAAAACCTTTGTGTAGTATCTCCGGAAGATACTGAACCTAAATACCAAGTTTGGTGTTTATCCGACTGTTCGTTTCTGAGTTATGCTGTTCACAGACACACACACTCACAGAGAGAAAGACACACACACACACACACACACACACACACACACACACACACACACACACACACAGACATACACACGACATGTTTCAAAAAATGCTTTATATGCATTCAGTGCACCTCAAAACATGTATTTCCTGTGAAATCTCGGTATCGAATGTTTGGATGGAATGCAATAATTTCCCTACTTGCTATACGTAGTAGGGAAAGTAAAAATACACACCACTAACCCAAAAATTGTCGCATTCAAGGTTCCCATACAATTACAGCAAAAAAGAATTGTAGAAGGAAAAATATAGGTGAATGGAGTAATTTAAGCTACTCATACTGCAACGTTTCTTATATTAAAATGAACATCCGTGGTTCAAATCCCGGCTATGGCATTGAACTTTAGAGTCATCTGATTCTACCTTTCCAACCCTGTCCAACACACGGCTTGTGTGAAAGAACAATTAATTCCATTATTTGACCTAATAGCCCGGAACTTAAAGTACTTAAAATGAATGTAAGTCGCCATTGGGGTATGGCATCTCAATACAATATGAGATCTTCTTGTGATTTACCGGTAAAAATGCGAATCAGTTGGAGAATTTAATGTCGTGTCGGCATGTTACCATGGTAGCTCAGTGGTTAGAGCTGCCGGACGGAGACCGGCAGATCCCTGCTTCAAATCCCGGCTATGGCATTGAATTTTTCAGTCATCTGATTCTACCTTTCCAACCCTGTCCAACGCACGGCTTGTGTGAAGGAACAATTAATTCCATAAAATGAGGATGTTACAAATCTCATCATCATATTTAATGATACAGAATGTATCATAATTAATAGTGGAAACCGAAACGGTTAAAAGTATACGACAACAGACGCAACAAGTTTCCAGTAAATATAGGTCCGCAAAGAAATCGTGTGCGACATTTATTCTTAGGAATGTGGATTCTGAGTCGACACTGACTTCATTAAGAAACATCGCCCTAGTACGTACACATGAATTTGAAAAGTAGATATTTCGATTATTTGACATTTTAAGATGACTAATAATTCAACCGTAGCTGAACTTAACAAGCAATACAATTCTATTTTAGTATGTTACATGTTATTAACACTGTGCACTTTTATCTGTTAAAGGAGGTGTTCAAAGTGCCGCCTGCATGCAATATTTGCACTCGTCTCTGCAGCGAGTTTCAAATTATTTCAAACACCCCCGGATCGTCTCAGAATTCTTGACAAGCACGTTCTTTGCTTCAGTACTACTGTATCAACGGGGGTGCTGTACACTATATATTTTAGCAAAATCCAAAGGATTAAGAGCAAGTGAGCGAGGAAACACAACTAAGTACAATAATGCAACGAGTGAAGCACAACTAAGGACGTCAGTGGTGGCTCAGAACCACACATTCTTAATAATAATTTTCGTAAAAGGTTTGTTTGCAGATGCATGTTTACTGGAGCATTTTTTACTTCTGATGTCGTATACTTCCACCGTTTTGGTTTGCTTATTAATTATGATACACCCGCTAATATATGGTGCAATAAAACGAAACCTTAAAGGTACTAGGAAACAACTAAACTAAAATTTTATAAAGTAATAGCTGTGCCTATGTTGTTGCATGGTTCAGAATGTTGGACACATCGCAAAAATTAAGAAATAAAAAGATTACCGCAAATGTAAAGTTACCACATCCCAAAATTGGTACTAAATTATAAACCTATTTGGCAATAGAAACATTGGCAGACAGAAGAAAAGGTGGTCACATCAGTAATTCAATTCATGAGACAGGAACAACCTTTCAGAGCTTAATATCCGATTGCTGTTATTATTATTATTATTATTATTATTATTATTATTATTATTATTATTATTAGTATTATTATTATTATTATTATTATTATTATTATTATTATTATTATTATTATTATTATTATTAAGGTTATGGTGATGATGAACGAAGAGGAAGCAATCTCCATCTCCCACTTATCGATTGTCGTATGCAGTAAAGCTCCAAAGTTATATATTTTTCATCTCTTCTACGACATACATTTTGTTTTCTTAATCCGGTTATTCTATGTAGAACAGAAAAAAACTCCTCTTGAGGTATTTAGCAAAGTAATCTGAACTTTCACATTTTTAAACGCAAAACTAGCATCAAATCAAAGTTCATCAATGAAAATATTTATTGGATTGTTTATATGAATTTAGTTTGGTTCTATACGCACTAAACATTTAAGTACTTCTAGCTCCCATATTTTACCATACAAGACTTTTTAATGTCATCTGTATTAATATTATAAAAAGAGAAAAATAGTGTATGTGTGTGTGTGTGTGTGTGTGTGTGTGTGTGTGTGTGTGTGTGTAGGAAACCACTCAACCGATTTTTATAATTCTTCCACTACTGAAAAGGCCCTGTTGTTTCTCACAGACATGGTCTGTAGAATACCTTCTGATTTCACTTTATAAATTACTAAACGATTAAAAAGGCTTCACAACGCCCTTGTACCTGAATACGAACACACTGCAGTTATAAAAGAACATGCTTGCAAAGAAGGCTTTGACTTTTAATTGAAAATCCAATGCAGTAGAGAAGAGTAGAGAACAGTTGTGGTAACTCCACAGCAAATGCGTGAAAAATAAACAGATGCCACGGATGCTTTTTTCCGAGCAATATATACAGATTTAACAGCTAAGATCGCGCAAAACAAAAGAGAAATCGCAGCTGCTTATAATGATACGAACGCATGGAATACCAATACCAACATATTTTAATAAACCTGAAGCAAGAACATTTTGTTCTATTTTCTTTGAATGCTATAATCAAAATCGTTATCACGGTAAGTTAAATAATTGAATATTCAGAGAAAACTGTGTCCAGCTAACATTTGAAGTCGGTCAACAATATTTTATAGTTAATAACTTAGACTACTATTTTTCTCAATTACGCAGACTGCGTCTATTCCAAAGCGGTTAACCTAATGGCTGAAAGTGGTAAATATTCCTATTCACCAGCTTCACCTTTAGTTTGTTGTATATTTATTGTGTAAAAGCCTATGTAAGCTTTATGTTATTAAATATGCATCAAATAAAGGTAAGGTTTAAAATATCATCTATGGCGAATATCTAAAAAATTACTTACCTATTCCCAACGATGACCCTTACACTGCCAAAGGGTAAAAGACTCCTAAGCTATGCAGCATGTCCAGAATTTGGAAGACCGTCGGTATGAGGTTAAGGAAGTCAGACGTTCCGCTGATATTTCATATGCTTTTGATGAATATCACGGATTTTCATCCGTTGATAACGGGGCAGTACGTAATTTAAGTTATAAAAGGTAAAGAATCTTACAACTTCAAAATTGAATTTTGCTCAGAGGCCTCTTTACGAGGCTTGAGGTTCTTTTGCGTGCCGTAAATCTACGACACGGGAACACCGGTTTTACTTCCCTTCCGAAAGAAGCTATGTTAAGGATTTTACGCCTGAAAAGAATTGATCGCCCTCCGCTGCGTTTGAGCCCGTGACCTCCGAGTCGAGTGGTAACGTGTGCGACTCTCCGAAAGCCCACTCTCATCCATGGGTTTATCGTGGTTTTCCCCGGTAGGCAGGCGAATTCTGGGGTGGTTCATTTTCTATCATTTGTTCAGGGTTGTAGGACCAGGCAACGGTGTTCGGCGCCTTGCGGCTGGGCGGTGGTTGTGCGCTCTGTAGAGTTTTCCTCCTGATATCGTTGTGGAACTGCTCAGTTATGTCCCGCCTCCGAGTGATCTCAGGCGGGCGTCCCTTCCGGGTACCCCGGAGGTTAGCGGCCTGTGGGTGTACCCGACGGCGTCGATGCGTTCGATTTGGAAACATTAGGGACCCAGTCCATGCTTGCGCCCGTCGTCATCCGGAATCTGGTCGCCCTTCCGTCTTTCCCCTCATCCTTTCCTTCCAAGGGTCACGCTAGAAGCACAAAGGGTCGAATAGCCTACGTATGGTGCTCTGCCCGTTTCCGAGGGCCCCTCTATTCGTCCGCACCTTTATCTTTACTAAAATAACTTAAAAACGTACAGGTAAATTAAATAAACAAATTAATTAAATGAACGAGTTTATAAAGCTACCCGTGCAACGTTCAGCAATCAGCTAGTGTTCACCTAGAGGTCCTTCTTTTCTCTTTTCTTCAATAATTTTTTTCATTTGTATAGTTCGTCTAACTTCTGTGGTAATATCGAGGGCTTTCACTTTAGAAACAACTGGTGGCTTTCCTCGTTGACTGTAGGTTTTTAGTGTTGTTTTTATTCATTCTCTCTATGAAACACAATAACGTTCACTCAATCATACTTCCATACTCTACAGAGCGTAGGGGACGATTCTAATAAAGAAGGAAAGAAAATAAAAATACATTCCGAACCATAGCCGGAAATCGAAGCCAGTGACTGTGTTTTAACAACTTTAAACCTTCTTAGTTGATGCAACAAAATCGTTAAACACTAAACGCACTCATAAGGTACTTTATAACTGCTAAAGAAAATTACCAATACCATTACATAATTGTAATGTAAAGATAAATTGATAAGAATACAGCATAATTGAATGAGAAACGCCATGCCCACAATAATAAGCGATTTATTTTAATATTAAGCATTAACGCCACATATATACTTTACCCTATAGTTTGAAAATTAAATTATATTTTTTACCAAACCAGACAAAACACTGAATATTTCACTCAAGGCACCTAAAACCCATTATTTCCAACAGTATCATTCACTGCTCTGACGTTATGGTGATACAACTATAAAGGAAAGAAGCAGTAAGAATTATAGTATTTGTTGCTCTTTGTGCCCTCAAATCAGCTGACATATAATTGTATTACTTAGCTTTATTTTAATAAAGTTATGAGTAATAAAATTGAGATAAAAGCAGCAAGAGAATATTTAAAAAATATATAAATTACTAAACCTGTGTATCATGAAAATCTTAACTCAAAAAGTCATGTTAGAAATCTAACGATGATGTAGAAGTACATAATCAAAACACTTGCAATAAGGACAAGTTGCACGTAAATATTTCTAAAACAGCATTACATCGAAAATAAAGCAAGCATAACGATTTTAAAAACATTCATCCGCTTCACTGAACACTTACTAATAGAATAACCTATATGCAAATCTCAAAGATAAATTTTCAGTTTTTATACAAAAATCCATTCTATTCACCAAAATTGTGCTAACATAATATAAGATATTTCATAGTTGTAGCTAATAGCAGTAAATCACTAACATCTGTTATTATAAATCCTGAAGGAGTGTACTTAATTTACCTATCCTGCATATTACAGTATCATTTCAAGTGTGCTAAAAGCGTGTTTTAATTTGTATTACAATCAGTAGCACAATAATGATATATTTAGTGTATATTGGATTGATGCATAATTATGTAACGTTTTGAAACTTGGCTAATAAAGTTAAGCCTCATAGAGTTGACTCGACGCAGTTCCCCATATCTGCTAACTTTCGGGTTGAGGATTGGGCCTTATAGAACACATCACACGCCACTAGACGCTGACAGGTGAGGATTAGGATAGAACACGTCGCACGCCACTGATGTTGGCAGGTGAACCTTTGGGAACACATCACATACCACTGTTTACTCGTACGCGAAGGAGGCATATTGGAAAATTCACACACCAATGTTCCTGGTAAGTGAAGGATTAGGCATTATGGGACACTTCACATGCCATGTTCCTGCAAGGTGAAAGATTAGGCAATATGGGACACATCACATTCCACTGTTCCTGCAGGGTGAAATATTTGGCAATATGGGACACATCACATGCCACTGTTCTTGTAAAGTGAAGGACTAGGCAATATGGGACACATCACATGCCACAGTTCCTGTAGAAAGGAAGGACTAGGCAATATGGGACACATCACATGCCACTGTTCCTGTAAGGTGAAGGACTAGGCAATATGGGACACATCACATGCCACTGTTCCTGTAAAGCGAAGGACTAGGCAATATGGGACACATCACATGCCACTGTTCCTGTAAAGCGAAGGACTAGGCAATATGGGACACATCACATGCCATTGTTCTTGTAAAAAGGAAGGACTAGGCAATATGGGACACATCACATGCCACTGTTCCTGTAAAGCGAAGGACTAGGCAATATGGGACACATCACATGCCACTGTTCTTGTAAAAAGGAAGGACTAGGCAATATGGGACGCATCACATGCCACTGTTCCTGTAAAGTGAAGGACTAGGCAATATGGGACACATCACATACCACTGTTCTTGCAAAGTGAAGGACTAGGCAATATGGGACACATCACATGCCACTGTTCTTGTAAAGTGAAGGACTAGGCAATATGGGACACATCACATGCCACTGTTCCTGTAAAGTGAAGGACTAGGCAATATGGGACACATCACATGCCACTGTTCCTGTAAACTGAAGGACTAGGCAATATGGGACACATCACATGCCAGTGTTCCTGTAAAGTGAAGGACTAGGCAATATGGGACACATCACATGCCACTGTTCTTGTAAAAAGGAAGGACTAGGCAATATGGGACGCATCACATGCCACTGTTCCTGTAAGGCGAAGGATTTGGCAATATGGGACACATCACATGCCACTGTTCCTGTAAAGTGAAGGACTAGGCAATATGGGACACATCACATACCACTGTTCTTGCAAAGTGAAGGACTAGGCAATATGGGACACATCACATGCCACTGTTCCTGTAAAGTGAAGGACTAGGCAATATGGGACACATCACATGCCACTGTTCCTGTAAAGTGAAGGACTAGGCAATATGGGACACATCACATGCCACTGTTCCTGTAAAGTGAAGGACTAGGCAATATGGGACACATCACATTCCACTGTTCCTGCAGGGGGAAAGATTTGGCAATATGGGACACATCACATACCACTGTTCTTGTAAAGTGAAGGACTAGGTAATAGGGGACACATCACATGCCACTGTTCTTGTAAAGTGAAGGACTAGGCAATAAGGGACACATCACATGCCACTGTTCCTGTAAAGTGTAGGATAAGGCAATATGGGACACATCACATGCCACTGTTCGTGTAAAGTGAAGGACTAGGCAATATGGGACACATCACATGTCAGTGTTCCTGTAAAATGAAGGATTAGGCATTATGGGACATATCACATGCCAGTGTTCCTGCAGGGTGAAAGATTATGCAATATGGGACGCATCACATGCCACTGTTCCTGTAAAGTGAAGGACTAGGCAATATGGAACACATCACATGCCACTGTTCTTGTAAAGTGAAGGACTAGGCAATATGGGACACATCACATGCCAGTGTTCCTGCAGGGTGAAGGATTTGGCAATATGGGACACATCACATGCCACTGTTCCTGTAAAGTTAAGGACTAGGCAATATGGGACACATCACATGCCACTGTTCTTGTAAAGTGAAGGAAGGACTAGGCAATATGGAACACATCACATGCCACTGTGCTGGTAAAGTGAAGGACTAGGCAATATGGGACGCATCACATTCCACTGTTCCTGCAGGGTGAAAGATTTGGCAATATGGGACACATCACATGCCACTGTTCTTGTAAAGTGAAGGACTAGGCAATATTGGACACATCACATGCCAGTGTTCCTGTAAGGTGAAGGATTAGGCAATATGGGACACATCACATGCCAGTGTTCCTGTAAAGTGAAGGACTAGGCAATATGGAACACATCACATGCCAGTGTTCCTGTAAGGTGAAGGATTAGGCAATATGGAACACATCACATGCCACTGTTCCTGTAAAGTGAAGGACTAGGCAATATGGGACACATCACATGCCAGTGTTCCTGTAAAGTGAAGGATTAGGTAATATGGGACACATCACATGCCAGTGTTCCTGTAAAGTGAAGGATTAGGCAATACGGGACACATCACATGCCTCTGTTCTTGTAAAGTGAAGGACTAGGCAATATGGGACACATCACATGCCAGTGTTCCTGTAAAGTGAAGGATTAGGCAATATGGGACACATCACATGCCAGTGTTCCTGTAAAGTGAAGGATTAGGGAATATGGGACACATCACATGCCAGTGTTCCTGTAAAGTGAAGGATTAGGCAATATGGGACACATCACATGCCACTGTTCTTGTAAAGTGAAGGACTAGGCAATATGGGACACATCACATGCCACTGTTCCTGTAAAGTTAAGGACTAGGTAATATGGAACACATCACATTCCACTGTTCCTGCAGGGTGAAAGATTTGGCAATTTGGGACACATCACACATCTTTTAGTTTAATAAAATCTTAAGGAGCAAGATTTAGCTGAAACCAATACAGGCTTGCGGAGAAATAAATATTTTTCAGTGGAAAATAGAGCCTTTTAGAAGGATAATATAAAAACTTTTCCCAAAGTCAAATCTAGCACCATGTTATCGCGTTAAAAGTTCTTTGTAGGTGAAACAGACTTTCGCACGTCAATAAAAGCTAGAATTATGTTTTGAAAGTTACGGTTTAAAAAAAAAAGCTTGACGTATCTTGTTATCGTATAAGTTCGCGCGTTTATGCTTCAGATTCACATAATAGAACAAAGTCAAGAGCTTCTGTAATATTTCCCACGCAACATAAAGAAATAAATTTATTATATAGAAATAGCTCGAAAATTATATTAAAGATATGTATCACGTGATCTAGTGGAAGAGAGCGAAAGATTATAATGTGACGAAATTCTTATATACACAAGTAAAATCACTCAAGATTTCGAAGTTCGCAAAGGCAGATGAGCGAGTTAGTGCTAAAACAGCAGTGTTAAAATATCGGGCATGTGATCGGCGAAATGTGTACCTGGCAATAACGTAGGCTTGCCGCGAAATGCTCAAGAGTTAGGCCTCGAAGCGAAAATATGCAATTTTCTGCGTGGTGGAGTGGAAAAAGCGAGGTACGTGTGCATAAAGTTATTTAGCCAAACACGACGTCTTCATTTAACGTAGAGACATTACGACCAAATATACACAATGAATTTGCCCTCGCACCTCTTTATCTCTCCCCCACTTCCTCTGACGAGTCCCAATCCTTCCACAGATTTTGGCTTTGTCATAATTTTGAGGTTAAGTATTTTCTCATTCTCATTGTTCATGGCATTGCTTAATATTACGTAACACATTCGATTGTTCATTTATATAGCATAACGTGATCTGACAGCTGACAGATGCTGGTTTTATTTTAAACAACACAAGTAAGAAAGTAATTATTATTTATACAGCCGTGATCTGACAGGTGACAGGTGCTGGTTTTATTTTAAACACCACAAGTAGGAAAGTAATTATTATTTATACATTCTATTGCATTTTCATCATGGAATAGTCTTGGTATACCCCATTCAAGGTTATGAGTTTCATCAGGTAACCTCGTAACCTATCGTGGGATTACGTATGATAAACGCTTCACCTGCAGAAAGACTGCCCGAGAATAAACAAACAGCCTGCCATTTTGGCCTCTGGAAATTCTATCTTAACCGCATCAATAACTGCTGATTCATAATCAGTTGATACCAATCGTGTAATCAGTTGACGTTGAAATGGAAGAAATACTTCTTCCTTCATAACTCGAAAAGTTTTCTGATACGAATCTCCGCTGCTTTATTTTCAACAGTATAAAAGGGAGTTACGGATTTCGAATGTAAAGCTGTAGTAAAACGCTTGGAACGGATTTAAATGTTCCATCCATATTAAAAGTAATTGTTCTATTCACGTAAGATCACGCCCGATATATTTTTATTTAGGAATTATTTCAAATTAAGCAAGAAAAGCTTAGTAATTTCATTGTAACTCAGGACTCGAACCCTGTGGTTGCCGAGCTATTTGGTTCTGCTTATTGCTTATCTAATACCAACTGTTATTTAACTTTCTTCTTTGCCTTACTTCCTTATTTTTATCAGTCATTTGGCACTTAATTTACCCAATTTCCCTTATATTTTTCCAGATTTTATGTTCATAAGCTTTTCTCTTGAGTTTCTATTAGTACATTTGACTACTCCTTTTTACTTTAACCTTTAAAGTTGAATCAAAACGTAGGAGCAATCTGTCAACTTTTAAGGTTTTAATATATATGATGTTTATGCGTCTATATTCACCTTCTCTACAATTTACTTAGGGTAAGTATTCTTAAAAACAGTGTAACTCAAAAGCGAAAAGCTTGATGAATCCTAAACTTGGGATTTAAATTCAGCCTCTTCCAAAAATGCGGTTTAAAGATTTTAAAACAAACCATGCCACCCAAAACTATCCTTTCCATGTTTTCTATTTTATCTAAAAATAGCTCTCAAGATTTTGATTAAAATAATAGGTTTAAGATATTTGGATGACTTTTAAAATGTATATATTGAATTTTTACGTGAACGGTCTGAGAAGTCCCCTTTATTTAATTGCATTCTTGTCAATTATGAATTACAAGGAAGCTATTATATAAACTGCAGAAAGCATGTGGGGATAACTAAAATACACAATTTGTATCAAATAAACTTTTTGTAGTATTAGCCATTTTAGAAATAGTCCACGTTGAGCCTTATCAAAGGATTGCTTGTTTCCGCTTTATTTTCTTTCTATTGCAAAAGTTTGTAATCACGAATAAACATTTGAATTCTGTTTCCGCTTGTTGTTGCTAAGCATGTCACTCCACGGAGTGGAGATCTGGGGTTTAGGCGAAGGAACGGTAAAGTTGGATATGATCCATTCAAATATCCACAAACAAATCTTGGGTTTGCCAAGAGCGTGGCACAAGTGGAGCTAGGAAGAACTGAAATTAAGAGGAAAAATTGTGGAAAGAATATTGAAATAATGGATTAAAATTAAATCTAAATGATGATAATGCTTTACATAATTTTTTGGTGATACTGTTAGTGATACAAGTTGGTTTTGGTATGGGGAGCGAGGGAATCAATACTAAATGGTTTCTGGAAAGAAATCAGGTTAAGACTGGAAGATATTGAAGGACAACACATATTTGAAAGTTTCAATTAGAAAAGTTCTTCGGGAACATACATAGAAATAAAAGCGGTTTTGAGTGGGGGAAATGTTGATGAATGCGACAAAGCAACAAGAGAAGGCTTTGCAGGGGCTAGAGCGGGTGATAAAACCGAAAAGTCTACGAATGAGGAATGATTTAGAGAAATGCATGTTGTGTAATCTGAAGAATAATAATTGACACATAATTTTTGAATGACAAGGTGCTCAGGGAGAGGATAAGTAAAAGGGGGTTGTGAAATTTGCTAAAAGAAATTCAAGAGAAAAGCTTATGAATGTAAAATCTCGAAAAATATGAGGGAAATAGGGCAAATTTATAGCCAAACGGCTGAGAAAACTTAGCAAGTAAGATGAAGAAGAAAGTTAAATAATAGTTGGTATTAGATAAGTGGGACCAATAACTCGGCAACCTCAGGGTTTGAGTTACAATGGAATTACTAAGCATATCTTGCTTAATTTGAAATAATTACTAAGCAAAAATATATCGGGCGTGATCTAACGTAGATAGAACAAATAGTTTATATGAGTGCTATAGCATATTATAACGGATATATGTGAACCTGTCGTTGGTATAGAAAGTCATGGGTGTATCATATCGGACTTTTTTTCGGTTATGGAGACAGATGTCCTCTCCTGGCGAAGAGCAATGTTTCCTTTAATGATCTGTAACTTCTGCTCCCAATCTTTCTAATCTTAATTTGTCTACTATAACCCAAACTGCATTTCAAAAGGTAAGAAATGAATAACTGGTGGATTTACCTGCACGACAGAGGAGGTCCGGCAGCCCATCGTCGTCGGCCTGGTGCCTACGTCGGGATTGCAAATTAACACTAAAATGAATTTAAGAACCCGACGAGTAAAGATTCCTGATACTACGTGGTTCAGAGAGAAAGAGAGATAGCTGTCAGAAATCCATGTGTTTAAATATCCGACCAAAAGGCTGATTAGTTCCTTGCTAGTAACTGACGTAAGCGTAAGTCAGCAAACATAACGCAACTTACACACCTCTCAGAAAAGATGTGATCTTTTCCTCTAAACAGCGTGTCACCTAATTTCTGTTTGTTCCAATTACCGGGAAATGACTAGCAACAAATCTAAACACGATTTCCTGCAGTTACTTAACACAAGTTTGTCCCGAATATTTCAAACTGCATAAAACCATATTTATTAAAATGTGTTGAAATAAAATTATAACCGTCACAACATCAATGATAACAAACACTATTGAAAAATTCTATGTGTTAGACCAATTTATGCATGAGATTTCGTGTGGCACGACAAGGAATGATAAGACGCCGCATAATTTTAGTGATCTATTTTTGCATGTGACTGTCGCACCGTGTGTTTTTGGAAATCAGTTCTACCAGCCTGTTTCCTCATCTAGCTCGACAGTTAGAATGGATCCCTATATTGTTCTATTGCTAAAGAACTCTTAACTCAAAGAAAGAAAGAAAGAAAGAAAGAAAGAAAGAAAGAAAGAAAGAAAGAAAGAAAGAAAGAAAGAAAGCAAAGCATATGGGTGGAGTGTACATCCAGTAACATTCTGTTTAGAAACCTCTTTGGGAAATCGCTTCTTGTCATGATCATTGTAATTCCTTATATAGGGTCTTTCAACAACAGTGTTCTATCCTTGAACTTAAATAAAAAACGTTCTATAAATGATATAGGTTTATTTCTTTTTTATTTTGGAACATAATTAATGTCATTACGTGTGAAAGAGAACATCAGTTAACTGACCGCCGCAACTTCGTTGGGTTGACCCAGTTTTCAATGAGAGTAGAACGTAAATTAGGTCCAACTTCACGAATAACACGCGTGATGTTATTCATAAGTTCATTTACTGTTTCTGGCTTGTTGACATGAACTCGAGATTTAACATAACCCCAGAAAAAGTAATCTAATCCAACGGCGTTAAATCACATGACCTCAGGGGCCAGTTAACATCACCACCACGGGAAATGATGAAACCTCTGAACTTCTCCTTCAAAGGATCGATTGTTTCAAGAGCAGTATGACATGTGGCACCATCTTGCTGGAACCAGATGTTTCCGAGATCCATACCATCCAATTGAAGCCAAAAATAGTCCCTTATAAGAGCCCGGTATCTTTCTCCATTGACAGTTAAAGCTTCTCCATCTTCATCTTGGAAAACATATGGACCACTGATTCCACCACCAAAATGCACACCACACAGTAACCTTTTGGGGATGAAGTGGTCGTTCTTGAATGTGAATTGGATTGTGATTGCTCCAATAGTAGCAATTTTGTTTGTTTACACAACCATACATCCAAAATGAGCTTCGTCGCTGAAGACGATTTTTCGACAAAAATCCTGGTCATCTTCCAGTTGCTCCATAGCCCAGTCAGCGAATACACGGCGCAACCTATGGTCGTTGGGCTTTAGTTCTTGAATTAACACTATTTTTTAAGCGTGAAACTTCAAGTCCAGATGCATAATTTGCCAAGTTGTGGTCGGCAAAAGCCACCAATTCTTGCGCTCGACGAGCAACTGATTTGTTTCCGTTCTCGCGTACACTCTCACGAACGGCGCCTATGTTTTCGTTGGAGCGCTTACATCGATTACGTATAGGCGTTCTTGGGGTGCCCAGAATCCAAATAAAACATTTTTGAAACGTCCGCGCACGCACGTGTGTGTGTGTCTGTCTGTGAACAGCAGATAAAGTCTGATAAATACCAAACTTAATATTTCAGTTGCTACAGGTAGACTTTCAAGAAAATTCCCTACCACTTACTAAATGGAACATTTTTCGTAAATTTTGATTTTCTCAAAAATGGCTCTAACGATTTTGATTAAAATATCATATGTTTAAGATGTTTTCATGGCAAATGAAATGTATATCTTGAAATGTTTGGGAATGGCCCCAAAAGTCTTCTTAATTCGGAATGACTTTCGTATAACTGGTAAACCGTAAGAGACAGACAAAGTTTTACTATTCAAAAATGGCAGTTCGTTATTTTATTTAATTATTTTTTTTTGTGCTGAACATCCAAAGAGAACTTTAAAATATTTGACTATCGCTTAAAACCTACCATATTCCGCTTGCACCTACAAGAAAATTAGCAATTAGATAGTTTCTGCATATGTTTATCTTGATTAACATGAAGTAGATCGAAAATAAAGTTTGTAAAATAGTTTTTACAAAAGTAGGGAAAGTCATGTGAATGAAACACAAGTTTTTTTACTCAGGACCCTCAAAACATGCATTTCCGGTGAAATCTCGGTTTAGAAGTTTTGGATGGAATACAATACCTCCTCTTCCCAAGCAGCACAGAAAGTAAAAAGATTGTGCGAATATCCATCTGACCTGAGATAACAAAAGACTGCAGTGCAAACGATACATCGACATTACGAATCGTAACGATGCCGAAGTGTAATGTGTGACAAATATTATTGAGGTAAATTCTCCGGGTCGGTACGCCGCTGGATGCCGGTATGGGAGTATTGGACCTCAGGGATTTTGAGAGATTAGTTGTTATTGAATTCTGAAGCCCTATACATTTTTAATATTTTTTGTTTATAATTATCATAAATACGCTTTTATATTAATCGATTAAGTCCTAAGGGAAGAAATGAATAATTTCCAAGCAAGAGTATTGTTTTAAGTTTATTCCTTGTGTTCAGTTTTATTGACTTTAATGTATGCTTCTGTTCATATACTATAGACGAGGGCAGTCACAGAAGTACTCGACCTGACGAATATATAGATGTTGTTGTTTCAAACAAATGACTATGGTAGAAAGTACCACCCTTATAAAGCTTAAGTTTGCAGTCCGATGATAATACGTTGTTTAGTAATTGTTTGGCAGCCATCAATAGTAAACACTCTCAGCGAATTTGAAAATATGGATAAAACTGGCCATAGTTATGTGATACAATACTTTCATTTGAAAGGTCTTAGTCCAACTAATATTAAAGCTGAGTTAGATTCTACTCCGGGGAAATCAGCTCCTTCGTTTAGAACAGTAAAATATTGGGTGGCATAGTTTAAGCGAGGCGATACGAGCTGCCAAGACGAACGTCGCAGAGGTCGACCAAATGAGGTGACCACGCCAGAAATTGTGAGGAAAATCCAGAATATGGTATTGGATGGCCGTCGACTGAAAGTGAGCGAGCTAGCAGACATCGTGGGCATTTAAAAAGGTGCTATACATCGCACATATACTGAAAATTTGGACATAAGAAAGCTGTGCGCAAGATGCGTGCCGCGTTTACTCACAATGGAACAATATCAGTCGTGAGATTGTTTCAGTTGAGTGTTTGACGAAGTTTAGCTGCAATAAAGCCGAGATTTTGCGTCGATTCATAACCATGGATAAAACATGGATCCATCACTTCACACCTGAGGAACAGTCAAAACAGTGGATTGAAAGGGAAAAATCGGCTCCAAAGAAGCCGAAGACAGTTCTATCTGCAGGAAAGGTCAAAGTGTCAATTTGTTTGGTATGTGCGTGGGATAATTTTCATTGATTATCTTCAAAAAGGTAAAGCAATCAATGGCGAGTATTATGCAAACTTATTGCAACGTTCAAATGATGAAATCAAGCAAAAACGACCGCATTTAACGAAAAAGAAAGTTCTGATTCATCAAGACAATGCACCAATTCACACATCCATTATCGCTATGGCCAAAATCAATGAGTTAAAGTTGGAATTGCTTCCCCATGCACTCTATTCGCCAGATTTAGCCCCCTCTGATTATTTTCTGTTTCCAAAGTTTCAAGAAATGGCTTGGTGGTAAAAGATTTCCCAACATTGAAAAGGTGGAGTTTGCAGTTGATGGATATTTTGCAGAACTCGACGGTTCTCACTATAAACAGGGTATCGAAGCTATCGAACATCGCTGGGAAAAGTGTATCGAGCTGTAAGGAGACTATGAAGAGAAATATTTTCCCAAAATTGTGTGTTTTCTTTGTTTGGTCGGGTACCTCTGGGACAGCTCTCGAATGTAAGATTCATTTCAATGCTAATTTTAAATGCTGATTAAAAGGCGAAATGACACTTGAACCGTTGTGTCAATAATGAGACATTCACAATATTGTTAGACAAGGATAGTAGTAGTTTCGTGTATTTGGCTGGCTCTGAGCACAACACCAAACATGCTTTGGAAATTATATAAATTCGTTCTAGAGCATTCGATAAAGACGCTAGACCAATGAGTAGAATATCAAGTGAGGAGAAAACAAGAGATTATGCTTAGATATCAATGAAGTCAAATAAAGACTATTGTTTAAACCATTGGAAAAACTGACATCTTGACCATTCATTATTTGTGTTCACAATGTTTGAAGCAGACGGTCAAACCTATATGTTAATCTGTGATTGTTAAAGTACCTATATAGAAAGAGCACACAGGGTCTTTCACAAGTAAGGGACAATGCAAATAAAGCTAAAATTAACTCATTTTTAAAAAATGCTAGGGCACGTCCAATCTGACATTTTGAAAGGAAAATGTTACAGAAAAGAAACTCGCAAGATTACAAATTTTTCGCACTATATTAACTATAGTTAATATAACACTATAATCATGCGTATCTAATCACCAGGCAGGATCCTCCATTTTGTGGACAATGCATCAAAAGACTGACAGTAAAACAAATTATAACTAAATGTGACAGCTACTCCAACTACAGGGGCAACAACCAAATTTCCACAAATCTTCAAGCAGCTTAGATGACCAATTTACTGTCATTATTTAAATTCTTAATAAGACTGTAAATTAACCAGTTTGTTGTAAAGAATGGTAACATGTTTGAGTTACTGTATGTTTGAAATACTTTAACAATATAAATACATGTCGCTACAGAAGCAACGCTGTCAATAAATAAAGTTATAAATAAAAAATCAGTTATTATTGTACAGTGTGTGACGTCGTCGAAAATAATTTGAAATGGCATCTTTTCATTTATTTATTCTTTAGTTGCATTAATTATTTCATTTGTCTAATATAAAATGTTTGATTTCTATGGAAAAAGATCTCTCCCCATTTGATTACTTTTTATGGAGATATAATCTTTGTTGCGAGGCCTGCTAACCCTTTATAGCCTCATGTACTATATTCGTTACAAAGGCAGTTTTTTGTTTAGATTTTTTAATGTTTTTCTAATTTCATATTATACTAACCTACAGCAATAAAATTAAACTATTTACAGCTGCTGTATATTGTATTGCTTTTTAAATAATAGGAAACAAACTCCATGCAACTGCAGACACCGGTTACTTTACTTGGGCCCTCCCCAACCTTTATCAAAGGCGAGTTTGACTTTGAATGGATGACCAATTCTTTTCGTCTCGCTCCAACGATCGCTTCAATGGTGCCGACGGTGAAAGGGATGTAAAAGCTGGTTTAGGAATTAGAGGAACAGTGGCATATGTAGCAATAAAGGCCTAATATGGAAAAGTTAAAAGTGAAGATCAGGAAAGAATGCAGAGACATAGCACCACTAGTGAGTGAAAACGTTCAACAAGAATTCACGCTTCGATTTAGCCACTGCCAAATTATAAAAGGGGAGCATTTTGGACAACTTATTAAAAATACAATTCCATTGGCTACAGCAGTTGTGTAAACTGTGGAAAAAATTGTTAAATAAACCAACAATTATACTGTTCCAATAACAACTAAAATTTTGTATGAAACAAATGAAATTGTTCATGAAAAAAAATGTTGCATTTAAGATGTTTGTAGATGACACCACAACCTACACACTAACGGCTGAAAATTTTGTTTCTCTTTTGTAAAATTTTGGTTTAAAAATACTAAACTTGGTGTCCGAGCAGTTTTTAAAAATGAGTTCATTTTAATTTTATTTCTTACTTATAAAATGCCCTGTATACAGAGTAATATACCTCTATGTTATAATTACGGTTATTATAATCAGATTTTTCGACGAGTATGTAAAATGAATATTTTTCAAAGTTACGTAAAAAAATATTGTTATATAAGGCAATTCCTACTATCTTCCGATACCATATCCTGCAGATAGAAAGAAGAGCTCATTTCTATCAAAACTAAGAATATTTTCAAAAATAATTTCACAAAGACTTCTTTTGTTTCTCGTTTATATTTGATTGCAAAACACATTGCACGCCACTGGATGCGAGTATGGGAGCGTTAGCTCTCACAATCTGCTAGCCCTTTCCACCGCAGCTCAAGAGGCCGCATTCATCATGGGTTATCTTCTCTCCAACAGACGTTTAGTGCACGCTATTGCATGGATATTACCGCAATCAGGGTCATGTCCGTTTAGTGCTCATCTCATAGCGTCATCTTCAAACGTTTTGTTATCTCCAGGGAACACGGAACGAAGGGCAAGTCCTGAATGCAAAATAACTTAATAGATAAAACCCTTGCTTGAATTAACGGAATTAAACTCCCTAATCTAGGTGACACGTTACGACTTTCAGTGAAGTTGTATTATTAGCAAAAGTTGGCCAAAACTAGATGCGAATACTAATTTATGCTAAGCTATAAAAATAACAGTCTCACATTTTAAATATCTTGAATGTGATGTTAATTATCAAATAGACTAAGATATAATTCAGAAAAAAACTAAATTTCAAACACTCTGCGAGATACAAATTAAAACTTTATTTCGTCATGCGCTTCTTGTCCTAGTATATGGTAATAATAAAGACTAAAGTAAATTACAAACAGTCGAAATGTGCTTCCCAAGATCTGTTAAAAGTTGTATAAGAGAAGACCGGAAACATTAGAAAAGAATTAAATATTGGCTCCATTATAGAAAAGATACTAGATACAGAGAAAACTGGTTTCAACATTTGGAAAGAATGGCACCTGAAAGAATTCTCAAACAAACGATGGAGTTTAAACCACGAGGACGGAGGCCAATGGGATGACCTAGCAAACGCTGGATTGATGTGAGATCGGAACAGGCAGTAGCCTAATCCTTGATTGTATAAGAAAATAATAATAATAATAATAATAATAATAATAATAGCAATAATAATGCGCTTCTTACTGATTTGACTCGATTCTAATATGAGGCCTGATGAATTGCCTAATTTCGGTTAATGATCGAAACCGGAATTAAGCAAAGTGGTCGATATTTTATACAAAACATTCAGTGCCATTCTTTTTATGTTTCTGTTTAACACAGTTGCCAATGCGTGTGCCAGTTCAACAGAACTTTGAAACGCCTGTTGTGTTTCAAGGAACTAATTTGTCTGCCAATGGTTTTCGCAAGGAAAATACGCTGATAAATGGATGTTAGTTTGACTACAAAACTAGAGATTGAAAATTAATTAATAATAGATAACAATAGACATAAGGTAATAATGTATTACATACATTTGGATAAGACTTTTTTCAAGTTTTTACCTGATCTTGAGGAGAAGAAGAATGTCGGATAACTTTAAGCTTTATGGTCCCCGGGCTCATTCGAGCATAATTTCACACATTTGATTCATTTGTTATCCGACATGATCTACCCATCTAAGTGATCTAAGGACATTAAACTTAATATTATGACATAAGATAAACGGACAGGTGGGACAACGTCATCGGCGCCTTCACCAGATGTGACGTAAAAGTCACGGCCAAAACCAGCGCCTTTGCCGGAGGTGACGGGACAAGGACGTAGCAGAGGGATGACATCAAGAGGGTTATACGTTGCGTAGCTGAAGGGGTGGATTTGTAATTCTGCTTCTAAGAGAGGCTTTAATATTTCTAATAACTAAACTAACAAGAGGAAGAGTGTTAGACAGCTTGGGTTGTTACCTGGTAAGCGGAAGAAGTCCGCGTTCCATCTTCGTCG
The DNA here is from genome assembly GCA_030765065.1 of Deroplatys truncata. Classification (NCBI taxonomy): domain Eukaryota; kingdom Metazoa; phylum Arthropoda; class Insecta; order Mantodea; family Mantidae; genus Deroplatys; species Deroplatys truncata. Next base: position 122,407,828 of record CM060977.1, on the reverse strand, counting down.
TGCCTAGGGCGTCCGGCAACATTTTAAGTTGGCACAGAATAAACTTGGAGAGCTGACAGGCACAGATCCCTACTAGGCAAGCGATCGACCAAGCGCGAGTCGTCCATAAGCTCTAAGTTTAAATTACGAGAATGCAGACTAGTACTGACGTATCGCAGATCAGCATGAAATGCATGGTCCACTCAGGCGTCGAACATGAGGTGATCCATCCTAAAAATCATACCACCAAACCCCTGCTTACATAAGAATTCTAAAGCCAATTTCATGGATATACTTAAATTTTTCCTGAATATCTAGAATTTTATAAAATCATATTTATCACGTTCTTTTAAAAATAAAATTATAACCGTCATAGTATAGTATATCATATATTATAATTACAATATGTAATGTGATATATCAATATCGATTCTCCCAGAGCCACCGAGATAATAAAACTCAATTTTCATTAGTTTCCAGAGAAAAATTATGTCTTCAAAAGTGTTCGATTTTATATGGATCCCCCTGTATTTTAAACCTATAGAATTTTAATAAAAATCGTTAGAGCTATTTATAATAAAATCAAAGACAAGGAAAATTTATCGAGATAATGGAGAGTTTGGTGTGGCGGGATTATCTTGAAAATCTTCGTGTCGCATCCTTGGAAAACGCTAAAATTAAATACCAGGTTTGGTATTTAACCATATTTTCGTTTTTGAGTTGTGCTGTTCTCTCTGTCTCACACACACACACACACACACACACACACACACACACACACACACACGGAGTCTTTTTATGGTTTTTACTCAGGGGACCTCAAAGTGTGCATTTCCAATGAAATCTCTGTATTGATGGAGAGGTACACCTCCCCTACATATTATAGACAGGTAGTAGAGCAAGTAAAAAGGCAGCAGAATCATTTCTCTTTGCCGCGTATTCCTCACTGATACCAAGTTATACCACATTGTTTCTTATTTTTCTTACATTAAACTCTCACTTTGTAAGTTACTGTCAGAGTTTCTTGCATCAAGAAGTGTACACGAGATGTTTAAATGCTGATGTAATGTGTTTAAAAGGCCCAGATGGCAGAAACTTAAGGGACAATTGAAGTCGAAGTTGACAGTTATTTTTAAACGTTAGAATGAAAGCCTTTTAGCGAATTTCAGTTGTGGTTACCCTTAAATCTCTCTAAAATAAACCGTTGAACTTCAATCAGTAAATAACCATGAACTACGGAAATAATAAAAAATGTAGAATAAAATATATTATTTTAGGTTAACAATTGCAAGCAGGAATTAAAATATAATACTCGTATTGCAGGGGCTATATTGTTGTATTAGTTGCACCACTTTTAGGCACCAATTTGAAGCTGTTTTAGACCACGCACGTAATGGATGCCAATTTGCGGGAGATTGTTTCTAGGAGTGTTCGCCCCATGTATGGTACAAAGTTTCCGGTGGCCTTCGCCCTACGTTTACTTTATGTGTAATAAATATTTTAATGTTATTTAGTTAAATATTATATATGTATGCCTCGGCTGCGTCGGTAGTAATTTATAAAGCACGTATCTCTTAGCAGGGCTGGTACGGCTAAACAATGAAGGCTTACACAAATTATAATTGTACTCCAGTCCCTTTATTAATCCTTCACACGATTAAATAACACTTCACTGATGTATCCAACTATAGAGCTATGAGATTATTGTTAACTGCACTTTTAACAGCCTAACTTTATATTATTCTCGCCGTAATGAATTTTCAAGTATCACACTGAACCCGTACCAAACCGAACTGCCTGGGTACACTTCCTTGTAGCGTCTACCGTCTGAATTTGTATATTTTTTCTATTTCTGAGTAGTATCTGATTGGCTAAGCCTACTGCAATAGAATATTTTTATTTAACTTTAAGTCTCTCTAGTGTTTGATTGACTATTTATAAACTGTTTTAAATATTACATTATTACTGTTACAATAACTATTAGTAGCCTTTTTGAACTTTCTAATTTATTGTTGTCTCAAGGTTACCTCATTGTTAGCAACCTTCGGCTTCCACTTTGCAATTCTGTTTGCTACGGAAGGCGCTTGCTTCTACTTTCACAGCTCCTACATTGTTAAACTACGTAATATATATTCACATAGCATTATTATACATATACATAATAAAATAAACATAACACAATGACTGTAATATACACTTTATGTAATATTATACACATATTGCTTTAAGGCTAGCCGTTATTAAATTTTTTATTATATAATTAGACTGATATCATTTAAGCGTTAAAAATATTGCTTCAGTATGTAAGGGCCAAAACATTATTTTGATGATTCAGGTGGAAGCTTCAGGAGAAAACGTAAGGAACTAGCGTGATTACATAGGGCAGTTGAAAGCCATGAGTCCAAAAGTGCGAAAGCATTGTTATGTAACTGCTTACTCGAGAGAAAAGTGTCGTTCACTCTTGAAGTATGAAAAATACTTCTACTTCAGTAGATTTACTAGCATATAAAAAAAATCCTTCAGAACCACATTCCGGCCACTCCGGCGGCGTTGATATGAACCTAGCAATTATCAGCGTCATTTACAAACAAAATATGAATTTAATTCTATATCCGATCCTACCAGGCAATTTATTTTACTGTTTTTTTCCGTTCCTCTAATCCTTAAAGAAATGTTTATCCTTGCATCCATTGGCTATTTTAGCACTTTTCTTTTATACTAGGAAAAACCACACAATTATACAGGCTGTACACAACTGATAAGTGTTTTAAATATTTTTTCTGCGGTATAGAATATGATTTTCAACCATAACTTAAGTGAAGAAAAACTGTGGAGGTTACTAATTACTCATTACGTCCATTTCTTGTCAAATTGACGTTATCATGTTTGATTATAACTGGTCCTATTCCTGCAATCATCCTATAACTCTAGTCAGGTAGATGTACAGGTAGCAGTGCCACGCTTTAAGAGCTGCCACACTATCATTGTTGGAATTGCTAGTTCTCGACCCGCCCGCCGCACAGACTCTTTAGGAGTACACGCAAAAGCCGTTCTGACCCCTTCCACACACTCATCTGACATTCGTGGTCGCCCGGTGCTCTTTCCTTCACTGAGATATCCTGTATTTGAATCTATGCATGCCACCTATAAATGTTGATACCAGAGGGGGTTTTAAGACCAAATCTTTGTCTATGCGTCCGCTGAACTATAAGCATTGAATATTTCGCGACTTTCAAGAAACAAAAGTGCACACAGTTGCCCTGTTTTGTTTCTTTTGTTATTATGGCCACAAAACAAAATCTGCACATGTAGTTTTAAACTTCCACAGTTTTTCCCCCCTGATGGTCGGAGGCAACTCAGGACTGCTCCAGTGAGGATACATACACAGAGGGTCCAACGCCCCGCCGGCCCTTACACCCCCTGCATCCAACCGAAAGCCAAGGGACAGAGAAAGTTCCGCTGTGAGCATCCTTTTCCCCTGCCACACCGCACCGAAATACCATCGCCGATACTTCTAACGGAGTGAAGTATGAATGAAATGATGAATGCAACGAAATGGAGGGACAGGAAATTTTGGGGCTGAAAGAAACCAATATAGCAATCGCCGACGACCCGGGAAAAATCCGAAATTATTCATGGGTCAGAGTGAGCGTTCGCCGGGAATCGAATCCGGGACCTCCCGAACGCGAATCACATGCGTTACCACGGCGCCACTGCCCTTGGAAACTTCCATAGTTGATTTTCAACTTAAGTTAAAATTGAAAACAATATGCTATATTGGAGACGAAAAAACTATGAGTTTTAAATCCTTATAATCATTTATGCAACCCTGATTAACATTTCGGGAGAAAATTAGCCATATGCACCTCCAAATAACCAACATTTAGACATCATAAAAAAAATGCACGTTCAACTGATTTCCTCCCATATTCTGGCTTCTTACTGCTTAATATACAGGGTGGACTATTTAAATTGAGACTGTGCAATATCTCCAAAACTAAGCGTTGTATAAAGAAATGTCTTTGATAAAAGTTTCTTGATGTTATGAGGGAAAGTAAATACCATTAATCGTGTTGTGTTTGGAGGGCGTATGATTGTCATTTTAGGGTCAATTTAATTTTTTAAATGCGAACCTACATTTTGTATGTTGTTTTCTTATTAGAAAATGGTTTGTAAAAAGCTGTTTATTTTGTGATGAGGAATAAGCAAACAAAACAAAAAATGTTGACGACTTCCAATTACGAAACGTAACTTGACCCTCAAATGACCATCCATGGATGATCCAACTATTCATTGCGTTCTTCGTACACAGTCATTCAGAACTTTCGTTGTTATTTACGTTGGTGTTACAACAATTGCAAAGTGCTTTGTACAAATGTGGTTTATTTTTTATGCGGAGTGAGAAAACTACATAAATAAGGTAGGTTCCCATTTGAAAAAAGTTAACTGACTCTAAAATGACCACCACAACGTCCTCCAAATAAAACACGACTAATGACACCTACTTTTCCCCCATAATATCAAGCAACTTTAATTCAAGACATTTCTTTCTACAACGCTTAGTTTCGGAGATATTGTACAGCCTCAACTTAAATGGTCCACCCTATATAATATAAATATGATGTGTTACACTCACATGCCTTCTCTACTCTTGTACAAACTATTTTTACAAACGCTTATTCTCCATATGTTTCAGGTTAATCGAGATGTTAATCTAATTGCTAATTTTCTTGTAGGTGCAAGGGGAATATGGTAGGCTTTAAGCGATAGTGAAATATTTTAAGAGCTGGTTGCTATGTGGAGTATTGTATTCTCTTTGTATGTCCAGGACATAAAAAAATGAATAACGAATTCCCATTTGAGAAAATGTACAAGTATTGGAAAATTTAAGGGAATAACAAGCAATATCTCGAAAATGGTTCACTCAACAAAAAAACATATATGACATAAATTGTGTATTTTAACGCGATCTACATTGTTTGTGTAGTAACATTTTGTCTTATCTCTTATGGTTTACCAGTTATACAAAAGTCGTTCACAATGAAGAATACTTTTGGAGACATTCTCAGAAAATTCGAGCTATACATTTCATTTGTCATGAAAATATCTTAAACATATGATATTTTAATCAAAATCGTTAGAGCCATTTTTGAGAAAATTAAAATATTCGAAAAATGTTCCATGTAAAGGGTAATCTGGGGTGGGGGGATTTTCTTGAAAACCTTCGTGTCGCATCTCTGGAAAATACTAAACCTAAATACCAAGTTTGGCGATTATCCGACTGTTCGTTTCTGAGTTATGCTGTTCACAGACAGACACAGACACAGACACACACATGTCTCCAAAAGTGCTTTATATACATTCAGTGTACCTCAAAACATGTATTTCCAGTTGAAATCTCGGCATCGAATTCTTGGGTGGAATGCAATACTTCCCCTACTTACTACACGTAGTAGAGAAAGTAAAAACTAATAGAGTTCTCTTGCGGTATTTGAAATGAAGGTAAAATCATATTTAACATTTGTTGGAAATAACATTAACTCATTTATCTGTGGCTCCTTTTTATAGCTTCAGGGTTGGGTTGACAGTTATCAATGGTTTTTACTTCAGGCAAAACCAGAAGCCAAGCACAGTCGCCAGATGTTAACTGATACCTCTTTGGGGCTTCAAAACGAATTTAATTCATCATACAGCCATCTGGAAACAATTCTGTTTCTCTGCTTTATCCATTCTTCCCCAACTGTAGGCGAGTAGTCTACCACTTTTATCATCCGAAAGGACATCGTTTTCTCCATTATAATGAATAGCATTCTTCTTGAGCGTAGTTTGCATACATTGTGCCTTCAATTAACTCATAAATTTGTGGATTATATGGGTCAAGAGAAAGTTCTGAGGCAGAGAACAGTTATTTTAATTTATGGTGTGTTTGGGATTGCTCTATGAACAAGCGTGAGGCAAAAGTTATATATCAGCTATTACGTTCATTTCTCAAGCAGCATGATTCTTAGAATAACAACACAGTGTTTTCAAAATGAGAGCTTTTTATACACACTGTGAAAATCGGACAAAGATGCACTAATCATTTGATTTTAGTGACAAGAGCGTTTCAGCATTAAATCATGGAGGCTTTGCTGGCGTAAAATCACTTCCTGACATTTGTGAAGAGTCCAAATTCTTCACAACCTTTCCTGTGCTCTTATGAAGCTATTCAGTCACAAGCTCCACCACTTCATGAATTTCAGGCGTCCCATCAGTTTTTCTAGCGTAGTTCTGTTGCACAGTTTCGGTCATCTAAACGTCACTAAATTCTGATAAGCATCGTAAAGCTTTGCAGCTTGTTATGGATGTTAAATTTCCAAGATCTAAATGCACAGAGGCAACTTTCCATGACAAAAAATCTGATGTGATGCATTCACATGGCTTTCTCTACCCTCTACATTTATTATTGGTATACATTCTATCCATATTAAAGCTTATTTTTATACCTACTACATTTTAATAAAATTAACCAAGCAGAACATCTATATACATTATACCTACATTTCATTATAGATACAAAGAGAGCAGCGATATTTAAATGTTTAACAACTGGACGCTGCATACTGTCTTAAAATTTCATACTGTTTCCATGCAATCGCAAGATATAACTGGTTGTTGAAAAGACTTTAAGAGAATAACAGAAAAATGAACAATTCGAACATTTAATGACGTATATCTCAGAAATGATTTATGCCACAAAAACGTATTTAAAATAAATTGAGTGTTTTAAAGAGATATAAATTTTTTGTATAGTACGCTTTCGTCTATCGCTTAACCTTTACCAGTTATACAGCATTATACAAAATTCATCCCGAATGAAGAGGACTTCACATTCCCATAAAATATACTTTTATTTGAAATGTAAATATGTTTAATATATGTTATTTCAATAAAATAGTAGGAGCCGTTTTTAGAAAATAAACAGTTTGGGTGGAGGAATTTTCATGGACATCTTTGTGTTGCATCTTTGGAAGATATTGAACTTAAACACCAAGACTTTTCGTTTTAGAGTTCTACTGTTCACAAGCACATAGATACGCACTCGGACCTTTTTATAAAAATGCTTAATTTGGATTCATTTTCAAGCATGTATTTCCGTTGAAGTCTGGTTTCGAATTTTTTAGTGGAATGCAATATCTTCTCTACCTACTAGGTACGTGATAAAGAAAGTAGAAATCTGTTACATTCACGTGAATTCTTCTGCCTACTATGCTTTATTTTTATAACGTCTGCAAACTGTTCTTACGAAAGCTTGGTTTTCGATGTACTTCATGTAAATCGAGATAAATCTTTGCAGAAATAGTTTCATTACACTTTTCTTTAAAGGGACAAGGGGGAAAGTGGAAACCGAATCCATAGTCAGATTAAAAACATCAACCTGTTCGCTGTATCTGGCCTAGAAATTCCATACTCTTTTCATGACATGGCAAGAAACAACGGAATAGCAATAGCACTTCAAAAATTATGAAGTATTGAAAACTTCAAAGCCATAACATAGTATCTCGCAAATGGGTAAAACCGCATAAAATAGTTGTAATAAATTGTGTGTTATAAAAATCTACAAATCTTGTGTAGCAGTATTTGTCTATCTCTCACAGTTTACCATTTATATAAAATTATACAAAATTCCTTCCGAATGAAGAGGACTTTAAGGCTATTCCCAGAAAATTCAACATTTGTAAGTATATGGAACATATGCCATTTTAATCAAAGTCGTTAGAACCATTTTGAGACAATTTAAAATATTAAAAAATCTTCTATTAAGAGCTAGTTTGGGGAAGAGGAATTTTCTTAAAAATCTTCGTGTCGCAACATTGAAAGATGCTGAAAGAAGTTTGGTATTTATTGAACATTTCTTTTTGGTTTATGCTGTTCACATACATTTTTCTAAAAAGATTTTTGGATTCCGGAGCCTCAAAACATGTTCGGTGAGAAAGAAAGGAAGAAGCACAAATGTAGTTTGGTATAGTGCTACAGAAATGAGTTAACTAACTGTTAGTTTCTAATGTTTGTTTTACTAGAAGTTGCTACAATGAATGCTTAAAGAGGGAACGGTCACAGGAAATAACTAGTTGCTAAATACACATTATTCTGCTCCCGTTCTGTATGTGAACTTACTCAGAAGTACTCCGTTATTACAGTTTTTGTCCAACTTACGTGCACTAGCGATAAACACTAAGATCACTGACTTGTTCTCGCATACGCCAGTTTATAGTAAACCAGTAGTTGATATGGGGACACGCTATTTTTATACGTTTAGAATTAACCTTTGCTGAAAACTACAGGAAGATTATTCGGATCATGGAACGTGCGATCGCGGTCGTGCATTGAGGAATGGAGGCGACAGTGGCGGGGAAGAGAGACAGCATCTCCGCGCATAAATTAATGGGTTTTAATGAGAATATAAAATTTTATTTAAAAAGTATAATAATGATAACCATTACCCTGATTTATATAAGCGATTAGAAATGATGTCCCTCAATAGCAATACATTTCCAGTATCTGTGTATAAACTTCTGTGAACATCCTTAAGCTCCGAAGGTGTTTTTTTGGCAATTTACCATATAATATTTCTTCTTTATTTTCTCGACTGCGTTACTGCATTCCACCCAAAAATTCGATACCGAGATGTCATTGGAAATACATGTTTTGAGGTGCACTGAATGCATATAATGCACTTTTGGAAACATGTCCGTGTGTGTGTGTGTCTGTCTGTGAACTGCATAACTCAGAAACGAACAGTCGGATAAACACCAAACTTGGCATTTAGGTTCAGTATCTTCCAGAGATGCGACACGAAGGTTTTCAAAAAAGTCCCCGCATCCCAGATTACCCTTTACATGGAACATTTTTCGAAAATTTTAATTTTCTCAAAAATGACTAACGATTTTGACTAAAATACCATAAGTTTAAGACATTTTTATGGCAAATGAATTGTATATCTCGAATTTTCTGGGAATGTCTCCAAAAGTATTCTTCATTGTGAACGACTTTTGCATAACTGGTAAACCATAAGAGATAGACAAAATGTTACTACAGAAAATTTAGATCGCGTTAAAATACACAATTTATGTCATATACATGTTTTTTGTTGAGTGAACCATTTTCAAGATATTGCTTGTTATTCCCTTAAATTTTCCAATACTTATACTTTTTCTCAAATGGGGAATTCGTTATTCATTTTTTTTTTGTCCTGGTAATGCAAAGAAAGTGGATCTCGATATCTCGATTAACATGAAGCATATGGATAATAAGCGTTTGTAAAAATAGTTTGTACAAGAGTAGAGAAAGTCATGTGAGTGTAACACATCAGATTTTTATATCTTATATTGTATGCAGGTTATTCTTATATACTTGACGTTTAGGTTTCCCTACAAATAACAATCACAGAGTGTCAGATCGGGTCTCCGAGAGAGCCAGAACACAGTACTGATAATCCTGTTCTCAAAAATCTCCTCAATCAAGTCTAAGTGATTTGTAAGCAGTGTTATAGTAACCCTTATAGAGCTACGAGTCTGTGGTTCACAGAAACATTGCGTGCACAAAGAGAAAATACACATTTCTTTTGAGTCATTAAAGATAATGTGGAATTGGTTGATATATTGGAGTGGCATTAGTCCTTTAAGTATCGTTGTATGTTTTGTCGCACAAATATGCAGATTCAGAATTCCTTGCGACTTTAGCCTCACCTCCAATTCATTACCGCATATGGATACCTAAATAGAAATTATATTATTATTATTATTACTATTGTTGTTGTTGTCATCCTTTGCCATTCCTGAAACAGATATGCCCATTATTACACGCTGCCGATTATTATCTAATATTGTACTGCTGGTCGTACAGTCCCCTTGACACACTTGTCCCTCCCTTTCGTAACTATCCGAGGCTCGCACTGTGGACCATATTAACTCTGTAGCATTCCAAGATATGATTAGATATCGTCAATAACGCTCGCTGTATCGGTCCTTTGATTTCATTAGCTATTCATTAGCTATCGGTACATTTATTATCACCTATGCTCGGGGATTAAGGTGTTGGTTCTACCATAACCTCCTATGTTGATAACTTCCATTCTAGAAGACCTCTGTAGAATCGCCTAGAGGCTGCGTAAACGACATTGTTTACAAAACAATAACAGTAATGTTTATAGAAAACAACAAGAATTATTTTCTGAAATAGTAAATATACCCTATATAAAATGTCACTCTAAAAGTCGTTTCTAATTTGAAGCTGTTCAGACGTACACATCTTTCTCTGTATGTCACTGAGAAAACACAATTATTGATGGAATCCTAACATTTAGGCTACATTGTTCTAGCCTCTAAACCTATGCTAGTAGTTTCTATGGACATTAAGGTGATATTTCTCTTGTGGGACCGTGCGACTCTAAATGTAGCATTTGCCCCAATTCATCTCGGCAGAGTGATAAACTGGGCCACTGAGACCACATGATTTTATGTGCATTAGTTTATATTAGTTTGTGCTGACGGTTTTTAAAACACTTTTACTTGGATATGCTTATATATTTGGATGTCAATATTAAATTAATTTCAGAAAATATAAGCACCAGAATTGAAAGAATTACAAGTAATTTAACGAATAAGACAAGACAGTAGTTATTACCTCCCACCTTTTTCAACGCATAAGAGCATTTAAAAATAAATTCAGGGGAAGCATTAAGAAATAAATTTTATCTAAATTTTAATAGAATAATGATGAATGATTATGCAAAAATACAAAGTAACTTGTAATCCCATCAGTTAGGTAAAAATATAGTTTAAACTTTTCCACACAGAATACGCCGAAAACAAATGTCTAGAACAGGTTGTTGATTTTGATTCGTTAGGTTGTGTCTTAGTTCTGATTAACTACAAGGACATAGGAAATTAGTTGAATATACACTATGTGATCAAAAGTATCCGGTCACCCCACAAACATACGCTTTTCATCTAAGGTGCATTGTGCTGCCACCTACTGCCTGGTACTCATCCGCTACCTCAGTAATCATTAGACATCGTGAAAGAGCAGAATGGGAGTCTCCGTGGAACTCATGGACTTCGAACGTGGTCAGATGATTGCGTGTCACTTGTGTCAGAAGTCTGTACGCGAGATTTCCACACTCCTAAACATCCCTGTTTCTGATGTGATAGTGAAGTGGAAACGTGAAGGGAGTTGTAGAGCACAAAAGCGTACAGGTCGACCTCGTCTGTTGACTGACAGAGACCGCAGACATTTGAAGAGGGTCGTTAAGAGTAATATGCAGACCTCTACCCAGACCATCACACATAAATTCCAAACTGCATCAGAATCCACTCCAAGTACTACTCCAAGAGAAACCTTGGATTCCATGGTTGAGCGGCTGCTCATAAGCCACATATCACGCAGGAAAATGCCAAACGACGCCTCGCTTGGTGTAAGGAGCGTCAACAGTACACGATTGAACAGTGGCAAAACGTTGTGTGGAGTGACGAATCACAGTGCACAATGTGGCGATCCGATGGCAGGGTGTGGGTATGGTGAATGCCCGGTGAACGTCATCTACCAGCGTGTGTAATGTCAACTAATGGTCGTGTTTTTCCTGGAGGGGCTTGCACCCCTTGTTGTTTTGCGTGGCACGATCACAGCGCAGACCTACATTGATATTTTAAGCACCTTCTTGCTTCGCTCTGTTTAAGAACAATTTAGGGATGGCGATTGCATCTTTCAACACGGTCGAGCACCTGTTCATAATACAAGGGTTGTGGCGGAGTGGTTACACGACAATAACATCTCTGTAATGGACTGGCCTGCACAGTCCTGACTTGAATCCTATAGAACACCTTTGGGATGTTTTGGAACGCCGACTTCGTGCCAGGCCTCACCCACCTACATCGATACCTCTCCTCAGTTCCGTACTGCCATTCTCCAGGAAACCTTCCAGCATCTGATTGAAAGTATGCCTGCGAGAGTGACCGCTGTCATCAAGGCTAAGGGTGGGCCAGCACCATATTGACTTCCAACATTACCGGTGGAGGGGGCCACGAACTTGTACGTCATTTTCAGCCAGGGGTCCGGATACTTTTGATCACGTTGTGAATGTTTATGGTTATCACGAAGCTGAGAAGGATTTTGGCACAGTCTCCTATTTTGTTTCTGGAAATCTCCAGGAGGAAGGGGAGAAGCGAAGGACACATAAGCGACAGATGCAAGGTGGCAGGCTCGGATACAGGCGGGGACCACCCATAAGTTACCTCTCCCCTCGGAAAGGTCTCTCTGAGAGCCTTGCACACTGAACAATAGGGAACACAGTTCCACAAAGCAAACTTCACCGCCTTCCACTCTCCTGAATCATAATAAGGAAATGAAATGAGAGGAGGTGTGGGATACGAAAATTCACGGCGAATTCCCGAATTTGACCCTCACTATTACTGCGGAGGCATTTCGCTCGGTTAAATATATTTGGAATATGTTGAATTATAAAAATTTCGCAGAACCAACCAAGGGGGTGGGTAAAGCTCAAGTAGAATAATACAAGGCTTACATGGTTGTGAAACGTGGACATAAACTAAGAATTACGTCTAATTATGCCATTTTAGTAATAATAAAGCAATCGACTGCAAATATCTTGTTTTCATAATGGAAATTCATTGTTATTATGCAGCGACTGTTCCATCGTCAATTCCATGTTTCACATTACGATGATTGGACGAGCTCTAATTCATGTTAAAAGCATTACAGCTATAACTAAAAATCAAAATATGAATTGATTTATTGGATAGTATTGGAGTCTTCGTAAACTTGTCGAATTGGAGATGTTGCCTTATTAATAGCAATTTCATGAATATTAAATTTTCGGAGATGAAATTCAGCAGGAATACATCGATGTTGTGACATGGAGTTTTGTAGCATTTGTTTCTAAAAGGAACAAGAAATCACCGGGTCTCAAACGCACACCCGAAAACATAGACACAGATGTTGCAACATAGCTTTCAGCGTGTTAGAAATCCTGCTGCCGCTTCAATTAATATGGTAGGTGATATATGGAGAAGGACATTGAGAAATCAAGGTACGTATAAAAATGTTATGTGTTACATTCACATGACTTTCACTACACGCTATCGTTTATTAGTGTGTATACAGATTATTCTTACGAAAGTTTATTTTTCTATCTGCTTCATTTTAATCGAGAATAAAGTTTTCCAGAAATAGCTGTATTACACATTTCGTTATAGATACAAAGAGAGTAGCGATACTCAGATGTTTTAGAACTGCACACTGTACGCTGCCTTAAAATTCCATACTCTTTCCATGACATCGAGAGGAACAAATAAATAAATAAAATGTTAAGTACTGTCCCAGCACCTTGGTTTCTTCACCGGGACAGACATTCAAATTTTACATTTATTCTCACAACACAGTTACATGTTATATTACATCCAATTTTTTCAGATAAAATAACTACAAATTACACGTCTGCAAAATAAAAATACAAATAAAAAAGAAAAGAATATAAATTATTAGATTACAGTAAATGTGTAAGCAAACCTTAATTGCAATTCTAAATTCTATATTAATATACTCCTGCTGGAAACCAGCAAACCTTAACTAACTACTATCTATTCCTGTTTAACTACATTAACTGGAAACTAGTGTACTGGTAGCCAGCAAAAAACGTTCTACTAAGCTGATTATCATTTTAATAAGTGCATTTATGGAGAGAAACAACTGAAAATCAACAGGACTTTAAAAGAATAACTAAGTATTGAACACTCGAACCATTAATAACAGATATCTCGGAAACGATTAATGCTGTCCGAATGAAGAGGACTTCACAGTCTATTCCCAGAAAATTCAATATCTACATTTTATTTGTGATGTAAACAACTTTAATATATGGCATTTTAATCAAAATCTTTACAGCCATTTTTCAGAAAATAAAAAAATTCTAAAAATGTTCCACATAAAGGGTAGTTTAGAGTGGGGGAATTTTCTTGAAAATCTTTGTGTCGCATCTTTAGAAGATGTTGAACTTAAATAGAACTGTTCACAGTTAGCCTACTTTTTTTAGTTATGCTGTTCACAGACACACTCACAGACATTCTACAAAATATTTTTTGAGAGTGACTACAAGAAATGACTATACTGAATGACTAAAAGAGATTTTATCAAATATGTGTGATTCCTATTCCCAAATGAAGTTTAAAATTGGCAGTTTCGCGTGACCCACTTTGTATTTAGTAATTTTACAAACCGCATTTAACACAGAGACGAACGTGATCATTGTATCAACATATGACAGGAAACATAGACTTCCCCGAACTCAATGCAACCTCGAAATCCTCCTTCTGTAACAGGCCTTTAATCCTATAGGGAATGAAATTCGATGCGAAGCTCCAGAGCTCGGAATGTTGGCATTGAACCATTCAAAGTGAAACAAAGTAAATAAAGTTTTCTGTGGCCGCTTGTAACTGATTTCGATAGCTATTGTTTTCAACAGGCGGTATTTTTATGCGACGCTAAAAGAAGTGTAGGCGCGTAGCATTGTATTGAGAGTAACGAAACATACCAAAACTATTCACTTTTTCCGTCGGCTGTTCTTCTAAAGCATCGGTAGGAGTAGAGTTGTAAAAATACGTATAAAACCAAAACGCATTGTATAGTACTGCATTAATTACAGTATAATAAGTAAAATTCATGGAAACTTCACTGCCACAGCGTTCACCGTAGTGCATAAGCACCAGGCAAATTGCCTTCATGTTTAAGCAATGTGCTAAGTGACAGTGGAATAACCCTGGCTAACTTAGAAGGGGCCATTATCACATTGATGTCGAGATTTAGCTGCGATTCTTTATAGTGAAAATACCTCGAACACAAAAGTACCCTATCTCGGCTTTCTCTCCCATTGGGTCCCTATTCGCCGAGATAAAAGTTATATTTTTAGGTTGTAAATTAGCTGACTTTAGGTTGTCTTTCGCTCAACGATCAGTTACCTAGCACGATACCAGACGCTGCAGTAAATGTATGCAAGGTTGCCACAAAGAAATGTAAGTCGAGTTTCTCAAGAATTGTAATAATGAATTCGGAGCTGGCAAGTGAAATGCGTAAAACATATGAATTAAAATATAATATTATGAATGTTTAAACAGTTTTAATATATGAACGTAGGTACAACTTGAACATAAGAGACTTTATTGTAAATATTTTCATATCGCTCCAAAGCTTAAAAAGTCTTACTGATATGTAGTTCATATAAAAAGAAATGCAGACACGGTTTTATAATACCTCGTTATAAAGAAGTACAGTGTTATTTATTTGACATGAATATATACACATACACATTCAGACGTTCCAGAAGTTAGATCATTCTAATTAATACACTACGCTTCCCAATTAATGTTTAGGCAGAATTAACACACATGTGCTGCATGGATACATAGAAATAATGGAAAGAAAATACTGTATTCCTTCATCCATGTATCAACACAACCGCGGATGGGACGGGATAATAAACCTAGCGCCGCACCGAGACTACAAGTGTCTGCGCTTAAGACTGCACTAAAGCTAACTTACAACCAAGATTTCATGTAGCTAAGAGAAAATCGGCCGCACTCCAAGAAAAAACTGAAGGGATAAGAATTGCATACGTTTGTAAGTTCTCTCGTTTCATACCTTTTAAACACTGCTAAATGCACGAAATTAAATGTTATTAGTGAATCACTCTAACTTCCAAATAAAGTTTTCTTGTTAAACTTGGGCCTATGGGACAGGAGACCGACTTTTATTACCGATCTACTTTCAATAAAGCAGCTCGATCTGCAACATTAATGTGACAATGACCCTTGTTAGCCAAATTTAAACACAGTGACTGTAATTCTCGAGACACTTTGTGGATTGTTGCTCAACATGTCTCACCTTCTATCTAGGGAGAGATTGTATTGCAAACAATCAATAAGTTCGATGACATCTAAACCATTATCAGCCACAGGTACGCTCTCTACATATGGGCGAATCCACACAAAAACCAGGAACAGGCCTTCTGAAGCAACAACCAAAAATCTGGTTTTCGTACAACGGAATCTCTGATACAAGGATGACCATGCAGATGCAAAAAAAAAAAAAAAAAAAAACAGCTGAGAATCAACAATCGCAATTGTCTTTTGATGAAGAGGTAGATTATATAGTCAAAGAGTATTTAATGTAATTTTTGCTTTTTTTTGCAAGAATGTGCACAGTTACTTTTCATTTAAGTTTAAAAACTCAATGTCATACAGATGATTCCTGTATTTTTAATGTTACTGTTTACTGTTTGCATATATAATTTAGTAACACCGTATTTTGCAATGATCTATAAGACTTTATTTGTGAAATATCTAGTTTAACCGGTGATATTCCTTAAAACGGACGAAAAATCTACTGATATTCATGGAAATGTTTACGTAACATTGGCGGATTTTGTTTTTCTGATTTCCTTAGCCTTCACGTGATGGCTTTTAAGTTCAGAAAATGACATATAGCCTTTAAGTACCGTTGGCGATGAAATACTTATCGGAATATTCCAGTTATCCTGTAAATAATAACAGTACAGCCGTGGTGCGGGCGCTACGGACCCTGAGGACTCGTGGTACTTCTGATGTTACTAGAAGTACGCTGGGTCAAACATCCGAGCCCCGCCCGTGAGGGTGTTGTTTGGATTGGATAGGACTCGGCGGGACAGTGGTTACAGATATCCATGGGAGATTGGGTACTTCTGAGCGGTTTTCCATTCAGGCAGAATTGCGAGGCCCTCAAAGTCCTCCGATACCACCTTGGAGAGCCGATAGGCGGCCCGCTAGTGGGCTGCCGGCCCCACTGAGGTTATTCGGTAGTCCTCCCCTTTAGGGTTGATGCGCTCATGTGGCGTATCCTCTTCCACCCTGTAATGGGGAGGCCGGTAATTTCCAGGTGCCAACCTACTACTGGAAAAGCCGTGGGATAGCCACTCGGATTGCGCCCTCCTCCATGGGTACAGCAGGGGCTTTTGTCCCCGAGTCTTACTATGAATAATAACAGTAGAAGAAATTTAAAAGTGGTATGTTCAATTTAGCCCATTAGTTATTAATGTAATCTAAAAGCTTAACATTTTCACATAATACAGAATCCCCTGATATTCAACGAAATAGGGGAAATCAGGACGAGTATGAAGATTTCCAACTACCGGGTTCCCAAGTTAAACATTTTCGAAATGAAAAGTCTGTAACCATCCAAATATATAATCTTCTTAGTTATTTGTAAAATACAGCTTGAAAAAATTCTAGATCGAAATAAAATGATTAACACACTAATAAACTCAATTAAAACACACAGTGGAAATATAGTTAAACGTTCTTATATAAGGCTATTAAGAGTTTTGCAGAAGTATCGCATGCATATCATATCGTTATAAGTATATTCGGTTGTCTTTTGCTTTGCTATGTCATCTGTTTTCTCAGATATTATGAGCATGTGTCTATGTTGTTTTTGGAATAAAAAGTCCGCGGCATTTATCTTATTCTACTTGCATTTTCTGTATAGCAACAACAACTGTTTTCTGTTCCAAGACATTCTCAACGAACAACTATTTTCTACCCTTTGACATTCTCAGCAAAATGTCAAAGCGTTCTTCGGTAATACGTATATTCTTTTGTCTTCTGAATCTTTTGTTTTCTCAACGAGCGGGATGGCTCAGGTGGAAACGTCTGTGGCCCGCATTCTGGAGGTCCCAGGTTCGATCACCGGCGACCGCCCGCTCTGGCCCATGAGTTTTTCGTGATTTCCACGGGTCGGCAGGCAAATGCCCACGTTTCATGTTCTACAACGACTCTCCTCCCTCTCATTTTCTGTACCCATCATCTTCCTTATCATCTGTTTCAGGGTTTTAGGACCAACCGAAGGTTGAAGTGTTTCTTTACTGACGTCGCTGGGACTGTTCAGTTAGGTCACGCTGGAAGTTTGTTTCTTGTGGTCAGGACCGGGCGGCATTGGATGCGTTCAATCTGGGAATATTAGTCACCCCCTCTGTGCTTGCGCCTGTCGGCATCTGGTCGCCCTTCGGGTCCCTCCCAGGGGTCACGTTCGAAGCAAAACCGACCGTTACAGTCTATTTGCGGTGCTCTACCCCGGTTCCGGGGCCCCTCCGTGATATGTACCTGTACCTTTACATTCTATTTTCTTAACTACTAAAATCATGAGTATGGTAGAGGGGAGCAGGTTGGCACTTATTTCAGCCCCTAGTCATGAACTAGGGGTTATATTGTTGTAGGAGCTGTATTATATTTCAACAGTTGGGGAACCGAACTTGTAGTAGTTGCAACCGCACGTATAGTAAACAGTTTCCGGTAGCCTTCGCCCCAAATGTATTTTTACTGTTTCTTTAAATATTATATATTTATGTTTGCCTCGGCTGCGTCAGTATTTATTTTTAGAGACATGAATGTCTTGGCAGGGTTGTGGTGCGACTTAAGAATGTAGGTTTACACAGATTATAATTTTACTTCACTCCTTTTTATTAATGCTTGACACGATTTAAATAACACTTCACTGATATAGAGAGAGAGCTGTGAAATGTTTTTATTAAATATTTGCACTTTTTAATACGTAAACTATTTTTGTCTCACACAAAATGCGTATTAAATCTCTCGAGAATGTGTCTCGCGTCCGGTTAGGAACACTGTTTGCAGGCAACTGAGCTGATTTAAACCGCCTAGACCTGTAAATTTCTGTATTTCAAATCTCTGATTGGTTATTTCTAATCCAATAGAATACTTTCATTTAATTAAAGCTTTTTCTGGTTGTTGATTGGCTATTTTTATAAACTGTCACTAAAATTACATTATTGCTTCCAAGAATCAAAGTAACATTTAAACTTTCTAATTCATTATTGCCTCAAGGTTATCTCATCGTTAGTAACTTTTGACCTATTTCTCACAGCTCCTACATTATTAAATTACGTAATACATTCATATAACATTATTGAACATGTATACAATAATATAAGCATATGCAATGACTGTTACATATATTTTACAAATTATTAATACCCATATTGCTTCAAGGCGGGCTGTTATTCAATTTATATATTATATAATTTGACTGAAATCATTTAAGTGTTAAAAATACTGCCTCGATCAACAGATTGCAACAGAATGCAAACATACTATTCCTTGTCTCCAAATACACGTCCCAGGAAACGACAATCCTTTGTGAGAAGCTGTGGTGGAAGGAAGCCGTTAAGTTGCGTTTACCTCGAGGTTAATAAATATTCACTTCATGAAGAAATGTTTTTTTCTGAGAGCATATCCAATATTAAATGACTTCTAAATATAACAATTAAAGGTATAAGCCATATTGAACATATAAAAATAATTTTTCCGTAATACTTAAATACGTTAAAATAATAATAATTTTACCCATATTTATATGTTAAAAAGTGCATTTAAATGGTTTTATTCATTGGTATTTTAATAATTTTAATTCGTTATTCTTGATCGCTATCGAGCTTCCATCAAAACAAGTATACCAGGGACAAGTTAGCACAACAGAAAGGGAGTAGGTTGGCATAAAGTTAGTGAATTACACAAGCAGAGTTGTTTAATAGTATTATAATATGAATTATCCCTCTACAGGTTTTAATATAATATGCATATAATTAAAATTATCTCATTAATAATTAGTACTAATTAATGTTTTCTCATATTTTAATTAATATTCTTGCTACTCTGCCAACATCAAGTCAGTATTCCAGGCAGCAAGGATCTGGACATTCAACAAAAATATTTTCCGGTATATGCAGTCAGGTCTACCTTTCAACGGATAGATCTATTGACTCTACTCTAACGACAGAAACCGAAAATGTGCACGTGGCTGTTTACCTCCCTGTTCATGCTGGTAAATATTGTTCATCGAGTATTTTAGAAGAGGGACTTCCTTCTAATTCAGTTTGCAACGAGATGGAAATCGAACCCTCTGTTTCTGGGTCCTCTACTAGTAGCATCACGATTTCCTCTGAAGTGTTGAGGCCACTGCAAAAGGCGGATACGAGAAAGTAAATATCAGAAGGAAGCTGTCGACTGCAATTCTCGCAGATTCTCCTAAAATGCCCTAAAAGAAAGGAAGCAAAGAAAGACAAGTGGCCTCTTCTGCGAAAGGAATAAAAATTCAAGAAGCAGAAGCAAAGGAGGAGGAGGGAAAGTGAAGAGGGCGGCGACGACGACGACAAAACTTTCTGCTTATATTGCATGAAGTCCTACTGTACATGCCTACCAGGTGAGGCTTAATTCAGTGTCTGGAGTGTGGGCTTGCGAGAGGTTCAGTAATGACAGCAGGCAGTTTAATTTGTGTACAGTAGTTCCTTTCATTATTGACATTCAAGTGTTTAATTAACTTTGGACGTCACATCTTACTTTAAGGACCTGTTGATATGTTTCAAAACCTGTCTGGTGTGTTTTACTATGATAAATCTGTAATTATATTTCTAAAATGTTCTTAATAACTTTATCATGATTTTTAATAAATTATAAAAACGCACATTTTCCATTTAAATTACATGTAGCCAATTTACCCCACAACCTGTATCAGCCAGCCAGCCAGCCAGCCTGCCTGCCTGCCAGGCCAGGCTGGTCAAGTTGACTCGCTACGCATTGTTTTGAAAGATTAAAAAATATAACTTTAAGTTGTCGTAAAATAATAATTAATAGTTTACAGTAGATACAATGGTTAGTGCTCACATTCATAGGTTAATCTCAACAATTAATTCTTTTCTCAGACAAAAATATAACTCAGCTGCAATCAACAGTTCATAAACGTTAACAGTTTACAGTGTTAATTATTTACATTAATATTTTAGATAAATCATAATAAAATTGTTAACAATTAGAGAAAACTTATTGTACAGTTGTATATCCTTAAATAATTCAAATATCTTCGAGTTCTTGAGCGCTGTAACCAAATCTGTGGAGATGCCGTGGAGTTTCCTGTCTCTCTTAAACTTGGAGCATTTAGTGATGACATGTTTGATTGTAAGAGCAGTATTGCAGTTTGGACAGATGGGTGGGTCTTCTCTGCCTAGCAGGTAACAGTGTGTCAATGAACTGTGGCCAATACGTAGTCTTGTTAGTGCTACTTGTTCTCTTCTTACGGCAGTCATCGTAGTTGAGACTGTTTCAGGCTAAGTTCTGATTTCGTGAAGTTTGATGGGTGGTAAATTTGTCCAATGTAGTTTCCAGCGTTGCATCAGACAGTGCTTAATGTGATGAAACAGATCGGTGTGTGTCACTGGTATCGAATGGTCACTGACTGGGTGTTTGGTGGCTTCTATCGCAGTTGCGTCTGCCGTTTCATTGCCTCTTATACCCATATGGGATGGTAACCAGGATATGGGATGGTAACCAGGAAAATACCACTTATTTGCCACAATGTTGCAGGTCTGTATATACGAGGGCAGTCCAGAAAGTCCCAGACGTTTTGGCCTATCGTAGCGATGAGTAAGGCTAGAGCCGACCTCTTGGTGTCCGAACGTTCCTACATTCAGTACGCATCCAGCTGTGCTAGCGTGAGGACTGTGCCTTCCTTACTATGCTCTCTGTGAGTTGTTAAAATGTGCGCAGCAATAGAAAATTCCGCCACTTGTGAAGTGCGGTCTGTGATTAGGATTTTGTTGGCTAAAAAGAACAAACAAATTTAAATTTATCGTAAACTTTGTGATGTTTACGGCCAGGGAGTAATGAGTGAAAACCGAGTCAGGGTTTTCCCGGCTATGACATTGGATTTTTTCAGTCGCCTTATTCTACCTTTCCAAAAGCTATATCGTGAGAAACTCCTTTCTACATCGCAAGAGATAATGGGTGCATAAGAATAATATACTTATATCACTGTCTGATATATTTGTTACTCTGTTTGCGAAGCGGAATATTGTGTCTTCCGTACCCAGCAAACACGTGCCAAGACATTATGCTCTTTGCATCGGTAGCGATGACAATAAAGAAACACCAGAGGTCCCGAATTCCATTCGCCGCTGGAGTGGAGAATTTTTATTTGATTATAACTATTACCTATTCTCCACAGAGTCTGGAAGTATGAAAGTGGGAATGAATGTAAGCGTGTTCCTAATGAAAATCAATAAAAACCAACACCGCAAAACCTACAGTTAATGAGATAGTCGTCTCTATATTCAAAGCCCCATATGATCATAGAACTTAAGGGAGCTATACAAGTGAAACAAAATAATTTCTGATATGTTACACTCACATGGCTTCCTCCACCCTTCCACAAACTATTTTTACAAACGATTATTCTCCACCTACTTCATGTTAATCGACATAAAGGTTTGCAGTAAATTTTCTTGAAGGTAAGGGAAATATGGTAGGCTTAAAGCGATAGTCAAATGTGGAACATTTCTGTCTCTTTGCATGTCCAGGACGAGAAAAAAACAATAATAATAATTCCCATTTGAGAAAACTATAAGTATTCGAAAATTCAAACAAATAATAAGGAGTATCTCGGAAATGTATATGAAATGCTTCACAAAGCAAATGTATATGAAATAAATTGTGTGTGGTAGTGAGCTCTACATTTCTTGTGTAGAAACATTTTGTCTATCTTTTACGGTCTACCAGTTATGCATAAGCCATTCAAAACGAAGAGGGCTTTGGAGGACTTACCAGAAAATTCAAGATATATACTTTATTTGTCGTGAGAGAATCTTAAATATGTGATAGTTTAATCAAAATCTTTTTCCAGCCATTTTTGAGAAAATGAAAATTTTCGATAAATGTTCCTTGTAAAGGGTAGTCTGGTGTGGAGGGATTTTCTTGAAAATCTTCGTGTCGCATCCTTGAAAGATTTTAAACCTAAATACCAAGTTCGGTATTTATCCGACTTTTCGTTTTTGAGCTATGCTGTTCAGAGACACATAGACACACACATACACACACGGACTTTTTTTCTAAAAATGCTTTTTTGGATTCAGAGGGCTTCAAGGCATATATTCGGTGTCGAATTTTTGGGTGAAATGCAACACTTCCCTACTTACTGTACGTAACAAAGGAAGTGATAAAGAAACTGCTCTTTACGGAAAGAGCAACACACACACACAAAGAAAAAATGAAATAATTGAAGAATGAAGGAGAGAAAGCAAAATTGGAAAATATATTAAACCTAAAGTTCATTTAAGGAGTAACACAGAATCAAATTTTATTATTATTGTTATTATTATTATTATTCTTTACTTAATTAATAGCTAACTAAACTTCGCGATAGAATTATGTGAGGCACTTCTAAACATAAACCGATTTCTCCAACATACATGCCAATATTCCGCACTCTACTAAAGCTGTCTAAACACTTTACAGAGAACACCCAAGGTACAAAAGAATGCGTGTACACCCGCGTCTTCATTTTGTAGCTGGAGAATAACAACAAAGCCGGGTTAAGTCTTTGTTTTCAGCATAAACCACGATTATGCGGACGCTGGATTGCAAACGATTTAATAATCATTAGCGATTCTGAGCTCACAACGTGAATTCCATTACACGCTATATATCTGTCTGTCACATCGCTGCAGTATTGTGTGTGCAATCGGCTTATGGTATGTACATACAAGCAGGGTTTTGTTACGTTATTGGCGTCCTTTGTCTCTGGATGGATAACCCATACCCTGACCAACTGGTGCTTTCTGCAGGCTTAAACACCTGCATCTCGTTGGCGGCTACAAAACTGTTTCTGGATTTATACCAAATTTAATTCAGAGGGCCTGAATAGGAAAGAATTTCAGTTTACAATAACAGGTTTCTTGTGAAGGATATTTAATACCTGTCTAATAATATTTTTTCTCTCTCTCACCAGTTCTAAAACCTATTCGTTCAATAAACATTTTTATAAGAGCAGGGCATTGGAACTTCTAAGTCTTAAAGCCAGACCAAGGTAAATGAAGTTGGATTGGATTGGATTGAATTGTGAAGCGCAGGAGATTCGACACCGATCCAGGAATGAGGATATTATACCGACGTCCCAAGAGGGGACGCCCGGGAGAGAGTGAGGGAAGGATGAGATGAAGGGAGACACCGGCAACCAGAACTAGGAGTGACGGCACAATAATTAAGGGTCACTACAGTTTTCAGATACAGATGCCCTGGCAGACCGGAGCACACAGGCAGATAGGGTCCAACGCCTCCCCAATGGAAGATCCTTATGCCCCGGCAACCAGCCGAAGGCCGAGGGACGGAGAAAGTGCTCAGAGAGCATAATTTTTCGCCGCCACGCTGCACCGAAACACCATTGTCGACACTCCCAACTCTAAAATAGACCAAACGGGGCGAAGGGACGAAATTCGGAGGGTCAGGAAATTCGGAAGATGAAAGAAACTCCGGTATTCGCCTAACAACCCGGGACAAAAACCGAAAAAAACCCATGGTCAGAGTGGGTGGTGGCCAGGGATGGAACCTGGAACCTCCCGAACGCGGATCACCGCCTGAGCCATCCCGCTCGGTAAGTTGATCTGCTACTGGGTTTTAAGAAGTTTACCATCGTGGGTCACAAGTCACCGCATCCCTCGTACAGTCTCTTGGCGTTTGCAGACAGCTTTCAGCGGAATGAGTATATTTGCCCGTCAATGATCCTTGACTGCTATTGTTTACATTCTTTGTAGCCGTAATGGTTTGAGTGCAAATAACTTGAAGCTTAAGAATCTCTACCTAATATTAGTTTACAAGCGTATGTTTCCACTTCAAGGAATTAAAAATGATGATTATGATAATGATAATAATAATAATAATAATCTCGTGGCGCTACAGCCGATGCAGGGCACTGATCTGTCAACCCGACTGCCGCCTCACGCCCACGCACGCATAGCGGACTTGGGTGATCATCCAATCATTACAGTGAGGTGGTGTGGCCAGCATCACGCATCCCCCAGCCAGAATTTGGCCTTGTGAGTGGGATCGCCGCCTATCACAGCTCCTCATTTTCCTCACGATGCTGAGTAGGTACCGGTCCTATAACCGAGACTTAAAATCCGCACCTCCATGGGTGGGATCGAACACAGACGCATTCCATGGCCGGGGACCAGAGTTCCACGCTTTAGCTCATAGCGCCGAACAACTAAGAATGATAATGTTCAAATAAGCCTGAGAACCAACGAGCTACGAAAATATGAGGCTACCAAACTACAAAAAAATCTGATGTAATATATTCCCATGACCTTCTCTACCCTCTATCGTTTATTAGTGAGTGTACAAACTACTCTTACTAAAGCGCATTTTCATATCTATTACGTTTTAATCCAAATAATCCTTTGCAGAAATAGCTACTTGTACATTAAATATTTCGTTATAGATACAAAGAGAAAGTGATAGTCAAATGTTTAAGAACTGGACGATATATGCTGGCCTTAAACTATCATACTATTTCTATGCAATCACGAAAAACAACTGAATGTTGAAAGGACTTAAAAGAATGACCACGATATGAACTATTCGAAGCATTAGAAATGGCTTTTGCCACAAAAAAACTTATTTGAAATAAATTGTGTGTTTTAAAGAGATCTACATCCTTCTGAATAAAGAAGACTTCAAAAGCTGTTCTAGGAAAATTCAAGATGTACATTTTATTGGCATGTAAATATCTTTAATATATGGTATTTTAATGAGAGATTTATGAGCCAGTTTTTGGAAAATTTTGATTTTGATTGAACCTAAATACGTGTGGTATTTATCCGACTTTTCGTTTTTGAGATATGCTGTTCACAAGCACACTGACACACAGACAAGACAAGATATACACACGGACCTTTTTCTAAAACTGCTTTTCTTTGGATTCAGGGGCCTCAAAACATGTATTTACGGTGAAACTCCTGTGTCGAATTTTTAGGTGGAATTCAATACTTTCCCTAATTACTATACGTAGTAGAGAAAGTAAAAGTGAGATTCGCTATCGAGCCTCCCGGGTTACAAGACACATATGGGATCCGTTATACCATAGAGGTGAACATCAGGGAGTTTGGCTCAGTAACTCTGAGTTATTAGTATGCTTATTAAACGATCTGGCCTAAATCTGGAGTGTTTAACTAGAACTTTTCTCTAATTATTTCAAATGTGTAACGAACCTCCCTCCCTCCTTTGTTCTTTCGAAATGATCCTTTGATAATTTTCTTGCAGCTGTTTCTGTTGAACAAATTATGTACTAAAATTAAGAGCTTTAGCAAACATCGCTTTAATAACCTTTTCAATATGTTATTAGTGGACGATTAAGTAATAATTGTAGAAAATGAAATGAAATTACAGAGAGCAGCATATAGATTGAAAAATATTACCAAATCCTACAATTTAGGAACATTCCATTAAAAACAAAAGTTATAATGTTTTGGTAGCCGTCGATAAAGGGCTGCAAATGGAACAAGTTATATCATTTAACTTTCTTGGCTGTGTATCACCTTACTTTTTATAATGATGTTCATCGTGAAACTCGACAGAATGAATCGTATTAACATAACAATTAACAGAAATTAAAAAAAAATAAATTAAGGAAATGAACTGAATTGAAACTATGCAACTCTCTTGGGGTCCCACGTGTCTATTGGAGCTGAATTGTGGACTCTCTAAACTGCAAGAAGAGACGAAAGAATTTTAAGAAATGAATAAGGCATAAAAGGAATAAAAAGAATAAAGATTGATGGCACAAACGGTAATTAAATGTGGAGAATATAAATGGTATAATAACAAAGAAAATAAATAAATGCTGGGCTTATTTGAATCGAATGGTTAGCAACAGATACCAAACATATAATGGTATACAAACCAG
The DNA here is from genome assembly GCA_030765065.1 of Deroplatys truncata. Taxonomy (NCBI): domain Eukaryota; kingdom Metazoa; phylum Arthropoda; class Insecta; order Mantodea; family Mantidae; genus Deroplatys; species Deroplatys truncata. The sequence continues at coordinate 122,381,020 of CM060977.1, read as the reverse complement.
TAGGAAATAGAAACTTAGGACCAGTGTTCGTTGAAGACATAACGGGCTGTATGGTACAATTCGTAATATAGATGATGTTTTCAACCGTTTATTTCAACTAACCCTATAGTGTGCGAGTAGAGCATCTCATCATGTTACGGAGAGCCCGAGTTCTAATTTTGATCGGGGTTTTCCCTCATCTTACAAAGGTAAAACTGAGCGAGGTGGTGCCGTAGTGACGTGTGCAATTCGTATTCGAGAGGTCCCATGTTCGAACTCCAGCGAACGCCCACTTTGACCCATGGATTTTTCTGATTTCCCCGGGGTCGGCAGGTGAATGCTGGGATGTTTCCTTCTCTATCATGATTTCCTTTCCATCAATTCCCTTTCATTCCATTTCCTTCTTATCTTTCGTGGCATATGGTGGTATCAAACAGATGGCGTGAATGCTGCTCAATGGAAAAAGTATTCTTTGTGGACACCAGAGGGCTGCTTGATTGGTGGGTCATTCTTCACCCTCACTGCTCCAGCAGTCGGAGGGTCTGCGAACTTGGAAATATTAGGGACTTCTGTTCGTCTCTGTCGCCCGTCTGCCTAAAGTTTCAGCTTCTTGTGGTTTCCTCGCTTCATCCCTTCCTCCTGGGGGTTGGTAGCCACAAGAAATCTGTGCAGGTCGCAGCGCGCGGTTTTCCCCTCCTTGGAGTCACCTATACCTATACTAAGACACATTTTCGGTTGCTAAGCGGTGTTCTTTCTGAGAATCTTATTTTGGAGACTGACGTTTAAGGTCTTGCAATTGCTGTGTTGCCGTACGCCAATAGGGTAAGCTCGGGTGAATCGGGGCAAAAAATTAAAACTTCCAAATATTGGTTCCATTTTCATCAGAACTTACATTTGTTCCATTTCATGGTTTTACACAGTCCTTTAGCAACACATCACAGTGTAATATATATTTTTGAAAAGACACACAGGGAATGCAGTTAAAGCTTTGTTGCTTCACTGAAAGTCCCTATTTACCCTTATCAGTGAGGATGAATCGCGACAAATTTCGAATAACATTATTTATGATACCTATTTATTACACAAACTTATTTTTGAAAATGTTACATACAATTTCCTTAAGGTGGTATCTTCAAGTTACGCATCTACCACATAGAAATCTTTGCTTTCCCTCGGCCCCAACACACTTTTCGTGGTACCACTCCCCTCCTTTCCTAGTTTTGATGATATGCAATCACTGTATTTCACAGAAAAAACCCACATTGTAACACTTTCTTGCTACTCTTCCTCCTCCAGTTCGGATGATGTTAATTCTGGAAGCAACTTTCTTGCCTGTTTATTCTGCATCTTCGGTTTTTGTTCCTCTCTGCTCTTCTTTTCAATGCGAATATTTTCTGAGGAGTTTAAATCTTCTGCTTGTTGTTTCCCTCTGGATGATTTCTGACCATTTTCTTTTTTGAAGACGGAAGCAGATTATGGAAAATAAGTGAAGGCTGTGGCTACGATTCCACCTCATTTTCGTTGCCGGTCTTTGAAGTTGACGGAAGGGGTGATTGTCCGAGAACAGCAACGTCTTCCGATACTCCCTCTGTAGCCAAGGAATGGGAGACCATGCATCCAGGTAGAAAATCATGTTCAGAGAGAACATGGTTAAAAACCAGTTGACCTACATCCATTCTCAGCTTTGGCAGGTGTCGCTGTTTTCAACCAAGCGGCTTTAAATATCCTTCCAAATAAGTATGTAATAATTTTTCTCTTATCTTGTGTGTAGCGTTTCAAATGATTACACTCATCAGTGTAATAGAATGTAAGAGACATGAGGAAACATCTATCCAATGGCTGAAGCCTATGGGTGGATGATTGGGCAAATAAATCATGTGGCTATCGTTCTCATAAAACTGCAATGCTTGCAGGCTCTTGTGCAAACCATGCTAATCATGCCCATCTAGATTCAACAGGTATGTTCCAGGGACACGTTGAGTTTGAAAATGATGCCAAAAATTCAAATAAGCATCTTCATTTATCTAGCCTGAGTCCATCATCGTCAGTAGTGAGCCATTAGGAAAGCCATCGGAGTATTCATTGCGATACATTTTACGCTCAAATATCGCCATTGGTGGTATGAAGACTTCAGTGGCATTTGTGCCAGCAAGGATGGTAACAAGTTTACCTCGTTCAACGCAAGTCTGCGAGTAGATAGTTCTGCAGCCTTTCTCTGCAAATATTTTTTACTTGGTTTATAATTCATTTGACAGTCGGGTTCCTCAGAATTATACACGGGTTGTGGCTTACGAACAAATTTAGTTTTCCCATTGTTTCTCCCAATGATTTAAAGTATCGCGCTACATCATGTTTGTTCAAACGCTTACATCGATTTGAAGAGAGACCCTCAGTCTTTCTTAATGACACTTAAGGGTTTCTTTACGAAAGGCAATAAGCCAGCCCATCCCTACCACTTGATTTTCTTTAGAATATGTATATTTATTTCCATGTTTTCTGCGAAACAAAAAGCTGCCTTCCTTACAGCATTGGAATCTAACCCAAAACCACACGCAGACAATCTGGGTATTCTTGCTACAAACTAATTTTATTGTTCTCTGGTGAATATAGTTTGTCCACCCTTTTTCTTCAATGGAACGCCACTATCACATTGTTGACGATGATGGAGACACGAAAGAGGGACCCCAAATAGCTCTGTTACGTGACGCACTCTCTTCCCCTGGCGAAATGCAGCAACAGATTTGCGCATATCACCTTCTGTCCAACTACGTGTTTGAGTACACATCTGCTGCAAAATAATAAAGTAAATGAGCAACATGTGCAGTTCCTATTCTGTCATAGTTTACTGCCTCTATACATCCGAAATGTAGTGTATGATTTTTCATAGGTTGCTAACGCTTTACTCATTTTCGACAAACAAAAGACTCTTACCCCTTTTCTGAATAATGCTTAATCATTATGAACCAACTAATCATAATCAAAGCAAAAGTTAATCAATTACACCCTTCTTATCAAAATAAAATATTAGAAGTAAGAAATAATAGGCCTTCTTATATTCAATTGCTGCTCTTTATCTTGCCATCAGCAGAAAACGAACCACGACAGGACAACGGTTTGGCGGTATTCTGATACTTGAAGTACTGATACTAATAGTAAGATGTCACTGCGTGCTCAAGCGCGTGTAGTTAAGCTGAGAGAAGGTTTCTTCAAACTGTCCCTATTTATCTTCTGTCCCGATTAATTTTCTTGGAGGAAAACAAGGGAAATGAAGACAGGAAAGAGAAGGAGAAGGACAACAGGAAGTCACAGGGATTTGGGGAGTCCCGCAGATTGCACCTCCGTTAGTAACGTTAAGTCTTTGCTGCTGCTATAAGGGCAACAGTAAGCGGTAATTGTTGCGTGGCCAGGCTATAGTCATGACACAAGGCCCTAACTATAGCCGTAGTGAGGTAGTGGTTTGGAGAAAGGAAGGGGAGAGAAAGGAGAGAGAAGGAGAACTAGATTAAGTCTTTAATCACCATTTAAAAGTGCTAGTGCCTAATATTGTAGTTTGTGCGTTGTGGTGTGGAGTAAAGAACTGTTGCTCCACGAAGTTGCAGATCAGTTCTTAATTTTGTGTGAGACCGTAACGGCTGACCAACATATTGTGAACTCCGGTGAATAATAGGTTGATGTGCATTTCCTACTGGGCTTGGAGTGAAGTAACAGAGGCGTCAAGGGAGAGCAGTGTGAGACTGGCGATGCTGGAGACGTGATGACATCTGTAGTGCTGTCCTTGGCTGTACTGTTGCTCGTGGCTAATGCGGTGCTAGCTGGAACCAGTGGGAGTGTAGTGTCGGCGTTGATGTGCTGGTTTGTGCCTCCGCGTCTTCGAAGTACTTCTCTATCCGATACAGATTGCACTGGATGGACGCGAGAACTTCCGGCTCAGCTTCGATTGCAATGTGTTGGATGGTGGCGTTAAGTTTGCTGAAACTAGTGTGACTGCGGCAAATTGTCTGGTTGTTGAACGTTGTATGGCTTTCATGGCTGCAAGACGCTTGGCGGCTGCGATCAGTAACGCCTCGACCCTATTGTTCAGTGTCGTTATTTCTGCTTGTAAGGCGGTAGCTGTGGTTTTGAATTCGTCGACGGTTGCCTCTATCTTGGTCACCAGAGTCCGGGTTGGATGCTGGTGCACCCTCTGGGAGTTATTATGCAGCTAGCCGGCGGCGGCGGCGCAATAGTCCTTTGCGCTGGTGTACGGGGGTACATCGAGCACGAGATCTGGCCGGGTAGTGATCCGTATTAAAACATGTGGCGCAGAAGCGCTATCTGCTGGTCGTATTGTGTGCAGGCGGACGCCAACCAGGGGGCACCAGTAGTGGCAGCGCGGCGGAACAGAGCAGTATGCCGCCGAGTGACCACAGAGGCAGCATTGGCGGCAAGTAGGCGTCCATGATGTGCGGCTTGGTTCTAGTCTGACGGCATGCCGTAGAGATCCATGCCGATGACGAGGGCAGCGGTGTAGTGCACCCTGTCTCTGAAGACAAGACACACAAGAGGCAAAGGTCCATTACATCCGAGGATGCGGCTAGCCTTCGCTAAAGCGGGCTAGCGGCGTTGAGCGTCCTCCATAAGGAACTGCGAAAGCAGGTTGCTGTGTATACCGACTGCTATGGCACTGAATTGTCCATAGCGGCCGGTGGAATTGGTTTTCGGAGGAGCTGGAGCAGCGGTAGTGCTGCCGACAGTGTTTGAAGGGCCGGCCGGTGGCTGTGGAGTCGACGGTGAAGTGACGGTCACAGTAGGAGTTGCCCGAGGTCAAAGGAGCTGAAGCGTTAATAGTGTTGCCGTTAATGGCTGAGGGGTCGGCCGGTGGCTGCGGCGTCTGCGGTAATGTCCTAATTCATCCGAGATTAGATAATATTTTTAAGGTCTTATGTCCTTTTAGGGCAATGACCTACTACTCTAGGATAACTCATGTAAAAACTCCCAAGGTAAGCCAGTCCATGGGAGAATTAAGCTTTTATTTGTCATTTAACCTTTTTCATCAAATTTAGTTCAACATCAATTAGTCCTTAGTATAGTAATATTGACTATAGTTTTAACTCCTTGGCGATGACTTCCTTCCATTGGTTGGCGGTACTTATCTAGGGTGGTCCACCTTCTTCCAGTTCCTCGTACCAGTTCGTCTGACCATTCTCTGGAGTGGGCAACCTTTTCCTCTTTCCCTGAGCCTATTGTCCCAAACTGTGGTCGCGTGGTCCCATCTTCTGTGGATCATCCTTGCTACATGGCTTCCCCATTTCCACTTCAACTGTCGTCGGGTACTGCTGCAACCTCCATTCCTGTAGTTATGATTGCTGTGTTTTGTATTCTATTTTGTAGCCTGGTGTTCAGCATTTTCCATTCCATCTTTCTCTGGCTCACTTGTAGGGCTATTGTTTAATGTGCAGTTAAGTACTACGTCTGGCATCCATATATGATTACCTACTTAAATGTCTTATAGGCATCAGAAATTTGATCTGGTTCCCAACGTGTACCTCTCATTCTTACCTAAACTGCATGTGGAAAAGCAGAGGAAGTTGTATAGTAAGAAGGTAGTTCCATAATGAACATTCTGAGGTTGATATTATTTGAATACTATTAATACTATATTTTATATGTTGCTTTATCAATCATTCACTGTTATCAAATTAAACAATGTGCCACTTTCTCCCCTTCCACAAGTTCAATTATGTCTGTAGTAGGAGAATGACATATTCAAGACGACGCGGCTTGAGCGTCGTAGTATATCACTGATATATAGTCGTAGTATATGAATTCTCCAATAGTGAGGCGGCAGCACTGCAACGGAGGAATTGAGAATTATTCAGCTTGGCCTGGCTTGAGTGACTTGGCACGAGGATCACGTTGAACATTCGCTTGGTAGTAAGCTAACACGGAATGTGAGTCAAGGTGCACTATTTTTTTCTGTCTAGTCAAAATTTATATAACAAGAGCTTCGGCGAGTAACTTTTCAAAATTGTTTAACTTGAAGTGCCAAGTAGACAGGGCTAGAAGACAAGGAGAGGTGGCAATAACGTTCTTTTGTATGATATAAAGAAATTTTCTTAGCTGGGGGAAAGCAAGATTTAAACGCTGTCAATACGTCATAATTTTTAATGTTACAATAATTTTCAAGAATTGAAACAGGAGTCAATATACATTATATTTCACTAATTACCAAGTAATTACTAGGTGATACAAACATTTATATTATAAAAAACCGTTATAATGGGAGAAATAACATAACAAAAGAGATATTCTCGTGTTTTAGTTACAAGCTATTCCTACCTATACCGAGTAGGGGAATTCCTTATTCTGAGCTTCCTTTACATTTTGCGTACATGGATAACTGGGTCATGGGCTAGGTAAAAATAAACAAATTTAACAACAAACTAACCCTAAATATGTGCTATTTTTCCCCATTCTGTTTATATTCTTCTTTATTTTGTATGGCAATATTCTATGTATATTTGCGCATTTATTTAATTATATATACTTATGCACCATCGCTGGCACAAGCACTGGCTCACTGATACCTTTTTGTAATTTAAATAAGTGAAAATTAAGTTCGCTGAAACGCGATAGTCATTGGATTTACTGGCACGTAAGAGAACGATAATAAAATCTTGACCGTTGTTAAACGTAGTAATTAATTAATGGAAAGGCTACAGTATTTTCATGCGTAAAACATACGAAATACATTACACAGCCTGGTTATCAAACTATAGTAATAAATGAGTATTTTCTTTTCCATGACTAATAGACATTTAATTCACTTAAGAAATGGAAAACACGCCTAGCAGATTTGAATTAAAGTTGCTTCAACGGTGATTCCTTCATGTACCATTTTCGGATGAATACAAGGAGATAGTTTTGTGGGTAACGGTTTTAAAGTGAAAGGGGAATGCTACTGGATAAAGCTGTGAATCCATAATACGTAACGTGAAAGCTTGTATCGGAATGGAATCGGCCATCATCTCCCACAACTGTTAACAATTTTATCGACAACTTTTCAATGTGCTTTTGTCGTCCTTGTGAGATCAGTCGGATTTACTAACGAAAACCGACTAAAGTGGTTTAACTTTAAATTGAAAGGAGTTGTAAACAAAACCACGTGACAGGAAAGTACCTCATTGGCTGATGGGCAAACTACAACCTTTCCCGCTTAACATGTCGTCTCTTCCTATACATAAAACAGTTCGGTTCAGATCGTAACATTTTGTGGTTATTCTCGAGCAGAGAAATTAAAAAAAACCCATTATTATAACATACAATTTATGAAACAAAATGTTTGTTCAGATTTATCTATAACTAAATGAAGCGTTATAGCAGAGGGTTTAAGAGGCTATGCGCAGGCGCTGAGCTCATTTCCGGTTTCCGAATAAGCCGCCAGTGTATCTTTGCAACGTTTGAGAAAATATTACTTTCCAGAGTGTCATGGCTGAGAATCCTCTGCCACTGTGGAAAACATAAACCGGGAAATGGAAAGAAGACAATTGTGTTCATTGGTTTTAACATATTATGTGAAAAGTATCCACCTTTAATCGACAATGAATATGGTTGGCCATTATATAGCAATAATTAATCTTGAAATTCTTTGTTAGTGATGCAGAATTGTGCTCGGATTACTTGGGTCGCGCTTGTTTTCTGTAGTTTTATATCCTACAGTGCTAATAATTTTCTTAACTTATTTCATAAAAGGTTAAACAGCAAAAGTGGCCTTCTGATTTCAGACATTAAATGAATGACTTCTAAACCCGAGATTATGAACAGTTTAATCCAGTATCTTTAATCACAGATGCCGAACTGTTCAGGTACAACTTTTATTTATCTACTCGTAGTATGATGTGTTAGAAGTTTAGTACGTAACACAAAATATAGGAATAATACATACGATGTGTAAAAGCTAATGTCCCCAAGCTGCGCAATATATTGCATTCGCATTCTGTATTATGCAATTTCCTCACACGGGTACTCAGTTCGCGTCATCCTCCTCGTGGTGCTGCCATGTGCTGGGCGGAGTGATACTTTTAAGTTTTGTTACTTATCGTTTCAACTTATAGTGAAAAAGGTTTAATAATAATTATGTCCCCTGACTGCGTTACGAGCGTTACTAAATCGTAGTAATTAAGACGCGAGTATGTTCACGTAACGAGCTGTAGCTAGTTCAATAATTTACATTCGAGCGTCTTAATTATAATTATATTCAATTTGCATACGACTGTTTGTGTTCGACCACATTATAATTTTAAAATGTTCAGTTATTTTACAAAAAGATCTGAGCTTATTAACTGTGTGCAGTTAAATACTAATCAGATGTCAGTATGATGGCAGGACCTTGAGCTCGTTTGCGAGTACTGTAAAAATGTCAGTATTGTTGAGTCCAGGTTATATTATTGATATTGTTCGTAACATACGTGTATATTGAACAATATTGAAACAAAGGAAGTGAACTCAATTTATTGTAATATTAAAATGAGATGAACAGAATTTATTTTATTTTAAAAACACATATTTCATTGTTTATCTGGGGAGTGGATCCCAGTGGACTGCTGCTTTGAAGGTGTTAAAAGGTATGGACGAGCCGCGCGCGCCGCCGAGTAAGATATAATGAGTCACTGAAGTATAATGGATGCCATTATACTTCGGTTAAGTCACATGTAATCAGCGTATTAAAGTGTGGTCGACCACAAATGTTATTAAATTAGAGAACACCGCCAACAAGGTAGACCAAGAACAAGACGAAATTATATGTTTAATTGAGGATGGAACAGGCCGAGAGGCTTAAACCTTATAGAAGAAGACTTCTGAACGTAAAACAATGGGAAAAAACTCGATTTTCTCAATCACATTCACATGAATTTTTCTACTCACTCTTCTACAAACTATTCTTACAAAATCTTGTTCTTCTGTTTACTTCTTATTAATCGAGATAAACTTTCATTACGTATGTATGTATATATATATATATATATATATATATATATATATATATAACCCATATACATGGTGTAGGGGCAGTGTGTTTGCCTCACATTCAAGAGGTCCCGAATTCGAATCTCCAATAAAGTTACCTGGATAACTTAACCTACACACCTGCCGTGTGTAGGTTAAGTTGGTAAGGTAGAAGCAGACTGAAAAATTCAATACCTAGCAGGATTTGAATCACGGATCTTCCGGTTTCCGTACGGTTGCTTTCACCAACAAAGCTACCATGGCAACATGCCGGGGCGACATTAAATTCCCCAAAGTAGCTCAGTTGGTTACAGCAACTGGACGTAAAACTGAAGATCAGTCATTCAAATCCCGGCTATGGCATTGAATTTTCAGTCCGATTCTGTCTTTCAAATCTTGCACCACACACGGCTTGTGTAGCAGAACAATTACCTTTATTAGCCTAATAGTAAGTAAACTATGCAGCGCGGGACTTAAACTACGTACGACAGTGTAAGGCGCCATTGGGGTATGTCATCCCAAAATGAATTTAAGATATTCTTATTATGATTTACCGGCAAAAACTCTTAGTCAGTTGGGGAATTTTATATCATACCGGCATGTTGCCATCGTAGCTCAGATGCTTAGAGGAGTAGGACGGAAACCGGAAGATCCTTGGTTCAAATCCCAACAACGATGTTGAATATTTTAATCTGATTCTATCTTAATAAGGGTTTCTCTAGAGTTTTTCCTTATCCTATGAAGACTAATGTCGGATAACTCTAAGCTCCAGGGACGAAAGGCCCATTTGAGCATCATTTCAACCATTTTATTCACCGTTTGATGACCCATTCGCTTTAAATAGGAAAGAAGAATTTACCTATTCATAGTAGTTAGGTATGAAAAGACTATAGTAGAATGAAGTGATAGTCAGATTTTAAAACAGGGATCCCTATGCACTTGCTTTAAAATTCCAACCTCTTTGCATTACCACGAGAAAAAGCGAATAGCGACTTATCGCTTGAAAAAATTATAAATAGTTGACAATTCTAACCTCCAAAAACGACTACCTCGGAAACAGTTAATACCAAAGGATATTTATTTTACATAAATTTTGTGCTTTACAGTGACCTTTATGTGTAGTACGTTTTTGTCTACGCCGCACGGTTACGTTAATCCACAATGAAGAGGAGTTCATAGGCTGTTGCAGAAAATTAAAAATAAGCATTCTACTTGTCACGCAAATAGCTTAAAGATATACGAATTGTGGCGTTGTCCAGTTTTTCCACTGTCGCTTCTCTCAATTCGCACTTTTACTGTTTTGTTCTGGTTCAACTTTCAGTGCGACTTCGCTTAGTTCACACTGTCACTTCACTAATGCTAACTAGTTCAAGTTCCCTTTCACTTCACTTTCTTCGTGACGTAGCCTCTTCTTCCGGACGCTTCACTCTCTGGAGAGTCGATCATAAGACTCTCGCTCCTCAATAGCAATCTCTGCACTTCAGCAACTCGCTCGGAGAACAGCACTTGATGTCGCAGCAGAAACGCGCTCAACAACTCTCTTTCTCACTCGCTGACCGACTCAACCGACTGACTCCTCTCGCGAGAACGCTCGCTTATATAGCCAATGGAAGCTTCCACAGAACATTCTATCTGGACACACGTTCTGGAGGCGGAGAGAAGGAAACTTTCAGAAAATTATAGTTGTCGGCGGATAGCGCTTCTGGTGTTTACGCCGGGTGAGGGTGTGACTTATCTTTGTTTATCTCCGACTGCCTTGCGCCGACCTCCTGATAACCTTTAGCCATAGCCGCTGCGTCACAATACTTTGATCAAAATCGTTACTGCCATTTCGTTTTAGAAAATCACAAATAACATATTTCCATGTAAAGAGTAATGTGAAAACCTTTCTGTCGTATCCTTTTAAGGATATAGTAACTTACATACCAAGTTTGGTGTTTTAACAGACTTTATGCTTTAGAGTTATGCTGTTGACACACACACAGACCTTTTATTAAAATGCTTTTGTTTTATTAAGGGGGCCTCAAAATGTGTATTTCCGGTGAAATCTTGGTATCCACTTTTGGGTGGAATGAAATAATTCCTACAAGTAGGTGGTAGAGAAAGTAAAAGCGGAAATATTAAATATTTCACACTGGACTGAAAAGGCCAGGTTTCATATTCTTTATCAACAACATTTGCAAATATATCAATTGCGAAGTGAAGCAAAACGTAACCTGTCCGTGGAGTCCAAGTAGAATTCGCATCTGGAACATTCCATCTGGTTAGCCCGGTATATAAATGGTAGACCAGAGCTGGGTCATTAATGTGGAAATCATTGGCTAGAAGATTATCATATCACGTACAAGCAACCAGCTCCGTGACTCGGTTAATCCGGTCGCTTACAGTCGTCGAATTGCAAATTGGGAGGGAAGATAATTCTATTCGAGTCATATTCCCTGGCTGAAATCTTTTGTCTGCAATTTTCTCTATCTCAGTTTCCCAGGCTGGCTTTCTCACTTTCCCAGGTTCAAATAGTTATTTGCATCACGGATAATGAAATACCTTTGAAGAAACAAGAAGGTGATTTAGAATTAAATTTACCGAATACTAACTATCTTAAGCACTTTCTCTTGAATAGTCTTTAAACATTTTGGAGCCTATCTTAGTATAGGAACGTAAAAATAAAAACATTCGGATTAAGGACAGGTTTCACCAAACGCGATTAAAGTCTAGAATATTAACCTTAGAGTAACATTAACCCGGTGGTTGTTACTCCCGAGTAGCATGTATTCGTTTCACCATGCTTGTGTGGAGGTTAAGTACTCTCGAGTTAGTACTCCAATAATTATACCAGAAAAGTGCCGATCGCGAAGTTTCTTATAGTTTATGAGCAAGTTTACAGTTTTTTTTGCCATTTTAAGGAATTTAGTGCGAGTAAACGAAAGTTTTTTAGCGGTTAAAGCTACGGAGAAAGAAGTAACCGAAAGCACTGGTAAGTAGAAATACATGGTAATAGCTAATATTTTCGAAAAAAATTAACTTAAACTTTCGTTATAATGAAATTATTCTGTTAACTTATAATTTTTGTGTGTTAAATTTACAGAATGGTGTCAGACGAAGGAAAGCAAAAAAGAAGTCCAAATTGGCATTCTTCTGAAAAACTCCTACTGCTTTCTGTGGTAGAAGAATTTATAAGTGTGTTAGAGAACAAGAGAACAGATGGTTCAACTATGCGCCAGAAGAAGAATACATGGGAGAAGGCTGCAGAAAAATATAATACTGGCACCACTATGGGACACAGAACTGCAGCTAATATAAAGGCAGAGTGGGAGCTGCTAAAAAAAGCTGCAAAGAAGGATTTAGCTAATAAAAGAATAGCTGCAATAAGACAGGTTGTGCATTTGTTTTCTCTTTAATATGCAGCATGTATATGTAGTGTAAGCGTTTGATCTATTCTTTCTTCTAATTTGTAGGTGGTGGATCTACAAGGTCAGATCATAGTGATGACCCAGTATTCACCAAAGTACTCAGTCTCATTGGTAAAAATACTCTTCTTCATCGTTAGAACGATCCACAAAAACCATTCTTATCAATCCTGCAGCCATTGCAAAATGCTAGCTAGCAGTTACTCTGTACTTTATTCCACAATATTTCGCCGAGTAACGTTACTCTCTGATTTACTCTCGCATACGCAATTTATTCCAGAGTAAGTTGTCGGTGAAACGCTCAAAGGGCTTACTCGTGAGTAAACCACGTTTTACTCGAGAGTAAAAGTTATTCGCGTTTGGTGAAACGAAGTGTAAGGGTGTGTCTCGCATATATTCAACACTTATGACGATTTAAGAGGTCAATTCAGGAACAAGACCTTTCACCTAAAATTTTATTACAATGCCGATATATAACCTATAACTTAATGATGAGAACTTTAAGTTTAAGTCTATCAGTCAGAAAAACCAAGCTATTTTAAAATTTATTCGTGGAATATAAAATGGTATCTCACAGTATTAACCTGGGTAGTAAGCTAAAATAAATACCTACAAAAACTCGCGAGATAAGACATATGTAGATGTCTTTAAAACACGCAATTCAAGTCATAGGTTTTTTTTTCTTGGTGGAGTGAACGATTTTCAAGATATTCCTTGTCATTTGTGTGAATTTCCCAATACTTTTTTCTCAAAGGGGAATTCCTTATTCGATGTTTTATTGGCAATCACATTACCCTTACACCTACAAGAAAATTAGTAATAAGATAGTTTCTGCAAATGTTTATCCCAATTAACATGAAGTAGATGGTGCATAAGCGTTTGTAAAAATAGTTTGTACAAGAGTAGAGAAAGTCATGTGAGTGGAACACACTAGATTTTTTCACGTATATGTCCCAGGCTAAATATATGGCCCATGCAGCTCCTTCCTACAGTAAAACCTCGCTGATCCTCCGAAATCTTCCCTTCAATTCCTTTCTCTAATCTATTCACAGAAGACATCACACTTATTTCTCCATAATTAATGAGGACTTCTTCTTCCTTTTATATAAACAGCAGAGATATATGACATTTTCCAGTCTGCTGGAATTTCATCTCCTTCAGGAATTTGATTGAACATCTTAGCAATAAGCTCTACTAACTGGGAAGGCCATATTTCCACAGTTCTATCGTAACACCGCCAGTAGCCTTGTTACCTTTAGCTTTCTTCAGTGCAGCTCTAGCACCTTTTTCCCTCTGTTTTACCCAGTTTATGATAGTGTGTTTTACTGTGTTTTCGTTACCGCTTATTACCGCATTACACAACACACAAACACCCATGCCATGGCGGGACTCGAACTCGCGACCCTCAGTTTGGCGGAGCGCCGGAGCTCTACACTCCAGCGACCATGGCTACGAGGGCCGGCAACTCTTTAAAATCGGTTGCAGTCCGTTCATAGTATGTCTTGTTCAATTTTACATTCTTTTCTTTTCGCCACTAGCAGGTCTTGAGAATGGTTTTCCCACTGATGAAAACTTACAAGTGCAGTGCTGATCTACTATATCCCGGTGCATGATCTACTTCAGCACAAAGTTTCTCCCATGTCTCATTTACACGACTTAACCAGCCTCTTAGCATTTCTTTTGCATTATCTATATTGATTTAAATCCTTGGACTTTGAACTAAGCCATCTATTGTAAGGGGTTTGTTTCCTTGATTACTTCCAATGCTTCCTTAGTTATCCATTCTGTTCTCCCTCCATTCTCTCTCTCTCTCTCTTTTTAAGGAACTCGTGTATCCTTTAGCTTTGCAATTTTCATTTACTGCATTCAATTTCGAGCCTAAATCTGTTCTGATACTATAGCCTTATACACTCTGGCTGCAATACATTAACCAAATGTATTGGACAATCTATTAATTAATTTCGTTAAAACTCTCATCCTTTACTAATTTAAATTTTGCCTTAGAAGCAATGCAACTTTTGCATGTTGGTCCGACCCACATTCTAATTCTCACTTAACTTTAAATCTTGCACTTCAATTGTTCGTGCTTTTCTTGTAATAACGTAGTCTATTGTTGACTTCTGGTTTTTAATGGGTTTATCCAAATATACAAATGCAATTCTCTGTGTTTAAATTTTTCAATCATTATGACACATTCCTATGCTTTGCAGTATTTATGGTACACTGACTTGCATAAAAATCGGCCCATTCCCCTTGATTGCAGTAATGCTTTTCTCTCCGTACCTTCAGGAAACCAAAGTTTAGCTATGCGCAGCAGGTATCATTTTGTGATTGACTTGAAAAATAATTCAGGGACGCAAAAGGAACCAATGCACGATGTTATAATCGATGTGAGATGAAGAGGTTGATTTAGATACTTCCTATGAAAGTTTCCCTACTTCTACTTTTCTACAGAAAGAAAAGGGTAACTCAATACAACATAATTAGGCCTACTACAGGAAAGGGCGATGGATTATTTGCATGTGTTGTTAACCTGGACAACAGTTACACTTACATGGGAGCTTTCATCTACAATGCAGACAAGGTTAAAGTTATTGCCGCCAACGAAGGATAATAAAGAAAACCACGTTAAGGAAATGGTAGTGCAGCATGTAAATACAAGACTTAAGCAGAATTAAAAGAATAAAAATCAAAACGTTCTAACTTACCTCTGAATTTCCGCCCGCTCCTCTTACACCGCGGATATCAGACCAGCTCATTAGAGCCAGAAAGTTCCAGAAAGATGTCGTCACCCATGACTTGGTTCTGGTAGTACGACATTTGGGTCGTCCGGAACCATGATTGGATGGAAATTCGACGTCATCGCTCGCTACGCCATCTATATCAACGGCAACACTATTAATCTCCCCCGGCAGAACGACAGTTAGTATACAAGAAGGAATCGGGCAGACAACTAGCGAGAGCTCTAAGCCCTGTAGTATTTGGCAAGTTTCGGCGTATGCAGCCAAGGGTAACGTTTCGGCACTTTCCATATTTAATACAATATTTTCTTTCGTAACTTGTCTAAATTTATATCCTAGCCCTTCACTTGCTTCAATATTGTTTTATTGGAGAAGCATTCATTATAATTCCGGCGTATTTCTTTGGGATGGTAGCAAAATTTAAATGCTTTTGTGTTGTTAATGATATTTTAAAACTTCATATAGTGAAAGACAAATTGTATGTTGTAATTGAAAGGAATACTAATCCTGGATTCTTGAAAGTTAAGCGTTTGCAAGCTTGAATATATAATTCTGTTAAAAAGTATTAAGCAATTATAATAGATTGTTATCAACCTTTGTTTGTTGAATATTGTGAATCCTAGCTCCAAAATATACTTCCTCGTTCCACGATTATGATACATTTATTATTTACTCTAATACCTCAGGGTTAAGTGCAAGTTACGGTTTTTATTGTATTTTTTGCTCCAAAATTCAATACAGCATTACTTTAACAGTACTCTGCTAACAGTACTCTACATAACCAGCTTTTAATTTTACCCTTCGGTAGTTCAACCATATTTGCGGGGGGTAAAATACGTGGAAATATAGGGGCTAGATTTATGTTGGAGGAAGAGAGAAAGTCACGCTGGCGGAGGGTGGGAATAGATTTGTGAATACCAACATAAACAGTTGCGTTTCATTATGAGCCATTTTTATACACGTCAGTATACACCGCTGGCTCTTCAGGAACGCGATAATTTTGGACGGCGAAACTGTGAAAGTAAAAAATTCGTTAAAGCACTCCAAGTGGTGAAGTTAATTTCTTATGAAGGAAGGAAAAATTCGCTTACGCGATTGGTGCTATATAGCGTGACAGTACATACATTCTTTAAGCACCCAGATGCAACAGTACAGTTTCTCACTTGCACTTTAGCGAGAGCCCCTCTGCTTCCAAATAGGGCACATATCTTAGCTGGTAGCAGCGGAAAACCACTTGAGTTAATGAGAGAAGACAATTTACAGGGCAAGTAAAGTGGATCCGGACAGGTAGCAAAGAATTACACTTCCTGGGAGTTCCGCTTAAACAACTCTGGGCTTACAACTTTTGAATATAATAAACACAAAATTCTGTCAATTTTTCTACCGTATTTTGAGTGAAGGCAACTACAGCTAGAGAGTAATTATTAATTATAATAATAGCGCTTCTAGAATTATATAATATAATCTATACAATGTTATTATAAAGAGACAAAATGTGTTTAAGAAAATCTCGTAAACCACTAAGCCTACTTTAAACAAATTTTAATAATTCGTTCACCATTGTGAGAACTATTCTTCCCGAAGGACATAGACTATAAGACATCTTCTAATTTAAATTCTTAACGAGATGAAACATTAAAAAGAATTTATAAAGCCTGCATAATGAAATCGAAAACATTGGTGTCAAAAAAAGAACATACTTGGCATTGCTTTTCTGTTGAGAATGCCGTAGATTAGTAAATAGTTGATACTTCACAGTAAATGCATGTAAAATAAAAAAAACACCCTGGATGTTTCATTCCAAGCAAAGATAATAACGTTTAGCAAGCGAGAAAGCAGAAAATATAGCAAAATAAAGGACCATCGGATTGGTTTGTAACTTTACTATATGTATAGGTACCTATGCGATATTTATGCCAAAAACTGTTAATAATCTTTGTAGGAGGGACATCCAGAAAGTAGAGAACGATTTGGCATAACTGAATAATAACATGAAATATCGACACAAAACTTTATTTACAAATATACAGTGCTTTACTCTACGAGTATTTCATGTAATCGCATTTATTGTATCGTGGTACCAGTTTTTCAGTGCCGATGCTATACTCTTCTACCGCCAAAGGCTGTCACTACCTCTGAGTTCTTCATCGGTTGGAAACTCTTTTTCATCCAAAAAGTCATTTCATTTCGGAAACAAGTGAACATCTTGAATTCTTTCATCAACATTTGCTTTCAACTCATCCGTAATGAGTGATGACCTCCCACACCGGTCTTTGCCGTGCACACTGCTTCTTCCTTGGTTAAACGTTATGCATCATTTTATCACTGGAGACTCGTTCATTGCATTATCGCCATTCACTTACATTATTTGCCTATAAATTTATATTGGCCGAAAAGTATGTGCATTCAAAAAGTAGTGTTCAAGACATCAGAAATAATTGCTCAACGGATATTTATAACTGGAAGTTCATTTTCATGAATTTATACACAATGCGTAACATTTTCAAAATGTATAAATTGACCTAAGAGTGGGGAACGTTCATATTCAATATTTTCATTCATATTACACTGAAAACTCCCTTTAGAGGTTTCTGTACTAAATGAAAACTACGGGGTCTTTACACTATTGAATAACTGCGAACCCAGAGAGAGAAGATACAGTTTAAAGGAGTGATTCTGCTGTCTAGAAGTTCCGGGTTCAATACACGGCTGAAATGGAATCATTTTCTATCCTCTGCAGGGTGTGGAAGTATACAGGGTGGACCATTTAAGCTGAGACTCTACAATACCTCCAAAACTAAGCGTTGTAGAAAAAAATGTTTTTAATAAAAGTTGTTTGATATTATGGGGGAAAATAAATGCCATTAGTCGTGTTTTATTTGGAGTACGTTGTGATGGTCATTTTAGGGTCAATTTAATTTTTTAAATGCGAACCTACTCTTTTTATGTTGTTTACTTACTCCTCATAAAAAGGAAACAATATTTGTATAAAACACTTTGCAATTGTTCTTACACCAACGTATATAGCAACGAAAATTCTGAATGGCTGTGTTACAAAGAGCGCAATGAATGGTTAGACCATCTATGGGCAGTCATTTGAGGGTCAAGTTACGTTTCGTAACTAGGAACCAATATTTTTTATTTTGTTTCCTTATTCCTTATCACAAAATAAACATCCTTTTATCAACCATTTTCTAATGAGGAAACAATTGTTATTTCCTCAAAAAATGGCTAATGATTTTCATTGAAATACGCATGTTTAATATTTGTATGACAAACAAAACGTACATATTGAATTTTCCGGAAATAGCCGGTGAAGTCCTCTTCTTCTGAACAGCTTTTGTATAACTGGTAGATTATAAGAGATAAACAAATTCCTACTACACAAAAAAGTAGATTTTATTGAGCACACAATTTATATTAAACATTTTTTAGCATTACCTATTTCCGAGATATCCTTTGTTATTAGGTTGAATCTTTTTTAAGTGGTAAGACACCATGCAAAGAACATCAATTACAAGGCCGCTGACTGTCGCTTTAACTGAAAGTGAAATGAAAGTTAAACTTAATTAGCAAGAAATAGATAAAAGAATAACCTTTTGTAAGAATAGTCTTTAGAATAATGAGTAGAGAATACCATGGGAATCCAACACACAGTTTTTAATTAATAGTACAAATTCAGTATATAGAAACTGAACTCCTGACAGCGTTCATCGAACCTCTATGCTGTAGCCGCATTGGCTAGCGAAAAAAGATAACAAATTCACGCACATTCCCAAACTGTTTGGTATTTTTTCATGTTTGTAGCGTGTGTGGAACAGCGTAGAAAGGTATCAATCGCAAACCAATGCCACGCTAGGCTTGTATCAACAAAGGGTACACAGAGCACTTTAAACGACATACCGATACTGGCTTGATAAAGTAATGTGGTTTGATTGGCTCGACATTATTAGTAAAACCGCATCTCGTGGAGATTGTGTAAAGCGAGCTTAACTTGAAACTGTACTCTGTGGTATTTGGGAAATGCGATTCATAAATCGATTATCAAATATGTAGCTGTGGATTAATTTCCGAGGCCATTAGACTGAGGTTAACATTGACAATATTTGAAAGCGCACGGGAAGACAGCTCATTCCGTATAGATGTCAGTAGTGTTGGAATCCCACATTGTTAATGAATTTCTCTCTGCATAATTATGTCAGCAGAATAAACAGGAGTAAACCTTCAACACGAATCTGATTGCGCAACCAAGCTCTTCGCCACAGCTGGCTAGCAACGTGCAGCGCAATTCGTTGTCATGACAACGGGACAGATGCTTCTGATGTTTATTGATGCACTGTCCACCTTTCTTTCATTACCTCCTGTTCGGCCATATGCTATACAAATAATGTGTCACTGGCAAGACTGCAAATATAGGCATTCATTTGTACTTCTACACACTTTCTCTACCATGTACATAATAGGTAGAGTAGGTATTGCATTCTACCTTAAATTCTACACGAGATTTCACAAAAATACATGTTTTGAAGCACCTGAATCAAGTAAGGCTTTTTAGAAAAAGGACTGTGTGTGTGAACAGCATAACTCAAAAACGAAAAGTTGTATAAATATCAAACTTTGTGTTTAAGTTCACTATCTTTCAAAGATGCAACTCTAAGATTTCAAGAAAATCCCCTACCCCAAACGACCCTTCGCTTTTCGAAGTGTTTGATTTTTTAAAAAATAGCTCTAAAAGTTTGATTAAACTACCACATATTAATTATATTTATGCATGAAAGTGTTTATCTTGAATTTTCTGAGAATAACCAGTGAAGTCCTCTTCGTAGAGAAGGAATTTTATATATATATATATATGGTATAACTGATAAACATTAAGCGATAGACAAAAGCTCACTATACAACAAATGTAGATCTCTTTAAAATACACAATTTATTTTAAATACCTTTTTGTTGTAGCATCAGCCGTTTCCGAGATATCCGTTATTAATGGTTCGAATGTTCAATACTTCTTCATTCTTTTTAAGTCCTGCCGATTTTCAATTGTTTGCAGCGATGTAATGGAAATAGAGTGGAATTTTAAAGCCAGCGTATAGCGTCCAGCTCTTAAACATTTGACTATAGCTGTTCTCTATAACGAAATGTTTAATGTTATTGTGTGAACAGTATAATTTAAAAATAAATAAAAAATCTAACAAACCAAACTCCGTACTGAAGTTAGGCAGCCTTTATGATTCATGGCTAAAATTTTGAGGAAATAATCCCGTCACAAACCACCCTTTATGTGGAAATATGTTGGCTATAGTTAGTTATATTTCAATTTTCTCAAAATTTGTATTAAACAATTTGATGAATATGCTAAAATACATTGGGATATTAGATTATTAGACATTTTAATGAATGATATAACAAATTGTGTACAAGATGCAACTTTTGTTGAAATAAAATAATGATACTGCGTAAAGAAATAGAACACTATTTATAATAGGGAAGTCACACTTGCATTAACTGTGACGGCCCCGATTAAGATACACTGGGACAGGATTTTCTAACCTTTTTTTATTTTTAAAGCTATCCACTTAAGAATTGGCATATTTAATAGAGTGGACAAAGAAACGACTGTATAAAAGCTGAACAATCTAGCTCAAATAGATTTTCATATAATACAATTAAATATTCTTAATTATCGAAAAAATGCAAATTTTCTAAAACTGCCTTGCCAATTTACATTTGTTAGAGCAGTATGATTGTGACATTTTCTGATAATTTAGTACAGTGAAAATAAATGTAATAATTTCATTGAAGTTTATGTTTTTAGTTGTGGAGAAATACATTTTTGTTTCTATGAGGTTGTTGGTGATAAAGCTTTCCTCGCTTTTCAGCATAAATTCATTTTCTGTGAGCCAATGAATAAAGCAATCATAAAACGTATACTTGAATCTTTAGATAGTATATTTTAGATTATGTACGCTAATGCATACAAATCAGAGCAAAGCTGAGGTGTAAGGAATAAATTCCATGCGCAAAATTGTAAAACTGAGAAAAACACATACACAAAGGGTATAGTGAGTTAAAAGGGAGCGTACTGGTGATTTAAACATGTTGCTGGGCTTTTGAAACTGGTAGATCGTGAAAAATGTTTCACCAAAATGATACACAGATGTCTATCGAATATTTATATGATATAATTTTAAAAATTTGCCATTTTCACAAAAAAAACTCAGTCCTAGTGTCTCTTAAATCTATGGATGGGCGCTGCGGACCCTGAGTACTCGTGGTACTTCTCACGCCACTAGAAGTACGCTGGGCCAAACGTCCGAACCCTACCCGTAAGGGTGTAGTTTGGATTGAGTTGAACTCGGCGGGGCAGTGGTTCCCGATAGCCATAGGAGGTTGGGTTGTCTTTAAGGTTTTCCGTCCAGGCGGGATTGTGAGGTACCTCAAGATTCTCCCGTACCGCCCTGGAGAGCCAGTAGACAGCATGCTACGTTGATGTCGTCCCCACCGAGGACAACCCCTTTTTTGGGGTTGACTCGCCTAAGTGGCGTATCCACTTTCACCATGTAATGGGGGGGGGCGGATTTAATTTTCAGGTGCCGGCCTACTAGTAAAGCTCCCGGCGTAGAGAGTGACCGGAGACGCCCTTCTGCCAGAGTCGTACGGTGATATGTCCCTTAAGTCGGAGAGGGAAGCGAACCATACGAAAAGACAGGCTACTCTACACTTCAACCAGGGATGTCCACCTTTGTCCCATTTTGATAGCGTTGCAGGATTCTGGTTACAATGTGCAGTTGAAACTGGCACCTAAATTTTTGGTTATAGCCTTATTCACAGGACTTTGGAGGTTTTAAAATGCTGATAACTGCACAACATTTTACGGATTAATTAAGAAGTTCAAGTTCTTAGCAAATTTGTTCTCTTTCATTATACAACTGGGGAGAAGGGGCATTTATTGATTATGAATGACAACAACAAAGTGGTGTTATAGCCAAATTACTGTCTAAAATTATTTTACCTTCATTACTAGCTCAAAAGTCTCAAGGGATCTTCTGTGTAAAGGAAAATGTAGATCTAAAATTAAAACATGCCCCTAGTAATGTATTTGTTGTTTTAATTAGACTATAGAGACTATATAAGGTAATGCACTTTACATCCTGTACGACAAAGAATCATTTGATGTAACAGTTTTGTAAGGTGTCAAATTTCATCAGCTGTCAAATAAGAGAGAGAGAGTATAGGTATAGGCGATTCAACGGAGGGGTACACCTCACGCGCTTCGACCTGCACACATCTATTACGGCTACCACTCCGAAGGAGGAAGAAATGAAGTGAAGGCAACAGGCCGTAGGCAGACAGGCCACAGAGTCGCGCGGCAGTTCCTAAAATATCCAAACTCGCAGATCCGTCCCACTGCTGGAGCCGTCGAGAAAGAGCGATGAACGACCCACCAATCAAGCAGCCTTCTGGTGTCCACGGGTACGTTTTCTATTAAGTTTTCATCCGTGCCATCTGTCCGGCACCGCCATACACCATAAAAACCCAGAAGCACATGTGAAAAATGAGAAGGAAACGGAATGAAGGGAAATTATGAAAACGATATCGTGGTAGAGAAGAAACCACCCCAGCATTCGCCTACTGATCTCGGAAAAACCATAAAAACCATGAAAACCATGAGTTAGAGTGGGCAGTTGCCAGGAATCGAACCCGGATCACACGTTACCAAGGCGCCAATTGCTCAGTAAGAGTAAAGATATAATTTAAGAAACTTCACCTTTTGAGCTGATTCTGAACCTAAAGAGATATTTCAATTAGAGTAGTGTGGGGCAAGTGTACGCATTTAAACTTTCAAGACCTCTGCAACGGTATCTATTTAACCGGTATATGTGAAATTTTTATTATGCAATCTTTATTCTATCGTTTATCGCAAACAGTGATTAAAACCTGTTTTTACATGTCAAAAATACTTTTATAAATGTTTAATTAAATGTGACCCATGCGAACTTTTGCCCCATAGATGGGGTAAGAGTACGCATAAGGTGGGGTAAAAGTACGCAGAAAACACAAATGTTTAATTTTAATGCTTGGTGCTGTAACTTTAATTACATTATAAGAATACATCAAGGAACTTAATCTGACTAATATTGAACATTATTTATCTAAGGATAAGATGATAACCTAAATATAAAAATATTTGAATAAAGAAAAGATTGAAATATTCTTATTGTCTGTCATTTTTAACAATAGTCGCAGATAAATTTTCTGCCTCCCTCATGGTTGGAACAAGCTACATGCCACCATTCTGCACACTGTTGGCACTGAATACAGTCCTCTTCCGGTGGTTCAACATACTCCCCATCGCATCCTGGACAGCGGATTTTCTCATTTGAAGTTGAAGTTGAAGCTTTGTTTAGGACTGAATGGCATTTGGTCCTTTGGGGCCTCATATCGTTTTGTGCATATTTTGGTACATCACGCTTGACGTGTTTGGAAGCACTGGATGATTTAAGGCTTGATTCATTTCCAATCTTCTTTTAAAGGGCGAGCTAGTCAGTACTTCCGATTTTTGACTTCTCTTACTTCTTTGTTGTTCGTCTTTCCTCTGCAATTGAAATTGTGTTACTACACGTCCTGGGTTATTTAGTAACCATTTGTCACACATTTCAGAATATAGATCTTTTAATGGCTTGAAAAATGATCTGTCAAGGGGCTGCAACCTATGTGAAGTATCGGGAGGAATCAATAATAGATGAATACCATTGTGTCTGCAGTAGACAATTGCTTCCAAGTTTATATGGGATATGTGGTTATCTAGCACCAGAAGTATTGGATTCTCCATGCTTCCTCTTACATGCTTCTGAAAATGCTTCAGCCACTCAGAAAATAGCTCACTGTTGATGTATTCACTGTCGGAGCACATCATGATTGAACCTGGTGGAGTTCCGTGCACGAGTTCTTGTTTAGCTCTTTTTCTTGCAAATATTATGGCTGGGGGAACATAATTTCCACTGCGCTGACTGCCAAACAACAGTTATTAAATTTCCTCTTTCTGTAGAAACAATTGCTCCAACTGTTTTCTTACCAGTATGTGATACAACCTTAGGAGTCTTACTAGGGACAGTGCTTATTCTGATTCATCCATATTATACATTCTTGATAGACAGAACTTGTATTGATCCATCATTTGTTCCAGATTATCAAAAAACAAGGAAACTCTACCAGCTAATTTGCTGTCCTTGTTAAATGGATGGATTACCTTGTTAATGTCAGCAAACTGAAATGCCAGTTCTACGCAAATCCTTCAATGCTAAACTATAAAAGTGAGAGTCAAGGAGTCTGCAAAGCTCTGCCAATTCCTTCTCATGCTGTTCAGTAAACACTGCAGCAAAACGTCCCAACTTTGACACACCGAAACCCTGCAAGAATAAAAATACACATAAGTATAAGATACATATTTTAATTGTATTTTTAACTTGGAAAATGAACTAGAATTGCTTTGATTTGCGTACTTTTGCCCCACTCCACAGTTCGTACTCTTGCCCCGTTGTCGTCTTTAACATTTCCCAGACCGTACTGCCATCTGTGGCCAGTTTCACACAATGGCCAATCCACCACAAGTTATTACAGAAATTTGTCTGAGAAATGACATAATGCTAAAATACCTATCTCACGTTTCTAATAGCTCAATCAAGTTTCCAAAACCACGAAAAATAACATCAAGATGAATGATTTTCAATTTTACCTCATAGTTTAAAGACGAAACACACCAGCACAACGAAACTATGTAGAGAGGCTATCGGCCAAGTAATTCTTCCAACAGCATACAGTGCTGCCAATTGCACGGCCATCTTCATATAAATATCCCTTGTGCGTACTCTTACCCGCCGCGTACTTTTGCCCCGCACTACTCTACATTAACATTTTATTTGTTAAGCCATTACTTATTTACAGCAGTGTATGATTACTATTAGAATAGAATATTCTTTAATGATATACAGTTTAATGTTTGGCCTTAAGCCACAATGCAAAGCTATTAGTTTAGTTTATATATATACATATATAATATTTAAATCAACATTAAAATAAAAAGTTGATCCTTAAACATGGGGGGAAGGCCCACCGAAGTTTGTACCGTACGTGGGGCGAACACTTCTAGAAACAATCTCACGCAAATTGGCATCCATTACGTGCGTGATCTAAAACAGCTTCAAATTGACGCCCAAACGTGGTGGAACTGTAACAATTAAATCCCCAAATTGTTTTTTCTCTCTTTCTTTCGTTTTCATTTGTTGTCTCTTTGAACTACTAAGCTCTGCCAAGGCAGTAAAAGCCATGGGTAAAATGAATGCTCCAATGTGTCGTGGTCCATTTACATTCATCTTAGGACGATAAGAAAAGCGGTAAAAATTCAAGAAACCCACAATGATATTCAAATGGTCAGGCGGAAGCACTAGTACCACAATGCAGACGTATTTTGCTGTAGATAAAATGCCATACTAAAAGTAAAATATCTACTTCAATTGGTTCTTGTTTGGTATTGATTTACTATGGAGCTCTTGCAGGTTACCCTGATTTTATTGTTTCCTCCATTCTCTGGAATTAATGGAGGTACTGCGTACTAAAACAATATTTCCTTCAACATTACAAACAGTTTTCATACATTACGAATTAATTATTGTATTATTAGCAAAGCAAAAAAGGAACAAATTTAACCATTCGATACGAGGTTTCACCAAAATATATGTTTTGATTGACCCTGAATCCTGAAAAAGCATTTTTAGAAAACGATTTGGACATTATTCCGTATGCGGGTAGCAGATATGAAATGTTAAGTAACTTATGGAATCGGGGTTTTCTAATACGCAGAGTGGATTGTGTAGCTTCATGGATTCTCATTCGAGTTTAGACGCGCAGGTCCTACGGCTACGCCCTGTCGGCTACGCCTTGCGGCTTAGGGCCCTCGATGTAACAATGTTGAAACCCCGATTCCGTAAATTTCATAGCATTTCATACCTCATACCCGCATACGGATTATGTCCAAAGATCCTTGTGTGGGTCTTGAACAGCATAACTCAAAAAAGAAAATTCAGCTAAACACCAAATTTGGTATTCAGGTTCAGAACCTTCCAAAATTGCGAACTAGGATTTTAAAGAAAATTCCCCTCCCCTAATTATACTTAGATGGAATACTTTTGGAAATCTTTAATTTTTTTAAAAAATGGTTCTAACGAGTTTTATTAAAACACTATATATTAAAGATATTTACATTATAAAGCGTATATCTTCAATTTTTTGAGAATAGCCTGTAAAGTCCTCTTTATATAGAAGGAATTTTGTATAATCTTGAATAACTGGCAAACCTTAACCTTAACATAAACAACAAATGTAGAGCTCTGTAAAACACAATTTGCTTCAAATAAGTTTTTGTAGCATCGGCTATTTCCAAGATATCCTTTATTAATGGTTCGAATTGCTCAACACTTATAAAAAGCAAAGCGCTCTTAATGTCAAAGAGGGGATTGGATGTCACCTAATGGACCCTGATTGTTGGTAGCCAGGATGAATGAATTAAAGCACCATTTCATTAAAACACCATATACTAAACATATTTATATGACAAAGTGTGTCTTGAATTTCCTGAGAACAGTTTGTGAACTCCTCTTCATACTGAAGAAATTCTTGTAAAATCTTGAATAACTGGTAAACGTCAAGCAATAAACGAAGACGTACTACACAACAAAAATAGATATCTTCAAACCACACATTCATTCATTCATTATCTGTTTACCCTCCTCTTATGTAGGATTTACACCCCCAGGACTTACAGGCGGGTGTCTGGGGTCAGAGGCCCGTCGAGGAGCAGACACTCATGGATCAGACAGAACATCCAGGATGGGTGATCAGCCCGATGCCTGGTATGGGATGAAGGAAGTAGATGAAACGAAATGTTGGTGAAATGGATGAAAGGAAAGGTGATGATGGAGCAGTTGGTGGAATGAAAGGCGGGGGAAACCGGAGAACCCGGAGAAAACCCGCCCAGACGCCGCTTCGTCCACCACAAATCCAACATGCGGGTCCCTGGGATTGAACCCGGGCCGCCATTTTACTCCAAATAACTTCTTTTATAGGATCAGTCATTAATGGTTTGATTTTTCCATTCGTTTCAAGTCCTGTGGATTTTCAGCTGTTTCTCACGATGCCATATAAATATTTTAAATGCGTGGTGCTATAATCAAAATTCTTAGAGCCATTTGTAAGCAAATAAGAAATAACGAAACATTTTCCATGTAAAGGCTAGTGTAGGGTGACAATATTTTCTTGAAAACCTTCATGTCGAATCTTCTGAAGGTAGTAAACTTAAATTCCTAACATTTCGTTTTGGTATTAAAAAGTGTGACTTATTGGATTCAAGAGACATCAAAAAATGCTTTTCCGGTAAAATTTAGACAGCGAGTTTTCGAAGGGAATGCATTACTACGTCTTCCTAGCAGTAGAAGCAGTGGGAAATAATTGTAAAGATGTATAAAAAACTTTAAAAAGCATTTAACACCAAGTTATTCTTTCAGTTGGCGTATATATGAAGTTAAGTCTTTGAAAACGGTATAGAATATAATGTCTAAATACATTAAGCTTTCACCATATTGCATTGTTAGAAATTAGTGATAGAACAATAGCACTTGATACGGTCCAACATGGCTCGATAATGATTTAAAATAAGTTGCCCAGATATAAAGTAATACTACTATAATGTAAATGATGGAATATACTAAAGCGATGGTAACCACGCAAAGCCATTGATGACGATACAAAATGTTGTATTTAATATTGCAACTTGTATAGGAAAATCGTATATATCGTAATGTAACCTGTATTGGAGAAAGGAACCATGTTGGTCACCTGCACCCCTCCTTGGGACAGGCGGCATTGAAACACAAAGGCGAGAAGGCGACATGCAAGGTTTATGAACAAAGCGCTCGAATTTTGCGATTCCTTTCAAAGCTGCAATTGCGTGCCATCTACGACAAGTAAGGAGTTTATTGTCAAAAAGCTACGTACGTGATACAGATTATATTCAACTAATTTTAATTAGTTTCATGGAAAAGAGAAAGAAACTAAACGAAAAGCCGAAATCTTAGCCACTAAGCTCAAAGTAAGGAATATGAACGGGCGAATACAAAAACAGGAAACAGTCACATGATTAAAAAGTGAGTAAAGTAATCACGTAACTTATGGGGAGTAGGGATGAAATCGGATATGGCGAGATTTAAAAATCGCAAGTCACTTCGCTTCTCTGAACTCTGTGCCAGTAAGTGCCGCGGCTATGCACGCTACGAAAGATCGCTCTACGAAAATTTTGGAGGACTTAGAAATCTCGCCGTTTCCGAAATCTCCGGTATGTTAGCCATAAGTAAATTCATAGTATTACTAATTGCTACGATCGAGTTGTTTGCCTCGAGTAATTAACGGAGTGGTGGTGCGCGTTCCAGAATGTGTAGCTATAGCCGAATATTAAAGTTAACATTTATTACGGTCGATGTTTCATTATAACCAAAGGTAGTTTACTGTAAACATTACATATTACAGAGTCAATACTGCTCAATGTTAGCCTTCCAAGGAAGAAGGGATACACCGGATCACAAGCTGAGGTATTCTGACTTCAGAACTACGCATCTATAACGCGGCCAACTTAACACTGTATATCTATACTGATCTTTGAGCACCAATGCTCAATACTCACTTTATAAAAATCTGTACGGGCAATAGCTTGTTTATTGAATTACGTCCTTGTTGGCAGTTTTCTGTTATAAACGTATGCATACAATCCTGTATTGTGTGTTAATTCCAAAATTGTTCCTGTTTGACATTTTCCAATTGGCAGCAATTTTACTTTCTTGATAATGACACAGGTTCTTTTATTATTGTTATTTCTTTGCTTTCCTTTTTATGTAACTATATTTTGTGCTAAAAGCTTTCTTTTAAAGGATTTTGCATTCACAGAATCACAAACACTAGTAATTCTAGCTTATTTTGCGGTCTTGGATATATAAAGGGTCTTTCAACAAGAGTGTCTTATATTTAACATGTGATAGTTGCGTTTGTTATTGAGTTACAGCAGTAATGTTTTTCATATGGTTACAGTTGTTATTGACAAATAACCATGGAACGTTACAGCATTCAGCAACGGGTAGAAATTGTGAAAATTTATTATCAAAGTAGATCATTTGTTCTTCAAACATTCCGTGAAGTTTACGGTGTGCATAATGCTCCCTGAGAGAGAACGATTCGGCGTTTGATCGATAAATTTGAAACAAGTGCTTCTGTGAGCGATCAAATAACGCCTGTACATAACCGACGTAAGCGCTCCAACGAAAACATAGGCGCCGTTCGTGAGAGTGTACGCGAGAACGGAAACAAATCAATTGCTCGCCGACCACAACTTGGCAAATTCTTCATCTGGGCTTGAAGTTTCACGCTTACAAAATGGTGTTAACTCAAGAACTAAAGCCCAACGACCATTGGTTGCGCCGTGTATTCGCTGACTGGGCTATGGAGCAATTGGAAGCTGACCCGGATTTTTGTCGAAAAATCATCTTCAGCGACGAAGCCCACTTTTGGATGGATGGTTGTGTTAAAAAACAAAATTTCCGCTATTGGAGCAATCACAATCCAATGCAGATTCAAGAACGACCACTTAATCCCCAAAAGATTACTGTGTGGTGTGGATTTTGGTATAGTGGAATCATTGGTCCATATTTTTTCCAAGATGAAGTTGGAGAAGCTCTAAATGTCAATGGAGAAAGATATCGGGCTATTATAAGGGACTATTTTTGGCCTCAATTGGATTGTATGGCTCTCAGAAACAGTTGGTTCCGGCAAGATGGTGCCACATGTCACACTGCTCTCGAAACAATCGATCTTTTGAAGGAGAAGTTCAGAGGTTTCATCATTTCCCGTGGTGGTGATGTTAACTGGCCCCCGAGGTCATGTGATATAACGCCGTTGGATTACTTCTTGTGGGGTTATGTTAAATCTCGAGTTTATGTCAACAAGCCAGAAACAGTAACTGATCTTATGAATAACATCACGCGTGTTATTCGTGAAATTGGACCTAATTTACGTTCTTCTGTCATTGAAAATTGGGTCAACCGTATACGCGTAACCGAACGACGTCGCGGCCGTCACTTAACTGATGTTCTCTTCCACACGTAATGAAATTAAATAAATTCCAAAATAAAAAAAGAAAGAAAGAAACCTCTCTCATTTATAGAACATGTTTTAATAAACTAAACGTAACAAGTTTTCATGCGCTGTATTATGTCACATCTTAAGCTCTGATTTATTTCTGCTGGATTCACAAATTTTAGTCACTGTAGTAGGTAAATGTAATAGCTGAGAGTGAGATACCACACGTGCCATGCAATAACGTGAAGCCTCGACTCCTTTCATTTCTTATGTAGCATCAGTTTTCAATATTCAGAAGTTAAAAATGTAAAAGTATCGACATATTAGACATACTTCGATAACGCCAAGTATCGAGATGACGTTCCTATTAGAAATTAAAAGTGCTGCATTGTGCCTTAATTCGTCATATAAACTCAGATTTAAGAATTTCTGCTCTCACACTAAATCCTTTACTGCGCGACATAATTAATCAACTATCTCTATTTGTGATATATATTTTCCAATGGAAAGACACAAGGTGAAGCTGGCGAGGCCATTAGATGCTGGGTAAGTATCCGGTAGTTTAATGGAAGGTAGCTTGCCCGACTTCCGAGCCGATCGAACGTGATAGATATCTTGGTACTGTGCCAAGTCGCGCCCGGTTCGACACGAGTAGCGATCCGTAATTGGGACACAAGTAAGCTGCCATGTTCCCCTTGTGCACTGTTAATTGATTTTAATGTCCTTTATAACGTCAGTTACTGCAAAGTACGGAATTTTATTAGACAGTGCTTACGTGTGCATTATTACTTTCTCTATCACGTACGAGTACATAGGTAAACAAGGCATTGCATTCCACCCAAAAGTTTGATACCAAAATGAAGCCTGTATCTATGTCTGTAAACAGCATAACTCAAAAATAAACTTGGCATTTAATTTCAGTGCCTTCCAAAGATGCAACACCAAAAACTACCTTTACATGAAACATTTCTCAAATGTTTTGATTCTCTATAAAAAACGCCTCTAACAATTTTGATTACAATACATATATTTAAGATATTTACATGACAGATAAAACTTATATCTTGAATTTTCTGGAAATGTCCTGTGAGGTCCTCTTAATTTGGAAAAGAATGTGTTTAAACTTGTATAACTGATAAACATCTAGGGATAAACGAAAACGTACTACACAAAAAATGTAGATGTCTTTAAAATACACAATTTATTCCAAATAGCGTTTGTAGAGCATCAGTCATTACCGAGATATTCGTTACTAATGGTTGCAATTGTCATTCGTTTCAAGCCTGTGGATTTTCAGCTGGTTCTCGCGATGTTATGGAGAAAGTATGGTATTTTAAGGCCAGCATGTAGCTTCCATTTCTAAAACATTCGACTATCGTTATTCTCTTCTTATCTATAAGCAAATGTGTAATGCAGCTGTTTCCGGAAAGGTTTATCTCGATTAAAATGAAGTAGATAGGGGAAAAAAAGGTTAGTGAAGATAATTTGTATACCCACTGATAAACGATGGAGGGTAGAGGAAGCCATGTGAATGTAACATATCAGACCTTTTTTATTTAGGAATTATCTTCCATACAGTAGTTTTGCTACAATCAATTCATAACTTTATTTCTGCATAAATCCCTTTCCTCTGCACCTTCGTCTGTTAGTCCTCTAGACACCACGCTTCTTCCATCCATTGTTCTCTTGGTTTTCCCTATCCCCTGTTTTCTTCAGCTTACCATTCTTACCATTCCAGCGTTTCCCTTTCTTTTCACGTGGACGAGCCATTCTAAGCTTCTATCTTACCGAGCGAAGTGGCGCCGCGGTAACACGTCGGTTCGCTTTTGGGAGGTCTCGGGATCGATTCCCGGCGACCACCCTCTCTGATTCATGGGTTTTTTAGGGGTTTTCCCGGGTCGTCATGCTGATGCTGGACTTGTGTCTTTCAGCCACCGAAATTTCTCTTCTTCCATTTCGTCCCATTCATCATTTCATTCATCCTTTACCCCATTAGGTCTGTTTCAGGGTTGGAAATGTCGGCAATGGTGTTTCGGTGCGGCGTGGTAGAGAAAAAGGGTTCTCCCTGTAGAACTTTCTTCGCCCCTTGGCTTTCGACTCGTTGCCGGGGATAAACGAATCGCCCCTTCGGAGCGGTGGTCCTCGGGCTGCCTGTCCGACTCAATCTGGAAACTGTAGGGACCCTGTCGTTGCTGTGCCGTCGCTCCTGGTTCCGGCCGTTCGGTATCTCTTCTTATCTCCTCCTTCCCGGGGGTGCCCCCTTGTGGGGCATAGGTACAGTATTCTCACCGGAGCAGCGCCGAGTCCTCTGCAATACTCAGGAAAAAAAATCTTCAATCTTCTATTATTTTCAATACGTTCTTTTTTACTCCATTATTTCCCGAATTTTTTATCTCTTCTTGAGATTCGAGAAGCCCTCAAAACTCCCTCAATTGTTAATACCTTCTTGTGGTCTATTCATTATCCATGTTTCTTCTCCATAGAGTAGTATACTTTTTAATGTTCTTTGAATTATAAATAAGCTTTTTAGTTGTATTTAAAATGTTTCTGCCCCATAATATCGAGTTCAACATTCCAATTGTTTTTCTTCCTTCTCTTATCCTTTTCACAATTTCTAAACCACTAGTTTCAACTACTGCTATGACTGATTCCAAATGCTTGAATTTATTGACCATTCTAATTTCCTCACAATAACCTCTAATTGTTCATCCGTGCTAATTGCTGATAACAATAAACATTCTACATCTTTGTCATTTGCTTTCATAGCTACCAGTAACAAATAAATATGGTTGTTGATATTCAGACTTCAGTCAGCGTTGTTGATTTGTGGAGTTGCGCACCCCTGGCGCTAGGCAGTGCAAGAGTTTTTCTCTTTATAACGAAATAGAACAAAGCTTTCTCTACGGTTATAAGCCCATGTGATTGTATTTTATTTTATATGTTTTTTATTTCCTCAATTGCTAAATCGCGACCATCTATATATAATTCTTAGAACGAAAATACCAGCAGTTTAGTTTTATTTTACGTGTACTTTCTGTACAGTAACACCTATTTTCTGCTCTATGGCATTCTCTAACGAAAAATCAAAACTTTATTCGCATAAATGTTCTTTGTAACTCCAAATTGGCATTCTAATATCTAGCCACTGTAAATATTTTCTAGGTTTTTTAGTAGTTTAGGTGTTGAAATAGGAAGCTGTCATATAGTCCTTGCCCTTTGAGAACAGAAAACACAGCAATCAAATTTAGCTACGTTACATACACACTCATATTAATAAAGGCAGCCGTAAATAGAATTGCAGTTCTAAAAAATACATTTTGGAACGTCATATAAAACGTTTTAGTATAAATGGGTAGATCTATAACCGTAAAAAGCAATTCGATGCATATTCAGAGTTCCATGACGATAATCTTTGTATATGCACAATGATAAACTAAAGGATGCTGCTGATTTAGCCAATTGGTTCGCCCGTAAATTTCATACATTTTCCAGATGCCCTCATACCCAAAATAGACATAATGATGAGTCATTAATGAATGACATACCTAGTGTGTAAATGCTACGGCTTGGTTATAATTTTTACTTTCTCTAATACGTATGGTAAGTAGGGGAAGTATTGTATTCCACCCAAAAATTTGATACCGAAATTTCACTGGAAAGATATGTTTTGAGACACATTGAATCCAAAAAAATCATTTTTGGAAACATTTCCGTGTCTGTGTCTGTGTGTGTGTGTGTCGTGTGTGTGTCTGTGAACAGCACAACTCAGAAACGAACAGCCGGATAAACACAAACTTGGTATTTAGGTTCAGTATCTTCCAGAGATGCGACGCAAAGGTTTTCAAGAAAATCCCCCCACCCCAGATTACCCTTTACATGGAACATTTTTCGAAAATATTAATTTTCTCAAAACTGGCTCTAACGATTTTGATTAAAATATCGTATGTTTAAGATATTTTATGACAAATGAAATGTATATCTCAAATTTTCTGGGAATGTCTGCAAAAGTATTCCTCATTGTGAACGACTTTTGCATAATTGGTACACCATAAGAGATAGACAAAGGTTTACTACACAAAAATTGTAGATCGCGTTAGTATACACAATTTATGTCATATACATGTTTTTTTGAGTGAACCATTTTCGAGATATTGCTTGTTATTCCCTTAAATTTTCCAATACTTTTTCTCAAATGGGAATTCGTTATTCATTTTTTTATGTCCAGGACATACAACGAGAATGGAATGCGCAATATAGCAACCAGCTCTTAAAAGATTTGACTATCGCTCAAATACTACCATATTCCCCTTGCATGTACAAGAATATTAGCAATAAGATTAACATCTCGATTAACATGAAGCATATGGAGAATAAGCGTTTGTAAAAATAGTTTGTACGAGAGTAGAGAAAGTCATGTCAGTGTAACACATCAGATTTTTTAGTGGTAAGAATAGTGTTAGTACCTTTTTAAACGTCTATTTTATCATTTTGAATGCCTATTTCTACTGTTTTAGTGTCTGAAAATCCGCAGCTTATTTGTTACTATGTGAAACACTAATTTCCCAGCATTATTTAAAGGTGCACTAAGTAATTAACTGAATTATCGCTCACTTTTGATGTTTAATGCATTACCGTGAGGATACTGTTAAAGTTTTCGGTGCATAGCTATAAGGCTTTTAGTGCATAGGTGCAAGCAGGGTTGAAATTTGTATGGCTCATAACTCGCCAGACTAATAAAATAATATTATATACGGGGAATAAGTTTTGTGTAATAAAATGTTTCACCAATAAACAATTTGGAGTAAATAAGGTCAGCTCGACAATCCAATTACGCATATTTTGTATAGCATACGAAATCACCGAGCGGTATAATATGCCCAAAGGTTCACTGAACCGATGATAAACACGTTACATTCGTTTGAAAATTACATTTCCACATGAAACTATATACCACATAAGCGTACAAAAATTAAACGTAATTACTGTTTAATTTTATAATATATATCTCCTCTTTCTGCTCCAGCTTAATTTGCAGCTTTTAATCATGTATTTTTCGAAAGCAAACTTGTTCAAGATATGCATTTGTATTTCTAGTTCATGTTGTTTCAGATTTAAAACTATTTGTCGTAATATCAAAATGTTATATTAAAGTTTAAAGCTCAAATTGGTGTTTTATAAAATGGTAGCCAAAGTATGAGATACTAAAAAAGTCTTGTGTAAAGCTCCATGTAAACGATGAAATGTTCGTAAAATTCCATACTTTACAAGACTTTTCAATAATTGTCACAACTTCACAACTTCGCTTGTCAAATTGCTTCCAATACTTTTAAAGTCTTTGAAAGTCTTGAAAGCAAATAAGAATATGCTCAATATGGTAAAAGATTTGAAGAAGGTATTTTGTTGTATTGTTATTTGCCTCACGTATGGAAAAGCCGATTTGAGATGTAGTTGTACTGTTGGGGAACCGAACTTGTAGTAGTTGCAACCGCACGTATATAGTTTCCGGTAGTCTTCGCCCCAAATGTAATTTCAGATGGCCTTTGCCCCAAGTTTATAAAAATATTACCTTTGTAGTTTAACTGTTTCTTTAAATATTATATTTATGTTTGCCCCGGCTGCGCCAGTATTATTGCTAGAGACATGGAAGTCTTGGTAGGGTTTTGGTTTGACAAGAATGTAGGCTTACACAGATTATAATTTTACTTCACTCCTTTTATTAATACTTAATACGATTTTAAACAACACTTCACTGATATAGAGAGAGAGCTGTGAGGTGTTTTTATTAAATACTTGCACTTTTAACACGAAAACTATTGTGTCTCACTCAAAATACGTATAGAATCTCTGGAGGACTTATCTTGAATCCGGTTACAATCACTGTCTGCAGGCAACTGAATAGATTTCAACCGTCTAAACTTGTAAATTTCTGTATTTCAAGTCTCTGATTGGCTAATCCTACTCCAATAGAATACCTTCATTAAACTAAAGCTTTTTCTGGTTGTTGATTGGCTATTTTATAAACTGTCACAAAATTTACATTATTGTTGCTCCAATAATGACTAGTAGCATTTAAACTTTCAAATTCATTATTGTCTCAAGGTTACCTCATTGTTACCTCATTGTTAGCAACTTTTAACTTATTATTCTCACAGCTTCTACATTATTAAATTACGTAATATAGTCACATAACAATATTACACATGGATACAATAATATAAGCATATGCAATGACTGTTACATACATTTTAAAAATTATTACATACATATATTGCTTCAAGGCTGGCTGTTATTAAATTTACATATTATATAATTAGACTGAAATTATTTAAGTGTTAATAATACTGCCTTAGATTTGACAATAATATAGTGGCTTTGGCTAATGAAATGCGAGTATTTATAGTGCGTCACGAAATCTGCAGCATGGCTGAAAGCGAAAAGTAAACAAAAATGGCTACCCGGCCAAGGTATGTCGTATGCGAACTGATTAGGTTATACATAAGCTGGTCATGTCTGTACATCGAGCGCTGCGTGGATTACCACAACAAGATGAGGAAGATGAAGTCGGTTATGAAGAAATAATTGCCAGGCAGATTTCCAAACTAAGCATACATTAATGCAAGGTTATATAGTGTGGTTAACCTATTAGTTGGTGTTACTTCCATTGTATTCCATAATCATAGTGTGATTTCATTGGATATAATACGTGAAAGTGCTACGTAATATTAGTAAAGAGCATATTTCATTGCAAATTGCCATACAGTGACGCAAATAGTAAACTGACTTGCGCGTGATAAACTATCAATGAGTTCTGAAGGGCTTCAGTTTGCCAAAGAGACAACTTGTAAAAGTTGATATTGGCAAGTCTTGCCAGGTCTTGTCCAATCTTGTCACATATTGGAAAATATTTGACAATTTTTCTTGTAAACTCTTTGATTGAAAAAAATGCTTGATCGTACACAAGGGGATCTACATTTACACGACTTTCTCTGGGCATATAAACTATTCTTAATAAAGCTTATTTTTCTATCATTTCATCTTAATATAGATAAACCTTTGTAAAAATAGCCACATTACACATTTCATTATAGATACAAGGGAAGAGCGATAGTCAAATGCTTAAGAACTGGACGCAATATGCTGGCCTTAAAATACTATAGTCTTTCCATGACATCGCGAGAAACAACTGAAAATTGACAGGACTTTAAAACAATGGCTAAGTTTTGAACTATTCTGACCATTAATACGGATATCTTAGAAATGGCTTATGCCGCAAAAAAACATATTTTAAATAAACTCTGTTTTTAAAGAGATCTACATTATTTGTGTAGTACGTTTTCGTCTATCGTTGTTATACAAGAATATATAATTCCGAATGAAGAGGTCTTCGCGGACTATTTTGAAAAAAATGCCAAACATTCACTTTATTTTTCATGAAAATATCTTTCATGTATGGCATTTTAATAAAAAAAACCGTAGGAACCATTTTT
Organism: Deroplatys truncata; assembly: GCA_030765065.1. Classification (NCBI taxonomy): domain Eukaryota; kingdom Metazoa; phylum Arthropoda; class Insecta; order Mantodea; family Mantidae; genus Deroplatys; species Deroplatys truncata. Next base: position 122,343,244 of record CM060977.1, on the reverse strand, counting down.
GAGAATAAAAAATTTCGCAACATGTTTCACATAAAGGGATTCACTTAAAATCTTCCTGTCGCGTCTTTGGAAAATAATCGAAGTAAATACCAAGTTTTGGTACTTGTCCCACTTTTCGTTTTTCAGTTATGCCGTTCACAGACATACGCACACACACGCGCGCGCGCACAGACCTTATAAAAATGCTTTTATTGCGTTCAGAGGTCTCAAACGATACATTTCCGGTGAAATCTGGGCATCGAATTTTTTAGTAGTATACAATACTTCCCCTACTTACTATACACAGTAGAGGAAGTAACAAACATAGCTTCTTTTAGGTTCAACTTCTGTAGCGAGAAACCTGTTTATTAAATATTTATCTTAAACCTCTTTCCTTGTGCTTGTATGTTCTTGTTAAAAACGAAGACATCAAAAAGTTTATTAACACTTGTAATCTATATTTAATAAAATTTTAGGAACAGATTTGATATGCAGAGGCGTTTGGCAGCACCGAGGTTTTCCTTTCAGCTAAGTGACAAAATCACAGGTCTGCCACAGAGTAGAACACGTGCGGTTTTTCCGAAGGCGCTGTGAATTTGTTACTGCATTATGAAGTAGAAGTTGTTGCTGCTACGTATGGAAAGCCAATTTGAAGTAGGAGTTGTATTGTAGTTCAACTGTTGGGGAGCCGAACTTGAAGTAGTTGCAACCACTAGTATAGTACCCGGTAACCTTCGCCCCAAATTTAAAAATATTAACTTTATAATGACTGTTTCTTTAAATATTATATATTTACGTTTGCCTCGGCTGCTTCAGTATTATTGTTAGAGACATGGATATCTTTGCAGGGAGTAGTGCGGCTAAGAATATAGGCTTACACAGATTATAATTTTTACTTCATTACATTTATTAATCCTTGACACAATTTAAATAACACTTCACTGATATAGAGAGCTGTGAGATTATTTTATTAATTATTTGCACTTTTTAACATATAAACTATTTTTGTCTCACACTGAATACGTATTAAACTTCTCGAGGACGCATCTCGCGTACGGTTAGGAACGCTGTTTACAAGCAACTGACTTCTGAATTTGTACAATTTGCCCTATTTCAGTTTCTGATTGGCTAATCCTACACCAATAGAATACTTTCATTTAACTTAAGCTTCTTTCAGGTTGTTGATTGGCTATTTTATATACTGTCTCAAAAATTACATTATTATTTCCAAGAATGACTAGTAGCATTATTAAACCTTCTAATTTATTATTGCCTCAAGGCTACCTCATTGTTAGCAACGTTTAACCTATTATTCTCACAGTTCCTACATTATTAAATTACGTAATACATTCACACAACATTATTGAACATGTATATAATAATATAAACATTAATACAATGACTGTTACATGCATTTTATATATCATGTTATACACATATTGTTTTAAGGCGGGCTGTTATTATACTTTATATTATATAATTTAACTGATATAATTTAAGTGTTAAAAATACTGCCTCAATTACTGGAACGAGAAGGTGGCTCAAAGGTCAGTTCCCCTTAAATTTACGTCAGTAAATCTTGAGAGGGCCGATAGGAATATACGATTAATTACTGGATATTGTTGGCAACACGGTATACAAATTCATTTGTTTGACAGTCAGTTTTTTATTGTTGTTAATGTGTTGTGCAACATTCTTTGCAATGACACACAAATTCACTAATGAACTACAAATATGCACGTTTCAGGTATGGTGGAAGTAGACAAAGTGACTGCCAGAACTCATGGTGACTTTCGTACAAAGTTTGCTGATGCACCGTTACCAGCTCGGCAATTTTTACGGAAACTCAACGTGAAATTTGAAAGAACAGGAAACACTGCAGATGCTTTGAGATCCAGTCGACCACATACTGTCCATAATGAAGAAAATACCCAGTTTGTTGCTCAGGCATTTGTAGCAAGCCCTCACAAACCTACTAGGAAGGCGTCTGCTCAGTTGGGTATATCTCGAAGGGTCTACAGAGAATTATAAAACATGTAAAATTCCAGCCTTTTCGCCCAAAATTACGTCAAGCGTTGTATGAAGATGACTAAAACAGAAGACTTGAGTTCTGCCAGTTGCTTTTTGTACGCAACAAAGCAGAACCTAATTTTTTGTCAACTTTATGGACAGATGAGGCAAGTTTCAAACTAAATAGACGTGTTTATTGCCATAATTGTGTTTCTGATCCGACATAAACCCCCGTGAGATAGTACAAAAAGAGCTCATGTTCCGGGAATTAATGTCATTTCAAGTATTGGATTCATAGGACCTTATTTTTTTTAAAAGGTACAATTATTTCAACAGCTTATGTAGAAAAGCTGCAGAACTTTGCAGCACCTGAGCTGAAAACAATCAATCTCAGAACTCGATTTAGCAACAAGATGGAGCCCCAGCCCTCTTCGGATTGAAGGTTCGCTATTTTTTGAAATAACACATTCAGAGAGTGGATTGTACGCCGGGGGCTTTGACTGACCACCACGCTCTTGTGATTTGACGTCATGTGATTTTAATCTATGGGGGATTCTGAAGAATATGGTGTTTTTTGTATCGCCAAGAAATTTAGATGAAATGAGAATGTCCATTCAAAATGCACTTCATATCATCAAGTAAGATAAGACTTCATTGTCTCGTATTTGTAAATCCGTTATAAGGCATTGCCAGAAATGTATTGAGCAAGGCGGCGGACAATTTGAGCAAGAATGAATGTGTTTGTGTTGCCAACAAATTAAAATTAAATTAAATTTAAACCTGTGCATGTCTTGTCTCATTATTACGTTTGTGTAGTGCTACGTAAACACAAACTGACTTTTGCGCCTCCCTGAATATTAACTTTCCTAATGTTCTATAATTTGCAATTCAGTTTGTTATTTTTAGCGATATGATTCTCGTTTAATGAAATTAACGAATACTGAAATACATTTGTTAGGTTTGAATGAAACAATAAGTGGAAAGTGATATTGTATACCTCATCTGCAGTACTTTATAACGACTAGATGAAAAAATAATGTGACAATTTGAGGGAAAGCAATTAACTACCCTAAATTATTTTATGAAAATATTTAATAAACCGAATTAACAACTGAACTCTCTTAAATTTATTTAAACATTCAATAAAAGCAAATAAAAACGACGTACATACTATTGAATAGTATAACAACTTAGTAAAATCCCTCGGTCTAGGGAGTGCGCGAGTGTTCAGGAGGGATAAATCGCTTCCACTCTACTTGTCTTTTGCCTTTAGCTACTGAGTTATCCAATGAGGTGTCTTAAAGAGAAAGTGGGCTGATACGCGGGAAACAAGTGTCACGTCACTGTTGTGAACACATCAATTTTATAGTGTATACAAATTTAATAGTATCTTATTTACATCGTGATAACTCAGAAACCAAAATCGCTATTCCAGTTCTGTAAAAGTTACGTTAAAGAGCATAGTTTCGAGGCGATGATGATCATGTGTGTGATTGGTTTCTCTGTAAAAACATTAAAGCCGCTAGTTTTATTTGTAAAACTACAATTGAAATAATTTGTATTACAAAAATTAATCAGCGAGGAACTTGAAGGGCTAGATGGGGAAGTGAAGGCTATGAAATATCCTAAAAAGTGTGAATTAACTTTTGGAAGATAGCCCATGATAATACTGTATGTATGTGAAATCTATCGCTAGTTATATGCAAACATTTGTTTTCACACCCGCTGCATCTTGCTTTTGCGTGGCCAGTCACAGCAATCTACAAACACAGCATTTTTGTTGCAATGCTCTTATGTCTTTAGTTATGCCTCTACAGTTGAATGATTACAACAGTGGTGTGATTAAGTGATAAACGATTTTTTGGGAATAAAATAAAACACCCTCGGCGAAATTATGGCGTGTGGTGCTTAGGAGGCGACTCACAGGCAGAGCAGAAAGGGCATGCCCGCCCAAGGCAGTTTGAGAGGGCGAATACGTGACTAGGTGAGTTACTCCACCCAAGGGATTCTTCTAAGTTGCTGAACTACAGCAAAGTTTTATATCGAAGATAAAAGAAAGCTAAGGACAGAAGTAGCACGGTCGTATGAGGTGTGTGTGAGATCACTTATTTAGACGCTGTTACGTCGTGGCTTCTGCGTAAATTGCATACGATCTGTACAAAAAAGCACAATGAGGGTTTAATGAATAAAATGAATATAACAAGAAACTTCAGGTTGATTCTTGTTCTAGTATATACTTTAACAAGACTTGCCTTAAAGGACCGCATATGAATTATGTAGGATGCAACCAGAAATGCAAAAAGAGTTTCTGTTTTGCTGAAAAGAGTATTCATAGACTAAAATGGTGTTATAGAGTGCTTGGTAATCTACGTTACCTTCTAATACGATAACATCTATACCCCTTGTACTCGGCTTATTGAAATCTCATTTGATATATAGGTCTTGAGTATCCCTACTTTGTAGGAACTAAAAACATGCATGTGTAGCAAAAACGTACGCGTTAGCCTAAACAGGAAAGCAATATGTCAAATAAATACCGAACCTCACATTTCAGTCTGATGTCCTTTAAGCTATGAGGCGAATATTTTCAAGGAACTCTCTCTCCCTCAGTCCCCCAAAAAGTCCTTTATAGGAAAAAAATCCGTTGTCTTCTATTTACTAAAAATTGATGTTAACAGTGTTTTTTTTTAAATATCATATTTTTGAGATCTAATGTGTATTATGGAACGTAGAGCATTCTCAGGAAACTTCATATATGTAGGAAAACAATACAATATAAGATACAAATTTCTGTCAGCTCATTTTGGGGGTACATATCAGAGACAAATGAGATTATTTTCTAATTTAACTAAAATTCAAATTTTTATTCATTTTTAAACATATTTTGCTCAATTTCCCAAGTCTTATAAAGTTGGAGGTAAAAAATTTAGAGCAAGCTTTCCCGAATAAAAAAATTAAAACAGAGTATATAAAAAAATAACAATAGAAAATTAAAATTCTAAATATTAATTTAGAAGAAAAATGTCTCTTACAGTTAACTGCTAAGTGTCGTTTTCCAAAAATATAACTCAGTTCTCAGGAAAGACAAATAAAATATTAAATAAAAAATGGAAATAAAAAATTAAAGCAAAAAAAGGTCTACTTCAATATTGTATTATGGTGAAAATAGAAACCTTTAACCTACGAAATCCTTTTTTTTTTTTTTTTGTTTTGTTTTGTTTTTTTGCTATCCGCAGTAATTCTTGGTTAATGAGGAACGCTTTGGTGTAGTAGATGTTGCTCCGGGGGTAATATATTGCCCACCCACCGTTTTATGCTGTCGTTCCTATATAGTCGCTTCTGGCGGGGTTTGCCGACTTTTGGATGAAGAAATTGCTGCCAACTGAATCATTCGAGTTTTAGACACGCAGACCCCTCGGCTAGGTCCTGTCGTCGTTTCGCAGTTACGGCTGAAGGCCACTCTTCCTCTCCTTCTAAAAAAACATCCCTCGGCTACGCCTTGAGGCTAAGGGCCCTCAATCGCGTTTTCAACTATGTTGTGATTTCAAATGTTGGCAGCGGAAATACAGCGCAACCAACGTTCCCATGATGATAAGGGTGAGAGCCATGCGATGCGACTTCTGAGAGTCAGAATACGGAACAAAAGTGACAAAGTATGCCATATATTCATAAAAGCAAGTAAAACGCCATGTTAGTTTGCAATTAGTTGTATTGTACGAGAAGTTGTATTGTAGTTCGACTGTTGGGGAGCCAAGAACTTGAAGTAGTTTCTTGGAGAGTTGCCCCACGTACGATACGAAGTTTCCGGTGGCCTTCTCCCCAAGTTTACTTTCCGGTGGCCTTCGCCTCAACGTTTAGGAATCAACTTTGTAGTTTAATGTTTCTTTAAATATTATATATATTAAGGTTTGCCTCGGCTGTTCAGCATTAATTTGTAGAAATATGTATCTCTAAGCAGGAGGTGATGCGGCTAAAGAATGTAGGCTTACACAAATTATAGTTTTTACTTCACTCCGTTTATTAATCCTTGACACGGTTAAATAACACTTCGCTGATATAGAGAACTATGAGAGTATTTATTAATTACTTGCAGTTTTTAACACGCAAACTTTATAATATTCTCGCCGTAATGAATTTTATATGTCTCACACTGAATACGTACCGAACGAACGAACTGCTCAAGTACGTTGCGTTCTAGCGACTGGCGTTTACTGCTTAAATTTATAAATTTCTCCATTTGAAGTCTCTGATTGGCTAATCCTACTCCAATAGAATACTTTTATTTCACTTTCAGCTTTCTGGTTGTTGATTGGCTATTTATAAACTGTTTTAAAAATTACATTGTTCCAAGAATTACTAGTAGCATTATTAAACTTTCCAATTCATTACTGCCTCAAGGTTACCTCATTGTTAGCAACTTTCGACCTCTATTCTCACAGCTCCTACATTATTAAATTACCTACTACATTCACATAATATTATTATACATGTACACAATAATATAAACATTATACAATGACTGTTACATACATTTTATATATTATATTATACATACATTGCTTTAATTAGACAGAAATCATTTAAGTGTTAAAAATATTGCCTCAATTTGTTATTTACTACATTTAATAATGTGTTGAAGTCAATAAGAACCATTCAGTGTATGCATGTGTTACGTATGTATAGTGATACCGGCCATAATCCAATATCGAAGTTTAACTCAAAAACAAAAAGTGGACTAAGTATGCTAAAGTCATGGAAGTCTTGGCGACTCCACCAGATGGACGAGAACGGGAACGTAGCTCAGAGATGTCATCGATAGGATTATAGATTGCGGGTAGCTGGAAAAGTGTGAAAGGTGACAATACTAGACGTGTAATTCTGATTCTAAGGAAAGGCTTTGTCTTTCTAATAAATGATCTAAGCTGCATTGCAAGAAGGAGAGAGCTAGACAGCTTTTGATTTCCCCGGTAGATCGAAGAACTCCGACTTTCCGTCTTCGTCCTGCCTAGAGCCTACTTTGAAGTTGTAACCTAGTGCAAAATAAATTTAAAGAGCTGACCGTCACAAAGTCCCGCTGGGCAAGTGATAGGCAGAGCCCCAGCCATAAAAATATTCGAGGAGTATGCTGGCTTACACTTTAGCATGCACTGGCATATGCGGATGTCAGCAAGAACTGCATAATCCATCCACGTGTCGAACATGAGGTGAACATTCCCCTAAAAATCATACCCCCCAACCCCTGCTTACATAAGCATACGGGAAATGACGCGCATGAATTTTAAAGCCATCTTCATGGATTTATTTAAATTTGTCCTGAATATTCCGAAATTTATAAAACTATATTTAATACATTTTTGTAAACTACAACAGTCACACTATTATCACTGCAGTCCTGAGGTTAACATGTGACATGGTTTGATTCCAGGTCGATTATCGCTTAAAGTTCGAGTTATTGTAGATAATCTTGCTCCAATAAAATTCATTCTTTTGCTGCGCGTCTTTACAGGTGGAAGTTAACAACTTCACGCCATATAAGGTCATATAAAGAGAGGCAAGCTGGAAGGGGGAGAGTGAAACGGAAACTTTGTGGGAGAGGGACGTATGGCTTCCATTGTGAAAGGTGCAAAAGTTTTGTCTCGAAGCCCTTTAAACGCAAACCATTTTCCTGAAGTTGCTGTGCTATTTGATTAACGTAACAAATCTGATGTACTGCACTCACATAACTTTTTCTACTCTTGTACAAACCATTTTTACAACACTTATTCTCCATCTACTTAATATTAATCGAGATAAAGATTTGTAGAAATGATTGTAAAATTCAAACAAATAACAAGGAATATCTCGGAAATAGTCGAAAAAGAAAAGTTGTGGGAAATAAATTGTGTGTTTTAACAAGAACGACATTTTTATATAGTAAAATTTTGTCTATCTCTTACGGTTTGCCACTTATGCGAAAGTCATTTAGAATGAAGAAGACTTTTGGGGACATTCCCAAAGAATTCAGGATATACATTTCATTTGTCATGAAAATATCTTAAACGTATGTTATTTTATCAAAATCGTTAGTCATTTTTTAAAAAATTAACGTTTTCGAAAAATATTCCTGTAAAGGGTAGTCTGGGGTGGGGGAGGAGTTTCTTGAAAATCTTCGTACAGCATTCTTGGAAGATACTAAACTCAAATACCAAATTTGATATTTATCCGATTTTTTATTTTCGAGTTATGCTGTTCACAGAGAGAGACAAAGATAAGGACGTTTCCAAAAATGCTTTATTTGGATTCAGGGGCTTCAAAAGCTGTATTTGCGGTGAAACCTCAGTATCGAATTTTTTAATGGAATGCAATACTCCCCCTACTTATATACGCAGTAGAGAAAGTAAAAACCGTATTCTTCTATTAATTTCTTCTAAAGAGAGATAAATTTCCATTACGCTTTTAAACATTCGCTGAGGTATAAGATTAATACTGTAGGCTAAAGCAGAAGTCAGATATTTAAAAAGCGGGTCGCTAAGCGATGACTTTCAAACGTATGCTCTTTGCATGGCCACCATCGAATAGCTATTTACAATTTAAAAAAGTATAGTTATTTGAACATTTCAAACGAATAACAAAGAATTGTTTCCAATACAAAATGTGACATAAATTGTGTTCCCTAATGGTATCTACATTTTTACTTTCTCTACCATGTACTTAGTAGATAGAGAGGGTATTACATTCCACCCAAAATTTCTATACCGATATTTCACAGGAAATACATGTTTTAAGGCCCCTGAATTCAATAACTATTTTTAGGAAAAGGGCCGTGTACTTGTATCTACGTGTATGATTACCATAATTCAAAAATGAAAAGTCGGATAAATACCAAACTTGGTATTTAAGTTCAGCACCTTCTAAAGATGCGACACGTTGATTTTCGGGAGAATCTCCCTAGTCTAAATCATCCTTTCCTGGAACATTTTCCGAAATGTTTGATTTTCTAGAAATGACTAACGATTTTGATTAAAATACCACATACTGAAGATATTTATATGATAAATAAAGTGTAAATTTTGAATTTTCTGGGAATTGCCTTAAAGGCAAGTCCTTTTCATTCGGAAGGAATTTTCTATAATCTTGTATAACTAGCAAACAAAGTGACAGACGAAAACTTGCTACACAAAAAATGCAGATCTCTTTAAAATACACAATTTATTTCACATAGCCTTTTGTGGCATTAGCCATTTCCGATATATCAGTTTTTAATGGTTCGTATTGTTCAATACTTAGCCATTCTTTTAAAGTCCTGTCAAGACTCAGTTATTTATCGCGATTTCATTGATACAGTATGGAATTTCAAGGCAATCGCATATTGTCCAGTTCTTAAATATTTGACTATCGCTGTTCTCTTTGTATCTGTAACGAAATGCATAAATTAGCTACTTCTGCAAAGGTTTATTTGGATTAAAATGCAGTTAATATAAAAGTAATCTTTAGAAAGACTAGTTTGTATACCCACTAAACAATAGAAGGTAGTGAAAGTCATGTGAATATATCAAATCCGATTTATTCTGTACAGGATTTTGTCTATCTCTCACGGTTTATCAGTTATACAAAAGTCATTCAGAATATAGAGAACTTCCCAGTTTGTTCACATAAAATGGAAGATATACATTATTTGTCAAGCACATATTTTAAACGTATGGTATTTAATCAAAATCGTTAGAAGTACTTTTGGGAAAATCTGTATTTACAAATTTGTTTTCCTTTGTAAAGGGTAATTGCGGCACGGGGTTTTCTTGAAAATATCCGTGTTGCATTTTTGGAAGACCTGTACTTAAATACCAAATTAGGTATTTAACTGACGTCTGAAAATGTGTATTTCTGATAAAATTCTGGTACCGGATTTTTTGATGGAATGCAATACTTTCTTCACTTACTATAGGTAAGACTGAGCGAGATGGCTCTACATAATGTGAGAGGCTCGCATTCGGAGGTCGCGGGTTCCATTCCCGTCGACTGCCCACTCTGACCTTGGGTTTTCCCTGGTCAGTGGGCGAATTTTCGGGTAATTTCTCATCTACCATGATTTCCTTTACATCATTTCCCTCTCAATACAATTTCCTCTCATCCTTTTAGATGTGCTCCTTGAAACGGTTCAACTCGTCCCGGTATTTGATTTGATTGTATATAGATTAAACAAAGGTGTAAAATGTTGTATTTAATACAGTAACTCGATTGGAAAAACCTTCATACACAATATTGCAACTTGTTTGAGGAAGTTAGGTTCGGGCCACAGGCCCTTGGAAAGGTCTGTCGACATGTATACAAATGCATAGAGCCATTAAGAAGGGTCTGCGGAAAATAAGTCTCGGAAAGTGCTATTTGTTTTCATAGCTGAAGAAGCATGATATTTGTGTCCAGCAAAGGGTTACAGCCATAAAAAATGTACGTGCTATAGTATAAATTAAACTAATGGTAACCAGTAACGTGGGAAACAGAAAGCTGAACCGAATAAAATAATCACGTGACATAATATGGGGTGTAGGGATGATATCGAACATGGCGAAATTCACAAAATGTAAGTAACTTCACTCTTAGCTGAACTCTGCGCCGTGTAAGTTAGGCCGCGACTACGAGGGGCACTATTTATATTTTCAGCCTAATAATTAAAACAAAGTAATTTCTGATATAAAACTGCTTCATTGTTTTTCAAAATATTCTCCTTTATGATCAATACACTTTTTCATCCGTTTGAATCATTTGTCAAAGCATTTATTCTAGTCTTCTTGAGACACCTCCAAAACATGGTTTTTGAAGGCATCAAAGGCTTCTTCTGCCAACGAAAATCGTTGTCCACGCTATTTATTCTTGATGTTGGGGAACAAAAAGAAGTCATTGGGTGCCAAATCAGGACTGTATGGCGGATGACCCATGAATTCGATTTTTTGAGCCTTCAAATATGAATGTGTGTGCGCTCGCATTGTCATGATGAAGAACGATCCTACGATTCTTGTTGGTTTTTCTTATTTCACCGAAGATTTCCGGCAAACAAATGGTTCCTCTAAAGGCACTGTTGCCACATGGCCAGTTTTGCTGAAAAAGCAGGCGACCATTTGCTTCGAAGTGCTTCAACTTTTGTTAGATATGCTTCATCTTGAAACACCCGTACAGTCGACTGCTGTTTACGTTCCGGCTCATACGCATAGATCCATGATTCGTCACCCGTTACAATCTTATATACGTCTTTTGAGGCACTGCTATTGTATTTCTTGAGCATTTTTGTACACCAATCGACCGAGTATCTTTTTGAGATTGCGTCAAATTATGTGGGATCCAACGAGAGAAAACCTTTTTCACGGCTAAATAATCATGCAATATTTTATATATGCTGGTGGAACTAGTGCCTAGGGTTGCCTGAATCTTACAATATCTCGCATGACGATCTTTCATTATTAGGTTTTGCACAGCATCAATGTTTTCTGGCACAACAACTGATTTTGGACGTCCTTCACGAACTTCATCATTGAGCGAACGGCAGCCACGATTAAATTCGTTATACCAGCGTTTCACAGTGGCAAAGGAAGGAGCTTCGTCGCCAAATGTGGAAGTTAGTTGATCGATGCACTCTTGTCTGATAATCCACGTCGAAATTCGTAATAAATCATTGCACGAACATTTTCACCAGTTAATTCAATGTTTTTGTTGACACACAATTTTCAAGTTAGTGTAAAAAAAAAAACAGGCTCTATTGAAAAAATGTTTGAAGTAGATTATGGTACAAAATGTAAAACTTTCCATTGGAAACGTCAGATGCCATCTACAACATTCAGGGTTGCCAAGGCTCAAAGTATAAATTGTGCCCCTCGTATGAACGCAGGAAAGTATTACAATACTTCTTAATACTGCCGACTAACAAATCATCTCAATGTCAGTCGCGGATAATTGACGGAGTGGTGGCTCGCGTTCCTAAATGTGTAACGTAACAGTATAATAAAGCCTACATTTACCAAAGCCGATGTTATTATTGCAATAGATACATAATTTTACCACCGCCTGTAGCTTTACAGAGTCAACACTGCTCCACGCTAGCCGGAGAGAGAAGAAGTCATACGCCAGGAGAGCAGTTCAAATCCGGGCTATAAAGGTTACGCATCGAGGACGCGGTCAGCTTCATCCTAGGGCTAGTAGCGTATGCCGGTGACGAACATATGCTTGTTCAAATGAAAGTGTACTTCGCGTGGACATAGAAGGCTTGGTCGACGGGTCGTTGAGTGCTCTCTCTCTCTCAGACAGTTCCAGCAGTGGCACGGCTCCTCAAGCCTGGAGGTATTACAGACTGTTGCCAATCTGCCTGTGTCCTGTAGCCTCCTGTGGCTCATTCACTTTATCCCTGTGGGTGGTAGTCGCAATAGATCTTCAGTACGTTGCAGCGCGCGAGGTGTCACCCTCCATTGTATACCCTATAGCTTAGGTTTCGATGTTCTTCTTGGTCGGGAGTCGAATGTTGTGGTGGTTTCTCATCTACCACGACTTCCCTTTTGCTCCGTTGGGATTTTCTTGAAAACCTTCCTGTCGCATCTCTGGAAGATACTGACCTAAATACCAAGTTTGGTGTTTATCCGACTGTTAGTTTCTGAGTTATGCTGTTCACAGACAGACAGACAGACACGCAGACACACACACACGGACATGTTTTCAAAAATGCTTTTTTTGGATTCAGGGGGCCTCAAAACATATATTTCCGGAGAAATGTCGGTATAGAATTTTTGAGTGGAATACAATACTTCTACTTACTGTACGTAGTAGAGAAGGTAATAGCTGGAAGATATATTTGAAATGTATAAAAGCACACATGGGGCATTTTGGTAATGAAGCGCTGGACCAACTAGCAAAGGAGGCAGCAAATTACAATGGTCTAGAAGTATGCTACAACAAAATTCCAAAATGTAAAATATACAATCAAATGCGGAACTTAAGTTACGAGAAATGGCCAAGATAATGACAATTAACTTCAAATGGCAAACTAAGGAAGTCCTATTTTTCCCGCGTACGTAGTAGAATAGAAACAAAACTAACATTAACGTCCAACATAACATTTTTAACTGGCCATGTAAAGATAAATGCATATTTCCATTGATTTAAGGTAACTATTGATTCTATGTGTAAGTGGAAACAGAACGAGCAGCTTAACCTAATATATGAATGTAGTTTATGAAATAATGAAAGAATACATTTAAAGAGAAGGATAACAGAAGAAAATGGAATGTGACCACCTCAGTTAAAAGATTTAATTCAAATATATAAACACCAGTTTATCATATTTGTTAACAAAATTAATTTTGAAAATTTAAAAGCTATGTAAAATTATATTAGTAGTTGATTACAATAACATTGAAGGTGAACTGTATTATTTTTGTAAAATGTTATGCAAAGAAGCTAACCCTGGAAGGTAGTATTACCAAAATGTAATGGAACATGCTATAATAAATAAATAAGCAAATAAGTATCTAATCCCTTCCTCCTAGGAGCGGTAGCTGCAATACCTCATACCGCATACCATAGATAAGCGGCAGGGAACGTAACAGTTATGTAGCCTGTAAGGAATGGAGCAATGACATGTATTTTTGCACACTAACTTTGTGATAACGTATGCGCCCTATTACTTATGCAGGGAGAGGCAAAAGACTACGAACCGGCTGCGCGATATTTTCCTGTCCGTGTCCTCGGCGCTCGTTGCCGTCTGCGCTATCATAGAGAGGCGCCGATGAAACCATACAACATTTGAAAACTACTTTTAAAGTCTTTAGTTAACAACTTTATGAAAGTGTGCTTGAGGACAGAATTATTAGTATAGACTTGTGGCCCCCTCGGTCCCCCGATCTAACCCCCTGGGGTAACTTAAAACAAAGTGTACAATACAAACAAACACACTCTGGAAGAATTAAAACAAAATATCCGCCAGGAAATTGCCAGTATTTCTCAACGTGAACTACAGCGACTCATGGATAGTTTCCTAAAGATGTGCCAAAAATGTATGGACGACGGTGGCCAGTTTCAGAATTCCCTTTCATAAAGTTGGTAAGTAAAGCCTTTAAAAGTAGTTTTTAAAATGTTGTATGGTTTCAACCGCGCCTTTTTTGATAGCGGCAGACGGTAACGAGCGCCGAGGACGCGGACAGAAAAAAACACGGCGCAGGCGGTTCTTAGTTTTATGGCTGTCTCTGTAGTAGCATGGCTTTTTTAACTTTTGATACCGTTGGACTAACATTCATTTGGACCCGGGATATTCATACCACGAAACGGCTATGCAGCGCAGCTGTCATTGTACTGTCAAGAGATGTCGACATAGCAGCCGCCGTTCTGACAGCAAGTCAAAAAGTTTACCTTCATAACGGCTAGCAGCTGTCAAAAACTGACCATCATACGTAGTTCGATGCTGCCGTATTTTACTTTGTTTATAATTCAGTCCAGAATTAGTGCTTTTTAACGTGGACGTGTTTGTGAGAACGGCACATAAATGCAACGGGAGACTTCCATGACGCAGAGTGAAAGCGAAATAGAACGCAATTTCTCTCAATTATTTGGACAGCACTGACACTCAACGGAGGTGATGACTTAATGGACGTGAACATAAATATACACTAAACGTGCAAAATTAATTCCTTCCTTAATGCGGTTTTTCCAATGACAGTGATGATAAATATTTAGTGTACAGACAGAAATAATTTGCATATCTCAAGGAATGTCTAAGGCATCTGATATTAATCAATGCGATTTGAGGATGGTTTCAATTTCAACCAACCATCTACTTTCGTAGCTTTAAAATAAATTGTTAAAATGACATTATTATATCTCATACTGTCCATCTATTGTAGCATCTGGTTTTCAATTCTTCTCTAAACTATAGAAAAAATCTAATGTGTTACAATCACATGACTTTCTCTACTCTTGTACAAACTATTTTTACAAACGCTTATTCTCCATACGCTTCATGTTAATTGAGATATCAAGATGCCAATATTATTGCTAATTTTCTTGTTGATGCAAGGGGAATATGGTAGGTTATAAGCGATAGTCAAATATTTTAAGCGTTGGTTGCTAGTGGAGTACTCCATTGTCTTTGCATGTCCAGAACATAAAAAAAATTAATAACGTATTTGAGAAAAGGTATAAGTATTGTAAAATTTAAAGGAATAACAAGCAATATCTCGAAAATTGTTCACCCACCAAAAAAAATGTATATGACATAAATTGTATATTTTAACGCGATCTACATTTTTATGTAGTAAAATTTTGTCTCTCTTATGGTTTACCAGTTATGCAAAAGTCGTTCACAATGAAGAACGCTTTTGGAGACATTCCCGGAAATTTCGAGATATACATTTTATTTGTCATGAAAATATCTTAAACATATGATATTTTAATCAATATCGTTAGAGCCATTTTTGAGAAAATTAAAATTTTCGGAAAATGTTCCATGTAAAGGGTAGTTTGGGGTGGGGGGATTTTCTTGAAAACCTTCGTGTCGCATCTCTGGAAGATACTGAACCTAAATACCAAGTTTGGTGTTTATCCGACTGTTTGTTTCTGAGTTATGCTGTACACAGACACACACACACACGGACATGTTTCCAAAAATGGTTTTTATGGATTCAGGGGGTCTCAAAACACGTATTTCCTGTGAAATCTTGGTATCGAATTTTTGGGTGGAATGCAATACTTCCCCTACTTACTATACGTAGTAGAGAAAGTAAAAAATCTGATGTGTTACATTTACTCATTTTTTCTAGCCTATATTGCTTTTTAGTGGAACTGTTACGAAATTTTATTTTCCAATCTTTTTCAGTTTAATCCAGGTAAACCTTTCCGGAAATAGCTGCATTAAACATTTCGTTATAGATACAAAGCGAATAGCGATAGTCAAATGTTTTAGAACTGGACGCTATATGCTGGGCTTAAAATTCCATACTCTCTACACGACATCTCGAGAAACAACTGAAAATCGACAGGATTTTAAAAGAATGGTCAATTCGAACAATTAATAACGAATTCGCTAATGATGCTGGTGCCATAAAAAACGTATTTGAAATAAATTGTGTGTTTTAAAGAGCTCTACATTTTTGTGTAGTACGTTTTCGTCTATCGCATAACGTTTACCAGTTACATAAGATTATACATTCCTTCTGAATGAGGAGGACTTCACAAGCTATTGCCAAAACATTCAAGATATACATTTTATTTACCATATTATTATGTTTAATATGCGGTATTTTAATAAAGTCGTTGGAGCTATTTTTCAGAAAATAAAAAACTTCTAATAATCCTTCAAGTAAAGGGTAGTTTGAGGTCGGGGAGTTTTCTTGAAAATATTTATGTCGCATTTTTTAAAGATGTCGAACAAAGTTTGTATTTATCCGACATTTCGTTTTTGAGTTATGCTGTTGACACATACACCTTTTTCGAAAATTTTATTTTTTATTTAGGGAGCCTCAAAACATGTATTTCCGGTAAAATATCCGTGTGGAATTTTTGTATGGGATGCAATACCTTCTCTACCTTCTATGTACGTGGCAGAGGAAGAAAAACCAGGCAACGCAGCTGTTTAAAATTGTACGTATGTGCAAATAAAGTCAATAAATTAAATGAATAAGTATAAATTATTTAAAATAAATTGCTGAAACGCACTACTATTTTCTAATGTTGTCAATCAATTTGGCTTAAGCTTTTATCTTAAGCTATTCATAAATAAATATTGAAGGTTTTAAATTCCCTTTGGATATAAATTTTGGCATTCAAGCTACTGAATATCAAACATAAATTTTAATGTCCTACGCGGAGTATTTCATCTATAAAATTTTATGAATAATAATTCTCTTAAACACCCATGCCGTGCATCTGATACTGGAACACATATTTGTCATAAAATACCCTTGTGCTAGTTTCAGTTCAAAAGAAAATAATTATCAAAGGAACCGTCATAACTTTCAAATTTTCCGGTTACTTATTGTTTTAAACGTCAATTTTTCAAAAACCCTTCGCAACACAAAAAAATATGTCACAGTTTCACTTGTTTGTCCTTCTAAAGTATGTATGAACGATTTCACTGAGATTGGATAAAACCCCGCCGTTAGAACATTCTGAACAAGCAAAATTGGTGAGAAAAAATTACAAGAACTCAAATTTTGAAACGGAAATTATTTTAATTTTAGAGTTTTACCTCATTGCACATGCGGTTAACATCTCAAATATTAAAGGGAAACGGGAGTTTAATGTTATGCGTCATGTTGGCATAATAGCTCAGTTGCTTAGGGAACGGCACGTAGGCCAAATATCTCTGGCTCAAATCCCATCTATGATAGTGAATTTTTCAATCTGATTCTACTTTCCAACCATTTTTACATACAACATGTAAAAGAGGAATACATTATAAGTATTTATTCTTTAATTTGGAATTATTTCTAAATAAAAACGCATGGCGAATACGATAACAAAGAAGAATGATATAAAGAATAATATAACAGAATAAAATGTGAATATTGTTCAAGCATATGTGGCTATCGAAGTTTTACTCTTTAGAACTCACCATAGTAAGCATTAGAGAAGTTGCTAAAATGGGTGTATCACTATGTGCAAGTACCTTTCCGTTATTACATCGTACGTAACCTTCATAACAGTTCGACAACCACAAACTCCATTATAGGATTTCATTAATATTCATAGAAGAACATAGTTACGACAAGCCGATAAACCACTGCGGTTTCATCCATTAGTGCTCAGTTGGGCATGCAGGATCTCGGTGGTAACACCGTGCATTAAATCTACACCTATGCGCATGCGCGACAACTCGCCACGCATCTGCTGTGTAAACAGAATGGCTGAAGAACGGAAAGCAGGGATTCTGTGTCGACTTTGCCCAAGACCTCCGCAAACAAGCAGAGCTAAATGCATCTCGATAAGATAACTCCCACCCTCACTATGTTGACACAACCATTTTGCCAGCAAACTGTTTTAAGTCTCTTGCAACCTGGTTAAAATATTACAAGCACAGAATAAAATGCGAAAGCATTGCATTTATTTGTTTGTTTACACAAATAAATTCGTGTTTCAAGGTGGGTTTAGTAAGCATAAGTGGAGATTAAAAATTCTAATCCGCCAATTTTAAATTTGCTAACTTCGCGACTCAATGTCTCAGAAAATATTTAAGATATCAAAATGAAATTTTTACAGGATATAGATGCATGCTTTCTACGTTCACTGATGTACTTTTATATAATAATGTTGTTTATTAAGAAATATATAATTTTCTTTTTAATTATGCATTTTATTAATGTATGAGCAATTAATCTCTTTAAAGTATAACTAACGAATTTATCAACAGTAAATGCGTAACAGAAATGAGGATTGTTTTCATCCTATTAAAATTTCTCATTAATTCTGAGAAAATCAGTCATATATGTAAGAAAATAACATTTAGAGGAAAAACTATTCAAGCAAAACTGTAGAAAAATGCATATACATCTACAAAGAAAAAAATCACACTTATTGGATATGTGGACGCTGCCATATTTAGAAGGATAGCGATTTGTAGAACAAACCCTCCCCTAAGAATAAGCCAAAATTCACACCTCTACTCTAAACAGTACAGGAGTTATGATCTTTTCTGTGCTGTGATGCAGAATCCTTGGTATAAAATTACAGCTGTAGTACCATTTGTAGCGGTATTTTTGCCTGATTACAACTACACAAAAATGGATTTTTAAATAATTATAGTTTATGGCTTATTAATTAATAATTAACCCCGAATATGGTATTTTTCTACAATTTTAAAGTAATTGAATTAAAAACCACATCAATCAAGAGTCCTTCAAGTTTCATTAATATTGTCCAATAAATAAAGAGTAAATACGCAGTTAATCTACAAGATATAGGCGAAATAACTTTGCTCAAAAGGTTCATTATATTTTTCCGAGCGTGGGACCATAAAAACCCAACGTTTCTTAGTACTTCGAGGAAAGGAACCAAGTTTTAAAGAAATAAGTCTTTTCTTACCGTTTATGCTTGGAATTTTTAACCGGAGAGCCAATAAAGATACAGGATAATTGTTAAAACCAATGAGAAAATAAGAATACGTCGTTGCATGTACAGAAATGCGGAGGCGAGTAGTAACTTGATATGTGCAAACGTAAGTGTGAATTTCACAACAATTTGTCATGATTTTTCGTATACTTGTATACCCTTGTGGGGTGTAGGCACAATATCCACTATGGGGATCAGTGCAGAGTCCCCTCCGTAGCCAACCAATCCAAAGCTATCACGTAGCGATCAGCTTTGAGGGATTTGGCTATCGCTTTAGCTTAATATGTTCTGGTTATATCTACAATGAACTGTGAAAATAAGTGATGAAGGTGTTTCGGTATTAACATGACATAGATGCAAAATAAGCTTTGTAAGAATAGTTTGTAGAAGAGTGAGTAGAGAAAGTCATGTGAATGCAACACATAATATGTTATAGCAAAGGCTCCATATGCCTGCGTGTCTGTGAACAACATAAATTCAAAGCGAAAGGTCGTTAAATAATAAACTTTATATTTAATTTCAGCATCTTTTTAAGATGCGACAAGGATTTTCAAGAAAATCTCCCCCATTCTGAACAACCCTTTACATGGAAAGATTTTCAAAATCTTTTCTTAAAAATGGCTAACGATTTTGATTAAAATATTTTAATGGCAAATGAAATATATATTTTGAACTTACTGAGAAGAGCCTCTCAAGTATTCTTCATTTTGAATAACTTTTGTATAATTGGTATACTCTAAAAGATTGGACACTTTTGTTACACAGGAAATGTAGACGCCGTTAAAGAACGCAGTTTGTTATACATATATTTTATTAGATTAAGTATTTCCAAGATATTTTTTGTTATTGGTTTAAATACCTTTTGTAACTGAGCAGTCGCTATTCGTTTTGTTTTTGTCGTGGTCATACAAACAGCATGGAATTCCAAAGCATCACATAGTGACATGCTTTTTGAAAATGTGACTATCGCTTTATCTACGTATACTACAACGAAATGTGTAAATTTGAATGTTTCTTTTGGTATTTAATTTAAGTCCTTTAACCGCGTTGGCCATTACGGACGGTGAATGAACGAAATGGTTAAAATGATGCTCAAATGGACCCGAGGTCTCTAGAAATTATAATCTAACATCCATCTTCTCGGGATAAGAGGAAACTCTGGAAAAAACTTTATCCAGGTATTTCACTTTAACCGAGATTCCAACTCGGGACCTCTTGAATGTGAGGCAGACCCCAGAGATGGGCTAAATGCGATTTGCAAGTTTATCTGGATTATAAGAAGTAGGCAGAAAATGAGATTTAGAAAAAAGAATTTGTAGAATGGTAAGAAGAGAAAGTTATGTGAATGCAGCACGTTAATTTGTTCTCGTGGTAAAGCAAACAGCGTGGAGTTTCAAAGACACCACATAAAAGTCTGGCTATCATTTGAGCTATTGCCTTCTTCTTATACTTACAACAAAGTTTGTAATGGCAGTTCATCTCAATTAACAAGAAGACACTTTCACTCAAGCCGTGTGTAGGACAAGGTTGGAAAGATAGAATCAGATTGAAAAATTCAATGTCATAGCCGAGATTTGAACTACGGATCTTCCAGTTTACGTCCAGGTGGCGCCGCGGTAAGGCGTGCCACTCGCATTCGGGAGTTCCCTAGTTCGCTTCCCGGTGACCGCCCAATCTGACCCACTGGTTTTTTTCGAGAGTTTTCCCGGGTCGTCATGCGAATGCTGATATGATTTCCCTCATCCCCGAATATCGTTCCATTCCTCATTTCATTCATCCTTAGCCCCGTTAGGCCTTTTTCAGGGTTGGAAGTGTCGGCGATGGTATTCCGGTGCGGTATGGCAGAGAAAAAGAATGCTCTTGTGGAACCTTAACCGTCTCTCGAACTTCGGTTGGTTGCCAGGGTATACGGACCGCTTCTTGGGGGGGGGGGCGTTGGACTCTCTATGTGGGGTGGGGTCCCCGGTTTGCCTGCCTGACTGTCACGACGTCTCATTCTGGAAACCTTAGGAACCTTGACATTGCTGTGCCGTCACTCCTGGTTCCGGCCGCCCGGTATCTCGGTGTCTCTCACCTCGTCCCTCCCTCCCGGGAGCGCCCCCTCGAGGGGCACAAGCACAATATCGTCATTCACTGGATCGGGGTCGAGTCCCCTCCGTTACACATCTCATTCCTTTCCAGACCAGGGAAGAGAAGCATTTTAAGAATTCTGAACGTGAATCGTAATACAAAGTCTTTTCTTTGGTGGGGCGCATCTTCAGATTTGTAACTTGAAAGCAATTTAGTTTTCAGAATAGAGTACTTTCAAAAGAACCAATTGCAATAAAAGCAGATCAACCTGTCTGCATTAACACTTTCGGTCACCATTTTGAAAATTTAGTTTATATGTTATTCTAACCGAATAAAACAGTTATATAGAAACTGCATATTTTGCGCTAAGCGTTGATTCCTCGTATCTACATTTTATTCTTTTGGATACAATACCTACATAAGTGTTTTTACTCTACGTCCACTATACGACTGGCACGGTTTTTCTTCCTGTCTCTTGTGAGTGTGTGTAAGGGGAATTATGCTTCAAATAAAACAATCTTTATTCGTTTTTCAGTAACAAACGCAAAATATATCTCATTTTGTAGAAGATTTAATGTTGCACCTAGTTGTGCCCAAACTGCTTCAAAGGCTTGACATTAATATCACCCTTGCTTTAATATTTTTAAAAAAATACTTGAATATTATCACAACTGAATGTGCCAACTGTATGGAACTACACACTTAGCGCTAAACGTTGTGATCAATATCTATGGCAATTAAAAAGCAAAACATACTTATATTCAAGGTAATAAGTACCCTCTGCTTTGAGTACGCGTAGAACGTTCTATTGATGATAATTATGAAACTATTATTATCATTATTAATTATTACTAGCAACAAACGTTAAAAACAGGGTACACATTATGCGAACCTTGTTTCTCAAGAAAGTTACTGAATCTTCAACTTGTGTAGCACCCGCATAAAGAGAACAATGTTTGATTTTTAAACAACATATTATGCAAAGAAAATGTTAATTTATTTCGCTTGAATAGATATGGTAAAGAGAAAAGTATTTGGTTTCGTCTTCTTTAACTTAGATTCAGGTCGCCGAATTATACGCGCATACACAGAAGTAAATGCGACCTTTGAGACGATACCGGCACTTGCTGGCTATAGACAGGCATGACTAGTCGATAAGAGATTTCTTCCTCCTCTTCTTCTACATCCCTTGGTCCAGCGGAAAACATTTGAAGCCCACTGTACCATTTGGGAAAACTGCAAATATTTTAGTTTGAAAGTTAATTTATGGTAGCCCCTTCATCTACCTTATGTTGCGCAGCGCTCGTAACGCTGCCGGGGGTCATCCTACATTACCGACAATTGGGAATAGAAATTCTTAAGCAATTGGCTTCAAGTTATCTAAATTTAAACCATTATGCCAATACAAAGGATATAAACAACAGCGGCCACGATTCATTGACAGGCAGGAAAACACAATATGGTGAACGTGTATACAAAACCCAACTGACTGTACGAGGGAAGGGAGCGGTTTGCAAAAGCGATGTCACTGCCTAGATTCCAGTAACAGTTTAACTTCATTTCCTTTCATTCTGACTTTAATGTCTAAAGGGGCCAATGGGCTAAATCCAAGAAGTAGAAGATAATTGATTTCAGAAAGAAGGATGTTCTGCTTTCCCAATCCTGAGATTGACACAACGGACAAATACAAGGGCAAATAACACAATAAATATTAATTATACCGCATAGGAAACATACACAAAAAAGTAATGACAGTACAATAAAAGTAATACGATGTGATACATTCACATGTCTTTCTCTACCTTCTATCTTTATTAGTGGGACACAAATAATCTTATAAAGCTTATGTTTCTATCTACTACATTTTAATCCAAATAAACCTTTGCAGAAATACTTACATTACACATTTCCTTATAGATAAAAAAGATAACAGCGATAGTCAAATGCTATACGCTGACCTTACACGATGGCCATATTGTTCCATGCAGTCGCAAGAAACAAGTGAATGTTGAAAGGACTTTAAAGAATGACTAAGTATTGAACAATTCGAACCTTTAATAACGGATATCTTAGAAATGGATTGTACCACAAAGCAAATTTGAAGTACATTTTGTTTTCTAAGGAGATGTACATTTTTTTTATTTTTGTTTTTTTGTAGTACGTTTTTGTCTATCGTTTGTCGTTTAGCAGAAGTACAAGATTATGCGCAATTTCTTCCAACTGAAGTGGGATTAGCAGGCTACTCCTAGAAAATACAAGATATAAATTTTATTTGTCACGTAAATATCTTTAATATATTTTATTTTAATCAAAATCGTTGGAGGAGTTTTTTTAGAAAATCAAAAATTTCGTAAAGTGTTCCATGTAAAGGGTAGTTTAAGGTGGGGGGTTTTCTTGAAAATCTTTGTGTCGCATCCTTGGAAGGCACTGAACGTAAATACCAAGTCAGTATTTTCGCTTTTGAGCTATGCTGTTCACAAACAGATACACACATGATCGCGCACGGGCCTTTTTCTATAAGTGCTTTTTTATATTCAAAAAACCTCAAAACATGTATTTCGGTGAAATCTCTGTATCCAATTTTTGGCTGGAATACAGTACTTCTCCTACTTATTAGAGAAGGTTGAAAAGGAAGCAACTCAAACAAAACTAAGACTAAGAAATAAAAAGAAAATTATATTGGTATTGTACAAGGAGCTTTTATGTATTAACAGATGTCGCAGTTCTCTATATCTTGTGTTATCTTATTTGCTGGGCGCCAATTGTTTAATTATTTTTAAATTTAGCTTCTTTGTTCTCCGGCTAGCTAATATAATTCAGTTGAGCAAGTCTATCTAAGCAGGGTGTGTAAAGGGAAAGGAGTTATTACTAAAAGATAACACTGATAAAAAAATTCTTTTATTGCCGTCACACTTAATTAATAATTTACATATTTAATCTGACTGAAACTGTGATATTTTCGAATGTAACTACAGTCGTTTTAGTTGCCGCGCACCAATTACTTCGCGTACTTTACATTTTTGTAACTAACTCCGCAACGTGAACATCGTGAGAGATTCTTCAGAACTGTGAGACACTTGCTTATGGCTCGAGAATATATACTCCTTCACCTCGAATTGCCTAAACATTATAATATAGCCCCTATCGGTTACCAAATTGCGCCCACTTTAGCGTCTGTTTTGGTCGGCCACTCACTACTACTAACATATATGCTCTAGGGAAGATATCCTCTCCATTTCTAAAAAAAAAAGGCACGCTACCCTGACGTCATTTGTTTATCTCTTCTTATTGATAAACAACTCACCCCTTCGGTTTATTGTTACCCACTTCTATTGTCAGTTTTAGTTAGGCGTGTAAACTTATTTCCTAACAATACTAAACTTTGGCTAACAAATATCTAAAATCCTATTGCCTCACAGATCATGGGACTTGCTCAGTTGAAGCTGTCCTGTTATTTCCTAATTTGAGCTTATGAGTTTTCTGTGTTTCACATGGATGAATAACCAGTCCGTCACATAACCCCCAGTCTGGTGAAACAGAGTGAGAGCAATAGCCAAGCCCTATTACACGAGGCACAGCATGGATTTAGAAAAGGAAGATCTTGCCCGTACTGTATTTTCACAATAACACTACTGCTTGAATAGAGAAGGGCATTTCATTTATCTATTTGTTTAGGCTTTACCCATTACGTAAAAGCCTTTGATAGAGTAAAAGGAAATGTATTATGGAATATTTTGAATGGGAAAGGCTTTCCAAATCATTTAATAAGAGCTATACAAAGTTAGTATGTTGATACAAAAATTAGAATAAAAATGGAAACAAATATAAACGGAGTAACTAGAAATCAAGGCTTAATACAGGTGCGTTCGCCCACTCTTTTTAATGCATTCGTGGACAGTGCATTAAAGAATGACAGAAAATGTCAATTCAAAATTTTAAAACAGGACCGCTGGATTACCCACGCAAATGAAAATATTCTACAAAGAAGTGTATTTGGTTTAAATCAAGTAACTACAACATACACCTACAAATACCAGAAAGCAAAACTAAAGTAAACAAACAATGCGGATTAATATAATGACAAATGATAAAACAGTGGAACCAGTAATGTATTTAAATAACTTTGGGATATCAGTTGGTCTTAATGCAGTAAATGAAATTAGTAAAAAATTGGTTTTTACAACAGATATGAGGAACAATTAAAAAGTCATTAACAAGAAAAGTAAGAAGAGAAACTGTTGAAAGTATTATCAATGCTGTTATTATGGATCAGAATGCTGGATAATAAATAAAGCCCTAGAAAGAAGAATAGAGGTAACTGAAATGAGATTATTAAGACATGTAGCAGCATATACTTTACTACATAAAAAATCTGATGTGTTACACTCATATGACTTCCTCTACCCTTGTACAAACTATTTTCACAAACGCTTACTCTCCATCTACTTCATGTTAATCGAGATAAACATTTGCAGAAAATCTTATTGCTGACTTTCTTGTAGATGTAAGGGGAATATGTAGGCTTTAAGCAATAATCAAATCTTTTAAGAGCTGGTTGCTATGCAGAACATTCCATTCTCTTTGCATTTTCCGGACATAAAAAAAAAGGATAACGAATTCCCATTTGAGGCAAAGTATAAGTATTGAAAAATTCAAACAAATAACACGGAATGTCTAGAAAATGATTTACTTGACAAAAAAATGTATATGACATATATTTTATGTTTTAACGAGATCTACATTTTTTGTGTAGTAAAATTTTGTCTCTCCCTTATGGTTTACCAGTTATGCGAAAGTCATTCGGAATGAAGAGGGCTTTTGGGGAAATTCCCAGAAACTTCAAGATATGCATTTCGTTTGCATGAAAATATCTTAAACATATGATGTTTTAATCAAAGCGTTAAAGCCATTTTTGAGGAAAACAACATTTTTGAAAGATGTGCAATGTAAAACGTTGTCTACTGTAGGGAGATTGTCTTGAAAATCTTCGTCCCGCTTCCTTGGAAGATACTAAGCTCAAATACCAAGTTTGGTATTTATTCAACTTTTCGTTTTTGAGTTGTGGTGTTCACAGAGAGACACACAGATAAACACACACATGGACGTGTTTCCAAAGATTCTTTATTTGGATTCAGCACACCTCAAAATATGTATTTCCGGTGAAATCTCGGTATCGAATTTTTGGGTGCAATACAATACTTCCACTAGTATACGGAGCAGAGAAGTTAAAAAAATTCAAAAAATTCGAAATTAATTAAAATTGTCAAGTGTAGTTAACAAGGATGACGGATATCGAACAATTGGTATAAACATGTATTAAGAATGGAAAACGAACGTATACGTATGAGTATTTTAAAATATAAACTGAAAGGTAAACGATTTCGTGGCCGAAATGAGAGATGAATCGAACAGCTATTAACTTAAATGGAGCCGGAACAGACTAATAGTAATCCAATCAAGGTGTATTATTGATAATGGTGATAATGACAATATTACTTTGTTCAGATTTTCAACTGTCACTTCTCTCAGTTCTCACCATCACTGTTTGGATCTGGTTCAATTTTCATGAGACTTCACTTAGTTCACAATGTCACTTCGCTAATGTGAGTTAGTTCAATTTACCCGCCACGAAGAATGTGAAGTGACGTAGAATGTGAAGCTACGTTATTTCACCTTCTTCGTGACGTAGCCTCTTCTTCCGGATGGTTTACTCGCTGGGGAGTATAGCACAAGGATTCTACCATTTCTCGCTCGGCAGTAGCATTCGTTGCATGTCACAGCAGTCGTCACCAACACGCTCGGAGAACCGCACTGGATGTCACAGCAGAAACGCGCATACCAACTCATTTACTCACTCACTGACCAACTCAAGTGACTTCTTTCGCGAGAACACTCGCTTATATAGCCAAATTATTACTCTAGAACTATTTGGACCGCATTCTGGAGCGGGGGGGGGGAAGGATACTTCTAGAAGATTCTGGTTATCTGCCGATAGCGCTTCTGATGTTTACGCCGGGCGATAGCGCGACTTATCTTTGTTTATCTCCGACTAGCTGGCGCCGACCTCCCGATAACCTTGGGTCATAGCTGTTGTGTTAGAATATCTTCTGTAACCTGATTGCCTAAGCCGAAGCTGGGAATATCGGACTTGCTGCAGTAATACGGCAGAAGCTGTAGACAAAATGTGTGTCTTTTGAAATTTGAATACTGCGTGAATATTAAAGTAATATTAAATTAAATCTGCTGATGATAAACATTTTTGGACATCAAACCATGAGATAGGCCTTGAAATCAAGCTACTTAAAGCAATTCAAACTCCATCACAACTGGAAATATGGCAGAAAATATTAATTAATCATATTATTAACAACAGTTTTAAATTTGAAATTCCACCATCTGATGCCATAATGTCATTTATCCAACCAGCTAATAGGAGACGGGAGAAAAGACACAGGAGTGCTCATCCACACCTCAGAGCACAGGTTGTTCCAGTTCAGAAGGAAATAAAAGAAATAGATTCAAGTAGTAAACAGTTAAAACAGAGGGCAGTAGTTTTGTCTTCGATTTCATATACGGAGGGCAGGGGAGCGGTACCTTGCAGTCAACATACAGCAGGGTGGAATGGCCAACAACAACTGATAGTCTGTTATATGAGTAAAGAAGACGATGTCGACATACAGCATTTCTACAGTGAACTTGGCAGTACTTTCAATACTACTGCTTGTTATTACAAATCCTTATAGTTATAAAAAACCCATAAGACATTTAGTTGTTCGACAGAAAAAATTGTTTACGGACAAGCTAAAGCAAGCAAAGACCACAACATGGCTTGTGTGGCTCTTCCTTTATCAAATTCAGAACCACATCTCTATACCTCGTCCTTTTTTCTCTCTATATTTTCTTTCTTCCTGATGATCGAACGTTCCTCGGCACTGCCCCAGTAAGGATATTGTACCTCTGTCCCCACAAGATGGCTCTCCCGGGAGGGAAGAGGAGGTGAGAGGAGAAACTGTGTGGCTGGACCAAGAATGACGGCAGCAATGATAGGGTCCCTCCAATTTACAGATTGAGACGCCCTGGCAGTAGGAGAAGCAGACCGGTAACCTCCGTCCCACATCCCGTTGCAAAGAGGTGGTCCATTTGCCCCTGTAAGCAGCCGAAAGCCAAGGGACGGAGAAAGTTCCACAGAGGGAAACCTTTTTCCCTGTCAAGCCGCACCGAAACACCATCGCCGAAACTTCCAACCTATAACGGGCCTAAGGGGGTGAAGGATGAATGCAATAACGAATGGAACGAAATGAAGGGACAGAAAATTCGGGGGATGAAAGAAAGTACTCCAGCATTCGCCTGGCCAACCAAGAAAACCCCCGAAGTAACCCATAGCTGAGAGTGGGTGGGAATCGAAACCGGGACATCCCAAATGTGAGTAGCATGTGTTACCATGGCGCAATCTCGCTCTGTCTATCTCGTCATACTGGCAGTTCCAGAGAACAAAAAGTCTCCGAAATAATACAGATACTACGAGCCTATATGTTATTGTAATCCAGCAGTACAAAGCCCAATTGAATGGCATACAGTGTCTTCAGCTGAAGGTTCAACCGTTTGGAGCAAACAGCGCAAGCCAAAAGTCACTTGTCTGTAATCGGTTCCTCCGGTCTCCAGTGTCCCAGCCTAATACGGTTATGTGTGCCACATAGACAATAAATTATTACGTTGTGAAACAAAGCTTGGAATTTTTAACGCCAAATAATTACCTGTCTTTAGAATCTGTATTTTGCACTATGAAAACAACACCTTGCAGGTTAATGAAATTTCTAGACTTGTTTCCCAGTGATTCTGCGTTTCGTAGACGTGTTGTATGTAGTCCTTGAATAGATTTAGGACAACCATATTTTCTCATTAAGACACCAAGGATAACCTCGATGTTATCCCTAACGAGGATAACCACACTGACAAATTTCACAAAAAGAATAAACTGAAGTGTGTTAATGCATTTTGAAAGGTATAAGAGGCCTGCGATGGCACAAGGTTATTATTCCGACGAAAGTTATGTACATAAATTGCATCAAATTGATTTAAAGCGGATGTACATATCCGAGTCTGCTGCCAAATAGAATGCTTTCTGTCAGGAATGTAATGTCCGCTTGAATACATTTTTCATTTCAGTTCTGGGCTAACATATACATTTTTAAACAACGAGCCTGTTCCTTTTCCAGCAATCCTTTTCCTTAGCACTGTACCTCTATATTTGTTTCGACAGTCTTGTATCTGACATTCTTTCTACGTGTTCCTTCCACTGTCGTTTAAGGTTTTTTCCCCAGTTTGTGTTTCGTATTAAACATAAAAAAATCTTCTCGAATGCTTTCACTTTAATGTAATCTAATTTTATGTATAGGGTCCTTCAACAAGAGTGTCCTATCCTTGAACTTAAATAAAACACGTTCTATTAACGATAGAGGTTTATTTCTTTTTTTATTTTGGAACATAATTAATGTCATTACGTGTGGAAGAGAACATCAGTTAAGTGACCGCGGCGACTTCGTTGGGTTGCGCGTATACAGTTGACCCAATTTTCAATGACAGAAGAACGTAAGTTAGGTCCAACTTCACGAATAGCACCGTGATATTATTCACAAGATCATTTACTGTTTTTGGCTTGTTGACATAAACTCGAGATTTAACACAACCCCAAAAGAAGTAATCCAACGGCGTGAAATCACATGACCTCGCAGGCCAGTTAACATCACCACCACCACGGGAAATGATGAATTCTCTGAACTTCTCCTTCAAAAAATCGATTGTTCCGAGAGCAGTATGACATGTGGCACCATCTTGCTGGAACCAGATGTTTCTGTGATCCATACCATCCAATTAAGGCCAAAAATAGTCCCTTATAAGAGCCCGGTATCTTTCTCGATTGACAGAACTTCTGCATCTTCATCTTGGAAAAATATGGACCAATGATTCCACCATACCAAAATTCACACCACACAGTAACCTTTTGGGGATGAAATGGTCTTTCTTGAATCAGCATTGGATTTTGATTGCTCCAAAAGCGGCAATTTTGTTTGTTAACACAACTATCCATCCAAAAGTGGGCTTCTCGCTGAAAATGATTTTTCGGCAAAAATCCGGTCAGCTTGCAATTGCTCCATAGACCAGTCAGCGAATACACGACGCAACCTATAGCCGTTGTGCTCTAGTTCTTGAGTTAACACCATTTTGTAAGAGTAAAACTTCAGGTCCAAACGCAGAATTCACCAAGTTGTGGTCGGCGAAAGCCCCAATTCTTGCGCTCGACGAGCACTTGATTTGTTTCCGTTCTCGCGTACACTCTCACGAACGACGCCTATGTTTTCATTGGAGCGCTTACGTCGATTACATACACGCGTTCTTTGATCGCTGACAGAACCACTTCTTTTAAATCTATCGATCAAACGCCGAATCTTTCTCTCGCAAGGACGATTATGCACACCGTAAACTTCACGCAATACACGGAAGGTTTGGCGAACAGATGATCCATTTTGATAATAAATTTTCACAATTTCTACGTGTGCTGATCCTGTAACGTTCCATGGCTATTTTTTAATAACAACTGTAACCACATAAAAATAACTGCTGTAACTCAATAACAACGGCAGCTATCACAAGATAAAGACAGGACACTCTTGTTGAATGACCCTTTATAGTATTTTAAACCCTTTTAAAAGTTTCATTTCTGAGGTTTTGTTTTAGGTGGTTGTTTCTTAGTTAATGTTAAATGTTCACGTAACACAGTACAGATAATCTAAATTAATATTACCAAAAGAGAAAATTTGTTTATTTGTTTGTTTGTATGTATGTGTATAAAGGATGATCTAAAAAACACTCCATCTATTTTGATAATTCTTTCACCATTAAAAATCAATATTCTTCCTGACGGACATGGATATAGAACACCTCCTACTTTCAAATCATAAATTATTAATACACTATAAAAGCGTTTACTAAACCGTCGTTTAGTAAATGCCTGGAGTAGAAAATAGTTGCCGTAATCTACAGAGAATATGTCTGCAAACAAAAGTTGATTAGTTGCTGTACTCTGCAGAGAATGCGTGTAAAAGCAAAAGTCGGGTACATTTTGTTTCAAGCAATATACAAGGTGGCTATGATGTAACGCTTAGGCAAACAAAAGACAGGGTAGGAATAGTTTATTATATTTATTTCTGTAAATGCTATTTATCAAATATTGCTGCAGATATCTGTGAAATTAAATAGTGTCAAAAGTGTAAATAAGTTTTATTATAATTCTGTTGGTGCACACACTGATGTTTATCATGCTACGAGTAAAACCTTACAAAATACCTCATGTAAGAAAGCTTACTTATTTCTTTTACACGTATGGGGTATTCAAGTTCGTTAGCGGGAATACTAATAACGAGGGCTATCCAGAAAGTCTATTACGTTTTGGTATTAACACAGTATAGGAAGCGAATGCTGATGCATTCATTTAAATACTAGTTTTCAACATAGTCGCCATGCACATTTAGGCATTTATCATAGCGGTTGAACAAGCTTTGAAATACCATTGTCATAAAATTCTACCGCTTGAGAGTTTAAACAGTTAGTCACGCCCAGCCGCAGTGAAACTATTTCATGCAAAAAAACTTTGTGAAATTTGTGGGAAACTAAACGAGAGCTCCGTTACTGTGAAATAGGCGATTTTCTTGAATCCTCTGATCGACTTTTGGAACCAATTCATCAGTCACAGTGGTTGGTCGTCCATTGCTCTCTTCATCGTGAACTTTGGTTAGGCCATTTTTAAACCTAATGCACCATTTGGACACTCCACCTTCAATGATTACGTTGTTTCCGTACACTTCACACAGTTGCCACTTTTTTGTTTTTTTGCCAACAAAATCTTTACAACTCGTGGGATTTTCAATTGCGGCACACATTTCAAACTTATATTGTGAAGTAACAGGACACGACACGAACCTCACGCTGGCACAGCTAGATGACGAACAAATACAAAAACCGACAAATCCTCAGACACCAAGATGGCCGCGCTAGCCTCACCCACTGCTGATGCAGGCGAAAACGTAATCCACTTTCTGGATAACCCTGGCAATTGTATAAGGAGAGAAAATTGCTAAAATTACAAATCAGTGAGCCAATATTTTATAATTAAAAACTAACAAGATTATTTTTTCGGTGGTCTTAGACTATGTGTCTTTTCTAAAGAGGTTAACTTGGTGACCTAGGAGTGTAGAATATTCATATGTAGGCTGTATATCATTAAATGACAATTCGACAAAAGAGACGGTACAAAGTTATAAAACTTCACCTATTGTAATTATTTAAAAAATTACTCACCACTCCGACCAATGGTTGTTCCACCGCTAAAGCGATAATTATAGGCTGTGCAAGATTTCCAGAATTATAATGCTATCGAGGAGGTGAGGAAGTCAGATGTTCTGTTGATGTTTCGCATATTATTGTGTGAATATCCTGGGATTTTTCATCTATCATTAGGAATAGCCAGGACTGTATGAAATTACATTACAAAGGGGTAAAGTGGAGGATTAATCTCAAAATCCTCTAGATGTACAAAAATACTAACCGTGCAATGTCAGGTTTAACAACTAGTAAATCATATAACTTTATTTTTGGAAAAACAGACACACGACCGTATTATAATTCCACAGTGTCACCATTTTTGTTGGATATATTTTTCCCACCGTGATTGGAACTTGAAGATACCCTTAGGATTGAGCTGCATTCTTGCAATACGAAAATGTTATTCACTGCTTTCTTAATGTCTTCAGCCTTTCGTAGCTTTTGGATTTGAATGCCTTTAGCACCCAAAAATAGGGTACTAAAACGGAGCTGGGGCTGGAACGAGGAAGAAATCCCAGCATTTTAAGAATTACTTCTATGGTGTGACCAGCGGTTTCTCACATTGTCCTGCTGTAGGAATGATCTTCACAAAATGTTTATCATACAATGCATGACGGAGTGTCCTGAGGTACTGAGCAGCATTGATGGTTGTCCTAGGCTTGATAAATTCCACCAGAATCGCTCCTTCTACATTATTATAACACTATTACAGTTGCTTTTCCTCACATTTTGATTTATCAAAATGGAGGAACCAATACCGGGAAACGCTCGGACCGTAATACTGGGGAAATACAAGGAAAGACCTCCCCCAAATATTACAAAATCAAATCAAAATCAGTCAGAATTAAGATCAAATAAATAGAGACATAATGCTCAAACGTTATAACCAACCAGCACATATAACGTATTTTTCTAGTCATTACAACATTAGCAACATGGTTTGGCGCAGTGATCCACTTGTATTAACATAATTTTACTGAAGTACAATTGTGATGAATACAGGAAAGGGGAATAAAATGACAGAATAGTTGTCCCATTGTCCAGCATTACCCCACTATTGTAAATAAAAGTCCCGGCTCTAACACGCGAGGGAAACTGGCAGTGCCCTTGACTACACCTACTGTGGGATACACTTTAAAGAATTAACAATAGTGATGGGAAAAGTTCATATTTCTCGACATTCGATATTCGGTACTCACTTTATAAAAGGATTGTTTACTGACTTATGTTCTTATTAGTACTTTTCAATGTATAAGCCCATGTAACCAATTTTGTATTGTGTGATAATTCCGAAATTGTTCCTGATTGAGATTGTCCAATTGCCAGTAATCTTTTTTATCGTGATAATGCCATAGGTTATATATCCCCTATTGTTATATTGTATCTATATTATGGAACTTTGTCGTATAGTATGTCTGTAAGCTACACTCGTGCCACGAGTTTGACACTTACGTAAACATAAACTATCAGATGGTAGGAAAGAACAAATGTGTCTTTGAGATCTATTATCTCACGTCTTAAGTACTGATTTGTTTCGGCGGATTCACACATTTTGGTCACCGCAATAGGTAAATGTATTGGTATTCTGCAAACGCGATTTTGCAGAAAAGCGATTTAATGCTTCAGCTAAATGAGTTTCATCCAAAACTCATTAAAGCTGCATGTTACATGTGTACTTCTACTCCTTCCCTCATTGTTTTACATGTTTTTATTTAGACAAAAAATCTATGGAATGTGCATTGATTCAACCACCGGAAACGCAGCCAAGTTCTCTCAAGAAGTATAATTCAGCAACCCTTTGGGGACACGTGATCTCGATTCCTTTCATTGCTTATCTATAATCCCGCTGGCCTTAGAGGGAACTTGATGTAAACAAAAGCACGTGGCAAGCTGTGTGCATCGGCCGCGGATTATACAATGTAGTTACATGTCGGAATACGGAAATTAATTTTGTTTGATATGCTTAAGAGTTTATTTTGTTAAAAATCATTGTTATAATATTAAATGTTAGTTCACACTGCATTTAAAAACACATATATGTAATTAATAAAAACTTAATGAACGGAGATATGCGTATACACCTGTTTCTATTCATAAAATGCATTTGAACAATCTTGTTGCTTTTAACGGTGTTTCCATAAATTGTTTATTACAGTGTGGTTAACGGTGTTTAAGGTTAATAATTATTATGAGTAAAATGTAAAGATAAAGCCACGTATCATGAAGGGGCCGCCGGAATCGGGAAGGGACTACAAGTAGAACAGTCGGTCCTTTATGCTTCCAACGTGACCCCTGGGAGGGAACGATGAGGAGAGAGAACCGAAGGATGACCAGATCCGGATGCCGAAGGGCGAAGCATGAACGGGATCCCAAACGCTTCCAGATAGAATGCATCCGACGCCGCACGTCCCTGCCGACAGGTCAACAACCTCGAGGGTCCCCCGGAGATGACTTAATTCAGCGGTACCGCAGCGACGTCAGGGAAGGAACCTTTAAAGAGCGCAACCCGTCGAACACCGTTGCCTGACTGAAACAAATGACAAGGAAGATGATGGGGACAGGAAATGAGAGGAAGGAGGCTCATGGTAGATGAACCACCCCAGCATTCGCCTGGCGACTCGAAGCAACCACGAAAAACCCATAGATCAGAATGCGCGGTTACTAGGGATCGATTCCGGGACCTCCCGAATGCTGGCCACAGACGTAACTGCCTGGGCCATCCCGCTCAGTAATTATGAGTAATAAAGGAATGTTAATGTGAAACATCCCAAGGGTACAATTTTGAAAAGTGGTGAAAAGCTACTGAATTGAATGTGTCCATAACGTTTTGTGAGAAGTGTACGGATTCAGCCATTAAAGACATTAATCTAACGTGCGAGCTTACTGGTGTTTCCACAAAAAGTGTCAACCCCATTCGCGTGGTAAAGCACAAAACTACATAACTGTTATCAACTTCTAAGAAAAGGAAAAGCGAAAAAACTGTGCTGGGCACGAAACGTAAGATCTTTGTAAGAAACCCTGTGCGTGTAAAGTGCACGAGTTTTGTTTGTAAAATGAACCGCCAACTACTGGGAAAGTGCTAACAATTGTTAACGGTGATACAACTTACCTGACTTTAAAAGAACAAGTTTTAGTATCCTACTGAAGGAAATTGGGATCGAGGACGCGAAAAGGAACAGGAAGAGCTTGATTACTGTCCGCGAGGACGTACTGCTTTGGAGAAGGGACTCTCTTAGGGAAACACGCAATGTAAGACAACATGGGCGTAAAGTGTAGGTGCTACCTCGATGAAATGTGGGCCAACGAAGGTCACACTACCTGGAAGATAAAGCTGTAGAATCGAAAAAGTAAGCGTTTCTCTCAAGCCTCAGTACCGGAGTGAAGGATCCACCGGAAAAGAGCAAAACAATTTTGTTGCATTGGGAAGTGATGATGGATTTCTGGAGGGGGTTAGTCTATTGTTCGAGTCCAAAAATACCGTTGACTATTACTTGAAGATGACAAGGGAAGTGTTTAGGAATGGTTTCAAACAATTTTAACTAAGCTTCTGTCGAATACTGTATTAATTATGGACAAAGCGCCATATCGTAGTGTAAAATCTGATCGTATCCTTTACTAAATCATGGTTTAAAAGTGACATCATTAAGTGGATGGATGCTTAAAGTTTTCCATATGAAAAGGAAACATGGTTAAAATAGAACTCATTCATGAAATTAAGAAAACAAACATTAACAAACAATATCAGAAGTACGTGCTTGATGAAAGGCAGAAAGGTGGGAAGATTCCTACCCTATAATTGTTTTCTAAATCCCATCGAGCTTGTATAGAGCTAGGGGAAGGGATATATTGCACGTAATAAATAAGTATTTCAAACTCAAAGATGTCAAGGTCTTAGTAGAAAGGGCAACAACTGAAATAACAACTGATTAGCGACAGTGTATTTGACATATAATAAGGGAGGAGGAGAAATTCTGGGAATAAGGCGGTATGTGCGATGCGATTGTTGACCGTTTCGTAATCAACCCTGCCGACATCAGTAGCAGCGAGGATGGCAATCAGCCAGAGGAGGAGGAAATGAACGGGATTGGACCACTTTCATATTCTGATTAATATGTACATTTCATATTATCATTTTGATTCTATCATCCCATACTGTTTATATTACTACTTCAATATTTTAAACAGTTTATAATTCACACTCGCTCTGCGGGAAACGTTTTAATTAAAGGACGTTGTTCTTCAATATTCCAATACACCAACACCAAATTATTTCAAAGTATATTTTGGTCATAGGCTACAGCACAACCAAAGTAAAATAATCCTCTGTTGTCAAACGAAGTAGCAGTGCTGATGAAAACAGGATAACGCGATCGTTCAGAAATGAACACCGCTGTTGTGCATTTAGGTGATTCAGGTCAGAAGTACGTGTCTTCAGATAATGCAGATGCTCCGCCGAGGGCGTAGTAATACAATTTGCAAACCAGTATTTCACACGCTGTTTTTGCTTATATGAAGTTGCCTTCTAAGGCCGGCGGGATTATGGCATAAACTTAAAAGCAACAACTTTCAATAATTGAAACCTTACGCATTTAAAAGTATCGAAGACTTATCTCATTACTTCGATATCACCGAGTATCGAGAGTATCGCAGTATCGAAGGTACAGCTCATGTAAAACGTCGTGACACTCCATATGCGCAAGAGAGGAGAAATTGTGAGAGTGGTGGGGGAGCAAGGGACTTGAAGTACATCAGAACTCGGAGGCAGTCCCTGACCCCAACTCTCATATTGTGCAACTGGACTGGTCAGTGCTATTGCGCAGCTTTGCTTCAGGAATGGGGGACTGTCAAGACGTTCTACACTAGCTGTATCAAGGTTCCATCCTAAACTCTAATACATTAACCATCCAAAGCATTAAGTGCGCAATAGCAACAAAATAAACTATTAAAATATCAACGATACGCAAAAACATTGAAAATAAACAACTAACAATTATAACACACAACCAAAACTGAGACACGGCATGAGATTTAGCTTGTGCAATAGCAGTTCCGTCAAATTGCACTAATAGATGAGAAGTAGTATGACATGAAATACGTTTGCTGCCAGAAACACATTATAAACAAAGTTGAAATGCTGGTCTGCTTTCGGATAAACACAGCAGTGGCACCTGGAAAGCTCGCAATGAGAATAGAAATCCAGTAAAAAATTTACATAGAGTCGAGCTAGGCCTTGGGAGAACTTACCTTATTATTGACTGTTTACTTCAAGAGCCCAACCTACTCGTCACAGAGCAGCTCATACATGCCTCTATCAGATCTCCTGGCGCAGCACACAGCGATAAACGAAACTAAAAGTTGTCCATGGCGCAGCATAGCGACAACAATTGGCAGTAAGTGAATTTATTATGTAAATTTCATATAAATTAATATGCGATCAACACATCAGAAACGGAGTCCTTAATCTTTCCAACTGGTGACACTATTCTGGCATTCTTTTTTTGGTGGAGGATTATGGTAGACCCATTGCATACGCTCCCGTTTTGTTCAGATGTATAATAAGAGAAAAAAGGAGAGATACCTAAAAACTAAAAATTTCTGTTTCCAGTGCAAAGCAAGTGTTACCGTTTACAGTAAAAGATGAGAAGAAATAAAAAAGGATAAAAATGAAGACAATACAACAATAACAGATCCGAAATTGGGAAAAATCTTAGATGTATGCAAACTACTAAAGTTCGTTTAGCTTTGGTGAGCACACTAAAAGGAACGCTAACCAAAAAGCACACCGAAATACCATTGACATTTTACAAAGTTGTGAGTTACATTTCAGTTATGTGTACCAAAAAATGAAATGGGCAAAAATGATATCTAAGAGATGTTTGGCTGGATAATGAAATATGGACAGAAAGGAATATATTTATGTGAATAAATGAAAGAATATCAACTTCATTATTATCCCCTTATAATAAGAATGTCGTTGTCTAAGATTCCATGCAAACTAATGAGGTATCGCCCTCAAAGAAAGAGGGAAAGAGTAGAGCGAACAAAGAAACAAAAGTAGCATTTCCATTCTGAGATTGGAACAGGTTAGGACGGCCTAATCTTTGTAGTTGATGATGACGATAATGATAATGATGCACACGACCATCGGGTCAGTACCCGTGATGCCAATATTCCGGACTGCGTAATGTTGATTATTTGCAGGCTAAACAATTTAGTAACCTTCCTAAGAGTTCCATAAACATATATCACGTCTCACGCTTAAAAGACAGTACAGGTTAAATGGGGCGAACTGTTGCCACATGTACTATACGTACACTTGCAAATTTGGCGTCCAACTGCGATCGATCTACCAATTTAATGTCATCTTGTGAATGACACATCACCAAATATCTGCACTGCCTTTTAAGGCTATTGTAAGACATTTAGTTTTCACCTGCACCTTTTGTCTCATCTTTGTAGTTTTAGTACTTACAAATACGATTTTACAGGCGTAAAAATATATATTACCAAAGAAATATGGAGATATACAATGATACAAGATATAATTTGGTAGAGTGCCATCACTGTTTATACTTTTCACAATTACATACAACGTGGGCGAAATGTTTTCAAGCAGTAAAGAATGAACGATGGGACACACTCCGCTTTGCGCTATTCCATTACATTGCGTTGAGTTAACCTAGCGTGCTTTGTTTCCCCATCATTTTTTGCATTATTTATGATGGGTCCTTAGAGATCCTTTCAGTCGTTCCTCTTTTATCCCGTACGCTATTGTTTCTGAACACTCAGGTAGCCTTAGCTGTTTCCTTTACTGCTTTACTTATACTCATTTTACTTGAACAATTATCTAACACATTCATGTTACACTTCTTAGTTTACCAACATTTCATCTCTACCTAGCTATTCCCTCCATAACCATAAATATTTACGTAAAATGTTAACTAAATAATCTAGATAACACTTCACACCAAAAAGTATCCACTTCCTTACAACTGATGTTAACCGTTCCTGACTTCAACGTCGCGCCTGGCTGTTAGCTAATAGATGGATGACTTTTGTTTGTAACAAAAAATACACAATATATGCAAGAAGTTACGATATTTGAAGTAGACGCCATCTCTCCCACACACAGTTGTAGACGCTGCAACCGCTTTTCAAAAGCACTACGATACTCAGACTACGTATTGTCAAATCTGAGCAAGGTCCTGCACTCGTTTAAAAGGTTTTCCAGTAATGCAAACTTTCACTTGAGGAAACAGTATGGTGCAAGGTAGAGGCTTCCAGTTTCTTCAAATTTGCCACTATTCTGTGAGGAGACACTTGTCATGCAAAAGAACAGCCTTGAAGTTCCTGTCTTTAGACGCCGCCGTCTCAGCTCTTCAAATAAAGGATTCAAAACATAAGAACCATAGTGTTCTCCATTCATTGTCATTCCTTCTGGCATGCAGTCAGTCACTAATGGTCCTTTATAGTTAAAGAACACGGTGAATGTTCGCTTCAGAGAGCAAAAATCTTGTCGAAGAACAACTGGTCTTGGATCATTCTCATTTACCCAGACACAATTCTGAGCTCTATTTGATGTGGTATAATAATAAACCAATTTTCATCACCAGTGCATACATCTGTCAAACATTTACGGGCATTTGGTGAAAACATGCTCAGCAGTTTCCTTGTACATCCCTTTCTCCTCTTCTTCTCTTCATTGGTTAGAGAATGTGGATCAGATTTTGCACAGATTTTTCGCAGCTTTAAGTGTTCATGGAGAGCTGCCAACACTGATACCGACTTTCATAGTTAGAATTTCAACAATAATATGTCGATTTTCCTCCACCAAGTTCCTCACTATTTGAATTGTTCTTTCCTTCACAGCTTTCCAAGGCCGGCCAGAATGAAGGTTGTCTTTCAAAGTCTCTCGCCCTTCTTCAAATGTTCCAATCCATCTTGCAATAGTATCAAACGAATACACTTGATCACCTAGCATGTAGCGTATGAAAATGTAGAATTTAATGTTCTCCTTAAAAATATTCATGATTTTTCCCAGCTATTGTCACAGTACTGAACACAACAGATGTATGACTATGAATATTAACGTTTAAACTCGCATCTATGCATATTTTGATAGGGTAAGGTCAATTGTTGCCAGCCATATTAATTATGTTTTTATAACCATTATTGTCGAACAATGGATAGGCTAGTTGCAAAACAAAAAGGTTTCTCGTTGGCTGACTTTTCTACTGCATAGCTATAGAATTTTA
Source organism: Deroplatys truncata (assembly GCA_030765065.1). Classification (NCBI taxonomy): domain Eukaryota; kingdom Metazoa; phylum Arthropoda; class Insecta; order Mantodea; family Mantidae; genus Deroplatys; species Deroplatys truncata. The sequence continues at coordinate 122,302,496 of CM060977.1, read as the reverse complement.
CGAAATGATTTAATTTCAAAAACTATGGCGCGCATCTAATTAAAGTAGAGAATTCAAACTGGCAGGTATCAACATGCTAATTTACTCTTGCTAAAAAAAATATATTCTTATATTCTATCCTTTAGTATATTAGTTACTGTGTGCTCAGCAAATATCGAACTTTTACTGAAAAACTCGTTTTGTTTAGAAATTTGTGCCCACAAAAGTTTATAAAGGCTTTAAAAATGATATGATCTGATAGAGAAGAATATTCTGCATATAAGTGTTCAAAGCTGACATTTATAACAAATTAATATTCACAGCATATTACTTATAGCAATTTGGCGACAGCGCGGGAGTAGTAAAGGACGAAGCCAATGGCAACATAATATCTTTTAAGTTTGAGACAAGCTTTATTACTGTTGATGTAACAAAGACGCCAAAGCGCCGCCTTACTTGCTGCTGTAAACAGTACCGTCTAGTGATGATGAAAAATAAATAAATAAATAAAATCTGAATATACTATCACGGCACCTTGGTTACTACACCGGGACATACATTCAAACTTTTCATTTATTCTCACAAACAGATTTACATTTTAGATTACAACAATTTTTTTCAGATAAAATGATTACAAACTACACAATGTCTATAAAATAATCATATAATAATAAATAAATAAAAATAAAAGAAAGAAAGAAAAATAGAAATTATTGAATTAGAATAAAGGCGTAAAAAATGAATTAGCTGGAAGCCAGCAAACTTAGCAACTGGTAACCGGCGAAAATGTTCTGGTAGCCAGCTCAAAACCTTATATTATATTTAACATGTTCCTTAATGAAAATGTTTTATAAAATTAAAGTTATCTATTTATAACCTCCATTATTCTCATAGTAATTATTACTTTATAATAATTCAATATCTTACTTAATTCATTTATACATTTGTGTTTATTTGTTTATTTATTTACCTTATAACATTTTATTTAATCACAATATTAATCTTCTATTATCTCCCTTCTAAATTGTTTTATATCAATTTTTTAAATGTTATCACTATATATTAAACCTTTACCTCTTTTAACCAAACATTAAACCTTCTTTCTTCTATCACTAAATGTCTACTCACTTTACCCCACAACATTTCACTTCCCTCGCATCCTCCATTTTATTCTAACACCAACTCCACCTCCAACCTACATAAACTCAAAAGTCCCCTCCTATTAATAACAACAACAAATTCACATCTCCATGCATCTAAACATCACTATAACTCCATTCACTATCCCTCCCAAACCACATTAACTACTCCTCCAATGGCAAACCTGCAAGCTCCTCCTGATGGAAAATAAAGTAGGACACATATATCCAGAAGTGTATTGTACCTCTAGTCCCGAAGCGGATTGTACATGGCCTCAGGTAATGAAACCTCTAATGCGTCACTTCACTCCACCCTACTCAATTCACAATATACTTCTGGAATTGTGTTCTATTCCAGAATGAAAAGCACCAAAGGCGGGGAGATGCTGCGTCACGAAGGAAAGAGTGAAGTGAATTAGTGAAGTGAACTGCATAAAAACAACGAAACAGTGACAGTTGAAAAACTGGACAAAGTTAGAATACCTTTTTCCCCTCACACTTTTCCGTAATTCTGTGTATAATGGTTTAATTATTTGTTTAGTTTGTGATACAAACTGGCGCGTTGCAAACCTCAGATAGAGCGAGCAAATACCACGGAGGATCTGCATGCTAATGCAAGCCGCAAACTCGCACTGACCTCACAGCTAATACACTGAATATGCAGGCATCCGTGACATCCTTGACTTTGGGATGAAGGGGTAAAGGGAAGTCTTACTAATCCTATAGTGAGTTCTCTTGTACGCTAAAGAAAGGATTTGGCTTTGCAGGATCTCGTACAGTGATGAGATAATCCAAAATTTAGCAAGGTTTAGTACTGAGTCTATTCTGCTTTTCACATCTCTACTACCAGAGAGCGAGATTCCACTGTAATGCTTCTGACCATAAGCAGTATGTGTCTCGATGAATTGAGGTAGTATTTTTAACATTTAAATGATTTCAATGTAATTATATAATATAAAAAATAAAAACAGTCCGCCTTAAAGCAATATGTGTATAAATAAAGTATAAAATGTATGTAACAGTCATTGTATTATGTTTATATTATTGTGTACATGTATAACAATGTTATGTGAATGTATTAAATAATTTAACTATGTTGGAGCTGTGAGAATAGAGTCCGAAAGTTGCTAACAATGAGGTAACCTTGAGGCAATACTGAATTGGAAAGTTTAATAATGCTACTAGTAATTCTTGGAACAATAATGTAATATTTAAAACAGTTTATAAATATGCCAATCGACAACCAGAAAAGCTGATAGTTAAATAAAAGTATTATATTGGAGTAAAATTAGCCAATCAGAGACTTGAAATAGAGAAATTTAAAAATTTAAGCCGTAAACGGCAGTCGCTAGTAGACAGCGTTCCCAACCAGTCGCTAGAAGACAAAGTACCTGAGCAGTTTGTTCGCTCGGTACGTATTCAGTGTGAGACATATAAAATTCATTACGGCGAGAACATTATAAAGTTTACGTGTTAAAAAGTGCAACTAATTAATAAATAATATCACAGTTCTCTATATCAGTGAAGTATTATTTAATCATGTGAATGATTAATAAAGGAGTGAAGTAAAAATTATAATTTGTGTAAGCCTACACCCCCTGCAAAGAGATACATGCTTCTACAAATTAATACTGACGCAGCCGAGGCAAACATAAATATATATAACATTTAAAGAAACATTAAAATACAAAGTTGATTCCTAAAAATTGGAGTGAAGGCCACCGGAATCTTTGTAACATACGTGGGGCAGTTACTTCATCAAGTTTGGCTCTCCAAAAGAGGAACTACAATACGATACAACTCCTATTTCAAATTGGCTTTCCATACGTAGGTTTACAACCATCTTCAAATTGGGACCTAAACGTGGGACTAATAACGTACATTCAACTTCTTCAAATGACCTATGCTTCTCATGTAATATGTTCAACTAAAGGTCCTGGATGTTTTTCCATAAATATATTTTGACACTAAAAGTATGAGCTCTTTTATTGGCATATAAATATTCTGGCTGTTATTTCCTGTTGCGATCATGGTACATAAGACCAAAGGAAGTCAACTAGAAAACAGTAGTGAAAACTGCTACGCAGTAGGAAAATTATATTAGATATTCTTGGTTTTTGTTGTGTGTAACTTCTCAAATTCTCTTTTAATTAAATTATGGCCGTTCCGTTGTCTTCGGTATTGCAAACTCTAATATTGTTACAGTGTTTAAACACTTACTGAAATGAGTGACAATGGGGTTGTTTTCATAGCTTACTTATATGAATACCAGTATATGTTTGGAGATTCCCTCAATCCCGAAAGAGGATTTTTAGAAAAACGTCCGTGTGTCCCTGCGTGACTCTGAGCGGCATAACTAAAAACGAAATTCTGGATAAATATAAAACGATATTTAAGTTTTGCTTCTTCCAAGAATGCGACTCGCAGATTTTCAAAAAAAATTCCCCACCAAAGCTAACCTTTTCATGAACAACTTCTAGAATATTTTGATTTTCTCAATCTAACGATTTTGATTAAAATACCACATACTTAATATATTGAATTTTCAGGGTATAACCTCTCAAGTCCTCTTCATTTTGGATTAGTTTTTCATAACTGCTAAACCATAAGAGACAGCCGAAAGCTTATTAGACAAAAAATATACATCTCGTTAAAGTACACAAGATATGTCAAATGCGTTTTTTGCGTAGATAACCACTTCCGGATTTCTTTGATGTTGGTTTGATTTTTCCGGAACTTACACTTTTCTCAAATGGTAAGTCGTTATTAGATTTTCCCCCTTTCTTTTTCTGGTGATGCAAAGAGAACGGAATTTCAAAGCCTTCATATAGCGCCCATTTGTTATTCCCGGTTCCCATTGTACGTTAAAGGAAATATATAATAAAACATTTTCTACAAATGTTTTCCTCGATTAACATACACTATGTGATCAAACGTATCCGGACACCCCCAAAAACATGCATTTTTCATCTTAGGTGCATTGTGCTGCTACCTACTGTCTGGTACTCATTATCCGCGACCTCAGTAGTCATTAGACATCGTGAAACAGCAGAATGGGACGCTCCGTGGAACCCACGGACTTCGAACATGGTCAGGTGATTGGGTGTCACTTGTGTCAGAAGTCTGTACGCGAGATTTCCACACTCCTAAACATCCCTAGGTCCACTGTTTCTGATGTGATAGTGAAGTGGAAACGTGAAGGGACATGTACAGCACAAAAGCGTACAGGCCGACCTCATCTGTTGACTGACAGAGACTGCCGACATTTGAAGAGAGTCGTAAAGAGTAATAGGAAGACATCTATCCAGACCGTCACATAGGTATTCCAAACTGCACCAGGACCCACTCCAATTCCTATGACGGTTAGGCGTTAGGTGAGAAACCTTGGATTCCATGGTCGAGCGGCTGCTCATAAGAAACACATCAGCAGAAAAAATGCCAAACGACGCCTCGCTTGGTGTAAGGAGCGTCAACATTACACGATTGAACAGTGGCAAAACGTTGTGTGGAGTGACGAATCACGGTACATAATGTGGCGATCCGATGGCAGGGTGTGGGTATGGCGAATGCCCGGTGAACGTCATCTGCCAGCGTGTGTAGTGCCAACAGTGAAATTTGGAGGTGGTGGTGTTATGGTGTGGTCGTGTTTTTCCTGGAGGGGCTTGCACCCCTTGTTGTTTTGAGTGGCACGATTACAGCGCAGACCTACATTGGTATTTTAAGCACCTTCTTGCTTCCCATTGTTGAAGAGCAATTCGGGGATGGCGATTGCCTCTTTCAACACGATCGAGCTCCAGTTCAGACTGTACGGGTTGTAGCGGAGTGGTTATATGACAATAACATCCCTGTAATGGACTGGCCTGCACAGAGTCCTGACTTGAATCCTATACAACACTTTTGGGATGTTTTGGAACACCGACTTCGCCAGGCCTCACCGACCTACATCGATACCTCTCCTCAGTTTCGCACTCCGTGAAGAATGGGCTGCCATTCCCCAAGAAACCTTCCAGCCCCTGTTGAAAGTATGCCTGCGAGAGTGAACACTGTCATTAAGGCTAAGGGTGGGCCAACACCATATTGACTTTCGGCATTACCGCTGGAGGGCACCACGAACTTGTACGTCATTTTCTGCCAGGTGTCCAGATACTTTTGATCACGTAGTGTAAAGTAGATGGAAGAATGGGCCATCATAAAAATAGTTTGTTAAAGGATGCCTAGAGAAACTCATGAAAATGTCACACATCAGATTTTTAAATAGGTGCGAGTACAAACAAGGTCCAAAGTCGCATATCTATATAATAATCCACCTAACTGCATCGATAAAGGAATCAACGAAAAGTGTTTAAACTATTGTTGATTATGGTCAATATGTCAATGTCACTAAAGGTACCTGTAACTTAGTAACAACCGGAAAGCAATAAATAATGGAGAAAAGGGACGCTCAAACATGATGTACTCAATGTGATTCTGCAAGAATGACGACAAAAGTGAATTTATTAATCTACTTTTGTAGCTCATTAAATGCATACATATTGTGGAATTGCATTACTGAAATTATGCCTTAATTTTTAATCCATTGCTATAATATGTACACTGGTTTCCTCTGGTGTTTGATATGGATATAATAGCAAATGACGGGAAAAATTAACCCCATAAGGTGAACTGCCTCACTTCACACAATAAGTTCTCAAAAACTAGGTGAGTAATAGCTTCTTCTTCCTCCAACTCAAAGTTTGGCTGGATGAACCGTACCGAGGCTAATTACCAACTTCATGTTGGTCACTCCATCTTCTCCGAGGTCTTCCTAAACCCCTCGTTCGTCCGGTGTATATAATAAAGCTTGGTGAGCGAATCTGCAAGGCGGCCTTCTTATAACATGCTCTATCCATTTTTTTTTACTTTCTCTACTGCGTATAGTAAGTAGGGGAAGTATTGCATTCCACCCAAAAATTGATACCGAGATTTCACCGGAAATAGGTTTGGAGGCCCCCGAACCAAAAGAAGCACTTTTTGAAAAAGGTCCGCTTCTGTGTGCCCGTATCTGTGAACAGCATAACTCAAAAACGAAAAGCCGGATAAATATCAAACTTGGTATTTGAGTTTATTATCTTACAAGAATGCGACACGAAGATTTTCAAGAAAGTCCCCCATCCCAGACTACTGGAATATTTTTCGAAAATTTTAATTTTCTCAAAAATTGCTCTAATGATTTTGATTACAATATCATATATTTGTGATATTTTTATCACAAATAAAATGTATATCTTGAATTTTCTGGGAATGTCCCCAAAAGTCCTCATCTTTCTGAATGACTTTTGCATTACTGGTAATGGATAGAAAAATATTTTCTACCCAAAAAATATATTGATGTTAAAACACACAATTTATTCATATAGGTACATTCTTGTGGAGTGAACAGTTTCCTTGTTATTTGTTTGAATTTTCCAGTACTTATACTTTTACATAGCAACCAGCTGTTAAAAGATTTGACTATCGCTTAAAGCACCTTTCACCTACAAGAAAATTAGCAATACGATAGTTTCTGCAAATGTTTATCTCGATTAACATGTAGTAGATAGGGAATAAGCGTTTATAAAAATAGTTTGCATAAGGGTAGAGAAGTCATGTGTGAGTAACACATCAGAATATTTTGGAAATTATACATTTCCTCTGCTATATTCATATCCCTATAATGTGCACGAACATCTTTATTTCTGATTCTATCCCTGCTTGTTTTTCCAATCAATCATCTTATAAAGTAAATCTGTGGTGCCTTAGGTCGCCTATCTTGAGCTCGTAAAATTCATGTTTCGCTACCATACTTCAAGATTGGTTTACAGACTATATTATATAATTTTTGTTTGATTTCTGCTCTCGTATTCTTACCAAAATACTTTTTATACAGCCATTTAATTAATTATATTTTATCATATTTGCTTAAAGGTCAGTGTTCATATGTTCTATGCTTATTTGACACCCTAAATACACACAATACAGTATCTGTTCCATAAGTTCGTTTTCTTTTACTCTTCTTTGATTTCTTCCCCGCATAGCCATTGACTTCGTTTTTCCAGGTAATGTTTCCATATCATACTGTTTTGTCACAGATTTTTGTAAGCCATTTTCTGATTCTGTCAATAATACTTGGCCATCAGCGAACAGACTTGTTTTGATGTAATGCCATGCAGCGAAACTGATACCTTCATTTAGACTGATTGCAGTAATAGCAATTCAATACTTCCAGCGAAACCATGCTAGACTTTTCCGAAGTATTATCTGGTAGAGGACGTTTCAAAATTTCATTTGATGCGCAACTCAGGATGGTAACTCACATATTGTTGAGTTTTCAAACTACTTTCATTTAATGTAATCTACATAATGGTGTCAAAGTCTAAAACAAATGATTCAGAGAGAAGGTAATATACAAATATCGTTACAAAGGAAAAACAAAACCAACTAAACCCCAAATGACGATTACAAATAAGAGAGCCACAATGGTCCATTGTAAGCAGAGAAACAGTTGAAAGGGCTTTCGTCTTTAAACTTTCAGTGACTATTTCTTCATAGGCAGTATTTAATATCGACCAATCCACATCACAGCCCATTGAAGTTTGAACCAATCACAATAGGCAATCACTGAAGTCTTCTTTCATAACGTAGAGAAAGTAGGAGAAGTACTGCATTTCACAAACATTTTGATCCCGGATAATACATGTTTTGAGCCCCTTTAAATAATTAAAATATTTTTAGAAAAAGGCCCGTGTGTATCTGTATGTCTGTGTTGGATAAATGTCAAACTTGGTATTTAAGTCCAGTACATTCCAAAGATAGGAATCGAACATTTTTATACAAAATCCCTCCTTTCCCAACTACCCTTTATATGGAACAATTATAAATTTTCAATTTTTTCATAAATAGCTCTAAAGATTTAGATTCAAACAACATATAATAAAAGATATTTACATGACAAATAAAATGTATATTCTTAATCTTCTGGGAGCATCCTGAGTAGTCCTCTTTATTCGGAAAGAATTTTGTAGAATCTTGTATAACTGGTAAACGTTAAGCGGTAGACGAAAACATACTACACAACAAATGTAGGCCTCCTTTAAACACAATTCATTTCAAATAACCTTTTGTGGCATAAGCCGTTTCCGAGATATCCGCTACTAATGGTTCGAAATGTTCAATACTTTTATCATTCTTTTAAAGCGTTGTCGATATTCAGTAGTTTCTCAGGACTGCATAGAATATATAAGCTAGCATATAACGTCCAGATCTGAAACATTTGACTGTTCCTGTTCCCTTTACATTTACAACGAAATGTGTAATGCAGCTATTTCTGCAACGGTTTAGCTCGATTAAAATGAGTAGACAGGAAAATAAGCTTTAGCAAGATAAGTTTTTATATCTATTAATAAATGATTCACGGTACAGAAAGTCATGTAAATGCAACAAGATTTTTTTTGTTGCTGGCCTCGTAGCTCAGTCGACAGAGCACCTGCCTACTGCGCGAGGGGTCACGAATTCGATTCCCAGCTGGAAGGTGGGAATTTTTCTCTAACCAAGATTATTGCCTATCCTCCCCGGAGTCTGAAAATGGAAATGAGAGTGTGGATGTGTGTGCGATCTAATGAATAAAACGCAAAGTTTACCGAAATTCAACGACAAGCGAATATACAATCAATACCATAGCCAATATGCATTAATATATTTCAAAGGAAAGACCGCTAATAACGTGTTTAAATATTAAATGCTACTAAAAAAATCGGATGTGTTACACTCACATGACTTTCTCTACTCTTGTACAAACTATTTTTACAAACGCCTATTCTGCATACGCTTCATGTTAATCAAGATGTTAATCTTATTGCTAATTTTCTTGTAGGTGCAAGGGGAATATGGTAGGCTTTAAGCGATAGTCAAATCTTTTAACAGCTGGTTGCTCTGTGGCGCATTCCATTCTCTTTGCATGTCCAGGACATAAAAAAAATGAATAACGAATTCCCATTTGAGAAAAAGTATATGTATTGGAAAATTTAAGGAAATAACAAGCAATATCTCGAAAATGGTTCACTCAATAAAAAATGTATATGACATAAATTGTGTGTTGTAACGCGATCTACATTTCTTGTGTAGTAAAATTTTGTCTATGTCTTATGGTTTACCAGTTATGCAAAAGTTGTTCACAATGAAGAATACTTTTGGAGACATTCCCAGAAAATTCAAGATATACATTTATTTGTCATGAAAGTATCTTAAATATATTATATTTCAATCAAAATCGTTAGAGCCATTTCTGGGGTGGGGGATTTTCCTGAAAACCTTCATGTCGCATCTCTGGAAGATACTGAACCTAAATACCAAGTTTGGTGTTTATCCGACTGTTCGTTTCTGAGTTATGCTGTTCACAGACGCACATACACACAGACATGTTTCCAAAAATGCTTTTTTTTGGATTCAGAGGGCCTCAAAACATATATTTTTCCGTTAAATCTCGGTATCGAATTTTTTGGTGGAATACAATACTTACCCTACTTACTATACGTAGTAGAGAAAGTAAAAATATATGTTTAATTGTTTTATTGTATAGCACGCTTTAACTTCTTTGGAACTATCGAGGACTTGGACTACGGAAACAATTGCAGTTCTATTGCTTGCTGAAGTATACTTTCTTCTTAATGTTGATTTAATCCGTTTTTACTTTCTACATGGTCGATAGAGAAAGTTTACATTTCACCCAAAAATTCGATACCAAGAATTCACCCGAAATAAATGTCTTGAGGATCCCTGAATCCAAAAAAGCATTTTTTAAAACAGATCCGCGTGTGTGTGTCTGTGAGCAACAGAACTCAAAAACGAAAATTCGGATAAACACTTGAAAATTAAAAACATACATTTATTTGTCATGTAAGTATATTTAATATATGACACTTTAATCAAAATTGTTAGCACCATTTTTTAGAAAATAAAAATTTACGAAATATTTTTCATGTAAAGGCCAGTTGGGGTAGGGGGATATTCTTGAAAATCTTCGTGTGGCATACTTAGAAGAAACTGGACTTAAATAACAGGTTTGGTACTTCTCCGACTTTTCGTTTTAAGTTAGGCTGTTTAAAGGCACACAGACAGATGTTTTCAAAAATGCTTTATTTGGATTTAGAACACCTCAAAGCACGCATTTCCAGTGAAATAAGGTATCGAATTTTTGGGTGGGATGCAATACTTGCCCTACTTATTATATGTGGTAGAGAAAGTAAAAATGCTCGCTTTTATCCGATCTCTCTGTTAACCCAAGGGGAGTTAAAAACTTTTATGAATACAGGCTCAACGGTCTCCAAGGTAACATGAATTATTATTGACTGACTGGGAACATAGCGAAGGGAGCAACCCAGCTATATGAGGTAGATATAGGTACAAACTCCATTACAGACGCAACCCTGCATGGCCCTCGTGCCGGGACACATTCTATACTACATAAACACAATACAGGAAGTACCTAAACTTTAAGCTGTTAGTTACTGAATAAGCTAAATCTAAATTATATACTTTTTATATGAAAGAAGCAACTGCTGTTTTTAATATTCATGATATGTGGCATGACACATATGGCATAATTAGCATTCTTGAATGTAATGAAGCGCGTGTAATAACTTGCAAGTATGTCTGAAAGATGTCAGAAAGTACTATTCAGGCACCTGTCGTCAGAATAACATGTTCCAAGCCACATTTTGGAATGATGGATAGTGTCTTGGACATACCCATTCAGGCGATATTTCCCTGAAGAGAAGATATGTAATTATCTCGAAACGCGTATTTGTATTAATACTTCAGACCTGAGTTAAGATGAAAAATATTTTAATAATAATACAACCTGATGCAGTTACTTCACCATCCTCCAGGAATGAAAATGACGCCAGTATGAAAAATGTTGTTAAACACATGTGTTGCAATAAAAATTTATCAAAGATGTCTTATTTAAAAAAATGACCCCATAAAAATAGTTTTGTTGTCCTCAAAACATTTTTGAAACATTGTAGACTTCGAAATGAATACTAATGTGAAATATTTGAAAATCTGTTTTCCCGTTTTCCTTTTTGGTTTTTCATGTATATAACTATTAAAACACAAATTATATTATAAGCGTACCAGTCCGCTGAATTATGCCAACCTTATTCATTTTCTAGAAACACAATTTGTGTTTATTTAAAGAAAATCAACATCCTCAATCCTTAATTAATTTGGTATACATTATGTGTGACTATTTCATTTAGGGACTCAAATGGGAGATAATGACGAATAATGTTTGAAAGATTGTTGTTTTTCTATCAGTCAGGTTCCTGATTCACTCAAACTTTATCTAGATCTCTTAACCACCTTATGTAACAAACATAGTTCCTCCTTTTATAATATTTTGAAAGGTCTGATAATTTTGTGCTCAATATTGTGTTTTAAGCAGTGTTTCCTTCAATAAAGAAATGCATAACCTATAAACACTGCTGGTTATTTCATCCTTACAATATTGGATACATTTCTGGTTTCCCGCGCCAGATGGCAGTAAACAACATTAAATGATCAAACAACGAAGTGCGACCTTATGATTCCGATTTCTTTCCAAACATCCATGTTTACATAGTAGATATAATATACAGGGTGGACCATTTAAGTACAACATCTCCAAAACTAAGCGTTGTAGAAAGAAATGTCTTGAATAAAACTTTCTTGATATTATGGAGGAAAGTAAATTCCATTAGTCGTGTTTTGTTTGTAAACGTTATGATGGTCATTTTAGGGTAAATGTAATTTTTTTTAAATGGGAACATAAATTTTTTTATGTTTCTTTCCCACTCCTCATAAAAAACTAAACATTTGTACAAAGCACTTTACAATTATTCTTACACCAACATAAATAATAACGAAAATGGCTGTAGTTGTGTACGAAGAGCACAATGAATGGTTGGACCATCCCTGAATGGTCATTTGAGGGTCAAGTTACGTTTCGTAACTGGGAACCAACATTTTTTATTTTGTTTCTGGATTCCCAATCACAAAATAAGCAGCTTTTTATAAACCATTTTCTAATGAAAAACAGCATAGGTACCCATTTATAAAAATAGGATGCGTTACACTCACATGACTTTCTCTACTCTTGTACGAACTATTTTTTACAAACGCTTATTCCCCATATGCTTCATGTCAATCGAGATATTGAGATGTTAATCTTACTGCTAATTTTCTTGTAGATGCAAGGGGAATTGCTAGGCTTTAAGCTATAGTCAAATATTTTAATAGCTGGTTGCTATGTGGAGTATTCCATTCTCTTTGCATTACCAGAACAAAAATGAATAAGGAATTTGAGTAAAAATATAAGTATTGCAAAATTTAAGGGAATAACAAGCAATATCTTGAAAATGGATCACTCAACAACATAAAATGTATATGACATAAGTTGTGTATTTTAACGCGATCTACATTTTTTTGTGTAGTAAAATTTTGTCTACCTCTTATGGTTTACCAGTTATGCAAAAGTCGTTAACAATGAAGAACACTTTTGGAGACATTCTCAGAAAATTCGAGATATACATTTCATTTGTCATGAAAATATCTTAAACATATGATATTTTAATGAAAACGTTAGAGCCATTTTGAGAAAATTAAAATTTTCGAAAAGTTCTCCATGTAAAGGGTAATCTGGGGTGAGGGTATTTTCTTGGAAACCTTCGTGTCACATCTCTGGAAGATACTAAACCTAAATACCAAGTTTGGTGTTTATCCGACTGTTCGTTTCTGAGTTATGCTGTTCACAGACACACACATAGACATACAGACAGACAGACACAGACACATACACAGACAGACACAAACACGGACATGTTTCAAAAATGTTTTTTGGATTCAGGGGGTCTCAAAACATGTACTTCTGGTGAAATCTCGGTATTGAATTTTTGTGTGGAATGCAATACTTCCCCTACTTACTATACGTAGTAGAGAAAGTAAAATGACCATCATAACGTTCACCAAATAAAACACGACTAATGGCATTTACTTTCCCCATAATATCAAGTAACTTTTATTCAAAACACTTGTTTCTACAACTAGTAGTTTTGAAGATACTGTACAGTCTCAACTTAAATGGTCCATCCTGTATATATGTTACCATTGTATTTTAATAATAATTATTTTTGGATTAATCGCTTCATTTTATTCGTGAAATACTCCTAGCAAGTGCTACTGTTGATTTCGAAATCCACTAGACAAATTCTCTCTTCACTTCATGACTCGCAAACTTATCCATAATTTGTAAATCACTCGTGGCATTACTTATAAGCAGCCATAGGAATTTCAAGCATTAAAGACAGGACGAAAGGAAATGAAGTTCAACCGTTACTGGACTTTACGCAAAGTCATACATTACAAAACATTCCCATGTTTCTTACAGGTTGGCGTTTGCAATAGCACTCAACAGATCGTGTTCATTTGCATGTTAGTGACTTACCGCTGTTGTAAGGAAACTGCTTAAGAATTCTTATGTCTGCCTATGATTATTCCATTCATACGCCGTACATTAAACTAACTAATCTTGGTGACATGTTTATTATACTATACAGTAGTACTGTAGATAATTAAAGTAAATTTGGAACCAGAGTTACAAGTCAATAATTTTCCTCCTTCATCACTACTCTCTTCTCGGTCACCCCTCTGCCAATCTTAGTTCCCCCGTCTGGAAACATTAACTGCGTTCCTGTCCTTGTCCCATTCAGTGAGGGCGCCGATGGCGTCGTCACAATATTGGTCAATAACGCTTAGCAATGTCTCAGATATCGACCAACCACGTTCGTTTATCTATTAATATCCTTGTATGGGTGCGATTTTATCGGATGAAATGTCAGCTCGCAATAGTATCAGTAGCACTTTAGTCTAATCCACTTGAGTTTCCATTACCGAATACCAGCAGACTCCTTCAAATTTACACTTTGACAACCGTGATTTTAATCTGTGCACATTCAAATAGTGTCAATTTACAGATAATTTGTGTTCTTGAAAAAATGTGTCTTTGTTGTCTTCGGATTTTGGCTTATCTGAATTTTGAGGTTAACTGTTTTCCCACTCCAATTGTTGACAGCATTGATAGTATTCCGTTAACACATTTGACTATTCATTTATTACGCCGCGATCGGACAGCTGACACAATGGTGATTTGATTTTAGAAAAAATAAGTTTAAAGGTAAACGAGCTTAAGAGTTCGTGCTTCGCACTCACGAGTCTATCAATAAACTTGTACCTATTGTAGAATTACTTAAAATAAACAGTCTAACCCTTTATTTGTTTCTAAATACGTAATGTTGTGCGTTTTACTTTCTCTGCCACCCACCTATAGTAGGTAAGAGGGAGTTTTTATTTCACCCAGAAATTCGATGTTGGAATTTCATCGGAAATACAGGTCTTCACATTTATTCAGCCGTTGCTGTCAGTCGGTTTCTGCACAGGTCAATACTCTGAAGCGAGTTTATCACAAGTACCACTGGCAGAAATATGGGTGGAAGGGGTGGATGTCTACCGTTTCTAGGTCATCTTAATGAATGGGATTTGCATCGTACCTTTCCAGTATTTACATCTGAAACTTCTTTCACTTGTGTCTCGTAAATTCGCATTCTTAGTATGCTGATAGGTAACTCATATAACTGGACGGTTTTATAGCACAGAGTGTATCGGCCTTAATTGCCCAGTTTTGACTTTTTTATTAAAAAACCAACTGTAGTAAACTTTTAACGACAGGTTTTTGTTTTCTATCATATTTTGTTGAGCAGTTATCAAATTCTGGGCAAGAACGTAAAAAATCATTAATACAGCGGCCAATATCGTAACGATAGATTCCCCCTCGTCACCCTCCATTTCGGAAGTAGCACTCAACCATGCAAATTCTGTGATCGGTGGTCACTTATATCTAGCATTCAAAGAAATGTTCTAATGAAAAGCAGTTCTGCACCGCAGCAGTACACCGACCTGTTTATTAAGTCGGAAACGCATGCATCCGAAGATCAATTCCGCATCTCCCCTTTGAGACAAGGGGCTCACTGAACCCAATAACGATGTCTTTAATTTAAACCGACTGGCGGTAGAGGTCGAGTAAATGTGAAAACCCGTTGTATATTTTAAGGCTGCCTGAATCCAAATATACATTTTTAGAAAAGCTCCGGGTTTGTCTATGAACAGCATTACCTAAAAACGAAATGTCCAATAAACACCAAACTTGGTATTTAGGTTAACACTCTGCCTGCCGTTCCGCTGATCATCTCTGGGGTCCCAAGAAGTCAGTAAACTCCTTAGAGTAGTATTTTAGAAAATCCAAAATTTCCCTATGGATTTTGGTTAAAATACTATATGTTTAACATATTTACGTTAAAAATTAAATTTATGTGTTGAATAATTCTGGGAATAGCTTTTGAAGCTTTCTTCTTCAGGAGGAATTTTGTATAATTTTGTATAACAGCTGGTAAAGCACATGTGGATCTCTTTAAAATACATAATTTATTTAAAATAACTTTTTTTGTAGCATCAGCCATTTCCATGATTTGAATTTAATACTTTTCTTTTTTCTTTTTGAGGTGCAGTGGCTATTCTATTGTCTCTCGCGATGACATAGAAGAAGTATGGAACTTTTAGGACACCACACAGAAACCGGTTTTTAAACATATTGTTACACACTGGGGTTAGGGCCTACAGGTTTTCAGCTAAAATATTAAGTTTTAATTACCCCAGGAGGCGCATTGGGAGACTAGCTGCAGAGACAGCGAAAGGACCAGAACTTTAAACATGGCATTTAAGTGCAGGCGTGGGATATTTATAACAAAATACACAGAATTCACATTAACTGTAGTTTATTCATGGCGCCCCCATATCTCACACAAAAGCGATAAAGAAAGGATTGCGGGAAGATGCTGCACAAACGAGCTACATTCACACTCCTCACATACAACCGCATCACTCGACTCTTAAACCAAAGTAACACAAACATCACACAAAGAAAAGCAACGCTAACCTATTCCCCCTCTCCAACCCTCGCTAGATCCGCTAGCTCGGACCGGAGAGCCTCATGCCAAACGAGCTTCAAAACCCAAAGCCGAAAGTATTACCCCAACAATGCTTTCGCCAATACGACGCAATAATGTATCTGGCATGACAATAGCTACTAATTACGTAATACGCCACAATATAACTATTATTCGGTTTCCTTTATCCCCTTATACACATGAAATGTGTAATTAAACCACTTCTGCAAGGGTTTATCTCGATTAACAAGAGGTAGATAGAAAAATAAGCTTTCGTAAGGATAGTTTGTAGAAGTTAGTGAAAATAAACGATAGTGGGTAGAGACATCCATATGAACGTAACACATAAGATTATTTTACATAAGTATTGTGCATTTTTAAATTAACCTACAGACTGCTATGCGGGTTCCAGCTGGACTCTTGTGTTAAACCTTTTAGCTTTTGTGAGTGAAATATCTTATTTAGAATTTTTAAAATTTTTTAATGAGTTACAAATTTCCGCAAAATGTTCAATAAATACATGTGTGAAACAAATACGTCTTAGGATCTACTTGGACCCCTCAGAGCAGTTCATGTCTCATAAAACTTTCTGCATTTTGAGTGTTTTATGTTAGCTGCCTTGTGTTTTTCGGTTATTCTAACATGCATTGTTAATTTGAAATTTTGTGGAAACAGTTCAGTACTCTCCTAGTGAGCACTGTAAGGTGTAGTCATGTCGAAACGGAAAGGTGAAACCTTTAAAATGCCGATGTCAGTTATGTCCAAGAAAAAATTATAGAAAAACTAGAACAAAGTGTGAGAGTTGCAAGTAATTCATTTGCGATACCCAAAGAAAGAAAGTGCAGAGAGTAGTGTGTCTTGAATGTTACATGAATTGTAAAACTCAATGTAAAGAACATTATAAAAAGGTTAAAATGCAGCTCTGAATCCCAGTGAAAAATAAAACATAAAATAAGGTAAAAATAAAAAAGCAAATCTGCTGTGTTACACTCACATGACTTTCTCTACTCTTGTACAAACTATTTTTACAAACACTTATTCTCCATATGCTTCATGTTAATCGAGATATCGAGATGTTAAGCTTATTGCAAATTTTCTTGTAGATGCAAGAGCAATTAGTAGGCTTTAGCAATAGTCAAGTATTTCAAGAGCTGGTTGCTATGTGCAGTATTCCATTCTTCTTGTATTACCAGGACAAAAAAAATGAATAATATATACCCATTAGAGAAAAAGTATAAGCATTGGAAAATTTAAGGGAATAACAATCAATATCTCAAAAATGGTCCACTCAACAAAAAAAAAGTATATGACATAAATTGCGTATTTTAACGCGATGTACATTTTTTGTGTAGTAAAATGTTGTCTATCTCTTATGGTTTACCAGTTATGCAAAAGTCGTTCACAATGAAGAATACTTTTGAAGACATTCCCAGAAAATTCTAGATATACATTTTGTCATGAAAGTATCTTAAATATATGACATTTTAATCAAAATCGTTAGAGCCATTTTTGGAAAAATTAAAATTGTCCAAAAATGTCATGTAAAGGATAGTCTGGGTTGGGGGAATTTTCTTGAAAACCTTCGTGTCGCATCTCTGGAAGATACTGAATCTAAATACCAAGTTTGGTGTTTATCCGACTGTTCGTTTCTGAGTTATGCTATTCACAGACACACACATAGACAGACACACACATAGACATACAGACAGACATAGACACATACACAGACAGACACAAACACGGACATGTTTAAAAAATGCTTTTGTGGATTCAGGGGGTCTCAAAACATGTATTTCTGGTGAAATCTCGGTATCCAATTTTTGGGTGGAATGCAATACTTCCCCTACTTACTATACGTAGTAGAGAAAGTAAAATGACCATCATAACGTTCACCAAATAAAACACGACTAATAGCATTTACTTTCCCCATAATATCAAGTAACTTTTATTCATCTGTGGAAGATACTGAATCTAAATACCAAGTTTGGTGTTTATCCGACTGTTCGTTTCTGAGTTATGCTATTCACAGACAGACACACAGACACACACACGGACATGTTTCCAAAAATGCTTTATATGCATTCAGTGCATTTCCTGTGAAATCTCGGTATCGTATTTTTGATGACTGCAATACTTCCCCTACTTAGTATACGTAGTAGAGAAAGTAACAAAAAAATTATTTCCTCTAATGCAACAGTGTTGGAAAATAAATATACTATTGTAATTTGTAATTCGGCTGATCATTTTACAATGCAATCTTGAGGTACATCGTTAGTAAAAAAAGCTGTTGAGGCATCAGAATTGTTGTTTTAAAATTATTTTATTTGTTCTAAGAAGAACATAAGAATTATATTGTGTTAATTCGAGTTTTCTGCCTGGGGTCCACTCAATGTTTTAAGGAGGTACAAGAGCATAGCAGTCTAAAGGTTACGATAATTTAGTTTTTCAGTTCTCACTCATTCTTTATTCAAAACGGTGAGTAAGTACACGAAAATGTTTGGCTGGTGCTACAGGTTGGCTCCATGTTTCTGCCGATTGGCTTCAGCGTGATATTACGGCTCAGTCCGCATACATTACACCATGCAAACTTCATTAATGGCTCTTTGCAAGTGTTTGCAGGGCTTTCGCGCCCTCTCTGTGGCCCGCAGATGCGTGGACAGAATAAATTAACTTCTACTCCGGCACATATACATATTTAAACTCTCCCTCTTCTTTGCTGCAGTAGGTCTCTCTGTCACCAGGCCAGCTGTAGTTCACATCTCAGCCATGGAATACAGACATTTCTCTGCTACACATAAAATTACACAGGGATTATTTTTGGCCTATAAATTACCATCTTATTTCCCTTTTTACTTACTCTACTAGAGTAAGTAGGGGAGGTACTGCATTCCACCCAAACATTCTATACCGAGATTTCACCGAAATATGTTTTGAGGCGCCATGGATCCAAATAAAGCATTTTTGGAAACATGTCTGTGTGTGTCTGTCTGAAAAACGAAAAGTCGGATAAATACCAAACTTCACATTTAAGTTTAGTATGCTCCAAGGATGCGACATGGAGATTTTAAAGAAAGTCCCCCAAGCCCCAACTACCCTTCACATGGAACATTTTCGAAATTTTTTATTTTCTAAAAATGGGTCTAACGATTTTGATTAAAATACCGTGATAAATGCAAATAAAATTTATATCTTAAATTCTCTGGAAAAAGCCTAGGAACTCCTTTTCATTCGGAAGGAATTTTGTATAATCTTATATAACTGGTAAACGTTAAGCGACGTACCACACAAAAAATGTGGATCTGTTTAAAACAGACAATTTACTTAAAATAGGTTTTATTTTGGCACTAGCCGTTTCTGAGATATCCGTTATTAAAGGTCCGAATTGTTTAATATTTATCATTCTTTTAAAATCTCACTGATTTTCAGTTATTCCTCGCGAATGCATGTAAAGAATATGGAATTTAAGGCGCGTATATATCGTCCTGTTTTTAAACATTTGAGCATCGTTGTTTTCTTTGTATTTATAACGAAATGTGTAATGTAGCTATTTCTGTAATGGTTTATTTTGGTTAAATGTAGTAGATAGAAAAGTAAGCATCAGTAAGAATAGTTTGAATACCCGCTAATAAAGATAGAGGGTAGAGAAAGTTATGTAAATGTATCGCATCAAAGTTTTCCATTATGGATGGAAAATATTATAAAATTACTTTTGTACACGCTTCCAAAACAGAGAGACTGACTGTTAGCATGCTGAAAATAGTACATTAGTGGCCTAGGCGTAATAAACAAAATTCAGATAGCAGTGACCAGTCATATCAACATGACTTTAAACAAAATACTTGTTGACAAAACAAGAAATATATGCCAACATTGTTATGTTAAGCAAAACCAAACCAGCATTTTTCACAAAACAATTCATCACTTAAATTTTCTCAGGATTTTCTCCCAGATTTTCAGGCACATGCTTGTTGTTTAGAAACAAGCACTCAGAATATGCACTGCCATTTACATCCGCATCTCGCATCGTTACAGTCAACACATCCAACAGGAGGCGTTGGTACGGTTCATAGCGTAGGATTTAGGTGGTTGTGAAAATACTCAACAAATGACTGACTATGCCTTTTGTATATTTACTCAGTGTTTATATTACGGTTATTTGTTTTATTTAATGTAATTTAGAGAGTGTTTGCTAAAAACTATTGTATGCACCACGTATGAAACGCTTTAGCAGATTCATCCTCATTCGAATACACAATACTTCGTCCGCTAAAGCCTTATTTTGGCGTACTTCATACATAACTATAAAAGTTGCATAGAATTTTAAAAAGTAGTGGCAACGCTGTATTTGGCGCTGATATTAAGATTCAATGAAACTTTACCTATACACTGAATAGCAGCACTATCAGTTCAATAAAATTCCTGTGTGTTATAGTTACATAGCGATCCCTAACCATTTACTTTTAAATATCTTTAGAAAAGTTTACTTTTCTATCTACTTCGTGTTAATCGATTTAGATCTTTGAAGAAATAGTTTCATTGTACATTTTTTTGTAGATACAAGGAGGATGGAGGAAGCCAAATGGATAGTCAGATGTTTAAAAGGCTAGTTACTATATGCTGGCCTTGAAATTCCATACTCTTTCCATGACATCCCGAGAAATCACTGGATAGCGACAGCGCTATACAATGGCAAAAGTATTGAAAGATTTAAACCAATAATAAAGGATATCTCTGAAATGGCTGTTGTTACAGCGAACGTTACCTGAAATAAATTGTTTACTTTTGTAATTTTTTCTCTATATCTTAACGTTGTACAAAACTGCATAAAATTCTCTCTGAATATGAGACTTCACAAGCTATCCCCCAAAAATTTAATATATACATTTTATTTGTCATGAAAATATTTTAAATGTATGGTATTTTAATCAAAATCGTTAGGACCACTTCTGTTTTCATAAGGTTCATATCAAACTGTGATATTGAGCAATGAAGGTTCTGATAACCCCTTGCTTGTGGCGTTCTGCAGTGGCTATTTCCGAGCTTCGAAAGTATGATAAAAATGTGATTCACTGGGCACCATTAAAGCCACATCAAAGGCATATATGAAAAACTCACAGATTGCCGCTGAAATTACATAGAAGGATCGCCAGTATAAAAGTCTGATTAAAAACATGGACATGGGCTAGATAAACAACATCAATTGTGTCCCATGTACAAGAGTGCTGCATAAAGAACAGATTAAATTAAATAGCATGTCGCCCGACTCTATAGGCAATTCACCAAGCGTTCCCGAATGACGGTATTGCATAATACAGCTGCATATGCAAGATAGGCCGAGTCCGTTTTCGTTATTCTGCTTCGTGGACAAATTCAAGACAGCTCAAAAACCGTAATATTCACCTCAAAATATAAACAACAAGCATTATTAGACGTCTGTTGTGTGTTTTGACGAGATAT
This sequence comes from Deroplatys truncata, assembly GCA_030765065.1. Lineage (NCBI taxonomy): Eukaryota > Metazoa > Arthropoda > Insecta > Mantodea > Mantidae > Deroplatys > Deroplatys truncata. The sequence continues at coordinate 122,280,871 of CM060977.1, read as the reverse complement.
CCATTTTTGTACAGTAATTTTTGTCCCTCTCTCATGGCTGCACTCGTACAAAATTATACTGGCTGTTCAGGGTTGTTTTAGCTAGTGAGTAGGGGTTTAGCTGCTGGGTAGTGTGTACTTGGTCTGAGGCAAGTGATGGGTAAAGATGCATAATGGTGAAAGACTGTTGGCTGTTTTCCACTGTACACGCCACGCGCGGCACTAATTCAGCTACTGTGTACCCCTCACGCCACCTAAAGCTTTACCTGAGAGGTAAGTCACCTCATCCCACCAACTAAAATTCATTCAGAATGAAGAGGACTTCAAAGGCTATTCGCAGATAATCCAAGATATGCATTTTATTAATTAGGCAAATGTCATAAACGTACGGTATCTTAATCAAAACCGTCAGTAATTTTTTAGAAAATCAAAAGTAACAATAATTTTCCATGCATAATTTGGGGTGGAGGTTCTTAGAAATACTCGTGTCATATTTTTCGGAGGAACTTAAATACCTAGTTCAGGATTTCCACTGGAAGGGACATAAGATTTAATCCTACCGGGCTTTGTACTTCAGTTTGCCTACCATTCAAGGAGCTTCTATTCTATTAACACTGTGTCGCCGTAAAGTCCAACCACCTCAACATACGAAAATGGAGGGAAAAAGGAGGAGAATGACACTAAGTGTCACTAAATAGCATGGCTGCTAGTTTGGCATTTATTTGACATTTCGTTTGAGTTATGCTCTTCACAAAAACACACACACATAACTACATATATTCCCTTTATAAAGTGTCATTTTGGGTGCAGGAGAGCTTAAAACATGAATTTTAGGTGAAATGTCGATGTCAAATTTTGGAGTGGAATACAATACTAGTTCTTGCTACAGGTAAGCAATATAGAAGGTAATAAGCTTTTGTAATAAAGGTTTGAAGTATAGATGATAGTGGTTAGAGAAGGTATAATATATGGTTTATTTATTTATTGCACACACTTCGAGTAGCAATATCCTAGCACTTAATTTACTAATATCTATAGGAAAGGTTTACAATTGTGTAAGTCAATGTAGAGCTATATTTTGATAAAGAGCTTAATGATACTTCAAAGATTTTTATTTTGATGAAGTTGATGATTGTATATAATTTACTAATGTGTGAAACTTCTAAAGTAACATTTGTAGTATTTATTATCTGCCACAATTGTTGTGTTGTATCTTTCACTTGATTAGCGCTTAGTAAATATTTTATAAATGTTTTTAAAGGTTTAAAAATTAACAGTTGTTATTAATATGGGCTCAGAACACATGTATAATACAGGCAATAGAAAAGCAAGGAATCGAGCCAAAATACACTCGGATACTAGCTAAACTCTACAGCAAATCAGAAGCCAAAGTAGCCACAGAACGAGAGAGACAAACATTTAAAATAGGGAGGGGAATGCGGCAAGGAGCCCCAATTTCCCCGAAGTTATTCACGAGCTTGCTGGAAGAGATATTCCGAGAACTGAACTGGGGAAGGAAATACGGTGACACAGTAAACGGGCACAGGCTCACAAACTTAAGATTTGCTGACGAGGTTATGTTATTCGCCAGTAATGCCAAAGATCTTGCAAAATATGATCCAGGAGCTAAACAACTGCAGCAAAAAGCCGGCCTATCGATGAACATGAGCAAAACACAAGTTATGACAAATAGCTAAGACATACCACTCACAATTGACACTAAAGTACTACAGTATGTGTCACAATACGTATACCTAGTACAACTGGTAGTAATGCAGAATAACATGGACGAAGAACTAAAACGCAGAATAGCAATAGCATGGAAATCAATGGGCCCTAAAATTCATCCTACGGGACAAGATACTTAATCGAAAAATAAAAACTAAAATTCTAGACTCCAGCATATTCCCATCATTACTATATGGGTACCAAACTTGGAATTTGATGGAAACCCAAAAGAAACGTATTTAAGTTTGCCATAGAAAAATGGAGAGGAAGGTGTTAGGACTAACCCTCAAAGACAAAGTGCCCAACACCACGTTAAGGGAAATAACAAAACTGGAAAATATATCCCAACGAGCCACCAGTTTGAAATGGAAGTGAGGAGGCCACGTGACAAGGCTCCAGAATAGATGGGCATACGTTTCAACAATGTTGACCGCCTTCGTCGGCAAGAGACGACAAGGCAGGCCCAGAACAAGATGAGATGACGCCTTCAAGAATGCAGTAGGAGCATACTGGACCAGGACTGCACACGACCGCAGCAGTTGGAGAGAGATCCGAAGAAGGCAGGAAGTGCTAAACACAACCACCTAGTGTCTGATGAGAATTAAGGGAAGAAGTGTGCGAAGTGAGAAACCCCAAACAAGAACGCAAAGAAGTGAGTGAACAATAGTGCGAAGTGCGGAAGAAACAACGCAACAAAAAGCACCACTTATGCGGACTAGATCCCTGCACGAGTCATATCGAGCTAGCCCTCGCAAGAGGAGGCCTTAGGTCTTCAGAGACAAATCGGATGCTCATTCATTCATTCATAGTACACGCTCTCTAAAACATCTGCTTGTCGGACTTACCATACTGAAAAATGCGGCTTTGGCCATAAATTCGTCATGGAAACCTTTGTGCGGCGTGATAAACAAACTCCACTCTAGTGACTAGTCGTACCCACTTTAACAGGGTTTTAAACAAAGTACTTGATTATAAAAAAATAAAGATAAGTCAACATTGTTTTATGTTACTCATAACCTTTACCAGCATATTTCACAAAACAATTCATCATTTAAAGACGAATACAAGTTAACATCGTTTTATTGTTGCGCTCAATGCTTCCTATGTTGGTACAGTTCATGGAGTAGGATTCAGACGGCTGTGAGAATATGTCAGCAAATGACTATGCGCTTTATGTTTATATAGCACATATGTTACATTTATTTATTTTATTTAGTATAATTTAGAGAACGTTAACTAAAAACTGTTCTGAGGACCAGTACGCGAAAGCTTTAGCGGACACATACAGTATTTCGGACTTGGCTTAAGCTTCGTCCGCAAAACTTTATTTTGTATACTTGATACATAAATAGCTACTATGCCACACTGAGAAGGAATATGTTTTTAGAATAATCGTAAGAATAAAGCAGGTTGATTACAAGTTATTTCTGAATATATGTGTGCCTTCAATTTCAATTGATATTTTTATCACATCTAATAGAGAATAACAAAGTATGGGATATTACTTGTATGTTTATAATTTGAAAGCAACATCTGTTGCGCGTACATCACTTAATATTTTTTATGCTCTTTGTTCTTAGGTATACAGATGGTGTTGAAGGAAAATAAATTATTTTCCCAATGCATCGCTGAACCTCTCTGTTTTATTTGTGAATATAACTATTCTTTATTTTTTCGTTAATTTACATTTTATTTTTAACGCTTTAACATTGACATTAACGCATTATACAATTTTTGTGAAGGCCTGAACACTGATAGTACAGTTTGCTTACCTCGAACATCTATTTTAAAGTTACGAGTTGGCACACAGTTACGAAAACCATAACCCACTAACTTGTTAGTCAATAAAAATCTGTCTTGCATAGTATTAAAAAAAATTCGATCTGATATATTCACATGTCTTTCTCCAACCATTATTTTTATGTTACTTCTATGGTTACAAACTTAAGACCCCCTTACCTTAGGAAAAACCACGCCTCCACCAGAGTGCTGTTCTATCTGGCAGCCTTTAACTTGAGCTGTCAATCTGCAGCACAGCTTCCACTGGAGCAAAATGCTACGAAATACAGTGATGTGCAGTTTATTCCATTCCTCCTGGCAGCTTTCCAAAGATCACCCGAAGTTCGCGGCCGTCTGCTTCCAAGGGCTCTTTTCAGTAACCCAAACGCACAAAACTCCATCAATTATGCATCAGATGACTTAACACAGATAACGCTGAAAGGTGTAGTACGTATTCCCATTTATATCTCTATGTTCTCCAAAAACTTGTTGGTTGAAGCAGACGTATAACTTGATGCCTTATCCTGGTGCAGCCAGACTTTATTTATATCTGCATCATAGGGAGCAGGAATTTCTGTATGAAAAATTGGTATCAGGAAGTTAGTCTGATAATACGCCGAGTTGATTTTACATTTTTATGTATACGACGAATGGTTAATTTGCCATTGCAACTGTGCCTTGCTATTATAATGAAACCATTGCAAAAATTTGGGGTTTGTTGCAGTCAGTGAGATAAACATATGGCCTATCTAAAAAGATAATAAACATCAACTTTTCATCAGCATTCATACAGCTTTCAGCTGTTAGTGAGACGTTCTACAATGTATTTAGGCAACCGTTTATATCCCCTTATGACACTTTTATAGATTCAAATCCTGCTTGATTATGGTGTTCACAGGACTAGCAGAGAAACCTAATTAAAGTGCAATGGCCCTCTGAGTTGCAGGATTTGGTACAGAGGTATGGTCCTTCACCTTCCAAATTATCTCCGGGGTGCGATTTGTGGCCGTCGTGAATTTCCCTGCTTCTTGCCCTTTAGAATAAGTCCTGATATGGCCTTACCTTTTTTGTCGAGTGTACATGAGATCACTTTCTTGGATATGGTAAAACCACGCTTCTTGCACTGCTTAATAATCTTAGAATACAAGTATTTTGCATCGGAAAGGACAATAATGTACCCTTATCAGAATGGTTTTAATTTTGACGCCATCTGACGCATCAAGAACAAGAGCACACAGCTGAGCAAACAAAGTGATACACTCATACTGCTGAACTTTCATTCGGCTCCACATGTTTCAGCGCGGAGGTATTGTGCTCGTCTGATATTGTTACCATAAATCGTGAACAACCCTTCGTATTACGAAAGCGTATTCTTCTATCTACTTTACTGCCTTTGAGTGAGACGCGGTCCACCAACGTCAACTTCTGCGCGTCACTTTGGCCTAACGCTATTAGCCACAAGGCACTGATATGGGCACCTCCACACCATGCTTGGCGTGGAGCAATCCAATGATAGTTGGCAGGCTGAGGGCAGCCTGAAGGAGTGTATCGAGTGTACCTACCCTTTGTTAGGGCTTAACAACTTGTTGACGGCATAGGGTGATACAGGGTGGAGGGTGAAAATAAGGTTGGTAGAGTGTCGACGACTGCACGTCAGGGTGCAACAGCCCTTGTACACCGCTGGTGTATGTGGATTTCTAAAAGCTTTTGTTAGACTGTATTTTTAATTGTGAATATATCAAGCAACTCCTGAGTGTTTTTGTGAGCAGTGGTTAAGCTACTTAACTTGTACACAAGCACCTCGAGTTCGATTGTCTCCATAGTGGGTCGTAGTATTTTATGTTTTACAATTCTTTTTGCTGAAGTATAGTTAAATGATATTGCTTATGTTCCTTCATTTTACTTACAAATATAATTACAATAATGGTGAAAATTTGTGGTTATAAAATTAAATTAACTGAGTATGAAACTTTCTCCCGACCGGTAAATTAATTCATGGTTGCTATCTACCGGTATGAGTACTACTAAATAAACGCCTCAAACATAACAAAATGAAGAAAACCTGTCATATTTTCACTCATATGTATAAAATGAAAGGTAGAAAAAGATGCGAGTTCCAGCAGTAATTTAAAGTGCATTTGAACTTTAAAACTCAAAAAGAGTAAATTAACTTTCTACCACAGCTAAGAGTGCTGCAGTAAGCGTGGCATTGTAACGAGATTTAGCCATACTCCAATTGAGAACCATAAATTAATAGTGTGTTTTGGTTACAAATATTCAGTGTGATATACTCTGAAACATATGTGGGTTTAAAATCTCGTTTATGAATTATTTTCTCGGAAGGCTTTTGTGATTATAGTTGTATTCCCCATCATAACTACTGCACCGGTATATGCAGTCTTGTGAACAAATCCTGGCTGTACCCGATTCGAGCTCAAGTCTCTCAGACACCGGCCAGTTTTAAATTGACTGAGTGTACAAGGGGTGTAGAGCAAACCGAATCAATAGTCAGGCGTTTAAAAGCCCATATATTCTCGCCTTGAAATTTCATACCGTTTCCGTGACATTGCGAGGAACAGCTGCATAACAACAGGCAGAACTTGAAAAAAAAAATCACAAATGTGTTAAAAAATTTAAAGCTATAATAGCTGATACATCAGGAAATGGCTGATATCATAGAAAATATATTTGAAATAAATTGCGTGCTTGAAAGAGGTGTACATTTTTGTGTATCACGTTTTGTCTATTTCTTATGGTGTACCCGTTAAACGAAATTTTACAAAACCCCTTCTGAATGAAGACTACTTCACAGGCTAATCCCAGAGAATTCAAGGTATAAGTTTTATTTTTTTTTCGTAAATATATAAAATATGTCATTTTAATCAAAATTGTTAAGAGCCATTTTCTATAAAATTATAACTATCAAAAAATTTTAGTTTGGAGTGGGGTATTTTCTGGAACATATTGTTTTGCATCACTGGAACATGCTGGGCTTAAATATCAAGTTTGGTATTTATCGGACTTTTCGTTTTTGAGTTATGATGCTGATACACACACACGCACACACACACACACGCAAGGAGCTATAGCTAAACAGGCCTGTTTTTGGACAGGGGAACTCAAAACAATATATTTTGAATGAAATCTCGACATCCACTCTTTTGTTGGAATACAGTACTTCCTCTCCTTACTGTAGGTGCGTAGAGAAGATAATATTAACTTGCAGTATGAAAACAAGAACAGTTTGCCCTTCTAAAAGCATATTCTGTATACTTGGGGATGTAACATTTGCAAATTGGGCAAAAATAAGCAATGTATGTATAATATTCTCAATAGTATCTATAAGAAATATTTGAATTATAAATTTAGAGCATTTCTGGCATTTTTATTCATCATGTGCATTTAGAATAAATAGCGACGAAAAAATATTTCTTTTAAGAAAACAGTTGATTATAAATATGTTTAGTGCTTATCGCCGTTAGCTTCTGTTTACTTAAAATAAGTAATAAATATTGTACAACTTGTGTTTCTATTCTCAACTGCGTAGAGAAAATAGGGGAAGTATTGCTTTCCACCCAATAATTCGATGTTGAGATTTCACGGTCAAAATATGTTTTGAGGCCCTCTGAACCCTGATAAATACCACTTCGATAAATATCAAAGATTAAGAAACTAACATGCAATATGTAGGATAAACTACACCGGCATCACAAGCCACTAATAACAACATTAGGAACCTACGATACAGAAAATAACAAACACAACAAACCAATATCACTATTCGATAGAACATTATCCAATGATTACACTGCTGAAATACAACACTTCCTCGACAATCTCATTCATACATGACAAAGACACTGACAAAGGACTACTCCCCACTAAACACCCAACATTAATCTTTTTTTTCTTCTTCTTCCTTGTTTCATACCAACCCATTGCAGTGTCCTCAAGTCCTCAGCAATTGCTGAGGCGGACTGGGAGAAAGGGCCACCCACCGTGAACGACGTGGACAGTGAAAGACGGGCCACTGCATTATGGAGTCGTTCACACAGACGACAATGGCGACCATCAGGACGAGTACAACGAAGGACCTAGAAGGCCGGATGATAAGACAGACGCCTATGCCCTCGTGATGACCAGGAACCCCTGGGAAGAACAGCACAGGTCTCAACCTCACACATTTTTCAACTATGCATAGAATTAGTTCCACAATACATATCTATCTTAGCAGTAAGTTAACGTTAAGTCATATGACACGAAGGTACTCCCTGCAAACAACACACAAATTATACCTTAAGCATGAAATTAAGCATATATTAACAACATAAGAAAATATGCATATAACCCACTGGTACTGTTCCGGTTTCATGGGTAATACCAGCAAGTAACATTTAACGCGCTCGCATGCAATGCATGCCAGCCAAGTAGCGATTCGCATACTAACCGGGTGCTATGCGGAACCCAAGTAAAGCATGCAAGCATGAATGCACGTTATAACACAGCAATACGCAATTAACACGTGATGGGGTTTTTTAGTGGGTATTGCGCGCTTTGAGCGGCGAGCCCCACATATCACCCCAGCCATTGCACACCGACTGGGGGTCGAATGCAATAATGCATTTTCCCCTTACGAAAAAAATAATCAAACTTGATGTTTAACTTGTGCAACTTAAAACATTGTGTCACCAAGATTGTCAAGGAACAGCTCACACCCCAAGCTACCCTAAACATAGAGAATTTATCGAAAATTTTGAATTTCTCAAAAAAACGTCCTAATGATTTTGATTCAACTGCATATGTTTAAGACATTTTTATGAGAAATGAAATGTATATCTTGAATTTTATGGGAACAGCCTCTAAGTCCTTTTATCCTGAATAACTTTTGTATAACAAGTAAACGTAAGGGATAAGAAAAAATGCTATTACACACACGCACACACACAAAATAGATCTCTTAAAGCACAACATTTATGATAAATGCATTTTTGTAGGGTTACTATTTCCGAGATATTTCTTGTTATTGGTTTGAATTTTTAAATGCTTTTCTCACATGGGAAGACGTTATTGGTGTTTCTTTCTCGTAATCACGCAAAGAGAACGGAATCTTAAATCCCCCACATAGCGACCCGCTCTTCTTAAGGGGTTTGACTATCTCTTAAGCTGCTCCATTCCTCCAAACCCCTTTTACCTGCAAGAAAATACGTAATAAAGGTATTTCTGCAAATGTTTATCTCACTTAACATTAGTTAGAAGCAAATTAAACTTTTAAAATGATAGTTTGTTGAAGAATGGGTGGAGAAAGCAATGTGAATATAGCATATAAGATTTTTTTATAAATACATTCTGTTACAGCCACAGAGAACGTAATAATAATTCATCTTCAGAAAAATGTTTCTTGTTAAAATGATTTTACTAATTAAAACTTTTTTGGATGTGGGCATTTAAATTCCGATGTTTCGAGGAGATTGCAGTTTTGCTCTTCAGGAATGCTCGTGTCTGAGCTGCAGCAGGTCATCCCTGAAGAGGAAGAATAATATCTTTAAAACGATGTAATTTAAATATTATTGAATATAATATTATTATACGATTAATATATAATCATAAACGAAGAAATTTCATCTATGAATGACAATGCCTTGGAAAGCTCACGCTCTAATACACCGTTACCAATCTTTGCATACTGAAGTTGTATTACTCTCTGTCAACATGCAGTTAGTTTCTTTCTACATTTTGCATTCATTTTGTACACATATATCAAGTGTAGCCTCGACATATATGAGTCGAGAATATCTGGAAAAGTTGGTTGGGAAACCATGAGAACATATTCGGAATCCCCATCTTATATCCAGGCTGCTGCAGATTTAATCCAGGCGGTGCGTGGCGAAACTTTTCTGCTGATAAAATGAGAAAAGTTTGGACTCTTGTTGAGAGAACAGGACAAATGCCGTGCGTCCTATATCACATACTAAATAGCTTGCAGTGTATAGGGACTTTACTAAAGTGAAGATTCACTACCTTATAAGCCCTTCATCTGTACATCGCAAGGCTGTAGACATTTCTAATAGATTCATTGTCGTTGTAAGCTCTTTAAAATATTACACTTGGACGTTTATCAAGTTATCAGTGCTTGTATTATAATTGCATACCTTCCTTTCACATTTTAACGGTTTTTCATATGTATACTTGTTCAGCCTTCAGACATATGTAAAAGCCATAAAATAAGATATTTAGTTGTTGCTAAACATTCATATTCTGACAAACAAAAGCATCGGTTACCTCGTACTAGTCGTTCAAGATATGAATGCGCTTGGTGGAGGGTGCCACTGTTTCTGTTGACAATAAAGGCTAGGATTCAGACGGGAGTGAGAGGATTGGCGGTAGGGGAATGTACAGTCGCAGAATGAAAACAGTATTACATTTGCAGGCCTCATTCTCGCTAGTAAATGCAACCCAGAACTGCGGATATTGTCTTTACCTGACTGCCCTTCCGATGTCCAGCCCACTTGTTTTGTAACCGTTTAGTTGCTCTTGCCACCAAACACATTCATATCGTGGGCGACTACTAACAAGCATGCGTTACAGACCTCGCTTTGCACCTCTGACTTACAAATCGCTCATAGCTCACTTGCAACTATATTGTAATTCACTCACATTTTATTTTTTGCTTTTTTTATAGTCCCCTGTTTCTAGGGAGACACATTAACGCAATGTTCCATACAATCGAGCACATTAATAATACCAGCAAATTGAACTATTTGTTTAGTTACCATTATCATTAGGCAGTAACGTGCTTTTAAAATGATTTAAAATTGGACAAATTTAACGTCTTATTATGGCCGAAACAACAGATAAATACGACAGAGCATAAACCCCTTAACGCATTCATCTGAAAGATACAGTTTTGTTGGTTAGATCTTACATTAAATAGCTTTTATTTAAATTTTACATTGGGTATTTTGATGGTTATGTAAACCTTTTCTTGGTGGATTTCAAGTTTGAGCCTTTAAAAGAAATACAAAAAGTTTACAAATATATTTCAACAACAAAAAGTAAAGCCCGATTCTGTGGTGTACGGATAGCTAAATTTTCCCTTATTCTAAGAGGACGGATGTCGGGTAACTTTAAGCTGAAGCAACATACCGTACTAGCCACGGAAAAACTAATACAATATCCCATTAATATAATAAGATATCTAATTCACAGCTTCTCAGCATCAACACAATAATTTTGTTTCTGTAATATTTTTGTTCTAAGTTTCACGCGGTAAGTATTTTTTTTTCTAATACTTTCCGTATAATAATTGAGAGGATGTTAAAATCATATATATTCTAATGTACACATAGTAGAGAACAAGTATAGAATGTTATAATATACAAAATGTAATATAAGAGGGAAATGCCATTGTTAGCTATATAACCAGTAATATAAAATTACGAGAAGTGCAGTAGTATTTATGTAAGCATGCAACGAACCTTGGATTCATAATTAAGACGATGGAAGTCTGTAAACACGTATGTGTGTGTAACATAAACTGTTATTGATGTTATTGGATAGTACCACCAATCAGGTACATTGATACATACCTATAATTCAAATACGTACGTTAAGAAAACGGTTAAAGGGAACGCTAACAGAAGCTTGTAAATGTTCGAGCAGGATGGTAGTGTATAATCTCGTCTCTAAATAGATGCTAAAACTACGTGTTTAAAGTCTACCAATTATACATATTTTAACATGACAAAGGTGATAGTGAACTGTGAATACCATATGTGGTTTCTCTAAAATACAAGTGAAATAATTAACGGAATGCGTGTGTGCAAAATATTTTAACCTTCTCCATACCTAACCCTGACAAGACACAATTGCTCTCCGACACAAACTATAGCAGCCGTGGCATAATTATGAAATAATAATTACAACAAACTAACACACACAAGAATACAGATACACGATCATCATATTCCAGTCTACGAGATCCTCGAGCTACATCACAAGAGTACGCGCATCAAGACGACCAACAGGTACGTAACACAGCTTCCATCATCATTAACGTAGTCGGGGCCTAACAAGGAGGAACCGCTACAAAACTCTATGAACCCCGGACTGGTTAGCATCATTTCATTCATTAATCGTCCGATATGACCCACCAGGTTAAAGGACATTAAAATTACTAAAATAAAACAAAAAGAAGAGTAAAGTATACAATGTTTGTAAAGCTCCATAGCATTAAGTCACAAAGATTTCGTTTCAAACATATAAATTTTTAGAAGCGTGTTTTGTTAAATCCTGTTTTCCTAAATTATATATTCTGCAAGTTTTCAACACAATATAATAAACTGTGTGAAATATAAAACATATTGTGCACAAAAATTGATTCGGTAAAACTAATTTATGACTTAAGAGTTGAATGTGTTTTTGGAGTATATCCGTTGAAGCGCTGACTTCCGTGATTGTCATCTGCAATTCAGTTTGGATTCTTCTCTGCTGGCGACTACTGCGTGCTCTGCGTTTATGATTCTGGGTATTTATTGGATTTATTTTAATATTATATCGGAATTATATTTTCTGGACAAAGTGTCCGTGTTTATACACATTTTATAGCGGTACTACGTCTGTTAAGCAAGCATTTGCTAAAGGGATCAGCTATCATTATTTTTTAATTAGCTTTTTTGGGGACACTTCAATTTTTAAACACTCTTTTTGCAATTTTTAGGGGGTGAAAAAGTGTACGTTATTCACCAATCCTTGCTTATGTTACCCTCTCTTTGGGATGAGCGTCGGACACACGCTGGAACCAGACTTTGAATAATTCATTGGGAGGATGGTGCCATAACAGACACAGCCCTGTCGAGTGTAATTTCGGCTAACACGAGAACATGGGCGTTTATAGTAACCTGGGTTTTTATCAGCAAAGCTTTGTTCTTGTCACGTTTTATCCGCCGAGAAGTCCCTCAGCACTAGGAAGCGTTCTAAGCCAGTTTCCTCTAAATCAATGTTTCATGGTCCTCACTTTCATCCTCACTCTATTTCATCACTTTGGTAAACCTGTCGTGCAGTTCTTCAGTTTCACCTCTTTTATACTTCAACGGTGTGTACTGTAACGCATTACATAGCGTATTCAGGAATAGCTGTTCAACACAGGACTATAGAAATGTATATAAGTACACCGTTAAACACTTAGCTACTTATCTTTTTGGTCGACCACACTATACGACGATGATTACATGTGACATAGCTGAACTATTATGGCATGCATTATACTTCAGCGACTCCTGAGCTTACTCGCGGCGCGCGCAGCTCACCCATACATTTTAACATCTTCATGCAGAAATCCACTGGGATCGCTTCCCCAGATAAACAATGAAATGTTTATTTAAAATAAATTCAATTAATTGCAATGTTAATATTCTAATAAATGTAGTTTATTTTCCTCTGCTTTAGTGAGTGATTCTTTCGCAATACCTGCAAAAATGAATAAATACGGCGTGGACTCAGTACTGGTACACTACGTGATCAAACGTATCCGGACACCTGGCTGAAAATGACGTAGAAGTTCGTGGCACCCTGCAAGTGTAATGCTGGAGTCAATATGGTGTCCGCACACCCTTAGCCTTGATGACAGCGTTCACTCTCGCAGGCATACTTTCAATCAGGTCCTGGAAGGTTTCTTGGGGAATGGCAGCATTCCCATTCTTCACGGAGTGTGGAACTGAGGAGAGGTATCGATGTAGTTCGGTAAGCCTGGCACGAAATCGGCATTCCAAAACATCCCAAAGGTGTTCTATAGGATTCAAGTCAGGACTCTCTGCAGGCCAGTCCATTACAGGGATGTTATTATCGTGTAACCACTCTGCCACAGCCCCTGCAGTATGAACAGGTACCTGATCGTGCTGAAAGATGCAATCGCCATCCCCGAATTGTTCTTCAACAGTGGGAAGCAAGAAGGTGCTTAAAATATCAATGTAGTTCTGCACTGTGTTCGTGCCACGCAAAACAACAAGGGGTGCAAGCCCCCTTCAGGAAAAACACGACCATACCACCACCTCCGAATTTCACTGTTGGCACTACACACGCTGGCAGATGACGTTCACCGGGCATTCGCCATACCCACACCCTGCCATCGGATCGCCACATTGTGGACCGTGATTCGTCACTCCACACAACGTTTTCCCACGGTTCAATTGTAATGTTGACGCTCCTTACACCAAGCGAGGCGTCGTTTGGCATTTTCCTGCGTGATGTGTGGCCTATGAGCAGCCGCTCGACCATGAATCCAAGTTTTCTCACCTCACGCCTGTCATAGTACTTGGAGTGGATCCTGATGCAGTTTGGAATTCCTGTGTGATGGTCTGGATAGATACTCTCTACCACCCTCTTCAAAAGTCGGCGGTCTCTGTCAGTCAAAAGACGAGGTCAGCCTGTACGATTTTGTGCTGTACATGTCCCATCACGTTTCCACTTCACTATCACATCAGAAACAGTGGAGCTAGGGATGTTTAGGAGTGTGGAAATATTGCGTACAGAATTCTGACACAAGTGACACCCAATCACCTGACCACGTTATAAGTCCGTGAGTTACACGGAGCGTCCCATTCTATTGTTTCACGATGGCTAATGACTACTGAGGAGGCGGATAATGAGTACCAGGCAGTAGGTGGCAGCACAAAGCACCCAAGATGAAAAACGTATGTTTGTGGGGGCGTCCGGATACTTTTGATCAAATAGTGCATATACTACACTAGTCGCCAACACGTTCAAGATCCCGCCATCTAATACGGAGCGGGATGTCTCAGGCGATTACGTCTGTGGTCTGCATTCTGGAGGTTCCGGGATCGATCCCCGGCAACCGTACACTCTGGCCCATGGGCTTTTCATAGTTTCCCAAGGCCCGCAATCGATGCTGGTATGGTTCATCCTCTACCACGATTCTCCTTCCTCTAAGGTCCGGTAACCACCATCTTCCTTGTCGTCTGTTTCAGGGTTGTAAGACCAGGTGACGGTGTTCGGCAGGTTGCGCCTGGGCGGAGACTGCACTCTGTAAAGGTTTCTTTCCTGCGTCGCTGCGTTACCTCAGTTAAATCTCTCCTCAGCGTGGGGCTCTGCTCCGGGGACCCTGGAGGTTAGTGGCTTGTGGACAGGGAACTTGCGGAGTCCGATGCGTTTTATCCGCTTACGACGCGGCATCCGGATCTGGTTACCCTTCGTGTTTCTCCCTTCATCCATGCTTCCCTCCCTGGGGTCACGTTGGAAGCACAATGTGCCGGCTGGTGTGCGTGCAGTATTCTCCCCTGGTTCCGGAGGACCTTCGTGATACATACCTTTACTTTTACCTTGCCTGCCACCCGATAAGCATTTAATCACACACAATTAACAAGGCAAGATTTCTTTTGTAAAGATTCAACGTTTTGAAATTATAGTGTGATCGACAAAAAAGTCATATGCAACTCGGCTATAACGGTAAATAGAACGCTCGTATAAAAATTATGAAACTTGCCACCGCTCGTTTTATAAACATATTCGGATTTAATGACTACAATCATACTCTTGTTGCATAAGACTATTAAACGTTTTTTGGTGAATTAGTCATGAAACTGCTAAATTTAGCATGCACAGAATAAGGTATTTGAAATACATCTTTCGACAGACTATTTTGATTTTGGTTGTCCTTAACCTTCGCTTCTCCAAGAAACTGAGAAGCTTAGAATAGCAATAACATGTTATTTTCGACCACTAAAAGCATCTGCATCGAAATAGCACTACTCCAGAATCTACACTCACTTTGATAACAAGGCCTGTGTGCCGCTATCCTTGTTGAATATAAATGGCAGGCGTAAAATGAGTACAGTTCTAATCATTAAAACGATTTTGAGAGAGGATATGATAATGAATGAAACGGTTCAAAGATGCTGCAAATATATGAAGGTCTATTATGGTGCAATGTGGTGAAATTGAAATGAATTTTTGGTTTGTAACTTTCGACGGAAAACTTAAGACTTCTACCTAGGAAAATCTGATGTGCTACGCTCACATGACTTTTTTACCCACTAAGGTTTATTTTTATATTATTTATATAAATAACTTTCTATCTAATTAATGTTAAAATCGAGACAAGCGTTTGCCGTAAACCGACTGGGCACAATATATATACTTTTGTCAGTGATATGCTGCCTACCTATGATAGAGAAAATTCGACTCAAAAGTTCCATATGAATATTGCACTGAAAATACCCGTACTGGTATTGATCAGTGTGGGGAGTAGAGCTGGAAGATAAAACATTGTCTCCCCTCACATCAGGATCTTGTGAGTGTTGTCTAAGCAAGCAGGCGTAGCAGGAGTAGATAGAACACTGTACACCTCTAAACTCGAGTTCTGTTCATCTTGTGTAACTTCAGAATTAATTAATAATGATAATAAAATCAAATAAATTTATAACAAATTCAATTTGAAGTGATTATTTGAGGCCTTCATTCGTTGCATCATTACAATTGGACTGATTATAACTAACCTTTTTGACAAATGAACTTTTCAGCAAGGAAGTATATTGTTTTCTTTTCTGGTTTAAGGAATTTGGTAAATATTGGATAAAACTGAAGCAATATTTCTGAGGTGTATTTATGTAACAGGCGTGCGCACATAGGTACAGCAAAATTAAAGTGATTTGATCAAATTACTGATATACTTAAAAGATAGATTTAAATACTATAAGCCAGTCACACATTTTATGACAGTTAAATATCATTTTTCTTCTCTCTCCCTCCAACTTCATGTTTTGGGAGGTGGTCCGTGGTGGCGACACAGTGCTAATAGTAGAGAAGCTCCAGGATGAATTAAATTTCTGATTGTTTCGATACAAACTATAAGTGGTATCAATATATTTGGGGTACCTTGGGGTACTAGGTGAATAAATATATGATTAGAATTATTCATTCAACCAAAAATTATAAATCTTAGTCATAGACAAACCGAAGGAATAACATGGGAACTCGTTAAACTCCACTCCAGTGGCAATCCTACTATTAGCGCTAATGCATGATTAATAAATTATTTAATGGAAGGGTATATAAATGTACCTTATGGTAATCTATATAAACAATGGGGCCCCAAAATGCACACACTAGTTGATCTTTAATAACTCTGTAATGAATTGAAGTACAAGTGTGAAAATTTGTGAAGGTTTGCATCAAAATTGGAATGTGTACATCCTCAGATTGTTGCATGCAATTAATGAGAATGACCCATAACGACCATTTGATTGATGTCAGTGTTTCGAAAGTATGATGCACGAGGATTTAGCTTCTGCAGACATTGCCTGGTCGGATGAGGCACAAAGAAAACTGAAAGGGGCTGTAAAGTGACACAATTGCGTGAACTAGATCCTAAGTGGACAAAGCCGTCAATTTATCTGGGCTTAATGTGTGATGCGAGTTATCCTCTTAGAGGTTGATTGGACCATTCCTCTTTGAGGGAACAGTTACTGGTACGGTTTATCTCGAAAAGCTGCAAACATCGATTTTACCTGCGATCTGTGAGCCAAAATGCTGCTCCAGCTCACTACCATTGAGACGTCAGAGAGTACCTTAATAAAATTCTCTCTGGACGATGGATAGGCTGAAGGAGCGCTGTTGTATATCCAATACAGTTCCCATAAGTACTAAGGGAATTTCATAAGTAGTACAAACAACCTTTTTGTACTCATACCTTTATATATTTAAGATTATCGGTTCACAATCCTTCAGTGTGATCTCCCTGCTTCTCAATCAGATTCCCGACATTTGGGAAGCATTATTATTACATTCAAGAACACCTCTTCTAATCATTTGTTGAATAGCTTGGGTAGAAAGCTCTTCCAGAGAAGAAAATCGTCGTTCACATATAGTTTCTTTTAACTTTAGGAATAAGTCGAAATTTGGTGGACTCATGGCTGGACTGTAGGGCGCATGAGGTAACATTTTGTACCCACAATCGCGAAGGTTTTTGTTACAACCTCCGCGATGTGGGGGCAAGCATTGTTATAGAATATGAATGACCCAGCCATGAGCAACTGAGGTGGGTCCTTGTGCACTTTTCCTGAGAAGTTTTTTCATGAAATCACAATGCGTAATACTTCTTCCACTTGGGACTCCACCATGATAGCTCCTTGGTGATCATAAACAAAGGTGAAGATATGCTTGACCTTTAATTGGGCTTGTCGATTCTTTTTTTTTTTTTTTGGTCAAGGGGAATCTCGTTGGACTGTGATTTCAACTGATTTCAAATTACAAACGTTGCAACAAGTCCCTAGTCAGCGTTTCATCAACAGCGGTAATTTGACGTAAGAATTCTTTATCTTCAAAGTCGAATCATTCTTTCAGCAAAGTTACAGTGTTCAAGTGCTTCTGCTTCTGTTCAGCAGTCAAGCAGGAGTAACCCATCGCGCAGAAACTTTTCTGTCCTTTAAATCATTACCCAAAATACATAATAGGACTCCCATGGTTCTAGAAAGTTCTTCACATTTTACACGACGATCTTTCTCAAGAGTATCTGCCACAAGCTTCACACTTCAAACCCGGCGGAGGGCGATGGATTTTTTCGGGCGTAAAGGGAAGTAAAGCCGGTAGTCTCATGTCGTAGATTTCTACGACACGTAAAAGAACTTCAAGCCTGCTAAAGAGGCCTCTGAGCAAAGTTACCGCTCTTTCACACCCAATATAGGATGGGACGCTAAGGACCACAGCAGTTAAAGAGTGTCCATAAATAAAACTAAGTTCAATTTAATTAAACACATTTCATCTGCTGATTTTCTCGGCCTTCCTGGTATTGGGTCATTGTCTATGCTTACATGACCCTCACGAAAACAATTAGTTCAACGAGAAACTGTACTATTATCCGCTGCGAACTCAGCACAAACCTCGTTTAAAGCGCCGTGGATTTATGTGAAATTTTTGCCGCATAAAGTTTCAATCTTAATGTTTTACCTCTGACCTTCAGTCACAGTATCCGACACACCTAGCCTTGCTAGTAAAATGTGGAGTACACTATTGTTACAATAAATACACGCGCATCTTTCTCATAGCTTCAACTGCAACAACTGATGTAATTTTCACTACTATTGCATGATTCAACCTGCGGTATTGCCAACCTGTGCATTTTTAATGAAATTCCCCCATAAAGCCTCTATAACTTTACCTCTGGAAGATCCCAAGGGATGTTGTGTATTGGGCAAAGCCACTTACACTGACTGCATTACGCAAAAACATTGAGTTATCGTGTGCAGCGATTCCACTCGACAGGAAACAGCAGGTTGTTCGTAGCAGTGTTTGGCGATATCGACTACGCCTGACTGCTGATGGTAGCCACTTCGACCACCTCAGCTAATTTCTCTAAGCTTAATATTAAGCTACATCTTCACCAAATTTGAACCTTGTATCTCAATTTATTAAGACGTTACGGATGGTCAAACAGTGTATACATTATTTTGGACCCCTCTGTACATAAGCAACGTAGAAATAACCTTAATAACATTAGTCGCTGATACCTGCGGTTAATGTTTATTATTTTACTTTTACTATATTCGTCAAGGAAGGTTAAGGTTGGAAGTTTTGTGGTTTCTAACTCTGACCTAAAAAATTTACTCAACTGCTTGATTACCATTAGTTAAACGGAACAATTTATACAGATATTTACCCTAATTGGTATGGAATTTGCATAACAAGAAAACATACTCCATACGGGTCATATTTTGTAGAACTAATTTAATGGGTAGAGAAAATCATGAACATGTTTTTTTCTTGCTAGGAGCATATAAAACGGTAACTGACTATGCACTTAAGGATTATATCCGAGGCAATACGGGAGTGAGTTATTCGATGACTGTTAGTTGCAACAAGTATAAGTGACCACAGCTGGGGGCAAGTGCTAACTAGAGTTTCATCATGACAGTGCGCTACACCGTTGGAGTGTTCCTGCTTGTGGACGTACGTGAATTGCCCTCCAGGGTCAGATTTATTTGATTGCCATGAAAGGTAGGGAAACTTTGATCGCTGATGCAGTAGTATTACCAGCTGTCTAGGACTGATGAAGATTGCTCCGGACTGGAATTTTGTGTCTCAGTCTTGCTAAATAGTAGTAGCGTTCCGAAATTTCCTGAAGAATGTTCCAGCATGCCATAAATTAAAAAAGGCAAATCTATTTTGAAGAACAACACAGCTGAACGTACACAGAATTCGTTTTATAGCTTTTTCGACCATAGTGTTTTTTGATCCGCTTCCCGTACATGCTGCCATGACCAAGCGAGTGGCGCCACGGTAATGCGTGCGACTCGCATTCGGGAGATCCTGGATTCGAACGCCGTTGACCACCCACTCGCACACATGGGTTTTTCGTGGGTTATCCGGATCGGCAGGCTAATGCTCAAATAGTTCCTCTTCAATCCTTCATTGTCGTCTTTCATTGTAGTCTAGGGGTACCATGCTAGCCTCTAGTTCCCGAGGCCGGGGGTTCAAATAGGAGGAGACAATGGAAAATCCTTAGCATGACTTCCTTCGGAATGGAAGTAAAGCCGGTGGTCCCGTGTCGCAAACTTGCGGCACGTAAAAGAACCTCAAGCTTGACAAGGAGGCCTCTGAGCAAAATTTCCAATCTTTTACGCCTAATATAGAAAGGGATGCTATGAAAGAGAGCGCACACAAATAAAACACATTTTTAATTTTATCTGCTTCATTGTCATCTGTTCGAAGGTTGTAGGACCAGCGACGGTATTCGGCGGGTTGCGGATGTGTGCTTTATAGAGGTTTCATCTATGGCGTCGTTGCGAGACTACTCATAAGGACACGCCTCCAAGTGGGCCCCACCAGGAGAGAATGTCGACCGTGGAGGCTTATGTTTGGGCCACAGGCGGTGGCGGTTGCGTTCTAACTGGAACGGTAGGGATCCCGTTCTAGCTTACGCCCGTCGTCATCCGGATCTGGTTACCTTTTGGATCTCTCTCCCCAGCCCTCCCTCTCAGAGGTCATAGTAGGTACAAAAGGGCCGTTGCGACCTGCTTGCGGTGCTCTGCCACGGTTGCGGAGGCCCATTTGTTTGTTCGTTCGTACCTTTAGTTTTCACATGTTGCCATGTTGGAAAGTGAAAAGCTGAACTTCCTGTATTCAGTACTGTTAGTCTCAGCTATCTGCGTGCTCCGCCTACAACTACAAGCATGTGCCCGAAATATAGTAGAATGGATTCAACCCACGAAACATAATATTGTAACAAATGAAAACACCAGTTGCGGCGAAACACATTTATTTCTCACTTAGCCTAGCATAACAGTTACACTTGAGTCAATGTTGTCACACACTCAGAACAGAACACAACCGATCCGTCGAATCACAACACGTAACTTAAGTGCAATCAGCACTGTCCACTTTCCACTTTTAATTGTCCAAACTCTTTGTAACTTCTTAACCAGCCGTCCGAGCAAGAGCAGCCCCCTTATATGGGCCCCGCATACAAATAGGGAAGGGGAAGCTACTCGAAACTGACAAATTTAACGCTCTGGAGTAGTAATATTGCGGGTATGTGGGTTTAAGTTTTTTGCACGAGTCACTGTTCTGAAGGAGCGGCCAGAAGCTTCACCCAGGTGCCGGGCCAGAATTCGCCCACCGGCGGCACCAGATAACTTCTCCCGTGCGATCACAGTATTGTTTCTAATCCTTGTTAGCCTTAACTTAAATTGGTTAGCTGTTGCAAAACTGTTTGCGCCATATATATTCCTAGCATTGAATTTAAAATCAGATATCAACAACAAGGAAAACAAAGCAATCCAGCTTAACTTTATACAGAAAATCTCGAAATATTTTACCCTTACTGAGAAAAATGATCTGTAAGCAATAATGTGAGAATTTGGATTATTATGATTACCATCATCGCATTGCTGTTATACCTTACTACAATTCTTTAATGTAATGACAGCTGATAATAGCATATTGTGCAACAAGACTGTATTGATAGCAACTAAGGCGCGATCATAATTTTCACACAAGCGTCTGAATTTCCATTATAGTTTTGTTGCACACAACTGTTTTTGGCCAATTACACTATAATTTTAAAAAATTTTAGTTTTTACAAAAATATCTCACCTTCTTAATTCTGTAATTATATGCTGATCGGATGACAGTTGCGTGCGTATGACTCGTGCATCAGATGGCAGCACTTTGAGCCTACGTCTTTGTATATTGATTTTTTGCAGGTTATGTGAAAGCAACAGATTATTGAACCAGATAAAATGAAATCCAGTTATTAGGATATTAAAATTAAAATGAGCAGAACTTATTTTATTTTAAATACACATATTTCATTGTTTATCTGGGGAATGAATCCCAGTGGACTGCTGCTTTGAAGGTGTTAAAGGTTTAGAATAGCGGAGCTGCGTGCGCCACCGAGTAGTATCATAATGAGTCGTTTCAATATTATGAATCCATAACAGCTCAATCATGTCACATGTAATCAGCTTATTATCGTGTAGTCCACCAAAAAGACAAAAGAAACTGCATACGTTTGTACAGCATGAAAAGCTGTGTTTGGTAACCGCAATAATATCTGCTATTTTTCACTTGGATGTTGGTGGTTTTTGCTACAATCCTACTAGCATTGAGCGGTTTTTTTAAACATAGGTTTTCTTGCAAATTAGGTTTTTGTGTCCAGATTCAGTCTGTGCTGTGTTGGTAATGGGTAATAAACATTTGTGCGCTTTCGACGGTTGAGTAATGATCACACTGCATTGCGGTCGAGCAAGCGCTAGTAATATTACCCAAACACTGACTAATCGAAGCAAATGTCGCGTCGTTAATTAATACGTTGCTGTCGCGCTGCTTTTTTCTAAATAGCTACGGACATTTTTATCATGGTTTATAGCTGTGGAATGCAATCAATCTATATTTACACTCATGTGATCAAACAACATGACGCTCTCTAGAGATTAATTCATGGCTTGTCTAGCAGACGTGTAGGACCTTGGAGTGTAATTGATTTCACTTGTTATACCATTG
This sequence comes from Deroplatys truncata, assembly GCA_030765065.1. Classification (NCBI taxonomy): domain Eukaryota; kingdom Metazoa; phylum Arthropoda; class Insecta; order Mantodea; family Mantidae; genus Deroplatys; species Deroplatys truncata. The sequence goes on along the minus strand of CM060977.1, from coordinate 122,258,374 downwards.
TTACTTTCTCTAATACTTACAATGATTTCACGGAAATATATGTTTGAGGTATCCCAAGTCCAAAAAGTTTAAATAAAAGGATACTTGTGTCTGTGTCCGTGAACAACTAACTCAAAAACTAAAATTTGGATAAATACCAAATTGGTATTTAAGTCCAGTGTAATCCAAGGAACATACTGAGCAATATGGCCCTACGATAACGGTGAGCGCCCACTGACCCATTGGTCTTCCCGGTCAGCAGGCAATGCTGGGAATCTTCTCCCAGCATTTCCTGTACCCACCTTCTTCCTTATCATCTGTTTCAGGGTTATAGCACCAGCCGACGGTGTTCGGCGGGTTGCGGCTAGACGGTGGCTGTGCGCTCTGTGGATGTTTCATCCTGAGGTCCTCCAGGGTCTGAAACCCGCCTCTGGGTGCTTTCGGGCGGAGGCTCCTTCGGGGGACCCCCAAAGGCTCGCGACCCTATAGAGTGGGAATCGGGCGACGTTGGAGGCATTCAATCTGTGCTTCCGCCCGTCGTCATCCGGATCTAGTGGCCCTTTGGGTCTCTCGACTCACCCTCCCAGTTGGCTCGCGTGGGTGCTCTGCCCCGGTTTCGGGTACCTCCTCCATTAATTCGCACCTTTACCTCCAAGAAACGTCACCTCCCAAACATTAAAGAAAATGTTTTATTATTTGTGATTTTACCAAACATGGCTCTAACGAGTCTCATTAAAACACCACATGTTAAGGATATTTGCAATAAAATGTATATCTTGAATTATCTAGGAATAGCTTGTGAATTGCTCTGTATTCTGAACGACTATAGACAAAATGTCGGTTTATGTTCAAACATGCTTTTAGCGTTAACCATTTCCGAGATATTCCGTTTATTAGTTTGAATTTTCGAATACGTATACGTTTTTAAAGTGGTAATTTGCTATTCGTGTTACCTCATGGTCATGCAAGGATCATGGTTTCAAAGGAGTTTCGAAAGCCATCATATTGCACATCTGCAAGCGCGAGAGCGCAATGAATCTTGGCCCCTCTAGTTAGCAGCAGTGAAGATCCCTTGCGTGAATTTACGTGTATTCCCGATAAATGACGGAGCAATCAGAAAAAAAGGAGTCCCCTGCAATTTAAAACACTCGTGCCATGTAGGTATATCAGTTTATGACAGAATGTATGTACATGAATGTTGAGAAAGATTCAGTTGAGTTTAGCTCATGCAGAAGCACAGACACCGAATCTCTATGCGTTAAGCTGTTATATCACGCATTATTAAAGTAGATTAAGAAAATAAATTTAAGGTAGCTGTTATTAACCCCGCTTGAACTAAACATGGAGATGTAAAGAAAAAGCCGCTTTTATAAGCAAGATTTATTCAGCACGTTTCATATAAAACCGTGAATGTTTTAAAAGGGCCATCCGGCGCTCAGTACTTGTAAGACACGGAAGTTCCCAAGGGAGCTCTCGCCGGCAAAGCAAATGTCGATTACGAAATAAAGCAGACCTTTCGAGATGAGTGCGCTGAAACATAGGCTGCGGACATGCGACTATTTAATATGTTTAGCATGCCATTTTTCACCTCCTTAAATCAAATAGCTGTTTACTTTAAAGCTGAATGGTCATTCTGATGCGGCTAAGCGACTATGTGCATAGTGATCCGAGCGGTAGTAGTTTTGAAGGAAATAATACCAGAAATATGACGCACGTACTTCTTTCAGCCCCACGTTTAGGCGCAATATGACGCAGCCACACTACGTCCTCCAACAATGAAGCAATACCTTTGCCTCACGGTTGCTGCTTGTCTCCTCCCAGTAGGTTCTTCTTTTGCCACGGCTGCTCCAGCATGAAACCTTAACCTCAGGGTATGCGTGGGTGTGTACAGAGAAACACACAAACGCTGTCTTGGAACACTTTTATTCACTATTTAAAAGAATACTTTAGGTTTGCCGATCACTTGTAAATGCATACGATGATACTTTGTCTTTACCAAGACCGAAGAATATTAACTACAGCTAAGCGTTCTACCCTCTAGCATGTTCGCCACCATTCTTGTCCACATGACGAGAAAGTCGTCCTGCACTCACCAGGCACTCAGGCAGACTGACTTTACCCACGCTGCACAAGGAAAACCAACGCCTAAACTTCCCCTCTCAACCCCTCAAACGCTCCTCACAACACCGCGAACTGATGCCTAGAATGGCCTTCACCAGGCAAGTGCAGCTGCACCCGGCTGTTACCAGGAAAAACTTGCTTCAATGGAATTTACCCTTTCTACCTGAGGCTGGTCTCTAATTAACAAAACTGTGCCTGTCCTGTCTTTCTGTCGCTTTTACAGTCAACAATTTTCACAATGCCTCTCCTTTTTATACATACACTGATTTTAAATATATTATTTCTTATTTATATCACTATCCTTCTCAGATTATGATAATTATTGCTTTTAAATTCCGGCTTCAAATATTAGAATTAAAATAAAATACTATATTACTGATTTTTGGACAGAGTAACTACACGTATTTCAATAAAACATTTGGAAAGAAACTTAAAGACCGTTCTTCTAATATGCCAGACAGAATTATATCGCCAAACGCATTTTAACTAAAATAGTAAATGTTTAAAACATTTTCTTGACAAATAAAATGTATATCTCGAATTTTCTGGGAATAGACGATGAAGTCAGCTTCATTTTGAATAAACTTTGTATACTTGGGGAACCAATATATAAACAAAATCTTATTACAGAAAATGTGTATATCACTTTAAAGCACACCATTTATGTCTAATTATATTTTTCATAGCCTTAACCATTTCGGAGATATTCTTTGTTGTTATTTTGAATTTTCAAATGATTAACCTTTTCAAGTGCTGTGCTGTGCGTCAGATGGCAGGTTGAGGGCAACCCGATGGTGTGCTTAGGCGTGTACCTTCCCTAATTAGGGCTTTACCACGTAGTGACGGGATATGGGGGTTACAGGATGGCGGTTGTTCTTTAGGTAGGGGGAGAGAAAGGAGGTAACAAAGTTTGTTCCTCAACGGTAGCCGGTCATGGTGCAACTACCCTTGTGCACCGCTGGTGGTATGAATTTTGTAATTATAAACATGTTGGGATTTTAATTTTGAAGTCCAAGCTACTCTTGAATGGATTGTATTGGAGTTCAGCTTTAGCTGCTGTTGGAATTACTCCGCTGTTACCGGATATGCCCGCAAGCCATGCGGGGAAGCCGGTGATGCCTCAAGCGGCGTGTTCTGGGGTCATAATCCCCAAGAGACCTAACTAGGGCGCTCTGATGGTATGGCAACTGGTCGTAAAATTTTGCGGCCCGGCGCCTTATTTCATCCTCCACGTAAGGAAGAGATGAGGCTTCGTGAAGCAGTCTCACGGGAAAGGAGCGGTTTACACAATAGATGGCCCGAAGGCACCTATTCTGTACCCGTTGCAGGAGCAGCAGGTTGGAATCTGCGGCCATGCCCCAGATCTCGCAGGCATAAAGCAGGAAGGGGATTATCAGCGCCCGAAAAAGGTGTAACTTTAAAGGGACAGGCATCTCAGACCCCAGCATCGGGTACAATGAAGCCGCAGCCCCATGTCCCCGACGCGCGACGTCCCCGACGTGTCCCCGAAAAGTTAGACCCTTATCTAACTTAACCCCCAGGTAGGAGATGACATTTGTCCATTCTATTCTTCTTCCGAGATAGCTGAATGTGGGGAAGATTGCGGGAAAGCGGCGCTTGGTGAAGAGAATGGCGTGGCTTTTTGCCGGATTGATGGATAATCGCCAACGCCTGCACCACTCTTGGAGGAGGCGGAGGTGTCTCTGAATGGGGTTGAAGGCTCTGTTTGGGTGTTTACTTGTACAATACAGGAGCACGTCATCAGCGTACTGTGCCATGTTGACGTGCTGCTCTGTGGGTAGATCGGCCACATATACACTAAAAAGTGTGGGGGATAGAACAGAACCTTCGGGGACTCCGCCTCGTATTGGCCTTAGTGTAGATTTGTGTCCCGCTACCGAAACAACAAAAGTGCGGTGTTTTAAATATGTGTGTAGCAGGTGTATTAAGTGTGTAGGGAGCTCCAGTTGGATGAGCTTTTTGAGGAGCCCCGCATGCCAGGTCGTCGAGAAGGCCTTCTCGACATCCAGTGAAACCGCGGCGGTGTAAGCCCTGTCCTGGAAGCCCAGGGCAGCCGCTTCCACCACGCGCAGCAATTGCTGGGAGGTCGAGTGCCCAGGACGGAAGCCGAACTGATGTGGTGGGATGGCTCGAATGTCCCCTAAGGTGGGAGACAAGCGGTTAAGAATGGTCCTTTCAAACACTTTTGAAAGGACAGAGAGGAGGCTAATGGATCTGTAATTGGCAGGATGTACCGGATCTTTCCCCGGCTTCAATATGCAGATAACCCGAGCCTCTCTCCACTCGCGTGGAAAGTGACTTAGGGCGAAGCACATATTTTTCAAGTGGTAATTTCTATTCGTTTTTTCTCGCGGTCATGCAAATAGCATGGGATTTCAAAGCCAGCATATAGCGATCCAATTTACCAACACCGAATGTGTAATGACATTTTCTCTATATTAACAAGAAGACAAAAGTAAAAGGTTTTGCAGAAATCGTTTATGCGGAGGAGCGAGTAGCGAAGGTTATGTGAATGCAATACGTCAAATTTATTTCCTTAAGCGGTTCATTTTACCATAATTCGTAGTTAATGCTGGAGTTACGAGGTCGCCGCATGGTTAATTGACCAGACACACGTTTAGACCACTGCGGTATCCTCACGCGTTCGTATGTTGGCATAAAGACCGTTAACGACATATGCATGTTTTATTTCCGTTTATTATTGTAACTCTAAATAAAAATAAGATAATGTATTGATTAAACGATAACCTAAAGGCACTTATTTTATTGTGAAGCATTTTCTTACATTCCTAAACATAAATATTAGTTAAATACCTATACTTTTTTTCCGTAACAAACGTAACCTCAATAAAAGGTATTACCATAAATTATTTTGCATATTACTGTTTAGAAGCGTCGTAATATTTTACATATAGTTTTGCTTGTCTAATTTGAGAATGTGTGTCCCTTAAAACATTCTGGTTAGTTCATTTTTCATCCTTGATGTTTTAAAGGATCTTCTGTGGTTTTCTCCAGTTTGTCACTAGAATGCGGACAGGGATTTCAAACCTTTGAAAAGGGTGTAGTTTGTAACAGCGCGAATTTACGATTTTTTGCTATGTCGCACGCTCTGCTTTTGTAGCGGTAGAAATTTGTGTTGGAAATAATCATGTAAAACTTTACTATCTTCGGTGTTTTGTTGAATTTATATGTAATTGTAGAAGCTTAATTAAACTGTGCCTGAACCTTGATTTTTAGTTTATTTATTTTTTAGTAAATTTATGCTCCACATACCTAAATGTAGTAATTATACGTCTCATAGCTGCACTTTAATGGACCTCATTAAAGTGCAGTTTTCACCAATCAAATAATATTTATATAACACTCAATACTTTCGTGCTGCGCACATACCACAACCCTGCCAGCTGTTTCACTGCGTAAGGTAAGGTCAAAGTACTTATTGACTCAGGTAAGCATATAATTAAAAATAATTTATAACTATTTTAATCTTAGACACATGGTGGAGCATAAACACTAGGATGAAACATGAGTAAAATAGTAATAAAAATGCTCGAATAAAATTATGAAACGAGCGGAGCGAGTTTCATAAGCATACTCGCAACTTAATTCCTACTATTATACTCTCGTTGCATAATATACTATTACTATAAAGTAAATGTTAGGGCGAAATGAAAACAAGAAGAAGTGAATATTGCGTCCTTTATTACAACATTACTTTAACTTTCTTAACTAAACATTTAATTTACTTTAAGTATACTTCACATAATTATATAGCTTTGATTTCACTCGGTATGTTACAAACATTCCTTTAAAAAAATATAATAGTAAGAAACTTTAAAATAGTTATCACATTGAAAGTTACTTGCTTTCTGTACAAACTTTAAATAGATACTTCACAAACTAAATACTCATGATATGCTCAATCTTAATGCCTCAAGCTTTCATAACGCATAGCTCGGAATCGCGAGAAAGGGAATTTTGAACTTAACTACCAAATGGGAGTAGAATGATTTAGATTAGTCCAAATGTTGAATTTTGTCTAACCTCCCTATGCAATGTGCTATATGCCTCTGAAGTAACTCCGGCTTGCTAGCCACTCCTGGATGGTGCCCGCCGTCCTCTTGTTGTATGTTTGTGGCACTACTGTCGATTTACGTCATTGGCACAGTAGACGCTCGGCGCACTCCTCCAGTGGGCTGAGCCCCGCCACGCAGAGAAAGCGTTCTCAAATTTTAAGAGCGAGAATGTCGTATAACATATTCTAACTCCTATGCGCCGACGAACGATGAGGGAAGTAGAAATTCATGCAAGTTAATCTTCACATCCGCACACTGTTGTCAATTTGATTTTATTTTAAAAGGAAGGGTGGGCAATAAATGCCGTGTGCATTGTGACCAGTTGTCTATTGTGCTTCCCTATATTTAATTCCCTAAGAAATTTGCCTCCTTCACACAGTCTACAAGTTTCTTAGTAGGAACTTCTTGAAATCCTTGCAATTACATGATTTCTTGATTAAAGTGTTTAACCCTAAGAACTGTGAGAGTTTCACATCACACAGAAAGTGAAACACTGTTTCATTTGCTCTCTTGTATCTTATACATACTATATGTACTGCTTTTCCGATTTTGTAGAGATTCCCTTGCAACTGACAGTGTCCCGTTAAAAGACCATCTCCGTCTTAGTACATTTTCACTCATTTTAAGCAGTGATTGTGTCTGCTTTATTATCTCTTGAGCAAGGGTCTTGCAATGCTTGTGTCCTGATAAGGACTTCGAGGATTCATTATGCCTCTTCCTTATCCATTCCCGGACTACCCTCTTCAGTCTAGTCTATAGGGTAGCCCTAATCTAGATTCAGGACCTACAAAAGCTTCTCTGCTCCTTTCTTCACTAAATCAACGGCTCTTTCATTGCCATGGATTACACACCCACACCAACTCCACCGAATTGTGCAGGATCAGTGCCATTAGAGCCTCCATACGTTCCCAAATCAGTTTATATTTGCCTACCTCTCCTTCAAGAGCCTTTAAGGCTGCTTGACTGTCGGATAGTATGGAAATGTATCTACTTTATAGTATTTACTTAAGCTTTCCCATGCACAAGCCAATATGGAATACATTTCTTCTTGAAAGACAGTAGCATATTGTCAGAGGCTAAAGAAAGCTTTCTACTACAGACAAATACCTCTGCTCTGCTCCATTTCAATCATTAGATTTGGTTGCGTCAGTAAACCATACTGGTCCTTTTCGGATACTTGGGCTATTGCCTTATTTTATGGAAATTAATTTTTTTCTTTCATTTTGTTCATCTTGGTATCATTTCATCTCTGTCCAATCCAATATATGACTCAGACTATAGTCCCTACAAACATTTAAGTGTCCATAGCAAGCTTCACTGTGCCATTACACCCATAGTTAGAGGGGGAGGTCCAATAAAACTGCAATGGTAGCAGTAGGGGTAGCCCTAAATGCTTTGGTTATACTAATGCAGGCTAGCCTTTGCAATTTAGAAAGTTCTTTCCTACAAGTACTAAGTTAAACCCTATGCCAACCTGTAGTGAAAATAATTAACTAATAGTAAAATGCAAAGCCTTCGTGGCTAGGTAGGAAATTTATTCATGATTTTCGTAATCAAGGAAGTTCGGCAGAATTTCGTAGTATAAGAGTAAGCAGCCACAAAACGTAACTTCTGCAGTCGTTCTAATCCAGAGAGAATGGATAAAATCTGGGTTCCTGCGTGTTGACGTCAGCAAAAATCTGATGTGTTACACTCATATGACTTTCTCTATTCTTGTACAAACTATTTTTACAAACGCTTATTCTCCATATGCTTCATGTTAATCGAGATGTTAATCTTATTGCTAATTTTCTTGTAGATGCAAGGAAAATATGGTAGCTTTTAAGCGATAGTCAAATATTTTAACGCTGGTTGCTATGTGACGCATTCCATTCTCTTTGCATGTCCAGGACATAAAAAAAATGAATAACAAATTTGAGAAAAAGTATAAGTATTGGAAAATTTAAGGAAATAACAAGCAATATCTCGAAAACGGTTCACTCAACAAAAGCAATATATATTACATAAGTTGTGTATTTTAACGCGATCTACATTTTTTGTGTAGTAAAATTTTGTCTATCTCTTATGGTTTACCAGTTATGCAAAAGTCGTTCACAATGAAGAATACGTTTGGAGACATTCCCAGAAAATTCGAGATATACATTTCATTTTACATAAAATATCTTAAACATGTGATATTTTAATCAAAATCGTTATAGTCATTTTTGAGAAAATTAAAAATTTCGAAACATTTTCCATGTAAAGGGTAATTTGGGATGGGGGATTTTCTTGAAAACCTTAGTGTCGCAGCTTTGGAAAATACTGAACCTAAATACCAAGTTTGGTATTTATTCGACTGTTCGTTTCTGAGTTATGCTCTTCACAGACACACACACGGACATGTTTACAAAAATGCTTTTTTTGGATTCAGGGGTTTCCCAAAACATGTATTTCTGGTGAAATCTCGGTAGCGAATTTTTGAGTGGAATACAATACTTCCCCTACTTACTATACGTAGTAGAGAAAGAAAAAAAATTATGCCGCTTGCGTTTGCGTGCATGTATTTTTGAGTTTCGATGAATTGTTGTTTTCTATTTTTAGAAAAATTTTTGTTTACAAAGCACATTTATAAATAAAGTAATCGCTGGGAAGATAGAATTAGACTGATACATTCAATGACATAGCTGGTATTTTAACTACGGCCGCATCTCTAAGCAATTAAGTTACCATGGAAATATGCCAGTATGCATTAATTCTCCAATTGACTCACGTTTTTCTTCGGTAAACCGTAAGTCTTCGAAAATTCATCTTTAGATGATATAGCCTAATGACGACTTAAAAGTACTATAATTCCCGGGCTTCATAATTAAATTATTAGGTCAGTCGCTAGCACATAATGTCAGCTATGGCACTGAATTTTCAGTCTGATTCTATCTGTACAACTTTAGCCTACAAACGCCTTGTTGGAAAGAACAATTAATTAACAAAGCATTTTGTATTTATTCCAATGAATTAAACTCTATTTTACATACACATATTAAGGTTGTAACTTTATAATTTAAAAAAAGATGAAAATGGTACGTAGTTTACATTTTACAGTGTTCGATGATGGTGTGAGAAATTTTACAAGCTACTTGTAATGGCATCTACTAAAAATTTTATGCAATGGTTTTATAAATTCCATATTATAATGGTTTAAATGAAGTTGCAAACAGTATCTTCTGCACATTAATCGAGGAAGTTAAATATTAAATGTTCTATTGTTTTGTTTCTACAACAGCAGTTGAGATCCTTTTCTATAGTAATATTGTAACGTATGGTTCAAGTTAAGTTAAATTATTTTCCTAAAAACGACTTTTTTTAGAATTTGGTGCATGTGAAGCTTATTTCTTGGATTCTTACTTCACATGGTACAACGCAGGATGTACAGCGAGTCGTCATTTAGCACTAGTAATTTCCCGTGGTACTATGTGGGTTGTTGATGCCAACTCATAGAGTAGAGGTTATCTCTCCATATATTGTCATGTACTGTGTGGAGGCGTGTAGCTATAACATAAAAAGCCTTCCATAAATCTATGGGGATGGCAGTCTTAATAGCAATAACTCCAGGTGCGGCCGAAGGTGCTGCCAAAATCAACGCTCACCTTTGGGTATGGCATCCAGCGTAACATTTGCTCTAAGGTGCTAGGTAACCAGAAACTGATCTCTCTCAAATACTTAACGTTAAAATGGCTTGCCTGCTCACTTTTATTGTCTCTACTCGTTTATTATATTAAATTTATGTTATCGTTTTTGTTAATTGTGTTTTGCTATTCATAGTTGCTCACCAAACCTTAATCCTGCTATGCTCCCAAATGTATATCCTCAACTCTCTCCAAATTAAGGGCGTGACAATATGAGATCTGCGGAAGTATGTACAAAATTTGCCGTGACCAAAAACAAATTGTGCCAATGGAGAATGCTCTACATTTTAGATGACTGCCTATATCAGGGAAAAGTGTATTTCTTGTTATTGAGCCAATGTTGCTATTTATCCGCTGTGAATTCCATGAGTTTACCGTCTGCTGTTTGTACTCTGAATGTAATCTTGATATTGAAAATTTGTTGTAGGCATAGCTGTCATTACTGGAAGCTGCATGTTTTGGTAGCAATCACCTTTTTTAGTCCCATGTCCTCTTATCCATGCAATGCAGATATGTTCCATATGCTAAGAGCTTGGTCCTAATTCCCGTGACTATTGAATATAAGTTACATTTATCTTCGAATGAGAGTTAGGCAGTTTGAGAATCTAAAGATAACGTAAGAATTTGTATTTTGATGTATACACCAAACGACTGCTTGTTGAATGGCAATGAATTCTACTTGGAAGACAGTGCAAATGGGAGCTATTTTGTATGTTGCTGCGAAATTGTTTGTATGTTCTGATTAGTCAATGAATTAACAAAGTATTCCATATTTAAAAATCTGATGTGTTACACTCACATGACTTTCTCTACTCTTGTACAATCTATTTTTACAAACGCCTATTCTCCATATGCTTCATATTAATCGAGATATCGAGATGTCAATCTTATTTGTAATTTTCTTGTAGATGCAAGGAGAATATGGTAGCTTTTAAGCGATAGTCAAATATTTTATCGCTGGTTGCTATGTGGCGCATTCCATTCTCTTTGCATGTCCAGAACATAAAAAAATCTGATGTGTTACACTCACATAACTTTCTCTACTCTTGTACAACCTAATTTTACAAACGCCTATTCTCCATATGCTTCATGTTAATCGAGATATCGAGATGTCAATCTTATTAGTAATTTTCTTGTAGATGCAAGGAAAATATGGTAGCTTTTAAGCGATAGTCAAATATTTTAACGCTGGTTGCTATGTGACGCATTCCATTCTCTTTGCATGTCCAGGACATAAAAAAAATGAATAACAAATTTGAGAAAAAGTATAAGTATTGGAAAATTTAAGGAAATAACAAGCAATATCTCGAAAACGGTTCACTCAACAACAAGAAATATATATTACATAAGTTGTGTATTTTAACGCGATCTACATTTTTTGTGTAGTAAAATTTTGTCTATCTCTTATGGTTTACCAGTTATGCAAAAGTCGTTCACAATGAAGAATACTTTTGGAGACATTCCCATAAAATTCGAGATATACATTTCATTTGTCATGACATTACCCTAAACATATGATATTTTCATCAAAATCGTTAGAGCCATTTTTGAGAAAATTAAAATTTTCGAAAAATCTTCCATGTAAAGGGAAGTCTGGGGTGGGGGGATTTTCTTGAAAACCTTCGTGTCGCATCGCTGGAAGATACTGAAGTAAATACCAAGTTTGGAGTTTATCCGACTGTTAGTTTTTGAGTTATGCTGTTCACAGACACACACACACACACACACACACACACACAGACACACACACGGACATGTTTCCAAAAATGCTTTTTTTGGATTCAGGAGGTCTCAAAACATGTATTTCCGGTGAAATCTCGGTATCGAATTTTTGGGTGGAATGCAATACTTCCCCTACTTACTATACGTAGTAGAGAAAGTAAAAATATACTTATTAGTTATAATTTGGCGACATAGGCACTAGCCACAAATGGTATTTGAAGTGAGGTGGGAGAAGATTGCCTAAACAGTGAAGGAGTAAAACTGATGAAAGTCCCACCGTTTTGAATGAAAATTCATCTTTGTGTTCAAGCCGCTTGATTGATCTGATAACTGTTCTAGGCATGTGCAGGTAGTAACTTGAAAAAATCCAATTCCATCCCCTTTACTGCACTCTCCACATGATACCCTGCGTGAACAGAGGCAGAGGTGCAGCAGCCCCCTTGGGCTATGGTGCCGGGACATTTAATTATATTTTATGAAATGCTAAACCTGTAATCAGATGGCAGCCACGAAGTTTTAATACCTGTCCTTTCTGTTAGCCTGTGGAGGGAAACTAATCAACTTATTGCAGTTTTCGTGTAGTGCTGTAAAAAATCGTATGCGTTACATTCACATGACCTTCCCTGGCCATTCAACATATTATTCTTACAAAAACCTATTCAGCTATCTACTTCATGTAATCTGAGATAAATAGTTGCTGAAATGGATTTATTAAATATTTACTTGTAGGTGCAACAGGAATAATGAAATATAGTAGGCTTAAGCGGCAGTCAAATCTTTTGAGAGCTGGTCGCTAAGGGGTCCGCTCTCCTTGCATGACTACGAGAAGAGAAAAATGAATAACAACTTCCCATTTGGTAAAGTATAAGTATTTGAAAATATAGAACAAGAAATATCTCGGAAATAGTTAACTCCACAGAAATTGTATCACACATAAATTGTGTGCTTTAACGAGAACTACATTTTCTGTACAGTAAGATTATGTCTATCTCTTACGGTTTACAGATACGCAAAAGCTTTAGGAATGAAGAGGACTTCAGAGACTATTTCCAGAAAATTCAAAGATATTTGTCATGAAAATATCTTAAACATATATTTTAATCACAACGTTAGGGCCTTTTTGGGAAATTAAAAACCTTCGAAAAATGTTCCACGCAAAGGGCAAGCTGGTGTAGGGATATTTTATTTAAAACCTTTGCGCCGTATCTTTGGAGGATGCTGAATCTAAATATGGAACTTGGTATTTAACAATATGACTGTAGGTCCGCCGAACAATAAACATAATAACAATATTTAAAAGAATAGCAAGTAGAATGAATATTGAAAAGAGAAATATTAAACATATAATATATTAACATAATAAATTAAATAGCAAGTAAGTGGAGATAAAGGGAAATATAAATAAAAAATTAAAAGAAGAGAAGGAGAAGATAACGCAAGAAATAAGCGAATTAGTATACAGCAAATTGAGGTAATCGTAAAACATATGTAATAATGTAATTCTGTGAGAATAGAAAGTACAACGTTCGTCAGTTACGACATCAATCATAGGGTAGGTCATTTAGAACCTTTAAAAATACAAAAGCAACTTTTACAGTACGGAAAACCGTAGTAAAGGATGAAGGAATTAAAAACTTCTGATGTGTTATACTCGCATGAATTTTTCTACTCTTGTACAAACTATTTTTACAAATGCTTATTCTCCATATGCTTCAGTTTAATCGAGATGTTAATCTAATTGCTAATTTTCTTGTAGGTGCAAGGGGAATATGGATTTAAGCCATATTCAAATATTTCAAGAGCTGGTTGTTATGTGGAGTATTCCATTATTTTTGCATTACCAGGACAAAAGAAAAATGAATAACGAATTTCCATTCGAGAAAAATAAGTATTGGAAAATTTAAGAGAATAACAAGCAATATCTCGAAAATGGTTCACTCAACAACAAAAAATGTATGTGACATAAATTGTGTATTTTAACGCGATCTACATTTTTGTGTACTAAAATTTTGTCTATCTCTTATGGTTTACCAGTTATGCAAAAGTCGGTCACAATGAAGAATACTTTTGGAGACATTCCCAGAAAATTCGAGATATACATTTCATTTTTCATGAAAATATATTAAACATATGATATTTTAATCAAAATCTTTAGCCATTTTTCAGAAAATTAATATTTTTGAAAAATGTTCTATGTAAAGGGTAGTCTGGGGTGGGGGCTTTTCTTGAAGACCTTCGTGTCGCATCCAGATGCTGAACCTAAATATCAAGTTTGGTGTTTATCCGATTATTCGTTTCTGAGTTATGCTGTTCACATACACACAGACACACAGACGGACATGTTTCCAAAAATGCTTTTTTTGGATTCCGGGGTTCTCAAAACATATATTTTCGGTGAAATCTCGGTATCGATTTTTTGGGTGGAATACAATTCTTCCCCTACTTACTATACGTAGTAGAAAAAGTAAAAATACTTGGAAAAATTCGAATCGCTCAAGCGAACATAAATACACGGAAGCATTAGTAATCAAATAATATTAAACGCTGGATGAGGCTAACATACGACAATATTGCAGCCAATTGTAGCAACGAGAACGTTCTTGAAGTAGCAAATATAAATTTAAGAAAATCACGTTGAGTAGAAACTGGGCTGGGCTAAAATAGAAAAGGGGTGTGAAATAGAAATTTATCTAACAGCGGAGCACAGCTTCAGACCCATGAACCATCGTCATTTCGTGTCAATCCGTTGCCAAAACAAGTTGCGCCACTCTATGTTAAAAATGCACGAGCAAGAATCCGCGCTAAGTTTTTCGAAATTCTTCAAATAGACATTGATAAAATCACATTATGAGAATCTGTGTTAAGGCAGAGAGAATAGCACGCGTAAATTGTAGGCGGATTTACGTGTAAGGTCTTTCGTGAAGGAAAGTCGGAAACGCAACAAAGTATTAAAGATTTTCTCGTGTGGATCATCACATTAAGGGCACCGTGACGTAGAAAACATCTTTTATTTCTCTTCTACTTACGCCGTCCTGATATTCCCATCTTCTACCTGAGCCGAGTAAAGTACGATCATTTTCCAACAACTATTTCCTTAACAGACCGCCTAGCACCTAAAACCGCTACAACAGACTTTTCGTTTTATAGTAATGCTGTTCACAATACGCAGTTATTTTTCTAAAAAATATATTTTGGGTCCTCGTGGTGCCTCAAAACGTGCATTTCGTGAAATCCGGGTATCGAGATTTTTGGTGGAATACAATACCTTCCCTACTTGCTATACGTAGTAGGGAAACTAATAATAACTACTATGTCTAAGTTGTCCTATATAGATTTCTCATACTTGAGTTTGTTCGCCGTCATAATCCCAGTATTATTATCTTGAAAATTTCTGATTAATTAATTCTCAGTAGGTCAATGCTTTACTGGCTGATTCATATTGATAGAATGCTTAACCAACATCGGTTGAATTACGTTCGTTAACCTGCTACTCCCGTTTATAGCTTCCGAATAAAATTCTGCTGGGTTTCTTGGAACTGTAATTGGAACATCAATACGATAAGTTGGTTTACGACGATCTGATTGGGAGGAAGTCAAAGTCAGCTAAAGTTGATGCAAAGAGGTCAGATGAGGCTGCGTTCCAAACGGCACCTTATTAGGTAGCCCAGATAATCGATAGAGTTCATTCTGGAAACGAATGCAGGAGGATAGGCATGGATTTATCGACAGAGTTTAAAAATGGAGTTATTTATATTTGATGGAACATTTTCTTGGTTTCCGAAATAAAATTATACGCGTAGAAACAAAACGTTGTAAGGATACACTTTGGGAATGATAAGAGGCTTGAGATTGTTTCATTACAACTGGGAGAATTCTGGCTTTTGTTTTCGATGCCAATCAAACTGTTTTAAAAAATCTAATGCGTTATATTCGCATGACTTTCTCTACCCTCTATCGTTGATTAGTAGTTACGAGTATACAAATTATTCTTACAAATCTTGTTTTTTATCTACCTCATTTTAATCGAGATAAACTTTGAAATAGCTAAATTACACATTTCGTTATAGACACAAAGGTACCGGCGATAGTCAAATGTGTAAGAAAAGGACGCTATAAGCTGGCCTTAAAATTCCATGCTCTTTACACGCAATTATCGAAAACAGCTAAATGTCGACAGGACTTTAGAATATTGAACAATGTGAGGCATTCATAATATATCTCGAAAAAGGCTTATGCCAGAAAAAGTTATTTTAAATAAATTGTGTGTTTTAAGGAAATCTACTCATTATTTGTATAGTACGTCCTTTGTCTATCGCTCAA
This sequence comes from Deroplatys truncata, assembly GCA_030765065.1. Classification (NCBI taxonomy): domain Eukaryota; kingdom Metazoa; phylum Arthropoda; class Insecta; order Mantodea; family Mantidae; genus Deroplatys; species Deroplatys truncata. The sequence continues at coordinate 122,242,473 of CM060977.1, read as the reverse complement.
CGTTTACCAGTTATACAGGATTACACTACGTAATCAAAAGTATCCGGACACCTGGCCGAAAATCACGTACAAGTTCGTGGCGCCCTCCATCGGTAAATGCTGGAAGTCAATATGGTGTTGGCCCACCCTTAGCCTTGAAGACAGCGTTCACTCTCGCAGGAACGCTTTCAATTAAGTGCTGGAAAGCTTCTTGGGGAATGGCAGCCCATTCTTCACGGAGTGCGGAACTGAGGAGAGGTATCGATGTAGGTCGGTGAGGCCTGACACGAAGTCGGCGTTCCAAAACATCCCAAAGGTGTTCTATAGGATTTCAGTCAGGACTTTGTGCAGGTCAGTCCATTACAGGGATGTTATTGTGGTGTGACCACTCCGCCAAAGCTCGTGCAGTATGAACAGGTGCTCGATCGTGTTGAAAGACGCAATCGCGATCTCTGAATTGCTCTTCAATGTAGGTGCGCTGTGATCGCGCCACGCAAAACAACAAGGGGTCCAAGCCCACTACAGGAAAAACACGACCACACCATAACACCACCACCTCCGAATTTCACTGTTGGCACTACACACGCTGGCAGATGACGTTCACCGAGCATTCGCCATACCCTCACCCTGACATCGGGTCGCCACGTTGTGTACCGTGATTCGTCACTGCACACAACGTTTTGCCACTGTTCAATCGTGTAATGTTGACGATCCTTACACCAAGCGAGACGCCATTTGGCATTTTCTTGCATGATGTGTGGCTTACGAGTAACCGCTCGACCACGGAATCTAAGGTTTCTCACCTCACGCCTAACTGTCGTAGTACTTGGAGTGGTTCCTGATACAGTTTGGAATTCCTGTGTGATGATCTGGATAGATGTCTGCCTATTACTTTTACGAGTCCCTTCAAATGTCGGCGGTCTCTGTCAGTCAACAGACGAGGTCGGCCTGTACGGTTTTGTGCTGTATATGTCCCTTCACGTTTCCATTTCACTATCACATTAGAACAGAGGACCTAGAGATGTTTAGGAGTGTGGAAATCTCGTGTACAGACTTCTGACACAAGTGACACCCAATCACCTGACCACGTTCGAAGTCCATGAGTGCCACGGAGCATCCCATTCTACTGTTTCACGATGTCTAATGACTACTGAGGTCGCGGATAATGAATACTAGGTTGTAGGTGGCAGCACAATGCACCTAAGATGAAAAACATATGTTTGTGGGGTGGCCGGGTACCTTTTGATCACATGGTATATATAAACTTCCTTCCAAATGAAGAGGGCTTCACAGGCCATTCCCCAAAGTTCAAGATAAAATATTGTCATGTAGACGTCTAATATATGGAGTTTTAATTAAAATTATTACATTTTTGTTTAGAAAATAAAAAATTCAGAAACTGTTTCCTTGCAAAGGGTAGTTTAGAGTAGGGTATTTTGTTGAAAATCTTCGTGTCTCATCTTTGCAAAATACTGAACCTAAATACCAAGTTTGGTATTTATCCAACATTATTTTTGAGTTATGCTGTTCAAAGACACACACAGCGGACCTCAAAACGTGTATTTTCGGTGAAATTTCGGTGTCAAACTTTGGGTGGAATGCAATTACCTCTCTGACTACTATGTACGTGACAAAGAAAGTAAAAGGCGTCCTTGAGGATAGGTAGAGCTTTATGGGTGTAGTGGCCATTTAATGTTGCTTCCTCAGTAGCTCAACCCACATTTGTTTTTGTCCCCAAAGGAGATTTCTTTTATAAGAATTAATCTCAGATTAGGAGTTTACTTTCCATTAGCAGAGTTATAGTTTCGTATCAATCCCTAGCTCTTGAAAATAAATAATCGCAGAGTAATAAATAATTATTGTTCTGCGAGGTGACATTGTGGGCTAGAGCATTAGGTGCCGGTTCCCGGCTACGGAATGCACACGCGTTAGACCCCGTCCGTGGTGCGGATTTTATAGGACCGGTGCTCACTCAATATCATGAGGAGCTACGATAGGCAGCGATCCCGGTCTCCTGAGCCAACCTTCCGGCTGGGGGATGCATGATGCTGACCACATCACCCCTCCGTATTGTTTGGGTGATCCTAACTTTTGCCGTGCGTAAGTGGTCGTGAGGCCGGCGGTCGGGAGGGCAGGCGCCTCACGGGCGTAGCGGCACAATATTTAACTTATTTTAATAAATGAATTACCGAGCAAGTTGGCTCCGCGGTAGCTTTGAGACTCACATTCTGTGGTTCCGGGTTCGATTACTTTTGACTAACCACCCTAATAGGTTTTCGTTGTTTTTCCTGGTGGATAGGTGAATGCCTGGGTGGTTTCTCTATACCTCGTTTTCCGTTTCATTCTGTTTCCTTCAAATCATTCAGATGGCGCGGTTGCTTCTTCCTAGGAAAGACTATTCCCCATGGACATCAGAGGGCTGCCTGGTTCGACGGGTCGTTCATCGCCCTCTCTGGGCAGCTCCAATAGTGGGACGGGTCTTCGAGCCAGGAACTGTTACGGACTTCTGCGTGACTCTGATGCCTGTGGTTCCTTCTTTCCATCCCTTCCTCCTGGGGGTGGGGGTGGTAGCTGCAATAGGTTTCACGTAGGTCGCAGTGTGCGAGATATCTCGCACCGTTGTACATTCTATACCCTATACTTTACACCGACTCTATACGATTTTCTCTACCTTCTATCCTTTATTATTGGGTATACAAATTATGCTTATTCAAACTTATTTTTTCTATCTACTGATTTTAATCCAGTTAAATCTTTGAAGAAATAGCTACTGTACACATTTCGTTATAGATACAAAGAGAAGAGTACAAGTCTAATGTTTAAGAACTGGACGTCATATGCTGGCCTTAAAACTGAATGCTGAAAGAAATTCAAGAGAATTACCATGTAATGAACTGTTGTAACCTTTAATAATGGATATCTCAGAAGTGGCTTATGGCACCAAACAAACTTATGAAATAAATTGTGTGTTTTAAAGAGATCTACATTTTTTGTGTAGTACGCTTTCGTCTATCGCTTAACGTTTACTAGTTATACAAGATTATACAAAATATACTCCAAATGAAAAGGTATTCTCCGATAATTCAACAAATACATATTATTTTTCATGTAAATACCTTTAATACATAGTATTTAGATCAAAATTGTTAGAGCCGACTTCTATAAAATAAGAATTTTTGAAACATATTCCATGTAGAGGGTGGATGGGATTGGGATTTTCTTGAAAATCTTCATTTCGCATCCTTGGAAGATATTGAACTTTAATACCGAGTTTAGCATTTATCCGACTTTTCGTTTTGATTGCTATTCAAACACACACAGACACACACACACACGCGGATGTTTCCAAAATACTTTATACTTTGTATTCAGAGGGCCTTAAAACATGTATTTCCGGTGAAATCTCGGTTGAAGTGGTATACTTCAAATGTTTATTTATTTATTGTTGAGCCCCACGTTTGGGAGCCAATTTGCGACGGTATTATTAATGTTGTTTGTGTATTTGAGTTTACTTCACATGGTGAATCCATTTTTGTGACGTGATTCTTTATTGGGTTTGTTAGCTCCATCTGGTGTTAGCAATTTGCGGCAGTATTAGTGTTTGTTTGAAAGAATGCTACTGTTATTTTATTTAATTTTGGTTCACTGTCCTCCGGCTAGCTATGATCTTTTTGGTCGAGCACTTCTCTTTATACAGGTTGTGTAAACGGAAAGGAGTCTTTTATCCAAAGATAACACTGATGAAAGAATTTGTTTTACACTTTTATTGTCGAACACATTCACTATCACATTTACACATTGATCTTGACACTCGCCAAACTGAAACTGTTATAATAACTTCATTACTGATCATTCTTAATTCGAGTACTTCAACTTTCTGTGTAATTAACTTTACAACACTTGAGATTTTTCATAACTCTGCTGGACTGAAGGCGACGTGTAACGTACAAATATTTTCGATGAACTGACGGACTGAAGGACTTTACCTCTAACCTAGCCCTTTTTATACTCCTACACCCCGATATGCCTAAAGATTATAACTGAGCTGCTATTGGCTAATAAAACGCGCCAACATTAGCGTCTATTTTTATATCCAATAAAAATTATGAATACATATGCTCTAGGGAGAATGTTCCAGCAAATTCTAAGAAAAACGCGCCAACATTACGTAACTTCCTCGTCTCTAATAATGACAAACAGCTCACCCCCTCGCTGCATTATTGCACGCTACTATTGTCAGTTTCAGTAAGGCCGTATAAACTTACTTCTCAACAATAATTACAATCAACAAACATCTCAAATCAATGTCACATAAAAATGCATATTCACACTATAATCATTCTTTACATTTAAATAATTTATGATACAAATTACTGCATCACGGTATCAAATTTTTGGGTGGAATACAATACCAATAAATGCTGACTCCGAATAACAAAACCAGTTAAGCAACGATAATAAAAGGGAAGCAGATCTGTGATTGTTATTTTCATATCTTCCTAACGCCCGATTAAAGAGGGTTATCAACACGGAGTATCATTTCCACTTACGTGTTTACGGACGATAATAACGCCTGGATTGAGGAGGAACCTATGATTCCCTTTGTTTCACCCCAGCTTTCCCCGTTCTAGATTCCTGGACTATTGCCTTCTAAGCAAATGTTTTCTCAGCCGCAGCCACTATTATTTCAAAATCATGGTACTATTCCCGCGTTCTTCTGTAGCAGGAAGTTTACTGCTTTGTTGTTGAGAGGGTTATTGCCCCACTGTTGGAGAGCCAAACTTGAAGTTGTTTATTACTGTTGTTTGCACCACGTATTGCGGGAGATGTGTTTCTTGGAGCGTTCTCCCCACGTACAATACAAACTTTCCGGTGGCCTTCGCCCCACGTTTAAAAATCAACTTTCTATTTTAATGTTTATTTAAATATTATATATGCATGCCTCGGCTGCGTCAGTAATAATTTAACTGATTTGATACATTTACAGGAGTTTCTCTACCCTTTATACTTATTAGTTGGTATACAAACTATTCTTACTAAATCTGATTTTCGACTACATTTTAATTCAAATAAGCGTTTGCAAAAATAGCTACATTACATAAAGATACAAAGAGAACAGCCATAGTCAAGTATTAAAGACCTGGATGCTATATGCCGTCTTTATATTTCATACTGTTTCCATGCAATTGCGAGAAACAACTGAAAATTGATGGGACTAAAAGAATGACCAGTATTGAGCAATTTCAACCCTTAATAACGGATATCTCGGAAACACGTATCTCTTAGCAGGGGTAGTAGGGCTAAAGAATGAAGGTTTACACAAATTATAATTGTATTGTACTTCGTTTTATTAATCTTTCACGCGATTAAATAACACTTCACTGATGTATCCTACTGTAGAGCTGTGAAATTATTGTTAATTGTACCTTTTAACACGTAAACTTTATATTATTCACGTCGTAATGAATTTTTTATGTCTCACACTGAATACGTACCGAGGGAACTGCTCAGGAACGCCGCCTTCTAACGTCTGCCGCTTGAATTTGCACAGTTTACTCTATTTCAAGTCTTTGATTGGCTAATTCTACTCCAATAGAATACTTTTATTTAACATAAACATTTCTAGTTTTTTATTGGCTATTTATAAACTGTTTTAAATACTACATTATTGTTCGAAGAATTATTAGTAGCATTATTAAACTTTCTAATTTAATATTGCCTCAAGCTTAGCTCATTGTTAGCAACCTTTGGCTTCTATTCTCACAGCTCCTACATTGCTAAATTACTTAATACATCCACATAACATTATAAAACACGTACATAATGAAAATAAACATAATAAAATGACTGTTACATACATTTTATATATTATATTATACACATATTTCTTTAAGGCAATTATTACATTTTTATATTATATAATTAGACTGATATTGTTTAAGTGTTAAAAATACTGCCTCATTGTCCAGCTCAAAATTAATCTTACAGCTCACGCATCAGTTTTTATAAACTGATTTACTGCATTTATACCTACAGCGTTTCTATATTTAGGCCTCTGGAATGTTTCCACAACAAGATAACGTATTTACATTTTGATAATGCTGGTCTAACATTCGTTTTACCTTCTCAGTCTACGTACTTACAGTAAGTGGGGGAAGCAGTATATTTCACCCTCAAAAATGTATTTTTAGAAAGACATTCCTGTGCCCGTGTGCGCGCGCGCGCGTTTTGTTAAAAACTAAACTTGGTATTCAAGTTCAGGATCTACTAAGGATGTCAAACAGAGATTTTGAAGAAAATCCTCTTGCTCTGAACTTGCCTTTATTTAGAATTTTTTCGAATTCTTTATTTTCTCAAAGACGTCTCTTAGAATTTTAATTTAAAAAACTGATTTGATATATTTACATGACTTTCTCTACCCTTTATACTTATTAGTGGGTATACAAACTATTCTTACTAAATCTTATTTTCGACTACATTTTAATAGCAAATAAGCGTTTGCAAAAATAGCTACATTACATAAAGATACAAAGAGAACAGCGATAGTGAAATATTAAAAACCTGGATGCTATATGCCGTTTTTATATTTCATACTGTTTCCATGCAATCGCGAGAAACAACTGAAAATTGATGAGACTAAAAGAATGACCAGTATTGATCAAATTGAACCCTTAATAACGGATATCTCGGAAATACCTGATGTCAAAAAAAACTATTATAAATAAATTGTGTGTTTTAAAGAGATCTACAGTTTATGTGAACTACGTTTTCATCTGTCGCTTAATGTTTACCAGTTATACAGGATTATACAAAATTTCTTCCAAATTAAGTGAACCTCACAGGCTATTCCCAGAAATTTGAAGATATACAGTTTATTTGCGATGTAAACATATTTAATATATGGTATTTTAAACAAAATCATTAGCCATCTTTAAAAAATCAAAGTTTTCGAAAAACGTTTCATGGTAAGGGTAGCCTGGAGTTAAGATAATTTTCTTGAAAACGTTAGTGTCGCATCTTGCATCTTTTGAGGGTATTGAACCTAAATACCAAGTTTGATATTTATCCTACTCTTCGTTTATAGATATGCTCTTTAAAGACAGATACCACACGCAGCCACATACTAGGACCTTTTCCTAAAAATGTTACCTTAAATCATGTATTTCCAGTGAAATCTCGAGATCGAATTATTGGGTGGAATACAATATTTCCCTACTTACTCTACGTAGTAGAGAAGGTAATACCATAAGTACGAGCTATTTTCATGACAGATAAAATGTACATCTTGAATTTTCTGGAAGTAGCCTGTGAAGTCCTTTACATTCTGAATGACTTTTGTATAATTAGTAAACGGTAAGAGATAGAATGAGTCTTACTACACAAAAATGTAGATCTCATTAAAGCACATAATTTATGTCAAATAATATCTTTTGTGACAACCATTCCCGATAGCTATATTCTTTGTTATTAGCTTGAATCTTCTAACAGTTTATACTTCTCTCAACTGCAAATCGCTATTCTTTTGTTTTTTTATTCATCTTATTAACGTCGCTGTAACCTTTGCTTTGCTCACGTTATTTTTTTGTGTGTATACAAAGAGAACAGCATTTCAAAACCACCACGTAGCGAATGGCTTTGCAAAGATTTGACTATCGCTTTAGCTTACTCTATTCTTCTTATACATACAACGGCATGTGAAAATGAGTGAAAAAGCTTTATCTGTATTAACAGGAAATAGATAGAAAAATAAGCTTTTGTAAATGTTGTTACTTTTTGGGGTGAAGCCAAAACGGTTATTAATTTAGGTCATCCCAACACGTACATGGGGGCGCAACTCGCTGGCAGCAAGAGGTCCGGGACCTTGGTGTGTAATTTTAAGGGGAAGGCGTGGATTTTTATATTACATTGCAATATTACATAACACACATTACTTGGGATTTATTCACAAAAAGGTTTGGCTTCTCTACATAGTTAACAACGGAAACAGGATGATCGGAGATACCACAGACCGTAGACCGGCCACACACGACTGGTTCCAACAACCATTTACTCTCGAGTGACGCTAACTTTCCCCACCAACCGTTTCTAGTCAGAGCCGAACAGGGTTGAGATCATTCCAGACAATTTCAAACAGATCTTTCCCTTTGGCGTGGTCCGCGCCAAAAGGAAAGACCGTTAAGCCGAAATATAACTGAGGAGACCCAATAATGCTGCGTCTGGTAGCAACAATACAACACAATAGTACGTCCAGAAATGAAAATGAAATTAATATGCAACATCATACTTTGTAAAAGAGTGGGTGAACTAGGTCATATGAATGCAACATACATACCACATGTTTTTACTTTCTCTACTACGTATAGTAAGTAGGGGAAGTATTGCATTCCACCCAAAAATTCGATACCGAGATTTCACCGGAAATATATGTTTTGAGACCCCCTGAATCCAAAAAAAGCATTTTTGGAAACATGTCCGTGTGTGTGTGTCTGTGTGTCTGTCTGTGTGTGTGTGTCTGTCTGTGAACAGCATAACTCAGAAACGAACAGTCGGATAAACACCAAACTTGGTATTTAGGTTCAGTATCTTCCAGGGATGCGATACGAAGGTTTTCAAGAAAATACCCCCACCCCAGAGTACCCTTTACATGGAACATTTTTCGAAAATTTTAATTTTCTCAAAAATGGCTCTAACGATTTTGATTAAAATATCATATGTTTAAGATATTTTTAAGACAAATAAAATGTATATCTTGAATTTCCTGGGAATATCTCCAAAAGTGTTCTTCATTCTGAACGACTTTTGCATAACTGGTAAACCATAAGAGATAGACAAAATTTTACTACACAAAAAATGTAGATCGCGTTAAAATACACAATTTATGTCATATACATTTCTTTTGCTGAGTGAACCGTTTGCGAGATATTGCTTGTTATTCCCTTAAATTTGCCAATACTTATACTTTTTCTCAAATTCGTTATTCATTTTTTTTATGTCCTGGAACTTGCAAAGAGAATGGAATGCGCCACATAGCAACCAGCGTTAAAATATTTGACTATCGCTTAAAACCTACCATATTCCCCTTCCATCTACAAGAAAATTACCAATAGGTTTGACATCTCGATATCTCCATTAACATGAAGCATATGGAGAATAAGCGTTTGTAAAAATAGTTTGTACAAGAGTAGAGAAAGTCATGTGAGTGTAACAATATCAGATTTTTTCCTTTGGGTTGATAATGGAGTAGTATGTGTGGTAATATGTTGGCTGGCATTCTTTCAGTGTGATTAACTCAATTAAACTTTTAAGTCGTATTCTTTCTGTCGTGTTGCTCTTACTTCTTCTTGTGCCTCCTATCTAAGAACCTGTAACATTCTGCTGAACGTAGGAACCTTTTTTCAGCTGCTTCTATATTTACTTTCTCTACTACGTATATTAAGTAGGGGAAGTATTGAATTCCACCCAAAAATTCTATACCGAGATTTGACAGGAAATACGTGTTTTGAGATGCACTGAGTGCATATAAAGCATTTCTGGAAACATGTCCCTGTGTGTGTGTGTGTGTCTGTGAACAGCATAACTCAGAAACGAACAGTCGGATAAACACCAAACTTATTATTTAGGTTCAGTGTCTTCCGAGATACGACACGAAGATTTTCAAGAAAATCCCCCACCCCAGATTACCCTTTACATGGAAAATTTTTCAAAAATGTTAATTTTCTCAAAAATGGCTCTTAACGATTTTGATTAAAATATCATATATTTAAGATACTTTCATGACAAATAAAATGTATATCTTGAATTTTCTGGGAATGTCTCCAAAAGTATTCTTCATTGTGAACGAATTTTGTATAACTGGTAAACCATAAGAGATAGACAAAATTTTACTACACAAAAAATGTAAATCCCGTTAAAATACACAATTTATGACACATACATTTTTGTTGTAGAGTGAACCATTTTCGAGATATTGCTTGTTATTCTCTTAAATTTTCCAATACTTATACTTTTTCTCAAATGGAAATTCGTTATTCATTTTTCTTTTGTCCTGGTAATGCAAAGAGAATGGATTATTCCACATAGCAACCAGCTCTTAAAATATTTGATTATAGCTTAAAGCCTGCCAATTCCCCTTGCACCTACAAGAAAAGTAGCAATAAGATTAACATCTGGATATCTCGGTTAACAAGAAGCATATGGAGAATAAGTATTTGTAAAAATAGTTTGTACAAGAGTAGAGAAAGTCATGTGAGTGTAGCACATCAGATTTTTCTTTTATCTGATCTACTGATTGTTCAGTTTTCATATGCAGGTTTAAATGCTGGTACTACCGAGCGGCATGACTCAGGCGATAACGTCTGTGGCCCGCATTCTTAGGGTCTTGGGTTAAATTCCCACGATCGAACTTCCTGACGCCTGAATTTCTCCGGGTCGCTAGGGGAATGCGGGAAGCTTCATTACATCCCCCAATTTCCTGTCCCTCCATTTCGTCTCCATTCTCATTTCACTTCACCTTTAATCTGCTTGGTTACTTCAGGTTTTCAAGTGTAAGCGGGAGTCTTGGCGTTGTATGGGAGGGGAAAAGGATGCTCTATATAACACTTCGAGGCAAGGCGGTCTCCGAGTCCCGGGTCCTCCAGTGGTATGGCAATCGTGCAGCGGGGAGGGGAGCCCGTTGTATCAGCTGTCATCCGGGGAGTTTCAATCCGGAGAAAGATACGTACCCTGCCTTCTGCCCTGTCGTGCCTCCTGGTTCGGCCACCGTCTGTCTCCTTTCACCTCACATCTCCCTTTAGGGGTTTAGGCACAAAAGATCTTCGTAGGTCGAAGTGTTAAGTTCTCCTCTGCTGCTAGCCCTAGCCCAATGTTGGTACTGCCCTAGTTTTATAGAATTTAAACGATTTGGACTGAAGGTTTTGTTTTTCAATGTGATTCTGATGCACCATACATGTTATAGAATATACTTAGTTTTATGTTAGTATCACTCTTCATTCTAAATAATTCAAGTTTTTTACCTCAATATATCAGTTTATTGTTAAAAATAAACTAATAAATAATAGCTACAAAAGGCATTTTTCCGTTCTATTAGTTGAAGTGTTCATATTATAACTACTAGCCATTTGATTTAATTTTAAGGCTACAATTTATAATTATTCGTCTTCAATGTTCCAAAAATCCTTAGTTGTCTGGGAATAATTGCACCTGTTGTTACAGTCTTTCAAGCTATTCTCAAATATATTTTCGTATATGTTACATTATTTAAAACACGAAGTGCAAAAGAAACAGTGAGAAACTTTACTTCAAATGTTCTGAGCATTAGTTGTTCACAGAATTTAAGGCAATCAATCATATGCATCATAGGAACTAATACATAAGATTAATTTTAATCCTGAGAAGTTTTTCTCAGCAAAACTTTTATGCACCATAGTATTTTAGGAAGTACTTCGTCCATATTTATCATATCTCATGCCTTAAACTCTGTGTTGTGTTGTTTCAATAAATTAAATCACATAGACAGGCGCAACAAAAATATGCTGAGACTATTACCTGTAAAATCTCTTCTTCTATACGATCAATCGTCCAAAGTACTCTCACGTCTATAAAGTGACCTGTCTTTATTTTAACTAATTACCCTAATATTATCAACGTTCATCCCTTAATCTTCCCTTAAGGCTCTTTCTCTCCAAAATCATACTTCTTTCTTAAAATGCGCAGTTTAACTGCTCTGATGAATGCTTTAGTTTCATAAGCAATAATGTTGTCCTTCTCTGTCCACACATTTCTAGCATATTCTCAGGAAATGTTCATTCACACTGGAGAGTTCCAAAAACAATCAGGTGAGAAATTCACTTCTTTTCGGATATTGCTATTCAGTTACAAGAAACGAAAGCGGTAGATCCAATAGCAACCTTAGATTTAAAAAGTGCTGACGTGTAGGCCAGCATTCGGAGACTGCAGAACCGTCATATGTCTGAGTTATGTCCGTCCTGTGCTTAGTTATTTATGTGGCGACGAAGTTGAGGATTTGCACCGCTTATCGTCTGCCACATTCATCGTATTAATCACCCAACCTGTCCAGCACAGGAGTACCACCACTCACATTGCGATTTCCCTCCCACTTGACCTCCTACTGCCAATTATGTTCACAAATTAACATTCACTTTAATGACCAACTGCACTGCACTGATTTAAACAGCGCATTTGTCTGGGTATTCGCTTATTTAATCCTTATATACTGTCCGGATACCACCCTGAGTGCCCGTTATGTACCTATTGAAGGTAGCTTAGGCATTCTCAAAGTTAACTGAATTGTATTTTGACTAATTACTATTGATATATACAGAAATGTTGCCGTGAACATTTTATTTATATATCCCTGAAATTATATTTCATTAACGTTTGTAGCTTATCTATTGATCCTTCTGTAGGTGTTACACCATATAAATCATCGTATATGAGAGCAAAAGGTTATCAAAGGCTTCTGCTTAGTAGTCCTCTTCGTTTCTCTATTAAAAATTATTGCTTATCGTCTTAATATTGTAACAAATGAGAACAGCAGTTACTGTGACACACACTTTGTTTATCACTTAGGCATCAACGTAACACAAACATTACACTTGAGTCACTTTGGCGCACACTCGGAACACAACACAACTGATCCGTGCAATCACAACTCACAACTGAATTTCACTGGTACTGCCCACTTTTCAATTAGTAACTTATTAACTAGCAGAACTGGCTATCCGAGCAAGACCTGCTCCTTATATAGGCCTCGCATACAGAGTAGAATGTTCTAGAAAAGGAGCCTACTGGAAAATGCCGAAAGTAATGTTCTGGAGCAGGAAGTGGTACATAATGACTATTGCTCTGCGCTGATTATAGTTCCAACGGCCGGTTGAAAGCCCCACAAATGTGCAGGGTGGGGCGCGGATACAGTATTCCCGAAATACCCATATAGACAAGCAAATCTGTGGTTCTGTTTACATGAAATCCAACTTCAATCTCAGTATCTACATTCCAAAAGCATGATATTATGTCCTTCCATGTATAGCATGTCTCTGTAATATAATAAAGACTAGCTTACCAGGTGTTTGCGCGGACGTATTTTAGTATTTAAAATATGTATATCAGGAATCTCAAAAAAGATACCTATATACTAGCTAAACAGTAACAGAAATAACACTGAGATACATTTAATGCTGAAAGAACCATCCAATTGAATTTGAATATTGTCCACTACGGTATCATACACATAAGTAGTGATGTGGCAAGGTATAATACTCATTTCAATTAAATTGAGTTCAATTTATGGACACTCTTTGACTGTTGTGGCTGATAAAGAGGTCCCTGAGCAAAATTACCGGTCCTTCACGCCCAGTATAGAATGGGACGCTAAGAACCACAGTAGTTAAAGAGCGTCCATAAATATAAACCCCATTTTCAATTTCCTTTATCAGGCTTGAGGTTCTTTTACGCGCCGTAAATCTACGACACGGGACCACCGGCTTTACTTCCTTCAGAAGGAAGCCATGCTAAGGATTTTTACGCCCGAAAAACCCCATCGCCTTCCCCCGGGTTTGAACCCGTGATCTCGGAAACTAGAGGCCAGCATGTGTAATATTCAAGGAGTAGAATTGGTATACTAAAAAATCAGGGTTTTAAATCGAAGAATGCCTGGTAGGATTTGTGATTTCAATGCAAGTAAAGAATACTAAGTTCTCCATTTCCTATTGCGGCATTTTTCTCTCATAGTGTACATTAAGTGAACCAAATGGGTTGGAAATAAAGGCATAGTTGTTTTAATTATACATCTGACTAATGCACAAATGTTAGCAAATATTCTGGATAATTGAAAAAGACACTTGATGGCAATTTGAAATGTTACAACAAAATGGAAAGAAAGAAAGAAAGAAAGAAAAAGTAATAATTATTACTTTCTCTACTACGTATAGTAATTAGGGGAAGTATTGTATTCCACCCGAAAATTCGATACCGAGATTTCACCGAAAATATATGTTTTGAGACCCCCTGAATCCAAAAAAAGCATTTTTGGAAACATGTCCGTGTGTGTCTGTGTGTGTGTGTGTGTGTGTGTGTGTGTGTGTGTGTGTGTGTGTGTGTGTCTGTGAACAGCATAACTCAGAAACGAACAGTCCGATAAACACCAAACTTGGTATTTAGTTACAGTATCTTCCAAAGATGCGACACGAAGGTTTTCAAGAAAACCCCCCACCCCAGATTACCCTCTACATGGAATATTTTTCGAAATTCTTAAATTTCTCAAAAATGTCTCTAACGATTTTGATTAAAACATCATATGTTTAAGATATTTTCATGACAAATAAAATGTATATCTTGAATTTACTGGGAATGTGTCCAAAAGTATTCTTCATTGTGAACGACTTTTGCACAACTGGTAAACCATAAGAGATAGGCAAAATTTTACTACACAAAACATATAGATCGCGTTAAAATACAAAATTTATTTCATATACATTTTTTTTGTTGAGTGAACCATTTTCGAGATATTGCTTGTTATTCCCTTAAATTTTCAATACTTATTTCCTTAAATGGGAATTCGTTATTAATTTTTTTGTCTTGCATATGCAAAGAGCATTAATTTTTGGCACAGAGAATAGTGCTGCACCTAGCAACCAGCTATTAAGAGATAGTCTTGTCTATGCTTAAAGGCTGCTGTATTTCTATATTGCCCTTGTAAATACAAAACAAGGGTAACATAGTACGTCTTAAGCGATAGTCGAATATTTTTAGAACTGGTCGTTATGTTTAAAATGTAATTCTTTTTGCATTTCAAAAGATCGGTTCGGCAAATGTTTATCTAGATTAATATGAAATAGATGGAGAATAACAGCTTGTAAAAATAATCTGTACAAAAATGGACAAAGTCATGTGAGTGTAACACATCAGATTTTTTTATATCACACTTGACAACTAAATCAATTCTAATCATGCCGTGCCTTAAATACTGCGGATGCCGTTATTAGAACGTTCGCGATTGTCAGGAACAGTCGAAAACTGCAAACCGATCGCCTGAGGTATATGCAAAACGTGATACATACGAGCAAATGTTATGCAGGTGGCATCGACTTATACCAATAATGCTAATAATACGGGGGGGAAAAAAGCAGTAGTTTAGCTTCACTCTAGTATTCTACGGTATTATACCGTATTTTTACAGCTCTGCACACAAGTACATACACTTCTTCCTATACACGACTAAGGACAAAATACAAGCTGCTATCTTACAAATTTACCTCTGTTGAAAGCGCTTTATTCCTCGAATCTAAACACCTCAACGCTTTTCTGCTGTGCAAACTTGTAATCCGAAACAAAAGAATATGGTTGGCGATATTCGGTCCAGTTAGCCTTATACATTTTCATGCCTGACGCCGGACTGTGCAAGAGTCCTTCTCTTGATATTTTTAGCAAACAGTGGTAATGAACTAGATAACAACACACTGTGGAAATACACCAAAACTTTCCAAAATAAGGGTTATTAATAGATTTTGTGGTAAGTATCATAAATGCATATACTGTTATAAACAGATCCGTTTGTCCACAGCATTTTTTCTATTCCATACCATTCTAAACGAAAATTCAAAGCAGCCTTTGGACTCCAACATATTTGAATTCCCATACCCTGGAGTGGTAAATACATTCTGATCTTTTAGCCGTTTTGGAGTTGAAAGAGAAACCGAATTATAGCCAATATTTATCGGAAGAACAAAGTTGCAAGAATTATGAAAATAAGTTCGGTGAATTTCTAGAATATTCCACACACAAAATAACCTTATTATTTAGGGGATTAATTGTTCTTCCATATAAGTCATGTGTTGGATGAGATTTGAAAGGCAAAATAGGCGACTGAAAAATTCAATA
This sequence comes from Deroplatys truncata, assembly GCA_030765065.1. Classification (NCBI taxonomy): domain Eukaryota; kingdom Metazoa; phylum Arthropoda; class Insecta; order Mantodea; family Mantidae; genus Deroplatys; species Deroplatys truncata. The sequence goes on along the minus strand of CM060977.1, from coordinate 122,226,597 downwards.
CCATCGCCGGGATTTGAATCACGGATCTCCCGATTTCCGTTTGGTTGCTCTAACCATTCAGCTACCATAACGACATGCCGGTACGACATTAAATTCCAAAATTTAATCTCATTTCCCGGTAAACCTCAAGGAGATATCAAATTGTATTGAAATGAACATATCCCAATGGCCTCTTACAATGCTGCAAGTAAATTAAGTCCCGGGCTTCATAGTTTCGACCACTATTAGGTCAATTAATGAAATTAATTATTCTTCCACACTAGCAGTGTGTTGAATACCGTGTATTTAATTCCCGAGCTCCACCTTTCCAATCTTGTTCAACACAATCGTATTGCTTATTTTGTTGTAGGTGCATGGGGAATATGTTTAAGCGATAGTCAAATCTTTTAAAGAGCTGGTTGCTTGCTATGTGGAGCATTCCATTCTCTTTGTATGTCCAGGACATAAAAAATCGAATAACGAATTCCCATTTGAGAAAAAGTATAAATATTGGAAAATTCAAACAAATAAGAAGGAATATCTCGGAAATGGATTACCGGAGAAAAAAATGTATCACATAAATTGTGTGTTTTACATCTTTTGTGCAGACAATTTTATCCGTCTCTTACGGTTTATCAGTTATGCCAAAGTCACAAAGTTATTCAGAATACAGGGGAATTTTGGGGACATTCCCAGAAAATTTAAGATATACGTTTCATTTGCCATTAAAAAATCTAAAACATACTATGTTTTAATCAAAATCGTTAGAGCCACTTTTGAGAAAATCAAAATTTTCGAAAAATATTCCATGTAAAGGGTAGTCTGGGGTAGGGAATTTTCTTGAAAATTTTTGTGTCGTATCCTTGGAAAATACTAAACTCAAGTACCAAGTTTGGTATCTATTCAACTTTTCGTTTTTGAGTTATGATGTTCACAGACTGACAAAAACACAGACACACACGGAAATGTTTCCAAAAATACTTTATTTGGATTCACCTCACCTAAACACATGTATTTCCGGTAAGATCTCGGTATGGAATTTTTGGGTGGAATACAATACTATTTACTATACGTAGTATAGAAAGTAATAAAAGGAAGCTCTTATCCTCAGGTTTGGGCATTATACCCGTGGTTTACAGAAAGGTTGGTGGAGAGCATAGAGGACTAAGCAAAGCTTTCCTTGAAAAAAGAAATAATACAATTTGTGAATGCAGTAAGCAAGGCAGTGATGAACAAAACTCTTTCTGTCCGCCATTCCCGCTCTGCGAGGGCTCAAGTATGCCTAACCCGCTGCATACATGTTCTATTCTCTCTATTCGCCCGCTCTGCTATGAGGCATCATCTAAGAACGCCATCATTAGGCTGTAGAATGTTATGTACACGAATGCAAACTGCGTTAATGTAGAGAGGGTAGAATCAGAGTGAAAAATTCTACGTCATATCCAGAATTTGAACCGCGGATCTTCTTCGGCTCACCGTGCTGCTCTCCAAGCAACAAAGCTACCATGACGGCATGGCTAAGTTTTACAATTGACTTACAAGTGTAAAATAGCAGATTATGATAGAAGGGATAAAATATCAATAATATTATATTGATTCCTGAAACTAACACAGATTAACGTTTATAACGCGTTCTTGAATGAAGCAGTACGTTTTGATTAGTAAAATAAATTAAGATCATAGGGAAAATAAATATCAATAACACTAGGAATAGTATTGAAATAAAACTGTAAAGCGAATGTTACTGTAAGTGAAAAGGTTGAGAGGCAGTGCCTTCAGCGGCCGGAAACGGATGGTTGTTCCCCCTATTGTTAAGCGTCTCATTAGGTCGATGGGAACGCAGGCTAGTAGAAAAGGGTCAATGTTCGCCAAAAGCCAGATAGCCTTAGGCCTCCAATGAAAGAAGCTAGGAATCAGGTGATAGTAGAATGAGGAGATATAGAACGTTTGAAACAGAGAAACGGAAGATTTGAGAATGAACACTTGGTCGTGAGATTTGAGAATGAACACTTCGTCGTGAGATTTTGGAAGACACACTTGGTTGTAGTAAGTCTGGGGAGATGCTTGTTAGAGAAGTTTAGAAGGCAGCGGATAGGCGCGCTGATATGAAACATTTAACAAATAGGAAATGCGTGTGTGTGTCGAAGAAATAGCAGGAATCAAATGTTAAAACGGTGACGGTAAATAAACGAGCAGAAAAACCAACCGTCCTGTTCACCACTAACCGAGATCCAAGATCCATGCAAAGAACCCTGAGCTAGTACCGAAACCGGGACCTTTCCTAAAAATCCCGTGCCGTAAAATAGAAGTACCGCTGCAAACTGGCTGCCAAACGTGGGGTCCACAATCACCAAAAAGAAATCCCATCGCATGAAACAAGAGAAATGACGTTAAAAAGCTGGGATGGCAGATGTTTTGGTGTTTTGTTGATTCCTAGCAGTCATTTTCAGTGAAATTATTTTCAACATGTTTTGCGTTACACCATGCAATGAAGCGATTAAATATTATATCATATTGCTTTCTGGATTTTTGGGCAAGTACTTCTAGTGCTTATAAGTGAAAACGAAATGGTTTTTAAACTTCAGCAAAGCTACAAGTACACACAGTAGCGCCTCGTGAGTATACATTTTAGGTGTTCACAAAATTTAAAAGTCTGGTGGTCCTCAAAATGTGAAATAGGATCTGCTGCACAATATTTATAATTATGAACAAGTTTAGATAACTGCAGCCAATCTCAGTAACAATAATGGTAAGGATAATAAGTAATAATAATAATAATAATAATAATGATAATAATGCATAAACTGTCTGACAAAATAAAAAGTTGTTTTATGGGCGTTTGTTATTATTTACATAATTAAATACTGCGTTTTAGAACAAGAACGAATAAATGATAAATTAAAATGTAGTTAGAAAATGGATGGCCTGAATTAACCGTTTCCGTTCTCGTCCATACTTCCTTCAGCCTTGAAGTGTGCACGACCTGTATGAGTTTGGCCCACAAGGTAATTACGTCAGACCAGTTGTGCATGGGGAAAAGCTCCCTAAAACGTGCACAAGTTAAGATGTACTACCGACCCTGTTGCCACATTTAATCGAGGTTAGAGAAATATCGCAGTAGATTTAAACGCCGTAGGTTTTAAATTATCGCATCTACGTTACGTTTAATAACACTCAAAGAAGAAGAAGAAGAAATAAACTAAAAATCCGCAAGGCGTCAAAAGTTCAAGGATGTTCAGGTATTCTTGTGCTCTTGTATAGCAGCCGCCACTAACCATACATTAATACATGCATTACATACATACATTACACACATAAACATACATACATGCATACATACATACAGAGTGGAAGAGAACTTATTTCCTTTTAATATGTACTTCACAGATGTATTACAGAAAAATTATAATGTGATTTTGTTCTATGATCAGCCGTTTTAGAAAATAAAAGTGGTTGTTTTTCCAAATAATATGACTTATTAAACAAGAATGTATGAAGATAATCGTTTTCTGCTTTAAGATGGGTAGAGTAACCAATTTCTGACCTAGTTTCGGTAGTAACTTGTGACATCATCCAGAGTTTTTAAATAACTAATCCTTTTCCGAACACCGTTTTGCAGAAGTAATGTGGTTGGAAACATAGGTAACGTTACTAGGTCATTGTAGTAAGCAGAACAGTATACCGGAAGTAGGAGGTGGGAGAGTAACGGCTTTGCTTCCACATGACCCTTAAATGTAACAAACACGACGAAAGGGCGGTGTAATGCTTTGACGAAATGGCAAGTAGAACTCGGTATCCTTTGGCCTACACTAACCGTATGGAAGTAACGCCTTCATCGTTCAATTATGGTTTCGCAGTCGCTGACTGAACACCACGTTTATTCCAACTCCACTAGAAGTTCAGTCATTATTAGAGTAACATCGTACTATGCACTGAAAGACACAGGTTTAGTGATAAAAGAACATCAGGAGTGTTTAGTAGATAATTATGCGTACGACATTGGTTTACGAGAAACCAGCCTTTTCATGTGGCATCTTGTAATCCCCAAGGAGCGCGCAGCCAGCACGCGAAGGAGAGCGAGCATAAGATACCAGTAGTAGTAATCGAGGAATAGCTAGCATGTTCGACGTGTCCGATTGGTTCGCTCTCAGAAAGCTGAAATAATAGTTACTGTGACCGTATTATATCCAACGAGTATCACAGCAGCGGATTGCACGCCTGGGCTGGCTTTCGTCATTTGGTTCCTAGTAAAAGGTGCAGATATGCCACAATTAATTATGGCAACAAACAACGCCAGCCTTACGAAAAATGGACTTTCAATTTTCATAACATCCACATATGGGCGGAAGAAAACCGTCACAACACCAGGGAGCATAATTTTCAACAGCGATTTGTTGTGAACGTATGGGCAGGGATACACAAAACGTTTATATACACTCCTGTACTACGCACCAGTTAAAGTAAAACGGTTTACGCGCTGATCTACTTCTGGTTTTGAAAGCACATTCCCACACTCACTCACAGCTACCGTTTGGCTACCGCGCGCTGCACAACATTACCAACCTGTGGCTTTTATGTTCTCAAAAACCTAAAATAGCTCAGCGGAAAATGGTCACGGAGAAAATGAAAGATACAAATTATGTACCAAATAATGAGATCTGTAACTGGTTTGAATCAATGTAATGACTTTCCTTCCACCCGGTATAAATATGTATGTGATAATTCGCAGAAATATAATAATGTATATATCAAGTGTTAAATACAGATTTTTGTAGATTGTAGATTGCAATATACCGGAGTGCTAAGCGGAAATAAGTTTTAATGCGTGAAATCAAAGGAGTTCCGCGATAAATCTTGGTATCATGTGGATAGAAGCCTTCCAACCGAGAAACTAATTTGAAGTGAGAAACTTATGTGAAGTAACGCGGTGTTCCTATACTTCTCTATGTGGTGAATGGTAGAATGGAACGCTAAGAACCATAGTAGTTAAAAAGCGTACACAAATAAAACTCAATTTAATTTTTTGTACATGTGGCTTCCATTTTGTTGTGTATTGTATAACTTTTCCCACTGCTGATTCTACGATGTTTAGTTCTGTTCTAATATCTTTCCATTTTAAATTTATCCATTCTTGTATAGCCCTTAACTGATCTTAAAAATTTCATCCTTGCACCTTCAACTTTGTGGAAATGTGCACCTAGTGAGTCCATATTTCACTTCCAAAAAGTAATTGCAAAGCCTTATTAGTGTATCGATTTTAGTCTTCGTTTTTAGGGTTTTGTTTATACTGGCACATATATATTTAAATTGGTAAATTATATCTAAGGCTTTTAAGTCATTTTGTCTCAAAGGGGAGCCGCGGAATTGCATGCGTTTCGACTTCGTAAACAGGATGATGTACTGCGGCGATGCAAAAGTGTTTTCACTATAACATTTTGTGTATTGTTTGCACGCGACTAAATGGAAGTGGTCAGCGATTACAGAATTTGCTACAGTTTAGTGTTACGTCTATCGTTACGATACTGGCCGCTGTGTGAAGCAATTTATCCGTTCCTGTCCGGAATTTCACCAAGTCCTGAGACAAAACATGATACATTTTCATTTAGTACTGTAAAGAGTATAAACAAGCTTTTTTTTGCACCTGAAAGTTTGTGTCATTAAAGCCGAGACAATCTAGGTTACAAACCTTTCAATTATTTGAGTTATCTATCAACTTACATGCCGAATTTGCGAGTTTACGAGACGCAAGCGCAAGAAGTTACAAATGTAAATACTGGAAGGGTACGATGCAAGTCCCATTTTACTAAGGTGACCTCAAAACTGTTGGCATCCACTCCTTCCACTCATCTTTCGCTAATTCTCTGCTAGAGGCATTGGTGATAAACTCGCTGCGCACACAACCGTCTGGCGGCAAAGGCTGAAGAAATCTGAAGTCACCACATAGAAACTTAAGTATTTAAAGCATGCAACCTGTTCTAGAAATTTATTTTTCTAACACAATTTTTATCTAATAATAGAGTATTTCCCTTGGAGGGCATCATTTTAGTTTTATCTGAGGATACATAAAATCATAAAACTGACAGATTTGCGAGGGTTTAGAAATTGATCTTTGCGGATCGTGTTCATTAGCTTGGACGATTGTAAATATTTAAATACAATTTTCTCCCTAAGTTGATTCCTGCAGCGACTTGGGTTCACCATATCATTAAGAAGCAAATAGCCTAATCTGGCATTTCACTGCGAACAATGGCAAAGTTAAATATCGTGAAAATATTACATAAAGATTATTATGATTCTTCTTCCAACAATACAATTGCAATTATCCTATCCTATATTATTACCAAAATATATCCTTAAGGTACACTCTACCAGCGTTTCTAATCCCAAAAGAACCTAATCAATTAACTAGCCGAAGATATCACCAGAACCGAGAAAAAGGATGTTCACTAGGAGGTGGTCACAAACACGTCCAGCATAGAGTATGTAATCGTAAATAAAAGGTAGGAGGGTAGGAGGCTGCGACGACCAGCAATAGTCGATAACCGGTAATCACCATGATAATGTCACAGAGTTAAAGTGCAATTGACACAGTTCTAGGATAGATCAAGTCATTCAAGAAAGCCATCTCTTTAATACAGAAGCGTTCATCGTAACATTGCTATTTACGTGGCGGGTAGTTGCAGTAACATAGAATGGAGAATACAACTGAAAGCAAGATCTGTCACCAACAAGAGGGACAGCTGTTTCAGACTGCTAGTTTAATGCCCTCGGATGCAGACTTTGTTAATCTTATGAGATGGCAATTATAGTTGTCTCTGCGAGAAATGAAAAATATGCTTCAAACGCTGTCTTGGTCTTCTGCGAACTGTTTGTATAATCAGAGTTGCCACACAACGGACTCTTCCAGAACACTACAAAAGTGGGAGTCATTCCATGTATGCCCTTATGTGGAGTTTTAGGAATTAGTTTTTGCGTTCTACTTTCCAAGATACTTTAGTTCATCAATGGGCTGAAGTAAAGAAAGGTGTTCTCTTACGTAGCGGAGCTACCAGTTGCAAACACCATGCTGGCTCTTACAATAGTGACTTTGCTATTTCCCTAAGGTTTTTACTTCTACTTCTTCCTTTCTCCGGATTTTACCCAGTTGGGTTTTTTGTTTTGGATTGCTATAGTCCATTACCATAGTTCATTGCCCAGTCTCCGTCGCCAAGTCTCTTTTCTTCCATAGCTTCCTTAATATAGGTTTCCACGTCAGCACTGGACATCCTCTTTTACGTCTTGTTTTGGGAGACCATTCCAGCATCCTCCATTCGTTTTATATGTCCATACAACTGAACTGTCCTATTTTCTAGTCTTTTTGTTATTGAATTATCTACTCCTGTGCTCTTCCGTACTTCATTTCGTACTTTGTCTAGCTTTGTGATTTGTAAACTTCCTCTCATAAAATCTAACTCCATACTACTTATTTTGTCCCGTCGTTTCGCTGTTAATGCCCACATCTCTGCCTCTTATAATACTGACTCGTACTATATTCTCACCACACTGGCGAAAATTTTTTCCTTTGGTTCCTGTCTCAGTGAATAAACCCAAATGAGGCTGGTTTTTCCTTAACCATGAATGTCCATTCCGAATATACTTAAATTCCCAAAGGTTTATAGGTGTTAAAATCTATATTCGTACTTTAAGAAAAGGAAAATCTAATGCTTAAGAGTTGTGACAATTTCGGTTACCAATAATCATTTGTTTTCAAATCTATTCTAATAATCATAAAAGGAGCCTCTTTTCTTCTTCCTTCCTTTGTCTTTTACTCCGCTCCTCGTTAACTATAATAAATATTCTCTAGAAATTGTTTTAGTTACATAATCTTACAGCAATTTGTAGCGGACTGAAATAACAGATTGTCAGTTCTTGGCAGATTTACAATTGTCACGTTGCATATTCTTGTATAAACCTAAGAGCACGATCGACCGAGCAGGATGGCTCAGGCGGTAACGTCAATGGCCTGCATTCGGGGGGTCCCGGGGTCAATTTCAATGGACTGGGTTTTTTTTCGTGATTTTCCTCAGTAGCCAAGGAAAATAGTGTATTGAATATTTAATACTAGGAAAATAGTGTATTGAATATTTAATACTACGACCCAAAGTTCCAGCTTAATTCTAAAACAATAGTAAAATTGAAAATGGATAGTAATAGCGAATGCTCTGTCATCTATCCAAAAGAGAATGAAAGCAGTTAGACTGGACGGCACCCTAATGTCATCTGCCCGGCACGTGTAGAGGCAGAGATACAGTTACGTGTACATGTGTCGAAGCTCCCATCTGACCTTCGCAGAAGCAGAGATACAGTTCTCTAGCACCAAGAGCTCTGTGGACACTTGACGTAGCAAAATGGTATGGTACAGCAGACTTAGAAGGATAACTGTCCGCCACACACTTATCCAAGAGGTATCTCCTAACACATCCGCCGCGATATGACCACGTAGTAAAAGCGACGTAAGATAAATAGGGGGGAAAATACCAAGATTTTCATAGGTGGGAAAATTTCTACAACCCACAGTGAGTATATAACAAAATATGTCATACTACAATTATTTTTATTTAGCTATAATGTTCGTATTTTAACGACATATACATTTATAGTAAAAACTTTCCTTGCCTCTTGCGATTCCCTTTGCAAAACGTCAAAATTTCAAGTGTTTAATACACTATAATACAAACTTATAGTAATTTTGGAGAATGTAAAAGTAAAAAAAGTAATAAATAAACGAATTAATGATTTCAATATAAACAATAATTTACACTGGGTGAAATTCTTTGAAATATCCCAGTTCCCAGTTTAACTATGAAATTTGCGTTTTATTTAAATTTTCCTTTCTTCAACTACCTGCTACGGTGCTATTTTTAGACGTAGCACACACACGTACACATACACGTTTTTGGTTTTGAAGATTTACTCAGTTTATTTAAGGATACGTACCTACGTATCTCGAAATGTTGAAAACACACAGTTTGAAATACATTCATTTGAAATTTTAATACACCAATCAGGGATTATTCTATACACCAAATGTTATGCATATTTTTAAATGACTTCCCAATATATTAATTTTTATTACTTTTTACGGTTTTGAAACATTCCTTACATTATAACTGTTTTCGGAAAAGAAACTCTTTAATACTGTAGTAATAAATTGTATTGGCTACACTTCACTGACACGCACATCTGCTACATAAAGATGACCCTCCTATTTGCTCTAATTGGAACACCCTCCTTACAATCAAACACATCGTAACCGAACGCTCCATCTCCAAAGGAAAAAGAGACCTAAACCACATCTCCACAAATTTGGCTAAAGGAATCAACCACCCTAAAGTTGATCACTTCTGTAAAGAAATAAATTTATATCATAGTTTATAATTTTTGTTGTTCGTTAAGTGCTGCGTTAATCAATACTGTAAATGATGTGTTTAAGTGACTTTAAACAAATACAAGTTATAAAAAATCTGATGTGTTACACTCACACAACTTTCTCTACTCTTGTACAAACTATTTTTAGAAACGCTTATTCTCCATATACTTCATGTTAATCAAGGTATCCAGATGTTAATCTTATTGCTAATTTTCTTGTAAGCACAAGAGAATATGTTAAGCTTTAAGTGATAGTCAAATCTTTTAAGAGCTGGTTGCTATATGGAGCATTCCATTCTCCTTTGCATGTCCAAGATATAAAAAAACAACGAATTCTCATTTGAAAAAGGCATAAGTAATGCAAAATTCAAACAAATAACAAGGAATATCTCGGAAATATGACATAAATTGTGTGTTTTAACGAGCTCTAAATTTTTTTTGTGTAGAAACATTTTTTCTGTCTCTTTACGGTTTATCAGTCATACTAAATCCATTCAGAAAGAAGAGGACTTTGGGGGACATTCCCAGATAATTCAAAATATACATTTTATTTTTCATGAAAATATCTTAAATATACAATATTTTAGTAAAAATCGCTTTTGAAAAAATCAATTTTTTAAAAATGTAACTTGTAAAGGGTAATCTGGGTAGGGGGATTTTCTTGAAAATCTTTGTGTCGCATCCTTGGAATATTAAAATACTAAGTTTGGTATTTATCCGACCTTTCGTTTTTGAGTTATGCTGTTCAGAGACTCACAGATAGACACACGGACATGTTTTCAAAATGCTCAAAACATGTATTTCCTGTGAAATCTCAGTATCGAATTTTTGGGTGGAATGCAACACTTCCCCTACTGACTAGACGTAGAAGTGAAAGTAAAAACGAGTGTATAACTATCATATTAGTTTGAGAGAAAATAAATGTTGAATTTGAGGCTTAAATATATTTTTGCTTAAAATTTTACCCAACATGTGTACTATTGTTTAATATCAGCACAACTTAGCATGTTAACAAAGATTCATTTCATTATTTTTATCCTGTTATTTATATGAAGGTATACAAAATTTTATTCATTTACACCGTACATCGTATAAAACAATTTGTTAATGAGAAGTGCTAACAAATGAAAACGCGAGAAGAGAGAAATTAAAAACTATAAAGCTAAAATAACACTGTTTCTGCCTTTATGCTGTTTAAAAAGTGTTTAGTATATATACAGGCACCCTGTTATCTGTCGTCCTCCGTGGTCTAGAGGTACCATGTACTATGTCTAGGTACCTGGTTCCCCAGGTCGCGGGTTCAAACCCGACGAGAGCAATGGATTTTTTCGGGCGTAAAAATCCTTCGGAAGGGAAGCAAAGCCAGTGGTCCCGTGTCATAGATTTACTGCACTTAAAAGAACCTCAAGCCTGATAAAGGAGTCTCTTAGCAAAATTTCCGGTCTATCACGCCTAATAGAATGGAATGGGACGCTAAGGGCCATAGTAATTAAAGAGCGTCCATAAATAAAGTTCAGTTTATTTATTTTTTCTCCGTTATCTACAGCTAATTTAGTACTTGAATATTTATGAGGTCTGTCTTGAATGTTTTGTTCACTTTAATTTTGACAAAGCTTATATTTTTTACTACAATTTTTTAGAAATCTAGGCTTACAAACAGGGATATAAATTCTATTTGATATGCTGTAAAGCTGTAAAAACTACTTAAAACCAGAGTAGGAACTTTGTAGTGTTAATAAATCTAAAATACATATTTATGAACTTTGACAGTTTTTCGCCTCTTTTCACAGAAAGGCCCTTATGAGAGCTCAAGGCGTTTATTTGTTTTAAGGGAACTGGAAAGTGTAAAATGAAAAAAAATGTCATTTTATATTTTTAATGCAAAACAATTCTGCAGTTCTTTCCGATTCAGAATATACATGGTTTATTGATCATTAAAAACTCAACTCTTAATAAACCATTTAATGTACTCCGCATCGGTTTAAACTTGGAGTTACACGCCGCTTTTGTTAACTTTTTTTAAAATCTCAACACGTTATTTCTACTAATGAGCATCACAGACTTCATCTAAGGAGCCCCAGGTCAAAACACATAGAATTACAAATCAGGAGGCAAATAGGATGCGTCTAATGATGGTTACTCCCCTGTAATCCATTGTTAGTCATACTTTGAACTTAAATTTCAACTATATTTCAAAAGTAGATTTTTCCAAACACACGTTGCTTTTTCTCAAAAACTATAAACGCTTAAAGTCCGAAATTGTACACTTGTGTGAGATAATCTATTACATAAACTGAACTAGAGTTATACTTTTAATTATAATACATTATTTAAAAATCTTATGTGTTACACTCACATGACTTTCTCTACTCTTGTACAAACTATTTTTACAAACGCTTATTCTCCATATGCTTCATGTTAATCGAGATATCAAGATGTTAATCTTATTGCTAATTTTCTTGTAGATGTAAGGGAAATTGGTAGGCTTTAAGCGATAGTCAAATATTTTAAGAGCTGGTTGCTATGTGCAGTATTCAATTCTCTTTGCATTACCAGAACAAACAAAAAATGAATAACGAATTTGAGAAAAAGTATAAGTATTGGAAAATTCAAGGGAATAACAAGCAATATCTCGAAAACGGTTCACTCAACAACAAAAATGTATATGACATAAATTGTGTACTTTAAAGCGATCAACATTTTTTGTCTAGTAAAATTTTATCTAGCTCTTATGGTTTACCAGTTGTGCAAAGTCGTTCACAATGAAGAATACTTTTGGAGACATTTCCTGAAAATTCGAGATATACATTTCATTTGTCATGAAAATATCTTAAACATATAACGTTTTAATCAAAATCGCTAGAGCCATTTTTGAGAAAATTAAAATTTTCGAAACATTTTCCGTGTAAAGGATAATCTGGGGTGGGGGATTTTCTTGAAAACCTCCGTGTCGCATCTCTGGAAGGTACTGAACCTAAATAACAAGTTTGTTGTTTATCCAACTGTTCGTTTCTGAGTTATGCTGTTCACAGACACACACACGGACATGTTTCCAAAAATGCTTTTTTTGGATTCGGGGGGTCTCAAAGGATATATTTCCGGTGAAATCTCGGTATCGAATTTTTGGGTGGAATACAATACTTCCCCTACTTACTATACGTAATAGAGAAAGTAAAAATTAAGGATTCGTTTAAAATATTTATATGCAATTTTGATTGAGTTTCTTCACAGAGAAGAAAAACGTTTGCAACCAAAATACTATTGGCAGCTTAATTACCTTAGTTCATTGCTCTGGGGTAGAATGTTTTCATATGTAGTGATAACCTGAGTTCTCTGCTTCAACTGATTTCTGAGAAAACGGAACCTAAAGATATCAATTTTTTGTCCTTCATCTAGGAAATCTTTTAGAAGTTCATATCTTTTCAAGCAAACTAAAAAACATATGATTGTGAAAATTTAAAAATAGATATAATAATATATTCTTGCAATATAGTAAGTTATTTACGTTGACCTGTCAATTACATCAGGGGATATCCATGTTTCACGGATTAGCTCCAGGTTCATATAAGCTTACGAAAGTTTTGAGAATGGGTAATAATGATTAGCTTTTTCTAATTTCAACAATGTGCATCTTCAGCACCGCGTGTGTAAGCGTAACAGATGTTGCTACGTCATACGCTAGGATAGATCTCAAGCATGTGCATTTCTGTGCTATTGTTTTCTATGCTTTAAAGTCGGTTTAAGGGAGAGAGAGAGAATGCCTTCAAAGACTGCATCGCGCATTTGGGGAGCTTTGCCCTTCGCAATTAACAATTTATCGATGGTATGGAGAGTTTAGAAGAGGAAGGGATTCCATCGAAGATTAAGACCAAGCAGGACGGCCGGCTACAGCAACAATGGATGAAAATGTGGTGAAAGCATATAGTATGTTGCAGGAAGATCATCATTACACATATAGTCAGATTCAAGAAGCCCTAAATATTGGATCGGCAGCAGTGAAAAAATCTGATGTGTTACACTCACATGACTTTCTCTACTCTTGTACAAACTATTTTTACAAACGCCTATTCTCCATATGCTTCATGTTAATCGAGATATCGAGATGTCAATCTTATTGGTAATTTTCTTGTAGATGCAAGGGGAATATGCTAGATTTTAAGCGATAGTCAAATATTTTAACGCTGGTTGCTATGTGGCGCATTCCATTCTCTTTGCATGTCCAGGACAAAAAAAAATGAATAACGAATTTGAGAAAAAGTATAAGTATTGGAAAACTTAAGGAATTAACAAGCAATATCTCGAAAACGGTTCACTCAACAAAAGAAATGTATATGACATAAGTTGTGTATTTTAACGCGATCTACATTTTTTGTGCAGTAAAATTTTGTCTATCTCTTATGGTTTACCAGTTATGCAAAAGTCGTTCACAATGAAGAATACTTTTGGAGACATTCCCAGAAAATTCGAGATATACATTTCATTTCTCATGACATTATCTTAAACATATGATATTTTCATCAAAATCGTTAGAGCCATTTTTGAGAAAATTAAAATTTTCGAAAAATGTTCCATGTAAAGGGTAGTCTGGGGTGGGGGGATTTTCTTGACAACCTTCGTATCGCATCTCTGGAAGATACTGAACCTAAATACCAAGTTTGGTGTTTATCCGACTGTCCGTTTTTGAGTTATGCTGTTCACAGACACACACACACACAGACATGTTTCCAAAAATGCTTTTTTTTGATTCAGGAGGTCTCAAAACATGTATTTCCGGTGAAATCTCGGTATCGAATTTTTGGGTGGAATGCAATACTTCCCCTACTTACTATACGTAGTAGAGAAAGTAAAAATCTGATGTGTTACACTGACATACTTTCTCTACTCTTGTACAAACTATTTTTACAAACGCTTATTCTCCATATGCTTCATGTTAATCGAGATGTTAATCTTATTGCTAATTTTCTTGTAGATGCAAGGGGGAATTGGTAGGCTTTAAGCGATAGTCAAATATTTTAAGAGCTGGTTGCTATGTGAAGCATTCCATTCTCTTTGTATATCCAAGACGAATTCCCATTTGAGGAGAAGTATAGGTATTGGAAAATTTAAGGGAATAACAAGCAATATCTCGAAAATGGTTCATTCAATAAAAAAATGTATATGACATAAAATGTGTATTTTAACGCGATCTACATTTTTTGTGTAGTAAAAGCTTATCTATCTCTTGTGGTTTACCAGTTATGCAAAAGTCATTTACAATGAATACGTTTGGAGACATTCCCAGAAAATTCAAGATATACATTTTATTGTCATAAAAGTATCTTAAATATATGATATTTTAATCAAAATTGTTAGAGCCATTTCTGAGAAAATTAAAATTTTCGAAAAATGTTCCATGTAAAGGGTAATCTGGGTTGGGGTATTTTCTTTAAAACCTTCGTGTCGCATCTTTGGAAGATACTTAACCTAAATATCAAGTTTGGTGTTTATCAGACTGTTCGTTTCTGAGTTATGCTATTCACAGACAGAACACACAGACACACACAGACATGTATTCAAAAATGCTTTTTTTTGGATTCAGGGGGCCTCAAAACATATATTTCCGGTGAAATCTTGGTATCGAATTTTTGGGTGGAATACAATACTTCCCTACTTACTATACGTAGTAGAGAAAGTAAAAATGTCTGAAAGTCAGACTCGACGTCAGGTACCTCTGCAGTCCCTGGTTCCATCTCACAAATGAGTAGAAACAAGCACTTTTGCAAGGCGCCAGGAAGTGATTGAAAAACTCAATGAAGGAAGATCGAAAAAACATATTTAATATTGTAGCAGGTGACGAAAGTTGGATTAACCAGTATAATCCAGAAACTAAACGACAGTCGTCGGCCTGGGTTTTCTCAGGAGAAGATCCCCAACAAAAGTGAAGCAAACGAGAAGTGTTGGCAAGAAGATGATCTGTTCCTTGTTCTCAGTTGGAAGCCGCATTGTGACGATTCCGCTTGAGGGACGAAAGTGTTACTAACAAATGGTGCACCACAAAATGACTGCCACAAGTGTTCAATGAACTGAGAAAAAAGCGTCCTAAGATTGGTCTGCGTGGAAGTTTGATGCACAATGACAACATCTCTGCCCACACTGCACAAAAAACAACCCAATTTCGTCAGGAGTCAGATATTTGTCCCATACTCCCTACAGTCCAGATCTGGGTCCATGCGACATATTTCTATTCCCCAAAATGAAAGAAAGAATTCGAGGTCAACGATTTCAGCCTCCTGAAGTCACAGTAGGTGCTTACGAAGAATGTATTTGCATTCTCTCCAAAGAAGAATGGTGTTCAGCATTTGAAAAGTGGCTTGAAAGGATGAGATGGTGTATAGAACGCAATGGAGAACATTTTTAATAGATGCATGATAAGATCTAAATTTTTAATATTTCATTGTGTCCATTCTCAAAGCTTTATAAGTGACCTTATGAACACTTCCCACTTCTCTTAATCTTAATATCAAAGTTTTGGACCCTGTGCAACACTTTCGCAACATTAAGCAAGCTATACAGAAAGAACAGGCTGAACGTTTACCTGGTTACCTGATTAATATCGCAAATATAAAATTTAGCATGTATGCTTTTAAATACAGGAGGTCCTTTCATTCTTAAGAATTATTACGAGAGCGACTAATTTTCAATAAGGCGTCCAACTTTGTAGAAATTTAATGGTATAGACTATGGAGTACAAAAGAATACCGCCCTTTCTTTGGAGAGTATGAACATCACTCAAACGGCTGGATGAGGTAGCAGCAGATATCTTACAAGATGTTTATTGAGACCTACTGTAGGTATGCAGCTGATCGTGTGAGCAACGAGTGCCACCAATTTCGAAGCCCATATGGCTATTCCAATTTCTGTGCCTGGACATAAATGACTATCAAACAGGAGTATTCAAAATGATTATCCGGATTATATTAAATCACTACACATGCTACAATTGCGACAGGAATATGAATATTATTTTAATCTATAACAAATATCTCAAAGTTTCTAACATAAAATTATAATTATGTGTCACTCTGCCGATGTTTGTACCATAGTATATTTTTCTCTCTACTGACCTCAGTGCGTCAGCGTTAATGTTTAGAACGGTGGCTTTGATAATATAGTCCTAATATTCACAGGCAATGGAAAGACCATACTTGATTCTTCACTAATCCCATAAGAAAAAAGAATCAGGTGGTGTTGTCGTGAACGAGGTGACCAACACAGGAGCTTCTGATCACCGTCAATCACGTGTCAAATACATCATTGTGAATTAAGTGGTGCATATTGCAACAACTGAAATCTGAATGCTTAAGACGTTACTAGTAAATGGCGACGGTATAAAGCATTCCTTTTCTACTTTTGGGGCACGTTTGACACACATTAAGAACAGAACACAACTGATCCGTCGAATCTATAATCACAACATTACTACTGAGTCACAACTAACAACTGTACTGCACTCGGTAATGTCCACTTTCAGTTGCACTTAACCCGTAACTTCTTAATTAACTCCCGGGCATGAGCAGGTCCTTTATATAAGCCCCACGTACAAAGAGGAATGTTCTAGAAAAGGATACTATTAGAACATGCCGAAAGGGGAAGCGGCACATAGTGGATCCGTTACGCGGTTGTTATTCTGAAGAGACTGGTCATTAGCCGCAACCAGTAGGCCAGGTAGGTTAGTCGGACGCGCGGACTTAGGACGCGTGGTCACAATATCACTACCCGCAGCTGCACTTCATCCACTGCATATTAGAGAGAGAGAAAGCGAGAGAGAGAGAAAGCGAGAGAGAGAGAAAGCGAGAGAGAGAGAAAGCGAGAGAGAGAGAGAGAGGGGGGCCAGAGAAAAAAAGGAGAAGAGAGGGAGGGGGAAACAAAAATTAATGACTTGTGGATATTAAAAAGTCGCGCAAGAGTAATAAGAGCTATTGTGTTAAAGGCGCATGAAAGCCATATTAATGCTTCATAAGCTGTTCTTTAAATTTACTTTAGCATAAGCTTCTGTAAAGAAAAATGTGCATCATTATTTTAAATGTCAAAGGGCACAGGTTAAAGCAGCAACTGTGTTGGGTGACGGGGAATAAAACAAAGCAGTCGATTTTGGTTGTGCTCCAGAAGGGAAGATAGGAATATGTCAGTTTTCCTGCACCAAAATTTGAAATAGAAAATTAAAAACAATTAATTTTTTCCCCCTCAGTTATATCCTTATTATATCACTTTTGACTTCCTTGAAATATTCATATTCTTTGCAAAGTTAAAAGGTAATGTATAAAGAAAATTCTGATCTGTTATATGACTTTCTCTCCCCACTCTTTTGC
Source organism: Deroplatys truncata (assembly GCA_030765065.1). Taxonomy (NCBI): domain Eukaryota; kingdom Metazoa; phylum Arthropoda; class Insecta; order Mantodea; family Mantidae; genus Deroplatys; species Deroplatys truncata. Next base: position 122,208,862 of record CM060977.1, on the reverse strand, counting down.
AAATCGGTCATGAGAAAGCTTTTCCCCTATTTGCTTCATGCTAATTGAGGTAACCATTTGCAGAAAAGGTTTTATTACACATTTCTTTGTACATGCAAGGGGAATGCAGTAGGCTTAAGTGATAGTCGAATATTTTAAAAGCGGGTCGCTATGTGATGGCTTTGAAATTTCGTTATGCATGGCCACGAGATACAGGTGATAAAGCTGATGAAAAAACATGTATTATTTTACAATTCAGCCAAATAATAAATTATATCTCGGAATATTATTAATGGAACAAAAACGTTTATTGGAGGTAAATTGTGTGTTTCAATCGTAATTCTTTGTGCGGTGTTTTAATCATCTTTTACGTTCACAAGTTATACAAAATACATTCAGAAGGAAAACTTCACAGGCTTTCCGAAAATAATTTACGATATACATTTTAATTATAATCAAATATGTAAACATATGGAATTTGAGGCAGTGTTTTTAACACTACAATGATTTCAGTCTAATTTGCGGTATACTCGTGGATGGAGAGCATAACTCGCAGTATGTCCAATATATTAATATATGATTTAATATATGAGCTATGGTAATGTTGTTAAATATCTGATGTTTTAGTTGTTACTCTTATTGTTTATTTTTATTTCTTGCCACGGCTGCTGTTATTTAGGTTTTTGGTAAAGCATGTATAACTTTGCAGGGTGTGATACGGGAAGGAAGGTAATAAGTAACAACTCTAACAATAGATTAAGTTATTGAAAAATACTATGCTTTAATGGCACACGCATTGACTGTCTTATTAATAATCTACACAGTTCTTAAGTTAGCTGGAGCTGTAGAACGGTTGAGCCCTACCCTATTCGTAAGCCAAACTTGCGGTCGCTGAGCAATCAAGTATTTTATACGTGCTCTAGAAATAATTGTAATATTTATCACACGTTCCTATAGACCTTTAAATCGATAACATTTCACCGTTCCTACTACATTATTAGAAGTAAATAATATCGCCTGCTTCTGAGAGCTTACATGTATCTTATTCACATCGCAGCACTTTATACCCAACCGCCCTGGCTGATGGAGACGCTAGAACTAACCTTTCTTCCCTTGAAGATTTTAAACATAATCTTCCTTAAAATTTCATTGTCTGTCTTCGTTCAGCTTGGAACCTTCCAGAAGACTTACCCGGCTGTTGTTCTACGTTTGCAAGCATGTGGCCTCTCTACAAACATATGTTATTTTCGCTTGTCGCCTTTTTCTGTTTCACAAAGGCTCAAGGTCTGGCTTTTATGACTTTCCCGTAAAGTCCTTTTTGCCTGGGCCCTAATTTTAACACAAAGATATGTTTGTCGGCTTTTAACACGAATTCCACAGCTCCAGCTACACCTGCACATACATAAAACTTATGCCTTAACTCCTATTTATACAAGTATTTTTCTTATTAATACAATTTCACATTATAATTCACATTATTATATATATGGCATATATAACCATAGTTACTGTCTCAAATTATATAATATATTCAATAATAGCCCGCCTTGAAGCAACATGTGTGTGTAATAATTTATAAAACTGTATGTAACTGTTATTGTAATGTTTGAATTATTGTATCGACGTGTAATAATGTTATGTAAATATATTACATAATTTAATAATGTAGGAGCTGTGAGAAGTAGGTCAAAAGTTGCTAACAATGAGGTAAGCTTGAGGTAACAATGAGTTTGAGAGTTTAAATGTTACTTGTGATTCTTGAAAGCAATAATGCAATTTTAGTGACAGTTTATAAAAATAGCCAATCAACAAACCAGAGAAAGCTTTAGTTAAATGAAGGTATTCTATTGGACTAGGAATAGCCAATCAGAGACATGAAATACAGAAATTTACAAGTTTAGGCCTGCAAACAGTGTTCCTAACTGGACTTGAGACACATTCTCGAGAGATTTAATACGTATTCGTGTGAGACGAAAAATAGTTTACGTGTTAAAAAGTGCAAGTAAAGAATCTCAACGCTCTCTATATCAGTAAAGTGTTATTTAAATCGTATCAAGTATTAATAAAAGGAGTGAAATAAAATTATAATCTGTGTAAGCCTACATTCATGTCGCACCACAACCCTGCTAAGAGAAACGTGTCTCTAACAAATACTGAAGCAGCCGAGGTAAACATAAATATATAATGTTTAAAGAAACAGTTAAATTACAAAGTTAATATTTTTTTTTAAACTTGGGGCAAAGGCCACCTGAAAGTACATTTAGGGCGAAGCCTACCGGAAACTGTTTACTATGTGAGCGGTTGCAACTACTTCAAAGTTCGGCTCCCCAACAGTCGAAATATGATAAAACTCCTTCTAAAATACTCCTTTCTCAAATTTTAATCAACACTGTTAGACATTTTTGAAACAATAAAAATAACGAAAATTTTTGTCCATGTAAACGGTGCTTTGGTGCGGGAGGATTTTCTCGAAAGTCCTCGCGTTGTATGGAATGTGTGTGTGTGTGTGTGTGTGTGTGTGTGCATTCCTTAATGTTTATAATTCTCTCATATTGGAGTCGTTTTGGCAAATTTTATCAAAGTCTGCATTTGTTGTGCAATGACACTGCGTTACATAAATACAAGGTCATAATTGGGATTGTGCGTCGTAGGAGCGTGGCCGTACGTTGTTAAGACCAGGCAGCAGCATCTGCGAGTATTAATGTAGGCTTATTATTTAAAGCTTGAAATTATATTTCAACATTATAAAATTATATTAAAGAATGATAATAATGACGAGCATTAACCTATGTTATACCGAGAGGGATGTCTGTGGCCCGCATTCCGGAGGTCGTGGGTTCTATTCGCAAGTCTGGCCTTCTTGACCCATGGATATTTTCGGGGGTTTTCCGAGTCACTAGGCGAAATTTGAGAAGGTTCATTGCATCCCCTGAATTTCCTGTCCCTCTATTTCACCTACAATCTCATTTCGCTACATCTTTCATCTGCGTGGTCTGTTTCAGGATTGAAAGTGTCGGCGGGAGTCTCGGAGTTGCATGGAAGGGGAAAAGGAAGCTGTGCGTAACCCTTCCTCACCCTGAATGGGGGCGGTCTCTGAGTTCCGAGCCCCACAGGGGCTATGCAAGCCTGCAAGGGGGGAGAGAAGCCGGTTGCACCACCTGCCATCCGGGGAGTTTCAGTCTGTAACAGTAAGGGACCCTGTGCTCTGCCCTGTCGTGCCTTTTGGTCCACCCAGTCTCTGTCCCCTCTCAACTCACCCTTCTCTCCTGGGTCACCCCGTCAGGACTACAGGCACAAAAGGTGCTAAATCCCCCTCCGCAGTTAGTCCTAGTGCTAGTCCTAACCTATATTATATCTGGCATTAAAAGTAATTTCCTTCAACAGCAGTACATTTGAGCATCTACGTATGAAATTCCCGTGAACATCCATAAGTTCTGCAGGTGTAATTTTAGCAATTTTCCTGCGTTATTTTCTATTGGGTTTATTCTTACACACTTTTTTTAGTCTTTCTAACAAATAAAAATCGCAGGTCCCCCATTCGGCGTTACAAGAGGGCCACAGCACAATACTGATAATTCTTCCTAACAAATTCCGCAATCAACTTAAATTATTCGTAAGCAACGTGTACCGTCTTGATGAAATAATGATTTATACAATTCACTGTTCGTTAACATGTCGTTTAGATGTTTTTGACCATTGATAGTAATTTATAAATAAATGGCACTCTTATTATGTTTAACCGTCAACCAACCATGGTGCCGCGGTAACGTATGCTACTCGCATTCGGGACGTCCCGGGTTCGATCCGACCCAAGGGTTTTTCGTGGTTTCCCTGGGGAAACCAGGCGGATGCCAGGGTGGTTTATTTTCCACTCCGTTTCCTTCTCATCTTTCAAGTAGGTTTCTAGGTTTCATGGTGTATGGTGTTGCCGGACGACTATCGCGGATGAATGTTCAATGGAAAGAGTACTCCCCGTGGACACCAGTAGGTTGCATGATTGGTGGGTAACCAATATCTCTTTCGGCGGCTCCAACAGATGGTAGGGTCTGCGAGTTGGAAATGTTAGAGACTTATACGCGTCTCTGTGACATGTCTGCTTATAACCTGTGGCCTGCTTGGTTTCTTCACCTGTTCCTTCATCCTGGGGAGAGTTAGATACAACACATCTTTATAGGCCGCAGCACGCGAGGTGTTCCCCTCCGTTGAATGACCTATCGTGCACCAATTTTCCAACAATTGATGCACTAAAACTATGTATTAGTTTGGAACAACCTTTTAAAGTACTTTTTACTTTCTCTACTACGTATAGTAAGTAGGGGGAGTATTGTATTCCACCCAAAAATTCGATACCGAGATTTCACCGGAAATACATGTTTTGAGACACCCTGAATAAAAAAAAAGCATTTTTGGAAACATGTCCGTGTGTGTGTCTGTGTGTGTCTGTCTGTCTGTGAACAGCATAACTCAGAAACGAACAGTCGGATAAACACCAAATTTGGTATTTACGTTCAGTATCTTCCAGAGATGCGACACGAAGGTTTTCAAGAAAATCCCCCTACACCAATTGCCCTTTACATGGAACATTTTTCGAAAATTTAAATTTTTTCAAAAATGGCTCTAACGATTTTGATTAAAATATCATATGTTTAAGATATTTTTATGAGAAATGAAATGTATATCTCGAACTTTCTGGGAATGTCTCCAAAAGTATTCATTGTGAACGAATTTTGCATAACTGGTAAACCATAAGAGATAGACAACATTTTACTATACAAAAATGTATATCTCGTTAAAATACACAATTTATGTCATATACATTATTTTTGTTGAGTGAACCATTTTCGCGATATTGCTTGTTATTCCCTTAAATTTTCCAATACTTTTACGTTTTCTCAGATTCGTTATTCATTTTTTTGTCCTGTTAATGCAAAGAGAATGGAATACTCCACATACCACCCAGCTCTTAAAATATTTGACTATCGCTTAAAGCCTATCAATTCCCCTTGCATCTACAAGAAAATTAGCAATAAGATTAACATCTCGATATCTCGATTAACATGAAGCATATGGAGAATAAGCGTTTGTAAACACAGTTTTTACAAGGGTAGAGAAAGTCATGTGAGTGTAACACATCAACTTCTTTTCATTCCATCCGGAATCATGTTTTTCCCGTCTCCAAACCAGTACGGGAAATGAACATTTTCCATACACTTACCTTCCGTATTCCAACATCAACCTCTCAGTATTCCCTTCAGGTGTGTAAACAACAACTTAATATGCAGTACAATATTGTGGCGCATTAATAATTTGGGAGTTTCATTGCCATTACCAGACATATTGTTGTTTTCGTGACCTCACTCCTGGCTGGAAGTTATTGATAGCCACGAGTGATGGGGAAATAGCATCTGCCTTGCTGAGGATTAGGAGAGAAGCGGATCGCGCGTGCAAGCAGGCTTTCGGATCGTTTTACATCTCTCTTCACCTTTCATATTTAATAATGTAGAAACCCCAAACGGTTGGGAAATAAATCTAGGAATATGTAAGTAGATTTGTGTTATGGATTTTGTACAGTGAAAACCCACGCCTTCCTCTTAACCTCCACACCATGTTTCAGTCCTTCGCAGCTAAGTGAGTATACGTCCCCTCAATGTACGTGTTGTGTACTAAAAATTAATTTAATTTTTCATGTGAACCTTTAGGCCTCTAACCAGCATATAAAAATATTTAATCGATATGTAAAATATTTGGACATAACATGAAACGAATATTGTACGTAACTGCAGCAAAATGTCTTTTTTCATGACTTGCTTCGATACATCTTACTCATTCTGAAAAGAAAAAACTCACTTTTCTCTACAATTACCTCAGTAACTAATAGCAGTCAATCATTCAAGAGAAGCAGGCCATTTCGATTATTCACAAATAAGAGAGTAATAATGGGATGTACGTTTTCTGACGATTTTCAATATTTTTAGTTTTATGAAATTTTATGATTTCCTAAAGGTTGAAACTTTTCAAAATTTTAATACACCGTATTTTCAAAATTAACTTCAATTCGCTTAGTACGCCAGCTTCGTTTTTATGTTATTTGAATGTGTGATCAGAGTTGTGTTTGATCTGATAGAGGAAATAAGGAAACTTTGAAGTCAAAGTTAATCAAACTTTTGCTAACTTTCCTCGTATTGCCGCGATTTTCAATGTTCATAAACTTATGTATATAGATATAGGTTATAGAAAGGAGGGGGACACCTCACGCACTGCGACCTACATAGATATATTGTGGATACCACCCTCAAGAGGAAGGAACGAAGTGAAGGAACCACATAAGGCTAGAGGTTGCAGACGGAAAGGCCACAGGGACACGCCGAAGTCCCTAATGTTTCCAGGCTGGAAGACCCGTGCCACTACTCAAGCTACTTAGAGAGGACGATGAACCGTCAACCAAGCAGCCCTCTAGTGTCCACAAGGAGTACTCTCTCCTTTGAGCAAGCATAGTACTATATGTCCGGCACTGCCATCCACCACAAGATCTAGAAACACACGTGAAAGAAGGAAACAGAATGAAAGAAAATGATGAAAAGGAAATCGTGGTAGATGAGAAACCACCCCAGCATTTGCCTAACGAACAGTCAATAGTGGGCTGTCGACGGGAATCGAACCCTGAACCCGGACCCGGGGTTGCTGTGATAGTCGCCAGGTTTGTCACTTTCGACACCGTCTCCAATATGCGCTATTGCTTCTGCTGCCGGCTGCTACAGTTATTGGCTATGAGATCTTTCTCTCAGGGTATGTGTGGGTGTGTTTTGAAAAAAATAACACCAGTTTAAATTGATTTGAGAAGTTAAATGTGATCTAATACTTGAGTTATTGAAGGTGAGAAGCGAATGTTGGAATACTGAATGAAACTGATTATGAATTGTAGCACTCGCAGCTGTAGCAAATTACCTGCTAAAGTACACTATCAATTTAACGGTTTCAAATATATTTTCCCATGATAAAAGAAACTAGAAGCGTAACTTGCCGTGAGTCGCTAAAATGCTTACCGCCAAAACTCTTCGCGGCTACCGCTAAGTAACTGGTATCCCAGTTCGGCCACCGTAAAAGACTGTAAGACCTCTTAGGTTGTACACTAAAGAAAAGAAAGGACAAGACGCTAATTTTAGCAATATAGGTTCTTTTATTATTAAAGCTCCGCCTACCTATCACTACCCAACGAACGTTACTACATATGTGCTTCAATCTCAAAACTCTAGTATGCGTATGTCACTGTTACTATGGGGTACCCCCAGAATTTCATTCCTGTGCTCCTTAAGAGTATTATGCCTACGTAACTCTGCAAACGTAATGAACTTATAACCTTAACTGCATTAAAGGAATCTTTATACTATCGCGTTCGCTCCTCAACTATTGCTAATGATTTTGATCGCTAATCACCTTTTTCTCCGGATAAATCTTTGTAGTGGAAGCTTATTACGTTATACATAATTTTATATATGGAAATTATTTATTAAAATCATTTTTATATGTTAGTATTATTTCTTTATTTAATTATTTATATTCTCCTGTCAATAATTACGGTATCCCCTGGGACCGCCCGAATGCGAGCCTCATACAAAACCGGATGCCCTCACGCTTGTTAATTTATGTACACAAATTTCAAAATAGTTAAACACAGGGAGAGCCACAAGACTACGAACCAGTTGCACAGTATTTTTCCTGTCCGCGTCCTCGGCGCTCGTTGTCGTCTGCCGCTATCATAGAAAGGCGCGGATGAAACCATATAACATTTTTAAAACTACTTTTAAAGGCTTTACTTATCAACATTGTGAAAGTGTGTTTGAGAACAGAATTATTGGTAGAGACTTAGCGCCCCTTCGGTCCTCCGATCTAACCCCCTGCGATTTCTATATCTGGGGTAACTTAAAAAAAGTGTACAAGACAAAGCCATATACCCTGGAAGAACTAAAACACAATATCCGCCAGGAAATTGCAAGCATTTCTCAACGTGAACTAAGGCGAATGATGGATAGTTTCTTAAAGAGGTACCAAAAATGTATGGACAATAACGGTGGCCAGTTTCAGCATCTCTTTTCATAAAGTTGTTAGGTAAACTTTTAAAAGTAGGTTTAAAATGTTGTATGGTTTCATCCGAGCCTTTCTATGATTGCGGCAGACGGCAACTAGCGCCGAGGACGCGAACAGGAAAAACACCGTGCAGCCGGCCCGTAGTTTTTTGGCTCTCTTTGTACTAAGAGTCGCCAGAACACGCAGACATCATCTTGTTTTCTTTTTACATATTAAACATGATATCCGTATTCTTCCCCATTGAGTGTGTGCTTTACATACACCCATAATTATGGTTACAGAAGTTAAAGAATTATATTAATCATTTGAAAAATGGTTTATTTACCGTGTTTGCCATCCGAGCTAACGTGTACCTAGGCAGCCGCCATCACACAAAGCGCAGTGAGTATAGAAAAGCTACTGCTGTCGTGTTAAATGGAGAAACTAGGTCACTGAAATTGTTGGTGTTGGTTTCCCCTAAATGCCACATACATGCCGTGTCCACCAAGCATTTCTGTTGGCAAGCACCCGTTATGAATTAGGGCGCATCACATCAACTTCTGACCTACTTTCATAACACCATAATGTAATATTATAAATATTTTCTGCATGTAATAAATGGTTGTACGTGAGGTAACACCAGGGTGTTTTGCGTTAAGTAACGCATGAGTACGCATTTAGTCTGCTTCAGAATCACAAGGCATTCATAAATGTTTATCACGATCATGGTCTTATGAAATACGGAGAGAGACACAGACATTGTTTATTTTATTCTATAGAAAATAACAGTTACTTACTTACACGAAGATAACTCAGCGAGGTGGCTCCGTGGTAACGTGAACGACTCACATTCGGGAAGTCCCGAGTTCTATCCCTGGCGAACGCCCACTCTGGCCAGTGGTTTTCGTGGTTTTCCCGGGTCGGCAGGACAATGCCGGATGATTTCTTCTCTACCACGATTTCCTTTCCATCATTTTCATTTCATTGCGTTTCCTTCTCTCCTTTCAGGTGCACTTTATTTTGGATTTCTATTATTATTCTTGATTTTGATTTCGTTAATTTTAATATAATTCCGTTGTACGTATTTACCAGATTAATATTTACAATAATATTATATAGGTCTCGGATATTTACGTGTTAAAACTTTAAACATATTTATTTTTTATGTGCTGAAAATTTAAAAAATATGTGCTAAAGGTTAAGATATTTGGAAGCATGTGAATGCTCAGTTAATATAAATGTACGCGGTATTCACCAGACAACATTGTCCAAGTGAATATGCGTCCCCTCAATGTATGTGCCGGGCACTAGAAATTAATCTAATTTTTCAAGTGAACTTTTAGGCCTCTACCCAGCATCTAACAAAAACAAATTGCGACATCTTGCCACAACTTGAAATTCAATAGGCTGGACGACGATGTATTAAGTAATTCTTAAGAAAGGTTGCTTTTATGTGAGTTTTAGGGATTCATGTAAATATCCCAACATATTTATTTACATAAAAAATCAGAAAATGTGTGTTTTTGAGATAAAATCTAAAATATGTGCTCCAGCGTAAATATCCAGGACGTTAAACTCAATTTCAAGTTTATATTACGATGTAAACGAAAGATATATTTAAATAAAAATCCGAGACCTAATAATGTATAAAATGAAAGAAATATTAAGTAAATAACAAATTTGCAATACAAGTCCTGGTGTAGAAACCAAAGCACCAGGATGGCGTATTGTGGCTTACAGATGGCGCGGATGCATGCTTAAAGGAAAGTCCCCTCCCCAAGGACATCAGAGGGCTGCTTGGTCGTCGGGTCGTTCATCGCCCCTTCTAGGGAACTCCAGCAGTGGGACGGGGCTTCGAGTTTGGAAATGTTAGGGACATCAGCGCGTCTCTGCGGCCTGTAGCCTCTTGTGGTATTTCACTTCATCCCTACCTCCTGGGGGGTGGCTGCCGCAATGTATCTATGTATTTAGATCTCAGTGTTTCCTCAATTGAGTAACCTATACATAAAGATACTGTGATGCGTGATCTCTTTTGCACGTAATGTCTCACGACCGGTGGCATAGTCTCAGGAGATACACGGTAGAGTGTTTCTAACCCTAATTTTGTAACAAACATGTTTTTAGCGATTTTTACTCTTACTACTTATACTATGGTAAGTAGAGGAATAATGGCATTTCACCCAAAAAATTCGAGCCCTAGATTTCACCGGAAATACACGTTAAGTCTCCCTGAATCCAAAAAGTAAGGCCTTATGTATGTCTCTTTGGAAAGTATATCAAAAAACCAAAAGTCGGTTAAATATCAAACTTATTATTTCAGTCCAGCGTCTTTCAACAGTGCGACAAGAAGAATTTCAAAAAACACCCCACCCTTAACACCCGTTGCATTTAAAAAATCCATTTCTTAAACTTTCTCAAAAATGGCAAACGATTTTGGTTAAAAACCATATGCTTAAGATATTTGCTTGACAAATAAAACAAAGGGGAGAACTGCCTATATCGTACCGGTCTCAAATTTGTACCATGTTTCATGTAGCATCTAGCATCGCCAGCTGCTCAAAAACAGGCAACATTATTTCAGTTCTGAGCGTTCTGTGGTGAGAAATGGTTCGTTTGCTGGAAAAAGCAACATTTTGTGCAGTTGTAATCTAATTTTTTGTGTACGTGACTAAGAGAATTGCATTAATAAGTTAAGTGCAAACAAACTTGGCACTTCATAGGCTGAATGTGCATAAATATAGCTTACTAATGTTATGGTATGTGGTCTTGATTCTATAATCATCGTTATAGATCCGGATAGTGATGGGACGATACTACTATTCCTCGACACTCGATACCAATACTGATTTTTGAGCACCGATACAGGATACTCTATAAAAAGATGTAAAGGCGATAACTTGTTCACTGAATAATGCTCATACTGGTAGTTTTCTGTGCATAAACAAATGTAACCAATTTTGTACTGTATGCTGATTCCGAAATTATTCCTGTTTGATTATCTCCAACTTGCAGCATTTTGTTTAGCTTGATAATTTCAAAGTTTGTATATCCCCTACTGTTAGGCGTTTTTAATAAAGATGACGATGATGATGATAATAATAATGATAATAATAATAATAATAATAACCAATTTATTTGCTTCGCTTTTAATGTAACTATTAATTTTGTTGACAAATTTCTTTTAACGGGTTTTCTATCCATATTATAGAACTTTTTCGTACGGTATATCTATAAGCTACGCTGTACCCGAGTTTGACATGTGTAAATACAAACTAACAGATGGAAGAGAAGAATAAGTATTTTCATGCGCTGTGTTATCTGATATCTTAAGTTCTGATTTGTTTCTGCTGGATTCATAGACTTTGGTCACCAGTAGATAAATCATATCGCTGAGAGTGAGTCACCAAGCCATGCTATTGCAAAAATCTGATGTGTTACAAGTCACATGACTTTCACTACTCTTGTAAAAAGTAGTTTTACAAAAACGCTTATTCTCCATATGCTTCATGTTAATCCAGATGTTAATCCTATTGCTAATTTTCTTGTAGTGCAAGGGGAATTGGTAGGTTTTAAGCGACAGTCAAATATTTTAAGAGCTGGTTGCTATGTGGAGTATTCCCTTCTCTTTGCATTACCAGAACAAAAAAATGAATAACGAATTTGAGAAAAAGTATAAGTATTGGAAAATTTAAGGCAATAACAAGCAATATCTCGAAAATGGTTAACTCAACAAAAAAAATGTATATGACTTAAATTGTGTACTTTAACGCGATCTACATTTTTGTGTAGTAAACTTTTGTCTATTTCTTATGGTTTACCAGCTATACAAAGTCGTTCACAATGAAGAATACTTTTGGAGACATTTCCCAGAAAATTCGAGTTATACATTTCATTTGTCATGAAAATATCTTAAACTTATGGTATTTTAATCAAAATCGTTAAGAGCCATTTTTGAGTAAAGTAAAATTTTCGAAAAATGTTCCATGTAAAGCGTAATCTGGGGTGGGGGGATTTGAAAACCTTCAGGGCGTATCTCTGGAAAATACTGAACCTAAATATCAAGTTCGGTATTTATCCGACTGTTAGTTTCCGATTTATGCTTTTCACAGATAGACAGACAGACAGACACACGGACATGTTTCCAAAAATTCTTTTTTTGGGTTCAGGTGGTCTAAAAACATACGTTTCCGGTGAAATCTCGGTATCGAATTTTTGGGTGGAATACAATACTTCCCCTACTTACTATGCGCGGTAGAGAAAGTAAAAATGTGATTTACTGCGTCAGCTAAATTAGCTTAATTTACAACTTATTTAACGCTGCATGATCAGTACCTCTACTCCTTCCCACATTGTTTTGATGTTTTCATTTATACACAAGAGTCTATGGAATGTTGCATTGATTCACCCACAGGAAGCCAGTTGTCAAGGAACTTTTTGGGGACACGTGCGGGGCAATAACGTCTCGAATCCTTTCATTCCTTATCATTAAACACAACTACTTTCAATAATGTAAAATTTAAAAGCTTAAAAGTATCAAAAAAATCTGTGTTACACTCACATGACTTTCTCTACTCTTGTACAAATTATTTTTACAAACGCTTATTCTCCATCTACTTCATGTTAATCGAGATAAACATTTGCAGACTCTATCTTATTGCTTACTATCTTGCAGATGTAAGGGGAATATGTATTTACAAGGGCAATATAGAAATACAGTAGCCTTTAAGCACATACATATCTCTTAATAGCTGGTTGCTAGGTGCAGCACTATTCCCTTTGCCACAGATAAATACTCTTTGCATATCCAAAACATACAAAAATGAATAACGAATTCCCATTTGAGAAAATAAGTACTGAAAAATTTAAGGGAATAACAAGCAATATCTCGAAAATGGTTCACTCAACAAACAAAATGCTTTTGACATAAATTGTGTATTTTAACGCGGTCTACATTTTTGTGTAGTAAAATGTTGTCTATCTCTTATGGTTTACCAGTTATGCAAAAGTCGTTCACAATGAAGAATACTTTTGGAGACATTCCCAGAAAATTCAAAATATACATTTATTTGCCATGAAAATATCTTAAACATATGATATTTTAATCAAAATCGTTAGAGCCTTTTTGAGAAAATTAAAATTTTCGAAAAATCTTCCATGCAAAGGGTAATCTGGGGTGGGGGGATTTTCTTGAAAACCTTCGTGTCGCATCTCTGGAAGATACTGAACCTAAATACCAAGTTTGGTGTTTATCCGACTGTTCGTTTCTGAGTTATGCTGTTCACAGACACAGACACACACACACACACACACACACACACACACACACACACACAGGCATACAGACAGACAGACACACACACAGAAGGACATGTTTCCAAAAATTCTTTTTTTAGATTCAGGGGGTCTCAAAACATGTATTTCGGTGAAATCTCAGTATCGAATTTTTGGGTGGAATACAATACTTCCCCTACTTACTATACGTAGTAGAGAAAGTAAAAATATTGTACCACTAGCAGTTCCCAATACCGTATCGGTATAACTTAGAGAACTAGTTCTTAAATAGTTATTAGTACCGTAGTAATATTTGAAAACCAAACTCTAAAATATATATTCAATTTTTTTGGCATATGCTTAGTTTTTAAAATCACTTAGCTAGTGCTATTTTTGAAACAACTAATTTTTTCCTTATAGAGTTCATCATGAAAATATCACTTTTACCCACAATAGCCGCGAAAACAACAGCGAGGACTCCAGAGACAGAGCCAGAAATCTGTTGAGCTAACAAGCCGTCCTTATAAAGACAATTTGAAAACAATATGGGATAAAGTAAAGCCGTGGCAAAAGAAATGCCCACAACAGTGGCGCCATCTGCAAAAGGGAAATGCTATGATGGTAACAGCATTGCAGGAAAACGACAAAAAAATCAACTGGTAAAAGTGAAACGTGGTTTTGTGAATTGTGTAACAAAGACAAAATAGAAGAAATGGTCAGGTGCATGAAGTGTAAAATTTGGATACATGCAAAGTAGGGAGTGGTCAAGAAAAAGGTGAAAATGTTATTTTGCGATACCTTTAAGTAGTGAAAACCTCTAATAACACATCTTAATCGAGTTAGAATTAAATATAACAATTGTATATTCCTTCATTGTCTTAAAATGTAAGAATAAAAGGTGCGTCCGATTCAGGAACCCACTGGTGCAATTAGAAAACCAGTTTTCTAATTTTTACCACTTCCAGACTTTAAGAATTTAACTTTTTAGATGCTTAAACGTTTTGTATTTGAACTTTTTAATATCTAAACCTGAAGAAAACATTATATTCGTCACATTAATATTGTTAAACAAATTTTATAAAGGGTTAATTCAGTTGTAATAAATAAAATCTATAAAGTGGTACAATATTGGCAACTTTGTATATATCTTGATTTTTTTTGCAAACAACTGTGAAGTCCTCCTTATGAGTGACTTTTGTAAAATTGGTAAACCGTAAGAGATAGACAAAATCTTGCTACACTAAAAATATAAACAAAATTTTTGTGCCGTTAATCATTTCCGAGATATTCTTTTTTATTGGTTTAAATTTTCAAATATCTACTTATTACTTATTTCGAGCGGTAAGTCTCTGCTTTTCTTTCTCCTGAACATGCAAAGAGTAGAGAATTTCAAAGCTTAAAATTCTAACTTTCCCTTTCACCCGTTGTATGTTCTTATAGCTACAACGAATGTGTAAATACCTAATGACAATTTATCTCGATTAACAATAAGTACAGAATAATGAACGTTTGAAGGAATAGTTGGTAGAAGAGTGAGTAGAGAAAGCCATAAGAACACAGTTCATCAGATATTTTTTTTAATTTCCGCATATATTAAAATATATTTTGTGTTTTATTATATTTAAATAATGTATGCATAATTACAAAATATCGCAAAAAAGATACTTCGATATTTAGATGTTTACTAAGGTGCCTTTTACTGAACGAGTTGACTACGCGGTAACTAGTAAGGCTCGCATTAGAGAGGTCCCAGGTTCGATTCCCGTCGATCGCCTATTCCGAACTTGCCTTTTTTGTGGTATTCTCTGGTCAAGTAGGCGAAAGCTGGGGTAGTGCAGACCTTTGTAGATGATGATGTCAAACCAGGGCTTTTGAATACATAAACCTAACGTTTGTCGTTAACATCCAAGTTATTCTGTAATAGAATAATAGTACAGGTGTCATTTTTGTCGTAGTCATCACATAATCACTAACAATAATTATTATGTATCCCGAAAGTCAGCTGGAGATATCTTTGTACAAGAAATTCATTAAACTTGCAATTTGCAAACAGATGTGAGTCTGTCAGAGATTTCTCGTACGGTCTCTGATTTAACCCCATTCGTAATGTTGATTTGTGCGCTGTATTTGCCCCAAATACATCCACATTAGAGCATCGATTTCTGATGAAGCTTCCACAGAAGCGTTCTGATGCAAATGAATAGCTGTTTGAAAACAAGCATTAAAACTCTTGTGTTGTACAAACGCTTTTTTTACTAACGCTTATTTTCCATCTGCTTCATGTTAATCTTGTTGCTAATTTTCTTGTAGGCGCAAGCGGAATATGGTAGGCTTTAAGCGATAGTCAAATGTTTTAAGAGCCGGTTGCTATGTGGACCGTTCCATTCTCTTTGCATGTTCGGGGCATTAAAAAAACTAATTCCTATTGGCGAAAAAGTATTGGAAAATTCAAACAAATAACACTAATCTCTAGGAAATGGTTAACTCCACAAAAAATGTATGAGACATAAATTGTGTATTGTATAGATACTTACATTTTTTGTGTATTAATATTTTGTTTATGTCTTACGGTTAACCAGTTACGCAAAAACCAATCAGATTGAAGAAGCTTTTGGGGACATTCCTAGAAAATTCAAGATATACTTTTCTTTTGCCATGAAAATATCTTAAACATATGATATTTTATTCAAAATCGTTGGAGCTATTTTTGAGAAAATCAAAACTTTAAAAATGTACCATGTAAGGCGTAGTCTGGGTATGGGGAATTCTGTTATGAATCATCATGTAGCATTTTTGAAAGATAATGAACCTAAATACTAAGTCGGTGAAATCTTGATATCGAAATTTGGGGTGGAATACAATACGTCCCCTTCTTACTATACGTAGTAGGGAAGTAATCATGTTCAACTCTTTGAACTACATCACCATACGGTAAAATTAGAAAGGTGTAACAAGAAAAGCGTATCAAATATAGAAAATAAAGTATCAGTGTCACCATCTGAATCCCATTTGGTTATTACGTAATACTCAATGCAAGAGAAACCCAACTTACTGGCTATTATAGAGAAAAAGAAAAAAAGAATGCGGAGGGGAAAGAATCAGCTCTGAACATTTACAAACCATGGCAGCAAGCATAAAGAAACGGAAGTTTACTAGGTCCGATTTTGTCGAAACAGCAAGTACAAAAATAGGATAGTGAGTTTAGGTTTTGAGAACTATGTTCAAATTAGCTTTAAAATTATACATTACACCAGATAAACTAGCTATGAATCCCACAAATTATACTCTAACCTGAAAATATTACCCCTTTGACGAAATATAATTTTTTTGTAGCAACGCTTTTAATAACACGTTTATTCATTTCTGTGCCTAAAAAGCATTAATTAAGCAAAGGCAAATACGCAGAACGTTTAACGGAGATCTGAGAGCAGTATAGCATAGAAACTTTCCCTTTTAAGATTCCCCAAGAGGTTGAGATTCCAAGAGGTCGAGTAGACTATTGTGTAGAAGTCATAGTGTGCCCTCGAGCGCAAAGTTACGGCGCGAGTGCCTCCCGGCTCGTCTATCAGATGGCGGGTGTGGCAATTGCCGGTCTATTTCAGAATAACCGGCGGAATAGTAACCCAGCATGTGCCGCTTCCCTCTTCCAGAACATCGCTTTCAGCACGTTCTAGTATTCTCCCTTTCTAGAGCGTTTTGCTTTGAATGCGAGGCCTATATAAGGGGCCGATATTTCTGGAAATTTCGGTTATGTTAGTTAAGAAGTGACCAAATTAATTGCAGTCGAAAGGTTTGGATAGTTAAAAATGGACAGTGTGATTGCAGTTCAGTTGTGAGTTGTACTCTGCAGTTTAGTGGTGATTCGATTCGACGGATCAGCTGTGTTCTGTTACGGTGTGTGTCAAAAGTGTCACAAGTGTTAAGTTTGTGCTACGCTGAACACCTAAGAGAGAAATAAAGTATGTTTAGCAGCGTCTGGTGTTCTAATTTCTTATAATACTTCCAGATCCTGCGTAAATTCCCCATCCGCAAAAAGGAATCGAACCTCTGGTTTGAGAAACCAGAACCCTGATCACATTACAATAGAGGCAATGCACAACTTTTTGTATATCTTAAGTATGCATGCTGTAGTCATATGTGTGACTAACTGTATCACAAACATTTTGAGTATAGGCTGGTTTGAGAAACCAGAACCCTGATCACATTACAATAGAGGCAATGCACAACTTTTTGTATATCTTAAGTATGCATGCTGTAGTCATATGTGTGACTAACTGTATCACAAACATTTTGAGTATAGGCTTGTCACTTATTAGTGGTAGCCTATCATTTCTTGGTTTTATAGATCCAGCGACTGAGTCTGTCATTGGATTCATGTAATAGATGTTTATCTCATTAGATGTTTCAGAGATCCGCAACATCATATACCTACTTTTATATAAAGTATATAAAATCAGCTAGAAAGCTGAGACAGTTGAGATGGACTTAATCGAGAGTACTAGTTGGCCACGATATGAGTGCGCTTGTTTTCTTTATCTGACTGTCCTTCGAATGCCCCGCCCTATTATGCTGTAACTTTTAATATCTCTTTCCATCGAACGCACTCATATCGACGCCAGCTAGTAGCTTGTGGCTCTTAAATAGCTTTTTCACTGAAGACAAGGCTTTGTCTAATCCGAAGATGGGCCTAATCCTATTAAAAGTTTGTATAAGCTCAAGGAAACTTAGGTGTAGGAAAGATCCTTCTCTGTACAAGCTAAATCGTTCGGTCCAGGTTACGCGGCTAAAGTCTAAAGTCCACAAAATCTAATACAAATCAAGAAAGTGCTCATATCTTTGTTGGCATATTCCACAACAGATACAATATCAATACATGCCTTTGTATTGGTAAACCGTGAAAAAACAAAGCATCGTCGTTTATAAACAAATATAATTTAGTCGCATTGTTTAGGAAAATTCCAGTAACGTATAAGAGAACACAAACGGCATTGAAATCAACAGCAGCAACTGGAAATTAGTTTCTGCATAATGCATTTGAAGCATTAACCTCCGTAAACAACAAACAATTGTGGATATTTGTCTTCGGTTCATTTCGTAGTGTACGAAATGCTGGTGGCTTCACCGAGTGCTTGTACCGCTGGCTCTGCGGAACCGTTCAAACAAATGTGGCAGTTTACTCATAGCTCAGATTCCACAATGTAACTGCCCTCCATTCAGAGAAACAAGTAGCAAATGCGTGCACTGCGTTACATTTCAGGTACGTTTGCAAATTTTGTCTCTGGCACTCTGGTGGACGTTTGTGGAAACAATCCAAGAATCGTACATTTATATGAGTCTATCCATGGTTAATTTTTAATTCATTTCAAATTTGAAATGTTTCGACAAATTTTTTGAAGATTATAATATAAATTTCAGCTGCATATATGAACTGTAAACCTTTAGAAGGTTCTCTGCCAACACCACACTTATTAGTTTCTCTACTACTAGCTATAGACAGGACCGGCTTTTGTTTGTTTGTTTGTTTTTTTTAGTTATTAACGATAAACGCGAAATTTAACGGAAGAGATGCTACACGATTTATGACAAATATAACCGATTTATGTCAATGATTGTTTCTGCGAAATTCTTTGTTTTTATGATAAAAACGAAAAAATCTTATGTTTTTCACTCACATGAGTTTCTCTACTCTTGTGCAAACTATTTTTACAAACGCTTATTCTCCATCTACTTCATTTTAATCGAGATAAACATTTGCAGAAACTATCTTACTGTCAATTTTTTTGTAGGTGCAAAGGAAAATGGTAGGCTTTAAGCGATAGTCAAATCTTTTAAGAGCTGGTTGCTATGTGGAGTATTCCATTCTCTTTGCATGTCCAGGACATAAAAAAGAATAACGAATTCCCATTGGAGAAAAAGTATAAGTATTGGAAAATTCAAACAAATAACAAGGAATATCTCACTCGACTGAAAAATGTACATGACATAAATTGTGTGTTTTAACGGGATCTACATTTTTTGTATAGAAAAATGTTGTCTATCTCTTACGCTTTACCAGTTATGGAAAAGACACTCAGAAAGAAGAGGACTTTTGGGGACATTCCAGAAAGTTCATGTTATACGTTTCATTTGCAATGAAAATATCTTAAACATATTATATTTTAGTCACAATCGTTACAGCCATTTTTTAAAAAATCAAAATGTTCGAAATTGTTCCAGGTAAAGGGTAAATCCCCCACGTAAGGGGATTTTCTTGTAAATGTTCGTGACATATTCTTGGAATATGCTAAACTCAAATACAAAGTTTGGTATTTATCCGATTTTTTGCTTTGGAGTTATGCTGTTCACAGACAAACACACAGACACACACACACACGGATGTCTTTCCAAAAATGCTTTATTTGGATTCAGGTCACTTTAAAACGAATATGTGAAATCTCGGTATTGAATTTTTGGGTGGAATACAATACTTCTCCTACTTGCTATACGTAGTAGAGGAGGTAAAGATAGTCTTTTGTATACATGATATTAAATATTTCAACATTTTCAGTTTGAATTGTGGAAAACGATGTATTTAAAGTTGAAATAATTACGTTTTTTTAACCAGTGCATTACTTCGGTAAGTCCCGAAGCTATCCTAGAAACGTTAAGCTAATAATTTAAAAGCGGTAGTCCAAGGAGAATTTTTAATAGTGGAAAACGCTAAAGGAAGGAATTGAGAAAAGCGGAATTTGAAGTTCAATGCCATGCTTTACCTAAATTATAAACCACCAATTTAGTAGTAATTTGTTATTTTTAAAATTTTTGATACTGAAGAACCACTTCTCGAAATATGAAAGTACAAATTAAATGTACACTGCCATTTGCGAAAATTGAAACACCAAGAAGGAAACGCATGAATTTAATACCACAGGTTAGGTACATGACAAGTAACAAATGATAAAGTTTTCAAATCTATACATGACCTTTGAGTCCTAGTAGTCAGTATTTGGTGTGGCCTCCATGCACTGCAATTAGAGCTGCTATACGCCGTGGTATTGAATCAAAAAGGTTCTGAATAAGTTCCTGAGGGATTTGTCCCCACGCAGTTTGTATTGGAGCCCACAAATCCCTGACACTGGTTACTGGAGGACCATGACGCACCAGGTGCCGACCAACCATATACCACACATGTTCGATGGGCGACATGTAAGGCGAACGTGCAGGCCAGGGAAGCAATGATACCCGTCGCTCTTCGAAGAAGGCTTGTACATTCCTCGCAGTATGTGGTCGGGCATTGTCCTGTTGAAATGTGGCCTGTGGAGATGCCTGGAGCAGGGGGGTACCACAGGCTCTACAACCACAGTTAGGTACCGATTGCTGTTCAAGGTGCCCTCAATTTGTAGGAGGTGAGATTGGTTGTTGTAACCAATGGCGCCCCAAACCATCACATCTGGTATTTGTTCGCTATGCCGCTCAACAATTGCCACCCTAGTGACCGTGTTCACGTGCCCATTGCATTCGGAGGGGCTTGTGGTTTCTGGACAATGGAAGCCGACGTAATGGCATGCATGCAACCATTCCAACCTGCAGCAGATGGCGACGAACCGTTAGTGCAGAAAAGTTCACACCTGTTACAATGCTCCAGCGTCGAGCCAACATTGTGGATGCAGCTGTAAGGTCCATTATGGACATGCGGACAAGATGATGCTCATCCCGTGCTGTAGTCATGTTCCGTGGACCAGTACCCGCTCTTCGCTACGTAAGACCTTCATCTATCCATTGCTTCCACTTACGCATCACTGTCGTAGCAGCATGCCCTGTACGAAACGAAATGTCACGGTATGACAAACCCGCTTCCCGGAGACCGATCATTCTGCCCCGTTCAAACTCACTCACATGCCGATATGGCTCCCTTTGACGCCGACGAGGCATACTGGTACTTTATGGTTTCTACCTCGTTTGACAGCTCTGCACTGCCTACACCTGGCGCAACACTGAGCTTGTCGGACCAACACGAAAGGTCTCTCTTGGCCTCCGTGTATCCTATCTCTCTGCAAACCCAATCACTTATTTCTGGCACACTCTTCTACACTTCCACCAAGTTTGGAGTTATTCGGGAAATTCTTTCTTGGTGTTGCAATTTTTACAAACGGCAGTGTATAACAAAAACGCAAAAAAGGAAATCTTACAGGTTTTTTCTTACAATTTCACCGATGAATTCCCCTAAGTTGACATTAAGTGAATGTAGGTATAAAAGAAATAATACGGTGAACAATATTTGTGATTAAATGTTTAATTATAATTGGTTTAAATATTCTTAAAAATGCAAAAAATAAAACTAAGACAAAATATATACAATTTAAAACATAGGATGTGTGAAATTACCCAAACAAACTTAATTGCTTAATAATTATTTTAAAATTACCTATTATGTACTTGAGTATTATTTTGTCATATTAGAAATTTAAGGTAGTTCATGTAATTAAATATTTCATAATTTACCTGTTTCTAGGGAGAATCAATACTCAAGGAAAATTTTTCATAAAATGGCTAGAAGGAGAAAAGATAGCACATATTAAGCATTAATTAACCTTATTCGACAATAACACTGACAAATAAAGGGCAACAATGTGTAGTAAAGTACTTTAAGATATTGGTATAATTAATAATAATTACCATTAGTAAAACGGGTTGAGGGATAAAAAATGAATGTAGTATACTCCCTGTATAGCTACGTGTAAAAATACGTATTGTTTATTACATTTCTAATATCTTTAATTTTTACTGAAAAGAATTAATAATTGTTATCATAAAGTTTTTATCTCTCTTTTTATTTTACGTCGCTTTAACTCCCTGGACATATCGCGACGAATCTGTTGGTGGATAACTCTTAGAACGATATGTGATAGACAGTTAGCCTTCTAGGTCTCATGCCTGTAACCACCCGCTCCGTCACGTGTCACAGACACCCCGGTGCATAGCTACCGAATCTTCTGCTTCGTGCCGTGCGTACGACATTAGGTAGCAAATCCAGTCCAACCGCCGCTCCCATACAAAGGCGGACAGTTAGCCTTCTAGGTCTCATCCCCGTAACCACCTGCTTCATGTCGTGCATATGACATTAGGGTGCCGACCAGTCTAACCGCCGCCCTCACACTGAAAGGCGGACAGTTAGCCTTCTAGGTCTCATCCCTGGAAATGTCATCTTGCGTCACGTAGCCAGAGACCCCCAGCGCATGGCAGCCGGATCTTCTGCTTCGTGCCGTGCAGATGGTGTTAGGCTGCCGTCCAGTCTAACTGCTTACATTGTCTGTAGATAGATGGCATAGCATTCGCTATTACCACTTATGTTTCATTTTACTATTGTTTTAGGCTTAAGGTGGAACCTTGGGTCGTGGTATTAAATATCCAATCCGGTATTTACTTTGGCGCTTGAGGAAAACCACGAAAAACCTCAGACAGATTGATCGGCCCACGGGATTTGAACCCGGGACCTCCCGAATGCGGACCACAGACTTTACCGCCTGAGTCATCCCTCGGTTTCATAAAGTTATTAATATGAATTTGCACTTAATAATACTTTATCTATTCATAGTGCTTCAGAAAAAATACAACATTGAGTAAAACAAAACTTAATTTGAATATCCTTGCCGACCAATACCCAATACTTGAGTTACATCGGTTTACCGAGTGGAATGACTAAGGGGTAATGTATGTGGCTCTGCATTCGGTAGGTCGTGGGTTCGAATCCGCGTCCGACTTTCCTGACCCATAGGCTCTTTTCGGGGTTTTCCCTGGGTTAGTAGACGAATGCCGGGAAGGATGATTACATCCCTCGAATTTCCTGCCCCTCCACTTCTCCTCATTCTCATTTCACTTCACTTTTCATCTGCTTGGTCTATTTCAAAATTGCAAGTGTCGGCAGAAGCTCTCAGTGTTGCATGGCAGGGGAAAAGGATGCTTTATGTCACCCTTCGTCCCCCGGAATGGAGGCAGTCTGAGTCCCGGATCTCCCAGGGGACATGAGAGCCGGCTGCACGAGCTGCCATCTGGGGAGTTTAAATCTGTAAAAATGTAGGAACCCTGTCTTCCGCCTGTCGTGCCTCCTGGTCCGGCCGCCTGTCTCCTCTCACCTCATCGCTCTCTCCCGGGGAGGGCATATGTTAAGCTTAAATTTTGGATTATTTAAATAATATTAAAAGCTAGTAAATGACAATTATTGCCTGTGGCTAGCAAATAAAAATCAAAACAGCAGTTGCTTAAACTAAGCAATGGCAAATACGTCATTTGTTCATTAAATAAAGTAACTACCTAGGAAGCTCTAGAAGCAGTGAATGATGAAGTTAGCTATGTTGAGATTACCTAATTAGTATTGGTAAGGATAAAGCACTTGAGTAGATCTACTGCGACTATTTCATGCTTCATAAGCCGGTTCTCTAGAATACAAAAACTGCACTTCTTCCCCATTAGTTTAAAGAAGCTTGAAAGGGAGGATCGTTCTTCTATTGCTTCTTGTTTCCGAGTTTGCTCTCGATAATAAATATCGACGTTCTTCAGCATCGCTGACGTCACACATTTGAGCCGTACGTTGAAGCAGCACAATGTCGCACGCCTGACTGATCCAGCCATCAGAGCGAACACAGATTCTGGAAAGGAAAGCCATCACGAGATGTCTCTTAGCTTTGCCAAGGTCTCTACGTGCTCCTACCGAAACCAGAACCGTCGTCCACTAAGAGAAGGACAGTTCTGGAAGGTTTCTTACAGAGGAACCATTTCAAGCTGTGTCGAAATAATACAAATCTTCTCCTCTTGTTTGCCCTTCTACTGTTCCTAGATAGAGTCATGCTCAAGAGGTTAGGAAGCAGTCTCATCATAACAGATTTTCTCTGGATATTCCACAATTGTTTGCAATGATGATTCCAATTGTTATAAATCATAATTTTCTATCAATACTTTAGTACTCTCTCTACTACATTTCTTCACTAAAAACTCGAAGCCTTGGGTCATATGAATAAAAAGCAAGTACTTACTCAAAGCTTATACTCATGCGTATGAACACTTTCTATGATTATATACTCATACTCAAGTTTATACTCATCCCCACAGCCATCTTGTTCACTTAAATGTAAGTATATACTCATGTCATCTACAGTCTTTGACCATATACTAGCTTCGCTGAGTGTATGGTGTTATGTTATTTGGCATTCTGAATTAGAGAGGAGTATATTTGTTGTATTTGGTTCTGTCCCATCTAAACTGCTCAGGAATTATCCTGTGTTTTACAAGTTTCAGCAGAAATGTTAGGGAAATATTAGGTCCTTCAAGAAATGAAAAATTAGTTGAAGCAACACACACAAAAGCATAGCTGTAAATGAAATTACCAAAACAACAAATTCTATTATCAATAAATCAGGCAAAAAGAAACTATTCATGAATTCTTAAGCCATAATTATAAGGTGCCAGATGAAAGTTAAAATCACACTGTTTTTAAAATCCTGGGATGTTTACACTATTTTTCTACGAAACAGATTTGTTATAAGTAACCCAACTTCTTAAGCAGCTGAATTTTGGTGTTAGGATTTTACATAATAAGCTTAATTAATAAATATGACTTCAATAATACTTCTAGGTTATGTTTTCATGCAGCAATACAGGATCTTGAAACTCCTTGAATGTTCATGGCAAAGCTAAAAAAACCAATAAATAAAATGGTTATAAGCAAAATTAAAGGAATAATTGTGGATTGGAAAGTCATAAATCATGAGGTGCTGGATGAACTCGTCCGACTGTTTTTAGAATCCCATGATACTTACACAATTTAGGCATACCCTGGAACGGTTTTCTTATAAAGTTATGAGTAGGTATCTGGATTTTGAAGTTAACACTTCACATAGTAACGTTAATTAATAAAGTCGACTTTGAATGTTATTTCTAGGTTATGCTTTTCTGAAACAATGCAGGATTTTGAAACTTCTTTAATACTTATAGCTATGATTGTAACTTTTCTACGAGTACCATATAGTTTATAAACTGTGCCATTCTCTTCATGTTTAGTTTTAAGTAAAAAAATCAATATATACTCAGAAGTGAGCCTTTATCTAACACACCAGATATATTTTACTCATTGATATCTATAGGATAAAAGTCCTATATGCAAAAATAGTAGGAAGTAACAGTTCCTCCTATATTCGACTATATCTTGATAAAGAAATTCAGTGCCGATTATTGAGCTAGGCTAAAACCCTATAAACCCTTTTGGATTGATTATGAAAACTCACCATTTTCACAATCCTACCATGATAAATTGGTAACTTACTTCAAAGAAAACGCAAAACCTTCATAATAACTAGATGTTCTTGACAGACTCTCATAGTTTCTACAAGAATCTACAGATTACTTGAAGATAATCCCATCAGATTCAATGATTGATTTTCTTTTGCTTTGTGCCGTCGTAACACAAAACAGAAACTAAGTTAGGCGAGGCATCAATATTTTCGAAACACATTATTACTACGCAAGTGTTAACAATACGGTCGTGCAAAGTCATTTTTATCTAGGTTGTATCTGATGATACGATGCGTGTTTTTACAGGAAATGCCGATAATGTTTTACAAAATAATAGAACTTATTCTCTAAATACTTTATAATCATTTATTACATCTTACACTACTTCTCCACATAATCACCGATGTTATTTAGCCACTTGTAACGGGAAAAAAGTTTTTGTATGGCTTAGTCAAAGAATGATGCCGCCTGTGAAGAAGGTCAAGTCTGCACTTCTTGGTTCACATCATCGTCGTTAAAATATATTCCACCAAGGAATTTCTTCAGATGAAGAAAGAGATGAAAATGGCTTGGTGCCAAATCCGGACTATAGGGAGGGTGTCGAGTTGTTCCCAACCAAATGATGCGATCAGATCTTGAGATTTTTTGGCTGTGTCTGGCCGGACATTGTCACTCATTATTGTTTCCCCATAAGCCTCCCACAATTGGTCATGAATGTTTGCTGGCGTAACATTTCTCGCATTCAAAAAACGACCACTTCATATTCGGCTCGTTAAATGGTTTTCAACATTTACAAACGTCCTCATAACAGGAAAACACAAAGTGACGATCACTCATAGTTGCGTCTGCCTTCCTAATGAATTGAGGAAGTGATCACGCATGCTCAAAATCGTGACCAGTACTCTGAAAATTGTTTGTTTAAGCTTGAACTATGAATAACTATACCAATATAAATGTAAGTGCTCTAAATAGTATGTTATGTTTATTATTTGTGTGTGTGTGTTTCATTTATTGCTTTCTTATATTAAATAGTACAGAATCAGATACTGCCCAACTGAACAATGCAATGCCATAGCCGGGATTTGAACCATGGGTCTTCCTGTTTCCGTCCGGTTGGTATAACCAACTGAGCTAACATGGCAATATGCTTGCATAACATACCCCAATGGGGAGTTATAATGTCATACGTTCTTTAAGTGCTGGGCTTCGTAGTTTAACCAACAATTAAGTAAATCAAGGGCAATTAATTGTTCTCACACAAGCGTGTATAGGACATAGTTAAAAAGGTAGAGTCAAACTGAAAAATTCGTTGCCATAGAGGGATTGAACAACTGATATTCTGGTTTCCGCCCGGTTGCTCTGAGTTACCACAGCTACAACATGGTGAATTGAATACTGTGCTGGCATGTTGCTGGGGTTATAATGTGGTTTATAAGAGCTAAATATCTACAATTATTTCAGTTTTATTATCATCTATGTGATAACTCAACAATTATGTATAGCCATTCTCTTCTCTCTCTCTCTCTCTCTGATAATGTAAAGTGTGGACCATTTAAGTTGAGACTGTACAATATCTCCAAAACTAAGCGTTGTAGATAGAAATGTCCTTCATAAAAGTTGCTGGATATTATGGGGGAAAGTAAATGGCATTAGTTGTGTTTTATTTGGAGGACGTTACGATAGTCATTTTAGGACCAATTTATTTTTTTTAAATGGAAACCTGCCTTTTGTATGTTGTTTTCTCATTAGAAAGAGGTTTATAAACACTTTATTTTGTGATCAGGAATAAGGAAACAAAATAAAAGCTGTTGGTTCCCAATTACGAAACGTAAGTTCACCCTCAAATGACCATCCATGGATGGTCCAACTATTCATTGCGCCCTTAGTACACAGTCATTAATAATTTTCTTTGTTATTTACATTGTTAAGAAAATTTCAAAGTGTTTTTACAAAGGTTGTTTATTTTTTGTGAGGAGTAAGAAAACAACAATAAAGGTAGGTTCCCATTTAAAAAAATATTAAATCGACTCTAAAATAACCACCACAACATCCTCTAAATAAAACAGGCTAATGGCATTTACTTTTCCCCATAATATCAAGCAACTTTTATTCAAGACATTTCTTTCCACAACATTTAGTTTTGGAGATATTGTACAGTCACAACTTAAATGGTCCACCCTGTAGAAAGGGCCAACATGAGATAAGAAAAGTATTTGTAATACGCTTGATGCTACTGATAAGATAAAAAAGAATGCCAGCTATGTTCATCTCGCATCCTACTACCTAAAATTCCTGTAAAATTGACATCAGCACTTGTTTTAGCGAAGCACGTAATAAGACAGAAAGAGAGAAAGAAAAGCAGACGTGGGATGAAAAACGAAAGGCATGGATTGCAGTGTGAATGAGATTTTTATTCCCAGGAGATAAATGCTGTGAAACATACTAGAGCAAACACAGGTGCATACTCTAGCTTTTATTGTACGAGTTTTATAGTCCCATGGCGTCAGAAAATGAGCTACTAAACATGCGAGTAAATGCAGAAAGTGTAACCACATTCTTTTTCTCAATATCCTACAACAATACTGGTGGGAATAAATGTGTAGAAAATGCAAATCCAGAATACAAATACATGAAATTATTCTCTCAACTTCAGGTACTTCTTTCTCTAAAAGAATTGCATGATGACGTTATACAACAATCCTAAATCTTTATTGCTGCAAAGCACTATTTAACGTCATAAACATGAAACAACTACTAGAGAACTACTCAGTGTAAGAGTATGAAACTGTATATCAGGTGAACCATCAGAACCTGGTGGAGGCCACCCTTTAGAGCTGAAATTGACTAAGTCCTTTTTTTTCCTTAGCAACTATTAATTGATAGACCAACAATCATCTGGGCTCCTACTCCTCTTGCAGTGCAACGTCTCTTCAGCTACTAGAATACTTTTAATGCACAACGTTTAAAATATAACTAAGAGGAAATTACTTTCTATTCAACCCTTCCTGTTCCACCCCCGGAGACAGACGAATAACTTAGCAGACATGACATGCTGTATGAGTCTAAAATGCAATCCGCCTGGTACTTCTGCAGAGGCGCATGGTACGTATGTAGGAAAAGTTGCCTTGCGAGCACGGCGCTCGATATCTAAGATTCGTGAAAGTTGTAAACGGATACTAGTCGGTCGCGTTATGAAAGCGCTCGGAGGACGGCGCCACTGTTTTTGTTGACACTGTCTAATCTCATCAAGGCTAGGTGATCAGAGGGGAGTGAGGGGTAAAGCGGTAAGGGAATGTATAGTTGCACAAAGGAAATAGTAATACATTTTGCAGACTTCAGCCTCGCTAGTAAATGCAGCTCAGGACTGCGGATGTTTTCTTTACCTGACTGTCTTTCCAATACCCCGCCCACTTGATCCCTGTTTAGTTCCCCTTCCTACCGCACACATTCACATTGTGACCGAATAGTACTTGTGAGCGCTAGCGCAAGAAAACATGAATTTGCCGTTAGCGAGTTTGCGTAACGCTTCCGCAAATATAAGCTATAGTAGAGTAGAGTTGTGCATTTATTGGTCTTAAACATTTTACATTTTCAAACTAATTGATCGCAGGGGTCAGATGGAGCATACGTGCTTAATTAATACACTGTAGTTCATATTTTTCAGACTATAATTAAAGCTAATGATATTTACCAGAAATGAAAAGAAAAGAAAGAACAGATAAACTAACAACAGAAATCACACACATAAAACAGAAGAAGAGGAAGAGAAAATACTTGTTTACAAGCCCACGCTATTGTTTACAAAATAAACAAATACCCGGCCCTAAGCCACTAACCCTCCCCCTCCCGCCCTTGACCCTCTTCCTTACACTCCAGTCTAAGCTGCATAACCTTTTGTAAAAATTTACTAAATGCTTCCCCCTCCCAACAAGCTTCTAACCCTCTCCTGGACTAAACAAAGTAACCTGGCAGATTCTCGTACTTTCTTCTCAACTGTTCTGGCTTAGTGCAATGCGCCAGTATATGAATCCAAGTTTCTTTCTCTGTACACCAGAGACAGATTCCAACTTCGTCAATGAATTTGATTGCTCGTCATCATCCCAGTCTGACCCACGCAATCTGGCTCTATTTCTGGAAAAAATAAACGAATGTAAACTAAAAGACTCATAAATGAAGTAGGGTTATAAGAAAGATTAACAAGTTTTATTGCTTATTTTATTTTATTTTACGCTTTTGCTTGTGACATTGCGAGACAGATTATTTTGTCTACGTGGTATGATTAATATCGTCGTATTTATACTCTTTGGATTGAACGCCGTGCTTGATAAGCAACGTCTCCACCATACGTGAAGTACGTTACGTTCTTCCTCTTAGAACTTCAAGAAATTAACTCAAAACAATGACGTTATGACCCACTTTGAAATAAGCACTCAGTATATTATAGACGCTTGTTCGTCAATCAATCTTATCCACAATAAACTTATATAATAACCCTGAGTATCATAAAATAACTGTGAACAGGGTGAAGATAACCCACCTTACTATAGGATGAAGGTACCTACAAGTAATCCAAGAAGCTGAGGTGGCAATTAACGGCACAGAGAATTTTTCCTACTATACATAACTTCACCGCCCTGATGACAAAAACATATGTCTCAAATAATGGTTATTTTTTTCTTTCTCTACTACCTATAGTAAGTAGAAATTAGTATTGTATTCCACCCAAAAAATCCATGTGAGATTTCACAAAAATATACGGTTTTGAGGCCCTCTAAACCTAAAAATAGCATTTTTGAAAAAAAAAAGTCCATGTGTATGTGTCCGTGAACAGCGTAACTTAAAAACGAAAAGTCGTGTATATATAAAACTTGGTATTTAAGTTCAGTATCTTCCAAAAATTGCGAGATGAAGATTTTCAAGAGAATCCCCCCACACCTAACTACCTTAACATGAAACTTTGTGATTTTTTTTTATTTTCTGAAGAATGGCTGTAATGATTTGGATTAAAATACCATATATTAAAGAGACTTATAAGACAAATAAAAAGTTCATCTTGAATTTTCTGGGAATAGTCTGTGAAGTCTTCTTCAGTTGGAAATTTCTTATAATCCTGCATAACTGGTAAACATTAGGGATAGACAAAAATGCACTATACATAAGTGTAGATATTTTTAAAACACATAATTTATGAAAAATAACTTTTTTGTGGCATAACCCATTTTTACTTTCTCTACTACGTATAGTAAGTAGGGGAAGTATTGCATTCCACCCAAAAATCCGATACCGAGATTTCACCGGAAATACATGTTTTGAGACCTCCTGAATCCAAAAAAAGCATTTTTGGAAACATGTCCGTGTGTGTGTCTGTGTGTGTGTGTCTGTGTGTGTGTCTGTGTGTGTGTGTGTGTGTGTCTGTGAACAGCATAACTCAAAAACGAACAGTCGGATAAACACCAAACTTGGTATTTAGGTTCAGTATCTTCCAGAGATGCGACAC
This sequence comes from Deroplatys truncata, assembly GCA_030765065.1. Taxonomy (NCBI): domain Eukaryota; kingdom Metazoa; phylum Arthropoda; class Insecta; order Mantodea; family Mantidae; genus Deroplatys; species Deroplatys truncata. The sequence continues at coordinate 122,177,787 of CM060977.1, read as the reverse complement.
GAAGGTTTTCAAGAAAATCCCCCCACCCCAGACTACCCTTTACATGGAACATTTTTCGAAAATTTTAATTTTCTCAAAAATGGCTCTAACGATTTTGATTAAAATAACATATGTTTAAGATAATGTAATGAGAAATGAAATGTATATCTCGAATTTTCTGGGAATGTCTCCAAAAGTATTCTTCATTGTGAACGACTTTTGCATAACTGGTAAACCATAAGAGATAGACAAAATTTTACTACACAAAAAATGTAGATCGCCTTAAAATACACAACTTATGTCATATACATTTCTTTTGTTGAGTGAACCGTTTTCGAGATATTGCTTGTTATTTCGTTAAGTTTTCCAATAATACTTTTTCTCAAATTCGTTATTCATTTTTTTATGTCCTGGACATGCAAAGAGAATGGAATGCGCCACATAGCAACCAGCGTTAAAATATTTGACTATCGCTTAAAAGCTACCATATTCCCCTTGCATCTACAAGAAAATTACCAATAAGATTGACATCTCGATATCTCGATTAACATGAAGCATATGGAGAATAGGCGTTTGTAAAAATAGATTGTACAAGAGTAGGGAAAGTCATGTGAGTGTAACACATCAGATTTTTAACGTGGCGTTATTAATGTTTCGAACTTTTCAAGACTCGTCATTCTTTTGAATTCCTGTCCATTTTCAGTTATTTTTTTAGAATGTCATGGAAACAGTATGGAATTTTAGGCCAGTGTATAGCGTCCAGTTCTTAAACATTTGATATTACTGTTCTCTTTGTATAGTAACGAAATGTGTTATGTAGCTATTATTGCACATGTGTATCTGGATTAAAATGAAGTAGATAGAAAAATAAACTTTAGTAAGAATGTTTTATATCCACTAATAAACTATAGAGGGTAGAGAAAGCCATGTGAATGTAACACATCAGATATATTTTATTTTTAGTTGGTTTAGTTTTGGTAGCATTATAACAACAGCATGTTTCCACTTGGAAGGAAAGTGAGCAATACGAAGCATCGCAATACATTTGAGCTAACTCCATCGGTTCTTTCTTCGGAAAATTCTCTAATAATGGTTGCGCAAATTAAATCGCAACCGGGAGTTTTACGGAGGTGTGATCTTCGTATGCAATTTTCACCTCGCCTGTAAAAAGTTTCGGTAGGAGAGTCAGCTGCAATGTCTGAGATACTACGTTCTCAACTGTACTAACAAAACCATCCACTCTAAATCTACTTTAAGGGTCTATTTTCCACGTTAACCTATTTGTTCTGCATTGAGTTCGTATTTCTGTTATTTCTTATATAGGTTGGGCGTAAATTGTGCTATAGTTTGTCAGAAAAACTTTTATTGGGGTATACTCCTTAGAGATTTCCTTAGCTTTTTCTCTATAAAAATTAATCTTGCGTATTTATCCCTGTGATATAATGTTTAAAGGTTGTGTGGTATTCAGCTATCAATGCTTCTGTGTTCTCTAGTCACTCTATTATAATTGGTATGTGTAATTTATAAGTGACTGAAAATGATTGGGGTTATTACTTTTTCTGTAAGCATAAGCATCAAGGTTGTATCCATTACATTCAAGAAATGTTAATTTTTACACATTTGCAGTTGTTTTAAGTATGTTATTTTATTGGTAAAGGAGTTCTGTCTCCTCTATGTATAGCAAGTTGGGGGACTATAAGAAAACATTTTTAGAAAAATGTGTGTGTGTATGAACAACTTAACTCAAAAACGAAAAGTCGGATAAACCCAAACTTGGTATTTAAGTCTTCCAAAGATGCGACGCGAGGATTTTCAGAAAAAGACACTCACCCCAATTACCGTTTACATTGACCATTATTCAAAATTTTCAAATTTCTCAAATATTACCACACATTAAAGACATTTACGTGAAAAATAATATGTATATCTTGAATTTTCTTGCAATAGCCGTGATGTACTCTTCATTCGGAAGGAATTTTTAATAATCCTGTTTAACCGGTAAACGTTAAGCGATAGACGAAAACATACTACACAAAAAATGCATATCACGGTTTTAAACACACAATTTATTTTAATAACTCCTTTTGTGACATGAGCAATTTCAATATATGCGTTATTAATGATTCGATTTGCTCAATACTTTTATTATTTCTTCAAAGCAATGTTCTCGCAATTGCATGGAAAGAGCATGAAATTCTAAGTACAGTGAATGGCGACCAGTTCTGAAACATTTGACAAAACTTTTCCCTTTGGATCTGAAACGAAACGTACAGTGTAGCTGTTTTTGCAGAGTTAATCCCGATTAAAATGAAGTAGACAGAACAATAAGCTTTCCTAAGATAAGTATTAAAATAAAAAAGTCACACAACTATGTAAATATAACACCAGATTACTTTAACAATTCATGACATCACTTCACGCCTTGGCGCGTTCCACAACTGCTCCTACAAGGAAGAGGAAACAATTGACATATCTCATCGGCGTCAGTTGTGCAATTGGTTTAGCCTGGAATTCTGTAGCCGAGGGTGTGAGTTCGAACCCGGCCAAGGGAGCCTGCGAAGTACGACATCTTACACCAATGAGTACATAGTTATGTAGAATAATTCCTGCAGTACAGAATTAAGTCACAAGCGGTGTGGATATGATCCTGTAGCTATTAGTTAAACTTAAATATATTATTATTGAAATGAGTTTTTGGAAGGCGAAAGTCTTTGGTGAATAAATAGATAAAATTATTAATTTTGGCACTTCTTAATGCAACACTGCTATCCCCTTCCACCAATGACAATCGGCTCTTCTGGTGGTTTTCTCAAGTTACAACTAGAAAGAACCAAATCTGATGCAAATGAGTAAAATCCAATGGTATATGTATGTGGTAATCTGTTTTATGTAATAAATGGCGGATAAAATCATAAACCAACAGGCGCCAAACACTTTACAAGGTTTTGCTGCATCAGTGAGTGTACACACATACGTAAGTGGAATCAAGACCAAAAAGTAAACAATGAATTGTAACTATAGATTTCTGACTTGATTTACGGTCTGCCCTCTTCCTGGGAAAGCCGACAGTCGAGTCTGCAGTCATGCACATTAGTAGCAGCAACTGGCGTGCAACACGCTCGTTAGGACAGCAGTGCCCTTTCCTCGTTCACATGGGTTATACTTAAACTATGATCGCAGTTTGTAGGAATAAGGCTAATGCTGGGGTTGTTTCCTGAAAAGAAACTAGTGATATAACTTTCTGCTTGCTTTTGATGATTAATTAGCTCCTTTAACCGGTTAGAACAGAGCGAAATTAGCGTGCCAATAAAGTTTGCGACCCGCATACGGTAGCTCCCTAGTCCGATCCCTGGCCCACTCTGACCATGGGTTTTTCATGGTTTCCCCGGGCGAATGCTGAGTGCTTCATCTTCTACCACGACTTTCCTGCTCCTCATTTCCTGCATCCATCATCTTCCTTGTCATGTGTTTTAAGGCTGTAGGACGAGGTAAAGATTTTCGGCGGGCTGCGGCTGGGCGGTGGTACAAGTTTCTTCCTGGCGTCGTTTCGGAATTGCTCACTTACGATCCGCCCCTGGATGATCCCATCCACCGTCCACCCTGTCGATACTTGCACCCGTCGTCTTCCGGATCTGGTCCACTTCGAGTCTCTCCTCTCATCCCTCCCTCCTAGGGGTCACGGTTGAACCAAAAAGGGCCATTGTGGCCTACTCGCAGTACTCTGCCCCCTCCATTCATCTATACCTTTTTAAATGCTTAGGTCATATCTGGCAGTTAATAACTGAAATGGTTGAAATGATACTAAAATGCTGAAAATTGAAGAAATGCATAATACTGGGTGTTTATTTTAAATTTGTCCTGCCGTAGTTCACCCTTGATCTAAATTACGTCACTCTTGCGATCGAATTTCACCTACTCAGAGATTACCAAAGCGGAATAGGTTTGTGTCGAAGAAGTTGCCTAGTGCACATGGCTTAACAAAGTCCCATAGTGACACTCATACTTATGGCGCTCTTGGTCGATCGAACAACCGACGTAAACTCCCAAAGATTGCCGGAAGGGTTGGGGTACTGTTTCCGTTTAAATCGTTGATTTAGATTGTATTGTAGAAACTATTTGTCTGTTTATCAGCATCTACATCAGGATGCCTTTAACATAAGAACAGTAAATCTTCATTATTGAATCCTACTTCAGAACAGGGGTTCTCACTAAAGGGGAATATCAATACTATATATTGTGTATAATACATACAATGTGTAAATGATACCACAGAAAATCCTTCCAGTATCAAAGAATGCCTCGAAAGAACCTGATGAGGACAGTTAAGAGGTGCTTTAGTTATAATGTTATCCGTCTCGGGTCATCTAATGGGCAGATTCATCTACTTCGATCCCCCGAGATGTCCAAAGAATTAGCTAGAAGTGCTAATAACCTCAGGGTCAGCCTCTTCGTCCATTGAATGAGTTTTGTACAACGTTGAGGGTTGCTTATGGGTAATGTTAGGAGAAGGAATTCGGTAACACCAGGCTTAACTTTCTAAATTAAACACCCGTGTTTGTTTAGCAACAGCACTTCTCGTTACTAATGAATCCTGCGCCCTTAATTTTGAAGTATGCTGAGATCCAAAATAAATTATGAATTAGTTCGTAGTGATATGTAAGTCTGCAACCCAGATTGATTTTAGGCACAGTTTCAATATTAAGTACCATATATAAATTTATGTTAACCATATGAATGATATAATGTAAAATTGCTCCGGCTAGTATTCAGCTAATCTTAAACCTCAGCTGGCGTTCTTTTTCACACTTTTAACTATGTTCACACATTCTCACTTTATGAATGAAACGATGAGCAGTTGTACGCAATAAAACGTATAACACTCGCGGTTTCCACTTAAAAACGTGAATACACTGTGAAAAATATTTAACACATTCTATATTATCGCGTTTTCTAATCACTTTGTAATTAGCTTGTTTCTGCGTCAATTTCTAAAGCGAAGTGTCGCAGGTTCATCCTACGAGTGATTGAGTAAACTGCCTCGAAAACCTCCCCAAGACTAACTTAAATACTAGTAATGAGGGCCTTAGCTGAGGCTTTTGGGTTTTAACTTTATTGGCTATTTGTATACCTTCTTTAGGGCTTTCCGATTATGTTAATTTCAAATAATCCGGGCCAGAAGTGCGGAGAATTTTCATTTTGAATGCTAATTAATACCCAATAACTCCTTAATTAGCATTAGATAAATATTTAGTTTTATGTAGGCGAGTGTAGCCGGAAATAATGCTACATATTTGATTTTTTATGTGTTGTACATGTAAACGCATTGCTGTGCAAATTTAAGTTACACTTATATGCCATATTTCTTGTAATTATTATATTTTCTCATTTTTTTACGATAGACGAATTTTTCGCTGACAGTTAACACGATTCGTGTGGTGTAAAGGTGTGAAAGACAGCCAGGATAATTGCCGGATGGCATTTTGCAACACATGCGTACCATTATCTTATGATGTGAAAATTAATTTTAACGTAATTTGTAATCGACAACTCTCAATGGCGTCCAAGATCCCCGGATTTGACTTCTCTGGGGTTATCTGAAGGACCGAGGCTTTGCTACACGCCCTCAAAATGTGAACCACTTATTGCACTTCATATTCCAGGAGATAAGACTATATGTCACGCCCGCAGTGCTGTCTTCCATAACTTGGCCAACGGAATGGACACGTTGCTTACAACGGAATGGACACGTTGAATCATTTAATTAAAGATTAGTTACGTTAATGTTTGGAACACGTTTTAGCATTTGAGAGTATTTTTATATTTCTTACAAAAAATTAAGTTACTATTCAAACAGTTTTAGTACCCCCTAAGATGTTTGTTCTCCTTTTCAGTTTTAAATTCAGGGTCGGAATTTGGCGAACCTGGGACCGATGTAGCGGACCAGGTTGAGCACCGAGTATTGCAGAATATGTCGTAAACCAGCGCAAGGTGGAAACCAGGTTAACAGAACACGTCCACGCTGAACAACGCCGAGTCAGCTCTTCTGTACGTATTTATACTACAGGGTTTTGATTCGGTCGCGAGAGTTATCAGAGAGCGATCAAAGAGTGATCAGGTGGCAGTTATCAAAAAGTAGTCAGATCAGTTGTCAGACTCGAGACCCATCGCCACCAGTTAACCAGGTAAGCATGCGTCTCATCTAAGTTCTGTTTATTTGCCGGGGCTTCACCCCAAACTAAATGTACTCACACTTAAAGTAACAATATAATTTACTGGGTCAATGCATCCCCTGTGCATCATTTAAATACCCCCTATCCTAGAACGCCACCCTGGCCTACCTACCACCCCGGTACCAACGCATCCCCCTACCTCTGAGCTACCAACCCCCCTCGTGTAATCACCTACTGCGGGGGTAACCCTCCCCGTGGGGTGTTACAATATATTCCGATTTATTTTATTAACTTCTCCGCCTTTCACTCTGCAATTAAAGAAAATTAAGGCTTCAGAAAACCCGAAAATATTATATAAGGGACCCCGAGATTCAAACTCTTTTCCTTCCACCGTATTATCTCTTCGTGTAGCAGTTGATGCTCTCTGTCGTGCGGATTACTTAACATTTGAAGACTAAAGCGGCCCCAAGCGTTGACGTCATATCTTGACCAATATATTGAACAATGGGCCAAATTAAAAGTATACTACGTGTTCATCTCAATGTGTACCATGAGTGCTGTATGACGTCACTTGTGTAGCCGCTGAGCGTAGAATTTCATCCGCCTAGTGCTTCTGCAGAAGCGTATGACTCGTTTGACGGAGAAGTTGCCTACCAAGCCCGGCGTTCGATATCGAAGCTACTTATTATCTGTGGGGAATGAATGGATATTCTTAGGTTTATGCAAGAAAGGTTAGCATGTTTAACTACTTATTTTATTTCACGTTTTTGCGTGTGATACTGCAGGACATGTTATTTGCTATACGATTTATGAGTAATGTGAACCACTCAGCCAAAGGATACAGGATACGTATTATGTATTAACACATGCTCGGTGTTCATGTTGTGCGTCGAAGAAATGCAAATAACTAATCGTCTTAACCCTCTTCACATTACCGCAACAGTAAGGCAGACACTCGTCTCAGGGTTTCAAATCAGTTAACATTTCAGCCATGACGGGGATCATTACTACAGTAAATACTTTAAAAACTGAACACCCTGATTGATAGGCAACATCTTCGACAAAGGTGTACAACGTTACGTCTTTCCGCTTAGAGCTGACACTGGCTTAAAAAGTTTGACTCAAAACAATGACGTCAGGACATACTTTGAAATGAACACAGTATAGTATATACTAGTCGGCCACGATATGAGTGCATGCCGTGGGAAGAGGTGCTAAACAGTTGCTGAACAAGTGAGCAGGGCATCGGAAGTACAGTCGGGTAAAGAAAACATCCGCAGTTTTGACTTACGTATGAGGACTGAAAAATATAGTACTGCTTTCATTGTGCGACTGTACATTCCCCTAACGCCTTGCCTCTTACTCTCCTCTGATCTATAGCCGGGCAATGTCAACAAAAACACAGGCGCTCTCCTCCAAGCGCACTCATATCGTGACCAGCTAGTATATAGGAAGCAGGTGATATACATATGGTTCATTAACATAGTAGAAATATTATAAATATTAAAGTATTCATATGTAATAATAACACTGAGGATATATTTCATAATGTAATATGGATTAATTCGAAGTTAATTGATAGCATTAAAACTCAAAGGTATAAATTCATTTCTAGAATAGTTTTATACCTGCATAATGTTTGTTTTTTAATAAACCATTTTCTTCCTTTACACGTATGTTATTCTGTCTTATTAATTATATTATTACGCCATATCTTTATTTAAATTCATTGCATACTGTTAAGTGATACCAATATTAACTCGTATGTTTACTGATTGTATGCAGACATGATACAGAAATAGATAAATAATTTCAATATACTGAATCAGTGCATAATGAAAGAAGAAAGAGCAACAATTTTGTATCTGTATGAGGAAGCCAGTACCAGGCCGATTACGGTTCAGGAAAAGTAACAGTTAAAGTGTAGAGCAGCTAAGTAATTAAGCGTTCCGGCGAACTTAAGTCAACACTAAACTCATTAGTTCAAGGTTTAATTACAATTTTAATTGCCTCCTACCTATTTGTAACTTTAATTACAATAGTTAAAGCAATTAACATTTACAAAGGAGACTACATGTTTAATTGCATTATTATCTCAATAATTTTTATACATTTTATATCTAATCATCACTTTGATTTTGAAGCTTCAGGCAAGTAGAATTCAAGGCGTTAAGAAATAAGAGGTATGCGAAGCTGTACGTGGGCCAGTTCAGAAAAATGAGAGAGAGGAAGTATTCTTAGAATTTGCTAGTCAAATAGCAAAATTGTGTTTCAGATGCATAAGATTTGGCAACGTATAATGTAGGAACTTTGATGGGGCTAATTATAAGGTAAGCGGAACTTAAGTTAACAAAAAATCGTGTATTTATAAAATTACCAGCGTTTTTTTTTCTTTCGTTTACAGCCTTAGGGGCTTACAGTCCATTACGGTGATCGGTAGTTCATAGCGCATAAGACCGCACTGGGTTATCAATTACTTAGCGGTAGCCGGGAGGGGTTTTGCCGGTAAACATTTTAGCGACTCACGGCACTTTACGCTTCTAGTTTCTTTTATTGCAGAAAGAGTTATTTTAAACCGTAAAATAATACAACAGAAGTTAGCAGATATAATAATTCAATTGTTATAGTTTCGAGTGCTGCGATTCATAGCCAAGTACATTCTTTATGTTCAAACGGTCGGCAACTCGCTTCAATAGCTCAAGTATTAGATCACATTAAATGTCTCAGTCAATTTAAATTGGTGTTATCCTTTCACACTACGCCCAGCATACCCTGAGAGGAAGATCTCGTAGCCAACCACCGTAGCAGCTGGCAACAGAATCAAGAGCAGATATTGGAGCGATGCCAAAAGGTGACACCGGGCGCAAGGAAATTCCGACACACCGGCAGCGCTGATATGATCCTGGCAGTTGAACAGCGTCGTTAACAAAGAAAATATTCATATCGGGTATTCATCATCAGACTACTATCGTGGAGCTGAAAACGGCTTCAAACTTGGCGCCTCATCGTGCTGACAGCGGGCATTCTGCTTCAAACTATGAAATGAGAAATATTTTACGCGTTCAGACTTTTAGTTTCCAATTGTGCCAACCGATTTGTCTGAAATCTCTGCTTTACATGACCTAATGTAAAGTTGGTATAACTGGTTTATGCCTCAGTCCTGTCCTCCTTTTTGACTGGAGAAATTCTCTTCGCTGCCAGCAGGGTCAGTCGCTGCCTAAGCTTTTTCGGTGCAGCGAGAGGAAACTCCTATTAGAGGTATAGTATACGCAGTGAATGACATTATTTGCCAATTGGTAACCCTTTCGGTCATTACTAAAATTAAATACAGCTGGCATTTCACTTCCTTTCTCCTCAGCATTTACTATTCTGACATCGCGGCTATGACCCAAACTTATCGGGAGGTTGGCGCAGATCGACCGGGCAGATGGAGAGATAAATAGAAATAAGTAGACAAAGCAGCGCTCTACCCGGTAAATACCAGAAACACTACCGACAGATAACCGGATTATTCTGGAAGGTTGTTTCCCCCCACGCCTCAAACATCCTAGAATTCTCGTGAGCTAGTGAGTTCGTGAATGCGTTCCTAGTGCAACATCAAGAACGTCTCTACGAGTGTGATATTCACGACAGTTGTGACGTACAATGAATGCTGCTACTGCGAGAGATTAGAGACGTATTGTGTTCGACTTCCCAGCGAACGAAGACGAAGGAAGAGGTGGATGCTTCCCGCGTATTTGTTTAAGCCATGACATTGTAAAGAAAAGCGAAGTGAGAAGGAAAGTTGAACTAGATCACATTAATGAAACAACAGTGAAGACTTGACAATGGTGTATGGATGTGTGAAATTTGACCAAAAATTTTGAAAAATTAAAGGATTGTTTTTATAATAAAATAATATTGATTTTAAACTTTAAAAAAACACGTCTTTTTTGCACCTGGCTCATTTATACTACTAATTAACTGAAGCTATAAATCTGCATGTTTATTAATACTCGTAGGCACGACTAACTTTAAACCTTATTTTCTCGCAAACATTTTCAGCATTTTTCCATACGCAAAATGCTCGACATGGTGAAATCTTTACTGAGTTGTTTTTAAATATTTGTGCTGTCTCTTAAAAATACATTAAAGAAAATGACTGTATAATTCTTTAAATATTGCTCAAATTTGGAGAAATAAATTATTAACCTTCAAAAACTCGAGAATTTTGGAAAGCACACAAAATGATACATTTTCTACAATAATTAGTATTAATATAAAATATGATATCATAAATGTGTTTTGTAAACTGATTTACTCGTTAAACTGACCTTTATACGCATATTTTACAAAATAGTGTGGATCATTATATTAGAACAATGAAATTACTACTGCTAGAAACTAATATTTAAATAACTATGCAAGCTAGAATTCTAAAAAAAATTGCAGAAACGTTACTGTTATTGTGTGTAATAACTGACAAACAATTTCAACAAGATATGTTATACACCGTGGAATTTTAGAAATTTTACAGATACCTTAATAAGAAATGTATCCAGAATGAGGACGGTTACACCTCGTTACAACATATGCCAAGCCACGTGATATTATTATTAACTAAGTGCCTCACTGATTATGCACATAGTAAATTAATATGTATATTAATCAGACCACATTGCATTTATATATATTTAACTTATTGTATGATGCCTTAGATTTACACGTGAAGGTAATATAACATTGGATTTATTTTGTCTTACGAGCTGGCCATCTGCCATTTTTCGTTTGGGTAATTTTACGTACAGACGCATGCACGCACTTTCTGACTGGTAATCTTGCTAATAGTCGAGTGCATAGTGCATTTTTTGAAGTACACAAAATGGTTTAAATGACTAATGGATGCTGAATTGTTAACTGAGAATTTAATGGCGTTATAAGGAAGTCGTTTGTTAAATTGAGGATTTCTAAAAGATTCAAGGTCGAATGTCCCTAGCAATGTATTTTCTGATATTAACCTCCTCTTGGTTTTAGGACCAGGTTGCGGCTGGGCGGTGGTTTGGACACTAGAGGTTTCTTTCCTGGCGTCGCTGAGAGGACTGCTCAGTTAGGTCTCTCCTCCGAGTGGGCTCCACCTCGGGAACGCTGGATGTTGGTTGCTTAAGCGCGAAACCGGGCGGCGTTGGACGGTTCAATCTGAAAACATTAGGGATCCCGTCTGCGCTCCCGTCATAATTCGGATCTGGTCGCCCCTAGGATCTCTCCCTCATCCCTCCCTCCTATGGGTCACTGGTAGAAACAAAAGGGGCCGACTGACGTGCTTGCGGTGCTGTGCGCCGGTTTCGGGGACCTCCCTCCGTTCCTTCGTAACTTTAACTTTTACATTGGTGACATTGGTTCCTGCATGTTGGTTTGGCGGTGCTTGTTGCTCCAGCCTTGCCTGCGTGGTTTTGGCGGCGTAGGAATGACTGGCTTCCCAGCAGCTAGTCTCGCAGTCGGGATCTAACACCGGTTGAAGCTGCAATGCCTTCATCTGAGTCAGCTGTTTCATCACTTCTCCTCTCCTCATTTGACTCCATCAAGATTTGACAAGATGACATGTTAGGCTTAATTAGTCAGGTAGCATCATTTACTTTACTGGTAATCCTAGGATGCTTGGGGTTGCAATCCATAAGATTGCTAGAACCGTGTGACTGTAATAGGATGTAGGTCGCAAGCCTGAGTCTAAATGTTAAAGCTAAAATCAGTTTTTGCATATGCATTATAAACTGTGCACTACTAAATTTACTTTACTTGGCTTCTTAATTGATCAACTCTGGTAAAACCTCTGTACTCTTTGATATGGCGGTTTTCCTGACATAAGGAAGTTACCTAATCATAACAGAGCTTGATAGGGATACATAAAAGTGCACACAGTTAACTTTTATGTACGTGCTCAGTATACGCATTCGAATTGTACATAGTCTACCGTCCTGCAGACTTAATAACAGATATAATAGTCTAATAATAATTCGATATAGCTATAAGAAGAAGAAGAAGAAGAGAAAGAAGAAAGAAATTCAAAATGTTAGCACTCAATTAATTCCTGTCATTTATTCATTTGCCCTTTTCCCAACAGAGTCCCTTCAAAATAACATATCCAGAGGTATCTGAAGTTAGTGGCTTATACCACAAGTTTATGCTATGAGAAAAACCTAATCAGCCAAACAAAACTGACTATCACTATCATTATGGTCAAGTAACGCAGATACAAGACGGATCTTTTGTGGCTACCACCCTTTCCAGGAAGAACTGATGAAATGGAGGAACAGCAGGAGGCTAGACGCCGCTATGAACAGGTTACAGAGACGTGCAGGGGTCCCTAACGATTCAAAATTTGAAGACACGATTACATCCTCGGATTACTCAAAGAAGTCTTCCCTATGACGGAGTTGGGGAGAACTCGACCACCATAGGCGGCTCAAAGAAGGCTACCATCTAGAAGGCTGAAAAGAACTTTCCAATGAGCAAGCATATGCACCATTGATCGACATAGACTGAACTGCACAGCCTCCAAGCCCATCTTAAACATGAAAGGGGAAACGAAATGAGAGGGAATGAGGGGACGGGAGATTCGTGGTAGAAGATGAACCACCCCAGCATTCTCTGGGGAAACCACGAAAAATCCCAAGATCACAGTGGCCAGCCCGACGGGAATCAAACCCAAGGATGTACCGAATGCGGTTACCGTAGAGACATCTCGCTCGGTAAACACGCCTGCTTCTTTTTAAAAAAATCAAATTATACTAAAGCTTATGGATGTTTAGCTATGAAAAATAGAATAAGAGTTTAACGATAGAAATTTAAATCATGTTATACAACTCAGGAAGTATTGTTTTACCGCATTCATAAGAAAAAAAAACTTCCTATTTTGATATATCACATACATGGAGGACGCAGCCTAACTCAGGTGTCTAAACAATAAATATGGCTGATACTACACGTCAAAGTGGTCGCATTCTAGCTTGAGTCATGAGATATTTAATCATAGAAATCACCTGACAACGTATTTACAAAAGACACACTATTTCCGTCTTCTGCTATTATTAAGAGTCTTTGTAACATCATATAGGTACATACTGCTCTGTAATATTCCTTTCTTTGGTGCGAGAGTTTAATCATCAACTTCCTTCTTCACCATAATAGCCGATTACCTCTAGCCAAGATGCACTTGAAGTAAATTGATGAACAACGTGTAGTTACGTTTCGGCGTAAACCAAACAATTAAATTTCTTTGTTTTAATTATTGTAATTAAATACCCCTAAAATTAGCCTAAGATAATCATATCTTATATAACTATAATATAAATAGTAATACAATTAATGTAATATATAATAATATTCAAAGTGAATTTGAAGTCCATCAACAAACTTCAGGGGGTGGGTGATTCCTGACTTGAAACGGAGCACAAAACGTCATATCACTTTGTGTCCGGAAATACATAGTTTCCACGGTAGATGCCACTGAAGAACGACATCAAACAAAGAGCTCTGGCACACACTACATGGCCTGAATTCCATCCCTGTCACAACAGATGTTCAAAGTGTCCTGCATGGGATGCAACGCATGCGTTCACACGTCACATAATGGATTGCCTCATTCATTCGAATGTTCCTGGCTGTGTCCGAAAATCGTTACAGGCTACGTGGACACGTTGTTGAAGGGTCTGGACATAAGAAACAGGCTCACTGTACACAACGCTTTTCAGATGCCCCAACAAGAACAAATACATGGGATTTAAGTTCAGTGAACGAGCAGGCCATGCAACAGGGCCTTCACGTCCCATTCAAACATTCGGGGAAGATGATGTGTCGGCGAACATTAATGCGTAAGTGGGGTGTTGCCCCATCGCACTACAGCCACATTGCCTGTCGTATTGACAAAGGCACATTCTTTAGCAATGTAGGCAGAGTGTTTTGCAGAAGTCCAGATACGTTTCTTCGTTCAGGCGTGTGGAAGAACTTGTCCAAGTAGGCAGTCGCCAATAATCCCAGCCCATACACTGATGCTGAACTGCTGATGGGACGCTTCAACCTTTTCGTGAGGATATTTCGTAACCCACAGATGACGATTATGCAGGTTAATGATGCCATCTCTACCAAAGTTCACTTCAGGGGTGAAGAGAACTTAGACAGAAATCCCGTAATGGTGATGGCCTGTTGCACAAACCAGCGACAGAATGTTTCCCGTGGAGGAGACTCCGGCGGTGGTAATCCCTGCGCACGTTGGAGGTAATAGGGATAATAGCGGTTATCATGTGGTATACAGATAACCGTCCTTTGGCTTACACCATGTTGTCGGGCCAATTGCTTGGAGCTTGTTACAGGTCACCTCTCAATATCATGGAGAACATGTTCAACATCTGGTGTACGCACAGTCCAAGGCCACCCTGAAGGTTCGTCTATCTCAAAGGAACCATGCTCACATAAAAGCCAAAGTATGGCTCCAAATGTTATGTGATATGGGTGGTGCAGTCTGTTAGGGTACTGGCTCATACATCCCTGCAGCATCTTGACCGTTTCCACCTACTTGGCCATACACGAACACCATCTCGGCTTGTTCCTGGAATGAATACCGGACCATTGTGCTTCTACGCTGCTTAAATCACACTATCTGCAACAAACAAAACGCACACTGCTAGTTATGAGAGTGTCGTCAGTGCCATTTACCGTAGAAACTATGCATTTCTAGACACAAGGTGACTTGAACTTTTGTGCTCCATTTCCAGTTATAAATCACTCCTTGAAGTGTATCAGTGGACTTAAAACTTACTCTATATCATCAGTGCGTCAAGTGTTGATTAAATGATCGGCGTGCAGAGTTCGAACTCCTGTGAATATAATATGGGTGCTAATGGAACAGTCACAATATAACTACTTCCCAATATATGTAACAGGTGCGTATATGCGGAGGAGCTGCCGGTTATGAATGGACCCTAACAATCCGAATACCAGCAGATTCTAGTGGCATTATAATGATGGAAAAATGTCGACGTTGCACTTCAGTAGCCTCTTGTAAGAGGGCGGATCGAAAAGTAAACACAATAATTATTTTCTGCCTTGGTATTGCAGCTGGAATGTAGCAATTTCACACAGATATAGTTTGAAGTTTTCACTACAGATGGTATTTTTTGTTTCATGTGCAGCTCTAGCGAAAGAAGCATGAACTACGCAAAAAAATGGCGCGCATTTTACTGTCGTCCACGTGTGAAGAGCAGAGAGGTGTGGTTCGATATTTGTGGGCCAAAGGGCATAAACCGAGTGATAATCACAGGGAAATGCGTGGTCTGTATGGCGATGATTGTATGGACCGTACTAATGTCTCCAGATGATGTGCATTCTTCCTAGAGGGCTGTGTGAACCTTAGTGATTCGCCACGCTCCGGAAGGTTGCAACCCTGCAGAATGTCAGAGGCATTGAGTAGGCAATTTTGAACGACCGGCATGTGCAACTGCGAACGTTATCGCAAAAGTTCAGCATTTCCTATGGTTTACAGTACAATATTGTTCATGACACGTTGAAATTTCGTAAAGCTAGTGCTCGCTAGGTGCTTAAGAACCTGACAGACAACCACAAGGACCAGCGGATAATGACGAGCTTGTATCACCTAACGTGGTACACCGCAGAAGGGTATGGCTTTCTGAAAGGAATCGTCACTGGTGACGAGTCATGGGCATACCACCATACGCCCGAAACCAAACAGGCAAGTATGGAGTGGAAACTTGCTGGTTACCCAGTGAACAAAAGGTTTAAAGTGACCCAATCTGCTAGGAAAGTGCTTGTAATGGTGTTCTGGAATATGCATGGTGTTTTATTGGTAGACTTTGCTGAACACGGGACCACTGTGGAAGCTGCAGCATACATGAAGGTGGAGCTTAAGGGCGCAGCATACATGAAAACTTTGGTGAAGTTGCATCGGGCCCTTCGTAACAAATGCCACAACATGCATTCTGACGATGTCAAAATTCTTCATGACAATGCTTGCCCCCATGTTGCTGCTGCTGTTCGTCAGAAAATCACCAAATTTGGTTAGGAGGTGCTCCAGCATCCACCATACAGTCCGGACCTTGCACTATTAGATATTCATCTGTTTGGTCCCATGAAGAAATTTCTGGCTGGTCAACGCTTTGCGACAATGCGAAGTGAAATCAGCAGTTCCCAGAGGACTATACTCCGAGGAAACGTACTTCTACGAACAGGACATATTGAAACTGGTATTACGATGGCAGAAATGTGTTGAGAAACTTGGTGACTATGTCGAAAAGCAGGTAAAAGATGTAAGTTAATTTGCGATTTTTGTTGTTTTTTAACTATTAAGCTTTATTGTAAAAAAATTTTTGTGCATTGCTTTTCGATATGTCCTCGTATATTGTAACCCCTATACTTGGCGATTTAACAATTTTTCAGACTTTCTGATAACTTCACTGGTATGAACATTCAAGAGCAGGTTTTGAGTTCTTCCTAAAATGTTCATAGCTCTTTACAAAAAAGAAAATCATGGAATTTTCAATTCTGAACAGCAGAAATGAACTTTGTCCTTCAGCATAAAAATTGGAATGTATAATTTAGCAGCCATAGATTTTTTATAATATTTTCGAGAATTTCAAATACGTTAAATCTAGGAGGAATTTTGAGCACCCAATTCTTCATTCTTTCCAACACGTTCAAAGCTTATTCTGAAAAACGAAACATTGGATTTTGAAGCTATAAAAAGCAGAAATGAACCTGGCTCTTCTGCAAAAAAAAATGGAAATGCAAATTTAGCAGCCACACAGAGTCCTACTAATTGAATATGCGATTTAAAAAATTCAGAATTAAAAACGTCTTCCGCATACCGATGTCGGATACTTTCACGAAGTAGGAAGGAAAGCTGTATGGAATAATAATTATTCGTCAGACTTCGGCAAATTGAATAGCTTCCAATTTTGTAACTAGCTAGCAAAATTTTGTGCTATGCAGTCTCCAGCGCTATTGCATTATGCAGGAGGTCGGAACGGTCAGATCGAATGGAAATTGGATTTTCCTTCCATTTCCCCACTTGCAGCAAGGGTGAAATGAGGAAGTGGTCAGTACCGCAAAGAAGTGATGAGGCTTCGATGCAAGAACGATACCCTCTGATAATACTAATATGTAATTTGTGCAATAGAGGTAAAGGAGGTGTTACAACTCTCTCACCAAAGGATATAACACAAAGTTATCCTCTGATTGGGATATTTGCAAGCCCAGCATAGAATTTCCACCCCGCTCCGTACTCAGCTATTTTAGGTCCATAAAATAACTTTTCCAAGAATCCCGTTCCTATATTTCATTTTAGTTAAACTATCTAGATTTGTATTCATTTTTACTTTCTCTACTACGTATAGTAAGTAGGGGAAATATTGTATTCCACCCAAAAATTTGATACCGAGATTACACCGGATATATATGTTTTGAGGCCCCCTGAATCCAAAAAACAAACATTTTTGGAAACATGTCTGTGTCTGTGAACAGCATAACTCAGAAACGAACAGACGGATAAACACCAAACTTGGTATTTAGGTTTAGCATCTTCTAGAGATGCGACACGAAGGTTTTCAAGAAAATTCCCCCACCCCAGATTACACTTTACATGGAACATTTTTCTAAAATTTTAATTTTTTCAAAAATGGTTCTTACGATTTTGATTAAAATATACTATATTTAAGACACTTTTATGACAAATAAAATGTATATCTTGAATTTTCTGGGAATGTCTCTAAAGTTTTGTTCATTGTTACGACTTTTGCATAACCGGTAAACCATAAGAGATAGACAAAATTTTACTACACAAAAAAATGTAGATCGCGTTAAAACACATAATTTATGTCATATACATTTTTTTTTTGAGTGAACCATTTTCGAGAAATTGGTTGTTATTCCCTTAAGTTTTCCAAAACTTATACTTTCCTCAAATGGGAATTCGTTATTCATTTTTTCCTTTTCTTGTCCTGGTAATACAAAGAGAATGGAATACTTCACATAGCAAGCAGATCTTAAAGTATTTGACTATCGCTTAAAGCTTACCAATTCCTCAATAAGATTAACTTCTCGATATCTCGATAAACATGAAGCATATGGAGAGTAAGCGTTTGTAAAAATAATTTGTACAAGGGTGGAGAAAGTCATGTGAGTGTAACAGATCATATTTTTATTTATAACGATATGTATTACAGCTATATCCGGAAAGATTTATCTCCATTAAAGTGAGGTAGAAAGGAAAATCAGCTTTCGTAGAAATAATTTGTAAAATCATTAATAAACGATAGAGGGTAAAGAAAGTCGTGCGAATGTAATATTTCAGTTTTTATGTATTAAATTAGCTTAAGTACAATAGTTGATAACAAAGTTCTACTCCGTGCAGCTCATGTGAACAAGTTAAGATTTCGCGTCTTAACTGTCGCACTCGTCAAGTGGAGTGGAAAAACATACAAAAAGCTCTCAGGAAGCTTTACCTAACCATCAGTTTCTATTGTACGCTTAAAGCTGAAAAACACAGCGGTATGGATACCGAGCAAAGTGGCTCTGCGGTACCGGGATCGATCCCCGCAACTGCCCTCCCTGACTCATGGGCTTTTTGGGTGTTTTCCCGGTTTCTTTCAACCCCCGAATTTTCTCCATTTCATTTAGCCTCCATCCCGCTAAGTCTGTGTTCGTCAACACCTCCAACACTTGTTGGAAGTGTTTCGGAGAGGCGTGGCAGGGAGTATGATGCTCTCTATGGGAACTTCTCCGTCCCTCGACTTTCGGCTGGTTGGTGGGAGGGGGGTGAATGTCCGCCCATTCGGAGGGGCTGTTGGACCCTCTGTGTGGGACCGGGATCTCCGGTCTGCTGTCCGACTGTCGGGGCAACTCAATCTGGAAAATATAAGGGCCTTGCCATTGCTGTGCCGTCAATCCTGGTTCCGGCTGCCTGTTGTATTCTCTCATCCAGGGCGGCCTCTTGTGGGAAATAGGTATAGTATCCTCACTGGAACTGTGGCAGTACCCTCTGATAATGAAAACAAAGAAAAAATAGGTGAAATTATTCATTATAACCGAAACTCATGAGCCAAACGAGTTAAAATATTACTTAGTGTACAAGAATAAAAGTTTACTGCTATCTTTTCTCTCTTACTGAATCGGAAACAGCTTATGTTACTGCAGACACTGACGATGATTAACAACAACAATAATGATAATAATAAACCTTTTTAACCGCGTAGAAGACGGTATAACCACGAACTGTATCAGCATTTGGAAAGGATTTCGGATACCATTCGGAAAAGGGGGATTGGTTTCTACAGTCGCATAACACAGATGAATTCACAAAGGCTGACCAACCAGATGTTTTCCTACATTGTAAATAAGGAAGCCAAGGGAGCCTGGTTCACCGAGGCTGAAAGATACCTCCTTGAAGTAGGGGTCACGCATGAAGGACTATTCCCGTCCAGAAGAAACTTCGAGCACACAGATTCCCAGAAAAGCCAAAGCTGAAAACAGGCAAGAAGGGGACTGATGAAAGAAAGGAGGCTCACAGAGAGTGAATGCAGAAGTGCTGGAGAAAAATTAAAGCTCAAAGATGCCTGTCAGACTGTCCTTTGTCCGTGGGGAAATTTAGGATATACGTAAATAGAATAAATGTAGAATATTAATTATAAAGTTTAAAATTCAATTATCTTGTAAATCCGTGGAAAACTTGCTGGTGATACTGACAGGATATGTAATTAGTGAACATAAACGGTGAAGTAATTAATAATTTCAAGCTTTTAGGTGTTTAAAATACCAAAAACTGATAGGAATAGTAATTCGATATTTTGATGGAACCGTTTTATTCATATTATTTAATGTTCACTGTGTGCATTATTGCCTGTACACTTCTTTGTAATTCAATTTGTATATTTAGCTCTGTTACCGTTTAATATTAATTTGCAGTGAGTAAATGCATCATTACATACAATAACGTGGTTTAAATAACATAGTCCGTGGTTGGCCAAAAAAAGAAGGAAACAGAATTTAACCGCATTGGTACTACGAAGCGTGTTTTTAAGGCAAATGCCGCTTTTATATTTTGCCGCTGCAGTCGCGATTTTGAGCAACCACTTCCTCCATTCATTAGAAAGCCAGACGCATCTATCAGCGATCGTCACTTTGTATTTTCCTGTGTTAGAGCGTTACGAAATGTTCAAAACAATCTAACGACACGCCGACTGTGAAGTCAGGTCAGTGATTCGTTTTTTTGAATGCCAGAAATGTTCGGCCAGCAAAGCAAAGAGCCGCCCCGGATGAGGTTTATGAAGATATAATGAGTGACATGCCCGGCCACACACAGCCAAACAAACTCAAGATCTGACCACTTTATTTGTTGGGAACAATTCGACCACCCTCCCTACAATCCGAATTTGACACCAAGCGATTTTCATCTCTTTCTTTATCTGAAAGAATTCCTTGGTGGAAAACTTTTCAACGACGATGATGTGAAACAAGAAGTGCAGGCTTGGCTTTCATAACAGCGGCATCATTCTTTGACGAAGGCACACAAAAAAGTGGATTCCCTTATAACAAGTGCCCGCATAAGGTGGTGACTATGCGGAGAGGTAGTATAAGGTGTAAGTAGGAGATCCGTATTGTAATTATTATTTTATATTAATTAGCATTATTTTATTAACCTGACACAAGTTTCTGAATTCTTATAGATTCATATTTTATATTGCTTAATTTTTCTTAAGTCTTATTAAGTTGATTACATGACAGGAAACAGAGGTTTGGCACTTCCCTTGACATTTCTAAGGGATTTCAGTATGTCATAATTTCCTTAGGGGTACGTGTCTTTCTGCAGGCTCTTAGTTGCACCCTATGAATCACGTGATCCTTGGAAGGTCCTAAGCCTACACATTTTCCAGGGCGTTGGCAGACCCATATTTGGTAATAGCTGCCACGATATTAGAATGAACCCCGCTAGGTATTCAACTCTATATAAGCAAGCACTCAAGCTCTGCTCGCGGGGAACTTTGTGTTGTAACTTGGTCGGGACCGCTATGGTACACGTCGGCGGGCCGCTGCACGGCCGCTCACCGGATGGTTTCACTTGGCACCACTCGCGGCTTGACAAAGTCGTGTTGAGTATCTCCTCATCCACGACGAGACATCTCCTAAGGTAAGAGAACTGTTAATGATAATGTGTACTGTGCTTCCCCCCTCTTTTTGTAAACCCAACCATTGCATAATCCAAGAACTAATCTCCAAACATAGTCAGCCAAGGGTTTTAATAATTGTCTCTACCTCTGCAATCCCTCATTTAGCTATTCCCAGGTCACAGCTTAGCACGTGACAAGGTAATGGATGAGGAACTATTTGGAAAATAATGTTTGTTATTTTTAAAAATATAATCGGTACTTACTTTAAAAAACGTACAATATAGCAGCATCATCGTTTGAATGAAATTGTGTCCTGCAGGAGTGCATGAACTGGAAATCAGCTACGCGTTGTTCAAGTAACGAAATGTTAAACCAAAAATTGGCTTGTTCTACCTACTGTCAAAGGAAATGAGCTAATACATCGATATATTTCAAGAAACTACAACAATTTTATTTCTTCTACTGCATAAATATATTAAATAGAGGAAGCAATGCTTTCCACATAAAAATTCGATATCGAGATTTCACCGCAAATATATGTTTTGAGGCCCCCTGAATACCAAAAAGAATTTTTAGAAAAAGTATGTGTGTGTCTGTGACCAGCATAACTCAAAAACTAAAAGTCGGATAAGTACTAAACTTAGCATGTAAGTTCAGTATCTTCCAAAGATGCACAAGATGATTTTCAAAAATATCCCCCATCCCCAACTACCCTTTACTTGGAACATTTTTCGAAAATTTTGATTTTCTGAAAAATGGCTGGCGATTTTGATTAAAGTGCCATATATTAAAGATATTTAAATGACAAATAAAATTTATGTCTTGAATTTTCTTGGAACAGCTTTTAAAGTCCTCTTCATTCGGAAGGGATATTTATAATCTTGTAAAACTGGTGAACTTAAGGGATAAACGAAAATGCACTACACAAAAAATGTTCATCGCTTTAAAGCACAATTTATTTAAAAATAAGTTTTTTGTGCCATAAGCCATTACTGAGATATCCGTAATTAATGGTTCGTATTGTTCATTTCTTGAACATTCTTTAAAGTCCTTTCAATATTCAGCTGTTTCTCGTGATTGCATGCTAACAGTATGGAATTTTGAGGCTATCATACAAAGTCCAGTTCTTAAACATTTTAATATTGTTTTTCTCTTTGTATCTATAATGAAATGTAATGTCATTTAGGTTAAAACGTAGTAGATATAAAAATAAGCTTTAGCAAGTATAGATAGTATACTCACTAATAAACGCTAGAGGGTAGAGAAAGTCATGTGAATGTATAACATCAGATCTTTTACTTTCTCTACCATGTATTTAGTAGGTAAAGAAGATATATCCTTCTACCCAAAAATTTCGTACCGAGATTTCACAGGAAATACATGTTTTGAGGCCCCTCAATAAAAAGAGATATTTTTAGCATAAATAATTTTTAGCTTTCATATTCTTTTCAGGTCCTGTCCAGTTCTAAATCATTTGAATATCGTTATTTCCCTTGTATCTATAGCGAAATGTGTAACGCAGCTATTTTCGGATAGGTTTATTTCGATTCAAATGAAGTGTATAAAAAATAAGCTTTCGTAAGAATAATTTGTATAGTCACTAATGGACCACAGAGATAGAAAAATTCATGTGAATGCAATTCATCAGATATTTCTTCTACGACTGCATCTCACTTAATGTAACCATAGATACAATTCCAAAGTCCTGTTAGGAATTTTATCAGCATATATTTATCAAAGCAATATATTTCTAGTGCGTTCTTTTTCTCGTTTTACTCTACTATAGAGAGATACGTAACCAAAAGCAATCAATGAGAGGTTCATGGGCACTTTGCCTTATAACTGCGAAAAAGCAGGATTTTGGCCTCTGCAGCAGAAAGAAGACAAGTTTTACCTAAGAAATTCTAGCTTCCTCCACCAAAGGAATTGAAGTGAGTCACAGGTACATCAATATAGACCTCGCTCGAAGTGTAAAATCACTGCCTATGTGGGCATTTTGAAATACTTATGGTCACCAATAGAGCAAAGGTATACAACGGAGGGGTCACCTCGCAACCTATGGCAGATCTATTGCAGCTACCACACCCCCAGGAGGAAGAGAAGTAGTGATAAAAACCACACGAGGCTAAAGGCGTATACGGTATTTATTCAAAAGCCTTTTTCAGAAACTTAAAAATTTCTAAAATTGTTCTATATGAGGGGTAGTTATGGGTGAAGGGATTTTCTTAAAAATCTTCGTGCTCCATCTTTTGATAGTACTGAACCTAAATACCAAGTTTGTGTTAATCAACACCCACACACACGCAAAACTCAAAACATGTATTTGCGGTGAAATCTCGCTATAGAAGTTTTGGGTGGAATGCAAGACCTTCTCTACCTACTATGCACATGGTAGAGAAAGTAAGAAACGCTTTTGAATAATTAACACTAATTAATTGTATTTATGGAAAGGCAATGACAGTTTCCTCATTATTCAGATGAAGTTTGTAGACAGCGCATGCGTCGATTCATCAAAATGAATCGAAATGCGTTTGATGGCTAATGGGCTTTCGAGTTCAGTAGTCCATATCACTGTATTTCAATAAAAGCCGCTTTTACAAAGGCCTTTCTAACACGCCACTGCACACAGTACAATGAATTTCCCGCTCTCTGACGTTCAGTAATATCTTTATTGCGCGGGCGGAATATCTGTGGGTTACCAATCAGTATTTCAAATCCGCCAATGCCTGTGGCCTAGGTCAAGGTAAGGCTTATTTTAATTTACGACTAAACCCTTTAGCAATCAGCTTGGAACTGCTTATGAGCACAAAAACTGTTGGTACAGAGCTAAATGGCAGAAGGATAATTCTCTGCAATAAATGGAATAAAATACTTAAACCCACATGCTTTTATACTGCCATTTAAACCAGAAGCAACGTTTCTTTTGTCTTGTGTTATATTAATGCTTTGGAGTTCACAAATCCTCGTCGAAATAAGTTTTAAACAAAAAATTTGCTAACAAAACAAAAGTATTGTCTTGTGTAAACCAAATGGACGTTTCAACGACAGTTGTCCAAGTTTATACCCAAGGGAAGACTTCGGTTACTTTTAATTATGGAAAGTAACCGCCCATGGTAGTAACACACACATCACGAGTTAAATGGTACATAGGAAAAGAAATGTTACTAAATTGAGTGCTTGCATTATGCTACAACATAATACAAATTTAGGACAATGCAGCCATGCAGGATTTCTCTCAGTAGTGCAACCTCCATTGGAGGAGGATTTTCGACACTTAGCGCAGTCTCCTAATGTGTCTCTGGAAACCTCCAGGGGGCA
Source organism: Deroplatys truncata (assembly GCA_030765065.1). NCBI lineage: Eukaryota > Metazoa > Arthropoda > Insecta > Mantodea > Mantidae > Deroplatys > Deroplatys truncata. The sequence continues at coordinate 122,153,171 of CM060977.1, read as the reverse complement.
TAGGCGAAGCGAAAGACACAGAACGCCACCAGATCTGGGGTGGCAGGTTTGGACACACGTGGTCCCTAAACTTCTTCTTCTTCAACTTCCCTGTTCTACCACTATCGAGGTGTCAGGGGTTTGCCTCGGATCCATTTTTTAAACTCCATCCTATCCTTTACCAGTCTATTAAACTGATCCCAAGTCTTTCCTCTTTTAGCCACCGCTCTTTTAATCACTTCTTCCCAGATTATCCTTGGTCTTCCTTTCGGATTCCTTCCTAATGGTCTTGCTTCTAAAAATTGGCGTACTTTCCGGTCTGTATCCATTCATTTTACATGTCCATACCATGTAAACTGTCTTTCTTCTATCCTCGTATTTACCGATGGCACTTTGAGTTCATCTCTTATCCTTTCATTCCTTATTCTATCTTGTCGTGTCTTTCTAACTATTCTTCTTAAGCATTTCATTTGCGTTGCATTCACCATGCTTAATTCACTTTTTGTTGTTATCCAGCTTTCACTTCCATAGATAAGTATTGGTTCTATAACTGTTTTATATACTTTAATTTTTGTCCTCTTATCTACTTCAGTGGTCCCTAAACGTCTCCAGATATTACAACCTATTGCCTCACAGGTTCGTTCCACGACAACCGCCCACTCTGGTTCATGGCTTTTTCAAGCGAATGCTGGAATGGTTCATCTTCTACCACGACTCTCCTGCATCCCATTTCCTGTATCCTGAAGGTTGTAGGACCAGGCGGCGGTGTTTGGTGGGTTGCGACTGGGCGGTGACTTTTCGCTCTGTGGAGGTTTCATCCTGACGTTTATCAGGGCCTTGACTGGACCCGGTCTCTGTGTGCTTTCCGACGGAAGCTCCTTCGGAGGACTCCTGGAGGCTCGGGGGCCAATAGAATAGGTTCGGGCGGCGTTGGAGGCGTTCAATTTGGAAACATTAGGGACCCTGTCCATGCATGCGCCCTTGTCATCTGATCAGGTCGCCCTTCCCTCATCCCTTCCCCCCTTTGGTCCATAACTTTACCTTCCTTAAAGCAAACTCCACCACCGTCCACTCGCCTGATCCTCCGATCCTGAAACATAAGGAAACGACAAGAATTGGGGCACAGAAAATTTTGCGGCATTATTTCACCCCAGTATTCCCCTATCAATCAGGAATACCGTGAAAAAATCGGGAATCTAACCTGGGACCGCCCAAATTCGAGCCTCATACGTACTAAGGAGTCATCGCCCGGTTAATCTCCAATGGTATAGGTATAGGTTACTCAAAAGAGGGGAACAGCTCGCGCCTGTAACCTACAGAGATCTATTCCCCCGGAAGAAGGGATGAAGTGAAGGAACCATAGCAGACTACAAGCCGCAGGCAGGCCACACAGACGTGCGGAATTCCTTAACAGTTCCAAGCTCAAAGACTCGTCCCAATGATGGAACTGCCTAGAGAGAGCGATGAACGACCCGACAACCGAGCAGCCCTCTGGTGTCCACGGGAAATACTCTTTCCTAATAAGCATGCATCAGCGTTATCTGTCCGACACCACCATACGCCATGAAACCTAGAAGGATGAGAAGGAAACGGAATGTAAGGAAAGTGATAGGAAGGAAATCGTGTTAGAGATGAAACAACCCCAGCATTCGCCTGACTATCCGGGAAATCATGAAGAACCCATGGGTCAGAGTGGGCATTCGACTGGGATCGAACCTGGGACCTCATGAATGTCAGTCGCACATGTTATTACGGCCCAACTCGCTCGGGACGTAATAACAGTTGCACATGAAGAAGATGTGTCAACGGAGTAGCTGGCCTTAGTCTGATTACAAAAGAATTCTAGAGGAAGCTCTGCTTTTGACGCAAAGCGCGATGACTATAATCACAGAGCCAGAATCTTCTTTATCCTAAACCTAAGGGGACAGTAAACGCAGGTTTGCTGCAAATAAGGGCAAGGAAGGGGATGTCCAAGGCCGTCTGATGCCTTCACTGAGTGAATAAAGAAGAAAGAAAGGGAATAAGTTTAAGGCAACCCAATAGCGCTGTCCTGCCTGTGCAAATGAGGTTTCGATTATTACTGTTCTTAACTCGATTTCGTTCGATTCTTTTAATACGGTCACAAAGACCCTTATCGTAACTCCTCCCGCCGAGACCATTTGCTCTGAGTGAGGCTTTTTCCAGGCTTTTCTGAGATCTTATAACTAACAAATGTTGAGGAGATACTCTAAACTTAGGCATATAACGTTTATTTTCCAAATTTCCTTCCACAATTATGTCATTTCGTGTATCATCAGTATCTTTGTGGTATCGTATGTAGTAAGAACGGGCGTTAAACACCATTAAATAAAACAAAAGTTGCACTTTGAGGCCGAGTATTGCACGCCCGCGTCTGCATGTGTTCGCTCAAGAATGGTTATTGAAATATGGTTTAGAGAAGGGGGATTTCCAAAGAGTGCAAGGGATGAAAATACCAAAATACAACATTTATTAAAATTCCGAAAAATATAACAAGCTGAGAACAACAAAGAAGAATCTGAGCAGGTAAGGAAACAGTGCGAGTGAATCGGCGATTTTTGCTGGTATGAATACATTCTCCCTATTGCCGCTTTTAAGTAATTTCGCAAAATAGTTTATTTTTGCTTTAGTTGCATACTTGAAATCTATAAAACAACTTAACCTATGTGTTTTATTTATTTCTAAAAATTAGACTTCGTTGAAATCAAATGGCATTTCGGAAGTAACTTGTATATCATCAATATTTTTTGGTTTTTATACAAATCATGGTCGAAAATTGAATAATTGCAGAATATATTAATACAAGTTTGCGCTGATTACAGTACACCTTAGTTTTCCTATTTTGTTCATTTGCATAACATTTCTGAACGCCCTGTAGTAAAATACGATTTCTTACTGCTAGAAAACGATCGTTCATGTTTCAAATTCAATTATGTTGAAGCTTTAAGACTATGTAAGTGGTTAATATTCAATACAAAGCTGCAATATGCATGTATATTTTCATTTCGTGTTCCAGAGAAAATCAAATTGGAATTTCAATGCGGCTGGAAAAGTCCACTAATATCTTAAAATACATCATATACTGCTGTGCAAAACCTAAGGACGAGATGGGTAAAGTAACATAACAAATGAACTACTGGATGGAAGTAGATGAAGGTGCGGGAGCATGTTACCAGAGGTCTATCACACGTACACAGAAAGCTGGACGTCACATGGCGTGAGTGTAGCGAGCCTATAGTGTCAAATGGGTCTGGTTTCGCAACACGGGGCAGTTGACGAAACAGGGCAAGACGGTGTGTGGCAATTAGCGAGCTGTTACGGTGCACTGTAGTGGTGCTCTTCATGGCAACAATGCCCGTAGACACCATTTGGATAACTTCACACGGGGAAGAATCATCGGGAAACCGAAAGAAGGGCGAAGTGTGACGAGTGTTGCTCAGGAGTTGAAATTGCTCACAGCATTGTTTCACGTGCATGGGGACCCTTCCAAACCACAGACACTGCAGTCCCAAGGAGAGGTGGCGTTCGAACGCTCTCAACTACAGCAGCAGATGACCACTACATTGTGAAGGGATCCACGCCAAACAGCGGGTGCAATTGCAACCACATTCAACAGGACAGGTAAGCACGTAATCTCACGATACACAGTGGCACCGCGACTACTCGGATGTGGTTTCTTTGGCCAGTACGTTGTGTTCCATTGACAACCGCACATCGGCGGCACCGTTTTCGATGGTCCCAAGAGCATGAAAATTGGACCAACGAGGAATGTGGTAGGGTGCTCTTCTCGGATGAGAGCAGATTCAGTCTAAGTAGTGATTCTCGACGTACTCTCATCTGGCGAAAGGTGGGAACACGTAGTGAACCCAGGAACATCCTTAAACATGATCGTTTTGGTGGTCCGGGTGTTATGGTTTGGGGAGGCATAACGTTGCATGGCGCGCCGACCTCCAAAACTTTGAACACGGTACGCTCACTGCTCAACGTTATTGTGATACTGTACTCCTTCCCCATGTACGTCTTTTCAGGGGTGCAGTCGGCCCTGACTTATTTTTATGAATGACAATGCGCGACCGCATTGAACAGCGCAGGTGGACGATCTCTTGGGGCAATAGGATATTCGGCGAATGGACTGGCCTGCCCGTTCCTCCGATTTATACCCCATCGAACACGTGTGGGATTCTTTGGGGAGACGCATTGTAGCATATGCATATGCACCAACCACCATTCAACAGTTGTCAACAGCGCTGGTGGAGGAATGGAACGTGTTACCACAAGAACTGCTTACCAATGTTTTGGTCAGCATGGGAGCACGATGCAGAGCATGCATTGCTGTCCGTGGTGATCATACACCTTTTTAAGCACCATGTATCTGTTTCTGTAAATCTAGAGAGGCATCATATGTCGTATTGATTTTAGTGTAGCTTATGGTCTATGAATAAAAGTGGCATTTCTGTTCGTCTCATTGCATATTTCGTTTAGTTGCCTACTGTAGCATACCTTAGCAGTTCTCTCTATGTATGATTCAGGTTTCATCGAGCTATGTTACTTGGTAGTGTCACAGCATGCGAAGATTACTTTCGTCCTTAGGTTTTGCACACCAGTGTATTTGTGAATTCCCACCATATGCTCTACTACTGTAATAACTCTATCAAAGGCGACAAATTCTTCTTCTTTGGGGGGGACTTCTGTTCCGTATTCACGGCATATCTTTCCATCGTTTCTTGGGTCTTCTTATGTCTTCATGTCCTGATGGTCTGTGTCGGTATGTTAAGTGCTGTTTTCAACTATTTCGATATTGCTGAATTTTATCATGTATGGAATTTATCTTTACTTCATTTCTGACGCCTTCCTTTCGCATATTACCTAGTATTCTACAACAATTTTCCTCTTCAAGATAGTCATTTTGTGTACTCTGAATTCTACTATTAATTTTCTTATTAATCATGCAAGTTTCACTACCAGAAATAAAAGACCAGCCGTTGTTTCGTATAACTTTGTTGTTTCTTTTCTTTTTTTCGTCTTAATGTCGTATGTAGTGTATCTGTTGAAATTTTTACAAGTTTGTAAAATGTGATCAGTCAACTGGTTTTTGTTTATTACGCCGCTAATGGTTTACGTGACGAGGCCTCTAAAGTGCTATTTTTCGGCGTGTTAACAGTTCGATACGCAGCTGTTTAGAGACCGTGTATTAAAATTGTGTTTTTGTGTTTCAAATCCCGTGGCGAATACACAAACCTAGATATTAAAATTGAGAGACCACAAACCTAGATATTAAAAGTTGGAGACCTCTTCTACTGTACTATCTTCTAGAATTATTTTTTATCTAATTGACGACTTTCCTAAAAACGCAATTAATTTAGTTCTCTGTTTTGAGATTTTATATCGTATGTTTGCGTTGACTTAAGGGAATAAGTAACTAACATTTCTCGTATCTGACCTAGATAGTATATAAAAACCGATTCTCTTTGTCCTAGCACGCAATACTGCAGCGAACAAACGAGGTTTCACAGCGGTGAGAAGGGCAAGGAATGGCTCAGAAGTTGTTAATCATGGTTCCGAAGTTGAGCTTGTTGCAAATTAACAGAGATACTGCTAAATTATTTATTTCGCCAGCCCTTACAATGAACACTCCTGATCCCATGGGCTCGCAATTCCCAGGTTGAATACTGCGCCACTAATGAATTAGAAGAACAAATACATCGAAACTTTGTAAAAAAAATAAACACAGAATGCGTTCCCGGCCGTTTGCGCTAGAAGGGCTTTACGGTTCTGAAATATCACTTACAATTTCATGAATTATTTATAACTGGTATTTACTCGTTAATCACCCAACCATATAGCTCTACTGTTATAATAACATGTGAATATATTATATTTCCTAGACAAGCTGCTCTTTTCTGGGAAACCAAAGCATTGAAAGTGCTCGATAGAAAGCTTAGTGCACAATAAATTCAGGGTTTGAGACAAGGCGGGATACAAAAAACTACCGGATTTCACTAAAGCAAGAAGTAAAATGAGAAACCATTCAGTTGTTGTCCAGTTAGGATGACACTACGTTCTGTTTTCTACAGGCATAAAAATAGTCCAAAGGATTTTGAAAATGTTCGGTAAATTCATTCTTTTTGGAATCTTGAATAAAATTACGCAAGTTCCTTTTCCAGTAAACGAGGTTTTGAATATCGAAACACCGCAAGCTTCATCACACATTATAATATTTGTTTTAGATTGTAACGTGTGTAACTGCGCCCTTTGACCATATGCTAGCCTTTGACTACTTATTACTACTACTGTGCTTCCTAATCATATCAGTTCTAGCTGAATCTAAAAATCTGTTGTGTTACATTCACATGTTTTTCTCTACCCTCTAACGTTTATTAGTAGCGATAAATATTACTCTTATGAAAGTATACAGGGTTTCAGAGAATGAATGGTGGGGTTTTACGACTTCACTGAGATCTAAGTATTATGTGTAATTTATTGAAGATACTTTTAATTCATCCAATAACTCAAAACAATTTCCAAATAAGAGCTTCAATATGGGCACCATTCACTGCACGACAGAAATTCTAAGCAAAATTCAACTTCAGCCCACACTCTGACAAGAACATCTGGCGTAATGCTTGCCAGTTCTTGTTTGATTCCTTGTTTTAGATGGTCGATATTCTCAATTCTTTCACTGTAGATCTCATTTTTGACATAGCCCCAAAGGTAGAAGTCTAATGGAGTAAGATCTGGACTTCTAGATGGCCATGGGATTCATCCATTTCTGCCAATCCATCGGTCTGGAAATCGATTATTTAACTCTTCTCGGACATGGTTTGCAAAATATCACGATCCTCCATGATCATTTGTAACCCAATTTCCATTTGCTCGATTTGAGCAAATAGGAAATTCTGTAGCATGTCCATGTATGCAATGGAGTTGACGATTTTTAAAACAAAAAATCAATGAACCAAAAATTTTCTTGTGCATTAGGTCACACCAAAGGTTCATCTTTGGAGAATCTCGAATGTGCTCACGTATCACACGTGGATTTTCCAAGGCCTAAATTTGGCAATTGTGTCGATTAATACAATCATTTGCCGGGAACTTGGCCTCATCAGAGAAGCCGATATTCTCAAAAACCTGTGGTTCATCGTCAATTCTTTGTAGCATGGTGGCAGCGAATTCAACCCTAAGTAAATTTTCTGTGATTTTATTGTATGCAAGAGTTGAACTTTATAGTAATGCAATTTCAATCTCTTCCGCATGATGTCATGCACTGTTGCTTTGGAAGACCTAATTTAGGTAGACTACGGCGTGGAACGGACTTCTGAGGACTCTGAACACAGGAATGTTGGATTCTTTCGACATCATCTTCTGATGTTCTGGGTCTTCCGTTTATTTTGCTTTTTGTACATTGTCGGTCTCCTTAAACTGTTTGTGCCATCGTCTGATATTATTCTCATGTGGAAGATCTCTGCTGTACTCACTACAATTATGGATTTGTGTTCCGGCTACCATAAGACACATGCAGCTTTTTCTTGTACAGTAAACATTTCAAAAACACAAAGAAAACAGTTTGTAGAACATCTATACAGATCATTTGTGTGCAGAATGTCTTTATATAATAACATGCAATGCAAAAATCTTAAATTTTGCAACAATGAGTTTATTATGACGATGGAAACAATGACAGCAAAAACAAACACCTGAACATAAAGTGTTTGAATTACTGGATCAATTAAAAGTACTTTCAATCAATTACACACAATACTTACTTCACAGTGAACTCGTAAAATCCCACCATTCATTCTCGCAAACCCTGCATTTTTCTGACTGCTACTTTTAATCGAGATAAACCTTTGCAGTAACAGCTACATTACACACTTCCTTATACATACAAAAGGAATAGTGTTTAAGAAATGTTTGAGAAATGGACGCTATGCTGGCCTTACTCTTTTCATGCAATCGTGAGAAACAACTAAATGTCGACAGGACTCAAAAGAATGACAGAGCATTGAACAAATCGAATTATTAGAAAGGTATATCTCGGGAATTTCTAATGCTACAGAAAGGTTAATTGATATAAATTGAGTGTTTTAAAGGGACCTACACTTTTTTTGTAGTGCGTTTTCATCTATCGCTTAATGTTTATCAGTTATACATAATTATATAAGATTCCTTCCGTATAAGGAGGACTTCACAGGGCAAATATTGTATTTTAATCAAAATCGGTAGAGCTATTTTGATAAAATTAAACAATTTGAACAATTTTCCATCTAAAGGGTAGTTTGGGGTGGGGAATTCTCTTGAAAATCCTTGCGTTGTATCCTTGGAAGATGCTGAACTTAAATACCAAATTTGGTACTTACCCCAGTTTTCGTTTTTGAGTTATGCTGTTCGCAGACACAGACGCACACTTGGATATGTTTCCAAAAATGCTTCATTTTAATTCAGGGGCCTCAAAACATGTATTTTTTCTGAAATCTCAATATAAATTTTTTAAGAGGAATGCAAAACGTCCACTTACTATACGTAGTAGAGAAATTAATAAGTGTTAGGGCTACAAAAATCCACGTGAATATGACACGTGTTTTGTTTCTTCTATCGTCATGCAAACAGTGGAACTTCAGAGCCATCATATAGCGACCTTTTTTTTTTTACTTTCTCTACTACGTACAGTAAGTAGAAGTATTGTATTCCACCCAAAAATTCGATACCGAGATTTCACCGGAAATATATGTTTTGAGACCCCCTGAATCCAAAAAAAGCATTTCTGGAAACATGTCCGTGTGTGTGTGTGTGTCTGTCTGTGAACAGCATAACTCAGAAACGAACAGTCGGATAAACACCAAACTTGGTATTTAGGTTCAGTATCTTCCAGAGATGCGACAAGAAAGTTTTCAAGAAAATCCCCCACCCCAGATTACCCTTTACGTGAAACATTTTTTGAAAATTTTATTTTTCTCAAAAATGGCTCTAACGATTTTGATTAAAATATCATATGTTTAAGATACTTTCATGACAAATAAAAGGTATATCTTGAATTTTCTGGGAATGCCTCCAAAAGTGTTCTTCATTGCGAACGATTTTTGCATAACTGGTAAACCATAAGAGATAAGACAAATTTTACTACACAAAAGTGTAGATCGCGTTAAAATACACAATTTATGTCATATACATGTTTTTTGTTGAGTGAACCATTTTCGAGATGTTGCTCGTTATTCCCTTAAAATTTCCAATACATATACTTTTTCTCAAATGGGAATTCGTTCTTCATTTTTTTTGTCCTGGTAATGCAAAGAGAATGGAATACGCCACATAGCAACCAGCTCTTAAAGTATTTGACTATCGCTTAAAGCCTACCAATTCCCCTTGCATCTACAAGAAAATTAGCAATAAGATTAACATCTCGATTAACATGAAGCATATGGAGAATAAGCATTTGTAAAAATAGTTTGTACAAGAGTAGAGAATGTCATGTGATTGTAACACATCAGATTATTCTTAATTACACTTTATATTTTGGGAAAATGAAGTCGTTGAAGTATTTTGGTTATGTGTTTCCTTGTTCTAAGGCGCTGTGTAACCGTGCATGGCCTTTGCTATGTACGTTTCCTTAATATCTGTTCAAAGACATTTCAGCTACTGGAGTGGGGTGGGGTGGCTTAGTCTCTCAGGTAAAGCTTTAGCTGGTGGGAGGGGGTACACAGTTTGCTGAACTCCTGCCGGTACAGTGGAAAACCGCCTAGTCACTATTACATGCCTCTTGTAACATTCTTGCAAGGCCAATTTAGAAATAGTCAATGCACAAAAGTCACAATTACTTAAAAAACTAGAGAAATAAAATGTCGGGCCCATTATAGAATGCACTAAAAGTAAGGCATTCCCCCAGAGTAATAATTATTTAGTAAAACTTAAAGGAATCAAAGGATTTAAAAACACTTTAAATAAGAACAAGAATCCGTACAACCCCAAAGGTACTGAATATATTAACACAGAAATATATTACAATTAAAGCACGTTACATTTAACTTTGTCCTTCTCGCACATATTTGCACAAAATTTAACACGCCAAATATATAATGTAAGCTCGCATGCATGAAATATTATACGCCGCTCCACACTGTGTAAGAATTTTGAAATTTACTTAGCCCGAAGCTACATGTTATAACAAATTTAGAATAGGCCAAAAATTGTGGAGACCACTCCCAGACACTAATCTCATTCCAAATCCTTCTTCGATGTTGGTCGAGAACGGAGTGATACACTATCTTTTTTCCTCTTGAAGCATCTCTTGGGGCACGCACCGGGCAGGTTAGGTGATGACGTAGAATCAACATTAGCGGCACCTGTACTGGCGGGGAGGGCGCAACCTGGCGAGCGCTGTAAAACTTTGTACACCGACTCCTAATGCAAGGCAGGCTGTCGGCATAAGAAGCAGGGGAAAGCGATTGTATTTTATGACTGCAGATACAAAAGGAGCTACGGCCATCTCTGCAAAACAGTCACTCGAAGAAAGAAAGAGCCAGAATCGGCTCACTCTCTAGCCAAGATTATTCCTTATTCTCCCCAGAGTCTGGAAGTATGAATAAGAGCGTGAATTTTTGTGTGATCTAACGATTAAAAACCAAAGTGCAAGAAACCCAACGACAAGAGAATACGAGTAAACACCAAAGGAAAGGCCGCTGATAAGACCAATGTATTTGAAGGCGGGGTATAAATGGAAGTTAAGAATAAACACTACCTCGTTCCAGTAGCTAAACCGTTACCTGCTTGGAAGCGTCCCCCTTCCACTAGCTAAAACATCGCTGTACAGACAGTAAGTAATAATCTAGCCATATGTTATATCCACGACTTTAAGCATGTTTCACATCAAGTATCTAACTTGGAAATAACGAGTGTCTTATAAATATATTTCTTTCAGCTATAAGGCTATGATTTTATTTCCTTATGCTGTTTTTGTTTTTCGATATCTCCTTCTCACGATTATTATGTAACTATAACTGTTGCAATTTATAGCGCAATAAAGTTGCGAGAATTTCAGCTGGTGTGGCATAATTCTGCGCTCTATTCATTCATCATTGCGTTTATATCGCACAAATCAATTCGTGGACTGGCACATTAAACATAAAACTTCTGATTTTACCATTCACTTGAATGTATTTAACTTCCAAGCTATTTAATGGCTGTAATAACGTCCACATTTTACCTTCTCTACCATGTACCTAGTAGATAGAAAATGTATTACATCACACCAAAATTCGACACCGAGATTACATGTTTTGAAGTCCTTTGAAACAAAAAAAAGCATTTTAGAAAAAGGTCCTATGTGTGTTTGTGTGCGCGCGCGGGCGCTTGCTTGTGAACAGCATAACAAAAAAACAAAATTTCGGATAAACACCTAATTGGTATTTAGGTTCATAACATCCAAAGACAGGACACAAAGATTTTTTAGAAAATCGTCGAAAATTGTTGAGTTTAAAAATGGCTCTAACGATTTTGACTAAAATACCATATATTAAGGATATTTACATGGAAAATAAAATGTGTATCTTGAATTTATGGTAATAGCCTGTAAAGTGCTCTTCATTCGGATGCAATTTTATGTAATTTAGTATAATTGGTAAACGTTAAGCAGTAGACGAAAACGCACCACAGAAAAACACATTGTTCTCTTTAAAAGACACATTTCATTTTAAATAACTTTTTTCTGGTACAAGCCATTTCTGAGATATCCGTTATTAATGGTTCGATTTGTTTAATATTTTGTCATTATTTTAAAATCCTGTAGACATTCAGTTGCATCTCAATATTGCGTGTAAAGAGTAGGAATTTTAAGGGCAATTTATTGCGCTCAGCTCTTAAACATTTGACTGTCGCTGTTCCGCTTCTATCTATAACAACATGTGTAATGTAGCTATTTCTGCAAAGGTATACCTCGATCAAAATGAAGTAGATCCTAAACTAACGTTTTCCTAAGAATAATTTGTATAAACACTAATAAACAACAGAGGGAAAGGAAAGTCTTGTGAATGTAACATATTACATTTTTATATTAAACAAAAGTGTCCAAATACCAAATCAAAACACTACAACTACAGAAAATTTTACATACGAGTAATTTCATTGGTATTATTTTCATATCCCTTCCTCAAAACTTGGTATGTTCATTTTATCTTATCACAAAGGATATAAAATCAATATGCTTGTTAATAGGTTGTTGAATTTACATGCATCTGAGGGAGTAGCAGGTACTTATTCCGTATAATGAGCTACGGCATTTATTAACATTTGAATGTTATCGAACCTCATGAATATAATACCGGATGTTCAGATTTATTCGGCTATTGCCGCCAGTCGGTTGTCTGCACATGACGTCAATAATTTGAAGCGAGCTTATCACCAGTACCTCTGGTAGAGGACTACAAAAAGATGAGCGGAAGGAATGGATGTCAACAGTTTCGAGATCACCTTAGTGAAATGTGAATTCTATCGTATCTTTCCAATATTTACATTTGTAATTTCTTTTGCTTGTGCCTTTTAAACTCGCAATCCTAGCATTTACACAGATTTGGGCGATTTTTGTAACCTAAAGTTAAAAAACAATTCTGCACTGGCGTAGTACATCAACCTATTTACGAAGTTCGAAAACGCATGCAGTCCGAGGTTCAATTTGCACCACCCTTGAGACAAGCGGCTCGCTGAACTAATGATGAGGTCATTCATTTAAAACGACCGAATATATCTGAAGATTTGTTATAATATGTATTATCATGGTATTATCTCAGCCACTACGAATTTTTGTGCTTAGATTATTATTTATCGCAAATAACTTGAGTTGATGTTATTTATATAATTCTAGCATCATAATGCTTAGGATCAAAATCGTTCATAAAGTTTGTAACTCTTGTCATAAAAGGTGCTAAAAATAATGATCCAATAAATAATTTGAAATTAATTCCTTCATAGTAGACACCATTCTATCCTACTTTTAATTCTCAGAATACCTAAATCTTCTGTAATGAGGCCTCTTTTATTCCTTCAAATTTCGATTGACAATGAACACGATAATGCGGTTTCTCAAAAAGTATTTCCACAATTTGCTTTACAAAATGGCATTGCAATTAACATCAATTCCGCCTGCTAATATTGTTTCCAGTATATCCCTTTCGTTGTTTGCTAAACCAATGGAAATTGGTTGAAGATGCTGCGTACCAGAAGTAAAAACTCCATATTTCAGACTAATTTTTGCCGTTTTATATTGCTGCCTTCCAATATTGACGCCATGTGTCACTAACACGTATACCTTGATAAAGAGGCCTCTGAGCAAAATTAGACGCCCAATATAGAATGGGACGCTAAGGACCACAGCAGTTAAAGAGCGTCCATAAATAAAACTCAATTTAACTTTCTCTTTCGTTTATTAGTGGGTATACAAACCATTCTTACGAAAGCTTGTTTTTCTATCTACGTACTTCATTTTAATTCACATAAACCTGCGCAGAAATAGCTACTTTACACATTTCGTCATAGATACAAAGGGAATAGCGATAGTCAAATGTTTAAGAACTGGACTTTACACACTGGCCTCAAAGTTCCATACTGTCCCCATGCAATCGCGAGAAACACCTGAATGTCAACAGGACCTTAATAGAATGACCAAGTAATGAACAATTCGAACCATTTATACGAAATTTCAGAAATGGCTTACGCCACAAAGGTTATTTGAAATAACTTGTGCGTTTTAAACAGTTCTACATTTGTTGTGCAGTACGTTTTCGTGTATTGCTTAACTTTTACCAGTTATACAGGATTGTACAAAATTCCATCCGGACGAAGAGGGCGTTTAGTCTATTTCCAAAAAATTCAAAATATACATTTTATTTGTCACTTAAGTATCTGTAATATATGGGATTTTAATAAAAATCATTAAAGACATTTTTAGGAAATAAACAATTTCGAAAAATTTTTCCTGTAAGGGGAATTTGGGATGGTAGGATTTTCTTAAAAATCTTTCCTGTGGCATTTTTTGAAGATATTTAATCTAATTAGCAAGTTTGGTATTTTTTCGAGATATAGTTTTTCAGTTATGCTGTACACAGACACACGCACGCAGACTACAAACTTTTTCTAAAAAAATTTTAACGGGGTTTCAGGTACCTCAAAACAATTTCCCACGAAATCTCCACATCGAAATTTTGCATGAAGTAAACCACTTCCCCTACTTATTATATTGCGACGACCTTCAACGCAATGCTAGTCGGCAGATTAGTGGGTAGAGTTTCCAGCTAATGTAAACAATTCCAGGAAGGCTTTCTAGTCATGAAGTGATCGTTCTGGATCTTTTTGTTGTTCTCAGGCTTTCCAGAACATTTAGCACGGCTTTCCAAGAATCTGCAGCCGTATATAAGGGAGCGTGCTCGCAACATTGTGGTTATGTTTTGTAGTTGTTGAAAGTTTAAGTGAGTCAGCCAGTGGGCGATTCTCCGAGGGAGTTGGCGACGACTGTTGTGTCGTGCAGCGAATGCTGCTACGGAGCATTAGTGAAGGTGAACTACATAGAAACGAAACCGTGACAGTGAGAAGTAAGAAAAATCTGATGTGTTACGCTCACATGACTTTCTCTGCTCTTGTACAAACCATTTTTACAAACGCTTATTCTCCATATGCTTCATGCTAATCGAGATAAACATTTGCAGACTCTATCTTATTGCTAATTTTCTTGTAGATATAAGGGGAATATATATTTACAAGCGCAATATAGAAATACAGTAGCCTTTAAGCACATACATATCTCTTAATAGCTGGTTGCTAGGTGCAGCACCATTCTCTTTGCCGCAAATTAATACTCTTTGCATATCCAAAACAGAAAAATGAATAATGAATCCCCATTTGAGAAAATAGGTATTGAAAAATTTAAGGGTATAACAAGCAATATCTCGAAAATGGTTCACTCAACAAAAAAACTGTATATGACATAAATTGTGTATTTTAACGTGATCTACATTTTTTGTGTTGTAAAATTTTGCCTATGTCTTATGGTTTACCAGTTATGCAAAAGTCGTTCACAATGAAGAACAGTTTTCGAGACATTCCCAGAAAATTCAAGATATACATTTTATTTGTCATAAAAATATCTTAAACATATGATGTTTTAATCAAAATCGTTAGAGCCTTTTTTGAGAAAAATAAAATTATCGAAAAATGTTCCATACAAAGGGTAAACTGCGGTGGAGTGATTTTCTTGAAAACCTTTGTGTCGCATCTCTGGAAGATACGGAACCTAAATACCAAGTTTGGTGTTTATCCGACTGTTCGTTACTTAGTTATGCTGTTCGCAGACACACGCACAGACAGACAGGCAGGCACACACACGGACATGTTTCCAAAAATGCTTTTTGTGGATTCAGGAGGTCTCAAAACATATATTTCCGGTGAAATCTTGGTATCGAATTTTTGGGTGGAATACAATACTTTCCCTACTTACTATACGTAGTAGAGAAAGTAAAAATGACAGTTGTAAAACTAGACGAAGTCACAATATGTGTTACAAAATGCAAAAACTGTTACAACTTAAACGCTATATATCGGACAAAGTCCTTCTTCAAGCCAAGATAATTACATGTAATATATAGAAAGGTATATTAAATTTACAGTATAGTATTATATAAAATGCCGTTTGTAAATTGTGCGAAGCTTGTGTGATGCTACTCGCGAAAATTAGCGGGATTTTCTCTCGTGTCATAATTTAAAGGATTATGAACTTTTTAATACCATCACCATCACAGCAAATCTGATCATTGGCTTTGGAACAAAAAAACTTTTATTTTGCACAATCCTAGTAATATAATAAGTCTCGTAGGGTCACCTATTAATGGACAACTCTCATTGGGACAAAATAAAATTATCGGTGACACACACAGAAAATCACTTTTTCTCGTGCAATATTGGCTATGATAACTCTATGTGTGAAATTCGTATTTTACTTTACACGCATGGGAACAATTGGGCACATTAGCAATTAATCTGAGGGATTTTAGTAAACAAACATTAATGTAGTTCATGTTGTAGAATAATTCCCTTGTCGACCAACACACTCGTGGATCACAAAAACAATCCTGAATTCTGGGTAACGTGATTGCGTGTGCAACATTTACAAAGGTAAAATCATAATGTAAACATGTATTAAGCCTTCTGGTGTGTTTCGTCTCCAAATTATAACTGGTCAGTTCAACTTCCGAAATATACATGCTCCGCCATGAAGATCCTACCCCTATTTACTAAGTTTTTTCGCCCTGAATCACCTTGACTCAACGATTTTGGAAACGTGTTACATAAACTCAGGTTCTATCCTGAATAGTTTATGATAGAGTTAAAAGCGAAATTTTGCTGCGCGAGCAGAACAACATTGCTTTGAACATGCGTGTCACACAGTATGTTTTACAGTCGTCATTATTTATGGTCAAATTATACATTATGAATTAGATTCGTTTTACTTATTTCATATCTGTGATGTTCAGAGTGGCTGTGATGATCGCTTGCTTCTTATCAGTCATGACAACCTGATAAGTTAGAAAAACTATTATACTACGTAAAGAAGGTTATGGGAATAATTCGGTTTCTAACCTTCAGACATCCGTTTCAAGAATGCTATTAGTTTGTAGTATTTGCTAATGTCTTTGTTGTCATTGACATTGAGGCACAGCTTTATTATAGATTAGATTAGATTAAATTACGGGGATTTTTTTGGAGTTTTTGTCGACCGCGTAATCCTAAAGTCTTACTGTGCAAACTTATCAGAAAAGATGCTTTCATAGTATCCCAAAATCTGTTTTCTGAACGATTTGCAGTGTCTTGATTCCAGTGTCAGCATCCTTTCCCAGATCTTTCCTTGTTATGCAAAGAGTCAGTTTGTTTCTTGCCAGGATGGGCAGTCAAAGGGATATGCGAGGCAGTTTCCTCAACCTCTTTGCCCATTTTACAAATGGGTTCATCCTTGTAGAGTCCTACGTTACGTAGATGTTTCCTATGACTATACTGAGAAAATAATGCAACTACTTTCATTGTTTCCCAAAGTCTGTTCCATGAACAAGTTGCAGTATTTGGGTTCCATTGTCAACATCCTTTCCTAAATTTTCTCTGGTTATGGAAAGAGTAAGTCTCTTTCTTGCCAGGAATGTATAGTCAAAGAGGATATGCAAAGCAGTTTCATCGCCCTTTTCGCACAGTTTACAACTAGGTTCATCCTTGTAGATTCCTACTTTATGAAAGTGTTCCCTGAAGTAACCTGTTCAGAACTAAGGTCTAATGCAACTAATCCTCATTCAAGTTCTAGCAGTCTCAGGGGAGATGAAGAAAGAGTGTTCAATGGACCTAAGACCAGTATCTTTGTCAGCATAGGTGTGCCACCTGAGTGGTGTTTTTCCCTAGTCCATGACTTTACGAGGTTTTGGTAGTGCGTGTACTGATTATCCCACGGATTCAGGGCCAACATAGGGAATTTTTACAAGCCGATCAGCCTTTTCATTTCCATAGATGCCCTGATGCTCCGGTACGCACCGCATTTCAAGCCTGTTACGAGATGCTAGGGCAATCAGAGTATTTAGGCATTCCCAAATCATCATCATCATAGAGTAAGTTGTCCACAATTGAAGATATCCATGTTTTGGCTTTATCTTCAAAACAGCAGGTTTTCACTATAATTAGTTTGGTCGTATCTTACCTTGAAGAAACCTGGTTCTTCAGATTCCATAAATGCTTATTACTGCATTCAAATTATCCACAATTACATCCAGAATACAAGCCTCTTGGATAATAATCTTCAAATCTGAAGGAAATCGGAGTTTGTAACCCTGGAGTATTATAATTTTATAGCATTCAGTGGCATAATTTTCTGCTTATAATTAATATCATCTATCCCACGTCTACGTACAGCGTGTTAGCGTCACACTCAAGATGTGCAAAGTTCGAATCTCGGTTATGTTGAGTTACACGGATAGGCTTTTACCGGGGTTTTTCCTTATCCTGAGAATACGAATGTCGGGTAGCTTTAAGCTCTATGGATCTGGGCTCACTTGAGCATCATTTGACCTATTTCATTCATCGTCCAATGTGATCTACCAGGTTAAAGGACGTTAAACTACACAAAAAATAAAAAAGATATAATCTAACCTTAAAAACAGTTATTTTACCTTCGAATGTATAAATACGTTTATGCATATAGCTAAGATACGCTATAATTATTCAAGATAATGCGTACTCACCGCATGAAGTAGTGGAGTGAACTACAGCATCTCTGTAAAGAAAAAGCAAAAGATACTAGTTGCGTGATTACTTACTAAAAAAAGATGACTATTATAAAACAATGCCTTAAGAAAAGGGCAACTTAGCTTTTTTAAATAATCACTGAAAAGAAATCCAAAATCAATTAATCACATCAGCATAAAATGAACACAAAATTCCAATTCTATTGAAGGTTTTCTAACAGTAACCTTATATTTAGCTATAGAAACAGTAGTAGAAATATATACAGGTAACATACGAATGCGAGCTTAAGAAAGGCAAGATCCTATTTCGGTTATTTTAAACTGAGATAAACGCTTTATCCTTTTAAGTAAGCTGCATCCTTTAGTAGAAAGAAAGAAAGCATTTCTCCGATAACCACGCTCCAGCAGCCAACACAAGTTTTCATTCGGGAGACAAAGGAACACATTCCTGGAATGCTTTTCTTTTATATCTCTGCAGGCAAACCCAAGCATCTCTGAAATTAAGTTACCATTCTATGCACTTGTACCGTTTGTTGACATGATAACATGAGATTTTTACTTTCTCTACTACGTATAGTAAGTAGGGGAAGTATTGCATTCCACTGAAAAATTCTATAGAGACATTTGACAAGAAATATATGTTTTGAGGTGCTCTGAATCCAAATAAAGCATTTTTAGAAACATGTCCATGTGTGTGTCTGTGTGTCAGTATTTTCGTAACAGCATAACTCAAAAACCAAAAGTCGGATAAATACCAAACTTGATATTTGTGTTAGTATCTTCTGCGACACGAAGATTTTCAAGAATATTTTCCACTCCAGACCACTCTTTACATGGCATTTTTTCGAAAATTTTGATTTTCTCAAAAATGATTTTAACAACTTTGATTAAAATATCATATGTTTAAAAAAATTTTATGGCAAATTAAATTTATATCTTGAATTTTCTGGGAATGTCTCCAAAAGAATTCTTCATTGTGAATGACTGTCGCATAACTGATAAACCGTAAGAGATAGCCCAAATGTTACCACATAAAAAATGTAGACCTCATTAAAACACACAATTTATGTCATATACATTTCTTTTGTGGAGTGAAGCATTTACGAGATATTCCTTGTTATTTGTTTGAATTTTATAATACTTTTTCTCAAATGGGAATTCGATATTTATTACTTTCTCTACTACGTATAGTAAGTAGGGGAAGTATTGTATTCCACCCAAAAATTCGATACCGAGATTTCACCAGAAATACATGTTTTGAGACTCCCTGAATTCAAAAAAAGAATTTTTGGAAACATGTCCGTGTGTGTGTGTGTCTGTCTGACTGTGAACAGCAGAAACGAACAGTCAAATAAACACCAAACTTGGTATTTATGTTCAATATCTTCCAGAGATGCGACACGAAGCTTTTCAAGAAAATCACCCCACCCCAGATTACCCTTTACATGGAACATTTTTCGAAAAGTTTAATTTTTTCAAAAATGGCTCTAACGACTTTGATTAAGATATCATATGTTTAAGATATTTTCATGACAAATAAAATCTATATCTCGAACTTTCTGGTAATGTCTCCAAAAGTATTCTTCATTGTGAACGACTTTCGCATAACTGGTAAACCATAAGAGATAGACAAAATTTTACAACACAAAAAACTGTAGATTGCGTTTAAATACACAATTTGTCATATACATTTTTTTGTTGAGTGAACCATTTTTGAGATATTGCTTGTTATTCCCTTAAATTTTCCAATGCTTATGATTTTTCTCAAATGGGAGTTCGTTATTCTTTTTTTTTATATTCTGGACATGCAAAGAGAATGGAATGCTCCACATAGTAACCAGCTCTTAAAAAATTTGACTATAGCTTAAACCCTACCATATTCCCCCTTCACTTACAAGAAAATTAGCAATAAGATTAACATCTCGATATCTCGATTAACATGAATCATACAGAGAATAAGCGTTTGTAAAAATAGTTTGTACAAGAGTAGAGAAACTCATGTGAGTGTAACACATCAGAATTTTTTATGTCCTGGACATGCAAAGAGAATGCAATGCTCCACATGGCAACCAGCTCTTAAAAGATTTGAATATCATTTACTACATCCTACCACATTCCTACAGGAAAATTAGCAATAAGACAGTTTCTACAAATGTTTATCTCGATTAATATGCAGTAGATGGAGAATAAGAGTTTGTAAAAATAGTTTGTACAAGAGTAGAGAAAGTCATGTGAGTGCAACACATCAGAATTTTTTTTATCTGTGTACCCTCCTTTAAACGTACGTGGTCATAATGGAGGTTTGATATGAGAAGCAACTGCCGCATTTATTACTCGCTGAATTGTAGATCATCTTACCGTTGATTTTATTGTAAATGTTTATGTAGGTATGACAATGATGCTTCCAGACTCTTGTGAAGGTTAGGACTCTCGTGTAATGATTCGGTTCACAGAATTCCAGCTGATCACTCGACCGCAGAGGCTGATTCTGTTAAATGAAATTTGATATTACTTCTAGTTCTAATGCTGATAGTTTATTGTTCGCTAATGTTTATAAACGGGCTTTATTGTAATGGCCTACATTTTCATAATAAGGAATACATGCGCTACAAATAGTATAAGCTTGTGTTTTCAACTTTTAGTGCTTATATAGAAAGAATTCTTAAACACAGCAAGAAAAATCGCGGATAAAGTTGAAGTTTGACGAGTCCAGGTGCTAGAAAATATTTTTAAGACAGTTAATTATTACCTTTATTCGTCAGAAGGATGAAAAACGCTATGGTGTTCACAAATAAACATTTTTTCGCATTAATGGAGGCATACTAATGTATCATCAAAGTTGCTGAAAACAAATTGAATGAAAATTTAGTTTCTAACAATAACAAATCAATTTTTGTGTTAGCATACATTGTTAATACTGATATTACTATTATCATTAATTAATAGTAATAAAAATAATAATAATAATAATAATAATAATAATAATTCAGTAAAAAATTATTAAGTTTAGAATTTGAAATGTAATTTTCTTTATAGTACTTTTTACTCTATTTTAATTGAGATTCAGGAAGTTTTAATGACGGTGTCTCATAAATTTTCAAGTATTAATGAACACTAACCCTTTGAAATAGTTGTGAGAAATTTTTGGTATAGCTTTACAACATACTCGTATGCTTAAAACATTAAAAAACCTAAATCAGCGTATATTGTAAGATATTGAATATATACCTTTTTATTCCCCAAACAAAGTCTGCAGAGGAGTGCATACATTTTAAAACAAAAGTTCTTATTAATTTTAGAGAACTTCATATATATTTTTATTGATCGATTAGCACGTTGGTTGGTTCTTGTTTTGAGTTGGAGTAAAAGGACTTCTTATTAAAAATAGTATAGAAGAAGCATAGAACATTTTCTAGCTTCTTGTAGCATACTTCTGTTTAACGTTTCTCAGTATAAACTGATTTTCAGGAAAGAATGTAGTATTGAATGAAATAGATAAAATTTCAGTGAAATGATTGGATAAGTTTGATTCCATTTAGATTAGTTCCATCCCAAAACAGGTAACCTATAGAGAAGCAACGATCCAAGGAATGATGCATATAGCAGTAGGCATTGCTGGGGAGTCAATCAAGATGTTCCGGTGAGTGGCGGATGAGCAAGACTCTATTCAAATCTAGAATCATTGATAGAGAATAAGGTGGTCGATGCAGTATGACAGCTTAGGCTTGCAAAGATCCATTGCGGCTATCACCCCAAAGGAGGAAGATATGAGGTGAAGGAAACACAGGAGGCTATGGGCCATAGGCAGACAGGCCACAGAGACGAAAGAGGCGAAATTCCCTAACATTTCTAAGCTCGCAGATTCGTTCTACTGTTGCAGCCGACGAGAAAGGCCAATGAACGACCCACCAATCAAGCAGCCCTCTAGTGTCCACTTTCCATTGAGCATGAATCCGCGCAATCTGACCAGCACCGCCATACGCCACGTATCCTAGAAGTGCATTCACTGTGCCCCATGCGACTCTGGGAGGAGGGTGTCATCCGAGTGAACGTTCCCCCACGTGAGATTTTCCGGTAGGCCGGCACCTGAAAATTAAATCCGGCTCCCCATCACAGGGTGGAAGTGGTTTGACTTATGCGCGTCAACCCCAAAAAAGACTTCCGAGACTTCGGTGGGGACAACAGCAACCTAGCAGACTGTCTACCGGCTCTCGAAGGCGGTACCGGAGGACCTTGAGGCGTCTCACAACCTCGCTTTGAAGGAAAATCACACAGACATACCGAATCTCCCATGGATATCCAGAACTACTGCCCCGCCGAGTCCAACCCAATCCAAACGACACTCTCACGAGTGGGGCTTGGAAGTTTTGCTCAGCGTACTTCTAGTAACATCAGAAGTACCACGAGAGCTCATTGTACGCAGCGCCCGCACCACGGCAGCTGAAGGGGTCGGAACCTCCCACTTACGGGGATCTTAGAAGCACACCTGAAAGATGAGAAGGAATGGAATGAAAGGAAAATTCTGCAAAGTAAATCGCGATAGAGAAGAAACCACTTTACCATTCGCCTGCCGACCCGCGGAAACCACGAAAAACCCAGGGGACAGAGTGAGCGGTCGCGGGGATCGAACCCTCAACCTCCCGAATGCGAGTCGCACACGTTACGCGGTGAATGTGTATGTTTAACGGTTTGTATAAACAGTGTGTCGTCATACCGAAATTTGCTTCGTGTCTTGGGTGTTTCACACTACCGTATTGCAGAAATGGTTTTAGGAACACCTGAACCTATGGATGTAACAGCAGGAAATCTGCAACTATACGGACTGAAAACGCACGATGTCATGAAAAACTGGAAAAACTCGTCAAGAACTGTGTTTAACCTAAGATGACATGTAATATGAAGCAGCTCACTATTAAAATTACATGATTAGTATTGCTAAATGAAATCTATGAAAAAACGTGTGTTTCTACCTTGTACGAGATATGTGGCAAGGAAGATGCCCAGCATCAGACTTACAGATACCCTTCGCCGGAACAAGAGAGAGCGAGAGTTCCAAAAAGAGTAAAAAATACATTGTTTCATATTTTCTGGAATTTCATCTTTTTATGTTTGCAAACACTACCTCAAATTAAACATTTCCGTTCAATTACTTTCCATACTCCAACCCAACATATTAATGCATTGCCTCTGAAATTGCGCATACGAAACACATTACTGTGTCCATGTTCAACATAATATGCAGTAAATATTTAAACAATATTGTATAAAGTTGTTCAACTTAGTATGAAACAAAATATTGTACGTAACCGCAGGGATTTGTTGTTTTCTTTCTTTTCCTTTCCTTTTTTTAAGGAGTCATTTCGATATTCTGGTAGTAAGTACCTTATTCGTCCTGAAAAATCTCACTTTCCTATAAAGTTGCGTAAATAAATATTAAAGAATTTAAGACAGAAAACGACATAATAAACACTGTTGTGATATGTCACTGGTATATATAATATGAAACTTACGGTGAAAGGCATTACTGTTTAGCAGGACGTTATATACGTTGAAATGACACTGTAATTTTATGTGTGTAAGCAAGTGTTCAACTGAGCTGCTAATTCTGCATTCTGTTTGTGGCATTCGATATTGATGCTAATTCCATATTCCTTAACTGGTTAGATAACTCAACTGTCATATTATATCATACATATCGTCCACAGTCCCGACCACTGCCTTTCTGGTAGGTTCATGCTGAGCGAGGTATAGTTTCCGTGTACTTGCACTTTTAAGGACATCATCAAGGTGTTTTGGGGAGCCACAGTAGTGTACTCTTTCTTATCAAAGCCCTTTATCACTAACTCAGCAATGTGGGTTATCTGATGAGTAGTGGAACTGATATGGAATTGTTAGGCTTTACAAGTTTTTTCAAATACCTTGGATACTGTTAGTAGCAGGCTTAATGTATGATAATTTTTGGGTTAAAACAATCGTTGAATAACCAAGAAAAATAGATCATTGAACATCTATGTTAAAAGTTCGAAGAGTTTAGAGGTATTTACTTCAATATAAGCTGTGAAATCATGCTATGGGTAACGTCTTTCCTTGTTGAAAGGTGCTGAATTATTTACCATAGGTTTGGGCAGATAAAACCTCCATATAATAATGCCTTCCATCTGCATCTAGATACTTCTGTGCAGGATTTAACAGGTTCATAAAAACACGTCAATTCCTTATGCGTGATAATGTGGACGCAATTCCTAATGTTATCCCTCAGTTCATCAATTGAATGGGGATTCTGCTCGCACATTTTTTCTTTCAAGTACCCCCATAAATAAAAGTCGCATGTGGACAAATCTGGTGACCGCGGTGGCCAAGTCTTTGCACACGGACCTCTCTTCAGTGAACATCTAATGAACCTGATCTCTCAGATATGTGATATGTTGCCCCTCTTGTTGAAAGAAGCAACAATTACGCTCCTCTTCTGTTTATTGGGGATTCGTTTATCCAAAAGAGTGAAGTAAACTTCTGTGGTGACTGTAGTATCGAATAATATTGGAACCATAATGCATTTAGCAGCCATAGTGCACCACGCACCGATCTTTGGTTCGTGTTGCGGTTTCTGGAACAATAAGTTAGGATTTTGTGTCGCCCAATACCTACTGTTCTGGAAGTTTACATATCCCGATAGATGAAACTAAACCTCATCACTCATGATAAACATCAGCGGGTCCATATGACCATCTGTAACCATGTTCAACAATCAGTGGCAGAAATTTATACGTTTATCCCGATCGGGCTCCTTCAGTTGTTGTACTGCTGTCACTCGGAAGTTTTTAATTTCAAAGACTAACACACGTCCGCATGTTCTCCTACTCGAATAAAGCTATTGAGCCAATCTCGTAGTAGACTTTCGAGGACTCCTAGTCATCCTTTCATTACTTCCCGCCATAAACTGAGGCATTCTGTTCCTTTTTGCATTTGTAATGGATCTATCCGTACGCCATATTTACACTAAATCTGAATGCTGCGTTTCGCTGTTACAGGGCACAGCGAGTATCTGTCTTTGAATAATTGTGATTCCTTAATAAAGCTGGTATGTATGTACGACTCTACAGTGAATATTTGCTCCACTATTGAATAAGTCATGCTTGTTTACTAACAAAACAACCCTTTACAACCACAAACACAACGGTTTATAAATCTTTGCCAATCATTTGTAAACAGTAACCTCAACAACAATGAAACTAAACACGTTGAAGAAAGGATAACCAACATAATTTCTTTCCAAATCATATAAAATATGATAGGGCCGGTTTTATGTGCCTAACCTGTATATCTGTGCTATCATACAATGCCTTGAAAGATTTTATCTTCGTTGATTTTTTAACTGATTTAGAGCCTCTTAAAATATAAAACTGTACATTTAAGTTACTGCCAAAAAGAATTGAGTGTAAAGTGTGAGGCCAAAAAATGAATTTATTGCAAAAACCATTCATAATAAATACAAGTATTAACGTCATAACTAAAATGTTTCAAAAGTGAAGTTTCGATAAATCGAAGCAATCGTGCGTTTATTTCTTAGAGCTATTTCTTTTGCTCCGAGAGCCAATATATGAAAAAATGAGTAAAGATTATGTGTTATTGTGATTATTAATGAAGGAATTAAAAGTAATAGGCCCGGCAAGGTTAACAGATCATTAAGGCATGGAGTCGTAAACGGGAGGTCCGTGTTTCAAATCCTACCATGACCGTTCTCCGTGACTAAGGTTTTATTCTCCAGGTATTCTTCCGTCCGCATAACTGGCAAATCCCACAGGTAAAAAATAAAGGTACGTATCATGGTTGGGTCCCTAAAATTGGGACAGAGCACTGCAAATAAGCCGTAACGGCCATCTTTGCTTCAAACGTGACGCTCTGGGAAGGAGTGATGAGGGGAGAGACTAAATGGGTGACCAGATCCGGGAGACAACGTGCGCAAACTTGGGCATGGTCCCTAAAGTTTCCAGTTCGAACGGTTTCGACACCGTTTAAAGCCCGTCCACAATCTCCTGGCCCCCTGGGGGTCCCCTGAAGGGAAGCCTGCTCCAAGAGCAACCGGAGGTGGAACTGAGCAGTCGGACTAACGCCAGGAAGAAATCTTCTTAAGCAGCACCTCTAACGCCCAGCCGCAACACGCAAAATACCGTCGCCTGATCCTTCAACCCTGCAACAGATGCTGGTTTCAGGAAATGAGGTACAGGAAAGTCGTGGTAGAAGAGGACCTACCCCGTAATTCGCCTACCGACCCGGGGAAACTACGAAAAATCCATGTCAGAGTGGTCAGTTGCCAGGAACCGAACGCAGTGCCTCCCGAATGCGAGCCTCATACGTTACTCCGGTGCCATCTCGCTCGGCTTGCCGGGAAGGAACCCAAAATTTAGGCCTGAAAGTTTCCTTACCAAATTTCCTTTCCCAGTTCACTTCATGTACTACCTGGCCCACTGCCTGCGGTACCATAAGTAGCAACAACGGGCGCTGAACACTACAAAATAGTCCTTATATCAGTTTTCCCCTCATGCCTCTTTTAAGCTACCCGTCTTAGTCTTATATGTCGGCTGCTAATTATGTGTGCAAAGGGTACATTGTAGTCCTATTAGTAGTTGACAGCATACCTTTGATCCGCTCAAATGCAACTTAGAATATGATAAATCTTCATCAACAAGTTGAATACTTTTATTACATTTTTCCCGATATTATTTAATAAAGTTATCCGTATCTAATATTCAGTAGTACGCAGAATTGAGGAATGACCCAAAAGTATTTAGCTTTAATAAGTTCTTTAACTCGTGAAGTATTTGTAACGTTAATGCTGTATAGATACATTAGCTTAATGCTCCTTCGTAAACTTTCTGGTCGAAATCTAGACTACTGGCATCAGTAATCAGTTTAATAATTGGACTACTCAGGAGACCAAAGGTAAAAGGTAGGGACAAAAAAAGAGGACCCCCGACATCAGGGCAGACCACCGCACGCAGGCCATTGTGCTTCTACCGTGACCCCGGGAGGGAGGGTGAGGGGAGAGACAGGAAGGGCAACCAGATCCGGATTACGACGCGCGCAAACACAGATGGGGCCTTTAATGTTTCAAGATTTAATGCCCCCAACGCCGTCCGAGCCCATTCTATTGGACCCTGGGCCTACGGGAGACCCCCAAAGGAGCTCCCGTCCGAAATTACCCAAAGCGTATCCAGCCGAGTAGTCTCTGGACGTCAGAATGAAACTTCCACAGAACGCACAGCCACCGTCCAGTCGCAACATGCCAAACACCGCCGCCTGGTCCTAAAACCCTGATGACAAGGAAGATGATAGACATAGGAAATGGGAAGGGGCAGGAGAGCGTGGTAGAAGATGAACCGCTCCAGCATTCGCCTGCCGACCCAGTGAAACCAGGATGAATCTATGGGTTAGGATGGGTGGTCGCCGGAGATCAAACCCGCGACCTTCCAAATGCGACATCACCTCGCTCGGTATTCAGGAGACTAGTCAGAGTAATAATGAAAATATTCTTAGCTCGTATTTCATGGAACTCCCAGAAAAAATTGTAACTGAAAAACTCTGACGTGTTACACTCGCATGACTTTCTCTACTCCTGTACAAACTATTTTTACAAACGCTTATTCTCCATCTACTTCATGTTAATCTAGATCTTATTGCTAACTTTCTTGTAGGTACAAGGGGAATATGGTAGGCTTTAAGCGATAGTGAAATCTTTTAAGAGCTGGTTGCTGTGTGCGGCATTCCATTGTTTGCATGTCCAGGACATAAAAATGCGAATAGCGAATTCCCATTTGAGAAAAGGTATTAGACAATTCAAAGAAATAACAAGAAATATCTCGGAAATGGTTCACTCCACAAAAGAATGCATATGACGTAAGTTGTGTGTTTTAACGAGATTACATTATTTGTGTACAAAAATTTGTCTATTTCTTACGGTTTACCAGTGATGCAAAAGCCATTCAGAAAGCAGAGGACTTTTGGGGGACATTCGCAGAAAATTCAAGATATACATTTTGTTTGTCATGAGAATATCTCAAGTATATGATATTTTAATAAAAATTGTCGAAAAATGTTCCATGTAAACGGTAGTCTGGGGTGGGGAATTTTCTTGAAAATATACTTGTCACATCTTTGAAAGATACTGAACCTAAATACCAAGTTGGGTATTTGCTCGATTTTTCGTTTTTGCTGTTCATAGGCATGCAGACATAGAGACACACACACACGGATCCTTTTCTAAAAATAATTTTTTGGATTTAAGGGGCCGCAACATATTTCCGGTGAAATTTCGGTATCAACCTTTTGGGTGGAATGCAATATTTCTCTACTTACTATACGTGGTAGAGAAAGTAGAAATGATAAAATTCTTAGGGATGTCAAAATCATTACGGCTAAATGAAACAGTATCAAGGTCGACAGTGGCCAAACCTCTCATTTAACTCTATGGATAATTTAAGTACGTTATTAAGGCCGACCTTGCACACTTAGCTGTGTGTTAGCCTGTGCTTTCTCAATGTCACACTCTGTTATGCAATTTCCGCTGTTCAAATGAAGCAGATATGTATGCCGCCTTTGCGGACGTGGCGCAAGTCAATCTGATAAGCGGATCATTTAACAACGAACGTCATTATTTGGGGCTGAATTGGCGAAGAGTTCGTCTTCCTTTTTATCGTTTTTCTTTCATTATGATCTATCGTAGGACGTCCATTGGGCGTGTTCATTATAGAGGGGCCTTTACGATTACACCGTCTTGGAAGATAGGAACTACTACATTAGTTGTTCTGTAGTGTACGAGGAGGGGAAATCTAATTTCATTTTTGCGTTGAATTCGTTTTATATCATTAGCAATGCAAATTGGCAGACGAGATGTCGGTGGTTGCCTGCAAGCTACTAATGAACCAACTATCAGCTGTCTCTTTCTCACTTTGCTTCTGCAGCTCCACGAGAGTACAAGTGGCAAAGGAAGGGAGTGAAAAAATTTGGTTTTCTCTGACACGTCCAATAATAATGAGGTGTTATATACTAGCGGCTTTATTATTGCAGTATTATTCACAAGCTAGATTCTGGTGCTAGATGCGCTTCTGTGGATGCAAACCTTCAAACCAATGTAGCTATGATAAGCACAGTGGATGGAATATTACTCTTGACTCATTAGTTTAATGTTCAAATATAGCACTGTATGGAACAAACAATACAACGCTAGTGAACAATAAGATACAAATCTATAATATTGCTAGTTAACTGAAAGAAAAAAATGGATGCATTATCTGCAAGCAAGTTAGTTTTGAACAAACAGCCATACAAGTCTGAAAAATCTGATTTGATACATACACATGATTTTCTCTACCCTCTATCGTTTATTAGTGGGTATACAAACTATTCTTACTAAAACTTATTTTCGGTCTACTACTTTTTAAACCAAATAAGCTTTTGCAGAAGTAGCTACATTACACATTTCGTTATAGATACAGAGGGAACAATGAGAATCAAATGTTTAAGAACTGGACGCTATACACTGACCTTAAAATTCCATATTGTTTCCATGCAATCGCAAGAAACAAGTGAATGTTGACCGAACTTGAGCGTATGACCAACAAATTATCAATTCTAACCTTTAATAACGGACATCTCAGAAATTGCTTATGTCACAAAAACTAATTTCAATAAATTGTGTGCCTTAAAGAGATCTACATTTTCTGTGTAAAACGCTTTCGTCTATCACTTAACGTTTACCAGTTATACAAGGTTATACAAAATTCCTTCCAAATGAAGAGGACTTCATGGGCTATTCGTAGAAAATTCATGATATACATTTTATTTGTCATATGAATATAGTATGGAATTTTATTCAAAATAGAGCCAAGTTTTAGAAAATCAGAATTTTCGAAAAATGTTCCACGTAAGGGGTAGTTGGGATGGAGGATATTCTTCAAAATATTCTTGCCGCATCCTTGGAAGATATTGAATATAAATACCAAGTTCGACATCTATCAGACTTTTCGTTTTTGGGTTATACTATTCACAGGCATACACATGCAGAAAGATAGACACACATGCGAGTGCGCGGACCTTTTTTCTTTCTGATTCAGGGGTCTCAAAACGTATGTTTCCGGTGAAATCTCGCTATCGAATTTTGTACAATTGCCAGCCTACAACTACATGTTGTATGTTGTTTTCTCATTAGAAAATGTTTTATAAAAATCTGTATATTTTGTGATGAGGAATAAGGAAACAAAATAAAAAATGTTGTTTCCCAACTACGAAGCATAACTTGACCCTCAAATGACCATTCATGGATGGTCCTACCATTCATTGCGCTCTTCGTACACAACCACTGAGAATTATTCGTTGGTGTAAGAACAATTGCAAAGATCTTTGTACAAAGTTTGTTTAGTTTTTTTAGATGAGCGAGAAAACAACATAAAAATGTAGGTTCCCATTTAAAAAAATTAAATTGAGCTTAAAATGACCATCACAACATCCTCCAAATAAAACACGACTAACGACATGTACTTTTCCCCCAAGCAAAACATTTCTTACTACATCGCTCAGTTTTGGAGATATTATACAGTCTCAACTAAATGGTCCACCCTGTGCATCTAAATAAGTATTAAAATAACCTTGGGAAACTTAAGTGATGAGAAAAATATAGATAAATAAAAAGAAGGTTGTTTAGGTCATTACTTGGAGATTAAATTTATAACGACAAGTAGGTAATATAACAAAGTTTGTCTAGAAAAACTAGAAAGCCTAAAACAGCTGCAGGTTTTGAGAGTATGTTTTATTAATATCCTCAGAGGCGTTGCTGGGGGGGGGGGTTGGACCCCTCTTTGCTAAAATAAATGTAAAAATTAATGGAAAAAATTCCTTCATTAAAAAAATGGCATTTTTATAGGTTAGTGGGAAATTTTTCTGACTATGCTGCTGAATATCCCCTTCTATATATTAAAATAAACTTTACTTTAAAGCCCAACAGGAACTAGAAATATTGGAGGGAGATATAAAGAAGTGTGTGGCTTAATTAACCTCAAATTAAAGCCTAAACCTTATTTGGAGGCAGGAGATGATGAACAATATGTGAAATTATGCCATCATTAAACAATTCCTATATCATTTTACAAAGTAGGGCCAAAAATGAGTAAAACACAACCTCCTATTCAATGACGTTTTTGAGAGTAAAGCAAACAGGTATTTATTAGATTAGATAATACAATCCCATTTTTACGTTCTCTACCACGTACCTAGTAGGAAGAGAAGGTACTACATTCCACCTAAACATTGATACTGAGATTTCACCAGAAATATATGTTTTGAGGTACCCTGAATAAAAAAGCATTTTCAGAAAAAGGCAAAAACATAAATTAGGATAAATACCAAACTTGGTATTTAGGTTCAGTACCTTCAAAAGATACAACGCAAATACTTTAAACAAATTCCCATACCTATAAATCCCTTTCCATGGAACATTTTTTAAAACTTTCGATTTTATAAAAAATGGCTAACGATTTTGATTAAAATACCACATATTAAAGATATTTACACGACAAAATTTATTTCTTGAATTTTATGGGCAATCCCAGGGACCCGAAAGTGGAATTTGTGGTGGACAAAGCGGCGTCGGGCGGGTTTTCTCCGGGTTCTCCGATTTCCCCCGCCATTCATTCCACCAACTGCTCCATCTCACCTTTCCTATCATCCATTTCGCCGTCATTTCATATCATCTACTTCCTTCATCCCATACCAGGCATCGGGCTGATCACCCATCCTGGACATTCTGTCTGATGCATGAGAGTGTCTGCTCTTCGACGGGCCTCTGACCCCAGGCACCCGCTTGTAACTCCTGGGGAGTGTAAGTCCTACATAAGACGAGGGTAAACAGCGAATGAATGAATTTTACGAGAATA
The DNA here is from genome assembly GCA_030765065.1 of Deroplatys truncata. Classification (NCBI taxonomy): domain Eukaryota; kingdom Metazoa; phylum Arthropoda; class Insecta; order Mantodea; family Mantidae; genus Deroplatys; species Deroplatys truncata. Next base: position 122,120,995 of record CM060977.1, on the reverse strand, counting down.
GCTTATGAAGTCACTCAAAAGGAATTGTGCATAATCTTGTATAACTAGTGAAGTTAAGCGATAGACGAAAATGTAGTACACAAAAAAAATTGGATCTCTTTAAGACATATAATTTATTTAAAATAAGTTTTTTTGTGGCATCAGTCATTTATGAGATTGTGTTATTAATGGTCCGAATTGTTTATTACTTGGCCATTTTCTTAAAGTCCTATCAACATTCAGTTATTTCTCGCGATTGCATGGAAACAGTGTGGAATTTTAAGGCCAGCATTTAGCGTCCAGTTTTTAAACATTTGACTATCGCTGTTCCCTTTGTATCTATAACGAAATGTATAATGTATCTTTTTCTGCAAAGGTTTATTTGTGCTAAAAGTAGTGGATAAAAAACAAGTTTTAGTAAGAATAGTTTGTATACACAATAATAAGGGGTAGAGAAAGTAAGGTGAATGTAGCACATTCGATTTTTCAATTCTTGGATAATAGCTGGCAGTCAAACCACGGAAATTTCAGTAAGCCAAGTCTTGAACTACTCTTATCTGATTAGTGTATGTTTTTATCAAAGAACGATAAATGCTTAATGTATGGGAAGTAAAAATTTTAGCTATTTTCGTTTGTTGAAACAAAATGAAGTAGCAACTCTCAACCAATATCCTCTGTATTAGAGGATAATCTAATGACCATGTTCATTGGGTGATTAGTGGAAACCAACGAGCCGCGGTTTGCACGATTGGGGTTTACTGGATATAAGTACCTATTTCTGTTGCAAAGGATCAATAGAGCTGGCCCATAAATGCAGATTTTTCAATGCTCTAACAGTGTAGCTACGTTTTCCATTAACAGTGTCACAAAATGCTCCTTCCAAATGCTTTTATGACACCTGAAATACAAATATTTTTGCAACGATCAGATAGAGTTGCACCGGTAACTTTACACTTCTAATTCTCTATATGAATAATATAAAGAGAAACAATTTGTGTGTAGGGTGTGTGTGTGTGCGTGTGTGTGTGTGTGTTTGTCTAACGTAATCCCGAGAAACACTACCACTTTTGATAATTCCATCACCGTTGAAAAGACCAATTCTTTCTAACATACACACCCTGTAATACGCCTTTAAATTTAATTTCATAACCAAAATATTAAAGAATATTTGTACTTATACTTGAATAATAACGCATTGAAGCTATAAAAGAGCATGCATACGAAGGAGGCTTTCATTATAATCAATATTAATTATAATTATTTATTAATATTATAATTAATATATTATAATGATTTAATTTATAAATTAATTATCAATAATAATTATTAGTTGAGAATATATTGGAGTAGAAGATAGTTACTACTCCACAGAATATACACATAAATATGACAAACGCCACAGATATTTCATTTCAGACAATATACTCCAGTCAATCGCACTCCATACCGACAGACAGGAGACCGCTAAATGAAATACCAATGTTTGAAAACGAACAGTATTACTCTTATTATTGGTCCCAGAGCTCTTTCGGTAGAGAAACTGCCTACTATATGAGACGTTCCGTTTTCTATTTCCGACTGGGCTCCAGAAAGTGGTCATTAAACTAAAACGTTTCACGGTATGCCCACAGTCTGGTGTTTGCATGTGGGAGTACCTATGTACGTACACTACGTTATCAAAAGTATCCGGACGCCTGGCTGAAATTGACGTACAAGTTCGTGGCGCCCTTCATCGGTAATGCTGTAAGTCAATATGGTGTTGGCCTACCCTTAGCCTTGATGACAGCGTTCACTCTCGCAGGCATATTTTCAATAGGTGCTGGAAGGTTTCTTGGGGAATGGCAGCAACGTTTCGCTTTTTACCTGCACCGTCCCTTTGAATAGCAGTAATGCGGGAACATTTTCGCACCTATGTATACGGGAAATATAAAACTGCAAAGGACGGCTTGTTTGGGCCACCCGGTATATATATATATGTGTGTGTGTGTGTGTGTGTGGTCACGATTAACAACTAAGAACACAGAGGACCGAGCGGGATAACTCAGGCGGTAACGTCTGTGGCCCCCATTCGGGAGATCCCGGCTTCAAATCCCGGGGCGGACCAATCGAAGGTTTTATCGCGGTTTTCCTCAGTCGCTAGGCTAATACTGCGTTCGATAATTTAATCCGTGAATGTTCCTATAATCTCTTTCATCACTATATTTCATTTCCTTCTTCTTCACCGTCATGTCAGGCAATGGGCTTATAGCCCATCCAGAATATGCTATGATCCAGAGTTTACTTGCCCCTCGACAGGCTACTGACAAATAAAATTCGCCTCGTAGACAATGATATGCATAATTATGTGTCAGATGGCAGCTATATGTAAATATTTATACATTATATATTATATATTACATTATATATTATTCATGCTAATTTTGTTAGTTTATGAATGTCATAAAGGTTAATAAAATTAGATGAAAGTGTATATATTTGTAAGATAATAGTAGGAAAAGTCGAAGTCACCAATCTTGAAGTACAGAAAAGTTGCATCCAGCTAGGAAAGTTCACATTTTATGTCACTGCTAAAGTTCACATTTTATGTCACTGCTTACCAAGAGAAACATTTGTGAACTTGCAAGAGGATAGAAATTATTTGTACCTTTGTTCAATAATTCGCCGTGACCAAGTTAAAGGAGGACAGATCCAGCATATATTTTGGCGAATTACCATCGCCATACAAAAATAAGTCATGTGATGTTAGGATTAGTCAATAAGTAGATAGTACAGAATTAGACGCGCTGAAGAGCGCAAGAAGCTTACATAGACGATTCCCATAAATATCGAGTCGAATATTATATTCGGGGCATTCCTAAAAGTACCTCGTCTAAGCAAACATGCTATGCCCGAGGTCAAAAATTTGCCCGGAAAAGTTGCAAAGTTTCAATAACACGTAGACGTAGTAACTAAAATACGCCGAAGTCTTCAGTATTTATCCTCGCGAAGGATGTACATCTTCAACGTGTTAGAAGTACAAATTTTATATTTCCGCTCCCTTAGTCAAGAACGCGAAGTAGTGAGGTTTGCATGCGCAAGAACCAAAAGCAAAGTGTGCACAGTAAAGTAGCACTATAAAAGGTGAGAAGATAGTTTCCTGGATTTCAGTGTTTAGGATGCCCGTGTGAATAAAAGTGGGTTAAGCGAAACCATGCCTTAATTATTGGTCCGTCACACGCCTTATAGATTTAAGATATCCTTTAGCAAGGAACCAGAATCCGTGCTCATCCCATAATCCAGAAACCTATACTAACTTAACTAGCATTAGCCGAGGCAGAATTAGGAGGAAAAAGCACGAGCTGAACATCACAGCCGATGAAGAGGTCTCCAAATCGGAGAACTAGAGGCAGAGGTTCCCGATTCAACACTGCTGCAATCATCACTCAGCAGAGAAGGTAACTCGCCTCATGACCCTAGGCATTGGCTGGTAAACTCCTGGGTTGTAAGTACTACAACCAGAAGGGACATCCTTTAAAGAAGAAGAAAACAGAAGATGCAACAAGGAAAAGAGAATCGAATGTTCTTTGCGATACAAAGCGTTATAATGCCAAAATGTAATAACTCATATATGTTATAATGAGTTTCAGGTGTACTTTCAGGTCCTGCGGTATTGGCGGTATCGGGCAGATGGCGTGGATGCTTGTGCATTGGAAAGATTTCTCCCCGTGGACGACAAGATGCGTTGTCCTGCACTTTAGAATTGCTTCGTTACCTTCTCTCTGGATTCTTCCCCTCTGCTGGTGAGCGGATGTTCAAATTGATAATATTAGTGACTTCTGCGAGTCTCTGTTGGCCTGTCTGTCTGTAAGCCTGCAACTTCCTACGGCTTCTTCACTCATCCCTGCCTTCCGGGCGGTGCAGTCACAATAGATTAAGCTGGTCGCAGTGCGCGAGGTATCCCCCTTGAATAAAAATATCCTACATCCTGCAATCATTGTGTGCCGCTTACCTGTTTCAGAACATTCCTTTCGACATATACTAACAGCCTTCCCTTCTAGAAATCCCACTTTGTATGCGAAGTTCTTGTCGTGAGCAATACAGCCAGTTAAGAAGTTACGAAGTGAAAAATGGACAGTCCAGTGCAGTTTAGTTGTAAGTTGTGATTCAACGGAGTAGTTGTGTTGTGTTACGAGTGCGTGCAAAAACTGACATAAACGTTTGTTACTTTGTGTGTTGGCAACCACTGTCCCACGGTTCATCGCTGCTGCTGGCTGGCCTAGTGGAAGTCCTGACCTCAAACCATTGAATTATTCTCTGTGGCAGAAGCTCGAGGCGATAGTATGTCAAACACGACACCACAATATTGAGATGTTAAAAAAATCAATCACGTCAGCTGTTAAGAAAGTTCCACTGGACACGATTCGTGCAGCTACCAATGAGACCGATCATGAGGCTTCAGCAACCGGTGTGTTGCTGTACATGGTGACCATTTCGAATAAGAATATGTTCATTCTATAACATTTTTGTGTGTTCTTTCATAATATGTATATATTAATGAGTTTGCATAGTTTTATTTAGAAGTTATATGCATTGAAAGTACTGACAGAACTTAGGGCAGTACTGTGTACAAAGGCATATAAAAGTTCCCTATAACATATTTTATCAATTTATGCTGCCATTTAACAGATTGCCTCACAACAGAACAGAAATTACTTCGAGGTGGAAAAAAGGGGAGATAAGATTCCCATAGCCCCCTCCCTAAAATGTGCTGGAATTCCAAGAAAGCACTAAACTCGCGTTGCTTTGACTAAATAGTTTTAATTTGCTGCTTAAAAACTAATTGCATCTCTCGACTTTTGCGTTAAGCGATTGTGTGCATCTATCGCGTTTTGAAAAAGCGGCAAAATCCTGGAAACTACACACGACATAGATTGAGATATGCAAAATCTGGTTATCATGCATAAGGTGAGTATTATAATACATCCATTATATAACTTAATTTTATAAAATATTTATCTACTGAGATGGGAAAAAACGCTCCTCATATTTTCAGAAGAAACAGTTTTGAAAATAAAATAGTAGCAAATAATATGCCTATTAGCTAATTACAGTCCTATATTTATTACCACGAGCTTATGTAGTAGGCGCTGTATATCCAGATGTTGGAGTTTCAGTTATAGGATAATTTTATTACGTTCAGGGATTGTGGTGGTCGAAAACTTGTTTACCATCCATCAACATGTCGGACAGCTGCGGACGACAGCTCGCGTTCGGAATACACGGCCAAATGTCTGTATGTATATATAAATCGTTGGTTACAATGCAAACAGCGTCCAAACATAAAACAAGAAAAGAAACCAAATGAAACTGCGTGGCAGTGTCTGCATTGCTATATGGCAATGAGACCTGGGTGTCTACAAAAAAAGAACTGAAATGGTGTTCCCCGGGTGGTAATGTAGTTATTGGCGGAAATAGTAAGGTAAATAATTGGAATAACCATTTTTCGTATACTGAATCCATCTATATCTTCAGTTGAAATCTTTGACCGGAGAGAAGAACATAATTAGGAAGGCAGGTAAGCGAAAGTCATTAGCATCAGCCAAAGTAGCGAATCCATTAGCTTAAGGATTATGGGAATTCAGTTAAGTTATAAGTTCAGTACATCTGTAGGATCACCTAGGTGAAATTCTTGAAAAGAGAAGTTCACTTTAGTTCTGAGAATTTAAGTAGGCGCACTGGTAACAGAGGCACACGTAGCATATTAAATATTGGCTCGGGCAAGATGTAAAGTTGTAAGGTGGAATAATATGTAGGTGGAGCTAAAAGTAATAAAGACATGTAATTTTAGATCAGACAGTTACTGTCTCTCTCTGATACCGTCACCGGTACGTACTACTCGTGTGATACTTTAAGCATCTAGTGACGCGCTTCTATGAGTAAGATTTCGCGGCTATTGTGAGAGGTCTCTCCGATATGCAAATTAGCGACTCGCGGCAATTACACTTCTAGTTTCTTTTATTGCGGAAACAGTTATTTCAACCGCAACTTTGATACTGTACAAGTTTGCGGGTATAATAATTCAGTTGTTACAATTTCGAGTGCTACGATCCATAATCAGTTTCACTCTTTATCGTCAAAGGATCGGCAATTCACTTCAATAACTCAAATATTAACTCACAATAAATTTGTCAGTCAATTCAAACTGCTGTTGTCCTTTAACAATACGCCCAGGCATACCCTTAGGGAAAGTTCTCGTAGCTTACCACCGGAGCAACTAACGCACGAGACAACAAATCGAGCTACGAGCAGCAGAATCAATAACGAAGCGGGTAAAGTAAACAGCTTCGAAAGTGACGACCATCGACCAGTATCAATGGGTTAATGGCTGCACCAGTTTAGAACGAATGAGATGTAAGAAGAGAACTAAATGCAGAACCAATGAACAGTAAAGTAAATATTAAACGGTATATGTATATATTTACCAAAGTAAATATACCAAAGTAGCCCTCAAATATACACTGAAAGAAAGAGGAGAGAGAGGAAATGCTGGAGACTTCTCTGACGCAAGAATGGGCAAGTAAGTCTAATCTACGGACTGGAGGAGGATAAATAACATTTAAGGATAAGTCACTTAATAAACTACTGATAACTGTGTAAAAGCTCGGAAAGCTTTATGATTTCATATATTCCCCTAATGTTACATAACGTTATCCTATTGATAGTGTCAATTCTCGGGAAAAATCTAATATCGAACTCGACGAGAGTTCAAAATGATAGGTAACGTAACTGCTACTGCAAAAACGGATTTATAATCAGTTTTAGAAACATAATAGGTTTTGAAGAGAGAGAGAGAGAGAGAGAGGGGGGGGTGAAGAGAAAGGGAGAAGAAAAGAGAGATTAGGTAAGCCGAACTACAAATACTTTCAGAAAATCATTAAACTTACGCAGTGAAAAATGTGTTTTCTGAACCTATATGTCTATCCTTTTCTTCTTTGCGTTACCAAAATTAACTCTCTTATTGTCTAAATCTGGAAACGGTATGGATCCTGCCATTGCTCTGCCGTCACGCCTAGTACTGCCACAGTGTCTTCTCTTCCCTTCCGGGGGTATCCCCTGTGGGGCAAAGGTACAATATCCTTACTGGAACAGTGTCGAGTCCCCTCCGACAACGCGGAAAAAAAATCTATTATTCAACGAATATGAGAGTAGCGAATTTCTTCACTGGTCTCAGGCAAAGTTTTACTTTGGAGTGACACTGTTCTTTAGATCAAATGCTTATATATCGTAAGCATAGTGTCGGTCGATTCTGGGAGCTCCAACTCAAATGTATTTCTAGTTAGTTATTGAGTAAAATGCTTGTAAAAGGCAAACTTTTCTAAAAGCTTTATTTAAATCTAGATCACATTTATATCTTCTTGAAATTCTACCACATTACCTTAGCGTTATACTTGGATTCCAAAAAATGGGTCATGAGGGAACGGGGCCGTTTAGGTTGGTAATGAAATTTGTAGCTGTGCTCTCCCTTAGCGTCAGCTTCCTAAATTCCTTTTCGCATAATTCTAGAAAGTAAAATTGGGGAGTAATTGCCTCCGAAAAAATAGACGAGGGATACACTGTCAATGTGTTGTTTATGTGTTTTACTGAATTTTTCGCTGGAATACAATACTTCCCATACTTACTATATGTAGTAGAGAAAGTAAAAATGTTTATTTTGATAACCATTTAAAGAATAACGAGTTAAAGATTGAATCTGCTGTAAATCATTGACGAGTACTCGCGTTACAACCATTATCTCCATAATATGTGTTGTCTGCTAATATTTTAAGGCTGTAATCAGGATTCCCTTAGTCCACATAAACTAAGTGCTATCTGAAAAACACCGAACAAAACAAAATGTAGAACCAAGCGCTCAACTCTAGTGTGGTTTTGTTATGAGGCACTCTGCCTTGTTTAAGGGATAATGAAAGAGGTTCTGCTTTAATATTCATTGACTGTACAAGACAACAAAGGTAAGAAAATCTTTGAAATAAGAGACGGAGTGGAGGAGTGTATGCTCGCGTGTTTCAGAAGTTTTTGTCTATAGTGGCTTCTCTCTGCACTCCACACTCGGATGTCAAAGTGCTAACTGGAATACATTTTAACAACTGAAGGTCTTCAAAAAGAGAAGAAAAACCAGGAAAGAGTCATTGTTTCTGGTTACTGGTGCCGAAGAGAAGACATTCGACTAAAAAGTTGGGACTTTCGACTGAAATTCTTTTCAATGAACTAAAGGAAATGATCCAAATGATTGCAGCTTTTATTTTGCCTTTTGCTACAAACAGTGGCGGCTCTTGTTAAAGATCACAAGGGCACACGAGCTGTAATTTTGAATCATAAATGTCTTTGAGGGATACAGAAACCGAGTTATTTAAGCCGAAGTTGACAACAGTTTCTATTTTCGAATTATATCGTATAAATATTCTATACAAACCTGTGAATCACTTTAGCCAAAAACACTTCATGATCCGCCATTTTTAAAAGCCCACCGACGTGTCTAAGTCACCCGTGTGCTCTCTTTTAACCGCAATGGACCCTTTCTGGGTGTGCGTTTTCTATTTTAGATTTCTACACATGAAATTTATTCCCTCATTTCAGTTTTGCTCTGATTTATATGTACATTTGCACAAATAATCTAAAATGTGCTATCTAAAGGTTCAAGTAGAATTGTATGAATGTTTTATTCATTGGTGCACAAAAAATTTATACTGAAGAACAAGAAAGTTTTAACACCAACACCTCATAAAAACAAAACCTTCTTTCTCTATAACTAATAACATCAACTTGTCACATACTTGGTTTTATTTTCACTGCACCAAAATATTAAAATAGTCACTATTATACTTCTCTGACAAATTTGAATGCGCAAAGCAATTAAAAAAAGTAGTATTTTTTCGCTAATGAACACATTTAGTTGTACTATATGCGAAAAGTTTGAGCGAGAGCTTTGAGCTTTTGCACAGTCATATCTTTACGAGTATATTAAGTGGTAACGTGCTGACCCAGTTAGGGTATAAATTGGATTTGTTACATAACGTGTGGAGCTAGGGTTCAAAATGTGATAACGGTTTATTATAAAAACCTTTATATTTTTAGCAGTTCAATAGAATTTAAGAAAACGTGCAATATATTTAAGGATTTAAGAAACATCAGGTACAATACCTTTCAGGTACAATCGTGTATTCTCTTATCACCATATGTTACATTTAATTTTCTTTACATTATTATAAGTATTTACTTCCTGCCATTGCAAATAAGCAATATAAATACAAATTATGAATGTTTCTCCCGCGAGTGCAAATTTTGAAATCCAAGTATAGAAGTTAAACTTTGAATGCTTACCAAAACGATGTGATTAAATTTAGAAATAGCCAAAACATTACCCTTTAAACCTTAAGCCAAAATCTCGGCGAAGTCCAAAAGAGCTGAAAGCCCTGGCAGCTCGCCCGCTCAGATCCCTCATTGGTAGCTGTCTTCTCGTCCCGTCCGAGAGCTTCATATTCCACTCATTTCTAGGAAAGCGCTGTAATGAGAGACGTGGAAAAGGCAGTCAATAGTAGCGCTGAACAACCATAATGACGTTCTACCTGCTGCTACGTCAGAAATGACATATTTGGAGAACGTTCCTTATGTTGATGGGCTGGCGAAATGTCCACCGGCAGAGGAGGTGTGTAGAAATGGCACAAGTGTGCCAATTTTCAAGCGAATATCTTTAAAATTAGAACCTTCAGTACCGATTTATATGCTTTAAATAATTTCCACAGGAATTGTGAACACCAACAAATATGAAATTATAGAAACAAACCCTGAATGTTTCAGCATTGCACTGTAGTATACAGTGCTGCAGTTTAAACGGCTTGTAGGTGAATGTACGCAACTTGGTGTGTGCGCGCACGTGTGTGTGTGTAGAGAACGGGCCAGGAGCACTTCTCGTTGTGTCCAAGCTTAGCAATAGCGGGGAAGTAATGTCAGACTCTTAAACGACATTTCTAATTAACAGCTGAGGTCATTTTCTGAGTGACCACAGACTCTGCACCACTTCCAAAATGTCCTAACATATTTATTCTTCCACTACTTCTTCCAGAACATAACCTACCTTGGAAGAACGAAGAAGATACTAAACCTGAATTTAAGATCTCCTCTGCAGAAGATTGGTGTGCATAAATGCAGTGCCTTACGTCAACAATAAATACAGAGTCTTAGGTATAAAACCTGACCGCTCGCACGTGGTTTTGGGTCTGAGTAGCACGACATACCATTGCCGGCCGTACCAGTACTCTGCCTTCGCTACTTAAATCAGTATTACTGTAAACTTCTACATAAAATACAACAAAATTAACTTTTATCTCATAGCAAATGGTGGAAAGTCGTCCTTCTGCGGCTAAAAAGATTGTACCGGGTACATTTAGACTGGCACGATTTAGCTCGGTCAGTGTAATACTTCGCATTTCAGTTCATATGTTTTCCTTAAGTGCCTCCAATACGTGAGGGTTTGTTGGGTATACTTTATCCTTCAGTTTACCCTACAGTAGAAAATCACAGACGTTAGATCTGGGGAGCGGAAGGGCCCCACAGCAGCACTATTTACTATCCATGGACTCCTATTCTGTATGAGCAGTTGCGGAATCTTGCTGAAACTACGAACATGACTTTGCTTCTTTCACATGACTGCAAAATCTGATTGATATATTCACATTATTTTTTCAAACCTCTATTTTTAATAGTGAGCATACAATGTACTGTGGGTACATGGTACTGCACACTCACTACTATTTGTAGATGACCAGGTGGTGATGGCTGGCTCAAAATTGTGAGGATCTGAAATATATAATGAGGAAACTTTGGATGCTTTGAAGTAGGAGGTTTAAGAGCAAATGTGGATAAAACGAAATACCTGGTAGTAGGAGGAAGTGGTCGGGAGATCTCACTACCCCAACGCATTACTAAAGCTATTAAGAAGTTTAAATATTTGGGATCGCTTATTGATGAAGTAGTGAGCTGTAAAGCGGATGTAGACAATACGCTAGAACAAGCACAAAGAGTTATAAAAATGTTGAATGGGTTTTTTTTGGAGTAGAGCCACGCCGATTTGTACAAAGATGATGATTTTGAAAACTGTGGTAGAAAGTATAAATACCTATGGAGTCGAGGTACAAAAATCTAAGATCTTGACAGTGTAAATGGACGGAATAAGACGAAGTGCTAGAGTAACAAGGATGGAAAGAAGGAGAAACGCAGAGGCGAGACGGATTATGAATATGGAGGAAACAGTGGTGGAGAGAATTGAAAGGCGGGGCCTTCAATGGTGTGGACATGTGAAAAGAATGGAGGATGATAGGTGGCCTAAGATCTTTTTTAGAATGGTCACCTCGTGGAATAAGAACGCGAAATAGGCCAAGTGCAAGCTGCAGAAGACAGATTAATAGATGATGAATGATTGGTGCCTGGAGGAGGATGACTTGTTCAATCGGGAAGAGTGGCGAATGGGAATAGAGGGCAACTGCTGAAGATTGGAGAAGCCCTTAAGAGTAAAGTAAAGTAAGTAAGGGTATACAGACCATTCTTAATAAACCTCATTTTTCTATTTAGTACATTTTTATCCAAATAAATTTTTGCAAAAATAACTACATTATACATTTTGCAATAAATACAAAGAGAACAGCGAGAATCAAATGTTTAAGAACTCGACGCTATACGCTCGCCTTAAAATTCTATACCGTTTCCATGCAATTGCGGGAAACAACTGAAAAAGATGGGACTTAAAAAGTATTGAGCAATTCGAATTTAAATAACGGATATCTCATAAACAGCTTATGCCGCAAAAGAACTTATTTTAAGTAAATCGTGTGTTTTGAAGTGATCTACATTTTTGTGTGGTATCTTTCGTCTATCGCTTAGCGTTTACAAGTTATACAAGACTATATAAAACACCTTCTGAATGAAGAGGACTTCCTAGGCTATTCCCAGAAAATTCAAGATATACATCTTTTTTTTGTCATGTAAATGTATGTCATATATGGTATTTTAATTAAAATCGTTAGAACCACTTTTTGGAAAATCAAAATGTTCGAAAAATGCTCCATATAAAGGGTAGTTGGTTTGCGGGGATTTTCTTGAAAATCTTCGTGTCGCATCCCTGGAAGATACTTAACTCAAATACTAAGCTTGGTATTTATCCGACTTTTCGTTTTGAGTTACGCTGTTCACAGACAAACAGACACACACACGCGGAAATGTTTTAAAAATGCTTTATTTGGACTCAGGGCGCCTCAAAACATGTAATTCCGGTGAAATCTGGGTATTGCATTTTTGGGTGGAATACAATACTTCCCTACTTACTATACGTAGTAGAGAAAGTAAAAATCGGACCAACTATGGGCGTTACGCTAATCGCATACCAAAACCCCAATTTTCCTATCATAAAAGGGGAAATTTATCTACAGAATGTGGATTTTCAGAGCACCAATAGCGTGTATTTTGAGTGTTCATATGCCCCGTTAGATGGAACCACAGCTCATCTGTAAAGTACATAAGCTGATGGTTATTATAACTTCAGTCATTGATGACAGAATCCACTCTCAATAACCCACACGTGGTACGGGATCACCTGGTTTTAATTATGAACACACGTGTATTTGTAAGGCATTAGCATTTTACTGCTGTGTTTGTAGAAGTCGCTGAAACCCCAACTTGTGTCAACTTCGATAGTGATTTTCTTGGTGAACATCCCAACATTTCTATGAGGTAAGAGTTAATGTTATTAAATTTTATGTACGTTTATATGATAGTAGATTTAAGATGCGAAGACAGAGTGCTGGTACTACGACTGCAGCATGTCGTTCTACCCAGGCGCAAAGCCCCGTGCGAGCGGTCAGGCTTTATACTGGAGATCCTGTACTTAAATGCGGTTTATCCGCTTCTCCTTTCAGCACATATATAAAATAATTATAATAAGTTTAAAATACAGTTGTTTGTCCTGTTCAGCCATGAGAAAAAGCCACAAAGCCCTTGCTTTTCAAAAACACTCGTTTTATAAGCATAGGCTATAATCACAGCGGCAGTTATTCTAATAATAGCAACAATCTATTCAATATTTGGGAAACGTAATGGGTTCCGAAAGAAATACTAAGGAAAATTGTAAACTTATTTGTTGTCTTGACATTCCCCTTTAACCGTCATACTCTACCAAAGCTGTTGAAGGTAATTTTTGGAAATAGTATTCATAAAGCTTTAGAAACAAATTTCGCTACCTCTCTGAAGATATTGGGGTAATTACCCATAGAGAAAATAAGCCTTTAAAAGAAATTCTGGTAGTAGTCTTTTTTAATTAAGAAAATTCAAAAAAGGTTTTTCTTAAAAAAACACATTTGCCTGGAATGTAAGGTTTGAAAGCTTGTTTTAAAACTCTATACTTAAGAGAAAATATTATGTTGGGAAAAATGAACCAAAGCATTCAACTTGTTGATGAATACTCCTGTCGTGTCATCGTGATCCTATTGTCACGAACGTGACTGAGGAGATTCGTAATGCAATTATTATTTTGTATTAATTAACATTATTTTATTAACCTGTCACAAGTTTCTGAATTAATATAGAATCACATTTTATATCCTTAATTCTGCTCAAGTCTTAGTAAATTGTATATATGACAGGAAATAGTGGTCTGCTACTTCCCTTCCAAGGGATGTCACTATGTCATAATTTCCTGAGGAGTACGTGTCCTTCTGCAGACTCTTAGCTGCACCTTAAACCGCGTTACGTCACATAGAATGTTCTAGAACATTGACGTATCGAGTTATGATTGGCCGCTATGTTTCAAACCCAGACCATATTTGGTAATAGCTGCCACAGTATTAGAATGAACCCCTCTAGGGTATTCCAACTCTATATAACCAAGCCCTCAAACTCTGCTCGAGGGACTTTGCGTTGTAACGTGGTCGGGACCGCTAAGGTACCCGTTGACGGATAGTTTCACTTGGCACCACTAGCCGCTTGACAAAGTCGTGTTGAGTATTGGCTCTCCTCATCCACGATGAGACATTTCACAAGGTAAGCATTATAAAATGAATTGTTAATAATAATGTTAGCTAGTACCATCATCATCCCTGATCTTGTAAACCCAACTATCTCACGGTAGAATATAGTCAGATCGCTTTAGCCAAGCGTTTTAATAATTGTCTCTACACTGCCTCTCAACAGTACATTAAAGAAAATGACCACATACCTTTTTTTTAAAATGATACTCCAATTTTGAGAAATACATTTTAACTTTTAAAAATTCATTCACATGACTTTCTCTTCCCTCTAGCGCTTATTAATGGTCGTGTAAATTGTTGTTACGAAAGTTCGTTTTCCTAACTTCATTTTAATTCAGATAAACCTTTCCGGAAATAGCTACATTACAAATATAAAGGGAATAATGCCAGATGTTTAAGAATTAGACACTATGCATTCGCCTTAAAATTTCATGCTATTTGCTTGCAATCGCGGGAAACAACAGCATATCGAAAAGACTTGAAAAGAATTAAAAAATTATTGAACAATTCGAATAATTAATAACAGATATCTCGGAAATGTCTGCTGCCACAAAAAAGTGTTTGAAATAAATAGTGTGTTTTAAAGAGATCTACATTTTTTGTGTAGTACGTTTTTGCCTTTCGCCTAACGTTTACCACTTATACAAGATTATGCAAAATGTCTTCCCAATGAAGTAGACTCCACAGGTTATACCTTGAAAACTCAAGATATACATTGTATTTGTAATGTAAATACGGTATATATAGTGCTTTAATCAAAATCGTTAGATATATATTTTAGAAATCAAAGGTTTCGAAAAATCTTTCATATAAAGGCTAGTTTGGGGTGGGAGGGATTTTTATTGGAAATTTCGTGTAGCTTCTTTGGAAGGTACTGAATCCAAATACCAAGTTTGGTATTTATCCTACTTTTTGTTTTTTACTTATGATGTTCACACACAGAAACATACACACGTGGATTGTTTCTAAGAACACATTTTTTGTATTCACGGGCCTCAAAACATGTATTTCTGATGAAATTTTGGTATCGAACTTTTTGGTGAAATGCAATAAATTCTCTACCTACTATGTACGTGGTAAAGAAAGTCAAAATCTGATAGATAAATATTTTTGTAATCTTGTTTGCTGCAACACCTAAGTTTGGTGTTTGAAAATTTTTAAAATGCATCTACTGGAGCATTTTTATTAGTACAATGAACTTGCACAATATACATTTTATCTTTAAATAACCAAACAAGCTATCATTTTGAAACATGGCAAAGTCATTACTGTCACTGTAATATAAGCGGCATAAATTTCAATAAGAATTCTTACATACTGTGCATATTTCAAAACTCCTTAATCCTCAATCAACGATCTCACCAAACAGAGGATACGTCTGCGGCTACAGATGTACTGCAGTTTCTGCAGCGTTGTGTAGTCAGTGTGTGCTGGTTTGAACCGTCGTAATATAATGGAAAAGGAATGGGTGGAACGCTAGAGACAGGTCTCAACAAACATCCGGTAAATCGCGAACCCTAGCTCCGACATGTCTCTTACTGCTGCAATAAAAATGCTTCCTTCTGCCGTTACTTGGACAAGAAGGCTGAGCCAGATTAGCAGCACTAACCACATCGTAAAACTAAAAGCAGTTGTAAAGCGGGTACTCATAGATAATGCAATTTTATGGCTTCCTGTAGAGAATTACAAGCGCTGTGTTCATTTGTTACTGTTTGCTCGTTTAACGCCATTCAAAACGAGCTGCATAGTTCCATTTCCGAAAGCAGTAGATGGTTTCTTATTCTGGCATTTCACTCCCATTTTATACTGTTTACAGGCAGAATTTGGATTTATGGGACTAAGAAATATTACTGAATTTACACCCGGATGTTATTCGGTTATATGAAAATTTAATATAGTGTATTTTTATTTATTACAGTTTTGACATATGCTGTGCTTATTCAACAAGATTGATGAATTAGGTCATCCGATTCTCAAGATCGGGATGTCTCAGGCGTAATGTCTGTGGTCCGCATTCGGCAGTCCCGGGTTCAAATCCCGTGGGCTGGCCAATCTGACTGAGGTTTTTCGTGGTTTCCCTCAGTCGCCAAGGTAAATATCAGATTGGACATTTAATGCCACGACCCAAAATTCCATCTTAAGTCTAAAAAAAGCATTAAAAATGAAAAATAGGTGGTAACAGCGAATCCTGTGCCACCTATTCACAGAAAATGAAAACATGTAGACTGGACGGCACCCTAATGCCATCTGCACTGCACGAAGCGGAAGATACAGTTGCTGTGCACTAAGGTCTCTGAACAAGTGTTAAAGCAGCTATCTACCCGTCAAACAAGCAGAGATACAGTTCCTATGCCCTAAGGTCTATGTGCACACGTGACGAAGCAGATTGCATGGCTACAGGGATGAGACTTAGAAGGCTAACTGTCCGCCTTTCTATCCATAGACAATGAAAGCAGGTAGACTGGACGGCACCCTAATGCTAACTGCACTGCACGAAGCTGAAGATAAGTTGCTATACACAAAGGTATCAGTGAACACGTAACGAAGCAAGATGGTATGGTTACAGGGATGAGACCTAGAAGGCTAACTATCCTCCTTTCTATCCACAGAAAAGGAAAGCAGGTAGACTGGACGGCACCCTAATGCCATCTCCACGGCAGGAAGAAGAAGATACAGTTGCTATGCACTGAGGTATCTGTGAACACGTAACGAAGCAAGGTGGTATGGTTACAGGGATGACACTTAGAAGGCTAACTGTCTGTCACACATCAATCCACGAGTTATCTACTAACAGATCCGTAGCGATATGACCTGGTAGTTAAAGCGACGTAAAATAAGTAGATAAAAAGAGTATTTTTAAGAATAGGAAAAAATAAAGCTTTTGACAGCTTGGAAAGAATAAATTGCCACCATCTATAGAGGTTACAATGTACGAAAGGTGAGTCTTTTTTCCACCATTATGGTATGGGCCGCTAGAATCTGGTGATATTCAGGTTGTTAGGTTCCAGTCATAACCGGCAACTTCTCCGCAAATACGCACCTATTACTGTATTGGCCAGATTAGTTATATTGTAGTATCGTTGGCGCCCTGTCTTTATATTCGCAGGTGTTGAAAACTGTGACCATTTAGTCACCAACTGATGTACTGATTATAAGATTAACTATAGATATTATATCATGTTACATGTTATTATATTATATTACTATTTATTTTATATTAGCTATAGTTATACTAATTAGACCAATTATACGACTGTTTACCTAATTATTAGCTAGTTTATTAGATTATTAATAATAATTAGTAGGTTTTGCTTTTACAGTTAACTAGAAATTTGAATTGTTGGTGTAAACATTGTCTATTTGTGTAGGCTTTTTAATTTTAGAGGAGGAAGATCTGCGTAGCAGAAAACCAAGAAACATAATTGTTTGGTTTATATAAGTACGCCGAAATCACATTAAAAATCTAATTATAAATTGTACTTCATACTATTAGAGTACAGTAATTTGCAGCGTTTAATAACACACACATCGTATATAAATGAAGTTCATAGCACGTTAGGCAGTTAACTGTATGGAAACAATTATTAATAATTATTAATAACGGATTATTAATATATATATATATATATTCTTGGTGTAATCATAGTGTTAATTTTAGTTGTGTAATTGTTAGTTTACTATATATGTTAGCGATATTTCTGGTATATGACGCAAGAATGTTTCCACTGAACACGATTTTACTTGCTTCGCACAAAAGTAAGAGAAAACTTCGACATAGAACAAAGAACTTTGTTGGCAGTGCGCGCTAGAAAGGTATGCCAGGGGAACACCGGAGGATTCCACCATTGTATCAAACCATGTGACTGTTGAGAAGCCAATAGGGAGAAACTAAAAACCCCCAGATTTCTAAAATTTGAGAAATCTTGCGACTAGTCAGGTAATGAGAAAATTAGAAGTAAAATTGAGAAGGTTATTGTTTCACGTATGGAAATGCGGATTTGAAGTAGGAGTTGTATTGTAGTTCAACTGTTGGGGAGAGCTTGTAGTAGTTGCAACCGCACGTATAGTAAACAGTTTCCGGTAGCCTTCGCCCCAAATGTACTTTTAGGTGGCCTTTGCCCCAAATTTAAATAAAATATTAACTCTGTAATTAAACTGTTTCTTTAAATATTTAATATTTATGTTTGCCACGGCTGCGTCAGTATTATTGTCAGAGACATGGAAATCTTGGCAGGGCGTGATGCGGCAAGAATGTAGGCTTACACAGATAAGTTTTAATTCACTCTTTTTATTAATCATTGACACAAATTAAATAGCACTTCACTGATATTGAGAGCTGTGAGATTCTTTTTATTAATTAATTACACTTTTTACCACGTAAAACTATTTTTCGTCTCACACGAATACATATTAAATCTCTCGAGGACCCATCATGCATCCGGTTACTATCACTGTCTGCAGGCAACTGACTAGATTTCAACCGTCTAAGCTTGTAAATTTCTGTATTTCAAGTCTGTGGTTGGCTATGTCTACTCCAATAGAATACTTGTATTTAACTAAAGCTTTTTCTGGTTGTTGAAAATTTAAACCATCAAACACGTTTTGCCTCAAGGATACCTCACATTGTTATCGCATTGTTAGCAACTTTTAACTTATTATTCTCACAGCTCCTACATTACTAAATTACGTAATACATTCATATAACATTATTGAACAAATTTACAATAATATAAGCATATGCAATGACTGTTACATACATTTTACAAATTATTACATACACATATTGCTTCAAGGCGGGCTGTTATTGAATTTACATATTATATAATTTGACTGAAATTATTTAAGTGTTAAAAATACTGCCTCAAATTACAGACCGACCGACTTTCATGCTATATAAGCTAAGCTTCGAGAGACAAGTTACGCTTTCTGTGAAATTCACTTTCCGGATAAACCTGCGGCACTCAACATAAACCTTCCGCGCATTCTAGAGTGTTCTGGATACACTTGGAGGCAGGTGGGAGGGAAGATGATTCTGGTTATCTGCCGAT
Source organism: Deroplatys truncata (assembly GCA_030765065.1). Classification (NCBI taxonomy): domain Eukaryota; kingdom Metazoa; phylum Arthropoda; class Insecta; order Mantodea; family Mantidae; genus Deroplatys; species Deroplatys truncata. Next base: position 122,101,917 of record CM060977.1, on the reverse strand, counting down.
AGGGTTATGCTGGGTGAGAGCACTATTGTCTTTGTTTGTCTCCGACTACCCGGCGCCGGCCTCCCGATAACCTTTGGCCAAATTTGCAGCGTTACGATACGCCCCGGCCGTATCACTGTAGAAACAAGCATATATAGTAGCTAAAGATTTTTTTTACATTTTAATCTATCATACTGAACTTTAGTACTCCATAAACTACAACAAAATAAGAATCCTACTGCGTAACTATTACCTTCCCAGAACCTTTTTCTCATGCAGGGTCTTGTTTTGGATGAATAAACAGGTAGTGATGATTCTTTAACAATTTTTCAAGCAATTCGTTTATTTAAATTTTATTATAATCTATTTATATCTAAACGTGCTCCAGCTTATCATTATCTGACTACACTCAACACAAGCATCAACGGATAGGAATCACAAAACTATTAACTCCGATTGCTTATCGGTTTCACAAAGCGTGTAGTTAATTACCGCAGTACATGTAACCAATGAATCGATAAATTAACTGTACGTGAGTCAACCAGTGTTGCATTGGGAATATAAACGATATGCAAAGTAAACTAATTGAAATTAAATTAAGTTTTATTTTTCCATACTCCTTAACCTCTATGGTCCTTGGGGTCCCATTCTATATTGGGCGTGAAAGACCCAAAATTTTGCTCAGATGCCTCCTTATCAGACTTGAGGTTCTTTTACGTGCCCTAAATCTACGACAGGGGACCACCGGATTTACTTCCTTTCCGAAGGAAGCCATGCTAAGGATTTTCACACCCGAAAAAATCCATCCCCTCCGCCGTGTTTGAACCCGCGATCTCGGGAACTAGAGGCTAGCATGGTAACCACTACACCATGGAGGACGACATAAAATAATTGCAAATCTCAGGTCCTTATGTGATACGCGAACACCATTTATATGGCATGTAACTCAAATTATTATTATTAGTATTATTATTATTTTCCTAACAGATACTGCACCTACTTGTACATGATGCGCTTCATATCTGTGAGATGGTATGTATTTAATGTAAAATATGTCAAGTACTATGGCCCCGACTGTGACCTTGTGTTTTTCGTGGCTTTCCCTGGTCTGTAGGCGAAATCTAGAATGGTTTCTCACCTACCATGATTTCCTTTCCATCAGGTCCCTTCCATTCTGTTTCCTTCTCATGTTTCATGCGTACTTCTAGGCTTCGTTGCATATGGCGGTGCCGGACAGATGCGCGGATTCTTGCTCAAAGGAAAGAGTACTTCCCGTGGACACTATAATAGCTCCACTCTTAGAACCCAATTTGATGTAAACACTTGACGTCATTAACTAGCCCACAATAGGCGGGAAACCAAAACACATCATAAAATATAGTCCTTATATATTCGCGATTATCTGTGAGCTTTTAAGAAGTATTCAAATCAAGATAGTTCTAAACTGTTGATTAATATGAAATTCTAAATAGTATAAGGTCTTTCAACAAGTTTCCTATTTTTGAACTTAAATAAAACACGTTCCATAAATGATAGAGGTTAATTAATGTCATTACGTGTGGAAAGAACATCAGTAAAGTGACCGCCGCGACTTAGTTTGGTTGCGCGTATACGGCTGATCCAATTTTCAATGACAGAAGAACGTAAATTAGGTCCAACTTCACGAATAACACGCGTGATGTTATTCATAAGATCATTTACTGTTTCTGGCATATTGACATAAATTTGAGATTTAACATAACCCCACAAGAAGTAATCCAACGGCGTTAAATCACATGGCCTCGGGGGCCAGTTAACATAACCACCACGGGAAATGATGAAACCTGTGAACTTCTTCAAAAGATCGATTGTGTCGAGACACGTGGCACCATCTTGCTGCAACCAGATGTTTTTTTAGATCCATACCATCCAATTGAGGCCAAAAATAGTCCCTTATAGGAGCCCGGTATCTTTCTCCATTGGCAGTTAGAGCTTCTCCAGCTTCATCTTGGAAAAAATATGGAGCAATGGTTCCACCATACCAAAATCCACACCACACAGTAACCTTTTGGGAATGAAGTGGTCGTTCTTGAATCTGCATTGGATTGTCATTGCTCCAATAGCGGCAATTTTGTTGTTAAACAACCGTCCATCCAAAAGTGGGCTTCGTCGCTGAAGATTATTTTTTTGACAAAAATCCGGGTCAGCTTCCAATTGCTCCATAGCCCAGTCAGCGAATACACGGCGCAACCTATGGTGATTGGGCTTAACTCTTGAGTTAACACCATTTTTTAAGCGTGAAACTTCAAGTCCAGATGTAGAATTCACCAAGATGTGGTCGCCTAAAGCCCCAATTCTTGCGCTCGACGAGCAATTGATTTGTTTCCGTCCTTGCGTACACTCTCACGAACGGCGCCTGTTTTTGTTGGAGTGCTTACGTCGATTACGTAAAGGCGTTCTTTGATTGTTGACAGAACCACTTCTTTCAAATTTATCAATCAAACGCCGAATCGTTCTCTCGCAGGGACGATTATGCACACCATAAACTTCAGGCAATACACGGAAGGTTTGGCGAACAGATGATCCATTTTGATAATAAAATTTTCACAATTTCTACGCATTGCTGAATGCTGTAACGTTCTATAGCTGTTTGTCAATAACAATTGTAACCACATGAAAGAAATGACTGCTGTAACTCAATGACAACGGCAGCTATCACATGATAAAGATAGGACACTCTTGCTGAAAGACCCTTTACTAATAGTAAAACTGTATCTTCCATTTAATGCTATGTGGTGTCATTCACTTCTCTTCTGTATGCATATGATGATGAGCGGTTTGTTCCACGAGGCTGACGCGGTGGTATACAAAATGTTTATTTAATTCAAGTCCGGGTCTAAGCATGGATCGACTATAGAGGGCTCCTTAGTCGACAGGTCGTTCTTCGCCCTCTCTAGGCAGCTCCAGAAGGTCTTCGAGTCTGGAATTGTTAAGGACTTCCATGCGTCTCTATGGCCTATAGTCTTCTGTGGTTCTTTACTTCATTCCTTCCTCTTGGGAAGTGGTAGTGTACAATATTAAAATGTGCATTACAGTAAAATGGGAAAGCGAAGAAAACGCAGATCGCAGAACAAATAAAGAAGTTACGCTTATTTTTCTTTTGCTCAGTCTTTCTTGTTATTGTAGCTGTTTTAATTCCTTACATACATTTCTTAAAAGCAACACCCCGCCACGTTCTACGAACCACGAGATCCACAGGTGTTACTTTTTCCCGATGTTCCACGTAGTTCACTGTTTCTGTGAATGCCTTGCATGCCTCACTGTGAGTTATTGAAGGCGTTTTATCGTCTGATTCTGAAATTATTGATAACGTGTTGGATACCATTTTTATAATATCACTGTCGGTGAACTTTTTTAGTTCGTCCCGGTTCATCCGCATGTGCAGTCCATCGTAACTGATTTTTCATATAGTAATGCTTTCCAGTGGTTTATTCATCTCAAATTCCGCTTGTCCCTATTGCTTTTTCATAAGGTTTATCGTGCTACAAGAATTATTCTCGCGATCTTACTGGTGTTAGGATTAGGACTACACTACGGAGGGGACATCTAGCACCTCGACCCACACAGGTATCTTTTGTGCATGTACCCCCGGGAGGAACGGATGTGATGAAGGAACCGCAGTTGTCGTATGGGCTGCAGGTCTGCTGACGAAAGTGACAGAGACGCGCAGAGGTTCCCTAACAGTTACAAGCTTGACCTCCCAGCCAGAAGGTGCTCAAGGCAGCCCTCGCAAACCACCGGAGGATAGCTCACAGGCTGCCCTTCAGCGAAGAACGGAGAAAACTTGGGCGGCCTCCATGTGACGGGGCCGAGAAGTTCCAAAACGCAAGCCATCAGCACTAATCTGTACGTAGTCGTCCGACACACAGCCCCGAGCCAGCCTGTAACGTGAAAGAGGACGATGAAATGAAAGGGAATGAGGAAAGAGAAATTTAGGGGAGTCAGTGAGCCTTCCTAGCATTCGCCTAGTGACCCGGAGAAAACCCGAAAAAACGCATAGGCCAGGAAGGTTGACCGCAGGAATCGAAACTACAACCTCTTGAATGCGGGCCACAGACGCAATTGCTCGATCTTACTGGTGTTAATGCATGAAATTCATCCCAAGACATTTTTTCGCCTTTAGTATCACTTTTCTCCGCGTTCGTACCAGCAACCAATGCCATTATTTTTACAGTGATAATAATCACTTGAGTGGTTCATAAAATCCTTCATCCATTGATGACAACATTGATTATACAACAAAATCGCGCAATAATTAGTTTAGTGCAGCCGCAGTCTTATTTGTAAGCTGAAGACAAATCAGGTTTCCATGGAACAGTTAAACGAAAATAACAGCTGGCACATTAGATCAGAGAGGCAAAACGCCTTCATTCCCCGATCTTAATGTCTCTTAATGACTCCACCTAAAAGAGCGCACTGTAGAAAAGGAATTTGAGGGGATTGTCGTTTGAGTGAAAGCCGTAGAGGGATTCCAAATACTTTCTCTACCCCTGCGCTAGACTACTGAAAATAAGAAACCACTTCTTTTAGTACACTACTCGAAGGAGAATATTGTATACTCGAGCGAAGTTTTCATTTGCAATGCTAACGGCGGTTCCATGTATGAAAACTGTGACTGCGCGCGCTTGAAACGACCTCAGGACTATAAGTAAGCACCTCTCAGTCCGGCACAATATAGAATGGGACGCTAAGGACCACAGCAGTTAAAGAGCGTCCATAAATAAAACTCAATTTAATTTATTTTAGAAGATTATAAAATAGAACAATTAGAATAGTGATTAGTATGTACAAGAGTTCTTGCTCACTGTCACACTCCTGGCTCCCTTTCCATTTCGATTACTTCTATTCCACAGTAGCTGGCCCCAGCGCCCTCACTGCGGGGAGAAGGGTACGTCACAATACCACAGTTTCCCTGGACATCTTTAAGTAATTTTGCAATAAAATAACATAATTATAAAACAATGTACAGCTTCTCCCAACAAAATGGGGCAACACTCGATTCACTGGCACGAGGTTATAAACTGTTTAAGAGAGGAGCTAAGTTTGAGCAGCCTGTTCCCGAACTAGACCAAGTGAGACATTTAACTACAGGAGAGTTTAAAGCAGAAATTGTGCGCCAACAATCCATATGCCCTGAATGAATTCAAGTAAAACATCAATAACACCATGCGCAGCACCACTGTTTAAAAGCTGCAAGCAACATCAGCAACGCCCTCCGAAATGAAGAAATGCATAGACGTGAATCAACTTCAGCTTCAATAGCTTGTAAGTAAGCGAGTAAAACTGAACCTCTTGCTCTTTCTTCTTGTCATACTACATCCGGAGACGGACTGTTTCGTGACTCACCCCAAGGTCTAAATGCCAATTTATGTCTTGTTTATAATTTCATCATAATACTCAGTTTTGTTCAAACAAGACCTAATGTATCTTCGATACACAGCGCAGGATGTACAAAATGCTCCCAGTGGGGGAAATAATAGCATAATGAGTCGAGAAATCCTACAAATTCTTAGCGGGTAGAAATTTATATGGAATGACGATATGTGAATTCCTATAATACCGGAGAATGAGATACACTACGTGATCAAAAGTATCCGGACACCTGGCTGAAAATGACGTGGCGCCCTTCATCGGTAATGCTGGAAGTCAATACGGTATTGGGCGTGGGATCATTGGACCGCTTCGGAACAATAGCCAGTGCGGAATAATTACCTATTGTGTGCCGCTTATCTGTTCCAAAATATTCATATGGTTTAGTGTACTCCATTTCTAGAACACTTTTGTATGCGAGGGCTACATAAGGGGGCTGCTCTTTGACCGTAAGGGGTTCAGTTAGTTAAGAAGTTACGAAATAAAAAGAGAACAGTGTCAGTGCAGTTCTGTTATGAGTTGTAACTCAGCAGTTCAGTTGTGAGTTGTGATTCGACGGAACAGTTGTGTTATGTTCCGAGTGTGTACCAAAAGGACTCAAGTGTAAGGTTGTGCTACGATAAGTGCCTAAGTCATAAATAAAGTGTTTCGTAGAACCTGGTGTTCTCATTTTACAGTATCCTTATTTGTATTTCAAAATAAGCAAGGTATAGTTTCTAAATCTATCGATCAGTGTTTCACGTCAGAAGTTTAAAGCCAGTCGGTGCCCGGCATAGTATGCTATACACATTAGTAACAAAAAGCCTTTAGACTCTAGAGTATACCGTGCATGATGTATCATAATTGATAGCGGGAACCGACAGGCTGACAGCTCGCGCAAATAGAAGGAAAAACGTTCCAGCATGCAGGTTCCGCAAACGAGTCATTTGCAAGACAACTGCAAATGTGAGGCTACGGGCCCCCAGAACTTTAATTATTTTAAACGTCGTATGCTTTACTCCTTGCATGATGACCAAGATAGATGGCGCCGTGGTAACGTGTGCGATTTGCATTCGGGAGGTCCCGGTTACGACCTCTGGCGACCTATCACTCTCACCCATGGAGTTTTTTGTGCATTTACCCGGTCGTCAGGCAAATGCTGGGGCGATTCATCTTCTACCACGTCCTCCCTGCCCCCATTACCTGTACCTATCATCTTCCTTGTCGCCTGTTGTAGGACCAGACGACGGTGTTCGACAGGTTGTGTTTGGGCGGTGTCCGTGGGCTTATAGAGATGTCTTCCCTGGTGTCGTTGCGGAACTGCTCAGTTAGGTCTCGCCTCCATACGAGTCCTGTGGGAGGGACCCCTGGGTTGGGTGGCTTGTGGAAGGCCCCAAAGACGTAGGATGCGTTCGAACTGGAAAAGCTAGGAACCCCGTCCATGCTTGTGCCTATCGTCATCTGGATCTGGTCGACTTTCAGGTCTCTCCTCTCATTCCTCACGAAGTCACGGTAGAAGCTAAAATGGCCATTACTTCCTACATGCGGTAATCAGCCCTGGTTACGAGAGCCCCTTCGTCCGTAACTTTACTTTACGTTGCATGATGCGGACCGAGATGTGCCCTTTGATTTAAAAACTGGACAGTGTGGAGCAATGCGTTTTACTCACATCTTAGAACCTACAGGACAGATCAGTACTCCAGTCTTAAACAGTAGCAATCACGTCACCTCTCTGAGAAGTGAAAGCTGTGCTATACTGTGCTAAAATGTAACCCTACAGCAACGAAGAGTAAGCTGACATGTATGGTAGGGCTGAAAGAAATCCAGGGGAGTTTGTACCAAGAAGCACATCCTGTTCGAAGACACCCCGAAAGCCGCACACATTTTATCGTACAAGAGTCCGTCAGCGCCTCAGACAGTACAGGAGCTGCGCACATTGTATGGTGGTTTCACTCTAAGTATATGTCCTCGTGTAAACAATGGCGCCTTCTTGCGCTCATTAGAAGAGTAACAGCGCTACTTTCGTAACCACGTAGTACTGTGAGGCATTATTTATAGCACTTAAATGATTTCAGTCTAATTATATAATATATAAATTCAATAACAGCCCGCCTTAAAGCAATATGTGCATGTAACAATATATAAAAAGTGTGTATTACGTAATTCAATAATGTAGGAGCTGTGAGAAATAGGTCAAAAGTTGCTAACAATGAGGTAACCTTGAGGCAATAATGAGTTTCAGAGCTTAATAATGTTACTTGTGATTCTTGGAAGCAATAATGTAAATTTTGAGACAGTTTGAAAATAGCCAATCAGAAACCAGAAAAATCTTTAGTTAAATGAAGGTATTCTATTGGATTAGGAATAGCCAATCATAGACTTGAAATACAGAAATTTACAAGTTTAGGCGGTTGAAATCAGTTCAGTTGGTTGCAGACAGCGTTACTAACCAGACGCAAAAAGTGTCATCAAAAGATTTAATACGTATTCGTGTGAGACGAAAATGGTTTTACGTGTTAAAAAGTACAAGTAATTAATAAAAGAATCTCACAGTTCTATATCAGTGAAGTGTTATTTAAATCGTATCAAGTATTAATAAAAGGAGTAAAGTAAAATTATAATCTGTGTAAGCCAATATTCTTAAGTCGCACCACAACCCTGCTAAGAGAAACGTGTCTCTAATAATAACACTGACGCAGCCGAGGCAAACATAAATATATAATATTTAAAGAAACAGTTAAATTACAAAGTTAATATATTTTTTTTTTAAACTTGAGGCAAAAGCCACCTGAAAGTACATTTGGGGTGAAGGCTACCAGAAACTGTTTACTATACGTGTGGTTGCAACTACTACAAGTTCGGCTCCCCAACAGTTGAAATATAATACAATTCCTTCAATACAAACTACTTCAAATTGACGCCCAAAGCGTGATGCAAATAACAATACAACAAACCACCTACTTCAACTGGGATCTGTTATCACTCGTACTTGTTCCTCTATACTTTTCGCGGGACATAGTTTTAGAAACATGATACTATTCAAAAAAACAAATGTGGAGAGGACTACAAAAATAAACATAAATAACACTACACGTAAACTACCTAATCCATTGGGTTTTTTAATCCGGTATTTACAAGGGCCATTGTCACACCGATATCGTAGACTGAGCTGCGATTTTTTAAAGTGAAAATAAATCGAACACAAAAGTATTCTGTCTCGGCTTTCTTTGCCATAGGGTCCTTATTTGGAAAAAAAATCAAGCTATAAAGTGTAACAGTTGGCTTTTAGACCTGCCAACGATCAGCTGCCTGGTATTACACCGAACACTGTAGTAAATGTATGCAAGGTTGTCACAAGGGAAATGGTGGTTGAATTTTTCAAGCATTGCAACAAGTTAAATGCCTAATACACATGAATTAAAAGTATAATATAATATATAATATTATATATTTTATACAGTTTTCATATGAGAACGCAGGCACAATTTGAAATAAGAGACTTTATTACAAATAACTTTCATATTGCTCAAAACTTTATAAAAATTACTGTTTCAAATATAGGTTATATCAAAAACAAATTTAGGTACATATTTATAATATGCTCTTATAAAGAAATACAGTACTATTGAATTTACCTAAACACACACACACATATTCAGTCGTTCCAACAGATGGGTCACTCACAATTAATATATTTAATCTCCAATTAACGTTCAGGGAGAATTAACACACACCACGCCGCATAGAGACAAGAACTAATGAAAAGAGAATACTGCATTCCTTCGTCAATGCAACACAACCGCGGATGGGGCTCAATAATAAACTTTGCCCCGTACCGAGGCTACAAGTATCTGCGCGCAAGACTGCACTTAAGATAATTCACAACCAAAATTTCATGTACCTAATATAAAATCGGCCGCAGTTGCGTTTCATTTTATTCCCAGTTATGGGTGCCTCCAAGGAAGAAAAAAAAATGAAGAGATAAAGATTTCGAAGTTTTGTAAGTTCTTTCATTTAATATTTTTTTAAACACTGATGTATGCAAGGAATTATATATTATGGTGAATTATTCTAATTTGTTAATATTTTTTTTCTTGTAAACCTTGAACCTATGGGAGAGAAAGCGAGACATTATATTTATATTTTCAATCTACTTTCACTAAAAACAAAATACCAGCTCAATTTATAACGTCTGGGAAGATGTTTTAAGTAAGTCAATGGGGCTTGTTACCAGACATCCCCATTTATCTCGTAAACGTTTACTGGTACAACTTTGCTTCTATTTGTATGTGCTGTCAACTCCTCAGTTTTCGTTATCAATCATGACACATCCTGTACGTACCGTGTGGTATCCAGCACCTTAAAATTCTTGAGATATGCATTAATGCTATGTCGTGAAGTCGATTATCTCTGATGCCACTATATCATCGCCATGTAAATTCAGTTATTTTTTTTAACAAGAACGGACCTTAGCAGCAATGGCTATGTTCATTTCAAAAGCAGGGAGCAGTTGTAGTAATACAAGCGACTGTAATGTGATGAAGATAACAGGTTCTGTAACTCAGTCTACAAGATTAAATTAAAACTTTACACCTTGGAAAGGGGTGTAAGTATTAAATGCAGGGGTAGAGAGAGCTCACACAGTCAACACAAACAAAACGTTGGTCGTGTTGAAAGGTACACAGCTTTGCGTTCACAGCAAATGGAAATTAGTGGTAGATATGTATATCTCTTTCTTTTATTTTTACTTTCTCTACTACGTATAGTAAGTAGGGGAAGTATTGTATTCCACCCAAAAATTCGATACCGAGATTTCACCGGAAATACATGTTTTGAGATCCCCTGAATCCAAAAAAACCATTTTTGGAAACATGTCCGTCTGTGTGTCTGTCTGTGTGTCTGTCTGTGAACAGCATAACTCAAAAACGAACAGTCGGATAAACACCAAACTTGGTATTTAGGTTCAGTATCTTCCAAGGATGCGACACAAAGGTATTCGAGAAAATCCCCCCACCCCAGATTACCCTTTACATGGAACATTTTTCGAAAATTTTAATTTTCTCAAAAATGGCTCAAACGATTTTGATTAAAATATCATATGTTTAAGATATTTTTATGAGAAATAAAATGTATATCTTGAATTTCCTGGGAATGTCTCCAAAAGTATTCTTCATTGTGAACGACTTTTCCATAACTGGTAAACCATAAGAGATAGACAAAATGTTACTACACAAACAATGTAGATCGCGTTAAAATACACAACTTATGTCATACACATTTTTTTGGTTGAGTGAACCATTTTCGAGATATTGCTTGTTATTCCCTTAAATTTTGCAATACTTATTTTCTCAAATGGGAATTTGTTATTCATTTTTGTCTTGGATATGCAAAGAGTTATAATCTGTGGCAAAGGGAATGGTGCTGCACCTAGCAACCAGCTATTAAGAGATGTGTATGTGCTTAAAGGCTACTGTTTTTCTATATTGCCCTTGTAAATATATTTTCCCCTTACATCTACAAGAAAATTAGCAATAAGATAGAGTCTTATCTCGATTAACATAAAATAGATGGAGAATAAGCGTTTGTAAAAGAGTAGAGAAAGTCATGTGAGTGTAACACATCAGATGTTTTACTTATATAACACAGGCATTATAGGTATACACATCTGTAACATGTTGTAATAGGCATGTATGCTACATAACACAATGTTGATTCATAATTTGATTATATAGACATATACTGTTACTTAACATTATATAAATACGTAAATGGTCATTGCAGTTGAAAAGTCTATGTCTTAACGACTATTGCAAGAACTCATAGAATGTTCCTACAAATATTTAAACTAAATTAAACTTGCCTTCACTTCCTTCTCATGGACATCACGGCCCGAAGCTTTCTACATGTTTAGGTGGATCTAAATTATTATACGTTCCAGTCATCATAGATTTCTGGTCAAATGTTCAATGTACAGATCTTTCGTTTGAACACGTGGTCTATTATAGGGAATTGTTTGCCCTGCACTGCGCTGCTTCTAACTGGTTCTGATTCCCCTCCACTTTTCCTCCTCTCCGAATGCTGGCTAATCAATTACTATGGAGTCCTTGTATAAGGACTGATACGTTGAGCCGCGTGTTTGTGTTGTAGTGTGTTAGTACTATTATTATGCCAAATGGGTCGTATAATTTAGCACACAGAATCCTCATGTATGATTTCTAAGTGGCAACAAACTTTGTAGAGAAATAAGATGGCACTTTATAGACAGATTCCCTGCTGTTAGTATGCCAAAGAGAAACGGTTCGCAACCTTGTGAACTGATTTAGGGAAATGGGATCTGTTCTCGGTAAGTAAAAACAAAGGATAAACGCAATGATATCAGAGTAAAGTTAGAATAAATACCAGTGAAATTTCCATCATAGAAATCATAAATTTTGCAAACCTGAGCTTGGAATGCCACTAAACTTTTAAAATAAAACCGTATAAGAATGTGTGGTTCAGAAACTGCAAGAACGCGATAACATGAGTAGAAATTTATGCAATTAGGAGTTGGAGAATGTTAATAATCCCTCTATTCATTCGAGCTTTATTTACATGACCATGAACTTCATGCAAATTTTCTTAAAAGGTATGATAGATGTGTGGCGGGACATGAATATAATTTCCAACATCTTTTATGACGAAAGTATGTGGTAATTATAATTATAATTTTTACGGCATATCTATGAACCTTAATTTAAGGGCCTATGAATATGTAACTCCGCAGGCAAATGGGATGTTTCCTGGTGCCAAGAAACCTCCCAGCCGGCAACCCGTCCAAACGAAGGCTCTAGAAAGAGGTCCATACAAAACTATGGAATAAATAAAGAAATTTCCGTCAGAGATAGGATAAGACCCAACGACAAATAATTGACCAAAGAAATAGAGAGATTCTGTATTAGTTTTATGCCTCCTACGTTCTGTGTAAATTCTTCAGTCTGCACATAGTTTTCGGGTGCTATATAATTCTTAGATACAACGTAGGCCTTTTAAGAGTTTATTATTTCCTAGCAATGAAATGAAAAGCATGCTGAGGATTACTTCCCTCTTCTACAGCGTCATCAAGGAACTAGACAGAGAATGCGTGTAGAAAGAAAAGCCGATTAAGTTTTACTTCCAGGAATATTAATAGATAGCCACGATTTAACGCTTAAGAAAACTGAGCATTGAGCTTAAAAAGTCCGTATTGTTAATAATGGTATGCATCGTATGCTATATTTATTTCTTTAATTAATGTTTATCAAATACTGCAGATGTGTGTGTGTGTGTGTGTGTGTGTGTGTGTGTAATAAAACCGTGTCAAAACCTCCGAATGACGTATATTCTGATTCTACGGGTATATTTATCAATTTCCTGGACGTGAGAACCTTCCAACAACCCTCATGTAAGAAAGTTTTGTAATGAAGTTCATATCGACTTTATTAGCAGGGTATACTGGATAACTGTATAACCAAAGAAAATTACTAACTTTGTAATTCTTGAGCCGATTTTTATAACTAACAATAGAAAAGATTATTTTGTCCATGGACTATGTCTCCTCCAAAGAGGTTAACTTGGTGACCTGGGAGTGCGGAATCTACATATTCACCAGCTTCACCTGTAATTTTTTTGCATATGTCAAGGGTTCCTGAGTTACTTAAAAAGTGTATTCTTGTTTTATTAAATATCTGGGACCAAATAGAGGGTACCGCAATTGTTTAAAAACTTACTCAGCCATCCGACCGATGATTGTTTCACCGCCAAAGGGCATATAGACTATTCATCACTTCCAGAATTTGGAAGACTTTCGAGGGCGGAGATTAAGGACCTTAGATATTACGCCGGGGCTTCATATCCTTTTGCGTGAATATCAGAGGATTTTTCATCAGTTATTGGGAATATTGGGCTGTACAAAATTACAATTGTACGGAGTAAAGAGAAGGATTCACCATAAAAATTCTGTAGATCATTTTACAGCAGTTGCATAAATAACTGTGGGAAGTCAAATGAGTTTTATTATTTTGTCATTCGGTTTAAAAAACTAAACGCGCAATGTAAGCCAGCTACTTCCTTACAAGACTACACATGTTTTAAACTTAATGCATGATATTTGGAAGGCACATTACTAAAATCAGTGCTAGTGCACATCACCAATATCATGCAGATGGATATTAAACATTTTACAATTTTATCTCCTTCTGCTCTTAAAGCAGTAACGAAGAACGCTATAAATACAGAATTCGATGCGTGTCTATTGACTAAAAAGAACTCTGTCAAACCAAGAAACTGAGGGGGATCCACTTTCTTTATAATGAAGGAAACCTTATTGCATCCTTATCAAATGTCACTATTCACGGAAGTTTACAGATAGAGAACTAATTTCTTGACAGAGTTCACTGCCTCTGAAAAATGGAAGGAAGAAAGGACAGCGATTCGGGTTTAGAGGCGGATTCTAAAGACGAGTGCGTGTGTAATTAAGAGGTGAGATGGTACTTGCAACTTTAAAGTCTTATTCCGCCTTAATTTGTGTTCGTTTTAAATATGTATGTTTAAACGAATGGGAAACAATTATTTCTCTTTAAGCGTCATATCCTCTGCATGGGCGACTACGTATTTAATTAATGAAATCGTTTGATTTGTACTAATTATAACCTCAGAGGTCTGGTGACCGCCCACTCTGACCATTGGGTTTTTTCGGGGTTTCCCGGATCGTCAGCAATTGCTGGAGTGGTTTCTTTCATCCCCCAAAATTTCCTGTCCCTCCATTTCGTCCCATTCTTCATTTCCTTCATCTTTCATCCCCTTGGTCTCTTTTGGGTCGGAAAAGTCGACGATGATGTTTCGTTGCAGCGTGGCTTTCGGCTCGCTACCGAAGCAACCAAACCCCATTGAGGGACATTGGACTACCTCTATTGGGGTCCCCGATCTGCCTGTACGTTTGCCGGGGTATCTATATGGAAACTTAGGGACCCTGTCATTGCTGTGCATTCGCTCCAGATTCCGTTCGCTCGGTGTCTCCTCTCGCCTCACCTTTCCTCCCGGTGACGCCTCCTCGTGGAGTGTAGGTACAATATCCACTCTGGATCGACGGCGAGACCCCTTCCCTCCTATCCTAACCTATCCAAACTCAGGGACTATTAGACGTATTGCAGTGTTACGAATGTAATGCGGTTGTAGCACTTTTCTGAATTATTTTATTATTTTCTTACCTTCTTTCAAGTTTTTTTGACATTACATTTATCTTGCTATGTCTTGAAAAAAATTAAATTCAGTTTTATTTATGGACGCTCTTTAACTATATGGTTCTTAGCGTCCCATTCTATATTGAACGTGGAGGATAGGAAATTTTTCCTGTTAATCAGGCTTGAGGTTCTTTTACGTGCCGTAAATCTCTGACACGGGACCCCGGCTTTACTTCCCTTCCTAAGGAAACAATGCGAAGGACTTTTACGCCCGAACAAACCCATCGTCCTCCGCCGGGTTTTAACCTGCGACCTCAGTAACCTTAATTACCCCTAGAACACGGAGGACGACATTATGTCTTGAAGAAATATACAAGTTTTGTTACAGGGTAACACCAGTTTATACTTTTGCATGCTTCCATTTGTTATGACTCTCCCTTTCGTCAGTGTTAAACAAAGGGCCCTATGATGAATATAATTCTACAGTTAAAGCCCTTCTAAGCTTCTGCAAGGTTGGTTTCTACCAATCATCATTGCAATGCTCTCTCCTAACAAATGTTTTGATGCCATGCATACAGATGGGTTGTATCGCCCTATTTTTGCTTTGATGATTCCATTTTTTTGAGCGAGGGTGAATAACAAACCGGTGTAGGGGATTATACAGGGTGGACATTTAGGTTGAGACCGTACAATATCTCCAAAAATAAGCGTTGTAGAAAGAAATGTCTTTGATTAAAGTTTCTTGATATTATGGGGGGAAGTAAATGCCATTAGTTGGAGTCACGTGGCTTCTGTACAAGATCGCACGACCTAACCATGTTCTTGGTTCCAATATGAAGAATTCGAGACAGCCAAAGAGGACAGTCATAAACGAGCTCTGTCGATAAGGTCTGCGTGTCCGTCTTCACTGTACTATGTATTTTCAAGAGGTGAATAAGTCACACTGTAACACAATATGTGGACGTCAGCCTTCTGCAGTAGGAGTCCGCTGTTTCCTGTGATAAGTAAGGTCACCTAGACATCCTTTTGCTGGCCTTGGGCAGTGAAAGCCCTTTTCACCTTTAGATATTTGTATAAAAATTCGCTATAGACTTCTGAAATAGTTTTGTGTTAAAACAAACATGGCACTATAAATGCACAGTGCGATTTTTACACGGATATTTTGTCTCTTGGCGTGTAAAGCATAATGATTATGTTTTATTTATTTGAAGGCTGTGGTTTCAAAACTGGACATCTTAATCTCTTCACCTTTCAGAAAAACTGATATTGCATTTCTGTACTTAGCCGTGTATTTGAGTGCAATATAAGAGATCTCTGTCCATTTTTGTTCTTCAGCAGTGATAAAATGAAATGTGCTTTTCAAATAGCATTAAATGACAATCGCACTTTCTGTAAAAAAATTGGACTCATCTATTTTTGAAACAGCTTTATTGATTAGTAGACTACAAGACTCTGTTTACGCTGTAAAGTAAACAAAAGTTACCAGAAAGGAATTTGTAATAAGAAAGGAATCCATCCACAATTAATAATTTTATATTATTGGAAAAAAATAATTGCACTGGGTGCGTTTTTTCTTGTAGATATTTTTAATTCCCTTATTTAGGGCAATCTACTTATACAGGGTGTTCGGAAATTCCCCTTACAAAGTTTTAGGACTTGTAGAGGGGACTGAATAGAATAGGTACCCATGTTCGGAAACGTACCATATGTGTGCTACAACAATTTCAAGTCGGTTCGCCTGGTATGCAACCGACTAGTCACGACGAGCGGTGTTTACGTCAGACCAGCTACTGGTGTCATTTGACTTCTACCCCACCACCCTAACCTTGTTTGAGCCCTCTAGAGTCAGAGGAAGAAATTTTGGCACGAACTGTGGTCGCTGCACAACAAATTGCAGAGATACCAGGAGTGATGGACAGACTGTACCAGAACATCATTCGTAGGTGCAAACAGCTTTAGTGATCGTCACATCGAACCGGCATTGTAGCGGATCAGAATGTCAAACAGCTTGTGACGAAGAGAAATACAGATTGTTCAGTTTAACTGTAAACACAAGGGTTTGTGAAACATGATAAAATTTGC
Source organism: Deroplatys truncata (assembly GCA_030765065.1). Lineage (NCBI taxonomy): Eukaryota > Metazoa > Arthropoda > Insecta > Mantodea > Mantidae > Deroplatys > Deroplatys truncata. The sequence goes on along the minus strand of CM060977.1, from coordinate 122,085,271 downwards.
TTTTTGTTGCTTAGGTGTTATTTCCTAATGGGTTGTAGTGAATCAGGATGGCAACCATCCTGCGAGGAAGACAGAAATCGTTAAGTTTAACTGTAAACAAAAGTGTTTGTGAAAATTGATTAAGTTTCCTGTTTATTTCTTTATTAGTATTACCTAATAGTTTAATTGTAAGAAAAGTAATGTACTGAGTCACGCCTAAGTACTTAAGCAAATGTGGTCACTTTGAACACTGTTTTCAAATGGTTGCAGTACGGACACGTTACATTTCCGGGCATGGGTTCCTATTCAAAACATGATCTATTCAGTCCCCTTTACAAGTACTAAAAGTGGTAAAAGGAATTTCGGAACACCCTGTATAAAAACGATATTTCGAAAGTTTGTGTACTGTTGTATTTATTCTTTAGTTTTACCAACACACCCGATATCATATTAATACTAGCTTTGCAAACTTCGCATTATATGTTTATTGCAGAGAGGGAGAGAGTGAGAGTAGGTGTGAGCAGGCTGAGTAAGGAAGAAGAGATGAGAGACTGAATGGAAGAGGGCGGTTAGAGGAAGTGATGAGTGAAAGAGCTAGCAAGAGAGTGATGAAAAGAAATTGTAAGGAAGGACGGGGAATTGTGGGGGAATATTTTAGTAGTGTTTAACGCCGTTTGTTATGGCACCACAGGCGCTGCACACTAATGGTACATAAAATTAAATTATAATTGGAAAAGGAAATTTAGGAAGGAAACTTCCAGGCCTAAGTTAAGTATACATCCCCGGCATTTGCCAGTTGTGAGGACTGAGGAAAACCTGTAAAAAAACTCAGTCAGGGAGGACAGACCTAGTGGGATTTGAACAGAGACCTCCTGACCACGAGTCCGTAACTCAACGACATCGGCTGCCCATGTCAGTATAGAGTGAGAAGGACAGGGGTAATTCAGAAGTGAACGAAATAACAAGGATGAAACTGCGAGTTCTATCAGTAAATAAAATGTAGGCAGCAAATGCCTCATAGTTTTCACTGTATTCTTTAATTTAAAATTAAAATTATGAAAATGTTATCTCGAACCTGAACTAAAATTAGGTCTTCATTATTAAAACCCTTACATTATATGAAATGTAACTTTTCAAGTTCAAAGCAAGTTCAAAGCAAGCGTCTAAAGCAAGGAATCGTGACATTTCTCCTCTGTGTTAAATTATATACAGAAATACCCGACAGAACTGAGTGAATATGCAAGTTCAAAGGAGCCTGCGTCTAAAACAAAGAATCGTGACATTTCTCCTTTTTGTTAAATTATATACAGAAATTCCCGACAGAGCTTTGCTCCTTTGGCTGTTGAACAATGGTAAAAATATAATTTTCCGTTAATAAATGAATAAACCTAAGCTAACGTTATACCGTAGTTCATCTCCTGAAGCATAAGCTTCTTATGCTAAGGCTATATTCAGGTGTGCAATCTAATCCTTACTCGGCATTTATTCGCCGAAAATAATGTTAAAGAGGGCAAGTTATTTTTAACTATTTTGTATTTAATAACAAATGTAAGTGAATAGCTGTGAAGGTGCTAGAGCGGTATCAGTCTGTACGAGATTATTGATCCAGACAAGCAAACGCTGTCAGGGGACAACATGAACATGAGTAATGTCACCAAGTGAGTGCTTTTAGAGTGCTCTTACAAAGATAGAAAAATGAGCCTTCAAATGGATCCACGAAAACCACTGTTCTAAACTTTTCATAAGCATATTTCTACAGGTTCAACCCTTTGCAACTAATATTATATATAATGCATATAGCGATTGATTTCTTTTATTTAAGGAATAGTCAAAATTGTTTTTGCACAACTTTGGATTAATTGGAAGTTTTACACTGCTATGTATAACTTCACATGTACACTAGTGTGTGTTTTTTTTTTCTTCCGTAAAGTTCACACATTTGTCTTGAGTTAGATTCTATACAGTACTTAGGCTTCTCCCATTCATTTTTTTTAATTTATGGACGCTCTTTAACTCCTGTGGTCCCATTCCATATTGAACGTTAAAGACCGGTAATTTTACTCAGAGACCTCTTTTATCAGGCTTGAGGTTCATTTACGCGCCGTAAATCTACGATACAGGACTACGGCTTTACTTCCCTTCTGAGGAAGCCATGCTAAGGGTTTTTACGCCCGAATAAATCCATCGCCCTCCGCCGGGTTTGAATCCGCGCCCTCGGGAAGTAGAAAATTAAATTGAGCTTTATTTATGGACGCTCTTTAACTGCTGTGGTTCTTGGCGTCCCATTCTATAATGGGCGTGAAAGACCGGAAATCTTGCTCTTTTACGTGCTGTAAATCTGCGACACTGGACCACTTCCCATCCGAAGGAAGCCATGCTAAGAATTTTTACACCCGAAAAAATCCATCGCCCTCCGCCGAGTTTGAACCTGCGACCTCGAGAACTAGAGGCTAGCACGGTAACCACTACATCACGGAGGACGACCCTTCATTGGCTAATACAAATTCCAAGTAACGAAAATGAACCAATGAACGATATTATATTCGCTGTGAAACATGGGGAGGTTATATATAATCTCTCTGTGTGAATTATACCCTTATTCATGTAAACAATTAGAGGTGGCTTAACGTAATATGATTAACAACTCTACTTATAGACGGAGTTTTGGGTGAGGTGTCAAAGCACAACAGCCACAACGTTTATGTTAAACCTTTCCTCCAAAGTAAACATAGAGACAAAGTCTAAAACATTTCCAAAGATAAAATATACATTTAGCATTGCCAAGGACATTGTGTGACATACCTCGAAGAACCTAATTCCTTGGTGGAAAGGTTATTAAGGTTGAGGCTCTATTTCTATATATTTTTAAATGGCTTTAACTGCTTTTGTTCGTAAGCATTTATACCTGCATAATAAATAATAACAATAATGCAATTTAAAATCCACGATATCTTTTAATACCAAGAATTTAAACGTAGGGCAGCGCTCGCCTCTCACCGAGGCGGCCCGGGTTCAATCCCCGGGACCCGCATGTGGGATTTGTGGTGGATAAAGCGGCGTCGGGTTGGTTTTCTCCGGGCTCTCCGGTTTCCCCCGCTATTCATTCCACCAACTGCTCCATCATCACCTTTCCTTTCATCCATTTCGCCATCATTTCGTTTCATCTACTTCCTTCACCCCATTCCAGGCATCGGGCTGATTACCCATCCTGGATATTCTGTCTGCTCCATGAACGTGTCTGCTCCTCGATGGGCCTCTGACCCCAGGCACCCGCCTGTAAGTCCTGGGAGATGTAAGTCCTACATAAGATGAGGTTAAACAGACAATGAATGAATTTAAACCTAAGACCAGGCGTCCTGATTTTCAACCACATGCTTGAGACTCCGTCCCTTCGCTGGCTAAGAATAAACGGGAAATCACGTTTGGGAAAGGTAGATTAAAATTGTGATAAAAATACACCGCTTCAGCGAAAGAAGCGCAAAACTCGGTTGCGGAGCTTAGAAAATCATTTTTGGTACTCTAAGACTTCTGTGCTAGAGAAATGTATTATGCGTAAGCCAAAGAGTAACAGCTATCCATTCTTTCAGTACCTGCAGCTTTTCTGTTTTTTTATTTTTTCACGGATTCATATGTTCGAACGGTTATGGTGGGTAAAACAAGGGATTGTTACATTGTAGTTGGCTTCAGCATAACACACCTAAAGGACAAACTACAATTTAAACATTTCTTCAAAATCGACACGCCAGGGGTGGCGAAAATGGTCTTTGGGATTGTATTTGGATTCCTATTCTCAGAAAGGAAATCCCTCTCATTTGCATGAATTGTACTTGCTGGGTATGTGATGCAGGTTGTCTACTCCTGAGACACAAGGTAGAAGACATTCTTGCCATGCTTGGACAGTGCAATTAAAACCTAAAGATTAAGGTGGTTTAGGCTATATTCTTGGCCTTGGTATGGAATTATTTAAGCGTGGCTCCTTTTTCCTATCTCAGCCTACATACAGCTAGTGTAAACAACAAATAAAGTACACAAAATTGCTAAATATTCATATAATTATTCATAATTATAAATTTAGGTTAATGGATAATATAATGATGACGCCATTCGCCTGGTAACTTCGATAAAGATTCAAGATGAAAGACGAGGACGACCAATAAATAAATGTTCTGAAGCAAACCAAACTATTGCTGGCTTGAAAATTAATCAAATTCATCTACAATTATGTAATGTAACAATTAATGTAATTGATTTTAACAGAGTTATCTAACAATATAGGTTTAAGAAATTACTTTTAATTACATCAATATTTCAGGGATAAATTCCAAAGCTAGAGTGCCAAGCTATGCAACGTGTAATGTTTGCATCACATCAAAATGCTAAACAGAAGAATGTTAACCAAGTCAATGATAAACCTAGGTCTCTATGGAACTAGGAACAATAACTGTTGCTATAATCTGCTGAAACTTTGTGTGTTAAAATAAAGAAAAGAAGAGAAAGAAAAAAAAAGTACTATAGTCATAAGATTGAGCTCATATGTTTAGGAGCTCTGTGAGTAACTCTGAAGAGCTATAGATCTCGCAGAGGGGAATACTTTTTGTCAAGCAAGCACCATCCTCCAACATATCGTTACGGAGTTATTCACACCTGTTTAAAGAATATCCGGTAGGATAGGTTTGAGAAGCACAGTCAGCTCTCTGTTTATTTACAACCGCTGAATCGAGTGACATCGACCTTTTCTTGTCCGTTACGTCTCTTTTGGTTTTGGCAAGTCTGAGACGCACAGCCCAATTTAACTCAATGTTTGTGAACAATTGCTCCACACATACCACCTCCAGAAATTACAGGAACTGGAGCCGAACGACTTCGCACCTTGTGTTCAATCTGTCCAGTGGTTTCTGCAACGAAGTATCGCAGATCCTACATTTCCCACGCACGTCTTGTTTACCGATGGGGCTTACTTCACACAAGACGGATATTTTAACAAGAACAGTCACATCTGGGATGTTGAGAACCCTCATGCAGTGTTCGTCAGAGATCAACAAAGTATTTCGTAAACATCTGGGCTGGAATCGTTGGTGATCATCTGCTGGGACCTTTCGTTTTGCCACCCCATTTGGGTTAAATTGGCTGTGCGTCTCAGACCTAGCAAACCTAACCAGACGTAAGGGAGGAGAAAGAGGCGATGTCACTAGACTTAGCGGTTGTAAACAAACAAAGTCAAAGTGTACTGGTTGTGCCTCTCAAACCTATACTACCGGATACTCTTTAAACAGGTGTGAATAACAGGGGTGAGTAGCCCCGTAACGATGCGTCGGAGGATGTTAGCTGCTTGACAAAAACGTTCCCTTCTGCGAGATCTATCGTCCTCAGAATTTTTCGGAGAGGTCCTGAAACACTCTATATTGGTTTAACTGTTATTATTAAGTGATATATGGCTCCGCTGCGAACGTGTGTATTTTATGTTGAGCAGATGGTAGAGATTGTACCAATCTTTCAGATGACTCATAGGCAGCAGACCTATTGTTATTGTTACTGCTGTTATCATTTAAACACCTAGGGCAGGGGTTCTTCACCTATGGTCCGCGTAACCAAATGAGCTGTTGCCGCGGTAACGTGTGTGACTCGCATTCGGAATGTCCGGATCCCCAGACACCGCCCATCCTGACTCATGTATTTTTCGTGGTTTCCCCGGGTTAGATAAACGAATAATAGAGTGGTTTCTCTTCTTATCACGACTACTATTCCATAATTTCTCTTTCATTCTGTTTTCTTCTTATCTTTCAGGTGTGCTTCTAGGTTTCATGACATAGGATCGTGCTGGAAAGATATCATGGATACATGTTTCATGGAAAGTGTACTCCCTGTGGGCACTAGAGGGCTGCTTGATTGGTGGGTCGTTAGTCGCTCTCTCTCGACGGCTTCAGCAGTGGGAGGGGTCTGAGCTTGGAAATGTTAGGGACTTCCGCGCGTCTCTGTGGCCTGTCTGCCTACGGCCTGTAGCCTCCTGTGGTTCCTTAACCTCATCCCTTCCTCCTGGAGGGCTGTAACCACAATAGGGCTATGTAGGTCACGGTGAGCAATATGTCCCATTCCGTTGAATAACCTATACCTATGGTCCGCGTACCATTGATGTTATTGAGCTACTGCCGAGAGGTATATAACAACTTTAGCAAGCAAGATAAATTAACATTTACTTTAAGAACAACAATTTTGAACAGGTCTACTATAAATAAATGGAAATAATATACTTTACATTATAAACGTTTGTGCTATACCATACGAAAATAATACACAATTTCAATTTCAATCCTAAGACAGTGACAGCGCAACTCGAAAATATCATTTGATCAGACCACAATGGAAAAATTTTGTGGTTTGTTTAGTTGCGAGGCGCATTTACAGTTAAACATTTATGGAGTTACTTATTGTTGTTGAATTGCAAATTTTATTTGTTAAATTGCCAGATTTACAAGTAGTTTGCACCAGATTCAGAGGTAAACCAGAATATTTACAAGTGATCAATTAAAGAACTCTGTTCGGAGAGCTCATAGGCTGAACTGAGCGTAAGCGGGGTAAATAAGGCCACTAATTCTGATTGTTATACTTATATGTAGATAGATACTTATTTTGACCCTCGCACCACAAAGTCTCGAATTTACCTCGTAAAATTTGCTTATCTGTACATCCAATATTCTGCGTTGAAGTAACGATACTTCACTGGAATGGGTTTAGAACCCCTGACCTGGGAGGACACAAAACTTTTTAGCGTACCACCACCACCATCATCATTATTCAGAGACGAGTTTATACACTATCTTCCTGCTTGAACACTGACAAGCTTCTGTTAGCGTTCCTTCCAACCATTCTTCTTAACGTACGTATTTGAATTATAGGCATGTACCATTGTACCTGATTGGTGCTATTATCCAATAATAGTTTGTTATATATGTATATGTAAATATATATGTTTACAGACTTCCATCGTCTTAATTATGAATTATGAATCTAAAGTTCGTTACATGCTTACGCAGATACTACTGCATTTCTCGTAATTTTATATTACTGGTTATATAGCTAACAATGACCTTTCCTCCCTCATATTATATTTTGTATGTTATAAGGTTATATACTTATTCTCTACCATGTGTGCATTATGAATATATGTGCTTTAACATTCTCTTAATTATTATACTACAATATTAGCGATGAAAATACATAAACGTAAAAGTTAGAAAAAATAGTAAAAAAACAAATTATTACTGTGTTGATGCTGAGAAGCTTTGAACTAGATATATTATTACATTAATGAGTTATTGTATTAGTTTGTCCGGTCTAGTACTGTATGTTGCTTCCAGTTAAGTAGCGGTTCTTGGATCCACCACTACTGAACGTCATCTGGTGGTGTGGTGTAACCATCCTGTTGACCAGGTACAGGTTACACGTCCAATATGGCTGCGTCACCGTATCACCGCAACAAAGCACTCCCCAAATATGGTGGTGCGTAATTTGCCAGCATAGCTCATCGCATATAAGGAAGTCCGAGTCAGTAAGCGCCCGAATGGGGCGAATTATTGTAAGACTACGGAAGCTTGAACATCGCCGTACACAAGAGAAAGCGTCACAACAAGGCTCTTGGTTAGTAATACTATGTTTGGCAGGTGCAGATATTCTAAAATTAATTGCTGCCAGTAGTTTGGGGAAAACGGCAATTATTGTGGGGGGAATAAAGTAACATGACTTTGAAGAGATTGCTTTTGAACTTAAGAGGGTTAATTTATAGAAAAGGCAAGTTTGTTTAATGCCGTTAAGTAATGTTTGTTTACAGCGCAAAAGTAACATTGACGAAATTGCGACAGGAAAAGGATTTAACTTGGTACTCACTACATTGGGAAAATTTCTTATTTACGAGTTTAGAGAATATTTATGCAAAACTTGGTGATAAATTTTGCAAGAGCTACGTTTATTTCATTTTTATTGCACTGTTTAATGTTGGGCAATTTTATGGTTTAATTAATAAAGAATTACTTTGCTAACCTGAACTTTTGATTTATGCTTTGTACATGTTTTTCTTTCACTTCTCGATTCATTACCTTTTACGTTTCCTTATTCATTGTTACAAGGATGTTAGTGGGAAGGGGCCACTATTGAAGAACACAAAAAGATAACCACCGGCACGTAACGATTTGCAACATGACTGGGGACCTGAATTAAAGGTAAAGGTACATATTACGGAGGGGCCTCCGATACCGGGCCAGAGCACCGCAAGTAGGCTGCAATTTCCCTTTTAGCTTCTCATGTGGCCCCTGCGAGGAAAGGATGAGAGACCCGAAGGACGACTGGATCCGGATAACGATGGGCGCAAGCGGACGGAATCCCTAACGTTTCCAAATAGAACGCATCCGACGACGCCCGACCCTACCCACGAGCCTCTAACCCCCGGTGGTTTCCCCAATTCGGAGGCGGGTCCCAACTGCGCAGTCCCGACCGACAGGGAAGACATCTCTACCAGCGCCCAACCGCAACCCACCGAACACCGTAGCCTGGTCCTACAACCTTGAAACAGATGACAATGAAGGAGATGATGGGTATAGGAAATAAAGGACAGGAAAGTCGTGAGTAGAAGCATTCGCCTGCTGCCCCGGGAAAACCACGGTCCCCAAAAGTATCTGTTTTCTGAATGTCTTATGCATAACTGGTAAACCTTAAGAGGTACACAAAATTTTTCTACACAAAAAAGAAAAACTGATGTAGAGCTCGTTAAAACACACAATTTATGTTGTAAATATTTTTTTCGGTGGAATGAATCATTTCCGAGATATTCTTTGTTATCTGTTTGAGTTTTCCAATACTTACACTTTTTCTCAAATGGGAATTCGTTATTCGTTTTTTACTTTCTATACTACGTATAGCAAGTAGGGGAAGTATTGCATTCCACACAAAAATTTGATACCGAGATTTCACCGGAAATACATGTTGAAGTATCATTATTTGTATATGTTTGTATTTGTTAGCCCCACGTTCGGGCGCCAATATGAGAGTGGCTAATGTTATTTATAACCCACGTTGTTTGTGTATTTGTGTTTACTCAACGTGTTGAAGCCATTTTGTGACGCGATTCTTTGTTCGGTTTGTAGCTCCATCTGGTGTTAGCAATTTGCGGCAGTATTAGTTTTTGTTTGAAAGAATTTTACTTTTATTTTTTATTTAATTCTGTTTCACTGTCCTCCGGCTAGCTATTATCTTTTGGCCAAGCACTTCTCTTTATACAGGTTGTGTAAACGGAAGGGAGTCTCTTATCCAAAAATAACACTGATGAAAGAATTTGTTTTATACTTTTATTGTCGAACACATTTACTATCACATTTACACGTTGATCTTGACACTCGCCAAACTGAAACTGTTATAATAACTTCTTACTGATCACTTTTAATTTGCGTACTTCAACTTTTTACTTTCTCTACTACGTATAGTAAGTAGGGGAAGTATTGTATTCCACCCAAAATTTCGATACCGAGATTTCACCGGAAATACATGTTTTGAGACCCCCTGAATCCAAAAAAAGCATTTTTGGAAACATGTCCGTGTGTGTGTCTGTGTGTGTATGTGTGTGTGTCTGTGTGTGTGTGTGTGTGTGTGTATGTGTGTCTGTGAACAGCATAACTCAAAAACGAACAGTCGGATAAACACCAACCTTGGTATTTAGGTTCAGTATCTTCCAGAGATGCGACACGAAGGTTTTCAAGAAAATCCCCCCACCCTCAGACTACCCTTTACATGGAACATTTTTCGAAAATTTTAATTTTCTCAAAAATGGCTCTAACGATTTTTATTAAAATATCATATGTTTAAGATATTGTCATGAGAAATGAAATGTATATCTCGAATTTTCTGGGAATGTCTCCAAAAGAATTCTTCAATGTGAACGACTTTTGCATAACTGGTAAACCATAAGAGATAAACAAAGTTTTACCACACAAAAAATGTAGATCGCGTTAAAATACACAATTTATGTCATATACATTTCTTTTGTAGAGTGAACCATTTTCGAGATATTGCTTGTTATTCCCTTAAATTTTCCAATACTTATACTTCTTCTCAAATTCGTTATTCATTTTTATTTTTTTATGTCCTGCACATGCAAAGAGAATGGAATGCGCCACATAGCAACCAGCGTTAAAATATTTGACTATCGCTTAAAACCTACCATTTTCCCCTTGCATCTACAAGAAAATTACCAATAAGCTTGACATCTCTATATCTCGATTAACATGAAGCATATGGAGAATAGGCGTTTTTCCTTAAGTTTTACGTCCCACTGTATCTAAACTCATATGTATGTCAATGCACACAACAATGTAGCAGCCGCTTGCTTTTTCAACAATGAGCAATACATTGTTGATAAAGTAAACGCAGGAGAATACAAATCAGTTACGTCTGATTGACTGTTGAAGGAGGATGTAATTTTACTTATCATAGTGAGTGGTGAAATACTTTTATCATGGCATACCGAATGTGAACTGGAAGCTGCAGGCAATATGTTTGATAGTTCGGAAAACGTTTCAGAAGAAGGAAACCATACTAGTGAAGATAGCATTCGTCCTACAGACAATGATGATAGAAGTGACAATTTTCAAACTGTGGAAGTAGTTCAATCGAAAAATAAAAACATCAATTGGAGTTTAAACCCTTTCCACAACATGGAAGAGCATCCACTGCTAACATAATCAAATAAACACCTGGTCCAACCAGATATTTTTATGTCCTGGACATGCAAAATAATGGAATGCGCCACATAGCAACCAGCGTTAAAATATTTGACTATCGCTTAAAATCTAGCATATTCCCCTTGCATCTACATGAACATTACCAATAAGATTGACATCTCGATATCTCGATTAACATGAAGCATATGGAGAATAAGCGTTTGTATAAATAGTTTGTACAAGAGTAGAGAAAGTCATGTGAGTGTAACACATCAGATTTTTTGTATAATTAACTTTATAACACTTGAGATTTTTCACAACTCTGTTACGCGTAACCTGCAAAATTGATATCCTACGTGTGCCTACAAATACTTTCGACGAACTGACTGACTGAAGGCGACGTGTACTTTACAAATATTTTCGATGAACTGACGGAAATGCGACGTGTAGTGTACAAAGAATTTTGATGAACTGACGGACTGAAGGACTTTACCTCTAACCTAGCTTCTATTTATACTCATACACCGCGATATGCCTAAAGATTATAACTGAGCTGCAATTGGCTAATAAAACGCGCCAACATTAGCGTCTATTTTAATATCCAATGAAAATTATGAATACATATGCTCTAGGGAAATGTTCCAGAAGATTCTAAAAAAAAACGCGCCAATATTACGTAACTTCCTCGTTTCCAATAATGATAAACAGCTCACCCCCTCGCTGCATTATTGCACGCTATTATTGTCAGTTTCAGTAAGGCCGTATAAACTTACTTCTCAACAATAATTACAATCAATATACATCTCAAATCAATGTCACATAAAGATGCATATTCATATTACAATCATTATTTACATTTAAGTAATTTGTGATACAAATTACTGCATCAATGTTTTGAGACCCCTGAATCCAAAAAAAAGCATTTTTGGAAACATGTCCGTGTGTGTGACTGTGAACAGCATAACTCAGAAACGAACAGTAGGATAAACACCAAACTTGATATTTAGGTTCAGTATCTTCCAGAGATGGGACACGAAGGTTTTCAAGAAAATCCCACCACCCCAGATTACCCTTTACATGGAACATTTTTCGAAAATTTTAATTTTCTTAAAAATGACATTAACGATTTTGATTAAAATATTATATGTTTAAGATATTTTCATGACAAATGAAATACATACCTCGAATTTTCTGGGAATGTCTCCAAAAGTATTCTTCATTGTGAACGACTTTTGCATAACTGGTAAACCATAAGAGATAAGACAAAATTTTACGACAAAAAAAGTAGATCGCCTTAAAATACACAATTTATGTCATATACATTCTTGTTGTTGAGAACCATTTTCGAGATATTGCTTGTTATGCCCTTAAATTTTTCAATGCTTATACTTTTTCTCAAATTCATTATTCATTTTTTGTCCTGGTAATGCAAAGAGAATGGAATACTCCACATAGCAACCAGCTCTTAAAATATTTGACTATCACTTAAAGCCTACCAATTCCCCTTCCATCTACAAAAAATTTAGCAATAAGATTAACATCTCGATATCTCGATTAACATGAAGCATATGGAGAATAAGCGTTTGTAAAAATAGTTTGTACAAGAGTAGAGAAAGTCATGTGAGTGTAACGCATCAGATTTTTTTTATGTCCTGGACACGGAAAGAAAATGAAATGTTCCACATAACAACTAGCTCTTAAAAGATTTGACTATCGCTTAAAGCCTTCCATATTCTCCTTGTACCTGCAAGAAAATTAGCAATAACATGTAAATGTTTATCTCGATTAATATGAAGTAGCTGGAGAGTAGTTTGTACAAGAGTAGAGAAAGGCATGTGAGTGTAACACAATGGACGTTTTTAAACTTAGGGCAAGCACATCGTATTCTGAGCTCGACATGTTTCAAGCACAAATTGGCTCTGATCAAGCATACTTGTGCCGTGTGGAGATGAAACAAGTTGTACATGCTTGTGGATCATGCATGCTTGACGCATGCTTATCAAAAATGTGTAGTTGCGTATGTAGCAGCCTCTGTCTATGTTATTTTTCTTCAATCCCTAATTTGTATTGTTTAATAGTATGTCAATAAATATTGTGCTTATATTTCATATTTGTTACCTATCTAATTGCCAAAAAATGCATATATGCACGCCAACTATTTCTTCGCCTGCAAGCGACTAGATTGCTGACGGTTGGTGTGCTTAGATTTCGTCCGCTTCAACCTTAGGATAAAGAAGTGTAGTGTTAATATTGAGTTACTGGTTTATAAAGAAGGCGACGAATTTAATAACCCCCGCTTAAGTATGTGCACACATGAGTTTCAATTATGTATGACGGTTTTCAGCATGCTCTCCTCGCTCCTGTTCTTCCTCCTCCTCGGTCTTATATGTACCGAGGTTCTGGGCATCTCTGTATTGAGAATATATATTTTTTCTAGCTTTTAATCCGAGTTCAAGCTGAGCATGCTTTATTCTCCATAAAATAGCTTGCAGAATGTAAGTACGTCTCTGTTTCTTCCAGAGGAAGCATTTTCCAGAAAGAAGACAATGTGATACAGCAGGAACCCAGATTGCGGAGAATGACTACAGCTCTTTGTGTACTAGTCATTATTCATGTCGGAGACAACCGGAAATGGCAGCTTAGCGGACAGATCCATATCCAGGTAGCTTGTGCATAATACAGGTACATCAGGAGGGAACTGGGCTGGAATAATTCAAAGGATCACATCTTTCAAATTCGCCTTGAAGTTATACTGCAGACTTTGATCGGTTGACGCCAGGAAAATGTATATTGTATCGACAAAAAGGCATGCCGGAGTGTTTGTATTTTTATAAACAGACTGTCCTAAAATGGAAGGTTGCTCCTTTTCCACGATTAATAATTCACAATGAGCCCAAATACATCTATTTTGGGCAAGGGGCCCTTTCCAGCGAAAGGGAGCTGGATTTTGCAGTACCAGTTAGCTATTCCGGGAAACGTTAAACTAGTTTATTGATCTGCTGACTATGTCCACTAGTTTCTCTCTCTTTGACTATCGTGGTCCACGTGCTGCCGAAGGTCCACATCATATCCTTTTCCTATATAGCTCTAAAAAGCTATTGTTGCAAAAGTTTATTCTTCTGCCTACGTCATACTAATCGATATAATTGTTTACACTATAGTTTCATTAAAAGTTCGTTGTAGGTAAAATGGAATAGCAATAGTCAACTGATTAAAACAGGTCGCTATATGGTCTCATGATATCATGAGAAACAACTCAATTAAAAATTGACAAAGTGTTGAAAAAATTAAAGCAACAACAACGGAGATGTCGGAAATAGCCGAGGCCACAATAATTATTTGAAATAAGTTGCATATTTAATAGAGATCTACACTTCTTGTATAGTAAGTGTTTGTCTGTCTCTCGTAGTTTACAGTTATACAAAACGCATTCCAAAAGAAGGCAATACCAGAGACTATCCCCAGGGTAATCAAAATACATAGCTGATTACCTATGTGTTCTTCTTGTTCAATATCAAGGATTAGGCTTGCAGCCGATTCCTTCTTCACTCCAGTCACCTCTTCCTTGGTCTTCATATTTCTCGTCTTCTTTCTGGTGTGTATTTTATTTAACTATATTCTCATTTCACATTCTTTTAATACGTCCTTTATTTTCTTGTATACGTTCATTAATGGAATATTAAATATCCGGAAAGCATTTGAATTAAAAGCGTTAGAGCCATTTTAGATGAAATCAGAAATAACGAAAACTTTTCCGTATAAATGGTAGATTATTGGAAAGTTTCTTAAACCCATACGAAGTTTGGTATGTATGAGGCGTGTGGTTGTTTAGTTACGCTGTTCTCAAACACACACACACGCGCGGATCTTCTGCTAAGAAGTATATATATTAACTAAAGTGACCCTGTAGTGACTATAATAACGTCCTCCAAACAAAACACACTAAAGGCATTCACTTTCCCCAAATATCCAGAAAATTTTATTAAAGCTATTTCTTTCTACAACGCTTAGTTTTGGAGATACTGAACTGTCTCATCTTAAATGGTCCACCTTGTATATATAATTTTTTCATTCAGAGGGGGCTCAAAATGTATATTTTTAGTGAATTTTTGGCATAGAAGTTTTGGGTAATATGCAGTACAGAAAGTAAAATCATATTATACCAAATAATCCAGCGGATCAACTTCTTTCAACTTGCAAATAAACACAATACAATTGAATCCTTTGCGCTTAACCACAAACAGAAAGAGAGCACACTAGCATTTAATCCAGCTAGAAAGCACAGTATTTAATTGTGAACGGATTAAAATTGTAAGTTATAGTTTAACGTATACATTTATATAAACCTTTAAACAATGACACATAAAGATTCGAAATGACAAAAACTGAAGCATGAAAAACCAAAAACAGGTAGTTTGAATTAACGGAGAGCTGCAAGCCCTCAGTTTCAAATCCGAGAACAAGATATTAGCTCAATTGTTGAGATTTTTCGGAAGCACTGCAGACTGCGACACGAGAACCGAAATTTCGACCGAATAACTAAACCCATGCAGAATCTTACAACTTTTATTAATGTAATTCTTCCACACAAGCCATGTGTAGGACAAGGTTCAAAGGTGGAATAAAACTGAAAAAATTCAATGTCATAACCGGGATTTCAACTATGGATCTTCCGATTTCCATCCGGCTCCTCTAACCAATTGAGCTACCATAGCAGCATGTCAGGACAGCATGAAATTCCCCAACTGAGTCGCATTTTTCCGGCTAAACCACAAAGAAATCTCAATTAATTTTGAGATGACATACCCCAGTAGCGACTCACAATGTTTAAGTAGTTTAAATCCCGTTCTTTTTAGTTTTTTTGGATCAATCATGGTAATTAATTGTTCTTTCACACAAGCCGGGTGTATTGGTGTATTTACTGTATTACTGTCTACACTAGGTCAGACTAAAAGTGGCCGGTCGCTTTGAGCAGTTAATTTTTTTCAAAGCCACTTCGAATGAGCGCGAGGTTCACAACCGTCAATTTCTGTGCGCCGCTTTAGCTAACTGTATAATACAAGCCACAAGACACTAATTTGGGTTGTCTCCGCACTGTGCTTGGCGTGCAGCAGTGGTTAAGTAAATTCTACGCAAGGAACTTGTACTCGATTCTCTGTAGTGGGTTGTATTATTTTATTTTTACAACTCGTTTTACTGTAATATAGCGAATCAATATTGCTTATGCTACTTAATTTTATTTACAAATACAATTATAATAATGGTGAAATTTGTGGTTCTAAAATTAAATTGACTGCTGTGAAACCTCCTCCCAATGATAGGTAACTTAATATCGTGGTTGCCATCTACCGTTATGACATACTAAATAAGCACCACATACATAAAAATGAAGAAAACCTGTTAATAACTTTCCTCGTGTACTTAAAATGAAGGGAAAAATGAAAGTTGAGTAGCTCCACGGAGATTTGAACTTGCAACCTGAGGAACAATAAGCTAACTCTACCACTGAGCTAAGAGTGCTGCCGTAGGTGTGGCATTGTAACGAGCTTTGGTGATACACCATTTGAGAATCATAAATCAATAAAGTGTCTTTTGGGTACAAATATTCAGCGTTGAAACACTCTGAAACATCTGCTGCTTGAAATCTCGTATATGACTTTTTTCTCGGAATACTTTTGTAATTGTAGTTGTGTTCCTCATTATAACTACTACAAGAATTACGCAGTTTAGTAAATAGAGTCTGGATGTCCCGAGCGGTTACGGCAGTAGCCGGGTTTAAACTGTCGAATGAGACCGAAATAGAAGAATACAAAACACAATATAGCAAAGTAAAAATCTCTCTTCCTTTTTCGTAAGACGAGAATACAGGACACTCAATCCACTGAGTCATAAACAACACCAAGAATGTCAACAGCGTTTTATGAGACTGCTTTGGTGATTCAATATTAAATCTGTTAGTTTTGTTAAAGAAGAGTAATAATTTGTTCGGACTTCAAGAGAAGACAAAATAAAAATAAAGGATAATGAGAGGAGTTTTGATGTTTCACAACGTGAACATCATGGCACTAAGCTGTTGCTTCTCAACGCTGCTACCACCACGTGTTTACCGAGGCCGCTCGCTGGAGACAAAGAAAACCTATTCAGAAAAATCAGGAACAGAAACAGGATATAAAAACACACAAAAAATAAATAAAAGGAAATAGCATTTAAAAGAGCACATAAAAGACAGACAGTGAATATATTTCGTCTGAAAGTCCAGCTCCATTATGTGACAGGAATCCTCAAGCGTGAAAAGCAATGATGTGCGCCTGCGCTGGAAATGCAAAGCTGACACAATGAGGACACAAAGCTTTGTGATGTACGCCTTCAACTCTAGTGCTTCCTGTTAGAGATGTGCATTAAGTGCACTTTTTGTTGAAGCTTACCGCTCTTTTAGCTATTTGCAGATGGATCCCTAGCAACTCGTCCCTTCGCAATTAGTGAAACTGTTGCAAAACAAAGTCCAGCCGAGCGCTAAGAAGATCATTATTACTATGTCTTCAATTCTCAACACGTTTTACTTTAAGCAGCAGTGGACAATAGCAAAGGAAAAACATGACAATCTAAGAAAGATATTGTATTATTTTACGTGGTGTTTTCGTCGCCAAATAGTCTTTTCTCTGTGATTGGACTAAACCTCTTTTTATTCGTTCAAATCCGAGTTGATTACTCAAGTGCAGATTCTTCACTATAAGCCCAACCTCCTTCATTCTTCTCTCGTTTTTGTTTTCCTCTTCGTTTCCATGTATAAACCAATTATCTCAATATTATCTTTTGTCTGATTTGTTCTTCTGTTTCAATATTTTCGGAATTAACCATTCACCTCGTTGCATCTCTCAGAAAGCAGTTTCCTCTCATCCAGCGTTCCAAACAAATTATCTTCTTCCTTTATGTCAGTTTCAATATTGTTCTTCCTTCACTAAACATTTTTACGCAACTTCATTTCATTACTTATTCTACCTGCCCATTTCACATGCCCTACATACTCATTTTTTCGCAACGTTCAAGCTTTCGCACTATACATTGCCACACTCCACATATAAAATGCTCGGGTTCCTTTACATTTTTGTCCTCTGTTTGAGTTCCTGGCCTCACTTGACGTTGCTACTCTGAAACTTTGGACTACATCCATTATCACATTTAGAATTCAAGGATTATCCTCCTTGCATGTTTTGCAATTATCTTTATTTTATATTTATCATTTATTTATTTGTTTCTGGTAGCAGGTGGAAATAATTAATGGATTTAGCGTGTTCCGCATTATGCATTCCTGTGAATTGTGTCCGCGATAGCAGGTAAAGTGCTGTTGCACCTGCAGGAGCGCGTCAAGGATAGGTACTAGGGCCCAGGCATGACGAAGGCATGGGCATCTGCCCTGTATGTTAGGAGGGCATCAAATATCTGCGCACTTACGTGCTTGTAGTTCTCAAGAGAGGCCATGGGATTTACGGGATGAAGTAAACGGCGTCTATTGTTGAGTTTCTCGATGTTTCTTCGAGCTCGTTCCGGCCTCTGTGCGGGCAGTTCTTCCCGACTTGAACGTCCGGGAACATTTAGTTTAGGTTTGTGGTTGAAGCTGTGAAGTTCTGTGATGCAGGAATTGGTTATGTGTAAGGGATTTGTGGTGAAGTAGTGTGCTGCGTAGACAGATGCTATTTCAAGTGACTATGGAGCTGAGTGAAGTCTTCATTCAGGGGCCGGAGAGATGAGGAAACTGAGTCCAGTTGCTGCTGATAGATGGAAGTGAATTCTGAGTGCCAGAGTGGAAGCGAAAGTGGCAGTGTGGAGGCTCTGGATTCCGGGTACAAGTTGCGGATGCAGCGGAGAAGCCTTTCGGAGAGTTTGGATGGCTTCCAATAGGTTGCTGAGGCGGTTGATAGTATTCAAAGAAAACCTCAATATATAGGTCCTGGACGGCGTCCCACAAGGGGCTGTTGGTTGCGGCGACAGGATTGGTCACCGGTGAGGAGATTCGGATGGTCGTCCAGTATGGCGCTTGTTGGTTCTCTGGAGTTCTCTGGATGTTAGTTGCGTCGATACTATCAGCTGAGCTGCGGCGATGATGAAACGAGGTGGTAGATCCCGAGGAACCCCGTACCTTTGAGTTGGCAGAGCCCCTGAATGTGGAGCTTTGATTATGGTCCAAAGTGTGGTTTTGACTGGTTAGAGCTACTGGGATGTAATTGGGAAAGCCATTACAAGCGATTCGCTTTTTAAAAATTTGACTATCGATTTAGCCTACTGTATTCTTCTTATATGTACATTTGAGCGTCTAAATGTGTCATGTACGTTTATCTCAATTAAAAATAAGTGGATAGAAGAGAATCTTTTTAAACTATATTTTGTAGAATAGCGAAATGAGAAGCTTATGCAAATGCAACACATCAGCTGCAAATTATTTACTTATTCAAAAAACAATCTGAGTTTAGTTCCGACAGTATATGTTGAAAACAATGGATGATAAGCGACAACTTTATTATTCAGCGCTCTTTAACTTATTTCCCTTCTATATATATTGTGACCAAGGCACGAAGTTACTTTAAGGGCCATCGGAGTGCTGGGTGCAGATAACGACCGCCACTTCAGAACAATAGTCCGAGCAACAAAACTATTATATGCCGCTTCCCTTCAGTTTGGATAATTACTGCTCCAGAAGGCACCTGACGGCAGGTTCTAGTAGCCTCACCTTCGAGAACGTTCAGTTTTGTACGTAGGGCCTATATAAGGTGCTGACTAGCTCTCGGTGGACAGTCTAGTTACTTAAGAGGTTACGAAGTTAAAAGTGGACAGTGCCGAGTACAGTTCAATTCTGAATTGTGACTCAG
The DNA here is from genome assembly GCA_030765065.1 of Deroplatys truncata. Taxonomy (NCBI): domain Eukaryota; kingdom Metazoa; phylum Arthropoda; class Insecta; order Mantodea; family Mantidae; genus Deroplatys; species Deroplatys truncata. The sequence continues at coordinate 122,065,725 of CM060977.1, read as the reverse complement.
CAGTTCAGTTGTGTTCTGTCCTGAGAGTGTGTCAAGGGTGACTCAAGTATAACGTTTCTGCTAGGCTGAGTGCCTAAGTGATAAATAAAGTTTGTTTCCCAGCAACTGGTGTTCTTATGTGTTAAAGTTTTCTCCTATCCCGAAATACCTAGAAGCATTCACTGTGAAATATGTCACTACTAATGTGTACAAATTTAATGGTTATAATTCATGTTGCAATGCTGAATAAAACGCTGGCTTGCTTTATAACTACAGATTCGTTGAACAAGCGCAACAAGGGTCATAAACAACAACCTATCACGCGTGTATTAATGTTATCACTCTAATATAAGAGAACTGCTTGTTCTAATATAACGGATAAATTTACTTTTTAACAATTATCGCTTCCAAACGCCCTCTTCTCTGAATGATGAACTCGCGTAACCGTGGAAGCCATTTTATAAGTCCTGCATTAGCGGTCGAAGTTTGCTGCCCGTGTGACAAATACGGTGTTTTGTATAAAAAAATCACAAACTGAAAAATGTTGATTTTCAGAGGGCCAACTACCTTTTCCTAGTGTAAAATTCACCTCCTTCTAAAGAATGCTTTACGTTCATTCGGCGGATACCAACATACAGACTAAAGCTAATAATTCGATATCGTAATTTCATCGGACACATACCCTTTGGGGTCCAATAAATCTAAAAGTATAAGCACATTTAGGAATTGGGCCTTGTGTGTGTGTGTGTGACACGCAGAGAGAGAGAGAGGGGGGTGAGGGAGGGAGAGAGAGAGGGGGGTGAGGGAGGGAGAGCGAGAACAATGCTAGATAAATTCCAAATACCTTAGTCGGACAATGTTTAAGCATGCTAATGAAGATTGAGCAAATCATTCCTAGCCCTAGCTACCTTTTCAGAGAAATATTTTCGTTATTCTTATTTTTGTCTTCATTCACATTAAGTTTTATACAATCTAGACCCTGATTATAACACATATGATGTGTTACATTCCCATTAATTCTCTAACCTCAATCGCTTATTGGTGGGTATAGAAATTATTCTTGCAAACGTTTATTTTCCTATCTACTTAATTTTAATTCAGATAAAACTTTCCGGGAATAGCTACATTACACATTTCGTTATAGAGGCAAAGGGAGCACAAGACAAATGGACGCTAAATGCTGGCCTTAAAATATCATACTCTTTCCATGACACCCGAATATCGACAGGACATAAAAGAATTTCTAACGGATATCTCGGAAATGGCTAATGTCACAAAAACAGGTTATTTGTAATAAATTATGCGTTTTAAAGAAATCTGTATTTTTGTGCAGCACGCTTTCCTCTATCGGTTAAGGTTTACCAGTTATACAAGACTATACAAAATTCCTTCCGAATGAAGGGGTCTTCACTGGCTATTCCCCCAAAAAATTCAAGATATACATTTTATTTGTCATTTAAATATCTTTAATATATGTACTTTGAACAAAATGGTTACAGTTTTTTACAAAATCAAAAATTTTGAAAAATGTTCTACGTAAAAGTAGTTTTAATACCATGTAATACCAAGTTTGGTATTTTCATTTTCGAATTATGTTGTTCACAGACACACACTACACATAGACATTTTTGTAAAAATATTTGTTATTCAAGGGGCCTCAAAACATGGATTTCCGGTGAAATCTCGGTATCGAATTTTTGGGTGAATACAATATCTTCTCTACCTACTACCTATACGTGGTAGAGAAAGTAAAAATTTGCTTCAAGAGATATGTGTAGTTCGTCAATTTTGATTTATGAATCTGTCTCATGAGCTTGCCGGAATATGAATAAATTACTTCCGATATAAAATGGAATTATACTGTGATAGAAAATAACAACCCTATAATTACACTTAAGTATTAAAACATACATATACTTTGAGTTGGTATGTTTTTTGGTAGTGCTGGTCATACCTGAAAAATTTTCTGTTGTTCGTTTGAATTTTCCATTAGCTGTCTATACTATTATTATAAAGAGAGAAAACTTTTGTGTGTGTGTGTAGAGGGGGTTAAATCTCGTAAGCTACTCAATTGATTTTGAGAATTCTTCTTCTTCCTTTCAGCATGGGTCTCCATTGTCTGCATTCTGTTAAGATGGTCTTTCCATTTCTTTTTATGATTTTCCATAGTTTCTCATATAGGACTAATCCTTAAATCTTCTCTTATTTCTTCATTAGTTAGTCTATTCATCTTGTTCCATCCTTGACGGCTCTCAAAAATCTCATTTCTGCTGACTGAATATAATTCTTGTCTTTCTGTTTTAAAACCCAACTTTCACTCCCATAGAGTATTACTGGGACGGCCATGACCTTGTTATTCTTTCAGTAGGAAAAACCCTGTCCTTCCCAACGGACATGCGGTGTAACACCGCTTCTAATTTCCTAAATGACTATAACACTAACAAGGGTTTGTGCCTGGATGTTTCAACGCAAACATGTTAGAATCATAAGGGAACATGCTTGCGAAAAAAGCTTTGACTTTACGTTGAGAATAACACGGAGTAAAAAAATAGTATGGAGTTGTTACTTCACAGAAAATTCATCAAAACAACACAAAAAAAACACGGTATTAGTATACCAGGTGAGTCAGCTGCCCCTAGGTATTCGTATCTATGCAACCCGTATCGTTTAATATGAAAACATTGACCCTTTTATCAAAAAAATTCTCTGTCCTATTCGATACTATGCACAACCACCATTAAGGATTAAAGGGCTGAATGAGCCAAGGAGCCGGGAAAGGTTTGAAAAAGACGGCTTTTCATGGATATAATGCTTGCAAGGAGATAGAGGTATGTTTTCCCGAAGAGCAGGAGACAAATGTGCGTTCTGGCCGAGTGGACTAGCTGCCGGGATGTGGTAAAGGAACGGTTAGCTTCGAAAGTTCGAATCTAATGCAAACATCAAATTGTTTAGGTTATTTTTGTCTTGCATTTATTTTCTGTATTTTAGTTTATTAATCTATTTATTTTTATAATTGGCTTTCCTGTGAGCCAATGACACAAACATTACAATCAGATAATTGTGTATTATGTTTACGGTAATAATCTGTACCTATCTGGTGTTGTAAACCGTGTCACGTACTTAGCTTTTATTTTTTTGGGCACATGTCAACGATATTAAATCTAACAGCTTTTGTTTCATGTTTAAACCTTGTGTTTCACTACTTCTACTGACAAAGGATTTGTAAATGTGCTAATTTCATGGTAAACAGAATAATACATTGTTAAAGAGCGTTGATTTCATCAACGAAGTGAAAGTTCAAAATGACGAACCCCTTCATAATGCACATTTATGTACGTTGCCGGAAAGACCTTCTGCATGTTGTAACATGCGCGGTGTAATCTGCCTATATTCTTCACGTATGAATGCCCGGAAATGATTTGCGCTTTGCGGTTCTTCTGCTTTACGATAGAAAAGTCATGATGATTATTCTATTTTGTACACACTTATAATGTTATCAAAATGTTCTTTGTATCAAAATATTAAATTATAGGCCAAAAGAGATCAAAAAAGGTAATAAAAATTTTGAACCCGCACTAAAGCGGCGCAGTGGTAAAGCAACTATGATAATACCATTTGGCAATGCTATGTTGGGGGGTTCCTATACGAATTAATAGTAGCAAAACTCAACTCAACCTCGAATCTTTACATGCTTTTTACAACTTCATACAGCGTTTGGAGGTCATTTTGGCAACTTTAACTCAAATAAACAAACTGAATCAGCCATTTCAATTGCTGTATGAACTGAAATATGCCATAGTTTGTGACAGAAGAGAAATTATTACCTAATGCTTAGCATTTTTTGACAAGACTGTACAACGAACCTTTGTTGGCTGACGGCTTAAGTCCAATTAGTCCGTTTTGTTTTCAAATAGTTTTGTCAACCGATGCATGTGATACGCTGTTCCTTCAGGGGCGTTTTCAAAGGCGTGTGTCAATGTATGCTAAAGAATAACAGTTTGTAAAATCAGCTAAAAGTGCCACTGAAGCTCCCAGTGTCATGGGATGTTTCTAGCATCGACATACATGGCGATAGCATTCTGTCCCGTAAAACACTTATGCACTGTGTTATCTATCCCTCCTCTATAAAGTGTTATGCAAATCAGCCTTTAGAAGGCATTCAAGAATGGCGTAAGTCACATATATTGCTTAGCACCTTGCATAAATTCAAAAATAAATAGGTGCAGCTGATATATGTAAGCTACCTTTGGTTTTTGTTATGCTGTTAACAGACACACACACAGAGACACACCGACCTTTATTTCTTGTACACTTTAAAAAATTCTAGCATGCAAACTAATGGAGAGAAAAATCTATTTTTTTACATAAACATCAAACGTAATACAATTTACGTGTTTTGGCGGTTTTTCAGATCGATCATTTTATCAGCTTTATAATTTTTTAGAAATATGCTAAAATCTTAACCCATTTGTACGTAGTGTTTTCAAAATTATCTTTTATCAATGAGTAGAGCATTTTTATGCATACATCTACACACTTTCATCGACATGTGACTTAATTGATAGAGAAATAATGAAAAGTCGCTAACAGTGAGCCGAAAATTAGGAATTAAGGCAAAATCGTTGAAAATTCCGAATTTAGCATTTCATTCTTCCTAAATAAAATCCTATTTTGCTCACAAAATTAAGTACACACAAAAAATGCTCTATTCAATGCATGCAAGATCATTTTGAAAACAACACGTACAAAAAAGTTGCAGTTTTAGCATTTTTTCAAAACATTTGCACAACTTATAAAACGAACGACCTGAAAAACTATATTAGTATGTGATCTTTATGTCCAAAAGATTAGATTTCTCAATTCATTAATTTGGCTGCTAAGATTTTTGAAAATGCAGACGAATACATTCTTAGGACATGTATTTCGGGTGGAGTACCATACTTCCCCTTCCACTAAGTTCGCTGTAGAGAAAGTAATGATTAGAAATTTTTTGCGCATGCACTCATGACAAGCATTGCTTATGGTATAAGCAGTTAAGTGTTTTCTTCGCATTGCAATTCTGGTATGATCGTGTTGTCGAATTAGAAGTAGCATCGAGACAGTTATATATTGAGATTAGATAGGCGCATAGATGAGCTTCTTCTTCTTCTTCTACCTTTTCCTCATCCTCCTCCTCGCGAGTATTAGACTCTCCGGCCTTATGCCACAAAAAAAACTTCCTTAAAATAAATCGTACGTTCTAAAGGGTTCTACATTTGTTGTGTAGTGCGTTTCCACTATTGCTTAACGTTTACCAGTTGTAAGAAATTAAACAAAATTCCTTCGGAAAGAAGAGGATTTGAGCGCCTATTACCAGAAAATTCAAGATATACATTTTATTTGTCACGTAAATATTTTTAATATGCAGTATTTTAATCAAAGTCGTTAAAACCATTTTTGAGAAAGTCGAAAATTTCGAAAAATGGTCCATTTATTATTTTTATGGACTCTTTGTAACTACGATGGTTCTTAGCGTCCTTTCTACATTCGACGTCAAAGACCGAAAATATTACTCAGAGGCCTTCTTTATCAGGCTTGAGGTTCTTTTACGTAGCGTAAATCTACCACACCCGGCTTTACTTCCCTTCCGAAGGAAGCCGTACTAGGAATTTTACGCCTGAAAACATCCATCACCCTCCGCGGGTTTGAACCTGCGACCTCGAAACTACAGGCTAAACAGGATTTTCCATGCAAAGGGTATTTGGTGTTTGGGGATTTTCTTGTAAATCTTCATGTCACATCTTAAAGAAAGCCAAATTTTTGTTTTTCAGTTATGCCATTCACAGACACAGACACACCAACATATGGACCTTTTTCTAAAAATTAGTTTTGTATTCAGGGGACCTCAAAACATGTACTTTCAGCGGAAACCTCTATATCGAATTTTTTGGTAAAATACATTACTTCGCCTACTTACTATACCTAATAGAAATTGTAAAACTAGCTGTGACATATTACATCACCCTTGTATGACTGCTCGATTATTTAAAAGTAATTAAATATTCTTTGTATCCTTTAAAACTACTTTGTGGCATTGTACAAGGTTTTAATGGGTTCCATAAGATGTTCTGGATATCTTGTTTTAATGAGTTTTCAAAATGGATAAATATCGCATAAGAAGGTAGATTATATTCTCTCCCTTTATGCATTATTTGACTCACTTTTTTATGCATAATATGCATTTTTCTGTGAATAGAAATGTTGGAGAAAGTCGTGTTTTACACGACAATTTTCATAGCAACTCTTGCTGCTGTTGAGCCGGTGCAAAGACAAACAGGAATGCTTCGACTTAACCGACTTGAAATATTCAAGAGAATGTAAAGCGGCTTAGCATGAACGTACGGCGTTATTAGGGAGACGATACAATCCTTATCCGGAATTTCTGCTGCTCTCTTTTGTGCTTTCCTTTCGGTTTCATGCTGGTGAAAAAGGAGCTTTATATCACAGAGACGGAATTGTTCGTCTCAAGAACTGCCTCTTCAACTCTTCGAGAGGAAATTAAAACCATAAAGAAAATGGGAAACGAATAAGCGACGATACTTTCTTTGACAATGTGATCTAGTGGAAGAACGGTGGAACAATCCGTCAAAGGGCACAACTTCACTGCTGGGGCAGGAACCGTTTCAAAATAAAGGCGCTCTTCATACAATTTGCCATCAATGTGAAATATGCTCTCCGCTTGGTACAATTATTTACTTTTGTGAACCAACCTACCAAAGACAAAGACGAAATATTACTTAGATGAAGAGCAAATACCGGGAAGGGAACGGGATGAACTAAGAGAACCCAAATTATTTGTAAAAGTCATTCATAGAACACTTACAAATTAATATTAATAAGATCAATCATTAAAGCTTTGAAAAAATTATGTGGACTTGTCTGTTCATCCTACGTACAGCCAACACTCAACAAATTATATATATACACAGACTGGACCATTTAAGTTGAGACTGTACAATATCTCCAAAAAGGTCTTGAGTAAAAGGAAAGTAAATGCCATTAGTCGTGTTTTGTTTGGAAGACGTTATGATTGTCATTTTAGGATAACTTGATTCTTACTTTCTCTACTACGTATAATAAGTAGGGGAAGTATTGTATTCCACTCAAAAATTCGATACCCAGGTTTCACCGGAGATACATGTTTTGAGACCCGCTGAATCCAAAAAAAGTATTTTTGGAAACATGTCCGTGTGTGTGTGTGTCTGTGCGTCTGTGAACAGCATAACTCAGAAACGAATAGTCCGATAAACACCAAACTTGGTATTTAGTTTCAGTATCTTCACGAGATGCGACACGAAGGTTTTCAAGAAAATCCCCCCACCCCAGATTACCCTTTACATGGAAAATGTTTCGAAAATGTTAATTTTATCAAAAATGGCTCTAACGATTTTGATTAAAATATATGTTTAAGATATTTTTATGAGAAATTAAATTTATGTCTCGAATTTTCTGGGAATGTCTCCAAAAGTATTCTTCATTGTTAACTACTTTTGCATAACTGGTAAACCATAAGAGATAGACAAAATTTTACCACAAAAATATTATATACATTTTTTTTGAGTGAACCATTTTCTAAATATTGCTTGTTATTCCCTTAAATTTTCCAATACTTATACTTTTTCTCAAATTCATTATTCAATTTTTTGTCCTGGTAATGCAAAGAGAATGGAATACTCCACATAGCAACCAGCTCTTAAAATATTTGACTATAGCTTAAAGCCTATCAATTCCCCTTGCATCTACAAGAAAATTAGCAATAAGATTAACATCTCGATTAACATGAAGAATATGGAGAATAAGCGTTTGTAAAAATAGTTTGTACAAGAGTAGAAAAAGTCATGTGAGTGTAACACATCAGATTTTTTAAATGGAAACCCACATTTTGTATGTTGTTTCATTATTATAAAATGGTTTATAAAAATCTGTTTATTTTGTGATGAGAAATAAGGAAACAAAATAAAAAATGTTGGTTCCAATTACGAAACGTAACTTGATCCTCAAATGACCATCTTTGGATGATCCAACCATTCATTGCGCTCTTCGTACACAACCATAGAGAATTTTCGTTGTTATTTAGGTTGGTGTAAGAACCATTGCAAAGTGCTTTATTGCAAAAGTTGTTGAGTTTTCTATGAGGAGTAAGAAAACAACATAAAAAAGATAGGTTCCCATTTAAAAAAATTAAATTTGCCCTAAAATGAGCATCGCAGTGTCCTCTAAATAAAACACGGCTAATGGCATTTACTTTCCCCTACAATATCAAGCAACATTTATTTAAGACACGTCTTTCTACACCGCTTAGTTTTAGAGATATTGTACAGTCTCAACTTAAATGGTCCATCCTGTATATATACAGGATACAGGCCGCAGGCGGAGAGGCCATAGAGACGCGCGGAAATCCCTAACATTTCCAGGCTCGAAGACCCGTTCCACAGCTGGTGCTGCTGTAGAGAGCGATGAATGACCAAGCAGCCTGTAATGCCCACGGGGAGTAAGGCTATTTTTTTCGTCCTGACGCGCTTATCTGTATGCATAGTAGTTGTACAAGTCAATTTATCTTCTGGGAGAGGTGCTCATTCAGTAGTAACAGAGCAGCAGGCCGTACACAACGGAACATAAGGCGACATCACCACACGTTCTGAGAGAGTGTTGTTCCACGCAAGGGGAATACCGTCAGCCTAGACTATCTTTTCTTCCTCTGATGTCTGCCTTGTCAGGTGGAAAAACTCGAGCTCTACTCTTTCCTTTGAGCAAATATCCGCACCATATGTCCGGCACCGCCATACGCCACGAAACCTGGAAGCACACGTGAAAGATCATAAGAAAACGGAGTGAAAGGAAAATTATGGAAACGAAATCGTGGAAGATTATAAACTACTCCAGCATTCGCCTACCGATCAGGAAAACCCACAAAAAACACAACATAAAAGTGGCCGTTCGGACCGAGATCTCCCAAATGCGAGGCCTCACGTTACCGCGGAGCCATCTCGCTCGGTAACTGCATATACGTCGATTTCTTTTTATCTGAATTGGAAAAAATTACTTTTGTTATATAGTTGGCATAACAAAATAGACTTCAGACTGAAAAGTATTCAACGTCGAATAATTGAGAAATCGATAATGCTGCGAAAAATATAAACTGCATGCTTATCCAGATAAAGATATCTTTAAATTTCTTTTTATTGTTTGCCAGTTTAAAAAAATGCAATGAGAATGACGAGGACTTTGCCAGTTATTTACATGAGACTGTTTAATATTTTATTTGTGCTGACTGTATCTAAAATTTTAGATGTCCTATGGAAACATGTGTATTTTATTCAGTATATCTTAAAACGTGATTTAACATTAAAATCACTATGTGCTCTTATTGGGGTCGAATGCAGTAATGTTTAATACACTGTTTATTGCATAACCATTAACTTATATTATTATAATAATTGAATCAAAATATTACAATCAAGAAATTTCTTAACAGTTTAAAAATTATATAACACAATGTAAAAAACAAATATTCTTAAGTTTCCTAAATCATTTATATTTCTAAAATTCAATGAAAACTTATTGAAAAATTTAGAACTCAATACTGAATGAGTATTACAGGTTTTAAATAGTCTATACTTATGTACAGTTTCATGTAAATGTATGCAGTTGACAGATACAAAGGGATTTAAATGATTAAAAAGTATATAATATATTAGAGTACACATATGGCGAGGAAATAATATTCTACACGTCTTAAAAGTTGCTTTACAATGCTCTTTTACGCTGGGATGTTTGACTTCGGCACTCTGTGGGGCGAAGGGTCGCGGGTTCGATTTCCGCCATGGATATGAGTATTTGTGTCAGTGATTTGCCATACCGGGTATAAGGCACAACACAAAAGACTTGTATTGGTTGAGGTGTGAGGGTCTCTGAAACTTCAACGTCCTTCAAAGTAAGCTGCACTACTACACTACACTGCCAAAGGTTTACCAACTATGTGTACAAAAGTAATTCAGAATGAAGTAGATTTCATAGGCTATTCACGAGACATTTTATTTGTCATACAAATACCTTAAACATATTTTATATTACTCAAAATAAGAAGGAAGGATGGGTAAATATGGACATGATACATAGAAGCTTCTGTAAACAAATTTTGGGATTGCCAAGAGCTTCACCCAAATGGAGTGGCACAAGCAGAAGTAGGAAAAAATTGGAATCAGAGGGGAAAATAGTCGAAAGTGTCTTGAAATATTGAACTAGACTAAGAAAGCTAAGATGATCATAATGTTCCGCATCAGCGTTTGATTGTACAAGAAAGACTTAATAAAAAATATACTTGATCCATAAGATAATGGAAGTTATGGTGAAGAATGGTTTTGGAGATATGTGGGCAGATAGGGAAGTGCTACAAAATTGTTCTTGGAAAGAAATCAAATTGAGATTGGAAGATATTTAAAAACAAGAAATATTCGCAAGTATTAATTTAGAAAGATCCTTGGAAACTTATAGGGAAATGAAAATGGACTGGAGTAGGGATAATTACGTTGATATATGTGACAAAGCAGCTACAGAAGGTTTAGCATGAGCTAGAACAGGGAAGATGAAATTGAAAGGCCAAAGAATAGGAAGAGATCTAGAGAAATCCCCTTTGTGTAATATTAAAGAACGATAAATGGCAATTTTGAAATGTCAGGAAACTAAGATACTCAGGCAGACAATTGGAAACAAGGAGTGGACAAATCTACCTAAAAAGAAACTCATGGGAAAAATCTTATGAACGTAAAACATAATAGAAGTAAGAAACTTCTTAGGTACAATAAAAGCCAAATGGCTGAGGGAAATTAGTAAGCAAGAGGGAAAAGCAAGTTAAACAATAGTAGATATGAATTTCAAGCTACAAGTAGGACCCAAGGGCTCGGATAACACAGAGTTTGAGTACTTTGGGCCCTAGGGGCTAAACCAACTCCTTGTAGAAATAAGAAGGTTAAATGTACAATTAAATTGTAAATCTTGTATTATGGATTATGTTGATATTATTATTCTATTGTATCAAGAAATTGTGTTCGTAGTATCACAATAAATTACTTACTTACTCAAAATAATTGCAACCTTTTTCAGAAAATAAAAAATAACATCTATGTAGTTTGGAAAGTAATTCTTAAAAATCTTCGTGTCCGATCTTTAAAGATTCTGTATCTTAAATTCTAAGTTTGGTATTTAACCAATTTCAGTTATGCTGTCATACACACACATCCGCGCACGCGCGCGGACCTTTTTCTATGCTTTTTTTTAATTATTCAGGGAACCTCAAAACGTGTATTTTCAGTGAATTCGGTTTCGAATTTTTTTGGGTGAAGTACAATACTAGGTAAGATTTAGAGAATGTAAAGAACTATTAAAAACTTAATAACTTGATTAAATTGGAAGAAAGCCATAAAAATAAGGTTTCCACCCACTTGTTCATTGTGCCACCTTTATAAAAATTTGATGTGATACATGACTTTATCTATCCTCTAACGTTTATTAGTGAGTATACAAACTATTGTTACTAAAGCTTATTTTTCTACCTACTATGTTTTAACTTAAATAAACCTTCTCAGAAATAGCTACATTACACATTTCGTTATAGTTGGAAAGGGAACAGCGATAGTCAAGTGTTTAAGAACTGGACGCCATAAACTGGCTTTAAACTTCTATACTGTTTCCATGCAATCGCGAGAAATAACTGAATGTTGAAAGGACTTTAAAGAATGATCAGAAATGAATAATTGGAACCATTAATAACGGATATCTAGAAATGGCTTATGCCACAAGAAGCAAATTGTGTTTACAGTTCTTGTTTGGTACGTTTTGGTCTTTCGCTTAACATTTACCAGTCATACAAGATTCTTCAGAATTCCTTCCAGATGAAGGGGACTTCCAAGGCTATTCCCAGAAAATTCAAGATATGCATTTTGTTTGTCATGTAAGTATCTTTCATATATTGTATTTTAATCAAAATACTTAGAGCCATTTTTATAAAATCAAAATTTTAGAGAAATATTCCATATAAAGAGTAGTTGGGTGTTGAGGGATTTTACTGAAAACCCTCAGGTCACATATTTGAAAGATATTGAACAAGCTTGGTATTCATCCGACTTTCGTTTTTGAGTTATGCTGTTCACAGACAGACATGCTTTCAAAAATACTTTATTTGGATTCTCAAAACTCGGAGCCTTAAAACATGTATTTCCGGTGCAATCTCGTTATCGAGTATTTGGATGAATGCTGTTCTTCCCCTACTTACTATACGTAGTAGAGAAAGTAAAAAATGTGTTGTCTTAGCTTTGTAAATGAGAACAGAATTTTTCAGAAAATATAAATTTGAAGTGATACATATGTAAACAGTGAAAAACACATTGAACGACAGTAGCCTATTGCTGTATACAATCGATGTGAAGTAGTGACTGGTAAACTGGAGAGCAGCACAAATATCCTGCTTCAAATACCTTGTTCCACTGCAGGCGAGGTAAAAGTGAGTAAATGAAATACACCCAAATAAAATAACAAATGTTCCCAGACGGTATAACGGAAGAGTGGCGTCTATTAACTTCCTAGCTTGTTATCCTATTACTTGAGACTCAGTTACGAGCATAGCGAGTGAAGACTGCTGCATGAATTTAGAAATTTGAATAATACAACCAGGCGGCGCCGTGGCCGAGTGGTTAGACCGCTCGCCTCTCACGGAGGCAGCCCGGGTTCAATCCCAGGGACCCGCATGTGGGATTTGAGTCTGATCCACGAGTGTCTGCTCCTCGACGGGCCTGGGGGTATAAGCACTACATAAGAGGAGGTTAAACAGAGAAAGAAGAAGAATACAACCCCAAACACAAATCCAAAACAGAAGTAACCTTCTCACTTCCGCAGACGGGGAAATCATGGTAGTCTCGTGTAGCTGGCATCTTTATTACTCGTGGGTAATGAGAGACGCTCTGCATCACTGGAACGTCACACTTTTTAATAAAATTGTCACACAATATAGAAAGAAAATTTAGAAAGACCATAGGTTAACATCATCCCTCTCTTGAATTCAACTGTATACATCTGAATAACCAGTTGAAATTTAATTACGGGAAAACATTAAATAACTGAATAGCAATTAAAATAAAATGTTTACTAAGTGTTAAATTGGTACCCGAGGAGGTATTACACACACATTGCAGTTTGATGCTGGTTATGCAGCGGCCAAAATTGCGATATTGGAAATGACTACTGTATTGCCTCGCAGGCAGAAAGCTTCAAACAAAACATAGATTGTCGAGAGCAAACAGAAGTCAAGAGACCGACGGCATCCATGCACCTATGGCATGAGCACCTATTCACTGCTTCCGACACACAGTACTGCTTTCTGCTTTAAATGCGCTAAGACCGCAAGTACAGAGTAGAGTGCTACCCTTCTCCCAGTATTTACTGTTAACAACCTAACAATTCACTTAAAATATGAAGTGTTACACTAACATGACTTTCTCTACTCTTGTAAAAACTATTTTTACAAACGCTTATTCTCCATATGCGTCATGTTAAACAAGATGTTAATCTTATTGCTAATTTTCTTGTAGGTACAAGGGGAATATGGTTGGCTTTAAGCGATAGTCAAATCTTTTAAGAGCTGGTTGCTATGTGGCGCATTCCATTCTCTTAGCATGTCCAGGACATAAAAAATGAATAAGAATTCCCATTTGAGAAAAAGTATAAGTATTGGAAAATTTAAGGGAATAACAAGCAATATCTGGAAAATGGTTCACTCAACAAAAATAATATAAATGACATAAATTGTGTATTTTAACGCGATCTACATTTTTTGTAGTAAAATTTTGTCTATCTCTTATGGTTTACCAGTTATGCAAAAGTCGTTCACAATGAAGAATACTTTTGGAGACATTCCTAGAAAATTCAAGATATTCATTTTATTTTTCATGAAAGTATCTGAAAATGTATGATATTTTAATCAAAATCGTTAGAATCATTTTTGAGAAAATTAAAATTTTCGAAAAGTGTTCCATGTAAAGGGTAATCTGGGGTGGGAGATTTTCTTGAAAACCTTCGTGTCGCATCTCTGGAAGATACTGAACCTAAATACCAAGTTTGGTGTTTATCCGACTGTTCGTTTCTGAGTTATGCTGCCACAGACACACACACACACACACACTCAGACATGTTTCCAAAAATGCTTCTTTTGGATTCAGGGGGTCCAAAACATATTTTCGGTGAAATCTCGGTATCGAATCTTTGGGTGGAATACAATACTTCCCCTACTTCCTATACGTAGTAGAGAAGGTAATAAAAAGTGAATCATGAATCAAGAGTAGGAATGTTACGTATCAAATCACTGAGAGAGCAAATCGTAGAGAAAATCTCCATAACCTGTCTTAAATTACTGTGCCATGAAATTAAAATTAAACAACCCTTCAGATGAAGTATCTGGTATTTATTTGCGCTATTGCACGATTCTTAACCCCCTTGTAAACGATCAAACTTTTTTTTTCAATTCATGGTTTATAAGAAAAATTATCAAATATTTTTCAATGTGTGACAAGATTGACAAAACTTGACAAGATCTGGCAGGAGTTGACAATGTCACAAATGTGCATTTACAAGTTGTCTCTTTGCCAAACCGAAACCCTTCAGAACACATTGCTAATTTATTACGAGCAAAGATATTTACTATTTGCGTCACGTATAAGAATTTGCAAAGAAATATTGTTCTTTACTAACATTATGTAGCAATTTCACGTATTATATCCAGTGAAACCGCATTACCATTATGGAATATAATAGATATAACACCAACTGATAGGTTAACCACACTATATAACATTGCATTAATGTATACTTAGTTCAAAAATCTGCCTGGTAATTATTTCTTCATAATCGCCTTCTTCTGCTCCATCTTGTGGTAATCCACGGAGCTCTCCATGTACCGACATGGCCAGCTTATGTATAAGCTAATCAGTTCGCATGCGACATACCTTGTCCGGGTAGCCATTTTTGTTTACTTTTCGCTTTCAGCCATGTTGCAAATTACGTGACGCACTGTAAGTATTCGCATTTCATTGGCTAAAACCATCCAATCATTGTCAAATGTTTGATCGTTTAGAGCATGTCGTTATTTGCTTTCAAGACTTTAAAAGTATTGGAATTAATTTGACAAGAAAAATTGTGAAGTTGTGGCAACTCTTGAAAAGTCTTGTAAAGTCCTGATTTTGAGAAAAATTTGATGTGTACTAGGAGCTTTAAAGTTTTGTTCCCTTTCTGCACATTCGAATGCTTGTTTGCATGTTGAGGTTTAAAGCATTCCGTAGTCTTCGTATTGCCCAAGAGGACAGGTATTACTCATCATCAGGCGTAGAAATTCTTGACTTGAAGTTATTTACTAGTGACCACGATATGAGTGCGTTCATGGGAAGAGGTACTAAACTGTATTCACTCTTAGGTTGATCCGCGTCAAAACAACCCCAGGTGACCAGTGCACCGTTATAATTTATCCTTCCGCCATTCGCACTAGAAATACTATCACACTTTCAGATCATTTGCGGTGACTAGCATATTCTGTTTAGGGTTAAAGATGATAAGATTGATAGTTGTAACAAAACAAACGTTTGCATATATAATAATAGTTAATTCTAAAATAAATGAGCGAAAAATAAAGTAACAGGTATGCGATAACTTAATTTATTCGCTCTCTGAAAGCGGCATTTTTATCTGTTGGCGGCTCATTTTAAAAAAGAAATTGTGCACTGTTACGCGAATTGCATTCTTCTCAAGATCACTACATTCTTGCATCGCGTATTTCATATGCTTTCTTTTTCTTTTTTATTTCGGGTGTAACTACTTTTCTCGTTTCAGATTTTTCTGCACAAGCACTGTTTACACTTGGACTCAAAACACCGGTGAACTCAGAAGATAATTTCGCCATATATTTCGCGGAAAGTGTTGGATGTTTTTTCACCACTAATCAATGGTTTGCGCGGCTAATGCTTTACGTAATTCGACGAAAACACAAGAGCGAATTCACTGTCCTCCATGATACTAAACACAACTGCTCTTTTCTGGCTGTAAACAATATTCTGCGCTACCCGGATGTCAGGTGACTCATACAAATTGCATCATGGGACTTATAGCTCTGTTTTACGGTATAAATCAGCGTTAAATAAAACCTTAGGTATTTTTATAGAATATTATACTATTTAAGGATAAATGGATTCTAAAATTCAGAGATTAGCATGGGACTACTTTCCTGAGCGCAACACGGTGCACTGACCACGTGGGTTTGATTTGCCGCGGATCAACCTAAGAGTGAAATTAGTGTAAATAGTTACGGAACCAGTGGGTGGGGCATCGGAAGTTCAATCAGGTAAACAAAACATCCGCAGTGCCAAGTTGAATTTACTAGCGAGGCTGAGGCGTGCAAATGTAGTACTATTTTCATTGTGCAACTGTACATTCCCCTATCGCTTGCCCCTCACTCCTCCCTGATCCCTAGCCTTGATAACGTTTCGTATTATCAAAAATAACAGCGGCGCCCTCATTCAAGTGCACTCATATCGTGGCCGACTGAAACCATTATCTCAATACAAAGAATGCAAACGTCAGCGGCCATGTGTCACTGACGGCAGGTCAACACGACCTTGTGGGTGCTTCTGCAAATGCCAACAGACTGTACGAGGGATGGGTGATTTGTTACCTAAGACGTAACTGTGTAAAGTGCAGTAATAGTTCAATTTCA
Organism: Deroplatys truncata; assembly: GCA_030765065.1. Lineage (NCBI taxonomy): Eukaryota > Metazoa > Arthropoda > Insecta > Mantodea > Mantidae > Deroplatys > Deroplatys truncata. The sequence continues at coordinate 122,048,957 of CM060977.1, read as the reverse complement.
TTTCGCTACGTCATGGCTTTAATGCTTAGAAATTCCCAAGCCTACTCATTAGGATTGAAAATATATTTTTGGAGTCTTATTAATCTTCTGACGAGTGATAAACCCAAGAAAAATGGGTTTGACCGTTTCGTCCATTCACGCATGGATGTCACGTCATAATGTTTGCCTACGTCCCCAGGATATTAGAGGGTAAAGGACTCACGTCAACGTTTGTTAAGATCATGTCGTTACAACGTGATACGGGACGTGTTTTTAAAATAAGCACCGATATTTTTTTTAAAAAAAAACTAACAGATCTCTATTTTCCAAATACGCTATCATCATTCATTACCTTACACTGCTTCTCCATAGAGTCACCGCCGTTATTCAGACACTTGTAATAGAAAACCAGTTTTTGTATGCCTTCGTCAAAGAATGATGCTGACTGTGAGAAAGCCAAGTCTGCACTTCTCGTTTCACAAAATCATCATCGTTGAAATCTTTCCCAACATTGTTCTTCAGAATTTCTGAAGAAACAGATGAAAATCGCTTGAGTGAAGGGAGGGTGGTCGAATTGTTCCCGACCAAATGATATCAGATCAATGAATCAGTGATCTGACTTCACAGTCGGGTCGTTCGATTGTTTTGAGCATCAAAACGCTCTAACAACAGGAAAACACATATAGAGGAACGCTCATAGTTGCCTCTGGCTTCCTAATGAATGGAGAGAGTGTTCGCGCATACTCAAAATTGCGATTGCAGCGCTGCAGGGACAAAATATTAAATCCGCATTTACTTTAGGAATACGTCTCGTACAAGAATAGGTATATCTCAATCCGTATTTATTGAGCTACATTAGAGAGATTTTTCAATTTTATTCTAAAATCCTAAATAATATTTTAGTTTTTCCAGGGGCAAACGATTTGGCAACATCTTCATTCAGCTGTGTAAAACCATTCATGTGAATTGTACATCATAGTCAATCGATTTATCATATTTCTAATTACAAAGACACACTTTCATTATTAACTAGAACAAGCATAGCATTGTTCTTTAGCTCCTTATCATGGTTCCCTCTATAAAACACCACAGTGCAATGACACAGGTGATAAAACCACTACAGTGGTCTGTTGGTTGTGAACTTAGTTGTAAAGGAGGTCTTTTCCACCTTGTTTAACGTAGCTTCACCATCTAATCCTATCGTGTTGTTTAGGTTTTTGATAGAAGAATTTAGAGAGTGGTGGCTAGATGACATAAGTTGCGTAGTCGCCTTTCTCTGCTATCCAGTTTGTTGTTGACTTAACCGGGAGTGGACTTCCATCATCGTGTTATTGATATTCTACATGTTGCTTGTGTAATACTTTCTTGAAGCATGTATTTTATTTCAAAATGTTTATTTCTGGACTGCAACTTTGTGTCTGGTAAGGAATATTCAATATGTAATCTAGCTGGCATCGAAATCGGTGTGTAGCATGCCTTAGGTTTCAGTTAAAGCAAAGTCCATTTGGTAGCTTCTTACTTTCATCATGATGGATTATTATGGGACAATAAGTTAAAAAATCAAGATATATAATTTATTACTGAAGTTTTGTCAAACGTTTTACCTATAATCATAATCCCAGATATGTTTTTATAAGTTTCAAAATTTCGTTAAGATGTGTATATACATTTCATTGCTATTATTCACGTACATACAACAAATTAATGTTTGATACATTATAAATATTGATCGTTTAATGTCTCTTTCTGTTTATCACTGGTAACGAAACATAGGGAACAGCAGAAGCTTCGAATGTTAAATACATGACACTTTTATTTTTATCAGCTCCTAGGAAAAGGTAACTTTATTCGATTTTGAAAACCTCGGTATATATAGTGTCCAGGGACACACGAACACACACAGGCCGACAGAGAGAGGAGAAAGCTGCCGGTTCTGGTACATATGTTTTAAACAACTGTTCCTTCGTAGAAACTGAATACTTCGGTAAAAACCATTTCCTTTAAGAACACGATGGACAACGTAATGAAGCGACGCATTGCAGCAGCATGGTTTAAACTCTAGTCCATAAAATGTATACTCCAGTACAAATGGTACAATATTAAATTTTAAAAGTTAAATAATCAACATGTTTATTTGTGTTATATGACTCAGAAACGTAGAGTTTAATAAAAAAATATCTGATGTGTTTCACTCACATGATTTTCTCTACTCTTGTAAAAACTATTTTTACAAGCGCTTATTCTCCATATGTTCATGTTAATCGAGATATCGATATGTTAATCTTATTGCTAATTTTCTTGTAGATGCAAGGGGAATTGGTAGGCTTTAAGCGATAGTCAAATATTTTAAGAGCTGGTTGCTATGTCGAGTATTTCATTCTCTTTAAATTACCAGGGAAAAAAATGAATAACGAATTCCCATTTGAGAAAAACTAAGCATTAGAAAATTTAAGGGAATAACAAGAAATATCTCTAAAATGGTTCACTTAACAAAAAAGTATATACGACACAAATTTTGCATTTTAACGCAATCTACATTTTTTGTAGTAAAATTTTGTCTATCTCTTATGGTTTACTAGTTATGCAAAAGTCGTTTTCACAATGAAGAATACTTTTGGAGACATTCCCAGAAAATTCAAGAAATACGTTTTATTTGTCATGAAAGTATCATAAATATATGACATTTTAATCAAAATCGTTTGAGCCATTTTTGAGAAAATTATTTTCGAAAAATGTTCCATATAAAGGGTAATTTTGAGTGGGGGAATTTTCTTGAAACCTTCGTGTCGCATCTCTGGAAGATACTGAACCTAAATACCAAGTTTGGTGTTTATCCGACTGTTCGTTTCTGAGTTATGCTGTTCACAGGCAGACACACACACGGACATGTTTCCAAAAATACTTTTTTTTGGATTCAGTAGGCCTCAAAACGTGTATTTACGGTGAAATCTCAGAATCGAATTTTTGGTGGAATGCGATACTTCCCCTACTTATTATACATAGTAGAGAAAGTAAAAAGAAAACGTAAAAAAGGAGAAAACAGAGGCAAGGCTTAAATATCCAACAAAAGAAAATTTAATAATCTTTGATATAACAATGAGAGGTAGAATGCAGAACAAGAAATAAAAAAGAACATACGCTTAAAAGACACGTGACCACAGGAAGCTACCTAAAATGGAGATGGGCAGGACATTTTATGAGACAGCACCCTAATAGATAGACACGAAGGTCAGAGGTTAGGTCAGAGGAAAGTTCGGCAGGTAGAGAAACCGCTGGGCACACGAACTAAGGAGGACCTTCAGCAGCAGTAGGACCACGATAGCCAAAGAAAGAGAAACTTGGAAAAAACTAGTGGACATAGACAGGAGGACAATAAACTAGGTTGATCTTTCCCGAAATAGCTAACCGGGATTGCAAAATTCAGCTCCCTTTCACTTGAAAGAGGCCCTTGACTTAGCGGGATGTATATGGGTTAATTGCTCTTAATAAAATAGACTAATTGATGAATATAATCCTAATTGTTGACAATAGTTGCTGAAATGGTCCTGCACAAAATTGTTGGTTGAACAAAAATTAATTAACCAAGATCTTGTTTTAACACAACGGTTACTTCGAAGAACATTTTTGAAATGCTTTTTGTTCCACATTCATAATGGAGGTTCTTTTTATACCAATATTGCTATATTTTTACTTTACTTGTGCCTTACCTACAGTAGAGGAAGTAGTGCATTTGGCCCAAAGATTCTATATCAAGACATCACCGGAAACACGTGTTTAAATAAAAACGAGCAATTTTAGAAGCGTTTATTTATGTTTCTCTGTTTACAGCATAACTCGGCAAAGAAAAGTGGAGAAATATACAATTTTATACTTAGGTCATTCGCGTTCTAAGAAAGCAAACTGAAAATCTTCAAGAAACTCTTACTCCTTCTAAATGTGAAACGGTATCTCATCATTCATTTCCTTAAAAACGGTTGTGATTAAAATATATAATTTGAGACCATATAATAAATGGAATAGATGCCCTGAATTTTATATAGTAGTAACTATAAACAGAGAAACAGTAACTTACTGGCCAACTTTTATGTCAAATAATTCTTGTGGCATCAAGCATTTTCAAAAACTGAGTTTTCCATTATTGTAAACAGGAAACTAAAATTCTGTATGATCGACCAGAGAAAACCATGAAATAGCCACGGTTTGAATGAACGGTTGACGGGAATCGAACCCGGGGCCTGCCGAATTTGAGCCTCAAACGTTACCACAGAGCCATCTCGCTTGGTTTGTTAATACTTTCTTACCATTTAATTCCCGCAGCAGCTATGTATGAGCTGCCAGTTATTGATTCTTTCTAGCTCAACAACTAGGCATGAATAATCGATCGCCAGTTCGCCACCAATGCTAATGTTCCAGCAGTATGTAGTATTTGATCCTCAACCGCGAAGTTGCATCAGATTTCATAAAGTGGTGTAATTGGAACAAACCATGCAACTTGGACAACAATATGCTGAGATAGCATGGCGAAGTGTATTTATTGACCAATTTGTAGGTCATCTCAATCTTGTCTCCCGCACACTACTAGGACACCGCGCGTCTACATTAAGCATGGGTCTCCAACTCTCTCCATGCAGTGTTTTATCCAGTGCCTCAAGTCCTGCCAGAGTTATCTTCAAGTAAGTCTTGGTAATGGGTGTTTAAGCTCCTGCAAGCCGGGGCCTCTCATTGGACCCCTAAAATCTAATAAAATGACCTAACCACCAGTTAGTTTTTATATAACGCAATCTTTATTTAATGCTACTCAGTTCCTGATGGCATCCCTACCACTCCAGTATCGAACAAGCTTACACATGAGTCTACAGCCTCAGGGTTTTCCATCCGGAGGTTCGTTGCAATTAATTCTATTTTCACGCAAGTACCATTTCCTGTGACTTTATTATTATTTTTGTTATATATAATAAATTATAAGTTAATCAATTAATTTACTTCTTATAGACCAAAGCCTGGTCTTAGCAGGTTTTTAATATAGAATCAGCTGAAAAATTCAATGCCGCACCTGGGATTTGAACACGGTTCAAGCACGGTTGAGCTACTGTGACAACATGCCGGTGGACGATGAATTCCCCAATTCACTCATGTTGTTTCCCAGACTATATAATGATGATGATGATAATAATAATAATAATAATAATAATAATAATAAAGTGAAACCTTAAGAAACATATTAACACCCAGCAATGAAGTACTTGCGATTGCAGGTTGCCACTGAGGTTGTCATCTCGAATGAGATGCCTTGGGGTCTGTCTGGGAAATAACATGAGTCAATTGGGGAGTTCTAAGTCCCACCGGCATGTTGTCACAGTAGCTCAATGGTTAAAGCAACCGCACAGAGAGCGGAAGAACTGTGTTCAAATTCTGGCTGTGGCATTTTTCAGTTCTGTATTAAAAAGCATTTCCTTTGTTCACTACCATCGTAAACATAGTAAAATACGTGCATTGGAGAATCTCAGAAGTAGAAAATCTTCCTCGTTATCAAATAATACACTAACCGTATCTGTGTCCCAATATACTATTACTTCATGCACAATCAACGGAGATGACACAGTCAAAGCCATTATAACGTTCACCAAATTTGTTCATACATTTTACATTGTTGGCCTTCCACAAACACAAGCGATGTTATACGTGTAATACAATTGACTCTACCATAGCTTCAAGAGTATATCAAAACTGATTTAAGTGTAAACACAGAACCAAATGAATAAATATTACACTAAATTAACAGTTAGTTAATGAGCACTCCATGAACAACAACAACAATAACTGGATAAACTGTGACAAATGAATTCATTCAACCCTGTGCACACAAACACATTATTTAAATAGCCACAGCCATTATAATGTGAATTATTGAACTGATAAGGTACTGTAAAGTATTAAAAGATGCCAAAACGAGTTTAATAGATTACACAATTATGTATAAGCAACCAGTATCAATGCATAACGCTCCTGTATGGTGATATTAAACTGATTTAACTGGGCCAACCCAGGAATAATAGATATAATGCTGGTGATTTGTCTCTCACTGGAAAATATTTCGAGTCAGTGAGCTGCTTAATTAATATAATAGTACATCATTTATTAAAGATGGTCTAAATAGTAACCCTAAAATTCCAAATTAATAAACATAAAGAAAGGAGTTCTTAATCAAGAGTCTCTAACCATGATATATTGCAATACGATAATTCTATTGACCATGAGAAGCTATAAAATATCTGGGAGTAACGTTCTCTGATGAAATTATGTTTGATCAACTCAATACCATCCCATCTTTCACTGAATATATTGAAAATGTAGTCACCAGTAATTTGCTAAATTCGGACCGCCCAGGATTATTTATTCCCTTCAAAGTACACCTTAAACAAAATTCCAAAGAAGTTCTTACATGATACTGATAAAATCAGTCGTACAAGTTTGAAGGAAAGTATAGGGCTACTATACATCTGTCCCCACGACATGGTATATGCTCCCGAGATACTTCGTATTCTAGGAATAGTAAATACGAAATTTATAACACTATAACATTGTTAAGTGCTTACTGAAAGTAAATGATAAACACGTTCATTGTTGTAGAAAACGAAAAAGACAAGAGGCGCTTCGCAATTTAAATATCCCATGAAGCGAAGGAACATATTCCCTAAAAGGGAAACTTTTAAGAACTCAACTACAGAGAGATCTCTCGAAAAATGGTGTCATCTCCTACAGAGAGGAAAAGGAAGATCCAAAAAGTAACTCCTGGATCAGTAACAGGAAAGGATTGTCCTCCTCGGAATCCACAATGCCATTAAGACGTCTACCAACATTTCAGCAGTACGACTGAAGAAGTTATTTTGTTTACTGTTGAAGTTTGTTGATGTTAGCTCCTCGTATGGACTTAAATTTGAAGAAGATTGTTTGTTACGTAATATGCTACTACGTATGAGAAGCCGATTTTTGAAGATGTATTTTTATTGTTACGCTCCAAGATTAAAAATATTATATTAACTTTGTTATTAAATGGTCCTACAGATATTATTTCTCTTTGTTTTTGCCTCGGCTGCTTCAGTATTACTTTAGAGACATGTTTCTCTTAATCAGGGCGTGGTGCGACAAGAATGTAGGCTTACACAGATGTTAAGTTTAAATTCACTTCTTTTTATTAATCCTTGACACAAATTAAATAGCACTACACTAATATCAAGAGCTGTGAGATTCTTTTATTTAATACTTGCATTTTGTTAACGCGTATACATATTTTACGATTCACACGAATCGGTAATACTTCTCTAGAGAACATATCTTCCATCCGGTCACTACCAAGGTCTGCAGGCAACTGAATATATCTCAACCGTCCAAACCCGTACACTTTTGTATTTCAAGTCTCTGATTGGCTAATCCTAGTCCAATTGAATACCTGCATTTTACTAAAAGCTTTTTCTGGCTGTTGATTGGCTAATTTTAAATCGTCACAAAATTTACCTTATTGCTGCCTTAATCATACTAGTAGCATTCAAACTCTCAAACTCATCATTGCCTCAATGTTACCTCATTGTTACCTCATTGTTAGCAACTTTGAACTTATTATTCTCACAGCTCTTACATTATTAAATTACATAAGGCATTCAAATAGCATTATTAAACATGTTTACAATAACATAAGCATATGCAATGACTGTTACATACATTTTAAAAATTATTACATACTTATTGCTTCAAGGCGGGCTGTTATTGAATTTACATATTATATAATTTAATTGAAATTACTCAAGTGTTAAAAATACTGCCTCACGATCTATTCCTGGTTGTTCTTTTCAGACCAACAATGCCGCCAACCTGGTTGCAGTGGAGTAGAAACCCTTGGACATGTCTTAGGACATTGCTCTAAAGAAGAGGTATTAAGAAATATAGGCCACCATAAAGTATGAAGCCTCACTGCGACATGACTTCGGAGGCTGTAGTGGGGGTGGGGGTTACGATGAAGTTCATTGTTTGGCAGAAGATGAGTCAACAAGCAGAGCAGATATCATAGCCATCGACGAAAAAGAACCCATCTCCTCCTGGATCGTACTGTCCGTACAGAGAACGTGCAGTCCAAGTAAATAACGAAAATATCTCAATTTACAGCACATGCATTCCTCATTTAAGTGAGAGACACAACATTGAAAATTATGCATGGGGAGTGAAGGGTCTTCTTTTCGGTGCCAGGGGCCTGATTTAAAATTAACTAAATCTGCTCTTCTTGGACTAAAATTTAAAAGAGAAGATATTAAAATATGCTTTAACATTATAAGTGACTATTTATGTATTATTCACAACCATTTGCATAACACGACATAGGTGTTACAACCTGTGAGTTTTACATTATTAGATTTATTTTGGACTTCGCATTGTTCCTTTGTTTCATTTTTAGTACCATGGTAATTTGTATTTATTCATGCATTCTGATACATTTTCACTTTATCTACTACATATAGTATATAGGGGAATTATTGTATTTCCGGTGAAATTTCGGTATCAATTTTTGGTTGGAATACATGTTTTGAGGTTCCTGAATCAAAATAAAGCATTTTTGGAAACATGTACATGTGTGTGTTTGTCTGTCTGTCTGTCTGTGAATTGCATAACTCAAAAACGAAAAGTCAGCTAATTACCAGACTTGGTATTTGAGTTTAGTATCCTCCAAGAATACGACACGAAGATTTTCAAAACAATCCACTCACCCCAGACTACCCTTTACATGTGACATTTTTCGAAAATTTTTATTTCCTCAAAAATGAACTGTAACGATTTTGATTAAAATATCATATATTTAAGATATGTTCATGGCAAACGAAATGTATGTTTGAATTTTCTAGGAATGTCCCCAAAAGTCATCTTCGTTCTGAATGACTTTTGCATAACTTGTAAACCATCTTACGATAGACAAAATTTTACTACACAAAAAGTGTACATCTGGTTAAAACACACAATTTATATCATATTTACTTTTTTGTCGAGTGAACCATCTCCGAGATATTCCTTGCTCATGATTTTTACGCCCTCCGCCGGGTTTTGAATCCGCAACCTCAGGAACTAAAGGCTAGTATGGTAATCATTACACCGCGATACTATGTAAGGAGCATGAAATTTTAAGGCCAGCGTATACCATCCAGTTCTAAAACATTTGACTTTGTATCTATAATATGTGTAATGTAGCTATTTCTGCAAAGATTTATCTCGATAAAATGAGGTAGTAAAGTAAACTTTGTAAGATAATCTGTATATCTGCTAACAAGACATAGAGTAGAGCAAGTCATGTGAATCTGATACATCAAATCTATGTTATTGTGGCGTGGTACAGTCGGGAAAGCAGTGAAGGAGAATTTTACCAGCTACTCTTCGAGAAAGTTCTTCATTCTGGTAAAAGAGGGCAGAAAATAAATGTGAGTGAGAGCGATTTGAAAGTCACAGCTGCAAAACTAGGCTCGGCGCGCAGTAAATAAGGCTTGTTAAGAGATAACCAATGTTTTCATTTGTCACGTGTTATACGGACTTTATGTATTTCTGAAAGAAGGTTCCAAAAATTATATATACTTTCAGGGATATTTCGAATGAGTCCAGGTAAACGCAGGAATCTTTCCACTTGAGATAAGTAGTGCTCTGTGAAGATTGTCTGCCATTAATTAATTACGCTTAGCGTCCTTAATTAATTAAGGTAGTCAGAGATAAGATACGGCGAGCAGCTAAACCCGCCTACATCTGAGATATGTTAAGAGAATCAATTAGACGGTCGTGCTGTATGTTACGCTCAACAGAGTATGGCATTACCGCGCATCTTCACTCTTTAAGGGTAACAACATGCAGTTTTTTTGCGCCTTTCTTGCGTGTAGCTTCTTTAAAGTTCGGAACCCGCGCATCGAGAGCTCGCAAAGCTTCACCCATTGTTCTATGCATCTCTTGTTCCCCTTCCACCCTTTCCTTAACTCTTGAATCAATGATCTTCATTGTTCCATCTTCAGGACGCGACGTCGTCTTCCGATCCCTTTCTTTGTGTCCATCAGGTCGATTCTTACTCACGATAGCTGACGAGGCCTGACATTTAAAACCCCAGCCAAGAGAATGGGATGGGTATCGTTTAAAGCAGACAATTCTCTTTAATTCAAATTGCTGCAATTGCTCCCTTCAGCGGTACACTTTTCTCCAATATGGAGAAGCACTAATGCAGTTCTGGCGGACGTTCGTATCTGTACTAGCTCCTAGTGGTACCACAAAACCTTAAAGAGGCGCTTCCATCAGCAAGGGCTACCAGTTCGAGTATCAAGAGTGTTTCTTACTTTCTCTACTACGTTCAGTAAGTAGGGGAAGTATTGTATTCCACCCAAAAATTCGATACCGAGATTTCACCGGAAATACATGTTTTGAGACCCCCCTGAATCCAAAAAAAGTATTTTTGGAAACATGTCCGTGTGTGTGTCTGTGTGTGTGTCTGCCTGTGAACAGCATAACTCAGAAACGAACAGTCGGATACACACCAAACTGGGTATTTAGGTTCAGTATCTTCCAGAGATGCGACACAAATGTTTTCAAGAAAATCCCCCCCACCCCAGATTACCCTTTACATGGAACATTTTTCGAAAATTTTAATTTTCTCAAAAATTGCTCTAACGATTTTGATTAAAATATATGTTTAAGATATTTTCATGACAAATAAAATGTATATCTTGAATTTTCTGGGAATGTCTCCAAAAGTATTCTTCATTGTGAACGACTTTTGCATAATTCGTAAACCATAAACGATAGACAAAATTTTATTGCACAAACAATGTAGATCGCGTTAAAATACACAATTCATGTCATATACATTTGTTTTGTTGAGTGAACCATTTTCGAGATATTGCTTGTTATTCCCTTAAATTTTTCAATTCTTATTTTCTCAAATGGGAACTCCTTATTCATTTTTTTGTCTTGGATATGCAAAGAGTATTAATCTGTGGCAAAGGGAATGGTGCTGCACCTAGCAGCCAGCTATTAAGAGATATGTATGTGCTTAAAGGCTGCTGTATTTCTATATTGCCCTTGTAAATATATATTCCCCTTACATCTACAAGAAAATTAGAAATAAGATAGAGTCTGCAAATGTTTATCTCGATTAACATGAAGTAGATGGAAAATAAGCGTTTGTAAAAATAGTTTGTACAAGAGTAGAGAAAGTCATGTGAGTGTAACACATCAGATTTTTTGAAACATGTCCGCATGTGTGTCTGTGTGTCGTCTGTGTCTGTGAACAGCATAACTCAGAAACGAACAGTCGGATAAACACCAAACGTGGTATTTAGGTTCAGTGTCTTCCAGAGATGCGACACGAAGGTTTTGAAGAAAATCCCCCGACCCCGGATTACCCTTTGCATGGAACATTTTTCGAAAATTTTAATTTTCTCAAAAATGGCTCTAACGATTTTGATTAAAATATCATTTGTTTAAGATATTTTCATGACAAATGAAACGTATATCTCGAATTTTCTGGGAATGTTTCCAAAAGTATTCTTCATTGTGAACGACATTTGCATAACTGGTGAACCATATTACATAGACAAAATTTTGCTATACAAAAAATTTAGATCGCGTTAAAATACACAATTTATGTCATATACATTTTTTTGTTGAGTGAACCATTTTCGAGATATTGCTTGTTATTCGCTTAAATTTTCCAATACTTTTACTTTTTCTCAAATGGGAATTCGTTATTCTTTTTTTTTTGTCTTGGATATGCAAAGAGTATTAATCTGTGGAAAAGAGAATGGTGCTGCACATAGCAACCAGCTATTAAGAGATATGTCTATGCTTAAAGGCTACTGTATTTCTATATTTTCTTTGCAAATACAAAACAAGGGGAACAAAGTAGGCCTTAACCAATAGTCAAATATTTTTTATACTGAGAAATAAACGAACTGCTATAATTTTGTGAATCTTCTATCAGCTTTTGCTTCAAAGGAATGCTGATTTGAACCAATTTCGTAAGATCGTTTCATTTTATTAATACATATGTTATTGTTCGTTATAGTAGAATTTTAAATGTTCCTATTTTATTTCCACGGTTTAAGGGCTGTATCATTTTATTCATTCATATATTGTTTGTTATAGTACCTTTTTCAGGTGTTTCTGTTTTGGTTTCTGTTCTTTGTTTACTGTTTTACGTTTTAAGATCTTTCATAATGCCTAGTAAGGAAAGAACTAGTATTAATTTTAATGTTAAGAAGTTATTTTACGTGAAGGCAGCCAAAGTGATTGCTGGCACCTTGAGCCAAAATAACGACATATTTGGTGAGGTTAAAAACACACAATGCACAAGCAACTCGGTGTAGGCGTTATGTTTTTCAACTCTAATAACTATTGATGCTTGGAGTTCTGAAGTAATTGATAAAATTCTTCATTTAGGCAATGATTTGCACTTAAAATCAATTTCAAATTATGATGATGTTATGCCATATCCGCCTTACTTATGCGCTGATGAGGTTTGGCTGCAGGATATTGTACTTGATGATGTAAAACTAATCTGCAATGCAGTGACAAATAATTTTGCATTACAAGAGATCATACCGAGGGATTTTGGCGGTGTGTTAAAAACACTTTTTCATTGCTATTCTACGGTGTGTTTACTGTACAGTTAAAATCTATAGGTCTTTTTTGTCCTGGTAATGCAGAGAGAATGGAATACTGCACATGGCAACCAGCTCTTAATAGATTTGACTATAGCATAAAGCCTACCAATTCCCCTTGCATCTACAAGAAAATTAGCAATAAGATTAACATCTCGATATCTCGATTAACATGAAGCATATGGAGAATAAGCGTTTATAAGAATAGTTTGTACAAGAGTAGAGAAAGTCATGTGAGTGTAACACATCAGATTTTTATTTTCTCTACCACGTACAAAGTAGCTGAGATGGAATTGCTTTCCATTCAAAATTTCGATACTAAGATACGTGTTTTGGGGACACCTGAATCCAAAAAAGCATTTTTAGAAAAGGTCCATACGGAGAAAAACGTCTGTGTGTGTCTACGAACAGCATGACTAAAAAACGAAACTTGGTATTTAGATTCAATACCTTTAAAAGTTGCGACACTACGGTTTTCTTGAAAATCCCCCATCCAAAGCTACTGTTTATATGCAACTTTATTGAAATTTTTTATTTTGTAAAACTGGCGCTAATGATTTTGATTAAAATACCACATATTAAAAATTTACGTGAATAAAACGTATATCTTGAATTTTCTGGGAATAGCCCGTAAAGTCTTCATTCGGAAGGAATTTTGTATAACTTTGTTATACTGATAAACACTAAGCCATAGACGAAAACGTACCTACTACACAAAAAATGTAGATCTCTTTAGAACACACAATTTATTTCAAGCAAGCTTTTTTGTGGCATAAGTTATTTCTTAGATATCCCTCACTGAAGGTTCGAGTTGTTAATTTTTTGAAGTAATTCTCTTAAAGTCCTGTTAACATTCAGTTATTTCTCGCGATTGTATGGAAACAGTATGGAATTTTAAGGCCAGCGCATAGCTTCCAGTAACATTTGACTATCACTGTGTATATAGAATAACCTTGGGAAACTTAGTTGATGAGAAAAATATAGAAATAAATAAAAAAATAGGTTGTTTAGGTCATTACTTGGAGATTAAACTTATAACAAGTAGGTAATACAACAAAGTTTGTCTAGAGAAGCTAGAAAGCCCAAAACAGCTGCAGGTGTTGAGAGTATGTTCTACGAATATCCCCAGAGGTGTTGCTAAATTAATAGAAAAATTAATAGAAAAAATTCCTTCATTAAAGCAATATCATTTTTCTAGGTTGGTGGGAAGTTTTTCTGGCTACGCTGCTTAATATCCCCTTCTATATATTATATAAACTTTACTTTAAAGCCCAACAGGAACTAGATTATTGGAGGACCACATAAAGGATTGGGTGGCTTAATTAACCTCAAATTAAAGTCTAAACCTTATTTGGAGGAAGGAAATGATGAATAATATTTGAAATTATGCAATCATTAAACAATTCCTATATCATGTTATAAAGTAGGTCCAAAAAGGGGGAAAACACAAGCTCCTATCCAATGACGTTTTTGAGAGTAAAGCAAACAGGTATTTACTATATTAGATAATACAATCCCATTTTTACGTTCTCTACCACGTATCTAGTATGAAGAGAAGATACTACATTCCACCTAAACATTGATACCGAGATTTCACCGGTAATACATGTTTTGAGGTACCCTGAATAAAAAAAGCATTTTTAGAAAAAGGCAGTGTGTGTTTGTGAACAGCATAACTCAAAAACGTAAATTAGGATAAATACCAAACTTGGTATTTGGGTTCAGTACCTTCAAAAGATACAACACGAAGATTTTCAACAAAATCCCCATACCTAAAAGGCCCTTTCCATAGAACATTTTTTAAAACTTTCGATTTTCTAAAAAATGGCTAACGATTTTGATTAAAATGCCATATACTAACGATATTTACACGACAAAATTTATTTATTAAATTTTATAGTAATAGCCTATGAAGTCCTCTTCACTCGGAATGGATTGTGTATAATCTTGTATAACTAGTAAAGTTAAGCGATAGACGAAAACGTACTACACAAAAACATTGGATCTCTTTAAGACACATTATTGATTTAAAATAAGTTTTTTGTGGCATCAGCCATTTCTGAGATTCTGTTATTAATGGTCCGAATTTTTTATTATTTGGTCATTTTCTTAAAGTCCTATTAACATTCAGATGTTTCTCGCGACTGCATGGAAACAGTGTGGAATGTTAAGACCAGTATATAGCGTCCAGTTCTTAAACATTTGATTATCGCTGTTCCCTTTTTATCTATAACAAAATGTGCAATGTGCCTATTTCTGCAAAGATTTATTTGAGCTAAAAGTAGTAGATACAAGCTTTAATAAGGCTAGTTTGTATACCCACTAACAAACGAAAGAGAGTAAAGAGAGTCATATGAATGTATCACTTGCCTACAATACGAGTACAATGACCATAACCGTCAGCTTTGATATGCAGCACTGATTTTATTGTTGTTATTCTCTGGTTGCAAAGCCTTTTATTTTCGAAATCTATGTCTTACATAACGTTTCCATGCAATTCATCTCGTCCGTTCCTGCAATTGAAAGGAGAGTTCACCCTTCATTAAATTTGGCTGTGAGGAAGTCGGAATTAAATTATTCCTTGTTGCTTTTCAGGTGAAATATAACTTTAATTTTCACCCATTCTTGCAATCTTGGGCATAAAGTAACTAAATAAATCTTATCGAGATTGCATTATAGTTGATTAATGAAATTTTTGGAAATATTTCACCTTATTTTTTTCGTAGATAAAATTGTCAAACAATGAACGTTATTATATCCCCGTATTTTTAATTACCGAGCGAGATAGCTTAGTCAGTAACGTCTGCGACCCGCATTTGAAAGGTGGCGTGTTCAAAACCACGGACCGATCAACCTGACCGAAGGTTTCTTTTTGCGTTTTTTCTTGGTCGCTAGGCGAATTTTGGGTTGGATAATTTGATCGACAAATTCTCCAATCATCCCTTTCAATCGTTACATAGCCTCTAGTTCCCGAGGTAGCAGGTTCAAGTCCTATGGAGGACAATGGATTTTTTAGGGTGTAAAACTCCTTAGCATGGCTTCCTTTGGATGCGAGATAAACCCGGTAGTTCCGTGTAGTAGTTTTACGGCACGTAAAAGAACCTCAAGCCTGATAAAAAGGCCTCTGAGCAAAATTTCCTGTCTTTCACGCCCAATATAAAATGGGAAGCTAAGAACCATAGTAGTTAAAGAGCATCCATAAATAAACCTACATTCCCCTCTTCTTCACCATCATACCAGGCATTGGCTTGTAAGTCCTTGGGGTTATAATAGGCCCTAAAAAGAGGAGGATAACCCGTTAAAGAAGTATTTTTATTACTTCCTGGTTTACTCAACAAATTATCGATTAATTGTTGACGTAATAATATTTTGAAATAACTAAAGATATTCTACACATGCCGTGTGTAAACTAAAGTTAAAAAAGGAGAATCAGACACAAACATTCAATGCCACAGTCGGGATTTGAACTACGGATCTTCGGCGTACCGTGAAATTGATTTAACCAACTGAGCTACCATGGCAAATTCCTGGTAGAACATTAATTTCCTCAAATGTCTTATACATTTCCTGGTAAAACACAATACGTTCTGGAATTCATTTTGAGAAAACGTATCCCCATGGCAACGTTTTATTTGGTATTCAAGTTCACTAAGATGCCGCAAGAAAATTCTCCCCCCACAAAGCTACCTTTTACATGAAAAATGTTCAGTATTTTTATCTCCTCAAAAATGGCTCAGGCAATATTAAGTATAAGGATAACAAATAAAATGTATATCTAGAAGTTTCTGCGAATAGCCTGTGAAGCCTCCTTCATTCTGAATGAACTACAACTTTTGACCATAACAGATAAACAAAGCTTTACTGCACAAAATAATGTTGAACTTAAAACAGAGAATTTATGTCAAATAATTTTGCTGGAATTTTCAATTTCGGATACATTCGTTGTAATTAATTACAGTTTTCAGAAACGTCTTAACTTTTTTCTAAGTCCAAATGTATGCACAGAGTGTGCGCTGTGTTTTATACTGCACAAAATATGCCAGTTGGATTTGGTATTTTAGCAGCTAACTTGCAGGATATTACAGGATACATAGTTACAATTTAGTAATTTTTGTCAGTTTAAATAGAAGTCATGCTTTTCTTAGGTTTGAACTTACTTTGAAATGTATGAAGGTGTTTCTCCCAGGACAGGATATTAATCTATATTTACGTGTACTGCTAAGCACTGATTAAAATTAATATACTTTCACTTTCTCTACTACCTGCCTATACAAGTAGAAGAAGTATTGCATTATACACTACACGGGAACATACAATCAGGGAAAGTAATGTAAATAATGGGAAATCATAAATCAATAATCAAGTATAGGAATATGTAATTAATATAATATAAAACTGTAAGATAACTTGTACCATAAAATTTAATTAGTGTAAGACACATTGTAAATAGCTAGGAAGCGAGCTAGCAGCAAGGTTAAAAGTCCACTAACACACGGCTAATGGACACAGGGTTAGACAAAATATCGTCCAGCTGAGAGAGAGGTCCGAGCAGAAACACGAACGGAGATACGGGTACAATTTTTGGAAAGTCAAGGGAGTTGGAAAAAAAGTCAAATGGTAGAAAGAAAAACAAGAATTGTGAGTAGTGGTTTTTTCCAAAGGAGTCAGACAGAAGCGTGGTTTCCAAAAGTGAACCATTTTTTTCTCATAGCACGCCAAGTAAATAATCGAAATAGATATTAGGTAAAAGGGCGGAAAATTAAGATTATAGCAACGAGATGTAAAAGGAAGGTGCGCCCCAGATTTCAACACTCTCTCTTTTATATTCTTTCATATGGGTTATTTGGTGTCAGGTGCTGCAACGTGGTGCTTGTGGGTGGGGGAGATAACTTGTGTCATAGATATGTAGGTCCACTACAATATTCAAAGTAACTGATATTGAGTTTTTATATTTATATGGATTTTTATCCGGCGATGGATTTTTTCGGGTGTAAAAATCCTTAGCATGGCTTCCTTCGGAAGGGAAGTAAAGCCGGTGTTCCAGTGAAGTAGATTTACGGTACGTAAAAGAACCTCAAACTGATAAAAAGGCCTCTGAGCAAAATTACCGGTGTTTCACGTCCAATATAAAATGGGACGTTAAGGACGCAGTGGTTAAAGACTGTCCATAAATAAAACTCAATTTAATTTTAAAGGCGATCCGATTGCGCAAAACATCTTTATCTACTGTTATTCTCAAAATAGTAATAGCAACAATTTAGGTTTGAAACCATTTGACGTATGGTCAGAAACGTAGTTTAACATAACTAGTGGGGCACAATTATCCTTGCTAGTGCTTTAAGCAAATTCGACGATAAACGTAGTGAAGAAGCAGAGTTTAATGTCGAATATTGCAATAATTTAGACTAAGAGTATTCCATTCATTCGCCGCATATTTGATTTCACCAATAGCGTTTAGCAAGATCTCGGGTATCGACCAATCATGTGTGTTTTCTTTTAATATGCTTGCAAGGATATCGTTTTATCGGATAAAGTACCAGCTCGTTTCTAAATCGCATATGCAGTGATTAATAGCCTGCGTCATCCAACTGTGTTTTTAAACAATGAATATGCTAATGATGTCGATTTTCGAAGAGATCAAGTTTTATTGACTATCCAATGAAAGCCATGCATGACAATCCTCACTCTCGCTCTGTATGTCTCTTGCTACAGTTTCCCCTCCATTCCCTCCCTTCCTCAAAGCTTGAGACCAGAGTTACAACAATACTCTACTGCCTCAACAATACTACTGCTACTTCAAGAGGGAAGTGAGTGGAATGGCGCCACGGTTGCAAAGCGGGGGAAAATGGCCTTGAATGGTTACATTGAGTTTTATTTCTGGACAATTTTTAACTGCTGTGGTTCGTGGCGTCCGGTCCTATATGGACATGAAAGACCAGAAATTTTACTCAGAGGCCTCTTTATCACTCTTGGGTGTTCTTTTACGTGTCGTAAATTTACGACACGAGACCACCAGCTTTACTTCCCTTCCGAAGGAAACCATGCTAAGGATATTTACGCCCGAAAAAAATCCATCGATCTCCGTCGAAAATGAAAACACTTTAGTTACTTATGCATTATTCTATATATGCTCTAACAATGGTATTAGTTGTTCCATTGTTGTTTTGTATAAATTATTGTTCCATTTATTGTTTTGTATTTTAGTACTGAAATATTGTGGTCGCAAAAAGATCAGTTTTGCGACTTAAATGAATACATTAAAAAAATGTCGATTTTCGAATAATTACGCTCTTGAAGAAAATGTGTCTTTATTGTGTTGCATATTTTGAGGACAACTATATTTCCATTCCAACTGTAGCATTGGTTATAACTCTGTAACATATTCAATTGTCTATTCATTTAGATGCCGTAATCTGACATCTGGTACAATGGTGATTTGATTTTAAACAACAAAGGAAAGACAGTACATATATACCGGGTGAGTGTTCTCATCCTGCGGATTGAGAAGTTATAAAGTACCGGCTTTGTACAGGCTATGCCCTAAACACTGTTCACTACATCGCGTCATATCAATTTCATCGGAAATGAGTGCTTTGCACCACTGTGCATGCAATGACTTGCACTCGTAGCGCAACGTGCACTGGTGTACGCTTTGGCCTTAAGTGGTGAAGGCCCAGGTTCAAATACTGGCGCTTCAAGGTACTTTTTATGTTTAGTAAATATAACCAGAATTGAAAATTTTTGCATGAAAGTGTCGTTTCTCTCAATTAGTTTAATTATGTGAATTTCATTAAAACATAAATGGTTACTTCTTAGAACATGGTTTAATGAACATCATAAATAAATGCATATAACATTGAAATTATAACTTATAAACATAAAGGCATCATTAAATAATATTTTACTATTTAAAGCTATTCTTTCATACTAAAGATAGACAATAAATTTTTCTGAGGGTTTACAAAAGCAATACGTATATACAAACTAGATAACGTTTGCAAGACCATATTATGAACGTTGTGAACCTCTCTGGTTCCCAAAGTAGTGCATTACAGTAACTATTGCATCATGCCGGACCATCACACAGATAAACCTTTACAATTTACCCGTTTCCTCCATGTGGTTGTACTGGGTGTTTGAACTGGCCACCATGCCGGCGGTTGCAAGATCTCAGTCTATCATCGCCAGCCTAACCCGGTGCGACATGGCCGGTGCGATGTCACCGCAAACTAAGATGATGCGTTCGCTGGGCTACTGAGTAGACATAGACATTGGCCGCTCATAGTACACGATATCTTTAAGATAACCCCATAAGAAGAAAGCTCATGGGGTTAGATCTAGTGAGCATGCTTACCACCCTATTGGTTCATGCCGTCCGCTCCATTTCTCAGATTAGGTGACATCAAGAAAAGCTGTTTACAACGGTCCGAATGAGCTGGCGCCCTATCATGTTGGTACCACATAATTAGTTGGTTCTGCAACGGCACTTCATCCAGTAGAGTAGGCAGCTGGTGTTGTAGGAAATGGATATTTATTTATTTATTTGTGCTAGCAATCTTCCTCAAAATATGGCTATACACCAGCCCAAGCTTTTATCTTGCCATATTCTACCCACATTACTTTCTTTATTTATAATATAAAAATTATTATAAAATATGATAATAGTAGTAATACCAAAATGATAATCTAATAATACTAATTTTATGATAATGATAATATAATTACATATCTTAATATCTCATGATGAAATTAATTTTCATTTCTTTTTATTGTCCATGACAATTTCTTTTTTACTTTGGACAGGTACTCTCCCACCTTTTTATTATTCTTGTTGAAAATATTACTTAAGGCTACTTTCCTGTCCAATTTTAACCATTTCCCATTTATAGCTTACCTACTCCAATGCTGTGTACCATTACAATCAAACACGATATGTTTTAAATCTTCTCTTTCCCCACATATTGGACACTGGTTCTGTGGGAACCCATTTCTCATTCCTATTAATCTCCATACACCTGCTCGTACCAAAGCTATACTCTTTGTTCCTTATTTGAATTATCCACATACTGTTCTCTAGCCCATATATTTTTTATTAATGTATATGATTAAAAGGATCTTTTCTTTCCGATGCTAATAAATGAATTTTGTATCTCTATATCTTCAAACCTCCGCCTAGCGTCTTTCCTAAAACCCTTAGGATTATTTCCCCCTTCTCAAAATTTCACCCAAACCACTATTTTCCAAGTTAGTTTGTATACTATAACTCCAGCGGTTTTCTTTAAGCTCTTTCTAAACACTGCCTCAACAAGTTTTTCTCTTCTAAATTTAATAGTCTATACCAATATTTAAGAGCTCTCTCCATTATTACCCCTTTTCTCCCCACTCTCAGCATTTCAATTAGAGCAAATTCCTTTATTGTGGCATTTGGCAGATTTAAAACTTGCTAACAAAAACTCCTATGTACCATATCTATCACTTCCCAGCCTCCTTCTACTCCCCATATTTCACTTACATATAACAGTTTTGCTTCAACTACTGTGTTATATATTTTCTCTAGCCATTTAACTTTTATGTCTGGTATGAAGTGGATACAATAATTCCCAGTGAGTTGACCATCATAAAAATACGGGCCTATTACATGATCACGGAATATACCAGCCCAAACGTTGAAACCCCATCGGACTTGTAAAGCCACCTCTCATATCTGGGTTCACAGTGCTCCAGTAATGCATGTTGTGGCGATTTACATGACCTGTGTTGTGGAACTCTGCTGCGTCTGTAAATAACACAGTTGCCCAAAAATGTGGATCTTGTTCAGTTTGTGGTATGATCCACCTAGTGAACGCCACTCTCCGTCCATGGTCCAGCTGCAGTAGTTCCCGGTGAGTTGAAGATGATAAGCGTGAAACTTTGTATGATGTAGTATTTCCCCCACGGAAGATTGACTCATATTGAAATGCCTGTGAATGTCCCTCGTACTACAATGCGGATGTTGAATGACATAGTCACACGATATGTCGTTGCTTGGTCACAGACAGGGTGATTTCTTCGTGGATATGGTGTCTTGTGCACTGTTCATGATTCCAGAAGGCGGTTCGCAGCCTGCAAAAACGTGTGATCTGTAGGAAGTGTTCTCTGCGGAAACCTCTGTTGGAATGGACGACGTGCCACTGTTGCATTCTGCTGCGCTTCCCCGTATAACAACATTGTTCAACAGTGAGCATGAATGGCTTGGAACTTCGTATTTATAGGCAAATCCACTTTCTAGTGTATTCGGAACGGAATCATGATTTACTAGAACGTTCTCGAAACATGAACAGAAATGAATAAGAGGCTCATTTCTTCGCAGGCATGATTTGAACTTCCGAACCTTCACCATGACTTTTCATGTTAACCATTGCGCTTCTAGAGCACGTTAACAACGAACACCACCGTAATCATAATCAGCGGGCTGGTGAATGCGGTGTCAGCACCTGCATTTTGCATCGTTAGTAAAATACAGGGTTGCCTAGTTACCAACCGCAGGATGAGAAGACTCACGCGGTATATAATAAATCCTTAATGAATCCCACTCAAAGTTACGAGGTTCATAAGATAAATTTACTCGTAACCTCTCGTGGTGTTACATGTGATAAATGGTTCTTTGCACTAATGCTTTTTCTTTTCCTTTTCTTTTTTAAGCAAGTCATCCCTGAGAATTCATTACTGAAAAATGGGATGCATTCACAGAATATTCGATAAAAATATAATGTATTTGCGCATAAAGTTGGAATTCGAAAGAGTTTATTCAAACTGAGCATGAATTAGAAAGACTTGTACGTTAAAACAAAGACGATATATAAAGTTAAAATATGTAATCTAATATAACAAACTCTTTGCAAGGCTGGTTTATGCTTAGCTGAGGGGCGCCGATGATACTGCTTATTGTTTCACTTTTCTGTCATCCGGTTCCTTTGGCGTTTGTTTTGTGTTTGTTCGCTGCCTGCAGCTGATGTGTATCTTGGCGTTTAATTAAGCTCTGTCTTAATGAATTAATTACCTAATTACGATATAAAGGAACAAGTTGTGAACAGCAAAACTTTATCAAAGCTAGCTTCTTGATTTTTCTTCTATGCTTGCTAGCTCAGCTTTATCTCTAATTTGTTGGATGTGTGTACACCGTTCTTGCGAAATTGACGGCTACCCTAGCAGACTCGTGAATCTATTACTTTTACGACTCTTAATAACTCCCGACTTAATTAAAGTCCTTTCTATAGTACTCCACAACAGAAAATACGTTCTCTAATTTCCTACTTACGTAAATACCGAGCGAGGTGGTTCGGAGGTAGCATGTGAGATTCGCATTCGAGAGCTCCAGGGTTGGATTCCAGTCAACCGCTCACTCTGACCCTAGTTTTTTTGCGTTTTTTCTTGATCGGTGGGTAAATACTGGGGAGGTTTCTCATCTCGTCATTTCTCTTTCATTCCGTTTCCTTCTCATATTTCAGGTGTGATTCTAGGTTTCCTGGCGTATGATGGCACGGATGTTTGTTCAAAGGAAAGAGTACTCCCCGTGAACTCTAGAGGGCTGCTTGGTCGACGAGTCGTTCATCGCCTCTCTAGGCAGCTCCAGTAGTGGAACAGGTCTTCGAACCTTGAACTGTTAGAGACTGCGGTGTGCCTCTGTGGCCTGTCTGCCTGCGTCTGTAGCCTCCTGTGTTTCCTTCGCTTCATCCCTTTCTCCTGGGGATGTTAGCTGTAACAGATTTTTGTAGCACGCAGTGTTTAAGGTGTCCCCTACTCGTTGCATAACCTACCTAACCTACTTGCGTAAATAAAAAATATGAGAACTTATGTTTCAATTATGAGGGTTAGGGAATATTTTTAATGACTTTTAGGTTTTAGTACCGGACAAGTTATTGTAAACAATACTTCTGTAACATTTACTGAGCCCCAAGAAAGAAAGCACTTCTCATCTTTCTATAATATTAACCATTAATCAATTAAATTTACCACATACTTAAACACTTCGTAATGCCCAATAAATACCAGAATCGTGTCACAAGTTGCTGCAAATGTGTTGTATCTTTCGATAAAGGTCGAACAGTGAAAAGTGCCTAGCAATGTTGACAAAGTTAAGTTGACAAGGAGGAGGCATACGGAAATAAAAACTTTTGGTTTATTATACATATAAGAGTATAAACGTGCAATACAATTAGCCGATGCCCTTCAAAATGGTTCCTCCCCAGATTTTCTACTGAGGTAGAAGCATTCGCAGGATAGGAAATATAATAAGTGAACTATAACACTGCAACAATGTGAGGCAGTATTTTTAACACCTAAATAATTTCAGTCTAATTATATAATATGTAAATTAAATAACAGCCCACCTTGAAACAATATGTGTATGTAATAATTTGTAAAATGTATGTAACAGACATTGCATATGTTTATATTATTGTATCCATGTTCAATAATGTTATGTGAATATATTACGTAATTTAATAATGTAGGAGCTGTGGGAATAATAAGTTAAAGGTTGCTAACAATGAGGTAACCTTGAGGCAATAATGAGTTTGAGAGTTTAAATGTTATTTGTGATTCTTGGAAGCATTAATGTAATTTTAGTGACAGTTTATAAAAAATAGCCAATCAACAACCAGAAAAAGCTTTAGTTAAATGCATATATTCTTTTGGAGTAAAAATAGCCAATCAGAGACTTGAAATACAGAAATTTACAAGTTTAGACGGTTGAAATCTTGTCAATTGCCTGCGGACAGTGTTTGTAACTGGATGCGAGATGTGTCCTCCAGAAATTAATTACGCATTTGTGTGAGACGAAAAATAGTATACTTGTTAAAAAGTGCAAGTACTAAATAAAATAATTTCACATTCCTCGATATAGTGAAGTGCTATTTAATTTGTGTCAAGGACTAATAGAAAGGAGTGAATTAAAACTTGAAATCTTTGTAAGCCTACATTCTTGTCGCATCACGCCCTGCCAAGACTTCCATGTTTCTAACAGTAATACTGACGCAGCAGAGGCAAACGTAAATATTGAATACTTAAAGAAACAGTCAAATTACAAAGTTAATATTTTTTAAACTTGGATCAAAGGCCAGCTAAAAATACATTTGGGGCGAAGGCTACCGGAAACTGTTTACTATACGTGCTGTTGCAAATACTACAAGTTCGGCTCCCCAACAGTTGAAGTATAATACATCATCTTCAAACTGACTTTTTATACGTAGCAGCAAACAACGTAAAGAGCAATACTACTTCAAGTTGGCGCCCATACGTGGGACTAAAAGACAATATCTACTTCAAATTGGCGACCATACCTGGAGCTAAATACATAAACTATTGCATCAAAACAACTTCTTCAAATTGACGCCCAAAGGGTGGTGCAAACAACGTAAAGACAATAACTGCTTCAAATGACAACAGTACTGAATGGTTTTAGGAAATGAGACATTTCTCCATTTCAACCTCAAATACGAGGGTTGATTCAGAGCTCATGGCAACTGTATTTTATTTCTCGAAAATGTATCAACATACAACCTTTAATGTATACATTTGAAAGTATATTACAAAAGCTTGTAATTTTGTCACCAAATGGGGTCTGAGTGTAGTGTTTGGATATGATCACAATCCCTATATCAGTTGTCTGTTGACAGCAGCAAGTAATGGAGATAACCAAAGTTGAATAGCGTTCGTACATCAAGATAGGCGTTCTCCGTGGATGTAATGTAGGAGAATGCCATGTAGAGCTACGACAAGCATTGAGTAATCGTCCCCTATCGTACAGTTGCAAGCTCGGTAAGGGCCTTCAAAAGTGAAGAGAGTTAACTGCCGACCTGCTTAGCAGTGGACACTCTGTGTCATTTCACAAAGATGTATTGATGGATGTGATCGAGCAGTACCTCCTAGGAGCCAGAAGTTGAACTGTGATAGAATTAGCCCAGCATGCTGGTATTCCTGCTTCCTCAGTGCGCCGAATTCTACAGCAGGACTTAAATGTGTGGAAGATTGCTGCAAAATGGGTGCCACATCATTAACTAAGGTATAGAAGTGGACCGATATGAGACCTGTCGTATCTATCTAGAAAGATTTTGCCTGAAGGAAACAGCATGCTGATCCATATCATTGCAATTGATGAAACATTGGCAAAGCATACGAACCCGATTTGAAGCGACAATCCAATGAATGGCGTCATTCTGGATCACCACGGGGACATAACTTATGACGAAATCCATTACTTACAAAAGTGGTGATAATTTTGGCATATGAGAATCAATGTTTTAGTGTCATCAGTTCCTCAAAGCCGAGCTGTAAATTTACAGTATTCACTATCAATTCTGCAGTATCATCTTCGTCGTGCAGTATGAGAGACGTTGAGAACTGTTGGCAATGTTAAACCGTGCAAACAACTGACACAGTTACACATTCTCTACAGCGCTGAGGATGAGAGGGTTTTAACACATCCTCCGTATTCCTCCGAACTTAGTTCTTTATACATAATAAGGAAAGAAAGTTTGTTTAGAAGGATATAGAAATGGCCATGAACGGAAGGTTTTGCCAGTTTGAGCGACTTCAGGCAATGCATTACTAAATAACATGAAGGGAAGGAATTTAGACAATACCGGATAAATCCTAGTCACCTGAAATTAGTCAAGCAAACACAAACTGGAATCAAGAGCAAAACTATAATTGCACATAATATATGCTTATAACTTTCTAAAATATAGAATGCAGTATAAGATGTCCGTAAACTTTTAAAAGTAAATAAAAGCAACGTGACTAGAAAATAAACTACAATAAAATAGAAACTGGTGTGAAATAGAGAGTTTGTTTAGCTTAGTAGCTAATTCCTGACGCTGTTCACATCGCAATTTTATTTTTTATCTTGGTGCTACGATGGCCCCTAAGTATCATTCATTTATCGAGAATTAGGAAGATTTAGGGCCAGTGGGGAGTCGGCTAAGCTAGGCTTGGGAAACAGTCAGAGCAAGAGGACGTTATAATGCAATAGCATTGAGTTAAATTGTTTGGAAGTAATGTTAATGATTTTATTTGGGAGTAGAGTAGGCGAATCTAAATTATTGTGTTCGGGAATAGGGGAGGGATCGTTCTAAATGTGAATATACATACATTGGTAGTTACGGAGTAATTTAGTGTTATTTACATACCCAAGATACACACACCTCTTGTGAAGTTAGACCCTCAGTGCCGAGCAATTCTCCTGAGGATAATTTCAGCCCTGCCGACGAAGCCAAAACACCTTCCCTTTTAACTCTCTACATTAGACAGAACCTACTAGTACTACACCACTACATATTTTAGGAACATTGGGGTAGGTAAGGAAGAAATCGATCGGCTGTGTGTGATTTGTTAATGTGCTCTTAAGATCTATTTCTTTTTTGAGAAATGTTTTCCATTATTCCTAAGTTTGGGAATAAAGTAATAACTGCCTCGGACATTCATCTGACGAATAAGCAGCCTTGTTATAAAAGTTCTGATGTGTTACACTCACATTACTTTCTCTACTCCTGTACAAACTATTTTTACAAACTCTTATTCTCCATCTATTTCATATTAATCGAGATAAACATTTGCAGAAACGATCTTTTGACATGCAAAGAGAATTACATTTTACACATAGCGACCAGTTCTAAAAATATTTGACTATCGCTTAAGGCCTACTATGTTTCCCTTGCTTTGTATTTGCAAGGGCAATATATAAATACAGTACCCTTTAAGCATAGACACATCTCTGAATAGCTGGTTGCTATGTGCAGCACCATTCTCTTTGCCAGAGATTAGTACTCTTTGCATATCCAAGACAAAAAAATAAATAACGAATTCCCATTTGAGAAAATAAGTATTCCAAAATTTAAGGGAACAAGAAGCAATATCTCGAAAATAGTTCACTCAACAAAAAAAATGTATATGACATAAATTGTGTATTTTAACGCGATCTACATTTTTGTGTAGTAAAATTTTGTGTATCTCTTATGGTTTACCAGTTATGCAAAAGTCGTTCACAATGAAGAATACTTTTGAAGACGTTCCCAGAAAATTCAAGATATACATTTTATTTGTTATGAAAATATCTTAAACAGGTGATGTTTTAATCAAAATCGTCAGAGCTATTTTTAAGAAAATTAAAATTTTCGAAACATTTTGCATCTAAAGGGTAATCTGGGGTGGGGGATTTTCTTGAAAACCTTCGTGTCGCATCTCTGGAAGATACTGAACCTAAATACCCAGTTTGGTGTTTATCCGACTGTTTGTTTCTGAGTTATACTGTTCACAGACACACACATACAGGCACACAAGACACATGGACATGTTTCCAAAAATACTTTTTTTTGGATTCAGGGGGGCTCAAAACATATATTTCCGGTGAAATCTCGGTATCAAATTTTTGGGTGGAATATAATAGTTCCCGTACTTAGAATACGTAGTAGAGAAAGTAAAAATCATGTTATGCAATGCTTACATTAGTTCTAAATGATGCTGGTGTGTATCAATGCTACGAAGAGTTACAACTGCTCTTTAGCGTTACTTAACGAGAACGTTTCGTGCGCTATCAATGCTGGTGGTGGTATTCACTATACAGGATGAACCATTTAAGTCGAGACTGTACAATATCTCCAAAACTAAGCGTTGTAGAAAGAAAAATCTTGAATAAAAGTTTATTTATATTATGAGGGAAAGTAAATGAGATTAGTCTTGTGTTTCTTTTTGAGGACGTCAATTTAAATTGACTCTAAAATGACAATCACAACGTTCTCCAAGTAAAACAGTGGTACAGGGACCCATAAAACTAGGCCAAAACCTCTTTTGCCTAACTAAAAATGAAATACGATTCAAATAATTAGTAAGATACAAATAAGTAAAAAGTCCATGACTATTGAAGTTTTTATTTCTATTTACTATTTACACTTGATAAACAATTCATTCAGCATCACCTTATAGTTGAGCCATCTGTACTACTTTCAGCAGACTAAGCACAGATGGAGATAGTTCCTTTTTTATATTTTTGGGCCGTTGGATCTCTAAGGCTGGACATCTTTGGATCGCTTGAGACCAGCAGCCAGAGAAGCACACCTCTTACAGTGTCCTCTCTTGAGCATTTTCCAGAATGACGCTTTTGGTACTTTTTTAGGTGCTCGTGCGTCACTTACTGCGGATTGGAAGTTATTTATTTTCAAGAAATAGAGCAAAAACGAGCAAGTTTTGTTTAGTGATTCTAATAGAGAAGGAATTGAAGCACATCTCACGCGGCATACGGTGGCAATAAACAAAAACACTATTAGAAATAAAAAGAACTCCGATGTGTTACACTCACATAAATTCCTCTACTCTTGTACAAACTAGTTTTACAAATGCTTATTCTCCATCTACTTCATGTTAATCGGGACATCGAGATGTTAATCTTATTGTGTGGCAGTATTTTATATCACAACAATGTAAATGCCAGAGTGATTGTAGTGTAAATAAGCATTATTGTATGACATTGATTTGAGATGTTTGTTAATTATAAGCATTGTTAGGAAATAAGTTTACACGGCCCCAATGAAACTGACAATAGGAGCGGGTAACAATGAGCGAGGGGGTGAGTTGTTTATTAATTAGAAGAGGCAAGCAAATGACGTCAGAGAAGCGTGCTTTTCTGTAGAAATGGAGGGAATATTTTCCCTAGAGCATACGTGTTCGTAATTTTGATTGGATATAAATATAGACGCTAATGTTGGCGCGTTTTATTAACCAATAGCAGCTCTGTTATAATGTTTAGGCATATTAGGGTGAGGGAGTATAAAAAGCTAAAGCCAGAGGCAAGTATGTCCAGTTCAACAGGATCATTCACGCATTACACGTCGCTCAGTTTGACAGAATAATTCACGAGGTAAACGTCGCTCAGTTCAACGGAAGGATTCGCGGGTAATATGTCGTTCAGTCCAACAGAATCATACAAAGGTTATACGTCGCGCAATTCTACAAAATCTCTCGCGTGGTAAAGTTAGTTATAAATGTGAAATACGCGAATTAATAACGAGGAGTAAATAAGTGATTATAGTGATATTAGAAAATATAACAGTTTCAGTCGGGCGTGTATCAAGAGTCAGTATGTGAAATTAAATAATTGTGACGGTAATAAAAGTGTAAAAACAAATTCTTTTATAAGTGTTATTTTTCAGTAACAAATCCTTTCCGTTTACACACCCTGTTCAAGAGATATGCTCGACTGAGTAGTAATAATAGCTAGCCGGAGGACAAAGAACCCAACATTCAAACTATTAATACAATAACAGGCGCCCAACAATAGATAACACGAAGTGACCGCAACAAATTGGCTCCCATACGTTGTGCAGATAAACATGAAGCATCTTCCAACTACCAACAAACATTCTACTTCAATTGCTAATTCTCTTGTAAGTGCATCGGGAATACAAGTATTGTAGGCTTTAAGCGATAGTCAAATCTTTTAAGAGCCAGTTGCTATGTGGAACATTCCATTCTCTTTGCGTGTCCAGGACATAAAAATAAGAATAACAAATTCACCTTTTAGAAAAGTATAAGTATTGGAAAATTCAAACAAACAACAAGGAATATCTCGGAAATGCTTCACACCACCCAAAAGAAAAAATGTATATGACAAATTGTGTGTTTTAACATGATCTACATTTTTTGTAGAGCAAAACTTTGTCTATCTCTTACGCTTTACCAGTTATATGAAAGCCATTCAGAATGAAAAACACTTTTGGGGACATTCCCGGAAAAGTCAAGGTATACATTTAATTTGCCATAAAAATATCCTAAACACATGCCATTTTAATTAAAATTTTCGAAAAATGTTCCATGCAAAGGTTAGTCTGGGGTGGGGAAATTTCTTCAGAATCTTCGTGATTTTGGAAGATAGTAAACTTAAGTACCAAGTTTGGTATTTGTCCGACTGTTTGAATTATGCTGCTTTGAGTTATGCTATTCACAGACTGACAGACATACACACGGACATGTTTACAAAAATTCTTTACTTGGATTCCGGACACCTCAAAGCATGTATTTCCATGAAATCTCGGTATCGAATATTTGGGTGGAATGCAATACTTCCACTACTTACTGTACGTAGTAGAGACAGTAAAAAGGTAATGAAAATCTTTAACACATTCTACTTGCAGGTAATCATTTAAGCTTATAGAACAATGAATTTAAATCAAAAAGCATTCAGCGTATACCAACAACAAATAATGTTTTGATTCTTCGAACATAAGAGTTGCTAACTGAAACATACGAGTATAAATGGTGATCGAGCAACCTTTCACTTTTGACATCTCTATGCGGTAGAACAATGGAATTTTAAGATCAACGTGGTAGGACGGATACTCCGCTTCATTGTCTTTTGGATTGTGCGCTTGGTAACCGGTTTTAATAAGGTTTTTATTTCCAGGTTTTGGCCAGGCTTTCAGGGCCTGTGTGGACCACTGTGCAATTGCGTGGTTTCACGATTTTCTCTGAATGCTAATCAAATACTGGATTGAAAGGGGTATACCATATACCATACCCCTCATTTCCTTTCATTCCGTTCTCCTTCGCGGTAAAAGATCAGGCAACATGGACTGGTGACGTGCGGGGCGTGGCGGCAGTTTACTGAGTGGAGACGTTTCTTTCTGACCTCTGGAGTGGTCTTCCAGCTTAGAAGCAGCTCAACCTGCACCAGAATGTTTTATTTGGAACGTTAGGGATCCAGTCTGGGTCTGTGTTCGCTAGTACTTGTATCTCCACGTTCTTTGGGCTTCTTCACCTAAATCTCTCTTCCTGGAGATTCGAAAAGCACCAAAAAGTTTAAGAGTACTAGAAAGTTTTCTTTGTGTATTCCTAACCTTAATTTGTAAAAAGAAAGAAACAAAGGTAATAGTAATTTCTGTTTCCCATTTAAGATCATAAGGAAGGGAAGTAGCGTTAATATATCACTGGTATTTTAATACATTAAAGGGGATTTTATAATTCATACGAGGCTTTTCGTAATATATCCACGTATGTTGAATTAATTTGAGATAGGGTTTATCCTTAAAAACATAAGCAGAAAGCACAACATTCCGTGAGATATGACGTCTTAAAAAGCATTTCCAATTGCATCCTATGCTTTATCTTACTCATTCATATCCTTAGGCCTTATGGTTTGCAGTTAAGATAATTATTTCCTAAAAAGATATGAAACGAAAGTTAAAGTACAGAATCTTTGATTTGTTTCGTCTACACTTTTTCACTTATATAATACGCTTCTTTGGAAAATAATAACATGTATACTGAATATTGAAATTTCAAAACAGTCTAATTTGTTTTCATACCTTTGGTTCAATATTCTAAAACTAATTTTTCGGAGACAAACACTATACCATTAATACACCTGAGCTGAAAATGACACCAATGAACTGGATAATTAATAAACTATCTTAATGTATTTTGAATGTTAAAGTCTAATTGTAATTTAGGTTCCAATTGGCAATAATTAATAGAATTAGACACCGACTTACTTTATGCATTTGTACCTTAAGTAATATGATATGCCCCGTTTTACTTTCTCTACCACATCCCTAGTAGGTAGAGATGGTATTGCATTCCACCCAAAAACTCACCGGAAATAATATTTTGAGGCCCCCGATTAAAAAAGGAAACATTTTTTAGAAAAAGGTCCCTGTGTGAGTGTCTGTCTGTGTGTCGTCCATGTGTGTGTATGTGTGTAAACAGCGTAACTCGAAAGCGAAAGGTCGGATCAACAACAACTTGGTATTTAATTGAGTACCTTCCAAAGATGCGACCGAAGATTTTCAATAAAATCCCCTACCACAAACTACCCTTTACATAGAACATTTTTAGACATTTCTGATTTTCTAAAAATTGGCTCCAACGGTTATGATGAAAATATCATATATTAAAGATATTTACATATAAAATAAAATGTATATCTTGAATTTTATAGTAATAGCCCGTAAAGTTATGTTCATTTGGAAGGCATTTTGTATAATTATGTGTAACTAGTAAACTTTAAGCGATGGACGAAGACATACTATACAAAAAATATACACCCCTTCAAAGCACACAATTTATTTCAAAGAACCTTTTTTGTGGCATAAGCCATTTCAGATATACCTATTATTATTGGTTAGGATTTTTCAATACCAAGTCCTGTGAACATTCAGTTGTTTCTCGCGATTGTAGTAAACAGCATGGAATTTTAAGGCCAGCATACCGGGCGTAACAAAAATATACGGCACAAATTGTAGGTTACATTCCTCACACGTAGGCGAAGAAATTTTATTATATGAACATGGGTTCCAAAAACAATTTGTTTCCATGTTACAACTCATTTTATACAACTCATTTATCATGGGAAACACACAAGAATAGATCGTACCAGTATACCTCATGGAACTCTTTCTCACAGGAGAAAGCATTGATACATGCATCAAACCGCCGTCATAGTGAGTCCCAGATGCGCTGATGTATCCCTGGAGTATTCAGTATGGTTTCGCAACCTTCCATAATATGGGCACGGAGACTGAACATCTAGTATTGGGATTCGATACACAAGAGCTTTCAAATGCCTCCATAAACAAAATTCCAGTGGATTTAGACCTGGGAAGCATGCAGGCCAGACAACTGATCCACCTCTACTTATCCATTTGTCACCGAATCTGCTATTTAGAAGCCGACGGACATTAACACTAAAATGAGGAGCTGCTCCATCGTGCATGAAGTACATGTTTTATCGCACAGTTAAAGGCATATGTGCTAACAGATCAGGTAGAACATTCTCTACGAAATTATGGTAACTTTGTCCATTGAGCTTGTGTGGAAGAAAACGAGGCATTACCAGCAGTCACCAACAATGTCAACCCAAACATTAACAGAAAATCTTTGTTGATTACTTGCTTCAACAATTGCGTGAGGATTGAAGTCAGCCCATACATTTAAATGCGATAATTTACTATCTGGTCTCGTTGAAACGACGCCTCCATCTGTGAACAGCACCTTTGCACTAAAATTGGCACTTTGTTTCATAAGCCATTCGCAGAAGCGTATCCGTGCAGGAAAATCAGCTGCTGATAGTGCCTACACACGCTGTAAACAGCCGGACCTCGTGTAACACTCGCCAGACAGCCATGTGGTCAACATTTATTGTTGCAGCTACCTGTCTTGTACTGACACTAGGGTCGTCGTGAACAGCCTGAAGAATTGCCGCCTCCCGTTGCGGTGTCCTCGTCCTTCTAGGCCTCCTCCGTTCGCAAGTATCAGGCTGAAATGTCCCGTGTTTCCTAAGACTATGGCCAATGGCTTCAAACGTTTTCCTGTCGGGGCACCTTCGTTTTAGAAATGTCTTCCGGTACAAACGTTGAGCGCAAGCGCCATTGCCATCTGCTAATCCATACATCAAATGGGAATCTGCCATCTCTGCATTTGTGTACACTGCCATTGCAAGAGCCAAGCCTGTGATCAACTCTACTAGTATGTAGTAACCCGTATGCTTGCCAGGTCGTACTGCTCACCGGAACAGTTGATGTTACCTGTAAACAAGCAATGACGTAAGTCGCATGGCAACAGGGACATGTAAAACAAAACACTGGCGATGTACCTACTATAATGACAACATAACCAGACGTAACCAAGAGTGCATGTTCCCCATGATTCCAAAGTTGTGTTCGTGTGTTTCCCATGATTAACGAGTTGGAGAAAATGAGTTGTAACATGGAAACAAAGCGTTTCCAGACCCATATTCATATAACATAATTTCTTCATCTAAGTTTGAGGAATGTGTCCTGCAATTTGTGCCTACATTTTGTTACACCCTACATACCGTCCAGTTCTTAAACATTGAACTATCGCATTTTCTTTTGCATCTATAACGAAATGCGTACTGTACCTATTTCTGCGAAAGTTTATGTTGATTAAAATGAAGTAGATATAAAAAGAAGCTTCATGAAGGCTAGCTTGTATACTTAGTAATAAACGATAGAGGGTAGAGAAAGTCATGTGAATGTATCATCTCAATTTTTTTTAGGATGATTTGGATAGTGTTGTGCAGGGAATACTTTTATTATATAGAACATCAATAGATAGCGCAATATTTTGGCATGTATGGACGTAAAAACAGCAGTGCTTAAGTGAAAATGTGCCTTTCCTTTATATATTACTATATTAACTGAACCCGGCTGTTACTAAATACAAATCTAATTCATTAAACAGATTCTACGAGAAGTATGGTGTGAATATGTGAATGTGGTATTCGGGATCTTATCAGAACTTCAGTTACGCCAGATTCATTGTGGAACTAAAGGCTGAAGAAAAGGTCCAGTCGTATTGAGCCTTCCGACATCAGGGTGCTCGTTTGCTTTCCTGGCAGGCAGCAAGGAACAGCAAGTAGATGTTCCCTCCCCACTTCTACGACGGCCAGACTTGTTGGCGCTGCCCGGACACTCGCAACCACATAGCTCTAGTCCACTCGGACTCTCCTAGCCATCATAGCTCTAGACGGCCCGACGTGGCTGCTTTTCTGGAAAATAACTAACGGAGGGCAGCCGCGAGGAGGACATTAAGGTTAAATTATGCATACTCTATGTTAGCAAAGTATTGAAGCTAATATTAATAAAATAATGAAAAATAATTTTTTAAACTTGCTAAGGAATACTAAAACGGAAATTCAATGGGGCGCATAAGGAGTTTCATGTATTATATATTTATGTAAGTGTTGTGTATCACAAGTATTATTGTATTATTTTTTTTAAACATTTTTTGTGTCATAAGCTTTGCCTTAAGCAGTCATATATTTTAAATTGTTAACTACATTTGCATTTATTGCCATATTAAGAGGCAAAAACATTGAATAGCGTTGAAAACACAAAGTGAACGAAAAATAAACAGTGTGATAACACAAAACGTGTAACAAAAAGCGAGAGTTGAAGTAGAAATGTGTTTTATATATAATATGATTGTAAATGTGTTATTTATTCAGTATAAGAATTTTAAATTATATGAATTTGTTTTACGGCCGATAGCAACCAACATCATTCATCTATCAGAATCGTTAGAAAGATGTTCACGAGGAAGCAGACGCTTACGGGAAAGAGAAAGAAATATAATAATTCGCTACGCGAATAATCAAGTATTCTTACTATAAACAACAAAGAATTGATTACTGTAATACAAAGAAAATCTACCAGAAATTAAAGCATAAATATAAGTAAATATTTGATTCAACTATTACATATTGTTCATCGTTAAAGCATATTCAGAAGAAAATACAACACATTATAGTGAAAATTAATTTATTGGATTTATTTAAATATCTTACCTTCCAAACACGCAAAACCTTCATTTTAAACCATATATGCCCAATATCAGTTATTTCAGTGTTATATAATAGACATCATCCCCAGAGGAAAAGGAAAGCACTGCTTTCCTCACAGCTACAAATCCATTTGTTCTTTTGATAGATTTTCCGATTGATTTTATGAGACTGATTTTTCTTTGCTGCTGCAGCTTCAGATTCGGAAGTGGCCTTCCCAATGTTTTCATCTGTATTTTTTCATGATTTTCACTATTTCGTTATTACTAAATGGATTGTAATTTTAATAATTAACTACCTTTGTTCAGGTTTATAACTTAATATTCACTTAAAGAAAACACCTGACACTGTTTTAGTTACCTGACTTCAGGGTGAATTACAAGTCTTTGGACTTAACTGTTACAATACAAACATAGACGGAATTATTTGACAATTGTTTTCAAAACAGCTCAGCACTTGGTGAATACGTTAGTTTTTTTGTTTTTTGGCACACAAGATGTATTAGGTATTCAATCATAACCAATAACTCTGCTGCTATGAAATATACAAATATTAAAGTAATCCTCTTAGTATCAAAACCCAACGACATAATCATATTCAAAACCATTCATTTTATTTATAAGGATATTTTGGTGCATTATTTCTGCATTGGATTTAATAAAACATTAATTTGCGCTTCGAAACGCGCCTTGCAGCAAGATGGTAACACTGTACTAAAGGAAGGTTGACCGTTGTCGCTAGGTTCTGTGCTTTACTGCGCTCTAGTGGGTGGAACTTAAGCTCTGAGCCAAGGAAATCTTGGCTCCAACTCTCCCATAAGAACTGTGTAGTAACGTTCACCCCAGCCTCATACACTGAACTTTTGAGCGTAGAGGGTGCCAATCTGTAATTGACTCCATGCTTAAAAAACTACCGGCAGAGCGCGCGCCCTTTAAATGATAGAATACATACTCGAGAACAATGCTTAATACGCAATACCTATACACATCTCTTTCTTTCATTTTGACACAAGTAGTGCCTCGGCATAGCGACACTGCCCCCGAGTTACCTCGTATTTACCTACGTTTGTATGTTAGTGATTATTAACGCTGGTTGCTCATCTATATTACGAGGAGAGGATCAGAAACTAAGGTTACAAGTCCAATATTCCTGGAGTTTATTTCGTTATAGAGAAATGAGTAGTGCGCGGTAATTCTAACGCATGTAGAGAGTGCGGAGTTTCAGCTACCAACCACCTTTACGGAAAGACTGTAATATATCGTCAGCATGTTGCTGAATGTTGTCGAAGGTTTGCGGCCGGTAGAGAAAACGTTACCGACGAGGATTGCAGTAGCCGAACCCGCACGGCATCAATAGATTTGAATACAGCTCACGTGGACGAGATGATTCAGGACAACATGAGGATCACGTTACGGCATATGACAGTAGAATTGGGAATGCGTTTGGAAGCGTTCGTCACATTGTTCACGATATTCTTCGTACAGGAACGTTTGTTCGTGACGAGTTCCACGAAATCTGGCACACCAAGGAGAAGCACATGGGGCAAGTATGCAACTTTTACAACGGTTCTCCACGGGAAAGTTTTCTTCACCACATTGTCACGGGCGATGAAACATGGATCCATCACTACACCCCCAGCAGTAAGCGGTCGTCCTCTCCAAAGACAAAGAAGTTTAAGGTGACGCCATCTGCCGGGAAAGTGATGTCCACAATGCTTTGGAAAGTGCGGGTGTCATACTCGAAGAGGTTTTTGGAAAGAGGCGCACAGGGACCGCTGACCGATACTGCCGAGACCTTGACAAGACTGTGCGAAGCAATCAAGAGGAAATCAGGAATTTTCACCGAAGACGTCATCTTCCTTCACGACAACGCGCGAACTCATACAGCCCAGAAGGCCACCACGCTGTTGAAGCAGTTTTGCTGGGACATTATCGACCACCCTCCATAGAGCCCAGACCTTGCTTCAGTAATTTTCACCTTTGTCCTCACTTGGAGCACCTAGAAGGCCGACGATTCGCTTCAGATGAGGAGGTGAAACACTTCGTGACAACGTGGCTAAACACGCTAGGGCAGGACAAGAATACCCAAACTCATCCCACGAAGTGACAAGTGCCTAAACCAATATGGAGACAATGTCGAAAAATGACCTAATGTGTGTACTATCATTACTGTATTAGGTATATGAAATAAAATGTACATGTTTCACTGCAGGCTTTTACGTTATTTTCTGATCACCCCTCGTACAATTCGAAACTTTATTTCATAATTAATTCTTGCGTTGTTACACACTTAGGGTTTTTCCTCAGTAATTATAGTAATTTTCGTGCTACCCATATTATGTAATGTATGTTGGAAAAAAAACATATCGTGAAAGATATGTTTTTACTGAAGCATAAAATTTGTATTGTTTTCAGCTTGGAATAGAATAAATTTTGCCTTTGCTTGAAGCAAAATCTTATACAACAAACCGTTATCGAAAACTAACGAAAATACATGTCTAAGAAACCTCATTATTCGAAAATGAATATTCGGCACTGGTGTGTCGGAAACATAAAGCAGATCTTTCACTCTCGTCAGCGCAGGAGAACATTGGGTGAAAGTAGAGTTTTTTGCAAGCTGCGAAGCACACAATGGTGAGCAATTAGTTGAGGAAATGAAGCGATCAGAGGGAACTACGCGACAACAAACTCAGTTAAAATCGTGCAGTTTTTCAGCAGCACTTCAATCTGCCTCTCCATCTCCCATCCTCCCTTTCCCTCCTCTCTCTCTTACACACACTACTGCGACACGATTCTCTCTATAATTATTCCCCTCAAAGCTTCAATTTAGAGGCTACAACTATTTTTGTGCAGTTTATTGTTTGCAACTGCAAAACTGCAGAATTTAATTGGAGACACAATGTGTTGTGATGATTCAGATAATTGATCTCAGTCGAGGAGAAGAACAACAACTTATTAACTGAAGTGAAACAAATGCAAGTTATTCACTAAAAGTATACGTGTGTATAGAAAAAACACCAGCAACGCTTAGTATGTTGGGCGGGACATTAAAGTAAACATTTTTCAAGGGGAGCCCATGCCCGAAAATACAGAGGCAGACAGAAGTACTTAAATCTATGGATAGGCAGCTTTAAATTTTGAATAAATCCACGCAGCAGGTGCAATTATTTATTATTTTGTAATTCCACTGATGCGTTATTTTTTGTGTTTCATACACATGATAAAGATACGTGTGTATTATTGAACATGTGATTTCCCTTAAAAACGTTACGTTACCCTATTACACAAGTACTGCTTGTGTGGCTGCAAGTGGCCACAGTCCAAATGGGGAGGAAAGGAAAAGAGACGACTCTAGAGGAGAGAAAAATCATCTTGTGTATGCACGAACAAAATAAGACATGTAAAGAAATTGGAGAAGCTGTACATAGAAACCAATCCACTGTATGGTGTCTCATCCAATGCTATAAAATGAGCAATGCCATTGTTAATAGCCTAGGAAAAGTGATCCGCCAAAACTTACTTCTAGAGATCAAAGACAAGTGGTGAAAATGATAAAGCAAAATCCTAGAACAGCATCAATGGAAATTAGAACACATCTGGAAGAACATTTTGGGAAGATGGTTCATGAAAGGACAATTCGTGGGGATCTCAATAGTAGTGGATACAATTCAGAACACCAAGAAGATAGCCTTATGTAAGTAAAGTAAACAAGAAAAAGCGTTTAGTATTTGCCAATGAGTATGTAACGAAGAACAATGAGTTCTGGGATGATGTGTTATGGTCAGATGAAAGCAAGTTCAATGTATATCAAAATGATGGCCGATTAAAGGTGTGGAGACAGAAGAATACTGAGTGGGATCCTAAAAATATGGACGCTACAGTCAAACATGGGGGCGGCACCGTAATGGTATGGGGATGTATGGCATCAAGTGGTGTGGGCGAGCTAGCGTTTATTGATGGCAAAGTGAACAAGTATGATTATAAGAGCATACTACAAGACATCTGAAGAGAAGGGCCCAAAAACTAAATCTTAGAAATAATCTTTATTTCCGACAAGACAATGATCCTAAGTCACTTCAGAAGTTGCTAGGCTATGGATCATCTACAACACACCCCATACGCTCAAAACACCACCCCAATCAACCGATTTGAGCCCGATCGAAAGCATCTGGGCAGAATTGGAAGATAGGATCAGCAAACACCGCATCACAAGCAAAACAAGACTGAAAGACATATTCGGCAGGAATGGAGTAAAATGGAGTAGACTTAACTAACAATCAGGTACATTCAATACCAAGGCGTATGGCAGCAGGTATTGATAGGAAAGCATGATAACGAAGTACTAGAGTGCTGTGTTTTGTTTATTTGAATATTTTTATTTCCAACTGTAGGGAGAACATTTTTCAGTTTTCATTGTGAAAAATATGTATGTTTAAGTAAAAACATGTGACATTTAAAATTAAATAATGGTATGTTAAAAACACAGAGGAGATTTCTTTATTTTATTGTGTATGTTTGGTATTTAAATGTCCCTTTTAGTAGCATAATGTTGATATTTGAATACCTCTGTCCGCCTCTGTACAT
Organism: Deroplatys truncata; assembly: GCA_030765065.1. Classification (NCBI taxonomy): domain Eukaryota; kingdom Metazoa; phylum Arthropoda; class Insecta; order Mantodea; family Mantidae; genus Deroplatys; species Deroplatys truncata. Next base: position 122,008,395 of record CM060977.1, on the reverse strand, counting down.
GGTTTGGACGCTGTGGTCCGTGTTTGCAAACGATTTGGATATGTTGATGGGCGTGCATTTCACATTTCGTTAAGAAACCTAACTTAACATCACAGTTTAGAGTAAATTACATTCAAACTATGGACCTCCTACTTGAATGCAGAGCGTACATCGGCGCTGCAGAGATACACGCGTGGTTAAATAAGTGCGACTGTGTGCTCAAAATTTCAGTCGCAGTGTGGATTCGTGCGATAGGATCGCCTGATATTACACGGGCAGCATACCAGTCTTCATGGCACCCCACAGAAACTAGTGAAGAGGTGTAAGATCAGGTAACCGTAGTGGCATAGTACAGATCCCTCCTCCAACAATCCATCGACTGGAGTATATGGCGTCCAGGTGTTGTGGTACATTTGCATCAAAGTGAGCTGGAACTCCTGCGTGTTGCACCCACATTGTCTGGCGAACCTGTAGTGACACCACATCAAGAAAGTCGCTGACAGAAATAAGGTACTGTAGGCCTCTGACGAGAAAACGTTTGCGGGGTATTCTGCTCTTCGGAAGAGTGAGGGGGATAGTACTACTTGGCAGCTCATGATGATATCATAAACAAATCTACTGTCTACAATAAAAACACAACGTTGGTGTCTCAGCGTGTTTCACTTGGAGCAGGTGTAAGTGTTCTCCAGTGATTTATATAGTTATTTACAATGCCCAGTAAGAAAGGAAGAGCTCTACAGTCAAGCCCGAGAAATAGTTGCTAACGTTGTTAAAATCTGTGTAATCTTTCTCAGACAGCGCTAGAATTGTTGATGTCAACACATTCTCGTAAGAGGAAAGAAGTATGTGGTCCTGTTAGTCTGCGTATCACTTATCCAGCCCGTTCACATTGAACCTGTTTTGGTTACTTCTAACCACTTGCGCACGCGGCTTTTCGTCTACCCAAACATAAATGTTGTACAAATTTTGACGACCACAGTGTCCAAACCATTCAATTCAATGACAAAAAATATCTCATAAATGGTTAACACACAAAGAAACGTTATTTGAGAGGTGTAATTGACAATAACTTTGATTTGCACTCAAAAGTGTTGAACCATGAAACCTATTTAAAATAAGTAAGAAGCAAATTAATTGTAATCACCTTCGACCTGATAGTAAGATATATTCAATATTTTTATTTAGTAATTGAAATGAGAAAAGAATGCATCTTGCTAAAGAATTCTTTATGGACTTAATTACTTATCTTTTAATACATTCATAAAAGTAAAATTTTATTTTTACAATGAAGATGTAATGTTTTATAAGAGGTGAATGGATATAAACCACTGGATCCATTCTTTTTAGGAATAAGATTCTTTCTTATATCTCTTACAACTTAGCAATTATATAAAAGTCCCTTAAAAAGAAGAGGGACTAGGTTATTCGCAGATAATTTAACATGCATGATTTGTGTGTCATGCAAATATCTTAAAGATTGTTAAAGACTTTTTGAGAAAACAAAAAATAGCGAAAATCTTACATGTAAGGGATAATTTGGACTGGGATGATTTTCTTGAAAATCTTCTTATATTATCTTGGGAAAATACTGAACTTAAATACCAACACTGAGTTTTGGTTATTGAGTTATGCCATCCACAGACAGTACATGCAACCTTTTCTAATTATTTTTATTTAGGGGCTTCAAATCATGTATTGCTGATGAAAACTTCATGTAAAATTTGTGGATGGAATGCATAACCTTTTCTATTACTGGGTATGTGGTAGGGAATGAAAATATCTGATGTGTTGCACTTTTAGAAACTATTTTTACAAACTCTTACTCTCCATCTACTTCATTTTAATCGAGATAAACATTTTTATAAACTATCTTATTGATAATTTTCTTGAAGGTACAAGGGGAATATGGTAGGCTTTAAGACATAGTCAAATCTTTAAGAACCGGTTGCTATGTGGAATGTCATTCTCTTTGTATCTCCAGGACATAAAATACGAATAACGAATTTCCATTTGAGAGAAAGCGTAAAGTATTGGAAAATTGAAACAAATACCAAGAAATATCTTGGAAATTGCTCACTCAACAACAAAGATGTATTTGACATAAATTGTATGTTTTAACGAGATCTACGTTTTTTGTATAGTAAGATCTAGTCTTTCTCTTACGGTTTACCAGTTATGCAAATGTCATTCAGAGGGAAGAGGACTTTTGGGGAGATTAAAGGTATACATTTAATTTGGCATGAACATATCTTAAACATACGATTTTAATCAAAACTGTTAGCCATTTTTGAGAAAATCAACATTTTATAAAAATGTTCCATGTAAGGGTTAGCCTGATGTGAAGGAATTTTCTTGAAAATATATGTGTCGCATTCACGGAAGCTACTAAACTTGAAATGCCAAGTTTGGTATTTATCCGACTTTTCGTCTTTGAGTTATACTGCTCAAAGACACAGAGACAGACACACGGATATGTTTACAAAAATGCTTCGGGGCACCTCAAAACATGCATTTCTGGTAAAATCTCGGCAGAGAATTTTTGGGCGAATGCAATACTTCCCCTACTTGCTATACGTAATAGAGAAAGTAAAAGGATCTCACATAGTCACGCGGAAGCATCGTTCAAATGTTTTATCAAATGCATGGGGAGTAATAGTATAGTGGAAAAACATAAATGCAAACTTTGAAACATATTCCGTAAATAGCGCATCACGCTTACGAAAGTGTGAGATGTAACACCTCTGAAACCGTTAACACCTTGGAAAGGCCATTTAACCCAAACTGTGTACTTTAATGACCTATACATCTTTCCAGAACTATTAAATAATTTTTCCTCTTCCTAAGCAATTTAATATTATGCTTCCCACGCACTCTCATTCTAAGACAAATTGTTTATTTATTTTGTCTGTTTATTCTATGTATTCCATCTCTTTCCAATCATTTTAAATTCTATCGGTAGTCTTCTTCTACTTCGTCTAACCACAAAGTTTCCACACTACAAAATACCACATTCCACATATATCATTTCATTTTCTTCGTGGATTTAAAACTTGGAATTTGCCTGTGAACATGGCAATAAATTTATTTCAAAGATCCGTTTGAAAGGTGTGAAAGTTAAATCTGTGGCATTATAGTTTTTGTGGATCTTGGCCTATCAAATCTTCGAGTTACAGTGTCATATAACGAATGGATTTGAAAGATTACATGATCCTGTTCCTATTTTATCTGTTTGGTCTCCAGCGTCCTCCAGATATTTTACACATTGTATTTTCAAAAGAAACTTTGCTTTGTAATCAAATTCCCAACCTTAAAATGGTACACATTTGAAAACGCGTGACCACAGAAATGGCTACTCAGCATTGTAGTGTATTTGAGGAGCTACAATAGGCGGCGGTCTGTACGTCACCAAAGGCAACGTTCCAGCTTGGTGAAGCATCGTGCTCACCACATCATCTCACCGGTTGAATGATCGTCCACCTCTGGCTCGCGTATGTGGGCGTGAGGCTGGTAACCAATTTAATAGGGTAACGCCTACAATTACTGTAGTGCTCACAGATTTAAATTCTAAGAAATGTTTTTTCTTTTTATACCTTCTTCTCTTATACTTTTTCCGTTCCTTCCTTTCTGCTTAATTAAGCTTCCCCTATACAATAAGAAACCCTGAATAAAGCCACGATGTTTAATGAGTGTTAAAATGAGTCTTATAGTACGAAGCGCTAAGAATTGCCCAAATCTGCCTTCTTCGGAAAAGTGCACAGAATACAGTGCATGAATTATAAAGGAAATTACATGGACAGCATGTCAAAGCACTCAGATTGCTAGCAGGTTTGTGGCTTGTAGAGGTTTTCAGAACTGCAGCAGTCGTTTCAACTATTGCGCTTTGTTATATCGGGAAGCGAAGAATTATATCAGGAATTACAGATGGTGGATAAGCCCAGGTGAGACAGATAAAATGACCTTGTGAGGGTTTCTTAACATTTCCAAATGTAGTATTCCGATGCCGGTCCCTCCCTAGCATTCCCATTGACAAGATGGACAGAGGGTTCTATGTAAGGCGCCAGGGCGAAAACATTTTCTTCAGAGTATAGACTATGTCGACCGCTATTATCCGCATACCACCGTCCACCGCGCTTGATCCTGCAGCCCTAAAATATGAAGAATTAATTGAATTGAGAAAGGTGAATTTAGGTGGTATGGTAATCTATCTAATTAACCTTATGGTTAGGAAAACCCACTAAAACCTATGGTTAGGGTGGCCAGACATCTTGGGGCTTGAAATCGGATCTCTTGAGTGCGAGCTTCAGACACTACTACCTGAGCCTATACCTAACCTATACCTAACTTAAATCGTGTTGTAAAACGATTGTGGATCAGTTGCCTCATAAAGTCAATTTCCAAGCTAATACATTCCATCCCGGCTAAGTTTTTATAGAACTGCAAGTAGCCCTCTTCGCTGCCTTTGAAAGACGTAACTGAGAAAGTTATTTAATTGTAAACTACCAGTAGTTACTGCGACTGAGGAAAGGAAAATATTAATTTTATAACATAAAAGATTTAAATTGATGTTTCAGAAGATGGTATACAAATATGGACACGTACAAAAATCAGTTAAACGCGTAATTAAATTTGATTCAAATACCGTTATAAATGAATTAAAAATTGACCATAAAATGATATTCTGAACCGAAATACAATTCGGAACTCTAAACAAAGTCCCCTAGTATAGCCATATCAGAAAGATAGTGAGGTAAACCACGCTAAACTGAGCGATGTGACACCGTGGTAACGCGTGCGACTAACATTCAGGAGATCTCGGGTTCGATTGCCGGTGAATGCTTATTATGACCCATGGGTTTTTCAGGGATTTTCTTGGGTCGTCAAGCGAATGTTGGAGAGGTTTCTTCCGCTGCCGAATTTCCTGTCCCTCTATTTCGTTCCATTCATCATTTCATTCATCCTTCCCCTCTTAGGTCTGTTTCAGAGTTGGAAGTATGGACGATGGTGTTTCGGTGCAGCAAGGCAGGGGAAAAGATTCTCTTTGTGGAACTTTCTGCTTCCTCCCGCTTCCATCCCTTCATTTCTAGTTCCGTCGCTCGATGTCTTCTTTCACCTCTATCGTTTATTAGTGGGTATACAAACTATACTTACTACAGCTTATTTTTATATCTACTTCATTTAAATCAACATGAGCGTTTGCAGAAATAGCTACATTACACATTTTGTTGTAAACACAAAGAGAGCAGCGATACTCAAAATGTTTAAGAACTGGACGCCATATGCTGGCCGTAACATTCGACACGTTTCCATGCAATCGCGAGAAACAACTGAATGTTGACAGGACTTTAAGAGAATGACCAAGTAATGAACGATTCAAGCCTTTAATAACGGATATCTCAGATATGGCTAATGCCACAAAAAGCTTGTTTAAAATAAATTGTGTGTTTTAAAGCAATCTATATTTTTTGTGTAGTACGGTTTCATATAGCACTTAATGTTTACCAGTTATACAAGATTATAAAAAAACGTTCCCGAATGAAGTGGACTTCACAGGCTATTGCCAAAAAATTCAAGATATGCGTTTTATTTTTCATGTAAGTATCTTTAATATATGGTATGGCATAATATCAAAAATTTCGAAAAAAATGCTCCAAGTAAAGGATAGTTTGAGGTGAAGGGATTTTCTTGAAAATCATTGTGTCGTATCTTTCGAAGGTATCGAACCTAAATACCAACTCTGGTATTTATCTGAGTTTTTATTTTTGCAATATGCCGTTCACAGACACACACAGATTTTCTCTTAAAATGTCTTTTTATTCAGGGTACCTCAAAACATGCATTTTTGTTGAAATATCGATATCAATCTTTTTGGTGGAATGCAATACCTTCTCTACCTACTATGTATGTGATAGAAAAAGTGAAAATAAAGAGCACATTGAACGTGCTTTGACCCTATTATCAAATTGTTCAGGAGAGCAATTTTAAAGTTTGAAACGTCATAGATACTGATGAATAATATTAATAAACATTAAGTCACTTGGAAGAACATGTTAGGTACATAAATTTAATATAAATTAATGCCTTAAATACTTAAATTTTAGTTTTATTGGCAGAATATGTAAATAAATGTCATGAGTTACAAAGGAAAATATTTCAAGTAATACTGTATTTCTTTGTTAAACATTATGCGAGAGAATACTTTGCATTGAAAAACAATGTTTGAAACAATAATAATACTTCTTATTAAACAATTCTGCTTTGCTATTTTAACTTCATTTGATGAAGTGGTAATATGCATAAAGACCACTCTCACGTTCTCCCAACGTGCACTTCTCAGCTAGTGTAAACGGTTTGTGTAAAACACCTTTTTGTCCGCAATACTTCTTCAGTACTTGGAGGTCCTGATACTTTTCTTATGATATTGCCAGATGGTCTGTAAAGAAAAAGCATTGTTATTACCATTATTACTATTATTATTAGTATTGTATAAAAGAATTCTAAAATAATGGTTTATTATATTTTTATATTTTACCTCTGTAAGCAGGGTCGTGCTCCATGGTATAGTGTTTACTATGCTATACTCTAGTTCCCGAGATCACGAGTTCAAACCCAGCGAAGGGCGATATATTTTTTCGGGTGCAAAAATCCTTAGCATGGCTTCCTTTGGAAGGGAAGTAAGGCCGGTGGTCCCGTGTCGTAGATTTGTGGTACGTACAAGAACCTCAAAACCTGGTAAAAAGACCTCTGACCAAAATTACCGATCTTTAATGTCCAATGTAGAATGGGACACTAAGGACCGCAGCAGTTAAAGAGCGTCCATAAAAACAAAACTCTGTAAGCAGGACATAGGTATTCTCCAGTATACTGCTGGTGAAGCTGTAAAGCTCTCACCACCGATGAAATCAAAACTCCTTTGTAAGTTTCTCGATGTTGAATGAGGCGGGGAGATCTTTCGTGATGACCACTACTCTGATGGGCTTGTTAGAAATAGGCAAATGTTTCTTCTCCAGAAATGACTCCCAATTTTGTATCATTTCTTGATTGACCACCACCACAGCAAAATACTTAGATTTACATCGAGTTTGAACCATGATCCACACCCAATCCATTGGATCTTCTGTTACTGCTTTTGTGTTAATCAATCCCATATTCTTATCACACTCCAGAAAAGAGTGACCTCTAATAGGGAAAGTTACTTTCATTGTCTCCAAAAGTTTCAGTTCAATCACAAAATAATTAAGATACCTTCGAACAGTAATTCTTGTTCTGGCCTGAACGCGATTCACAAACAAATATCAAGATTTTTGACTTGCTTGTCAAATAATTCTGCCAAAAAGTGATTTCAAAAGGAAACTACTTCATTGACCTCTTTTATTCCAATATCTTCGGTGTAACACTGAAGTTGCATTGAAAGCTGATGAATATTTAAAGAGTAACAGACATCTACTTTTTGTAATATACATCATTAGTACATATGTTTGGTAAGCTAAATTTCTTTGGTAGCTCATGCATTTTGCTTCCGTTTCTTTAGAACAATATGTTTTGGCTTTGACTTTGTGGACCTTGTGGTCAATTATGATCTTATTAATTTCTTTCAATAACTGTTTCTTTATGTCATTATCTAAATTTTCAGATAATCTTACATTCAGCGCAGATATCTCAGAGGTGTACTTATCGCAGTTTGAGCATGTATCACTTCTTCGATACCCAAAAGCTATATTCAATTTGGTGTTGAAGATGATTCATATTGAGCCAGTACTGGCTCTTCTTTATGTTCAACATTCACGCCAGACCTGTGGTGGCTATATATTATTGCATTATCATCAGTGGCCAACACTTATGAGTTGCGCCTGCCAAGATCCGCGACGCAACCAGCATAAAGAATTCGTTGAGGCTGTTCAAAGATTCGCGCTGGAACGCTACAGGACGTTCTCTGACCCGATCCCGTTAGGGTGGCGTTCGAAGCGACTTAAGTCACGTGGTTCGCTTCTCCGCTGGTCGCCTTGCTAACGAGCACAAAGAGGAGCTACCACCATATGAGGATTTACCAACAGCTTTAGCTCAATTTTGGGGTCAGCAACAAGAACACATCCTTTTCGGCTTACTCAAAATTTGTTATAGTACCCCTGTGAGTAATCTTCAAAATTGTATATCATCCGTGCGGCGTATAGTGAATCGTTAGGATTCGAGCACGCTTGTTCAAACTAATTGTAATCTCAAATGTAACTAATAAAATTTTTTCTAGAATGTGCAAGAAGAAAACTAAAGACTTTCAAACAGTTTCACATTTGTAAACTTAATGTGTAGTTAAAGAGTGCTTTCAGAGGTAACATATTCACATACTAGCTGCAAGAAGCATAACTATTCTTTGTGTTGTTTAACCTTGTTCTTTCCTTGTCATATGAGTCAACCACTATTCAGTTTAAAGCTAAATGTGCACACTTTCACACACAAAAAAGAAAATAATATACAAGGGCCCAGTACGCAACACATTATGAATTTTGCACTTTACTGAAGTAGAACTATGACTTTAAATATTGTACATAAAAGAAATTGTATTGAAATTAAAATATTTCCGAATTGGTAACATGGTCCTACCTAAGATATTGGAAAAAATCTGATGTGTTACACTCGTATGACTTTCTCGACTCTTGTATTAACTATTTTTTACAAACGCTTATACTCCAATGCTTCATGTTAATAGAAATATCGAGATGTTAATCTTAATGCTAATTTTCTTGTAGATGCAAGGGAAATTGGTAGCCTTTAAGCTATAGTCAAATGTTTTAAGAGCTGGTTGCTATGTGGAGTATTCCGTTCTCTATGCATTACCAGGACAAAAAAGTAAAAAATGAATAACGAATTTCCATTTGAGAAAAAGTATAAGTATTGGAACATTTAGGGAATAACAAGCAATATCTCGAAAATGGTTCACTCAACAAAAACTGTATATGACATAAATTGTGTATTTTAATGCGATCTACAGTTTTTGTGTAGTAAAATTTTGTCTATCTCTTATGGTTTACCAGTTATACAAAAGTCGTTCACAATGAAGAATACTTTTGGAGACATTCCCAGAAAATTCGAGATATACATTTCAGTGGTCATGAAAATATCTTAAACATATAATATTTTAAACAAAATCGTTAGAGCCATTTTTGAGAAAATTTGAATTTTCGAAAAATGTTGCATGTAAAGGGTAATCTAGGGTGGGGGGATTTTCTTGAAAACCTTCGTGTCGTATCTGTGGAAGATACTGAACCTAAATAACAAGTTGGTGTTTATCCGACTGTTCGTTTCTGAGTTATGCTGTTCACAGACACACACACGGACATGTTTCCAAAAATGCTTTATTTGGATTCAGGGGGTCTCAAAGCATATATTTCCGGTGAAATCTCGCTACCGAATTTTTGGGTGGAATACAATACTTCCCCTACTTACTATACGTAGTAGAGAAAGTAAAAATGCGTAGGAGTAATTGTGGTGGGTGACATAAAGGACTAATAGTACCCAACATCACAAAATGAAATGTCAAAATTCGGGTATTTTTTCTGGAACATTTCATGATTATTTCACTGAAAGGTCTTCTGGGAGAAACGATTTCTTGGTCTTGTCATTGCTGTAATGAATTGATCTATTATTAATTGCATTAATCTGTTCATAAACTGCCTTTCCTACTTCTTCCTTAATTTTCCATGGCCTATTTCCATACTTACTCGCTAAACTTAATACATTTCTGAACTGTCATTAATCGCCGTATCGTTATTCCATATACCGCTGCAAAAACGTTTCTGTATATAGGAATTTCATTTAAAATGTCGTCACGTTTCACTCTTACTCTGTAGTTGAAATTACACTCTCGAAGCTGTGCCTCGCCTTCATTTTTCTTTGATGGCCTTCTATGAACTGGAAGTACTGCAATGAGAACTGTCAGATGCAATGATTGTTCATTCCATTCTTCCAAATCATTAATTTTCTTATTATATTTTATCTTTCTTCAGCACCTACTTCTTTAAAACACTTTAAATTGCAGTTGCAGTCTTCTCCTAGTTCGTGTGACTGAACCCTTTATTCCTTCATGACTGTACTCAATCACCCTTTACTTAACACTCAGAATCTGAAGGTCTCCATCCTTCATCCTTAGATGAAGTACTCGTCATTCAGTATAATTAATCCACTATTAGAACTGGAATGTATGACTTACAAAGCCTCAGAAAAAAACAGAGGTTTTTCATTAGTGCCAACAATTGCACAATAATGAAAATAATATGTTTCTTTTTTAACAGAGTGTACTATTCCACGAAGAATCTAAAACTTAATACCCAGCATTGGACAATGCAAATTTATTCCCTATACAGTGTGAATCACCTAAAACTTCCACTGCAAATATTTTGGAAATGGAAAGTGCTAATATATGCAGTTTTCACAGCATTGATTGGTAGTCATGGGCTCGTACATTTAGCCTATAAACATATTTTAATAATACTGAGAAAGTGTATTTTTTGAGCAAACATACAATTCTTTTTAAATGGAACAATGCCTAGTTACATCAACAGAATAAAGGAAGCGTAAATTAGAATCTCAATAGTCTTTGTTGCAGGATTCTAGTGCAAGTGGTTTACGAGAAATCGTATTTTGAAAAGTTTCCACCCCGAAAATTTTGTCCCATTCAACTTGCTTAGTGGCTATGTACGATGGTGTTATGTTTGTTTGCATTGTTCATTGATTGCATTGCAACTTTCCGGTCAGTTAGTTTGTGACAGTTCAAGCAGTAAGTCGTAAGTGGAAGATGGGGTTTACTAATGCAGAAAAGGTCGACATGCTCATGGTGTATGGAGAGTGTAGGAAGAATGCGGTTCGTTCCTGTACGGTGTATGCGGAAATGTATCCCAATAGACGGCAATTATTTATCAATCTATTCAACCAATTACCTAGAAAACGTAACAGAAACAAACAAGTAACTGGAGAAGAGGCAGAAATTAATGTTTTGTATGCCGCTGCAGTAGATTCGCAAATTAGTTCCCGCACAATTGCACGTGGAAGTGGCATAAGTCAGGCAAGTGTACTGCACATTCTCCATCGACATAGGTTCCATCCCTATCACATCTCTCTCCATCAAGAGCTGCATGGAAACGATTTTGAGAATCGTGTTAAGTTTTGTACATGGGCATCAAGACATGATACTCCAGATTCATCATGTATCTTGTTTAGTGATGAGGCAACATTTACTAATCATGGCCAAGTAAACCGCAGAAATATGCACTATTGCTCTGTTGACAATCCCCGTTGGCTTCGTCAGGTGGAACGCCAGCGTCCGTGGAGTTTAAACGTTTGGTGTGGGATAGTGAACCATCAGCTCATAGACCCTTTGTTCATAGAAGGAACAATGGACTCGCACAAGTATCGCAGCCTCCCTGCAGACCATCTGCCATAGATGCTAGAAGACGTTCCATTGTAGACTAGGAGGAACCTGTGGTACCAACATGATGGCTGTCCATCCCATAATGCACGAAGTACTACAGCTCGTCTTAACGGATTTTTTCCAGATCGCTGGATTAGACGAAGGGGATCTGTACTTAGCCGGCCCGTTCATCGGATCTGACCGCTTTATACTTTTTTTCTTGGGGAAGGCTGAAAGACACTGTCTACAAGGATGTACCAACTACACCAGACGATATGAAACGGCGTATTATTGCTGCCTGCTGTGAAATTTTCGCTGAAATGCTAGAACGTGTGCATCAGTCTTTCCATAGCAGCCTGGAAGCGTGTATTGAAGCTGCCGGTGGTCATTTTGAACACAATCTTTGAAGGGCTATGTTCTCTTTACCTGTAAGAATCCACAGAACTATTGTAATTCCCTTTTGTTTTTCTTTAGTTTGTGCTACCACAGGTTGTACAAGTGTTGGTGCGTGAAAGTTTCAAAATGCTATTTCTAGTAAACCACTTGCACTAGAATCTTGCAACAAAGACCAATGACATTCTAATTTACCCTACCTTTATGCTATTGATGTAACTAGGCATTGTTCCATTTAAAAATGTGTATGTTTGCTCAAAAACTACACTTTTTCAGTATTATTAAAATCTGTTTATAAGCTAAATGTACGAGCCCCTGACTTCCAAACAATGCTGTGAAAACTGCACATCAATAGCACTTTCCATTTCCGACATAATTGCGGTGCAAGTTTTAGGTTATTCACCCTGTAGTGAGAGATAGTAGCACGTTTTTTCGCTGTATAAACCAAACTTGGTTATAGAACAAGGACTATTTACTTTATCACACCGTCGATTAATAGTATCAAATAGAACAAGATCCTGCATCTTACAGCACACATAACTCTTTTTGAATAAAGAAGACAAAGCACGTTCTTTTTCTGTGCTCTTCAAATGTGAGTGTTAAGTGCTATAACCCATGTTTATCGTTCCTGTTTGTTCTCAGGCAACGGCGAACAGTATAATAATGCATCTCATGGCTTTGGCTTTGAAAGATTAAAAATACATTTTTAAAACCTTTTGTATGACGAGTTTTCTCACTCTAATTAATTAGAACCATGTTGGTTTTCTTAGAGAAGTAATAGTGCAGTTCATTCCACGTTTTTTTCGAGGAATAATAAAAGATACAAAGAGCTTAACACAAATGTAGGTAATATCAATTCTGGTGTGTTACACTAACATGACTTTCTCTACTCTTGTACAAACTATTTTTACAAACGCTTATTCTCTATCTACTTAAATGCTAATGGAGATAAACTTTTGTAAAGCTCACTGCTAATTTTCTTGTTGTTGCAAGGGGAATATGATAGGCTTTAAGCGATAGTCAAATCTTTGAATAGCTGGTTGCCATGTGGAGTATTCCATTCTCTTTGCATTACCAGGACAAAAAATGAATAACGAATTACCATTTTAGAAAATGTACAAGTATTGGAAAATTTAAGGGAATAACAAGCAATATCTTGAAAATGGTTCACTCAAAAAAAATGTATATGACATAAATTGTGTATTTTAACGCGATCTACATTTTTTGTGTAGTAACATTTTGTCTATCTCTTATGGTTTACCAGTTATGCAAAAGTCGTTCACAATGAAGAACACTTTTGGAGACATGGGTAGTTTGAGGTGAGGGATTTTATTGAAAGTCTTCGTGTCGCATCTCTGACAGATACTGAACCTAAATACCACGTTTGGTGTTTTGAGTTTTCGTGTTATGTATTTCCAGTGAAATCTCAGTATCGAATTTTTGGGTGGAATGCATACTTCCCCTACCTGCAATACGATGTAGGGAAAGTAAAAATCACTTCAAGTAAGATTGTATATATGAACATAAATTAACGAAAACAGCATCCCTCAAAATAACTTTTTGTTCTTCTCGGAGGCAGGAACTATGTTAAAGTAACGAGCGTGGAAATAAAACTTGCTTCTAATCTTAAGCTGTTATTATGAGATTCGATTTGTAGTTCTGTTAGTTATAGAACTGAATATCATTAGATAGGATTGTATTGTTGGACGCTAACAATGCTCGAGTATTCGCTGAGGTGCTACCAAACTTGTGGTAAAGGACGTCGAAAGCCCACTTTAATCCAAGATTATTTTTTTTCTTTCATTTGTATAGGCCTCCCCCTTTCAATTACTCTGTTCATATCGGAGCTAACGACGATTTACTTGCATGGATACTGAAAGAACATTATGATGAATACTTTAACAATAACTTTTTGTAGGAATAGTTTGTTGATGTGAGGGTACAGAAAGTAATGTAAATGCAGGGTAGTTAAATTATATTCGAACCCACTCGCAGCCTCTTTCTACTGCGCGAGACAGCCGGCAGTCGCCGGGGAAATCAAGCCGGCAGAGGCGGACTAAAATCCTAAATTTATGATAGATGCTCTCAGACAGGCAGCATATCTCGTGTAAATATGTTCGCTCACTCTCCGAAGCTCAGCAGCAGAAATTCTTGTGATTTCTTGCACAATGATTTCTCTAAGTTCTTGTAGTATGCGAGGATTGGAACGATACACTTTGTCTTTTAAAGAACCCCATAAATAAAAATGACAACTCGTAAGGTGAGCAGAACGAGGGGGCCACAAATCAACACTAGTTATTCTGTCATCAAACACCTCTCTTATTGCATGCAATGATTCGGCAACCGTATGTGCTGTTGCAGAATCTTGCTGGAAGCAACCATACGATTTCTCTTCTGTCAAGCGATTGCAAAATGGCCTCAGAATTAACCTCTGATATCACTCTGCATTTATTTTTTTTTATCAAAGAATATGGATAATAGGGCCCATATTTGATGAAACAGTAAATGCAGAGCGGTCGGAAACTCCCTTCAATAGCCGAAGAATTATATCACATTAAATGTCTTAGTCAATTTAAACTGCTGTTATTCATCACATTATACTCACGTATACCCTAAGAAGGTACTCGTAGCTCTACCATTGGAGCAGCTGGCGCACGAGACAACAGAACGAGCCTCGAGATAACGACATCAGAAGCACGTAAAGTATACTGCTTCAAAACTGTCAAACCATCGCGTGGCTTCAGAAATTGGATAACGTCGTGTGTTGATAACGTGGTACGTTACAAACATTAGCAAAAAATATTTCATTACACATTTCGTTGCAGATATAAGTGGGATACAGGAGGTTGAAGCGTTAGACAAATTCCACTCTGCATGGCCACGAAAACAAACGAATGGCTACTTAGCACTTAAAAAATGCGTAAATATTTGAAAACTCAAATGAACCTTTCTGAAATGGTAAATACCACAACAATTTGACGTAAATGCTGTATTTTAATCACATCTGCAATATTTTGCAATACATTTGTGGTTTACCGGTTATACAAAATTACACAGGTTCGTATTCACAGAAAATTCAAGATATTGTATTTATCAGGTCTTAAAAATATTTAATCAAAATCGTTAGATAAATTTTTAAGAAATAAGAAAATGTTTCCATGGAACAGTAGTTTAGTTTAGTTTAGGGTAGGAGAATTTTCTTAAAAACCTTCTCGTCCTTTGAACATGCTGAAATTTAAATCCAAATCTTGTATTGAAGTAGCATTTGTTCTTCAACTGTTGTAATTTATTGTTGTTGAAGTTTTACTGTTGTTGTTAGCCCCATGTTTTTGGGCGTTAATTTGAAGTGGATTATTTGTTACGTAATATGGTACTACGTATGAAGTTGATTTTTGAAGATATATTTTTGTTGTTGCGCTCCAAGTTTTAAAATATTATATTAAGTTTGTTATTAAACTGCTTCTATAGTTAGTATTTATGTTTTTATGTTTGCCTCGGCTGCTTCAGTATTGTTTTAGAGTCGCATATCTCTTAGACAGGGCGTGGTGCGACAAGAATGTAGGCTTACATAGATTTTAAGCTTTAAATTCACTTCTTTTTATTAATCCTTGGCACAAATTAAACAGCACTACACTGATATTAAGAGTTGTGAGATTCTTTAATTTAAAACTTTCACTTTGTTATCACGTATGCTTAATTTTCGTTTCACACGAATACGTAATATTTCTTTAGAGAACACATCTTCCATCCGGTCATTACCAAGGTCTGCCAGCAACTGAACATATTTTAACCGTATAAACTTTTAACTTTTTGTATTTCAAGTCTCTGATTGGCTCATCCTAGTCCAATACAATATCTGCATTTTACTAAAGCCTTTTCTAGCTGTTGATTGGCTAGTTTTAAACTGTCACAAAATTTACATTATCGTTGCTCTAATCATGACTAGTAACATTTAAACTCTCAAACTCATTATTGCCTCAAGGTTACCTCAAGGTTACCTCATTGTTAGCAACTTTAAACTTATTATTCTCACAGCTCTTACATTATTAAATTACGCAATGCACTCATATACATTATTGAACATGTTTGCAATAATATAAGCATTTGCAATGACTGTTACATGCATTTTTACAAATTATTACATACATATTGCTTCAAGGCGGGTTGTTATTGAGTTTACATATTGTATAATTTAATTAAAATTATTCAAGTGTTAAAAATACTGCCTCATATTTAACCTACATTTCATTTTTTTTAAGATACGCGTTCACACAAGCACAAAAGAAACACACACACAGACACGCAGTTTTAAATGTATTTTTTTATTTATTTATGGGACCTGCTATATTTACAGTGAAATCTCTAGGTATATGCAATTTTTCATGGAATACGAAATATATATATATATATTTCGTATTCCATGAAAAATTGCATATATATATACATAAAATATGTATATTTTCCTTTAAATTACCTAAATCAACATAAGTCATCCTAAAATCTATAAAGTTAATGAAACTATACAACGTGTAAACAGAGAATTGTTGCCTGAAGTTAAAAGGCTTCTTGTAGCTGTATTTTGTTTTGCAGCGAAAAGAGGGCTACAAGAGATCTTCGTTTTTTAAACCGAATTTTGCCTTTAGAATAAAATTCATAGAACGTTTGGGTAAATATAGGGGGAGATGGTATGTAATAGCTCACGTCATTTTTTTTCGGGAAATATGCGGAGCAGTGAGAAAATGCGCGTCTAAGGCAGCGGAGCAGTCATTTTATTTGACAAAGTTTTCACACTGGGGAATATGGTCTATCTCCCAGCAGCGTGCGACTAACACAACATACCATACATATTGTATATGGATGCAAGTCTGAAGGCAGTCTAATCACGATCTGCGTCGCTGTGGGCTTAACTAAAATTACCACCACCGAACCGAATGAAAACACACATTTGGTATTCCGTTCAGATATCGGGGTCGCATTCCAATAAAAGACAGATCCACTGGGCAGAGCTAACATTTTGTAACCCGCTTCCCTGCGGACGTGTCTGTCACCACAGTGTCGCGCTGGGGGAATAAAATGGCCCTGCTCAAAAGAAAATAACTCCGACATGCATTATAAAAATAATGTAGTCCTAGCTTTGTGCCACAGTCACAGAACTTGTTACATCCAGGTGGAATGCCATGTGCAGCTCTGAATCTTTCTTACTTTTGATCTGGATATATGCAGTTACAAACCTAGATAACAAAATAGGCTGCATTCTTATCTGTAAAACGTGGAACACAGCCAAAGTTAACTGAGGACTTGGAAAAATTGTGGAGATTTACTTTCCATTTTAGTAGAGACTATACTGTCAGAAACTGTAATACCTAACAGATTGATTAAACTATGTATCTCATTTACTTAAGGTGAGGCAATATTTTATATAATAACAGATTGATTGTATTGTAAATTAATATTATTGTATGTACAGGATTTTAGATGTTTATTAGCCATAAGTACTGTTAGGAAATATGTTTACACGGCCTAACTGAAACTGACAATAAAAGTGGGTAACAATAAACCGAGGGGGTGAGTTGTTTATTACTAAGAATAGATAAACAAATGACGTCAGGGTAGTATGCCTCTTTTTAGAAATGGAGGGAATATCTTCCCTAGAGCATATATGTTAGTAGTAGTGATTGGCCGACCAAAACAGACGCTAAAGTGGACGCAATTTGGTAACCAATAAGAGTTGTATTGTTATTGTTGCCATTATTGTTTAGGCAATTCGAGGTGAAGGAGTATATATTCTCGAGCCATAAGGAAGTGTTGCACGATTTTGTAGAATCTCTCACGAGGTGCACGTCGCAGAGTTAGTTACAAAAATGTAAAGTACGCGAAGTAATTGGTGCGCGACAACTAAAACGACTGTAGTTACATTCGTAAATATCACAGTTTCAGTCAGGCGTGTATAAAGATTAAACATGTCAATTATTAATTGTGATGGCAATAAAAGTCTAGATTCAATTTCTTTTATCAGTGTTATCTTTTAGCAACAACTCCTTTCCATTTACACGCTCTGTTTAGAGATACTTGCTCGACTGAGTTATAATAGCTAGCCGGAGGACAAAGAACCCAAATTAAAAATAACTAAACACGAGGCGCCCAACAAATAAGATAACACAAGATATTGAGAAACGCGACAAAGAGTAGGTTAGAATCTCTATCCGTGTAATGTTAAATCCACTATTTGCACGACTCATTATCTCAAAAATAGTTTAATATATGAGACTAAAATCTGTTTAGCATTTAGATACATACCTTCTAAGCTCGCTGATATATTTTATACAGTAAGTTTATTTATTAAGGAGCATAGCTATTTTCTTAATTATACCATCTTTTGACTAAAATTTATCAGCAATGTTTCTAACACAAACCATGTTATAAACAACAAGTAGATCCACAACGCTACTTAGAGTTTGTTTTCATCATCCTAAAATTTAATTTAGCTATCTTAAACACTTTCTGAGAAAACGGTCATTTACATCATTGACAAAAAAGCTACTCAAAGCAAAAATGGAGAAACCAAACTCACGTACATTTAAAAAGAAAGCAAACACATGGCTTGAGCACGCGGAAGTTACCATACCGGCCCGCATTCGGGAGGTCGTGGTTTCCATTTCCGCGGTCAACATTCATGATCCATAGTTTTTTCAAGGGTTTCCCTGGGTAGCTAGGCGAATGCTGGGAACGATAATTACATTGCCGAATTTCCTGTTCCTCCATTTCACATCCATTCTTATTTCACTTCACCTTTCATGTGCTATTCTCTTTCAGGGTTGCAAGTGTAGGCGGGAGGTCTCGGCATATGCATGGCAGCCGTTTGACATTTCCTTTCAGGATCACAACAATAAATCCAAGATTCATCATTAGTAATGATATTCCATACCAATTATGAAGTGCTGCCGTGGAATTTTTCCAAATTTCCTTTGCACCAATCAATGCGTTGTTGTTTTTGATAAGGAGTCAGTATGTATGGAATCCATCGACAACAAGGTTTTCTCTCGTCTAACTCTTGACGTAAAATGTTTTGGATTTGACTCATACCAATGCCCATTGTCGGCCGAATAAATGCATAAGATATACAAGCATTGAGATGTCCAAAATCTTCTCCAAGCATTAATCAAACAGCGGCAATATTTTCATCAATAACAACAGTTCTTGGGCGTTCTTCAGGAAATTCATCACTAAGAAAAAACCGATCTGTTTTGAAATCACCGTACCAATTATAAAGTGTTGCCTTATACAACAATGTATCTTTGCCAAATACATTTCTAAGACGATCTTCACATTATTTAGGTGTAAATGGCGACTTAAAATCGTAAAACATCATAGCCTGGAAATACTATCTACTGAAATTCATTTTTGGGTGAACACAAAATCTTTAAATCATGATAATTGACAAACTTCTTATTAGAGCAAATCAAACAAAATACACGGTAATCAACTTGCAAAATATTAGAACGTACCTGTCAAACATAAATAAATTTTATTTGTGGTTAGAAACTTGCCATTCTAAACATTTTCAATATCTCCCTTGAAAGTGTTATATCTACAACGACAAAATATGTATCAAATTAAAGAGGAATTTTCTATTAATAAGACTGCAAAAAATACCAAAAAAGCTATTTTCGGTAATTTGCCATTTAGCCTTCCCTTAATATGTAGCGTAAGGAATATACAGGGTGGACCATTTAAGTTGAGACTGTACAATGTCTCCAAAACTATGCGTTAGAGAAAGAAATGCCTTTTATAAAATTTTCTTCATATTATGGGAAAAGTAAATAAAATTAGTTGTACTTTGTTTGGAGGACGTTATGATGGTCTGTTTAGGGACAATGTAATTTTTATTTTGCGATGAGGAATAAGGAAACAAAATAAAAAAATGTTGGTTCCCAAATACAAAACGTAACTTGACCCTCAAATGACCACCCAGGATGGTCCAACTATTCATTGCGCTCTTTGTACAGCCATTAATAATTTTCGTCGTTATATACGTTAGTGTAAGAACAATTGCAAAGCGTTATATAAAAATGTTGTTTAGTTATTTATGAGGAGTGAGGTAACAACATAAAAAGCTAGGTTCCCTTTTAAAAAAATCTGATGTGTTAAACTCCCATGACTTTCTCTACTCTTATACAAACTATTTTTACAAACTCTTATTCTCCATCTATTTCATATTAATCGAGATATACCTTTGCAGAAACGATCTTTCGACATGCAAAGAGAATTACATTTTACACATAGCAACCAGTTCTAAAAATATTTGACTATCGCTTAAGGCGTACTATGTTCCCCTTGTTTTATATTTGCAAGGGCAATATACAAATACAGTAGCCTATAAGCATAGACATATCTCTTAATAGCTGGTTGCTATGTGCAGCACCATTCTCTTTGCCACAGCTTAATACTCCTTGCATATCCAAGGCAAAAAAATCAATAACGAATTCCCACTTGAGAAAATAAGTATTGAAAAATTTAAGGGAATAACAAGCAATATCTCGAAAATGGTTCACTCAAAAAAAATGTATATGACATAAATTGTGTGTTTTAACGCGATCTACACTTTTTCTGTGGTAAAATTTTGTCTATCTCTTATGGTTTACCAGTTATGCAAAAGTCGTTCACAATGAAGAATACTTTTGGAGACATTCCCAGAAAATTCAAGGTATACATTTTATTTTTAATGAAAATATTAAACATATGAAATTTTAATCAAAATCGTTAGAGCCATTTTTGAGAAAATTAAAATTTTCGAAAAATGTTCCACGTAAAGGGTAATCTGGGGTGGGGGTGTTATCTTGAAAACCTTCGTGTCGCATCTCTGGAAGATACTTATCCTAAATACGAAGTTTGGTGTTTATCCGACTGTTCGTTTCTGAGTTATGCTGTTCACAGACACACACACATACACACACACACACACCGACACACACACGGACATGTTTCCAAAAATGCTTTTTTTGGAACATATATTTCCGGTGAAATCTCGGTATCGAATTTTTGGATGGAATGCAATACTTCCCCTACTTACTATACGTAGTAGAGAAAGTAAAAATTAAATTGACCCTAAAATGACTATCATAACCTCCTCCAAACAAAACACAAGTAATACAATTTACTTTCCCCATAACATCAAGCAAATTATATTTAAGACATTTATTTCTACAACGCATAGCTTTGGATAATTTGTACAATTGTACTCTCAATTTAAATGGTCCACTCTGTATTTGATTTAGTTCTTTGATGTTAGATCTTAAACAACCAATCGAAAAACGAGACAACGAAATCTAAAGATGCATCTATGAATTATAGATTATTTTAAAGCTTTTCATAAAAGGATTTGGAAAGCAGAGGCACACCAGCGAACATTATTAAAATCACGTATTTTTAAAAACAAAGTTAAAAATAAACAAAATAAAACAAGAAAAATTTAAATCAAACCAAATTAAAACAAATTAAATTAGAAATAAACAAATGAAAACAGCAAGTTTATATGGTAGCGTGAAACAAGGTTGTCATCTGTAAACCATTCATTTTAATGTGTACCTAAATAGACAGGCTATTGTCCATTCAGAGTCAATGAATGTCGCGTTAACTGAGTAGGGGAAAAAATAAAAGCTTCTCTATTTGCAGATGACCAGATCTAATTAGCCACTAATTAAGATGATTTACAGAAAATGATATACAGACTAATTAGCACAATGAAGGGTTACGGTACCTTTCAGAGAAAACGATCTTTCCAGATCAAACGGAAGATACGTAATACAGCCATGCAATAAAAATTGCAGTTGAACATTTAGGATGCAATGTCTCATATTTGATTGTAGTAAATATAAAATCAATAAACTGCATTATGGAAGCATTAAAATGGACACTTAAAATAAAACTTAAAGGGCCTTCAGTAATTGTTAATTTCTATGACAGTACTAGTTCTAATAAATAGGTCGAAACTTGAACAACGACTAAAAGTTATAAATACAGACTACACGCCACGGAACCGAGCGGGATGGCTCAGGCCTTACGTCTATGGTCCATATTCGGAAGGTCCCGGGTTCGATCCCCGGCGATCCATGGGTTTTTCGTGGTTTCACCGAGTCGCCAGGCGAATGCTAGGGTGATTCATCATCTATCAGACTCTACTTTCCTGTACCCATCATCTTCCTTGTCCTTTGTTTCAGAGTTGTAGGACCAGGCGACGGTGTTCGGCGGGTTGCAGCTAGCGTTGGCTTGCGCTCTGTAGTGTTTTTTTCCCCCTGGCATCGCGGCGGTACCGCTCAGTTAGGCCTCTCCTCAGCGTCGGTCTCCGCTGGAGGTTAGTGGCTTGTGGGCAGGGACCGTGCAGCGTCGGATGCGTTCTATCATGCTTGCGCCCGTCGGCATCCGGATCTGGTTGCCCTTCGGGTCTACCCCCTCATCCTTCCCTCCCAGGAGTCACGTTGGAAGCACAAGGGCCCCTCCGTGATACGTACCTTTACCTTTTACACACCACGGAAATGAACTGTTTAATGTCAGTAGTTTTATAAACTCAATAATACTAAAGGTACAATTCCTAAAAGCTTGCCAAGAATTAGCAGTTGAAAAAAATTAACCATGTGAACAGTATGTACACAGAAAATGGAAGCGTGGTATAGATAGGCTGGTAGACAGTAGAACCCATGAAATACAGCTATAATAGCAATCTAAATAAGTATGAAATACAGGAAAGTCTATATAGAGACAGTCGGAACTGCAAGTAGCCAGAACGGATTGAAAAATCCAAAATGTTAAGAAGGATAATAGCAGAAGAAAATAAAGATAAATCTATATTCTGCAAGAAGATAATATTAAACATGCATTAAGTTGGCTATACCTTCACTTCCGTCGTTCAGCCACTATAAAATGCATGTTTGTTTTAGCTAAGATTTCTTTGATAATCATGTCATAGTGATTTGTAATGTTTCAATCCTGGTATACCCTCTCTCAAAAAGGTAAAGAGGTTGTACTATACAAGCGATACACACCGACTAATAAATGGATGTGACAACTGAAGAAGGTGTTTTGCTGAGTTGTTTATTTATTTAGCCCCAAATTTAAAAAAAAAATTAACTTTGTAATTAAACTGTTTCTTTAAATATTTAATATTTATGTTTGCTTCGGCTGCGTCAGTATTATTTTAGAGACATGGATATCTTGGCAGGTCGTGATGCGACAAGAATGAAGGCTTACACATATTTTAAGTTTTAATTGTTTCCTTTTTATTAATCCTTGACACAAATTAAATAGCACTTCACTGACATCGAGAGCTGTGAGATTCTTCTATTTAATACTTGCACTTTTTAACACATATACTATTTTCGTCTCACACGAATACGTAATTAATTTCTCGACGACACATCTCGCATCCAGTTACAAACACTGTCCGCAGGCAACTGACTAGATTTCAACCGTCTAAACTTGTAAATTTCTGTATTTCAAGTCTCTGATTGGCTATTTTTACTTCAATAGAGCACCTGCATTTAACTAAAGCTTTTTCAGGTTGTTGATTGGCTATTTTGTTTATAAACTGTCACTAAAATTACATTAATGCTTCCAAAAATCACAAATAACATTTAAGCTCTACAACTCATTATTGCCTCAAGGTTACCTCATTATTACCTCATTGTTAGCAACGTTTAACTTATTATTCTCACAGATCCTACATTATTAAATTACGTCATGCATTCACACATTATTAAACATGTTTACAATAATATAAGCATATGCAATGACTGTTACATAAATTTTACAAATTATTACATACACATATTGCTTCAAGGCGGGCTGTTATTGAATTTACATATTATATAATTAGACTGAAATTATTTAAGTGTTAAATATACTGCCTCACAACCTGACCAGCTTACCAGTAGTGAATAGAAATCATCATTAAAAATGACTGCCAATGTTTGTCCGCTGCGTGATGTACCAGGAAGGTCCTGAGACGGTAACCTTTGTTGCCTTTGGAAACCCTAGGCCAAGATTTGGACACTTCTCTTTTCGGAGAGACATTGCGAAATTGTCGGCACCATAAAATAAGATCCCTATTGCTGAAGCCTTAAAAGTAAACTGTCATCGAGTATTTGAAGAAGTATATGAACTCTCTCAGATAGCTCTTCTATTCGGTTTGAAATACTCGCCAACGCAACAGACTCATCACCTGGGTGGACCATTTAAGTTGGGCCTGTACAGTATCTTAAAAACTGAGCGTTGTAGAAAGAAATGTCTTAAATAAAAGTTGCTTGATATTAGGGGGAAGGTAATGTCATTAATCGTGTTTTATTATGGAGGACGTTGTGATGGTCATTTTAGGGTCAATTTAATTTTTTTAAATCTGAACCCACAATTAAGGTCAAATTAAATTCACCCTAAAATGACCATCATAACGTCCTCCAAATAAAACAGGACTAATGGAATTTACTTTCCTCCATAATTAAGCAACTGTTATTCAAGATATTTCTTTCTACAACGCTTAGTTTGGAGGTACTGTACAGTCTCAATTAAATAGTCCATCGTGTGTAACCAATCCAACAGTGAGAAGGACAACAATGAATGAACAACAAGCAGTTGAAGTACATGCTGAGAAATATCGAATCTACGATCCTACCTCCCATACTACCTGGAGAAGTACAATTTATCAACTGAAGTTATTGGGTTGGCGGTGGGCAAGAGGAAGCATACCTAGCCACTTTGCTAGGTTTTGCAAAGTTGAGGTAGTATTTTGTATCACAGCACTGTGGATGCCAGAGTGATTGTGGTGTGAATTAGCATTATTGTATAACAATGATTTGAGATGTTTGTTAATTATAAGTATTGTTAGGAAATACGTTTACACGGCCTCACTGAAACTGACAGTGGGATCGGGTGGCAATGAAGCGAGTTGTTTATCAATTAGAGGAGACGAACGGGTGACGTCGGAGTGGCGCGCTTTTCTTTAGAAATGGAGGGAATATCTTCCCTAGAGCATATGTGTTCGTACTTTTGATTGGATATAAAAATAGACGCTAATGTTGGCGCGCTTTATTAACCAATAGCAGCTCGATTATAATCTTTAGGCATATCGGGGTGAGGGAGTATAAATTCTGAAGCCAGAGACAAGTATCGCCCAGTTTAACAGAATCATTCACGGGTTACACGCCGCCCAGTTCTACAGAATCATTCACAAGTTACACGTCGCGCAGTTTAAGAGAATCATTCACGCGTTACACGTCGCGCAGTTTAACAGAATCACTCACGAGTTACACGTCGCACAGTTCAACAGAATCATCCACAGGTTACACGTCGCGCAATTCTGAAGAATCTCTCGCGTCGTAAATAGTTACTAAAATGTGAAATACTCGAACTAATAATGTGCGGCAAATAAGTGATTATAGTTACATTCGAAAATATAACAGTTTCAGTCGGGCGTGTATCAAAAGTAAATATGTTAAATTAATAAAGTGTGACGGCAATAAAAGTGTAAAAAAATATTCTTTTATCAGTGTTATCTTTTATTAACAACTTCTTTCCGTTTACACACCCTGTTTAAGAGATTTGCTCGACTGGTAATAATAGCTAGCCGGAGGACAAAGAACCCAAAATTCAAAATAGTAAAGCAATAAAAGGCGCCAGCAAATAAGATAACACGAACGATACCGCGACAAAGTATTCCACCTCAAGGTCAATTTTATGTACAACATTGCAATTTGAATTCTTAAAGGTTCAGTCAAAATTCTGCAAAATCATCTAGACTCAATACGTTTAATAATTACCCCCTAAAATAGCATTTTCTGCTGTTTTTTACTCAAGATGGGATTTTATTTCAGTGATAACCATGTTTTGCCTTCTTATGTTATTCTTTTCTTATATAATAATTTGCTGAATATTCAGCTTTGTGTATTTGGCAATCTCTACTGTTTTCTGAATAAATAAAGGAATAGTGTGCCGTAGTTAACTTGTGTGTGTGTGTGTGTGTCTGTAATGAGCATTACTTATAAATGAAATATCACAAACACCAAACTTGATATTTAGTTTCAGTATCTTCCAAAGATACTACACAAAGATGTTTAAAAAGCACTCCACTCTAAACTACCCTTTACTAGGAAACTCTTCAATTTGTTTATTTCCTCAGAACTGGCTCTAACAATTTTTAATATATATATATATATATATATATATATATATATATATATATATATGATATTTACATTATAAATAAAACATGTAGCTTGAATGTTCTCTGAATATCTTATGAAGTCCTTTTTTTGGAAGGAATTTTGTATAATGTTGTACAACTGGTAAACCAAATGAGATCAGAGAAAACAGGTACTACAGAAAAAGTAGATTTCTTTAAAACACATAGTTTATTTCAAATAACCTCTTTTGTAGCATTAGCCATTTCAGATAGACCCGTTATTTGTTTAAACGTAGCAATATACTATTTATTTTTTTTAAACACTGCTAAACATTCAAATGTTTCTCGCGATTGCACGGAAACAGTTTGGAGTTTCAAGGCCAGCGTATGGTGTTCAGTTCTTAAACATTGGACTATTGCTATTTGGTTGTGCCTATAATAACAAAACTTTTAGTGAAAGTATTTATGCAAAAGTTTAATTGAATTAACTAGAAGTTGGTAGTAGAATAAGCTTTATCAAAGGTAGCTTTTGGAAACAATATAAAAATAAATCGTAGTGGATGAAGAAAGTCGTGTGGATGTAACACATCAAACTTTTTTGACAAAATGTTTTGCAAAAAACAGGTTTAGTTTTCTAAACAATTGTGCACGTTGATAAAGTGAGGATTGGTTAAAATTGAAGCTTTCATACGCATTCCTGGTCTGTTGGATGAAATCTTTATAATGTTAGGTGTCAGGACAAAATGACGCATTTTCGTGGTACACGACCAAAAAGAGTTCAATACTTATATGGTATTAACCAATTTATATTCTGATCAATAGTTGAAACAGTAGGTAAACTATTACTGCACTGGCTATAATAAATGGAAAAACAAAATGAAACGTAAAAAGTCGATTTATTGTAGCATTGTCAACTGCAAAACCGCCTCGTATTCACTGAACTAACACAACTCCTAGATAAGGGATAGCGGACAAATCACGCAACTGTTTTTACTTAATTGTTCGGGAGTATTTTATGGTGATTGCTCAGCAACCTCAACAATGCATATCTGACCCCACAGTGGTCAATAATATTTTAAAACATTTGAGTTATTCCAAGTTTTATGTCCATATCTTCATGTTCATACACATGCTTATATTTATGACCAAAAAAATCTTATGTATTACACTCACATGACTTTCTCTACTCTTGTACAAACTATTTTTACAAACGCTTATTCTCCATATGCTTCATGCTAATCAAGATTTTAATCTTATTGCCAATTTTCTACTAGATGCAAGGGGAATATGGTAGGCTTTAAGCGAAGTCAAACAGTTTAAGAACTGGTTGCTACGTGGCGCATTCCATTCTCTTTGTATGTCCGGGACATAAAAAAATTAATAACGCATTCCCATTTGAGAAAAGGTATTGAAAAACTTAAGGGAATAACAAGCAATATCTCGAAAATGGTTCACAAAACAAAAAAAAATGTATATCACATAAATTGTGTATTTTAACGCGATCTACATTTTTGTGTAGTAAACGTTTGTCTATCTCTTATGGTTTACCAGTTATGCAAAAGTCGTTCACAGTGAACAATACTTTTGGAGACATTCCCAGAAAATTCAAGATATACATTTTATTTGTCATGAAAATATTTTAAACATGATATTTTAATCAAAATCGTTAGAGACATTTTTGAGAAAATTAAAATTTTCGAAACATGTTCCATGTAAAGGGTAATCTGGGGTGGGGGATTTTCTTGAAAACCTTCGTGTTGCATCTCTGGAAGATACTGAACCTAAATACCAAGTTTGGTGTTTATCCGACTGTTCGTTTCTGAGTTATGCTGTTCACAGACACACACACAGACAGACACACACACGGACATGTTTCCAAAAATGCTTTTTTTGGATTCAGGGGGTCTCAAAACATATATTTCCGGTGAAATCTCGGTATCGAGTTTTTGGGTGGAATACAATACTTCCCCTACTTACTATACGTAGTAGAGAAAGTAAAAAAGAGCACACAAGAATGCCTATAGGTTGTATATTATATCTACTAAGTTTAAAAAGAATTAAAACCTAACTTTCCAACATTAGACATATACGCAATATACTGTGTTAAAGGAGAATAAAAACTGATAGTTTATTACGTCCATACCTCATCAGATGAATAAAGGATAAGGCTCTACAGCAGAGGTGGCGAAAACGTGACTCGCGAATTATTTTGACTCGCAGGCGCACGTTCCCTCTCTGCAACCGTCCGTTTGATTTTCACATGCTGCTGAGTGACGCCGTGCGTGTTGCATATTTGGTGACTCGCGGAAGGAAGTCGTTTTTGCCACCCTTGCTCTACAGTATGCTCATTTGTTGAAAATTTGTCTGATATTAACATGAAAGATTTATAGCATGCTTTGGGAAATAGAGGAGCGGTGCGAACCTAACTAACCGTTTGATATTGTGGTGGTTATAGTTTTATTTTTAAAAGAATGTGATAAATACCATATATTCGAGATATTCAGAACAAACCTTTGTTCAAGTAAATCCAGGAAATTGGTTTTAGATCTCTTGAGAGTCCTTTCTGGATGCTGAAGTAAGCAGGGGTTTGGTGGCAAGATCATTTTATGCCCGACGTGTGGTGAGTATATAATTTCTGCTGACATACCCTTACGTCAGTTATTAGCTAGGCACTAGTCAGCTCCTTAAATTTATTTATTGCTAACTTGCAACATTAACGTAGGCCCCAGATGGAATTCTGGACTTCTTCTATCCACCAGGTAAACCCACAAACTGTCTAACTCCTTCTCCCTATTAACTGTAGCCTAGTTGGTAATTAGAAAGGTTCCAGATTATATTGGGAACAGAATTACTTGGCTGATAGTGCCACCCTTTCACCAACCTTCCAGTTACACCAACCTGTAACTCTCTTGATAACATTAAATTGAGTTTTATTTATGGACGCCCTTTAACTGCTGTGGTTCTTAGCGTCCCAATTTATATTGGGCGTGAAAGACCTAGAGACCTCTTTAACATGCTTGAGGTTATTTTACGTGCCGTAAATGTACGACACGGGCTTTACTTCCCTTCCGAAGGAAGCCATGCTGAGGATTCGTACGCTGAATAAAATCCATCGTCCTCGCCAGGTTGGAACCCGCGACCTCGGGAACTAGAGGCTAGTAATGGTAACCACTACACCACGGAAGACGACAAACTAACTCTCTTGATTTCATCCTGTGCAACGTCCCTATCTTTTACATGACATCTAGTGAAGGCGCTGATAGCGTCGTCGCCATCTTATGTCACAATTGGTGGAATGCCAGGCTGGTAGCATGACAATTGTTGGAGGTGCCGGATCAATTATGCCACTTCTGATGTGTGGCACCGAAACCATCCTCACCGGTACGTCACAATTGGAATTAAACTATAACCGTCACCTAGCGGAATGGCTCAGGCGACAACTCAGGTGGCCCGCTTTCGGGATGTCCCGGGATCAATTCCAGGCGAGCGCCCACTCTGACCCATGATTCTTTTCGGGGGTTTTCCCGAGTCGTCAGGTGAATGCTGGAATGATATCTTTCAGCCCCTGAATTCTCTTATACATTCATTTCGTCCCATTCTTCATTTCTTTGGTCTCTTTCAGTGTCAAAAGTGTCGACAATGGTGTTTCGGTGCAGCGTGCCAGGGTAAAAGGATACTCTCTGTAATTCTCTCCGGCCCTCGGCTTTCGGCTGGCTGCCGGAGTATCCGAGTCCCCTTCAGGGGCATTGGACTGGGGTTCCCGGTCTGCCTGTTCGTCTGCCGGGGTGTCTATATCTGGAAACTTAGGACCCTGTCATTGCGCCACCGTCGCTCCTGGATCCGGCCGCCGGGCGTCTCCTCTCGCCTTATCCTTCCTATAATATCCTCTCTGGATTGGAGACGATTCCCCTCCGTAACAGAAGATAAGATAGCCGTCATAGTATACTTCACATATTGTTTCTTTCCCGAAATAGAAATGCGAGATTATATAATTTAAAGGAACATACACTATACTAATTACTGCATTGATAATTATTAATTGTTCTTTCATACGCCGTGTGTAGGACAATATTGGAAAGGTAGAATCAGACTGAAAAACTGAATATCATAGCAGGGATTTAAACCACGGAACTTCCGCTTTCCTTGCGGAGCACTAATGCCGAGATTACGATGAACTTCACGTCACCAGACTTAACTTAACGCGACGTAATGTGAAACTCTAACACATTTTATCGTTGACTTAACGTTACAAGTTAATAAGACGTAACTTTTAAGAGACTGGCAATGTCAACGTTTTACTTCCGGTTGCGTTAAGTAATGTCACTGGTAATTAGAACCAAATGGCGTGAAGCAGTAGCATAAAGTAACAAAACCAACTACCACGTTAAGTTCGTCCTAATTAGACCACTAGTTTAGTAGCATTTCATAACTTCACGTCACGTCCAGCCACGTTAAGTAAAGTTCTTCGTAATCCCGGCATAACGAACTGAGCTACTATGGCAATATGCCGACACATTAAATAAATCACGCGGCTTACAGTACTTCCGACATTGTAAGTCGCCATTAGAGTTATCTTACCTCAAAGATGAATTTGAGATCTCCTTGTGGTTTACCAAGAAAAATGCGAGCCATTTGGGGAATTAAATACCTGCCGGAATTTTACCATGGCAGCTCAGTTGATTAGAGTAACCGCACGGAAAGCGGACTATTGATGAGTCCCACACTCTCAGTCCCGACTCCCATCGGGGCTGGGGTCAGTGATTAAATCATTTTCTCCTCCAAAAAAAAGAAAGAAAGAAAAATACTAGGATTAGCCAATCAGAAACTGAAATATAACAAAATTGACAAATCTAGTAGACAGTTGCCTGCAAACAGTGTTACTAATCAGACACGAAACACATCCTCGAGAGATTTAATACGTATTCTCGTGAGAGACAAAAAATAAGTTTACGTGTTAAAAAGTGAAATTAATTAATAAAAGAATCCCACAGCTCTCTATATCAGTGAAGTGTTATTTTAATAGTATCAAGCAGTAATAAAAGGAGTGAAGTAAAATTATAATCTTTGTAAGCCGACATTCTTGTCACACCAAAATCCTGCTAAGAGAAACGTGTCTGTAAAATAAATACTGACGCAGCCGAGGCAAACATAAATATATAATATTTAAAGAAACAGTTTAAATTACAAAGTTAATATTTTTAAACTTGGGGCAAAGGCCACCTGAAAGTACATTTTGGGGGGAAGGCTACCGGAAACCGGTTACCATACGTGCGGTTGCAAACAAACTTCAAGTTCGGCTCCCCAACAGTTGAAATATAATACAACTCCTTCAATACAAACTACTTCAAATTGATGCCCAAAGCGTGGTGCAAATAACGTAAAGAAAACAATCTTTCTCACCATTAAGACCAACTTTAGTTTCAAGTCCAATCGCACGGTAATTACCCTTTGCATTTGCACATGTTTAATAACTCGACTTGGTTTGATTAGGATTTACTTTTCATTGTCTTTTTACATGATTAACTTCTCATACCGGTCAAATTATCTGTTCACAATACAAATCCTCATACTTCAAATTATCGCAGTTCGTTGGGAGTAAACCTATACCTTATATTGGCAGTTTTGTGCTTTCTTCGATCTAAAACGTTATTCTTTTATCTAGTATAACATACATAAAGATTAATGGCGGCAATTATGAATTCAGAAGAAAGTGAAATGGAAGAACCACGTGAAATTACAAAAGAAGCAGAAAGAATAACCTAGGACTACTCACCCAACAAAACCAGAAAGGAATATGATATAGTATTAATTCTTCATTGCCTGGTGTAAGGCAACATGGTGAAAGTAATTTAACTGAAAATGACTTCTATCAATCAACAAAACCTCAAAACGTCCGACATCCTGCTGCACACGAGAGTTGATTTTGTTTATAAAGTCATTTCTCTTATTTCAAGAATCTCGCTATACAGCGAGTTGATCTCGTTCTAAACGTCATTTCTCTTGGTTTCAGGAATCAATAATAATATAACTTATATTGATATTTTACATACTCAAGCGCTATGTAAAAACAGTCTATGCCACACGTATTAAAAGTGGTTTTATTTTGCTCGTGGAACTTCAAAACTTGGCCTAAGGCTTTTGTTTGGCAAATATTCATGCTCTCAAAATAAAACCCTGCTTTTAACACTTTTATCATAATCTACCATTTCAGTATTTTTCTTTCAAATATTCGTAGCAATTTATCTATTTTTGCAACGTATTCTTACTAGCCTTATTAATGCCTTGTGGAGCTCACATTCTGCACTTCTACTAATTAATCTACTTTTAATAATTGCATATTGGCATAATAACCTGCATTTCCACTTCGAATTCTGTCTTTTATACACTATTATTATTAATTATTATTATTAATTATTATTATTATTATTATTATTATTATTATTTTGTGTTGGAATTATTGTTCTTCCACACAAGCCGTGTGTTAGACAAGTTTGGAAAGGTAGTTCTAGTAGTTCTAGTTTAAAAAGGGTGGGTTTTATGCCCCAAGCACTGCGACCTTAACGATCTATTGCGCATCCCCCCTTTCATCAGTTAAGTAGTCTGTTGCTCGTTATGAACTTAACCAGACTGCTAACTGAGGCTTTCGATAGTTCATCGTATCTTTGGAAAGTGATTGCCAAAAATACTTGCTCTTTGATTCGCAAGAGCAGGGCAATCACATAGCAGATGAGTAACAGTCTCATCTCCTTCTAGGCATCTACTACAGATAGGGTTGTTAAACAATCCCATTCTGTATAGATTAAACTTTAGGGCACAGTGTCCTGTAATGAATCCTGTTGCCCATGCAAGTCTTCTTCTACTAAGACCACGCAGGTACTTTGCCCGGCTGTTATCCAGGTCTGTAATAAACAATTTGGAATGTCTGCAACTCTCAATGGAGTTCCAGTAGTTCTCGTGTTCTGCTTGATCCCAGCACCTGATAGCCTGTTCACTGGTCTGTAGGACACCCCCAGTACAGGCTCCGACCCAAAAATGGGATTTCGCTGCCAATCTTGACTGCTTCATCTGCTTTCTCATTGCCTGGTATACCTGTATGTCCTGGCACCCACAGAATGCTGGGAATCCTTAATGACACTGGCTGAACACAATAAGGTTGGAAAGGTACAATCAGACGACTGAAAAATTCAACACCGTCGCCGGGATTTGAACCACGGATCTTCCGGTTTCCGTCCGGTTGCACTAACTATTGAGCTACCATAGCAACAAGCCAGCACGATATTAAATTCCCCGACTGATTCGCATTTTTACCTGGAAACCACAAGCAGATCTCAAACTGTATTGAGGTGGCATACCCCAATGGCGACTTACAATGTTACAAGTACTGTAAGTCCCGGGCTTCATAGTTTTGATCACTATTAGGTCAAGTAATGGAATTAACTGTTCTTCCACACAAGCCGTGTGTTGAACAAGGTTGGAAACGTAGAATCAAACGACTGAAAAAATTATGTTGTTGTTGTTCACAAGTGCCTCTAGGTATTTAAACTTAACACCGCTTCACATGTTTTTTTATCTCCAACTGCCACATTTGAGATGCTTTCGTTTATCCTTTCCTGCTCTCTTTTTCAGATTTTTAGTTCTATAAATATATCATTATTTTAATTAGGTATTGCCAAATATTAGTGGATTTCTGAGCAGAAAGCATCTTATTGCAGCCTCATAAGGTAGTAAAGATACAATTGTAAACATTGCTAAGTGTGAAGTTCAATTGCTCAACGCAATCTTTTATTCAGTTCCGAAACATCCACGCTCCGTTTGCGCGATGGTAACCAAATTTACGAGAGCTTCCCTGGAGAAGCACTCGAGGAAGACTCATTGCTTTGAGACAATAATTCTAAAAACAAGATTAATAAGAGCGGAACTCCAGCTTAGACAACTCTCTTGTTCTTGTTCTACCTTGCCTAATAAGATTTCTCAAGTGCAGCCCGCATTTCTCTCGCAGACTTGTGTCAATTAGTTGGAGTCAATTAGCCCGGGCATCTCTTCTCCGTCCCACTGTGTTTATTTGCCAATTATCCATTCCTTTTCATCTTCTCTTCCGTCCATCTGTGTGTCACTTAGTCCAAGCGTCACCGTTTTGTTTGCTGGTCGCCGCAAGACAGGTAACAACTGCTGCTTCTTTGCTTATTCTGCAAATGCGAAAAATTGCAACTTGCAAAACGTCCCATAATCAAGTTCCTAGTTTCATGTCTGAAGTACACTCAACAGCTGTACGTGCGTTTATGCTTCAAGACATCTACTGCGTTACATTCATATAACTTTCTCTACTTTCTACCCTTTATTTTGATAAAACTTCTATAAATTACTTTTACTTTGTCTAGTACGTATAGTAGGTAGGAGAAACACTGTATTGCACCCAAAATTTTGATGTCGAGATTTCACAGGGAATATATGTTTTGAACCCACCCAAAAAAGTTTTAGAAAAAATATCTGACGTGTTGCGCTCACATGACATTCTCTACTCTTGTACAAACTATTTTTACAAACGCTTATTCTCCACATGCTTCATGTTAATCGAGATATCGAGATGTTAATCTTATTGCTAATTTTCTTGTAGGTGCAAGGGGAATAGGTAGGCTTTAAGCAATAGTCAAATTTTTTAAGAGCTGGTTGCTATGTGGAACATTCCATTCTCTTTGTATGTCCAGGACATAAGAAAATTAATAACGAATTCCCATTTAAAAAAAGCATAAGCATTGGAAAATTTAAAGGAATAACAAGCAATATCTCGAAAATGGTTAACTCAACAAAAACAAATGTATATGACATAAATTGTGTATTTTCAAGCAATCTACATTCTTTGTGTAGTAAAATTTTGTCTGTCTCTTATGGTTTGCCAGTTATGCAAAAGTCGTTCACAATGAAGAAGACTTTTGGCGATATTCCCAGAAAATTCGAGATATACATTTCGTTTGTCATGAAAATATCTTAAACATATGATATTTTAATCAAAATCGTTAGAGACATTTTTGAGAAAATTAAAATTTTCGAAAAATGTTCCATGTAAAGGGTAATCTGGGGTGGGGGATTTTCTTGAAAACCTTCGAGTCGCATCTCTGGAAGATACTGAACCTTTTTTTTGGATTCAGCGGGATCTCAAAACATATATTTCCGTTGAAACCTCGGTATCGAATTTTTGGGTGGAATACAATACTTCCCCTACTTACTATACGTAGTAGAGAAAGTAAAAAGTCATTGTGTGTGTGTGTGTGTGTGTGTGTGTCAACAGCACAAATCAAAAACAAAAATTCCGCTAAATACCAAACTTTGCCATTAAGTTAAATATATTTCAAAGATCCTATACAAAGATTTTCAAAAACATTTCACCCAACTATCCTTTACATGGAAGATTTTTCATAACTTGTTATTTTATAAACAGTGGCCCTAACGATTTTTATTAAAATACAACGTGTTAAAGGTATTTACATAAAAAATAAAATGTACATCTTAAATCTTCTGGGAATAGCCTGTAAAGTCCTCTTCATTTGGAAGGAATTTTTTACAATCTTGTATAACTGGTAAACATTAAGCGATAGACGAAAGCATACTACACAAAAAATGTAGATATGTTTAAAATACCCAACCTACATCAAATAAATTTTCTTATGGATTCAGCCATTTCCGTGGTATCCGTTATCAATGGTTCGAATTGTTCAATACTTAGCCATTGTTTTAAAGTCCCGTCGATTCAGTTGTTTCTCGCGATTGCATGAAAACAGAGTGCGATTTTAAGCTCAGCATTTAGGGTCCAGATCTTAAACATTTGACTATCGCTGTTCCCCTTGTATCTGTAATGAAATATGTGGTGTAGCTATTTCTGCAAAGGTTTATCTCGATTAAAATGAAGAACATAGGAAAATAACCTTTCGCAAATTTGTAGATCCGCTAATAAGCCATACAGGGTAGAGAAAGTCATGTGATGTAACACAGAATTTTCTATCTACTTAATACAATCGAGATATAGCTTAGCAGAAACAATTTCATTATACATTTCTTGAAGGTACAAGGGAGATAGAGGAAACCGAATCGATAGTCTGGGGGGGGACACTGGCCTAGAATTTGCATACTCCTTCCATGACATCGAGAGAAACAACTGAATCAGGATAGAACTTCAAAAACGATATAATCAAAAATTCTAAGAGAAATTTTATTAACATTTTTAACAGAATTTTATCTCGGAAATTGCTGATGACACAAAAAAGTTAGATGAAATAAACTGTGTGTCTTAAAGTGGTCTACACTTTTTGTACAGTACATATTTGTCTATTTCTTATGGTTTACCAGTTATACAAAATTAATTCCGAATCAAGAGGGCTTCAGGAGTTATTCCCATAAAATTGAGGATACACGTCTTGTAAATAACTTGAAATACGCTATTTTAATCAAAATCATTAAAGCCATTTTTGGGAAAATCCAAAATGTTGTGAACAATTTCTATATAAAGGATAGTTTGGGGTGGGGTATACTATTCCTGAAAATCATATTTGGAAGATGCTGAACCTAAATACCAAGTTTGATATTTATCTGACATTTAGCTTTTGGGTAATGGTGTACATAGACAAACACACACACAAACACAGAACTTTTTCTAGAAGTGCTTTTTTTGTTATTTATTCAGGAGGCCCCAAAACATGTACTTCAGGTGAAATCTCGGTATCGAGTTTTTGGATGGACTACAGTACTTCCTCTTACCTACATCAAGCGAGGTAGCGCCGCGGTAACGTGAATCTCGCATTTGGGAGATCCCAGGTTCGATCTCCGTCGACCGCTCACTATGACCCATGGTTTTTCATGGTTTACCCGAGTCGGTAGGCGAATGCCATGATTTCTCTACCAGGACTCTTCAGTCCCTCATTTCCTGTACCCACCATCTCCTTCATTGTCATTGTTTCAAGGTTATACGACCAGGCGACGGTGTTCGCGGGTCACGTCTGGACGAGGGCCCTCCTCCGAGTGGAGCTCATCACCACCGGGGTCTGTAGGCTTGTGCTGGTCCCAGGCGGCGTAGGATGCGTTCGATCTGGAAATGTTAGGGATCCTGTATATGATTGTGCCCATCGTCATCCGGATCGGTCGCCCTTCGGGTCTCTCCCCCTCATGCGTTCCTCCAAAGTGTCATAGTAGAAGCGAAAAGGATCCTTACAACATACTTGTGGTGCTCTCTTCCGTTTGCGAGGGCATCTCCTTTGTCTGTACCGTACGTTCCTCTTATTTATTATAGATAATTGTTGAAAAAGAAAATAAAAAGTAAATATGTTGCAAGACTTTGTGTAATGTTACCCTATTTCGTGATTTTTCTTTCGTTCTTTTAGTAGCGTTTAACGCCCGTTCTTACTGTAGAGACACCACAGGCGGTGGACACTGGTGATACATGAAATGAAATAATTGGGAAACGAAATGTGGGAAGGAAACGTTCAAGGCCTAAGTTTAAGTTATCTCCCCGTATTTTCCAGTTATGAGGACCGAGCAAACCTGAAAAATCCTCAGGACGATCCTCGCGGGATATGAGCCGCAGATCTCGGGTTCACAGGTTCATATGTTAACGACTTCGACTACACGTGTCGGTAACTTATTTCGTTAAAACGCCCTCTTTCAATAGAGTAATCCCGGGAGGAAAGGTACAATTTTGGCCTTATTTGTTATATTCCTTGTTTTACAAGAAGACTCGGCATCATAAGCAGTAACATTGTTTATTATCCTAAATAATTATTTTCTGAATTAACCCTTTCAGAAATATTTGGTATTGATTTCCCCTCTCTCCAAATCCTAACCTCGTAGTGTTCATACAGTACGAAATTTTATGGCTAGGCTTTTTGATGGACTATGTTAAACATCTTCCTGCTGTCTGAGCCAAAAATATGTATACTGTGTGCCCTTAGGGTATGTCGGTTACAATGCTAACTTTTAAAGTATAATTTAAATATGAGTTTAAAATAAAAGTATAAAAAATAATTTTAATGAATTGTTAAGCGATGTTTTCATATTGCAAAATAGTACTTAATGTTATTCATTGTCAAAGCTATCTGTCATAACCCCAAATTAAAAAGAAAGCGCATACAAGGAACAAATACAACGTGCACAGAGTCTGCGTTTATCCACGTGGCCGTAATACGAGGAATTGCTTGCCCTGAGCTGCGATGTTTCAAATCGGTTCTGTTCCCAATTCACTTTTGCTCCTCTCCGTGTGCTGGTTGATCAGTTGACGTGAAGGGTTTGTTGTGAGACAAAGTATATCAATGATATAAAGTGTTGCTTCCAAATCGTCCATATCTATACTTTAGCACAGAGAGTCTTTATGTGTGATTCCTATGTGGTAAACTCTTGTAGAGATGCCGATTTATAGACAGACTCACTGCTGTTCGTGAGTCTCACAGAGAAATGCTCTTGAATAGATTTGGGAAAATGGAATCTATTCTTGATAATAAACCTAAAGTAAACCTAAAAGTAAACCCCTAGATGTATACTTTGTAGATAATATAAAATAGAGAAATACGGAATAAAGCATTACTCATGGAAGCAACGCAAAACTAAGATAGAGGATAGTTTTTGCGTTGCTTCCATGGCTAATGCTTAATTGCGGATCAGTTATACAAGTCTTCGGATTAAAATTTTATTTCATATTGTCTAAAAGGGGGCACGTCTAGGAGTTGCACGAATCTTGCTTTTGGAAAAATGTCTTGAGTCGCAATCATCATGCTGTGTAACATTCTTGTTATTTGCTCGTCATTAAAGATGGCATTATCAGTTTATCCACTCCAAGAATCTAAAAGGAGCAATGTATCATATGTTAAATGAGACATTTGTGCAGCATAATACTGGAATGATTACAAGTTACGAATCACGGTATCTCGCGAGGGCAAAAAGCCTAGCGCAATGGCTTTTACTGTATTTTTATCGACCAAAATCTACCTATACACCCATTTAGAACGAGGCCTGTCCAGTTGCAGAAATGTTCTTATCCGTACTGCAGGACTATTTACAGCACAGGCACGGAGCGGTAGCTGATTAGCTATGCTTAGGTTACACGAATTAAACAGAGACTTTACTCTTCTCATATTGAAGAAGAGCGCGCATTTCCCACAAGCAAGTTCTGAAGTTTCGTGCGAATAAAAACTCTCTCTCTCTCTCTCCCCAGTATTGCAGATGAGGCGGTACCGGTAAAACGCTTTTCTGTTGAACTGGAATCAGAACGTGACCCGATTTTTACTCTCTCTACTCCGTATAGTAAGTAGGGGAAGTATTGTATTCCACCCAAAAATTCGATACCGAGATTTCACCGGAAATACATGTTTTGAGACCCCCTGAATCCAAAAAAAGCATTTTGGAAACATGTCCGTGTGTGTGTCTGTGTGGCTGCCTGTCCGTGTGTGTGTGTGTGTGTGTGTGTGTGTGTGTGTTTGTGTGTGTGTGTGTGTGTGTGTCTGTGAACAGCATTACTCAGAAACGAACAGTCGGATAAACACCAAACTTGGTATTTACATTCAGTATCTTCCAGAAATGTGACACAAAGTTTTCAAGAAAATCCCCCACCCCAGATTACCCTTTACATGCAACATTTTTCGAACATTTTAATTTTCTCAAAAACGATTTTGTTTAAAATATCATATGTTTAAAATATTTTTATGACAAATGAAATGTATATCTCGAATTTTCTGGGAATGTCTTCAAAAGTATTGTTCAGTGTGAACGGCGTTTGCATAACTGGTAAACCATAAGAGATAGACAAAATTTTACTGCACAAAAAATGTAGATTGCGTTAAAATACGCAACTTATGTCATATACATTTTTTTTAGTGAACTATTTTCGAGATATTGCTTGTTATTCCCTTAAGTTTTCAAATACTTATACTTTTTCTCAAATTCGTAATTCATTTTTTTATCCTGGTAATGTAAAGAGAATGGAAAACTCCACATAGTAACCAGCTCTTAAAATATTTGACTATAGCTTAAAACCTAGCAATTCCCCTTACATCTACAAGAAAATTAGCAATAAGATTAACATCTCGATATCTCGATTAACATGAAGCATATGGAAAATAAGCGTTTGTAAAAATAGTTAGTACAAGAGTAGAGAAATCCATGCCAGTGTAACATATCAGATTTTTTATCTACATATGATTATTTATTTTATTACTTTTACAATGATTTGTCTTTCAATTAACTTTGTTGACGAACTTTAACTGCAATATATACACTTTTTATTCTGCTCGGTGAGGTGTGGACAATATTCTATAGATGTTATAGAGGTATAATACCAACAATTCAAGTGCCGTTACCCGCTGCAGAGAGGGACGCTTATGTTTCTGTAGATCTTCTCATGCTGCTCGAAGTTGACCGCGCAGTCCTTCGATGCTGGGAGGGGTTTCAGACAACATTATAATGCAGAAGGCCTATAGCACTAATGCCCAAGCTTAAGCGAAACAGGGGAGGGCAG
Source organism: Deroplatys truncata (assembly GCA_030765065.1). Taxonomy (NCBI): domain Eukaryota; kingdom Metazoa; phylum Arthropoda; class Insecta; order Mantodea; family Mantidae; genus Deroplatys; species Deroplatys truncata. Next base: position 121,967,967 of record CM060977.1, on the reverse strand, counting down.
ATTTACCCCCACAAATTGTCAGCGGAGCTAAGCTGTATTCATGTGATCATGCTTTATCCAAACACCAATGTTTGGTTACATTGTAACGTACCTTTGTGACCTGCCGTCAGTGAGTGAGTGAAGGGGAAATGCTTCATAACAGAAAATAAATAGGTGGGGTAAGCCGACAATGTGACGTCATTAACTCATAAGAGCCAAGGTTGGACTACACTGGACTAGAGCGAGACACAGCTGGGCAAAGCGGACTGTAGTGTTTCGAGTCTCGAGCTGCAGTAATGTGCGGGCAAAATCGTTTAGGTTTTGCGAAGGTGCAAAGTGGTGCAATTGCGAAACAACCCAGAGCCAGACTGGTAGTGCTGCTGGACAGGTAACAACGCGATGACGTGGGGTATCCATCCCACCGCAACAAGGGGACAAGAGCTTAAGATTTATCGCCATATGGAAATTATTATGCATTTTCCAAACTTTTTTGTGAAATCGCTGCTACTAGAGAAAAGACAGAAGATATATACATATTGTCAAATTTGAAAACCAGGCTGAAAAACGAAGAAGAAAGCGGTTAACAAAACCGGTAGAACTAGATAACTAGAGAGTGAAGTTATGAAGAGTAATGGAAAGCATCACTAATCCTATTAACAGACTTAAGGGATTACTATGATTAATAATAATAATAATAATAATAATAATAATAAATTCCTAATCATTAAGGTTGAGTGACACAACTGCACGAATGCGTTTAAAAACCATATTTCCATTAAAATAGCTAAATATATAATGTTTAGCACGAGCGAAATGGCTCTGCGGTAACGTGTGAGGATTATATTCGGTAGATTCGTTTCTCGTTGACCGTCCACTCTGACCTTGGGTTTTTCGTGGTTTTCCCTGCCCCTTAGGCGAATGCTGCCACGATTTCTTTTCCATAATTTCCCTTTCATTCCGTTTCCTTCTCATCTTTCAGTTGTGTTTCAAGGTTTCCTGGCGCATACCGGTGCCCGACAGATGGCCCAGATACTTGTTCAAAAAGAGTACTCACCGTGAGCACTAGAGGCCGGCTTGGCCAACGAGTCATTCATACTCTCTAAGGTAATTCCAACGGTGGGATGACCTTCGAGCCATTAGGGCCTACCGTGCGTAGCTTCTACGGCCTGTAGCCTCCTATGGTTCCTTCACTGCATCATTTCTCCTGGGTGATGGTGACCACAATAGAACTACATAGGTTGCAGTGCGCGAGGTGTCCTACACCGTTGTACAATCTATACCTATGTAATGTTAAGATTGAGAATATACGTTATTACTTTCTCTACTACGTATAGTAAGTAGGGGAAGTATTGCTTTCCACTCAAAAATTCGATACCGAGATTTCACCGGAAATACATGTTTTGAGGCCTCCTGTGTCCAAAAAAAGGATTTTTGGAAACATTTCTGTGTATGTGCGTCTGTCTGTGAACAGCATAACTCAGAAACGAACAGTCGGATGAACACCAAACTTGGTATTTAGGTTCAGTATCTTCCAGAAATGCGACCAGAATGTTTTCAAGAAAATCCTCCCACCGCAGTAATCGCTCGTGTTATCTTATTTGCTGGGCGCCTGTTATTGTTTTATTATTTTAAGATTTGGGTTCCTTATCCTCCGTCTAGCTATTATTACTCAGTCGAGCAAATATCTCTGAGCAGGGCATGTAAACGGAAAGGAATTGTTACTAAAATATAACACTGATAAAGAATTTTTTTCACAACCTTTTATTGCGTCAACTTAATTAATAGTTCACATCTTTAATCTTTATACACGCCTGACTGAAACTGTTATATTTCCGAATGTAATTACTGTTGTATTAGTTGCCGCGTACTTCACATTTTGTAACTAACTTTACGACGCGAGAGATTCTTTCAAACTGAATGACGTTCACTTCACGAGAGATTCTTCAAGACTGCGCGACGTGTACCTCGTGAATGATTCCATAGAACTACATGACGTGTACCTCGCGAATGACTTTTCAAGACTGCATGACGTGTACCTCGCGAAAGACTCTTCAAGGCTGTGTGAAACATGCTTATGGCTCGAGAATTTATACTCCTTCACCTCGAAATGCCTAAACATTATAATAGAGCTGCTATTGGTTACCAAATGGCGCCAACATTAGCGTCTGTTTTGTCAGCCAATCATAATTACTAACATATATGCTCTAGGGAAGATATTTCCTCCATTTCTAAAGAAAGGCACGCTACCCTGACGTCATTTATTTGTCTCTATTTAGTGATAAACAACTCAACCCATCGGTTCATTGTTACCCACTTCTATTGTCAGTTTCAGTTAGGCCGTGTAAACTTATTTCCTAACAATGCTTATGGCTAACAAACATCTAAAATCATTGCCATACAACAATGTTAACTTACACTACAATCACTCTGGCATTCACAGTGTTGTGATATAAAATACTGCCTCATGATTACCCTTTACACGGAACAATTTTTGGAAAATTATAATTTTCTCAAAAATGGCTCTAACGATTTTGATTAAAATATCATATATTTAAGATACTTTCATGACAAATAAAATGTATATCTTGAATTTTCTGGGAATGTCTCCAAAAGTATTCTTCATAGCGAACGACTTTTGCATAACTAGTAAACCATAAGAGATAGACAAAATTTTACTACACAAAAAATGTAGATCGCGTTAAAATACACAATTTATGTCATATGCATTTTTTGTTGTTGTTGAGTGAACCATTTTCGAGATATTGCTTGTTATTCCCTTAAATTTTCCAATACTTATACGTTTTCTCAAATGGGAATTCGTTATTCATTTTTCTTTTTGTCCTGGTAATGCAAAGAGAATGGAATACCAGCTCTTAAAATATCTGACTATCGCTTAGATACTACCATATTCCCCTTGCATCTACAAGAAAATTAGCAATAAGATTAACATCTCGATATCTCGATTAACATGAGGCATATGGAGAATAAACGTTTGTAAAAATAGTTTGTACAAGAGTAGAGAAAGTCATGTGAGTGTAACACATAAGATTTTTTTTGGACAGTTTACTCCATGCAGGCATAGCAAAGGTGTATATTATTGAATTTTTGTCTTTCTATATTGGAATCCATTACTACTTAATACTTGTCTAAATGATCCCTATGTAATTTATCATTGTATACATTTTGAACATTCTAACTTAGATTTAGATTCAATAAAAGCTACTTAATTGGATAAATTTTATATACGAATGATTATTTTGACAAAACATTTATAAAAGAGGGAATAGGTGAAAAATAGTTTGCTCATAGGATTTAAAAAGCTCACTTATGTTTTTGGATTATGATTTTTCAACCTGGAGGAAAAGGTTATATGGATTTAATTACATTTCTTTGTTCAAAATTTGTAATGTTAAAAAATTGTAACACGTAAACAAAAATAAGTAACATGATATGTAACAATTCTTTTATTACTTTGTCAGAAATAACTGAAGGGAATTTCAATTCAATTGCTTTAAACCTTTTCTCATAATAAGAGTTCCCAAGACCACAGAGTGATAAAAGGTTTAGATATACCGTGCTTATAACTGAACTTTTGTTTTCACTTCTGAACATTTTACCTGTGCATTGAGCACTAGGACGGCAATACTTCGGTATATATTTAAAGCTAATAAGGTTATTCATAATTGTTTCACTTTTTCCAGTGATACCCAGCCGTAAACAATTCTGATAAGATTGGAACCTGCTTATGAGAATCACATTTAAGCAAATTCTCTAGAGAGAAAGCAAATTTTCGATTTATATACGAAGTGTGAATCTGCTCAACATAGTTGATTGATTCATTACTGTAGCATAACAACAAAAAATGTGAAGTACGTTCATCTTGTACCATTAAGTACATTACAATAGAGCGCTCCCAGTTAAGTACTCAGATTCCACGTAAACAGCTTTAACGGTTATCTTGAGTTTCAGCACAGTATTATTATGCTCTATCTCAGACAAGAGCGATCCTATTGTAAACAATAAGGAGAAGCGTACACAACCCATCAAGGTTTGACGCTATACAGCATGTATCATCATTAATAGCGCAAACCGAAGCGGCTGAAAGTATACGATAGAAACAAAATCGTTCCAGTAAACATGGGTCCCCAAATGAGCCATGTACGAGATAATCGTAAATGTGTGATGACAAGTCGCCACTGACATTTTTAAGCAACATCGTCCTAATTAGTACAAATGAACTATAAAAGTAGACTTTTCGCTTAATATTTGCCATTCTAAATTGCCTAAAAATGCACTCATATCTTAACTTAACCAGCAATGCACTTCTTTAGTGCATCGCATGTTGTTAATACTGTACACTCTTCCCTGTTAAAGCAGGTGTTCAAAGTGTCGTCCTTGCATGTTACGCAACACTGCACTCGTTTCTGTAGTGAGTTTCGAATTCTTTCAAACACCGCCGGATTATCTCGGAATTCATGACAAGCATGTACAAATTTCTACTACAGTGCCTCAGAGGTTCCAACGGGAGTGCTGTACACCACACTTTTGAGGTAATCCCATACATAAAAATCCAAAGAATTGAGATCAGATGATCGTAGAGGCCAAGGTGCAGGCCCTCCTCGACCTATCCATCTTGGATCATATTTCCAGTTAGATGTCTTCTTACAGTAGCAGCGATGTGTGCCGGTGCTCCATCAGCATTTACCACATACTCCAACGTTGCTCAAGGGCAACATCCTCGAGCAATGCGCTGATGACCTTAGCTATTTAGCGCCCTTAACCAAATTCTACAAATTCCTCGAGCAATTCACATCAGTGGCGGCTCATAACCACACATTCAGAATAATAAATCTCACACACGGCTTGTTTGCGGACCCATGTTTACTGGTATTTTTACTTTCTCTACTACGTATAGTAATTAGGGGAAGTATTGTATTCCACCCAAAAATTCGATACCGAGATTTCACCGCAAATATATGTTTTGAGGCCCCCTGAATAAAAAAAAATCCGTTTTGGAAAAATGTCCGTGTGTGTGTCTGTCTGTGTGTCTGTGAACAGCATAACTCAAAAACGAACAGTCGGATAAACACCACACTTGGTATTTAGGTTCAGTATCTTCCACAGATGCGACACGAAGGCTTTCAAGAAAGTCCCCTTACCCCAGATTACACTTTACATGGAACATTTTCCAAAATTTTTATTTTCTCAAAAATGGCTCTAACAATTTTGATTAAAATCTCATATATTTAAGATAATTTTATGTCAAATAAAATGTATATCTTGAATTTTCTGGGAATGTCTCCAAAAGTATTCTTCATTGTGAACGACTTTTGCATAATTCGTAAACCATAAGCGATAGACAAGATTTTACTACAAAAAATGTAGATCGCGTTAAAATACAGAATTTATGTCATATACATTTTTGTTTGTTGAGTGAACCATTTTCACGATATTGCTTGTTATTCCCTTAAATTTTTCAATACTTATTTTCTCAAATGGGAATTCGTTATTCATCTTTTTATCTTGGATATGCAAAGAGTCTTAATCTGTGGCAAAGAGAATGGTGCTGCACATAGCAACCAGCTATTAAGAGATATGTCTATGCTTAAAGGCTACTGTATTTTTATATTGCCCTTGCAAATACAAAACAAAGGGAACATAGTACGCCTTAAGCGATAGTCATACATTTTTAGAACTGGTCGCTATGTGTAAAATGTAATTCTCTTTGCATGTCAAAAGATCATTTCTGCAAATGTTTATCTCAATTAATATGACATAGTTGGAGAATAAGAGTTTGAAAAATGGTTTGTACAAGAGTAGATAAAGTCATGTGAGTGCAACACATAAGATTTTTTTTCTATTATTCTATACTTTAACCGTTTCAGTTTGTGCTATTAATTATGATAGAATCTGTGCAGATAAGTTGTGCAACATTAGTTATAGCAGTACTAACTTCCTAACAACAACTCGATTAAGGCATTGCCAGTAACTTATTAAATCTATGAGTTACAGAATTAATATTATCGTGAAGGAGTATTATGACCTTCGGGGTTTCTTCTTAACAATGCGCGACCATTTGACTCTCGCCAGTTCTTAAGGTTTGCCTTGGCTGTGTTTTATTTCGGAAAATCGACAAGCCTACTCCATGATGACATAAGCTTTCTAGGTTTGTGAGGTATGCGTGAGGTGTAGGAAATACTGTCTTAAACATAACAAGCCTGAATAAATAACGCCTGAATCAGCATTTACCTCGAGATCTATTTTGTTCCGAAAGGATCGTATGGTATAGGAATATGACTTATGTATTATATAACTGTTTCATTAGTAATACAATGTTAGATGGCGTATTATTTAAAATAATAACTTAATAGTTATAACTGGCCGGTGTACTGTATAATTTGTATCTCTATATGATCGTAGGCTTTCACGGCCGTTATTAATAAAATATGGCACCTTTTCCGGGGCTTGTAGGCCATGGTCGAACAATAAAGTTATCAAAAACTTGACATTATCAGCAGTTCTTGCCACTCTTCTCTTGAGAATGTTCTGCTCACTTGAGGACGAAACGTCACGTTTGTAGTAACTTTATTGTTCGACCACGGCCTACAAGCCCGGAAAAGATGTTATGTTTTACTTATGTCTCCATGTTAATGTATGCATCTCTTGTAAACATTTCTTTCAGAATTCACTAGTCTAGAACACATATGTGGTGTATGTGCAGGATACAGAGAAATGAGTCTAAACATTTGTAGACTTTTTTTATCCCCGAATCTAATTCGCGCTGAGCGGTGATTAGCAAGACACTTACAGTTCTGTACTTCATAGAGGCGGTTATTGTGCTAAAACAAATAAAAGGAAACACCCATGAACCTCCCTCTACCAACTAGCGGCCTAAGAGCGTTTCGTTTCACTGTCTGTCTCTCTATCCCCCCATATGTTTACAAAAGGATCGTTCTTATTTGAGACAGACTATATCACATATACGAACGCAAACTAATTATTTGTGTTCAGAATTAAAGTAAGCCACTCAGCGTCCACAATGGAGACTTTACAACTTTTGTTCCAGAATAAGGTCAATCCTAACAAGACTTAAAACGGAACATTCCAAATGTAATCTCTATCAAAAGATGCCTCTCTCTTTGTTAAGTGAACTGAGAGAATCAATAGGTAGGAAAGAGAAGGAACATTTGATATCAGGGTCCAAGGAATCAGGAATTTATCTGCTGAAGGTGGCGAGACGTCTTTCTCTGACGCTGCAGACACAGTAGCCCAATTTGTGTTACAGCACTTGAAAGAAATGAGAGAAGAGACAGGAAGCACGAGGCAAAAGAAGAACGAGAATGACAGTTGAAGCGCGTAGCATCGAGCTTGTAACTTGTGTAGTCGATATGAACTTTAGTGCTCAACAAGAAATATATGAGGGCTAGATAACTCCTGGGAATAATTCGCACAATCTTATGCAACTAGTGGATAATCTTACTGTCCTTCGTGCGACAGTTTCACGAGTGTCGTATTAAGAGTTAAATATAGATAGATGAGGCATCTTTATTCATTTAAAGATATTAAAGTTATTACACAAATACATAGTGCATGGATCATTGACCGTTGAAGAAGTTATGTTTTATTACGTTATTTGCATCACGCTTTGGGCGTCAATTTGAAGTAGGAGTTGTATTGTATATCAACTGTTGGGGAGCCGAACGTTTAGTAGTTGCAACCGCACGTAGAGTAAACAGTTTCCGTTAGCCTTCGCCATAAGTTTAAAAATATTAACTTAGTAATTTGACTGTTTCTTTAAGTATTACATATTTATGTTTGCCTTAGCTGCGTCAGTATTATTGTCAGAGACACGTTTCTCTCAGCAGGGTTGTGGTGCAACTAAGAATGTAGGTTTACACAGATCATAATTTTACTTCACTCCTTTTATTAATGCTTGACACGATTTAAATAACACTTCGCTGATATAGAGAGAGAGCTGTGAGATATTTTTATTAAATATTTGCACTTTTTAATACGTAAACTGTTTCTCACACGAATACGTATTATCTCCCTCGAGGACACTTTTGGCGTCTGGTTAGTAACGCTGTCTGCAACCAACTGAACTGATTTCAACCGCCTAAACTTGTAAATTTCTGTATTTCAAGTCTCTAATTGGCTATTTCTAATCCAAAATATACCTTAATTTAACTAAAGCTTTTTCTGGTTGTTGATTGGCTATTTTTAAACTATCTCAAAATTTACATTATTGTTGCTCCAATAATGACTAGTAGCATTTAAGCTTTCAAATTCAGTATTGCCTCATTGTTATCTCATTGTTAGCAACTTTTAACCTACTATTCTCACAGCTTCTACATTATTAAATTACGTACTATATTCACATAACATTATTACACATGGATACAATAATATAATCATATACAATGACTGTAATATACATTTTTTATATATTGTTAAATTCACATTTTACTTTAAGGCGGGCTGTTATTGAATCTATATATTATATAATTAGACTGAAATTATTTAAGTGTTAAAAATACTGCCTCACCGTACATGCATACTTAAGATACAAATTAAAGATGACAAAAAGAAAGAAAATAAAGAGATAAAGTGCTTCTTACTTAACAAATTTAACCTGGTTCGTGCACTTTAGCCAGGAAATGCCCATGTTTTGCCAGTACCTCTTGTTAGCCAGTAGATCCCAATGCCAATCTCTTCCTAGCACAACTTTTCTTTGAGTTTAATTGTTCGCTGATTCTCCCACGGTGCGCATGCAGCCAAAATATTATGACGCAGCTGCTACGGCCCAAGGTTATCGGGAGGTCGGCACCGGGAAGTGGAATAAACAACGATAACTGCTGCTCGTAGCGTAAACACGGCCGGCCATAGGCAAATAATAGAATCTTCTGGAAACTTCTTCCCGCTCTTCCAGAAAGTGTGTCGAAATAGTTCTAGAATGTTCGAGAACCTTATGGAAAGATTCTACTATGTAAGGGAGCGCTCTCGCGGGAGTCAGTCAGTGCGAGTCGAATCGAGTTGCGTCGGTCAGTGAACCAGCGAGTTAACGGGCGAGTTTCCCATGCGATATCAAGAACGATTCTCCGAGGGAGCAGGCGAGCTGTTGTGACTTGCAGCGAGTACTACTGCGTAGCGAGAGACTGGAGGTCTTGTTTTCGACTCTCGGCGAGTGAACCATCCGGGAAAGGAGGCTACTCACGAAAGAAGTGAAGTGATGTAGATTTGAACTAGTTCACCTTAGTGAATGTGAACGTGAACTGACAGTGAAATGGAACTAGAGAGACACTAAAGAGTGACTGAGAACAGAGAGAGCCAACAGTTGAAAAACTGGTCAAAGTTACAATATGTACCCAGTCTTCATCCAAAACGCAGAACGGACCGATTTTCATGCCAGAACCGTTCCATTTTCTGTGTCCTCTAGCCTCCCAGTCTAAACTATGCCATTCATTATTATTCCTTTCTTCCGCAGTACATAGGCCTCTTTACCCCAATTAAATTTTGTTTCATTTGTTAGACTTAGTGAAGATTTTTTTATTCTATTTTATTTTACGAAGCTTTAACTCCTTGGTCATATCGCGACGGATCTGTTGATGGTTAACCCTTAGACCGATATGTGATGGACAGTTAGCCTTCTAGGTCTCATCCCTGTAACCACCTGCTTCATGCTGTGCAGATGGCATTAGGGTGCCGTCCGGTCTAACCGCCGCCCTCACACAAAAAGGCGGACAGTTAGCCTTCAAGGTCTCATCCCTGTAATTCCTGCTTCATGCCGTGCAAATGGCATTAGGGTGCCGTCCGGTCTAACCGCCGCCCTCACACAAAAAGGCGGACAGTTAGCCTTCAAGGTCTCATCCCTGTAACCCCTGCTTCCTGCCGTGCAGATGGCATTAGGCTGCCGTCCAGTCTAACCGCCGCCCTCACACAGAAAGGCGGACAGTTAGCCTTCAAGGTCTCATCCCTATAACCCCTGCTTCATGCCGTGCAGATGGCATTAGGGTGCCGTCCAGTCTAACCGCCACCCTCACACAGAAAGGTGGACAATTAGCCTTCAAGGTCTCATCCCTGTAACCCCTGCTTCATGCCATGCAGATGGCATCAGGGTGTCGTCCAGTCTAACCGCCACCCTCATACAGAAAGGCGGACAGTTAGCCTTCAAGGTCTCATCCCTGTAACCACCTGCTTCATGCCGTGCAGATGGCAGAGGCTGCCGTCCAGTCTAACCGCCGCCCTCACACAGAAAGGTGGACAATTAGCCTTCAAGGTCTCATCCCTGTAACCCCTGCTTCGTGCCGTGCAGATGGCATCAGGGTGCCGTCCAGTCTAACCGCCGCCCTCACACAGAAAGGTGGACAGTTAGCCTTCAAGGTCTCATCCCTGTAACCACCTGCTTCATGCCGTGCAGATGGCAGAGGGTGCCGTCCAGTCTAACCGCCGCCCTCACACAGAAAGGTGGACAATTAGCCTTCAAGGTCTCATCCCTGTAACCCCTGCTTCGTGCCGTGCAGATGGCATCAGGGTGCCGTCCAGCCTAACCGCCGCCCTCACACAGAAAGGCGGACAGTTAGCCTTCAAGGTTTCATCCGTGTAACCCCTGCTTCATGCTGTGCAGATGGCATTAGTGTGTCGTCCAGTCTAACTGCTTACATTGTCTGTAGATAGATAGCATAGCATTTGCTATTACCACTTATTTTTCATTTTACTATTGTTTTAAACTTAAGATGGAACTTTGGGTCGTGTATTAAATATCCAATCCGGTATTTACCTTGGCGACTGAGGAAAACCATGAAAAAACCTAAGACAGATTGGTCGGCCCACGGAATTTGAACCCTGGACCTCCCGAATGCGGGTTACAGACTTTACCGCCTGAGCCATCCCGCTCGGTAGTGAAGATTTAATTTTACAAAGCGATTCAATTTCCTGTTTTCTCCTTTTGAAGCTTTCCATATCTTTCTGTCATTTATTTCACCTCTGTGGCATATTGATTCCCTGCCTATTCTCCTCAAACCTCTTTCCAATTCAGGTGCCCAAAACTTGGGAGACAGGTTTTCTCGATGGTATTTATATCATTTGGAGCGTAGAGTCAAAATATAATATTTCAGAGAATCTTCGTATTATGAATTGCATGAAAGAAACCATTAAATAATCCCGCATCCATAGCTGACGTAAGTGAGAGCGTTCGGATCGCTGGAGACGTTAGCTGTTCTCCCTGTATTCCATTTGTTATTACCTGGCGTGTTTAAGCGATAAGCAAGACAACCACTTGCCTGCATTCCCATTCCTGGCAGAGAAGTGATCGGGTATTACAGACCGTAATGTAGCTTATTTTAGCACAGCATAATAAGTAATTCTAAATTCAGATCCTAGTTATTCTACATTTAATAATGTACAATGACTATTGCATCTTCATTGCTCAGACAAAAGAATATCACAAAATGGCTTCATCTTCTCTCTTAAGGCACGTCAACATGGAATATCGGTATTACGTCATTGCTGTAGAACATCTCATTTCAAGTATTGGCATGTGAGCCATGTCATAATGAGCTATTATTATGCTCGATATTGAATGTAGTAATAACCTGTTTGTAAGGTAGGATTGTGTAAGTACTTAAGTACACCGTAAACTGTCTTCGCCCGTGTTTAAATATAACATAATTGTATATACGGCTGTAATATTTAACCCTTTTTCTAACACTTGAAGGTCTGTTTAATAAACAATATTTACGAAACCCTTATATATGCACGAGTAGAGGGCGGATTAGAGTGAAATGGTCCATGATTTCAAGTTACCGATGCAGAGAACATAATATCTTGGTACATGACCCCTGGATACAGATGGTGGGTAAAGATACACCCTAGGAGACAATGTTCCGCTTCCAAACAGAGTAAGAAATGTATCAGATACTGATATAAGTGTATTACTCGTATGCACTTATTACCTCTTGGGATGTAAAACGGAGTTTCTCACGATATAGCTGTCGTTTAAGTGATAGGCGGAGAACGTTCACTACCCATAATCTCCACATGTTCCTTTGACATAATCTATACGAACACTGCAGGTACGCGCCCCTTTTTTACATCTGGAATCACCCTCTCTCCTTCAACTAAACAGACTACAGCACAAAATAAGTTAATCTAATAAAAACTGTCACTCTGATCCGCCCCTTATACACGAGAAAAAAACTGTCATTCACTCAAAGTAGATAGATAGAACAGGTATTTCAAAACCGAATTTTTATTTTTATTTTAACATAAATAAAGTTGTACATTTTCAAGGTAATTCTACATTTCTACAAATAGTAAGTATTATAAAGAGATAAAAATAAATAAAACAAAATCTGAATATCTCCGATTAAAATGGTGAATTTGAAGTGCAGGTGTAGGGATAAGTGCTGTGAGTAGAAAGTATGTGTCGTGTAGTGTGTATAGAAGATAAAAGTGAATGGAAGAAAGTGTTGTATAGTGAGAGGTGGATAAGAAGAATGAAGATTTGTTTATAGATATATTTAAATTAAATGATTATAAATTGAAGTATAAATGTTTATTTAATAATAATAATAATAATAATAATAATAGGATGTAGTGTTAGATATATAATTTTAGTTTGGATTAAATATTTTAAACGTTAACTTATTGAATAGAAACAGAAATAGGATATAACGATTAATGAAGGATTGAAAAAGATATTTATATGTATAAAGTTTATACATTTATTGAGTCTAGGTTATTAAATTAAAATGATGTAGTGTATTTGTACTTAAATGTATATATTTCAGCATTAAATAGCAAGTGTGAAGATAGGTATGAAATGTTTTAAATAACTTTAAAGGGGAATAAATAATAGTATTTTAAGATTATTTATGTAAAGGCTTGTAGTTATAGATAGTAGAAATGCAAAATATAAATTATAAAATGAATGTGTTATAAAATAATTATAAATGTATATAAATATGAATGAGGTAGATGATTCTAATTTTCTTTTGTAATTTAAAGGAAATTAATAAATAAAAATGTAAATGAAGGAAATATTGTTAATTTGTATATAATTATTTTAGTGTGAAAGTATAAATTAAAAATACAAGTAAATTTGTAAATTATTGGAAATAATTGTTCTTTCACACAATCCGTGTGTTGGACAGGGTTGGATAGGTAGAATCAGACGACTGAAAAATTCACTGCCATAGCCGGGATTTGAACCACGGATCTCCCGGTTATTATTAAATTATTATTTTAATAATGTATGAAGTAAGTTTTATTATATATTAATTTAACTGTATAGTAGAAAAAAATTATTTAAGCTGGTATATTCTGGTAAGTAGTACTGGATACGAGTATGTAACCGTTGGATACCACTGGAGTAGTTTTTAGCTTCGTAGTAAGCTTTGTTTGGATACCAGTTATTTTTATGCTGGTTACCAGTATTATTATAGATTTATAGATTTTGTAATTATTTATTTACACCTTTACTGTCTATTATTCGTTTTCCTTACTTGTGTTTTCTGTTTTGTTTGTTTAGGTAGTAGTTAGAAATACATAAAACCACATGCTTTTGTTATACGCATACTCTTCTCAGTTCATTTATATAATTGTAATTGTTTTTTAAAAAAGCATGTTATTATGGCCGTTAAAGAAAATCAGATGAATGAGAACCATTAAAGACTAATCAGGGAGAAAAAAAGTGATATTATGGTATCGTTCCCCGATCACTCATGCATCAGGCACCTGACTTAACCACATTACATTGAAATCGTGTATAATAATGATCTATAAAAACATAGATGCTGCGCAAGATTGCATTGTATTATGGCAATTTAAATTCAATAAAACAGGTAATTGATCCCCCCCTCCAGCTGAGTTGCATATGTATATATTTGATCGGACTGTGTTTTGCTTTTAGCTAGCAGGCCTACGTACCTTTCCTTCGGAAATGCTTGGCATGGATAAATTACGCACTCAAAAATTAGATTTTAATACTTAAATTCCTATAATCTACAGTGTTTGGATAATTTGGGGAACCTAGAAAACAAACGCTTTCAAAATAAGCCAAAATCTTGTTATGTGTTTTACTAGTATGCCGTAACTAAGGGTTTCAAGACTCCACATTTGGAATACATAGGGCCGGATTAAGCGTTTTAAATATACGAGGTGTGATCAAAAAGTTTCCGGAATGACGTCATAAATACTATACAACAGTTTGTTTTGTCTAATCTGCACTGTCACCTTCGAAGTAGTCTCTCTGGGAGTTGATACACTTGTCTCAGCTCTTCTGGCACTGCTGGAAGCACCTCTGGAAGTCCTCTTCTTTCAAAATGTTCAGAGCCTTCTGCGATTCGCGATGGATGACATCAATGTCCTCAAAACGGTGTCCTCGGAGCCACATTTTAAGTCGCGGAAAAATAAAGTCCGCTGTTGCCAAATCTGGAGAATAGGCGGGATGGGAAACAGTATTCATCCTGCTTTTATCCAAAAATTGGCGAACAGAAAGGGCTTTGTGCGCGGGCGCATTGTTATGGTGGGAACATGTCCAAATTGTCTTTCAAAATGCTTTTAACACTTCCAAAGGAGAGTCCTAATGAGTTAGAAAGTTCTCTTATTGTAATGCGCCTATCATGTAATCCCTCACCTGATTGATATTTTCCTCAGTTTTGCTGGAACAGGGTCGCCCCGAGCGATCTGCATCTTTAACTGATGTCACACCACTTTTAAATTTCGAAAACCACTCAAATGCTTGAGTTTTGCCCATAAAGTCCTCTCCATAGGCTGTTCTTAACATTTCACAGGCTTCTGTTGCAATTTTACCGAGTTTAAAGTAAAATTTGATGTTCGTTCTTTGTTCTTCGTAATCTGACATTTTTGCTACGCGGAAAAATCGCAGCACAAGCAAAACACGTGTTCGCTTCAGAGCGTGGTCACAAGAAGTCACGTGACCTCTCATTTTTATCGGGAAGGAACGCTGCATGAACAGTCTGGGTAAGAATTAAAGAAATCTCAGCGTCAGCATTGTTGTGAAGCCATTCCGGAAACTTTTTGACCACACCTCGTAAGAAAATTTAATTTCTATTTCTGTCTTACACTCGTATGCAGTGTTGTGCTTCTTCAGTGTTTCCTTAGCATGGCTATACTGTCAAGAAGAAGAAAAAAATTCTTTGTTCTACACTGTGGCGAAATTTAGTTATTTTCAAACAGAAAACAGTACGGAAAATGAAACTGCAAAGTAGAGTTCCCATATTTATCCGATATCCTTCATGAAATTTTGAGACGTCTTCAAGCAGTTCCAGGCGTAACAAATGTGCATTGAACCGTTCCACCATTTTCTATTACAGTTATTATTGAATTATTGAGATTATTATTTCTATTAGTAACTTAATGTGTTACTGGGGTATTAGGGTTAAAGATGCTTGTTGAGCTACAAGAGTGTTTTAATGAACAATAAATATACTAATAAATCGTCAAAACTTACTGAATACGGCTATACGTCTAATAATATTGTGACACGGCGGTTATGGTTATGGCCCAAGATTTTCAGGAGGTCGGCGCCGGACGGTCGAGTAAAAACCGATAACTGCTACTCGCCAGCATAAACACCAGGCGCGCTAACGGAAGATAACTAGGACCTTCTGGTAGCTTCTCCCCTCCTCCAGGAAGTGTATCGAAGTAGTTTTAGAAGGTTCGAGAACCTTGTGGAAAGATTCTACTGCCAATATAAGCGAGCGTTCTCGCGAGAGCAGTCGAGTTGAGTGCGAATTGAGTTGCGCTCCGTCAGTGAGCGAGCAAGTTGACGGGCGAATTTCCCGTGCGACATTAACAGCGATTCTCCGAAAGAGCTGGTGACGACTGCTGCGACGTGCAACGAATGCTACTTCGGAGCGACGGGTTGTGAAGGTCTTGTGTTAAACTTCCGAGTAAACTGAACTGTCCGGCGTGGTTTTTTCTGCAAAGGTTTCTGGAATAAAATGAAGTAGATAGAAAAATAAACTTTCTAAGGATAATTTATACACCCCACTAATAAATTGCAGAGTGTAGAGAAAGTTATATGATTGTAATGCATCTCAATTGTTTTAAATCGAGCATATATTTTTAAAGAGTATGGAAGCCATGCGCTGCGGGTCTCTTTGGGCACCTGACGAAGCAAGATGGCATTTCCAGGGATGAGACCTAGAAGGCTAACTCTCCGCCTTTCTGTGTGAGGGTGGCGGTTAGACTGGACGGCACCCTAATGTCATCTGCACGGCATGAAGCAGGTGGTTACAGGGCTGAGACCTAGAAGGCTAACAGTCCGCCTTTATATGGGGGCGGCGGTTGGACTGGACGGCACACGGCACGAAGCAGAAGATTCGGTAACTATGCGCTAGGGCCTCTGTGACACGTGACAGAGCGGGTGGTTACGGGGATGAAACCTAGAAGACTAACTATCCATCACATATCGTTCTAAGAGTTATTCACCAACAGATCCGTCGCGATATTACCAGGGCGTTAAAGCGACGTAAAATAAAATAGAGGGAAATAAAATAAAAATAGTATGGAAGCGTCCGGTTCTATAACATTGACTATCACTGTTCCCTTTGCATCTATAACGAAATGAGTAATGCAGCTATTCCTAGAAAGGTTTATCTCGCTTAAAGTAAAGTCTATAGGAAAATAAGCTTATTTAAGAATAACTTGTATACCCACTAATAAGTTCTAGAGAGTAGAGAAGGGCATGTGAATACAACACATAAGATGTTTATTTAATGGCTATTAGGTATGTCATGTTAATTTTCCGTAGGTACAGAAAGTCGTCTGAAAGTATCGCATAAGACTTTGTAACATGCAGTCATAACAAGCTATACCTATTAGAATATTTTGTTTTCTGGCGTTTTCAATTGTGTTTATAAGCTTTTTGAAAGTTGTAAATACATTCTAATCTTTTTCGTATGTGGCGTTCACAAAATTCCGTTACGCAAACTTAATAGAGCAAAGGGCTATGTTAATGTCTGATATTGCTGTGAAAACGGGTTTTGATCTGACGGAAGAAGGCAGAAATCACAAACGGTCCCGCCCAACTTCCTCATTAATGCTTGTTTGTACTTCACAAAACTACTAAAATGAGAAGAATGCCAAAAGATGTAAATTATAATATCGTTTTTTCTTTCTGCATATTAAAAATGAGAATTTCCTCTCGTTTCGCTGCATTAATTTCGCTCCTAGACTTTCATTAAGGTGGAGACGAATAGCTTCTGCAATCCCGTATTTTACACAAGAGTACACAACACATTATAACTCAAAAATACGCAAAAAGAATATCACATAATTCGTGTTCAATTGAATCACTACAAGAAATACGGGCACCGGGATGGCTTAGTGGCTTCATGCGCGCCCTCATGCTGATGGTCTGAAGTTTGATTCCCAAGGCACAACGTGGTTCGGACACCACGGTAAAAGCTGTAGGTCCTATCGTTCCATCGCTATCTCCCATTATTATCCTACCATCAGAGGTAACGGATACCGCCCGCTGGGTGCCTGCAGCTAAAAAATGGGTCCAGCCATCGCTTAATTAACCAGGTTCAGTCGGAGGTCATTGAGAATATGGAGATCGTGGAAACATATAGGAAATACTCCCATACAACTTTCTACTGGTGTGTCATCCATAGCGAAAGCAAACTGACATAAACTGACCATTCTGTCTGCTACAGACGAGCGTATAGTTACTTGATGGAGGTTGCAAAATAAGGATTTAAAACCACATCCTTTAAAAACCACAAAATGTAAATTGCTTCATAGGTGTGACCGTAGTCTGAGACATCCATGTCTTTGCGGCAGTCATATAACGCTAAAATGATTATAGCTCATAGCAAAGGGTTTGATATTCCAAACAAATTAGTTAATAGCCTGATAGAATTCAAAGACTTTAATTTCTCACATTGTTTGCACTTGATTTTAGACGCTTCTTGTAAAGTTAGGTAGTTGGTATAGGAGATTTTTTTATAAAAATTAGTTACCTTATTAGTAATTTATTTTACAGTTCTTCTAGTTTTCCTCTCATAGCTCATGACCCCAAAAGCAACGACACTCCGGTAATGGCCGGATACAGATCCTTGAGATTAACTACATGAAAGCCTCAAGAAGAATAGTCATGGGCAATGAAGTAGAAGCTGGTTTGGATGCTTCAGGTACCTTATAGGACAGACATAATAAGGATTGAGGTCTGCAAGGTTAGTCAGAAGCAACCGACAATAACAGTGTTGTAACAAAGTTACTGGAATTTTAAAAAACATTTTGAATATCTCTTTCACAACACCTTCTGATGTCTGCAGCAGAGTAACTGTCTGGAAAGAAATAGAACTTAGTTTTGTTCATTCACTCACTGGCTTGAGTTTCAGTTTATTTAATATAAACTGGTTAATAGAAAATCAACACCTCCTTATGGGTTTTCAGTGTCAATAGAGTGAACTCCTGCTAAACTATATGTATTGCCAGAGAAAATGACAGACTGGGGAGGTAAGAAGTACGATGGTTTAAAATCGACGCAAGAAGCTGAGGGAGAAACGTACCAACGGAACCGAAGAGAAAGGATCTAGAGAAGAAGGCTATTCAAGAGGATTGCTCAGTGAAGAACGACTACGAGCTACATAAAACAGACATTAGATTTCATTGAAGCAGAAAAGCACCAGCTGGTACTGACCTGGAATCTCGCTAAAAGACGGACGGTCCAACAATGTAGTAAATCCCATATGAAGAATTTATTTCATGCATCGGTAACGAATTCATCTAGGACTCTAGTTTCTTCTTGTACATAGGGAGTTGTGAGGATATGCAGGAAGATCACCTTAATTCACAATGTTTTGAGGAGCTCCCTCTGTAATGGTTCTCCGCACTGATAACACATGTTTTACTCTCCTCATCCTTGTCCCTGTGGGTCCTAATTTTGATACGAAAAGCGTTGGAAACATACCGAGAAATACACAAAAACCCATAAAAAACTTTCAAGTAACTAGAAAGACTAACAGATTAAGCGTATAAAAGATCTCTTACGTAGGAATCCTTTCATTACCATCTTCCGCTTTCTTCCACATCCACCTACATTACCAGCGAAATGTATGAGAATCTCTTCTTCAACGACACAATTTAACCCACATGATGCAATTACATAGTGGTAAATGTTGAAAGTAATTATTGTACATGGTTCTGCTGGAACACAGTGATCCCCAAATTGCTGCACGTGAAGCAAACGTCTCACTAGTGAAACACACGACAATCTCTTCTTCAGTGGTATGATCGAACTCAGATGATGCAACCACACAGTGTTAAACGTTTAAAGTAATTGTATCTAGCTCTACTATAACACTATGATCACCAAAGCTTCCATTACGTCACCGTGAACAGTTCACCACAACATCAGCTCTGCCTGTTGCGCCCAAAATCAAAAAAGATTTAAATAAACTGAGAGATTTCTCTTCAATTTCTGCTGTATGTATGCTAAGTAGCAATGAATATCACTTTTCCCTAGAATGGATATAAAATACAACTACAACACAATCAACCATATCTGCACTTAAGGAGAATCGGATCCGCCATTCAGTGGCAGAATAAATGACAGCTCTGGATACACACAAGGTGAGATGTCACTATCCTCGTCTTTCTGCATGCAAGCGGAAACTTATGGCAGTTCTAAAAAATCTGATACGTTACACTCACATGACTTTCTCTACTCTTGTAAAACTATTATACAAACTCTTATTCTCCATCTATTTCATATTAATCCAGATAAACATTTGCAAAGCGATCTTTTGACATGCAAAGAGAATTGCATTTTACACATAGCGACCAGTTCTAAAAATATTTGACTATCGCTTAAGGCCCAATATGTTCCCCTTATTTTGTATTTGCAAGGGCAATATAGAAATAAGCATAGACATATCTCTTAATAGCTGGTTACTATGTGCAGCACCATTCTCTTTGCCACAGATTAATACTCTTTGCATATCCAAGACAAAAAAATGAATAACGAATTCCCATTTGAGAAAATAAGTATTGAAAAATTTAAGGGAATAACAAGCAATATCTCGAAAATGGTTCACTCAACAAAACAAATGTATATGACATAAATTGTGTATTTTAACGCAATCTACATTTTTCGTGTAGTAAAATTTTGTCTATCTCTTATGGTTTACCAGTTATGAAAAAGTCGTTCACAATGAAGAATACTTTTGGAGACATTCCCAGAAAATTCAAGATATACATTTTATTTGTCAATGGAGATATATTGCTTTTTGGGAAATGTTTTTAAAACAGAAGAATATAAAATCATATAGGTTATGAAACTTATTCCTTTGTAAAGGGTGCAGGCATAATGAATTGACTTTAAAACCATACAGATAACACACTAAACCCAAGGCTGAAGTACGTCCGGAGTCATGATGGAAATGTGTATCGAACAAGCCAAGACCTGGAAACAATGAATAACGTTGGCCGGTCTTCGGGATTTGAAGGTCTTTTACTTTCCCTGCCACCTACTTAGTAAGTAGAGAAAACATTGCATTACACCCAAAAATTCTATATGAGAATGTGTATTTTGAGGGACCGCGAATAAAAGCGGATCTTCGGCCTCCTATAGTCCATTCCAAACCAGAGTTCCCTCTGATGTAAACAGAAGCACGTGCTTCGGCTTGTCACGAACCCAAGAATATACTCTTACGCCAACGTGAATAGTTCCTTAATACATGTATTGTATTATGAAATATTAGAGCAGGAAAGGTATAGAACTGCACATTTTATTGCGGTTATCATAAAAACTCATTGTTAAAAGTAATAGATATATACTAGCTGTTAAGAGATTACAAAATATGCCTGCTATTGCGCTAACGCCGAGAGCATTTACCAACCGTATGCACGACTGCCATTGTTTTACATATACAAGAAATGCAGCAATGAATTCCCAGAGGTGCTATCTGAGTACTGAATAAACACTTTGCGTAACACAGGATATATGATAAGCGATCAGTCATTCATAATACGCTAGCACACGTGTGCTGAGCTCAGGTCAAATCTTGTGATTTAGTCAGTTGGTATTTGAACTCACATGGTAGAGGAAGGTGCGTGTAGTGCGAATAAACTGTTCAAACACAGAAACGGGAAACAGTTAAAAAATGGCTAAAAACAAACAATACTTCATATAATCAACTCACTGTTACAAAAATACCCGACACTTGCATTATTGCATATTACGAAACTAATATAGGATTTTACAGGCGTTTCAGTGAGAAGTGTAACCAAAGCGAGCAGGGAATATAAACAGACATAATAGAACCCAGAAGAGGATAAAATGTGGGAACTTGTTTTAAGTGCGACAGTGCTGTGGATAAGCTTGTCATTATTTTGGAGAGTAGTTCGGATATGGCAGCTGAGTCATCTTCAGAGGATTGGATTTGGGTGTTGCACTTTTGCCCGAGAATTGTGATTAACGTAAGTAAAATGTTCATTGCCGCATACTTATAAAATCGATTCTTGCCTCAGGTTGCATTTTGAACTATGATTCTCACGCAGGGCGCCTTTTTATAAATTAAATAATGTTCAACAAGCACGTGGGAGGGGAACAAGCAGTCATTATGGGCGGGGGTTGCGAACTACTTTCGCGCGGATAATACAAAGAGTTTGTTTTCAGTGAAAGGCACTCTGGTTTGGAATGGACAGTAGGTGCTCCTTCAAGTAAGAAAAAAAGTGAAAATCACTTGGAGCTGGGGAAGTCCGAACTGTAGGGAGGGTGGTCAATGATGTCCCAGCAAAATTGCTTCAACAAAATGGTGGTCTTCTGGGCTGTATGAGGTTGCGCTGTCGTGAAGGAAAATGACGTTCTCGGTAAGAAGTCCTGGCCGTTTCCTCCAGATTTCTTTGCGCAATCGTGTCAAAGTCTCGCAGTAGGTCAACGGTCGCTGTGTTCCCTTTATCCAAAACCTCCACGAGTATGACCCAAAACACTGTGGACATCACCTTCCCGACAGATGGCATCACCTTAAACTTCTTTGTCTTTGGAGAAGAGGGGTGGAAACACTCCATCGGCAACCGCTTACTGCTGGGGTGTAGTGATGGATCCATGTCTCATCACCCGTGACAATGTGGTAAAGAAAATTGTAAAAGTTGCGGACTTAGCCCCATGCGCTTCTCTTTGTGTTACTTGGGCACATTTCATGAAACCCGTCGGGAACAAAGTTTCCGGTACTGCAGAACAATGTGATGAACGCTTCCGAACGATATTACGAATTCTATTCATATGCCATAACGTGATCTTCATGTCCTGAATCAGCTCCTGCACGCGAGCTGTGTTCAAATCTGGTAATGCCGTGCTGGGTCGGCCATTGCGATTCTCGTCCGTGACGTTTTCTCTACCGACCGCAAACTTTCGACACCATTCTGCGACATGCTGACTTGATATTGCAGTCTCTCGTAAACTCTTCCAGCTGCCGGTGAAATTTTTCGCCCATAGAAATAAAAAATATCAAATAACGCAGCGTATTTCTTCGGAGACCAATTTTCCAAACGAGTCGTCATTTGTATTTACCTACAACTAACGCTGTAGGTGGCGAATGGCTGAAACTATGCGCAGTTGCCACCGTATATATTAGAATTACCGTATACTACTAATTTCTCTATAAC
Source organism: Deroplatys truncata (assembly GCA_030765065.1). Lineage (NCBI taxonomy): Eukaryota > Metazoa > Arthropoda > Insecta > Mantodea > Mantidae > Deroplatys > Deroplatys truncata. The sequence continues at coordinate 121,945,347 of CM060977.1, read as the reverse complement.
GGACGAAATTCCAGGAATATTGGGCTTGTAACCTTAGCTTCTGATCACCCCTCGTATGTAATGATGGGGTTTACGTTGGTAAAGTAATGAATGTACAGGCAGCGAAATTGACAGCTATTAATGGAAATATTCCTTCTTTCCTTACAAATCCCTGCAAAGTATTTGGATCACATGCCGCTGCGAGGTATGTATAGAGAGCTCAAGAGGCGGAATGGCTAAAAGTAGTTCATCAATAAACAAACATGGCGTACATGGAGAGTTTGCAACTCGTAAGAATGAGAAAGAATTTGATATTCAATTTCTTCACCGGCCCCAATAAAGGGCAACGAAATACAAAAATATGAATATAATGTGCAAAATGCTGTGGTGACATTTCTACACACCGCCTCAGTGTTACCGCTGCGTAAGGTAAATAAATCCGGCGTTACACGTCATCACCGCAAGCTGTGTGCTGAAGGGAACTTTGGTATTACAAGGCAGTCACTGCCACATGTGCAGTAGTCACTGCCACATGTGCAGTTATTTGTTTTCAATATTTTTCTTGGTGGCATTTCAAGTTCAGATTAATGTACTTTCTGATGGCGTTTTCTGGTGATGTGTTACTGAGTATTTTAGTATTATACAAACAACATAATATTGCGAAAAAAAGAAAATACGGCCGTGCAGTGCACACGCTTGAAATGTGAAAAGCTAAACACAGAGTAACTAAATTTCATAATTTTCCAAAAAGAGAAGTCTAAAAAGTAGAACCAAAAATAAATAAAACTGTACAAAAACGTTCAAGCTGATGACATGGAAAGCCAATATAAGTATCTCTTTTATGTTGAACTGCATAAAACTGTAATCAGAACGGTACGGTTTAATTAAACACTTCATGTCTATTTTTCATCATATAAACATGAACATAATAGAAAACTGTGAAACCTAATCAAGCCAAGTCGAGTTATTAAATATGTGCTAATGCAAAGGGTAATAGCCATGTGACTGGACTTGAAGCCAAAGTTGGCAACAATGAAGATTTTCGCATAGTGCTTTTAGCTCGTATGCACTGTGTTAGAAGTTCTGCTTTTAAGCCATGCTGTCCAAAAAGAAGATCTGTCACTACAAAGGAATGTTATTGAAGTATGAAGCCTACATACATGTCACTGGGTGCTAATATTAAGCATTACACATGAAGATATGATGCTGTTCTGTGTCCAATAGCTGTTCATGAATTAAGCCATGCTGTAAACTGCTTACAGCAGGATATCTGCTATATTGTAGCAGATTATTATATATCTGACATATTATTAGCAGAATTATTGGCAGTGAGTAATTTATTTTTATCTCTGCTTTTGGTTTAATACCAAATTATGCCAATTGATAGAGTCAGCAACGCGTTTATTAGAGCTCACAGTGTCTCGGAATCGTAGTCAGAACGGTTTAATTATCCTTTTTATTCAACTGATAAGGTCGGATACCACGTTCATTCATTTTAAAAGCAGATACCGGACTCATGCCTATCACCTAGCATTAAGGGACGAAAAGTGATTGGTTAGTATTTAGCTATTACCTCCTGTTTAGAGAGATAAATTATGACTTCATAGCTTCAGTTTATAAGATAAATTATGAACCTATAGTTCAAATCAAATGGGGAACTTCTTTGTCATTTAAGGTACACTCGCTTCCATTTATGCCGTCACCGCAGCTTCGGGAGACATTCTACTGACCTTCACAGGTAGAGTATATACGGCATTGAAGAGGTGTGTAGTTTTTTGGCTCTCTCTGTATAACTTTAAGCAATAGCTTTACTCATCACTTATAATAATCATGCTTAAATATATAATTAAATAAAACCCTGTTTTACACAATATCACCACGAAACAATATTTTAATGGCAACAAAATGTAAAACTGAATTACATTAAATTTTTAGGCCAAAAGAGAACACGTTTATTAGACATTATTGGAATCATTTGCCTATCTCGATTCTTGCCCAATACCTGATTTAACCGCTTAAGCATTGGATCACTTAGGTGCTGGAAGAACTCTGGCTCTAAACGCAAATTTTCGCACATTTCATGACTAGTGTTCCCAGAGGACGACGAGCGATTCAATAACAAGGCGGCTAAATCAGGTATTGGACAAGAATGGAGATTGGACAGATTATTAAAAGAATGTCTATTAAATGTGTTATCTTGGATATTAAAAAACATGATGTACTTTAGTTTTACATTATATTGTCATTAAGAATACCTTTTCATGGAGAAAATGCGCATAACAGTGTTTTATTTACTTATATATTTGGATTGGACAGACAACTCCAATAATGTATAGTAGAGGTGTCCTGTTTGAGAGTAAAAGTGTAATGTATTTCAATTTTACATTACGCTGTCATTAAAATTAGTTTTTCGTAAAGATATGTTGCAAAACAAGTTTTATTTAGTTGCAAATTTAAACCTGGTTATTATAAGTAATAACGATTAAAGCTATTGCTCAAAGTAATATATTCATAAGTGAATAACCTAGAATTTGCACGTAGAACACGACGCCACTGCATACGCGAACACCTCCTGCTTGCTATAGACACCTACTCCACCTGTGAAGGGCACTAGAATGCCTCCCAAACCTGCGATGATGGCATAAATGGAAGCGATTGTACTTCGTAGTGTTCCTTACGTGTTTACAGTGTTTTATGTTTGTCAGCAGCTGGGTGATCTGAAGACGTCTAGTGTGTATTGATGAAGACGCTGTAACGTAATAACCATCATTTAAGGATTATGGGATTGCATATTGATTATTATATCTGATGACAGATATATTCATTTTTGGTATCGCTCGGCTTTAAATATTTTGATTTTAATACAATTGAGCACATTTGGGCAAGAATACTTAACAAGTGAAGTAATTCGCGTGAGAAGGCAACATTTGATTTATTTTTATTTATTTGCTGATTTTTGAGAATTTAAAGATCCATTATAACAACACAGATATTCTAAGACAGTAAATGAAGGAAGTGAAATAAATGTCCATATGAGCCCGGAGTTCAAATAGCTGAGAGTTACCTAGCATTTTATCCTTACGACAAGGAAAACTCCTGATAAAGGTCTTATTTAAGCGAGCCACCTCAATCATCCACAAACTCCAAATGGCAATTTCAGTTGTTAGGATAATGTCGGTAATTCTAAGAAAATCTAAGGAAAGAATCGGCTCCTGAAGTGCCTTACTTGGAGACAGTAATATAATTTAACATAAATTATTGTACCGTAAATCCTATGTAAGAAATCACCATTTTTCTTCGACATTAAAATATATAGATACATCTTTGGATGTTGACTTCTTCTCATTAACAGCTATTTATTTCGTTTCATCCATTCAGTTATTTCAGTTTAATGGTTCTATTTGTTTGGCAAAAAATAATATACACTGCAAATAATATACTATCATTACTAGTATACTGTTGCAGTTTTAGGCGAGTTTCTACAATGACCTGATATTAATTTATGGGTTTTCCTTAAAGTTTTCCTTCTTGTTATTGCTTGAACCAGGAAGAGAAAGGCGTATCTAAACTTATTTGAAAATTTCTGCATCCATTTTTTTCGCTTTTGTACACTAAGTAATTTAGCTTAGCGCATTCCATGAAATGACGTTAGCGTAAGTTTGTTTAATTATCAGTTTAGTGGTCGCTGGTATAGTTTTTGCACGTTCACTGCTGCCTTAACCGCAATTCTTATAGCCTTGCCCCGTTTACATGTATTCTTCCCTTTTCCCTGAATGACTAATGTACACCTTTGAATTGCAATGTATGACAAACCCTGTTCAATCAAGGTCAGGTAACAAAAGCAATAATAAGGCAAGATTAAACAGAAGGAACCCCATAATATTTGTTGATAACAATTTATATACATTCCAGATACATTAACTCTGTTACGTGGTACATTTTATTCATAGGATTATAAAAACGCAAGAATTCTCTTCGAATATACTGTGATTCTCATAGTTTTATTTTACAAAAATGTGATAAATCTAATTTTGTAAAGTTCTAAATACTCAGAAGATGTGACATTAGGACACATCGACCAAACCGGCGCCTATACCAGAAGAGACGAGGAGAGGGACGCAAACTCAGGGATGGGGTTATACATTGCGGGTAGCTGGAAGGGTAGTGAAACGGTGAAAATATTAGATGTGCAATTCTAATTCCAGGATAGACCTTAATATTTCTGATAAATAATCTAAGCTATACTGCAAGAGGGAGAGAGCTAGACAGTTTTTGAGTCTACCTGATAGACGGAAGAAGTCCGGCGTTACATCTTCGTTGTGCCGAGGGCCTACATCGAAGTTGTAAGGTAGCACAAAATAAACTTAAAGAGCTGACCGCCACAGAGTCCTGCTAGGTAAATGATAAGCAGAGCCCCAGCCGTAAATAACCCTAAGTTTAAACACCTGGGGAGTATGCTAACTAGTGCTTTAGGCAGCACTGACGTAAGCGAGCAACAGCATGAGTTGCTTAATCCACACACGTGTGGAACATGAGGTGATCATTCCCTAAAAATCACAAGATCATAACCCATGTTTACTTCAGCATCCGGAAAATGTTTCGCAAGGATTCTAAATCCAATTTCACGGATTTATCACATTGTTGTAAAATAAAACTATAACCGTCACCGTACTAAGATAAATGATTATGTTAAACGAGGAATACATCTGTATCGCGTAACAACCTATTCCATGAGAGCAGCCAATGAGAGGTGACTAGTGCATGTAGCATTACAGAGATAGGGACAAACTTGTATGGAAGAGGGTTTAGGACTATTGCTTTAAAGAGAGAGGGAGAGAGAGATGGGGGGAGCGCGCGCGCGCGCGTGTGTGTGTGTGTGTGTGTGTGTGTGTGTGTGTGTGTGTAATGGCAGGATCGTAACCACATTACCTAGAAGCACGGAATATTTAGTGTAATTTGACACCAATTTCTCTTATTGTATACTGTTTTCTTACTTCATCACGAAAGGAAAGTGTTTTAGAAGTATGTGCAGTAAACACTCTGGTTTATTTCAGCAGATGAACTACGCAATTAATTTACCAAAATACAACTGTGAAAAATAAAACTTAGGCTCAACTTTAAGTAAAGTGAACTTGAACTCTCGACCATTTGCTGCACCACACGACCTCATATTTTTATAGCAAGAGGGATACGTTTTTATTTGCCTATTCTGTGAAAACTACCTACGAGGTTTTCCAGTTTAGCTGCAAAACTAGCAGCGAAAGCGAGTGAGGTACACTTTGCTTTACTTTAGAGAGTTGCTGTAGTAACAGTGGATTTCCGAGTACGTCAACAAATTGAGTCCATGCGTAGAAGCGAGCCGTCCAGAGTATTGCAGTTTTTATGCCTTAAAGGGATCCTCTTAACGCTGATGCACTGTAGTGTACAGTTGAAACTAAATCGTACGAGTCAGTTTATACCAACTCTGAATGGAGTTAAAAACTCAATATGAATTATAAGAGAAGTAATTATTCAATGAATCTTATATGTTACATTCGCATGACGTTCACTACCCAATATCCTTTATTTTTAATAAGCCATGCATACGAAACCTTATTTTGCGATGTATTTAATGAAAACGAGATAATTATTAGCAAAAACAGTTTCATTACGCATTTCGCTGTAGGTATAAAGCAGAATCCGTAGTCAGGTGTTCAAAAGCGATTCGCATTATATTGGGTTTGAAATTCCATTGTTTCCATACCATCGTGAAAAACAAGTAAATAGGGAAAAGAAAATTACAAACTATTGAAAGATTCAATATTAATGGATATCTTAGAAGTGGCTCATGCCATAAAATAGTTTATTTGAAATAAATTGTGTCTTTCAAAGAGGTTATATTTTTATAGGAAGTTTTTTCATCTTATTTAGAAGTTGTTACTACGAAACGATAATTGCGGCTTCTTTAAAGCGTTTTAGTGCGATTTTGAAAGATTCGATTAATTTGCGTTCTCCATCATTTAAGGTGTATTTTGGAGTAATTCGCGTTATTACTATTTTTATCCTATTTAGTTGCATAATTCTGGCTATTTGAACGTTTTAATACGCTTTTAAAAATACTGATTTATTTAGTGTTTTAATGAATTTAACGTGTATTTTGAATTCACCGTTTTTAATATTTCATCCTTTTTTGGATGTTGCTGCTGATAATCGATAGCTCCGGCTCCTTTGAAGGGTTTTAATATGATTTTGAAAATATTAGAACATATTGATGCCCTCAATGTACATTTTACCGTTTTTATTATTTACTGGGAATTATTGTTACTGGGAATCGATAATTATAGTTCTTGAAGCGTTTCTATAGAGTTTTGAAAATAGTCTATTATTTTTCGTTTTAGAAGCATTTGAGGTGCATTTTGGAGTAATGCGCCCTTTTGACTATGTCTGTCTCTTATGGTTTACTCGTTTATACAAAATTCCTTAAGAATGAAGACGGATTCACCGGCTGTTCTTCCTCGATCGTTTTGTGTGCCATCTATCTGTCATGGGTTTATAGCTGCTGAGCCAGAAGTTGGAATGTAATTAGTAATGACAGTTTTAAATTGTGAATGTATAGTAACGGTTTTATGAGCCGATTTATGGGCTGTTGTATTAGTAGTAATTCCTATTCCCCTTTTAGTGTGTTGAGGCAAAATTGTAATGATACCTGCGGCAAGACTAGAAATTGAAGATATGTTAAGTATGAAGCCTCAACGAATCTGTAAAATGAATTATCTGTATTTATTAATTAATTATGCATTGAGCATGGCGCAGAAATATATTTAATAAATTATACTTCCCACTTTATTATTGTGACAGCCTCTGGGTATGATACCCTCTAAAGCCTTTGATGGAGCAATTATTTTGAAGCCGTACCCTTTGCCTCAAATTTTGATGCTGCTTTCTCTAAGGTGCATTAATTTAGATAACGTTTAGTGTTACCTGTTTTATTTTTGGCTTCTAGGATGTCATCTCGCGTTGTATAATTGGCCAACTGCTTCCGTAGTATAGCTATGAGTTCTTTGTCTCAGGGTATGCGTGACTTGTAGTGAAAGGATAACACCAGTTTAGTTAGCTGATAAATTTTAATGTAGACTGAAATATTCTGTTTGAAAAGAGTCGCCGACTGTTGAAGTAAGCAATTAAATTATTCATTTGACAGTAATGCAAAGCGTCAGTTGCCATAAGTCGGAGAAAATATACTCGGGAAAGATTTCTCACAATAGCCGCTAAATCTTTCTAACTCAAGCACGTCCCTAGTCGCTACTCAACTTAAAATAAAACTAACTACCACACGAGCGCACAAGCAAGTTACATGATTAAGTAAAAAATAATATTAATTCTGATTTAGAATGCACGCTCTTTTCTTAACTTCAGTTCCGCCTATCTATCTCTACCCCTACTAACGTTCCTACTCACGTGGTCCAATCTTAAAACCCTACGTATGCATATCTGACACTCTTTCCATGCGATGCCTTGCTCGAATCTCAAGAATTTTATTCCCTTTTTAGTTTGCAAATTCCTGCGTACTCGACTGTTACTAATGACTTTCCTTAACATGATTCGCCAATACCTTTTTCTTCAGACAACTCGTTTAACTCGTGTTTATTACATTATAAATTGATTTAATATACAGAAATTGTTTATCACAATTATTTCTCTATCTCATTTATTTAATTATTTATATCTTCCTGCCAATAATTACGGTATCACCTCCTTAAGATACAAGGATATGGTTGCTTGTGTGCAGGTGGTGCACAGTTTGCATATTCGTTGTACTCCGAGAAAGAACATATTTTCAGTTACCTTAGTTTACTTTTGCTTATACATATTCTACTTTTTCCCCAGTACTGTATGCTCCTTGAATGCAAGGCGAGCGCTGAATGCTCTTAGCTTTCATTTGGGGTGGTTTGTTTATTGTGAAAATACTCCCGTGGAAATGTTTAAAGATCCATAAAAAGAAAGAGGTTTTATAATAAAATTCAAACTTGTGGCGCTGCGAGTCTCGACAAACTTATTCTATTTTCCCTGCATGTTATTGTTTGAACTTAGGGTCAAAGCTTTTAGTAGAACAAAAATGCGCTTGGTTTGAGATTCTCTCAATATGCTTTCTTATCCATTTTGCTTACTATATAAGTAATGTAGAATAAAATATACTATGTCAATGCACTCACAAGCGCTATAAATACACTCTCTCTTTAGAACACGTTGTTTTATAAGGAAATGCGAGGTGCACTGTTTACTGCTGTGTAATGGTTGGATTTGATCCTTTTATTCCGCATTATTACACTTCATTAAGTTCAATTTACAAAACTAACCGTTATGTATATGCAATTTCAAACACTCGTGGTTGGTAAATGTTTATACATGTAAATAACGTGTACGTTATTGAACCCTTGATTATAAGCAACTCTGTTTCTATCTGTCAGCGTTACCACACTACCCAAAAGAGTTCACTACGAGCGTTGCTGAGTATTTTGAATATTTTAAAACAACAACTATGGTGACGCTATATCTAGCTCTACATATTCAAAATATTAGAATCATACACAAAACCATTATCTTATAAAACCAATTACAAAATCCGTCGGCAATATATATGCGACTTTTTTCAAATTACAGGCCCACTAACGCAAAAAAGGGGAGGGAAAGTGTGGTCTACCTGGCCTTGAGTTTATAGACGAATGATCTAAGGCAGCACGGAGAAACATGACTACTGACATTTACTCTCTTTTTGCCATAGCCTGCTACGTTGTTGTAAGTCGGCAGACACAAGTGCATTAACAGTTGTATTGACACCTCTGAATATAAGTTGCACAACCAACATCATCAAAGTGATCAGAAGACCCTTAGGCCCTTAAAAGTCAATCTTTAGAAGCTGAAGCAAACAGAGCACGGGGATGACCAAGAGAACAATAGATGGATGGGTTCCGACGTTTAGAGGACTCCTAGATGAAGATTCAGAGCATAGGGATTTATGAAGTACTAAAATTATGAATGGGCCGTAAGAAAACTGTATGGTAAATAATTTCTTACAAAAACAAACAAAATACAATCTTTAGGCACCTATAGTAAGCTGTGAAATTAAGTAGAGAGAATTTTAGGCATTTAAAAATGTATTTTACATAAGCTAGAAAGAAGTGCTTCTAGCATGTACCCCTACCTTCTCAAATAAAAAAGAAACTACGAACATTTCTATTATATATTAAAATTATGAAGTGATTTACAAGCTCCATAGAAGATGCCCAGAATTTACTGAATAGATTGTAGCGTTCCAGGGCTGGGAACGAACCCCAGGTATCGGGGTAAGGCAACACTGAGGAAAGTATTGAAATTAGGGCACGTGGTTAACCTAGATTAACAGAACGCTGACACCTGTAGCATAGAGTATTTAAGTAGATCGAACTTGCTACGGGACGTCTCCACGCCTGTCGTGGTCAAAATGAGCATTTTTGTAGCGTTTGCATAAGAAGCAACCTCACTGCCAGCCAGGCATGTAATAAGCTGAGGTACATACAGACTGGGGCGTAGGCTTTTAGTGCAGAATAAAGAGCTCAAGGCTTGAGCAGTAACTTTATCTGGAGTTCTCATTGTCAACGGAGCCGGCACCCCCCTACGGAGCGCTCCCCTTATTAAACACTTACTACATTACTTTGGTAACTTAAATCAAAATTGTATTGCCATTACTCTTCATTCTCTAAAGAAATTTGCTCGGCATTGGAGATTCGCAAAATTAAAGTATTTATAATTATCGTATACAGACAATTTTGAGCAAAGTAAAGTTTAAGACAAACCACTTCTTGAGTCTTGACTTTTATTAATAAAAGAGTTATCAATATTGAATCCCTTAAATGGTAAAATAATGAAGTAGTAAATCATTGAAGTTCTAATACAAGTTAATATCTCGTATATTGAACTTCAAGCTCACTGGCCTTTATAACAGATACTTATAATACAATAAAATGAAATAACTTGATTTCGTACTTGGTAATTTCACCTTTTCATTCCTGTTTGTCCTATGTGTAAGTTTCCAATCCATACCTCTGGGTAAATTCAGCATTAGAGAAATAATTTATTAGTGTATCAGCTTCTACATTATTGAATAAGAAACATTACCTGAAATACTACAGTTCACCTCTAAGTTACATCCTCTGTGAAACACCCGATATTTCCCGTGTCGTTACAACATCATTTTAAGTTAAACGATCTAGAGCTGATATAGATCCACTCCCAAAATAGTAATTGTAAAACACGACGCATTGTTAAGAACACCAATGTAAAACATTTGAAGTGCAACCGAAAAAGTGACAGAAAAAAGCATGTGTACACAGTTCAACGGCTTTATTACGGAATGGATACTTCAAGAGATGATATTAGTTGGATGGAAAACTCAAGACAGTCATGAACATCAACACTTGGTGAAGAGAGCGAGGGTGAGTCAGGCCCTTCTTGCTCCATGCAATGGAGTTCGTCGAGCTACAGTCACCGGCTCATAATAATATTAATGGATCACAAACATAGGTAGAGAGGGAATAATTACTACAAAACGAGTGACCCCATGGTATTAAACTCCTTTTTACTTTTGCTACTACGTATAGTAATTAGGGGAAATATTTTATTCCACCTAAAAATTCGATATCGAGATTTCATCGAAAATATGTTTTGAGACCCCTAGGCCCCCCAAAAGGAGTTTTTAGAAAACAAAGTCCATGTGTGTCTGCAGTGTGTGTCTGAACAGTAGGTATATTGGACTGGATTGGGATCTGAAGCGGAAAGGATTCGGCACCGATCCACGGAGAAGGGTATTCTACCGACGTCCCACGAGGAAGCGCCCCGGGAAGGTGGGATGAGGTGAAGGAAGACACTAGGTAACCGAAGCAGAAGTGAGGGCACAGTAATGGCAAGGTCCCTACAATTTCCAGATTGAGACGTCCCGGCAGTCGGACCGACAGACCCCGCCACACACAGTGTCCAACATACCTTCAAGGGACAGTCCTTATACCCTGGCAACCAGCCGGAGGCTGCGGGACGGAGAAAGTTACCAGATAGCATCCTCTTTCCCTGCCACGCTGCACCGGTACATCATCGCCAACACTTCCAACCTTGAAATAGACCAGACGGGGAAAGAATGGATGAAATTATTAATGGAATGAAATGGAGGGATAGGATATTTGGGGGATGAAACAAACCACCCCAGAACTTACATGACCACCCGGGAAAACTTCCGAAAAACCCATGTGTCAGAGCGGGGGTCGCCGAGAATCGAACCCAGTACTTTCCGAATGCGGGCCACAGACTTTCCCGTCTGAGCCATCCCGCTAGGTTTGAACAGCATAATTAAAAAACGAAAATTGGAAGAACACCAAACTTGGTTTTTAAGTTCAGTGTCTTCCACAGACGCAACACAAAGACTTTCAAGAAAATCCTTTACCACAAATTACCGTTTATATGGAACACTTTTCGAAATTTTTTATTTTCTGAAAAATAGCCCCAACACTAGTGATAAAAATATCACATATTAAAGATATTTACATGAAAAATAAAACGTATATATTTTTCTTGGAATAGCTTGTGAAATCCTCTTCATTTAGAATGATTTTTGTATAATCTTGTATAATTAGTAAATGTTAAGCGATAGACGAGATCGTACTACACAAAAAAAATGTAGTTATCTTTCAAAAACATAATTTATTTCAAAAAAGCTTTTGAGCCATTTCCGAGATATCCGGAAATGGTTGGAATTGTTGAAGACTTTGTTATTCTTTTAAGGTCATGGCGATTTTCAGCTGATTCTCGCAATGTTATGCAAACAGTATGGAATTTTATGGCCAGCGTATAGCGCCCAGTTCTAAAACCTTTGGCTATCGCTATTCCCTTTGTATTTATAACGAAATGTGCAATCCAGCTATTTCCGGAGAAATTTGTCTCAACTAAAATGAAGTAGGCAGGGCATTCTTAATAATAATTTGTTTATTCACTAATAAGCAATAGAAGGTAAGGAAAGTTGTGTGAATGTAACATCAGCTTTTGTTGTATAGTTGTCTTTGAATTCCCACCAGCAAGCTACAAATAGGGCCGTACGGTCTTATAAGTTAGATCTGAGAGAACGTGTACATGATAAGGCCTGTTCTTGTCGATGGAGTCTGTTAGTATTGACTCAAGCATCAAAATGTATGTTTGGCAGGCAACTGCTTTGCAATGCATGTTTTGTGCTTCCTTGTCATATTTGTAGAGAAGTGTTATGCATTAAAGACATGCTTTGTTTCACTTTAGAAGCTTATGCGTCTTTTGTGTCATAAGAGCGAGCGTTTTCGTTCTTTGAGGACAAGACGCTCTTGTCTGCCATGTTGTTGAAACAATAAAGTTAGTCAATGCTATCAGAGAGACAGCCTAAACTAATATTTCTGAGATGATTAATATACTTCAATAAATACTAAATAATAACTTCATATTGTTACATGCTGGATAGATGGTCTAAAAGTTCACATAAAAATTAAATTAATTTTGAGTACCCACGACGTACATTGAGGGGACGTATACTTACTTGGCTGCGGAGGACCGAAACGTGTTGTGGAGGTTAAGAGGAAGGCGTGGGTTTGTGCTGTACAAAATCCGTAACAAAAATTCACTCACACATTCCTATATTTATTTCCCAATCGTTTGGGGTCCCTAAATTATTAAAAATGAAAGGTGGGAGCAGATCCAAAGCTCGGCTTACACACGCGGTCCATTTCTCATGGAATCATAACTGAGACTGGCGCTATCTACCACTACTCGTGGCTAGCAAAGCTACCAGCCAAGAGTAACGCAAACAACAAGTGTCTGGTAAAGACAATGTAGAACAATAATGTAACCCCCCAAATCGTTAATACGCCACAATTTTTCGGAAGTTCTAACTGCTAGGAGTAATCAGATAGGGGCCTTCAGGAAATGGAGCACAGCTCCGCCATAGTGGGCCCTTTGTGAATCCCCTTGTAGGAACGTATGAAGCGAAGACACAAAGATTCAAACGTCGATGTACGCTGACAAGGATTTCAACATCACATCAATCTTGATGCTGGCTGCCTGCGTTACAGTGCCATTTAAACAACCTGAGACACCTGGCATTTCACTCTAAGCGGAGAAATGGGAGAGCTGCGTTGCCGCGTTATATTAATGCATGTGTCAGTCGTTTAGCAGCGCGCCGAACAGTAAACAGTGTTATTTATTGTTTTATATTTTTATTTAATAATAATAAGAGGAGAATTGTATATAACTATAGTTTTTCTATCATTTGCAGTTTGTGAGTGTACATTTTAATTTTACCAGGATTTGATATAATTTCTCATGTCATTTCCCATGAAAGAGGAAAAAAAGAAGCTTTTGGAAATTATGGAGACGAAGTTTTTACGCTGAGACGTAAAGCAGCGAGTAGTAGTAGTAAACCACACCAGCATGACAACGCATTCCCCCTCAAAGTTCACCTTTTAGGCGAAGGGAAAGGACGGTGGCGGCACCTTACCATCTAGAGTAACAGTGGATGAGACGTTGCCACGGAAATATATTTACCCCTCCAAGAATTGTTAGAAGTCTCGTGTGATTTAAATTCTACCGTAACCAACCTGGCGGCTCTTCCCAGGGAAGAGACGAGACGCTCCAAGGAAGGAAAGCGGCCCCAGCAGTACAGCCAAGTGCCAGGGAAAACTTTTTCCATAGTGCAAATTCTACCATCTTGCCTATGCACATCAAGGACCTCGCCTCGTCCTACAACCCTGAAAAATGGGGTGAAACAGAAGGAAGGAAACGATGGGACAGAAAAGTGTTGGACAGGAAATTCGTGGTAGCAGGGGAACCAGCGCAGAATTAGCCTAACGACCCGGGAAACATAAACAAAAGCCACGGCCATAGTGGCCGGCCCTACTAGAATCAAACCCGGGAGCTATTGAATGGGTGCCTCATACTGCAGAGCCATTTCGCTCATTATGTTTCCAAGAACAATATGTGCACTGTTTTCGAGTTAGGAGTCGGTAGAGAACCTTACCAAAGCCATTGATATCACCATCACTAGTATCTTCTTCTTCTTCGTATACAGCGATTAGTCTGTTCCGCCTCAATCAAATTAATCTTACTATGTTTTTGTTGGCCTTCCAATTGATCCTCCTCTTAGGTTGAATACATTGCCGCCTTTGTTGTCCTTATGATTGGCATTCTATTTACGTGATCTTTCAAATTATTGTGACTTCGTCCAGTTTTTCCATTGTCACTCTTTCGTTTTATGTAGTTCACCTTCACTGGGAGTTGTCCTACGTGGTGTAGTTGTTACCACGAGTTCTAGGTTCCGAGGTCGCGGGTTCAAACCCGCAGTAGGGCAATGGATTTTATCGGACGTAAAAATCCTTAGCTTGGCTTCCTTCGGAAGGGAAGTAAAGCCGGTGGCCCAGTGTCGTAGATTTACGGCATGTAAAAGAATCTCAAAGAGGCCTCTGAGCAAAATTACCGGGGTTTCACGCCCAATATAGAATGGAACGCTAAGGCCCACAGCAGTTAAAGAGCGTCCATAAATAAAACTCAATTTAGTTTTTTTTTTTCACTGTGAGTTTACTTCACCAATGTCACTTCACTAAGTGATATAATACATTTCTACGTCGCTTCACTTCCTTTGTGACGCAGTCTCTTAACGCCGGACGGTGCACTCTCGGGAGTCGAACACAAGACCTAAACAACCGTCGCTCCGCGGTAGCAATTGCTGCATGTCACAGAAGCCGTCCAACTCGATAGCAGAATCATTCTTGATGTCGCATTGGAAACGCAGTCGTTAACTCGCTCGCACACTGACTGACTCACCTACACTCTGTCGCATTTGACTGACACGACTCACCCTACTGTCGCCACTGACTCAACTCCTCACCTCGCACTGACTTACTGTCTGCGAGAGCGCTTGCTTATATAGACAGCGCAATCTTCCACAGAAGGTTCTCGAAAGTTCTAGAACTATTTAAAAATAGAACTATTTCGATACACCTTTTGGAGAACGGAGGAGATAAATTTGTAGTTATCTCCCGATACCCAGCGTTTATCGTTCGGCGCTGACCTCCCGATAACTTTGGGTCATAGCTGCTGCGTCATAGTATACTGAAACTTTTATTGTCAATTGTAGAAGCTTTTCTTCTTTCAATTCACTTGATATATTACTTTTTACTTTTTCTACCACGTATAGTAAGTAGGTAGGTGTAGTACTTTATTCCAACAAAAATTCGATATTGTGATTTCATGACAAATACAAAAAAACATTTTTAGAAAACGGTCCGTGTGTGTGAACAGTATAACTCAAAAACGAAAGGGAGGATGAACCCAGAACTTGGTATTTAAGTTCATACCTTCCAAATATGCGATACGAAGATTTTCAAGAAAATCCTCCATCCCAAGTATTGTTTATATGGAAGATTTTTCGAATTTTTTTATTTTCTGAAAAAATGGCTCTAGCGATTTTGATTAAGGTACCTTATATTAAAGATATTTAAATCACAAATAAACTATATATCTTCACTTTTTTTTAGAAATAGACACTAAGGTCTGTATTTGCAAGGAGTTTTGTAGTATCTTATATAACTGGTAAACGTTAAGCGGTAGACGAAACACACAAAAAATGCAGGTCTGTTTTAAACACACAATTTATTTCAAACAATTTTTAGTGGCATAAGCCATTTCCGAGATATCCGTCATTAATGGTTCAAATTGTTCAATACTTCCTCATTCTCTTAAAGCTCTGTCGACTGCATGAAAGGAGCGTACCTAGGTATAAGGCCAGCATATAGCGTCCAGTTCTGAAACATTTGACTGTCGCTACTCCCTTTACACTTATTACTAAATGTGTAAGGTAGCTATTTGCTAACTGATTTATCTGGGTTAAAATGAAGTAGACAGAAAAATAAGCTTTCGTAAGAAGTCATTTTGATGGACGTATTATGGATGTGGGTGCCCCTTCGTTGTCCTGGGTTCGCCTCTGGTCCTGGATCTCGACGTCTCGTGTTGGTAGTAAGGTATCCGCCAGCTGTGGCAAGCTTGTATGTTTTGGCGGTGTACAACTTTAGTTCTTTATAGCTGTCGCTACGTTATATGTTTCAGTAGGGGTTTTAGTGTAATTCACTGATATTTGTTCCGACTAGTTATACGTTTTCGAAATGTATATCAGCTCAACGGTGATCATAAATTCCTGTCATCTATTAAGGATTTACTTGCGTGTTTTAAGAAGGTGAAGCAATAAATTACAATGTTAATAATGATTCAGTTTAACATAAAACTGTTTATTTCTTTTTAAGAAATTGTGACATTTTACTAATATAGTAACTACCCTTTATTGTTTCCTATTCACTTGTTGATTGTTGTCTTTATGTTCAGTAATTCATTTTATATCAATAATGTTGATAATATTCTTTGTTATATATTTGACGATATATTAACAATTATATTAGTCCTGCTTGAAAATTTTTGCAAGAGTATCTGTAAAAAGTTTAAAGCTGCTTACCTTTAAATTTAGTGCTATAATTAGATAAATAAATTTTTTAACGTATTTACAAATTATTTGCACTGGATATTTGTACATTGAATACAAATAACAATTAACAACACTAATTCCTTATTTTATACATTAAACTTTCAAATTATTCTTTTAAATGCCTGTTTGCACTTTTGCTATATATTACTTTCTATAAAGCCTTTGTTTTCGTTCGCTTAGCATAACGTATTTTCCTTTATATCGCATTCAATTGTCTTCTACTTATTTGTCTTCATACAAAGCAAATTAATTTATAGCACAAAAGGCATATCAAATCGTTTAACACAATACTTTCTAATAATTTACAATTCAAAAATTTTAAACAATAACATAACCTTATAAATATATTAATCATTCTCTAATTTCTTTAATTACAATTCTGGTTTGCTTTTATATGAATTTAATTTTGCATGTCACTTTCGAATCATTTAATTTATGGTCAGTCTGAATATAATACATAGGATTTTTGTATCCAATGGAGTATATGAATCTAAGAAACTTAATTTCTCCTTCCTCTTCTTCTTTTTTTTTTATTTATTTTTTATTATAGGATTCGTAATTTGCAGTCGTATAGCAAAACGGCAGTACCACCGTTATAAAACTTTCGTAAGCTTTCCTTTTTCACTCTTTTTCCTAATGTTATTCATATTGTTCTAGCAAAATGGTTAAATTTGTTTAATTTCTTCATCAATTTCACTAACTTGTTCTTTGTATTATTATAATTCACTTAACTGTAATAGATTAGTGAGCAGTGATGAATGCCAGTGATTTGGTCTTGTTTGATATGCTTTCATGTTAAGGATAGAGGCTATCTGATTTAATTTAAAACAGCTTGTGTAGCTTTTTCGCTTTCATTTATATCACCTGCTCGTCAGCGAGTGGAATAGTCGTTCCATTTGTACCTTTATGTGCCATTTGTACCCGTGAATTAAAAACTGGGATCTCTGAAGTGGAGACAAACACAAAGGGCACAAGGTACAGCGAGCATTTCACGAAGTAAAGGTAAGTTGGGTCCTCCAGAGTTGCCTGTCTAATACCAAATTTGGTTTTTGTTTACAGGCTTGTTTGGCTATGGTATTTTCTCTGTTGGTTTTCCTCTTTTCCTCTCTTCAAACACACGCCCAAACACGCAACACAGAGCGTTCATATTTTCCTGAATGCAGTAGAGTAATTTCAGGTAAACAGAGACTATATCCCTCCAAAGGGTAAAAGTGGGATTTGTTTTGAAAGAAAAAACATCCGGATTTGACTGTTCGGAAGTTACACATTCGGAACACAGAGAAGAATCAAACACAATGGTGAACTGAAACAAAATTCACAAACAACTAGCAAAAACAATGGAAAGCTACCATAAATACAGTATTTACATCACCAGAGAGAGCGACTGTCGCCTCCGGAATGAACCCTTGGCATGATCATTTGCGGGAGCCTTTATTCTGCGAGCTCTTTTGTCACGAATGAAACAAATATTCTGTGTGTCGTTAGTGTAATGGAATTTCTTGTTATACAGACAAAATGATAATTCTTATTGGCTGAACCGGAGAGGCGAATCCTATCAGTGCGCGGTACTACTTTAAACGTTGTGTGGTAAACACAAGCTTAATTGCACTTAATGCAATTAAGCTTGTTTTTCCAATAGCTGTTCGATCTACTCTTTACCTCTTGGGATTACTCTACACAAACACAAACTCATGCTCCTACCACTGGATATTACTTGAGGGACTCGTTCCCGAGGTAAATGCACGAGACATTTTCTGCTTTGGGCCATACAATCCAGTTGGCTGGGATGGAAATTCAGCTGGACATTTTAATAACTCAGAGTCTCATAAGCGTTTTCCTACGAGCAGAAGCAACATCAGTTTATTTTCGTAAGCAAGGCATGTATCTAGGAGAGATTGAAACCATAAGCTCGGCAGTAAACATAGGCTAAGGATCCCGGACAACTTAAAAGTGAAGTTTATTGAGCATCAAGTAGGGTGAAGTGAGGCGGCGCATTGGGGTGTTGTTTACCTGCGAGGCCGTGTACAATCCGCTTCGTGACTAGAGATACAAGTCTCCCATTCCGATGTGTGTTCTACTTCATTTTCTACCATCTGTTTACAGTAGCAAATAAGGCAGTGCATTGGCGTCTTTGTTTACATAAATAGTACTGTGTTTACGAAAATCTATTGCAAGGTTGCACATACGTTTGTTGATAAATTGTCCCGGACACTTAGCCTGGTTATGGCAATAAAATGAAAGCAAACACGCTGAAATGCAAATTATCCAAGAACGCCATTTACTTGAGAGAAACCATATATGGAGAATGGTGTACTCGCAGGTTTTAGAAGTTGATACTAGATACCTTACACAAATGATGTAAAATCACAAAAGAAATTACATTTATTGTTGATAGGCTTCCGTATTTAAAACGCCAATGTGTCTTATTCACATGACGTTGAAAGGGGTTGTCTTCCGTGGACTAGTTGTACCGTGCTAGCCTCTAGTTCCCAAGGTCGCGGGTTCAAACCCGGCGGAGGGCGATGGATTTTTTGGGGGCGTAAAAATCCTTGGCATGGCTTCTTCGGAAGAGACGTAAAGCCGGTGGTCCCGTGTCGTAGATTTACGGCACGTAAAAGAACCTCAAGCCTGATAAAGAGGCCTCTGAACAAAACTACCGGTCTTTCACGACCAATATAGAATGGGACGCTAAGGACTATAGTAGTTAGAGAGAGTCCATAAATGAATCTCAATTTAATTTTGAAAGGGGGTATACCACATATAGGCATATAAATCAATATCAACAAATAATTGTACATAATATAATTCACCAAGAAATATGTTAGAATATCTAACAACCAAGAATTGTAAAAAGCAAATTGTACCTTATATAAGCGAAGGACGGGCGAGCTAGCTAATTCCAGGTAAACGATAATTCCTTCACCAAGCTAATCAGCAAGGAGCTGCAAGCAATTGGGAGAAATAGAAAGAGACGGATATAGAAAGGAAAGAAAGACAGATATTGGATCTGCTTCCGGCCGCGTCGCTGGGACGCGTGTGCGAAATCTTTTGGAGCAGAATATTATCATACATAATAAGGTAACGTGGTCTGAGGACCAATTAGAAATGTCGTTACATTTTGACGCGCGAAGTTGAGTGCCATTAGGTTTAGGTATAAAAGGGGAACGAAAGCCCCAAATCTTCACTCTATAATAGAATCTCGTCGACACACAGTGAAACACTCTGGACGACCGATGCACATGTGTGCATTCGGTGGGAAGCGTGTGTAGTTATATTAGGCTCCTAATTTATTATAATGGTGGGAATTGTTATAATGGGAAAAGCTAGCCGTCAAAATATTTATTTGATAATAAACCACATTTTTTAAGAATGCAGTGTATTTTAATTTGCCACACCTACGAAAACCCTGAGACCCATGCAATTAGTTACATAGGTAATTTATTAGGAATGGAGAAAATAGCAGCCGACAAACAGCAATAGCCAAAGACAAGGATACTGCAGCAGAGGGCATCAACCAGAGGAACAACATTTTTCCGCTACAACCTCCTCTAGTCAGTACCGTTTATCTCTGTATAGCTTTACATACTATTCTTAGGAAAGCTTTATTTTATATGTTAATCGAAATAAACCTTTGTAGAAATAGTTTCATTATTAATTTCGTCATAACTGGAAAGAAGATGAAAGAAACTGAATCGACATTCAGATGTTTAAAAGCGGGACGCTATATGCTGGCCTTGAAGTACTAACTTTTCGTGAAATAGCGAGAAATAACCGAATAACGACAGCACTTTAAGAAAATGATCAAAGGTTTGAAAAATTCAAAATAATAGTAACGGAATCTCGAAAATGTCCAATGCCACAGAAAAAGCTATTTGCAATAAATTATGTATTTTAAAGAGGTCCACATTTTTTGTGTAGTATATTTAAGTGTGTTTCTTATGCTTTTCCTGTTACACAAAATACATTATGCATTATACATAAAAAAATACATTTCTACCGAATGAAGTGGACTTCTCACACTATTTTTGCATTTGAATTGATTTGTTACGTGAATGCCTTAAATATATGGTATTTTAAACCATATCTTTTGAGTGTTTTTTGAGAAAATGATAAAATTGGGAAAATGTCCATGTAAAGCATAGTTTGGGGTATTTAAAGTACCTTTTTTATCTTTCTCTACTAGGTATAGTAAGTAGGGGAAGTATTGTATTCCACGCAAAAATTCGATACCAAGATTTCACCGGAAACACATGTTTTGAAGTGTCCTGAATCCAAATAAAGCATTTTTGGAAACACGTAGGTGCGTGTGTTTGTAAACAGTATAACTCAAAAACGAAAACTCGGATAAATACCGAACTTCGTATCTGAGTTCAGTATACTCCAAAGATACTACACGAAGATTTTCAAGAAAATCTTCCCACCCAGACTACATTTTACACGGAACTTTTTTCAAAAACTTCGATTTTCTCAAAGATGGTTCTAACGATTTTGATTAAAATACCATAATTTTAAGTTATTTTCGTGGCAAATACAATATATGTCTTGAATTTTGTGGAAATGTCCCCAAAAGTCCCCATCAATCTGAATTACTTTTGCATACATTTTTTTTTTTTTTTTGGCGAATTGAGCCATTACAGAGATATTCCTTCTTATGCCTTTGAATTTTCCAATACTTATACCTTTTCTCAAATGGAAATTTGTTATTTGCTTTTTGTTTTCCTTTCTTTCTTTTTTCTTTCTTTCTTTTGGGTATTGGACAAGCAAAGAGAATGCAATGCTCCACATAGCAACCATCTCTTAAAATATTTGACTATCGCTTAAAGCCTTGCACCTACAAGAAAATTAGCAATAAGATTAACATCTCCATATCTCAATTAACATGAAGCATATGGAGAATAAGCGTTTGTAAAAATAGTTTGTACAAGAGTAGAGAAAGTCATGTGAGTACAACACAGTTTTTTTTAGTTATGCTATTCACTCTCACATACACACACACACCGATCTTTATTTAAAAATGATTTTTTTGTTTCAGGGAAGCTCGAAACATGTATTTCCAGTGAAATATCGACATCGAAGTTTCGTGTAGAATACAACACTTCCCCTGCTTACTGTACATACTAGAGAAAGTAATTTTTTAAAAATACTCTTTCATTTGCTGCCTAGATATTAGAAGTAACAGTTTTCTTCTCCTTCACTTCAAGGCTCAGGCAATATGCCCATTTACACTTCACAGAATTACCTCCATCTTTTTCTCGGCCGTCCTGCATCTTTTCTTCCTATGGGCTTGTAAAAGTTTATAACGTCTGGAATTCTATTTTCATCTATCCGCCCTGAGGTGTTGACTCCATTTTCCCCTCTGTCTTATCTTCTCATTTAAATTGTGAATTACCAATTCTGCCCGAATGTCATCGTTTTTTATGTGGTCTCTCCTTGGACAGCCTTTAACCATCCTTAAAAGTCTAATTTATGCTGATTGTATATTATTTTTATTTCTTTTTCTCTCAAGCTGAGATGCACCGCCATAAAGTAGCACAGGCGCTGCCATTGTTTTCTATAGTTTTAATTTTGTGTCTTTTCTAACTTTATTTTTAAAGGTGTTATTTTTTCTGTGTCCCTGTCTATGTCAGACGTATGTCACTCCTAGAAACTTGCACAAGTACCTTGTTTTCGATAACAATCTTGGATCAAATTGGGAATTTTCCGTAATGGGCCATAGCTTTTGTTTTAGTAGCTGATATTTTTAGATTAGAATGTTTTCTTCCCAATTCATATAATCTATACAGAGAGCGTTGTAAAGTCATGCCTATGTATCTTGTATTACGATTACATGTCTGCATACAGCATAACATTTAAATAATAGATCCTTTTCAGCGTTACCTTCATAGACTTCGTTCTTCAAACTTCGTATGGAGTCACATAGATGTTAAACAGATGCTGTATCCCTGTCTGATGCCTCCATTTATTATTATTTTATCCGTCTTTGCAGTGCCTGTATTTATAATTACTTTGGTGTCTTCATATATGCTTTTAATTACCTCCATAAGAAGCATAGATATCCTCGTTTGTCCATTATTGTCCATACCTAAATGTAACTGTAAATGCTTTAATTAAACTATAGATATAATTCATTCTTTTCTTACAAAGTTTCCTTAGTAGGCACTTAAAGTTTTAATTCAGGTTTAAAATGCATTTTTTAAATATTGAGAATTTAAATATTATTAAAATTACGTGACATACATTTATCTGTGTACATACACTCTTAGGTTAATGATTTGCAAAAGTTATAACATAATCATGGAATAATACTTGCTTCAGTGTGCAACTGTGCTTACCTTAATCTTTTAATTCGATATACATGCTCTGTTAATACATTTTATATCGTTTCAAGTGTAATGCTACTTTTCACTGCGAAAAAGACGTAGCTATTATATAGAGTTAAAGTTAAATTAAATTAGAAAGAAATCCATCTTTGAACCCTAACGCTACGTCAGAGTAGGCAAGATACAGCACTGGCACTGAGCTATAAAAGAGCTGGAATCTGGCACTCTCAGCGAAAAGGGAAGACCTTCTTCTCAATAAAAAAAAATCTGATTGTTACACTCACATGACTTTCTCTACTCTTGTAAAAACTATTTTTACAAACGCTTATTCTCCATCTACTTCATGTTAATCGAGATAAACATTTGCAGAGTCTATCTTATTGCTAATTTTCTTGTAGATGTAAGGGGAATATATATTTACAAGGGCAATTTGGAAATACAGTAGCCTTTAAGCACATACATATCTCTTAATAGCTGGTTGCTAGGTGCAGCACCATTCCCTTTCCCACAGATTAATACTCTTTGTATATCCAAGACAAAAAAATGCATAACGAATTCCCATTTGAGAAAATAAGTATTAAAATATTTAAGGGAATTATGCTGTTCACAGACACACACACACACACACACATAAGGAGATGTTTGCAAAAGTGTTTTTTTTGGATTCAGGGGGTCTCAAAACATGTATTTCCGGTGAAATCTCGGTATCGAATTTTTGGGTGGAATACAATACTTCCCCTACTTACTATATGTAGTAGAGAAAGTAAAAATTTAAGGGAATAACAAGCAATATCTCGAAAATGGTTCACTCAACAAAAAAAAATGTATATGACTTAAATTGTGTATTTAACGCGATCTACATTTTTTGTGCAGTAAAATTTTGTCCATCTCTTATGGTTTACCAGTTATGCAAAAGTCGTTCACAATGAAGAATGCTTTTGGAGACATTCCCAGAATATTCAAGATATACATTTTATTGGCCATAAAAATATCTTGAGCATATGATGTTTTAATCAAAATCGTTAGAGCCATTTTTGAGAAAATTAAAATTTTCGAAAAATCTTCCATCTAAAGGGTAATCTGGGGTGGGGGGATTTTCTTGAAAACCTTCGTGTCACATCCTTGGAAGATACTGAACCCAAATACCAAGTTTGGTGTTTATCCAACTGTTCGTTTCTGAGTTATGCTGTTCGCAGACAGACACACACATACACACACACATACATGCATACACACACAGACAGACACACAGACACACACACGGCATGTTTCCAAATATGCTCTTTTTGGATTCAGGGGGTCTCAAAACATATATTTCCGGTGAAATCTCGGTATCGAATTTTTGGGTGGAATACAATACTTCCCCTAATTACTATACGTAGTAGAGAAAGTAAAAATTAAATTGAGTTTTATTTATAGACGCTCTTTAACTGCTGTGGTTCTTGGCGTCCCATTCTATATTGGGCGTAAAAAGTCGGAAATTTTGCTCAGAGGCTTGAGGTTCTTCTATGTGCCGTAAATTTATGACATTGGACCACCGACTTAACTTCCCTTCCGAAGGAAGCCACGCTAAGGATTTTTATGCCCGAAAAGATCCACCGCCCTCCACCGGGTTTGAGCCTGCGACCTCAGGAACTGGAGGCTAGGCATTGTAACCACTACACCACTGAGGACGACCTTCTGTGCACGGATGTTCTTTTATAACACTAATGTTTTGTGTTTTTAGATTTCCCTACACAAGTACTGTAGCAATAGGGATTATAAAACATTCGCTACGTAGGAGATATCTTCCTGACTCTGGAAGATGAAAATGTAAGAGAAAAAACCCCCTCACATTCGTAAAAATTCGACTGCTCCCAGCCACTAGTAGCAAAAAAAGACGGAGAAGAAATCCGGAGGGAACAGAAGTCCTGTAGCAGAGTAATGGAAAGTTGGAGAGCGGAAGGAATATTGTTGACTAAAAGGAAACGTGACCACACCAAGGACGCACTTGTAGGGCTTACAAGAGAGGTCCTTGCTCTGCGAGAGGAACAAATCTCTCTGCATACTATACATTCTGTTTACAAGGCGTGTTTACCACTGTCACTGCTACAACAGTAGTTTTGTGTTTCAAGTGGCTTCCCTCAGGTCGAGAAGCTATCTACCTAGCCCGGAAAAGTACCTTCAGGTGGACAAAAGAGACAAGCATAAGCCATGTTTGTTTGTCATTGCGAAGAAACTCTGCCAGCAGCAGCTTACTTTCTTAATAAAGGGAGTCCTGCTCTATTCTTGGAATCTGCATATTCCTTTATTCAGTAATAACAGCCTCAATAATACTGCACAGTAAACATTAACTGGCGTGTTACATTTACATAACTTTCTCTACCCTCTAGCATTTATTAATGGATATATAAACCATTCCTACTGGAGGAAGGGTGATTTTAGGAGGATCCGAACTTGAAGTAGTTGCAACCGCACGTATGGTACCCGGTAGCCTTCGCCCCAAGTTTAAAAATATTAACTTTGTATTTTTACTGTTTCTTTAAATATTATATATTTATGTTTGCCTCGGCTGCGTCAGTATTAATTTGTAGAGACATGAGTATCTTAACAAGGCGTGGTGCGACTGAAGAATGTAGACTTACACAGATTATAATTTTTATTTCACTACATTTATTAATCCTTGATACGATTTAAATAACACTTCACTGTTATAGAGAGCTGCGAGATTATTTATTAATTACTTGTACTTTATAACTCGTAAACTATTTTTGTCTCACACTGAATACGTATTAAACTTCTCGAGGACACGGCTCGCGTCCGGTTAGGAGCGCTGTCTGCTAGCAACTAAATTCTGAATTTGTGCAATTTGCCCTATTTCAGTTTCTGATTAGCTAATCTTACTCCAATAGTATACTTCTATTTAACTTAAGCTTTTTTCTGGTTGTTGATTGGCTATTTTATAAACTGTCTCAAAAATTACATTATTGTTGCTTCAAGAATTACCAGTAGCATTATTAAACTTTCTAATTCATTATTGCCTCAAGGTTACCTCATTGTTACCTCATTGTTAGCAACTTTTGACGTATTATTCTCACAGCTCCTACATTATTAAATACATTCACATTACATTATTAAACATGCACACAATAATATAAACATTAATACAATGACTGTTACATACATTTTATATGTTATTTATACACATATTTCTTTAAGGCGGGCTGGTATTAAATTTATATATTATATAATTAGACTGAAATCACTTAAGTGTTAAAAATACTGCTTCATTAAAGCTTATTTTGCCTTTTATTTCATTCTAATCCTGGCAAACTTTGCAGAAATAGCTACATTACACACTTTGTTAGAAACGCAAAGGCAATAGCAATGGTCAAATGTTTTAGAACTCTTTTAAAATTTTTAATAAATTTATTATGATATATCAGCATTACATGTCATACAGATCTCTGTAAATAATACTACAACAAATGATTATTAACACTTAAGAAGAACGAAGTGGCTCCTTTAAACTGCGTAATATAGATAACATATCATTGTGAAAAAAATATATCATCAAGTATTACATTGTGATTAAAAGTGATACTCAGAAAATTAGTGTAGTTACTATCAGTGTTACTGAGTAGGAGATCCTGTCGCAGTTGTCTCTTCAGGGATGAGGGCTGGTGGGTGCGTACGCCGATGTTGTACGTCACAGCTCCTGAAACGTCTGGCAAGTGTAAAAAGAAGCGAGAGGCCATCTTACGTATAAACTGGTGAATGGAAAAGCGACCGAGTGTTTTTATGTAGCTGCTGGTTCCTGATAAACCAAGGAGCATTAGTAGTGATCCTCAAGCATCTGTTTTGGAGCTCTTGTAAATGGCGGCGGAGGTGGGTGTTTCTAGCAGTACCACACCTGGGAAGCATATGTGAGGATGGGTCGAACAAGAGATTTGTAAAGTAGAAGGGTGCATTCAAGAACTAGAGGTGTGTATTTATGAAACAGTGGATAGTGTTTAGAAAGGCTTCCGGATGCTAAAGAAATAAGGCGATCGATATAGGCACGCCAAGTGAGTTTAGTGTCCATCATTACTCCAAGATACTTGACAAGAGTTGTAGAAGCTAGCCAGGATTTGTTTATTATGAATATGCAGGGTAAAGGGGTTAATTATACGTCGTAAGGTAAAAAAGTATTAGCTTCAGTTTTTTTGGTGTTAAGTGGTTCCCAAAACCTATGAAAATTGAGTACATCTGGGCATGTTCAAGCGTGGCTGTGAGACCCTCAATGACCTCCGGTACCAACCTGGACAGCTGGGACACGCCGCGGTGTCGGGCATACCGAGTTTTTTTCGGTAGTCTTCCCCTTTGGGGTTGGCACGCCTAAGTGGCGTATCCATTTCTGTCACTGCGTAAGTGGGGTAGGGGGACGTTTTAGACTCCAAGTATTGCCTAATGGAAAGCCCCATGGAGAAGAGAGCCATTTGGAGGCGCCTTTTCCTGATTGAAGAAGGAAACCTACGGTGTAGACCTTGGTAGAGGTGAGGTTCCAATCCTTTCAGCTGCCGTATTGCTGACACTGTTTACTCCTAGCACCCGTGGTTCTTTTGACATCACTGGAAGTAAATGGGGCAGCAAGGGTTATTCCGATTGGGTTGCACTCGGTGGGGTAGTGCTTTCCGATACCCTGGGAGATTAAATACGTTTGGGCGATGCTCAAGCAGGGTCCTGAGACACCTCATTGTCCTACGGTAAGCCCGGAGAGCTGAAAGACGGTGTGCTAGATCCTTGTCGGCCCTACTAAGGTTTTTAGGTAGTCTTCCGCCTAGGAGTTTGACGAGCGTAAGGGCATATCCACTTCCGTCTCTAAGCAAGCAGGGGTTTGGCCTAATGAGGAAGCGAGAGCCTTTCGGACGGCGCCTTGCCTGGTTGAAGAAGGGGAACTTCGCCTATGGCAAACCTTCGCTTAAAATGACATTTAGGCTAGGTAGTAGTTCGTGTGGGAGTGCGATGGCAATCTTCACCTCGACTGTAATCATTTTATTGATATACCTAAAAAAAGTGTTATACATAGAAGATACGAGGCATGTTTTTACAGTAAATACCGATAAATTTTGAAAATAGAAAAACATTATTTTCCAAATACTTTATTACCATGCATTACCTTACTCCCTATACCCTTCCCCAATAGTCACCGCCGATATTCAGGCACATTTCATAACGGGAAATCAGTTTTGTATGCCTTCGTCAAAGAAAGATGCCGCCTGTGATGAAAGCCAAGTCTGTACTTCTTGTTTCATAACATTGTTGTTTTACAACAGTCCGGATTTGGCACCAAGCGATTTTCATCCCAAGAAATTCCTTGGTGGAAAACATTTCAAAAACGATGATATAACATCTTCTCGATTATGTAATCCTCATTGAAGCGTGGAAAGTAGCATAGTTATATATTAAAGATCTACTACATTGAATGATTATTTGGGCTGCTTCCCTTACAGCTGAAACATCTATGTTTATTTCTCTTATATTTTAAATATACATAGTAATGCAGTGTTTTTCTTCCACAATGCGGCTCGCACGCGTCGGTCGCCGCAGTTCGTACTCCCACCGAAACAGTTCTCGTATTGCAGTTACAATTACAATGACAATAAGTACGTACCCGATTATGAGAGATACTGGAAATGCTGTCGTTGTCTATCCATATATGTCTGGAAACGTCTCAGGAAATTCTCATTTACACTCGAGAATTCAACATCTAAAATTACGTAAATTCTCCCACAGATGAACATATACAGTTAGATCAGGGAATCTTGAGGGTCATGTTTCTTTACTAATTACCCTCTCTTCAAAATTTTCCTGAATTAAGCTTTATTAGCTGCATGCACGGGAGCAATATTCTTGTTGGAAATACCCAGAGTGGCATTGAAAATCGGCCAGCTGTTCAAAAATTAAAAGAAAAAAAGGCGGAAGCCGTTCCTGTATCTCTGTGCATTTATTATTTGTTCAGAAAATATATAGGTTATTCTGTATGTAATTAACTAATTACTGCACACCATATACCAATTTTCCAATCATGCAAGGGGATATCGTGTGTAAAATCGGGTTTCCCTGTGCTTCAGTATCTGCTATTTTACGACGAAGTATTACGACGAAGTATAACCATGCAAATGGAACTATGCTTCGTTAAAGAAGAACATTAAGCGTGGGTCAATTATTCTTCCATTGATATTTAGTAAAAAATCAATTACAAAAATTTACCCGACTGTGATGATCAAGTGAAAATTGAAGTGTAGCAAACAAAACCCAAACATTGGAAGAACTAAACGAAAACTTCAGGCGAGAAATTCCCTCAATTTCAGATACTACACTCTCGAGTGTAAATGAACATTTCCTGATGAATGTGTGGATAGAGAAGGGAAACATTTCCAACATATCCTATGGTAAGGTACGTGATTATTTTCATTGTAATTGTAACTGTAAATATCAGAATGTGAGGCGGTTTTGGGATAACGTACTGTGTTGCTCTCATGAGGATGTGTCTGTAAGGAATATGTTGACATCAACAATTCTAGCGCTATATGAGAAAGATTACTGCTCTAGTTTCAACATATCAACAAGATTTATGGCCTCTTAAATCTTTTAAAAGACATACGCTCTTCTGCTGGTAATGCTGAATGACCAGTTGCGTTTGTTTGCTTTTTTGTCACAGATTTTTAACAATGTTAGCAACTATTTCTCGGGCTTGACTGTGTAGAGTTTTTCCTTTCTTACTGGGCATTGTAAATCACTTTATAAATCACTAGAAAACACTTACACTCTGCTCCAAGTGAAACACGCTGATATACTAACATGCCCGATGTTTTTAATGTAGATATCAGTTCAATTTATGACATGATCGTGAGATGCCACTGGTACTATTATGCCTCCTCACTCTTCCCGAGGGCAGAACATCCGGAAAACGTCTTTTCGTCAGAGGTGTACACTAACTGTTTTGGCGGGAGCCCGAGTTGTATAAGCCGGCGTGTTTTGGCCACACTGTGAAAGAAAAGCACTGTATAGGTATAAGTAGTTGAACTGAGGGGGACACCTCGCGCACCGCGACCTACATAGTCTATTGTGCCTATTGCTCCCCAGCAGGAGGAGATGAAGTGAAGGAACTATACAGCAGGCTTCAAACCGTAGGCACAACAGATTACGGGACGTGAGGAAGCCTTTAACGTTTCCAAACTCGCAGACATATTGTGGCGTATTAATAATTTGGGGGATTACATTATTGTTCTACATTGTCATTACCAGACACATTGTTGTTTAAGTCACTCTTGGCTGGTAGCTTTGCGAGCCACGAGTAGTGAGATATAGCGTCTGTCTCAGTTAGAATTCCGTGAGGAACGGACCGCGTGTGTAAGCCTGGAATTGGATCGGCGAACATCTCCTCCCACCTTCCAGTTTTAATAATGTAGGCACACCAAACGGTTGGGAAATAAATCTAGGAATATGCAAAAAGATTTTTGTTATGGAATTTGTACAGTAAAAAGCCCACGCCTTCCTGTTAACCTCCACACCACTTTCGGTCCTCCGCAGCCAAGTAAGTATACGTCCCCTCAATGTACCTGCTGTGTACTCAAAATTAATTCTTTTTCATGTGAACGTTTAGGACATCTATCCAGCATGTAACAATATTAATGTTACTAAAAAGCCTCTAGTAAATCTAATGGACAATCATAATATATTAATTAATATTCCAATTCTAATCAAGCAAACATTATTGGCTTTTAAATAATTAATATTCAGTTGCTATACTATTATTGTTATACAACCATTATATTATTAAGAGTTAAAACGTTTTAAAGTGAAACACATTAATATTTTGAAGTCCGAGTGCTGGAGCCGCTGAGAGAAACAGATGGAGTCGAGCAGCCCTCTGGAATGTTTCCAGTGAGCATGCATCCGCCCATCTGTCCGGCACCGCAATACGCCACAAAACCTAGAAGCAACCTGAAAGATGAGAAGGAAATGCAATGAAAGGGAAATTACGGAAAGGAAATCATGGTAGAGAATAAATCACCCCAGTATTCACATGTGGGACCAGCGGAAACCACGAAAAACCCATGGGTTAAAGTGGGCGTTTGCCGGGGACCGAACCAGAGACCTCCCCAATGCGGGCGCAGAAGTAATTAGCTGAGCCATCCCACTCGGTGAAAAGCACTGTAGTTCAACTTTATTTCCGTCCGTCCTGGGTTTAATGCCTAGAAATGCTTATGTCTGTACATGAGATAGGCAATAAACCAACCGACCAGCCAACTCGACAGAAGCAAGTGCAATCATAATTGAACGTGTTTTACACACTGCTAATTCCTGTTCCAAAGCATCCCCTTCTAACAGAGCTACTCTGCGAAAAGTCCTGTGTAATCTAGATGAAACCAGCTATCGTCATTCTGCAGAATGCTACCCTCTATCAAGTTGCCTCACTACTAGGAGTAGAGGAGCAATTTCATCAATCTTTATGAAATTTGGTCTCTGAGAGAACAGACGGTTAACGTCAAGCCAGCTAAATCCCTACATTACTGCTGTTGTAGCCTGTCGCCAGATGTCACATGTATTGTCGGAACTTCCCTTGTATCTCCAAAAAACTTCCGTAACTCTGTCCCATTCCCCGCCACACTCGTAAAATATACATGTTGCCGTTCCTGGTTTTGTGTTCCACAGCAGTGGTGGCTGGTGCTTGGGGTAGACACCATTCTTAACTTCTAGCGTCCCCGGGTATCGGATTTCGGTTTTTCCCTCGCTCTGGAATTAATTAAAGACATGACGTCGGTCGTATAATATTTTATACATCCTGCACTTTGCATATACTATTTTTCTATCTCTGTCTGATATGTATCGAGGCTAGAATTAAAACCCTAAAAACTTTATATAAACCCGATGTATTATACAGGTGGACCACTGAAATGTTTCCGACCTAATAAAGATACAAGACATTTTTTCAGAAATTGTTTTTTTATTATTCAACATAGTCTCCTTGTAACTCTACACACTTCTCCCAGCGATGCTCCCATCTTTGTAACCCGTCCAAATAGTACTCGGCGTTTTTCTCTGCAAAATAATTGTTCACGAAGGTGATTGCCTCTTCATTTGACGAAAATCTGTCCTCCGAGCGCAATTTTCAGATGGGGGAACAAAACGAAGTCGCTTGGGGCTAGATCTGGTGAGTAAGGCGGATGGTCAAGCAGTTCAAACCGTAATTCGTGGATTTTCGCCATTGCAACCGCTGAGGTGTGAGACGGTGCGTTGTCTTGGTGAAACAGGATTTTCTTTTTCTGCAAATGTGGCCGTTTTTCCGCAAGTTCTGCTTTCAGCTTGTCAAGTAATGATGCGTAGTATGCTCCTGTGATGGTTTTTCCTTTCTGAAGATAATCAATTAAAATAACTCCATGACTATCCCAAAAAACAGTTGCCATCACTTTCCCAGCCGAAAAAAAACAGTTTTTCCTTTTTTGGAGCCGGTTCCCCCTTTGCAGTCCACTGTTTGGGCTGTTTTTTTTTGTTTCGGGCGTATAATGGAGTATTTAAGTTTCATCTACAGTAATAAATCAGCGCCAAAACTCGGATTTATTCTGCCTAAACTGCGCCAACGTTGGAAATGTTCATTCGAACACGTTTTTGGTCAAACGTGAGCAAACGCGGCACCCAACGCGCGGACAGGTTTCTGATGTCTAAATGTTGACTTAATACGTGACAAACACGTTCGTTTGACATGTTCATAGCCTGTGCTATCTCTCTCACTTTAATTCAACGGTCATCTACCGCCATTTGGTGAACTTTGGCGATGTTTTCGTCGGTAGTTGCAATTTTTGGACGTCCCGAACGTTCATCGTCTCCCAAGCTCTTACGGCCACGTTTAAATTCAGCTGCCCAAATTTCACTGTGGTAAATGATGGTGCAGAATACCCATAAACAGAATCCAACTCATCTTTGATTTGAGTAGGCGCATTGCCTTTCAAAAACAAATATTTAATGACAGCTCGATACTCGATTTTGTCCATTTTCATAAAAACACTCACATCACCTCACTCAAACGACTATTACATAACAACTGAGCGTCCAAAATGGCTGAAACTTTGGTGAATAAGTGTCAACAGATGAACAACGAAATTCACTAGCTTTTATTTACGAGTGCTGCCATTTTCATGTTGAGGTCGGTAACTTTTCAGACACCTCGTAAGTTGAGACTGTACTAAGCGTTGTAAAAAAAATGTATTGAATAAAGATTGCTTGATACTATGGGGGAAAGTAAATTCCGTTAGTTGCGTTTTATTTGGAGGACG
This sequence comes from Deroplatys truncata, assembly GCA_030765065.1. Taxonomy (NCBI): domain Eukaryota; kingdom Metazoa; phylum Arthropoda; class Insecta; order Mantodea; family Mantidae; genus Deroplatys; species Deroplatys truncata. The sequence goes on along the minus strand of CM060977.1, from coordinate 121,912,198 downwards.
TTGTGGTGCTCATTTTAGAGCCAATTTAAATTTACCCTAATTTTAGGTTCCCATTAAAAAAATTAAATTGACCCTAAAATGACCATCACAACGTCCTAAAAATAAAACAACTAATGGCACTTACCTTCCCCCACAATATCAAGCAACTTCTATCAAAGACATTTCTTTCTACAACGTTTAGTTTTGGAGATATTGTACAGTCTCAACTTAATTGGCCCATCCTATATATGATACAATCCCTAAAGCCCCCTTGAACCCCCTCAAAATTAAAACATCTGATCTCTTGAATATGACTGTATTTTGTTATACTTAATAACACGCTTTGATTCGTAGAATAAAATTTACAGATGCCTAAACCTTACTTCAGACTCCAAGAAAGCCCCGCCACCAAATTTTCAAAAAAGAAAAAATCTGTATATTTGTTATTTCGATCTAGAGAAACTCATTAAGCAAATAAATATAAATACACTGTCTAAATTTGATCTGGGTCTCTAGAGGTTAACTAGGAAATGAGCAATTTTCTTCAGTTGTACTTTTAAATAATATTAAAAGCATGTAAAAGGATAGTATTTAAAATATTATCATCGGTTTTAAATGTTTGTTTCAACGCATACGCTTATGTATGTGTCCTCTGCTTTGTAATCCAAGCATGAAAACGTCGATTACCAAGTAACTTGTTTTATTTGATATTATTGCCTTCTTTACCACGTACATTGTCGGGCATAAATGGTGGCCCATTCCCTAGATCGCCATAGTGTTTCTCCCTCCGTGAGATTTCCATCTTCAGGTAACAACTTTTGACACCATCCAACCGGTATCAGCTCTCTGTGTGACTGGCCTGAAAAACAGTACAGGTACGTACAAAATAACCAATGAATGATGTTTATAAATTATGTGCAATAATAGGGTGTTTCGGATACCATCTCTATGCAAGAATCTTGTTACGATTGGTACACAAGGAAAGGCAAAACCAATTACAAATAATTCGGCCATCTAAATGAAGGAGTGAAGAATCATTTGTATACGAGGTTAAGCTAAACGACAGCTACAACATTTACATATATGAGAGCTTCCATCAGCGACATGGAGACGAAGGTTAAGTTGTTGCCGCTACTAAACGGCATTATCAAAATCGGCATTAGGAAAACGGTAATGTAATATGAAAATATAAGCTTCATTTGTAATGTTACTCTTCGGCCGTTCGGCCATACTTTGGGGGAGATAAAGTACCCTGCCAATCCAGTGGCTAGAACTATGCTCAAAAACAGAAGTGGGCGCACTGGTAGGCGGTCCGTACCAAGATAAACAGCTTCGTTTCATTATGGACCACATTTTATGCACGGAAGTATACCTAGTATGTAGAGAGGGTATTGCATTCCACGTAAAGATTCGATATAGATATTTCACCGGAAATATATGTTTTGAGGACCCCTGAATCAAAAAGTGCATTTGTACAGAAAAGGTCGCGTGTATGTTTGTGAACAGCATAATTCGAAAACGAAAAGTTCGATAAATATCAAACTTGGTATTTAAGTTTACAGGCTTTGAAAGATGCGAAAGAAGATTTTCAAGGAACCTCCACTCCAAACTACACTTTACGTGAAAATGTTTCTTTACTCTTTAGCCTTATCAAAAATCGCTCCGATGTTTTTTTACCAAAATACCTGTCACATATTTAAGACATTTACATTGAAAAGAAAACACACATCTTAAATTTTCTAAAAGTAGCCTCTATTCATTCGGAAATAATTTTGTATAACTGGTGTAAGAGATAGACAAAATCTTACACAGAAGATGTAGATCTCTTTAAAACACACAATTTATTTCCAATAACTGTTTTGTGGCATCAGCCATTTCCGAGATATCCGTTATCATCAATATATAAGAACGTAGGTTTTCACGGCCGGTGTCACAATTATAACAATATTTCTTCAGCAGACCACGGCATAACAGCCCGGAAAATCATATTAGTTATAATCATCAATATATAGTTTAAAATTTTTTCAATACCTTGTTTTTATGAAAGTGCTGTCACTATTTAGTTGTTTCTCGCGATATCATGGAAAGGGTATGGAATTGCAAGGCCAGCATTTAGCTACTTGTTTTATAAGGGGAATTTCAACACTATAGCCAAGTCTCAACCCCTTAACCTCCGATAAGGTGAGTACTTAGAACGACCAGATCTGATGGCGACGGGCATAATGCAGAGGGTTACCTAATGCTTCCGGACTGTGCATTCCGACAGCATCCCTCCGATACTGTCCTATCTTTGATGACAGTAGAAACAGACTATCCTCAAAGAACATTCAAGACACATCATCGTCCACTGCGCACGGCCCTGTTGCAGTGAACGTTTGATATAGAAATGAAATTAGAGCATGTGGGAACGTTCAGGTACTAAGAATCCTGTCAGAACTCGCCTATTCATCAGGCAAATCCTCAAAACAGCCCTTAGTTTGAACCCGAGACATGTGAATGTAAGTTCGTGCTCTACTGCCGGAGCCGCTCCAGTCAATATTTATTTTTGGAGCTATATCTCTAATGAGAATGCTCGTATCAAGTGTCAACGTTTATATAGACAAATTAAAGAACTTTAAAGTTCAAAATTAGGAAACAGTTATACGGTGCTAGGATTTTATACGGCATTAGCAGTTGCAACTATAGCAATAGTAAAAGCTATTCTAAGAAATTATTAAGAACAGGGAGAAATGCTTCCGTATTCTTAAAACGTGTAAAGCAAGATAGTATGTACAACATCGATATTGGATAAGGACGAAATACGATCTTATTTAAGAGAAAAATAGTACATAATAAATAACAAGGTATGAACTTATTAATGCTGTGCATACTAACATACTGCTTTTCTTCCACACTGCGGCCACCTCACGGCTGCTGGAGCGCCGGCTGCAATACCTCGGACTCCCGCCGAATCATTTACAATATTCACGTAACCACCTCATGTTTTAATATTTACAGTTATATACAATTATAATGATAATAAGCACATCCTCATCATAAGAGATGCTGAAAATGGTGTCCTTCTTTATCCACATATTTCTAGCATCTTTTATTTACATTTAAGAGTTCAATATCTAGAACGGAGTACATTTCTCGCCTGATATTTTCTTTTAGTTCTACCAATGTATGAACGTTTTAAATTTGCTCCAATCACGTCATGCAATGTAGAGAGAAGTTTTCCCAATACAGATTATGTTTGGAGGAGAACAGAACATCGTTTACGTTTGCAAACTTCAAAATTTATATTGTTATTCATTGTAACAAAGCATATGTACAGGCATAATGTAGAGTAATATGGTCACAATCAACTACGTTTTCATTTACTGTCCGCAATGTTAATATTGATGCTTATTTTATGTATCTTTATATTCATATTACTGGTAAACATGTTTTGTTTGTATCATTTATGAACAAATATGCAGTATATTCTATGACACTGTGTCCGTCATTTCGCTGGTAGGTTGCCGTTGCCCTTGACCGTTGTATGCATTACATGCAAGCGACTCAACCCCCACCGTTATGTTTACGAGACGTAGGTAGGTATATCCCCGTCACTACTAACATGCTGCAATGTTTTTGTGGCTAAACCCCGGGGCTTTAGTGATAAGGTACGTGTTTATTACCATTGTAATTGTAAATACAGGATGGGTCATAAACGCCTAGCGGTTTTTAAAGCAGTCTGAAACACTATATGCTCTGTGAAAGGCAGATTGCAGCCTTGTTGGAAGATACACAATTGCACGGAGTTTCAGATGATGCAGTTCACTGAGGATTTGTTTGTTTATGTTTGTGTTACAGGTTGGCAGCAGTGATATCGCCGGCTAGTGGCTGCACGGAGTTCAGTTGTAATGGAGCAGTGGCCTGTCCCAGAGCGTATTCATGTTTATTGTGATTTTTGACGACTTTCCTTTGCGTGGAAGATGTAAGGTTTGGTTTCAACAAGTTGGAGCCATCACTCACAGAGCCCACGTCAGCATGCAGACATTCAGAAGGATGTTTTCCAAACGCCTTATCTTACAGTAAAATGCGTGGCCCGCCAGTCCACGAGACCTGCCAGCGCCAGACGTGAATAGCAAGCTGCACGAACATGTCCAACAATCATCATAGAACTAAAGCAGCGCATTTACTTGACAACTGAAGTAGATTAGTTTCTGCCCCACGTATGGAAGTCAATTTGAAGTAGTAGCTGTATTGTGGTTCAACTGTTGGGGAGCCGAACTTGAAGTAGTTGCAACTACACGTATAGTACCCGCTTTCCGGTAGCCTTCGCTCCAAATGTACTTTCCGGTGGCCTTTGTCCCCAAAAAATGTTTTTAAAAAATATTAACTTTGTAATTTGACTGTTTCTTAAAATATGATATATTTATTTTTGCCTTGGCAGCGTCAGTATTATTGTTAGAGACATGTTTCTCTTTGCAGGGTTGTGGTGCGACTGAAGAATGTAGGCTTACACAGATTATAATTTTACTTCACTCCTTTTATTAATGCTTGACACGATTTAAATAACACTTCACTGATATACGAAAATATTTTCGTCTCACACGAATACGTATTAAAATTTTCGAGGACATGTCTCGCGTCCGATTACAAACACTGTCTATAAGCAACGCGTCCAGTTCTGAGCGCTGTCTACAAGCAACTGACTTTTCAATTTTTCAATTTTGCTATATTTCAGTTTCTGATTGGCTAATCCTACTCCAATAGAATACCTTCATTTAACTAAAGTTTTTTTCTGGTTGTTGATTGACTATTTTATAAACTGTCTCAAAATTTGCATTATTGTTGCTCCAATAATGACCAGTAGCATTATTACACTTTCTTACTCATTATTGCCTCAAGCTTACCTCATTGTTAGCAACCTTTAACCTATTATTCTCACATCTCCTACATTATTAAATTACGTAATACATTCACATAACATTATTACATGTACACAATAATATAAACATATACAATGATAGTTATATACAATTTTTATATCTTGTTACATACACATATTGCTTTAAGGTGGGCTGTTATTGAATTATATATATATATATATATTATATAATTAGGCTGAAATTATTTAAGTGATAAAAATACTGCCACACAATACAAGAGATTCCACAGAACATTCTACAGTGAGTAATGCATTTACTTCGCACCATGATGGAACGGTGCGTGCAAATTCAGCGTGGAATCTCAAGGGTGTTATTTTTCACAAGTGAGCCAGGTGATCTGAAATTACTTCCAACATGAGTAGAATGTATCTTTGATCAAGCACACACTGTACGGACTATTTTAAAAATTTTCAGTGTTTATGTTTCACCCTATATGAGAACGTGAGTCAGTTAGGGGGATATTATAACTGTTTCGGCGGGAGTCCGAGCAATAGCGGCTACCGTGCGGTGGGCGCAATGTGAAAGAAAAGCTCTGTAGAATGACTTAACAACTTCTACAATATATTCAAAAGGAAAGACATTTGATAGGATAATCGAGAATGCAATCGAATTGTTCTTCGAGTGAGAATAGAGTTCGTAATCCCTTTGGAAGATTATGATTTTAGTTTAATGAGTTTCCTATTTCCATTCCTACATGGTTATAATCCAAGTGTAAACTGTACGAGTATTGGCAATTGCCGTTTAAGTGTAGTGTTTACCGTGTCAGGAAATGTAGGTTAAAATAACGGGAACTGCCCCATAACTTGATAGGTTACGTAGCCCACGTAAGCACTTCGCGTTACAAACCGACGCCGTCCTATGGCTTTGGGTCTTCGAATAAATGCGCATGGTTACGATGCACAGTTGCCCTTCCTTCGTCGGACCCGTAGCGTTCATATTAATTTCAGTAAACAATAGTTCTCAAACGTATAAAGACAAACTGAAAGTATTTATCTGAATGTACATAATTTTAAGCTCATAGGAAGATGTGAGTACTTGTTTCAATAAATGGTTGTAGGAGAGGGAAGCGGCAATAAGTGGTAGTGCAAACTCTAATCTTGTAAATAGTCTAATTTAAATGAACTATTGCACTGTACCTGAGAGTGACTTTTACTTTACTTACAAGCTAACAACTTACATCTTTATGAATTTATTTATTTATTGTGGCACAGCTAGGTCATTTGATGTACTCTTCCGCTCAACCACATAGAAATATCCTGAACACATTGATAGTGCAGAAAAACAATACCCAAAGAAACAAAAAACAGAAATAATACAAATCTTTATTCCCTTAGTTTATTCAAATGATTTATTGAATTTAGTTTTTTAGCCAAAAGAACTATACAAGCATGCGCAGTTATAATATTCAACTATTTTAAATAGTATTAGATGTAAAATAGTTACCAATTTATAGAACGTGGATGCTAAGTATTAAAAATCTGATGTGTTACATTCACATGACTTTCTCTACTCTTGTACAAACTATTTTTACAAACGCTTATTCTCCATATGCTTCATGTTAATCGATATAAACGTTTGCAGACTCTATCTTATTGCTAATTTTCTTGTAGATGTAAGGGGAATATATATTTACAAGGGCAACATAGAAATACAGTAGCCTTTAAGCATATACATATCTCTTATTAGCTGGTTGCTAGGTGCAGCACCATTCCCTTTGCCACAGATTAATACTCTTTGCATATCAAAGAAAAAAAATAAATAACGAATTCCCTTTTAAGAAAATAAGCATTGAAAAATTTAAGAGAATAACAAGCAATATCTTGAAAATGGTTCACTCAACAAAACAATGTATATGACATAAATTGTGTATTTTAACGCGATGTACATTTTTTGTGTAGTAAAATTTTGTCTATCTCTTATGGTTTACCAGTTATGCAAAAGTCGTTCACAATAAAGAATACTTTTGGAGACATTCCCAGGAAATTCAAGATGTCCATTTTATTTGTCATAAAAATATCTTAAACATATGATATTTTAATCAAAATCGTTAGAACCATTTTTGAGAAAATTAAAATTTTCGAAAAATCTTCCATGTAAAGGGTACTCTGGGGTGGGGGGATTTTCTTGAAAACCTTCGTGTCGCATCCTTTGAAGATACTGAACCTAAATACCAAATTTGGTGTTTATCGGACTGTTCGTTTCTGAGTTATGCTGTTCACAGACAGACACACACACACACACAGACAGACACACAGACACACAGACACACACACACACACACACACACACGGACATGTTTCCAAAAATGCTTTTTTGGGTCAGGGGTTCTCAAAACATGTATTTCCGGTGAAATCTCGGTATCGAATTTTTGGGTGGAATACAATACTTCCCCTACTTACTATACGTAGTAGAGAAAGTAATAATTACTCATAATAACATTATTTTATACTATCTTATGTAAAAACCAAGAGCTTCCGCAACTGAAATCTCTGAGGCACATACATGTAGCACAGTTCAATTGTGGGTAAGGTGTGTAGTAAAATTAGACAAGTGCAAATAATTTCAAATATAATGACAACAGAGCTGTTCAAAATGTCATAAATGGTAGAATTTTTCTTTAGAGTAATATTCATCGTAGTGTAAAAGCAAACAAAAACTGCAATTTCTTCAAATAAAAGTCCATTTTCGGTACAGCATGCATTTAGATAAATCGACTTAGCCGAAATGCCATAATAATGTTATACAATGATGTATTTATACATATATAATCCGTTATGAGACGCTAATTTAAAGAAAGAGTTAGTGCAGGTTGCAATATTTGTACCTTGGAAACCAACATCTTGTTATTTACTTAGCTGACAGCAAAAATACTATTATGCATGTTGTTATCCTCACATGAAAGAAAATACATTTGTAAAGAGGGTAAATATTAAGATATATAATACCGCTGGGTCATACAGCTGAAGTAAATCCTATATAGGACGTTAACCTTTGTGTCAGGGATACAATCTGAAGGGGAAAATCAATGTACAGGTAGTGGGCGAGCTAAGGTTAGAGAAGACTTTGTGAACAAAAGAAACTCAGCTGCCGAATGGAAATGGCATTCAGCAAGCGCGCGCGCACGCACGCACGCACGCACGCACAACTGAGGGATGAGAAGGAGAGCTGGCAGAAAGTTAAGATAGGGTACCATACTGGAGATATCGTGCGGTCCGAAGGAGGAAAAAAATCACATCAGCAAGAGGAATCTTTTGAGAACAAAATAAAACAAAGGTCGCCTGTCTATAACACCGTTTTCCTTCACCAGCGTCAAAGAGAAGGATTCTTGTAAATACCTTTTATTTGAAAGGTGGTCAGTAAGCTTTGTACAGTGTATGTTTCTTTTCCTAGAAATGCAAATATTGAAAAGCAAATTATACACAATCTGATACTAAAGCAATTTCCTTGGTTAGATTAATTTGAAGACATGAGTGAAATAAATACCCTTAAAAAATCTGATGTGTTACACTCACATGACTTTCTCTACTCTTGTACAAACTATTTTTACAAACGCTTATTCTCCATATACTTCATGTTATTCTAGATGATAATCTTATTGCTAATTTTCTTGTAGATGCAAGGGGAATATGGTAGTATTTAAGCGGTCAAATCTTTTAAGAGCTGGTTGCTATGTGGCGCATTCCATTCTCTTTGTTTGTCCAAGACATAAAAAAATGAATAACGAATTCCCATTTGAGAAAAAGTGTTGGAACATTTAAGGGAATAACAAGCAATATCTCGAAAATGGTTCACTCAACAACAAAAATGTATGTGACATAAATTGTGTATTTTAACGCGATCTACATTTTTTATGTAGTAAAATTTTGTGTATCTCTTATGGTTTACCAGTTATGCAAAAGTCGTTCACAATGAAGAATACTTTTGGAGACATTCCCAGGAAATTCAAGATATACATTTTATTTGTGATAAAAATATATTAAACATCAAAATCGTTAGAGCCATTTTTGAGAAAATTAAAATTCTCGAAAAATGTTGCATGTAAAGGGTAATCTGGGGTGAGGGGATTTTCTTGAAAACCTTCGTGTCGCATATCTGGAAGATACTGAACCTAAATACCAAGTTTGGTGTTTATCTGACTGTTCGTTTCTGAGTTATGCTGTTCACAGACAAACACACAGATACACACAGACCACAGACACACATACGGACATTTTTCCAAAAATGCTTTTTTTGGATTCAGGGGGTCTCAAAACATGTATTTCCGGTGAAATCCCGGTATCTAATTTTTGGGTGGAATACAATACTTCCCCTACTTACTATACGTAGTAGAGAAAGTAAAAAAGTCCACATTTATTACTCTTAAGGTAATGAACTTAAGCTTTCCTAGTTAATATCTGCAACATTGTAACTCATAAACTTCATGGCATATTTTAGGAATTTAATACAATAAAATATATATTTATAACGTTTTAAGAATAGAGTAGTAATTAAAAAATTAACAGCAGACTAGCAACGCCCTGTACCTACCCTTTCTCACCTTTGAACAGGAATTAAGAGGAAGGGCGAGTTAGTAGCAATATGTAAATATAACCAGAAACGTACGTGTTATGGAAAAAGGAATGGAATATGCAAATGTAACCAGAGAAGACCGTACTAGGACATCTGTGAATCTGTCAATTTGAAGGTACCCTATCTGAATCTGCTGATATTAAAAATAGAGCTGGCTTTAAAACTATAAAATTTGGTCATTCATTTGTAAAATTCATATCTTCCAGCATAAATAAACTCGTGTATATGGGGAGCTGGGCATACCAGATTTGAACGAAGTCTAATTCTCAGCCATTCATATGGTACACGTTATGAGACTATTCCTTGATAAAGGGTGCAGGCATAATGAATTGGCTTTAAAACGATACAATAGTACAATATGCTCAAGGTTGAAGTGGTCCAGAGCAAAACTGTATCGAAAAAGAAAATACACTGAATGAGTAGGTATATTATTTCCTGTTCGAACGCCCAGTATGATCAGACTCGAGAGAAGGCTCCACTCCATCAAACTAAAAGTACGTAGCGGTCTTTTGAGCAGTAATTTTCTTTTTCAAATTCCCTTTGCGTGAACGCGGGGTTCACAACCGACAACTTCTATGCGTCACCTTGGCTAACCCTAATACAAGCCAAAAGGCATTTATTTGGTCTAACTCCACACTATATAGCACTCACTCACTGCAGTCTGGTAGGCTCATGGTGAGCCTAAGTAGTGCTGCTGTGTACCTGCCCTTGGATGGGCTTAACCGCAGAGGTGGTTGGAATGTTGTAGGATGGTTGTTTTTGGCTTTTAAGGTGGTGGTTTGATAGGAAGTAGCTTCTATAAGTTTATAGGCTCTTCAACGGTTGCCGTTTCAGGAGCAGCATCCATCCGCTGCTCCGCTGGTGTCTTATGTTCCAAATGGGTTAAATGTTGGAATTTTGAATGACCACCCCCATGGGGAGGGGGGAGGACTTACTGTCAGCGCTATGCTATTGGCTGGCATAGTGCCTTCTTGATCGGAGATGCCCGCACGCCATGCGTGTAGTGACGTTCTGTGTGTAAGTAACCCCCAGGAATCTGTCAAGGGTGTTTTCATGATGAGTCAATCTGACGTAGAAATTTTTAGCCCGGCGCCTAATCACATTCTCCGCGTATGTGAGGGCCGAAGTTTGGACCAGTGGAGCAGGCCACTATGGAGCAACTCAACTCAACTCCGGTCTGGTAAGCTCGTTGTGAGCCTACCTGATTTTGCTATGTACATACCCTTGGAAGGGCTTTACCATAGGGATGAAGAAACTATTGTAGTGTGATGGTTTGGTTTTAATGTTGTGGCTGTGATGGGAGATAGCGCTATGTTTTCATAGGCTCCTCAGCAGCTGCCTTTTTAGGAGCAGCGCCAGCGCTCTACTCCGCTGGTGTTTATTTTTCAATAATGGATTGCGATTTGTTTAATTCTCATTGACCACTCCCATGGGAAGAAGGTAGTACTTAGTGACAGCTTTGTGCTGTTGGCAGGTTTAAAGCTTTCCTTACGGAGGTGTCCACAAGCCATGCGGGAACCCGGTAGTGTCGGTATCGACGTTCTTGAGGTAAGTAGTCCCCCAGTATTCTGACAAGGGCTTTCTCATGATATTCCAATCTGGCGTAGAAATTTTGAACCCGGCGCCTAATCACATCCTCCACATATGGGAGGGCGAGGTTTCGTGCAGTAGGCTGACTGGAAAGCGACTGCAGACTGAATAGATGGACCGAAGTCCCCTATTCTGTAGCCGGTACAACCAGAGAAGCCAGGAATCTGCTACCGCCCTCTTAGCACTGTTCATTGTTTCACGCAACTGTTCCGAAAAGTTAGGCCCTTATCTAGAGTAACGCCCAAGTAGCGAACGGATGTTCCCCACTCTATCCTGTGGACTTGGTAGGTGAATGTTAATAGGTGTGTTGTGAGGATTCGTCTCCTGGTAAGCAGAACAGCTTGGCTTTTGCCCGGGTTCACGGACATCCGCCACTGCCTGCACCAGTGCTGGACGAGGCAGAGGTGTCGCTGTATAGGGTTGAACTATACAGCAGTGGTTAAACTACATAACTTCTAGGCAAGCAGCTCGAGTTCGGTTCTCGTAGTGGATTGTTATAGTTTTTTTTACAACTCGTTTTAGTGTAATATAGAAAAGGGTATTATTTGTATTACTTCATTCCACTTACATATATAATTACAATAATACTAAAATTTATGGTTATAAAATTAAACTGACTTAGTGTGAAAACTCCTCCCGAGTGATTAATTAATGTCATGGTTGCCATTTACTAGTATGACGGATTACTAAATAAACGGCACATGCCAATGGAAGGAATGTTGCTCAAGCATTTCGTTACTGGACTAGCAACCACTATGACACACAGAAGCGAAGGAAAGAGATAGCATCGGTCTACCTAGTTTTGTGTTCCCCATTATAACTACTATACGAGTTTACGCAGTCTTATGAATAAAGTCTAGCTGTTTCGAGCGCTCATGGAAGTACCCTATTCGAGCTCCACCTCTCAGGCAACAATCAGTTTTAATTGACCAAGTGCTCAGTCTATTTGCTACACTGACGTTGTTGCCGTAGCCTAAATTCGCGCGAGATTTTGGTATGGAGTCGAGTGATGCAACTGAAAATGTTTTCTTAAAAGTAAATCAACTTAAATGTATTAATTAGATGAAACCGAAAGAAGCGCTTCGCTTAAAAGCAGATTTACTTTTATTGAACTCTGTGGTTTTATTCTTATACGATTTGAGATTTCGTATTGTAAAGCATAAAGCTGCTCTAATATGCTTAGTTTTCCATTAGAGATTTTTGTTATTGCCGAGTTTATTCTCAAGATTTTTAATTTGTTTCTGGTTTAAACAAAACGCAATTTTAAGTAGATATAAGAAACTTTTTTTTCACTAGTGCGCCTAATTGTAAACATCATTAATATAAAAGAACAACTTTTGATTCAACCTTTCATTTGTTTTAAATGTTGACAGTAACAATTTAATTTAAGAATAGTTGTACAATTTCTTGAGTTTAAAGAATAATCATTCCTTAATTTGTTGTATTATATATATATAACTTGTAATGCTTATTTAACTAAATATTTATACATATGATGAGGTGTTTTCCTCCTACAGAAATTCTGGATGAAACTGTATATAAAATTTGTATGATATTTTATATATTGGGACACAGTAGCTATGGACCAAGGTTATTCGAAGGTCGGCAGTAAACAGACATATGCAGCGCTCTTGTCCAGCGTAAACACCATAAGTGCTATCAGCAGATAACCTGATTCTTCTTGAAGTTACCTTCCCCACCTCGGTAACGTGTACCCAGATAGTTCTAATGTGTTCTTTGGAAGATTCCATTGTCTGTATATGCGAGCGTTCCCGCAGCGAGAGTCATTTGGTGAGCCAGACAGCGAGTGCGTTTCTTGTGCGACGGAAAATGCTGTTTTTCTAGCGAGTTTATGACGATTATCGTGACGTGCAGCGAGTACTGCTACTGCAAGAGAGATTACAGACGCCATGTGTTGGACTCCTCAACGCCGTAACTGCGTCTCGAAGAAAGTAAAGCGACAGTGAACTACTTCACATCAGTGAAGTGATAGTGTGAACTAAGTAGAGTCTCAGTGAAAACTGAACTAGATTCAAACATTTACGGTGAAGTGGCAGTTAAAAAGTGGACAAAATAAAAATATTTTAATAATATTTCGCTTGTTTATTTAATTTATTGAACATGTTCCATTATGCAATACTACATACTATTTTTACATTACATCACTTATAGATTAACAATTCTATAGCGTGTTTCAGGTCATACGTTTCCTTTTATAGTTTTGGGCATCTGCAAATGAGGTGTCGTAGCGTCTGTTCTTCTAGTAGACAGGAACATGCGGGATCATATATTATTCGAATCTTGTACAGGTATGACTTAATTTTCCCATGTCCGCTAATAATTGCTGTTAATGCTGGGTTTGGTTGTGAGGTTTTGTTTCATTCTTTTAATAACAGATGGAATGGGGTAATACTTCGGGGTAATGACGGAAGAAAACGTGAAAATGTAATTTGCGTATTCTCGTAATACAGTAAAGGAAGTTTTGGCCGAAAAAGCAGGTAGAGACAGAATCGAAAACACAAGTAACGTGGCATAATATGCTACAACCATTCTTTGCCTTAACACACTGAAGGAATACGCCTAACAAGAAAGCTATGTAGCGTATCCATTTTCCACGAGGAAGAATGTGGAACAGAAGCCCAACCATATGTTGCTGTGTACATTATCTCAAACCGCTAATCTTCATTTGAAAGGTCATGGGCAAGAAGAGAACCCAACGCCATGTCGCAGAGCCTGTCACAGCAAGCATCTCCGCCGACCCTCCGGCACCTGCCGGGAGGACCACTCCACTGCAGACACGACCCGAGTCAGTTTAGCTTCGGCAAGTGCTTCGCCCTCTTCCAGCGTCGCTTCACCGCAACAGCGGCTGCAGTCGCCGCCACAACAAACGGCAATTTCACCTTAGTCTTTGGGACATTCCCAGGCACCCCGAGCCTGCCTGTGCCTCCAGGCAGGCGCAATGCTGTCATCACAGGGGTTCCGAGAGATCTGCCAGTCCGGTTCGTCACCAGCGCACCTGCAGTGGCTATGATCACCGGAGCCCGAGGACTTACAACACTCGTCAGGCTGGAGTTCGCAGACCCTGGCGAATACAAAGCGGTCTCGAGGGCGGGCCTGGCGTTGTTAGGTGCTTATGCACCGAGGCCAGCCGAGTATAACGCAAGGTGTCCTGCCGACGCTGCTGTGCCTACGGACACGAGGCATCAAACTGTGCGGCCAGGCTTAGGTGCCACTACAGTGGCACCTCCTGCTTCACCGCAGATTGCAAGGAGCACTCACTGAGGAACCGCCGTCAGTACTGCGCCACCTTTGCTGGCTATGGCCATTTCACGGGCCAGGCTCAGTGCCCATTGTATCCGCCATTTGCCGCCAAACTACATGGAGGATAACTGTGCCACGACAAAATCCACCTCCATGTGGAGTTCCTGAGCTTCGGTGCCTGGCTTGCTACTTTGGAAGAGACATAGCCGACCTGATTTCTGAGAAGCCTCAGGGCCTGCAGGCAGCCATCTACGCAGTCACCAACCAGCAACAAACCTTCACCGCCGAACTGACGACAGGTTAGAGAGCATCACCACCAGCCTGCAGGATCTGGAGAGGAACTACGAAGAATTCAGATAAGCGTCCTGCCAGCATCACCACACACCACATCAGCAGCCACCTCCACCAGTAGAGATTCCTGAGGACTTCCTTGCGAAGCGCCGAGCCATGCTCCAAGAAAGGGAGAAGCGACGACGGCAACTACAGGCTTAGTAAGCACATCCTTATTCCATCACCTTCAACTTTTTCCTCATATCCACCTTCTAACTTCTAGGCAGCAGTCAGAGCAATTTGTTATGGCCTTAGTCTAGGACCGGTGGAAGATTTTTAATGGGTATGGCCAAGCCAGGCGAGTCCCACACTCCCTGTCCCGACTACCAGAAGTGCCTAAAAGCATTTTCTCCTCCACCCGAAAAAAAATTAATTTGAAATATCAGTATTCTGGAACGCACAATGTGAGAAGTTTTTAATATTTATATAACTTTTGACTCAAGTGGGATTGTTTTAACAGCGAAAATATTCCTCAAGTATAAATAAAATCCCACGTTCTATGAATTTCTTACACAATTTTACTTCAATCATAAAAACGTTAACTATAAAGTGTTTTGCAAAATCCAAATGAAAATATATTGTGAGGTTTAAGGTAAGAGGCCCTATTGAGAATAAACAATTGAATAGCATACACAGAGTGTCTTAAAGAGGTAGTTCCCGTTTAAGTCACTGCATACGAAAAATATGTACTTTTCGCACCTGAAGCTGTTTAGTTATGCGGTGCTTTGTTATAATTATTAATGAAATGTTTCTTTTGGTCTCGAAAGGTTAATTTCAATCAAGAGATAATATGGCACAGAGTATGACGAGAAAATAATTTTGTTTTGGGAGAGATTACCCTGTTTAAACCAGTGGTAGAAGTAGATAAAAAAATCTGATGTGATACATTCACTTTTATAACCTCTATCTTTATAAGTGAGTGCAGATCTCTTTAAAACACAGAATTTACTTAAAATAACCTTTTTGTGGCTAAAGTCGTTTCAGAGATATACGTCACTAAAGGTTCGAATTGTTCAATACTTATGCTTTTCAGGTCTCATCGATTCAGTTGTTTCTCGCGATGTCGTGGAATTTTAAGGCCAACATATAGCGTCCGGTTCTTAAACATTTGACTTTCGTTGTTCTTTTTGTATCTATAACGAAATGCGTAATATACTCGTAGCTATTTTTGCAAAGGTTTACTGGGATTAAAATGTCGTAGATAGAAAAATAAGCTTGAGTAAGAATAATTTGTATACTCACTAATCAACGATAGAGGGTAGAGAAAGTCATCTGGATGCATAACATCAGATTTTTGGAGTAAG
The DNA here is from genome assembly GCA_030765065.1 of Deroplatys truncata. NCBI lineage: Eukaryota > Metazoa > Arthropoda > Insecta > Mantodea > Mantidae > Deroplatys > Deroplatys truncata. The sequence continues at coordinate 121,896,246 of CM060977.1, read as the reverse complement.
TTCACTAAACGTTCTTGATCAACACCGTATACATTCACTGCAGATCTAGTTTTTCCAGTCTCACTGAGGAGAGAGCCAGTTGTCTCGAGCTTCCTTGTGATGTATAAAATAGTGGATCTTGTAAGAATGGTCTGTGAAGAATGGGTAGAGAATTTAACACATCAAATTCCTTTTACTTTCTCTCATGTACATATTAGGTGGGGAAGGTATTGCATTTAGCCCAAATATTTGATACCAAGATTTCACCGGAAATACATGTTCGAGGGGCCAACTGAATAACAAAAGGCCATTTTAGAAAAAGGTCCGTGTGGTCTGTTTGTTTGTGTGTGTCTGTGTCTGTGAATAGCATAACTCAAAAACTAAATGTGGGATAAATAACCAAACTTGGTATTTAATTCAATATCTTCCGAGGATGCGACAGGCAGATTTTCAAGAAAATATATCCCTAACTACCCTTTATACGGAAAATTTTGTGAACATTTTTATTTTCTAAAAATGGCCCTAATGACTTCGATTAAAAAAAGTACATTAAAGATATTTACATGACAAATAAAACCTTGAATTTTCTGGGGACAGCCTGTGATGTTCTCTTCATTGGAAAGGAAGTTTACATGATCTTACATAATGGTAGACATTAAGCCTAGACGAAAACGCAGAACAAAAAAACTGTAGATCTCTTTAAATTACAGTTTATTTCAAAAAACTTTTTTTGTGGCACCAGCCATTTCAGAGATATCCGTTGTCTATAGTTCGAATTGTTCAACACAATTATTCTTTAAAGTCCTGTCGATTTTCAATTGTTTCTCGCGATGTCACGGAAATAGTATGGAATTTAAGGCCAGGGTACAGCGTGCAGTTCGGCACTATTTGAATATTCCCTTGTATCTATAACGTAATGTGTATGCATCTAATTCGGAAAGGTCTATCTCGATTAAATGAAGTAGATAATAAAATAAAATTTCGTAAACTTTCGTTTTGTATATACACTAATAAGCGATAGAAAGCAGAGAAAGTTATGAAAATGTAACACATCCGACTTTTTCAGTTTTCACTTTCCTTGGCTTTATTAGACATAGATTGTATAATTTAACGAGATCTACATTTGTTGTATAATAAAATTCTGTCTAGCTCTTACGGTTTACCAGTTACTCAAGAGTCATTCAGAATGAAGGGGGCTTCACAGGTTTGTCACCGAAAATTGAACATATATATTTCATTTGCCATGAAAATATGCTAAACATATGGTATTTTAATTAAAATGTTTGACAAAATCGAAAATTACGAAAAGTTTTCCATGAAAAGGGTAGTTTGAAGTGGAGGGGTTTTCTTGAAAATATTCGTGTCATCTCCTTGGAGGATACTGAACTTAAATACGAAGTGTGATATTCACCAACTTATTGTTTTTGAAAAAACTTTGAGTTTTACTTATGGACGCTCTTTAACTAATTTGGTTCTTAGCGTCCCATTCTATATTGGGCGTGAAAGATAGGAAATTTTATTCAGAGGCCTCTATATCACGCTTGAGGTTCTTTTACGTGCCATAAATAAACCACGGGAACACCGGCTTTACTTCCTTCTCGAAGGAAGCCATGCTAAGGATTTTCACGTTCGAAAAAATCCATCGCCCTCCGCCCACCCGCGGCCTGGGAACTGGAGGTTCTCATGGTACCCCTAGACCACGAATAACAACATTCGTTTTTGAGTTATACTATTCACAGATACACTCACATGCACGCAAGCACGCACGAACCTTTTTCTATAAATGCTCTTTTACTTTCTCCACTACGTATAGTAAGTAGGGGAATATTGTATTTCACCTGAAATATATGTTTTGAAACCCTCTGAATCCAAAAAAAAGCATTTTTGGAAACATGTCCGTGTGTGTGTCTGTGTCTGTGAACACCTTAACTCAGAAACGAACGGTCGGATAAACACCAAACTTGGTATTTAGGTTCAGTATCTTCTAGAGATGCGGCACAAAGGTTTTCAAGAACATCCCCCCCAGATTACCCTTTACATGGAACATTTTTCAGAAATTTTAATTTTATAAAAGATGGCTCTAACGATTTTAATTAAAATATCATATGTTTAAGACATTTTCATGACAAATGAAATGTATATTTCAAATTATCTGGGAACGTCTCCAAAAGTATTCTTCAGTATCTTCTAGAGATGCGACACAAAGGTTTTCAAGAAAATCCCCCACCCCAGATTACCCTTTACATGGAACATCTTTCAGAAATTTTAATTTTCTAAAAGATGGCTCTAACGATTTTAATTAAAATATCATATGTTTAAGACATTTTCATGACAAATGAAATGTATATTTCGAATTATCTGGGAATGTCTCCAAAAGTATTCTTCATTGTGAACGACTTTTGCATAACTGGTAAACCATAAGAGATAGACAAAGTTTACTACACAAAAATGTAGATTGCGTTAAAATACACAATTTATGTCATATACATTTTTTTGTTGAGTGAAGCATTTTCGAGATATTGCTTGCTATTCCCTTAAATGTTCCAATACTTATTTTTTTTCTCAAATGGGAATTCGTTATTCATTTTTTTTATGTCTTGGTCATATAAAGAGAATGGAATACTGCACATAGCAACCAGCTCTTAAAATATTTGACTATCGCTTAAAGCCCAGCAATTCCCCTTGCATCTACAAGAATATTAGCAATAAGATTAACATCTGGATATCTCGATTAACATGAAGCATATGGAGAATAAGTGATTGTAAAAATAGTTTGTACAAGAGTAGAGAAAGTCATGTGAGTGTAACACATCAGATTTTTATTATTCAGGAGTGGAATAAAACGTGTATTTCAAGTGAAATCTTGGTATCCAATTTTTAGAAGGAATACAATACTTCCTCTACTCACGATAGATAATCAGTAGGGGATGCGAAAAGAAACGCAATTACGTTTGTTTTGTCATATGGTACATTGCATTTGACAGAAAGTCCTCTTTGTGATCAGTCCTAGCGCTGATCTTCCTTCATATATTTTTTGCAAAACAGCTGCATTGACACATTTCGTTCTATACATTTTGAAAGCCTTTTCATCTACAATAAGGTTTGCAATACTTCTGGTGATTGTTTCTCAATAAATTACCAAGTCAAGTTTCCAATATACATGATATAATTTCATTTTCGTTTTTCTTTCTTCCTTCTTTCAGAGTTCACCAGAATATGAAGACTATGTTAGAAACTTGATTTACCACTGCCATTTTCTCTTTGAGCTTCTAAGTTCATGGTACAAACCAATGCTTTAACATGTTCTGCACCTCCATCACGAACTCTCTTGTTTGACCTTCTTCCTACAGTCATAATTTTTGTTTTAATTGAGCTCCATTCCATACTTTCTACCGTTGTCACTTACCTACATTAGCAGGCTCCTTAGGGTCTATTCCTCCTCCCCTAACTACGCCATATCACAGAAGATCTTATGGATTTTATCTGCTCCCTTGTTCTGGAAGCATTTCTTCACTAAATTCTCAAGTTGAAGAGTATGGGTAAGAAAAGATACTTCTTTCCTAGGGTTCTCCTTATCTTATCACATCTTATTCTATATTTACTACAGCAACTACTCAAGAGGCTTCTCTCTTTCAAGTAAACATCAGCTCTCTTCAGATGTTCCATAAGGTTCCTTCAAGCCCTCAATAGCATTTTCCGAATGACACATTAATTTTAAACTATTTTACTAAGCAGCATATACCGGTTGTTCTCAGCAGCTTCAATTGCACTTCTTTTTCCATTTCATTTTTGAAGCCAAAACTGTTGTTCTAATTGGCTTTTCACCTTTAGAATGTAGATATAGATTCAGTTTCTCAGTAGTGAGTTTATCGAATGAGATATGAGGTGAACATTGCACTTGTATTAATTTTCTTTGGTATTGGCATCACTGTCTTCCTGATGACAGGCCAGACATAATTGCATAAATAAGTAATGATATTCCTTCCTTCACCCTTGCATTTAAATAGCTCAGTAGATATTTCATTACTTTCTATTACTTTGTTGCTGCTTTGTTGCTTCTTCCATAAACATTAGAAAACATTTCTTGTCCTCTGATACACCATTTTTAGTTTCTACAGCTAAGCTATCTGAGCAATTTCATGTCACATTTAATTGTTCCATTTATTTCGATTTGTCTGTCGTTATTTTCAGTTTTTATCTGTAACAATGTATTTCAATTTTTATCGTTGCTGCGATAAAGGCCACAAAGAGATCCGCAATGTCAAAGTCATTTAACTCAGAACCTCAATGTCACAGTCGCGTCATATGACAGATGATTGGCCATAACTAAGCCATAAAAATATGAAAGCCCTAGACAGAGCTAAGGCCAGATATGTAAACTTTCTGCATCTCGATGTTCGCTTCAACCCGACTTGCTTACCAGCTGGCAGGAATAACATATTTCTTTGAAGATCTGATGGCTATCCACAAGATCAGAAAATAGCAGAAATAAATCCGAAATTCTATCAAACTCCAGGAATCAACGAGGAATGAAGAGCAGCGAATTTAGAGTTACATCACATCTAAACGAGGTGTGCAATACATGGGTTTCACTACCGCATTTGTAATAGGAAAGTCTTTCAGAAATAGCCAGTGACTGACTTTGAAATCTGTGGTCTACAGTGATCATTGTACACTAAGAACATTTGTGCTTTCTCACTATGCAAAAGAAAGAAAAAATGTAGGTATTCAGTCACCCTGTACACATTATTATTATAATATTTTATTATATGGTATTTATCGCGTGTTAGTCTTTCTCTGGAATCTATTCCTTCGCGCGTCTGCATCGTGTATGCTTTAATCTCGTCAGTTACTCCTCTTAGTACGTTGTTTGGTCTGGTTGGCTATCCCTTACTGTGCAGATGGGTTTTAAGTTTCTTCTTCCTTCCATATTCTCCAATGTTTTACCTTCTCACCAAGATCTCTTCTTACTTTACATTTTCTGTATTTATTGATTATATGGCATACATGGTCTTTTAAGTTGACTCCAAATTTAAATAATATATCAAGACATGTAGCTTGGCAATGTGGCTTGAGTATTTGTTCAAATTTCCTCTATTGATATAGATAAGTATCGGGGGGTAATGAGGTGGAAGGAAGGAAACAAGCTAAAATGAAGTTTGCTTATGGCCCCATATGGCGGGCAGTTATTTTACAAAGCTGCAATTTAAATACACTGACATCCCAACATTCATGGTTTGCATAATGAGATGTGATAAGAACGCTGTAAAATGGCCAGAAGTGAACTAATACCATTATCTGGAACCAATACCAAGGAAGGCCAAACGTACCAAAACTGCTCTTAAGAGCGTCGATAGCCGGACGTGACGTAACGTTCTAAATAGGAATAAAGCAAACGAACTTGGGAAATGCATCTGTAATGAACAGAGCCTACGTGTTACCAGATGCTGAACGAGGGGAAAAACCAATAAGATCAAATGGATGAGAGGCAAAATTGGAAACTAAGCGCCCAAGTGATCTTTATAACCGTCTTGGCTAACACGCAAAGACGAGAGGCTTTAACGCGGACCTTGATGTCGGCGCCCATGCCTTTCCAGATGAACGAGGTTTAAATTCTGTACCTGGTCTTATAAATACTCAAGTTACCACCATACAGAGAACTATAATAAAAAATCATGGAGACAAAATCCAAGGGTACGACTACATTAAATTTTCGATCCTGGGATGGTCAAAACTAAGAAAACCGTCCCTCAAAATTTAAGGGGGAATATATTCCTCTTGTTTCAAATGTTGATGTCGACTTCGGGCAAAATAGGCATGTCTAACTATACATTATTCCACTTTACCTTTTGAGGCCACTGACTTACAACAAAATGTGTAATGAATTTATCCAAACGTTATCTCAATTGACATGAAGTAGATAGAAAAGCCTCATGTGATACATTCACATGACTTTCTCTACCATCTGTCTTTTATTAGTGGTATACAAACCATTCTTACTAAATCTTATTTTTCTATCTACTACATTTTAATCCAAATAAATTTTTGCAGAAATAGCTGCGCTATGCATTTCGTTATACATACAAAGAGAACAGCGATAGTCAAATGTTCAAGAACTGAGCCTATATGCTGGTCTTGTAATTTCTACTGTTTCTATGCAATCGCCAGAAACAACTGAATGTTGAGAATGGCCAAGAAATGAACAATTTGCACCTTTAATAACAGACATCTCAGAAGTGGTTATGGCACAAAAAGCTTACTTGAAATAAACTGGGTGTTTTAAAGAGGTCTGCATTTTTTTATTGTAGTACGTTTTCGTCTATCCCTAAAGGTTTACCAGTTATACAAGACCATACAAAATTTCTCCCAAACGAAATGGACTTCTTAATTCCCAAAAAATTCAACATCTGCGTTTTATTGCTAATGTAATTACCTTTAATATATGGTATTTTAATCAATATCGTCAGCCATTTTTTTTAGAAAATCACAATTTCAAAAAATCTGGTCTGGAGTTGGAGGAATTTCTTGAAAATGTTTAAATCTTCGTGTCGGTCTTCGGAAGGCATGAACCTAAATGCCAAATTTGGTATTTATCAAGTTTTTGAGTTATGCTGTCCACAGACCACACACGGACCTGTTTTCTAAAAATGCATTTTTTGGACTCAGGGAGTCTCAAAGCATATATTTCCGTTAAAATCTCGGTATCTAATTTTTGTTGGAATACAATACTACCCCTACTCGCTATATGTAGTAGGGAAGGTAATAAGCTTATACAGGAATGCCTTTTAGAACACACCGTATTTTTGTTGTATAGCTTTTTATTTTTTTGGTTTGCCATCTGTTTTGTTCCTTTATTACTTTCTCTAGCATCTGTCTATGGAAATTAGAGGAAGTGTTGTTATATACCGGTGTGAGGCCAAAAGGCTTTGCAGCTAAAATATTAAATTTAGTTACCCCAGCATAAACATTGGGGGACGTAGACTCTGAAGCAGCGAGAGGACCAGGAACCTAGCTGCACAAATCTAAAGCAGGCGTAGAATATTCATAACAAAATACACATTTAACACATTACCGGTGGGTTATTAAAATGGACACGGTGTCACCACATCGTTCACAACAGATTACAGGCAAACATTGGAGGGAGATGCTCCACACTCACACGAAAAACACACGCATTCCTACATACAACCACTCGCCCTGAAGACATGCAGGACTGACCCACGCTACTGACTAGGAGGTGGGGCAGAAATGCCACGCCGGACGGAATTCAAACACTCAATCAAAATGATTATACACAACAATGTCATGCTACAAAGCAATATGTGTCCGCGCGACAATGCACACCCGTACACGCTACAGTATGTCTACATGGAAAATAGAAACATCTCATTTTTGCCGCCTTACCTTTTAGAGTCACTATACTATCAGTAACTCCTAGTGCTGAAACTTTAAATACGTCTAAGTTCAAACGTTAAGCGTAAGAAAGATAGCTATTGTCAATTGCTTCGTAAATTGAGTGAATATTTTTACTACACATGCTATAATTAAGTATAGACCCATCATAACCAAAAGAAATAATTTTTTGGACACAAAACAGCTAATATGCTTTAAAAAGACTGCCTTAAGGAAGAAACATACTAAACGCAGAGGAAAATAAAGCAGCTGAAATACAGGCTTAGAAGAAACTGCTTGCAGAAGGATGCAGTTGGAATTATTAACCCTTTATTGCCGGAATTATTTTGCTACATATACCGCTCTTCCACTAATTCCTAAACCGGTTTTTTTAATTATTTCACTGACACCATAACCGAAGCAATTGGAACAACGTGGTCGTTAGAGCCATACGAAATGTACTGGCCAACCATGCAGGGCAATACGTGCCTATGGTAAAGGACGGGGAGGGCCCAAGTAAAATAAACAGTGCGATGGCACACTTGGATGCTGACGGGGTTACCATTGACTACAGTTGCATGGATTTTGCTTATTATTATTATTATTATTATTATTATTATTATTATTTTAAAATACTATAGCTTTACTGAAAAAATAACTTGCTTCTTTCTCAGTTGTGGCCCATACCCACGTGCGCACGGAAGAGGTGGAGGTTCCAGCTGATACGGGGAAATGTGGTCAACACCATGCTTCCCCGGCCGAATGTTTTCATAACCTGCATATCCTATCTAAAGTAGTTCTCAAATTCTTCACGATGCCGAGTGCGTTCCGGATCTAAAATGGTCCGAAAATTCTATATCCCTCATGGGTTCGAACACATGCCTTTCTGCGCCTGAAAACCGGAAGAGCGCTCCAACCTATTAAGCCACAGGATATTGAGCAGTACGCAATTGCATTAATCGGGAAATGCAAAAGGATCCTTGAATTCCTTTACATTTCAGGGACTGACAGACATAACGCATAAATTGAATCTCTCCTACCCACATACTGTTTACAACCAGATATTTGCTTTTCAGATCCTTGGATCTGAAAATAAAAATGTCCGATTTAGATTTCTACACCAAAAGAGGATCTAAGTGCATTAAGGAGAAAGGTAAAATAATCTAAAAGACAGTATACCCACAACTCTAAAAGCAGCATAGTATATTATGCAACAAGAACATACTGGTAGCGATTATGGCGCGAGTTTCATAATTTTCATATAAAAGTCCTTGTTACTATTACAGTCAAATTTCATACGACTGTATTTGGTTGACCACACTATAATTTCAGAACTTTGAGTTTTACAAAAAAGATCTGATCTTATTAATTGTGTGTAATTAAATGCCTGTCGGAATGCAGCAGTACTGAGTCCACGCAGTGTTTATTGATTTTTGCAGGTAACGTGAAAGCAACACATATTTAAGCACAGAAAATGATATCTATTGATTCGAATATTAAATTAAAACTAAAAGAATTTATTTTAATTTAAATACACACATTTCACTGTTTATCTTGGGAATGGATCGCAGTGGACTGCCGCTTTGAAGGTGTTAGAAGGTATGGATTGCGCGCGCCGCCGAGTAAGGTCGTACTGAAATATAAAGTATTATAGATGCCATAAGAGTTGAGTTACGTCACATGTAATCACCGTATTATAGCGAGGTCGATCAAAACTCTTTTTCTGGTGTTTTTTCTTATCCTAAGGAGACGAATGTCGGGTAACTTTAAGCTCTATGAACCTCGGTCTCAATTGAGCATCATTTCAACCATTTCATCCATTCGGATATGTCCTATCACGTTAAAGGACGTTAAACTTCAAGCAAAAATAAAAAAACCAAATGAACGTTGCCTTGCCAAATACAAAAATGTGACTATTGAAACGATATATAACATGGACAGAATCATAGACCCAAATTAAATAATGCAACTTTAATTATTAGTTGATAATATAGGAATTAGAATTGCATAAAAGGTTTGTATAACGCCTGTGTAATTTTGATTGTTCACTTATTCTATATAAGCAACTATTAAGATACGTTCTTGCCTTCTGATGTTCAGGAAACGATATTTGCTTCGTACTGTTGCGTGCAGAGAGAATACTGAATAAGCAAACGTAGCAATGTTCATAAAAAATAACTCCGTTATGTTTTGTTTACGGTCCAATAAAGCGCGTGTTACGGGCTGTAATTCCACTATACATTCTCCCCTTTGCCTTCCGTTATCCATGAAAATAATAAACTCCCCCTCATACATAAATAACGAAACAGATACCGGCTTTAGCACGAAATATATCGCTTATTGATCAGGAAACAAATGCGAGTAGAGGATTTAGGGAGAAGCCTTAGGAGCTGGATTCACCGTAAAATTGAATAACTTGTCATAGTTTTATAAACAAGATCAGAACTACGTAAGTTGTAAATTGGCGAGGCGATTGAAGTATAAGATATGCAGTTCCTAAAAGCAAACCAGCCAGCACTATATTTTCTTGTACTGAGTTAGTAACATTTGATATTGGAGATGCAAAACCGTATCAAAACATTCATACAGAAAGGTAGACATCTTTGTATCCAAATGTCTGCAATCGGGAGACAGCATTGGTATGACGCTTCTAGCGGCAAAATCCACTTAAAGTGGAAAATATCACCGTTGACTTTAATATATACATACCCAAAGAGGGGGTATATCCACTTGTGCATACGCGGATGACATTGTAATTGGCTCAAAGGACATAAAGAAGCTCTGGGAAATATTAAACAAATGAAAATGGTGTTCCAAGCACAAGTTGGACATTGTCATATCAAAAACAGATACAATGATCTTCAGAAGCTAAAGAAAAGCACCCGCATCAACAGAGGTACACTAAGGGAAAGAAAACTAAAGATAGTACCAGACTTTAAATATATAGACATCAAGATGCAAAGGAGTGGAAAAGTCTTCACGAAACACGTTACAGGAAAGGCAACCCAAGCAATAATAACAATGCATGAAATAAAAAGCATTAGTACCCTCAGCCTAGAGATGGCAATGTTACTATTCAGAGTAAAAATTCTACCAATACTGACTTATGGCATCGAAATCATCTGGCCACATTTAACAACGAAGAATTTATCCACCCTGGAAAGGCTTAAAGCAAAATAAATAAAGAAGGCGATAGGGATGACAAAAATTACGCGATCAAGATTTGCATACCTCCTGGCGAAAGAAGCCTTCCTCATCGAAGACCTCAGGACAAGCGTGCCTCTACCCAACACCTGCATATCACAAAAAACACTGGCAACAGTGGCTGAGAAGAGAAAAGAAATACAACCAGATTTCTACAGCACAGGAGCCATGATAGACCGTTCAAGGACAAAGGCAAATTTCGAAATGCGACACGTCATCACTAGGTTTGCAGTCCGTGGATTCCACCACCTGATACGCAAAGACACACCCTTCCATGAAACAAACATAGACTATGAATATATGTTATGTAGAAAGACATGTGATCGTTACTACATTGAACTATGTACAAAAAGGACAAAGACAAGTGAATATGCAAATATATAAACCATCAATGTAATCTATCTCCCAATTATAGCTATTTGGTTGCAATAAATAAATAAATATATATATATATATATACACACATAAGGAGTGGATCATTTTAAGTTGAGACTGTACAGTATCTCCAAAACTAAGCGTAGTAGAAAGAAATGTCTTGAATAAAAGTTGCTTGATATTATGCGGGAAAGTAAATGCCATGGTCGTACTTTATTTGGAGAACGTTGTGATGGACATTTTAGGGTCAGTTTAATTTTTACTTTCTCTACTACGTATAGTAAGTAGAGGAAGTATTGCATTCCACCCAAAAATTCGATACCGAGATTTCACGGGAAATACATGTTTTGAGGCCTCCTAAATCCAACAAAAAGCATTTTTGGAAACATGTCCGTATTGTGTGTCTGTGTGTGAACAGCATAACTCAGAAACGAACAGTCGGATAAACAAAACCTTGGTATTTAGGTTCAGTATTTTCTAGAGATGAGACACGAAGGTTTTCAAGAAAATCTCCCCACCTCAGATTACCCTTTACATGGAACATTTTTCGAAAATTTTGATTTTTTCAAAAATGGCTCTAACGATGTTGATTAAAATATCTTATATTTAAGATACTTTCATGACAAATAAAATGTATATCTTGAATTTTCTGGGAATGTCTCCAAAAGTTTTCTTCATTTTGAACGACTTTTGCATAACTGGTAAACCATAAGAGATGGACAAGGTTTTACTACACAAAAATGTAGATTGCGTTAAAATACACAATTTATATCATATACATTTGTTTTGTTGAGTGAACCATTTTCGAGATATTGCTTGTTATTCCCTTAAATTTTCCAATACTTATACTTTTTCTTAAATGGGAATTCATTATTCATTTTTTTGTCCTGGCAATACAAAGAGAATGAAATACTCCACATAGCAACCAGCTCTTAAAATATTTGACTATCGTTTAAAGCCTACCAATTCCCCTTGCATCTACAAGAAAATTAGCAATAAGATTAACATCTCATATTAACATGAAGCATATGGAGAAGAAGCGTTTGTAAAAATAGTTAGAAAGTCATGTGAGTGTAAGATATCAGATTCTTTTTAAATTAAAGCCTACATTTTAGTGCTGTTTTCTCACTTCTCATAAAAAACCAAACAACATTTGTATAAAGCACTTTGCAATTGTTCTTACACCAACGTAAATAACAACAAAAATTCTGAATGGCTGTGTACGAAGAGCGCAATGAATGTTACCATTCATGGACGGTCATTTGAAGGTGAACCTACGTTTCGTAATTAGGAACCAACATTTTTTGTTTTGTTTCCTTATTTCTTATCACAAAATAAACAGCTTTTTATAAACCATTTTCTAATGAGAAAACAACATACAAAATGCAGGTTCACATTTTAAAAAATTAAATTGACCCTAAAATAACCATCATAACTTCCTCCTAGCATAACATGACTAACGGCATTTGCTTTCCCCATACTATCAAGCAACTTTTTCAAAGACATTTCTCTCTAAAACGTTTAGTTTTGGAGATATTGTACAGCCTGAGCTTAAATAGTCCACCCTATATAACGGCCGTTGCTCCAGTAGGTTTAAATGAATGACGCTCCTTATTAGTTTAGCAAGGCCCTTCTCTCAATGGGGAGGTATGGAATTGAACCAAGGACTGCAAGCGTTTCCAACTTCGTAAACAGGTTGATGTACTACGGCGGTGCAGAACTGTTTTTGTGCGTTCTTTGCACGCGAGATTTAAGTCACCACCAATCACAGTATTTGCATGGTTGATTGATTAAAATTCGGATTCAGTAAGAATTTGAATTTATTTCAGAGTGTAAAGTGCAGTAGACTCCAAGAACAGCATTTTAACATTTCATATATTTTCTATTATGTTTTATACTAACTTGTGTTTTACGATGATTTTATATCCCAAATTACAACAGATAATAACAGATTCGTTAATAAATTATTGCTTCTGTAATGTGTTCAACAGAATGAAGTTACATTACACACAAAAGGAAAAGCATAGTTCCATCTATAGACCCAAGTACTGAACAAGATGGCTCAGGCGGCAACGTCTTTGGCCGGCATTCGAGAAGTTCTGAAATCAAGCTCCCGGGACGATCAACCTGTCCAAAGGTTTCTTCGCGTTTTTCTTCGCCGCTAGACTATACTGGGTTGGGCAATTTGATCCGTGAATTTTTCTGGTATCTCTTTTATCGCTATATTTCATTTCCTTCTTCCCCACCATAACATGCATTGGGCTGATCACCCATCCTGGATTTACTATGATCCAGAGATTGCTTGCCCCTCGACAGGTTCCTGACCCAAGGCATTGGGCTGATCACCCATTCTGAATATGCTATGATCCAGAGTTTGCTTGCCCCTCGACAGACTACTGACCCAAGGCATTGGCTTGTAAGTTCTTGTGGCGTAAGTCCTACAAAGAGGAGCGTAATCCGTTAAAGAAGAAGAACTTAGGGAGTTTATTAACCTGTCAGTAAATAGATAATATGTTTTTACTATCTCTGTCACGTATATAGTAGGTAGAGAAGGTATTGCACTCCATCCAAAAATTCGATACCGAGCTTTCACTGGAAATACATGTTTGAGGCCCCCTGAATAAAGAAACATTCTTAGAAAAAGATCCGTGTGTGGGTCCATGTGTGTGTGTGTGTGTGTGTGTGTGTGTGTGTGTGTGTGTGTGTGTGTGTGTGTGTGTGTGTGTGAGAACAGCATAACCCAAAAACGAGAAGTTGGATAAACACCAAAATTTGTATTTAGGTATTTAGACCTGATATTTAGATTTGACACGAAGATTTTCAAGAAAATCCCCCACCTCAAACTACTCTTTACATGGAACATTTTTTCGAACATTTTGATTTTCTAAAAATGTCCCTAACGAATTTGTTTAAAATACCGTACATAAAATATATTTATATGGCAAATAAAATGCATATCCTGAACATCCTGGGAATAACCTATGAATTCCTCTTCACTCGGAAAAAGGTTTTGTATAATCTTGTATAACTGGTAAACGTCAAGAGAGAGACGAAAATGTATTACACAAAAGTGGTAGATCTCTTTAAAATGCATAATTTATGTCAAATAACTTTAGTGGCATAAGCCATTTCTGAGGTATCCGTTATTAATCGTTAAAATTGTTATTTACTTGGTTTTTTTTTAAAGTCCTGCCAACATTCAGCTGTTTCTGGCGATTGCATGGAAACAGATTGAATTTAAAGCCAGCATATAGCGTCAATTTCTTAAACATTTGACTATCATGGTCCCTTTGTATCTATAATGAAATATGTAATGTAGCTATTTCTGCAAAGGTTTATTTGGATTAGAATGAAGTAGATAGAAAAATAAGCTTTAGTGAGATGAGTTTGTATACCATTAATAAACGATAGAGGGTTGAGAAAGTAATGTGAGTGTGTCACATCAGATTTTTATGCTAGAGTAGCCGCTATTTTGTGACGGGACTGCCTCTGTGGCCTGACGATTAGCATGCAGCCTCCAAATCCAGAGGTCCAGGGTTCGATTTCCGGTTTACCCTTTCGTCTCTTAGAGTCTAGAAGTATGAACGAGAGTTGGACATAATGTTTAAAAGAAAACCTAAGGTAGCATAAAAACGCAATGTTGAATACCAAATGTAAACAACTAAGTACAATTTCCTAAGGTCCCATATAAATTGAAAAAAGAAGTGCTTAGAGACAGCTTCTTGTGTTACGGTAATATTCCCACTGTTGATTTTTCCGTCTGTGCAACCAGTATTTATTTTTAGCAGACTATAATGAATGCTATTTATCCTTCCAAAAATATACCATTCCTGAGATACGGTGAAGTTAATTTCGTTATGCTTGTTCTTATTGCAACACTATTATATATATCATGTGGAACACATAACCCGTCTTTAGTTGAAGTTACTTTATACCGGATAGCGCGGATGCCAAAAGGTGTGCTATTTTGGGCACACCCCCCCCCCCAAGACAGTTAAAATAACATGGAGACATCGTCACTCCTTCAATTTGGGCGCTAGCTGCAGCACCGAATTAATTAGAACTTCCCGCTCGCAGCCAGACTAAAGAGCTATATTATCATCTCTGGAGGTCACATCATTTGGAGAGGAAATAGTTCGGCGGAGCGCCGCATCAGGGGAAAGGCAGTGCTGTTGCCGCGTTCATCCCCTCTCTCCGGCGCCAGAAGTTTACGCAAGAACGACCAGAGCAGTCGACAAGCTTTGCTTTGGGAGCAACACCTGCAGCCAGCTATTAGCAGCGGACATGTAATGTACGTCTTAACTTTTGTTAACCTTTACTTTTTGGCAAGTACTTTCTCTAAATTTCTAACTTGATACGGTTCAACTAGGTCCCGTATTCGATTTGATTGTATATAGATTAAACAAAGGTATAAAATTTTGTATTTAATATTATAACTCGATAGGAAAAACCTTCATACAAAATATTGCAACTGTCTGAGGAAGTAAGTTCGACGACCCAGCCCTTTTCTTGGAACAGCAAAGGTCTGTTGGCACATATATACAAATGTATTGAGCCATTAAAAAGGGTCTACGAGTAAAGTGCTATTTGTGCCGAGAAAAGGCTTAATGCCATAAACATACGTACGTACTACAGTATAAATTAAACTAATTGTAAATAGTACCTGGGAAGAGAAAGCTGAACAGAAGTGAAATTTTAGCCAGTAAATGGAATGTCATGTATACAAAGCTTGTATACTGACGAATACGAAAACAGGAGATCGTCACATGACTGAAAATCGAACAAAATAATCACGTGACATATGCGGAGTAGGAATAAAATCAAACATGGTGAAATCCAAAATATACAAGTAACTTCACTCTTACCCGAACTCTGCGCCCTGTAAATTAAATAATATCGGACATGGCGAAATTCACAGAATACAAGTAAGTTCACTCTTAGTTGAACTCTGCGCCGGAATACAACCAACTAGACTCTTCGCTGAACCCTGCGCCATGTAATTATACTCTTCGCGGAACCCTGTGACATGTAAGTTCACTTAGCTGAACCCTGCGTCGTGTAAAAATCATCTCTATGCCAGTCGCGGATAATTGACGAAGTGGTGGCTCGCGTTCCTGAATGTGTAACATAACAGTATAATAAAGCCAATATTTACCAGAGTCGATGCTTTTATTATCGCAATATATATGTAATTTTACCACTCTCTGTAGACTTTACAGTGTCGA
Organism: Deroplatys truncata; assembly: GCA_030765065.1. Taxonomy (NCBI): domain Eukaryota; kingdom Metazoa; phylum Arthropoda; class Insecta; order Mantodea; family Mantidae; genus Deroplatys; species Deroplatys truncata. The sequence continues at coordinate 121,880,071 of CM060977.1, read as the reverse complement.
CACTGCTCAACGCTAGCCGGAGAAAGAAGAGACTTAATTGTTACGCATCGGGGACGAGGCCAGCTTGAAACTGATGTACACACGAGGCGGTTAAATTTTTGTATTTGTTGTAAAATGTTGGGCTTTAAAGTTGTTGCAGTATATGAATATTATTCCTTTCTTGTTGCGAGAAAGTTGAATTTTGAAGGGAACAAGTGGCGAGCTGTAAAGTCAATGTATATAAATTGTGAAACAAAGGAACCTTTATGTATAATTGTTAACAGAACTGGTAACTACGTTTTAATAAAAGTTGTAAGTTCCAAATTTGTTATTTTTCTAAATCCTGACTTAAAGTTACCATTAAATTGTACACCAGGATCCTTCATTGCACAGTTCTTACTATTGTTTATGGCCTTAATAATCCTTCTCATTGTAAACCTTTAAGGTGAACTTTTTCTCTGGCGAATACGATCCACTCTTGGTGGGCGGTGTTGTGATCAGGGAGAGAGAAGTAGGTCACACCACCAGCCAGTACCAAACCATAGTTTCGTTAACTGTCAAATTACGCTTTTCACTGTCAATGAGATATAGAAACCCTAAATCCGTTGTCCTTATTAGGAAACTTATTTAATACTACCAATGTGTGTTTATTGCGGTAACTTATATTTGTATGATTCCTCAAAACTGAACTGAAGAGCCAGATAAGATATTGTAACACCCCTACCGGGGGTGGTTACCCCGCAGTAGTTGGTTACACTAGAGGGTGATAGCTCAGAGGTAGGGGATGCGTCGGTACTGGGGTGGTAGGTAGGTCAGGGTGGCGTTCCAGAATGGGGTATTTGAATAATGCACAGGGGATGCATTGAACCAATAAATTGTATTACTGCGTTAGTGTGAGTACATTAGGGTAGGTGGGCCACTCAGATGGGGATGAAGCCCGGCAAGCAAGCAGAACTTTGAGGAGATACATCCTTACCTGTTCACCTGGTGTTGTGCTGGCGACTCGGGTATGGTGAGCGGACATCAGGTCGTCGATGATACAACTCTCCTTTCAACTGATTACTACGTCGATTCCCACAATGATTCAGACAATCATTCAGGCAATGGTCCCGACAATTGTTTCCCTCGTGTCAAACCCCCGTAGTATAAATACACACAGAAATGCTGACTCCTCGTTCCTTAGCGCGGTCGTGTTGAGGTAACCTCGTTTCGACACTTTCTGCCTGGTTACCTCATCTGATGTAATCCTCGGAGCTCAACCTGGTCCGCTACAATATGTGTGCCAACTCCTGGTAAGGTTGCAAAATAAGAAACACATGTTCCAAAGGAAATTGGCCCATGAACTTGCATCGATTGATTACATTACAACCAAAATGTGGAGTTAAACTATTTGCATGCGCAACTGGTATGACGTAATCACCTTATGGGGACCAAATATATATGGGTCATGCACAGTGTTCCCAGGTTCCCTGCATGTCGTGAGGTCACTCTCGGTAACGAAGGCACTAAACCAGCCAACAGCATATAGCTGTAGTAAGCATTCTACCCCCCTTGAGGGAGTGGTGAATCAAAATTTAAAACGTCTATTTTTGGAATAACAGACACCAGCGGAGCAGTGGAAGGCAACGATTGAAGAGCCTGTAAACTTAGCACTATCCCCAATCGCAAAACTAAATCTACCATCCTAAAACTATTCTATCATTTTTGTGGTTAGCCCTACCAGGGGCAGTTACGCAGGAGCAATACCTAGGCTCACCACGCGCTTGCCGGACAGAGCGAGCGAGCGAGCGAGCACTTGAATGCCTGCACTGGCGCGTTAAGCTTCTCCCGCAATCTTGTTTCCATACTTCCAGTACAATTTTACGCCAATGCAACTAGCTGTTAGCACACTACGGAGAAATCACTGTAGCAGGAAGTAACGTGCATAAGTGCGGAAATTTCACCCTCTTTCTCCATTCCATCTATTAATTCAGCAACAATTTAATTTACACATTATTTAATTCTTGCCTTAAAATGACGTACTTAATTATGTACACAACAATAAAGTTCCACAAAGAAACCCTTTCTTTCGTCAAATAAGTTTTGTATTACGATTTATTAATGCTGCTGCTTTTTAGGTGTGGTTGCGCTTATATAAATTTTTTCATAATTATGGCTATTACGCAACACATGCTATTTCACATTTTCAGAGCTCTCTGACTTTTGTGAGCACCCAAAACGTACACTCACGAGCCGTAATGTAAATACGATAAATAACTTTGAGAAACTATAATGAAAGCATAGTAGCTCTAAAATGTTCTATTTTGTTCGACCACACCATAATACGCTGATTATACGTGACGTAACTGAACTATAATGGCATCCATAACACTTCAACGACTCATTATGATCCTACTCGGGCTTGATTTAATCGCCCTGGAGTAGCATCAGCTTTAACTCCGATTCTTGGAATTTTTCATGAATGGATTACATTTTCTGATCTAATTAGAATTCGTGTTAATGTATTTATAGGTAATGAGGTTCGATTATCTACTTCAGGTAAACGAAGTCATATAAATTTAACGGCGCATGCAGCTTCACTATTGCCCACGCATTTTAGCACCTTCAAAGCAGCAGTCCACTAGGATTCATTCCCCGGATATACATGAAATTCTGTATTTAAAATAAAATTAATTATCTTCATTGTTAATTTTAATATTCTGAGTCTGTTTCCTTTGCTTCAATATGTGTTGGTTTCACGTTACCTGCAAAAATCAATAAATACAGCATGGACTACAGTGCTACCATGTGGTACACTACTCGCAAACTTGCTCAAGGTCATGTTATCGGTGCTGCCATACAATCAGCATTTAATTTCACACAATTAACAAAGTAAGATCCTTGTTTTGAAATTATAGGTGGTCGACCAAAAACAATCGTATGCAAGTTGACTATAACACTAGTCCGCATTTTCAAACTTTTTGTCAGATGATTTCTTAAAAGTAGGTGTTCTTGAATCAATTTTTATGATAATTCCAGAAATAACTTCCATTTTTTTATAACACGTCAGGTTTTTACACAAAATAAGTAATGTTTTGACAATTTTACTAATGAGCGTAGAAAAGTATTCAAATACCATTTCACACAAGGTAAGTTTTTATTCAAGAAACATTTTAATAATACTTTCAAGAACTCCCCTAATTTATTTCATGACTACATTTTAACAAAACAAGAAGCAAAAGTGTTTCATTTAATTCTTTTCAAACTTTCTCTTCTTTGACTTCCTTGCAGATCCTTAAAGATGACTGTCCCTCCTCAACATCCAACAGTAGTCGACCATCATAGTTTCATTCCATGTACCCTGGTATCTCCTCTCCATTTCCTTAATATCTTGGTGGAAACGTTCACCTTGCTCTTCACTACAATGTCCCAGATTTTCTTGAAAGTAGTCGATATGTGAATGCAGAAAATGCACCTTTACACTCATGTTACAACCCATCTTCTTGAAACTTTCCAACATTGTTTCGACAATAGCCTTATAATTAGGATCTTTGTTATTGCCTAAGAAGTTTTCAGTAACTGATCGGAAGGCGGTGCATGCTTCTATTTCTCTCTCATTCATTGTCTTCTCAAAATCTTCATCCTTCATTAATTTCTTTATTTGAGGACCAACGAAAATTCCAGCCTTTAATTTGTCCTGTGTAATGAAGGGAAGCTTCTTGGAAAGGTACTTGAAGAAGGGTCCAACCTGTGGTAGAGCCATTACAAATTGCTTCATCAAGCCCAATTTTATGTGTAGTGGCAGAAGCAATATATTTATATCTGTATATTTTTGAAGTGAAATTGTGATAAAACTGCACCTGATAGAAAAAAACTAAAAGCAGTTCTGAAATTAGCATAAAAAATGAGTCAGAATCACTTCAGTCATCCGATATCATGCAGACTAGTGTTATGGTAATTAAAGTCTTGTTGCATAATATACCATTCTGTCCATCTTTGTGTCTAGAGAGTTTCGGGAACTATCATAATTCTAAAATTCAGGTCTTCAGAAATAAATTTGTTTGATAAACATTCTTTGATGGTGAAGTGAAAGAAATCTTCTAGTTTGAGAGACACAGGAGATAAAATAGCACTTATAAAGGAACAGAAGACTCAGGTTAAGTGGGCGTAAACTCTCATATATGGGCTGAAGTAGGTAGATCCTTGTAGTGTATTTCCACTCTTTGAGGGTACACTCTTTCCCCGTGCTCATATGTTAAAGAAACAACAAGTGAAATGTAACATACATATTTTAGGAGAAGGTAACGTATTTGTGACAGGCGGCTGGTCTGTTTGTTACATTACCCATACTTCGCCTGCACAACCAAACCGGAGGAAAAATATCTGAGTCACTCTCAAAGTTCATAGGTCACGAGCCGGCAAACTAAGAACCACTGCGAGTGCTCTCGCATTTCTGACTTTAGAAACACGAGCTCTATAAGATGTCCAGTGTACAGTTCACGGGTTCGAAAACGAGCTCGGGTAATGTTACCATGCGTTCGCTTTTTCCCAGATATGTCCTCTTCTATAATTGGAAGGTATGTGGGCGGATGTTTTCGAAGAAATCACAAAATTGTTACCCGTTTCAACCTCAAAAATTCGCGTAAGCTGTAGTAAATATACTTTTATGCCCTGCGATTCATGCAAAATTTTAACGTCAAATTGTTTTTAGAACATTTGTTTCTGTGAATGATTGAAACATTCTGAAATGCCTACTTAATGTCCATGTTCTGAAAAATATTTTAAAATGATAATGGGATTTAAATATTTTACTAAATTTTTATGCATTTAATTCATTATGGCCAATCCTTTTTCTTAAATAAAATCAAGCGACCTACAACAATTTACATTACTGTTTGGAATATTTGTGGTAGTTTTCTTTCACATTGGATGAAAAATATGACGCATGGGACAAACATACAGCATGGTAGAAAACATAGTTTAGATAAACGTTAGTGAAAAATGCACACATGATGGCTTGTGCAGTTGTAAAAATGGGTGCCAAACCTGAGTCATCATAGCTAACTCAACTATTGATATAATTCTTCAGGATGCCATTATGCTGTTGTCGACTACGTCTATTTAAAAAAGACCTCCCTCACATATTTTTAAAGACACAAGTACGTGATTTGCATTACGGTGTGTTCATTATTTCACCAAATTAATAATTTTGCCGTAAAATGGGTCCTAGGTATCCTCAAACTCAGCAAACTGTTTTGTTGTTCCTAAAAGCGAGACCACTGGACATTAAAATTGCTATTTAAAGTAAGACTTCTGGCTGTGACACGTGGTTTACTATCTGTTCAATGATACTTCAGTTAGTGAGAGTGGGGTGGCATATATCTCAGGTAAAGCTTTAGCTGGTGGGAGGTACACAGTATGCTGAATTCCTGCCGCGCGTGACGCGTACGGTAGAAAAAAGCCAACAATCTTTCACTATCGCGCGTCTTTACCCTTCACTTGCCTCATACTAAGTAAGCACTACCTCCTTCCAGTAGCTAAACCCCTACCTGCTTGGAAGGGCTCCCCCACTAATAAGAATGTCGCTCGAAAGACAGTACCCATGAATCACGTTCTTTTACACTCTCTCAATCACTCTCAGTGTCATTAAATCCCTTGTGCACCAAGATTCCCAATTGAATTCTACAAGGACACATCGCCTGGAGGTAAAATTCGGCGATTGTTCAAGGTATTTGGACCACCTCGGCCTATCCATGTTTGCTCGAATCTTCACTTAAGGTATTCTTGAACTGGATTTGTCGACGAATGTTCAAAGATATATTATTACGACAAATTTATCAGCAAAAGCGCGAGATTTAAATATGTGATTGGAAACTCGAGTTTCTCAAAATAAATTGTACATCTCCATATTTCTTCCTATTTAGAGCATTATGCTATACTTCGTCCACTATACAAGGTTTACGAGACTGTGGTGGATATTTACGAACATCCAGTGTAAATTAATTTTATTATGTGTGTGTGTGTGTGAGAGAGAGAGAGAGAGATAGAGAGAGATAGAGAGAGAGATTGTATTCTTTGTATTTTATTCCAGGTATTGCAATTTGTTTTGACTCCCTGCACCCGTTCCCATGTCCCTTCCCCAATGTTCTTCCTAACTATTCTGTGTCCATGCTATTCCCTTTTCCTATTTGATTCCATTCATGTATCTACTTCGACGTTTGTCATCTGCATATGACCATACCATATTAATTAGGCTTTCTGATGTCTTCCACAATCCTTGCCGACCTCCACCAAAAATCTGAAGTTTAACTATTGAAATTCATTTCAAACGTCACATCTGTGAACTACATGCTCGTACATAATGTTATGCTTTTAAGTAGGTATGTATTATACTTGGTTTTATTTTTGTTGTGACATTTTTATACCACAGAATTCGTTTTAATTTTGATATTTCTGACCTTTCTATGTTAATTCATTTACACCGTCTTCAAGGCCACTATTTTTATTAATTTTAACTCTTAAATATACGTGCATGTATTATGTACAAGTACAAATTTATAAACCGGAGGTTATAAAATTATCCGAGTACTGAGGATACGGAAAAGAATGCTGGTTGTTTTAACAAACAACGTATTTTAAATGTAGTATTATATTCACATAATTTTGTTTCCAAATAAAATATAAGGCCTGAAGCTAAAAGTTTCGCCGAAAAAAATATTGCTACATTAAAAAGCTATATCATTGACACTATGCTCATTGGCACTGAGCCTGCATTCCTTACTCTTTGATGTTAACTGGAATAAAGTTTTTTTCTTGGTTTTATATTGTTTTGCTTATATAGTCGCCTTTAACTTCTTTCATCAGATGGGGCTTTGACTTGACAAGAACTCATATGATTTCTTCTTAATCTTGGTTTCATCAGGCTTTTTTACTATAAAATACACTCACATTCACTCGCAGACTCTTTGGAGGATTTGCAATGATTATAGTTAAAGAAAACCTCCCTGTCCTAGCCGGGAATCGAATGGGTACCTCTGCATTGAGAAGTCAGAACGCTGGCCACTCGACCGCAGAGAAATAATAGAGGAAACACTATGGGAGTATTATATAGACATAAATATTGTTTAAATCTTTACAAATAGAAGTAGCATTTGTAGGTTAACGTATGTGACACATAAAGTTAATATAAGCCAAAAACATATTTTCAAGCAATCACAAAATTAACTGGAGTTGTTAACCATAAAAGCAGCATTTAAAAAGTCCCAATAGGCTTTCTTACATGCAATAACTCGTACAAAGAGCTATCTATGCAGCTCAGATAGGGAAAACGGAGCAAGCAATATCTGAACTTCAACTGAAGTGTCACATCTGTACTACAGCTATGAAATAAATTCCTAGATTTATTTTCCAGTTTCAGAACACTCTCATTGGGAACAGATCTGACGATGAAAGTACGTGACCAACTTATACAATGCGAAGTGAAATGTAAGCAGTAGTACAAGCAGCATTTCGATCTCTAGATGCGAGAAACAATTTGAATTGAGGCAGTATTTTAGCACTTGAATAATTTTAATTAAATCACATAATATGTAAATTCAATAACAGCCCTCCTTGAAGCAATATGTATGTAATAATTTGTAAACAAATGCATGTAACAGTCATTGCAAATGCTTATATTATTGTAAACATGTTTAATAATGTTATGTGAATGCATTGTGTAATTTAATAATGAAAGAGCTGTGAGAATAATAAGTTTAACGTTGCTAACAATGAGGTGACAATTAGGTAACCTTGAGGCAATAATGAGTTTGAGAGTTTAAATGCTACTAGTTATGATTAGAGCAACGATAATGTAAATTCTGTGACAGTTTAAAATTAGCCAATCAAAAGCCAGAAAAAGCTTTAATTAAGTGCAGGTATTCTATTGGACTTGGATTAGCCAATCAGAGACTTTATAAATACAGAAGCTTACGGGTTTTTGACTGTTGAAAAATGTTCAGTTGCTGGCAGACCTTGGTGGTGATCGGATGGAAGATGGGTTCTCTAAAGAAATATTACGTATTCGTGTGAATCGTAAAATTAAATATACGAGTTAACAAAGTGCAAGTATTAAATCAAAGAACCTCACAGCTCTTAATATCACTGTAGTGCTATATAATTTGTGTCAAGGATTAATAAAGAAGCGAATTTAAACCTAAAATCTGTGTAAGCCTACATTCTTGTCGTACCACGCCCTGTCTAAGAGATACTGACTCTAAAACAATACTGATGCAGCCGAGGCAAACATAAATACTACCTATAGAAGCAGTTTAATAACAAATTTAATAAATATTTTTAAACTTGGAGCGTAACAACAAAAATACATTTTTAAAAATTGGCTTCTCATACGTGGCAGCATATTACGCAATAAACAATCCACTTCAAAATTGACGTTCATAATGGAGCTGATTAAATAAATAAACTCCAGGACAATAACTTCAAGTTGGTTTCCCAAGTGTAGAAATAAATAAATAAACAACTTGAACAATACCTTCTTCAGAATAGAAAAAAGCACGCTGATGTAATACATTCACATGACTTTTCTACTCTTTGTCGTTTATTAGTCGGTATATAAACTATTCTAACTAAAGCTACTTCATTTTAAGGAAAATTTCATTATAGATACAAAAGGAATAGCGATAGTCAAATGTATTAAGAGGGCGCTATAACTGCCTTAAAATTCTATACTGTTTCTACGTAATGGCGAGAAACAACTGAATGTTGCGAAGACTTTAAAAAATGACCATGTAATGAACAATTCGAACCATTAATAAAAGATATCTCGGAAATGGCTTATGCCACAAAAAGACATATTTGAAATACATTGCGTATTTTAAACAGTTCTACATGTTTTGTGTAGTATGTTTTCGTCTATCACCTAATGTGTAGCAGTTATACAAGATTATACAAATTTCTTCCGAATAAAGAGGACTTCCTAGGCTATTCCCAGAAAATTCAAGATATGTATTTTATTTGTCATATGGGTAAATATCTTTAATACATGGTATTTTAATCAAAATCTTTAGAGCCATTGGGGTGAGGGATATTCTTGAAAATCTTTGTTTCGCATCCTTGGAAGATATAACCTTAACCACTAAGTTTGGTACTTATCGAACTTTTCGTTTTTCGAGTTTATGCTCTTCTCAGACACACAGACATGCACACGGACCTTTCTCTAAAAAATATTTTTGGATTCATTGGGCCTCAAAACATGCATTTGCAATGAAATATTAGTATCAAGTTATTGGGTGGAATGCAATACCTTCTCTACATTCCATGCAAGTGGTAGAGAAAGTGAAATGAATCGACTAAATCTATTGTATTGTACTAGTCTTTGTCAATTCTGTTTGTACGGTAGTCTAACAGAGCTATAGTCGATATACGGAGTACTAACAAGATTTGCTTGTTTGAAAGTCGTACTTATCATTCTCAACACGTGGATTAGCATCTTCGAAAAAAAGTTGTGAGGTGTTAAATTTCATTATTTTCTATATCCACCATCCTTTTTATTTGTATCTCTCCTACAAACTATTCTATTTGTGTATCAAGTACAAAAAAGCTTTAGCGGACGAATTAACTATTTTGGACGAGGCGTAAAAATTTTGCGTACGTGATGTGCATGCAATAGGTTTTGGTAAAAGCTCTCTAAATTATATTAAATGAAATCAATACATGTAATATTTGTACGTATAAATATAAAAAGTATAGCCAATCATTTGTTGACATATTCCTATAGGCGCCTGAATCCTACGCTATGAACCGTACCAACGTCTCCTAGGAAATAACCGTAACAATGCGAGAAGCGTGTGTGAATGGCAATGCATTTGAGCGCTCTTTTCTAAACAACAACCTTGTTACTGAAATTAACAGTTCATTCCGAGCCAGAGATACTGAATCGGAACAGCTACAGTATGAGAAGGAATATATTTTATTGAAAGTTGTTGGATTTTGTTTATTACGTCGCTAAAGTACTACTTTTCGGCGTGTTAACAGTCGGACAAGCAGATGTTCTAGAGAGCGTGTACTAAAAGCTATTTATCTATCTACATCACATTAATTGAGATAAACGTTTGCAGAAATTCTTTCATTACACATTTCGTTGTGGGTATAACAGGGATACACGAGGCTGAAGCGATGTTCAAATTTTTGTATGCTGGCGCTAAATTTCACACTCTTCCCATAAAATAGCGAGAAACAATTGAAAAGTGATAGCACTTAAAAAGTGTTGAAAAATTCAGACCAATAACAATGAACATCTCGGAAAAGGTTGATGCCACAAAAGAAGTTAGTCCAAATAAAGTCTGTGTTTTACAGATATCTATATTCCTTGTGTAGTAACTTTTCATCAATGCAATGGGTAACCCGTTATACAAAATTATACAAGTTATCAGGGGCTGTATTTAGCCAATTCGAGATATACATCTTACTAGTCATGTAAATATTTTTATGGTGTTTTAATCAAAATCGTTAGAGCAATCTCAAAGAATATAAAAGGTTTCGAAGAATTTTCCATGTAAAGGCTGATTTGGAGTCAAGGATTAATCTTGAAAACCTTCGTGTTGCATCCTTGGAATGTGCCGAACTTAAATACCAAGTTGGTATTTACCCAGACACACACACAAATTCTTTCCTTATTCAAGGGACTTCAAAACATGTATTTTGGTGAAATTTCAAAATCAAAAATTTTGGTGCAATGCAATATTTTCTCTATTATGTTCTAAATACTTTATCATTCATTATCTTACATCTTATACTACTTTCCATATAGTCACCGCCGCTATTCAGACACGTGTCATGACGGGAAACCAATTTTTGTATGCCTTCGTCAAAGCATGATGCCGCCTGTGATGAAAAGTGTGCACTTCTTGTTTCACATCATCGTCGTCTTTGAAACGTTTACCACCATGGAATTTCTTCAGATGAAGAAAAGATGAAAATCGCTTCGTGCCAAATCCGGATTGTTGGAAGGGTGGTCGAATTGTTCCTAACCAATGATGCGATCAGTTCTCAAGTATGTTTGGCTGTGTGAGGCCGGGCATTGCACTCATTATTGTTTCCCCATAAACCTCACTGAATGATTGCTGGCTGGTGTAATATTTCTGGCATTCAAAAAAGGAATTACTGATCTAACTACACAAATGGCGGATCGTTCGATAGTTTTGAACATTTCGAGACGCTCTAACAACAGGAAAACACAAAGTGACGATCGCTCATAGCTTCGTCTCCTTGAACTGATTAATAAAACAGAGGTGATAGCGTTAACTATACAGGGCCAGTCGCCATAAACTACTAGCCACCAACTATTATTGCGAATATGTGGTTATGAGCCGTCACTGACGTTCTTGAGGCTGTTCTCCTTAAGCAACGTCTGAGTACGTGTATGATCGGGCACTAGCACATTTTGCTGCTATTGTAAGAAGAGGTCTAACGTGGAGATATCTTCCAAGATGGATAGGTCGAGGAGGGCGTGTACCTTGGTATCCACGATCACCTGATCACAATCCTTTGACATTTTCTGTATGGAGTCACCTCAAAAGTGTAGTGTACAGCACTCCCGCAGATACCGTTGATGTGCTGGAACAGGGAATTGTACGTGCATGTCAGAATTCCGAGATGATCGGGGGTGTTTAAAAAAATTCGAAATTCACTGCAGAGAGGAGGTGCAATATTTCATCCAGATGCAAGGGCGACACTTTGAACACCTACTTTAACAGGGAAGAGTGTATATTATTAACATATAATACACTAAAGTAAAATTGTATCCCTTGAGTGATCTTTAAGGCAACTTGGAATGGCAATTATTAAACGATAGTTCCATTTCTCAAATCCATCTGAACCAATTAGGACGATGCTGCTTAATGAGGTCATTGGCTGCTTGTAATCATACATTTGCAATTGTCTTCATACATGACTCGTTTGCGGACCCATGTTTAATGCAAAGTTTTTGTTTCTACTATCGTATACTTTCAACCATTTTGGTTTGCGCTATTAATTGTGAGTAGTAGTAGTAGTAGTAGTAGTAGTAGCAGCAGCAGTAGTAGTAGTAGTAGTAGTAGTAGTAGCTAGGTTCTAGAGCGCACAACTGCAGTGGTCATTAGCACCCAAGCAAAACTAAGGCAAACGAAACTAAATCAACGTGCGAAAAGACAGACACGAGTTCCGAAGCAACTGCAAAACGTAGAGCAAAAAGGGGCAAAAATCCACAAGGTAAATATATAAACAGCGAAATGTAGCAGCGGTAAAACCCGAAAAACAACAACGTCATCAATCTCGGCCACTCATACCGCTAAGATAAGTAAAACGCAATACATGCTCTGCAGCACTGAAAATGTCTACCAGCACCTCATACAGGCAAGCCCAGTGAGGCACGTATCTGAACTAAAAACTGGCACTGAAATAAAATATGTCGCACCGTCAACGGCTCAGGACAATGAGCACAGAGTGGGGCAGGGTTCGAAGATAACAAGTGACCATGGCTAAAATGGCAGTGCCCGATATGCGATCTAGTTAAAATGACTTCCCCGCAACGACAAGCGCGCGAGAAAGTTGTCCAGGTGACGGGGAAGGGCTTCACCTCCCGAAGTTTGTTCCTCTGAAGATCAGTATGAATCGTGATACACCCTGTACAACATTAAGAATAGCTTTTGCCATATTGCAATACGTCAATCACATTGCGATTAACTGCATCGTGAATTTGGTGCCTGAGATTCAAAGATGTGAATGAACCTCGCATTGTGCAACATTCCGTCAGCTCTTATGTATAAATAAAAACATGCAAAACAGTAGTTCGTGGTGTAACCTGCGGTGTTATCTGAGTTGTAAATGAAGCTGGTTTAGCTGAAACACCATCAACGCAATCGCCAGGCTTGGTAAGCGACTGCTCTCACCCCTAACAGCGTAATGAAGTATTTCTCTTCTCTTTTTAGGACAGGTAAGCAGAGGAGCTGAAGTCACTTTAACACTAACTCAAGTAATGTTTGAAGATGTTTTATTTGACAATTAGAAGTGTTTCAATGTTGACCTGACACAAAAATAAAGTGCTTAAGATGAGGCTTGGGCAGAGTAACGTTACCACTCTAATGAAGCCCAAACACTTGTCCATTGGCTGCCTGGTGTATTCTTATGTACTTAAAGTAATGAACACGACAATAGGTACAAAAATAGCGTCGTTTGCAAGAAAAGTAGTCGTGACTTGTGTACAATATTTACCACCGAGGGCAGTTGTATAATAAGATTTCACCAGCGAGTCTCCAGCTTCACAAGGTTTGTATAATACATACCATGAGTACATTGAATAATAATATGTTTTCAAGTCCAACTGTTGGCCTTGATTCCACAACCATGATATTGCCAGACTTTGACACAGCCTGCTTTACATATTTCAATAGTAACATATATTCTAATATTCCTTGTAATGAGTACACTTATTACGCACGTTTACATTTACTTTCTCTTCTTCTTCTTTCTCTGTTTAGCCTCCTAGAATGTAGAATTTACAAGCGGGTGCTTGGGGTTAGACGCCTGTCGAGGAGCAGATAATTTGGATCAGAGAGAATATATAGGATGGGGATCAGCCCTATGCCTGGTATGATGGCGAGGAAGTAGATGATATGAAATGATGGTGAAATGGATGAAAGGAAAGGTGATGATGGAGCAGTTGGTGGAATGAACGCCGGGGGAAATCGGAGAACCCGAAGAAAACCCGCCCAGACGCCGCTTTGTCACCACAAATCCCACATCGGATCCCGGCATATGGAATCGAACCCAGTTCGCCGTAAGAGGCGAGCGGTCTAACCACTCGGCCACGGCGTCGCAACATTTACTTTCTCTAGAGGATAAAATCCTCAGTAGTCAAATAGCAGTAGCGTTTGGTCAACCAAAAGGAGACGCACAAATTAGCCCATTTGACACATTTGTCACATTGAAACCTATAGGTACTTAAATTCATTAAACCTAGATACCAGTATCCGAATTGTTAAACATCTCAGCGTTCGTAAAACTGCAAACACACCTATGTTATTGAGAACACTATCCATTTTTAGGCGTAATAAATTCTAGGAAAGTACAGCTTTCAACGATTTCAGTTTCAGTTTTACACTCGCCCTTCACAACTTGCCTTCTTTCTGTCTCTTTTTGTTTTCCCTAGGGAGCATTTCAAAGAGCCCATTGCTTTCCGGCGTTGCAGCCGCCTTTCCGCTTGACCCTTTAACCTAAGGCGTCCGTCTCAGAAGGCATTTCACGGCATCCTGAATACATTGATCAGTCTGGAGTAAACGCAGGTCTTCAGAGGGGTATAAATCTTTCTCTCAAACGTTCCGCTGGGACATCCAGAGGGATTTACCACTTTCCCAATAAATGGCGTTCTTACGGTACCACTATCTGTGGGAGGGCTAACCTTTAACATTTAAAGTGATAAATGTCGTCTTCTCCACAGATTCACATTTCCCAGAAACTAACCAAGAATTAGGATGTCTCTCATCGTTTAGCATATTTATGAATTCTGGAATTAAGTAAATAAACTTGAAATTTCATTATTATGTGAAACATTTTCTCCTCTTAGTTTACATTAACGCTGTTTAACTAACACTAACAATATTTGCTGCAGTTTAAGTGATTATTTCTGCACAGGTATATACTGCAGAAAATGTTTTCACTAATAGTGCAGTTATTTATGTGAAATATTATATTGATCAAGAGACCATCAATATTGAATATTTTGTTTATACAAACATTTGTAGCTGTGGAAGTTAAATTGAGTAAATATAATTTCATACTCGTTTCCTTTCATCGTTCAGGTTGAGGCAGTATTTTTAACACTTAAATGATTTTAGTCAAATTATATAATATATAAATTCAATAACAGCCCGCCTTTAAGCAATATGCGTATGTTATAATTTGTAAAAATGTATGTAACAGTCATTGCATATGATTATATTATTGTAAACATGTTCAATAATGTTATGTGAATGCATTACGAATTTAATAATGTAGGAGCTGTGAGAGAAATAGGTTTAAAGTTGCTAACAATGAGGTAACCTTGAGGAAATAATGAGTAAGGGAGTTTAAATGCTACTAATCATTATTAGAGCAGCAATAATGTAAATTTCTGAGACAGTTTAAAAAAATATCAAAACAACAACCGGAAAAAGCTTTAGTTAAATGCAGGTATTCTATTGGACTAGGATTAGCCAATCAGACAGTTGAAATACAGAAATTTACAAGTTTAGACGGTTGAAATCAATTCAGTTGCCTCCAAACAGTGCTCATAACCAGACGTATTCTTCTAGATAGTGCTCGTAACCAGACGCGAGATGTGTCCTCGAGAAATTAAATACGTATTCTGTGAGACAAAATAGTATACGTGTTAAAAAGTGCAAGTATTAAATAAAAGAATCTCACAGCTCTCTATATGAGTGAAGTGCTATTTAATTTGTGCCGAGGATTAATAAAAAAGGAGTGAATTAAAAAACTATAATCTGTGTAAGCCTACATTCTTAGTCGTACCAAAACCCTGCCAAGAGAAACGTGTTTCTAACAAACACTGACGTAGCCGAGGCAAACATAAATATATAATATTTAAACAAACAGTTAAATTACAAAGTTAATATCTTTAAACTTGGGGCAAAGCCACCTAAAAATACATTTGGGGCGAAGGCTACCGGAAACTGTTTACCATACGTGCGATTGCAACTACTACAAGTTCGGCTCCCCAACAGTTGAACTATAATACAACTCCTTCAATACAAGCTACTTCAAATTGACGCCCAAAGCGTGGTGCAAATAACGTAACAAATAACTTTTACAAGGTAATGGTAATTTGAACATATTTCTAAAACCCCTCGATAAATTACTCATTGTACTGAAAGTTTATAACCTCTAGAGACCCAAGATCAAATTAAGACAAAATTGTCTTTACTGAGTTTCTCTTGATCGAAATATAACAAATTTTCAAAACAAAAAATGAAAGTTTAGGGTGTCTAAAATGGTTTATACAACTATAAATGTTATTCTGTAGACCGAAGTGTGGATGAAGCACCAAAATAAATGTCAAGAGATCAAATATTTTAATTCTGATGAGGGTTCAAGGTGATTTTATAGGTTGTATCATATCGTATATCCGGTTTATATCAAGTTGTTAGGTTTTATTTGAATTCTACCATCGATACACAGCAGATAGAGGTATAAAAATAGTATAGTATAAAGTACAGAATGTATCAACTATATACAAGCAGCTATCATGACACTGACTAGTTCGGAGAGTGACAAAAAATACGATGTATCATAACATGAGGCTTGGGATGCTAGAGGATAATTTTATCTATCCTTATTTATGGAGAATTTTATATTGATTTCAACAGCATCACAATTGCAGCTAATACAATTCTGACTAATTGAGTTACCATGGCAACACGCCGACACGACATTAAATTCAACTACTGACTCACTCATTTTGGTGATCTAAAATTAATTTTGATATAACATATCCCAACGTCAACTTACAATCTCTTTAATACTTTAAGTCCCGGGCTTCATAATTAACCACAACTACGTCAATCAATGTTAATTAATTGTTCTTTCACACATTCCCTGTGATGAAAAGGTAGAATCAGACTGAAAAGCTCAATATCACAGCCGGGATTTTAACCTTCAACATAAACCGATACAGTACAAGGTAAGTCAACATTATAAGCACAGTCACTATGATCCGCTTGTTGGTACTCAAATAAGTCATTTTATTTCTTACCTTTTGTTCTCCCTATGCCACAGGACAGGACATTAAAATGATTCCACTGTATGAGTTGTTATGATGTACTAGACCTAGCTTGGATAATCTAATGTAACCTTCTTATTCCCTTACTAGCAACTGGCATAGGGCCAGTAAAAACGGCACAAACAACTGGTACGTTTTAAACAACTAGAACAAAGATAAATATTATTAACTTTTAAAAATTAAGGAAGTTAATAAACATTTTTTAAGGTACTCTGCTAAAGGCTTGCCGGAATTTCCTACATGCATCCACAATGGGGGAAGTTCTCAGTGCAATAGGGTTCCTCTCCAAGATATAACAAGATTTCATCAAAACGTCTATGCGAAAAAAACACAGTTTACTAAGAGAACTACATTTTAAAATTTCCCTCATCACTACCAGTTAAAAGGAAGGGATTGATCAGTGGGCGGTATACCACACGGTTGTAGTAGGTTGCTGGGCTCTATTTGTAGCGGGAAATCGTCGGTCAGTTGCATCTGGATGGCGTCGATCCTTGGGTTGATGCTATTTGCTGCAGCGTTGTTCCTCGACTATGGATGCTCGTCGGCTGTTGGTTTTCCATTCCTAACTTTTCCCTATATACACCTAACTCTTGGTTCTCAGGTTATTGTGGGTGAGCCAAATTAAAAATAAGCTGCATTTCCCTTAATCATCATAGTTTATTAACAATTTAAATGTTTATGGGCGGCTAGCTTTTCCCATTATTCCAATCACACCACTTTAAATAAGTCAGGAGCCTAGCTATCTGCACACGCACTCCCACCCGTTTGCGCACACGTGCCTTTGTCGCTAAGAGCGTAACACTTCGTGTCGACGAAAATTCTGGAAGATAAGGGAGAGAGAGAGAGAGAGAGTGGGTTCTGGGGCCTTGTTTGCCCTTATATACCTGAATTCTGAGGCTAGTGACGCTCACCTCTGCGTTTCAAAATGTAACGACGTTTCTCATTGGACCTCAGACCGCGTTACTTAACATGTATGAGAATATGTTGCTCCAAATTTGTGCGCTTACGCGTCACCCTGGCACGTTGTGTAGCAGGTTCCATATCTCCGTCTCTTTCTTTTCTCTATCTGTCTCTTTATATTTCTCCTAACCGTTACCGGTTCCCTGCTCGTTGGCTTGGTGAAAGGTGTGCTCTACTTAGAATTCTGTTTTACCTGGAATTTTGCTAGCTCGCCCGTTTCTTACAATTTGTTCTGTAGAAATGTTGGGTGGTGAATATTTCTTGTTGAATTATATTATTACTATACAATTCTTATATATGTATAGTATATGCCCTTTCACAGTCCACGAAGACCAAATATTTTATAGAATCGAAAGACAATAGCATGGTTCAGTGTAGTTCAATACCTTTATGAGTGTGCTCAATATTTCAAGGTTTAGGGTAAACGGCATTTTGAAATGTTTTAGGGAACCAGGGCAGCTTTGCAAGGAAAACAGAGGGCGGTGACAGAGTTTCCATTAAAAACATAGCAAAGAAAGAAAGTAATGTAATGCCTTTTATTAACACTTTTAAATGTTCATAACCTCACTACTGTGCAAAACACACAAGCGGAAAGTATCTTCCTACAAAATTAAGTGTGACAAAAATATAAAAAATGTGTAGCAGCAGTTTACTCACAGAGAATATTGGTAACTAAAAAGCTTCACACTGGTACTTTAGATTTATTTATATTATCTAAGCTTACTGCATAGCACAGACTCTAAGATTTTGACTTTAATTTGATTGTCAAAAGAATTTGCCTTTACCAAAGTTTTCCGATCAGTAACCTACTATAGCAGTCAAATTTACATGCAATTTCCCTGTGGTAAGGGGAAATTCAAAATGTAAATTGACCCCTAATAAAGTAACAGCTTATGTTTGGACTAACAATGAGTTTTCTAACAGCTCTAATGAGATTGCAACAAACGTTTTTAATACATTAATGGTCACAGATATGGAAAACCCTGTGAAGACAGTTTCTGACGGATGTGGTGGCCAGAACCAAAATCAATTGTTCTGTTCGTGACCTCTTTCTGGTTGTGAAAACATGCGCCTAAAAATATAAAGAACATTGACCCCTTTTCCCTATCTCTGGACATAGTTATTTACCGCCAGATAGGGTCTTTGGGATTGCAGTAAAAGTAATCAGGAAAAAAAGACATAATTTACTACCCTTCCCAGAACATAGACACTATAAAGGAACATGCAAAGGTAGTGAAAGTGGATGAAGATTGTCAGGTTCTTGATTGGAAGAAAGGAAAAGATACCTTTATGAAGAAGCCAACTCAGTTTCACTTTCAGCTTAGAGCATGTAGGAGAATTATTGTTCTGAAGAAAGCTAAACAAGGGAGCGCACGTGTGAGAGGAGAATATGCTTACAAATCTGACCTTGGAGCATACAAGTCTCTAACAAAGCCAGGAATGGTAATGTTCAATACGAATCCAACAGTTATCTCTAAATTAAATACAACAAAACAGCAAAGAAGGATGATGATAATAATTTGTTGAAGAAACACTATGGTGATCAGTGGAGAGAAAATGAAGATTTGGGTTTTTACAAAAGCATTATTGATGCGACAGCTACTAATGAAGAGGATGAACCAACTTGTGAGCCAAATGGAGAAATATATTACGTTAATTTTTAAAATGCTAACACTAAAGATTTTCCAAAAGTAGTTTTAATAAAGATTGTGTGCCCTTTGATTTTTCTTGTTTAATACCCTCCAAATAGCATAATGAAAACTAATGTTCAGAATCATTTTTCTTAGTTCTTGTTGCTTTAAATTATGTTAACCGTTTTGGTTCATAGCTAACGCTGCCCAAAATGGTTTGCTGCAAAACTCACATTTAACCAAAGTTTGCTGCCAAACTCACATTGTCCAAATTTGAAAACTAAACTCTAGTTTTACCGGAATTATTGCATGTTTAGGGCTAACAAACGTTTATGCCAATATGTTATGTCTGTCAACAACAATAATAATAATAAGTTTTTTACATTTTTCAAAAGTTATGTTAAGTAGAGAATGTGAATTTTGCATGTACACCCATCAAGAAAGATCAAGATCGTTCAATCAGAATGACAAATCACGTATATTCTAACAAAATTCGTGCCACATGTAGCAGGCAAGTGAACCTAAGGTCCCTCATTCGTATCGCACATAACTCAAACATGAAACACGTGATTGCAAAGTAAAATAATCGAAAATATCGAACGAGAAAGAAGAATTGTGTATGATACCTAACGAAATAAATACCTAATATTGAAGGTACACAAAACTAGTTTATAGTAATTAAAACAAGAAATTAAATACCTTAATTTCCGTTAGGAGACTTACAAGATTTCCATCTGCTAGACCTTAAGGAAGTTGTATATACCTAAAAGTTCAATAAATAACGCATGTTGTAAAATAAATAATATTTTTTTATGAATCTTATCCTCTCTTTGAGAGCCACACCTGGATAAGTTAAAAGATTGTTGTTAGCCGGAGCAACTTTAAAATATTCATCCAACAGAAATAGTAGTAACGCATCATCTTTATGAAGTCACAAAACAACTTGTAATTTTCTACACCAATCTTAAACATCTTCCATAATTTGACGAAAATGTTTATATAATTACTGCTGTGGCTTTTTAATTTGCATTTTTTACGCTGTATACTAATTTTAATTTCCTTTTATTTTTGTAGCTGACAATTCCATAGCTTCTAATCTGAAATTTTACTCTTTAAGAGTGAAATTAGTTAATGCCATCAGCATAATTTGAAGAATATTTTGATTGATATTAAGTTTTCTTCGCAAAATATGTAAATTGTGAAACTTATTTTGAAAAATCAATAATACCTATAGGGAAGCACATATTCCACTTCTAAAACATATTCATTCCCCATATATTTAGAACAGATTTTCTAAAAATGAAACTTCAGAGATTGGTAGCTTTTACTACAAACAGAATGTTTCAGAAAAAATTGAATGAAATTAAACCCTCTTAATAACTTAGAGTGTTTATAGCGTTAAAGAAAATATTCTTTCTGTAGAAAACGAGTAAAATGACATGGGAAATGTATACATTGACACATTATTACATTTGCATTGTAATGGGCACATAAGCCAGTCATCATAGTAAATTACAAAGTCACATTTTTCAATGTGATGTCAGTTGCCACTTAAACTAAACTCTTAAAATTGGTAACATATATGGGAACTCTTTCGTTCAATGAAAAGTTGAAATAAATGAAAGTGTCTTACTTAATCAGGCAAACTTGAGGTATACAAGATGAGAAACATAAAATGATAGCCATAATAATATGAAAGTAAATATTAGTAACAGAGGAATAATATTATTAAATAAGATTGGGAATTGAGTATTACTTGTAAAGATGAATATAAGTTGCAGAAGCAGTGAAAGCAGTAGGCAGGAAACGGGGTAGGTTTTTCCCCATTGTAGTCGAGTAAGGGCAGAGGACGCTTTTGTTCATTTACCGTTAGGTCTCTGAAAAACGGGTGCATAGAAATGAAGGTCAACGCTCTGATAGCCGCAG
The DNA here is from genome assembly GCA_030765065.1 of Deroplatys truncata. Classification (NCBI taxonomy): domain Eukaryota; kingdom Metazoa; phylum Arthropoda; class Insecta; order Mantodea; family Mantidae; genus Deroplatys; species Deroplatys truncata. Next base: position 121,858,786 of record CM060977.1, on the reverse strand, counting down.
GCATACGAGTTTATGTGGAAACCTAAAGTAAGCAACCAATAAGAAAGAATAGAAATCACGTGATAGCGAAATGGGGTATAGAAAAATTCGAAATAAAGAAACAGGAGTTTTGAAAATCACTTGTCCATAGTACTCCCTTGGAGGTCGTTCTAAAAACAAATGCGAGTGCAGTTCCAAGCAAATTGATAGAAGAGTGTCGGTGGGTAGGCGCGATAGTATGAAGTACAGCATTAAACGAGGCGCCCAAAGAAATGCGTGTGTGTGGCGAGGTTCCATCAAGAATCAGATATAAAAGGTGACGGAAAATAAACGGGCAGAAAAACGAATTAACGTTTCACCCAAGATCCATGCAGAATGCTGAACTAGCATCGAACCCGGGACCATTTCTACAAACCCCGTGCCGCAAATTGGCGCACATCACCTCCTTGCCGTATACCCTCTCAAGAAACATTCATTCCACTTGATAAAAATAATGGGCTGCTCTCCTTTCATCGGATTCGGAAGTGTAAACATGAACGGGGTTTCAATATGAGCAACCCATATGGGATATGTTTAAAACTGCAATGTGTAGAAAAGCCATGTGACGTTATTCATCGATTTTTTACCTTGTATAATCAAACCAGACAGTAAGAAAAACATCTAAAGTCCGACATTCTCAATTTAATAAATTAAACCACTTAAGCGAACATTCTCATTGAAAATTACGTTTTTGGGGGTATTTCTTTATTTCCATAAAAGCTAATGAGTGATTTGTGATACTCCGAGACGATTTATTCAACTTCATGTTAAAATTCAATATGAAGATATTCGCTTTAAACGTACTTATTTAATGCCTATATCATTTTAAAATCAAAAGCTGCATTCAGGACGGAACTGCGGTGCTAGTCATTGCTTTTCTTCTCTTAAGTGTTTACCGATGTATTTTGTAAAAAGTATTTCACCTTCATTATATTTTTCAAGCATAAACTCCATGACCCATGTTTGGACCTGGTGTGAATTTTTCATAGCTATTCTTTATATTAAATAAGGAGGTTTCATAAGTGAAAATTAAACAAACTAGTTATAAAGTCCAGTTAAAACTACATGGACATGCATTACATATCCAAATTTGGCAAATGCGAAATAATATGTGACAGAAATTATAGAACCACAAAAATAACAAAAGAAATAATAATTGAATTAAAAAGTTATTTAACTGAAATGCCAGTGATAGGTAATGTAAAGTTTAAAAACACATCCTTAAAGTCCTAACAATGGAATTTTCAGGAAAACAGAATCCGTTTTTACTTTCTCTACTACCTATAGTAAGTAGGGGAAGCATTGCATTCCACCCAAAAATTCGATAACGAGATTTCATAGGAAATACATTTTTGAGGTACCTTTAATCCAAAAAAAATACCAGATTTTAGAAAAATGTCCGTGTGTGTGTGTGTGTGTGTCTGTGTAACTCAAAAACATAAAGTCGCATAAATACCAAACGTGGTATTTAGATTCAGTATTTTTCAAAGATGTAACACAAGCATTTTCAAAAAATCCCCCACCCCAGACTATCCTTTGCATAGAACATTTTACGAAAATTTTTATTTTCTCAAATGGTTCTAACGATATTGATTAAAATATCATATGTTTAAGATATGTATTTTCATCGAAAATGAAATTTATATGATGAATTTTCTGGGAATGTCCCTAAAAGTCCTCTTCATTCCGATGACTATTGCATAACTGGTAAACATTAAGAGATAGACAAAATTTTGCTACTCCAGAAATGTAAATCTCGCTAAAATACTCAATTTATGTCATATAGTTTTTTTTTTGTCGAATGAACCATTTCCAAGATATTGCTTGTTATTTGTTTGAATTTATAATACTGTTGCTTTTTCTCGAATGGGAATTCATTATTAGTTGTTTTTTTATGTCCTGGACATGCAAAAAATGGAATGCTTCACATAGCAACCAGCTATTAAAATATTTGACTATCGCTTTGACTATCCCCTAGCACCTACAAGAAAATTAGCAATAGGCTTCTGCAAAGGTTCATATCAATTAACATGCAGTAGATGAAGAATAAGCGTTTATAAAAATATTTTTACAAGAGTAGAGTGTGAGTATAACACATCAAATTTTTATATTTTTGTTACTTTGAGGCAGTATTTGTAACGCTTAAATTATATCAGTCTAATTATATAATATAAAAATGCAATAACAGTCCACCTTAAAGCAACATGTGTGTAATATAATATATAAAGTGTATGTTACAGTCATTGTATTATGTTTATTTTATTATGTATATGTATAATAATGTTATGTGAATGTACTACGTAGTTTAACAATGTAGGAGCTGTGAGAATAGAAGCAAGCTGCCTTTCGTAGCAAACAAAATTACAAAGTAGAAGCCGAGAAGTTGCTAACAATAAGGTAACCTTGAGGCAACAATAAATTAGAAAGTTTAAAAAGGCTACTAATATTTCTTGGAACAATAATAATGTATTATTTCAAACATTTTATAAATGGCCAATCAAAAACTTGAAAAGCTAAAAGTTAAATACAGGTATTCTATTGGAGTAGACTTAGTCAATCAAATACTAGAAATAGAAAAAATTTACAAATTCAAGCGGTAGACGCTACAAGGAAGCGTAACCAAACAGTTCGGTTTGGTACGGGTTAAATGTGAGACATGAAAATTCATTACGGTGAGAATAATATAAAGTTTACCTGTTAAAAGTGCAGTTAACAATAATCTCACAGCTCTATAGTAGGATATATCAGTGAAGTGTTATTTAATCGTGTGAAGGAGAAGAATTAACAAAGGGAGTGGAGTACAATTATAATTTGTGTAAGCCTTCATTCTTTAGCCGTATCAGCTCTGTTAAGACATACGTGCTCTGCAAATTACTACTGACGCCGCCGAGGCATATACATATAATATTTAAAATAAATAACACTAAAATAGTTATTACACATAAAGTAAACGTGGGGCGAAGGCCATCGGAAAGTTTGTACCGTACTTGGGGCGAACACTCCTAGAAATAATCTCCCGCAAATTGGCATTTATTACGTGCGTGGTTCAAAACAGCTTCAAACTGGTGCCTAAACGTGATGCAACAACAACAATTAAACCCTTTCAACTTGCAGTTTTATTGTTGTTTCTTGCTTTTATTTCCATGAATTATTGATATTATATGCTTAAACTACCGCTGCGTCAATAGGAATACACGTGGAATAAATATGAAGCAAATGCTTTCAAATAAAATGATTCGCCTACTACTTATTGGACATTTCTATGATATGTAATAAACAGTATCCGTAATACACTAGTTATATTACATGGTTTTCTTACGCAGAGGAAATACTTATATAAATGAGGAATATCCGAACAGGCAAAACGAAGGTAATGCCCAACCAAGAAGACAAGCAAAGAAGAAAAACATTTGGAGACTACCTTCTCAGTAATAAATATTCATAAATAAATTATTATACTCACAAACTGAAATCTTCGTACAATTATTTCACTCTTACCACGCATAAGCGCATAAATGGTTTTCTAGGAAGAAAAATCAAAATATGAAATACGAAAGATACACTTGTTATTCCGACTTTGGTGACCGAAACATTGAAACTGTGAGGTAAAGTTGCCTGCACTGATCACATACGACAATGACCCCCCTCTAAACAATTGCTTCACCTTGGAGAATGCCGTGTAAGGACTCTGCGTGGTCGACCTTCCTCGGGCATATATCTCTTGGATCTCCCGAGCTTCCATAAATGTACAATAAAATGCAAGTCGCCGCGCCAAGGAATCACATTACCTGAGTAATTTCTTCAGTAGACATCATAAATCTTGGGTGTGCTTCCTCTCTGTCTTCTGGATTGACTTTCCGAATGCACAACAATAACTTCAACAGTCAACAACACAACTTCAATACAACAATAACAGTCCTCAACGTCATCGGTGTCTGCTTCTGGTTACAATGTAATTTCTTTAAATGATTAATATGAACCTATCAGATATTTTAGATGGAAGTTTTAATGATGAAATTATCCTTGATGATAAATAATCTATAATAATTTATTAATTACGAACAAACTAATTAGCCTTTTTATACATTATGCTTTTATAGTGCTCTGCATTATTGAAAATGTCAGTTTTATGGATGATATTGGTAATGTTGCGTAGCCTATAGTCTTATGAAAAATAAAAGTTTTCCTTCAAGGCTATTCTTCAAATCAAACACGTAGGTTTGGTTTCTTTCTCTTCTTCTTTAACGGATTACCCTCCAATTTGTAAGACTTACACCTCCAAGGACTTACAAGCCAATGCCTTGTGTCAGTAGCCTGCAAACTCTAGATCATAATACATCCAGGATGGATGATCAGCCCAATGTCTGGTATGGCGGTGAAGAAGAAGGAAATGAAATGTAGGGATGATGGGGAAAAGTTGTGGATCAAATTATCCAATCCAGCATTTAACTAGTAAACGAGGAAAACCGTGAAAAAACCTTCGGTAAGGTTTGAACCCGGGACCTCTCGAGTGTAGGCTAAAGACGTTTCCGCCTGAGCCATCACGCTCTGAGAGTTTGGTCTCATGAAAGCAAATTGGGAAGTACACAACTAACGTCTAGATATTAATGATGCCTATGTACATGCAGTAATAGGTCCAGAAAATGAAAGACAACTTGCAAACAAACGAACATTCAGGAAACTCGAGCTGCTATAGGAGAGGTACTAGATAAATACTTTTGATATGAGGGACTTTCATTCGTCATGGCTGAAGTAATAAATATAAACCAATTTAAGGTTTTGGATAAACAATAACAGAGAAATATTGTTATTCAAATGATCTGATGCTTCTAGAACTTCAGCACACGTCTGCGTGGTAATAGCCAACACGCTGCCACTACCCTGAACGTAGCAAGGCTGAAGCTACTGGTCATGTGTTGCAAGGTTGTTTTTTTTTTAGTTTATGCACTAAGGTCGCATTAACAACTGGGTCATGAGCATCCACATTATATACATATATCTTACATTTTAGGCACATCTCTTTCGAGAGGATTTAATAGTCTTGCTGACAAACACCGTTGTCACACCTAATACATCAGCATATAACTAAAAGTAAAAAATATAACCAAAATATACAGCAGAAAAATATTTTATTTTAAACAAAATTAATAAATTAATGTAATATTAAACTTTTAACAATGGTAATACAAAACTCGTAAATGAATACTCAAAATGGGAACAGGGTAATCAATTCAATAATCAATTACATGGTATGTAATTATCCCTGGCATCTGAGAAATAATAATAGATTATGACTTGGCAATGCTACGACCAAAATAAAACCAATTTTAAAACGTGTGGCATATACCATTATTTAGACAGCTCTCGAAATTGTAAAATATCAGTAATATTATATTAATTCCTGAAACGATCAGAGATCGCGTTTAGAACGTTTTATTGAAACAAGGGAAATGTGAAAAATGCGAGCTGTTAAATGTTTTGATGTTTTGTTGATTCGGTAGCAGTCATTTTCATTGAAATTATTTTCAATATGTTTTTCCTTACACCAGGCGGTAATGAAGCGATTAAATGCTATATCATATAGCTTTCTGGTAGTAGGATATATAGGACAGACCTGGCGCAGTTTTTGCGTTTATATGGGAAAAGATAGGGAAAACGAGGGTATATGCGGCGGTTCACGGAGGAAAATGCGTTTATATGGGGAAGATAGGGACTACGAGGATCGATGCTAGGATAGATAGAGGTTGAAGGAATGAGGATGTGCTTTATATGAGAGATACGTGGAATACGAGGAGAAGTGTTGGACTAGATAGGATTTGAGATGTGGAATATGCATTTATATGGGAAAGATAAGGAAAACGTGAACAGAGGCTAGGATAGACAGATGCTGAAGCAGGGGGAATATGAACATATTTACAGGAGAGATAGGGGATTAGTGGAGAGGTACTAGACTATTCAGGGTTTGAAGGGTAGAGTATGGCTTTTTATATGGAGAGACGAGGAAAACGGAGGTATATGCTAGGTTGAGAGAACCTTCAAGGAGGAAAAAATGCGTTTATATGGGAGAGATAGGGAAAACGAGGAGAGTTCTGAGATAGAGCAGGGACAGAAGGAGGGAGAGATATGCTTTATACGACAGAGATAGGGCATGCGAGAGGAGGTGCTAGTGCAGACAGAGGTTAAGGAGTACGGTATACGTTTATATGAGGAATATATGGAAAACGGGGGCAGGCGGTATGATAGACAGAAGCTGGGCCACTTTTTGCGTTTATATGGGAAAGGATAGGGAAAACGAGGGTAGATGCGACAGTTCAAGGAGGAAAATGCGTTTATAGGGGAGAGATAGGGAATACCAGGGCTGATGCTAGGCTAGTCAGATGCTAAAGGAGGGAGGGATACGCTTTATACGAGAGAGATAGGGAATACAAGGAAAGATGTTATACTAAACAGGACTTGAAGGGTAGAATATGGCGTTTTATATGAACGAGATAGTGAACCGAGGAGAGGTATTAGGCTAGGAGTTTTGAATGATAGAGTAGGCGTTTATATGCGAGAGATAGGGAATACGAGGGTCGATGCTAGGCTAGACAGGGTTGAAGTAGGGAATGCGTCTTATATGAGAGAGGTGGGGGGAATATGAGGAGAAGTGTTAGGCTAGACAGGAAGGTCTGAATGACAGAGTATGCGTTTATATGGGAAAAGATAGGGAAAACGAAGGTAGGTGCTAGGTTGAGAGAGTCTTCAAGGAGGAAAATGCATTTATATGAGAGCGGTAGGGCATACGAGGAGAGGTGCTAGTCTAGACATGGTTTGAGGAGTAGAGTATACGTTTATATGGGAGAAATATGGAAAACGGGAGAGATACAAGGATAGACAGAGGTTGAAGGAGGAGTAATGTAGGTTTATACGGCAATATATAGAGTAATTCGATTATAAAACTTTTCTCATCCAACGTTACAACACTTTTATATACTTTTTCTAAACCTTACAAACTTTTTATATGTTAAACAGTAGCGCGCGAGACGGTGAGGGACAAACTGTATATCGGTTTACAGTGAAGTATACGTCCTAACCTATGCCCACCTTGTATGTTCTGCATCTTCTCATTGTCTATTCATTCCTAACATAATCACGTAACAAGACGTAACCAACAAACGTAACCACGTAACAAGACGTAACATAACAGCATGACAAGACGTCACACTAAGTAACATAAGCCCGTATCCTCATAACATCACGTGACATCACGTAACCAGAAGCGTCACACGACGTAACAACACGTAGCAACTATGTAACCAAGTAACAAAACGTAAGAACAACACGTAACCGGCCCATTGCTAAGGTAATCTAAGCTAATCCATCCTTCATAACTTAGACAATAAGTACGAGAACCTAGCCTAGATTAACCCGACCAATCCAAACGTTCCTCTCATCATCTATTCTACTCAGTCATCGACTAACCTAATCCGGCTAACCAAAGATAACCTCAATGTTTTATTCAGGTTTTATTATTCGAGAGTTTTAATTGAAAAGTTTACGTCAACATACCTTTATTTTAGTTCGTTGTAGGCGTCTCTCCCCCTTTTATCTAGGCTTGAGACTAGCACTAGGATTGCTCCTAATGGCAGGGTTACCACCTTCCCTTCCATCTTCTTCTTTCTTCATCGGTCGTCAGCTAGCTGCATATACAGCACACGGTTAACCTTCATTTTTTTAAGATTGTAGACTCACGAGAAAATCTTCATATTCGACTTAAATTCTCTTATGCACTACTTGTAATGCTGTAATGTCCATAGGCGTATGTCGTTATACCGTCCTCAGCAATAATTCTTTTATCGTCGTATGGTGTCAATGTAATTTTATTCACTTGTACTGTAGCAAGAGCATGCTGTCGCGACAGGATCAGATTCATGGGCGTTCTGGTAATTTCTCTGGTTTTAAGGCAGTCAGTATAGCTCTCGAACGTGACGTACTGCTTAATAGCACTACGTTTTATACCTTTAATCTTTTTTATCATTGAACCGTCGATATCTAGGGCATACATTTTAGGTCGTAGCCCTACAAAGCGTTGAATGATTTTACCGTTAGCCTCATCTTTAAATTTCCCAAGTACCTTCTTGTTTAGAGGTGAATAGCATATATGGCTTGTAGGATAATCAGCAGTATCTAGGTGCTCAAGAAAACGTAGCTTATCCTGGTACACATCTTCAGTTGTAACACGATGAATGAACGAATCAGTGTCCATAGACATAAGCTTCAGGTTTGCAGCTCCATAATACGGTAACAACACATCATAGTGATACCGGTACATTAATGTCTTGGAGATATCCAACACACTCATACCGATGTATATAGGCTTGTTGAACACGATCTGTCGGGAGGCCATATGTACAGCAGCTAGATTAGAAGCATATATAGTCCTGTCGATAAACGTTGGCTTTGCAATTAACTTTTCCAGAGTCTTCTCATTTGTCACCAGCCGTATATCCATACGATTACGCAGGTTCTCCATAGTTTTTCCGAACATAGCATTGTTGAACAATTTGTAGAGATCCTTCTCAAAATCATTTGCGGCCTGTTGTCGTAGTCTGTTGTTAAATTCCACATACGGTTTTAACCATCGAGACTGTTGGAATTGTAGCACACGATGGATTTTTGTTAACCGTAGTCCATGATCAAGAGCTTGCTTCAACGCAGTGTAATGTAGCACGCGACCAGGGCGGCATGTGAGGCCTCAAAGGGAGGGGGCGGGGCTTGTCGGCATAGAACAAAGAAACTTATCAGTGGTCGGCATCTCTCTGTGTTTCCGTAGCGGCCTTCTTTTACTACTGTGGGGTGGGGGAAGAGGGGAAGTGAGGGGAAATACATACGTTTACAGAGCTTTTTATTTGACGGTGTTAATAAAAAAAAATTTTTTATTATTACCGATTATATCCTCTGATTGTAGCGCGTTATTGATTGTTGTTCCAAGTCGGGTTGGAGGACTAGGATTGAATCCAGTGACATGAATACAAAGTCATCCTCGAATAAAATAAAAAGGTAATTAAAAATAAAATGGTGAACGAACGATATTACATTTATATCAGTAACTAATTTCTTTGTTATGTATATTTGTACATCTGTCATCCTGACGAATATTATATATCTTAGATGAATGTATATTTAAATGGTATAGTGAGCGTAAATAACTAAATTACGTAAGACACTGACGAGCGCTGCGTTGGTATATGCATGCCACTACGTATAGGTCCGAACCTTACGGCGCGCTGTGCCTAACTGAAGGGTCTCACCTCTCTCTCCCAGCGCGTCTGTTCCGCCTCCCCCCACCCTCTGTCTCTTTCTCAGTGTTTGGTACCTCATGGCACGGCCTACTTTACCGCTATCTGTCGGACGCTGAAAGAAGGTCTTCTCTGTACCTCGCACTGTCGGGCGCTCGCTTCTTTATCGACATCTAAGGTCCGCTTCTAAAAGACGACTGTGGCCATGTTAGCTTTCCGACACATGAAGGCAGCCATTATAGTTGTTAACGTTCGCTTTGGTTTTAAAGAAATTTAAAAATGGATTGCAAGACATTATCTTTAACAAAGGAAGTCTTAAAAATGAAAATATAACAATCTTTATACTAAATACAAATAACGGACATGCCAACTTTAAAAAAATGTAGATACTTTAAGCTAAAAAAAATACAATACATTTATTAAAACATTTCCTAATTCGATTCTACAAGCTACACATCTGAGTAAATCTGAAAAAAATTTATTGCTCGTAATTACGGCCAAATACAGCGGTTTTAAAAATAAACGAACATTAAAACGTATAAAAATGCGTATTGTACACTGATTTTTGACGAATGAGAGGAAGAAATTATTGAAAAAAATCACTAAATAATAGGGTATATACATGAATTTAATTAAATAAGGGCGGAAAAACTTCTACACTATTTCCAAAGTATTTCAACGATGAAATTTTAGATTATCTTTGCGAGCGTAGTGAGTACGTTGGTATGAAACTTCTGTATATGACTCTAAAATATGAGATGTCTAAAATATGCATGTTCCCGACATGGCGGCGATAGTCAAACTGTCCCCGACTGTGACGTCATATGGTGAAAGTTAACGTGTTTAAGCACTGTCGACTGCTAATGAGGTCTGTTTTTACTGTTTTGTTCAGACAATAACGGCAGCACTTTGCATTCGAGATGTCTCGGATTCGATTCCCGTAGGGACAAGCACTCTGACCTTACGTTTCTCACGATTTTCGCTGATCTGCTGCCTAATGCTGTAGTGGTATTTGCTATCACGATTCCCTTTCAAACCATTTTATTTGTATTTTTTCACGTGAATTTCTAGGGTTCAGGGGTTAGATTTCCATCGATTGTTTACTCTGATCACGGATTTTTTCATGGTTTTCGATGGTCTGCTGTCGAATGCTGTAGTGGTATTTGCTATCATGATTCCATTTCAATCCAATTTATTTTGTATTTTTACACGTGAATTTCTAGGGTTCAGGGGTTAGATTTCAATCAATTGTTTACTCTGATCGCGAATCTTTTCATGGTTTTCACTGGTCTGCTATTGAATGCTGTAGTGGTACTTGCTATCACGATTCCCTTTCAATTGCATCTTTTTTGTCTCTAGAGACCTTTTGTTTGATTTCCCTGTCGGTCGCACTCTCTATCCGTCAGTCGCTCAGACCTTTGATTTTTTTTTCATGGTCTGCAGGCGAATGCCTGAGTGGTTTCTCATCTATCACGATTTTCTTTCATTTGCAACTTTATGCTTCTAGAGTAATCTGATGGTTTCCCTCGTTCGATTGTCGTTGGTTGTTTACTCTGACATATTTTTCATGGTTTTGCCTGGTCTGCAGGCGAATGCTGGAGTGGTTTCTCATCGTCACCGATTTCCTTTCATTCTATATAATTTGTATCTTTCACGTGTGCTTTTAGAGTCCCTGGTTCGAGTTCCGTTGGACGCTCACTCTGACATATTTTTTCATGGTTTTCCATGGTCTGCAGGCGAATGCCTGGGTGGTTTCTCATCTAACACGATTTTCTTTCTTTTGCATCTAGGTTTCGTTGCGCGAAGGGAATGCTTGCCTCCTGCTCGGTCGACGGATCGTTCATCACTTTCAGCAGTCAAGCTCTCCGAATCTGTACGATTATAGCCGAACAATACATAACATCTTCACAATACTTTACACTTTCTCTCTAAGCATACGAAGCTATACGGAGACGCTCGAACATCAGTGTAACACGAATTGAAATATATAAGAGCTTACACGCTTCATCACCGTTTTAGTATTAATAATCAGGATATAATTGATTAAAAAAAGGTTCGTGCTTTCTCTATAAATAGAGCGAATTTGAGTATTGAAATTCATTCTGTTGATCATCTCTGAGGTGTTAACATCGCTGTTCTCTCAGAAAATAATCTAAAGTGTTATCAATGTGAAGAAGAGTACATTTCCTTGAAGAAGGGTTAATACGTTATATAATTGATGCATAAAGGTTCGTGCTTCCTCTATAAATAGAGCAACCTATAGCATTGAAATTCATTCTGTTGATCATCTCTGAGGTGTTAACATCGCTGTTCTCACAGAAAATAATCAGCTTTCTAAGTGATATCAAGGTGAAGAGACGGACATTTCCTTGAAGAAAGGTAAATACCCTATTATATCAAGAAGAAAAATGAATAAGTCCTCGTATAAGGATATCATTCCTAGTGTCTCGGGATATTCTTGTGGTAAATGCTGTAAGAAGTTCCTCCGTGGATATGATAAAAGACGACATGAGCTACGTTGTAAAAAGCTCTTCAAGTGTAAATATTGTAATGTAGCCTTCAAAGACAGTTATAAGGGTCGTCCACACGAAGATGCGTGTGAAATAAACAGACCTGAGAAGAAACGTAGATTAGAACCGTCAAAGCAAGGGTTGTTATCTACGATGGAGGAGTGTGACATGAAAGAATATGAAACTTCATTCCATGGACATTTGAAATCGTATTTTATACGATGTGAATCGATTAAGGACCTGAATATATACCTGCATGAAGCAAAACAGCGGATAATCCAGGCTGTGCATAAAGAGCTTGGTATTCACAAGAGTTTGAAAATTAATCTGTTAGCTGAGTGTAGATTTGTTAACAGTATCGGAGAAACCTGTGACAAGACATTTAAAACCAGAAATCAAGCTGTTTTCCTAGAAACGGATCTGGACTATGCTGGAAACCAAAATGAAGGAATTGGTTACTGAAATGGAGGAATCACAACTAAAGGGAAGCAACTGGGCTCTGCTTGCTGTGGAAGGGGTGCGCCTTCGTATTAACAAGTACAACCCGTTACGAGGAAGTAGCTACATACCCCTACCTCCCTCTGTTGAAGCAAGAAAAGCCTGCATTAACATCCAGAATTTAACTGATGAGCTATGTTTCATGTACTCAATATTGGCCAAATTCGTTGAGAAGGATGCACAACGGGTGAGCAAATACGCACAATTCCAAGATAAGTACGACTTCAGCTGTGTTTCCTATCCTACTCCACTTTCTCAAATACCTAAATTTGAGAAGCTTAATAGGATGTCTATCAACGTCTTCGGTCTGGATGAGAAGCATGAAGTGTATCCGATAAAGGTTGCTGACACTGAACTACCGGACCACTGTGACCTCCTGCTATTGAGTGACAGTAGTGGAAAACATCACTATGTATATATCAAGAATTTTGAGAAGCTCGTTCGACGTCAAAAAACTAAGCATGGTAGAGTGATATATACCTGTAAGCGGTGCTTTACACATTTTGACAATCGATATGGACAAAGTGGGCTGGAAAAACTGGAAGAACATGCAGCTATCTGTAATCAGCATGGTGTTGCAAGGGTAGTTATGCCTACAAAGGAGAAATCAATTGTACAGTTTAAAAATGTGGAGAGGATGCTTAAAGTACCTTATGCCATCTATGCGGATTTTGAGAGTATTCCCAGTCCTGAAACTTCCTATACAACCCCTTATCAAGAGCACACAGCAATGAGCTTCTGTGTTTACGTTAAACCATCAACCAACGTTGAACATCTGGAAACTGGTCTTCCTAAGCATCCCTATGTATATCGTGGTGTTGATGCTGCTCAGAAGTTTATGGAATACCTGTCATTCCTTGCAAAGAAGATTAACAATATATACAAATCTGTCATGCCCCTGAAACTTACAGATCAACAGCAGATGGATTTTAACGCCTCTGCAGTATGCTACTTGTGTGGAAAAACCTTTACTGAAGAGAACTATAAAGTACGCGACCATGATCACATCAGTGGTGAATATCGGGGGAGTCTGCATAATGAATGTAATTTAGCCTGCAAAACACCTAAATATATCCCTGTCTTCATGCACAACCTCAGTGGATATGACTCACACTTCATTGTTAAGGAGCTGGGATGTACAAGTGAGCGGGTGGAAGTAATTCCTAGCTCTGAAGAAAGCTATATATCATTCTCCAAGTATGTCGAAGATATAAAGCTACGGTTTGTAGATAGTTTTCGGTTCCTGAGTACAAGCTTGGATAAGCTGGTAAAAAATCTAACATCGTATCCTGAGACATTGAAGTACTTCGGAGAAGACAAGTTGAAGTTGATGACCCGTAAGGGTGTATTTCCCTATGATTACATCACTTCATGGGACGTCTTGAACGAAACCTGCTTACCTCCTAAGGACTCCTTCTACAATAAATTAAATGAAGAGGAAATTAGTGATGCTGACTACGATCATGCTAAAAATGTATGGGAGCTGTTTAATGTCAGAAACCTGGGCGAGTACAGCGACCTCTACTTAATCTCTGATGTGCTTCTCCTAGCTGATGTCTTTGAGACAGTTAGGGAGCAAACACTCAAAACACACAAAGTCGACCCTGCACATTATTTCACCTCTCCAGGACTTACATGGGATGCCATGTTACTGTACACTGGAATTCAGCTGGAATTGTTACAGGATTATGATCAATTACTCATGGTGGAGTCTGGTATAATAGGAGGTTTATGTCAAGTTTCCCACCGCTATGCAGAGGCTAATAACACCTACATGGAGAAGTATGATCCGTCGAGACCAACCCAATTTATTACCTATGAAGACGCCAACAACCAATATGGGTGGGCAATGAGTCACGCTCTCCCTTATGGTAGATTTGAGTGGGTATCACCTGAAAAAATTGACTTAGAAAGACTACAAGAAGATGATCCTTACGGCTACATAATAGAAGTCGACGTCGAGTATCCTGCAGAACTTCACGATCTACACAACGATCTGCCTTTCCTGCCTGAGTGTATGACGCCTAAGGACTCTCCTACAAAGAAACTGATACCTCATCTAGGACCTCGAAATAAGTATGTACTACATTACATTGCGTTGAAGCAAGCTCTTGATCATGGACTACGGTTAACAAAAATCCATCGTGTGCTACAATTCCAACAGTCTCGATGGTTAAAACCGTATGTGGAATTTAACAACAGACTACGACAACAGGCCGCAAATGATTTTGAGAAGGATCTCTACAAATTGTTCAACAATGCTATGTTCGGAAAAACTATGGAGAACCTGCGTAATCGTATGGATATACGGCTGGTGACAAATGAGAAGACTCTGGAAAAGTTAATTGCAAAGCCAACGTTTATCGACAGGACTATATATGCTTCTAATCTAGCTGCTGTACATATGGCCTCCCGACAGATCGTGTTCAACAAGCCTATATACATCGGTATGAGCGTGTTGGATATCTCCAAGACATTAATGTACCGGTAGCACTATGATGTGTTGTTACCGTATTATGGAGCTGAAAACCTGAAGCTTATGTATATGCACACTGATTCGTTCATTCATCGTGCTACAACTGAAGATGTGTACCAGGATAAGCTACGTTTTCTTGAGCACCTAGATACTGCTGATTATCCTACAAGCCATATATGCTATTCACCTCTAAACAAGAAGGTACTTGGGAAATTTAAAGATGAGGCTAATGGTAAAATCATTCAACGCTTTGTAGGGCTACGACCTAAAATGTATGCCCTAGATATCGGCGGCTCAATGATAAAAAAGATTAAAGGTATAAAACGTAGTGCTATTAAGCAGTACGTCACGTTCGAGAGCTATACTGACTGCCTTAAAACCAGAGAAATTACCAGAACGCCCATGAATCTGATCCTGTCACGACAGCATGCTCTTGCTACAGTACAAGTGAATAAAATTACATTGACACCATACGACGATAAAAGAATTATTGCTGAGGACGGTATAACGACATACGCCTATGGACATTACAGCATTACAAGTAGTGCATAAGAGAATTTAAGTCGAATATGAAGATTTTCTCGTGAGTCTACAATCTTAAAAAAATGAAGGTTAACCGTGTGCTGTATATGCAGCTAGCTGACGACCGATGAAGAAAGAAGAAGATGGAAGGGAAGGTGGTAACCCTGCCATTAGGAGCAATCCTAGTGCTAGTCTCAAGCCTAGATAAAAGGGGGAGAGACGCCTACAACGAACTAAAATAAAGGTATGTTGACGTAAACTTTTCAATTAAAACTCTCGAATAATAAAACCTGAATAAAACATTGAGGTTATCTTTGGTTAGCCGGATTAGGTTAGTCGATGACTGAGTAGAATAGATGATGAGAGGAACGTTTGGATTGGTCGGGTTAATCTAGGCTAGGTTCTCGTACTTATTGTCTAAGTTATGAAGGATGGATTAGCTTAGATTACCTTAGCAATGGGCCGGTTACGTGTTGTTCTTACGTTTTGTTATTTGGTTACATAGTTGCTACGTGTTGTTACGTCGTGTGACGCTTCTGGTTACGTGATGTCACGTGATGTTATGAGGATACGGGCTTATGTTACTTAGTGTGACGTCTTGTCATGCTGTTATGTTACGTCTTGTTACGTGGTTACGTTTGTTGGTTACGTCTTGTTACGTGATTATGTTAGGAATGAATAGACAATGAGAAGATGCAGAACATACAAGGTGGGCATAGGTTAGGACGTATACTTCACTGTAAACCGATATACAGTTTGTCCCTCACCGTCTCGCGCGCTACTGTTTAACATATAAAAAGTTTGTAAGGTTTAGAAAAAGTATATAAAAGTGTTGTAACGTTGGATGAGAAAAGTTTTATAATCGAATTACTCTATATATTGCCGTATAAACCTACATTCCTCCTCCTTCAACCTCTGTCTATCCTTGTATCTCTCCCGTTTTCCATATTTCTCCCATATAAACGTATACTCTACTCCTCAAACCATGTCTAGACTAGCACCTCTCCTCGTATGCCCTACCGCTCTCATATAAATGCATTTTTCTCCTTGAAGACTCTCTCAACCTAGCACCTACCTTCGTTTTCCCTATCTTTTCCCATATAAACGCATACTCTGGTTTTTTCAGACCTTGCTGTCTAACCTAACACTTCTCCTCATACTCCCCCCACCTCTCTCATATAAGACGCATTCCCTACTTCAACCCTGTCTAGCCTAGCATCGACCCTCGTATTCCCTATCTCTCGCATATAAACGCCTACTCTATCATTCAAAACTCCTAGCCTAATACCTCTCCTCGGTTCACTATCTCGCTCATATAAAACGCCATATTCTACCCTTCAAGTCCTGTTTAGTATAACATCTTTCCTTGTATTCCCTATCTCTCTCGTATAAAGCGTATCCCTCCCTCCTTTAGCATCTGACTAGCCTAGCATCAGCCCTGGTATTCCCTATCTCTCCCCTATAAACGCATTTTCCTCCTTGAACTGTCGCATCTACCCTCGTTTTCCCTATCCTTTCCCATATAAACGCAAATTGGCCTAGCTTCTGTCTATCATACCGCCTGCCCCCGTTTTCCATATATTCCTCATATAAACGTATACCGTACTCCTTAACCTCTGTCTGCACTAGCACCTCCCCTCGCATGCCCTGTCTCTGTCGTATAAAGCATATCTCTCCCTCCTTCAGTCCCTGCTCTACCTCAGAACTCTCCTCGTTTTCCCTATCTCTCCCATATAAACGCATTTTTTCCTCCTTGAAGGTTCTCTCAACCTAGCATATACCTCCGTTTTCCTCGTCTCTCCATATAAAAAGCCATACTCTACCCTTCAAACCCTGAATAGTCTAGTACCTCTCCACGTATCCCCCATCTCTCCTGTAAATATGTTCATATTCCCCCTGCTTCAGCATCTGTCTATCCTAGCCTCTGTTCACGTTTTCCTTATCTTTCCCATATAAATGCATATTCCATATCTCAACCCCTATCTAGTCCAACACTTCTCCTCGTATTCCACGTATCTCTCATATAAAGCACATCCTCATTCCTTCAACCTCTATCTAGCCTAGCATCGATCCTCGTAGTCCCTATCTTCCCCATATAAACGCATTTTCCTCCGTGAACCGCCGCATATACCCTCGTTTTCCCTATCTTTTCCCATATAAACGCAAAAACGTGCGCCAGGTCTGTCCTATATATCCTACTTTTCTGGATTTTTTGGCAAGTACATCTAGCGTTCTTTCTGCTGCTTCTGTAATCTCACTTCCATTTCAGTTTCTTCTGAATTCATAACTTCCGTCATTTAATCTTTATGTAGGCTAGATAAATGAGTAACGCTTTAGATCGAAGATAGCTGCCAAAATATGGTACAGGTTAACTCTATACAAATTGCGATAAATGGAAGTATGACAATGAATTGAATACAGCTTTATTTATGGACGCTCTTTAACTGCTGTGGTCCTTAAGGTCCCATTCTATATTGGGCGTGAAGGAGGGGTAATTTTGCTCAGAGGCCTCTTTATCAGGCTTGAGGTTCTTTTACGTGCCGTAAATCTACGACACGGGACCACCGGCTTTACTTCCCTTCCGAAGGTTTTTACACCCGAAAAAATACATCGCCCTCCGCCGGGTTTCAACCCGCGACCTCCGGAAGTAGAAGCTAGCATGATAACCACTACACCACGGAGGGCGACAGAATAACAATTTGTAGTGTGAACAGATAATGCGAGCACCATGAGAAATTAATCATGTAAAAACACATAATGAAATGTAAACCTAATCAAACCAAGTCGAATTATTAAACATGTGCAAATACAAAGCGCAATTGCCATGTGATTGGACTTGAAACCAAAGTTGGTCACAATGAAGATTATCGCACTATTGCGGAATCTAAGGCTTTTAGCTCGCGTACTGTGTGTTAGAAGTTTTACTTTTAGGCTTTGCTGTCTAAAAAACACAATTTCTTTTAACATCCAAACTTAAAATACAGTGAAATACAGAACAAATGTTTAGAATAACGATGGCTATTTATTGGCTCAATGTATTTCATAATTATAGTATAATTATAATTAATATTCACCGCTTCTATTTAGCCGGATGGAAATTTGTATTATAATCTATAAGGCTTTAACTGTTCACGTTCAAAAGTATGCCTCACTATAAAGGATATATTTACTCTATTACAAAAGAAACTTGACATTCCCACAAAATACTGAAAAATTTATTCCTGGTTTTATTAATAACCTCATTATGCTTTATAGTATGTATTTATGCAACTTTAGCACATGTTTACACTTCTTCTTTCTCTGTTTAACCTCCTCTTAAGTATGACTTACTCCCCCCAGGACTTACAGGCGGGTCCCTGGGGTCAGAGGCCCGTCGAGGAGCAGACACTCGTGGATCAGACAGAATATCCAGGATGGTTGATCAGTCCGATGCCTGGTATGGGAGGAAGGAAGTAGATGAAAAGAAATGATGGTGAAATGGATGAAACGAAAGGTGATGATGGAGCAGTTGGTGAAATGAATGGCGGGGGAAACCGGAGAACCCGGAGAAAACCCGCCTAGAAGTACAACTGAAAGTTGAGAAGAAAACGGAATTAAAAAGAAATGAGGTAAAGCAAATCGTGATAGATGAGACCACATCCCATCCTTCGACTACCAACCAGGGAACCCAACGAAAAGCCCTAGGTTAGTGTGGGCGGTAGACGGCAATCAAACCAGATATCTCCCGGAAGCGAGCCTTATACATTACCGCGGAGCCATCTTATTCGATAAATCCATATCTATTGCTGTGTATAAAATGCAGGGACCTTGTAGCCGTTTGCATAGGGTTTAGGAAATTTTTACTTTTTCCTGGAATAAACTTGCCTTCCGTATAAAACACACACACACACACACACACACACACACACACACACACACACACACACACATTGTAACTTTGTCCGGCTTTTCAGCTGTCACCTCTCTTAGTTCTCGCTGTCAAGGTCTGATCTCTTTCAACTTTCACTTAGTTTTTCCTCTGTCACTTCACTGATATAAGCTACTTCAATTTCTGCGTCACTTCACCTTCTTCGTGACGTAGTCTCTTCTTCCGGACGGTTCACTCGCTGGGGAGTCGTACATCTCCATCTCTCGCTCCGCAGTAGCACTGACTGCAGGTCCCAGCAGTCGGTACCAACTCGCTCGGAGAACCGCACTTGATGTCGCAACAGAAAAGCGCTCTAACTCACTCCCTGACACTCCTCTCGCGAGAACGCTCGCTTATATAGCCAATAGACTCCTCCACATAACATTCTAGGACTATCTGGATACACGTTCTGGAGGAAGAAGGGAAACCTCTAGAAGATTATGGGGAGGAGAGAGAGGTACTTATCTTTGTTTTGTAGGATTCGCCTACAGATCGAAAATCCTGAAGAACCCAAGGCCAGAGTGGGCGTGTACGGGAATCAAACCCGGGATCTCCCGGATGCGATCCTCACACGTTACTCTCTCGGTATCAGAGATCTTAGCATGTAAACAAACCATTTTCTGGACATGAGCTTATTAACAATATAATATCACTCCGATCCTTTTAACATAGTATATTTATTTCCATCCTGTTTAAACTGTGTTGTTCAATTTGAGCTTATATTATAAAACAAAACTGATAGGTACCTAGCTTTAGAGTTGTTTCTTTCTACTCTCTTCTCGTAACACGTACAGGAAGTCCTCAACTTTTTTGGAGAAAGGGGTCAAAATACTGAAAAATCTGATTCACACGATTTTCTGTGCTCTTATACAAAGTACTTTTACAACCGCATATTCTACATTACTTCATGTAAATCGAGATAAACATTTGCAGAAACTATCTGATTGCTAGTTTTCTTGTATAGGTTTCGCCAGGGATATTGGCATATGACCTTCAGGGCTAGCCCAGTCAGCCAGCCCTCTGATATTTCAATACCTCCTTTGCAAGTAGCACGTGGTTCCTTCTGTCCAGTTGTGGTCCAGTTCCTTCCACCGTATACAACTCCCGTCTCAACTTCAACCATTCTTCGAGCTGCAGCCCCGTATGTGTCATACATCTATACGGTAAATGACTCGCATCGTAGCTTTCCATTAAAATTTTCAAATGCCAAAATCCGTGGCGCGACCTGTAGGTGCAAGGTGAATATTGTAGGCTATAAACGATAGTCAAATCTTTTAAGAGTTGGTTGCTGTGTGGTTAGTTGCATTCCAGGACATAAAAAAACGAATAACGAATTCCCATTTAGAAAAAGTATGAGTATTGGAAAATTCAAACAAATGACAAGGAATAACTCGGAAATGCATCACTAGACAAAAAATGAATGTATACGACATAAAATGTGTATTTAAAGAATACCTACATCCTTTTTTGTGTAGTAAAATTTTATCTCTCTTTTACGGTTACCAGTTATGCAAAAGTCATTCAGAATGAATAGGACTTTTGGGGACATTTCTAGAAAATTCATCATATACATTTCATTTGCCATGACAATATCTTAAACATATGATATTTTAATCAAAATCATCAGAGCCATTTTAAAAAATACAAAATGTTCGAAAAATGGTGCATGTAAACGTTAGTCTGGGGTGGGGCGATTTTCTTAAAAATGTTCGTGTCGTATCTTTGAAATATACTGAACCTAAAATACCAAGTTTGGTGACTATCCGACTTTTTTTAGGTTTCTGTTTTAGTTTTTTTGAGTTATGCTGTGCACTGAAACACGTACACACACACACACACACACACACACACACACGGACTTTTTCTAAAAATGCTTTTCTTTGTATTCAGGACGCCTCAAGAGATGTATTTACGGTGAAATCTCGATATCGAATTTTTGGGTGGAATGGAATACTTCCCCTACAAGCTTTATGGTTTCAAGATAGTAGAGGGGAATCAAAAGAAACCTGTCCTAGTGCACAGAGCTTTATGATACACACTTTTGTCTTATAAGCCTAATAGGGAAAATGAATAGTAATCAAAATGGTCGGATCTGCTGATGCATGACCAACGCTAGCCGACAGGGACAAGCACTGGAGAATAAAATTGAAAGCTGGAACATTAATTTTCAATAGAGATAATAGTAAGGGAAATAGAACTCGCTAACGAACTAAAATGTAAAAAAAAAAATTAAAAAAAATAAAAAAAAGAAGGTATATACGTACAGCGACAAGATGAAATAGGATTTAAAGAGGAACGTTGCAAGTTAACGATTTTGGGATTAAACGGAATAGTGCAAAGAGCAAACACAATTTACATAATTACAAAGCACAAACATAATATTGCAATACAGAAGAGGTCGTTAGATTTTAAACACGTTCGCAACATTTTGTGTCACGTTCTGGTATGTATTAGATATTTTAGCAATCATAAAATCCTACATTTTTAGCATATGTAAATTTTTATGGACGTTAAAACAAATTACATATATGAATATTCGTTTAGTATTTATGTTGTTAACATTCTTTATTTAAATTTTCACCTGCTCTCTTTCATTTAAACAATACTACTATATTCTATACGTGATTTCATTACATACATCAGTGGGAAGTTTGCATTTTGCTAACCTCCCTACAAGAGTGAGGTTTTACGGTTACTTTGTAATGATAGGATGTTTTATGAATCTATAGATTCCTCAAGGTTTCATTTACTTTTAATATCTTGTTTTATTTTGTGAACGTATACTACGGGATATACAGGCAAACTTGGAATTTCCGGACGCATATCTAAGGATCTTAAGTCTCAATTAATGGCAATTCGTTTAAAATAAAGGGACTCAGTTATTCCCTTCAGACGATTTGCGATAACAAACAATGAATTTAAGCCATTTAAAGCTTAGTAAGAAATGCTAAAGTTTAATATCCGGCGTGGAATCAGATATCACTTTCGCGGAACATGTGAAATCATAAACCATTATATTACATAGCAAACTTATGGAATAGGAATCTATAACATGTTAACAGGTTTCGGCCTCTAACCTGGATTTCATTATTCTACTCCTAATGGTAATAATAACTAAATAAAAACAGAATATATATTTCCGATTGCGTATCCTAATCTGATTGCAGTATTTCTTTTAGTCAATAGGTGCCATGGATTATTCACAAACAGATTGTCACAGATTAAAGAAGAACGTTTCTCTAAAGGATGTCAGGTATATAAACAGAAATATTGTATTTAAAAGTTACCACATGTTTTAATTAGGAAACAGGAGTCCTAATACAGTGTTTTTCCTTCACGCTGTGGCCACCGCACGGCTACTAGTGTGCCGGCCATCGCTGCTCATACTCCCGCCAAAACAGTTGTAAGATCCCCGCAACCGCCTCATATTCTCATATTTACAGTTTACAATTATAGTAAGCACACACCTTATCATAAGAGGTGTTAAAATGTCACCCTTTTCTATCCGCTTATTTCTGGCATCTTCTAAGGAAACTATTAACCGCACGGGAAAATTCAATGTCCGATATTTCTCGCCTGATGTTTTCTTTTATTTCTTAAAATATATGGGGTTTTGTTGCACAGAGCTTATTTTTAAAGTTCTCCCATAGATAAAAACTAAATACATTTAAATCAGGGTGTCCTGAGGGCGACAATTCTTTACTAATTACCTTACCTACAAAAATGAACTGAACTAAATATAATGACTCAACAGCTGTATACGTGGTAGCAAAGTGTTTTTGGAAAAGACTGAAATGGCATTCAACGTTCGTCAGCTGTTCAAAAATTATGTGAGCAAGTCATTGCTGTATCTTTCTGCATTTATTGCTTGTTCAAAAAATATAGGTCCTGTTATTATGCATGCATTTAATGCACACCAATTTTCGCGTCATGCAAAGGAATCTCGTGCAAAATCGGGTTTCTCAGTACTCCAATACGAAACAGCCGTTTAAATGGAACCATGCTTCACCAGAGAAGAATACTGTGATTTTTCCCACTTCTTTAACTGTCACTGTTTCGTTTTTATTTAGTTCACCTTCACTTGGATTCACCTCAATAAGGTGAATCAGTTCAGTTCTCCGCCTCTTTACCATCTTCTCTCTTCATGTCGGACGGTTCACTTCACTCAGGAACCGAACAGAAGGTTCTAGTTATCTGATGATACCGCGTGCGGTGTTTACGCTGGCAAGCGGCCGTTATCGTTGTTTACTCGGACCGCCCGGCGCCGACCTCCCGATAAACTTATGGCCATAGCCGCTGCGTCACAATATTAATCATTAATATTCTATCATTTAGCAGAAATCTCTTGCAGAAATTTACTCGACATAAAACTCCATGCATTGTAAGAGCTAGAATAAAACATCAGGCGTGAAATTCACTCAACTTCGGATATTGAATTATCCAGTGTGAATAAAAATTTCCTAAGAATATGCCACAAATATGCACAACTATTTCTATTCATAGGCTTTAAAACATGTATTTCCATTGAATTGTCATCGAATTTTTGGGTGGAATGCAATATCTTCTCTGCCTAGTAGTACGTGGTAGAGAAGATAAAACTTACTTTAATGTTTAATATTGAGGCATGATTTCAGCCTAATTATGTAATGTAAAATGTAATAACAGCCCGCCTTAAAGTAATATGTGTATAAATAACATATAAAATGTATGTAACAGTTATTGTATTAATGTTTATATTATTTGTACATGTTTAATAATGTTATATGAATGTATTATCTAATTTAATAATATTCTAGCTGTGAGAATATAGCTTAAAAGCTGCTAACAATGAGGTAACCTTGAGGCAATACCGAATTGGACAGTTTAATAATGCTACTAGTAATACTTGGAACAACAATAATGTAATTTTTGAGACAGTTTATAAATAGCCAATCAACAATCAGAAAAAATCTTCTATTGGAGTATAATTAGCCAATCAGAAACTGAAATAGAGCAATTTGTACAAATTTAAGCGGTAAATGCAGTTGCTAGTAGACAGTGTTCCTATCTGGACGCGAGACGCGTCCTCGAGAAGTTTAATACGTATTCAGTGTGAGACCAAAATAGCTTACGTGTTAAAAAGTGCAAGTAATTAATAAATAATCTCACAGCTCTCTATATCAGTGAAGTGTTATTTAATCGTGTCAAGGATTAATAAAAGGAGTGAAATACAAATTATAATCTGTGTAAGCCTACATTCTTTAGCCGTATCACACCCTGTTAAGAGAAACATGTTTCTACAAAATGAATACTAACGCAGCCGAGGAAAACATAAATATATATATAATATTTAAATAAACATTAAAATACAAAGTTTAAAGTAAAGTTGGGGCAAAAGGCCACCGGAAAGTAAAGTTGGGGCGAAAACCACCGGAAAGTGAACACAGGGGGGCGAAAGCCACCGGGAACTATGTACCATACGTGGTTGCAACTATTTAAAGTTCGGCTCCCCAACAGTCGAACTATAATACTTCTTCAATATTCTGCCATAAAGTCCTATAAACTATACTCTTTTTCTTTCTGATGGATCATGCTCAGTATCTCCAATATTCTAGTTAAACAACTGGATGAAATAAAGTATCCAATTAAGAAAATATGCTGATAAACCTTTATTTTGAAACAAATAGATATAGTAGGATTTGACATAAGTTGATTGTCTTTCAATACATACTACAAAAATGTAAACATTGATCAAGACCAGAGCTAAAAGGTTTGCTAATTCTTTTGATGATTTGCCGTTAGCATATATGAAAGAAAATATGAAAAGAAAGGAGCCAAAGGACTTTAAACACTTTTAAGTATTTTTAAATTGTTTCCTAAATATTTATACACTATTAATTATGTGTATTTAAGGTAAACATTAAGACGAACGGTGTATTTAGTTGAAATACTTTTGGATGCGCGAGCAGTCCTTCAAATTTCCAAAGGAGAATACTACAGTTTTTAAACAGTACGTACTTTTTAGGGCCTAATATATTGAAACCTCGTCTTTTCATATTTTCCCTTCTATTAAGTATTAAAAGCGCTGAGGCATACATCCTGAAATCGCTCAGTGCTTCTTCACCACACTTTGAATTGGGAAAAGCAACCCGCAATAAAATTGCAGGCATATCTCCATGACGACACACATTCAGCATGTGCTGACGTGATTGCTGGCGTCAGCAGTCCGTCAAAAAGTAGTAATGAGAAGAAGGGCAACAGCGGAAGCATTCAGAAAGAGCGGTAAAATTGCACTGTATGGAGCAGGTGCTACACTTGTTTACGGTTCTTTTTCTTTTCCCGCAGGTGATTGCTTAAGATATTAAAAGGGTGTAATACTTTTCATGCATCATCTTTTAAAACCTTTTTCGACGACAGTGTTTTTGATCCACTTTCCATTAGTACTGTCATGGTGGAAAGTTAAATTTATTGCATTCAGTAACCTAACCTGCTTGTGTATTACATCTATTTTACTGCAAGTAGTGTTAGTGTTAGTGATAATGGTGTTGGTGGTAGTAGTGGTGGTGTTCTAGTAGTGTTGCTGGTATTAATGGTGATGTTAGTGACAGTAATATGGTGTTAGTGATAGTGGTGTTGGTGGTTGTAGTGATGGTAGTGGTAGCTGCAGTAATTATTGTAGTAGTATTAGTAGTAGTAGTAGTAGTAGTAGTAGTAGTAGTAGTAGCAGAATTAGTTGTTATTGTAGTTGTAGTGCTATGGTGGTAATATTATTTTGGTCCTAAAGCACTTTAAAGCCATTTGATAACGTTTCATACAAAAGGCAGAGTGAATGTACGCTTTTACATGTTAATATCACAGGATATAAAACTCAGAAGTCTCGTGTAGAATATAAAGGATTTACAGCCAATTATGCATATACTCTGGATTTAAAATGCTTCTTAACATGACTAGAAAGCTTATTATGCAAAATTAAAATATCCAAAGACAAGAAAACAAATTATCCTATCAGTAAAAGCGTTTATTTATTTATTCAAAGCACAAGAGGAGGTAACGACAAGGGATAACGAAACTTTATCACCAAGCTGCCCTTAAAGCTCAGAAATGCTGCAAAGATACACTCGGGTGCAATTTTAATTAATGGTAGTGAGAATTAAAAAATGAGAGAAATATTATATTTGCATATTTTCCCCCTATTTCCATTGATGAAGACCCTAAACGTCAATACCAAATTTGATATTTCACCGACTTTTCATTTTTGAGTGTTGCTGTTTGCACGCAGATGTTCTTCCAAAAACTCTCAAAACGTATGTTTCTGGTAAAAACCTCCATATCGAATTTTTAGGTATAAATACTAATAATAATACCTAATAGGGTATAACACCTAATAAGGTATAATACCTAATTATAGTACCGTATAATACCTCCTCTGCTTATCATACATACGTAAGCAGCAGAAAAAGTTAAAATATGCAAAACATATAAACTTTTAAAGAAATGGTTCTCCATGGTAATATCAACAATCCCAGACAGTTTACTGCTCTGTCCGACGTAACGCGTTATTGCTTTTCACAATTCGAATCCGGGGTTATTACCGGTAGAGCCAAGAAGCAAGACAGATATTTATACAGAGATTTTCCTCAGACCTTAGCATGAGAGTATTTTTTATCTTAACGCTTTTGAAACATCCTGCATACCATAACTTAGAATATATTCGGTATGAAATAGCCTGTTGATGGCAAAAATAAAAAGATACTGTCATATGCTCGAGAACGTCGTAAGGAAACAAAACGCTGCGAAAGGAAATGAGATGGAGCTCCCCACAACCTACTGCTGACTATGAAGTTAAATTAAGGGAAGGTAAAATACTTCCATTAAATGATAAAATCTACATTTTGAATGACAATAGACGTTTTAAATATAGTTTTGGTAAATTTCAATCGCGAAACCAAAAATATAACGTTATACCAATGCAGCCCACTAAGAAAAAAATCTGATGTGTTACACTCGCATGACTTTCTCCACTCTTGTACAAACTATTTTTACAAACGCTTATTCTCAATCTACTTCATGTTAATCGAGATAAACATTTGCAGAAACTGTGTTATTGCTAATTTTCTTGTAGGTGTAAGGGGAATATGGTAGGCTTTGAAACGGCAACTCTAGGCCGAGGCCGAGCCCGAGAAATGTAATTACAGATAATTTCATTAATTGACTTTTATTGATGTTAAATCATGCTATGTACATATCTTTTTCTTTTACTGCTTGGATAGTTTAAGAAGGGTGATTTAACGATATGTCTGTATTTATGTTACTAATATTAGAGGAGTTATAAATTGTTTAATGTAAATAATTTAAGCGCTATGTTAAAATACTGTCCACGACGAAATGTCTTAGCTGCAGGAATAGTGTCTTCGAAGGCAGAAAGTCTAGTTTTACGATGTCTCTCTGGTCGCTGGGGCATTGTTCATACAGCGAGGGTGTAGAGATTTTGTTCCTTTATACGATAATTCGCCGCGACCAAGTGAGAGAGACAACAAGCTTAACGGTGAATTTAGGAAAAGCCGCGATTTATGTTAAATTTGGATCAATGAGATCCCTGTAAGTTTATATGAAATAGTGAGACGCGTTGAGTGGCGCTAAAAATGGACCAATAGGAAAGGAAGCAGCCCCAGAAGCCTGCGACTATAAATGGATCTGCGAGGAACAAATTCGAGGTCATTTGTCATTTGGTCGAGGGACATTTTGCTAAACTACAGGTAGGGAGAGATGCTGCAGGATGTTTAAGAGATATCACGCCAAAAGTGTATTAAGACAGTTTTCGCAACATACATAAGAATCGCTACGCGTAAAAAGATATAATAAGCATATATAAACTTCGCGTCATATCCGCGCCGTGTTTCAACAGCAGTGGAAAGTGTTTTAACGGCGGGAATATCAGTGTTGGGTACTACGAGAAGTAGCTAAATAAAAGAAACAGCATTGTCGTCTTTTCATAACTAAAGCACGTCTATTTTATCCTTTACCACCACCCGAGATCTACATTTCGTTTACCAAGGATAAGTCCATGCTCCCACATGGTTTAAAAATTACTGCAGCTAGGCGAGGATAAAAAAATGCAGAGAACCAGCATACTGCGAACATCTAGAGTCAACGTGGAGGATGCAGCAAGGTAAGCCGCGAGCAACGGGCATTAAAAACCACCACAACTTCGGACAGGAGGTGACTGCCGCAGCTTTAAACGATAGTCAAATCTTTTAAGAGCTGGTTGCTATGTGGAGCAGTGCATCCCCTTTGCATGTCCAGGACATAAAAAATAAAGCATTTTTGGAAACATGTGTGTATGTCTTGTGTGTGTGTCTGTCTATCTGTCTGTCTGTGAACAGCATTAACTCAAAAACGAAAAGTCGGATAAACACCAAACTTGGTATTTAGGTCCAATATGTTCCAGGAATGCGACATGAAATTTTTTAAGAAAATCCCCACCCCAAACCGCCCTTCACAAGGAAAATTTTTCGAACATTTTTATTTTCTCTAAAACGGCTCTAACGATTTTGATTAAAGTATCATATGTTTAAGACATTTTTATGACAAATAAAATGTATATCTTGAATTTTCTGTGGATGTCCCCAAAAGTCCTCTTCATTCTGAACGACATTTGCATAACTGGTAGTGAAAGTAAAAAAAAAAAAAGCAAAAATCTAATATGTTGCATTCACATGATATTATGTACTAACTTCTCCAAAAACTATTCTCAAAGAAGCGCATTGTTTTATCTGCTTCTTATTAAGCGAGATAAAATTTCACTACACATTTCGTTCTCTGTATAAGAAGAATACATAGGTTAAAGCGATAGTCAGATTTTTAAAACACGGGTCGGTATGTGATGGCTTTGAAATTCCACGTTCCTTCCATGACCAAAAGAAAGAAAGAAGAAAAAAACAAATTAGCCACCACATGAAAAAAGTCAAACCAATAACAAAAAATCTGATGTGTTACACTCACATGACTTTCTCTACTCTTGTACAAACTATTTTTACAAACGCTTAATCTCCATATGCTTCATGTTAATCGAGATATCGAGATGTCAATCTTATTGATAATTTTCTTGTAGATGCAAGGGGAATATGGTAGGTTTTAAGCGATAGTCAAATATTTTAACGCTGGTTGCTATGTGGCGCATTCCATTCGCTTTGCATGTCCAGGACATAAAAAAAATGAATAACGAATTTGAGAAAAAGTATAAGTATTGGAAAATTTAAAGGAATAACAAGCAATATCTCGCAAACGGTTCACTCAACAAACGAAATGTATATGACATAAATTGTGTATTTTAACGCGATCTACATTTTTCATGTAATAAAATTTTGTCTATCTCTTATGGTTTACCAGTTATGAAAAAGTCGTTCATAATGAAGAATACTTTTGGAGACATTCCCAGAAAATTCGAGATATACATTTTATTTGTCATGACAATATCTTAAACATATGATATTTTAATCAAAATCGTTAGAGCCATTTTTGAGAAAATTAAAATTTTCGAAAAATGTTCCATGTAAAGGGTAGTCTGGGGTGGGGAATTTTCTTGAAAACCTTCGTGTCCCATCTCTGAAAGATACTGAACCAAAATACCAAGTTTGGTGTTTATCCGACTCTTCGTTTTTGAGTTATGCTGTTCACAGACACACAGACACACAGACAGACACACAGACAGACACACACACGGACATGTTTCCAAAAATGCTTTTTTTGGATTCAGTGAGTCTCAAAACATGTATTTCCGGTGAAATCTCGGTATCGAAATTTTGGGTGGAATACAATACTTCCCCTACTTACTATACGTAGTAGAGAAAGCAAAAATCTGATGTGTTACACTCACATGACTTTCTCTACTCTTGTACAAACTATTTTTACAAACGCTTAATCTCCATATGCTTCATGTTAATCGAGATATCGAGATGTCAATCTTATTGATAATTTTCTTGTAGATGCAAGGGGAATATGGTAAGTTTTAAGCGATAGTCAAATATTTTAACGCTGGTTGCTATGTGGCGCATCCCATTCTCTTTGCATGTCCAGGACATAAAAAAATGAATAACGAATTTGAGAAAAAGTAGAAGTATTGGAAAATTTAAGGTAATAACAAGCAATATCTCGCAAACGGTTCACTCAACAAAATAAATGTGTATGACATAAATTGTGTATTTTAACGCGATCTACATTTTTCGTGTAGTAAACCTTTGTCTATCTCTTATGGTTTACCAGTTATGAAAAAGTCGTTCATAATGAAGAACACTTTTGGAGACATTCCCAGAAAATTCGAGATATACATTTTATTTGTCATGACAATATCTTAAACATATGATAGTTTAATCAAAATCGTTAGAGCCGTTTTTGAGAAAATTAAAATTTTCGAAAAATGTTCCATGTAAAGGGTAGTCTGGGGTGGGGAATTTTCTTGAAAACCTTCGTGTCGCATCTCTGGAAGATACTGAACCTAAATACCAAGTTTGGTGTTTATCCCACTGTTCGATTCTGAGTTATGCTGTTCACAGACACACAGACACAGACACAGACACACAGACAGACACACACTCGGACATGTTTCCAAAAATGCTCTTTTTGGATTCAGGGGGTCTCAAAACATATATTTCCAGTGAAATCTCGGTATCGAATTTTTGGGTGGAATACAATACTTCCCCTACTTACTATACGTAGTAGAGAAAGTAAAAATGAATAACGAATTTGAGAAAAAGCATAAGTATTGGAAAATTTAAGGAAATAACAAGCAATATCTCGAAAACGGTTCACTCAACAAAAGAAATGTATATGACATAAGTTGTGTATTTTAACGCGATCTATATTTTTTGTGTAGTAAGTTTTTGTCTATCTCTTATGGTTTACCAGTTATGCAAAAGTCGTTCACAATGAAGAATACGTTTGGAGACATTCCCAGAAAATTCGAGATATACATTTCATTTCTCATGGCATTATCTTAAACATATGATATTTTCATCAAAATCGTTAGAGCTATTTTTGAGAAAATTAAAATTTTCGAAAAATCTTCCATGTAAAGGGTAGTCTGGGGTGGGAGGATTTTCTTGAAAACCTTCGTGTCGCATCTCTGGATGATACTGAACCTAAATACCAAGTTTGGTGCTTATCCGACTGTTCGTTTTTGAGTTATGCTGTTCACAGACACACAGACACACAGACTCACAGACACACAGACAGACACACAGACAGACACACACACGGACATGTTTCCAAAAATGCTTTTTTTGGATTCAGGAGGTCTCAAAACATGTATTTCCGGTGAAATCTCGGTATCGAATTTTTGGGTGGAATGCAATACTTCCCCTACTTACTATACGTAGTAGAGAAAGTAATATGCCGGAAATGGTTAACTTAGCAGAAACATTTTGTTTAACGTAAATTGTGCGCTTTAACGGGATCTATAATTTTTGTGCAGCAAGAATTTGTCTATCTCCTACGGTTTACCAATGGTTGTATAAAGTCATTCATAATGAAGACGTCTTCATAGGTTATTCGTATAAAATTTTATATATACATTTTATTTGTCATGTAAACATCTTAAACATTTAGTGTATTATTAAAAATCGTAGAGAAAAACAAAGATAACGAACAGTTTTAGGTAAAGGATATTCCGACGGCGCGAGCGAGTTACCCAAGGGCCGCCGGTGAGAACCTACCTGTGCTACCTCGCCTACCTGGCCGGCTGGAAAAAATTAAATTGAGTTTTATTTATGGGCGCTCTTTAACTACTATGGTCCATAGCGTTCCATTCCATATTGGGCGTGAAAGACCGGAAAGTTTGCTCAGA
The DNA here is from genome assembly GCA_030765065.1 of Deroplatys truncata. NCBI lineage: Eukaryota > Metazoa > Arthropoda > Insecta > Mantodea > Mantidae > Deroplatys > Deroplatys truncata. Next base: position 121,826,757 of record CM060977.1, on the reverse strand, counting down.
GGCCTCCTTATCAGGCTTGAGGTTCTTTTACGTGCTGTAAATCTACGACAAGGGACCACCGGCTTTACTTCCCTTCCGAAGGAAGCCCTGTTAAGAATGTTTACGACCGAAAAACTCCATCGCCCTCCTCTGGGTTTGAACCCGCGACCTCGGGAACTATAGGCTGGCATTGTAACCACTGCACCACGGAGGACGCATTGGTCTTCCTGGGTTTCTGTATGGGTCCCTATGGAACCATAAGCCTGATAAAGAGGCCTTTGAGCAAAATTACCGATCTTTCATGCTCAATATAGAATGAGACGCTAAGGACCACAGCAGTTAAAGAGCGTCCATAAGAAAAACTCAATTTAATTTAATTTTAATTTGAGGAAGAACAAGATGGGCAGACGAATAGTGGGGCCACAGTGGTCTAGTGCTGCAAGGTGTAGAACTGTTTGGAAAGAATATGAAGGACAATTAATAAGAAATAATAAACCATGAACACACAAACTACATCTTGGTTAGGTTAATTTTAGGAATTATTAGTGGAAGTCTAAGTGAAACCCAATGTGTGCAAAAACTAATATTTGCAATTCTAATCCTCTACTCACGTGGAATAAACAGCTCACCATGTGAATCTTTATAAAAGAGCTTTCTCTCTGGCAGGAAGCCTTTGCCCTTTACGGGACACTTTAAGCTCTATTCATTCATTCATTCAAGTAAAAAACATACTGCACACACCGCTGGTAAGAGAGAGGTTCAAAGCTTTCAAAAGCTGCCTTAGAACTTCCAATCATAAAGCAGTGTTTATGTTAACAGAAAAATGGTAGCACAGAAAGAAACAATGATTTTGTGGAACGCAGTTTGCTGTAAATCCATCAAGTGCAGGGTAACTGCTGTAGTAGACTTAACAAACAGCTGCCTCATTATAAGCGAATTTAAATGTATCATCCATGAACGCTTGATAACCAGAAAGCAAACTATTTTTATATGACACGAAATTAGCTACCGTTTGGATTTTTCGTGCAACAAAACAGCGAGTTATTGCCGAAATAACTGAAATAGTATGAAAAAGGTTGTGAAACAACAGACATCAAATTTCCTCTAGGTTTTCCTTAAAGTGTAGTAAAAGGTGACATTGTATTTTTACCTACTCTTTTTGTGTATTTTATATTAACCTTTCACACATTCAACATTTGATCTATATAAAAAAATTCGAGTTTTAAAATGAATCTTTTTATAATTTTTTTTCTAGAATGAAAAGCATATGATAGTTTAAAAATAGGAATGCATTTCGCATTTTTAACTTGCTTTTTCATAAAATTTATAAATATTACAGAGTTTATAGAAAATTCAGTTAATTAAAGCCTGTTAATGAATTTTATATAGGTTAATACCTTATTCAGTAGTTAATTGTATAGTTTTCAGCAAGCTCCAACATTTTCAGAAATTTAGGCCTAACATTTTAGAAGATAGAAAATTCAGTGCTTCCTCATCTTAAATGCCTACCTCCTCTGCTGACATGAAAAATGTTTTTCTATCTCTTAAATTTTCTATAATATAAAAAAATTGAAACACGCTTATTCTTTTTAAAATCCCCTGTGCACTTTTACTTTCTCTACTACGTATAGTAAGTAGAGGAGGTATTACATTCCACCTAAAAATTGGATACAGAGATTTCACAGGAAATACACGTTTTGAGGCCCCTGAATCCAACTAAAGCATTTTTGAAAACACGTCCGTGTGTGTGTGAACAGCGCAGCTCAAGAATCGCATACCGAATAAATATCTAACTAGATATCTAGGTTCAATATCATTCAATGGTACTACACGAACGTTTTTAACAAAATTCTCCCACCCCAAACTACACTTTACATGGAACATTTTCAGAAAATTTTGATTTTCTGAAAAATGGCTTCGATTGATGGATAAAATACATATATGAAAGATATTTACATGAAGAACAAAATGTATATCCTGAATTTTCTGTAAATAGCATGTGAAGTCCTCTTTATTCTGAAGCAGTTATGTGTAATCTTGTATAACTGGTAAACGTTAAGCGATAGATGAAAACGTACCTAATACACAAAAAGGTAGATCCCTTTAAAATACACAATTTACTTAAAATAAGTATTTGTGCATATTCCGTTTCTGAGATATTCAAAAGTAATGTTTCGAATTGTTTATTTCTTGGTCATTCTCTGAAAGTCCTTTCAACATTCAGTTGTCTCTCGCGATTACATGGAAACATTGTGGAATTTTAAGGCCAGCATATAACGTCCAGTTCTTATACACTTGACTATCGCTGTTCTCTTTGCATCTATAAGAAATGTGAAGCGTAACTACTCCTGAAAATGTTTATTTGGATTAAAATGCAATGGATAAAAATATGCTAGAGTATGAATAATTTGTATACCCACTAATAAACGATAGAGGGTAGAGAAAGCCATGTGAGTGTATCACATAATTCTTTCACTGCATCAAAAACCGACAACGTTCCGGAATAGTAATGCGTCAAACATTAGCTAGTTAGGACGGAAATAATAGCAATGACTTATAGTGTACCATCTTAAATACTAATTTCTCACATTTCGTAAATAACGCAACTTATTAATCTCAAGTGCTGGGGGAGTTTTTCTTTAATTAGAATCTTTCCTGCCCTCCACAGCGTCTAAAAGTATGCATTTTGGAGTGAATGTGAGCGTGTTTAATGTCCAAATTAGTAAACACCACGTTGAAGTACCTACAGCCAACTAGTTACTTTCTCTACTACGTAGAGTAAGTAGGGGAAGCATTGCATTCCACGCAAAAATTCCATATCTAGATTTCACCGAAAACACATGTTTTGAGGTGCAATGAATCCAAATAAATCATTTTTGGAAGTATGTCCCTGTTATGTCTGTCCGTGTGCCTGTATGTTAGTCAGTGAACAGCATAACCCCAAAAGAGAAAGCAACATAGATACCAAAGTTGGTACTTGAGTTTACTATCTTCCAAGAATGCGACACGAGATTTTCAAGAAAATCCCCCACCTCAGATTACCTTTTGCGTGGAACATTTATGAACATTTTTTATTTTCTCAAAATTGGCTATAACGATTTTGATTGAAATAGATGTTTAAGATATTTTTATGGCAAATGAAATATCTTGAATTTTCTGGGAATATTCCCAAAAAACCGTAAAAAAGACAAAGTTTTACTATATAAAAATGTAGAGCCCGTTAGAACACACAATTTATGTCATATACACTTTTTTTTCGTGGAACCGTTTCCGAGACATTCCTTGTTATTTGTTTGAGTTTTACAATACTTATGCTTTTTTCTCAAATGGCAATTCGTTATTTGTTTTTTATGTCCTGGGCTTGCAAAGAGAATGAAATGCTCCACATAGCAACCAACCAGTTCTTAAAAGGTTTGACTATCGCTTAAAGCCTACCATATTCCCCTTGAACCTACAAGAAAATTAGTAATAATTTGCAAAGGTGTATCTGGATTAATATGAAGTAGATGCAGAATAAGCATTTGTGGTGATAGTTTCTGCTAGAGTAGAGAAAGTCGTGTGAGTGCAACACATCAGAGTATTGTTTTTGAAGACAAAGCCCTCGATAGGACTATAGAAGTTAAACAGGGTATACAAAGGATAAACAGAGAAAAAAGAAAGCTTGTGATATATTCATACGTGTTATTTAATGCCGCTTTTGACATCGTGGCCTTATCCATAGGCTTGTTAATATACCTGGGTAAATATACACCACACTGATGATACTAGTTTCGTCATCGCTTCCCGTACCAACCATTTTGTTGCCATTGATGTATCTGGATTGGATTTGAGGTCGTACTGATTGTATTTTCGTGTGTAAATATACTTAGGGTGATGCCAGAAAGATGACCTTAGGCATGTAGTCGCTCTGTTGTACCATCGCTTGAGTGATGGCCCTGCTTCTATTACCTTTATCTTTATTTAGTATTTAAGTATCCAACCTGCTCGAGGGGAAACCATGAAAAAAGCACCGACACGGGTAGCCAAGGTCAAAGGCACGGACTCGTGAACAGGTCTAGGATTCAAATCTTGCCAAGACTGTTCTCCCTGACTGAGTTTTTTCAGATATTCTCTGCCCTAACAATTGACAAAGCAGGGGAGGTATTCTAAACTCAGACCCAAAACGTTCTTTTCCAAATTTCCTTTCCCAATTACTTGTGGCGTCGTATAGATTTAGAATGGGTTTTAAACATTACTAAAAAACTAAATAAAAATATGATGTGTTACATTCACATGACTTTCTCTACTCTTGTACAAACCATTTTTACAAATACTTATTCTCCATCTACTTCATGTTAATCGAGATATCGAGATGTTAATCTTATTTTCTTGTAAATACAAGGGGAATTGGTAGGCTTTAAACGGTAATCATATATTTTAAGAGCTGGTTGCTATGTGGAGTATTCCATTCTCTTTGCATTAGCAGGGCAAAAAAAAATGAATAACGAATTTCCATTTGAGAAAAAGTATAAGCATTGGAAAATTTAAGGGAATAACAAGCAATATCTCGAAAATGGTACAATCAACAAAAAAAATGTATGACATAATTGTCTACTTTAACGCGATCTACATTTTTTGCGTAGTAAAATTTTGTCCAACTATTATGGTTTATCAGCTATACAAAAGTCGTTTACAATGAAGAATACTTTTGGAGACATTCCCAGATAATTCAAGATATACATTTTATTTGTCATTAAAGTATCTTAAATATATGATATTTTAATCAAAATCGTTAGACATTTTTGAGGAAATTATAATGTTCTAAAGATTTTCCATGTTAAAGGTATCTGGGATGGTGTGATTTTCTTGAAAACCTTCGTGTCGCATCTATGGAAGATACTGAACCTAAATACCAAGTTTGGTGTTTATCCGACTGTTCGTTTCTGAGTTTTGCTGTTCACAGACACATACACACGGACAGGTTTCCAAAAAATGTTTTTTTTTTTTTTACTTTCTCTACTACGTATAGTAAGTAGAGGAAATATTGTATTCCACCCAAAAATTCGATACCAAGATTTCACCGGAAATACATGTTTTGAGACCCCCTGAATACAAAAAAAAAGCATTTTTGGAAACATGTCCGTGTGTGTGTCTGTCTGTCTGTGAACACCATAACTCAGAAACGAACAGTCCGATAAACACTAAACGTGGTATTTAGGTTCAGTATCTTCCAGAGATGGGACACGAAACACTTTTGGAAAATTTTAATTTTCTCAAAAATGGCTCTAATGATTTTGATTAAAATATCATACGTTTAAGATATTTTTATGACAAATGAAATGTATATCTCGAATTTTCTGGGAATGTCCCCAAAAGTATTCTTCATTGTGAACGACTTTTGCATAACTGGTAAACTACAAGAGATAGACAAAATGTTAGTACACAAAAAAGCGTAGATCGCGTTAAAATACACAATTTATGTCATATACATTTTGTTTGTTGAATGAACCATTTTCGAGATATTGCTTGTTATTTCCTTAAACTTTCCAATACTTATACTTTGTCTTAAATTCGCTATTCATTTTTTTTGTCCTGATAATGCAAAGAGAATGGAATACTCCACATAGCAACCAACTCTTAAAATATTTGACTATAGCTTAAACCCTAGCAATTTTCCTTGTATCTACAAGAAAATTAGCAATAAGATTAACATCTCGATATCTCGATTAACATGAAGCATATGGAGAATAAGCGTTTGTAAAAATATTTTGTACAAGAGTAGAGAAAATCATGTGAGTGTAACACATCAGATTTTTTGGATTCAGGGGGCTTCAAAACATATGTTTCCGATGAAATCTCGGTATAGAATTTTTGGGTGGAATACAGTACTTCCCCTACCTACTATACGTAGTCGGTGTCTATTAACTTTTTATATGCCAGTCTTCACAAAATTCAATAATGAACAAGATATTTATATTTTGTAACCTCGCAAATATATATTAATATTGTATATAGCTTATTTCAAACCTAACGTGCTCCACCCCATAAACAAGTATACATACATTTTTATCTTATTCAAAAAGTGCTATCTTAGCCACCCAAAATATACATACAGAAAACAAGCTTATCAAGATATAGGTACATATGTCATATAACCACGCAATGGAACAAGGAAAACAAGTGATATCGTTTTGGATTTCATCGCACCAACAAATACGAGGCAATGAGAGAGTGGACGAAGCAGCTAAAGCGGCCATCCAAAAACCAACATTTAATGTAGAGATAACAACAAGCCTTGGCCCTATACATCCAAACCAAAATCATTACTTCATGGAGAACAATATGGTCTCAAAATCAGGGAAACAGGATACTGATCTTCAAACAACAAATGTATTTTTACAAACTTAAACAGGAAATATCAAGTTATCACTATTCGCTTAAGAATTGGACATACAAAGATGACACATCTCTCTGATCACCAAAGTAACTCAGCCGCAGTGTTCAACATACAAAACTATATTGACAGTTTCCCACGTACTCACAGAATTACAATGTTATAATCCACACAGGAAAATATATAACATCCCGAATAATATTAACTGTCTTAATGATTCAACAATGTATGGAAAGATAATTTTCTTACAAAATGTACAACTGCATAATGAAATTTAAAACAATAGTAATATAATAAATTCTTTATTTGTACTGATCACATAAGAAAACGTTATTTGATTACTATCAAATGATATTATGTATGTATATTCCTAGAAATCTATTAATGTTCAAGCATCACTATATTAATGTAAGAGTTGCGAATAGACCTTTATGAGTTAAAGCACTTAAAATGAATAAATTAAAAAAATATATATCCGGTTTAGTTACTCTTTTTAAGAAAAAGTTAAAAAGAAGGTAAAAGAATCCCCCCTCTCTCTCTTTCACATACACACACACACACACACACACACACATATTTGTCGTCCTCCGTGGACTAGTGGTACCGTGCCACATTTGTCGTCCTCCGTGGACTCGTGGTACCGTGCTAGCCTCTAGTTCCCAAGGTCGCGCATTCAAACCCGGCGGAGGGCGATGAACTTTTTCGGCGTAAAAATCCTTAGTATGGCTTCCTTCGGAAGGGAAGTAAAGCCGGTGGTCCCGTGTCGTAGATTTACGGCACGTAAAAGAACCTCAAGCCTGATAAAGAAGCCTCTGAGCAAAATTACCGGTCTTTCACGCCGAGCATAGAATGGGACGCTAAGGACCATAGTAGTTAAAGAGTGTCCATAAATAAAACTCAATTTATTTACACACACACATACATTCACTCCAATATCGCACCACTAAGGGCTATAACTCACAGCTTTCTACTTTTGCAGTAGACCAGAGGTGGCGAAAACGTGACTCGCGAGTTATTTTGACTCGCAGGCGCACGTTCCCTCTCTGCAACCGTCCGTTTGATTTTCACATGCTGCAAGCGACGCAGTGCGTGTTGCATATTTGGTGACTCGCGGAAGGAAGTCGTTTTCGCCACCCTTGCAGTAGACAATCGGCATTTTAATTTGAAGCAAAATGTCTAGAAAACTTTTATGGGTTTATCTCATTAAAGCGACGACAGAAGCAAGAACAAACCACAGCCAGTGGTTGTGCTGTTAAACGCTAAAGAACTGTTAGGTGTCATAAGTAGTTGCCATTAGCGGAATTTTGTGAAAATAAAAACATGACTTTTCTGCAGGTATTAAAATATAGAAAACACAACCCAATAATGGGTGTACATAAATTTGGATTTTTTATGGGTTGTGGTCCTCTGGCCCTGGGAGGTGTGATATTAAAGCTATGATTCTTAAATTCCCCGCAGTCCCACATTAGATATTATTACAAATTAGTTTTTTTTATCAACAGATAATTACCAGAAAACATTGGTTAGAGTTTTAATGCACGTCTAGACGAAATGTTCAAATTTGCATGTTCAGAAACCAGAAGCCCTTTTACTCAAAATCAATACCATTTGCCGAAAACACTTAGGCTGATGCAGCGGGCAGCATGCATTTCCCGAGCTTCAAGTGTAGCAACAGTAAATATGAAGTGAAACTTGGGCAGGCGAGAGTACCGAACTGCTCCCGGGCGGAGGGTGGAGAAAGGAGGGGGAGGTGGTACCGGGAATCCGGGGCTCCAGAAGCACCAGCCACATGTCCGACAATGCACATTTCGCATCACTTCCAATCTTCTCACTTCTTTCACATAAGATTTCATTTCTTGCTACGTGTGACTTCCCTAAGGAAACTAGGATAAGGTTACCCAACAGCGAACAAAATATGTTTGAAAATAACTTATCCCTAAAGCCCGGATGTTCAGCCATTTATCTAATACAGGCAGGCAAAAACTCAATAACAACGTTAAAAAGAAACGTTAATTTAAAACAGGGATAATAAACTTTAAGAAGCCATATTCATAATATATTTAAGAAGCAATATTTGGTTTAATAGTCAAAAAATTATACATTTTTATTTGCACATTATCACAAAGTGTTGCTGTAAATGTTCTCGAGTTGGACTCTGTCGGTATCAACTAATCCTTTACATATATCTGATACAATGACTGTTAGATGTTTGAAGTAGCCTTATTATTATTATTATTATTATTATTATTATTATTATTATTATTATTATTATTATTATTATTATTAAGTTTAACGTTCTTTAACCTGGTAGGTCATAACGGTCGATGAATGAAAGAAATGGATGTAATCCTTCTAATGGAGCCCGGGGTCCATAGGGCGTAGTTACCCGACATTTGTCATCTTAGGATAAAAGAAAACCACAGAAAAAACATATCCGGGCAACTCACCCTAGCGAGATTCAAACTTGGGGCATCTTGAATGTGGGACATACACGCTACCCCCCTGCCACAGAAGCGCGCTAACCTTATTTTCTTGTCACTATGTTTTGAAGCTAGAGTAGATTTGTGTTTTGTTTTTATAATTTTGATTGATAAAACACTTTCGTTCTTGTGATTAATTCACCTTTTCATAAACCTTACACAATAAAAACGTTCCATCACATGAAAACACCATTTACAAACACAAATGTGAAGTTTACTTTTCAGTGGTTTGAGTGAAATGAGGGTTCATAACTAAATTATATTACACCTGCTATATGCTACAGTAACTGACCATCAGTATTCGTTAAAATGTGTTCCCTACAGTTCTTCCTGATATTGAGGAAGCCACTTTCGAAGAGAAATACTGAATCCTTGGTAGCAAACGTTATAGTACACAAGGCGGCCACATTCCAACTTGGAATATTGTCAAGTGTTGTCCATCATCTGGAGTTCCTTGAATGTAACAAAAATTGAAAATAAATTGTAAAAGTTTAAATTTATTTTAAAAAGTAAACAATTTAAATTCAAATCCAAATTGATAACTAGACCGTAAATAGATAAAATAAAATGGTTTTGATCCCTTCCAAGTACCCCAAAACATAATTGGATCTACATAACTTTTGAATTATTATCACCCAGTAAAAAAGGCATTTTGCCTAATATTCGGGCTATACTTATTGCTATTAAAACTAGAGACAGTTTGATCTAAGCTCATTGATGTTCTATGCAATGAAGGGAAAGAAAATTCTAATTCCTAGTGTATGTGTCGTTTAATTTAGAGTCCTGGAAGTTTGAGTAACCGAGCACAAAAAAGCATTTAAGATCAATACAGCCCAGCTCCTTTGTTTGTTATGACCGAGTACAAATACCCTGATTGAATTCTAATGTTGATCCGAGAATTGGGCTTAGTCCTTTCTGAACCCATTTTAATTCTAATGGACAATGCAGCATAAAACCAGCCTTTGGTAAAACAAATTATGTTTGCAAGGAATGTTAGTTTCAACCAAGGTCTTTACTGTTACATATTTCAGAGATTTATAAATCTATTCATATATTCTGTTAAATTAATATTATGGTATTCTGTAACGCCATGGCAAGCTTTGTCGCCCTCCGTGGTGTAGTGGTTACCATGCTAGCCTCTAGTTCCCGAGGTCGCGGGTTCAAACCCGGCGGAGGGCAATGTATTTTTTCGAGCGTAAAAATTCTTAGCATGGCTTCCTTTGGAAGGGTAGTAAATCCGGTGGTCCTTTGTCGTATATTTACGGCACGTAAAAGAACCTCAAACCTGATAAAGAGGCCTCTGAGCAAAATTACCGTCTTTCACGCCCAATATATAATGGGACGCTAAGGACCACAGCAGTTAAAGAGCGTCCATAAATAAAAAAAATGGCAAACTTTATCGAAGTCAGAAATTGTAAATAAATAAATATAGCTGAAAAAAATAATGGCAGAAGTTGCTGCTACATTTTAATCGTATACAAAGCGTGTTTTGCACTATAGTACTACCTAATTCCCGTCAACATCCACGCACACTTATTTTACACGAGCCTGTCCCATCCTTTAACTCTGGCAGCAGGAGTCGACCCTAGGTAACCTTCGATAGCCTCGCAGCCTCGTCAGTAATGTTTTGGGCTTTAGCCAAATGAGCTACGAATCCGAGATTAGGTAGCAATACCTTCTAATGTATTTTATCACTTACTTTCCCGCTTCAGGACCTGGAATTGATCGAATTTAAACCGGGTTTGAAAGGTTTAGCTCCTAATCTGCTTACTCGCCAACACCCAACTTAGGACGTATTTATTTCGTGTTCCTGTCACTTTACACAGAGAATATTTCCTTAGTTTGAAAATTACTTGCACTTTTGAGTGGCAGAAAGAGCATTTTCCTCAAGGTACTGCCCTGTCTATAGATGGCAGTAAACGTCTGCCCAGTAGAGTAATACCAGGATAGCAATCATTACCGTCGTTGCGGTGGTGAGATAGAAACACTCGCACAAGTCCTTTAGTCCTGTTCACGTGGAAGCATGCTCACATAATTAGAGTTTGCTGAGAATCCATCAATGTGAAGTAGTGTACCACGAATGAGACCTGATTAGAAAGCATAAACCGTTCAACGGATCCATTAATTCAGTAAAGTCGTTTACGGGTTTGTTTTTGCAAACACTCGTTGACCATGAAGATGTTTACGAGTGCAAGTTCAGAAGTACTGATCGAGATCCATCACTTATAAATAAGTTTGAGCGCACCTACAAGTGGTTTCACAAACTCTACAGTGGAGTAGGAAGATCGATGAGCACTTACCTTGGAATATTTACCTTTCAGAAGTCTTGACAATGTTGTGATCAAAATCATTAATTAGTCCAAAGCCTAGTATAACTCTGTGGAGGATATAAAATAAAACTTTGCGGATCATGCAAGTCTGACAATAGAACAACCTTTCTCAGAGAGTCTTATTTAGACTAAAATGCGTTTGAGTTCACGGTTCAGATATAATGAATTCAAGAGTATATAAAGGTCTTAAGGCCTTGTATATGATCAAATCCTTGACATATTCAGTACTTTACAAGACTTTTCAAGAGTTGTTACAACTTCATAGCCTTTATTGTCAAGTTCCTTCCAATACTTTTAAAATCTTTGAAAGTCTTGAAAGCAAATAAGGACGTGCGCCAAAAGGTCAAAGATTTAACAATAATTTGATGTCTTTGGTCAATGAAATACAAGTATTTTCAGTGCGTCACGTAATTTGCAATATGGTTGAAAGCGAAAAGAAAACAAAAATGGTTATCCGACCAAGGTATGTCCTATGCGAACTGATAGGTTATGCATAAGCTGGTCATGTCTGTACGTCGAGGGCTCCATGGATCAACACAAGATGAACCAGATGAAGGCGGTTATGAAGAAATGATTTCCAGGCAGATGTTCGAACTAAGTATACACTAATGCAATGTTATGATGTAGCGTATGTGTGTGCATTGTCGCGTCGGACACATTATTGCTGTGTAGAATGACATTTTTGAACTAATTAATTCGATTGTGAGTTGAATTCACGTCCGACGTGGTATTTCCCTACACATCCTAGTCAGGGGAGAGGTAAAGGCAAGTTGAGGGACGAGCCTCTTTTGATAGCGTGGGCCAGTGAATAGAGTTAGTCTCGTGTGTCTCTTCAGGGCGAGTGGATGTGTGTGTAGGAGTGCGTGTGTCGCGCGCGTGTGTGTAACATCTCCCTCCAATGGCTTGTCTGTAATCTGTTGTGAACAATGTAGTGGCACCATGCCAATTATTTAATAAACCACAGGTAATGTGTTAAATGTGTATTTTGTTATGAATATCCCATACCTGCTTTAAATTTGTGCAGCTAAGTTCCTGGTCCTCTTGTTTGTCTCCGAGTCTACGTCCCCCAGTGTTTATGCCGGGGTAAGTAAATTTAATATCTAGCTGCAAAATATTTTGGCTTGACCCCAGTATATAACAATATTGCGTGGTTAACCTATCAGTTTGAGCTATTTTAATTGTATTCCATAATAGTAATGTATTTCATTGTATATAATACTTGAAAATGCTACATAATATTAAGGGAGAACAATGATGTGACGTATGCGCATACGTCTCTTTGGTCACCTAGATTCGAGATGGCGGTTGTAGTTTAGGTGGGGGTAGCAGTTTAGGTGGGAGTAGTTTAGTTGGCGTCCCCCACGCGATAAGCGTGGCTTGGAGCTGGGAGAGTCAGTGAGTAGAAGTCAACCAGACCAGACGGGTGTTCGCTCTCTCCATGCAGGAATGCATCGCGGCCTCGCCCGACAGGCATGGAACTAAGGACATGGGGTATGTAGTAAGTTTTATCTAATAAACACTGTGCCATCCAAATCTTTATTGTCTTATTTATGATAGTGTAAAGCTCCTTCTACCTATTTTGAGCCATGTAAGTGTCCTTTTGCCAGTATTTGATAATATTTTTGCACTTTCACTTTAGCTGCGTCCCTAGTCGTAGCCTCGCATTATTACAATTTGTTAAGTACCTGATACCTCTCTAGCGAGTGCTCTGCCCCTTGAGCGTGTTTGATTAGAGGCTGCGACATATTGGCGTGAGGCGCCGAGTATTTTGGCTAGCATAATTTAATTTTTCTGAGGTTTTTAAGTGCAAAAATTTCTTTTCTGTAAAATGTAACGGTTTTGGTCCTCCACGTGGTCGTTAAAAAAGTAAATCTGTTTCTTGGCTTAAGGGTAAGGGTTTCGGTGGTATAATTTGTGGTTTCTGTATTCTAAATTCTTGTTGCATTGTTTTCTGAAAGTCCCGTGTCTAAATTCCAATTTTAAGTTCACTTTTATATTTTTTCCATTGTCTGTCGGTGGCGTGACGCTAAAACTCCTGGCTCCATTTTCCCCGTATCTTGGGTTCATTTCTACTAAATTCTGTTACTGTGGTAAATCATTCGTCCTGGTCATTTTAAAGTACATGTTTTTGTGAATTGTGAAAAATTGGGTAATATTTGTAACTTTGATAATATAGTTGCGTGTGTTAGCTGATCTACGTAGCATTGTGCTATTGGTTGCGTCATCTTGTAAGTTGTGATTTCTTAACGACTCGAAAGTGCAGCAAATATTTTAAAATTCGTGTGTTGCGTGTTTAAACTTGCGTGTGTATAAAAAGTGTGGTGTATCTGTTTGGAATAATAAAGTAATAAAATGAAAGAAGTCGAGTATATATATTGAAAATTTATATTTGTGCATTGTACACTCGCGCTACGCATAGTGGTAATCATAATGATGATAATTTTGCTTCACCGTTGCCATGTTTGGTTTATCTAGTTACGCAATGCATATTTTGGGGGGAAAATGTTTCAAAATGACTCATTTAAGTAAAAGTTTCAGGAGCTACTACCAACCTTGCCAGTATCTTCACCTAATTAGGTTTAATGTGCCTCTAATATGGACCAGTACGACGTGGATGTTGATGGATCAGCTATATGTGTTTTACCAGATTTGGAAAATTGCACTGGAATTTTGTGGTAAAAAGAAAAATTAAGAAAAAGAAACCTGTAAGTATGTGAACATTGTGTGTGCTAAAGTTAAGACGAATGAAACAGTTTCAAAACTCAGACAGGTATGCTAAATTTTTATTGTTTCACTGACTGAGGCTTAATTAAGCTTTGCTTTTCAGGAATAATGTGTGCTATGAATGTTTCTGCTAAATTGAAAGTTTATTATTTTGTGTAACTTAAATTTTGAATTCTGTTTTGGGCATTGCAAATCATTTGTTTTGTTATGTTATGCTGCAGGAATGTGTTTGATGTGTACCGTGTGCTTAATTAAGTTTGATTTTCAGGAATGTTCTGTGACAGTATTGTTTTGAGTAATGATGTGATTTTGTTTTGTTGCATTTGATTTGGTTTGGGTTTCATTATGATACTGTGATCTTTTATTTGCAGAAAATTGTTGCATGAATAGTGTATGTACGTATGTATGTATGTATGTATGTATGTATGTATGTATGTATGTATGTATGTATGTATGTATGTATGTATGTATGTATGTATGTATGTATGTATGTATGTATGTATGTATGTATGTTTTGAGGTTGTGAGAGATATGTGATATTTGCCTCGGTGGTAGTGCGTAAGAGTAACCCCGACGGTATAGTGTGAGAGATGAGTTAATATTTGCCTCGGTGGAAGTGCGTAAGAGTAACTCCGACGGTGGTAAAGTGAGAGATGAGATGAAATGATGTCAGCTTCGGTGGAAGTGCCAAAGTGTAACCCCGATAGTTGAAGTGTAAATGTGTTGATTTTTCAGGGCTACATGTACCTGGAAATTCGATTTGATGTGATGAATTGAGAGATTTTGCTTATTGGTGTTGCTGTAACGTGCCCAGTATAGCGTGTGTGATGTATTCACACGAGAGAGTAAATGTAATGAGAATAATTTTTTTGTGTGTGTTTATGCAACAAGTTTAGTACCATCTTATATAGCGAGTTTTAATACCATCTATTTTCCAGCTTAATTTTGATTCGGAGGATGTGGATGCAACAGTATAATGTCATGTTATTGGTGTCATTCCTGAAATGTTAATGTGATTTCTTTAAGTTTATGCCTATGTCAGGTATCTTTGACTTTGCAGCATGTTGAATGGGACACATCAGTGAAGATGTTTTATTTTCTCAGTAATTACTGTCTACGAGAAAGTTCGGAGCTAAGATAAAGATGATGATGATGATGATTGAAATACTGATGATGATGATGATGATTGAAATGATGAGGATGATAATGAGATGAATAAGATAGTAATGTAGAGGAGACTATATATATATATATATATATATATATATATATTTGACAGTAAAGCATGAGTATTGTAGTTGAAAGAATGTAACGAGGTGTAGTTTGAATATGTACTGTGGATTTATTTTTGAAGTCTGTAGTAATGCATACAGTAGTTTTGAGTAGCTAGTTAAGTGAGTGTTGTGTATAATTTGGGCCATGGTCAGTGTGAATGATTCCATTTCATTGTCATGTATGAATGTATTGCAAGTGCACTTATTTTCTTTTCATTAGTGGTACCAGCTGGTCATTAAATAATACTAGGATCCCAAATAAGTTTCTATATTTGTGTTATGTTATTGTATGTAAACAATGAATGTCGCTGATGTAATGTTTATGTATTCTGGTCCTTTTGTGATTTTGGATTTGGATTCTAAAGCATTTTGTGTTAAATTTTGGATGGTAACCCCCTGTAAAACTCAGTTTTTATGTCAACATGTAGTCATTTTATTCTCTCTTTGCTCCATATTAAAAGAATTCATTGATTGTAAACCTTCTTGACATTTTAAATCTTTTATTGTAAATGACATACTACTTCTTTTATGTGTGATGATCTTTTGGAGCACCATTTCTACCGTTCTATGGTTTCTGTTGTAGTCACTTTGCTGATTGCGGAGCTCGAGTGTATAAGCAGAGTACCACCGCCAGTCACGCCAGAGGTTCCAGAGACACCACAGGAGAGCTGTCGTGCAGCCACTACACTGCAGTGGCATAAGGAGCCACTATTTTGGGAGGCAGTCCAAGCCAGCGATTGCCCACCCCTTCCTCATCTTCAGCGACCTGCAGCATCCAAAAGACTACAGCTGAAAAACAATTCGTCGTTGCGGGTGATCTGGAAATCCCACCCACAAACAGTTACGTTGGAACATCCATCCAGGTGCAGTGTAGTGTGCATGTGACAGTGGCAGCATGGTGTGTGTGCGTGTGCGGGGTACTTGAGCATAAGTGATCTGCAGAAAAATAATTCGCCGACACTCGAGACTCACAAATATGCCAGTCAGCATGTACATTTGCTCAGATATGTAGGCTCCATATATGTTCACAGATGCTGCTTGTTTTTGTATGTCATGTTTTATTCTATTTTGTAATTTCTTTTCTCTTTCTTTGTCTTTTTTCACAAACAACATTCTCCTTATGTCGACGAGGGCGTCGATCTGGGTGGCCAGGGGGAGATGTGACGTATGCGCATACGTCTCTTTGGTCACCTAGATTCGAGATGGCGGTTGTAGTTTAGGTGGGGGTAGCAGTTTAGGTGGGAGTAGTTTAGTTGGCGTCCCCCACGCGATAAGCGTGGCTTGGGGCTGGGAGAGTCAGTGAGTAGAAGTCAACCAGACCAGACGGGTGTTCGCTCTCTCCATGCAGGAATGCATCGCGGCCTCGCCCGACAGGCATGGAACTAAGGACATGGGGTATGTAGTAAGTTTTATCTAATAAACACTGTGCCATCCAAATCTTTATTGTCTTATTTATGATAGTGTAAAGCTTCTTCTACATATTTTGAGCCATGTAAGTGTCCTTTTGCCAGTATTTGATAATATTTTTGCACTTTCACTTTAGCTGCGTCCCTAGTCGTAGCCTCGCATTATTACAATTTGTTAACTACCTGATACCTCTCTAGGAGTGCTTTGCCCCTTGAGCGTGTTTGATTAGAGGCTGCGACAATATTTGATTACAAATTGCTATACCGTGACACTTTGCACGTAGTAAATTATCAGTGAGTACTGAAGGATTTCAATTTGGCAAAGAGACAACTTGTAAATACACATTTATGACATTGTCAAGTCTTGCCAGGTGTTGTCAAGTCTTGTCCAATCTTGTCAGATATTGAAAAATATTTGACAATTTTTCTTGTAAACTCTTGAATTGAAAAAAAAGGTTTGATCGTGTACATGGGACTTTAGATATCGCAGCACCCTCATATACCAAACGCTTATACCTTAAGAGGTAAAATAACAAATATAGATTAGTACTGAAGCTGTACCTATAGTGCCATCAAAATTGTATTTCGTGTTAGAAGAGCAGCTTTATCGGTTTTCTGTTGTGGGAAATATTGGACATTTCCTGATAGAGAACCGAGTCCTGCGTCCCCTTAGCCTTGTATTTTGTACAGGCTTTAAAGCTGATGCTACTTCAGCTGCCCATAAACCGCTTCGTTTGCGCAACAAATTCTGGAAATTCACAAAAACAAAAGCAAAGATACGCACAGCTACTTCCCCTCTCCTCCTGGTCTCCGTTACTCAGATAAAATTAACAAGGAGGAGCTAGATAAATATTTGATTTGACGACTAAGTTAAACATTCGTGATCATGAGCAAAAGTTTTCTCTACTACGCATCTGAGGAAATTGCATTTCACCGAAAGAGATCTGATGTGTTACAATCAAATGAATTTCTATCCCGTCTGTTGTTTATTAGTGGATATACAAATTATTCTTACTAAACGTTATTTTCCTATCTACTTCATTTTGATCGAGATAAACCTTTCCGGAAACATTATTACAACATTGCATTCCACAATTTGTTATAGATATGAAGGGTATAGCGATAGTCAAATGTTTTGGAACTATGCACTGCCTTAAAATTCCATATTGTTTCCACGACTTCGCGAGAAAAACTGACAATAAACAGGACTTTAAGAGAATGGCTAAGTATTGAACAATTCGAACCATTAATAGCGGTTGTCTCCGGTGTGCGTGATGCCACAAGAAAGTTATTTGTAAAAAATTGTGTTTTAAAAGGATCTATTTTTTTGTTTCTTTTTTTTTTTGCTTTTTGTTTTTGGTATAATATGCTTTCGTCTATCACTTAACGTTTACCAGTTATACAAGATTCTACAAATTCCTTTCTTCACAGGCTATTCAAATATAACTTTTATTTGTCATGTAAATATCTTCTATATATGGCATTTTAATCATAATCGTTGGCCATTTTTTTTAAACATTTTCGAAAAAAGTTTCATGTAAAGGATAGCTGGGATGGTGTGAAAATCTTCGTGTCACATCCTTGAAGATACGGAACTCAAGTACCAAGTTTTGTATTTATCCGACGTTTCGCTTTTGAGTTATGCTGTTCACACACACACACACACACACACACACACGGACAGATTTTGGAAAAATGCTTTATTTGGATTCAGTTGGCCTCAAAACATAAATTTCCGTTGAAATCTCGATATCGAATTTTTGGGTGGAATGCAAGACATTCTATACCTACGTGTTGAAGAGAGTAATATGAAGGCGGATCGAAAAGTAACGCAGAATATTTTTTTTCTGCCTTGGTATTGCAGTTAGAATGTTGTAATTTCACATAGATATAATTTGAAGTTTTCAATACATAGAGAATGTTTTGTTTCATGTGCAGCTCTAGCGAGAGAAGCATTAACTGCGCAACAAAGATGGCGCGCATGTTACTCGTCCACGTGTGGAGAGCAGAGGGGTGTGGTTCGATATTTGTGGGCCAAAGGGCATAAACCGAGTGATATTCGCAGGGACGTGCATGGCGTGTATAAGGATCATTGCATGGACCGTAGCAATGTCTCCAGGTGGTGTGCATTCTTCCTAGAGGGCCGTGTGAACCTTACTGATTCGTCACGCTCCAGGAGGCTGGTAACAACTGCAACCCCGCAGAATGTCAGAGGCATTGAGGCGGAAATTTTGAACATCCGGCGTGTACAACTGCAAACCTTATCGCAACAGTTCAACATTTCCTATGGTAGAGTGAACGATATCGTTCATGACACGTTGGAATTTCGTTAAGTTAGTGCTCGTTGGGTGCCTACGAAGCTGACAGACAACCACAAGGGCCAACAAATGATGATGAGCTTGGATCACCTAACGCGGAACACCGCAGAAGGGTATAACTTTCTGAAAGGAATCGTCATGGTGAAGAGTCGTGGGCATACAACTACACGCCCGAAACCAAGCAGGCAAGTATGGAGTGGAAACATGCTGGTTCCACAGTGAAGCAAAAATTCAAAGTGACTCAATGTGCTAGGAGAGTGCTTGCTACGGTATTCTGGGATATGCATGGTGTTGTATTAGTGTACTTTTCTGAATACGGGACCACTGTAAATGCTAAACCTGCATTAAAACTTTGGTGAAATTGCGAAGTGACCTTCGTGACAAACGCCACAACATGAATTCTTCATGACAATGCTCGACCCCGTGTTGCTGCTTCTGTTCGTCGGAAAATCAACAAATTTGGTTGGGAGGTGCTCCAGCATCCACCATACAGTCCGGAACTTGCACCGTCGGACTTTCATCTGTTTGGTCCCATGAAGAAATCCCTGGCCGGCCAACGCTTTGCGACAGATGCGAAAGTGAAATCAGCAGTCCGCAGATGACTATACTCCAAGGAAACGGACTTCTACTAACAGGACATATTGAAAGTGGTATCACGATGGGAGAAATGTGTTGAGAAAGTTAGTGAGTATGCCGAAAAGTAGGTAAAACATTTGTGATTGTTTTTGTTGTTTTTTAACTATTAAACTTTATTGTAAAAAATTGTTGTGCGTTACTTTTCGATCCGCCCCCGTACAATATCACAACTTCACCTCAAATACATGATTTTAGCTCTCCTGAATAAAAAAAGCTTATGCGTTGTACTCGCACGACCTTCTCTAGTCACTCTTCCACAAACTATTCTTACAAAACCTTACTCTATCTACTTCTTGTTAATCCAGGCAATCGTCCAATTCACATTTAGGCATTTCTTTGTAGGAAACGTTAGGTGTAACAATAGCCACATTTTTAAAGAGCATATCACTATGTACTGTCTTTGAAATTCCATACTCTTTGTTTGATCACAAAAAAAGCCAATAACGACTTTCCATTTCAGAAAAAGTATACGAGTAAGTATTTGGAAATTCAAACCAACAACAAAGAATATCTCCAAACTGGTTAGCGCCACAAAAACTGTTGACATATAGTGTGTGTTTTAATAAAATCTACACTTTTTGTATAGTAAGACCTTGTCTATTGCTTACATTTTACCAATTTTACAAAAGTCATTCTCAATGATAATGACTTCACTCCCAGAAAATTCAAGATATACGTTTTATTTGTCATTCAAATATCTTAAACATACATTGTATGTTAATTAGTAAAAACATTATTGATATTTAACCGTTCATTTACATTTAAATTTTTTTGTTTATATTAAATGTTCTGTCCTGTTTTCTGGATCGATCTGGTCAACCTCACTAGAGGTGAGTTGATTTTAATAAATCTTTATAGCAGGTTTTAAAAAGCTATTCCATATTTCGAGAGGTGGTAACATAGACCAAAACAAGAAATAAATATCCAGAACAGGGGCTCTAAAATGCATACCTTTAAGAGCTATGAGTACTTGTTCATGTTCGCTACTATGAAACATCTCACTACTGCAAGTTGATGTTACGTACGTACGACCTACAGCAGGCATAAAACAAACGAGGACACATTACTCCGTTATTGTCCATGGATACAGCATGTAGTAAAACATCTGTTAGTGCTGTTAATGTAAACTGCATTCTCAGTTCTGGGAAAGTGCGATACATTTTCTTATTAGCTCTAATGAAATCAGTTTGTGTTTTGATAAGTTTGTGAAATGCTTTTACATTGCAGTTTTACCTTTAAATCTTTGGTACATGCAACCCCCATTAATAATGTGCAAACACCCAGGAAGGCGTCATCAATACCTGCCAGAGCATCCGTGACCAACCTGGAGTGGTGAGAGTGCATGATTCCTTAAGACGTTGGACAGGAGCATGCCTTATTAGAATTGGCACCACATTAAGCACCTCCTTTAGCGATGGTGCAATTACAGGTTTGCATAATCCAAGTAGATTACATTAGAAACTATGTTGTTTCACAGTAACAGAAAAATGTATCCTCGTTTGTTTGCTGCATTCTGTAGATAATACGTAATAGCAAAGAGCTTGCAGAAGAAGAGGTGTTTTACAGTGGCGAAGATGAACAAGTGATCATAGTTCTTAAGGTATGCATTTTAGAGCTCATTGTTACTGGACATTTTCCTTCGTATTTTGGTCTATACTACCACTTCTCAAAATATGAAATACTTTTACTTTGACATTCTATATATACTCAAAATCCTAACAGTCATATTTAAGAAAATCAAAAATAACAAAGGGCAGTTCGAGGTGGGAAAATTTGTTTGAGAATCTTCGTGTCGCGTTCTTGGAAGACACTGAACTTAAATATCAGGTTTGGTGTGTAATCGACCTTTTAGGTTTTGCGTTATGCTGTTCAAGGACACGCCGATACATAGACTCTTTTAGAAAACTTTATTTAAAGGACGTTAAAGCGTGTATTTCCGGTAAAATCTCGGTATCGAATCTTTGAATGGAATGCAATCTTCCTTTTCTTGCTATATGTAAGCAGTAGAAGAAGCAAAAATTTAGTACAAAAAGTTCATGTGTATATCTCTGTCTCTGAACAAAAACAAAATGTCAGCTAAATAACAAACTATTTAATTTTAGTGTCTTGCGAAGATGTGGTACGAAAATTTTAAACAAAATCCTTTACCTTAACTACCGGTTAAATGAAACATCTTTAAATATTGTTTAAATTCTCAACATTTAAGATATTCGCCCGACTAATAAAATATATATTTTGAATTTTCTACGAATAGCATGTGAAGTGCTCTTCGTGAGCAATGAATTTTGTATAGTTTTGTGTAACTTGTAAAGCATAAGACTTGGATAAAAAACTTAACACATAAAAAATGTAGATCTCGTTAGACACGCAATGTATGTCTAGTGAATTTAATGTGACTTTAAACATTTCTTACATATGTATTGTTTTTGGTTTGAATTTTTCAATACTATATATTTTTGGAAGTGCGTGGTTACTATCTATTTTCTCATGAAACGAGTATGCAATTTCAAAGGCATAGTATAATCACCCGCTTTTTAAAGATCGCCTCAGCCTCCTGATAGCATAGGCGTTTTCGTCAGTGGCCCGCGTTCGGGAGGATTCCCGTGGCCGACCTTTCTGGAGGTTGTTCTGGGTCGCCAGGCGAATGCTGGGAAGGATTCTCACATACCCCAAATTTCCTGTCCTTCCATTCTCATTTCACTTCATCGTTCACCCTTGGTCTCTTTCAGGTTGGAAGTGTCGACAATGGTGTTTCCGTTAAGTGTGGCAGGAGAAAATGATGCTCTTTGTGACTCGCTCCATCCCTATGCTTTCGGCTGGATGCCGGGGATATTCGAACCCCCTTGAGGAGCGCTAGACCCCCTCTGTGCAGGTCGAGGTCCCCGGTCTGCTGCCCGTCTGCCGGGGATTCTCTATCTGGATACTTAGGGACCCTGTCATTCCTATACTGTCAATCCTGGTTCCGGCCGTCCGGTGTCTCCACTCGCCTCATTCTTCTTCCCGGGGATGCTCCCTTGTGGGACATAGGTACAATATCTCCTTTGTGGATCAGTGCCGAGTTCCCTCAGTAGCCAATCTAATCCAATCCAGCCTCCTGTATCCCCTTTGTAACTAAAACGAAACATGTAATTAAACAGAGTTTTGAAATTTTGCTGACATCCTGTTAACATTATGTAAGTAAAAATTAACTTTTATAAGCATATTTTAAAGAAGATACAAATGATCAACCTTGTCCAGTTTTTCAACTGCCACTTCTCTCAGTTCTCAATGTTAGCTCACTGCTTTTATCTAGTTCGACTTCACTGGAACTCCACTTAGTTCACTTCACTAACGTGAACTAGTTCAATTTCCCCATCACTTCACTTTCCTTCTTGACTTAGCGGTGAAATGCAATACGCACGACGTAGCCAATTCTGAATATCGAACACACGACTTCTTCAATCTCTCCTGCAGCAGTAGCACTCACTGCAAGTCACTTGAAGAACCACACTTATGCCACACCATCATCGTACTCCTTAGTTTGCTCACTGACTGACTGACTCCTTTCGCGAGAATGTTTGCTTATATAGCCAATGGAATCTTCCACAGAACATTCTAGAACTATCTGGACACACGTTCTGGAGAGAGGGGGAAAGAAACTTCCAGAAAGTTCCGATTATCTGCCGATAGTGATTCCGGTGTTTACGCCGGCCGAGAACGCAATTTATCTTTGTTTATCTCACCGATTGCCTGGCGCCGACCTCCCGATAACCTTGGGCGATTACAGCTGCGTCACAATACGTATATCGTAGTGCCGGGTAGAGCAAGTCATGTGAATGTAACAATCAGATGCTGTTTTTCTTAGTGCATTAATAATTAAATACACAACATGAAATACATTATTGTGATAAGCATATATTAATGTCAACAACTGTAATATAATGAAGATAATCATAACTGTGTATAATCCAATATAATCGCTAACGTATAACTGAGAGCATAGTTACCAAAATCCATTGTTTGTATACAAACATTAATATTTTAAAACGCAATTTAACTTATGTGGTGTATATTGAAGTAGATTAAGGACGAAAAAATATTTTGAACTGTTGTTAGGATTAAATTTGTGCTTAAGAGTTTAGAAATTGTTAGTTCATTTCTTTAAAGAGTACTTTATAAAAATCATTTAAACTTGTAAATATTTACGACAGGAATTACTCCTTAGTAAAATTAATGTGCAGTAATATATTTATTACATTTATGTGATTATTATTACTAAAACTTTTACATCGTAATAACATCTGTCGTTCTCTGTGGTGTAGTGGTTACCATGCTAGCCTCCAGTTCCCGAGGTCGCGAGTTCAAACCCGGCGGAGGGCGATGGATTTTTTTCGGGCGTAAGGTCCTTTAGCATGGCTTCCTTCGGAAGGGAAGTAAAGCTGGTGCTCCCGTGTCGTCTATTTACGACACGTAAAAGAACCTCAAGCTTGATAAAGAGGCCCTCTGAGCAAAATTACTGGTCTTTCATGTCCAATATAGAATGGGACGCCAAGGATCACAGCAGTTAAAGAGCGTCCATAAATAAAACTCAATTTTATTTGTCGTAATAACAATACCGAATATTTAAAGTATAAAGCATTTTTTACGAATAAATACATTATTATTATTATTATTATTATTATTATTCTTACAACTACTTATTTTCCACATTTTTTGTATATATCGGTATGTTATAAATAAAAGTGTGTTTCGAAGTGTGATACCGTCTCTACAGGGACTTTCATAAGTAAGGAATAATGCAAATTAAACTAAGGTTAACCTACTTTTTCAAAAGTATTCTGACGTCAAAAATAATATTTTGAAAGGAAAATGTTATAAAAAGAAAATAAGTTCCGCCATTATTGTACAGGGTGTATCATCCACAAAAATTTTAAATAGCAGCATATTATTTTTTTTCATTTCTTTCTTTAATTTTCTTATTTAGTTGCATGAACAATTTCATTTGTTTCGTACAAAAGGTTTGGTTTCTATGAAAACAGTTTGATTGTTAAATAATTAATAACTTTCTCCACAATTTACACAATTTCTGTAACAAATTAAATTGTAATCATTTAATAAGTGTACAAAATGCTTCCCTATTTACAATCTGGTAGTGGCTAGATCTAAGCTTGAATAAAATTCTCATTGAACATCTTCAGTCACTGCTGGTGGTGTATCTCTGCATTCTTTCCCAATTCTCATTTTTAACCCTTTTATATTATTGTCCTCGTAACAAAGACTCAAATATCTCCATAAAAGGTAATGAAGTGGAGAGATATCTGTTTCTATAGCAACCAAACCCTTTGTATGAGACAAATGAAATTAATCATGCACTACACCTGTTGAACATGGCGGCTCCAGTATCAATGTCACCAGCGTTAACCTTGGTGGATTTCTGGCGATCGATTATCGACGCCTGATTGTTGACCTTAAAAAATCAATAACTTGCAGCTCATAATTAGCTGCTACATGAATTAAATCGTAAATAAATATGAACAAATGAAAAGGAAGTGAATATCCAGGTAAAAATAACATGGTAAAATTGAACTATGAAATATAATTACTTTCCATGCCTGCAATACTAAATATAATATAAAAGTTAGAGGATTTAATATGTTTTATACACGTACATAAAATAGGCAAAAACATTCAAGTAGGTTAGGCTACCAGCACTGAATGCAGTGAAATCAGCTTTCCACCATGACCACATGAACGGGAAGTAGTTAAAAATATACTATCGGCAAAAAATAAGTAACCTATGATAGCACTGATATGCTCTTTCCTGGAATATAACCGCATATTCAGTTTCCTTACAGTGGGAGTAACGTAAACTGAATTTAACTGCACTCCGCCACTGTACTGTAATCTCTGCTATTGTTAAATCGTAGTTACTAAACTTTCAAGCTTGTATTCTTGAGGAGTACTGTTAGCATTTAAGTTTTCCATATCCGATATAACTGATTTCAAAATGCACAACACGTAAATTTGCCGATAAATGTTCCAACAACTTAATCCACTCTTACACAAATTATGTCGAGTTTTGGTTCTTCATCACTCTCCTCAAACTTCACCCCATTTCATCAAGTAGATGGCCTTGCATCTCTCCGCAGACTGGCAGCATTATTCTAACGTATACATGTGCTGCTTCTAGTTTCCCTTCCACTGGACTTACATTACTGTATTCTGTCATCCCAAGCAGGTCACATTTGCTCTGCTTCTTCCAGTGATAAAAAACAAAAGCTTATTATATTTCTCAGTATCACACTCCCCTTTACTGTAGTACAAATTATTCCAAAGATACGCTGCCTTTATAGACTACAGCAAAGCGTTCGATTCAATGGTCCGTAAAAACATAAATGAAAAACTGGAATAAATACTTGGACAGGAATACTAGCTCACAACTACCAAAAAATATTCTCAAATATAACACCCTCTCCAGAGACACAACATAGAAAGATCCAACCCAATCCTACAAACAAATGGAATCTACAAGGCGACCCACTGAGTCCATATCATTCACCATCGCAAATGAAGGTGTAATAAGAACTACAATAACTGAAAACACTGAAGTATACCTCTGTGCAGAAAAGATGGCTCTAACCTCCAGAAAACATGAGAATCTACAAAATATGTCTGAATAAATTAGCAAAATGGGCAGAAGAAAACGACCTGAAACGCGCAATAATGGTTTTTAGAAAGGGGGCATAATTGCAGAGAAGGAAAAACTACAATTTGCAACTGACAAACTAGAAATAGTCAACGAATACAGATATCTGGAAATCACCCTACAAACCTTAGGAAATTTCTTTAACAAACACGTGAAACAAAAACCGATATTAGCCACCAGCAATGAGGGGCATCAGGTAAATGCAATCTATATCCCTCTACACAGGTGTGAGGATATTCAGAGCCAAAATAATACCCCTGTGGAATTATGGAATACATATAATTTGGGAGCACCTGAAAATGCGGTATCTAAAAACGGTAGAAAAAATCAAAACCTTAATACGTGAAAAAATACTCAGCGTATCAAAACATACACCTTCTACATATGTATATTGACCAGAAAACCTTTCCTGATTGAAGACCTAGGAAACTACTACTACTTCCATCCAATGATGCAAACAAAAAACTAATAACAAAGGCAAAGGAAGAGAGAAGAAGCAGAGGAACACTTCTACAACAAAGTACCATGATCAACAGGACTGGACGAAACCCAACCAACAGATGAGAAGTGCGGCCAACAGACCAGCGATCCACGAGTTCCACGCGAAGCGTGCAACACAAACTCGCATAGTCCATTTTATAATTAAACTGACATTGCACCTAAGGTGTTCACAGGAATAAAGCGGAACCAACTGATTTACTCCAAGTGGGAAGATAAGAGCAAAATCTGCTCTAGCCAATGAAGTGTGTTGTTACATTGACTGGAGCAGAGTTCGTTGCCACTCTTACTCCATCTAGTAGGAATCCATTCATATCTAACTTAAGCTAATCAAAGCCATCAGAATATCTTCCCTATATGGAGTAGATCAAGTGGTAGCAGCTGGTTCCGCTTTACTGATATGAACACCTTAGCTGCCATTTAAGTCTAATTATACAATGGACTATACCATAGTGCCTCTGAAGAATGCATGTGCAAATTCTGTAGTGATCACTGCCCTACATATCATGTCCTTTCATGCAAGAAAAACGCCAAATCAATTATAGAACTAAGCTTAAAATACTAAATAAGTTTATTACAATTGCACGCACACATTTTCGCGTTCCTCCCTTTATCATTATAAATAATTCCAAATAATTCGGTCGATAAGTCAAATGGTGATTGGATGCAATGAGGGATTCAAGTACAACTTTCTGTGAAAGAAATTTGTCTCAGAGTTAAGTAGCAGGAATAAATTCAGTAACGTTGTTTAACCTAGTGAAATATAACGATTCATATCTCATAAACTATGGCATGTTTTATCCTTCAGTTTTCATGCTCACACAGAGAAGCTCAACAATTTTCATTTACACTCAAGTAAAGCTCGATATGAGCAATTTTTTGACAAATTTCGTGGACTACTTGACATAGTGTAAGAATGCGTACGTTGGTTTTTGGCATCATACCATTTGAAAACGTAGTTGCATTCGTTGGATTGTATTTCAACCAGTTACCACAACAAAGGTTCTCTCAGTCCACATTGTTCGATGGCGGCCAAATTTCGACGAAAACAAAACTTATCGCCACAATGTCAATAGAGGCAAAACTTGTGCGTAGTTCGTTGCCAGTGCATCCGAGAAATTATAAGTATTTTGTATATTGTATAATAGAGTTACAGAAAAAAGTCAGAATTTTCAATATATCAAGTATTGTATTTCAGATATTCCATTTTCACAATTGAGTTCAGTAATACTTTCAAAAATAGTTATCACTATTACTTAAATTTTAATTGCTCAAAGTTGTTATATATGTATTTGCTGTTTACAAACATTTGTAATAATAATTCACAGCTGAAGCTAGTATATGCATTTATTGATACAAACTTAACTCTCCGCAATTCTTTGGGGCTTATGTTTTAGCACTTCTGCACGGTGTTGTAGCCTATTTAGCGATACCCAGGGGACACCACGAGGAGGTAGGTTACTTTATCCCCCCAGAACTTTATGGTTCTGCAGATAAATTGAGAATTAATGTCGGAGGTGGTATATACTGTAAATACTTTTCACATTATTTTACATTGCCTAGACAATCCACAAATTTTGATGGTGAAGTCGTTGCAATACAACGAGCATTAGAACAGATATACTACAGGATTTATATAAAAGAAAATAAAGTCGTTGTTCTCACAGACTCAGTTTCTGCCATTCCATCAATAGAACGGTATGATAGTCCAAATGAATGCTATAATACTAAGGATGTGAGATTTTATTATAGATTACTACAAACAATATTTCAACCGATAATATTACCGTGGATACCAGCCACCGTGGGAGTGAATGGCAACGAGACAACAGACTTTCTGTCAAAAAGGGTGCAGTATTATCTTCAAAACCTATAAGTCTTGTGGACTAGATATGAAACTAAAAATATCAAAATTAATATAGAACAAAATACCAATATAATATTCAAAAGCAAGTTACTAACAAAAATTACTCCAACATACAAGAAACCGTAAAAAAAAAGTCTCAAGGAAAGAAGCGGTTGCTCACTTCAGATTAGCCACTAAACATGACTGTCTGGCGGAACATCTACATAGATTTGGTTTTGTGAATGACCAAAGCATGTAAAATTTGCAATACTGATAATATTTTAAATGGAGAATACCTATTAGAATACCCAGCATTGAGGAAACCTGTACCAGATGGGAAGAAACACAATTTATATTGGCTAGCAAAGGAAAAATTGATGGATCAAAATCCTGCATATTATATCAACAACAACACAACATACTTTAGCACATTCTACAATTCTAACACGCCACCACCTTCCTTCGGTTAAGTTGGAACCTGCTGCAAAAAGGGTGCGGAAGAATAATAAACAAAACATGCCATTATTTTTCTTAATGGTACTAAAACCTTTTGAAACTTAATGATTTAAAAAAAGAAAAGAGGAAAGCTATTGGTTATGCATTTTCTTATAATGTGTAGCTAATCTCTGTTTATACGTTTATAATTATACGGGTGTTAATATAGTAACTACAATTTGCAAAATGATCTTAAAACCATAAATATTTGTGGAAAAAAGTGTGCATTGGAAATACCTCCCTGACACTGGATTTTTTTCGGGGGTAAAAAGCTTTAGCATGGCTTCCTTCGGAAGGGAAGTAAAGGCCGATGGTCCCGTGTCGTAGATTTACAGCTCGTAATAGATCCGCAAGCCTGATAAAGAGGCCTCTGAGCAAAATTCTGGTCTTTCATGCCCAACATAGAATAGGCCGTTAAGCACCACAACAGATAAAGAGCGTCCATAAATAAATAAATCAAACTAAAATACGTATATCCCACTTAACATAGTGTTACAATGTTCACGAATATGTCATTCACTACCAGATAAATCGTTGCTATAATTATTTCTTCTCGTTTTTATTCCTTCTATTTCGTGGTGTAATTCATGTCTATTACGTAGTTCACTCATTCCACAAATTCCAAGAGTTCCTCGATCTCTGTATCCCTCAGATTTGTAATATAGTGCTTGCATTCTTTCCATGTGATCAACCAGCTTCTTTGGGTTGTCTTGTATCTCGTACTTACCTGTAATAAGTATCCCACCCAAAAATTCTTACCGAGATTTCACTGGATATACAGGTGTGTGTGTGTCTTTTTTTATTTATGAACGCTCTTTAACTACTATGGTCCTTAGCGTCCCATTCTATATTGGGCGTGAAAGACCGGTAATTTTGCTGAGAATCCTCTTTATCAGGCTTGAGGTTATTTTACGTGCCGTAAATCTACGACACGGGACCACCGACTTTATTCCCCTTCCGAAGGAAGCCATGCTACGGATTTTTACGCCCGAAAAAGTCCATCGCCCTCCGCCGGATTTGAACCCGTGACCTTGGGAACTAGAGGCTAGCATGGTACCACTATTCCACGGAGGACGACTGTGTGTGTGTGTGTGTGTGTGTGTGTGTGTGTGTGTGTGTTCACCCGCGTGCAAGTCTGTAAATGGAATAACCCAAAACAGAAAAGTCGGTTAAATACGAAACCTGGTATTTAACTCCAGCGTTTTCAAAGGATGTGACAAATATTTTTTATAGAAAATCCCACCACAACAAACTACTTTTTACATGGAACATTTTTCGTAATATTTCATTTTCTTAAAAATGGTTCTAGTGATCTTGAGTAAAATACCACATGCTTAATATATTTTCATGACAAACTGCACATCCTGAATTTTCTATAAATAGCTTGTGAAGCCCTCTTTAATTGAAAGAGTTTAGTATAATTGCCAACCGTAAGAGATAGATAAAATCTTACTACAGAAATAAATTAGATCTGGTTAAAGACACATTTTACGTAAAACAAAAATTCTGGTGGCGTTAGACATTTCCAAGATATTCTTGGTTTCAAATTACAGAATAACATGCTAAAACTATTAAAACACAAATAAAAAATATTAACGTCTAATCGTACGATAAATGATTTCAGTGTAAATTAAAATCTTCAGTCTGCTCACTCTCTATATATTTTTTATTGCTGCTGTTCTTCTTCAAACCCTTTCGCGTCAGGCATCAGGTTCATCTCTTTCCGTCCACTTCTTCCAAATCTATCTCTCTCTCTCTCTCTCTCTCTCTCTCTCTCTCTCTCTCTCTCTCTCTCTCTCTCTCTCTACACCATTATTTTTGTACCTCATCGTTGTTTTTTCTCGTTTTTATACTATTCGTTCTGTGGCGTTTTCCCATTTAATTCCTGGCCTTCTTCTTTCTATTTTTCGTGTTACTCTCATCCGTATTTCTCGCTTAACCTTCCTTGCTCCCGTGTTTCTGTAGACATGCCCAAACCACTTCCCTTGTTTCTCTTCTATAGCTTCAGTTATTCAATTCTATAACTTTACCTCTTCTCTTATTCTTTAATTTCTAATCCTATCCCTTCTAACCTTTCCCACAATTCTACTTAGGTATTTCCCGTTTATATTTGTCTGACAGTGTCAAGCTTTCTGTTCTTCTCTTTAAACCAGACTATTGTGTTATTTTCTTGTTAGAAAGCTAATGTTGCATATGTTACTGTGTTTAATATATCGTGTTCTTCTCTATGATCACTACGAATAAAGGTACCTAAGTACTTAAAACTTTCTACTCTCTCTCTCTCTCTCTCTCTCTCTCTTTCAGATGGCTCGGTGGTAACGTAAGGCTCACATTCGGGAGGTCCCGGATTCGATACCCGTTGGCCGCCTACTCTGACCATGGGTTTTTGGTGGTTTTTCCTGGTTGATAAAGGCGAATGCTGGAGTATTGTATTCTACCAGACTCTCCTGTCTCTTTCATTTCCTCTTAATTTACTTGCCTTTTATTTTCCAGGTGGACTTCGGGGCTATGATTCGGTCGGTGTAGCGCAGATGGCGCAGAGGCTTGCGCTTTGAAAATGTTTCCCCAGTCCTACTGGAGTGGAGTCTTCGAGCGTCCCTCCTGTGGCCGGATGGTCAAGTCTGGAACTATTAGGGAACTCTGCGCGCCCCTGTCCACTTGCACGGCTTCTCAAGCCGTGTGGCTCCTGCGAGTCCCTTACCTCATCGTTCCTTCCGGGGTTGTATGCACAATAAATCGCTTGAAGGTCGAAGTGCTAGATGTCCCCTACGTCCACTAGTCCAGTCCAGGGATAAAATTACTATTCTTCCAGTGTTTCCTACTAAGGTTATTATAAGCTGTCCAGCAATTATATTAGCTTGAGGCAGTATTTTTAACACTTAAATTATTTCAGTCTAATTATATAATATAAATTCAACAACAGCCCGCCTTAAAGCAATATGTGTATGTAACAATATATAAAAAGTGTGTATTACAGTCATTGTATATGTTTATATTATTGTATAATGCAATAATGTTATTTGAATGTATTACGTAATTTAATAATGTAGGACCTGTGAGAATAATAGGTTAAAAGTTGCTAACAATGAGGTAACAATGAGGTAACCTTGAGGCAATAATGAATAAGAAAGTTTAATAATGGTACTAGTCATTATTGGAGCAACAATAATGTAAATTTTGAGTCAGTTTATAAAATAGCCAGTCAACAACCAGAAAAAGTTTTAGTTAAATAAAAGTATTCCATTGGATTAGGAATAGCCAATCAGAGACTTGAAATACAGAAATTTACAAATGTGGCGGTAGAAATCACGTCGGTTGCTTTAGACAGCGCTCATAACCGGACGCGTTGCTAGCAGACAGTGTTACTAACCAGACGCGAGATACGTCCTCGAGAAATTTAATACGTATTCGTGTGAGACGAAAATAGTTTACGTGTTAAAAAAGTGCAAGTAATTAATAACAAAAATCTCACAGCTCTCTATATCAGTGAAGTGTTATTTAAATAGTGTCAAGCATTAATAAAAGGAGTGAAGTAAAGAATTATAATCTGTGTAAGCCTACATTCTTCAGCCGCATTACGCCCTGCTAAGAAATTCATGTCTCTAAAAATAATACTGACGCTAACATAAATATATAATATTTAAGGAAAGAGTCAAATTACAAAGTTAATATTTTTAAATTTGGGAGGAAGGCTACCGGGTACTATACGTACGGTTGCAACTACTTCAAGTTCGGCTCCCCAACATAAAAACTACAATACAACTCCTACTTCAAATTGGCTTTCCATACGTGGGGCAGAAACAACCTTCTTCAAGCTGCAAGTCGAATTGCGAAAGCTCCTGGTCGCAACTGAACATTACCGAGTGTTTCAATACACTATACCACTGTTGGTCTGAATTTTCAAATAATTACATTTTTTCACGTGGTAAGTCACTATCGCTTTTTCTCGTGGATATACATAGAGCATGTAATTTCAATAGCCAGCACATAGAGACCCGCTTTTTAAATATATGAATGTCGTTTTAGCCTATTGTATCCTTCTTATACCTACAATTAAATGTGAAAATGTGTAATCCAATTTTTTCTCGATTAACAGCAAATGGATAGAACTAAAGGTTTTATAAAAACAGTTAATACAACAGTATTTTCTTTTAAGTGAGTAAGTTCTTGTCTGTGATCAAATGGACCACAACACTTTACTCATCTCAAGTATCTCGTTCCGGAGACTTGGTTTTTTAATTTTATCTTCTATGTCCCACTTCTACCTTAGAGTGCTGAAGGTGCAGTGACATAAATTTCATTTGAGTATTTTTTCATGTATTGCCTTTTAAGATTTTCCTAAGCATTCCGCAGAAGTTATAATGTGCATTTAATATTCTACAACTATGTATTTTAATATGAAAAACACTGACATAAGTAATTAAAACGAGAATTGTGTTCTACTCTTCTGCCATTAATAACAATGCATATTTCTAAATGCTCAATTTACTTTCTGTGACTGAAATGTGAAATTATATACCTTGCAGATACTGTGCAAAACATAATCTAATATTTTCTTCTGTATCACTAATTAAAATTTAATCATCTGCTGCAAATAGAAGTCTATTTACAACTTTTCCTGCATTTTAATCCTTTAACACAATTATCTCTCCAGCTTCTAATGAGATCGTCTGCAATCAATACCATTGCTGCTTTTAATTGGTAGCTTGCCTCTAAATGCCATTAATTTAATTTTTGTGGCTGGTATTTTGAATTATATTCTATCTGGTATTGCGAAAGTTATATGCTAGTATTTAAAGATTTTTATGTCAGTAATTAAAATTTAATCATCTGTAAATAGAAATGTTTAAAATATTTTCTGATATATTTATTCCCTTACTACAACTATATATGTAGTTTCTAATGAGATCGTCCTTATAAATTCTACAGATAGTGAAATGTTGCTATCTTAATTTATATGTTGATTTATAGTACCTTGTGCTCTTTTATTCTATTCTATTCAATGACACATATGGTGTTTCTTTAGAAGCTTTGGATTACATTTATTAAATTTAGCGGCAACGTTTCTTTTTTTCAATGTCTTTCATTCACACTGAACAGTTCAATATCCGAAACTGAGTGAATTTATATAACCCTCATACATTGTAAGAACTAAAAGAAAACAGGCGAGAAATTCACTTAATTTAGGTTACTGAACTCCAGTGAGAATTAAAATTTCCAGAGAAAATGCGAGAAATGTGTGGATAGAGGACATTTCCAGCATCTCTTTTGATATGTTCTTATTAGCATTGTAATTGTAACTATGAGAACGTGAGGTAGATGCGGGGATATTACAACTATTTCCACGGGAATTCCAGCTGGGTGACCGGTGCACAATAGCCGTGCGGTGGCCATAGTGTAAAGAAAAGCACTGTATTATTCTTCGGACGTGATATACGAATGCCTTCTCAATAAAGTATATACTCATGCCTATTAAATTTTAAAGACAAAAGTGGACATTTTAAGGTAAACAATGAATTAATTTGAACTAACTGTTCGTTACATTTGCAGAAAGAGTTGGGTTCAATAAAATAAATACTGGAGGCATATTTCTAGATACATAGGTTGAGCACACGGCAAAGTCCTCCCAAATTCCTTCCCAGAAGCTTGGACCGAAGTTTAACTTGCTTTCATCTGCTCAAAGCCCATCTAGCTAGAAATGCAGACTCCTGTCTCCTTTGTCATAATGTACACTTGGGCAAATTAAAGCCGAATAAAATAAACAATAATAAAACGTATATTCCATATAAAATCACCTGTTATGTGAGCAGATCTTTCAGGGTACATTTTGTTCATGGATTACCGATTCTAATAGAATGGTTAAATATTGACTGCTTTTGACTGAAGTAGATTCGTTTTACTGGCTAAAATAATTTAGTGTCTGGGTACGAATAAGTATGGAAATGGTGGAGTTTTGCAGTTTAGCAAAAGTAAAAATAATTTGCAATACATTTCAGGACGTATACCACCTATCTTAAGATCAGTTAACTTGATTGCGCTTTTACAGCGCTTCATCAACGACAGCTTGCTACAGCCTCCGACAACCTCACCAAAATACACTCATGCGTGAGCAAGCAGCAGAGGATCAACAGGAGGTCCTCACCTCTGTACAATACAAATTGTACACAATTGAGAAACACCTAGGCGATGCACAGTCGCGGAATGCCATCATCTATCATACCGACGTAGGTCTGTCAACCCGGATTGACGTCTTCACTAATTACCTAGACCTTCCAGAAATAAAGCATGACCACAGTCTTTTCGACATCCAACTCCGAAATACATAAGCACAGCTATACCACGCCAGAAACATTTTTTCCACTTCACAGCCTCGCCAATAATTCCACCTTCTTAATACCACCAACAAATTTAAGAATGTTCAGTTCCTTCGCATCCTATTCTACTCCTCCCCATTAATTCTGCGTGGTTGCAAGGATGGGCATCAGTCAAGCTTGCAAGCTGGACAACTTTCCTTCACCCACTGGCTGTTGCACTGCAACCCATCTAACCTACACCATGGAATGCGCGGGTGCTTAAGGTAGTACAGCAGCAAACATTCTCCTTCCTACTCGTTAGAGGGGTCTTATGAGTTGTAGGTACTGTGTTTGACTCAGGTTGACGTAAGCGAACTTGAGCCAACGCTGTATTGTTCTTTCCTCTCACTCTATTGTTTTACATCCTGTTCCAAAGGTAATTATACTTCCTTTCCCGGAAGAATAAATATATTGCGTAGAAGTATCAGTAATTCATTATATTACCGCATCAAATAAAACAGTTATGATCACACTTTCAATACTTAAACCAGTAATACCTGCATAAATATTAAACAGTATAATAGTGACTGTACATGTGTGAAACTGCACTTGTTGACAATATTTCTGAACTTCCTGTGTTACACTTTTGCATCGTAGGCTCTCCAGTCCACTGCACGCTTGCAGTTCAAGGACAAAGCCATTCTCCTGAGTCAACCACAGTATAATCATCCTCGGAGGCGAGTCCAACATTCCCAGCTTGCGGCTAGAGTAGGTAATAGTCGGCCAAGATATCAATGCTTGAAGGAGGGTGCCACTGTTTTTTGTTGACAATCAGGGATAGGGAAGAGAAGGGAGCGAGGACCAAGTGGCAGGGGAATGTACAGTTGCACAAAGAAAACAGTACTACATTTGCAGGCCTCAACCTCCCTAGTAATTACAACTTGGAACTACGGATCTTTTCTTTATCTCATCGCCCTTCCGATGCCCCACCTACTTGTTTCGTAACCATTTAGTTCCCTTTCCCACCAAATGCACTCATATCGTGGCCGACTAGCATGTAAATGCATTTCCCTTTTACTCGAAAAACGTTTAAGCATATCCTACGCGTTTATTAGCGGGTTTCCAGCTTACTGTATCTGCTCCAGAACACATTATGTATTATAATAACGTCATCGTTTACACCATATTAATGACAATGAAATAGTGGAATATACCTCGATGACAGCGCTACACAGAGCTAGAGCAACATGTTTTGCTTGTATACATCCCATTATTGTATATTGCATATTCCCTTGTGGAATGAGCTGACTCCTTGCACTGCATTTGACAGGTCCTGGGTTTAAATCCATTGGCGTCGGTCGACACTACGACATTTTTCCGCATCTTTTTTCAGTGGTTAGACCAATATTGGATTGGCTTATTGGCTTCTCGAATTTTCCTATCATTAATTTAAATATCACCCCTAATCGTTCGGGCTTGTATCCTCAAGCAAACACCAAAACAAAGATTGCTCATTTCGTTTTTCTTCATCATTATTCCCTGGTTTGGGCTGATCTCCCACTCAAATCTGCTTGCTCCTTGACAGGAGCCTGAGCGAAAGCATTGGCTTATAGACTTTTGGGTTTAACATACAGTTTTGTTTTATACCCTTTTGCTATCCTTACACCAAGTACTTTCATTGTGTTCCTAATATCAGTCACGTTTAAATCACCATCCCGCTATTCAATAAAAGGTATACCTTTAATTTTCTGCGAAAAGTCTATGAAGCCTGCTTCATTCTGAATTACTTTTGTATTAGTGGTAAACCGTAAGAGATAGACAAAAATCTTACTACAAAAAAGTATAGCTCTCGTTAAAGTACACAGTTTATGTCAGATGAAATTTTTTGTGGCGTTAACCATTTCTGAGGTATTTTTTGTCGTTAGTTTGAATTTGCAAATATTTCTACTTTTTTCAAGCGGTAAGTTGCTATCCGTTTCTTCTCGTAGCCATGCAACATTAATGGAATTTCAAAGCCATTACACTGGTCGCTTTTTAAAGCTCTTGCCTATTGCTTTAGCCTAATGCATTCTGCTTACACTTACAGTGAAATTTATAATGAAATTTTATCTCAATTAAATCAACTGGGTGAAATAATTAGCTTTTGTAAGAATATTTTGTGGAAGAAAGACGCATATTTTAAATTTAAATATTTGGGATCAATCATAGGAGCAGATGGAACCAGTTGATTAGAAATGGAAGAAATCTGAGTGATCCATTCACATAACTTTTTTTTCTCTACCCTCTATCGTTTATCACTGGGTATACAGTCTGTTCTTATTGAAGTTTATTTTTCTACTTCACTTTAATCCAGATATACCTTTGCAGAAATAGCTACATTACACATTTCGTTATAATACAAGGATAAAGCGATAGTGAAGTGTTTAGGAAGAGGAGGCTATATGATGGTCTTAAAATTCCACTCTCTTTCCATACAATCGCCAGAAGAGAACTTTTAGAGACATTCCAAGAAAACTCAAGATATACATTTCATGTCCATCTTACACGTATGATATTTTAATCAGAATCGTTAGAGCCATTTTTGCAAAACATTCAAATTTTTCGAAAAGTGTTCCATGTAAAGGGTAGCCTGGTGTGGGGGGATTTTCTTGAAAATCTTCGTGTCGCATCTTTGAAAAACACTGAACCTAAATGCCATGCTTGGTAATTATCCGACTTTTGGTTTTTGAGTTGTGTGTTCGCAGACACACAGACAACACACGGACTTTCTTCTAAAAATGCTTTTGGGGGGTTTCAGGAACCTCAAAACATGCATTTCCGCTGAAATCTGGATATCGTTATTTTTTGGTGGAATGCAATACTTCCCTTGCTTACTATACGTACTAGAGAAAGTAAAAGTGCATATGAATGCTACACATCAGATTTCTTTCTGTTTATGCTCATGTTTATCTAAAGTATAGGTGTTCTAAAAATGATTTTTATGTGATTTGTGTAGTGCCAGCAATGTCGGTTCCTAACAACGACTTTCAAATAATGCTTGCTGAGATGCGCTTGTTTTCTTATTATGAAAATTTATGTTCTTTGAATATGAAGTTTAAATAAAGGTAGTGGCAGTTTGGATTACATTGATGACTTTAAGAGTTTTCGACTAGTCAATTGTGTAACAAACCAAAAGCTATAGAGTGAAGTTCACTTACATGCCCCTCCCGAGTATGTTCTATCTTTGACGCCATGCAACGCCTAACACTAGCCCTCGCCGCTGCACAGTTTTCGAGTGTTTTTGAAGATAGGCTCTTCAGTTACACAGTCTTGCTGACGAAAAGCACATTCAGGTTGCCGAGCCTCTACGCATTGTCTCTGTGACGCACATTGTCTGCCGTCTACTTCATGTCAAATCTTACTTCTCATTCACCGAAGAATATCATGCTATCCTAAACCCCCGCAAAGGCTCCAGCTAAATCCTCTCTTAGCGATGGCCATTTAACAAATCACTCGGCTACACAGTAATAAAATCCCTTATTATATTAAAAAATATGCTGGGTTACATTCACATGACTCTCTCTCTCCACTATCGTTTATTACTTTCTCTACTACGTATTAAGTAAGGGAAATATTATCTACATTCCACCCAAAAAGTACATTCTAAATTTCACTCGAAATCTAGATATGTTTTGAGGTACCCTAAATCCAAAAAAGGTGTGTGTGTGAACAGCACAACTCAAAGACGAAAGATCGGATAAATACCACACGTGGTGTATAAGTTCAGTACCTTTCAAAGACGCGACACGAAGATTTTCAAGAAAATTCCCCACCCCAAACTACCCTTTACATTCAACGATTTTCAAAACTTTAAATTTTCTCAAAAATGGCTTCAACAATTGTCATTAAAATACAATATATTAAAGATATTTACATGATAAATGAAATCTATAACTTGAATTTTCTGGGAATAGCCTGTGAGGTCCTCTTCAATTGGAAGGAATTTTATATAATCTTGTATAACTGGTAAACGCTAAGCGATAGATGAAAACGCACTACACACAAAAAATGCATTCTCTAATATCACACAATTTATTTAAAATAAATTTGTTTTATGGCATAAGCCATTTACGATATATCCGCCATTAATGGTCCGATTTTTTTAAATTTATTTATTTATAGTCTTATAGCGACTTTTACAAGGTAGTACGTATTACAATAAGTAGCATATTATACAGTTATAATTACATAATTATGTTTTGGATACATTGAGAATAACATTGAGTTTAAATTAAATTGAGTTTTACTTATGGACGCTTTTAACTACTATGGTTCTTAGCGTCCCATTCCATTTTGGG
The DNA here is from genome assembly GCA_030765065.1 of Deroplatys truncata. Classification (NCBI taxonomy): domain Eukaryota; kingdom Metazoa; phylum Arthropoda; class Insecta; order Mantodea; family Mantidae; genus Deroplatys; species Deroplatys truncata. The sequence continues at coordinate 121,787,083 of CM060977.1, read as the reverse complement.
TGTGAAAGACCGGAAATTTTGCTCAGAGGCCTCTTATCAGGCTTGAGGTTCTTTTACGTGCCGTAAATCTATGACATGGGACCACTGGCTTTACTTCCCTTCCGAAGGAAGTCATGCTAAGGACTTTTACGCCCGAAAAAATCCATCGCCCGCGACCTCGGGAACTAGAGGCTAGCACGGTACCACTAGTCCACGGAGGACGACATAATATGTAATATAATATTCAGTGAATTACATAGTAATACTGTGATGAGTGACAACACAATTGATCAGTGAGACAATGACTATAACGAGTGATATATATGGCGTATATAAGAGTGTGGCATATGATAAGAGTGATTTACAGTTTATTCAGTATTCCAATTTCACTGAGGAAGATTAATGTGAAATATGCTGACTGGCTTCCGATTGCTTTATGGAGTTCGACGGGGATCCCATTGTGTTTTCCTCTTTAAGTCGATTTGTTGGCATTTTGTGATTATGTGCTCTATTGTCAAGATAGCACAGCAGAAAGGACATTCCGCTGTTTCGTCTTTTGTTATGAGATGAACATGAGTAAGTCTTGAGTGGCCTATGCGAATTCTTGTTGCTATGATTTGATTTTGGTGTTTCATGGTATTGTAAGGAAACAGCTGAATTTGGTTATTCCTAAATATGTGAAATTTGCTGTCGGAAGAAGAAAGCCATTGAGGTTTCCAATTGTGAGGTATGATATTACATCCAGGTGAGGAATTTTGGTGAAATAATCAAAGGAGTTTTGAAGAATAGCTCTTTTAGCCATGGAATCCGCTAATTCATTTCCGGCGATGCCAACATGTGATGGGATCCAGGCCAGAACTACTTCGCAAAGATAGACTGGAACAGGCTAGAACTAGAGGGCGTGAACCGATCTAGTATTGCTTGAAGAGAGCTTTTGGAATCAGTAAAAATGACAGAGAATTTGTTATCGGATGTCATAATATATGATAGTGCTTCCCTGAGAGCCACTAGCTTGCAGAAGAAAATCGAAAACTTATCATAGACGCGACGAGAAGCTATGTAGTCGGTGTCTGTGGTCACTGGATATCCACATCCGTGATCCTTTTTTGATCCATCTGTGTATAAGTGCTTGCCTTGCATGTATTGAGAAGTCAGCTCTCGGAAAAGTTGAATATAAACAACATTGTTACTGACGGATTTCTCTTTTTGGCTTAGTTTCATATTAATTTGTGGTATTTCGATCCTTCATGGTGGATATCTAGGTTTAATTGACGCGTCCAGTATTGGTGGTTTTGTGAACCCAATAACATTTAGAATAAACTGGTATCTCCGTTAGAATGATCATTTAGTAAATGAGGCTGTGGATGAAAAACAGTATCATGTATCTGTAACTGTGGTCTGGTGCTACTATAAGTGCGTAAGTAGTGATGAGTTGTTTCCTTCTGACGACCAGAAGTGGTTCATCGGTTTCAATTTGGAGGCTTGCAGTTGGGATGCTTATGAATGCTCCGAGGACTATACGCAATGCTGATAATTGGATGGAGTCTAAGGTTTGCAATAGAGACTGTTTAGCCAATACGTAGGTGGTGGATCCGTAATCTAAACTTTGAGGGTATGATAGCTCTATAGAAAGACAAAGACTTGGTAATCTGCCCCCAATTCTGAGCCGCTAAATCTTAGGATGTTAAGTCTTCTGAGGTAGTTTTCACGTAAGGATCGGATATGATGACACCATGTGAATTTTTTGTCAAAGATTATTCCTAGCAATTTTGGAATACTGGTGTTTTAGATTGTTTGGTCATTCATGCTCGCTATTAGAGAAGTTTGAATTTTGTCTCTGGGTAAAGTAATGGATATGGATTTGGTTGCAGAGAATCTAAAACCTATAGTGTTAGTCCATTCCTGCAGTGCATTAATTGTACTTTGTAACAGTTCTTGTGTTGTTTCTGGATTTGGGTCCGAATTATTCAGTACCTTGTTATTCTTTTAGTCCTATCAACATTCAGTTGTTTCTCGCGACTACATCGAAAGAGTATACGAGGTCAGCATATAGTGTCCAGTTCTGAAACATTTATAACGAAATGTGCAATCTAACTATTTTTGTGACGGTTTATCTGGATTAAAATGAAGTAGACAGAGATAAGCTTTCATAAAATAACTTTTTATACCCATTAATAAATGATATGTAGACAAAGTAATGTGAATGTAACATCAGATATTTTTGAATAGGTTCTTGCTTTTCTATCCGCTTTATGTCGATCGAGATAAACCTTTGCACAAATAGTTTCGTTTATCACTTCGTTGTAGCAAGAGCGACAGAGGTAACGGAATCGATAGTCAGGTGTTTAAAAACTAGTCGGTATATGCTGGCCTTAAATTTCATACTCTTCTATGAAATTGCGAGAAATAATACCGACAACATTTTTAGAAAACGACAAGTGTTCAAATATTCAAAACCATAAAAACGGATATTTCCGAAATTGTTCATGCCAAAAAAAATTATTTTAAGTGCATTATGTGTTTTAAAGAGAGCTATTTTTATGCATACTTTTTGTCCATTTTTTAGAGTTTACCCTTTATACAAAATTCCTTTCGAATGCAGAGTACTTCTTAAGCTATTTACAAAAAATTCAGGATATACATTTCATTTGTCATGTAAATTTCTTAAATGTAAGATATTTTAATCAAAATCGTTGGAGCAATTTTTAATAAAATAAAAAATTTAAAAAATAGCATGTATAGGTTAGTCTGGGTTGGGGAGATTTTATTGTCAATTTTCCTGTCAGATCTTTAGAAGTTCCTGAACTTAAATACCAAATTTGATATTTGTCGAACTTTTTGTTTTGAATTATGTTGTTCACAGAAACAGACAAGACACACACAGACGGATCTTATCCTAAAAGTACATTTTTGTGTTCAAGAAGTCTCAAAATACGTATTTCCGGTGAAATCTCCACATTCAACTTTTGGGTGGAATACAATACTACCTCTACTTACTGCAAATTGAGACAGTATTATTAACACTTAAATGATTTCAGTCAAATTATATAATATGTGAATTCAATAACAGCCCGCCTTGAAGCAATATGTGTATGTAACAATTTGTAAAATGTATGTAACAGTCATTGCATATGCTTATATTATTGTATCCATGTGTAATAATGTTATGTAAATGCATTACGTAATTTAATGATGTAGGAGCTGTGAGAATGATAAGTTAAACGTTGCTAACAATAAGGTAACATTGAGGCAATAATGAGTTTGAGAGTTTAATAATACTACTTCTGATTATTGGAGTAACAATAATGTAATTTTAGTGACAGTTTATAAAATAGTCAATCAGAGACTTGAAATACAGAAGTTTACAAGTTTAGACGGTTGAACTCAGTCAGTTGCCTGCAGACAGTGATAGTAACCGGATGCAAGATGCGTCCTCGAGAGATTTAATATGTATTCTGTGAGACGAAAAATATTTTTACGTGGTAAAAAGTCTAATTAATTAATAAAAAGAATCTCACAGCTATCTATATCAGTGAAGTGCTATTTAATTTGTGTCAAGGATTAATAAAAAGGAGTGAATTAAAACTTAAAATCTGCGTAAGCCTACATTCTTGTCACATCACGCCCTGCCAAGACTTTCATGTCTCTAACAATAATACTGACGCAGTCGAGGCAAACATAAATATTTAATACTTAAAGAAACAATCAAATTACAAAGTTAATTTTTTTTTAAACTTGGGGCAAAGGCCACCTAAAAGTACATTTGAGGCGAAGGCTACCGGAAACTGTTTACTATATGTGCTGTTGCAACTACTACACGTTCGGCTCCCCAACAGTTGAAATGTAATACAACTCCTACTTCAAATCGGCTTTCCATACGTGGGGCAGATACAAACTACTTCAAATTGGCGTCCATACGTGGAGATAAATAAATAAACAACTCCAGCAACTAGCTTCTTCAAAATATGTGGTAGAATAAGTAAAACATATTTCATACATCCAGGTGAGGTCATCGATACGCAGTTCGAGGATATGATGTCCACTGCTTAAGATCCGAAAACGAATCTGTGAACAAACACAGATTATATTTGTAGGTATTTATTTAGTGTCAAATTTCTGTGCCCGAAAATGTAGGTTAGATCCCATGGAACGAAATGCACAAATGCAACTAATGCATACCATTAAATGAGTTGTAAAATATGTATTTTGTGTGATGGAATTCCAAAAAGTAATAATGTTTACTTTTAATGTTTATAAAAAAGCAAGATTTTTGTTTTTATTGAAATAATTCACCTTCCACAGAACTATTTTGTCACTGGATGACATTAAGTTATACATAGACCCTGGAGGCAAAACATTTAAGTGACACTGGGCTGAGTTTTTAGGTGAAAATGACCAAATTTTCCATTTTTAACTATATCATATAAATATTTCTGTGAATCATTCGGAGAAACATTTTTCATACATCGAAATTTTTAAAATCCCAGCAAAATTTTTAAATCACCCACGCGCTCCCTTTTAACCCTAATGGACTCACCCAATTCTCCTTTCTGTAAATGGGTTTTCTCAGTTTTACATTTTTTGCGCATGAAATCGATTCGTTACATTGTGGTTTTGTTCTTATTTGTATAAAAATTGGCGTACATAATCTCAAATGTGGTATCTAAATGTTCAAACGTGTATTTTATGATTGCTTTATTCAATGACTCACAAAAATTAAGGAAAACCTTAACACCAACTTCATAAAAATAACAATTTATTTCTCTACAAATAAGGACATTAACTTCAAAAAAATCCTTCCATTTTCGGTATAACTAAAGTATCAGAAAATGTCACTATCATACTTCTATGACAAATGTGAATGTGGAAAACAGTTTTAGAAAGTTTTCATTTATTCGTTAATTAAAAGTATTTGATTGTATTATCTGAGAAAGTATTTGAGCTTGAGCTTTGAGCCTTTGTACAGTCATTTCTTTATTAATTCATATTAAGAGTGCTTATTTTCACGTAAATAGCCAGTACCTTAAACTATTCACCCAATACCTTTAAAATTTAGTCGCAGATTATTGAAGTTATACCAAAATAAAAATGAAATTTAACGTGAGAATCATCGACCAAATATTATATAAAAGCTTTATATTTTTTTAAACAAGCATATCTTCACTTCTAATTAACTTAGCTTATTCATCCTTTCAGCAATATCTTCCATATTCAATTCTAAATGTTCTATTTTAAAACACATTCTATAGTATTACACATTATGGTGTATTATGTTTGTTTCTCAACATACTAATACATTACATTTATATTTCTGTCTGTAAGCGGACAAAACCTTTATTCCGGGAATCGTGTTTGGCGCTCGTGTTCTAGTTCAACGGAAGCAGAATAAGTAATGCGACGTGCTGTGACGATGCTTTCTGGTGCTAGTGACGATGTTGAAGAACACGCTTCTTGTGAAACAATATTGGATTAGTGGTTCCCTTAAGACGTGTCAGCGAAAGTTTTTGGAACGGTTTGATGGCTGTAACCAAAAGTTAGTGAGGAAGCTGAAGAACAGTGGAACAGTGTCAGATCGATATGGCGGGGGACGCAAGCCTTATCGGGCCTATTTTTCGACTCTACAGTAACAATAGATTTACATGGAATTGTTTCGAGAATTTGTGAACCAGTTGCACAGTCAGGAACTGACATACGACGCACCAAGATAGCGCAATATGCTGCAATTCCCGAGTGATCATGGCTGAGGTGGAATCATATTTCCTCGACGAGTTATTTCGTAAGGATTACGCCCTCCCCCAAAGCCACAAGATTTGACTGTACCCGACTTTTCCCTTAATCAAACGAAATGTCTACAGCAGTGAAAACCAATCTTTCTTATGAGCTAATGACCATGTTGTCGCCTTTACCCAACTCTGTCGTTACGTGGGATGAAGCATTACCCCTGCACTCACTGATTGGTGGCTGGTCGCAATGGCATGTTACAAGGTAACCAAACAATCCATGCCCACATGAATGCGTCATAGCTCCGTGAACAATGCGTGGAGGTAAATCCGCCCTCCCGTGTTTCGCTTAATTTTGGTCATCACTGGTCTACAGGAACAAACCACACACCCTCAATGAGTTACGGCAGAACATGCAACGTTGTGTTGAACTGTATTCAGAAGTTGAGAGAGATCGTTTCCCGCATTTCTTATGATGCACACATTTCTCACACCTACATCAATACGAAGTTCAAATACCGTTTCATTTGTCTCCATTTAGCTTTCTTTACATAATTTCTGAGGTCCCTTTCGAGTGGTACACCCTAAATAATTTTATTGTGCGGACTTGTTTTCTTTGTTAAATTAGATAATTTTTTTCGGGTTCTTTGAATTCATACAAATGTGTGGTTTGTGAGAATACTGATACGTTAGTGAATTCCTACAAGAAAAAATTGTTCCTTCCGCCTAGCACAGTGTAGAAAAAAAGGAGTACATATCCGTTGGGAAAAAGTATACTTCGCTTCCATGTGTGTCAATAATACACTCAGAAAATGCATCTAATATGTGATATTGAGGCTTTATAGGCATCACGTTATACGTCCATCGTAATGAAAATGTGAACGGGGTGCTCGACTGACTACTCAGAGTGCAGCGACCTTAACCTCTTAGCAGTTTGTTGCTGGTGAGAGCGAAATAGTAAAGGGGTTCGCCACTTCTTAAGACTGCCCCTTCTTGATGAAGAATGCTATTGAAAATTGCAACTTGACACACACACACATAGGAAGGACCATTTAAGTTGAGACTGTAGAATAGCTCCAAAACTAAGCGTTGTAGAAGGAAATGTCATGTATAAAGGTTGCTTGATATTATGGGGGAAAGTAAATGCCATTAGTCGTGTTTTGTTTGGAGGACGTTATGATGGTCATTTTAGGACTAATTTAATTTTGTTAATGGAATCCTACAATTAGGATCAATTTATAATAGTAGATTTTATATAATATCAAGCAACTTGCATTCAATATATTTCTTTCTACAGCGCTTAGTTTTGGAGATATTGTACAATCTCAACTTAAATGGTCCATCCTGTATGTATGTATTTCTTTTTTTTAATTGTTTGTCCAAGTCTTAATTGCTAGCTGTTTGACAATGTTATGATTTTAAACAAAAGACAAAGATAACAGTTTTAACTACGCCAAGGTTGCTCCGAATGTTTCAGGCTTTACCAGCCTACCAAATTGTAGGAATAACATATGCAACTTCTCCGACGTTATAGGAACTTATATGTCTCCATTCACAACAGATTTCTACCTGCTATGATTTTGTAGGAGTTCACTGCGACTCATTTCTTTACACTGTTGAAAGCAAATGCAATGAATAATTCAGTCGATAGTAACGATACAGTCAAAATTGCTTTTAGTATAGACATGACAAACATTTCAAAATGTTGACTAAGTTTAGATTTACAAAAATATAACACTGGTGACAACAGACTATAATGGCATTAACTTTGGACACTTCAGTAAAATGACCTAGCAACTTTGTTTTCAGCACAGAGACTTCATCTGAGGCTAGAACCTTCAACTTATCTCAGGGTTTTAAGCCAAAAACGAACATTTTTTTCTATTTACGAATTATATCCCTAAAACATATTTTTACTTCTCCATAAATCCGCGTTCTCTGCATCTTGATCTGCAAGTCCTCTACACGCCATACTTCTTCGGACTCCCTTGCATCCATTATTTCCTTGGTCTTCCTCGCCCTCTGTTTCCTTAAGCTTCCCATTCTAGCACCATTCTTACATTCCGTTCACATGGCCGAACCATTTTAATATTTTCTCTTCTATTATTTCCAATGCATTCTTTTTACATTCATTATTTCCCGGAATTTTGTATTCATAATTTTATACCTAGATTTTGAGAAGACCTCAGTCAGGAATATATCTCCGTTGCTAATAATATTTTCTTTCTTGTTACCTATTTACTATCCACGTTTCTGCTTTATTGTTACTCCTGCTTTAGATCTTTTTCCTTCCCCAACAACGCTCAATAACTGCAGAATGTAATGTACAATATTTAAGAAAATACCACGTTTATAATTTGCTTAATTATTGCTTTGTTTTCCCTTATGCCAAAATGCTAAGTGTTTACAATTACAATAAGGATTTTAAAGGGTTTGTATTTTGCCAAGTCAAGTTACTACTCACTCAGTACAATTTTTCAGAGTTTGGGAATGATGAATGGCTATGTATGCTGCTTGTTATCAAATGAATGTTGTGACAGAGTTGGACATTACACTATTTCCCTTATATAAATAAACCTGTTTTTGGAAAGTTATTCCTCTGTACAAAGAAAATGTTCGTCATTTCCAGTTCGCATTAAGGTTCAGTAGAGGATAAAAGCATTTGGATTTTCCGGGCAGGGAACTGGCGCTAATGTATAAAACAGTGATTCAGAGCGGAGACGTTGTGTTGGCTAATCTGCATGAGAATCACATTTATCAAACCGCTCTCTCTCAGCAAAGCCCGTCCCTGAGAGTAGGGAAAAAATTGGTTGCAGCTCCCCATCCCTTTCTTTAGATTGCTTTTATTGGCAGGAAAACACTCTGCATTTAAAAATAGGCATGGGATGCGTACTTTGGAATGTAACATACATTTTAATTAACTGTCACAAGTTCTGTTAGCCAGCAATCAATCTTGCTCAATTGTGATACGAGTTTTTAATATAAATTCTGATATGCTAGCTACGAACGAAGTATGAAAATCTGACGTGTTACATTCGCGTTACTTTCTCTACCCTCTATCGCTTGTGTGGCAGTATTTTATATCACAACACTGTAAATGCCAGAGTGATTGTAGTGTAAATTAACATTATTGAATGATAATGATTTGAGATGTTTGTTAATTATAAGCATTGTTTAAGCATTGAAATAAGTTTACACGGCCTCACTGAAACTGACAATAGGAGCGGCTAAAAATGTAGTGAGGGGGCGAGTTGTTTATTAATTAGAAGAGACAAGCAAATGACGTCAGAGTAGCGCGCTTTTCTTTAGAAATGGAGGGAATATCTTCCCTAGAGCATATGTGTTCGTAATTTTAATTGGATATAAAAATAGACGCTAATGTTGGCGCGCTTTATTAACCAATAGCAGCTCTGTTATAATGTTGAGGCATATCGGGGTGAGGGAGTATAAATTCCGAGCCAGAGACGGGTAACGCGCAGTTCTACAGAATCATTCACAAGGCAAACGTCGCGCAGTTCAACAGAATCATTCACGGGTTACACGTCGCGCCATTCTACAGAATCTCTCGCGTCGTAAAGTTAATTACAAAAATGTGAAATACGCGAATTAATAATGTTCGGCAAATAAGTGATTATAGTTACATTCGAAAATATAACAGTTTCAGTCGGGCGTGTATCAAGAGTAAATATGTGAAATTAAGGATAGTGTCACGGCAATAAAAGTGTAAAAACAAATTCTTTTATCAGTGTTATCTTTTAGTAACAACTCCTTTCCGTTTACACACCCTGTTCAAGAGATTTACTCGACTGAGTAATAATAGCTAGCCGGAGGACAAAGAACTCAAAATTAAAAATAGTAAAACAATAACAGGCGCCAAGTAATAAAGATAACACGAGCGATACCGCGACACTTGTTGAGGGTATACAAATTATTATTACGAAATTTATTTTCCTATATGCTTCATTTTAATCGCGATTAGCCTTTGCAGAAATAGTTACACTATACATTTCATTATAGATACAAACGGAACAGCGACAGTCAGATTTTTAAGAACTGGACGCTATATGTTGGCCTTATAGTTACAAAGTGTCTCCATTGCAATCACAAGGAAGAACTGAAAATCGATATGACTTGAAAATAATAACAAAGTATTGAACAATTCCAACCATTAATACGAATATCTTGGAAATGGCTGATTCCACAAAAAAGCTACTTAAAAGAAACTGTGTGCTTTAAAGAGATTAATATTTTTGTATAGTACATTTTCGACTATGGCTTAACGTTTATCAGTTGCACAAAATTCCCCCAATGAAGAGGACCTTACAGGCTACTCCCATAAAATTCAAGATATACATTTCATTTTTCATGTCAATTTCTTAGGGTATGGAATTTTAATCAGAATCGTTAGGGCCATTTTTCAGAAAAGCAAACATTTGTAAAATGTTTCATGTAAAGGGTAGTTTATGGTGGGGGATTTTCTTGAAAAATGTTTGTGTCCCATATTTGGAAGGTACTGAAATTAAATACTAAGTTTAGATATTTACCCTGCTTTTCGTTTTTGAGCTATGGTGTTCACAGACATACACGAATTTTTTTCTAAAAATGCTCTTTTAAATTCAGGGGTCCTCATAATAAGTATTTTCGGTGAAATATGAGTATATAATTTTTTAGTGGAATGCAATACCTTCTCTACCTATTATGCAAGTGGTAGAGAAAGTAAAAATCTTAGCGATTCTTTCATGTTGCACAAATCTTCGACAATATTAACCTTATAAGGTTTTTATACGGTTTTACTTCCTCTACTGCCTACCTACTGTAAGTAGAGGAAGTATCGCATTCCGCTCAAAAAATTTTATATGAATATCTGACTGGAAATACGCGTTTTGAGTTCTCTGAACCCTAAAACGGCATTTTTAGAAACACCGTAGGCGTGTGTAGGTGTGCGAGTGTCTCTTAACACCATAACTCAGAAATGACAATTCAGTTGAATACCAATTATGGTATTTAAACTTAGAATCCTTAATCGAAAATTAAAATATTCCTCCACTCCAAGCTACCATTTACATGGAAAATTATGTTTTTATTTCCTTAAAACCGGCTCTAACAAATTTAATTAACATACTTGCAATAAAAATAAACTGAATATCTTGGATTTTCTGGGAATAACCTGGGAAGTCTTTATTCTAAGCAACTTTGGTGATTGGTAAATCTAAGACAGACAAAATGTTACGACTGTTATAACTGTAGAACTCCTCAAAAGACACAATTTATGTGAAATAAATTTTTATAGCGTTAAACATTTCCAAGATATTCTTTGTTATTGATTTGAATTTTCAAGTACTTATTCCTTACGAAATAAGGTCGTTATTCGTTTTATCTTCTGATCATGCATAGAGCATGGAATTTTAAAGCCATCACATTAGCCTACTGAATGTTTATACAAACAACGAATACGTAAATATGTGATGCAAGCTTATTTTAATTAACAAGGAATAGGTAGAACGATAAGATGATGTAAGAATAGTTTGTAGAAGAGTGAGTAAAGAAAGACATAGGAACAGCCGGCCCTCGTTGCCGTGGTCGCTGGAGTGTGTAACTTCGGCGCTCCGTCAAGCTGAGGGTCGCGTGTTCGAATCCCGCCATGGGCATGAGTGTTTTTGTGTGTATGTAATTGCGGTAATAAGCGCTATTGAAGAAAAAACAGTAAATACAGTAATGGTAAACAATGGCTCTAACGATTTTGTTTAAATATCATATATTAAAGATACTTACATGACAAATACAATGCTTATCTTAAATTTTCTGGGAATAGCCTATGAAATCCTATTCATTCGGAAGGAATTTTGTGTAATCTTGTATAACTTGTAAACGTTAAGCGATAGATGAAAAAGTAATACACAAAAAATGTAGATCTCTTTAAAACACAATTTGCTTCAAATAATTTTTTGTGGTATAAACCATTTCTGAGATATCCATTATTAATCGTTCGAATTGTTCGTTTCTGTCATTCTTCAACATTCAGCTGTTTCTCGCGATTACATGGAAACAATATGCAATTTTAGAACCAGCATATAATGCCCACTTCTTAAACATTTGACGCTTTCCGCTAAAATGTGTAATGTAGTAGGTGTAAAAATAAAGTTTAGTAAGAATAGTTTGTATACTCAGTAATAAACGATAGGGGGTAGAAAGGTCATGTGAATATATCACATTAGATATTTTTTTAGAAGTGACCGTTCAATTGTACTCTTTGTCTGCCCATATCACTCACTGTAGAGTTTTAACTCAATATTATTTTTGGAATAGCTTTTTCTCTCATTCTCGAAGTGTGCTTAAAGCACTTATTCTAGTACTGTATTATACACAGTTATGTACACAAGTTGTTACGAGTATTTATCTATACTACGGTTATGACCTAGTAGCATATAGCATGCTAAAAATGCTAATAACTACATACTCCTGCTTCTATGTTTACGATTCCATTAGAGTTCTATACAGAAGCACAGGGTTTTTTATTATAACTTTAGTTCAATTTGAATGTTTCCTTAATATGTGCAACCGATTATTTATATTTGTTTTGAATTGTCTTCCTCCTTTAAAAGTCATTATGTTCCCTTGGATATCAGATTTTATTTGTAGTGGTGAAATTTGTAGTTCCAGTAAACTGAATTACATGTTCTTTTGTTTATTTCCTGACTGTCACCTTAACATTTTAGGAATATAACCTCTAATTGCAATACAAATTAAAATGTGTTTTAGTGAAAAGTGTAGCTACATTAATACTTTAACAAAAGAAATATTCAACCGTATTTTACCATTGTTGTAATGCTATGCTACTGCTGGCACATGATGTTACTAAATGAATATTAATTTTTACTTTCTCCACTACGTATAGTAAGTAGGGGAAGTGTTGTATTCCACCCAAAAATTCGATACCGAGATTTCACCGGAAATATATGTTTTGAGGCCCCCAAAAAGCATTTTTGAAAACATGTCCGTGTGTGTGTCTGTGTTTGTGTCTGTGAACAGCATAACTCAGAAACGAACAGTCGGATAAACACCAAACTTGGTATATAGGTTTTCAAGAAAGTCCCCCACCCCAGATTATCGTTTACGTGGAACATTTTTCGAAAATTTTAGTTCTCTCAAAAACGGCTCTAACCATTTTGATTAAAATATTAAGATATTTTCATGACAAATGAAATGTATATCTCGAATTTTCTCGGAATGTCTCCAAAAGTATTGTTCATTGTGAACGACTTTTGCATAACTGGTAAACCCTAAGAGATAGACAAAATTTTACTACACAAAAAATGTAGATCGCGTTAAAATACACAATTTATGTAATATACATTTTTTTTGTTGAGTGAACCATTTTCGAGATATTACTTGTTATTCCCTTAAACCTTTCAATACATTTTCTCGAATGGGAATTCGTTATTCATTTTTTTGTCTTGGATATTCAAAGAGTGTTAATCTGTGGCAAAGAGAATGGTGCTGCACCTAACAACCAGCTATTAAGAGATATGTCTATGCTTAAAGGCTACTGCATTTCTATATTGCCCTTGCAAATACAAAACAAGGGGAACACATACGCCTTAAGCGATAGTCAAATATTTTTAGAACTGTTCGCTATGTGTAAAATGTAATTTTCTTTGCATGTCAAAAGATCGTTTCTGCAAATGTTTATCTCGATTAATATAAAATAGATGGAGAATAAGAGTTTGTAAAAATAGTTTGTACAAGAGTAGAGAAAGTCATGTGAGTGTAACACATCAGATTTTTCGTTATATATCCCGCCTCTCGTTCTGCTTTCAGGTTATTAGCTACTATACAAGTAGAAATAGGCAAAATATAAACTTTCATATTCTAAACCATACTTGTTATCATTATAAGTACAAAGTTTAGTTCTATGATGTGTTGTTTTTTCACGACAACGCATGTCCCACACGGCCAATCGTACCCGAGGGCTCTTGGATGGTTTTGGATTGAGGTTTCGATCATCCACCATACGGCCCGGATTTGGCGTAGAGCGACTACCACCTCTTCCCATCGATGAAGAAATGGCTCGCTACACAACGCTTTCACATTGATGCCGATCTGCATGCCGGTGTAAATCAGTGCTTGAAATCGCAGACGGCGGATTTCTACAGAGACAGTATTGAAAAGCTTGATAAGTGCCTCAATTTGAATTGCGAATAGGTGGAAAAATAGCTTAAGAGTGTACCTTTGCCGCGTGCCCTCTTTGTTAGTGGTGTGATGATCTGGTGAGACACGTACCTGTTGTAAGGTCTGAATATCTAGTGGTGCACGTTATTCATCTCTGTAGTGGTAACCCTGGGATAATCTTCTCATTCCAGTATGTGTAACTTATTGTTGGTAACTTGTTGTTATTGTGGGTGTAGAGCAAGGGTGGCGAAAACGACTTCCTTCCGCGAGTCACCAAATATGCAACACGCACTGCGTCACTCAACAGAATGTGAAAATCAAACGGATGGTTGCAGAGAGGGAACGTGCGCCTGCGAGTCAAAATAACTCGCGAGTCACGTTTTCGCCACTTCTGGCGTAGAGTATTATAGTGCACGGAATAGTTTTAGTATGCTCCGGTAGCTCTGGGAGGCACTTTGCTCTAGCAGGGAGTGGGAAGACATAGGAGTTATGTGGAATAACTGGCACACTGTTCTTTAGGTTTGATATCACCACTAATATATTAAAACATTTCTTGTTGTTTACACGCAAACGATGAATACGTTATACATGTGTATAGTCCTCTGAAGCTTGCCTACGAGTCGTAACGAACTTTAACGCGTTTATCTATAGTTAAGACCTGTGTGCAACTTAAAATTTATGTTTTTATAAATTAATATGCTTATACTAACGTCTATGTATTATTCTGAAGCCGTTTAATTGTTGTAAAACGTTTGTATCACATTTTAGGTGTTCACCTTTCACAGCACTATTTACACACGCCTGCTACTGAGAGTAACACGCCACAAACTGAATTGTTTTAGTAAGTGTGTCGTAGCGTCGTTTCTATCTTTAAATGCAAACCTACAGCTAAACTATTATTGGTTCTGTGGACGACGTCTCCTTGTACATAGCCAATAACAGCAATGTTCTTCCAGCACCATCAAATTTTCTTCCGTTAACTATACTGTCACCCAGCTTTGTCGAGAGGAAGGCTTATTGTTAAAGTTAGCCAAGACCTTGAATTGTTCTTTGTACTTCGGTTTCCCTTCCTCACAATTGTGTGTTTGTGACAATCAAGTATCGCGTCTCGCCCTCACGACTCACATGGACGTACTTCTAAGACATCTTAAATTTATACAAAAATATAAGGTTACATACGTATTACATTGTTAGTTACAATGTACTAATCATGCCTGTTTGGCTTTGTTAATTAACATTTCAATTTAGCACCTAATAATGAACAATATAATTTCCGTTACACTTTTCAAATGTAATAATAAATTTTGTTTTTCTTTATTTTGTTAATTGTTTACTTCTAAACCTCCCCTACTTTCTGCACCTCCCTTTTATATGACTTATTAGGGTTCTTTACTTCCCAAGATGTGGCACGAATATTTTCAAGAAAATACCCCATCCCAAACTATCCTTTATATGAGGTATTTTCAAATTTTTAGATATTCTAATACGCGACTAACAATTTTTATTAAAATACCATATATTAAATATATTTACATAAATTAAATATATAGATCTTGAACTTTCTAGGAATAGCCACTGAAGTCCTCTTCATTTGAAGGAAATGTATAATCTTGTATAGCTGGTAAACGTACTACATAAAACTGTAGATCTCTTTAAAACACGCAGTTTACTTTAGGGATGAGACCTCGATACTCCGTGATATCGAAGACTATCTGATACTTTGAGATATCGAGGCTTTTAAAGTTATAACTTTTGCACATTTGAAAGTGTTGTGTTTAAGTTTTGAGGCAATATTTTATATCATAACATGCTGTGAATGCCAGAGTGATTATAGTGTAAATTAATATTATTGTATGTACAGGATTTTAGATGTTTGTTAGCCATAAGTATTGTTATGAAATAAGTTTACACGGCCTCACTGAAACTGACAATAGAAGTGGGTAACAATAAACCGAGGGGGTGAGTTGTTTATCACTAAGAATAGACAAACAAATGACGTCAGGGTAGCGTGCTTGTTTTTAGAAATGGAAGGAATATCTTCCCTAGAGTATATATGTTAGTAGTAGTGATTGGCTGACCAAAACAGACGCTAAAGTGGGCGCGATTTGGTAACCAATAGCAGCTCTATTATAATGTTTAGACAATTCGAGGTGAAGGAGTATATATTCTCGAGCCATAAGCATACAAACGAGACCTGCGCCACGGCAATCAAGTCCATAAAAGACATCATGCACTGCAAGGTAAAAATTGAGGACTACGTCCCCCCACAAGGGCCCCCACAATGTGGCAGGTGCCAAAGATTTAAACATCTCACCAGGAACTGTGAAGCGCCACAAATATGTCCCAAATGCGCAGGCCCGCACACTGGCAGGACCTGCACTGCGCAACAATACAAATGCGCACTATGCAACAGCAACGAGCACGGCGCCAGATGGAGAGGCTGCCCGTACTATAGGAGAATGGTAGACCCACCAGCCAGATACATTCACCCGAGCGCCCGGGCAACCGTCACGGCCGAGCGCGGAACCTACGCGGAGCAGCTGAGACCGCAACAAGACAGGTCGCACATCACAGCGAACCCCCCGCACAGGAGCGGTGCAAACTTACAAATCCAGGGCCCAAGCACACAGCCGAGAGAACCTGTAACACCGCCGCCACCCAAGGCGACGGCAGCAGCGCCCACGACACCAAGAAAAAGCTCCGCTCAAGCGGCTGCAGCAAGCACACCCGCCAATAAGACGGCAAAGCAGACGACGCTGCCAAATGTGCCGGACAGCCCAGAAAAACGGATGCTGGCACGGCTAGCTTCACCACTGCCAAGTAAAACTGAAAAGGAAATCCAATACAAGCAGCATCACTTCAGAACAAACTTTTTACCTTCACACATACTCAAATTGCTCCGCAATATGGGCAACGAAAGCCTGAGCGCAGGACTACAAGCCATTGGAGCAGTGGTTGAGAAATTGGCACAAACATACAGCATAGAAAGCAACATGCCCTTCTTCGACATACTCGAGGCGATTGCCGCAACGCTTTTCACCTTGGAGACAGGAAGAAGGCTTTAAAGCAAAAGAAAGAAAAAAAGCAAGAGAGAGATAAATAAACAAAGGAAAAAAAAGGAGAGAGAAAAAAAAAAGTAAGAAAGAAAGAAGAAGAAAAAAAAATAAAGCACAAACACAACACACTCTTAAAATGGCAGGACACACACTAACACCCAACACTCTTACAGTCCTCTACTGGAACTGCAGGGGGGCCCGGTCTAAACTACAAGAACTCCGACACTACCTGAACACCAACAATACAGACATAGCGCTATTAGGCGAAACACTCCTAAACGCCAAAGCCCGATTCTCAGTACCAGGTTACAGAGTCTACCGATCGGACCGGCCCAACCGCGCCCCAACAGGAGGAACCGCCATCTTAATCAAGAACAACTTGCAGCACAGCCAGAAACACATACCGACACTAAAACAGATGGACGCTACAGCAATCACAATACCCATAGGCCCACAAGACATCACAGTGGTAGCGGCTTACAGCTCACCGAGAACGTTAAACACCGATGACCTAGACACCATCACCTCACTCAGCGACCAAGTAGTAGCCATGGCAGACCTGAACGCCATACACGAAATCTGGGGCGGCGACAAGAACAACCACGAGGGGAACCTTCTACACAACCACATGCTGGAAAACAACTACATCATAGCCCACACAGATGAACCCACCTTCCTGCCCCACAGGCCCGAACACGTGCCACATATCCTAGACCTAGCCATCCTGAAAAATACCCTCTTTCAATACAAGCTCAACCGAGTCGAAACACTAGCCTCCGACCACTATGCAATCAAGCTCACCATCACCCACTCCCCCACCTTACACCCAGAAGCACCCCGTCGCAACTTCAACAAAACAAACTGGCCGCTATTTACCCAGATACTGGATGCCAACCTCCCAACAGCGACGGAACTGACGAACCCAGAAGACACAGAAACAGCCGTAACAGCGCTAGAAACCGCAACACAACTAGCCATCGCAGCAGCCACGCCGTTTAAACCACCCCCTAAACGAGAAATAAATCTACCACCAGAAGTCCTATACCTTATGAATGAAAGAGACCATGAGCGGAGAAAATGGCAACGAACGAGAAACATCGTGCACAAAGTTAATATGGAAGTCCTAAACAGCGACATCAAAACACGCATAAACCAACAGATCCAACAGCAGTGGGACCAGACCCTAGCAGACATGCAACCCGGCAATTCACAGATATGGCAACTCACTAAACGCCTCATAAGAGAAACAATCAATATGCCACCCCTCCGTAACACCGACAACCCAGGACAGATGGCAGAAACGCCGGAGGGACAGGCGAACACCCTAGCGGTCACCTTTGAAAGAGCCTGCTCACCAAACGAGCCGCCACCCCCCGGTGGCTTCTCCACCATGATCGACGATTGCACTAGAAATTTAACGACCACGCCCACGCACAACAAACTCAGAAAAACGCACCCGTCCGAAGTTAAATGGCTAATAGCCCATCTGAGAGACCACAAAGCCCCAGGACCAGACCAGATACCAAACTTGGTACTCAAACACTGGACACCCGCAGCAATACACCACTTTACGGAAATATGCAATTACTGCCTGCAGCATGGATACTTTCCAAAACAATGGAAACATGCACTAGTATTAATGTTCCCCAAACCCGGAAAAGACAGGCACGACCCAAATAACTACAGGCCGATTAGCCTTTTAAACACGATGAGCAAACTAGCAGAAAAAATAATATTAAAGAGACTGAACGCCTATCTCATACGACACTCCACGATAATACGGAGCAATTTGGCTTTAGAGCAAAACACTCCACCACTCAGCAATTACTTCGCTGCACAGAGAGCATAACTCAAGGATTCAATCAAAAACAAAGTACAGGAATACTCTTTCTGGACATACAGCGCGCATTTGACTCCGTCCACCACCCGAGCTTACTATACAAACTAAAGCAATTGAATCTCACGGACACCTTTGTTAAACTAGCTGCGCACTACCTCAGCGGCCGCACCTTTGCGGTCAAAACGTCAACAGCAACGTCGGAGCCCAGGCAACTCCATGCTGGGGTCCCACAAGGAAGTATACTCTCGCCGGTTCTATTCACGATATACGTAAATGACATCCCAAAAACACCCAACACAACACTACACATGTATGCCGACGACACTGCCATATCAGCACGATCCGTTCAACCGAGGTTAATCCACTCCAGGCTACAAACGGCACTTCAAGACCTGGAACCCTGGCTCCGGCAATGGCGCATTAAAGTCAATCCCACAAAATCACAACTAATGCTCTTCACAAAAAGAACCTTCCACAAGAAACCCTTAACTCCGCTGAAACTTCAACAAAGCGATATCCACTGGACCAACAAGGTGAAATATCTAGGCGTGACACTGGACACCGGACTAACCTTTGGACCACACGTCAAACAAGTTAAGAGACTAGCATACGCACAACTGACGCGCATTTACCCATTAATTAACCGAAAGACGGAACTAAGCACGGCCCTTAGCATCACACTGTACAAGAGCCTAATCAGACCGATAATGACATACGCGGCACCGGTCTGGGGACACTGTGCCCCCTCGCACATACGCACGCTGCAGACGATACAAAACAAAATAATCAGAATGGCCTCAAGAGTACCAAAGAGCACACCCGCAGACATACTGCACGACGAACTCAAACTACACACAATAGAGGAATTTATTAAGAAACTCGCCTACGATCTATACAGACGATCCAAAACCCACCATAACCCTCTGATACAAGGCCTAGGCCAGTACACTACAGAAGCAGACAAGCACAAACGACCCCTGTCTCTTTTTGACAGATCTCTTCCCATCACCAAGCAAACTGGCCCCGACCCTGTCACACAGTACCTAATGCATCTTATCCCGCCATGAGGACTGAACGCCCCTATGACGACCACCGCGCTAACATGGAACACGAATAGGTAACTGAAACTCACATTCTATGTTTCCTTTCAGGACGAACCCACACCAACAGAGACGACGGCACCGACCCGACACGTAAGTAAGCATGGTCACTTCTACTCTATCACTAAGCACGACACCTAACACAAAATTCCACCTGCATGAGCATGAATACCTCACTAACATACACCAGGCACCAGCACTGGGCCACGAGCCAAGTGATGGCCCTGGATCCACCTCTGCCTGTCTAACCCCTGGTAGGCCGGCGTCTTTCGTAGAGTTACCCACTAACCCCAGGTTGCGCAAGCGGTACCTGGCACCACTAGCACCACTCCCTCTCCCATCCATTAGCTGTAGTTAGTGCATGGTAGGGGAGGCGATGTAGATCCCTTTCGGATGATCGTCACCTGGTGTGGCGGAGGAGGGGCCACACCATCCTTTTAAAAAAAAAAAAAAAAAAAAAAAAAAAAAGTTTCGTACAGTTCGGAAGAGTCTCTCACAGGTACAGGTCGCACAGTTCTGAAGGATCTCTCTCTCACG
Organism: Deroplatys truncata; assembly: GCA_030765065.1. Taxonomy (NCBI): domain Eukaryota; kingdom Metazoa; phylum Arthropoda; class Insecta; order Mantodea; family Mantidae; genus Deroplatys; species Deroplatys truncata. The sequence continues at coordinate 121,766,682 of CM060977.1, read as the reverse complement.
AGTTGCACGTTACACAGTTCTGAAGAATCTCTCACGAGGTCGCAGAGTTAGTTACAAAAATGTAAAGTACGCGAAGTAATTGGAGCGCGGCAACCAAACGACTGAAGTTGCAGTCGTAAATATCACAGTTTCAGTCGGGCGTGTATAAAGATTAAATATGTGAATTATTAATTAAGTGCGACGGCAATAAAAGTGTAGAAACATTTTTTTTATCAGTGTTACCTTTTAGCAACAACTCCTTTCCGTTTACACGCCCTGCTTAGAGATACTTGCTCGACTGGGCTATAATAGCTAGCCGGAGGACAATGAACTCAAATTAAAAAATAATTAAACAATAAACGCCAAACAAATAAGGTAACACGAGCCATGAGAACCGCGACAGTTTATGCTAAATAAAGAATAAGAGGAGTCGAGACTTCATATTCTTACCTCTCACGTGTCCTCAAAGAGTTGCTGGACTAAAGTTCTTCATCACCTTGACTGGGCAAATGAATGCAACATTCCAGACTTTTTGTTTAAATGAAAGCATGGGGGAAAGAATAGAAGTACTTGTGTAACATGCAGCTGATTGAGCTGACGCAATAAATTACGTTTCTGCAATAGCTTGGCTTGGTGACTCTTTCTCAGCCATTACATTTACTTATTTCAGTGACCAAAATCTGTGAATCCATCAGAAACAAATCAAAAGTTAAGACGTGATTTAATACAGCGCATGGAAATATTTGTTCTTTCCATCTGTTAGTTTGTGTTTACGCAAGTGAAACTCAGGCGACGAGTGAAGTAGGAGTTGTAGTTCCACCGTTAGGGAGCCAAAACTTGAAGTAGTTGCAACCACGTACGATACAAACTTTCCGGTGGCCTTCGCCCCCAAGTTTAAAAATCAACTTTGTATTTTTAATGTTTATTTAAATATTATAGATAGGTAGATAGGTATGTAGGCAGGCAGGCAAGCAGATATATAAATAGATAGATAGTAAGATAGATAGATAGATAGATAGATAGATAGATAGATCGATAGATCGATAGATAGATAGATAGATAGATAGATAGATAGATAGATAGATAGATAGATCGATAGATCGATAGATCGATAGATAGATAGATAGATAGATAGATAGATAGATAGATAGATAGATAGATAGATAGATAGATAGATAGATAGATAGATAGATAGATAGATAGATAGATAGATAGATAGATAGATAGATAGATAGATAGATAGATAGATAGATAGATAGATAGATCTCGGCTGCGGCAGTAGTAACTTGTAGAAACATGTATCTCTTAGCAGGGGTGGTGTGGCTAAAGAATGAAGGCTTACACAAATTATTATTTTTACTTCACTCCTTTGTATTAATCTTTCACATGATTAAATAGCATTTCACTGATATATATCACTGTAGAGCTGTGAGATTATTCATTAATTGCACTTTTTTAACACGTAAACTTTATTTTATTCTCACCGTAATGAAGTTTTTTGTCTCAGACTTAACCTGTACCGTATCGAAGTGCTCAGGAACGCTGTCTAGTAGTGTCTGGTGTTTACCGCATAAATTTGTAAATTTCTCTATTTCAAGTCTCTGATTTGCTAATCCTACTCCAATAGAATACTTTTATTTAACTTTCAGATTTTATAATTTTTGATTGGCTATTTATAAACTGTTTTAAATATCACATTATTTTTCCAAGAATTACAAGTAGCATTATTAAACTTTCCAATTCATCATTGTCTCAAGGTTACCTCATTGTTAGCAACTTTCGGCTTCTATTCTCACAGTTCCTACATTGTTAAGTTACTTAATATATTCACATAACATTATTATACATGTACATAATAATATAAACATAATATAATGACTGTTACATGCACTTTATATATTATATTATACACATATTGATTTAAGGCGGGCTGTTATTTTATTTTATAATAAATAAAATATATCATTTAAGTGTTAAAAATACTGCCTCACGAGCATAGCTTACAGATATACTGTACAACTAATTTTCATAAATATGTTGTTTGACCAGCGTAAAGCAGTGATACTGACTAAAACATAAGTGAAAAATGCAACTATTTTGAAGTAGACAGTACAACTAACAACAAGAGTAGTTTGTAAAATATGCATAAAAACATTTTTGTGCGATGGTAACTCGCACAATACAACCAATTTAAACAATAATGTTACAGTCATATACCGACGAAGTTTGCAGAATCTATTGTAATTAAGCGTTGACTAATAATATGGGATATATAACCTGTGGCATTATCAGGATAAAAAAATTGCTGCTAATTGGGGAATGTCAACAGGCATAATTTCGGAATTAGCCACATAATACAAAATTGACTACATCCGTTTATACAATAAAAACTATTAACAAGAGTATAATTCAGTGAACAAGCTATCGCCTTTACAGTTTTTATAAAGTGACTATCGGTATCGAGTATCGAGAAATAGTGGCATGTCCCATCACTGTTTTATTTCTAACAACCTTTTTGTGGCATTAGCCATTTTCGAGATATCCATTATTAATGGTTCGAATTGTTCAATACATTCTTTTAAAGTCCTGTCGATTTTCAATTGTTTCTCGCGATTTCATGGAAAGAGTATGGAATTTGAAGGCCAGCGTGTAGCATCTAGTTCTAAAACATTTGACTACCTCTTTTCTCTTTGTATCTATAAGAAGTGTGTAATGCAGCTATTTTTATTCAGAAAGGTTTATCTCGATTACAACGAAACAGGCAGGAAAATAAACTTTCGTAAGAATAATTTGTATACCCACTAATAAGATAATATAAGAATTTATTTCACCATATCTATCAAAATACATATACATAGTATAATTACATTCAGTCAGCTCTACTACTAACCCTTAACCTACTTGTTAACGCTACAGATTCTTTTATCCTGAATGCAATAACTCCCAACCTGTGAGTTGCTGCCTACCTATCCTTGGTTCCAGCAAGCTTCAACACAGCGGTTATCTCGCTGCTGAAACCATTATATCTACAATTCTTTGGCTACTAATCTACCTCTGTTGTGCCTATATCTCTTCCATATATAATTTTATCATCCATTTTTGTTTTACCCTACCTAAATAATTAGCAATTTCCTTAACAACCTCATCTTATTTTATTTTCAATATCTTTTTTCCTATTATTTCTATTCGTAAGTTAGCCCATTTCCTCGGTATTGATTTATCCCTCATTTCTTTAGTTTCTTCACATTCCAAAGTTGCATGCCAATAATTGTCCATCTTTCCACGCATTGGACATTTGTCTACCTCCCTTCTCTGTCCTATACCTTTTAATTTTACTACCCCTGTTCTCGCCCATGCAATTCCATCCCTGGCGACTTTATCTCCTTTTTCCACGTATGTCTCCTTTCACCATTCTAGCTTTACTTCGCTGTAAATATTCAATGATTTTTTGTTATTAAAACTACCAAAACGTTCTTGAATTTCAATAGTTTGATTTGATTCCATAATTCTCTTTCTTTTAGTTCTCTATCTCTCCATGTACCCCCCTCCCCACTTTCTTCCAGAGCCTGCTTAATTCTGCTACTCCAAGTTGTATATTGGGTAATGTTCTCCTGTGCAGTCAAGCATTATTTCAAAATATCTTGTTCCTTTATATTCTTTAGCCTAAACCAACATTTTAGACTCTTTACCATTATTTTAACTTTGCTCCCTACTCTTCCTAGTTCTGTCTGTGCTACCCCATTGGGTGATACCCACTAATAAGTGACAGAGGGTAGAGAAAGCCATGTGAATGTGACATCAGATTTTTAAATAAAAGAAGAGAAAAGCAAGCAGAACTACTTAAAGTAAGACTATCATCCGAGGTCTTATACCACCGTCATTGCCATCTTGTACGCTGCCATTTGGGTTGTCCATTCCAGCACTAGCAAAAGGGACGGAGATTAAGTGACACCCTGTATAAGAGATACCTGTGAATTGTTAATGGGAGAAAATAGCGTAACTGTTACATTTTCCCTTGCACTGTGCTGAATAATAATTAATACTAGAAAGAGAACGTTTATACTTTGGCAACTGAAAGGTAGGGTTCATAAATTTGCAATAGCCAATTGACCTGACGCGGCATAGGACCAGTTACAAGATTAATGTGGCAGAGAGAGAAACAACCCCAGCGTGTTGCTTTATGGGAGAGATGTGCTGCCAATAACCCGTACGGCTATTGTAATTCAGAGAATCAATGTAAGAGTTGTTGGGTATTAAACAGAGCAAATAATACGAGTTAGTGTTGTTTTGCTGAGCAATTAGTTCTGTCCATCGACATGGAAACACGCTATAATCTTTGATGTATTCCCGCAAAACAGGACTGCTGCTGCATATCTATGAGGAGAGTCTGGTACTGGTGCATTAGAGGATAGGTACATAGCTTTGTAATGGTAATGACGTCCAGCATACTTTCTCCACAACGGACTTTGTAGAAAGAGGCACACCCAAAAACTGGATATCGAAATTTCACCGGAAATACATGCTTTGACGTCCCCTGAATCCAAAAAAGGAATTTTTAAAATGTGTGCGTTTGTGTGTGTGTCTGTCTATGAATAGAATAAAACCAAAATGTAAAGTCCCCGGCGAAATGGCCCCGCGGTTACGTACGAGGCTCGCACTCGGGGATCTCGGATTCGATTCTCGGTGGCCGCCTCTCTGACCGTAGGTTTTTCTTCGTTTTCCATAGCTGGAAAAGCGAATGCTGGAGTGGTGTATTCTCTCCCTTCATTTCATTTCCCTTTCATGTTTCAGATTGACCCCGGGGCTGTGGTTCGGTTGGTATCGGGCAGATGGCGCAGAAGCTTGCGATTTGGAACTTCTCGTCCTGCTAGAGGGAAGTCTGTCGAGCCTCCACTGCTGGATCTTTTTCCCCGGTCCCACTAGAGGGACGTCTCTCAGCGATATTCTCGTGGCCGGGTGGTCAAGCCTGGAACTATTAGAGAACTCTGAGCGTCTCTCTCGACTTGCGCCGGCCTCGTTCTAGAACCCACACGTCTCCTGCGGTTTTCCTCACTCATCCGTTCCTTTCGGAGATGTAGGGAGGCAAAGTGTCCCCTCTGTTAACTGGTCGTATCCCTAACCTAAGATGAGAAGTCGTTTAAATACCAAAATTCTGATTTAACTTCAGCCTTCTAAGTTTTTATGAAGATTTTCAAGAACATTACCCTACTTCAAGCTACCCTTTACATGGAACGTTATGATTTTTTTATTTTCTAAAACATTAGTAGTGATTTTTATTAAAATAATACACATTAAAGATATTTACCTGAGAAATAAGACGTATCTCCTGAAATTTCTGGGGATAGACTGTTAAATCGTCTTCATTTGGAAGGAATTTTGCATAATTCTGTAAAACCGGTGAATCATAAGAGACAGTCAAAACTTTACTACACAAAGAATATAGGTCTCTTTAAAACATAGTTTCTTTCAAATGCCTTTTAAAGCGGTATTAGACACTTCCGAGATATTCGTTTTTGTTGGTTTGAATTTATCATTACTTTTCTCACTTTTTGAAGTTCTGTCGCCATTCTGTGTTTCTAACGATGTTGTGGAAATAGTATTCAATTTAAAGGCCAGCATACAGCTACCCGCTTATAAGCATTTGTCTATTTCGATTTCCTGCGTTCTCTTTGTACCTGCAATAAAATGTGCAATAATACTATTGCTGCAAACTTTAGCTAGATGAATGTGAAAAGTATAGAAAAACAAGATTTCATGAGAATAGTTTGTAGATGCTGTATGCAAGTAAACGATAGTGGACAGAGAAAATCATATGAATGTAAACCCATTAGATTTTTTTATACATCGATTCTTTACATTAACTTTGTTACTCCTTGACATGCTTGACTATCTAACATATGGTCATGGCAAAAACAAGCATGTTATAATAATCTCAACAGGATTGCGGGTGTTAGACGGTGCTATAGAGGTTACAATATACGAGAGGCTACTAAAGTACACCCTTGACATTTTTCCACCATTATGGGACAAGTAACAGGATCTAGTGATATTCGAGTTGTTAGGTTCTATTCATAAATGCGAACTCCTCGGCAAATAAGCACCTGTTACATGTCCGCATTCTAGGATTGGGGAGGGATGCTTCAAACTACGGAGTTCTTCGTGAGGTAGGATGCTGGGAAGATACTCTATTTGCTAAACTAAACGTAGTTAGGTACTGGCTGTAAATAATTAAAGGTGATAAAACAACTCTGAGAGCAATGTTATCGTCATCAAATGAACAACATAGAGCATCCAAAATGCTGGGTGGCGGGGTTGCAACGGGAATTATCAAAAATTGGCTTAAACGATATGTGACAAAGGGGTAATGAAAACACACACACGGCCGTGAAAAAGTCAAAAGACGACTATGTGATATAAACAGGCAGAAAATAGAATTTGAATGTGGACAAAGAACAAGAGCTACAAAATTAAATAAAAACTAGGTGGGGTAAGGAAACATATTTTGGAATTGGGTATAAAACAGAGGACGGGAATAGCATGGTTTAGGTTGGGAGGGTAGAAAGCTTGCAAGATTGTTGATGATGATGGCAGGAGGATTTGCCTATTATGCGGGGAACAAGAAGACTGGATGTATATTTTGGCAGCATGCGTGCAGATGGAGGGTATTAGGAAATTATTACCGGAAGTATTTTTGGCTTCCAACAGACGGAGGACTTGTGTCTTGATTCTAAACAGCCAAAACTGGCCAAGCTCGGGCACATACTTAATGGAAGTACGTGAAATAAGGTGTTTATGTAAATTTTCTTTAAATATATGTGGTGCTTGAGCACTTGTGTGCGGAGTGTGTGTGTGTGTGTGTGTGTGTGTGTGTGTGTGTGTGTGTGTGTGTTATTCAGAGTATTTTTTCAATTTTATATGTATGTATATAGTGTGGTGATGATAAAAATAGCTATTTTCTGGTCGATTCTGCAAGTCACGTATACAGACCATGGCATTTTTCTAGAGAGCATGCACGGTTCTATGACCCTTGCGACTGTGTTGTGCAATTAATGTAACAACTACTACTACCACTACTACTACTGTTACATGTATTGGGAAAGTTAGTTATATTGTATCTGTTACATTGGCGCCCTGTTTTTATATTCGCGGGTGTTCAGACTTCGCACGCCGACGATTTAATCACCAACTGGCGTTTAATTATATTATATTAATTATACTACCATTTATATTAGATTAGTTATATATTAATTAGGCTAATTATATGAGTATTTATTTATTAATCATTATTATTAGGTTAGATTATTAGACTACTGTTATTATTCATTATTAGATGTTACCTTTGCGGTTAATTAGAAATCTAAATTGTTTTTGTAATTTTTCGTGTAAGAGTTGACTTTTGTGTGGGGTTTTATTTTTACAGGAAGATCTGCGTAAAAGAAAACCAAAAAATTAACTATTTGGTTTAGGTAAATATGCTGAGATCATATTGAAACGCAAGTAATTTGTTCTTAATATTATCATAATACAGTAATTTGCAACGTTTTATAACATAGTTACACATGTTTTATGAATTAAGTCCATAGAACGGTTAAGTGCTTAAGTTAATATTTAAGATTATAGGCAATCCGCGATTACGTCGGTGATGGAATGTCATGGCCAAACCTTTGCACCGAAGGAAAGAATATTACAGAGCAGTATATATGATATGACAGCGACTCTAATACTACAGAAGACCGAAATAGTGCGTCTTTTGTAGATAGATTGTCTGGTGATTTCTCTAGTTATAGAGGGTGGACCATTTAAGCTGAGACTGTGCGAGACTAAGCGTTGTAGAAAGAAATGTCTTGAATAAAAGTTGCTCGATACTATGGGGAAAGGTAAATGTCATTAGTCTTGTTTTAGTTGTAGGACGTTTGTTTGTCATTTTAGGGTAAATTTAAATTGGCCCTAATTGTAGGTTCCCATTTTAGAAAACAAAATTGACCCTAAAATGGTCATTATAACGTCTTGCAAACAAAACACGGCTAATGGTATTTACTTTCCCCCTTAATATCAAGCCACTTTTATTAAAGACATTTCTTTCTACAACGCTTAGTTTTGGAGATATTGTACAGTTTCAACAAATGGTTCACTGTATATATATTGCCCCACCCTTACTCTATGAATATAATTTTTACACAGTTATGTCGACAATGACTTCAGCGCACTAAACCCGAGATAACAGGATCAAATTATCTCAAGAATGGAGTAGTTAATTCATACGCAATTGTATCAATTACTAAATTCCTTACTAACTCAATCTTCTCTCTACACTTGTTCCATGTCTTAGGAATGATAGGATATGATATGCTGAAATTACGCTGAACAAAGCATTTCACAATAGTGTTTTGATAAACATTAACAAGATTACATGTAACATATATTTTGTTTTGTTTTTTAATTATGAACCTAACAATGTTATATGCTCATGTTTGCTTCCATAATTGCAAGTGCGGGATAAGACACCAATGATTATGATTCTGTTTTAAATGTTCACTCACACACATGCTTGAAATGTCATACCACGTACATGACAAATCACTATTCTTATAACCATAAAACTTTGGCTTTTGACCTTCCCGACATTTAAGTATTTAGCCTTTTCCTAAACTGTATTATTTCTATTTAAAACTCGATATTAACTGACATAATAAATTAAAAAAAAATCACAATATGGACATTTAAAATACCCGTCATATTTCTTTGGATTTCAGTTCATTCTATTATTTGGCATGACTTTAGGCTGAGTTAGGCTGCGTCCCCTATACAGTATTTCCAGCAGTTACGTAGTACAGCACAAAAGGAACAGATTAGTAACACCTTGTGTATATGCATACCAGGTGTACCAAATATGTGGGAAAGCTCTGGGGATTTGATAATCAAAAATGTTCATATGAAGATATGGTAAACCCTCCTTAGCTTCTATGCAACGGCCATTTTTTTTGTGGTGTGCATAATAACTAGTTCAACTAATTAGATTACAACTTAAGAGTGCAATATATTTTCTTCTACAGAAAGTGCTCAAAATCACCACCCTGAGCTCTAAAACAGGTGTCTAAGCGCCGCATTCTGGACTGCCTTACTCTTTCATCATGCATAAATCACATTCGCTGAATTAAGTATAGTGGAACTTCTTAAAAAAATTAAATTAAATTATTTGCTAAAAAAAAATCGTAGTATGATGTTGCTTTGGAAGTTCCAGGTAAAATGAAAGCACGGATTAATGTGTCGTCAACTATTCCAGCACAAACATTAATGCTGAGCATTCCAAAACGTCTTTGGGATTTACACCAGTCCGTACATGAGTATTGTGAAAGTTCCGCACTCCCTTTCTTGTAAAGTTCACTTCATCGGTGAAGATTATAGAGAGAGAAGATGTTGATCCTGAAAACAACTTCGTTGTTTCTAGATACAAAATGCCTACTCTGGCTGGAAAATCAGCCTCACTAAGACCTGAACTCTTTGAAGGGGATGTGGATAAAGGAGTAGAATTCTCCACATTATCTTATGACTCATATTCTCGTTTGCTGTTATGTTTCTGGTGCTCCTCCTGCTATTTTCTTCAATGTGAGTAAGGACTCATACCTCTGTTGGATGTTCTGATGCTCCTTGGTCTTCCATTATCTGAAACAGGTATTTTAAAACAGCCTATTTCCATAAGACGCTCGATGTATTACTTTAAATGTCTTGTCTGTTAAGATGTCGTTCAGTAATCAAACACCTTGCTTTATTGAAGTTGCAATTAGCTCACCCATACATAAGGTACATTTCTGCCATTTCCGGATTAATATTCCATTTTGACCACTGATTGTAATTACACTTAAAATAATAGAAATCCACAATTATCAATAAAAGTTCTAGCTTATGACGAGTGTGTGGAATTGTTTGTTTTCAATAGCAACTCTGGTCAGGAGGCTTTGAATGCAGAACAAATCAAGAACTTTAATGGATAAGAGAATTATCCACGGTTTGTTTATCCACACACTACGAAAGATGAATGTTACTCAGAAATAGGAAACTAAAGGAAATTGACTATATGTTTAGATTAATAATTTTGCTTGATTTCAGGTCCTCTATCAAATCCCCAGAACTTTCCCACTATTTTGATACAACCGGTATGTTATGCAATCAAATCATTATAAGAAAATTAACAATCGTCCATCATTGATTCTCTAGTTGAGAATGCTGCAAACCAGAAGTGAAAACCAAGGTTTCAGAAGGGTTAAAAATACCATACCTTTCGTTTGCAGAATGATAACTATAAAGCAATAAATTGTGCTGGGTTCACAAATCGCTGTCCCCCGAAACTGGGGCAGAGCACCGCAGGTAGATATCATGTGGCCCTTGGGCTTCTAACACATCCTCTGGGAGGGAAGCATGAGTGAAGAGACAAAAGCGGTTAGATTCGGGAGACGACGTGTGATGAGCGTCCATAGGTTTACAAATCGAGCGCATCCGATGCTGGGCCACCCATAAGCCCATAAACCCTGTGGGTCCCCTGAGGGGAGCCTGTTCTGAGAGTACCCGAAGTCGGGTCCGTGAGAGTCCGACCGACGGCAGGAAGAAACCTTCACAAAGCGCACATCCACCGCCCAGCCGCAACACACTGAACACCGTTGCTTGGTCCTTCAAGCCTGAAACATACGAAGATGATGAAACTGAGGGAAAGGAAAATCGTGGTAGAAGAGGAACCACCCCAGCATTCACCTACTCCCTGGGGAAACCACGAAAAAGCAGTGCCATAAATGGGCGGTAGCCGCGAATTGAACCCGGGACATCCCGAATGCGAATTTCACACGTTACTGCGGAGCCGTGTTGTTCGGTTTTGAGAGTTATGTTTCTTACATTTATAACGCTAAAACTGCTTTAAACATTTCAGGTAACTGGTACATAATCTTTGTTGTACTATTCATAAACGTCGTATATTTTCTTTCATTCCTGTCGTAGTTTAAAATCTTCTTTTTGTACCAATAACCATTACTGCACAGTAAATGGCTAAATACCAATACAGGAACTAACTTCAGATAAAGGCAAACAAACATCGTCATTAGAATAATATTGAAAGTACGTCTTATAAATTTGTCATTGCAGAAAACAATTCTATAAACTCTAAAATAAGCTGCTCTTATTTTGGACAAAGGAAACAGAAGAAAGAAAACAGGACAAATGTAAATATGGACATAAATACTCGTATATGGTCTTTCTAAATAAAGCAAATAACAGTCAAAGTTGTACCTATGTTGGCACAATTTCAATAAAACGACGAGGGACATTGGAAGGAAACCAAAATGAAATACGTCAGGAGCAGTAATTCTCTGAAGTCACGACATGAGTGCATAGGAATATATAAATAGTATGTGATGGCAATTTATACTCATTGCTTGAAATAAAGACCCCCAAAAAGGACTTCACATGATATTCTTGAAATAAGATACTTTCCTTTCCTTCAAGAAGTAAAATCCGATTAAACACCTACAGTTACTCAAGAAAGTTTTTTTGGACATAAAGATAAAATGGTAACACAGTTTACATGTTTTCAGATCGTTCATTTTACCAGTTTTATAATTTTTGAAAAACATGCAAAAATTGTAGCTCTTTTGTATGAGGTGTTTTCAAAATTATCTCACGTGCATTGAGCATAGAAATCTTTTTGCTTACTACTCGAGTTTGCGGAGAAAATAGGGTTTATTTGACAGAGGAATAAAATATCGAAGTTGGAAATTCCTAAACTTTGCCTTAATTCCTTTTTCGACTCACTTTTTACGACTTCACGAATTTATTTCTCCACCAGTTTGTCACATATCGATGAAAGTGTGTGCATGTATGAACAAAAATGTGTTATACCCAATGCGTAAAAGATAATTTTGAAAACATGACATACAAAAAATTGCAACACGTAAAATGTAATACACGAAGATTTTTATAAAAATCTTCCCATCCCTAACTACCGTTTATAAGGAACATTTTTCGAAATGTTTGTTTTTTTTTATAAAACGCTTCTAATGATTTTGATTGAGATAATACATATTAAATATATTTACATTACAAATAAAATTTATATTCTGAAAATTCTGGGAATAGGCTTTTAAGCCTCTTCATTCGGCAGAGATTTTGTATAATCTTGCATAATGGTAAACGTTAAGCGATAGATGAAAACGTACTGCACTAAAAGGTGCACATCTCCTTAAAGCACGCAATTTACTTCTAATAACTTTTCTTGTGTCATAAACCGTTTCTGAGATAATCGTTACTAATGGTTCGAATTGTTCAAGACTTTGTCACTATTTTAAATTCCTGTCGACATTCACTTGTTTCTCGGGAATGCTGGGAAACAGTATGGAATTTAAGTCCGGGCATAGCGTACAATTCTAGAACTTTTGACTCTCGCTGTCTCTTTGCATCTATAACGAAATATGTAATGTAGCAGCTTCTACAAAGGTTTATTTGGATTATGAATCAACATACACGGACACACTAATACAATAACTCATTAATGTAATAAGATATCTAATTCACAGCTTCTCAGCATCAACATATTGATAATTTCTTTCTTTAATATTTTTGTTCTAAGTTTTACGTGTTATGTATTTTATTTGTTAGTATTGTACGTATAACAATTAAGAGGATGTTAAAACACATATATTCATAATTTACACATGGTATAGAACAAGTATATAAGCTTATAACATATAAAATATAATATGAGGGGGAAAGGCCATTGTTAGGTATATAACCAGCAATATAAAATTACGAGAAATGCAGTTGTATCTACGTAAGCATGTAACGAACTTTGAATTAATAATTAAGACGATGTAAGTCTGTAAACATACATACATACCCACACATAATATAAACTGTTATTGGATAATAGCACCAATCAAGTATACTGCCTATAATTCAAATACGTACGTTAAGAAAAACGGTTGGAAGGAACGCTAACAGAAGCTTGTCAGTGTTCAAGCAGGAATGCCATGTATAAATTCGTCTCTGAATAGACTCTAAAACTACGTATTTTAAGTGTACCAGTTATACATATTTTAACATAACAAATGTAGTAGTGAATTGTGAATATCATATGCGGTTTATCTAAAATACAAGTAAAAATACTTTAACCTTCTCCATACCCAACCCTGACAAGACACAAGTGTTCTCCGCAAATACAGCAGCCGTGGCACACTTATAAATAATAATTACAACATACTAACATATACTCAAGAATACAGGCATACGATCATCAAATTCCAGTCTACGAGAACGTCGAGATACGTCACGAGAGTACGGGCATCAAGACGACCTACAGGTACGTAGTACAGCATCCATCATCAAACCCAGGGAACCGCTACAATTAAAATGCAGTAGATAGGAAAATAAGCTTCACAAGAATACTGTGTATACCCACTAATAAAAGCAGAGAGTAGAGAAAGTAATGTTAGTGTGTCACGTCGGATGTTTTATAATTTTGGATGGATAACAAATTAATATTAAGGCTAACCTGGGGTTAAGACTTTGCCATAGGTAGGTACTTATTTTACATTTTTACTGAATCGATGAATATTCACCTTAAGCATTATTTAGAAACCTGGTAGTCAAAAGAAATAGGACGATACCTTCAGTAGCAGTGCATCCCTTACGGTTTAACAAAGTACCCATTGCTTGTTTACGAGAGACTTTAGCCCTAACCTCAAGATGCAGTTAGCGTCGCGTTACAAAGAGCAACTTTCCCGTCAAAGTTACCGCAAGCTGGTTGCGTTTGGTGTAGCAGTATATCAGACTTTGTTGTGTACATACATTCCTACCTTGAGTGGCGACCACGAATAGCCACGGAAGTTGTGGAGTCTGACTGAAATAGATCAAGTGCCTAGACGTCCCTTATCACAAAACTTGTCCTCCACTTGTACGTGATATACGAGTTTGTGGATAGACGTAAACAAGCAAAATACACTCTGCCCACATGCCATTCCAAAACGCTGCAACAGAAATAGGTTTCTTGTTTTACTCGTCACTATCAACAGTACTATGCCAAACATTTGTTGGTGGAGGATCGTGATTTGTAGCTAATACAACCTCGTTAACGACACCCATAAGTGAAATCTTAAGTTTTTATCTAAATTATTTCAAAATCTTGACACATATTGCTCTACTTCAATTATAAGTGTGTTTTAAATGTCATGTATATATACAGTATCTTACAGTATCTACCATAATTAATAGCGCAAACTGAAACGGTTGAAAGTATACGGTAGTAGAAGCAAAAACGTTCCAGTAAACATGGGTCCGCAAACGAACCATGTGCGAGATAACTGCAAGCGTTTGATTACAAGCCGCCACTGACTTCATTAAGTAACATAGCCCTAATCAGTACAAATGAATTTGAAAAGTAGACTTTTGGTTTAATAATTGCCATTGTATGTTGCCTCAAAATTTACACATAGCTTAACTTAACAAGATATAGAATTCTACTTTAATGTTGTACATATTATTAATACTGTACACTCTTCCCTGTTAAAGGAGGTATTCAAAGTTCCTCCTTGTATCTCCACTCGTCTCGCAGTGAGTTTCGAATTCCTTCAAACAACCCCGGATCATCTCGGAATTCTTGACAAGCACGTACAATTCTCTACTCCAGTACTTCGACGGTGTCAACGGGAGTGCTGTATACTACACTTTTGAGGTGACTCCATACAGAAAAATCCAAAGGATTGAAATCGGGTGATCGTGGAGGCCAAAGCACAGGCGCTCCTCGACCTATCCATCTTGGACCATATCTCCACGTTAGAAATTTTCTTACAGCAGCAGCAAAATGTGCCGGTGTTCCATCATGCATGTAGCACTTACTCCGACATTGCTCAAGGGGAACATCCTCAAGCAACTCATGTCAGTGGCGGCTCCTAACCCACATTCTCAATAATAAATCACGCACACGGTTGTTTGCGGATCCATGTTTACTGGAATTTCTTTGCTTCTGTTACCATATCATTTCAACTGTTTCAATTTGCCTAATTAATTACTATACACCATGTATATTTAACGAGCGGAATGGCTTAGGCGGTAACGTCTTGGCCCGCATTCGGGAGCTCCCAGGTTCAAAACCTCGGGGCCAAACAATATGATCAATGGTTTTTTCGTGATTTTCCTCGGTCGCTAGGTGCATACTGGGTTGGATAATTTGATCCGCGAATTTTCTTATCATACCTTTCATCACTACATTTCATTTCCTCCTTCTTCACCGCCATACAAGGCATTCGACTAATCACTCACCCTGGATATTCTATGATCCAGAGTTTGCTTGCTCATCGACAGGTTATTGACCCAAGGCATAGACTTGTAAATCCTTAGGGGTGTCAGTCCTATAATACAGAGGGTAAAGAAGAAGAGATACCGCAATTATTGACAGGAACACATAAATAATTAAATAAACAAACAACAGTAGTTCGAAAAATAATTGCATGAATAGTTTCCGTATATTAAATGAATGTATAATGTAATAAGCTTGAGTTGAAAAGATTTGTCCGGAAAACGTCATTTGCGAGCCATGTTAAGCAAAGACATTAGCAACAGCCGAAGTAGTGAATGCGTTAAGAAGTTCTTGGTATGAAGTTAAGGATGAATTCAGTACGTTTGAACCGTTACCTCGACCAGAATTCTGTAAAAGACAAAGGGAATGAAGTTCTGAGATTCAGGGACGTACCCCATAGCAATAAGGTAACAAGACGCACACGTAATATTGGCTCGGCTAAGAAGGAGACTTGGTGGGGTGGTCGTGAAGTAGACGGAGCTTAATTTGACGTAAGTGCACGCAATATAAATCAGAGACTCTCTTTTCCTGCACACATTCAGGCATACATCTGTCACTTTGGATAGTTGTGACGACTCGTATGTTATTTTAAGCGCCCAGTGTCGCGCTTGTGTGAGAAAGATGTAGCCGCGATGGGTTTTTGCCGGCAAGGATTTTAGCGACTCACTGTATGTTGCGCTTCTAGTTTCTTTTATTGCGGAAACAAGTTATTTCAATCCGTGAAATTGATGCAGAAGTTAGCATATATAATAAGTCAACTGTTATGGTTTGGAGTGCTACGATTCATAGTCAGTTTCATTCTTTATCATCAACGGTCGGCAACTCGCTTCAGTAGCTCAAGTATTAGATCACATTAAATTTCTCAGTGAATTTAAACTGATGTTAACCTTTCAAAATACACTCACGCATAGCCTGGGAGAAAAATCTACGAGCGAACCACTGTAGCAGCTGACAGCAGAATCAAAGCAGATATTGAAGTAAAGGGTACGACTTCAAAAAGTGACGACCTACGCCCGGCTTATGTTAATTAATTAGGTGTTCCTCATGATGCAGAAATCATAATTTTGAAGAAATAATCATACCTCTATATTATGTAAACACTAAAGTACAAAAGTGGTATAAGAGTTTTATTTACTCTGGTTATTTCATAAAAAAAATCTGATGTGCTACACTCACATGACTTTCTCTAATCTTGTACAAACTATTTTTACAAACGTTTATTCTCCATCTGCTCCATGTTAATCGAGATATCGAGATAATCTTATTGCTAATTTTCTTTTAGTTGCAAGGGGAATATGATAGGTTATAAGCGATAGTCAAATCTTTTAAGCGTTGGTTGCTATGTGGC
Organism: Deroplatys truncata; assembly: GCA_030765065.1. Classification (NCBI taxonomy): domain Eukaryota; kingdom Metazoa; phylum Arthropoda; class Insecta; order Mantodea; family Mantidae; genus Deroplatys; species Deroplatys truncata. Next base: position 121,750,021 of record CM060977.1, on the reverse strand, counting down.
GCATTCCAATCCCTTTGCATGTCCAAGACATAAAAAAACGAATAACGAATTTGAGAAAAAGTATAAGTATTGGAAAATTTAAGGGAATAACAAGCAATATCTCGAAAATGGTTCTCTACAAAAAAAAATGTATACGATATAAATTGTGTATTTTAACGCGATCTACATTTTTTGTGCAGTAAAATTTTGTCTATCTCTTATGGTGTACCAGTTATGCAAAAGTTGTTCACAAAGAAGAACACTTTCGGAGACATTCCCAGAAAATTCGAGATATACATTTCATTTGTCATGAAAACATCTTAAACATACGATATTTTAATCAAAATCGTTAGAGCCATTTTTGAGAAAATTGAAATTTTCGAAAAATGTTCCATGAAAAGGGTAGTTTGGGGTAGAGGGATTTTCTTGAAAACCTTTGTGTCGCATCTCTGAAAGATACTGAACCTAAATACCAAGTTTGGTGTTTATCCGACTGTTCGTTTCTGAATTATGCTGTTCACAGACAGACACACACACAGGGACATGTTAGCAAAAATGATTTTTTTTTGGATTCAGGGGGTCTCAAAACATATATTTCTGGTGAAATCTCGGTATCGAATTTTTGGGGTGGAATACAATACTTCCCCTACTTACTATACGTAGTAAAGTAATACACGTGTTTTAACAGTTTATCCTCAGTGGTCAATTTAATTGCATCATATCTTGAGGAATTTGAAAGTATAGCAAAAATCGTATGCGAGTATTTTAAGTTCATTCTGAGTTTGTGCTGCAAATTTGAACAATTGGTTTCAAACTACATCACGTGCAACACTTTTAATGCATAAAGGTGTTAGAAAAATCATAGACGAGTAAAAGCCATTGGAATCCAGCGAGGTGGTGCCGCGGTAAAGTGTGCGACTCGCATTCGGGAGGTTCCGGGTTTGATCCCCGGAGACCGCCCACTCTAACTTAGGGTTTTTCGTGGTTTTTTGTCGCCAGGCGAATGCTGGGGTGGTTTTTCTAACACCACGATTTTTTTCCGGTCCGTCATTCCCTAGCATTTTATTTCCTACCACCTTTCGCGGAACGGAGCTTGACTGTGTAGTTTGGTAGTGTGTGGTGCTTGGTGGATGTTACGCTCTGTGACTGTTTCTTCCTTCTCTAGTACGGAACCAGGGCAGTTCGGACCTGTTCGTCAGAAGGAACGCTAGGCCACCCTCCCCCAGCGTTCTTCCTGGCGAACTCGGGGTGGCTGCAGGAGTGTTTCCATTTGTGAAATTTAGGGACCCCGAAATATTCACATCTGCCGTTATTTGGTCCAGGCAACCATTCTTGGAATCTTTTATTCCATCCATTCATACCGGAGGTTGCTTATGACACAATAAGCCTCTGGTCGTAATACTTTAATCCTCCTCTACCCCTTGCGAGAGAGAAAAAGAGCATTGGTAATAAGTAGAGGCCATTAGGCCGTGTGCTCTTGGGAATTTTAATGGTCACATCTCTGAGAGCAAAAACCAGTAAAGGTTCAAATCATTTCTTGATCATCAGAAAAAACCTTTCTTTTTTTTGGAAATTACAAATTTCAGCTATTTATACCCTTAAGCTGAATTATTTGTTTTATGTATTTTGGTAAAAATTTTCCCAAGAAACTTCACTCTAAAATCGACAGCGAGTCTGTTCCCAAAAATATTAATGACTTCTCGTCTGGAGAACCTAAGTTTGTTCCCAACCCAGAAGGTCAGCAGAGAGGTCACCAATGGTTAGGAGAAAATGCAAGAGTCGTCCTCTGTGGTCTAGGGGCACCAAGCTAGCCTCTAGTTCCCGAGGTTGCGGATTCAAACCCGATGGAGGGCGATGGATTTTTTTTGGGCGTAAAAATCCTTAGCATGACTTGCTACGGAAGGGAAATCCGGAGCCCGTGTTGTGGGTAAGAGAACCCCAAGTCTGACAAAAGAGACCTCTGAACAAAATTACCGGTCTTAGAATGGGACGCTAAGGGCCATAGCAGTTAAATATCGTCCATAAATACAACTCAATTTAATTTCAGGGAATGTATGTATAATGTCTGGTGTATACCAATGTTGAGGACAAATAAAAGTCTTGGAGAAGACTGCAAACCAACAGAAAATCTTTAACAAATGCTTTCTTTCTTCAAGAGACTTTGCAATCTACGCAAATGCCTTCTCTCTTCTTTCTTGAGTTGGACTTACTGCTTTCCTTTTCCATCAGCTATCCAAACCTATCGTATAAGTACACTTCTAATGTGAATACACTTGCATCCATTGTTACTTGGTGCCAGCAAAAGTGGATAGGTAGACAAGGCTGGCGACAACCAATACATTCATTTAGAATAATGAGTACAATAAAGCCATTATGTGTAGCATCACGTAGAAATATGGTCCGTGTTTGATCTTCATTCAAGCGCAGTGTTGGCTGATATCTGCACCGCTGATATAAACATTTTGGGCTCCAATACTCATATTGGATTCTTGGCGCTATGACCCGTTTCACGGCAGTGGGCGTACCGTCGCGGCGGTCAGAGGTAATACCCGGAAATTTATAGGCCAATATCCGTGCAACTGATTCAGGTTTCCACAATTGCATCTACTGTTGCAGTGAAAATAACTACGTAACTCAGGAGAATAGATATTGGAAACACTGACCTGCTATATCCATGCGTCTAAGCTTCTTAATAAAGTTAGGTTCTCACCAGTTGCTCTTTCAAACTTGAATCAATTGCTCACCTCAGTTTTGTTTTTCTTTCTCTTTTTCTTTCTTTCTTTCTTTCTTTCTTTCAGTACGGCCAATTTGGAGTTATTTAACCTCTTGCTTCTCTTCTACTTAATGTATACGCCTTCTTATTCCTTCGCGTTTTATCGACAGAGATTATTAGCTCAAAACATCCTTTCTCTACCCCTATCGCTTATTAGTGGTATACAAATTATTCTTACAAAAGTTTATTTTCCGGTCTACTTCATTTTAATCGAGATAGATCTTTCCTGAAATAGCTTCATTACAATTTTCGTTATAGATACAAAGAGAATAGCTATAACCAAATATTTTAGAACTGGACGTTATACGCTGGCCTTAAAATTCCATACTGTTTCCATGACATCGCGCGAAACAACTAATATCAACAGGATTATAAATAATGGCTAATTATTGATGAATTAGAACCATTAAAAGCGGATATCTCGAAAATGGCTGATGTCACAAAAAAGTTATTTGAAATAAATTTCATGTTTTAAAGAGATCTACATTCTTTATAGTGTACGTTTTAGCCATATACAGGATTATACAAGATTCATATACATTTTATTTAGTCATGTAAATATCTTTACTTAATATGTGGTGTTTTAATCAAAATCGTTAGAGCCAACTTTTAGGAAATCAATTTTTTAATGTTCCATATAAGTGAAGTAATTTTCTTGAAATGCAAGTACTGAACCTAGATATCAAGTTTGATATTCATCCCACTTCGCTTTTGGCTTATGTTGCTCGCACACACTAAACTTTTCTAAAAATGTTCTTATTTAAAGGGCCTCAAAATGTGTTATTTCCGTGAAATCTCGGTATAGACTTTTTTGGGTGGAATACAGTATCTTCTCTACCTACTATGTAGTGGTAGAGAAAGTAAAAATTGCTCTACCAAATGCATGTGAATTAATTTTATAAACATCGCAACCGAAGAAGTTGAAAAATAGGTGTGACTTTTTACAAAATTGTAAAAGTAATAAAACGAAAAATCTTGAAAATACCAGAAGATATGAACTGTAATACTGCTTGTGCTTCCTGCATATTACAATTCAGAATTTTAACAGTCTTTATTTGGCTACCAGAGATCTTAAGGTGGAGACAAATTCCTTCTGGCACTGTTGCTTACCTGCATTTCACAAGGTGGTCTTTACTGCAAACACATTAATTGTATTTCTGTTTAGTCTAGTTTTTTCCGTCAATCTTTCATCGATATAAACTGTTTCACGAGATATACATTTTTTGTGTAGTTAGGTTTTCTATCCCTTATGGTTTACTGATTATAAAAAGTTATGCAAACTTCACCACAAATGCAAAGGACTTACAGGTTATTCGCAGAAAATTCATTTCATTAGTTATGGTATTTTAATAAAATCTGAGGTAGTATTTATATCACAACACTGTGAATGCCAGAGTGATTGTAGTGTAAATTAACATTATTGTATGACAATGATTTTAGATGTTAGTTAGCCATAAGCATTGTTACGAAATAAGTTTACACGGCCTCACTGTAACTGACAATAGGAGTGGGTAACAATGAAGCGATGGGGTGAGTTGTTTATCACTTAGAAGAGACAAACAAATGACGTCAGGGTAGCGTGCCTTTCTTTAGAAATGGAGGGAATATCTTTCCTAGCGCATATGTTTTAGTAATTATGATTGGCTTATAAAACGGACGCTAATGTTGGCGCGATTTAGTAACCAATAGCAGCTCTATTATAATGTTTAGGCATATCGGGGTGAGGCAGTATAAATTATTGAGCCAAAAGCAAGTATCGCGCAGTTCTACAGAATCATTCCCGAGGTAAACGTCGCGCAGTTCTACAGAATCTCTCGCGTCGTAAAGTTAGTTACGAAATGTGAAGTAGATATGCGACAACTATTACGACAGTAATTATATTCGGAAATATAACAGTTTCAGTCAGGCGTGTATCAAGATTAAAGATGTGAAATTAATTAAGTGTGACGTCAATAAAAGTGTAAAAACAAAATTCTTTTGTCAGTGTTATCTTTTAGTAACAACTTTCCGTTTACACGCCCTGCTTAGAGATATTTGCTCGACTCAGTAATAATAGCTAGCTGGAGGACAAAGGACCCAAATTTTAAAAAAATAATAACAGGCGCTCCAGTAAATAAGATAACACGAACAGATTACAGCGACAAATCGTTAAAGCGTTTTTGAGAAAATAAAACAACGAAACGAATTACATGTAAAGCGCAGTTTGAGGGGAAGATTTTCTTAGAAATATTCGTGACACATGCTTGGAAGATACTGAGCTATAATCCCAAGTTTTTTTATCTGACATTTAGTTTTTGAATTTCACTGCTGAGAGGTACCCACGTGCGAGCGAGGATGTTTTTATAAATATGTTCTCTTTTACTCAGGGGATCCCAAAATGCGAAAAATTTCGATATCGAAATTTTGGGATACAACGCAATACTTCCTCTACTTGCTTACATAAGAAAGTAGTAGAGAAGATAAAAGACAGTTGACACCTTAATTATTGACCAGAATATATAAACAAGTAAATAAAGAAATTATAGTAAGGTAACGAAATAATTTCAATAAATAATTTATTTATATAAATCAATAAGCTTAAGTTGAAAATATTTGTTCAAGGAAAAGGTCATTAGCGAGTAATGTTAAGCAGAGCCTTTAGCGACAGCCGAAATAGCAAAAGTATTGGTATAAAGGTTCTTGGAATTCAGTCAAATTTGAAGTGGAATATTTATAGGTAGTTGGAAGATGCTTCATGTTTATCTGCACAACGTATGGGAGCCAATTTGTCGCGGTCACTTCGTGTTATCTTATTTCTGAGCGCCTGTTATTGTTTTACTACTTTGAATGTTGGGTTCATTGTCCTCCGGCTAGCTATTATTTCTCTTGAGCAGGGTGTGTAAATGGAAAGGAGTTTTTACTAAAAGATAACACTGATAAAAGAATTTGTTTTTACACTTTTATTACCGTCACAATTAATTAAGTTCACATATTGACTCGTGATACACGCCAGACTGAAACTGTTATATTTTCTAATATCACTATAATCACTTATTTACTGCACATTATTAATTCGTGTGTTTCACATTTATAACAAACTTTAAGACGCGAGAGATTCTGTAGAATTGCGACGTGTAACTCGCGAACGATTCTGATGAACTAAGCGACGTTTAACTTCTGAATGATTCTGTTGGACTCAGCGACGTGTAACGCGTGGATGATTTTGTTGAACTGGGCAATACTTGCCTCTGGCTTTAGCTTTTTATACTCCTACACCCTAATATGCTTAAACATTATAACAGAGCTGCTATTGGTTAATAAAAGGCGCCAACATTAGCGTCTATTTTATATCCAATCAAAAATTACGAAAACATATGCTCTAGGGAAGAAATTCCCGCCATTTCTAAGAAAAAAGCGACACTCTGACGTCATTTGTTTGTCTCTTCTAATTAATATTCAACTCACCCCTTCGCTCATTGTTGCCCGCTCTTATTGTCAGTTTCAGTGAGGCCGTGTAAACTTATTTGCTAAAAATGCTTATAATTAACAAACATCTCAAATCAATGTCATACAATAATGCTTATTTACACTACAATCACTCTGGCATTTACATTATTGTGATACAAATTACTGCCACAAATTCTAAATTCAGTACATTTTCACAGTCACGTAGGCCAATTCTGTAAAGGCAAGGGAAATCTGAGAAAAGTGAAAGACATGGATAGCAACGGATTTCAGATACACTTACGTGATTTTTTTATGATTGGCCTAGGTATGAAAGAAAGTTAGAAGGGGAATGCTATATAGGCGTAGCTCAAACTAATAAAGGTGTGTGCAATTTAAGTCAGCGACATTCGACTGTGCTGAACGATTCGCCACTCTGGATACTTGTAACTACTGGTGTGTTATTTTAAGCGCTCAGTGACGAGCTAGTGTGAGTAAGATTTAGCGGTAGCCCCGAGGGGCTATGCCGTTAAGCATTTTAGCGACTCGCGACAAGTTAAACTTCTAGTTCCTTTTATTGCGGAAACAGTTATTTCAAAATGTGAAATTAATATTGCATAAATTAGCAGGCATAATCATTCAATTGTTATAGTTTCGAGTGCTACGATTCATAATAATCAGTTTCATTCTTTACCTACAAATAGTCTGCAATTCGATTCAATAGCTCAAGGATTGGATCAAATTACATTTTTCAATGTTATCCTTTCACACACGCCCACGCTATCCTGAAAGTACTCATAGCTCTACCACTGGAGCAGCTGTCGCACGAGACAACAAAGCGAACTAAGAGGTAACATCAGAAGCAGGTAAAGAATACAGCTTCAAGATTGTCGCAGCATCGCAGCATCTTAAGTATTGCTTCACAGTTCAAATCTAGGAATATGTGTTTGCAACAACAAAGAGGATTGAATCATTAAAGGGTGTATTGATATGTCCCAGTTCTAGTCCTCTAACAAAGTGTCGGCTTTGTGGATCGTTTTCAATCACCTTTAATTTCTGCTCTAGCAAAAGAACCATTATAGTTGTAGGTTATACAACGGTGGAGGACACCTCGCGCACTGCGACCTTTATAGATCCATTGTAGTTATCATCCCCCAGGAAGAAGGGATGAAGTGAGGTAACCACAGAAGGATACATCGCAGGCAGACGTGCCAAAGAGACAAACTGAAGTCCCTAACAGTTCCTGGCTCGAAGATCCGTCCCCAGTGCTGGATCTGCTTAGAGAGAGCGATTAATGACCCATCGACCAAGCAGACCTCCAATGTTCATAGTGAGTATACTTTCCGTTGAGCAAGCATCCGCGCCTTCTGTCCGGCACCGCTATACGCCCCGAATTCACATCCTGATAACATGAGAAAGAAACGAAATGAAAGGGAAAATATGAAAAGGAAACCATGGTAAATGAGAAACCACACCAACATTCGCCTACCGACCAGGTAAACACACGAAAAACCAAAGGTTGGCGAGATTCAAATCCGGGAGCTCGCGAATGTCAGCCTAACACGTTATCGCGGAGCCATCTCGCTAGGTAAAGAATCATTAACTAGAGTTTCTACTGAAAATTTCACTAAACCTACTAGGGGTAGTTAATGCCCTTTTTATATCCGCTATCAGCCAAGTCAACAATCCTTTACGCGCGCTGGTTCGAATTCTAGTTGCAGGCTACACACCAAGTCGTTGTAACAATGCAAGTTAGTGGTAAGAGTTAACATTCGTAAAATACGCTATTAACACCACTTGCTACACTGACATAGAAATAACTTTATTTAAGCGCAGAAAGATGTAAAAACCAACTATAGTATAATAGCTTAGTAAAATCCCTCGGTCTACGGACTGCGCGAGTATTTAGGAGGGATACATAGCCCTCTCTACTTGTCTTTTGCCTTTAGCTGCTGAGTTATCCAATGAGGTGTCTTAAAGAGGAAGTGGGCTGATATGCGGGAAACAAGTGTCACGTCACTGTTGTGAGCACAGCAATTTTATAGCGTAGAAAAATTTAGTAGGATATTGTTTATATCGTGATAACTCAAAAAATAAATTCCTTATCCAGTTCTATATGAAGTATATTAAACAGCACACTTTCGAGATGACGATGATGATGTGTGATTAATCTCCCTGTAAAAAAAGTTAAAGCCACTAGTTTTCTTTGTAAAACTTCAGTTGAAATAATTTGTATATGAAAATCAATCAGCGAGAAACTTTTTTCTTGAACAGTATTTAGGAGAGTGAAGGCTATGAAATACCTAAACAGTGAGAATTAACTTTTGGAAGATATCCCGTGATAATACTGCATGTATGCGAAATGCTATCACTAGTTATATGCAAACTTTTGTTTTTACACCCGCTGCACCTTGCTCTTTGCATGGCCTATTACAGCAATCTACAAACACAGCATTTTTATTACAATACCCTTGTATCTTTAGTCCTGCCTCTAATTTTGGACAATTACAACAGTGGTGTGACTAAGTGATAAACGATTTTGTGACAATAAAATAAAACTCGGGCTAGGCGAAATTAAGGCGTGTGGTTGCAAAAAACGGCTCAAAGGCAGAGTAGGAGGAGCATACCCGCCCAAGGCAGTTAGAGAGGGGAAATACATGACCAGGTGAGTTACCCCTCCCAAGGATTGTTTTTTTCCTAAGTTGCTGAACTATAGCTATTAATCATCTCCATCAGCCAGTGTGGAAAGTGTACCACCTGTAGATGAGAATTCAGGTGGTACACGGTCCCAATAGAACCATCAAGAATCACAAGGCAGCTAAGGTGATGATCAAAACATTCCTCCACTGTGAGTGATTGCCTTGATGGGAGTACACATCTGGTTACCTTGTCGCTTGAGTTAACCATCGTTCTGCATTCTGTAATAATATAAAAGGTGCCATTGTCACATTGATGTCAAAGATTTGAGCTGCCATTTTTATACTGAAAATACATCGAACACAAAAGTATTCTGCATTGGCTTTCTCTCCCATAGGGTCTCTGTTCGCCGGGAAAAGATTACAACGTTTTTAGTTGCAATGGCTTTCTTGAGGTCTTCCACTAAACGACCAGCTGCCTGATACTATATCAGGCGCTGCAATGAATGTATGCAAGGTTGCCACAAGGAAAATGAAGGTCGTATTTCTCAAGAATCGGAAAACTGAATCCGGAACTGATAAATGAAATGCATAATATACATGAATTAAAATATAATATAACGCATGTTTAAATGTTTTCATGTGAGAATATAGGCACAATTTTAACATAAGAATACGAATACTTTTCACATTGCGTCCTCATCTACGTCATACACGCGTCTTATAAATAAATAGATTACTGTAAAATTGACTTAAACATACATACACGCATTTAACAGACGTTCAGACATTCCAGCAGTTTGATCATTCTTAATTAATACATTTATTCTCCAATTAGTGTTTAGGGAGAATTAATACATACCACGCTGCATGGAGACATAGAACTAATGAAAAGAAAATGCTGTATTCCTTCGTCAATGTATCAACGTAACCGCAGATGGGAGGGATAATAAACTTTGCCCCGCACCGAGGCTACAAGTATTTGCGCAAAAGACCTCACTAAAGCTAACTTAAACCAAGGTTTCATTAGCTATGAGAGAATCAGCCGCAATTACGTTTCATTTTTCCACAGTGATGGGTGCCTGCAGGGGGGAAAAACTGAATAGGTAAACATCGTACAGTTTTGCAAGTTTTCTCGTTTAATACTTTTTAAACACCGATATATGCAAGGTTTTAGATGCAATTGGTGAATCATTCTAATTTCTAAAATAATATTTTCTTATTGAACTTGAGTCTTATTTTCATATACTTTCACAACAACAACAACAAAGAAAAGAAAAGAAAATTCCAGCTCGAATTGTTACATTAACATGAGAATGACTCTTCTTTAGTAACAAGACAATTTTTAAAAAAAAAACATTACATTTTTAAAGGAAGCGGCGCTTTCACAGTTACCATGGACGCTCTGCATATTTTGTCCTTACAAATTAATCTGAAGTTTTATACTGATGAAAAGCAGAAGATTAAATGTGTGAGAAAACATTCTTATATATCATACATAAGGACGTTCAACTATAAATTGTTCTGCATTAAATGGAATACAGCTAATGGACAGACATACAGATAAACAGATGCCAAAAATTGTTCTGCAATAATAAAGGCACCTAAGAATATATTTGGGTTTCCTCGCTAGGAGAACGCCGTGTTAGATAATTTTATCCGCAAACTTTTTTTTCTCATCCTTTTCATGACATTTAACTTCCTTCTTCTTCACCGCCAAACGAGGGCATTGGGCTAATCACGCATTCTGGATATGCTATGGCCAGACTTTGGCTTGTAAGTCCTTGGGGTGTAAGACCTACAAAGAGGTAAAACAGTATTTCATTGCTTATTATATAATTTAGATTCTGAGTGAGGCTAACTTCGGATTTCCATGAATTCGGAAGGGGTAAGTCAAGCTATTGGACATCCTTGACGTGGTCACCACCCGCTACACAAAAGAAAAGCCAAGCTCTGCACAGCGTCATACTGGCTGGGTTAGAGCCTAAATGTAAATCACGTACCGCGTGGTATAAATTGAGGAGAAACGCGAAGCTCGTTCTCTAGTATTTTGTTGACATCGGCGAGTATCCATCGACGCTTCAACGAGCACGTGTTCAAGATGTGAGCATGATAAGTTAATTGAATACTAATATTCCGGTAGCATTTAAATTGTTTGAATCGCCGTAATAATTGGAAGCGAGTTTTGTTTTTATTAAGTGAACGGTAAAACAAATTTACGCCACTATTCCCGTACCCCCTTGAAGTAGAATATTTGTTAGTAGTTTTTAAGTTGGAAGATGCTTCATGTTTATATGCCCCATGTATGGAAGCCAATTTGTCGCAGTCACTTCGTGTTATCTTATTGCTGGGCGCCTGTTATTTTTTATTATTTTGCATTTTGGGTTTATTGTGCTCCGGCTAGCTATTATTATTATTCAGTCGAGCAAATCTCTTAAACAGGGTGTGTAAGCGGAAAGGATTTTGTTACTCAAAGATAACACTGATAAAAGAATTTGTTTTTACACTTTTATTACCGTCACAATTAAGTTCACATATTGATTCGTGATACACGCCAAACTGAAACTGTTATATTTTCTAATATCACTTATTTACTGCACATTATTAATTCGCGTGTTTCACATTTATAACAAACTTTAAGACGCGAGAGATTCTGTAGAATTGCGACGTGTACTTTATGTATGCTTCCGTTGAACTACGCGACGTGTAACCCGCGAACGATTCTGATGAACTAACTGTGCGACGTATAACGCGTGAATGCTTCTGTTGGTCTGAGCGATGTGTAATGCACAAATGTTTCTGTTGGACTGACCATATCTGCCTCTGACTTTAGCTTTTTATACTCCCACACCCCGATATGCCTAAAGATTATAACCGAGCTGCTATTGGTTAATAAAACGCGCCAACATTAGCGTCTATTTTTATATCCAATCAAAAATTACGAAAAAATATGCTCTAAGGAAAATATTCCCGCTATTTCTAAGAAAAGCGCGCCAATCTGACGTCATTTGTTTGTCTCTTCTAATTAATATTCAACTCACCCCCTCGCACATTGTTACCCGCTCCTATTGTCAGTTTCAGTGAGGCCGTGTAAACTTATTTCCTAACAATGCTTATAATTAACAAACATCTCAAATCAATGTCATACAATAATGCTTATTTACACTACAATCACTCTGGCATTTACATTATTGTGATGCAAATTACTGCCACACCCTCAGTTAGCCTTTGCTCCGAAAACATTTTTACCTGTAAAGTGAGTCATCAATAAACTGTGACTCAACTCAAATCGTAATCTTGATTCCAAAGTGTTAAGCCTAGTTACGCTGCAGTAACTCGTCGGGCATTTGAGCAAAACAGCCTCAGAGGGTAACCTTTAACGACGAAGACTAACAATATGAAAATCCATTTGAATTGCCTCTCAAATAGGGCCGCAATGAAATCTTATACTATGCATGTACTTACTTCACTTCTCCTGAACTCTAAAAATCGGTCTTGACTGCAATGTAGTCTATACTTCGTTCATTACCAGCGTTTAACTTCCATGCCATTAGATCGAACATTTTTTTGAGAAAATAATTCACACATCAGCAAAACTGAGAAAAAATTCTGTGGGGGACTCAATTTAAATCTATATTAGTTATCTTCTACTCATATATCCCTTATATCCTCTGTATTTATTTATTTCCAAACCAATTCTTTAGTAGCTGATCTGGAAGTGTATATACCTTCCTTCTACCTATGTGGTAGTATTCTTAATGAAGCGTACTTTAAAAAATAATCGGATGTGTCACATTCACATAGTTTATCCACCTCATAGTTTATTAATAGGTATACAAACAATTCTTATTAAATTTTATTTTTCCATTTATTTTATTTTAATGCAAACACACCTTTACATAAACAGCTGCATTTCGTTATAGACACAAAGGGAACAGCGATAGTCAATTGTTTAAGAACTGGACGCTACACATTGCCCTTAAAATGCCATACTCTTTCCATTAAATCGCGTGAAACAACTGAATGCTGACAGGACTTCAAGAAAATGATCAAGAAATGAAAAATTCGAACACTTAATAACGGCTATTTCAGAAATGGCTTATGCCACAACAAGTTATCTGAAATAAATTGCATGTTTTAAAGAGATTTACATTTTTGTTTCATCTGTTGCTTAACGTTTATCAGTTAAGCAAAATTCCTTTCGAATGAAGAGGACTTTATAGGCTTTTCCAAGAAAATTTAAGATATACATTTTATTTGTAATGTAAATATCTTAAATGTATGATACTTTAATCAAAATCTTTAGTTTTTATAAAACAAAAATGTCGAAAAGAATTCCACTTAAGACAGTTTGGGATGAGGGTTTTTATTGGAAATCTTCGTTCACATCTTTGGAAGACACTGAACCTAAATACCATGCTGTACACACACACACACATATACTACGTGATCAAAAGTATCCGGACAGCTGGCTGAAAATGACGTACAAGTTCGCGGCGCCCTCCATCGCTAATGCTGGAAGTTAATATGGTGTTGGCCCACCCTTGGCCTTGATGACAGCGTTCACTCTCGCAGGCATACTTTCAATCAGGAGCTGCAAGGTTTCTTGAGGAATGGCAGCCCATTCTTCACGGAGTGCGGAACTGAGGAAACGTATTCATGTAGGTCGGTGAGGCCTGGCACGAAGTTGGCGTTCCAAAACATCCCAAAGATGTTCACGTCAACACTCTGTGCAGGCCAGTACATTACAGGGATGTTATTGTCGTGTAACCACTCCGCCACAGCCCGTGCAGTATGAACAGGTGCTCGATCGTGTTGAAAGATGTAATCGCCATCCCCGAATTGCTCTTCAACGGTGGGAAGCAAAAAGGTGCTTTAAATATCAATGTAGGTCTGCGCTGTAAGCGTGACACGCAAAACAAGAGGTGCAAGCTCCCTCGAGGAAAAACACGACCACACCATAACACCACCACCTCCGAATTTCACTGTTGGCACTACACACGCTGGCAGATGACGATCACCGGGCATTTGTCATACCCACACCCTGCCATCGGATCGCCACATTGTGTACCATGATCCGTCACTCCACACAACGTTTTGCCACTATTCAATCGTGTAATGTTGACGCTCCTTACACCAAGCGAGGCGTCGTTTGGCATTTTCCTGCGTGATGTGTGGCTTATAAGCAGCCGCTCGACCATGGAAATCCAAGATTTCTCACCTCACGCTAACTGGCATAGTACTTGGAGTGGATCCTGATGCAGTTTGGAATTCCTGTGTGATGGTCTGGATAGATGTCTGCCTATTACTCTTTACAACCCTCTTCAAAAGTCGGCGGTCTTTATCAGTCAACAAACGAGGTCGACCTGCGCGCTTTTGTGCTGTACATGTCCCTTCACGTTTCCACTTCACTATCACATCAGAAACAGTGGACCTAGGGATGTTTAGGAGTGTGGAAATCTCGCGTACAGACTTCCGACACAAGTGACACCCAATCACCTGACTAGTACGAAGTCCGTGAGTTCCACGGAGCGTCCAATTCTGCTGTTTCACGATGTCTAATGACTACTGAGGTCGCGGATAATGAGTACCAGGCAGTAGGTGGCAGCACAATGCATCTAAGATGAAAATCGTATGTTTGTGTGGTTTCTGTTAACTTTTGATCACATAATGTACATACACATACATGGACCTTATTCTAAATCGCTTATTTTTTCAGGGTTCCCCACAACATGTATTTCCGGTGAAATTACGGTATAGAATTTTTGATGCAATGCAATATATTCTCTACCTACCATGTACGTGGTAGAGAAGTAATCATGAAATTTACGAAATAATCTGTAAGTTAATATCGGAATTGGTTAAAGTTAAACTGCCAGCGTTGACGTATATAATATAAAAAATGAGAGAATCAGGCATTGTAGGTAACATTGTGAACACGGAATTTGTTCCAGAAACACTAATAGTGCTGCAGGATTGCAGTGTACAGCCTCGAGAGAAATGCAGTTGTCACCGACATACACATTAAGATAAAAGAAAAAGCGCAACCTTTAATCACACGGCGATAAACAACGACAAAAGAAAATAAGTTACGAGAACAATAAGAAAAGTTTATTAGAACAGTATTATTGTAGCTAAGGGCAGCAAGTCACCAGTTATTGCTACACACTAATGGATATATACAAAACATCTGATGTGTTGCACTCACATGATTTTCCCTACTCTTTTACAAACTTATTTTTTACAGACGCTTATTCTCCATACACTTCATGTTAATCGAGATATCGAAATGTTAATCTTATTGCTAATTTTCTTGTAGAAGCAAGGGGAATATGGTAGGATTTAAGCGATAGTCAAATCTTTTAAGAGCTGGTTCCTATGTGGAGTCTTTGCATGACCAGGACATAAAAAAGCGAATAACGAATTCCCATTTGAGAAAAAGTATAAGTATTGGAATATTCAAACAAATAACAACGAATATCTCGGAAATGGTTCATTGGACAAAAAAAATGTATAGGACATAAATTATGTGTTTTAACCTTTCTACATTTTTATGTAGTAAAACCTTTTCTGTTTCTTACGGTTTACCAGTTATGCAAAATTTATTTAAAATGAAGAGGACTTAGGGAGACATTCCTAGAAAATTCAAGATATACGTTTCATTTCCCAAGAAAGTATGGGGAGGATGGATGGCAACTGCTATATGAAATTGCTTTTAAGAAAAAAGCCAAAGAAACTTCGGCCGACCTAAAAGAAGATGGACGGAACAGTTTAAATCATGAGACCGGAACAAGCCAAAGGGTTTAAATCATGAAAGATGATGATGGTATTTTAATTTAAATAGAGCTATTTTTTAAAAAATCAAAATTTTCGAAAAAAATGTTCTATATAAAGGGTAG
This sequence comes from Deroplatys truncata, assembly GCA_030765065.1. Taxonomy (NCBI): domain Eukaryota; kingdom Metazoa; phylum Arthropoda; class Insecta; order Mantodea; family Mantidae; genus Deroplatys; species Deroplatys truncata. The sequence continues at coordinate 121,734,311 of CM060977.1, read as the reverse complement.
TTTGGGGTGAGGGAATTTTATTTAAATTCTTGGTGTCACATACCTCATTGAACCTAAAACCAAAGTTTAATATTCATCCGAGTCTTCGTGTTTGAGTTATGCTGTTCACACAAACACACACACACACGGACCGTTTTTAGAAATTTTTGTTTATTTAGGGGCTTCAAAACATGTATTTCTGGTGAAATCTCGATATCAATTATTGGGTGGAATAGAATATTTCTCCTACGTACTGTACGTAGTAAAGAAAGTACTAAATATTTCGACACCATAAGACTAGAATTGGGCATATATATTAGAAACAAAAGAATAAGCAGCTTTAGAAATAATTGACTGGAACATCTGCATCGAATGCCCAGCAGGATATACATAACAGAGTTCCAAGTTATAGGAAGACCGAATAAACTATGGATACGAATTTGGAGATGCAACGTGCTTAACAGCTTAATGGTTGAACCACGAGAGAATTTCGGCTTCCTTCATTGTCCTTTAACTTTCTCTACCGATTACCTATGGAAGGAGATTACCTAGGGCTTCTATTTAATAATTCAATATCGGAGTTTTCCAGAAATCCACGTTTTAAATCTGTGGGGGAAAAAAATCTGTAACAGAAAAATGCGTGTATGTGCGAGAGAGAGAGGGGATCATAACTTAAAATTTTGAAGTTGGATCAACATCAAATTCGATGCTAGGATCAAACTTCTTATAAGTAAGCATGATTGGCGAGGATTTTCAGAAATCCCACCCGATTTTAAACAACACGTTAAACGAAAAATCAGTTGCTCTCTTTTAAAAAATATGATGTAATACCTTCACATGACCTTCTCTACTTACCCTATCCTATAAAATATTTTTTCAAAAGCATATTCTTCTATCTACTTCTGGTTAATAGAGACAAATCTTCGTTACTCGCTTACAAATTTCGTTGTAGGTACAACAACACAGTAAGCTAAAGCAATAGTCAAATCTTTTTCAAAGTCTTAGAATTTCCAAGAAATCGCGAGAAACAATTGAATATAAAAAGGACTTAAAAACAATGAGAAAGTATTTAATAATTCAAACCATTAATAACGGATATCTGGGAAATGGCTTATGCTACGAATATATTAATTTAAAATATTTAAAGAGACATGCTTTTTACTTTCTTTACCACGTACATAGTAGGTAGAGAAAGTATTGCATTCCACCCAAAAACTCGATACCAAGATTTCACCGAAAATACGCGCTTTGAGACCGTCTGAATAAAAAAAACATTTTTAGAAAAAGGTCCGTGTGCGTTCGTATGTCTATGAACAGCATAACACAAAAACGAATAGTAGGGCAAACACCAAACTTGGTATTTAGGTTCAGCACCTTCCGAAGATGCAAAACAAAGATTTTCAAGAAAATCACTCTACCACAAACTACTCTTTACACATTTTTTGGTATTTTTGAATTGCTTAAAAATGGCTGTAACAACTTTGGTTAAAATGCCATATATAAACGATATTTACATGGCAAATAAAATGTATATCTTGAATTTTTGGGGAATAATCTATGATGTACCCTTCATTCTGAACGAATTTTTTATAACTGGTAAACGTTAAGCGCTAGACGAAAGCATACTAGACAAAAAGGTAGATCTGTTAAAAAACAAAATTTATTTAACAATATTTGTGGCATAAACCATTTCTGAGATATCCGCTATTAAAAGTTCAAATTCTTTGTTTCTTGGTCATTCTTTTGTTGTTTCCTGCGATTGCATGGAAACCATATGGAATTTTAAGGCCAGCATATAGCGTCCAGTTCTTAAATATTTGACTATCGCTGTTCCCTTTGTATCCATAACGAAATGTGCAATGTAGCTATTGCTGCAAAGGTTTATTAGGATTAAAATTTAGTAGAGAGATAAATAAGCTTTAGTAAGAATACTTGTATACCCACTAGGGGGTAGAGGAAGTCATGTGGATGCATCACATTAGATTCTTTTGTGTAAAACCTTTTCGTCTGTCACCTAACTTTACCAGTTATACAAAATTATATAAAAGTGGACTTCACACGCTATTCCTAGAAAATTCAAGTTATACGTTTTATTTTTCATGTATATGTCATACATATTTGTTATTTTAATCAAGAGCTATTTTTGAGAAAGCGAAAATTTCAAAAATATGTTCCGTACAAAGGGCAGTTTGAGGTGGGGGGATTTAAATGAAAATCTTCATGTCGCGTCTTTGGAAGATACTGAACTGAAACACCAAGTTTGGTGTTTATCCGACTTTTCGTTCTTGAGTTATGGTATTCCCTCCCTCTCTCTCTCTCTCTCTCTCTCTCTCTCTCACACACACACACACTACATGGACCCCTTTTCTAAAAAAGCATTATTTCAATTCAGGCGCCTCAAAACATGTATTTAGGGTGAAATCTCGATATTGCATTTTTGGATGGAATGCAATACCTTCTCCACCTACTGGAACATAGCAGAAAATCTGATGTGTTACACGCACATGACTTTCTCTGCTCTTGTACAAACTATTTTTACAAACGCTTATTCCCCATCTACTTCATGTTAATCGAGATAAACATTTGCAGACTATCTTATTGCTAATTTTCTTATAGATGTAAGGGGAATATATATTTACAACGGCAATATAGAAATACAGTAGCCTTTAAGCACATACATATCTCTTAATAGCTGGTTGCTAGGTGCAGCACCATTCCTTTTACCACAGATTAATACTCTTTGCATATCTAAGACAAAAAAATTAATAACGAATTCCCATTTGAGAAAATAAGTATTGAAAAATTTAAGGGAATAATAAGTAATATCTCGAAAATGGTTCACTCAACAAAAAAAAATGTATACGACATAAATTGTGTATTTTAACGCGATCTACATTTTCTGTGTAGTAAAATTTTGTCTACCTCTTATGGTTTACCAGTTATGCAAAAGTCGTTCACAATGAAGAATACTTTTGGAGACATTCCCAGGAAATTCAGGATATACATTTTATTTGTCATGAAAATATCTTAAACATATGATATTTTAATCAAAATCGTTAGAGCCATTTTTGAGAAAATTAAACTTTTCGAAAAATCTTCCATGTAAAGGGTAATCTGAGGTGGGGGATTTTCTTGAAAACCTTCGTGTCGCATCCTTGGAAGATACTGAACCTAAATACCAAGAACGTAGGAACGTAGGCCAAGTTTGGTGTTTATCCGACTGTTCGTTTCTGAGTTATGCTGCTCACAGACAGACACAATCACAGACAGACACACAGACACACACACGGACATGTTTCAAAAAATGCTTTTTTTGGTTTCAGGGGATATCAAAACATGTATTTCCCGTGAAATCTCGGTATCGAATTTTTGGGTGGAATTCAATACTTCCCCTATTACTATACGTAGTAGAGAAAGTAAATATATACTATTTCATATAAGTACTAAAATTTCTTTGAGTAATGTGCTGAATCTTCTTCATTCTTACTGCTATTTATATAATTGAGAAACCGTCAGAAAAAACTTAACTCAGGAAGTGTAGATAAGGTTAAAATAAGGAATGTTTGCAATGCAAGCCTTTTTCGCAGATGTAACTGTTTTCGAAGTTTCCGTTTTGTTGTTTAAGTTTTCTCGGGCTGAAAACCAGCTTTGTCAGTGTTCACCAAAATTTAAAACAATCAAATAGAGCGATTCCTCTCTATTTTCACACAAACTTGTGACAAAGAACAATAAATTTGTAATAAAAACAGTTCAATGTTTTTTCTTCCGTGGTCGCCATGGAGAAATAAATGGAACTAAGTGCGTATATCTTAATTTGAAACAACTAAACTTCTAGCAAACATTTGTATCGTGATTAAACTAAAATGGATAGATGGATTGCTTTTTAATTTCTCTACTACGTATACTAAATAGGGGAAGGAATTCATTCCACCCAAAAATTCAATACCGAGATTTAACCGGAAATACATATTTTGAGGCCCCCTTAATCCAAATAAAGCATTTTTTAAATTATGTCCGGATTTGTCTGTGAACAGCATAACTCAAAAAGGAAAAATCAGATAAATAACAAACTTAATATCTTCCAAAGATGCGACGCGAAGATTTTCAACAAAATACCCCCACCCAAACTACCCTTTACATGGAACATTTTTCAAAATGCTTTTTCTAAAAAAGGCTAACGATTTTTATTAAAATATCTCATACTAAAGATATTTATATGACAAATAAAATGTGTATGTTGAATTTTCGGGGAATAACCTGTGAAGCCTCTCAATTCGGAGGGAATTTTGTGTAATCTTGTATAAGTAATGGTAGTGCTATTACAAGGTAAGTTAAAACCTACCGTGTTATATTATGCTCTGTTTTCATTTTGGAGCCAGCATAAGATAAGAAACACTCTAGTATTATACTGTTTAAGTGCTGGGCCCATTTTACTCTAAATACTTCCTGCAATGAAGTATCCCCAGAGGTCGTTAATATAATTATAAATAAGAAAAGGAATTTAACCAGGAGTGAAAGAATATTAGTAGGAAACAAATAAGTTTTACATTGCTTGCAGCTATATGAAGACGCTGTATTTTCTTTAACAAATGAACCAACTTTACAAAGAACTTGGCTTTACTACATCAAGAACAACGTATAAGTATTTGTTATCTCTAGCACTATGAAACTTGTACAAATCCACTTTATAAATGTTCAGAAATACATTACTTGTTCGCTCCACTCCGGTAATTTAAAGGAACTGGATACACGCACAAAATAACTACATTTAGAAGAATTATTTGCACCAAAATATTCTGTTACTAAATTTTGAATAGTCTGAAATACCGTGTGCGAAGTGCTTCCTGAACTCAGAGTTTAGTGTTCCTTCCTCACCGCCCGGTGAAAGATGAAATCTCTTCTCGTGCTTTGGGGTCGCCCGGGGTTAATCCGAGAGACGGCGATCACATGCGTTGACGTCAGTCGCCAGGTACAGTGCCACAATGCTCTCCTCAGCCTTCCCTCTGTTGGTGTCTCCTGATAAGCGCTTGCCGATGATGCAGGTAGAAAGTAAGTAAGTCATTTTATTAACCCAATTAATTGTACAAATTTACAACAACAATTTTACAATTTTATTCTTAACCCAATAAAATAAAATATAAAGAAAACTAACCTCATAACTACTGGTATCCAGCATTCTTCCTAATCTAAATGTACAATTATAAATTTATTTAATCTCTAATCTAACTCTAACTCTACCTTGAGTTGATTTCCTTGGACCACAACAAACTCAAACCTTGAGGTTGTCAAGCTGTTGAGTCCTGCTTACAACATATCAAATAAACACTACTGTAATTTAATTTAATACTCATTTGGCTCCTCTTTGCTAATTTTCCTCAACCATTTTGTTCTTACTCTGCCCAGAAAGTTCCCTACTTCTATTATATTTTTCCTAGATTTTACATTTACTATCTTTTTAGCTTGAATTTCTATTGGTAAATTTAACCATTCTCTCTTCTCTATCCTTTTTTTAAGTAACTTCGTTTCTTCACACTCTAAAACTACATGCAGGTAGTATGAAGTTGGTGATATCTTCACTCAGCAAGACCAAAAGTGACGTGAGACTAACCCGTAATGAAATCTCTTCTCGTGCTTTTGGGGTCCCCCGGGGTTAATCTAAGAGAGACGGCGATGACATACGTTAACGTCAGTCACCAGATACAGCGCCACAATGCGCTCCTCAGCCTTCCCTCTGTTGGTGTCTCCTGATAGGCACTGGCCGATGATGCAAGTAGTGTGAAGTTGGTGGTATCTTCACTCGGCTTAGGCGAAAAGTGATTTGGGACTGACCGGTAATGCAGTGTTGAGGCCTGACGCTAAGACTTGATGCACGCTGGAAAGATATTCTGCAAGTAGCGGAGCCACAACTGGCTCATTTTAAATGTTAAGCGATAGTCGAAAACGTACTACATAAAAATGTAGATCTCTTTAAAAACACACAATTATTTAAAATAATTTTTTTAGCATAAGCAGTTTCCGAGATATCCGTTATTAAAGGTTCGAATTGTTCATTCCTTTGTCATTCTGTTTAAGTGCTTTCAAAATTCAGCTATTTCCTGCGATTACATGGAAACAGTATGAAATTTTAAGGCCAGTATATAGCATCCTGTTCACAAATATTTGACTACCGCTGTTTTCTTTGTATCTATAATGAAATGTGTAATGTAGCTATTTCTGGAAAGGTTTATTTGGATTAAAATGTAGAAGATAGAAAAATAAGCTTGAAGAATAATTTCTTTACCCACTAATAAACGATACAGGATGCAGAAAGTCAGGTGAATATATCACATCAAATTTCTATGTTGTGTACGCTGTAATATCTAAGACTTATGGAAGGTTATAGGTAAAAGGTAAAGGTAAGGACGAACCAACGGACGGACTCCGGTAATCGGGGCAGAGCTTCCAAGTAGATCGCAACGGCACCTTTTACTTCTACCGTGGCCGCTGGGAGGGAGGGAGGAAGAGATCTGAAGAACGACCAGATCCAGATGATGACGTGCAGAAGCATGGACGGGGTCCCTTACGTTGTCCTGTAGTGTAGTGGTTACTATGCTAGTCTCTAGTTCCCGAGGTCACGGGTTCAAACCCGGCGTAAGGCGTAACCCGGGCGTAAAAATCCTTAGCATGGCTTCCTTTGGAAGGGAAGTAAAGCCGGTGGTCCCGTGTCATAGAATTATGGCACGTAAAAGAACCTCAAGCCTGATAAAAGAGGCCTCTGAGCAAAATTTCTAGTCTTTCACACCCAATATAGAATGGGACGCTAAGGACCACAGCAGTTAAAGAGCGTCCATAAATAAAAACCAAATTTAATTTTAGGGTCCCTTATGTTTCCAGATCGAACGCATTTAGGCCGCTCGGAGGTGGGCCCTAACTGAGCAGTTCCGCAACGACGCCAGGAGAGTAACCTCTAGATAGGGCACATCCACCGCCCAACCGAAACCCGCCGAGCACCGTCCCTGGTTCTACAACCTGAAACAGGTGACAATGAAGGAGATGATGGGTACTGAAATGAGGGGTAGTAAAGGTAGTGGTAGAAGAGGAACCACACCAGCATTCGCCCGCCGACCCGAGGAAACCACGAAAAACTATGAGTCAGGGTGGTGATCGCCGGGAATCGAACCCTGGACCTCCCCAATGTGAATCTCGCGTGTTACCGCGGAGCCACGCCGCTGGATAGGGTGTTATAGGTACTGAAGCATGTAAGTGTTTCTGTTTAATACGTCCTTGTCCTCCTTCATATATTTTTAACTTCATTCTCGTAGCTGCATAATATTCTCTTAAAATGGAAAAGGCAAGCCATAACAAATACTACCCAATTCACGTTATTAACTTTAAACATTTGCAGTGAAATAGTAATATTTGGAAGCATATGCGCAAACTTTGTGTGTAATAGTCTCAAACAATAACGAAACTGAAAATGCGTCAAAGCTACAATATACTGGCGCTGTCTGGGAGAGTGCATTTATTTGACATTCACAGCATTATGGTCTCAGTTTATATGGATAGTGCATGACATGCCTACGAAGTTATAACAGAGTAAAGCTACGTGACTTGCACATCAGGTTTTTAAATTACTTGTGCCATAGCGTCCCTTCGTGGGCATTGCGATTATTTAAGTCTGCTCTTACCAATGCATGTATTTTGAAACTTAGTAATAGTAATAATAATAAAAAAAAGCGTAGGCTAGAGCATGTTATGCCTTTAAAATAGTCTCATAGGTTCGTCCAGCTCTTTATTGTCTTCTTTAGTGTCAGTGTCCCTCGGGTTTGTATTTTAAGGGAACATGTTGCTCTGAGCTTATAAATGCTATGCAGCAGTGAAGTGAATTTAACGTATCTCATTAACTATTGAATGAATTTTTTTGAAACATTTGCATCCTAGGAATAACACTTAAGAAAACATTTTGTCTTTTATATTTTGTTTCACATCTTCAAATTTGAAATAAAAAAATTATTAAATGTTTCTTAAAAATACAAGTGACATTAGGTACATCTTTTTCTGAAAAATTTTCAGCATAAAATCACAATTTTTCATGCGTATTTTAATTATATTTGGCCATATGTGACGTTAAAACAATGACTTAAACTTATTTGTTTTCTGTAAAAATATTTTCATTTCAATTTTTAAAAAGCTTAATTTTCTAGGGTTGTTTTTAGTATTTATGGCTCTAAAATCTATCATTTTAATTATAACTTTATGAAAGCAGTGGAAACGTTTATTGATAAGTTTATTACAATTGTGTAAAATTTTATCTTTCTGCTTGAATAGTTTCTGACAAATAGGTTACTAAATATTTAGTATCTAAAAATGTACTTCGAGAAAAGAGAGAGTGAAAATTCACTTCAGTGTTTTAACCTTCTGAGATCATCAACACATTCTAGGATCATAATTATCTGGATTTTCATTGCTGAACTCCTGATTCTATTATGATGGTGCGCCGTTCGGGAAATTTTCTGGGTTTCTACTGAAAACTATTACATTATAAGTATTATTATTATTATTATTATTATTTTACACTTTCTCCTTTTACAGTTTTCTAAGTTTTGAATGTTACAAGATTAACATTTAATGATAAAGTATCCAATTTATTTTTAAATTTTCCTTCCACGCAACACAATCTCAAGAACGATTTTATTTGCTACGTTCCGAATTTTATTTGCTTATTATTTATTTACGAGCCACCTACTTTATACTTAATTACTTTATATATTTGTTACAATTGGTAGGGAGCTATAAATTCCTAATTCTGCCTCGCGGAAGATCCAGTTCTTGTATTTCTCTACGTGGAGATAATTCCTCTTCGCATTCTCGTGTTATATCCCACGGATATTTCGCACATAACTATATAAGATCTCACGGTATAATAACTGCTCAAGCTCATACAATAAATTCCACTGTTTCTCTCTTCTTCGAAGTTCTTCTGCAAAGATTTCTCTTTCACGGAGATTACGCGTGTGGTGCTAAGTCACAAATGGCTTTCCTTTTTCCTTGTTAATTTTCTTCGTTTTTTACGAGTATTGCTTTGTTGTACGCTCTCGTTGCTAACATCCTTCACTTATTTGGATTAATTATTTAATATATCTTATTGTGCATTAATTTGAATTATTCCTATCGTCTTTTCCTTCTTTTCTTGAGATTTTGTTTCACATTTGCTTTCTTTCAATACGTAAATAATTTAAAATGTTACATATTAAATTTTACGTGCTTTTACGACTTTCCTCTTATATCTTCTCTTGATGTGACTCATAAATTTCAACTTTTCTTTTGCATTATTATAACTTTACATTTTTGTTACCTTCTTTCTCAAAAATAATTTTTTCATTTATTTTTTTGTCAGGCTTCTGAAATAACCGTTCTTGAATAAATTCCCGCTACATGTTAAAAAGTCTATGATATCATTGAACTTTGAGGAATGCGGAGGAGGGGGAGGAAAAGGAGGGGGAGGGGGAGGAGTGGGCGTGTCAAGCTCAATTTAAAATAATGCTGGGAACACGCTCCACGGTTAAAACCCAGTTTAACGTCTTAAAATTGCCGTAACACTATAAATGCATTTAGTTCCTTAAACTAGAAACTTTAGGAATTTTTACTTTCTCTACTACGTATAGTAAGTAGGGGATGTATTGTATTCCACCCAAAAATTTTGTACCGAGATTTCACTGGAAATATATATTTTGAAGCCCCTGAATCCAAAATAAGCATTTTTGGAAACATGTCCGTGTGTGTGCGTCTGTGAACAGCATAACTCAGAAACGAACAGTCGGATAAACACCAAACTTGGTATTTGGGTTCAGTACCTTCCAGAGATGCGACACTAAGGTTTTCAAGAAAATTCCCCACCCCAGATTACCCTTTACATAGAAAATTTATCGAAAATTTTAATTTTCTTTAATTTTCTCAAAAATGGCTAACGATTTTGATTAAAGTATCATATGGTTAAGATATTTTCATGAAAAATTAAACGTATATCTAGAATTTTCTGGGAACGTCTCCAAAAGTATTCTTCATTGTGAACGACTTTTGCATAACTGGTAAACCATAAGAGACAGATAAAGTTTTACTACACAAGAAATGTAGATCGCGTTAAAATACACAATTTATGTCATATACATTTTTTTTTGTTGATGAACCATTTTCGAGATATTGCTTGTTATTCCCTTAAATTTTCCAATACTTTTTCTCAAATGGGAATTCGTTATTCATTTTTTATGTTCTGGACATACAAAGAGAATGGAATGCTCCATATAGCAACCAGCTCTTAAAATATTTGACTATCGCTTAAAGCCTACCATATTCCCCTTGCATATACAAGAAAATTAGCAATAAGATTAACATCTCGATATCTCGATTAACATGAAGCATATGGAGAATAAGCGTTTTTAAAAATACTTTTACAAGAATAGAGAAAGTCATATGAGTGTAACACATCAGATTTTTTATCATATAAAGTGTACTCTGCCATTAACCTTAAAAAGCTTTATTTCTGCTGCTTGTTTTCTTGACTTGCCCTCTGTTTTTATTAACCTTCAGCCACATTACTACATAGCAACGAAGGAACCGCCATAACCTTGTAGGATTTCAATTGGGTTTCATTAGTATTTTTACTGCTAGTATAATCGTTCTTATAATAATAAAATATAATTTTGAAACAACACACTTAACAAAACTTCAATAGAATGATTGGTTAACTTCTCTATTATTCAAGTACGCAAACCACAGCAGGATAGCAAGCATAAGAACACACAAGTTTTTGAGCCGTTAAATCCTTTACTTATGATTATTGTTCACAGATTTTTATAGATCAATTATATTACTACATTTTAAAGCCTCTCGTGACTAGAAGAAAACTTTGCCAAAACATGAAAATATTAAGAAAAAATCCAAAATGTGTATGTTTTAAAGCCAAATCTAATATAGTTTAAGGGTTTGGAACAGTTTCACTTCATTAGTTTAAAAATACCCTTTATACATTTTGTTCATATTTATAATAATAAAATAACATATCAAATGAAACACAACAAATCAAATGTCAGCACTGAAACTTAGTAAAAATGAAGTTACAGGTTGCTTTGTCCTTGCTTAACACCAATTCAGTATGCCACTAAAAGGACTGTTCACGAAAATAAAAACTCTTCAACTGTTCCTGACTTGTTGGTAAAGGTACTCGAGTTTTTGTAAATGCATTTCCTGGAAAGAGTTTTTTGGGTTTTCTAAATGTGTATCACAGAAAACTGCCCGAATAGAATATTCCATTCATTGCTAACGGAAATTATTCTAAAAGCTAAAAATCCTAAATCTCACAAAATATTAAGCAATATGTGAATTTTCAGACAATATTAAGATGTTACTAAAACATTATTAAATATGGAATTTATACCTTCTCTATCGCTTTGGTAGTAGGTAGAGAAAGTATTGCATTCCACCCGAAAATTCCATACCGAGATCTCGCCGGAAATACATGTTTTGAGGCGCCCTGAATCTAAATAAAGCATTTTCTAAAAATGGTCCGTGTGTATGTGTGTGAGCGTGCGCGCGCGTCTGGGAACAGCATACTTCATAAACTCGTCCAACTCATAAAAGCTGGATAAACACAAACTTGGTATTTAGATTCAGTACCTTCCAAAAATGCGACACAAGATTTTAAAGAAAATCCCCCACCCCAAACCACCCTTTACATGGAATTTTCTTAGGAATTTTTAATTTTCTAAAGAATGGCTAACTGTTTTGATTAAAATAAAATAAATATATTTACATGACAAATAAATTGTATATCTTGAATTACCTAAGAATAGCCTATGAGGTACTTTTCATTCGGAAGGAATGTTTTATAATCTTTTATAGCTGGTAAACGTTAAGCGATAGATTAAGCGTACTACACGAAAATTTTCTCTCTCTTTAAAATTACTTCAAATAACTTTTTTGTGGCATTAGCCATTTTCGAGATATCTGTTATTAATGGCTAGAGTTGTTCAATACTTAACCTTTATTTTAAATTCTTGTCAATTTTCAGCTGCTTCTCGCGATTTCATGGTGAGAGTATAGAATTTTACCATCAGGTCAGTTCTAAAAGATTTGACTATTCTATTCCCTTTGTAATGTATAATGCAGATATTATGTTTATCTCGACTAAAATGAACAAGATAGGAAAACAAGCTTTCGTAAGAATAATTTGTATATTTACTGATGAGCAACACAGGGTAGAGAAACTCAGGTGAACAGCAGATCTTTTGTCACGTGCATTGAATTCTACACGCTGCAAAACGAAAAATATACTCAATGCCGTGTTAGCAAGCGGGTTTATAATATGAAGTTTCATATTTTGCCTGTCTCTAGTCATGACACACCTTGCAGAACATAGGGAGAAAGTGAGAGAGAAGGATATATAAGCAATAACGTGAGCGGAGCTGCCGGTTTGGCTAATATTAAATACACAAGAACATAAATTGGACTGCGATTTACATTTTTCAGATAAAAAAGACGCGGCACAAAAGCTTTGAAATCCATTGAATTACGTGAAGGATGGAAGTAGTGAATTTTTAATTAGGGGAGCAAGTGCGTGGGAGGCTCATTCACAACACGCAGCAGCTAAAGGGAATCCCCTCTTTTCAGTTTCCCTGCGTTAGTTTATTCTTTGCTGCATAACAAGCACTTCCTATTATCTGAGTAAAGGTCGTACAATTTGACATCGCAAAAGCCATCATGTTCCCTTTTATTCTGTTTGTATGTACGTTTCGGCTAATGGATATTTCTTTCTTGTCTTTAGCTCCAGCGATGACAAAGAACGGCTATAAATATAGTTCGGAACCACGGCTCTTTTGTTGTTTTTGTGTCATGAATTTGTGCTGAGACAAGCATCAGATTTGTATCGGGGACAGCAGTTTCAGGAGGCCGTGCTTTATCTGTTTTACGAGCTTCAGCCCTATCCTAAGAGTCTACATAATGAGATGACTCCTTCATTTTCATCACGAGACAAACAAATATCTACAATACGTACTAATTGGCACACCATAACGTGCTTTATATACTGAGCTGCTTTAAATCGTTTATACCATACTGATATTCATTACTTTATAAATATGGTTTTTTTAGTTCTATTTACACCTCGCCTTTAACTAATGGTTTTATCGGCGGCCTTTCCTTTCGAACATAACTCGTATTCGCTTGTCGGTGGATTTCTGGTAAACTTTGGGTTTTATGCATTAGAGCACACACTATTCACACTCTCATTCATACTTCACACACTGGGAAGGATAGGGAATAATCTTGGTTAAAGAAAACTTCCTACCCCCAGTCGGGAATCGAACCTGGGACCCCACGTATGCCAGGCAGGTGTTCTACCGACTAAGCGACGAGGCAGCCATAAATATGTTTTGGTTTTATTCTTATTAACTAAACTTTTAAGCCAAGATTAATGGTGAAAATTATCATTTTGACGTTTTTAGTTTTTTGTGCAGGTATATATATATATATATATATATATATATATATATATATATATTTTATCACTGTAGGCATGATATTGTGACGATTATATTTTTATTTAAAAGAATATGATAAATATGATTTTATAAAGTTACTTTAAGAAAACCCAGGAAAATTGGCTTTAGATTTCTTACAGGAAATTTCCCAGACTGAACTAAGCAGGAAAATTGAGTTTTATTTATGGAAGCTCTGTAAACTTCTATGGTTCTTAGCGTCCTATTCTATAATGGGCGTGAAAGACCGGGAATTTTGCTCAGAAGCGTCTATCAGGCTTGAGGTTTTTTTACGTGCCGTAATCTGCGACACGGATCTGCCGGCTTTACTTCCCTTCCGAAGGAAGCCACGCTAAGTATTTTTACGCCCTAAAAATCCATAGCCCTCCGCCAAGTTTGAACCCGCGACCTGGAAACCAGAAGCTAGCATGGTACCCCTAGACTACGGGAGTTGATGACACGCTGTTTAGTGTTCCATGTAAAGGGTACTTTGGGGTGAGGAAATTTTGTTGAAAATCTTCGTGTCGCATCTTTGGAATATATTGAACCTAAAGACAAGTTTGGTGTTTATCCGACTGTTCGTTTCTGAGTTATGTTGTTCACAGACACACAAACACACACACGGACATGTTTTCAAAAATGCTTTTTTGGGATTCAGGTGGTCACAAAACATGTATTTCCGGTGAAATCTCGGTATCGAATTTTTGGGTGGAATACAATACTTCCCCTACTTACTAGACGTAGTAGAGAAAGTAAAAATTAACTTTCGTAGTAACAATTTGTGGCAGCTATATCAAAATGAACTATACTGGATAGAGAAAGCCATGTGGATGTAACCTCAGATTTTTCTGTTAAACGTAACAGATCTAAAGAGACAGTGTAAAGAGTTCTAGTTACTGTGTATAACTACCAGAGCAGTATCTAGAAATGTATGCTGATTTGGCACTTTAATCCCTGAATTGCAGGAAAATCTGTTGAAGAAATGCCGTTTCCTTAATTTCCGTTAACTCTATAGGGTATTGTGCTGGAACACGAATTTCCGCAATACTGGTATGTTAGAAAGTACAAAGGAAGTGGTCGAACAGAAACTTTCGCAGTTCACAATGTCATGAAAATGTTGTTATTCTTTCCGCTGCATGGAAAATGCTTTCTGAATAGGAAGGGGGAATAGAAAGTATTTTTAGTATTGCTGGAAGCCGAACACACTCTTTCCTTCTTTTTCCATACAAATCTATTTCTGTTTTATTGAGTATCTCTTTCTTTAGATTTCTGGTAGATGGAGACCTTTGAAAATTTGATGAACGAGAGAACTAAGACATCAGAAAAACGTGGACTTAGCATTCATCTATCAAGATGCTCCAAAAATAGCATAGCTCAAGCTTTATGCTTGAGAAAAAAGCAAAGGACATACGCAATTTTACACTGCCGTTTGTGAAAATTGCAACACCAAGAAGGAAACACATCAATTCAGTGAAATTAATACCACAGATTAGGTACATGAGAAGTAACAAATGATAAACTTTTAAAATCTAGACATGACATTTGAGCCCTATTTAATGTGGCCTCCGAGCGCTGCAATTAGAGCTGCTATACGCCGTGTCATTGAATCAAGAATGTTCTGAATAAGTTCCTGAGGTATTTTCCCTCCACGCAGTTTGTATTCGAGCCCACAAATCCGTGCCACTGATTACTGGAGGACCGTGACGCACCAGGTGCCGACCAACCATATCCCAGACATGTCCGATGGACGATATGTCAGGTGAACGTACAGGCCAGGAAAGCGATGGTATCCGTCGCTCTTCGAAGAAGGCTTGTACATTCTTCGCAATATGTGGCCGGACATTGTCCTGTTAAAATGTGGCCTGTAGAGATGCCTGAAGCAGGGAGAGTACCTCAGGAACCTACAACCACCGTTAGGTACCGATTGCTGTTCAAGGTGCCCTCAATTTCTAAGAGGCGAGATCGGTTTCTGTAACCAATGGCGCCCCAAACCATCACACCTGGTGTTTGTCCGCTATGCCGCTCAACAATGCAGCCCTCCAGGTTGCGCTCACCAGGTACGGCCGGACACGTATGTGGTCATCACTGTAGGAAACGTTGAAGCGGGCCTCGTCCAAAAAGACTACATTTTGCCACTCAGCACTCCAGTGACGGTGTTAAAGTGTCCACTGCAGTCGGAGGAGCTTGTGGTTTTAGGACAATGGAAGCCGACGTAATGGCATACCTGCAACCAGTCCAACCTGCAGCAGACGGCGACGAACGGTTGATGC
Organism: Deroplatys truncata; assembly: GCA_030765065.1. NCBI lineage: Eukaryota > Metazoa > Arthropoda > Insecta > Mantodea > Mantidae > Deroplatys > Deroplatys truncata. The sequence continues at coordinate 121,718,551 of CM060977.1, read as the reverse complement.
AGACAACTTCACACCTGTTGCAGTGCTCCAGCGTAGAGCCAACACTGTGGGTGATGGTGTACGGTCCGGTATGGCCATGCGGACAATATGACGGTCATCCCGTGCTGTGGTCACGTTCCCTGGTCCAGTACCCGCTCTTCGCTGCGTACGACCTTCATCTATCCACTGTTTCCACACACGCATCACTGTCGTAGCGGCATCCCTGTACGAGCCGAAATGTCACGGTATGACAAACCCACTTCCCGGAGACCGATCATTCTGTCCCGTTCGAATTCACTCACATGCCGATATGGCTCCCTTTGAAGTCGACGAGATGGCATACCGGCACTCACTTTATTATTTCCACCTTGATAGCTCTGCACTGACTACACTGGGCGCCGACCTTGTCGGACCGACATGAGACGGCTCTGCAAACCTAATCACTTATTGCTTGCAGAATCTTCTACACTTCCACCAAGCTTGGAGTTATTCAGGAAATTTTTTCTTTGTGTTGTAACTTTCATAAACGGCAGTGTATATTCTTGTCTGTTTCTTTTAAATGCGGTTGCTATATACTCAGGTGAAGAAATAATAATAATAATAGTAATAATAATAATAATAATAATAGGCCGCTCATTTAAGATTAATAACTTAATACGTCCTTGCAATGGTTTTACTTATAATGTTTGTGTATAACCCACGTTGTTTGTGTATGTGTGTTTACTCAACGTGTTGAAGCCATCTTGTGACGTCATTCATTTTTTAGGTTTGTTAGCTCCATCTGGTGTTAGCAATTTGCGGCAGTATTAGTTTTTTTGTTTAAAAAAAATGCTAGTTATTTTATTTAATTTTGGTTCTTTGTCCTCCGGCTAGCCCTGATCTTTTGGGTCAAGCACTTCTCTTAATACAGGTTGTGTAAACGGAAGGAATCTTTTATCCAAAGAGAACACTGATGAAGAAATTTGTTTTACACTTTTATTGTCGAACACGTTAACTATCACATTTATACATTGATCTTAACACTCGCCAAACTGAAACTGTTATAACAACTTCTTACTAATCACTTTTAATCCACGTACTTCAACTTTTGTATAATTAACTTTACCATACTTGAGAATTTTCATAACTCTGTTACGCGTAACCTGCAAATTGATATCCGAAGTGTGCCGTACAAATACTTTCGACGAACTGATGGGAATGCGACGTGTAGTGTACAAAGAATTTTGATGAACTGACGGACTTTACCTCTAACCTACCCTATTTATACTCCTACACACCGATATGCCTAAAGATTATAACTGAACTGCAATTGGCTAATAAAACGCGCCAACATTAGCGTCTATTTTTATATCCAATGAAAATTATGAATACATATGCTCTAGGGAAACGTTCCAGAAGATTCTCAAGGAAAAACGCGCCAACATTACGTAACTTCCTCGTTTCCAATAATGATAAACAGCTCACCCCCTCGCTGCATTATTGCACGTTTCAGTAAGGCAGTATAAACTTACTTCCCAACAATAATTACAATCAACAAACATCTCAAATCAATGTCACATAATAATGCATATTCATACTATAATCACTCTTTACATTTAAATAATTTATGATACAAATTACTGCATCAGCCTGCGCATCTGTCTCTCCTGGGTTCGGGACACACAGGTACCTACTACTGTAAATGAGAAAGTAGACTTATTAGCAAAAGAAAAAAATCTAGGATAGAAGTTTCATATGATAGAGCTTCTATATGTTACCTGAAAAGGAAAATTAAAAACAACGATTTCTCCAATGGAACAGCATCTGGACTACAACCCTGAAAGTACACGTTACGAGAGGAATCTTTTTTTCTGAGATCCAACATCAACTCCAGAGCAAAATACTTGTCGAAATTTGTGCTTACTCATTTCCTTTCTGGCCTTAACAACTTTAAGCCACATTTCTTGCGATTCAAGATATATGTCCCAGGCAGCCATTCATGCATCTGTGGATCCCCGCAAATGTACAGCACCTTATTTTTGAGATATCTGTATTTTGAAGAACAACATATGCTCTGGACAATCACTTCAAATTTTATGTCAATGCGCTGGCAAATCCTCTTGTTTCAAATATTCATAAAACTATGTTATGCTTACTTTCTATCATTCATTTATCGCATCTTTAATATGCTTTCATCGTAATGTTTAATATGTTTGTAGTAATTTACTTGGTCGAGGCTTTTCAATCCTCATCACTCGGCTCTTGACGTTGTTGGCCACAGTCACTCTTCGGGAAGCGTGATTTCCATCTTCAGCAATCTTCGACATTTTGGCCAGGTATAGCTTCCAGTTCTTAAACACTTGAGTATCGCTATTTCCTTTGTATCAGCAATGAAATTTGTAATATAGCTATTTCTGCAAAGGTTTATTTGCATTAAAATGTAGCAGATAGAAGGATAGGCTTTAGTAAGAGTAGTTTGTATACTCACTAATAATAATGATGGAGGGTAGAGAAAGTCATGCGAATGTATTACATCAGACATTTTATAATTTAATTCATTCTAACGAACCTCCAAGACCTACACACAAACGACAATAATCGCTAGCACAGATTCTTTTCTTTTCGCACATGAATCGAACTGGCACTGAGGGGCTAGTCAAGAACTTGAAGTTTGAAAAGTGATTTGAGAGGGAAAAGACTCCGTTATCAGAGGGAAGGGATGTTTACAAGTCTACAAAAATTTCACAAGTGTCAACGACCACCGAATAATCTCTAAAAGGCACTTTTCTACTCCAAAAATTCCATAATTTTAGCTTCGCTACAGCCTTGAAACGGGTAGCTTCTGGGAGGTATACAGGTCCACGTTTGTGTTAGTTGTTATGGCAACCAGACGTAAACGGTGCAGCTAAACATTTCAACGCCGAGATCAGCTTCACCAGTCCTCTATATCTATTCATGGACATTGCGGCCGCGGTATCACTTTGGAATGGGCGATTTTCACTCTTACATAAAATAGTGATTCGTAAAATTATATTCCTCTGTGTGAGTAATGGAATATTTAAATATAAAAGTTAAAATAGAGATAAAATTATATTCGAATGCAGCTAGTTAGAAAAGATCTGAAGCAGAGCTTCACTAGCAAGCGTCCTGATAGGTAGATAGGTAGGAAGGTACTTGTTATTGCCAGAAACTTCATAGCTACGTCAATAAAATAAAATAGATATAATAGATTAACCACCAATGCATGGCGTACAGTCCTCTTAAATATTAAATTAGTGAGTTCACTTACTCTTTGTGGTAGAGCATTAAACAACTTAACCGAAAAAACTAAATAACTATTCTAAATTTTGGTTTACTTAAATTGTTTAATATAATATATGAAAGAATAGGATACGATTGACAGCGGAGGGGACTCGGCACCGATCCGGGGTGGATATTGTGCCTACGTCCCACAAGGAGGCGTCCCCAGGTGGAAGGATGAAGCGAGAGGAGACACCGGGCGGCCGGAACCAGAAGCGACAATACAGCAATGACAGGGTCCCTAAGTTTCTAGATAGACACACCCCGGCAGACGGACAGGCAGACCGGGGACCTCACCCCACACAGAGAGGGTCCAAGATCCTCAAGGAGGTTCGAATACCTCGGCAGCCAGCCTAAAGCCGAGGGACGGAGAAAGTCACAAAGAGCATCCTTTTCCCTGCCACACTACATAGAAATACCATCGCCGACATTTCCGACCCTTAAAGAAGACCAACAGGACGAAAGATGAATAAAATGAAGAGTGGAACGAAATGGAGGGACAGGAAACTCGGGGAATTAAAGAAACCACTCCAATATTCGCCTGATGACCCATGAAAATCCCCGAAAAACCCATGGGTCAGAGTGGGCGGTCAATACCAGGACAGACTGCCTGAGGCATCACACTCGGTATAGGTATATAAACTTGGACTATTTCGTGTCGAGTACTTGTGATTATTTCTGCAAACTGCTGAAAAATGGAATGCCTTAGCTGGGATTTGAACCTCGGATCTTCTGGTTTATTACGTCGGTTGCTCTAACCACTGAGCTACCACGGCAGCATGCCAGTGCGACATGATTTGATGGACTTATTAGATGGTTAACCTATGAAGTCCGGGACTTAAAAGTACTTATGACATTGTGAGTCGCCATTGGGACATGTCAACACAAAATAGTCGGAGATCTCTTTGGAGTTTACCGGGAAAATATGCGAGTCAGTTGCAGAATTTAATACCATACTGACATGTTGCTATGGTAGCTCAGTGTTTAGAGCAATCTGGCGGAAACCGAAAGATCAGGGGTTCAAATCCCGGCTATGGATTGCACTTTTCAGTAGTCTGGTTCTACCTTTCCAACCTTGTCCTACACATGGTTCACGTGGAAGAACAATTAGTTACATTAAACTGTAAAACTATTTAAATTATTATCTTTAATATACGAGATAATTCATCACATACGTTGATGGGAAAGAAGTTAACAAAAAGTGGCATAGAGTGGTGTTTAGAACGAAGTCCGTAAATTAATCTAAGAGCCTTCTTTTGCAAAATAAAAATCTTAGTTACCAAACGATAATTAACCCCAAAAATAATACCGCAATTAAGATGCATAACATGAACATAATAGTTCTTCATAGTACAACTTAGTAACACTATGGCTTAAAATTAATATAAATAGTCCTATGGTAATTCCTTAAATGCTATTAATATGAGATGGTTATCCTAGATCTGAAGCAATGTGAATTCCTAAAGATTTTTCAGAAGTCCAGAACCAGTATAAAATTTATATTGAATGTCAGTAATTTTTTCACTATTAATACTAAACTTTTTGGCGTTACGCTTATGCTTAATAATGGATATCATAATATGTAGTTTGGTTCTTAATATATTTTCATTTTGTGATATAAAATAATAGCTATATAAATATCATCTCCATAAAGACAAGAAATCAAATTTCCATGCAAACTGACACGGAAGGTCATGAATATAAATAAAAAACAATACGTCCCAAAATAGAACCCAAAGGAACCCCAAAATCTACAGGTTTGAATTCACAAGCTCAACCACAATGGTAGTTGAAACTAACTTAGAATAAGTTGGTTTCAAAGTAAGTAACAAAGCGTTTACATAAAAGTATTTCAAAAACCTTGTCTACTATTGGAATTTTGCTAATGCGTCTATAGCTGTCATAACAGGTTTTGTCACCTTTCTTAAATATTGGTACTAAGTTGGCAAGTTTAAAACCATCATGAAAATAGCCACCAACAAGGCAGCAATCGAAAACATGTGTTAATGGTTCACATGTATATGGGCAGCTAGTTTAAGAATTCTCGAATTAATTCCATGGGTCTTTATGCATCACTTCAGGTGTTTAGAGGAAACTGTAAAATTACCAGGCTTTGATATTTTGAAGCCTGGCATTTTCAACCATTATAGATTGTGTTGAAAAAAGGCCAAATCACAGCGTAGTTATTGTACTTCAAACTGTATCACAGTATTTTAAATAGAAAATACACTACAATCCAACTTTAAGTAGTGCTTTAAAAATATTTATGAAACGTAGACCTTTAGAAATTTAATTTAGCTTTAAGGAAAATAATTTTGTATTAATTCTGCGTACTACAACAATATAAAGCAGAACATCTACAAGCGTAAGTCAATAAGCAACCGCACCTACTTTTAATTGTTTGTAGGTTGGCTGTATTGGTTTGTGCGCGCGCACGTCGACATGTTGTTCCCTTGCCTCCGCGTGTGGAATGTTTGACTGTTATCACTCCCTCACCGTTTTCACCAAAGAAGAACAGCGTGAAGTTATCTGTTTTTTGTCTCTGAAGGTGTACCAGGAGACGAAATCCATCGAGAACTTTTTGGATAAAGCAATAATTCCTTTTAAATCATATTCAAAATTTGCCCCCAATCCTGATATAAATATTGTTAAAACAGAAATTACTAATAAAAATTTTAATAATAAGTCTGGGAAAACCTGTTTTTGCACAACATGGGGGCAATGTTTTACCTCGGCGAAATGTGTACGAATGCATTGAAAAGTTCAAAAATGGTCGGACAACTGTGAAGGACAAGAAAAGAGCAAGACGCCCATTCATATCCACTAGTGACACCAACACTGAACAAGTTCATATCCTGATTGACTGTCGATGAAGTGGCAAACCATATATTTTTTGTGCACTTAAAAATGCCTTAAGGAGCCGTCGATTCATGACAGGTCAAAAGTAAAGGAAGCGGTGCATATATGGAATTAGTTGTTCTTCCACACAAGCCTGTGTTGGACAAGGTTGGAAAGGTAGAATCAGAAGACTGAAAAATCCAATGTCATGGTCGGAATTTGAACCACGGATCTCCAGGTCCCTGTCCGGTTACTCTAACCACGAGCTACCATAGCAATAGACGGTATTAATTCCATTAATTGACCTAATTGTGGTTAAAACTACAAAGCCCGAGACTTAAAGTACTTGCAGCATTGTAGGTCGCGATTGGAGTATGTCATCTCAACACAATTTGAGATCTCCTTGTGTGGTTTACCGGGAAAAATGCGAATCAGTTGGGGAATTTAATGTCGTACATGCAGTTGCAATGGTAGTTCAGTGGTTAAGCAGCCGGACGGAGACCGGGAGACCCGTGCTTCAAATCCCGGCTATGGCATTGAGTTTTTCAGGTGTCTGGTGAATATATAGCTTGCTGCTCAGTCGCATTTTATTTTTCTGAGGGCATCAGAAAGCTTATGCAACGAGAACCATGTGCGTTGAGAAGCAAGGAGAACACGCTGAAAAATCAGATAATTGTAAGTTTTTATTATTGTTATAATAAATTTTAAAACTTATGTGCGGATACTTATTGACTTATTCTCGTACAATAAGTTTTATCCGATTTCTTATAAGTAAATGTTTTATATATTGTAATCTTCAGATCAACATCTCCAGTTGGGCGTTTGCCAAACAACACAGAAGAATTTCTCGACAAATAATCCTCAAATAAATTGTAATAATTCTATAGAATTGTCAATGCATCGTACACAAATGGTCAACTCTTGCACTATTACATACGACAATATTGATTTAACGCAATGTTCATCAGTAGTGAAAAGTATTTGCACCTATAAACATCTCGTACAGAAGTTGCAGATATAATCTGCTGTACTGCAGATGTTAGAGCGGGTTGTTGCCTAGGATAAACGTAACATTTACAATGCCTCCTATCAGCATCCTGTTTAATAAATAGGGAGAATGCTGTGATTATAAGTTCATCAGTCATCTGCAATGCAGGGCACGCAGTACAACAATACCGCAGTACTTGCAGAATTCATGAAGGTTATTACCTTTGTTGGTAGCTATACTGCGGACTGTTTGTGAACCCTCCGCTGTAATAGGAAACGAGATTAAAGAATCTTATGTGAAACAGTCACGCGACTTTCTCTACCAATTAATAGTTCAGTGATTCTACGCATAATCCATATAACATTTATGTTTTTTTCTATCCAATATTAATGTATTTTCGGGCAAGAGAATCACCAAAAGAATTACGGTAATGGGCATACGTTTTAGGATACTAAAAATAAATTATGGCAGCTGCGTTCAAAATGTATTCAGTTTTGAAATGTTTCGCTTATTTGAACTGATCTGGGCAGTTAATCGGAAAGGTAATTTTTGAAGATCCACAAATTACTGAAAATGTAACTGCTCTTCTGTCTGCCCAGAAATTTCGTTTAGTGTTAATGCACGAGTTTCTTACAGTGACTTATCGAACTACTCTAATTGTAAGATGTTAGAAAATGCAATATTGTTGCTGTGAAAAAGTTATGTGAGGAACTTATTGGATTATTTTACATTAATAAGAGAGTATCAGTTGCACAAGCCAAAAGCTAAAGTGACATCAGAATGATCGAAGTAAAACTGATATTAGAAGCAGAATCTCAACGTATCAAATCTAAGAACAAAAAAAGATAACTATGTCCTTAAAAACAGAACTAGCTGAATGGAAACAAACATATTTAAATTCAAAACAAAGGTATTTCATAAAGTCTATTTAATTAATACTCATAGGATTATATCAGCAAGATTTATTCCGGATATTAGAAAATAATAAGTTTTATACATTGATTCTATTGCATAAATTAATAATATGCAAACACCGTTATTCTTGTTTATTTCTCCATGGTTTGTGAATCAATCATAGCTCCATATTTGGTGATCACATTGTGTCTTGCTTAACCTCATATGTAGGTATTTGTTCAAGCCAGATTTATAAAGGGAGAGGAAGAAAAGTTACGTTCTATGCGTTAGGGAATAGTGGAATAAAAATTGGGCCATAATCTCAACATCCGAGTCTAAAATTCCTTGCTCTGATCGCGGAAATTTTGTGGGAATATTTTTGTATTCGGTAAGTTATTAACCAAGCATATTCGTTTTCTGCTCGTGAATTTCAGTTAAACAGAATTAAAGAGAAAACCGGCATAAAAAGAACTGCTTTGGTTTGCTCGGCAACAAACATTTATTATCTAAATACTAAAGTGAGTAATAAAGCAAACATATGTTTGTTTCTGCCTTAGGAAATACTTATAATGTCCCTGCGGAGGCACATTCCACTTCGTTTTATATTGAAGATGTCGGGAAGTTATTTTACTATGGCAGAAGGCTCTGCTGCTCGCACGGCCTTCACTGGTTAATTTTACTGCAGACTATCGCAAAAAATGAATATGTATACTCATACATAAAAGTAAAGGCGAAAAAATTAGACCATCATTGGGCTGATGTATCGTTTGCAAATTTCTTGGCTTTGAGTCCAAGGTTCAGATAGTTATAATGACTCGAGCCTTTGCTCTAGCCAGCGATGCTAAAAACGTAAAATAGGGGTAGGAAGAAAACTTAAAGTAATATTTATCTTGGGTTACGACAATGAAATCTTAACAAAAATGGTCATTAAGGCAACGTATCTTTGAAATTTGAAAAGTTTAACATATTCAATCCTTTCTTTTTTATTTTTTTTATATTTTTAACTACCGCATTCGGGCAGTCCTGGGTTCGATTTCCGGCGACCGCCCAATGTGACACTTGGATTTTTCATGGTTTGCCCGGCATCGACTAGCAAATGCTGGGGTGATTTCTTCTTTACCACGATTTCCTTTTTGTCATTTCCTTTCATTCCATTTACTTCTCATCTTTCAGGTGTGCTTCAAGGTCTCGTAGTGTATGGTGGTGCGGACAGATGGCGCGGATGCTTGCCACTGGAAAGAATATTCTCCGTAGACACCAGAGGGCTGCTCGACTAGTGGGTCGTTCATCGCCGTCTCTCGGGGCTCCGGCGGTGACACTCGTGTCTGTGAGCTTGGAAATGTTAGGCGCTTCCACGTGTCTCTGTGACCAGTCTGCTTACGGCCTGTGGCCTCCTGTGTGGTTCCTTCACTTCATCCCTTCTTCTTAGGGTGTGGTAGGCACAATAATCTCTACAGGTTGCGGTGCCGAGGTGTCCCCCTCCGTTGCACAACCTATAATCTATACGATAACTTGTGCTTTCTATTGTATAATAGTTTTTTTAATATCAACAATTTTAAAGCTCAGTTGGCAATTTAATTGATCCTATACCACTTAGGTAAAGCACCGTGTTTAACTTTAAACTCCATTTTGCTCAATTACTTTATTTCGTAATTTTTCACTATTCAAAATACTCCTTGGCTACAACTTATAACTCATTAGCTTGAAATTTTGAACAGAGCTTCAGGAATTGCGGATTTAAAAATTGGTGTGCACTGGTTAAATATTAAACAGTTCAACTGAAATTACTTACTTTCCATAACTCGCATTGCAAAAGTTAAAAATCTGATGTGTTACACTCACATGACTTTCTCTACTCTTGTACAAACTATTCTTACAAACGCTTATTCTCCATATGCTTCATGTTAATCGAGATATCGAGATGTTAATCTTATTGCTAATTTTCTTATAGATGCAAGGGGAAATGATAACTTTAAGCGACAGTCAAACATTCCAAGATCTGGTTGCTATGTGGAGTATTCCATTCTCTTTGCATTGCCAGGACAAAAAAAAGGAATAACGAATTCCCATTTAAGAAAAAGTATAAGTATTGGAAAATTTAAGGGAATAACAAGCTATATCTCGAAAATGATTCACTCAACAAAAACAATGTATATGACATAAATTGTGCACTTTAATGCGATTTACATTTTTTTGTGTAGTAAAATTTTGTCTATCTCTTATGATTTACCAGTTATACAAAAGTCGTTCACAATGAAGAATACTTTTGGAGACATTCCCAGAAAATTCAAGATAGACATTTTATTTGTCATGAAAATATCTTAATTATATGATATTTTAATCAAAATCGTTACAGCCATTTTTGAGAAAATTAAAATTTTCGAAAAATGTTCCATGTAAAGGGTAATCTGGGGTAGAGGGATTTTCTTGAAAACCTTCATGTCGCATCTATGGAAGATACTAAACCTAAATACCAAGTTTGGTGTTTATCCGGCTGTTCGTTTCTGAGTTATGCTGTTCACAGACAGACACAGACACACACACACACACACACACACACACACGGACATGTTTCCAAAAATACTTTTTTTGGATTCCGGAGGCCTCAAAACATGTATTTCCGGTGAAATTTCGGTATCGAATTTTTGCGTGGAATGTAAAATTCCCCTACTTATTATACGTAGTAGAGAAAGTAAAAAAATCAGTAATATATATAGAAGCATAGATAGACGCACATATACAGGATGGACCATTAGTTGGGGCTGTACAATATCTCCGAAACTAAGTGTTGTAGAAAGAAATGTCTAATAAGCATTGCTTGATATTATGGAGAAAAATGAGTGCATTAGTCGTGTTTTGTTTGGAGGACGTTAGGATGCTAATTGTAGGATCAATTTAATTTATTTAAAATGGGAACCTATATTTTATATGTTGTTTTCCCGTTAGAAAATGATTTATAAAAAGCTGCATATTTTGTGATGAGGAATAAGTAAACAAAGTAAAAAAGGTTGGTTCCCAATTACGAAAAATAACTTGACCCTCAAATGACCGTCCATGGGTGGTCCAACCATTCATTGCGCTTTTCGTACACAGCCATTCAGAACTTTTGTTGTTATTTACGTGGTGTTGAGAACAATTAGAAGGATCTTTATATAAATGTTGTTTAGTTTTTATGATAAATGAGAAAACAACATAAAAATGGTAGGTTCACATTAAAAAGAATTAAATTGACCCTTAAATGACCAACACAACGTCCTCCAAATAAAACACGACTAACGGCATTTACTTTGCCCTACAATATCAAGCAACTTTTATTCAAGACATTTCGTTCCACAACGCTTAGTTTTGGAGATTTGTACAGTCTCAACTTAAATGATCCACCCTGTGTGTGTGTGTGTGTGTGTGTGTGTGTGTGTGTGTGTGTGTGTGTGTGTGTGTGGGGAGAGAGAGAGAAACAAATATACTCTTTTTTGACTATTTAAAATATTAAAATTAAGAAGTGCCTGCATAACAATTTCATTATCTTTGTAAACTAAGTTGAAATTAAAAATTTGGGAGCAATAAGATAAACTGTAGGCTCCAAGGACTATTTTATAGTACTGTAACTTGGTCGAGACGTGGTGGAGTGTGGACGTATTTTGCTCAGTGTGGTCAGGAGTGTGGAAAGAAAGAAAGAAATAAAGAAAGAAAGAAAGAAAGAAAGAAAGAATAGTAGTTAGCAGCAATGGAGGAAGTGAAGGAAATGATCCGAAACCTAGCAGAAGAAATGAAGAAAGGTTTTAGCAGGTGCTGTGGGAAGGACGAAGTGTTAATGCAAGAGTAAGTGCTGCAATGGACAGACTTAGCTTACTAGAGCAAAAGATAGACTATTTAGAGAACCAAAGCAGAAGGAACAATATTATTATGTATGGAGTGTACGAGAAAGACAGGGAGTCTTGGGAAGATACCGAAGTGCTAATTCGGCGAGTGGTGGCACAGTTCGGAATTAATCTGTCACCAATGGATATCGAGCGTGCAAACAGGGTCGGGAGACGGGCCGGCACAAATCGTCCCATTGTGTGTAAATTGGTAAATTATAGTGAGATATTGAGGAACAGTAGATATCTCAAGGGATCGGGAGTTCACATCGCTGAGGACTTCAGTGACAGAGTGAGGCAAGAAATAAGTCTTCTAAAGCGCCACTTGGCCGAAGCAACCAAGCTAAGTCAAATTTTTAAGTTAGACAAAGGTAATTTATCTGTATTTTCCTTTTTGCTTTATTTTCTTTCTCTGTTGTTTATGTTGTCATCCTACTTGTGTCTTAAATATGCATGTACGGTCAATGACCCATGCACTAAATACTTGTGTAATAACTTCAATGATTTGAAACCAATAAGGATACCTTATCCATCCATCTATCATCTATCTATTACTGTATCAAAAAGTGACTAAATATACTAACAACTTAACAAAGTTATGACATAGCTCGTTAAGTATTTGTGTGCACTTATGTTCTAAGTATGTGGTTAAAAAGAAGCGGAACAATGAGAAAAAATAAAGGTAAATACTTTTAGATACTTAGGTACATTACCATAACTACAGTAATATTGAGAAGGAATTGTTGTTGCTTCACGTATGAAACGCCAATTTGAGAAAAGTTTTTATGTCTGACTGTTGGAAAGCCAACTTGAAGTAGGATTACAACCACGTATTGTACAAAGTTTCCGGTGTCCTTCGTCCCAATGTTCACTCTCCGGTGATCTTTGCCCCAACTTTACTTTCCGGTGGCCTTTGCCCCAAGTTTAGGAATCAACTTTGTATTTTAATGTTTTCTTTAAATATTATATATTCAGGTTTGCCTCGGCTGCGTCAGTATTAATTCTTAGAAACATGCGTCTCTTTGTAGGGGGTGATGCGGCTAAAGAATGTAGGCTTACACAAATTATAATTTTTACTTCACTCCTTTTATTAATCCTTCACACTATTAAATAACACTTCACTTATATAGAGAGCTGTGAGATTATTTATTAATTACTTGCACTTTTTAATACGCAAACTTTATATTCTCGCCGTAATGAATTTTCGTCTCACAATGGATACGTATTAAACTTCTCGAGGACGTGTCTCACGTCCAGTTAGGAACACTGTCTACTAGCAACTGGCGCCTGAATTTGTACAATTTGCTCTATTTCAATTTCTGATTGGCTAATCCTACTCCAATAGAATACTTTTATTTAACTTTCAGGTATTCTGGTTGTTGATTGGCTATTTATAAACTGTCTCAAAAATTACATTATTGTTTGCTCGGCTAGCTGCAGTAATTTTCCTTAAACAATATGGGAGCATGGACTTATCCTCGGTAAAGGAATCGTAGATCTCGGGTGGTGATATAGGAAGACATAGACGTACTTTGTTTATGAAAAGATGACACTGCCGTTTCTTTTTATTTGACTAACACACGTAGGATACAAAACTGGTATTGCCGCTGTAAAATACTGTCCACCGCTGTTAAAATGCGGCGCGGATGTGGCACGAAGTATAAATATGCTTATTGTCTCTTTAGGAGTAGCGGATCTTAGGTGTGTTGCTAAAACTATCTTTATTCTCTTTTTGGCGCGATATCACACACATCCAGCAGCATCTCTCCCTGACCACACATTACGAAAACTGTCTTGACAAAACTGTCTGATAAACTGCCCTGCTAAAACTCCATGATAAAACTGTCTTGCTAAAACTGCCTCACTGCAATGCTAAAATTCCATGACAAACTGCCTGACAAAAACTGTCTCGAATTTGCTCCTAACAGATCCTTTTATAGTCTCAGGCTTCTGAGGATGCTTCCTTTCCTATTGGTCCATTTTTAGCGCCACCCGACGCGTCTAACTATTTCGAATAAACTTCCAGGGATCTCATTGGTCCAAGTTTAATATAAATCGCGGCTTTTCCTACATTTACCGTTAGGTTATCTGTCTCGCTCACTTGGTCACGGCGAATTATCCAATAAAGGGACAAAGGCGCTACACCCTCACTGTAGGAATAATGGCACAGCGACCGAAGAGAGGTCATAAAGCTAGGTTTTCTGCCTTCGAAAGCACTATTCCTGTAGCTAAAACATTTCGTCGTGGACAGTATTTTAACATAGCGCTTAAATTATTTACATTAAACCATTTATAACTCTACTAATATTAGTAACCTAGATAGACACATAACGTTAAATCACCCTTCTTAAAATATACAAGCAGTATGAGAAAAAGATATTTATATAGTACGATTTAACATCAATAAAAGTTAATTAATAAATTATCTAGAATTACAGTTCTCGGGCCCGGCCTAGAGTTGCCGTTTCAAGTTGCCCTGTTCTGGAAAAGAATAAATTTTTCAGCACTTGATACAATTTTCTTTTCCAGAATAATTCCTCTGATTATGGCCTTTGTTGGTTTGTTTTGTTTTACATAGACCCTTCGCTATACCTGTTCCTTCACAAGGGTTCTGCCAACCAGTGGTGTTTACACTTGGGTCATTCACTCTTACACTTTGCTATGGTTGATCCCCTCTCATTTTAAAAACAGGTTTTCCGAGAGGCATTCTTATGCACAATACACTTCCCGCACACGAATAACTTGTGGTGGAGAGAAATACGCTAATACCTAAATTAAGTTCTAAAATTAAATCTATTTACATACATAGTGGTACATAATTATTATGCATTTATTTATTTCTTTACATCCTTATTTATCGGGTGTATTACCTTTACTATTTTTTCACAGGGTTGCTACCTCATTTCGAGTAAAACTAACCTGATTATTTTCATTACATTCTTCACCCTTCTCATTCTCTAAACATTTGTATGGTTTGAGCAATTGTTTATGATATCTCCCTACGATCTTGGAATTCTTTATTTCTTGTAACTCAAATGTATCCGAGCCAAAAATGTTAATGACCCGGTATGGACCTTTAAATAAATTTTCCATTCTATGATACCTTTTGTTCAGAATGCTAGACTTTTTCTTGTCCCGTACCAATACTAAGTCTCCCAATTCGATCAACCAGTGTTTTCGTTTCTTTTTCTTAAACTTTTCTTTTCTTTTCTGCGCCTTATTTGCCATTCTTTCAAAAGCTTTCTTAAACATCTCTTCTTCCGTTAGTGCTTTCGGATCTTTAGCTTCTAGTGTCTGTGGTAATTCCCCTTCAAGTGTTTCCATTAATTTCCCCCTCATCAGCTCGATGGGCTTATAACCGGTAGTAGTGCTCACACTTTCATTTAAAATACTTTCGATGCGCTGGTAGTGATTGGCCCAATCACTGTTTTTTATTTGCCAAAATTCTCAAATAAACCGAAATGTCCCGTATTATTCTTTCGCAGGGATTGCTTTGTGGGTGGTATTTTGAGCAATGATACAACGTGATTTCGTTTTCTTTTAAGGTGTCCACAAATTTTCTGCTGGTAAATATTGAAGCATTATCACATAAAATTGCCTTCATATTTCCAAATTGTGGAACATACGACTTCATTATCTTCCTTAGGCATGTTTCACTTGTAATCTTCCTGACTGGTTAAATTTTCACGAATTTTGAAAATACATCTATTAACACTACTATATACCTAAATCCAAATCTACTACAAGGCATCTCACCATGACAGTCCAAGGTCACTAACATGCCTGGTTTTTCTCTTAGTATGGAGTTTGTCTCGTATTCGTATTGTATATTCAGTGGCTTTGCTTTTTGACATTGTAAGCATGTCGAAATTATTCTCCTTACTTTATGGTGTAATTTTGGAATATACAGATTTTCTTGGATCATTAAAGCGGTGCGTTCTGAGCCAGAATGTGCTAGAGCTTGATGGAACGTGTTTATGAGTTCATTCTCCATGTTCTTAGGTATATACGTCTTCCATTTCTGTATTTCACTGCCATGTAGTTTATACAACACGCCCCCTTTTACCCCTATGTTTCCCTTGATATTTTCATCTATTTCTGGGGCCCTTTTTATTAATTTATTTAACTTCTCATCTCGTCGCTGCTGGTCCCCTATTCCTTTTAATTCCTTTATCAATCTTTTACTCAAGGGTATTTCAATACTCATTAAGGTTACTTCATTTTTAGGGCGTTCTATTCACTCCGGTGTTTCACTGTTGTTATGTAACCTAGACAGCAAATCGCTAAAGACATTTGTTTTTCCTGGAACGTGTTTCACCTCAACATCATACGAAAGAATCTCATGGATGTACCTAGATAATTTAGTACTCGTAAGCCGACAACGTTTCATAAATGAAAGACTCATATGGTCTGTGTATATTAGTAACCTTCTGTAGATATATATATATATATGATCTAAATTTCTGTAGTGAGTAATACACAGCACAGATCTCTAATTCGGTGACCGAAGCATTTTTCTCTATTTGACTTAAACCTCTTGAAGCGGTACTTATCACGTGCAGTTGATTTTCCTCATCTGATTGGGCTAGGACACACCCATATCCGTGACCTGAAGCATCCACGTAAATTACATATGGTAGGTTGTCCTTGGGTCTCTCTAAGAGAATTGATTTCGCAAATAGTTCTTTTATCTTTTCAAAAGCTTTCTGGTGTACCTCGTCCCATCTCCATCGCACTTTCTTTTTAAATAGTTCGCGCAAAGGTGCTATTTCTGCGGCGTACCTCAGGATAAATTTGCTTTGATAATTTAGCACTCCAAGAAACGACCTAACCTGCTTAACACTCTTGGGCGCTGGTATTCTTCTCACAGCCGCTACTCTTTCTTCGTTTGGCTTTATTCCTCTATCATTAATTACATAACCTAGAAATTGCACCTCACGGATGCAAAATTTGGATTTATTAATGTTCACCGTCATACCGTTTTCTCTCAGCTTTCTAAGCACATAATCCACATGTTTAATATGCTCATCAAAATTTTCATCAACTATTAGAAAATCGTCGATATATTGGATCAAAAATTCGTCGGCTGAGTCGCCAAATATTTTATCGATGGCTCTTAATAGTCCACTACATGACGAAAGCATACCAAAAGGCATTCTCAAAATTCGAACTGTTTCCCAAAAAATAAAAAAGAAGTATACTTTCTAACATCCTCGTGAAGCTCAATCTGCCAGTATGACGCAGTTAAATCAATAGTGGAGAAATACTTGCCTTTGGTTATTTTTGACAGCAATTTTTCTACACTTTCGCTCCGAAATCTGTCTGGTTGAGTATGTTTATTTATCTTTCGACCATCTATCGTCATCTTAAGTTCGCCATTGCGTTTCGTCACCCAACATAATGGACTGCTGTATGGAGAATTTGACTTTTGTATTATTCGGTCTCTCAACATCTTATCGATCACTTGTTTGGCTCTCTCCCTTAATGCAATCGGAATATCCCGATACTTATGTGTGAAAGGTGCAATATTTTGTACTGTAAAGTTGTGTTTGTATGCTTTGCACTTGCCTGGGACGTCCGAAAATACCGTTTTGTTTTCTTGTAACATTCGCCTTAATAGATGCCTTTGTGTGTCTGTGAGGTTCTCGGCAAGGGTCACTTTCCCCTCCACTTCTTCTACCTGGCTGCCGGTATCTTGGAATTCTTTATTTCGGGCGTAACCATCATCTTTCTCATTGTGCTCCGTATACCCGTTGTAAAACCTGTCAGCGAACGCATGCATCTCATCGGTTTCTTCCCCTTGTACTATAGCAATTAGTTTCTCACTCCTACCTGTTCGTACTAATTGTACGAAAAATCTTTCTTCGGCGATATCTTCTTCTCCTTGGGTTTTGTTATAAGTATCCTGCTTCATACCCTCTACAAAAGGGATTTCTAATAGTTTTCTGTTCTTCTCTATTTTCAAAACTTTATCCGCAAAATCAACCCCAGCTCTTAATTCAAACAAAACGTCGCACCCAATCAAAATGTCACAAATCAAATTATTAATTACCAGAAAAATAAACTCAAAATTTTCTTCTCCTATTTTCATGTTCAACATTACTTGCATTTTTATTCGGGTAACCTCTTTGTTAACTGCTACCCGGCATACCGTGTTCCTTATAGGTAATGTCATTAGATTAATTCCTTTATTTACCAGGTTCTGATATAACCTCAGGCTGCATACACTCACATTGGCTCCAGAGTCTATTAAAGCGTTATATTCTTCATCCAATAATACTACCTTTATGCTAGGGGAATCTGTCAGATCCTTTTCCGAATGATTTTGAATAGTAGTTATCAGTTCTCCCAGTATAAAGTCATTTTTTGAGCCCTGTTTCACATTTTCTGTTTATTTGAGAATTTTGCGCGCTTAGAATCCGCTCCGAGCTCTTGATTGGATCCCGTCTTAGTTTTCCGGGTTATCGACACTATTTGGTGCTCCGCTATTCTCTTCCACATTTCCCTCTCTCTGAATTTGCCTATAGTTTCCTCTGCTTCCTCTAAAATGTCCACGGGAAGGTCTCTCTCTCCTTTCGTTTCTTTCTGGGTAATTTTCGTCATACCTCTCTCCTACATCGCTTTCCCCTCAGTCAGAAAAATAATGTTCCCTGGATCTGTTTTCATCGTTCCTGCCTCTCCTATAGTTAAAACGGCCCCTGTATCTTGATCTGATTTGTATAGCATTTATGTGATATTGGTTATCACCTTCCCTCCTGAAACGGTTATTTTGACAGTTTCTGTTCCCGGATTGAGGCACGTCGTTCCAGTATCTCTCTCTGGGGTTATAGTTCCCTCTCGCGTTTCCTCTCCAGTTCGCATTCCTTGCATTATCCGGTATTGGTCGAACTGTATAGTTTTGTCCGTAGTTCCTACTACTTGTCTCGAATGATGATACCAACTCAATCAATTCGGGAATGGAGTTTGGCTTCGCAATGAGTAGGTAATGGTGTATGCGTTCTGGATAATGGGGTACAATCATGTTGATGAAATCCCTCTCACTTATGGGTGGCTCGATTAGTCTACTACTCTGTGCTTTAGTTAGTAAATAATCTACCATGCTTAGGTTTCCGCGTTCATCGTATTTGCCATTAACTAGGATAGATCTCACTTGGTTCTGAGTATTAGTACTCCAATACTTATTCAAAAATGCCCTTCTGAAATATTCAAAATTATTATTCTCTCCCAAAGTCAATCTTACCCATTGGAGAACCCTTTGACGTAAACCTTTACGAACGATTAACATCTTTAGCTCATCCGGAATTTGCTTCAAACGGAAATACTCCTCAAGGTCATTTAGATATTGTTTAGGATTATCAGCCGAGTTTTCCTCGAAAGTAGGTACCCCTATCTCATTTAATAAATGGTAGTTTGCATTACTTGCATGGTTAGATGTACATTGGTGCCCTGAATTGAAATTATATGGGTCGGCAGCTGGACTTTGATCTCCATTTGCCTCCCTAAAAGTGGTGCTAGTTTCACTGGGTGAGCTATCATCACTCTGTCTCACACTTATCCCTAGTCTACCAATAGAGCGTTTTAACTCCTTTACACAATTTTCATGCTCTTCTACCCTCTTCACAATTTCATGATGATTTGAGAGCTGTTCCGTTATTTTTGACGAAAGTTCATTTATCTTTCCCTGATCCTTTTCTGGCACTGTTCTAAATTCTCTGAACTCCCTTTGAATGTTAGATTCTAATGTACTTTGTTTTTTTTCTAAAAAACATTTACAGCTCTTAAGTCATCATCCAATTGCTCCTTTATGGCTAAGCTGGTAACACTTAATTCTGTTTCTACATCCTTCCTTAGTTTTTCTACGTCGTTTCTTAGACACAGTTGTCCTGCCTGAATTTCTTGCACTACCTTCCCTTGCTGACTGAATTTGGAGTCCAATTGACTTTGTAATCGGGTGACCTGTTCACCTAAATATTCCCTCATCTCCTGTGCTAATTCCCCTCTCATCTTCCTGTTTTCCTCTCTGACATATTCACCTATCTGTATACTCTGCTCATTTAATTTCCCTTCTAAATTTTTACTTTGTTCACTCAAATTTCTTTTTGACTCCTTACTCAGCTCATTTAATTTCCCTTCTAAATTCTTACTTTGTTCGCTCAAATGTTGAAGCAATATTAGCAGCTGGTTTTGACCTGCGTCAATGACCTGCTCAATCGGTGATTGCCTTTCCAGCCTAACTTCTACCTCTGCTGCACCCATATTTTCTCCATCTGGTGTTATGCTGACAATAGCCTCCCCATTCAGTTCTTTCAAATCTTCCCTTGACCTACTCATGGTTCCGTTAGCAAGTGCTACCTCCCTAGTAATGACTTTACCCCCTCTCAATAACATGTGTTCACAAAACTGAGTCACTACTCTGCATGCCTTTTTGTTTGTTTTTGTATAAATGTTCTAACCTGTATTTTCTGCTATGTTAATTGATGCGTCCCGGGTTCGAATCCTGGTGAATTTCTAGAAGCGATGCTCTCAGCTGTTTTGTTGTCCCACGTAGGTAGACTAGAAGTTCGCGTTGTAATTTTGTTCTGCTGTGCCCCTTTCCTCTGAAGATTCTTCCTCTATTCGTTGTTTCCTAGTCCTCCGTTTGAGCTTCGAGCTGGTCTTCCCTTCGAGCTCCACGTTATGGCGCCAGTTTGTGGCGGTCACCTCCTTCGTCTGTTGCTGTAGGCTTACCTTGATGCTTCTCCCGTTGGTTCCAGAAGTTCTCAGTGTGTTGGTTCTCTTCAATTTTATCCTCGGCTAGCTGCAGTAATTTTCCTTAAACAATATGGGAGCATGGACTTATCCTCGGTAAAGGAATCGTAGATCTCGGGTGGTGATATAGGAAGACATAGACGTACTTTGTTTATGAAAAGATGACACTGCCGTTTCTTTTTATTTGACTAACACACGTAGGATACAAAACTGGTATTGCCGCTGTAAAATACTGTCCACCGCTGTTAAAATGCGGCGCGGATGTGGCACGAAGTATAAATATGCTTATTGTCTCTTTAAGAGTAGCGGATCTTAGGTGTGTTGCTAAAACTATCTTTATTCTCTTTTTGGCGCGATATCACACACATCCAGCAGCATCTCTCCCTGACCACACATTACGAAAACTGTCTTGACAAAACTGTCTGATAAACTGCCCTGCTAAAACTCCATGATAAAACTGTCTTGCTAAAACTGCCTCACTGCAATGCTAAAATTCCATGACAAACTGCCTGACAAAAACTGTCTCGAATTTGCTCCTAACAGATCCTTTTATAGTCTCAGGCTTCTGAGGCTGCTTCCTTTCCTATTGGTCCATTTTTAGCGCCACCCGACGCGTCTAACTATTTCGAATAAACTTCCAGGGATCTCATTGGTCCAAGTTTAATATAAATCGCGGCTTTTCCTACATTTACCGTTAGGTTATCTGTCTCGCTCACTTGGTCACGGCGAATTATCAAATAATGGGACAAAGGCGCTACACCCTCACTGTAGGAATAATGGCACAGCGACCGAAGAGAGGTCATAAAGCTAGGTTTTCTGCCTTCGAAAGCACTATTCCTGTAGCTAAAACATTTCGTCGTGGACAGTATTTTAACATAGCGCTTAAATTATTTACATTAAACCATTTATAACTCTACTAATATTAGTAACCTAGATAGATACATAACGTTAAATCACCCTTCTTAAAATATACAAGTAGTATGAGAAAAAGATATTTACATAGTACGATTTAACATCAATAAAAATTAATTAATAAATTATCTAGAATTACAGTTCTCGGGCCCGGCCTAGAGTTGCCGTTTCAAACGCCATGTTTTTAAAATCAAACGAAGTTATTTTATAATTGACAGCCTGATACAGTATTTTTAACACTTAAATGGTATCAGTCTAATTATATAATATTAACATTTAATAACAGCCCGCCTTAAAGCAATATGTGTATGTAATAATATATAAAGTTTATGTAACAGTCATTGTATTATGTTTATATTATTATGTACATGTATAATAATGTCATGTGAATGTATTACATAATTTAACAATGTAGGAGCTGTAAGAATAGAAGCAAGCTACTTTCCGTAGCAAACAGAATTATAAAATAGAAGCCGAAAGTTGCTAACAATGAGGTAACCTTGAGATAACAATAAATTAGAAAGTTTAATAATGCTACTAATAATTCTTGTAACAATAATGTAATATTTAAAACAGTTTATAAATAGCCAATCAACAACTAGTAAAGCTTTAAGTTAAATAAAGGTATACTATTGGAGTAGGATTAGCCAATCAGAGATTTGAAATAGAGTAAAATGTGCAAATTCAAGCGGCAGATGCTAGAAGGCAGCGTTCCCGAGCAATTCGCTTGGTACGTATTCAGTGTGAGACATAAAAAGTTCATTACGGTGTGAATAATATAAAGTTTACGTGTTAAAAAGTACAATTTACAATAATCTCACTGCTCTACAGTAGGATGCATCAGTGAAGTGTTATTTAATCGTGTGAAATATTAATAAAACGAAGTTAAATACCATTATAATTTGTGTAAGCCTTCATTCTTTAGCCGTACTACCCCTGCTAAGAGATACCTGTTTCTGAAAATTACTACTGACGCAGCCGA
Source organism: Deroplatys truncata (assembly GCA_030765065.1). Lineage (NCBI taxonomy): Eukaryota > Metazoa > Arthropoda > Insecta > Mantodea > Mantidae > Deroplatys > Deroplatys truncata. The sequence continues at coordinate 121,696,074 of CM060977.1, read as the reverse complement.
GGCATACATATATAATATTCAAATAAATATTAAAAATAAACAATTGATTCGTGAACGTGTGACGAAGGCCACGGGAAAGGTAAACGTTGGGGCGAAGGCCACCGGAAACTTTGTACCGTACGTGGGGCGAACACTCCAAGAAACATATATCCCGCAATACGTGGTGCAACCACAACAATTCAACTACTTTAAGATTGGCGCCCAAAGCGTGGTGCTAATAACGTAAATATATTCTACCTCAAGCCTCTTTTTTCTAATGTTTTCCGAGTTGATTGCCTTGGAGTTTATTCGATTCCTCTAATAGTTTAATTATTATCAGTTAAAAATTTTTGTTCACCCAAAAATAAATTTAACTAGAGAACATTTCCGGATATGACTGTTTGCTATTTTAAGTCGTCATTGACGCACAAACAGTGTGAAGATCGGCATTTGGCGATGAATCCCATCTAAGGCAACAATTTTTAATTGGTACGCGAATTCAAAAGAGATCGGGCTTTTCTTAGTGATGAAGGACTCCCAAGAACTGCTGTTACTGATGAAAATATTGCCGCTGTTCGAGCAATGCTTGAAGAAGATCGATGGGACATCTTATGAATTTATTCGGCCGACATTGGGCATTGGTATCCAAAACATTTTACATCAACAGTTAGACGTGAGAAAACTTTGTTGTCGATGGATTCCACATAATCTAATTCCCTATTAAAGACAACGCGTTGATTGGTGAAGAAAAGTCCTTTAAAAATTCCAAGGGTGGCAGCTCATATTTGGCATGGAATATCATTACTGATGACGAATCTTGTATTTTTTGTTATGATCATGAAAAGGCACTCGGCTCAATGGGTCTTTCGAACAGAACCTAAATCTACAAACGTCCGACGAATTTACAGTGAAGGTGGTTGCTAGCATTTTTTTTCTAAAAAAGCGGGCCATATTGCTACTATAGCATTAGAAGATAGACATACTTACTGCTGTTGGTACATAAATGTCTGTTTACCGCAAAGTTTTGAAAACGTTCGTGAAAAATGCCAAAAAGAAGAACTAATGTAACATCATGACAGAGCATCATTGCATACAGCAAAACTTAACTGAGTATCTGGATGCCCTAAAATTCAACATCATACACCCTCCACCATAAAATTCTGACCTGGTATCTTATTATTTATTTTTGTTTCCAAAAACTAAAGATAAAATGCGTGGAATCACTTTTTCGTTATAAGATGAAGCAGTGGAACATTATAAAAACCTTGTTTCTGAGGTGCCTCAGAAAGAGTGGCATCATTGCTTTAAGGACTGGTTTCATCGAATGTAAAAGTGTATTGATGTTAATGGGGAATATTTTGAAAAAGAATAAAATCATTTAATTTTTTTACAGTAATCCTTGTTTGATTTTCTAAACATTTTCAGTCTCGCCCTAGTATATATTGTAACAAATGATAACAGCAATTACTGCGAAACACACTTCATTTATCTTATTATTCTAGAAAGTCAGGCTACTAGAACATGCCGAAAGGAAATGTCCTGAAACAGGGAAGCGGCACATAATGGGTTATTATTATGATGGCCGGTCGAATGTTCCGCCCAGGTGACTGGCCGGGAGGCGCTTACCGGCGGCCTGCAGTTCGCTTCGCGCGTAAGGTCACAATATGTATGTATAGAGGTGTTAAAATTATTATACCCCGTGGTTTTGGGTTATTTATATCTTAGGTTGTGTAAACAAGATATTGACGCTTTAGTGTGATAAATATAGAAGTTTTTACCAATCAATCGGATGACTATCTCTATGAAAATTAGAATAAAACAACAGAATCAAATTTCTATCTTGTAATACTGGAGACATGACAGTTTTGCTATAGTGAAACAATTTTGCCGAAAATGGATCATTTTTCCCCTAAGCATCATCTGTGAAAATCAGAGATTATATTAAACACACGGATGTTTTATTATGTTTTCTTTATATCCTGTGTAGGTTTTAGAGACCGTGGATTGTAACAATGATGGTTCACTAAAAAGAGTAGTGTTATGGCTGAAAATAAATATATTCAGAATAAAATAGATAAGAGGAATTCGCATGAAGATGTCATTTGATTTTAGAGTTTCGTAAATTATTTTCAAACTGAGAGATCGCAATCATTATACAACAAACATGTATTCGAGTCTACTAATCCTTACACAAATGTACATGATATATTTTTGCAGTACATTTCGAATTCGCGCATGCATGGTGGAAGGGGTAGAAGGGAAGGTGTAACATCGCCTTTCGATACTGAAAGAAGAATCACGACTCAATGGGAAAGGACCGAGAAGGCAAGAAACGTAAGGTGAACCAATAGTGGTGTTTCGGTTAAGTATATGTAAATGCTCATGAGCGTACGATACTTAATTGCTATTTTGAAACCATAATCTGTAAAGTAGTATATTGGAATTAAAACGTACGGAATTTTTATTCAATATCATTTTTCTCGCTTCTAACGTGAGCTTTGTCTAAGTAAGTCTAAATGCATAAGGCTTAATTTTTTTAAACGTCTAAGTGGAAGACTTAACCTTTCCATCTATACTTTTTACTTTCTGTACTACGTATAGTAAGTAGGGGAGGTATTGCATTCCATCCAAAAATTCGATACCGAAATTTCACAGGAAATACATGTTTTGAGGTGCACTGAATGCATATAAAGTATTTTTGGAAACACGTCCGTGTGTGTGTGTGTGTGTGTGTGTGTCTGTCTGTCTGTGAACAGCATAATTCAGAAACGAACAGTCGGCTAAACAATAAACTTGGTATTTAGGTTCAGTTTCTTCCAGAGATGCGACACGGAGGTTTTCAAGAAAATCCTCATCCCAGATTACCCTTTACATGGAACATTTTTCGAAAATTTTAATTTTCTCAAAAATGGCTCTAACGATTTTGATTAAAATATGTGACGGTAACATTATGGTTTGTTAGCCCCACGTTTGGGAGCCAAATATGCGGCGGTATTCTTTGTTAAGTTTGAAAGCTCCACGTTGTGGTAGCCAATTTGTGGCGGTATTAGTGTTTGTTTTAAAGAATGCTACTGTTTATTTGCCGCACGTATAAAAGACAATTTGTCGCGGTCACTTCGTGTTATCTTTTACTGATCGCCTGTTATTGTATTTAATTTTTGGGTTCACTGTCCTCCGGCTAGCTATGATCTCTCGGTCAAGCACTTATCTTATACAGGTGTGTAAACGGAAAGGAGTTTTTATCCAAAGATAACACTGATGAAAGAATTTGTTTTACACTTTTTATCGTCTTAACACCTTATTCACTTTCACCTATTAATCGTGACACTTGCCAAACTGAAACTGCTATAATAACTTATTTACTGCACATTATTAATTCGCGTACTTCAACTTTTTGTGTAATTAACTTTACGACACTTGAGATTTTTCATAACTTTGCTACGCGTAACCTGCAAATCGATAAACTATGCTTTCGTTGAACTCAGCGACGTGTAATGCACAAATGTTTCCGATGGACTGGATGGATCTACCTCTGACTTAGCCCTTTTTATACTCCCATACCCCGATATACCTAAAGATTATAACTGCTATTGGTTAATAAAACGCGCCAACATTAGCGTCTATTTTTATATCTAATGAAAATTATGAACACATATGCTCTAGGGAAAAATGTTCCCGCAAATTCCTAAGAAAAAAACGCGCCACTCTGACGTCATTTGCTCGTCTCTAATAATGATAAACAGCTCACCCCCTCGCTACATTATTGCACGCTATTGTTGTCAGTTTCAGTAAGGCCGTATGCACTTACTTCTCGACAATAATTACAGTCAACAAACATCTCAAATCAACGTCACATAACAATGCATATTCACACTACAATCACTCTGACATTTACATAATTTGTGATACAAATTACTGCGTCAAATATCATATGTTTAAGATATTTTCATGACAAATGAAATGTATATCTCGAATTGTATGGGAATGTCTCCAAAAGTATTCTTCATTGTAACGACGTTTGCATAACTGGTAAACCGTAAGAGATAAACAAAGTTTTACTACACAAAAAAATATAGATCGCGTTAAAATACACATACATTTTTGTTGTTGAGTGAACCATTTTCGAGATATTGCTTGTTATTCCCATACATTTTCCAATACTTATACTTTTTCTCAAATGGGAATTCGTTATTCATTTTTTGTCCTGGTAATGCAAAGAGAATGGAATATTCCACATAGCAGCCAGCTCTTAAAATATTTGACTATCGCTTAAAGGCTACCAATTCCCCTTGCATCTACAAGAAAATTAGCAATAAGATTAACATCTCGATATCTCGATTAACATGAAGCATTTGGAGAATAAGCGTTTGTAAAAATAGTTTGTACAAGAGTGGGGAAAGTCATGTGAGTGTAACACATCAGATTTTTTCTCTGAGTGTGTATACCATCATTCACAATATCTTCACACACACACACACACACACACACACACACACACTCCATCTGTTGATGGAGGGTCATTCCTCACCTATATCTGTTCGTAATTAGCCAATATGTTGACAGAACTAGCATAGATACGTGTATTGATGCGGTGCTGTGTATCGCAACACCTACATGGTAAACAGCACCAGCCAACAAAATGAAGTCATGACGTCATGAAGTACGCTAGAAATGGTAAGAAATACTGTGAGGCCAGAAAAAACGTGTTCATTTCTTCCTGTCATTTTTGTACAAGATCTGGCACGGATATTATTAGATGACATTTTGGTTGTTCCCAGTTTAAGTAAACATATCGCTGGATTTATTAAATTCCAAATATAAAATTATAGAATTCACTATGGAAAATAGATTAAGATAACTGTCTGCCTTATTTTTTGGGGGGATTTAAAAATGTTCCTTAGAATATGAAATTTACAGAAAGCCTGTGCACTTCAATCCAATTTAACATTATTATGCTTTTTTCAAGGTTTAACTTTCGCGATAAAAGCATCGGCAAGGAGGGCAAAAAATCCATGATTCAAGTTCAAGCCGTGGCATTGAATTTTAAAATCGGATTCAAATTTCCAAATTCAGAAAGAATAAAATCACTAAAGCTTTCAAAGCCGGCTTTAATACGATAAAATGTATATTCCGGGTTTGCAGGTCGTGGTCCAACAGATGAGAATCCAGCGGACGCTTCGCCCATAACTTCGCTGGAAATCTTCAGGGGATGTTGAGATCTCACCGGTCACTCTGTCCTTTCTAACGGCATCCCCTGAGGATGCTCAGAGAAGTTATGGGCGAAATGTCGGGCGAATGTTTATCTGTTGGACTCGGCTATAAATCGGAATCTGTATTTTTTATTAAAATAATTTGTAGAAGAAATATAAAATAAATAATAGAATTGGAAAAAAAATCCATATGAATGTAACACGTTAGTTTTTATGAAGCTTATTCTATAGTGTTTTACAATCTCATTCATTTATATAGCCATATTGAACCTAAATAATTGTATAAGTGAGATTAAATTGCTGGAGTATGTAACTTGCTTTGTAGTAATTTTGGAGTTTATTAGACACATTAACTTGAAAACACGTCCACTTGCAGTCTCGAATTCACTCTCTCCATATTATAATAATTGTGGAATAATATATTCAATTCCTGGTACAAAAACATTTTCCTTTCCGTTTTGCAGACTTAGGACTGCCTGCAACATTTTAAATTTAAACCCCACAAATGGATAAAATTTTGTTATGTTTTGTTATATCAAGGTGAAGAGCTGAACAAGATTAACAAAAAAATAAACAAACAATACCAAAGAACTTGTATGGTTGAGTCATTACAGGCACATTAAAAATTTTGTTTGTGGCATTTTCACTATAAAATGTTGGCAGTGTTGTCATTAAAATTCTGGCCTAAAAATTTAACTAGATTTGTATTGGTTGTCTTGTTTGTCTTTCTTGACTTTGTTTTATTACTGTTGCATCACAACTCATCAAAGTCACTGCATCACTGGTTTTAAGTTCAGCATTCAGTTATTTAGTTGGCCTCTCACTTAAATTTTCAATAACTTTGCTGCTGCTTCTTCTTCTTCTCCACCAAGCATTAAACATTTCCAAGGCTTGTTGCGTGCTCCAAATGTTTAGCTTATTGATTTATCCATCGTTTCCTTGGTCTTCTGACATTTCGTTTTCCTTTAGGTATGTAACAGATTATTTATAGCTTTCCTTTTACGCTTATTACTTACTTTTTGTGTGTTTACTAACACAAGGTATGGTTTGTTGTGATTGTGTTCTAGATTGCTTTCAAGATTTCATTTTTAACATTTAGCTTTATGAAACACTTACAAGATTTCATGCAGCACGACCAACGCGAAATATTGTTCTGCAGATCCATCTGGTGTCTAAATTTGCAACCATGGATCACAAATAAAGGCTTTTCCTTCTCACTTGTCATCGATCCATGGTTGATGTACAACTGAGAATGAGAACTATTACGTATAGAAAGTTTGACATTTATGCTGTATATGACGTAGCATAAAGCGTTCTAAACAGTGCTTTGTGGTGCCTCTTCACAGATCGCGTTCTATAGTGTTTGGCTGTGTGTTATCGAAGAACCTAAGCAGGTAGCTGTGGACGCAACTGACGTACTGACTTTTCGTAAAGACGTTTACGTGGACGCAACTGACATAGCCCCAAATGTACATGGCATGAAGTACAATATCGAAAGTCTAAGCGCAGGGGTAGCCGGTGGTTTCGTTTCCGACTCTCGTAATGAGGGTATGGGCTCTGGGGGTGGGAGGGTAGATTTCAAGTTGATCCTGTCCACGTCTTCACCTCTGAATTGTTCATATGAAGCAGCCCCAAGGCCCAACGTGGTTCGGAGTCCACAGTAAAAGCTCTAGGTCCTCTCATTTCATCGCCATCTTCATCATCAACTTACTATTGGGGCAACGGATCCGCCCGCTAGGTGTCTCCACCTCAGAAATGGGTCCAGTCATCGCTTGTTGGAATGAGGTTTGCCCCGAAAGCCACAGGTCATAGGTGAAGCGTTAGAAGCGAAGACGATATCGAAAGTAGCGTAACATCCTCATTTGTGAATACTGCATTTATAAATTTCCTTGTGATACTACGTTTTTTCACTTTTTTTTGTATATTCATCTAAGATGGGGAAAATGTAGAAAACGTTTAGGTTTCTTTACGCCCTTTAACTATAACGCCCGTATCTGTGTTACAAAAACACCTCCAGGCATTATTCATGCAAAATACATAGAACGCTACAGGCAGTTAATTATTAGCCAAGCTATCATATAAATCCAAGCGATGTTCACAGCTCATGAAAGCTTTAAGCCACTTTCACCGCAGGCCGCTGCGTTTTTGTCACACGATGTGTTCCCACCATCATTTACAGTGATACAGCGACAGCTCCACAATTTATTTTCGCAGAATCTAGAGTATGAGCTGTGTTTATTTCCAGTATTTCACGAATAAAATTATGTAGCTTATAAAAATATCCATACATTAAATGCGTTTATAATACTATATTAGTCAAAAAAAATACAAATTACAGTTATGAAAGTGCAGTTCTGCGTTTTGATTTTCACCAACAGTGGAAAACGTCGTAACAATTAAAGTAATTTAAGAGGTAACAAACATGGGAACCTCAAGCTATACAAAAATCATAACGTCGAGAAAACAAAAAGAACACGATTACATTTAAACATGAAACTCGCAGGAAGAGTAGAATATGGTATTCCGCACTCCCAGGCCCCATATTAACCCCCATTTTCATACACATCAGGTGGACCAAAAGTGCCGCATTTCGCGTGTGCAAATATCCCTTTGTGCGTTAAAAGTGCTGCAGAACTAGACGGGGCAATTCTAAGTAAACAGAGGTCAGTGGGATACCAGCTCATTAAGGTGAGTGACTTTCGTTGTATTCTTGCTTATCAACGAAGACGATGAGCGGATCGCGCTCAAAGAGCGGCAGTTCCCAGGCTTGCACAGGAGTGTACAATCCGTGATGATACACAATAATGGTGTAAACATATCGAAAAGCTCTTAGCATGTTTTCCATTTCAGTTACAGAGACTTTATTTTCGAGAGGATAACCTTTTTAGTTTGACAGATAATTAAAAAGGCCTTATTGGACCTACCAGTATTCGCCCATACTGATGTTTTAATTGTGTTCACGCTAGATTTGTCTAGAGAATTGTAGAGTTACATTAAAATATTAAAGCAACATTAGTAGAACGAAGGTCGCCACTGACATGTATTTACTTGGAATTGCCCCGTAGAGTTCTGCTACTCTTTTGACGCACGAAGGGATATCTACACACGAAAATATGGCGCTGTTGGACCACCTAGTATAGTCTGTGACCATCGAGAAAAACAATTTTCTCAGTTGATAAAAGCTAGACTATAAATTAGCCTCACCGAACGAGATAGCTTCGAGGTAAAGCGTGAGGCGCGCATTCGGGAGGTCCCGGATTCGATTCCCATCAACAATCCACTTTGACCTTGGGTTTTTCGTGGTCTTCTTTAGTCAGTAGTGGAATGCTGGGGTGGGTTCTCGTCTGCCATGATTTCATTTTCTCTTCACTTCGTTTACTTCCCATCTTTAAGGTGTGCTTCTAGGTTTCGTGGTGCCACATGCTTGCCCGATGGAAAGAGCACTCCCCATGGACACCAGAGGGCTGCTTGTTCGAGGGTCGTTCATTGCCCTTTCTTTCAACTCCAGCATTGGGAAGATTCTTGAGCCTGGAACTGCTAGGAACTTCTGTGCGTCTCTTGCGGCTGTAGCCTCCTGTGGTTCCTTCAATTTATCCCTTCCTCCCGGGGGTGGTAGCCGCAATACATCTTACGTAAGCAGCAGTACGCAAGATGTCCCCCTATAACCTATACGTACCTATAAACTGGTCTCAAGATAATATACAATTATTCTTGAAATTAAAGTCGGTAGTGCAAGACATTAATTTGTTTTAAAGATAAAATACAAACTCCTATTATTCACAGATAATTTCGGATTGATCACTTGAATGAAATAGTCCTTCTAAACTATTAGATGGCACATTCGTAACATATCTTTCTGCATGAATACTGATAAAAGCAAGACGTCAGTCCTGGATTCATGAGCAACACTTTACGTTTGAAAATACCCTGGATGTATTTGAGAAAAATTAAAGACACAGCAGTGAATTTTTAAAAATGATAAATATTGCGAAAAACAGTGGTTAAGCAACAACTGTGATATGTTACGTTCACATGACTTTCTCTACCCTTTATTGCTTATTAATGACTATATAAACTATTCATACTAAAGTTTATTTTTATCTACTTTATTTTAATCCAAGTAAACCTTTGCAGAAATAGCTTCATTACACACTTCGTTATAGATGCAAAGGGAACAGCATAGTCAAATGTTTAAGAACTGGGCGCTATATGCTGGCCTTAAAATTTAATACTCTTTACATGCAATCTCGAGAAACAACTTTATGTTGAAAGAACTTCAAAGAATGACCAAGTAACAAACAATTCGAACCATTAATAAATGAAAATGGCTAATACCACAAAAATAAATTATGTACTTTAAAGATATCTACCTTTCTTGTGCAATACTGTTTCATTTACTAGTTATACAAAATTCCTTCCGAATGAAGAGAACTTCAAAGGCTATTCCTAGAGTATTCAAGATGTGCATTTTATTTATGATGAAACTATCAATAATAAATGGCATTTTAATAAGAATCGTTACAGCCTTTTTCAGAAAACCAAAAATTTCGAAAAATCTTCGATGAAAAGCGTAGTTTTTAATTGGGAAATTTTCTTTAAAACATTCGAGTCGTATCTTTAGTGGATAAACCAAAATATCAAGTTTGCTGTTTATCCGACTTCTCGAGTTTAAGTTGCGCGCACGGACATAAACATACCATTATTAAAATGCTTTTTATAATTCAGGGTGCTTCAAAACGTGCATTTTAGTGAAATTTCAGTATAGAATTTTTTGGAATACAATATCTTCTCTACAAGCAGTAAGGAAAGTAAAAATTATATATTTTAAAGAGCGCCAGACATTTCTTGTGGGAATATGTGTCGTATTTCTCTTAGATAAATTCAATGATAATAAAGGGCATCTCGCCTTTAAGCTTACACAAAATCATTATTCAGTCGTCTACCGATTACCTTGTAAGGTTTCTAAAACATACTGAATAAATAATATACAGATGGTTTTCCTTAAGGACGGTTGTTTGACTTTGATAAAATTGTATAGACAACTTCTCCTTGCCCCTTTAAAACACGCCCGACTTAAATACGTTTTCTATCCATACGACTTACCTTCTTGAGTTCAGAAATTCTAAGCGTTTCCTGGAGTGTATTTTGGACGTGGTTTTCAAAGGGCCTCGTAATTTGCATATCCAAAAAATATGCATCTGGAGTTTTGGGGTAAAATGCAACTCTTATACTATTTTATATGGACGATAAAGTAATAACAGTCAGAGTTTTAACAACCCAAGTACACTAGGAACATCAAACAGTGAACAAAATGGCTTCGTAGTCTTTTCTATGGATAGTGCTGTTAGATTAACTTGGGAATATTCAGTAATTTGGTCCAAAAAAACTGGTTTGCTTTTAGAAGTCCTCTAAAGAGTTAAAAAGGCAGTGGCGTCCCAAGAAGTCTTCTTCTTTAGCTATAAAGCGAAGTGCAACTTCGTTACCGTCTGCTATGCTTCAGCAAGTAGAGTATTTTCATATTGTTTGTAACAGACTTTATTCCTCTTCCAGCTGCTCATTTCATTCCTTTCATCCTTCAACTCTTCCGCCACCTTTTTGAGAATCGCTTATGAATTTTTCACGGAGTCGAACTCCTAGTGCTGATTTCGTTTTACTCAGACATGCAAGTAAAAAGAGAGCAGTGGAATGTTAGTGTTAGAGTAAGAAAATCTCTTGACTGTGCCCGTCAATGTCCCCACCCTCTTATTATTCTCTATTCTTAAGGGAATGGTGGAATGAAAAACACTCCATACCCACTATTCACCCTTAGCTGTGAATGAAATCTTCAATCATGCAGATGTATGTAGCCTCTGACTTGGGGTTTCTTTTCACCACATACTACTTTATTTTAACACACGCATCTATGAGCATGAGTGTTTTTTTTTTGCTTACATAACCACTCAGTATAAATATTTTATTTCAATTATATAGTGATTTAACTTAAGCCTTCCAGTTCTATTCTACGGTTTACATCGCGAATACTAACAAAAACAAAAAACCACCCATTGACTATACAGGGTGGACCTTTTAAATTGAGATTGTACAATATCTCCAAAACTAAGCGCTGTAGAAAGAAATATCTTTAGTAAAAGTTGCTCGATATTATGGGGAAAGTAAATGCCATTAGTCGTGTTTTGTTTGGAGGACGTTATGATCGTCATTTTAGGATCAATTTATTTCTTTATTCATTCCACCAACTGCTCCATCATCACCTTTCCTTTCATCCATTTCACCAACATTTCGTTTCATCCACTTCCTTCATCCCATACCAGGCATCGGACTGATCACCCATCCTGGATGCTCTGTCTGATCCATGAGTGTCTGCTCCTCGACGGGCCTCTGACCCCAGGCACCCGCTTGTAAGTCCTGGGGGGTGTAAGTCCTACATAAGAGGAGGTTAAACAGATAATGAATGAATTATTTCTTTTTAAATGGGAACCTGCATTTTGTTATGTTTTTTTTTCTCATTCCTCATAGAAAACTATAAACCTTTGTAATAAACCACCTTGCAATTGTTCTTACACCAACGTAAATACGAACAACGAAAATTCTGAATGGCTATATACGAAGAGCGTAATGAATCGTTGGACCATTCATGGATGGTCATTTGAGGGTCAGGTTACAATTACAGGTTCAAGGACAATTGTAAGGTGATTTATTAAAATGCTGTTTAGTTTCTTATGGGTGAGAAAACAACATACAAAAGATAGGTTCCCATTTAAAAAGAATAAACTGACCATCACAACGTCCTCTAAATAAAACGTTTTACTAATTTCCCGCCATTACGAGGACGAAATTTCAATCACGTCTGCCCGTGACCAGTGTCTAAAGCGGATCGTGTGTCTGAGCTTCGTTAGAATAGAGCTGAGTGCTACAGTAAAACGGCGTGTAAACATCAAATTCCTCACTAAACTTGGAAAATCTGTCACAGAAACCTACAAATTGTTGACAGAAGTTTATGGTGATCAGTTATCTCATACGCAAGTTTCGAGTGGTTTAAGAAATTTAAGGAGGGTAGGGAAGACGACGGGGATGATGTGGAGAAAAGCACTCAAATTATTCGAGGGGACCGCCGATTGAGCATTCGAGCAGTTACTGAACCTACTAGCATCAATGAAGAAAGTGTTAGACAGATTTTGCATGACGATCTGGGCATGAAAAAGGTGTGTGCTAAAATTGTGCCAAAATCCCTCACCCAACACGAAAGGAATTTGTGTGATGAATTCTTGTAAATAAGAAAATAATCCTGATTTTTTAAGTATGTAATTACTTGCGACGAAATTTGGATTTTCCATAATGATTCAGAGACTAAGCGACAATCCAGTTTCCAAATATTTAAAAAGTTTCCTATTGAAAAAGTTTCTCAAAATCTTCAAAATAAACCTTTGGACTTCAATTTGCACCTACCCTTGGAAGGGCTTTACTATAGGGAGGATAGATTTATTGTAGGATGACAGTTTGGTATTGATGTTCGGGGTGTGATGGGAGGTAGCGCTTAGTTTTTATAGGCTCCTTTGATTGCTTCTCATTGCTTCTTACCTTATAAGCCACAGCAATCGAAGTTTTAAGCAGTGATATTCGTGGATTGATTTTTGCTGTCATAGTTGAAATTTGTTTTTCTGGAATCGGATACACACTCTTTCTCTTATTTTCGAACGCCATTAGAGTCGATGTAGACGCTTATATGGTGAACATTATTTAAGCGATAGCGTATTAAAAGTAACACAAAGGAGACTGATGTTATACGCAAGAAGATATACGGTAATCACATACTGAACAAGGTATACCCTCATATACCAGTCATTTTTGAGTGCAAAAATGCTCGCAAGTAGAAGCCTTTAAAGCGTAATTTTTTGGATTCACTTAAAGAAACACCAACTCCGAAATAATTTTGGCTACAATGGAGGGCAGGACAAGACGGACGAGCAGACATAGCTTGCGCGGTCAACTCAGTGAGCATCATGGAGGCAACAACAGTGGCCCTTCGTGGTGGTTTCAACTACGATAACTGCGAAAATTAAATAAGACTCCCCTGCTTTCGTATGGGCGGAAGTGAATATGCTACTTAGGCGCGTAAACCCAAAGGAAGACTAACGAACAACCTTGTGGGAGCGACGGGGTCTAACTTATCTGCCAGCTGTCCAGGCTGGTACAGCTATTGGTCTGGTTCTCCATGATACTTATTATGATGTAGCTCATTTCATTATGCCCTAGAAACTGAGGTGTCCACCCAATCCCACCCATTGACGCCATGGATATTGAGACCAACTGTCCCTTCAAGCACCTCCCCAACGGGAGAGGCTCAGATGTTCGGTCTGAGGTACTTCTAATAATGTTAAAGGTAGGACGAGTGATAGAGGTCCGTTGCGCCCGCACCACGGCAACTGAAGAGGTCCGAACCCCTCACCTAAGGAGAGATGGTTGGATGATATACACGGGAAGAGGTACGGCCCGACTCGGTCTGAACCAAGCCCAAGAATAGATTATGCTGAATCACCGGTGCCGAGCCCGATTTTCTGCTTTTATTTTAAACAAAATTATTTTGCAGTTATTACTGTTATTATTTATTATTATTATTATTATTATTATTATTATTATTATTATTATTAGACGAAGTGCTGCTTCCTGCGGTATGAAGGGACCGGTTTCGATTTCCGTTACGGGCTCAGGGATCGTTTTTCCCCTACTAGCAGTCCTGAAAATGCATACACAGGGTCCTTAGAGCAAATTAAGGAGCCGCGTTAAAGAAATAGTGGCGACTGCAATCTCCCCAAATTTCCTGGGTGTGGGCGGACGGGGGAGGCGTGGTTTGCAGCTGTGGTGCTGTAGTAAAATTATTCGCGATTTTCTTAAGCGAATACTTACCACCATCACCACCACCACTACTGTGGGTGTTTGCATGATGGATAATTGTGTTTTCCGGACATCTCAGCATGTAGACCAGAAAAGCATAGTAAATTAATTTTTTCCTCTTTAAATGGTAAAGCCTGGCATGGCACCACTGATTTTTAATACAATACATATTTTAAAGATTTTTACATGACAATAAAGTGCAAATATCGCCCAACATTTTTAGAATAAAACCCGGATCTGGCCTGTAGGCTGGGATAGACCTCGATCCAGACCCAGCTCTACTGGATGGATTTGTATGATGGATCACTTCTAGATACACACTGTAACGGAAATAGTAAAGTCGTCATTTAACCACAAATATGAGAAATAATGTTATTTAAAGCAGAAAGAACATTGTTACTATACGACCCTGGACAGTCTTGCGAATACTACACTATAAAATACATAACACGATACAGACAACAAAAATAATCTTCCAAAAATAATGTTATTCTTTCTTAGAAAGAGGTGCTGGTACAGGATGAGCAGTTTGAGGGAATTAGTTAAAAGCGCATTTAAAGAATTTGGAGAGAACACAATGCATTCCGGATATTTATATGTATATAATAAAAACAAAGAATTCAGAGGAAGCGTTTGCCTTAGGCGTCCGCAACACAACTCCTCCAGCCAGTACACATTAAATATCACAGTTCTCTGTTCAAGAAGAAATAAGGGCTAATAAATTGTTTTTCGGATATCTGCTTCACATTGTCCGCCTTTGAAAAAAGGGAAAAAAGTAATAACGGCTCTACAGCATTATACGCGGCGTTTTCAACAACAAAGCCTCCTCTTTTTTGTTTTATTTAACTGAAATTCCCTTTATTTCAATAACGATTGTGTTTTATTTATCTACGTATGGAGAGCTAGTCTTCTGGTAATCTCAATACACCTAAGGCGTGTTTGATATGTTTCGCTTCTACATAAAGCCTCACGAATGAAACGCTTTTGGAGAAAGGTTTTTAAATATCAGCCACAAAACCCTTTTCAACTCCCACTATATCCAAACTCTTTGTGAAGTCTATAACGTTTTATTGTAATTAGCTGTAACGTGCTATAGTAATCTTCGATAAATGTGGCCAAAACTGTATCAATGCTATGTCATAGTCTTGTTTTCCCTAGTAAACAACAAATATAAATACAGGTCTGCATATGACTTTCTTTGCAGTCATAGGTGTATTTTAAAGCTGGCACTGTTTTTCTTCAACTTATAGAAAGAAGGGATGGTAATAACTTAAACAATGTAGCATTGCAAAATATGTGTTAAACTCACGTGACTTACTCTACTCTTGGCATACTATTTTTACAAACGCTTATTCTCCACCTACTTCATGTTAATCGAGATAAAATTTGCAGAATATTATGGCTAATTTTCTTGTAGGTGCAAGGGTAATATGGTAGATTTTAAGCGATAGTTAAATATTTTAAGAGCTGGTTGCTATGTGGAGCATTCCATTTGCTTACTTCGTCCAGGACTTAAAAAAACGAATAACGAATTCCCATTTGAGAAAAAGCGTAAGTATTGGAAAATTCAGACAAAACAAGGAATATTTCGGAAAAGCTTCACTCCACAAAAAGTATATTACATAAATTGTGGGTTTTAATTATATCTAAACTTTTTGTGTAGAAGAATCTTGTCTATCTCTTACGGTTATGCAAAAGCCATTCAGAATGAAGAGGACTTTTGGGGACATTCCCATAAAATTCAAGATATAAATTTCATTTCTCATGAAAATATCTTAAATGTATAATGTTTTAATAAAAATCGTTGCAGCCATTTTTGAGAAAATCAAAATTTTCGAAAAATGTTCCATGAAAAGAGTAGTCTGGGGTAAGGAGAATTTTTTTGAAAACCTTCGTGTCATACCTTTGAAAGATACTGAACCTAAATACTAAGTATGGTATTTATCCGACTTTTCGTTTCTGAATTATGCTGTACACAGACACACACCCACGGATCTTTTTCTAAAATTGCTGTTTTTGGATTCAGCGGGCCTCAAAACATGTATTTCCGGTGAAATCTCGGTATCCAATAGAGTTTTTGGGTTAAATGCAACACTTTCCCTACTTACTATACGTAGTGGAGAAAGTAAAAATCTATTTTTTAAGTTTCATTCAGTTATTTTAGTTTTTATGTTTGAAAATAGTTATTTAAAGGACTAGTTACAAAAGTAGCGCTTTAGTAACGAGAGGCTCAAGTTAGAAAATACGACCGAAGGGAGTGTTCTAAGAGCAGCGAGTTACTAAAACCTAATTTGTGACCTGTTGTCCACAATATGGGCGCCTGTCCTTTCGGAGAGACACTGCGGAATTGTGAGCATCATAAAATGTGATCCACTATTGCTGAAGCCTTAAAACTAAAAGATCATACAATATTTCAGGAAGTGCATGGACTCTCTCAAGACGGCTCCTCTCGTCTGATTGACATACTAGACATCTCAACAGGGTCATCATCCGGATATATCATCGATCCAACAGTGAGAATGGAGCAGAATGAACAACAACCAGCTGAAGTACACACTAAAAATGTCGAATCTACAAGCCTATCATCCCCAACTACCTTGAGAAGTACATTTTATCATCCATTGAAGTTATTGGACTGATGGTTGGGGCAAGAGGAACCATATCCAGGCACTTTGCTGAGTTTTGCAAAACGTTCAGTCTCAAGGACAATTTCATGACAAAATTGCAGTTTTTACTCTTAAAGGTAAAATCATAATTCTCCAAAATCATCTATATTCAAATTAATTTCATTCTGTAGCGTATGACTAACAGTAGAACAGACACACGTTTAGTAATTTCCCTTCTATAGTAGAATTTTCCCAGTTTTCTTATACTCATAATTGAAATTTATTTCAGTGGTAATCATGCTTTATCTTCGTGTGCTATTCTTGTTTTTATATAATAATTTGTAAAAGTATTAAGCTTTGTTTGTTTGGCAGCACCTACTTTTGGGAAAGCTGAAAGTTTTCTTTCTGAATAAAATAAAAATCTACGTTCAGTGTATTTTAGTACATGCTGTATGTTTAGTATGTTTAATGAAATTTATTTATTGCGGAAACGATATGTTTAGAGAAAGAGTAATGTGGGCTTTGGAAAAAAAGACACGATATATAAACAAATTTTGTTGTTATATTCTGCAATTTTGGATCAAATTTCATATGTGAATTTAAAGTAAAAATGAGCGGAGAAGGCGAATTTCACGGTTCATCAGGAAAAATTTTAAAATCACCCCAAGATGCAACTATTAATATACTTCCAGAAAACCAAGGAAAGCTTATTTATGCAGTTATACGAAATTCAAGGACTGGTGTATGGGTAATGACGCAGACGTAAATAAGGATTCTCTGTTGGCGTATTTTTATGAGAAATCGAGAAGTATTAAAGCTTCGAGTCTTTGGAGTGAATGTTCCATGGTGAGCTCAACTGTTTTGATTAATGATAATATTGATATCAGTAAGCTTGGAAAATTAAAGACATTTTTGAAGAGTGTATTATACATTTTGTTGAACCTGTATTTTAAGTTTTGATAGCTTGTATTGTTAGAATGTAAAGATAAGATTTGTTGCCTAGTAATTACGAACTAATGCAGCACTGATTATAGTAGTAGATAAATAAATGTTATGGTCTTATGCTAAATCTTTCACAAAATAGAAATGCAATTTTAAATTCCATAGTAAGAAATCTGATGTGTTACATTCACACGACTTTTATACCTTCTATCATTTATTAGTGGGCATACAAACTATACTTACGAAAGTTTATTTTCCCTATATACTTCATTTTAATCGCCGAAAATACCTGCATTACGCATTAGTTATCGATACAAAGGGAATAGCGATGGTGAAAAATTTTAGAACTGGACGCTATATGCTGGCCTTAAAATTCCATACTCTTTCCATGCCATCGGGAGAAACAACTGAATGTTGATAGGACTTGAAAATAAAATTACCAAAGAATGAATAATTCGAACCATTAACAACGTATATCTGAGAAATGGCTTATGCTACTAAAAAACTAATTTGAAATAAATTGTGTACTTTAAAGGAATCTTCACCTTTTTATAGTAGGCTTTCGTCTATTGCTTAACGTTTACCTGTTATACAAGATTATACAAAATTCCTTCCAGACGAAAAGTGTTTCTTAAGCTATTCGTAGAAAATTCAAGATATACATTTTATTTGTCAAATAAATATCTTTAATGTATGGTATTTTATTCAAAATAGTAAGAGCCAGTATTTAGAAAATCAAAAATTTCGAAAGATGTTCCACGTAAAGGGTAGTTGGGATTGTGGATTTTCTTGAAATTTTGCTTGCCGCATCCTTGGAAAATGCTGCATCTAAATTCCAAGTTTGGTATCTATGACTTTTCGTTTTTGAGTTATGCTGTTCACAGACATACACACACAGATAGAGACAGACGAGCGCGCGGAACTAATTCTATTTTTACTTTACTACGTATTGTAACGATTTTGATTAAAATATCATATGTTTAAAATATTTTCATGACAAATGAAATGTATATCTCGAATTTTCTGGGAATGTCTCCATAAGTATTCTACATTGTGAACCTTTTGCATAACTGGTAAACC
Organism: Deroplatys truncata; assembly: GCA_030765065.1. Classification (NCBI taxonomy): domain Eukaryota; kingdom Metazoa; phylum Arthropoda; class Insecta; order Mantodea; family Mantidae; genus Deroplatys; species Deroplatys truncata. The sequence goes on along the minus strand of CM060977.1, from coordinate 121,677,365 downwards.
ATAAGAGATAGACAAAATTTTACTACACAAAAAATATAGATAGCGTTAAGATACACAATTTATGCCATATACATTTTTTTGGTTGAGTGAACCATTTTCGAGATATTGCTCGTTACTCCCTTAAAGTTTCCAATAGTTATACTTTTTCTCAAAAGGAAATTCGTTATTCATTTTCTTTTTGTCCTGGTAATGCAATGAGAATGGAATACTGCACATAGCAACCAACTCTTAAAATATTTGACTATCGCTTAAAGCCTACCAATTCCCCTTGCATCTACAAGAAAATTAGCAATAAGATTAACATCTCGATATCTCGATTAACATGAAGCATAAGGAGAATAAGCGTTTGTAAAAATAGTTTGTAAAAGAGTAGAGAAAGTCATGGGAGTGTAACACATCAGATTTTTTTAGGAAGATTCAGGGTTTTCCGGTGAACTCTCGGTATTGAATTTTTGGATGGAACTACTGTATGCGAGGTAGAGAATGTAAACATTTTTAGGATAATTTTTGAGGAAATAAAACATAATGAGATATTTTCCATACAAAGAAGTGTTTGGTGTGGGAAAATGTTCTGAAAATCTTCATCTGGAGTCCTCAAAAGGTGTCCAATTTGAGCATAAAATTAGGAAGTTAGGAGAAACTCTGTCTCTCTCTCAGTGTCTCCCTCTCTCTCACTGCCTCTCTCTCTCTCACTGCCTCTCTCTCTTTCTCTCTCTCTGTCTGTCTGTCTGTCTGTCTGTCTCTGTCGTACGCGCGAGTGCACCACATAAAACAACACACACATTTATTACGTTTTAGGAAATGCTAGTATTGATTTATCTAGACAATAATTTATTGTTTCCAGGAATAAAAGCGAATCCTTATATTTGAAATATACAACACACCATTTTTAAAGCGTAAAAAACATCCTAATGTTTTTGTTCCTCGAACATGTATACATGAAAGGGGGCTTTGGCACAGCCTTCGTGATCGTAGTAATCCAGGCCACCATGTAGCCTTCGTGACGTCACGCAATGAGTAGTTGAACACTGAAGTTTATGGGTATGTGGTAAACATTTGGTATTATTTCCTACTAAAGGCTTAGTTGTGGGGTAAGTCATATTGTTGTGAATATTACTTTACAGCATGTAGTTTTAGTGATTTTAAAATGAACAAATGAATTTAAATATTCCCATAAGCTACTTTTACCCTCTCTACAGAAGGTATTTCATTCAACCTAATAAATCAATGTCGAGATTTTACCAGAAATGTATGTTTTGAGGTCATGAATTAAAAAGGGCGTTTTTAGAAAAACGTCTGTGCACGTGTCTGCGAATCACATAGCTCATAAACGAAATCTCGTATAAACTTCAGACTTGGTATTTAAAATCAGTGCATTTGAGGCAGTATTTTTAACACTTAAATTATTTCAGTCTAATTATATAAAATATAAATTCAATAGCAGCCCGCCTTAAACTAATATGTGTATTTAACAATATATAAAAAGTTTATATTACAATCATTGTATGTGTTTATATTATTGTATCAATGTGTAGTAATGTTATGTGAATATATTACGTAATTTAATAATGTAGGAACTGTGAGAATAATAAGTTAAAAGTTGCTAACAATGAGCTAACAATGAGGTAACCTTGAGGCAATAATAAGTTTGAGAGTTTAATAATGTTACTTGTGATTCTTGGAAGCAATAATGTAATTTTAGTGACAGTTTATAAAATAGCCAATCAACAACCAGAAAAAGCATTAGTTAAAAGAAGGTATTCTATTGGATTAGGAATAGCCATTCGGAGACTTGAAATACAGAAATTTACAAATTTTAGGCGGTAGAAATCTATTCATTTGGTTGCAGACAGCATTACTAACCAGACACAAAAAGTGTCCTTAAGAAATTTAATACGTATTCGTGTGAGACGAAAATACTTTTACGTGTTAAAAAGTGCAAGTAATAAATTAAAGAATCTCACAGCTCTCTTTATCAGTGAAGTGTTATTTAAATCGTATCAAGCATTAATAAAAGGAGTGAAGTAAAATTATAATCTGTGTAAGCCTACATTCTTAGTCGTACCACAACCCTGCCAAGACATCCATGTCTCTAACAATAATACTGACGTAGCCGAGGCAAACGTAAATATATAATATTTAAAGAAACAATCAAATTACAAAGCTAATATTTTTAAATTTTTGGGCGAAGGCTCCCAAAGCGTAGTGCAAACAACGTAATAATAACAATACTACTTCACTTTCCAAAGATACGATACGAAGAATTATAAAAAATCTCCCCACCCCAATTACCCTTCGCATTAAATTCCTCGAAATTTATTTTTAAAATATAGCTTTAACAAATTTGATTAAAATACCACATATTAAAGATATTTATGACGAAGTGTGAATTTCGAATTTTCTGGGAATAGTCTGTGAAGTCCTCTTCATTCGGAAGGAGGTTTGTATATCTTGTGTAACTGGTAAACGTTGAGCGATGGACGAAAACGTACTACACAAAAAATGTAGATCTCTTTAAAACACACAATATTACAAATAACTTTTTTGTGCCGTCAGCCATTTCCGAGATACCGTTATTAATGGTTTGATTTATCCTATAGTTCATTAACTCCCGGAGATTTTCAGTTTTTTCTCTAGATTTAAATGAAACATTAGAATTTTAAGGCCAGCATATAGTGCCTAGTTCTTAAACATTTGACTGTCGCTGTTCTCATCATAGCTATAACTAAATATGTAATGTAGCTATTTATGCAAAGGTTTATCTCGATAGAAAAATAAACTTTAGAAAGAATAATTTGTGTAGCCACTAATAAACGATAGAGGATAGAGAAAGTCATGTGAATGTGACACCAGATTTTTATTTGACTGCAAAATGAAAATATTTTAAGATTTAATAGTAAATTGTGCTTTATTGTGATTCTGACCTTTTTTTAATTAGCATTTTGACCACGAGTCTGTGAAATATGATTTAGTGCATCACCTTTAAGGTAGTTGAATTAGTAAATGACCAAAGTATATGAAAACCCAATACAGCAGCTGCAGAATAACGCCAATTACAAAAATACCTTAATAATAGTGACTCTGAAAACTATAAGTGCTTAAGATAGAGTAGATATAGGAAGTTGATATGATGAACATGATTTATAATCTTAAGTCCATGTACAAACCACAAACCAATAAGATACACAGTGAATGAATGAATAAACATTATTTGTACATTTTTATACGCAATCCTTTTTACAATGTTCCACTTATAAACTAACTTAACCCATGTACAAATTTTCTTGCCAGATATGCAGCTCCTTTTACTGGCACCCTGACCTTATGGCTCAGCTGTGCAGCCCTTGCTACCCTTAATCCCTATTTTCCATCCTCTACCTCCTCCGTTTGCCCTTCTACCTTTCTTATCGCTCTTACTTTTCTAATCCATTTCTCCTTTACTTTCTTTAAGAACTCCCCTATAATCTTATTTTCCTTTTCTTCTTTTCTTGCTAACATTTTAATTGTTACTATTTTTCCATCCATTTTTTCCCATTTTTCCTTCCATACTTTTTGTCTCCATTCTGCTAATTCTTTGCATTCTGTCATATAATGTTCTGTGCTTTCACTACCTCCACAAAGTTCACAAATACCGCTTTTTCTGCATCTTAGCCCTCTCAGATACATTGATCCTGTTCTCATCCATGCAAACGCTTCTTTTTCCACTCTATTATAATAATCCACATACACTTCTACACAGTGAATAAATGTCTTCCTCCGTGGTGTAGTGATTACCTGCTAGCCTCTAGTTCCCTAGGTCACATGTTCAAACGCGACTGAGGGCAATGGATTTTTTTCTGGCGTAAAGGTCCTAAGCATGGCTCCCTTCGGAAGATAAATAAAGCCGCTGGTTCCGTGTTTACATTTACGGCACGTAAAAGAACCTCAAGCCTGATAAAGAAGCCTCTGAGCAAAATTACCAGTCTTTCACAACCAATATAGAATGGGACGCTAAGGACCACAGCAGTTAAAGAGCGTCCATAAATAAAACTCAATTTAAATTGACAGTGGATAAATAATGTACAGAAATTACGATAGGTACCTCGTAAATAACCGTAGTGCGTATACTGTTATACAATCTGACTTCAAATATAAAAATCTGATATGTTACATACACGTGTCTTTCTGTATCATTTTAATGGCCGTAACAAGCTTTTTCGATGGAAAGAAAAGAAAGGGGAGGAAAACGCAAGATTTCTCTACTTTCAAGCAAGTTCGGCTTGACATTTAGCATGGAATGATTCACATGGAATATTCCGAAAACAGATAACACTATAAATGGGTTTATTTCACCCAAATTGTGTATTTTTATTATTTTTGCACTAGTAAGCTTTGGTCTATCTTTTAAGATTTTCTTGTTTTTCAAAACTATACAAAATTAATTCAAGTAAAGGAGAGCTTACAAGCTATTCACAGAAAATTCAACTATGCGTACTATTTCTCATGTCAACATATTAAACATGACTGTTGATCAAAATCGATAGAGCCGTTTGGTAGAAATAAAACATTACAACATTATTCCCGTATAAAGGGTAGTTTAGGATATGGGTATATTCTTTAAAATGTTCGTGTCGTATCCTTGTGAAATGCTGAACTCAAATATGAAATTCAATATTTAACCAAGTTTACGTTTTTGATTTATGCTTGTCACAGATAGAACATACGCCCACGTGCAAACCTTTCTTAAAATGCCTGATTTTGCATTGAAGGGATTCCAAAACGTGATTTTCAGTGAAATTTTGATATTTAACTTTTTGGTGGAGTATTATAATACTGCTTCTACTTTTATAGGTAGGCAGTGGAGAATTCAAAAATAGGGAAGCATGTGATACGCTTAGAATTGTATCTAGTTTGATTGGTTTAAAAAACAAACTTTATTTTGATTACCTTATATCTAGCACTCTCTTTTTAAGGCTGAAGTTTATAGACAGCAAGGCCGAAATGCAGAACTTCTAACACAGTGCCCACGAGCTAAAAGCTTTAGATTATCGCACCAGTGCAATAATCTTCATTGTGACCAACTTTGGTTTCAAGTCCAATCACATGGCAATTACCTTGTGTATTTGCACATGTTTAATAATTCGACTTGGATTGATTAGCTTTAACTTTTCATTGTGTGTTTTCACATGATTAATTTCTCATGCCGCTCGCATTATAAATCGTCATACTTCAGTTTATCACAATTCGTTGTAGAGTTAACCTGTACGTTACACTGGCAGCCTTCTGTTTTCTTTAATAGAAAACGTTATTCTTGTATCTACGTTAACCCACACAAACAGTAAATGGCGAAAATTATGATTCAGAAGAAACTGAAATAGAAGTGAAAATACAGAAGCAGCAGAAAGAATAATACTAGGACTATTTACCTAAAAAATCCAGAAAGCAATATGGCATAGCGCTTAATGACTGCATTGTCTGGTGTAAGGAAAACATGTTCAAAATAATTTCACGGAAAATGACTGCTAGCGAATTAACAAAACATCAAACATCTGATATCTCGCCTATTTACCGTCATTTCCCTTATTTCAAGAACCGCGTTCTAAACGTGATGTCTCTTCGTTTCAAAAATCAATATAATATAATTGATATTTTACAAATGCGAGCGCTGTCTAAAAGATAGTATATGCCACACGTGCTGTAGCTCGCAAAATAAACCGCTACTTTTATCCCTTGTATCATAACATTATTTGTCCCAAATTGTGTATTTTAAATATTTTTGCCCTAGTAAGATTTGGTCTATCTTTTAGGATTCCCTTGTATTTTAAAACTCTACAAAATTCATTCAAATAAAGGCGACTTTACAAGCTATTCACAGAGAATTCTATGTATACATTTTATTTGTTGTATAAACATATTAAATGTTACATTTTTATCAAAATTAATAAAGTTGCTTTGAGAAAATAAAAAATTACAAAATGTTTGCTATATAAAGGCTAGTTTAGGATATGGGTATATTCCTAAAAATATTCGTGTCATATATTTAGAAGATGTTGTACTTAAAATCAAGTCATAGTGCCTGCATTTTGATTCAGGAAAGCCCAAAACGTGCATTTCCAGGAAACTTCTATATCTAACATTTTGGCTGGAATATTACAATAGCACTCCTACTTTTATAGGCAACTGCAGAGAATGCAAAAATACAGAAGCATCTCATTTACAAATTACACTTCCAATGGTGTCGTTTCATTGGTTTAAGTAAAGTTTATTTTTCAATTACACTCATTTCTAGCACATGTGATTTATAGGGCTGATTATTTAAGTGTTTTACTAACATATAATTCGTCCTAGGTGGTAAACATTTTATATAATGGGTCGCACTAAGAGAAGAACAGCGTCTGTTCCATTTCCCAAAAAGAGACAATTTCCTCTGAGAAATATGTAATCCTTTGTATTTCAAAATAGTATTAGCCCACCTTTATTAAATATTTGTGGGAAAAGCTTGCGAGACAGCAAGGAAAGTAACTCCACAGAAAACATACAGTGGTAAACGCAGCACCAACAGCAGTGAATTTTTTGTGATGCGAGGTTTCGTGGTTTTTGTTTTGGCGCAGGATGTGATCCCTAGAGTCTACACTCTGTATGGTGCAATGGAAAATTATCTAATTTGTGTGTTGCAGAGAACTTGCGGCTTTTCTGGTTTTTTTTTCTTCCGTAATTACACAGGTCCTTGGAGACGATCTGGGGAAGTTAGGGAAGTGCATGGATAATACCGTTTAGAGCACAAAACACAAACAAAGAAGCATTAAGAAAGAAACGGAAAGCTTTTAAATGTAACTTTGGGAAATAAAAAAGAATAAATCAGCTTAAGCGTCATCTTAGAAGTAGATAGTTTTAAAATTCATATGAATGAAATGAGCTTTCAGGTAAGACGGGGGAAAACGTAACAGAAAAATAAATAATGTTCCGCAGGTTTTACGTATGTCAAATCGCTGTATTCATTATCTTAAGGAGAATTGAAATCCCTATTCCACCATTGCTAAATTCATTAAATATTATATTAAAAATGTATAAGATCAGAATGAACCTTTTACAATGATCCGGCGAAGAAAACCTGCCAATGCTTTTGGTTTCTCATTGTGTTCTTTTTTTATTTAATATTGGCAGAATCTCTTTATCAGTGTCCACCCGGATGTGCTAACCTCTTACTGGTTTGAACAAATGAGCAGCAAAACGTATAGGAAACGGAAGCATTTTACCTAAATGGCTGCAAGGTACTCGCAAGACGCTCGCCAAATCTGTCCGTTTCTTATTGGTTTGATGTCAAAAGTCTGGCACTGAAACCCTAACCAATGAACATTGGTGGACTTCCAGGTCAGAAGCGAAGGAAGTCGGGGGAGGGGGTAAGACAAACAGTATATGATAGATATTTTTATTGTTATTTTGTAGTACTTACAAGCCATAAATTAAGTCATATAAAATTACAACTTAAAATTAAGTGCCTACAGATCATAATGACACTCTTTAATCACAAGTAATTAATAAAGTGAGCAAAGTTCGATAAAAGCTGTTTTTAAACAATTTTCTCTTTGGAAAGGTAGCATCAGACGACTGAAAAATTCAATGCCATAGTCAGCATTTAAACCACGGATCTCCCGGTCTCCGTTCGGTTGCTCTAACCACTGAGCTAACATGATAACATGCCGGTACGATATTAAATTCTCCAACTGATTCGCATTTTCCCTGGTAAACTACAAAGTGATCTCAAATTGCATTCAGAGGACATACCCCAATGGCGACTTACTATGCTTCAAGTACTTTGAGTACCGGACTTCATAGTTTCGACCACTATTAGGCCAATTAATGGAATTAATTGTTATTCCACGCAAGCCGAGTGTTAGAAAAGGTTGTAAAGGTAGAATCAGACCACTGCAAAATTCAATGCCTTAGCCGGGATTTGACAGTAAGTCGCCATTGGTGTATGTCATCTCAATACAATTTGATATCTCTTTGTGGTTAACCGCCAAAAATGTGAATCAATTGGAGAATTTAACGTCGTACTATGTTGCCATGGTAGCTCAGTGATTAGAGCAACCGGACGGAGACCAGGAGATCTGTGGTTCAAATCTCGGCTATGGCATTGAATTTTTCAATCGTCTGATTCTACCTTTCCAACCTTGTCCAACAGACGGCTTGTGCGGAAGAACAACTAATTCCAATTTTCTCTTTATTATATAGCCATTTTAAACGAACAAAGATAGGGAACAACAAACCGAAAACTATTGCCCTGATGAGCAACGTTATAGCACAGCGAGGGCTGCTGAGTATGGAGTACTCTAAGAACTGATGCAAGGACCCTAAGCGTCAAACTGGTGGACGAAACACCACGAATGTGGTTATTGAACACGCAAACCAGGTAGCGTATTTAATTTTAAATGCATAATACTGTTCGCATGGCACCAGGAGCTTCAAAAACATATCACAACGGAATACAAAACAAAATTAAAGGACATGTGAAGAAAAGAGTTCAATAAATAAAGTTTTCAGGAGATACAAAAAGTATTTTACTGTGAATTAGTTATTTACTGGCTTAGAACATTATGTAGTTATTATTATTATTATTATTATCATCATCATCATCATCACTATTATTATCTTCTACTAATAACAATTATTTGCAAGGCAACAAGAGCAACAGACATATTGCTTTTCAATTATAAAATATCACAACCAAGCATGGTAAGGAACTGAGTTATACGAAATGAACCACGTAAAACGAAAAAGCATTACAAATAGGTCGTAAAACCGCATTTTTACATTACTTGATAAGGGTTGGCAATCTTGTTTATATTCATTTTCTTGCAAAACTCTTGATAATACAATTTATTTAAGATAATACTAATTCCGAATTAACTATGGAAAGGTAAAAATCACAGTAAAAATTCAATACCATAGTCAGAAGTTAAACTACTGATCTTCAGCTTCCCATACCAATTGCTCTACTATCTAAGCTATGATGTCGACATGATCACACGTAATGAAATTCTCCATGCTACTCTAATTTTCCCGGTAAAACAACGCATCCTTAACTTCTCTTGAGATAACACACACAACGTCGACTTACATACTTGTTCATTCTGATTCTACCTTTCCACCCTACGGAAGAAAATTAATAAAACTGCATTAATTATGTTTACCCAAGGAATCTAAAACTGCCTTGGATACTAACTTCTGGCGCACATTCGCCATCGCGAAAAAAATGTTTGCAAAAGCCTCCATCAACTTGGGTTGCTAGAACTAGGTAAGAGGTGAGGTGGAGCCATGAATAGTTTGGAATCCCTTAACAGTTTAAACACGGCATTAGATCATTATATCGGCACATGTTTTTGCACCCAAGTGTACACTGTCGTGCATAAAAAGTGGCCCAGTCCCTTAGATCGCTATAAAGTTTTTCTCTCCATAAGGTTTCCACCTTCAGGTAACCAACTTTTGGCTCCAGTATCAGCACTCTATGTGGCTAGCCTGAAAAAAATTCAGATCATACAAACTAACCAATGAACGATGTTTATAATGGAATTAATTGTTCTTTCACACAAGCCGTGTGTTGGACAAGGTTGGAAAGGTAGAAACACATGACTGAAAAATTCAATGCCATAGCCGGGATTTGAACCACGGATCTCCCGATCTCCTCCGGTTGCTCTAATCACTGAGCTACCATGGCAACATGCCGAAACGACATTAAATTTTCCAACTGATTCGCATTTTTCCCGGTAAACCACACGATCATCTCAAATTTTATTGAGATGTCATACCCCAATGACGACTTACATTCTTTGTAAGTACTTATGTTTATAATCTATGTGGAATGAAGGGTGATTCGGATACCACCAATATGAAAGATTTTGTCTATGATGGTACACAAGAAATTACTAAACCAATTACAAATAAGAGGAAGGAGTGATGAGTTATTTGCATGTGAGGTTAAATTGAACGGCTACGCCATATATGAGAGCTTTCTTCAGCGACATGGAGACGAAGGTTAAAGTTGTCGCTATTAAATGTAATAAGAAAACGACAGTGCGGCATGAAAATATAAAGTTTAAGTTGTAATATTATCCTTTGGCAAATCGGCCATACTCTGGGTAGGTAAAGTACCCTACTAATCCAGTGGCTAGAACCATAGTGGCCTCGCTGTTAGGGGGTGTAGCTAGATTTTGTTAGAACCAACATAAACAGCTCCGTTTCATTATGGACCACATTTTATACACTGATCAAATGACATTCATTAAGGAAGATAGCACTTTTCTCAATTATGTAATTTGTGTTAAACTTTACAGATACAATTATTTCGGAAATCGTTAATGCAACGAAACATTTTTGTATTTGAATTAGCACTACATTCTTACATTCTCTACTACGTATAGTAAGTAGGGGAAGCATTGTATTCCACCCAAAAATTCGATAACAAGATTTCGCGGAAATATATGTTTTGAGACCCCCTGAATCCAAAAAAAAACATTTTTGGAAACATGTCCGTCTGTGTGTCTGTCTATCTGTGTGTCTGTGAACAGCATAACGCAGAAACGAGCAGTCAGATAAACACCAAACTTGGTATTTAGGTTCAGTATCTTCCAGAGATGCGACACGAAGGTTTTCAAGAAAATCCCCCCACCCCAGATTACCCTTTACATGGAACATTTTTCAAAAATTTTAATTTTCTCAAAAATGGCTGTAACGATTTTGATTAAAATATCATATGTTTCACATATTTTCATAACAAATTAAATGTATATCTCGAATTTTTTGGGAATATCTCCAAAAGTATTCTTCATTGTGAACGACTTTTGTATAACTGGTAAACCATAAGATATAGACAAAATGTTATTACACAAAACAATATAGATCGCGTTAAAATACACAATTTATGTCATATACATCTTTTTTGTTGAGTGAACCATTTTCGAGATACTGCTTGTTATTTCCTTAAATTTTCCAATACTTCTACTTTTTCTCAAATGGGAATTCCTTATCATTTTTTTTGTCCTGGTAATGCAAAGAGAATGAAATACTCCACATACTATCCAGCTCTTAAAATATTTGACTATCGCTTAAAGCCTAAAGATTAACATCTCGATATCTCGATTAACGTGAAGCATATGGAGTATAAGCGTTTGTAAAAATAGTTTGTAGAGTAGAGAAAGTCATGTGAGTGTAACACATCAGATTTTTTTCTGCAGTGATCTTAACATGTATGGGCCCCAGAAACTGCAAAATTTTTGTGTTATCCGTCTTGCCAAATCCAGAGACGATGTTTTTTTATGAAAGTCGTTATAGTCTTTTCGTAACCAAAATCTCTCCTTTTTTAACCTAAAGGGTTGTTTGAAGTAGGAGGAATCCCTTAAAAATCTTTGCCCAAATGTCTAAAATATGTTGAAATTAAATACGAAAAATGGCAGTTTTGGGTTGTGAAGGTGCCTCAAATAGTATAAAGGTAAGGTTACGATATTGGATTTCAGGACCACATGTAAAACTTGAGCTACCTTAGATAAGTAGTAGAGAAAGTAAACTTCTGTTTTAACTGAATAAAATGCTCCCTTTCCCAAGCTTCCATCTGCACTTTGTTTTGATTTTCATTAGCAGAGTGGTTTTCTTGCTAGTGTATTATTTCATAATAGCGCATATAATATGCAATTGCAGCAAATAGAGCACATCTAAATCTAGAGTTAAGAGTCTGACTAAAGATGCAGTTTTTCTTTCCACGACCAGATGCCATTAGCTGGAGAAAAGGAGCCAACTCTTCACTCTCCACGAGATGAATTATTTAAAAGAGGAAGAGCACGTAAAATAGGCAGGGCAGGGAAAAGAGGGTAATTGATAAAGCATGTCGAAGCCAAATGCGCGCGATGAATTGCCAGGATGGCGGAGAAGTTATCCAGAGTGACTTGATGTGAGAGGGGAGGGAAGCCATGTAAACCACCGCCCTACTCCTACGTTCTTCAATCAAAGTATGACGTTTGCAGAGATCTACATCATCATCATCTGAGGGGTGAGTGTGCTCCGGGTATATGGAACATGCATTTCTTTCACCTTCTACAGGATGGGAAATCCAATATCGAAAAGAAAGAAATTTAGATCACAATAAACGGAATGGAAGATCCTTAAATGTTTCTCTGCATCTCTTACAGTTCTATAAAAACTTGCTTTTCTTCTGCATCTTGTGTTTGGATACCTAGAAAGACGATTCATAAGAGCATTCACAGGTGAACTACTAAATCTTGCTGGCTTTATCAAAATGTCATGTGCTGCTCTATTTCAATTGTAAGTGTTCTAAATTTCATGCAGATAACTTTAATAACTTTTTTATAATATCAATATGTTTCACTTTCATTACGCTAATTAATTGGGTGTTGCATACAACGCAGAAATCGAAATTTTGAAAAAGAAAAATACTAACATTTTGTGACGTTTATAGTTTTAGTTTACGAAAATGTGATAAATGAGTTTGTGTGCAGCACGAAATACACAGTGACTCGTCAGCTAGCATAGGTGACATACAGGAAATTAATTAAGACAGTGCTCCCAAAAGAAGTGCAACAAGGAATTGCAAACATCCAAGGGCATAAGAATAATAGAAGAGATGTCAGAAAATATCAAGAAAGCCTCCAGGATTTTGTACACAGATAACAAATAATAGCAAAACATTATACACAAAAATAAGGGCTATTTAATAATTTGCAGCATGATGAATACAAAATCGTCAGACAAGAGCATAGTATACTTGATATATGCACCGTTAACGTCTTGCGACGTTGAAAGAGGCTTTTTGCAGTTCAAAACTGTTAAGTGATCGACGCCGAAGTTTGACATTCGATAATTTAAAAACGTCTATAATAGTGCAGTGCAGTTCGGATTGTGATAGCTCTGAAATTATGCATGAATCAGAAAGGTAAGTTTCTTCTAACTTAACTAATGCTTCAACATATCCCTCATGTTTGTATATTGTCATCTGCTAGAGCTTAACGTGTTGCAATTCTCATTTTCACACTGTACGCTTCTCGTGGTTTGTGTACGTCCAAAGTCAACACAGACAGTGGGCATAAAGCTGTATAACGTCTATGCACACGTAACTGGACAACAAACCACTCATATTTAGTGACAAATGTCATTTTATAAGCTTGGAATGTTCAGAACAAACTTTATTTAAGAGGCACGATAAAATTGGTTTTAGAAATTCTGGCGAGTCATTTCCCGGATTCTTATGTAAGCACGAAAGTATCGCGTGATTCCTAAAGAATGTTTTCCGAATATTCGCGAAGCTTTCGGCACGTGGACACCCGCAAACGTCAGTGCTGGCTAAAGCACTAGACAGCATACTCCTTGGCATTTAAAGTCAAGAGGTTTTTGATGGCGGCCTCTCTGCTAGACACGTGCTAAAAGGTAGCTGCGACACTCAATCCTTTAATCTTTAACCCAATCTTCAGCAACCCTGCATGACCTTCGGAATATGGACAGTCCAAATTTCTTCGCACCCTCAAGTAAACTTGTTTGTTGTAGTCCTACCATTGGTTGATGTTTGTAGTAATGTAGAATAGAATCTTTAGTTAACTAAACCTTACTGTGAGTTTGCTGTTTATTGTAGTGTAGAGGGGTACTGTAGATAGTTAAAGTAAATATGGAACGGAGTTACACGCCAATAACTTATCACCTTTTCCCTGCTACGCCCAGCACTTCCCTCTGCGAAGAGTATGTAGCTCCCCCATATGGAAACCTCCTACATACCCTTCCTCGTCCCATTTGATAGGGCTTACGCCACAATATTATTTTAATACTAATATAAACAACTGAAATACAGAATGTTTTTCACTCTTCTGATTGTTTTATAAAACTTTTGAAATGCCTAAATATAAAAATTTATTCTCAGTGGTAGAATTAAATATATATCTTGAGCAATTTAAAAATGTAGCAGTAACTATATGTCAGTTTTTTAAGTTTATTCTCTAGGAGTTTCTGCTGAAATCTGAATATAATTGGTTAGAAACTAAATCATATGGAATATTTTTAGTTTTCAAAGGAGTAAGAAAAAACTAAGCCAAGTAAAGGTCATTGGAGTTAAATACACGTCACTAGGCCGTGTAATCATAGACATTTAAATGGTCACGTGTTGAAGCGTTAATAGGATGTGAGAGCAAAGACCATTTTATGTAGTATAATACAATTTTTAAAAATTTAATAAGCGTAAGTTGGGTCCTATAATTATGGCTATTAATAATCATATACGATGTAAAATAGATGTGGAAGAAACGACGTTATGATACACGAAAACACCAGAATACCAGGTTCTCTAGTTGCTTTGTGAGCTTTAAAAGACTTGAGAAGCCTTAGGATGAATTTATACGGGCTCATATCTATCCTGCAGCTTTTTTGCGTCCAATGTGTTCTGATATTTCTATTTTCATTTTAATAAAGCATCTCAATTTCCCAAGCTTAAATAATGAAAACTTTATCATACTCGCTACTGTGCCAGATTTTTTAGAATTAAAAAAAAACATATATGCAACCATTAGAATGGCAAATTTGCGACTATATCGGTTCGGCAAAGTTTGTGTAACCTATAATTATTCTGAGAAACATTTAAATTAATTACACTTGTCACACACAAGCTCTACCAACTGAGGACACGTCGAAATAAAATAACAGTGACAGCGCAACATAGCTACAACACCGGTTCGTCATAGCAACAACCCAATTTGTTTAACTTTAAAAACGACATACCAATTGCAGTTAAATTATTTCAAATAAATCAATACGCTTGTAAAGGGTTTCTAAATATTTGCTTGACAGTAGTTCTTACAAATAGTTAAATACGTCGAAATAATAAATGCATAACATTTTCTTTATGACAAACATTTTACGTTACATTCACATGACTTTCTTTACCCTCTAGCGCATATTTGTGAGTATATACAAATTATTCTTACGCAAGTTTATTTTCCTATATACTTCATTTTAATGAGACAAATCGTTTCAGAAATTACTACATTACGAATTTCGTTATAGATGCGAAGGGAATAGCGGCAGTCAAATGTTTTAGAATTGAACGCTATACGCTTGCCTTAAAACGCCATACTCTTTCCAATACATCGCGAGAAATGGCTGACAATCGACAGAACTTTATAACAATGGCTAAGTATTGAACAATTCGAACCATTAATAACCTAAATATTGGAAATGGTGGATGTCATAAAAAGTTATTTGAAATAAATTATGTGCTTTAAGGAGATGTGCACTTTTCTGTGCAGTACGTCTTCGTCTATCGCTTAACCTTTATCACTTATACAGAAGAATTCCTTGGGAATGAAGAGGACATCACAGGTTATTTCCGAAAAATTCAGATAGTTTTGATTTCTCATGTAAATGTAATTAAAAACCGCCAAGAGCCATATTTTAGAAAATAAAAAAAAATCGAAACACGTTTCATGTGAAGGGGAGTTTAGGATTCTGGAATCTTCGTGAAAATTTCCGTGTCGCATATTTGGAAGATATTGACTTTAAATACCAAGTTAGTATTTATCCGACTTTTCATTTTAGAGTTTATTCAGCTCACAAACGCACGTGCATTTGTTTCTAAAAATGCTTTTTTGGGGGCTCATGGAGCCCCTACTTTCGGTGAAATCTCGATATGCAATTTTTTGGGTGGAATACAATACCTCCCCCTACAGAAAGTTAACAATGGGCACCGGAACAGGCTGTAGAGCCTAATCCCTGAAGAGCAGAAGAAGAAGAACTAAATTTTCAGGAACTGTAGACGGATTCGCTATAGTGAATTTTCATATACGAACTCCTGATGATAAATTACTTGGCAAGTTCATAAAACACGATAATTTGTATTCTGTCTATATAGGGCTGAATTTTCGTCCTCCGTGATAACCTCTAGTTCCGAGGTTGCGGGTTCAAACCCGGCAGAGGACGATGGATTTTTTGGGGCGTAAAAATTCTTAGCATGGCTTCCTTTGGAAGGGAAGTAAAGCCGGTGGTTCCCTGTCGTAGTTTTACAACACGTGAAAGAACCTCAAGCCTGATAAAGCGGCTCTAAGTAAAATTACCAGTATTTCACGCCCAATAAAGAATGTGATTATAAGGACCACAGCAATTAAAGAGCGTCCATAAATAAAACTCAATTTATAATAGAGCCATTTCTATCCTCAAATTGATAACTTGGCAGCTTTATTGTCGATCCAAATGTGACTCTCAGGCTGTCACAAAATATGTCCTATAACATCTCACAGCCGATATGGTGCAAGATTGATGGTATTCTTGCTCAACGTTCTCATGGAATCCAATATCTGTTTAATAGCAGCGTTCCGATGAGCACGGATGGAAGAAGATATCCAATTCATTCGTTATTTGCCTGACCTTACATTTTTTATTCTTATCAACTCAGTATCTTAGTTTATCCTACTTGAGCAGCATGAGATGAGGATCTAGCAGCAAAGATCGCAACTGTATAAGGCGTTCATAGAAATGTGAAAGTCGATAGAAGATAGGAACAATTTCTTTAAGCAGTACTTCGAATGAGTTACATATATTTTTCAGAAACTCATTAGAAAGTAAGCTATTTGTAGGTTGCGTATTCCCGCAGCTAAGAAAACAGATAAAACGTTGAAAGTAAAATATATCTGCATCTCTTTCCACTGATATGAATATACATGAATAAATTAACCTAAAGCTTAAGATATTTTTGTTTATATTTATTTAGATTTAAGGTCGAATTAAAAGCTAGGTCATGAGTGACCACATCATGTACATACTTCTCCAGGTATACAAATTTCAATATGATTTAATACTTTACGGACAATAACACAGATATCACTAGGAGCCGGATTCTTAGGCTTTAGCCCCTTGTTTCCTTGCCATTTAATGAACCATTTTCAACATATTAATATGCTTCACACTTTGTAGGACCAAATATATGAATTTAATCACTTCTTTAACTGATTACTCTCTTCCTTGTAGGACTTACACCTCAAGAACTTACAAGCCAATGCCTTGAGTCAGTAACCTATCAAGGAGGAAGCAAACTCTGGATCATAGCATATTCAGGATGGGTGACCAGTCCAATACCTGGTATGGCGGTGAAGATGAGGGGAATGAAATGTAGTAATGAAAGAGATAAGTAAATTCGCGGATCAAATTATCCAACCCACCATTCGCCTAGCGCTCGAGGAAAACCGCGAAAGAAAACTTCGATCAGATTGGTTGGTCCTGGATGTTTGAACCTGCACTTCCCGAATGCGGACCACAGAAGTTACCACCTGAGCCATCCGGCACGGATATATGAATTTCATAAAACCTAAAAATGCTCAAAAGAGAGGTTGCGGCCTAAAATGTCCTGAATCGTTGTTTTTAGTTCTTCAGATGATAAATATGTACTTATCCGAGACTCCCACTACTGTTACTTCCCTTAAATATATATCAAGGCGCATTATAAATATAAAATGAAGACGAAGGTGTTGTTTTCAGTAAAGCACAGAGAAAAACACATAGGAAAATTAACCCTAAAACCTGCAGTAGCAGCATCTATTATCTATGCTCCAATGATGCTATGTTCTACACAGAGTACCTTTTCTTCAACATAATAATGTGAGACGTGAAGATAGGAAATCGTTTATTCCAGAAAATTTCGGAACTTAAGTAGTTATATGCTGCAACGACTAAGTATAGCGTGAAATATGACATTTAAATAAATCTTACTAAAATAAGAATATCAACAAGTGATAATAAGAAATAGCTCCCGCCAGACAATTAATTATATATGCATTTATTTATCTACTGCGTTATTAATAAACACAAACAAAAGATATAGCAAAATATATTCTGAATGTTTATGAAGGCTATTGATAATGTGTACCTTTGTGAAATAATATTAAAAATAATGGTCACTAATATTAGAAACAATGAAAATTTTTGGCGCTAGCATTTATTAAAAAACCTACTTTCAGCGCAGAAAGCTCTAAATCATGGGCATGTAGTCTACAATAACAAAACCAGAGAATTATTGGTGTTAGGAATAAGATTCACAAAGAAAACCTAAAACAAAGGCAAATAGGGCCTAAAATCCGGGCTCTAGATATCAGATATAATGATATAGTGCCTTCGTTTTATGCCAAGACGGCGGATCGCGCGAATGCATGCTCCGCACAAGCCTACTACACTGCGGGGTTTTCCGTTCCGTAACTCCCGAGTTACTTACGAGTGTGACCAAATATCTCAGTGTCTCTATCCGGAACTGAATAACCAGGAAATTACTGCTGAAATTGTCTACACACCTGTCTAGATGATTAAGTTTTCACGTATGTATCGTACATAAAAATACGCTGCTCAAGCGTAAATTTGTTGGCAGGTTTTCGCGGACCAATAAAAGAATAACATTCCTAAGGAAATCTCACACAACACGTATTGTCGAAACACTTCACAACACGAAGACAAAGCAACGGCTGAAACAGCTCACCGCTGATAATCTTATCCTTGATACCTCCTGCGCGCGCCTCTGCGCAGTGGCACAATACCGAAGTCACTGCTGTCTCGGCCGATACGCATATAAGGCGGTTGTGGTCTTGGCATAAAACGAAGGCACTACATCAGCAGCTAAAAGGGTAACAAACGCATACATAATGTAATGTTTCATTTTACAATAGCATTCTTACTTTACGTACTATTAAACGTTTAACACTAAAAATACAAAACTGCTAAATCAATACCCAAAACTCAAATACGGTACGTAATTTAACAATCAATTATGCTTATGTAATTCTCAATGATAACAGAACTAAAACACAATTTCTAAATTTTTCTTCGAGAAGCAGAAAATGCAGAGTCGATCGTACTCTCGATGCAGGGAAGCAAAATGCTGACTTTTAAATTGTTATTTTAACCGCGTTTGGATAATTTTATCAAAGCAATTGATATCTCCTAGGAAAAATACGTTTTAAATATGTGGACCATTAATTTAATCAACTCTGGTGTTTACATCAAACAAAAAGAAAAGGTCCATGGCCTTCTTTTCTCTACTGCAGATGTAAAGAACATGCAATGTACCTAAGACGTAACAGAAAGGGGGAAGATTATATTTGCATTAATTGTCACACGTTGTAGCGTTAATGTCAGATTTGAATCCAAAGATAGTATTTTCCAGAGGTTTTCTAATGCTATCCAAACAATGTAACGAAAAATACATAATGAATATGCGTTTATCTTTTAATAATACCTGTTGGGCTTTCATTCTTAAATTAAGATTGCCTTCTACGCCTAGTTATAATATTTGAGGAAGTTTGTGACAGAAACTCCAAGTGGAAATATTTTATAACTGATGCAATGAGGTTAGGTGTATATAAGCTTTAATGTATTTAATTGTATTTATTTACAAATTGTTGTTAATATCAACGAAAAAGCCAATGAAAGTTAAGCAGGTGTTTAAGTAACCAAATAAAGAGAAATGTTCTAAATGGGTGATGGTGCGTGGAGCAAATATCGACAGAGAAAAATATTTAACGTAACCAACATCTGTAATTTCTTTTTTTTTTTTTATTATTTTTTTTATTATTTTTTTTTTTTTTTGTTACAAGGTAATTAATCTGTGAACTTTCGAAAGAGTTTCCGACATTCAAAATTGCAACAAAATTCAGTAACATCACTAATTTCCCCAACAATTGGTAGGACTTTCCTAGCCCTTTTTCACAGCAGTTGATAGTTACTTCTTTATAAAATCTCCTTTTCTTTTACAAACGTCAAAATCTTTCTACAATGGAAAATAAAAGTACAGCAGAGCTCCAAACACGCCTCTTGTGGTATTTTTATCTTGCTCTTAATACCTTTCTAATTGTTACCTGAGACACGCATGAAATGCTGGATGGAGTCGGTCAAAAGTTTGTAATTGCGTAGCAAAGAAAACGTTGTTTGTCCCGGCTACACAACCAACACTGGCCTAACTGAAACACAGTCTTCGACCTTCGCATCTGTGATTCAGAGTGTCTTCCCTAAACTGAAAGAAATGAGTGGGCAGTTCAAGAAGATTTCATTGGAAAAGATGTTCAGTTAAAATGGGAAGTTAAAAGTTATCGTCTGTCAAGGAAAACATAACATTTAAGATTAATCTTTCTTTTTCAATATAATCACCTAGAAAACTACTGCCCAGCCTGTTAATACCCTCAGTAAAATAGAGTTGTCCAACTGTGTAAAATAGCCGCTGTTTCTGTTTTCAATCTCATCATTTGATGTGAATTTTCATCCACCTAGCCATTTCTCCAGATTTTGGTACAAAAAGCAATCGCTGGGAGCCAAAACCGGCAAACATGGTGAATGTGGAAGCACTAGAAAGCGAAACTTTACCAGTTGCAATAATAATCCCAGACATCTGTGGAAACACATTAGTGTGATGAAAGGGAACTGTGTACTTCGCAAGGTGTAGACATTTAGCCTAAATAGCATACTTAAATTGGTCCGCAGCGAAGTGTAATACCCCGGTGATGGTTCTCCATTCTGGAAGTAGTCTATGAGCACACCACTGCAGAAAACTGTAACCATAACTTTTCCTGCAGATGAAACGTTTTTGATTTCCTTGGTGTACTTTAACCTATTGCCACTCTCTTTTTGGCCTGCTCTTTTGTCTCTGGCGTGTAGTGATGGATTCCCGTTTCATCCACTGTTATGAAATGTCTAAAAATCACTGGAATGGAGTTTTAAACAAGTGTGCATACACTTTGAAAGTGCTTTCGAATACTTTTTGGTCCGTTGTGAGGCATACATCGAGCGGAAAGCTTTCTCATACCCAATGCTTCGGGTAAAATGTTATGGACACGACCTATCGAGGACTTTCTAATGTCAGCCAACTCACGTACCCTTCAATCGGCGATAATTGGGTATAGCACTATGAATTTTCGTCACAATCTCATCGGTGGTAAAGGTTTTGGAACGCCCTGTACGTCCATCGCTTTAATTCAGCACAGCACTTTTGAAACGCTGAAAACAAAGGGGAGGAATCCTTTAATATCGAAGCTAACCGTTAAAGCCTTCAAAACGAATGAATTTTATCAAGCTCATGTTTCAACTTTATCCGTTTTATTGAAAACATTAGCACTAGTTTGTTTACACTGACTTCACAAAAAGGACCTCGCGTATGCCTCTGAGCCTTTGCAGTGTGCCATCCAAAGAATGATACCTACCAACGATCATAATAATTTGGTCATCTTCACGATATCTTCGAGTCAAGCCGAGAACTTTAGAACGCACCACCCCCTCATATCTACAAGATATAAGTTAATTATAGTAATTTTAAAACTTATGCGTTGTCACAGTCTTACTCATGTAATCTGAACAATTCCAATGGTTTCATTGATAGTGGAAAACTTAGAGCAGACATTCCAAAAGGTGGGAAAGAGCAACAATAATTATTAAGGGACAAAATATCGAATAAAGGTGATGTATTCCTGTTTTATACTTGTTTAAATACAAGGTTGAAGAAATATGAATAAGAATGTAGGTTCGGAAGATGAAGAAAACTATCACATGTTACAGGAAAGGCGTAACAGAATTCCAGTATTCGGTTCTTTTTGCGTTATCATACTTCCGACTTAACCGAATGACGAGATATTCATACTTGTTATTGGTAGTGATTCAACTGAACACGCTGTATATTAAAGGGCCTTAAGAGAAAAATAATGATAAACGTAGGATTCTATTCTGTAGTGGCGTACTAAAATTATCAAGGGTAAGACAACGTTGGATTTGGTATTTTGCTCTAGGGAGGAGGCAATCACTTAATTGGTGTTTAGTTTTATATTTTTTCTGCTGTAAAGGATACGGGTTTAATGTGATTAACACGAGAGACTCCCTATTCACAAAACACTCAGACCAAGAGCAGTTTCGCCGCAAAACACCCCAGCAGGGCTGTTGCGTACACATAAGCTTCTCCAGCAGAAAATGAAGAATTTGCTTCTCACAAACCTTATGTAAAGTGATGCGAGATTTAGATAGCGCCTAACGCTGTTTGGAGATATGGGATCCGCAAACAGCTTAAACAACTTTGTGAAAGCGCTGATCCTCAGGTTAAAAAGATAATTTGATAGCTTAGACCAGCATAAAATCTTAATATCATTAAGAACTCATTCACATAGAAACGTTAACTCAAAACAACACAAACACAAAAGCTTGTGGCCAGGTTAATAAATGGGACCATTCACAATGGTTTTCATTAACATAAACATGAACACCATCGCCAGACGCTAACGCCAAATATTACAGTCTCCAAGCTTTTATGTTCGCGTTAATGGAAAAAACACTACCGCGGTGTATAGAAAGAGAAAAGAGGAGAAATTAGTGATAAGCTAATTGTTTTATTTAAAAAACTTATTGTGTTTATGACAAAAAGCATAAATATTACAAAAATAATTTGTTAAAACAAAATATTTGGAAACAGATTGCAGGTGAATTATTTTCATGATGTCTTTCGACTTTTTGTGAAACTTTATAGGTTACAAATTATTCCATTTTATTTCATGTATGGTCCATTTTATGACTGTACAGTATCTCCAAAACTAAAGCGTTGTACAAAGAAATGTCCTGAACAAAAGTTGCTTGATGCTATGGGGGAAAGTAAATGCCATTAGTCGTGTTTTATTTAGAGGACGTTGTGATGGTCATTTTGGGGTAAATTTAATTTGACCCCAATTACAGGTGCCCATTTAAAAAAATTAAAGTGATCCTAAAATGACTATCATAACGCCCTCCAAACTAAACACGACTAATGGCATTTACTTTCCTCCATAATATCAAGCAACTTTTATTAAAGACATTTCTTTTCACAACGCTTACTTTTGGTGATATTACACAGTCTCAACTTAAATGGTCCTCCCTGTATAACCCGAACACAATTAATGAGCCCCTGGCAACATCAAATGCACTGCTGCATCGTTGTTAGTCATCACAGCCTCTAGTTTTAATCGCTTTCACACTTCAATTATCTTGTTTTGGCGCTAGCGTTTTGCTGACATTGTGAATGGCGAGGCGAAGCTTGTGTTCATGTTAAACATTTATTTTCTAGCGTTAATGTTAATACTTCTTTGCGAATGGCCCTTAACAAAACTTACCAACTCAGTGCAAAGTATGGGTTTATTAAATCCGTACATCGCCATATGAACACGTCGTACAAGCAATTGTTTATTTAAAATGAAGCTAACGCCAACCAGAATTCCTTGTCATGGTGATAGTCCATTTCATTTGCAAGGAATTTTGCAAAACTATGAGGCAGTATTTTTAACATTTTTTAATGATTTCAGTCTAATTATATAACATAAAATTCAGTAACAGCCCGCCTTAAAACAATATGTCTATAAATAAAAATATAAAAAGTGTATGTAACAAGTCATTGTATTGTATTGATGTTTATATTATTATGTAAATGTTTAATAATATTATGTGAATGTATTATGTAATTTAATAATGTAGGAGCTGTGATAATAGTTGCTAACAATCAGCTAACAATGATGTAACCTTGAGGCAATAATGAATTGGGAAGTTTAATTATGCTTCTAGTAATACTTGGAGCAACAATAATCTAATTTTTTTAGACACTTCATAAATAGCCAATCAACAGCCAGAAAAACCTGAAAGTTAAATTAGAGTATTCTATTGGATTAGGAATAGCCAATCACAGACTTGAAATAGATGAAATTTGCAAATTCAGGCGGTAGAAGTAGGTTGCTAGTAGACAGCGTTCCTAACTGGACACTAGACGCGTCCTCGAGAAGTTTAATACGTATTCAGTGCGAGACAAAAATTCATTACGGCGAGGATATTATAAAGTATACGTGTTTAAAAGTGCAATTAATTAAATAATCTCACAGCTCTCCATACCAGTGAAGTGTTATTTAATCGTGTGAAGGATTAATAAACGGGGTGAAGTAAAAATTATAATTTTTGTAAGCCTACATTCTTTAGCCGCATCACCCCCTGCAAAGAGAGACATGTATCTACAAGTTAGTACTGACGCAGCAGAGGCAAACCTAAATATAATATTTAAAGAAACATTCAAATTACAAAGTTAATTTTTTAAACTTGGGGCGAAGGCCACCGGAAACTTTGTACCATACCTGAGGCATACAACCTACTTCAACTGGTATATGTTAAGCGATAGGCTAAAACGTACTACAAAAAATGATCTCTAAAACGCGCATTTCATTTCAAATAGCTTTTTCGTGGCATCAGCAATTTCCGAGATATCCGTGGTTCGAAATGTTCAATACTTTCATTCTTTTAAAGTCCTATCGATTTTTAGTTGTTTCTCGTTGTGCCATGGAAAGAGTATGGAATTTTAAGGTCAGCGTATAGCGTCGAGTTCTAAAACATCTGATTATCGCTATTCCCTTTGTATCTATAACGAATGTGTAATGCAGCTATTTGCAGAGTGGTTTATTTTGATTAAAATGAAGTATATAGGAAAATAAACTCTCATAAGAATAATTTGTATAACCATTAATGATAAACGATAGTGGGTGGAGAAAGTCATGTGAATTTTTGAAAACTTTTTTGTCATATTTTTCTCTTTTCTTTCCTAACACACTTCTTCAAATTGTAACCTTTACGATGGTTTTCCTTTTATAATTTAATTTTGCTTTTACACTCAGATTGTTTCTTTTGCTACAATAAACATTGGTTAATCTTAATTAAATTATCAGAAAACTATGAGCATTCGTTATGTTACCGAAAGTAGTAACATGGCAGTACAAAATATTCAATGATTTGGACTTGTCAATTGATTCTCCTTTAGAAATTTTTCGAACTACAGCATTCGGTGTAGTAAAATGCCAGGAGAGAACGGATACCGTTTGGCAACGTTGCAAGGCCATCTGTCTCGCTCTCTTTGCGTGCTGCATTAAAACCCATTTTATGATGCCGATAAGTAAGTGGGGCACTCGTAAATTTGTAGTTCAAAATACCCTTAAGAGCATCTGCATTACATCTTCTCCGAATCCTAGATGTCTACCATACCATCGCCGAAGCAACATTCCTTTCATTGTTCACAACTGCTCCTTTATTGCTGTTTTACTAACCATGAACGTTTTACATTTCATGGACAATAATAAATAAAGCGCGTTGTATAAACTTTGGGATATGAAATTTTATAGCCAGTCTTATCTCACATCAAATGACAAAAGTAAAGGATGAGTCAATCGGATCCAATTAAAAAACACAGCTACTCTGCAGAATATTACAGCAGAAAAAGTCGAACCTACATAGTTTTATAGGAGCTGAAATGTATTTTGTTACGACTATATCGATTCGATTGGGCGAAAATTTCGGTACTAAGTTGTGGAAACCCATTGGATTTACAAAAGGATGGCGAGGAAACATTATTCAGTTTATTACTTTCTCCACTACGTATAGTAAGTAGGGAAAGTATTGCATTCCACCCAAAAATTCGATACCGAGATTTCACCGGAAATATATGTTTTGAGGCCTCCTGAATCCAAAAAAAGCATTTTTGGGAACATGTCCCTGTGTGTGTCTGTGCGTGTGTCTGTCTGTCTGTATGTCTGTGAACAGCATAACTCAGAAACGAACAGTCGGATAAACACCAAACTTGGTATTTAGCTCCAGTATCTTCCAGAGATACGACACGAAGCTTTTCAAGAAAATTACCCCACCCCGGATTACCCTTTACATGGAACATCTTTCGAAAATTTTAATTTTCTCAAAATGGCTCTAACGATTTTGATTAAAATATCATATTTTTAAGATATTTTCATGACAAATTAAATGTATATCTCGAATTTTCTGGTATGTCTCCAAAAGTATTCTTCATTTTGAACGACCTTTGCATAGCTGGTAAACCATAAGAGATAGACAAAATTTTACTACACACAAAATGTAGGTCGCGTTAAAATACACAATTTGTCATGTACATTTTTTTTTTTTTTTTGTTGAGTGAACCATTTTCGAGACATTGCTTGTTATTCCCTTAAATTTTTCAATACTTATACTTTTTCTCAAATGGGAATTCGTTATTCATTTTTTTATGTCCTGGAAATGCAAAGACAATGGAATGCTCCACATAGCAACCAGCTCTTAAAAGATTTGACTATCGCTTAAAGCCAACCATATTCCTCTTGCACCTACAAGAAAATTAACAATAAGATTAACATCCCGATTAACATGAAGCATATGGAGAATAAGCGTTTGTAAAAATAGTTTGTACAAGAGTAGAGAAAGTCATGTGAGTGTAGCACAGCAGATTTTTTTTATTTATTGATAGCCTTGAATGTGGCCATTGTGGCGCCGCTACTCTGCGCCAAGCTACTTCCAAGCTGCCTCGCGGGTATGGCGTTGCCCCATGGCAGCTGCCGGCTTGATTGATGGCTAGAAAGAGAAGAAGGATGGCACTATCGTAGGTGTAAATCCCAGAAGCAGTCCGGACACAACAGGAATAATTCTGGACACTTCTTTAACTACTTTACCCCGCTCCCGCGAACTCTCTTGAAACTCCTGCGACTTTGTGTGCTCGCGAGATTCAGTAGGTTTTTTACGTTGATGCGACATAGAGTATTGCTTACTCAGTGTGATCTACGAGTGAGGTTGTGACGGACAGTGAGTGCAGTGTGCAACAGAAGAGAAGCGGAAATAAGAAGAGACTGTTTCGCGCGTAATTAATTAACCACAATGCGCAAAGCAAAGTGAAGTGACAGAGAAAATATTAAGTCAAAATATTAAAATGCGTCACAGGATAAAGCATGACATACTTCAGTTGAACAGTTCGGGCACGCGATTAGTAGAAGCAGATGAAGCAGCCGTTGTGGCTATAGAAATAGCACCCAATTAAAGAGCCTATTTGTTTCCTTATACGTAAGGAGCATAAGAGAACACAGTAAACGAAGCACTGATCGGGGCGAATCTACTATTGTAGAAATCACCCCAGACTTCATGCAAGTCTAATATCAAAATCTAGGAGGAAGAAGAGGGCCAGTTTCTGAATTGAAGCGACTCCTCCTTTGCCCAGTACTCTTTAATACGATAGTATTACAATACTCGTATAATTCACTAGAACTTTGTTCTTTGTCCTGTTGTGTTACACATGATAAGGATACATTTAAAGAGATGAGACATTTTCATCATCACCCTAAATATAAATTTCGAAAATGTGGACTGAATTGTTTTTCTGTAACCCAAGTGTAAGTAGGAAAGACAAAGAGTCGTCCTACGTGGTGTAGTGGTTGCCATGCTAGCCTCTAGTTCCGGTTCAAACCCAGCGGAGGGCATGGATTTTTTGGGCATGAAAATCCTTAGCATGGCTTCCTTCGGAAGGGAAGTAAAGCTGACGGTTCCTGTTATAGCACATAAGAGAACCTCAAACCTGATAAGGAGCCCTCTAATAAAATTACCGGTCTTTCACGTCCAATATAGAATGGGACGCTAAGGGCCACAGCAGCTAAAGAGCGTCGATAAATAAGATTCAATTTAATTTTAACTTGAGACAAAGAACACGTCAGAAGAAACCCTGCGATACAAATATCTGAAAATAAAATTAGCAGGAACAAACTGAGAAATGAATGTGAATCTGTAAAGATTAGTTGCTCAATCTTTGACAAGAAATAGAAGAACAAGAACATTAACCTGAACTTCAACACAAGAACTTCTCCCTCAACCAAAACACCCTTGCAGGTAATGTATGGGATAAGTGAGCGCTTCAAGAACATAAAAGGTTTACGTGGTATTTGATTTAGAAGTAGTGGTAAACTCTGGAGGACACTTAGCAGTGATTACCGCGATCACAAATAAGAACCCATGCCTCAGGATGAAAATCCACATGTTTAACTCCGTGGCAGTACAAACGTTAGGCAAAGCAAATTCTAACGCGTTATTACCTGCCAAACTCTCATCGCCATCTAGTGATACAGCGGCATTTAAATCCCCTCCCGAGAAGCTATCGGCACCATTTTGTTTCCTTTTTATTTTCTCTACTGCTTGCCTATAGGAAGCACTGTATTCCACCGAAACATTCTATACCGAGACTTCCTCCAAAAATACGTGTTTTGAGGCTCTGATTAAAAATAAATCTGAGGGATACGTTCGCATGACTTTCCCTGCCCTCTATCTTCATTAGTGGGTGTCCAACTATTCGTACTAAAACTCACTTTTCTACTACATTGTAATCCAAATAAATCCAATCTAAACAAATACTATCTCTTATGAGTATCGGGAAACACTGTCCCGTCGAGTCCAACCCAATCCGAACTCCATAATTACTGAATGACTAAGTATTGCACGAATCGAACCATTAATAACGGATAGTTCAAAAATGGCTTATGTCGCAAAAACAAAAGTTTGAAATAAACTGCGTGTTTTAAGAAGATCTATATTGTTTTGTGTAGTACGTTATATGAAATTTTAATTAAAAACGTTGAGAGACGGTAAAGGGTAGTTGGACTGATGGATTTTCTTGAAAATCTTCGTGTCGCATCTTTGGATGATACTGAACTTAAATACTATGTTTAGAACTAAAAATGCCTTTTTTTTATTCAGGGGACCCTCAAAACAGGTTTTTCCGGTGAAATCTCGGCATCGAAGTTTTGGATGAAATGCAATACTTTCGCTACCTATTATGTACGTGGTAGAGAAAGTACAAATTTTAGAAAAAGGACACTGTGTGTGTGTGTGTGTGTGTGTGTGTGTGTGTGTGTGTGTGTGTGTCTGTGAACAGCATAACTAAAAAACGAAAAGTGGATCAACACAAACCCCGGGGTTTAATTTCAGTTTCTTCCAAGGATGCGACACGAATATTTTAAAAAATCCCGCATCCCAAACGACACTTTACATGGAAAAAAATTCTTATTTTTTTTCTTTTTTCCAAAAATGGCTCTGATAATCTTGATTTAAAAACAATACGTTTAAATTGGTTTCATGAGAAATGAAATGTATATATTGAATTTTGTCTTTAGTCTAAATGACTTTTGCATAACTGGTAAACCGTAAGAGAGAGACAGAGTCTTACTATACGAAAATATGGATCTAGTTAGAATACACAGTTTAGGTCAAAAAAGGCTTTTGTGGCATTAACCATTGACGAAATATTCTGTGTTATTTGTTGAAATTTTTAAACACTTCATACTTCTCTCAACTGCAAATTGCTATTCACTTTTTTCCTTTCTTCCATGTTCCTACCATGAGAACTAAATATCAAAGTCGTCCCATTATGACCGGCTTTGAAAAGATTTGAGTATAGCTTCAGCTTAACGTATTCTATGTATACCTACAACGAAACGAGTAAATGAATAATGAAGGTTTGTCTATATGAACAAAAGGGTATATAGAAGAATAAGGTTCTGTAAGAATATTTTATAGCAGGGTGAGTAGAGAAAGTTGTGCGAATGCAACGCATTAGATGTTGTATTCTTTGCCTTCCTTTTAACGTTTACTTCACTTTGTTTTCCGCGCAAACTAGAATAAATATGGAATATTTCTTATGGGCAAGATATATGGCTTAAAGAAGACCAAAAATGAGAATTAGATGATGGCAAGATTTTGCACAAAGTCCTAAATGCAGAGCCAGTGTGTTAAAGTAACCTGACGCTCAACTTATCGTTTCTTGTTTACCATAAGATAGAATAGGAATTTAACGTAGCCGCGTACTCTTATCAGCCATCACATTGTGACTATTTTCCTTGGTTTCTTATTTTAATATACAGAAACATACAATACAAATAAATTGGTTATATTTGGTATGTCTGCGTAATCACTGAATATTATAAATCTCTGATCCAGGAGATGCAATGTAAACTAACAAAATAATTTGATGCATTGCATTAATATGACTTCCTTTACTCACTCCTCTACAAACTATTTTTACTGAAGTTTGTTATATTATTTCTTGTTAATCCAGATAAAGCTTTAATTCAGATTTACACATTACGCTGTACGATAAAGTGTTTTTATTTTAGTTTTATTTATAGACGCTCTTTAACTACTGTGGTGATTAAGCGTCCCAATCTATATTGGGCGTGAACCGGTAATTTTGCTCAGACGCCACTTTATCAAGCTAGAGGTTCTTTTACGTGCCGTAAATCTACGACACGGGACCACCGGCTTTACTTCCCTTCTGAAGATGGCCATGCTAAGGATTTCTACGCTTGAAAAAATCCATCACCCTCCGCCGGGTTTGAGCCCGCGACCTCGGGAACTGGGCTAGCTTGGCAAAACTACACCACGGAGGACAACGCAATACACTGTGCAAAGCGATAGTCAGATTTTAAATAGCGTGTCGCTATCTGATGGCTATGAAATTCCAGCCCTTTACATGATCACAAGAATAAAATGAATAGCGACTTCCCAGTTCAGAAAATATAATTATATTAAAATTTAAACCAATAATAAGGAATATCTTAAAAGTGGCTAACTCCACACGAAATGCATTCGATATAAATTGTGTGTGTTTTAACGAGATCTACATTTTTTGTGTTGTAAGATTCAATGGATCTTCATGCTTGCCGTTTACCAACTAAACAAAGACCATTAATAGGCTATTCTGAAAAAAGGCAAGATATTCATTACATTTGAAATCAAATATTTTAAAAGTATTATATTTTAATGAAAATCGTTAGAGCCATTTTTGAGGAAATAAAAACAACGAAATTATTTCCTTGTAAAGGGAGGTCTGGAGTGAGGAATTTTTCTTGGAAATCTTCGTATCGCATCTTTCGAAAACACTCAACTTAAATGGCAAGTATTAACCAATTTTCCGTTTGTCAGTTGTAGAGACAAACGCGCGCGGGCGTAGTTTTTAATTTAGTGAGCCTCAAATCGTGTATTTCCGGCGAAATCTCCGTATCAAAATTTTGAGTAGAATGCAGTATTTCCTTACTTACTAAAGATAGAAATAGTAAAAAAAAGACAGAGTAATGGCCAGTGATTCGAAACATCAGAAACATCCGTTGAGCTGCGGTCACACTTCGCAATTTAATGTCAACCGATGTTCATTTTCAAGATGCGAGGTAAACAGGAAAATGCATATCCTTTCTGTTCATTTTCTCTGATGACTTGAGTAGTAAAGCGCACTTCGTTGGTAATTAACATTACCCAGGGTCGAATTCTCAATTTCTTTTTTCTAAGCAACGTTAATATTTAATACAGGGAAATACTATTTATTTAATGGACAATATATATTACAATTAAAGTTATTAATCATTCTTAAACACAAAACCATAAATTAATCACATTTCTATTCAAAATAAATGCCTCCATGGATGATGGCAGTAATATATGGACACGATTTACATAGCTGATGATAAGTTAATGTTTCCTTTATGCAATATATTATATATTTATTTTGAAAACACTTACGGGTTATGGAGCTCTGGTATGTGATCATAAATGGCGTAAAATCAAATATATAGTTTTATTCATAAGGATAAAACAACCTCCTGAAATTACGGGCTACCATATTACAAGGTAAAACAATTAATAAATACTAAATAAAATTGTAATTAATTTTCAGCAGATATTAAAAATAAATGTGATAATGAAAATTATACAGCAGAAGTTGCACTGCCGTTTGTGAAAATTGTAACACCAAAAAGAATTTCCCGAATAACTCCAAACTTGCTGGAAGTGTGCAAGCATTAAGTGATTAGGTTTGCAGAGAGATGGGGTAAATGTAGACCGAGCAGAGCCCTCTCGTGTTGATCCGACAAGGTCAACGTTGCGCCCAGTGTAATCAGTGCAGAGCTGTCAAACAAGGTGGAAACAATAAAGTGAGTGCCAGTATGCCATCTCGTCGACGTCAAAGGGAGCCATATCGGCATTTAGGCAAGTTTGAAAGGGGCAGAATGATCGGTCTCCGGGAAGCGGGTTTGTCATACCCTGACATTTCGGCTCGTACAAGGCATGCCGCTATGACAGTGATGCGTGTGTGGAAGCAGTGGATAGATGAAGGTCGTATGCACCGAAGAGCGGGTACTGGACCACACAACATGGCCACAGAACGGGATGACCGTCATCTTGTCCACATGGCCATAATGGACCGTACAGCTTCATCCACAGTGTTGACTCGACGCTGGAGCACTGCAACAGGTGTGCACTTGTCTGCATCAACGGTTCGCCGTCTGTTGCAGGTTGGACTGGTTGGATGCATGCCATTACGCCGGCTTCCATTGTCCAGAAACCACAAGCTCCTCCGACTGCAATGGAAACGTGAACACCGTCACTGGGGTGCTGAGTGGCAAAATGTAGTCTTTTCGGACGAGTCCCGCTTCAACGTGTCCTACAGTGATGGCCGCATACATGTCCGGCGGTACCGTGGTGAGCGCAACCTGGAGGCCTGCATTGTTGAGCGGCATAGCGGCCAAACACCAAGTGTGATGGTTTGGGGCGCCATTGGTTACAACAACCGATCTCGCCTCCTATGAATTGAGGGCACTTTGAACAGCAACCGGTACGTAATGGTAGTTGTAAAGCCTGAGCTACTCCCCCTGCTTCAGGCATCTCCACAGGCAACATTTCAACAGGACAATGCCCGGCCACATATTGCGAGGAATATACAAGCCTTCTTCGAAGAGCGACGGGTACCATTGCTTTCTTGGCCTGCACGTTCGCCTGACATGTGGTCCAACGAACATGTCTGGGATATGGTTGGTCGACAACTGGTGCGTTACGGTCCTCCAGTAACCAGTGTCATAGATTTGTGGCCTCGAATACAAACTGCGTTGAGGGAAATCCCTGAGGACTGTGCTGTTATGTGTTCTTTTTATGTTTTGTATCTGTATTATACATCCAGCCAGTCACTTTACGTTGCTTGTCCCCTTTGCTTAACGCTCTCTTTGGTGCTCTCTTTTTTTTTCCTCTGTGGGTTGCTGACGTGGCATGTGCTTTGGCCGTACGCGCTGAGTGGTGGATTTCTGTCCGCATTGCAGGGATAGCTCTCTGCCCGGTAACTACTGATGCGGATTGTGGAAGTTTTTGTAATGAATTTTTAAGGAACGTCTTTGTGATTTTCGGTGGATCGACCTTATGTAAAGGTAGGCTTTATTATCAGTTTTATGTCCTGGTAATGGTGAGTGAATTTTGGGGCGGAAAACGTTATGTGTGTTTGAAAATAAGAGTTCGTAAAGTGACTGGCTCTTGGAGTTGTTCATAGGTTTAGTGTGTTTTGTTTCTTTTCCAGTTGAGTTATATTTTCAGTACGTGATTTTCAGTGTATAGTTAGTTTAAAATTTGTGATAAGAGCTTTACACAGTTGTGCAATTTGAAAATGCATATTTTGATTCATGAAGGTAAAAAGCATCAGTAGTGTGAAATTTGTGAGAAAAGCTTTTGGCATTTGTCGTCTGAAATTGCATAGTTTGATAAAAGGAGGGCAAGAAGCAATATAAGTAGAAATTTGTGAGTAGAGCTTTACATATTTTGGGCACTTTGAAAATGCATAGTTAATTCAAAATTACAGATATTCTGTTGTGTAAATTATGAGAGCAGTAATTGCAGTTAAAACCCAGTTATGCTGAACCCATTTATGCTGAACTTTGTAACTGAAAACGGTTGGGTTGTAAAGCTATCTACATCTAGCTTAGCTGGACTTTGAAGCTCTCGGTTTCCTGAATTTCATTAAAGTCTGTTTCGGTCTTGTTCAACATTCTTAGCTAGTCTTTGACTAGCTAAACATAATTAAATTTTTTGGTCTGATGTTTATAGTGGCCTTGTTTTATAAACTTTCTAAATTGATTTGCTTTGTTGAATTTTTGGATTTACTTAATTTTGCTGTATTTAAAACTTGCCTTTACTGCTCTGCTCAATTGGTTTTGGTTGCTTTACTCTTTAAGCCATTTTTGTTTTACAGTTATTCTTTTATGGTTGCTTTACGGTTCTGGTTATTAATGTTTGTTTATTATTATCATTAAAGTACCCAAAAACAAACTTATCAATAGTAGTATATTTTTGAGAGTTCTGGTTTCCTTTTGTTTTCCCTACGGCACTCGTTAGGGCTTCCCTTTTCGTTTGGCCGGGGTTCCCTAACTCAGT
Organism: Deroplatys truncata; assembly: GCA_030765065.1. Taxonomy (NCBI): domain Eukaryota; kingdom Metazoa; phylum Arthropoda; class Insecta; order Mantodea; family Mantidae; genus Deroplatys; species Deroplatys truncata. The sequence goes on along the minus strand of CM060977.1, from coordinate 121,643,336 downwards.
CAAACAGCGGAACCATTGCAAATTACTGGTAGCAGAGCGTGGTTAATTGATTTGACTGTGTTGGTTAGGGAATATTTTTGGGTTTGTTGTTTGCTCTGTATTCTCCGGATCTCATTTTCTTACTTGTACCATATCCGTAGTTACAAGATGGCGGTATCGGTTACTAATGTGGAAAGATTACGGAAAGGTGAATTGTGGGTAGAGTTGGTTGTACGTGGAGGTCAATGTTCTATGACAACTGAAGTGGCTATTATGTTGGATGTTTTTCGACAAATTAAGGATGCTCCATTAATTACTGTTTCTATTGATCACGTGGTAGTGACTAAGTGTGAGTCCACTTGCTCGTTGGCCTTAGCAGAGATTCAGGATAATTTAATGGATTTTGGGCGCGAGGATTCTCCCTCTAAGGCACAGTTGCTCCGGTGGCAAGTTAGAATTCGACATTACTTGTTCTATTTAGATTATGTCTTACAGAGATTCCCTACTTTGCAGTCATGTATAGCGTTGCAAAAGTTAAAGGATCAGTTTAAGGAATTAGCCCGTAAAGTGGAGGAAGATTTTGGGACTTCACAGGAGGATACTGGGTCGTCCCCCTTGTATAATCAAGGATTGTCAGATGTGGTTCAGCCTTCGATGGCGGTGTCTGCGTTTCGGCCACTTAGACTCGCTCATCCCCTCCAGCAATTCGTGGAAGGCGTTCAGTTAAACGACATTGTTGATGTACCATCGGCTTTAGCGTTTCTCTATTTTCTTGTTCGATTGACGCTAATGGCTAAGCGTTATTTGGTACCCACGGCTCAAGTGATAGAATTATTATCTGTCAAGGTGTCTGGGATAGTTTCGGACCTGTTAATGCGGTGTGCTGGTTTGGCCGAGCCTGTGACTCGCTTTCATTTGGCCCTATTAGACATGTTCATTCCGCGTAGGGAATGCACGAGACTAATGCAAGACGTATATTTTCGTCCTCAGGGTCTAACGGAACCGTTTACAGAATATATGGTTCGGGTTAAGGAAATTGCTTTAGTGTTGGTGCTCCCTGATACGGAAGCGGAAATTTGTGATGTCATTTTATCAGGACTCAATCCAGTCGTCAGGTCGGCTTTGGTATTAGGACCTCGGCCGTCAAATTTGCAGCAGTTGGAAGCATTGGTTCCTAAACTCAATGAAGTTATGCTTGTTGATAGGCTGCGTCTGTCGGAACCTCCAGGCTCATTAGCAACTCCTAATACCACTGTATCAGCTCCTTCTTCGGCCATTGTTCCGGATTCGGGTCGTCTGGCCACTATTAAATGCTTTCAGTGTGGTCAGGAAGGCCATGTTCGACGAAATTGTCCCAATAGGAGGACCGTGAATCGGGGTTTTCTTCGTATTTCTAATCAGGGGCGACAGTTTCGACCTTCATGGCGCCAGAAGGTTAAGTCGACCATTTGTTTGTCTCGGCGTATTTGTGGTTATCCGTTTTCGGGTAAACCTTTAGTTCAAGTTTCTCTTGAGAAGTTGCCTTTATTGGCGTTATTAGATTCCGGAAGTTCTGTCTCTTTGATTCAGCTTGATTGGCTTAGGTTAAATTTACCATGTATTATGTCGCGTGCAACCACGTGTCAGTTGGTTTGTTTGATGGTCAATGGTCAGGCCTTTCAAGTTACTCAAAAAGTATCATGTACTATACGTTTCCCACGTTTTACGTGGAAACATAGTTTTTTTGTCGTTCCCAAGCTTCCTTATGCATGTGTCCTAGGTGCCGATTTTATGTCAAGGACTGGGATGGCTATTGATTTTTCCACTAGGCAGATCGCTTTTCATTTTGCTCCCCGGATAAAGTTGGACTTTGTGAGGGATTTTAAACCATCTCGGCCCCCTTTAACCTTGGGAGATATTAATTTGGTAACACAAAATTGCGCAACTTCTTCTATGTCTCATTTGTCTCCTGAACAGGCAAAGCAAATAGAGCATTTAGTTAGGGAATTTGATTCCCTGTTTACTGATGTTTTAGGGGTCACTCATTTGACTCAATATGAAATTCAGTTAACTGATTCTACTCCGGTCAAGTTATCTCCATATAAGCTCACACCACCGAAGATGGCTATATTAAAAGAGAAAATACAGAAGATGCTTGACCAAGGGGTTATTAGACCGTCTACTTCAAATTACAGCAGCCCCATATTTCTAGTACCGAAGGGAGATCAGGATTTTAGACCGGTGATAGATTATCGTCTCTTGAACAAAAGAATACTTATTGAAAGTACCCCTTTGCCCGATTTGCATACAGCTGCTCATCATTTTTCGAAGGCTCGCGTTTTTACGACCCTGGATTTAAACAATGCTTATCATCAGATTCCTTTGGCTGAACATTCCAAGCATCTAACAGCTTTCGCTACCCCCTGGCGCCTTTATGAATTCAATAGGGTCCCATTTGGTTTGGCTACGGGCGCGCAAGTCCTCACTCGTTTGCTGGATAATTTGTTTTCGGACATAAAATTTAAATATTTGTACCATTACTTAGATGATCTTGTAGTATATTCCGAGGATTTTGACTCACATCTTGTTCATTTACGTGAGGTCTTTCGTCGCCTACAGAGCGCCGGGTTATCAGTTAAGCAGTCTAAAGTTCATTTTGCTACCCCTCAAATATCATTTTTGGGCCATATGGTTTCCCCTTCTGGTATTACCATAGACCCAGATCGCACTAAGGCTATTAGAAATTTTCCGGCACCCAAGAATAAGCGTGAGGTGGCTCGATTTTTGGGAATGGTTAACTTCTTCTCTAAATTTATTTCAAATTTTTCTACTCGGGCGGAACCTCTTAATTGCTTACGTAGGAAAGGGGTTACTTTTGCGTGGGGCGAGGAGCAGGAAGCGGCATTTGTTGATCTAAAAGAGGCTATTTCAAACCCTCCTGTCTTGGCTTTTCCAGATTTTGCTATGCCCTTTATTTTACAGACGGATGCTAGTGCTAGCGCGCTAGCGGCTGTTTTGTTGCAGGAATTTCCTGAGGGTCGTCGTCCCATTTATTATAGTTCGCGTACTTTATCTCCTGAGGAACGTAAATTTTCTACATATGAATTAGAAACCTTAGCGGTGCTTTTTGGATTGGAGAAGTATAGGGTGTACTTAGAACATGTGCATTTCTTTTTAGAGTGCGATAACCAGGCTTTAACGTGGGCGTTAGCTGTCCCAAGGAAGACAGGTCGTCTTGCGCGTTGGGGTGTCCGGATAGGTGCCTTTAAGTTTACTCCTTCCTTTATCAGAGGTTCAGAAAATTGTATTGCGGATGCTCTTACCCGGGTATTTTCCGAACCTACTGAGGAGCGTGTTTATTTCGAGACTTTGGATGCTCCTGCGGATACTCAGATTGAGAGTTTCTCATTTTCGGCATTTCCTGAAATGTTTGTCAGTATACCTGAACTTCAACTTACCGATTCTGGGTTGGCTTCAATTATTGAGCAAATTAAATCGGGAGTTTCACTGCAGGATTATAAGATTCATGAGGGTGTTTTGATGGGAAGAGCTAGTTTCGATCGGCGTTATAAAGTCATAGTTCCGAAGGCAGCTATTCCCATGATTCTCAGTTATTTTCACGATTCTCCTTTCGGGGGTCATTTAGGCATTGCCAAAACCAGAAATCGAATTCGTGAACAGTTTATGTGGCGGGGCATGGATTTCGATGTAAGAAAGCATGTTAAGTCTTGCCGCATTTGCGCATTGTCCAAACCCGCGCAGGCCACAAATTGGGGATATTTGGCTTCGGAGGTTCCCTCCGCGCCCATGGAGAAACTATTTGTGGATTTTATCGGACCATTCCCTCGTTCTATTCAGGGAAATATTTTTGCATTGGTGGTTACTGATGCTTTCTCAAAGTTCGTATGGATTTCACCTCTGAGTGCTGCTACCGCTCGCCTTGCTATTCGGGAACTTGGAACAATATTTGGATCTTTTGGTGCTCCTCAATATCTGGTCTCTGATAACGGTTCGCAATTTAAGTCGCGTCTCTTTCGTTCCTTTTGTTTTGATTGGGGTGTTACGCATTTTACTACTACCCCTTATTACCCTAACCCCTCATTAGCGGAACGGGTCAACCGTAACCTTAAGTCCGCTTTAATTGCTTATCATCACCAGCAGCACAATTGCTGGGATAAATATTTGAAGCAACTTCAGTTTGCTTTCAATTCTGCGAGACATGAGGTTCATAAGACGACGCCATTTTCATTGTTATTTGCCTACCAACCTTCGTCTCCTTTGGCTAATTTGTGGGCGTTAAATGATTTATTACCGGCTGACAATTCTCCGCATACCATTCGTACTAATTGGAAGGCTGCCTTGAATAATCTGCGTAGAGGCCACTCTATGAGAAAGCAGCGATACGATGCGTCCCGTCGTCCCTCCCCATTCAAAGTGGGAGATGTTGTTATGTGCCGTAACTATCCTCAGTCCTCGAAAGCAGATGCGTTTGCCGCCAAGTTAGCTCCCCGCTATCTTGGCCCGTTTAAGATTCTCAGAATTTATAAGGGGGTGTCTGTTCTTTTGCAAGAATTGTCTTCCTCCTGCAGGCGCCGCGCTCACCTGTCGCAGCTTAAATTGTATAACTCGGGGTAGTTTGTGTCTAGGTTAATTACGGGTTTTGTTTCTAGTTTTCATTCTGTTGGTTCATTCCGGGGTAGCAAGTGAGTCACTTGGCATTGTCCTGATGATGGGTGACTCACTTTCAGGAATTAGCGATCCTGCCCCATGCGAGCTCTTGATTTGTCCCATTCCCTTAACCGGGATAAATCCTGTCCCATTCCTCTCCCAATCATCCTTTCTTATCCCTTCCATATTCATGAAAGCTCCCAATTATACTTTCCTTTCCTCCTACAGTAATGGTATCTTTTCGGATGTTGGCATATAGAACTCCAGTGATTTGTCTTCAGATCTTTGACACATGAGAATATCACTATTGCATACTTGCCAACTTTTACTGTTTGCCCGTAAAATGTATGGTTATGTCCGTGTGCTAGGGCTATTCAAGAGTCAGTCACTTGCGAGTTCCTGAATATTTTGGAGGAATTTATGATTTCCTTTTCAAGTCAGTGTGCAAGATAAATATGGTAACATGTATGGTTATCTAATTCTGAAAGTTTTGCCTCATTTCCATTCGCCCTTGCTGGGGTATTTAGCTGTTGCGCAGAGCCTACCTTTGCTGTTGATCCTGTTATTTTGAGTGACCTTTTGTGTTTCTATAAATTTGGCTCGAATTTAATATCCTTTGTTTTTTATTTAATTTTTGGGGGTAATATTTTAAATTATAATTATATATATTTATAAGGTCACTTAATTTCAGTGGGTGTCAGCTTAATTAAATTGTTGTTATTGGGAAAATTTTCATGCTTCCACACCGGTGATGCCTTGCCGGTATGCCCTGTTCACCTGCCTCTCCCCAGTTATAGTTTGTGTGGGGTCGGGGCAAGTGAATTATTATTTAGTTGTACATAGTTGTTATATTGTGCATTATGTCTCATAGTTGTTTCATTGTATACCATGTTTATTTCTTGTTCTGTAATTGTAATGCTATACTTGCCTAATTTATAAATGCACATGGTTTATTGTGAAATTCAATATTTATATGTCTATAAAATTATAATTGATTGACGATGATTTAGTTTGTATATGTAAGTTTATATTTTGCTTTGTGAGCCCCCTCTGCTGCTTTGTTTTATTATGTTTCAGATTCTTATCCTTCTCGGCTACCATCCCTTTTTCCTTCCTCGTGCTACTCTGTGGGGACACGTTCTGGACCTTCTGAGTTGCGATGTGCTGACTGCTGTGCAAGTTTCTTCTGCTCTCGTGGTGTGTGCAGCCGGGTGGTCCTACGTGGGAATTTCACCGTCGGACGCTATTTGTGGGTTTAAAATTCTGAAGCCTGTGCCTCCTCTTCCGGATCCTGACAACTTTATACATGTTTTGGCCCGCTTCAGTTTCTGCCTTAGCGTCATCCGTCTGCAGTGTCGACGTTATTAGTAAAGAAAAATCTATACTCCTGGTTAGCGGCTTGTCCGCTTAATATTGCTGCCAAAATTATGATGCAAATTTTCGCCTGTGACTGTTCCTGGGAGTTATATACTTACGTTTTTCATCACCTTGGATGGCTGCCCGGTTGCTACGTCGTGGGATATATACTGTTGGGGTTTGCTTGCCTCAATTATGGTCTTCTCCTTGTGTGTTCAGTGTCAGCTACTGAAGTTTGCGGACTGTATGTGTGGAGTTACCTTCTTCGTCTACTTACAGTGTAGCATGTTCCTTCTGTTTTCCTAGTTGTTTCCCCTTTTGGCTACTTATTGTTCCCTTTCCTCGAGTTCCTATAAATGGTTATTTTTTTTCTTCTCGCAAGCTCGCAGATTGGGGGGGGGCTATTGTGCTGTTATGTGTTCTTTTTATGTTTTGTATCTGTATTATACATCCAGCCAGTCACTTTACGTTGCTTGTCCCCTTTGCTTAACGCTCTCTTTGGTGCTCTCTTTTTTTTTCCTCTGTGGGTTGCTGACGTGGCATGTGCTTTGGCCGTACGCGCTGAGTGGTGGATTTCTGTCCGCATTGCAGGGATAGCTCTCTGCCCGGTAACTACTGATGCGGATTGTGGAAGTTTTTGTAATGAATTTTTAAGGAACGTCTTTGTGATTTTCGGTGGATCGACCTTATGTAAAGGTAGGCTTTATTATCAGTTTTATGTCCTGGTAATGGTGAGTGAATTTTGGGGCGGAAAACGTTATGTGTGTTTGAAAATAAGAGTTCGTAAAGTGACTGGCTCTTGGAGTTGTTCATAGGTTTAGTGTGTTTTGTTTCTTTTCCAGTTGAGTTATATTTTCAGTACGTGATTTTCAGTGTATAGTTAGTTTAAAATTTGTGATAAGAGCTTTACACAGTTGTGCAATTTGAAAATGCATATTTTGATTCATGAAGGTAAAAAGCATCAGTAGTGTGAAATTTGTGAGAAAAGCTTTTGGCATTTGTCGTCTGAAATTGCATAGTTTGATAAAAGGAGGGCAAGAAGCAATATAAGTAGAAATTTGTGAGTAGAGCTTTACATATTTTGGGCACTTTGAAAATGCATAGTTAATTCAAAATTACAGATATTCTGTTGTGTAAATTATGAGAGCAGTAATTGCAGTTAAAACCCAGTTATGCTGAACCCATTTATGCTGAACTTTGTAACTGAAAACGGTTGGGTTGTAAAGCTATCTACATCTAGCTTAGCTGGACTTTGAAGCTCTCGGTTTCCTGAATTTCATTAAAGTCTGTTTCGGTCTTGTTCAACATTCTTAGCTAGTCTTTGACTAGCTAAACATAATTAAATTTTTTGGTCTGATGTTTATAGTGGCCTTGTTTTATAAACTTTCTAAATTGATTTGCTTTGTTGAATTTTTGGATTTACTTAATTTTGCTGTATTTAAAACTTGCCTTTACTGCTCTGCTCAATTGGTTTTGGTTGCTTTACTCTTTAAGCCATTTTTGTTTTACAGTTATTCTTTTATGGTTGCTTTACGGTTCTGGTTATTAATGTTTGTTTATTATTATCATTAAAGTACCCAAAAACAAACTTATCAATAGTAGTATATTTTTGAGAGTTCTGGTTTCCTTTTGTTTTCCCTACGGCACTCGTTAGGGCTTCCCTTTTCGTTTGGCCGGGGTTCCCTAACTCAGTCAAACAGCGGAACCATTGCAGGACTTATTCAAAACCATTTTGATTTAATGACACGACGTATAACAGCTCTAATTGCAGCGCATGGAGGGCACACCAAATGCTGAATATTAGGGTTCAAAGGTCATGTATAGTTTTAAAAAGTTTATCATTTGCTACTTGTCATATACCTAATCTGTGGTATTAAATTCATTGAATTCATGCGTTTTGTTCTTGGTGTTGCAATTTTCACAAACGGCAGTGTGTTTATAAGTATAGAAGGGTAATTCTCTAATTTGGCGTTATGAACTGTAGATAATGATGTAAAGTTCTGATAAATCCTCGTAGACCCATGATGACTATCTGTCGCAGGTGTTTTGTTGGTAAATTGAAGCATTTCCAAGTATCTACGAAATGATGAGGTATGCTTCCACGGGTTTCGACCATTAATGCAATGACTTCTATTTCTTGAAGAAAATACTGGTCTTTGAAATATGGAACTATAGGTTCACATTGTTTTTGTGTTTTTATTTTTCCCAAAATCTGCTTCTTCAGGCTGATCTTTATAGTGTTCAAATCTAATTGTTGAATCTAAAATCTACCCATTGGGATTGTTTTCTTTCAATTCTGCAATTGGAAATTCGAGATGACTCTACGGTAACGTTTAAGGCTTACATTCGAGAGGTCACAGGTTCGATTTCCGTCGATCGCCCACTCTGAGCTTGGGTTTTTCCTGGTCGGTAGGCGAGATCTGGGGTGGTTTCTCATCTACCACGTTTACTTTTCTATCATTTCCCTTATATTCCGTTTCCTTCTCGTCTTTCAGGTGTGCTTCTAGGTTTCGTAGTAATGAACTGATGAAGCGGGTGCTCAAAAGAGTTCTCCTGAGGGCAGCTTGGTCAACGGGCAGTTCATGCCCCATATACGCAGTTCCAGGAGTGGGATGGATCTTGGAGCTGGAATTGTTTCAGACTTCCGCGCGTCTCTATGACCAATCTGTCCGCAGCCTGTGCCTCCTGTAGTTCCTTCACTTCATTCCTTCTTCCTGGGGGATGGTAGCCGTAATTGATCTATCTAGTTCGCAGTGCACGAGGTATCCCCTTCCGTTATGTAACCTATACCTATGAGAGAATGAAATCAAAGGGTCGACCTCAGAGCTGAACGGAACTTGCACTGATTTGTGCTTCGATGTTTTGTTCAGAAGAACACAGGGATAAATGGAGATAAGACCTCAGGCGGATGGATGAAAATAGAATTCCAACCGTTGTAAACAAGTACAAGCCATTAGGATTAAGAGATGTAGGACGGCCGAGTAAAATATGGAGCTAATTTCGTGAAATCGGAACGGGTGTATTGCCTAGGCCTTGAAGAAGAAACAGCTTTCCTGTTCATTTTTACTTTCTCTACTACGCATAGTAAGTAGGGGAAGTATTGCATTCCACCCATAAATTCGATACCGAGATTTCACCGGAAATACATGTTTTGAGACCCCCTGAATCCAAAAAAAGCATTTTTGGAAACATGTCCGTGTGTGTGTGTGTGTGTGTGTCTGTGTGTGTGTGTCTGTGAACAGCATAACTCAAAAACTAACAGTCGGATAAACAACAAACTTGGTATTTACGTTCAGTATCTTCCAGAGATGCGACACGAAGATTTTCAAGAAAATCCCCCCACCCCAGACTACCCTTTACATGGAACATTTTTCGAAAATTTTAATTTTCTCAAAAATGGCTCTTAACGATTTTGATGAAATTATCATATGTTTAAGATAATGTTATGAGAAATAAAATGTATATCTCGAAATTTCTGGGAATGTCTCCAAAAGTATTCTTCATTATGAACGACTTTTGCATAACTGGTAAACCATAAGAGATAGACAAAATTTTACTACACAAAAAATGTAGATCGTGTTAAAATACACAATTTATACCATATACATTGTTTTTGTTGAGTGAACCGTTTTCGAGATATTGCTTGTTATTTCCTTAAATTTTCCAATACTTATACTTTTTCTCAAATTCGTTATTCATTTTTTTATGTCCTGGACATGCAAAGAGAATGGAATGCGCCACATAGCAACCAGCGATAAAATATTTGACTATCGCTTAAAAGCTACCATATTCCCCTTGCATCTACAAGAAAATTACAAATAAGATTGACATCTCGATATCTCGATTAATATGAAGCATATGGAGAATAAGCGTTTGTAAAAATAGATTGTACAAGAGTAGAGAAAGTCATGTGAGTGTAACACATCAGATTTTTTTAAAGGTAGTGAATATATGCCCAGCATAAGTATAGAGTATTGGGTTCATTGTGTTGTTTTTGACGATCGTAATGCTTTTGATCCACATCCCGTTCATGCTGCCATGCTAGAAAGTTGATTTCCTGCATTCGGTGCTAGTAACCTAACCTACCTACATGATTTGTCTAGTTCACTGCACTTATATTCATGAGCTACATTAAATCTCTAACTTGTAATATATTTATTATTGCAAACATGGAATATAATTGTATTTAATATTTAAATGCTACCATTTAAATCTTACCTCATCGAGCAAAGTGGAGCCGCGGTGACCTGTACGGTTTATCTAAAGAAGAAGAAGAAATTGTCCTCTACTGAGACATCCCCATGTGATGACAAATAGGCCATGGGCCTATACAAAACAAGAACAAAAAGTCGTACCTGAATATTTACTTCCTTTTTGTTTATTAATATATATTTAATTAAGATTAATTCTTGCAGCACCAATTATGAGCTGCTAGCTATTGATTCTTTTAAGCTCAACAACCAAGTAGGATAATCGATCGCCAGTTGGCCACCGGTTATTGTTGGTGACCTTGTCACTGGAGCCACTATGTTCAACAGGTACTAGTAATTAATTTTATTTTCACATAAATACTGCTTCTATTATAAATTATCATCCAAAAAATTGTATTACACATGCGTTAAGTGTATTGCATAACCTCGAAAGTAGACAATTTTCTACTGCGTCTCGTATTATAAAAAAAATCGTCCTCTTTCTTTAATAATGTACTTACTGCGTTAGTATCGCAAATTTTTCCAAAATGTGATGGTGCTCTTTTGCAGGAAATACATTTATAACAAGCATTTTGTAATAAGCTCCTATTTTTAATTTCTTCGTATAAGAGGTAGAGAAAATATATGCAATACTTCACCCAAAAATTCGATGTCGAGATTTCACCAAAAATATGTTTTAAAGTCTTCTGAATTCGAAAAAGAATTTTAAAAAATATCCGTGTGTGTTTGTGAATAGCATAACTCAAAAACGAAAAGTCAGATAAATACCGAACTTGGTATATAACTTCAGTGCCTTTGAAAGATGTGACACGAAGATTTTCAAGAAAATCCCTACCCCACCTACTCTTTACGTGTAATAGTTTTCGAAATTTAATTTCTAAGAATTAGCTTTAACGATTTTTATTAAAATACTGTATATTAAACAAATTTGCATAATAAATAATATGTGTATCTTGAATTTTCCGGGAATAGCTATGAGACCCTATACATTCGGAAGGAATATTGTACATATAATCTTGTATAACTGGTAAATGTTAGGGGATAAACGAAAACATGCTGCACAAAAAATGTAAAACTCCTTAAAACACACAATTAGTACAAACAATTTTTGTGCCATAACGTATTCTCGAGATATCCCGAGATATGGTTCGAATTGTTCAATACTTAGCCATTCTTTTTAAGTCTGTCGATTTTCAGTTGTTTCTGGCGATTCGTGGAAAGAATATGGAATTTAAAGGCCACTATAGCCTCCAGTTCTTAAACATCTGTGACTATCCCCTTTATATCTATAGTTAAAGGTGTAATGCGGCTATTCCCGGAAAGACTTATCTCGATTAAAATGAAGTAGAAAAACAAACTTTCCTAAGAATAACTTGTATATCCACTAATAAGCGATAGAACGTTGATAAAGTCATGTAAATGTAAGTTATAAAATGTTCAATGACTGTCCAATAGTGAAAGATCCATTTGGAGCAGTGAATACCTTCGTATTCCAGAAGACAATAAACGGTGGTTTTTCAATGCTAGATATTCTAATTGACATGCTGGCAGGGCTTCTATTCAAATTATTACTGACAGTTCATTTAATGGAAGTAAGCTAGCGGCATACGCATGCACGATATCGTTGCAGTGATCTGTAGACAGGTATATGCTTGTCTCGTCATTCAGCGTTTATGCTTGCATGCCACAGTGCGTGTGTATTCATTCAAGGCGAGTGAGACTTGACGGTCCTGAAGATGTCAACGTTAGTCACAGCTGCTTTAGGGCTTTCTACCCAATCAGCCTCATTAGAGCACTCCAATAATTAAGCATAAGCTCAAACAGCATACGAGCATGTATTAAATGATAATCATGTACAGGAAGTTAAATAATGCTCAGTCGTTAGAGCACCTGTTTGCTGAGCGAGGGGTCCCGGGTTCGACTCCCGGCTGGGGGAAGAATTTTTCTATAGCCAAGATTATTCCCTATCTTCTTGGAAGTGTGAATGTGCGTGTGATGTAAGGATTACAAACGCCAAAAAGTGCAAGAAATTCAACGATAAGAGAATACGAGTTAACACCATTGCCAACAGGCAACAAGTTCCAAAGGAAAGGCTGCCTATAAGACAAATGAACTAAACAAATGTTTTAGGGGCCCACAGGATGGGTTTTGTTCTAACGAGATAGGAAGAGAAGTAATATTTTCAAAATAAAAACTTGCTTTCCTATGCAATGAGTAAATTCGACTCTACGAAAGCACAACGGAAATAAATCGGTGCTCTGGTTACAAAAAAAAACCCAGTCAAATTAAATGAAATTGAGTTTTATTTATGGACGCTCTTTAACTACTGTGGCCCTTAGCGTCCCATTCTGTATTGGGCGTGAAAGATCGATAATTTTGCTCAGAGTCCTCTTTATCAGGCTACACCTAGTCAGTGCTTATGGTAAAACTTAAATGTGAATGTGCGCGCGCTGTGTGTGTGTTAACTTAGAAAAATGACGAAATCTGTTACCATAAAACTCTATAGGTACGCAGCAACGCAGATTAAAAAGGAACTGTTTATTAAAAGTCTATAAATTCAGTCATTCTCTGTTTAACCTCATCTTATGTAGGACTTACATACCCCAGGACTTACAGGCGGGTGCCTGGGGTCAGAGGCCCGTCGAGAAGCAGACACACTCATGGAGCAGACAGAATGTCCAGGATGGGTGATCAGCCGGGTGCCCGGAATGAGATGAAGGAAGTAGTTGATAACGAAATGATGGCGAATGGATGATAGAAAAGGTGATGATGGAGCAGTCGGTGGAATGAATGGCGGGGGAAACCGGAGAACCCGGAGAAAACCCACCCAGACGCAATGCGTCCCTGGGTCCCTGGGATTGAACCCGGGCCGCCTCGGTGAGAGGCGAGCGGTCTAACCACTCGGCCACGGCGCCGCCTAAAAGGTTTAAATTACGCAATGTGAGAAACCTAAAAGTTCCCAATGTTCATTTGAGCTACCTGAAACCTTTATTGCAATATGTAATATGGTATAGCTTATTCAACGAAGGGGGCACCTCGTGCGCTGTAACCTACAGAGATCTATTGAGGTTACCACCTCCACAAGGAAGGGATGAGGCGAAAAAACACAGGCGACTACATGCTATAGGTAGACAGGTCACAAAGACGCGCGGAAGTCCCTTTACTGCAGCCGCCGAGAGAGGATGAATAACCGCCCACCAATCAAGCAGCCCTCTGGTGACCACTGGGAATACTCTTTCCATTGAGCATGCATCCGCCATACGCCACGAAATCTAGAAGCACACCTTAAAGATGAGAAGGAAACAGAACGAAAGCAGAATGACGGAAAGGAAATCGTGATAGATTGTAAATCATCCCAGCGTTCACCTACCGACCAGGAAATTCCACGAGAAACCTGGAACCTGCCGAATGCGAGTCGCACAGGTTACCGTGGTGCCTCTGCTCGGTATGATGTAATATAAAGACCGTAAACAACATTTCAATGAAATATTGGCATTTGTTTCAAAGTTATTAATGCTTTTAATCTGGATTTAATGAATTTAATTGTGTTAATTAAAAATTCTCCACATGTCAATTCTCCTAGATGATTTTCAAGAAAAATTCTCTCACCCCAAACTACCCTTTACATGGAGGATTTTTTAAAATGTTTGATTTCCTAAAAATAGGTGTAACGATTTGAATTAAAATATCGTATAATAAAGGTATTTATATGCAAAATAAAATTCATATATTTTCTGGAAATAGCCTGTGAAGTCCTCTTCATTCGGAAGGAATTTTGTTTAAACTTGTATAACTGGTAAACGTTAAGCGATAGAGGAAAACGTATTTCATAAAAAATGTATGTCTCTTTAAGACACAATTTACTTTACATAACTTTTTTGTAGCATCAGCCACTTCCGAGATATCCGTTATTAATAGTTCGAATTTTTCAAGCCACTCTTTTCAAGTTCTGTCGACTGTCAGTTTCTCGCGATGTTAATAGAAAGAGTATGGAATTTTATAACGTCCAGCTCTTAAACATTTGACTGTCGCTATTCTCTTTGTATCTATAACGAAATGTGTAATGCAGCTATTTCAGGTTACGATGATTAAAATGAAGTATATGTGAAAATAAACCTTCGTAACAATAATTTGTATACCCACTAACAACTACAGAGGGTAGAGAAAGTCATGTTAATATGAGATTTTTCTATTAAAGGTCATCTTTGTCATTGTTCATCTCTGTTTCACTTCTTAAAAAGGGTTCATAGGGTTATACGTACTACATCCCTAGTAGCAATAGCTGTCTACTTGCTTCACTAGTTCCTCTCGAATTCGCAGAAGAAAATACAATTATCGCTTTCTTTGTCTTTATCTCGCTGTGATTTAGTGGATCACGTGATGACCAATGCATGTAGTTAATAGTTCAGCAGCGAGAGAGCTGCAAGTTGTTTTCCGATATTTAGTCCATGTTTCGCCATACTGGGTTAATATAGCCATTGAACTCCTCAAAGTGAGTGACAGGTTGAAATGGTGATCACAATAGTATAGATCTACGACCACGGTCGATTTAGTTTCCATACGCCTGAATGATACTGACCTGCGAAAAGTGTGCATTTACTTTCTTGAAAAATAGTACCACTGACAGTGAAACATATACTATGGACTGCTCTTTGTACTCCACCTGGAGACATAAGGCTGGAATAAACGATCTACCTAGAGCTCCTAATTATCTGCATCTGTTAAAAAAAACACATTGTGTTATCTTATTAAAATAAAATTATACCTAGAGTAAAATACTAGATCTTCGGTATAAAACTTCACCGCTTGCATGGTATTGCACGTCAGAGGCAATCCGGCTGGCTAACCATGCCCCACACACCGCACTCACGACAGGCTTTTTGTTCTTCAGTTACCGCATAGTAATTAGCTCAGAGGTCCACTTTCATTTGCGAAGACGGGAAGGCAGTTATCTTTAGAACAACGTATATTTGTATGTAAATGTTTTTTAAACGCGAACCGCTTGTCGCGTTCGTGAAGAATTCATCCTGAACTTTCCTGCACAATTGCATCCTTTCAGACCTGCAGTTCACGACGTTGTCAATAAATTTGGGGGCTACTGGTTCAGTGAAAACAAGAAACACATGCAAAGATGTATAGTGATAACAGAAGATACATTAGACGAAATTGGCGAAAATCTTGAACGTTCGTCACGAAAATCAATATTGAACAACGCAATAGCACAACAAGTTGGGATTTAAGTTACTTGTGAACATACAGCATTTGCTGCGACGTGAATTATTATTATTAATTTATTTCATGTACAGATTTACAAGAACACAGATTTAAGAAGCAAAGATAGACGCAAAACGGGCGGTCAGATATTATACCCAAGATCCTGTATAAGGAATTCTAGAAATGCGTATTTAATGTAACGTTTATTCTAATATTATCTCCATAAATTTATAACCACGTTATATTTATCCTTTATATTACTCCTGCATATTTATTCTGTGACCCATTACTGTCATGTACCTATATCACGTATACCATGTTACTGTATATTGTATTTGAATTGTTAAAGCTACCTAAAATAATAAAAAATACGTTATATTGCCATGACAATAATCCATAAAGTTTACTTATTAACGAAATGGCAACCGAACTTCTAAAATAAATACATTAGCATACATTAAATTTTACGTTTTATATCTAGAGCCACGTGCTCCGTCTTCCTGATTAATTTTCCTCTGTTACTTAGAAGTAGGAGTCAGTTAATAGGAGTAAACAAACTCCAAGTTCATGCTGCAGAAAGCGGGTAGTTAGAGAGTGGAGCTCCTCTGCAGTTAGTTTGATAGTGTAATACACAATCAGATAACTGCATACATAGGTCGGGCGTAATAGTTATTTACTAATAGTATAGGAAAGTTAATTTTTTAGGACGAGTCCTGAAAATGAAGCACTTTGCTACAATATTTTGTTTCATACTATGTCGAAATACTTTATATATTGTTTAAATACTGTACTGTATATTATATTGGACATGGGCGCAGCCATATGTTTCATATGCTCACATGAGTTGATGTAATACACGTTGGTAACCTCGGAACCTGTCATGCACTGGCGCCATTGTTGAAGTAACCACCAACTAACTATCTCAACGCATTGTTTAATATTGAACTGCAGAAGTTTAGTAGCATTATGAAATTAAATAGCTCTGTAAATGAATTAAGGTGAATTATTAAGTAATATTCCAGTTTTAAATTTAATATATAAACGTAAAGTAATGCAATACAGAAGAAAAGGTTTATGAAAAGTTATTCTTGTTGTAGATTTATTTATATATATTAACATGTTGGTGTTGGGGTATGGAAAATAACGGAACGGAAAAGTTTAATTTGAAATACTGGTTTGAAGACGAAAAACCACGTCATTCCAGATAGTATAAAGCAAATTATGTTTTGTGCATAAATACTGCCCAATGTGTTAACGCGTTTGGTGATATTTGCCCCATAAATACAATTTCTATTAATATATGTACGAGATCAGATCACTCCATACATTTTACATCAGTGCAGTGGGGTGTAGTTACCACACCCATGCGATTAATGAGGGCTATAAATCAGGAGCGTTGTTAATGTGTGTAACATTGCATACTAACCAGCAAGGGAGTAATTTTAAAGGTCTAATATGAATCAAGTGTGTAAAGGACAAGACCTGCAATTAAGTGCTTTTATCAGCCCATTTACCGTCTAATCAACAGCGCTTGCTAATTTAAGCAATATTTTCATTTCAGGATATGCATACATAACACGCAGCACTTGATAAGTAGTTGCTGATTTTGTTTTTCTTCCTTTATTGATTATTCCTATTTTTATTTTCTCTACCGCCCGCCTTGACTTAACGTACAATGGGCATTAACCTCGGTCAATCGATACACACTTGATTCAATAAGAATTCTTTGCACGTGAACATGGAAGTATTCACCGAGATTCCAAGTAGTTCAAACACAAAAACAAATATGGTGTATTACATTCACGTGACTTTCGCTACTCACTATCGCTTACTTGTATAGAGCTTTTATAAACTTATCTTTAAAAAGAATATTTAGACAGCATTCATTGTGACCAACTTGGGTTTCAAGTCCAATCACATGGCAATTACCCTTTATATTTACATATGTTTAACAATTCGATTTGGTTTGATTAGAATTTAATTTTCATTATGTCTTTTACATTATTAATTTCTCATGGCGCTCGCATTATCTCCTCACAATACTATTCATCATACTCCAATTTATCGCAATTCGTTGTGGAGTTAACCTATGCGTTATACTGGCAGCTTTCTGCCGACCTAAAGCGTTATTCCTTTATTTATATAACCTACATAAAGATTAAATGGCGGAAACTATGAATTCAAAAGAAACTGAAATGGAAGAACGAGGTGAAATTGCAGAAGCAGCATAAAGATTAACACTAGAAGTACTTACCCAAAAAATCCAGAAAGCAATATGATATAGCATTTAATCGCTTCACTGCCTGATGTAAGGCAAACAAGATAAAAATAATTTCGCTGAAAATGATTACTAGCGAATAAAAACATCAAAATATCTGACATCTCGCTTTTTGAACGTCACTTCTCTTGTTTCAAGAACGCGTTCTAAACGTGATATCCGTTAGTTTTAGGAATCAATACAAGGTGTGTCTTTATTGGTGTCATATATTTGGGGGACGTGTTCCCGACATCAAAACAGTAAAACAAGTTCATATGTGCATGGGTCTGAAAATCAACCGTTTCGTTGTTATAAGTCAAAGATGTATTCCATGAGCGAAA
This sequence comes from Deroplatys truncata, assembly GCA_030765065.1. NCBI lineage: Eukaryota > Metazoa > Arthropoda > Insecta > Mantodea > Mantidae > Deroplatys > Deroplatys truncata. The sequence continues at coordinate 121,625,331 of CM060977.1, read as the reverse complement.
AGAAGGAAATGCACTACACTAATGGCCGTACAGATGGCAATGAAGCACCAGCACCTGAACTTTATGCAGAAGGGTACCCTGACAGGCCGTTACCGTGTGCAAGAACACTCGCACGAATTCCCAACGCTTGAGACAGAATGGCGCATTTGAGAGGAGTACTAGGGATGTTGGAAGACCAATAGCGGTACGAGGCATTGAGCTTGAAGAACAAGTTCTTCGTGCTGTGGATGCAGACCCATCGCAAAGAACAAGACTGTAAGGGAAAGTTCATATGACTATCTGGAGAATTCTACATGAAAATCTCCTGTACCCGTATCACCTTCAACGTGTGCAAGGATTGAATGAGGCGGACTTTGAGCCAAGAAGACGTTTCTGTCAATGCATGTTACAGTAGTCCGCTGTGTTCATCAACTTCCTAGCCTGTATCTTATTCACGGATGAGGCTGGTTTTACTCGTGACGGCATCTTCAATTTTCATAACACTCATAACTGGGCATTTGAAAATTCTAATGAAGTACGACAGGACAACCAACAACAGAGGTTCTCTCTCAACGCTTGGGGTGGAATCATTCATGATCACCTTATTGGTCCCTACTTCTTCCCTCCGCGTCTGAATGGACAAATCTGTCTCCAGTTTCTCAGAAATGAGGTGCATCACTTAACTGATAATGTAACTCTGGACATCATCCAACGAATGTGGTGTTTTCGATGGTGCTCCAGCTCATTTCAGTGTGATAGTTTGAAAGTTTTTGAAAGATCGATTACCGCAAAGATGGACTGGTCGATGGGGACCCATTGCATGACCTACTCGATTGCCTGATTTGAATCCAATGGATTTCTTCACCTGGGGACATTTGAAATACTTGGTTTATGCGACTCCTTTACCTGAAGTTGACATTTTGAGAGGACGTATCCAAACTGCATTTGACCAAATACGAGACACACCTGGAATTTTCAACAGAGTACGTCAGAGCATGGAACGCAGGCTTACTGCATGCATCGAAACAAAAGGAAGTCACTTTGAGCAAATTTTGTAACTTTCGCTTTTGTGTTGTAACTCTGAAATAAATGATTTTCAGACCCATGTTCATATGAACTGTTTTTACTGTTTTGATGTAGGAACACGTCCCCCAAATATATGACATCAATAAAGATACAACCTGTATAATATTATTGATATCCTACAAATTCGAGTGCTGTCTAAAACATATATGCCACACGTATTAAAAGTTAGAAATGGATTGCAAAACATCATCTTTCGCAAACATTCCTACTCGCAAAATAAAACCCTACTCTTACCCCTTTCATCATGATCTGCCGTTTTCAATCCACTTCATATTAATCGAGACAAATCTTTGCAGAAACACTTTCATAAACATTTCGTTGTATGTACAACGGGGATACAGGAAACAAAGAGACATTCGCTTGTTTAAAAGCAGTCCTTGAACTTGCATACTGTTTCTATGACATCATAAGAAACAACTGAATGTTGACTGCCCTTTGAAAAAGTGTTGAATGATTCAAACCAACAACAAGGGATATCTTGGAATTCGCTGATTCAACAAAACGATTATTTAGAGTGCAATTGTGTTTTAAAGAGAGCTACATTTATGATGTAGTAAGTAGTCTTCTTCTTACGTTTAACTTGATTCCACAGGCTATTTCCAGAAAATTCAAGATATACGTTTTATTTTACATGTAAATATCTTAAATATGTAGTAAAATAGTCATTTTTGAGGAAATAAAAAATGGAATCTTTTCCATGTAAAGAGTATTTTAGGGTGCAAGACCTTTTCTAAACATCTTAATGTCGCATCGTTGGACAATAGTGATCTTAATTACCAAGTTTGGTATTTATCCGGCATTCCGTTTTTGTGTTATGCTGTTCACAAACACCACACACGAGCACAAGAGTTTTTCTTACTTAAACAGACCCGAACATACATTTCTGGTGAAATCTCGACATTCTCAGACCAGATAAAATCAAAACTGGTATGGGAATGCTTAGATGTCCTGACTGCCCTGTCATCTCGTAACAGGCTCGAAATACGGTGGGTGCCGGGGCATCTGTGGGAATTAAAAAGCTGATCAGCTGGCTAAAAGGGTCACTATATTGGCCCTGAACCCGTGGTTGGAATCACTACACATACTGCCAAAACCTCGATTAAAACATAGATTAGGGAAACACACCAGCTTAGATGGCAAACCTATCCTGGACAAAAACAAGCCAGAAAGCTGTCCTCAGGCCCATGCAACACCGTTTCTTCATCTCTCTTGAGATTGTACGAAGAGAAATAAGGAAAGTCGTTGCATTAATTTCTAAACACGGTCACTCCAGGAAATGTGTACGTGAAGCTGGACAAAGCTGGAGCAAAGAGGATGAGAAAACTGCCTCGTATATCCTGTTCTTTTACCCATTCCTGGTAAGAAAGAGATTTACCTTTTTTATAACCAGGGAAGACCTAGGAAACGATGCTGATATTGGAACAAAACACTGCAACCTCTTCAGGGAAGAGATTCTGGGAAACAATGAAAGCATCCTATCGAATGGGGTTGCAAATAAGCCTTAAAGGCTGAAGTGCGTCAAGTAGATAAAACTCCAACAAAAACTACGTTATCTAATCTAATCTACTAGGTACGTGGTAAATTAAATTAGAGTACAGCCTTTGTATTCGAGCAATGAGGTAACATAAGCTTCGTTTTCCTTAAAAAAACGACTTTGATTTGCGTTGCTGCTCTCTTATTTTGCCTGTGGTAGGAGCTAGCTTAAAGAATTAAAGGGGCTGGTGTACTGCGGCGCTCTTACAAAACTACATATTATTCACAATAACACTACAACTTGCAATACCTTATTAAACATATCTTGAAGAATGCGACTGGTTCATTAATAATACAGAATGCTGTCTCTACATAAAGAATATAGGTTTAATTTAAGAAAAACATGTGATGTGTATATAATCTGTTGTAGTGTATTTAACATACTTCACAATTCCGAGAGTGGATCTTTATCAAATTGGTATAATCTATAGGCCTAAAGCAACAAGGATGTGGAATTAGGTACTAAAAGCAATTCACTATTTCCAAATGACTGTGTAGAACAAGCTTTCAATTTGGTTTACAGCATTCATATGACATTCACGTTAGATTCCTTCCACTTTAACATTAACAATAATCCTTCAATATACATAACTTAACACTAACCTCCCTATTTATGAAATTCGGAAAACGTATTAACAGTAAAATCATTTTCAACAATTCAGCATCTCCAAAACGTTACATATACTGTTACAAGTATTCAATTTAATATGTGCCATTAAATCCATTCAGCTCGCTCCCTGGTCTAAGGTTGTACCCGTGGATTTCTCACAAATTCTTAATCAACAGATAATTACAAAAATTACAAATTTAGGAGAATGTAATTTCCTATACAGTTTGGTATGGCCTTCACTTCTTTACGCATCTAATAATCCTTTCCGAAATTATACGGACGTACGTTTGTTAATTTGTGATTTTCTACTTAAAAATGGTTACGGTTGAATTTAGAATAAAGCCGCATACATTAGAACGTATGCTGTAATTAGTGCTCGCGGGTACCCTGCTGAAAAATTGTCTGTCGGCTACTGCCCCAAACTAGGCTCAAAATTCTCTCTCCCGTCGGTTGGAAAGGAGGCGATCACATTGCCCTTCCCCATGTAGTAACGACTTAGACAATTTCTGGCCTCTGTTTCGACGTAATTCCAGTAGCGACATTAGGTACTTGCGTAGCTGCTAAGTTACCAGTAGTTCTAGTCGCTAAAAATATCTCCTAGCACAGGTTCACCTCCTCTGGCTGTAACATTCTGGACTGCCATGGTGAGAATTGTGCAAAACGGCACATGTATTACATTCGCATGACATTCTCTACCTTCTATCATTTATTAATGGGTGTAAAAATAATTCTTACGAAAGCTTATTACTTTCTCTACTACGTATAGTAAGTAGGGGAAGTATTGTTTTCCAACGAGAAATTCGATACCGAGATTTCACCGGTAATTTATATTTTGAGACCCCCTGAATTAAAACAAAAACGTTTTTGGAAACATATTCGTGTGTGTGTCTGTCTGTGAACAGCATAACACAGAACCGAACAGTGTGATAAACACAAAACTTGGTGTTTAGGTTCAGTATCTTCCAGAGATGCGACAAGAAGGTTTTCAAGAAAATCCCCCACCCCAGATTACACTTTGCATGGAACATTTTTCGAAAATTTTAATTTTCTCAATAATGGCTCTAACGATTTTGAATAAAATATCATATTTTTAGGATATTTTCATGACAAATGAAATGTTTATCTCGAATTTTCTGGGAATGTCTCCAAAAGTATTCTTCATTGTGAACGACTTTTGCATAACTGGTAAACCATAAGAGATAGACAACATTTACTAAACAAAAAATGTAGATCGCGTTAAAATGCACAATTTATGTCATATACATTTTTTTGTTTGAGTTCCCTTAAATTTTCCAATACTTTTTCTCAGATGGGAATTCGATATTCATTTTTTATGTCCTGGACATACAAAGAGAATGGAATGCTCCACATAGCAACCAGCTCTTAGAATATTTGACTATCGCTTAAAGCCTTTCACATTCCCCTTGCACCTACAAAAAATTAGCAATAAGATTAACATCTCGATTAACATGAAGTATATGGAGAATAAGCGTTTGTAAAAATAGTTTGTACAAGAGTAAAGAAAGTCATGTGAGTGTAACACATCAGATTTTTTTTCTAATTCCTTTTAATGGATATAAACCTTTGCAGAAATACAGGGTTGTTAATAAAACTAGTGGCCAGCAGAGCACGGTAAGTTACACGACAAGGAGATATCGAATCATAGGGCATAAAATGTGTAGTGAACGGCTAACTGAAAACAACAACACTAACCTGTGTTATAATCGATGTTGAAAATGCTGTCCGTCAGCAACAATACATTCATGACATCTGCGAATGAAGCTCCCGTTCACTTCCATTAGCTCCTAAGACGTAATTCGTTGTGTGATGTTTGCTTTTAGATACTCAATTGTATATGTGTTATTATAAACCTTGTTCTTTAACTTTCCATATAAATAAAAATCACAAGGTGTCAATTCGGGCTACGATAAGGCCACAACCCAGTACTGTTAATTCTGTTCTCAAAAACCTCGACAACCAAATCAGCGGTTGCTACCGGTGTGTGTGTGGTATCTGAGTCCTGCTGAAAAATTGACTGCTGGCATTCAGTGTCTGTCAATTGTTCTGATGTGTTACACTCACATGATTTTCTCTACTCTAGTACAAAATATTTTTACAAACGCTTATTCTCCATATGCTTCATGTTAATCCAGATATCGAGATGTTAAACTTATTGCTAATTTTCTTGTAGGTGCAAGGGGAATTGGTAGTCTTTAAGCAATAGTCAAATATTTTAAGAGCTGATTGCTATGTGCAGTATTACATTCTCTTTGCATTACCAGGACAAAAAATGAATAACAAATTTTCATTTGAGAAAAAGTTTAAGTATTGGAAATATTAAGGAAATAACAAGCAATATCCCGAAAATGGTTCACTCAACAAAAAATGTATATGACATAAATTGTGAATTTTAAAGCGATCTACATTTTAGTGTAGTAGTGTAGTGTAGTGTCTATCTCTTATGGTTTACCAGTTATGCAAAAGTCGTTCACAATGAAGAATACTTTTGAAGAGACATTCACAGAAAATTCGAGATGCACAATTAATTTGCCATAAACATACCTTAACTTATGGTGTTTTATTCAAAATCGTTAGAGCTATTTTTGAGAAAAATAAAATTTTCGAAAAATGTTCCAAGTAAAGGGTAATCTGGGGTGTGGGATTTTCTTGAAAACCTTCGTGTCGCATCTCTGGAAGATACTGAATCTAAATACCAAGTTTGGTGTTTATTCGACAGTTCGTTTCTGAGTCTGTTCACAGACTGACAGACACACAAACAGACACACACAGACACACAAAACACACACACGGACATATTTCCAAAAATGTTTTTTTTTATTTAGGGGTCTCAAAACATATATTTTCTGGTGAAATCTCGGTATCGAATTTTTGTGTGGAATACAATACTTCCGCTAGTTACTATACGTAGTAAAGAAAGTAAAAAGTCTGCAGAGTATCTTTTCGATATCCACCGTCAATAGTGTTTCAACAAATTTGATGCTGAAGGACAACATTTTCAACCTCGCTTACAACACAGTGTTCTACTATTATTAATTTATTATTATTATTATTATTATTATTATTATTATTATTATTATCCGTAATGCGTTCAGTAAACATTTTACGTCCGACGATTAGATGTCTCTTTTTCGCGCACCCTACCACGCTCTGCCGGCCACTGTTGTATTAACAACCCTGTAGCTGCATTACACATTTCGTTATAAATGATGAGCGAACCGCGGCAGTCAAATTTTTAAGAACTGAACGCTGTACATTGACCTGAAAACGAGAAGCAACTGAATGTCGACAAGAGTTGAAAATAATGTCAAAGAATTGAATAATTCAAACGATTAATAACGGATATCTTGGAAAATGGCTGATCCACAAAACAACTTATTGCATATAAATTAGGTGTTTTAAAGAGATCTGAAGTTTTTTGTAGACGCTTTCGTCTACCGTTTATCGCTTACCAGTTATACAAGATTATACAAAACTCCCTCCGAATAAAGAACACTTTAGAGTCTATTCCCAGAAAATCAAGATATACACTTTATTTGTCATGTAAATAGTTTTAATGCATGGTATTTTAATCGAAATCGTTAAGAGATATTTTTGGAGAAAATCAAACATTTTGAAAAAGGGTAGTTAGTAGTTGGAGGATTTTTTTATAATTTTGTGCCGCATCTTTGGAAAATACTGAACTTATATATCATGTTTGGTATTTATTCAAGTTTTCGTTTTCGAGTTCTGCTGCTTACAGGCATACAAACACGGACCTTTATCTAAAAATGTTTATTTTGAATTCAACAGGCCTCAAAACATCCATTTCTTGTGAAATCTCCGTATCGAATTTTTGGATGGAATGCAAAACCATCTCTACCTACTAAGTATGTAGTGGAGAAAGTAAAAATGCCAGAAAGTCGCATTTCAGATTACTCAGAATCTCCATTAACAGCACCAAGTACAGATATAGGTCAAATCAAGCATTTGCTTTGCCAGAAAGAGTCTTCCTTAAAATCTTATGCCAATGTCAGTTTTGTTTTTCTTTTTAACTTTTCGAGTTTCCAATTTTAAAGCGTCCATGGCTCACTTGGTTAATAAAGTATTATGTAACTCTACATTGGCTTGTATTAAAACAGTTTACTTTATATTTGAAAAATATGTTAACGAGGATAATCACTTAATTATTTACATCTTCTACTGACTTTCTATTTATCACAATTCCTAGATGCTTCAATTTTAAAACCTGTACAATCTGCATAGATGTTCCTGTGAGGATGTCCGTTCTTACTGTATACGACACGACAAAGTGGACAGTTATGACCTATGAAATTGGAAAAAAAGAAATGTGGGAAGGAAAATTTACTGGCTTAAGTTTAGGGTACCTTTCCGGCCTTTGTCAGCTATGAGGACTGAGAAAAACATGGAAAATCTCTGAGTCAGGGAGGACAATCCTAGCGGAATTTCAACCGCTCATTCCCGAGTCCATGCCTTAATAACTTCGGTTACCTGTGTTGGTATCATTGTTGTATAAGCTTCGAGTTCTAAGTTACTACAAACGTTTTGTTTTGTTCATAATTAACATTTAATGGGAATTCCGTTATATAAACAAAAATTCTATGTATAGCACATTATAAATATGTCATTACGTAAGCATTAAGAGCTCTTTCCACAACTTCGTCTTTGAAGAATGAATGAAATTACTATGGATGTAAATGCATCGGAGACGCGGTATGTTATGGAAATGTAGACGTTATTCCGCTCTGCTGGAGCTGCTTGCAAATACAAATCGTTTTCGCCGAGATTGCACATAACTGAAGTGCAACCAAAAGGACGTGCTTGCCGCGTGGGAACTAAATGAAATGAGGTTTCCTTGTCAGCGCGCCTAGAGTGTATGCATAGCCGCACAACAGTCCTGCTTAAGAAGATGCCTGCACTATAGGTGCAGCAGTCTCCCCTCTCGCTTACGGAGCATGTACTGTTTTGTGTTGCATCACTGCTCATTTATTCAAGGATTCCTATTCCATTCCATACAGACCCACGTTCAGGTTGTTTTGAAATAGTGTAAATTGCTTTCATGCACTACAGTTATTTCCGTACAACTGGGCTCGATGGGCAAAAAAAATAATGTAATGGATTTCGTCTTGATTTGCCATTACGAATTATTACGTACTATATTTCTATTACTAACGCGAACATGCGCTAACTTATATGCTTTTATTGTTAAGTATGAGAATTTTTTTAATAAAGATTGAAACGGCAACTCTAGGTCGAGCCCGAGTAATTAGTAATTTGGGTATTACTTTTTAGTGAAATTAAGTTATGCTATGTACAACTATTTTTCTTCTTACTACCTATCTAGCTTAAGAAGGGTGACTTAATGATATGTTTCTATTTAGTTTACTAATATTAGAAGAGTAATAAATTGTTTAATGTAAATAATTTAAGCGCTATGTCAAAATACTGTGCACGACGAGATATCTTAGATGCAGGAAAAGTGTCTCCGAAGGCAACAAGTGAGTTTTACGATGTCTCTCTGCTAGCAAAAGTATTGTTCGCACAGCGAGGGTGTAGAGCCATTGTCCTTTTGTACGGTAATTCGCCGTGATCAGAGTGAGTGAGACAAAAAGCTTAACAGTAAAATTAGGGAAAGCCGCGATATCATGTTAAAATTGAGCAAGAGGGGGTGGAATAAGTCCAGTGAGATCCAAGTAAATCGATATGAAATAGTAAAATGCGTTGAGCGGCGCGAAAAATGCACCAATAGGAAATTAAGTAGCCTAAGAAGCCCGCGACCATAAATAGATCTGCTAAGACTAAAGATTGAGGAGTTACTCCGAAACTACAGGCATAGAATGATGTTGCCGAATACTTAAGAGATGTCGCACCAAAAGTTAGTGAATTAAGACAAGTTTCGCTACACCATAAGAATCACTACAAGTAAAGAGATTTGTTAAATATGTAAACTTCGCGTCACATCAGCGCCGTGTTACAACAGCAGTGGACAGTGTTTTAACGGTGACAATATCAGTGTTGTGAACTACTAGAAGTAACAAAATAAAGAAAACAGTGGTGTGGTCATATTGTAACTGAAGCATGTCTATTTTCTCTCCGTTACCACACCCGAGATTTACGTTTCCTTTACCGAGGAAAAGTCCCTGCTCTTACACATTTCAGTAATTACTTCAGCTAGCCGAGGATAGAGATGCAGAGAATCAGCCCATGTCGAACATCCGGAGTCTACGTGCAGGCTGCAGAAAGGTAAGACGCGAGCTACGGGCATTACGAACCAGAACAACTTCGAACAGGAGGTAGTACTGCCGCAAGATCAATAAACTTTAAATACAAAATATTTTCTCAAAGGAATGGATTTACTGTAAATAATATGAAGTTAGCGCAAAAGCAGCTCTAACCTCACTGGTATACTCGTAACGCAAGCTTAATTTGTAATTTCGATTTAACAGGAAACGAACGATGTGGCTCAAATGGTAACGTCCGTCGCCCGTATACCGAAGGTCCCACAGGCCGACCTATTTGACCGAAGGTTTTTCGCGGTTTTCCTCAGTCGTCAGGCGAATACTGGGTTGGATAATTTGATCTGTGAATGTTCTATAATTCCTTTCATCACCACATTTCATTTCCTTCTTCACCCATATAAGGGGCTGGCTATGCTACGATCTAGAATTAGCTTGCTCCTCTACCGGATATTAAACCAAGGTATTGACTTGTATATTCCTGGGGTCTAATTATAAAAAGAGTAGGGCAATGAGTTAAAAAAGAAAGATACGACTTAATATAATTACCAATGGAACACAGAACACAGAAGCTCCTGCCCGTATTTGCAAACAATTTTCTGCATTTTATTTTGTTTTCCGTGTATATTAAAATTAGATAGTTACAGTTTATTACAGATTTAAAGTCGCAGAATGCCCATCTATTTTACTTAAAATTCTGCATTAGAATATAATAACATAATTTGGGTCTTCTCTGCTCACAGTATAATGTCAAAATGTTTTAAATACAAGGTGAACCACTTGCCTCTAGGTTTTCTTTTGAACTTTTAAACTACAGATGTGGCTTATATCCGTCTTCGTAGCTGAATTTATAGTTAATTTAGTTATGTAGATAGACGAAGGTCCCATAGTTGATGAAAATACCATTTAAGGCACACACATTGCTCTCGAATGAGGTCTGTATCAAAATCATCGTATAATACAGCTATACAAGCTGTCTAATAGATTTTATAAACTTTTACCATATAGTGTACTTTGTAATCCATCTCCGGACCCATCTAATAAGCAAAACATCTATTTGATGGATCCGTTTTAAAAATAGCTCAAAACATAAATGAGAATCGATAAATTATAACTAATTAAGTCACGCCTATATCCCAAGGGTGAGAGTGCTGTCATGAGACAGAGAGGAAATCAAATTGATATTTCGATCCTGGCCTAAATTATGCCTCATACATTTGGTATAACAAATATAACAGCCGTGTCATTAGATCTGTTAGTTAAAACATATAATACAGATTTCAAGTCCTCTTAAAAGGTTGTAATTAACCACAAAAGCTTCGAAACGGTAATTATGATTATGATGATGAGATGGGATTTAAGGGCGCTAAACATCTAAGGTCAGTAGCGCCCTTACAAAGTAAAAAATTTAAAATCCAAAAACTAAAATACGGGACACAAACCCGCTTAGTCTAAAACAAAAACAAGACAGTATATTGTAAAAGACACCACACCAAAACCATGGCAAATAAAACAATAAAAGAGTAAAGACGTGTCAGGAACTGTAGAATTCAAGCGACAAGAGCGTCATACGTCCGCCGGGGAGAAGAGCCCCATTAAAACAGACAAAAGAAAATCACAAAAACAAAAGACGCATAGCGCATCAAATGTGCCGACTAAAACCACTGTCACTAATAAAACGTAAACGACATTCTACAGCATGCGCGACGTCTGCCAAAATGCTAGCCATGCCAACAGGCAGAGACAAACGAACGTGCAAATGAGCTAAAACCTGACACTCTGCTAAGATGTGACGCACAGTTAAGGGCGCATCACACTACTCACAGAGCGGTGCGGGGTCACCACTGAGCAGCTGCTTATGGCTAAAGAGGCAATGACGGATACGTAAACGAGCTAAAATTACCTCTTGCCAACGAGAAGAACGAGAAGAGATACCCAGACTAACAGGAGAGGTTTAACCTCCCGCAACTTGTTCCCCCGGAGGGCCGTCCATTCATCGATCCAAAGCGAGAGGATCCAGTGACGTAAACTAACATAAAAATCTGTGGAAGGAACAAAAGAGGTAAAACATCTGGATGATAAAATTGCCGATTTGACAGCGGCGTCGGCAAACCCATTCCCTGAGATTCCCACATGACCTGGAATCCACATGAACGAGACGCTGATGCCTTAGCACCCAGCAAGTGGAGAAGATCATATATGGGCTGTACGCGGGGGTGGTAATTGTACAGCGCATTAATACTCTGAAGGGCACCCAGAGAGTCCGTACAAACAACACAGTGCGGTAAGTCGTGCCGCTGGATGTGTAAAAGAGACTGACAAACACTAAAATGTTCGGCGGTAAAAGTCGAGCATTGCCACGGTAAACGACAGGTAAAACTATGTCGACCGAAAATTAAGGTACACCCTACTCTAACATCAGTCTTAGACCCATCAGGATATATAAAATGACATTCCCCGAATTGCGCCTGAAGTTCTAAAAAGGCGGATCCAAGGATTGAAGAAGGGGTCTTATTCTTCGGTATCGACGTCAACCCAAGGTGACAGTGGGCCTTAGCGCGCAACCAAGGAGGAAACCAGGTTTACCCCTTGGGAGCGGTCGGCGCTGGCGTAACGTCCAATTGCCGAAGAAGCTGGCGAAATCGAACCCCTGGTGGGAGTAATGAAGATGAACTAACTAAATATTGCCGATCAAGCGAAACATCAAAAAATAACTCGAAGGACGGGTGGTAATGCAAGCTTGAGAGTCGACATGCATAGTTGCACAAAAGCATCTCACGCCTGAAGGACAGCGGAAGCTCTGCAGCTTCAGCGTACAGACTGGGTACAGGGTCAGTTGGAAAGGCCCCTGTAGCGACTTTATGCCACGATAGTGAATGGAATTCAAGCGACGTAACACAGATTGGACGCGCCGATGAATAGACAATGCACCCATAATCAAGCTTGGATCGGACCAATGAGCGATAAAGACGCAGAAGGACGATCCGATCAGCTCCCCAGGATGTACCACTTAAAACACGTAAAAGATTAAGAGAACCGTCACAATTTGCTTTTGAAAACGAAATGTGCGAAGTCCAGCTCAGCTTTCGGTCAAATATCAACCCTCAAGATGGAGAGAGGGCGAAGGGAAAGCCTTCCGGCGCCAGAAATTCACACAGACGGATTTCTCGGCGGAGAAAGTAAAGCCGTTGGCGTTACTACAGGCGTAGAGACGGTCAATACAGCTCTGGAGACGGCGTTCGAGCAGACAGGTTCGCCGTGAACTGCAATAAATGGCAAAATCTTCAACGAAAAGGGACGATGAAATGCCCGAGGGAATACAATAAAAATGGGGTTGATAGCAATCGCAAAAAGTGTGGCACTGAGTACAGAGCCCTGCGGTACACCGTTCTCTTGCATAAAACGACTAGATAAAACCGAGTCCACACGCACACGAAAGACGCGATCCGTCATAAACTCCCGAAGAAATGTGGGAAGACGACCACGTAAATTCCATGCGTGGAGTGTACGTAAAATGCCGCCCCTCCAAAAAGTGTCATAAGCTTTCTCCAGGTCAAAAACCACAGCCACTGTGACACTTTCTCAGAAATCCATTCATAATATCCGTCGATAAAGACACCAGATGGTCGACGGTAGAGCGACAAAATCCTCACTGAGCGTTCGCTAGAAGTTTCTGAGACTTAAGCTACAATGTCAACCGCCCGTTGATCATGTACTCCATCACCTTGCAAACGCAACTAGTGAGGGTGATAGGGCGGTAGCTGGAAAGTAGTTGGCGATCCTTCCCAGGCTTAAGTATAGGGACAATGGTGGCTTCGCGCCTAACGGAAGGAAAAAAGCCGGCTTGCCAATTACAGTTATAGACCTGTAAGAGAAAGAGTTTACTTTCGGCTGAAAGGTTCTTTAACATCAAGCCATGAATGCCGTCCGGCCCAGGAGCGGAGTGCCTAGAGCAATGGAGAGCGTGCTCCTGCTCCCTCGTCGGGAAAAGTTCATTATAGCACTCCTTATTAGGAAACAGAAAACTGTAGGACTCGGAATTCAGCCGGTCTTTGAGAGTGCGAAACCCGGCGGAAAAATGGACAGAACTGGAAACCGCCTCAAAGACAGCACCCAGAGTGTCAGCAATGGCAGCCGGATCCACTATGGGGGCATTGGGAACTTGAAGATCAGACACAGTACAATGCGAGACTTTACCGGAGAAGCGACGAAGCTTATCCCAAACAGAGGAAGGCGTGAAGCGATTAAAAGACTCGACAAAACGAGTCCAGGACGCCTTCTTGCTATCCTGAATAATGCGACGAGCCCTGGCGCGCGATTGTTTAAAAGTAACCAAATGATCAGGTGTAGGGTGTTGTCGAAACACCCTAAGCGCAGTTCTACGGGCACGAACGGCGTCCCGATAGTCGTCGGTTCACCGCGGAACAGAAATACCCCTGCGTTCGGCGTCAGATAGCATCGTAGAGGTAACGTGCTGGTCTTCAAAACACACGAGGCTAGAATACAGACTCCAGTCGGCTTTATGGAACTGTCAAGTAGGCGCTCTGGATTTCTGGACGTGGTGAGACAGAAAAGACACAATGCAGGGATAACGATCGTTGGAGTAGGTGTCAGCGACGACGCTCTACTGCAGACGGCAATCAAGCTGGATTGAGCAAACGGCAAGGTCCAAGTGAGAGAATTACCAGAAGAATCAGAAGGAAAATTAGCCTTACCTGTATTGAGGATGGAGAGGTTGAACTAAGCAAAAAGGTCGGAAAGAAGCGTTCCCCATGCACAAGCTTTAGGCGAACCCCGCAGGGGGGTGATGAGCATTAAAATCTCCTAACAGAAGCAATGGTATTGGGAGAGCGGACAGGAGATCTCGAAAGTCTGCGTTAGCGAGAGTAGACGATGGAGGTGAATAGACGGAGCAAAGAGAAAAGAAACAGCCGGGTAATGGAATCCTAGCAGCAACAGCTTGCAAGTCGGACGTAACTGTGAGAGTCTGAAAATGAACATCTTTACGCACTAATATCATGACACCTCCATGAGCAAGAGTACCCTCATCCGGTACAAGAGCGTAATATACCCTCGGAGATCAAAAGGATCGTGAGGGCGAAGCTTGGTCTCCTGCAAACGCACGACCATAGGTGAATGGGAACAAATAAAAGTTGCAGTTCCGCTCTATGCGATTGTACACCACGTCAATTCCAGGTCAGAATAGACATTAATAAAAGGGATAAACTGTCTACTTAGAAGGGCGGCTCAAAATAACCTTCTGCTTAACCTTCGGGCTCGGGCTTTAGGTATGGAGTTGGTCAGACTCCATAGGCACCTCGAAGGGAAGGCCCACGCGCTCAGGGCCAGAAACAGATTAAAGCAACGGTAATTAGCCTAGTATAAAACTAGATTAGAGTTATTTATTAAAAAGTGGTTGAAACTTCACTTGCCTAAAACCCGACCGTGATAATCAAGCGATAGCAAGGTTTGAATTCTACGTAGTAAGTATATTAACTCCCTCCCCTTCATTGGATTTTAGAGCGGATATTTCGTCATAAAATTTACAATGAGAATCACTAATACGTTACACGGATTAAGATTTTAAATTAGGTAAGAAAGAATTAAAACAAATAGTTGTGGTGATTTACTGGGTTCAGCTGAGGAGTAACGAGCATTAAATAATTAAGAATGTCCGTACAGCACCGAATGTAGAACACCATATAAATAAATATGTAATTACAATTAGTGATGGTTTGAACCGCCTCGTTCACGCGATAAAGGATTAAGCCTCAATAAACAAATACATTTTTTAACGCAACGAGGTTTGACCCGTCAAACTTAGAAACCACAGTACTGAGCGAGATGGTGAGCGGTACCGTGTGAAGCTCGCATTCCGGAAGTCCCGATTCGCATCCTGGAGACCGCCCACTCTGACCATGGTTTTGCGTGGTTTTCCCAGCTCGGTAGGTGAGTGCTGGGGTGGTTCCTCATTTACCACGACATTTCCGGCCCTCATTTGCTGTCCCCATCATCTGTTTAGGGTTAAAGGACCAGGCAACAGCATATTGCCGCTGAACGGTGGAGGTACGCTTTTTGAAGGTTTCTCCCTGGCGCCGACCGGTATGCTCCCGGACCCACCCCGGCTCCAATTGAGAGGGTTACACCCCCGCGGATTAGGGGCTTGTGAGTGTGGTTTAGCGGCGTCTGGAAACGTTAGGGAACCCATCCATGCTTGCGTACGTCGTCTCCTGGATCTAGTCACCTTTCGGATGCCACCCCTCATTTCTCACTTACAGGGGTAGCGTTCGAAGTACAAAGCGCCACATGACCTACGTAGGGCGTTCTGCCCCGGTTTTGAGTCCCCTTCGTAATTATTTTTTTAACTCTTTAACCACAGTAGTTTTGCATTCAAATCTACGCCAGCCAACTGAACCTGAAGCTTTCTGCAGCTTCTTTGCATTTGTTCAATAATTAGTAATTAATGTCAATTAAAACCTATTTTCATCTGAAATGCAAACGCGTGTTACACTAGCCAACAGTAATTCGTAACCTATCTTACATTGGTTATTATGCAATTTGCAGGAAAAGCAAAAGTAACACTACGTCCAATTTGCCATCAAGGTTACATGAACTAATTCTACAAGTAAATGTATACACCTACGTGCTTTGCTTAGACAGATATTCATTACATTTAAGAACCCTTCTATTTACAACATATTATCAACATAATTTACATATCGATTCCTTTGCAAACTGTAGCTGCTATTATAAAATTAAAATAACATTAAATTCATATAGGTATGTAATAATTCTCTTTCATATTATTGTGTGGGCATACCATAATTGAATATAAACAAAGTTAATTACAGTACACAACGACAAATATTGTCAGCCTTTTATCCTTTAATGGGGCTAAATCTCGATGCTGTGTACTAAATCACAATTGACAAGTTGCTGTTTTCAGCTATTCATAGTTCATTCTGCACTTCGATAAGTGATTTGCTTGATCCTACCAAGCAGCGTGTAAAAGCCCACATTCAGTTTTATAAGCATTGTTAGTGTTTTCAAACCAACACGGGTAGCCGAGGTCATTAAGGCACGGACTCGTGAATGATTTTCTTGGGAAAAAATCCACATCATCCCGCTCATGATAAATATGTCCAGTGCTCTTTTAGACATCAAAGACCTTGTTTTCTCTACTACATATACAGTAGGTAGAGAAGGTATTGGATACCTAGATTACAATGGAAATGTGTGTTTTGAAGTCCCGTGTATTAAAAACATCATTATAAAAATTTCTACATGTGTGTGTGTGTGTGTGTGTGTCTGAACAGCATAACTCAAAAAGGAAAAGTCGGATAAATACCAAACCTGGTATTTAGCTTCAGTATCCTCCAAAGATGCAACACGAAGATTTTCCAGAAGATTCTCCCACTCCAACCACAGTTTACATGAAACATTTTTAAAAATTTTATTTTTAAAAATGTCTTTAATGATTGTGATTAAAACATCATATTAAACGTATTTAAATGACAAATAAGATGTATAGTTTTCTGGCAATAGCCTGTGAAGTTCTGTAAGAGGAATTTTGTATAATTTTGTATAACTGGAAACGTTAACTATAGACGAAAACGTACTACACAAAAAATGTAGATCCCTTTAAAACAATTAATTTATTTCAAATAACGTTTTATCGCATCAGCCATTTACAAAACATCTGTTATTAATGGTTGGAGCTGTTAGGCATGTGTTTAAAGTCCTGCCGATTTTCAACCGTTACTCGAGATGTCATGGAAAGCGTATGGAATTTTGAGGCCATCGTATAGCGTCCAGTTTTTAAGATTTGACTATCGCTATTCCATTTGTAAAGAAATGTGTAATGTAGCTATTTTGCTTAATTTTATCAGGGTTACAATAAAGTAAATAGAAAAATAAGCTTTCGTAATAATAGTTTGCATATCCTAATAAAATATAGAGGGTAGAGAAAGTCATGTGAATGTAACGCATAAGATTTTTTAAAACTTTATTTTACAGTGGCAGTACACTACTTTCTTTCGAGGTGAGCAATACCTGTTGAACGACTGAAAGAGTCTATGGATATATGGATTTAGAAGTTTCATGAGATTTGCAACAGCAAGGCAATTGTTGACTTGTTAAAGCCAGTAATTCGTGGTTTTTAATTTTATTACGACTAATTCCGTAATTATATAACTTGAAAACACGTTTTTTGTCTGCTTAATGCCAAGTCTTACTAAACAAGCGTTGAACACTAATGATACACGAAATGATGATTGGTAAAGGATATTTGGGAAGGAAATGTTCCTAAACTGAGGAGTCCTGGCAGAATTGAAACCGTAGACCTCACGATCACGAGAGACGCCTCGTGACATTGTCTACTCATGTTGATAAGACGATAGCTGTGGTAAAGAAAGCTTTTAGCATTAAAAAAACCATCTTCTGTGGATCTGTGAAGAAATTACTGCAATTTTAATGGAATTTTACATCGTGTAATGAGGAAACTTGAAAACTATGACGAAACGGGGAAAACTACTCGAAGTATTTGAGTATTTGAAATGTAGAAGTTAAGAAAATGGAGCCTGAAAAATGCCCAGAGAAATAAGTAATACGTCTGTCTTAGAATGAGTGAGCGAAGAAATAACAATACTAGAAGGGACCAGGAAAGGAAACTAAATTGATAGGATAACTGTATGAGAAGAAATTACTGGCTTAGATATGTGTTGGAAGGAATGATGAATGGGGAAAAGATTTGACCAGAAAAATATGTCAGGATACATAAAATTATTAAGATAAATTGTCCATAAGCCGAGACAAGAAAATAAGTTGGTAAGAGGTAAGAGTAAAGAAGGCTATGTTTACACTGAAGAATTTGCCTTTGGACACCAAGCTATAATTGATTTAAAGCCTGGAAAAAGTATTAACTACCTGAACTACATACATATTCAATAGTTTTATGCCTATATTAAATCCTACCGGCATAATCACACATATTTCTTTTAGAAATTCTTCATATGTTACCTTAACAACCTCTGTAACTACAACAATATCAAAACGCAACCGTTGATATTCATTCAGTGTTTCGTACACCTTTACAATTCATTTTCTTATCAGTGATAACATATCAGTTTTACCGGTCGCGTAAAATGCTTCAATGACTTTCATGCCATGAGTAGATTAAAACCACAACTTTGACGATATAATATATTTTCACTCTGACATATAAATAAAAATCTGATGTTTTACGCTCACATGACCTGTTCTTGTACAAATTGTTTCTACAAACGCTTATACTTCATCTACTTCATATTAATCGATATAAAAATTTGCAGAAACTATGGTATTGCTAATTTTCTTATAGGTGCAAGGGGAATAAGGCAGGCTTTAAGCGACAGTTAAATCTTTTAAGAGCTGGTTCCATTCTCTTTGCATATTCAAGGACATTAAAAAAGGAATAACGAATTCCAATTTGATAAAAAGTATAAGTGTTGGAAAATTCAAACAAATAACAAGGAATATCTCGGAAATGTTCACCTACCAAAAAAATGTATATTACATAAATTATGTGTTTTAACGAGATGTAAATTTTTGTAGTAAAATTTTGTTTATCTCTTACGATGTACTAGTTATGGAAAATCCATACAGAATGAAGACGACTTTTGGGGACATTACCTGAAAATTTAAGATATAGATTTCATTTGCCATAAAAGTATCAAGCATATGATATTTTAATCAAAATTGTTGGAGCTATTTTTGAGAAGATCAGAATTTTCGAAAAGTGTTCCATATATAAAGTAGTCTGGGGTAGAAGGATTTTCTTGAAATCTTTGAAAGATACTGAACCTAAATATCAAGTTTGGAATTTATACGACTTTTCGTTTTTGAGTTATGTTGTTCACAGAAACACGCATACACACAGAGATCTTTTCCTAAAAGTGAGTTTTTATTAAGGGGCCTCAAAACACGTATTTTTTGTGAAATTTCGATATAGAATATTTTGGGTGGAATGCAATACTTCCCCTACTTACTATACGTTGCGGGGAAATTAAAATGAAATGAATAAGATGCTGTTAAGGGGGCTAATGCGCTACCTTTCACAAGGGACCTCCATTCATGTTTCCGCTTATACGTCATTATCATCCGCTCCACTGTCAGTTAAATTAATTGGGAAGCAGTCATGGGAATTGCAGAGACAGCGAGTTAGCTTTTCTGAAATCGCTCCATTATGCCTCTGACACACAGAACAGGTGTTGGTTCCCTTTGCGGTCGATCATTAGATCCAGCAGCCAGATGTTCCATTCAATCCACCCCCAATCCAGTTATTTTGAAGTCTGTTTAAACTCCGCGAGCTCTTTTTCTAATGAAGCATACGTCGAGAATTTGATTGCTTTCCTTGATTGAAATATATAACGGAAACATTAGGCATAGCAGAATTGAAAATGTAGCACAAAAAAATCTGATGTGTCGCATTCATACGACTTTCTCTACGCTCTAAAGCTTATTAGTGGATATAAAAACTTATTCTTACGAAAGTTTATTTTCCTACAGTGCATTAAATATTTCGTTTTAAATACAAAGGGAAGAGCGATAGTCAATTGTTTTAGAACTGGACGCTATACGCTGGCCTTAAAATTCCACACTCTTTCCGTGAATCGCGCCAAACAAATGAATGTTGACAGGACCAGTATTGACCAATTCGAACCATTAATAATGAATATCTCGGAAATGGCTGATACCACAAAATAGTTATTTGAAATAAATTGTGCATTTTAAAGAGATCCACACTATGTATAGCACGTTTTCGTCTATCGTTTAACGTTTACCAATTACAAGATTATACAAAATTCCCTCCGAATGAAGAGGACTTCACAGGCTATTCCCAGAAAATTCAAAATATGCGGTTTACTTGTCATGTAAATATATTTAATATATGGTATTTTAATCAAAATCGTTATAGCCATTTTTTGAAAATAAAAAATTTCAAAATATGCATCAGGAAAAAGTAGTTGGAGATAGGGAATTTCTTGAAAACCTTCTTTTATCTTTTAAAGATACTGAACCTTAATATTAAGTTTGGTATTCATCAGACTAAGTTTTTGAGTTATGCTGTTCACACACATGGGCCTTTTTTGGATTCAAGGTGCCTCAAAACATGTATTTCTGGTAATGCTTCGGTATAAAAATTTTGGGTGGCATGCAATAGCTTCCCTATCTATGTACGTGGTAGCGAAAATCAAAATGCTCCTACATCCACATGCATACACCATCTTATGCCTTTAAAGGACATATCCATAAGAAGAAGCCTATCCCCTGATGGCGAAATACGCGAGAAAATGCTGTGAAATGGGTCTTCCTGCGCAGCTCATAGACAGCTTGCCCAATGAGCGCTGGGGAGAACACAACGTGGCTTAAGATAATTCAGACGGAGGAGTCCCAAGGCCAACGGAGGTCAGCAGCACAACTAGACCATTATAGGTCCTTTGTGATTTACGTGAACTCTCGAAGGAAAGGATAGAGGGGAGACCCGAGCGATCAGATCCGGACGGCGATGCGCGCTAGCCAGAACGGGGTCCCTATCGATTCCAGAATGACACTAACCCTGACACCGGCATGAGCGTGCCGGCGCCGTCAACCCAGTGGTCCCGGGAATGAGTTCCCCTAGGAAGGGGCACTAGCTGACCATCCAAGCGCCAGGGAGAAATGATTACACCGCGCAAACCCCACCGTCCTGCCGCAACACACCAATTACCGTCGTGTGGACCTAAACCCTGAAACATATGAAGGTGAAACAGATGAAGGAGAATTATGAACAGAAAATTCGTGGTAGAAGAGGAACTACGCCAGCATTCGGCTGCCGTCTTGGAGAAACCAAGAATACATTAAAAAATGGTCGGGAATCCAAGCCGTGACCTCCTGAATGCGATCTCACACGTTACTGTTTCCCTGGGTAACACAATGGAGAGGGTGACGCACTGGCAGTTTTGAGAGTGCTAGGCTCATTCCGCTGTCACCCATCTACCAGAAGACATATCGCTAAATGGGTTCAAATTTGCAATTGGGAGAGTGCCGAATAACCTTGGAAGTGGTATCTGTTTACAGTGGTGGGGCCGAGTAGTAATAGTCCCGGATGAGCCAATTGGATTAACGATAATCCTGCCGCTAGGGGCGCTAGTGTCGCTAGTGTCGCTGCGTACGACGGCGGCAGCAAGTTTGAAAAGCGCCCTGAGCGGAAAGATTATCGTTAATGCAATTGCTTCATCCGGGACGAGTTAAAAGAATTGAGGATTAGGGAAAGATGAAGGAAAAACAGGAAGTGACGTGGAGTGTTTTGAATGGTAAAAATAAGACGAAATGTGATTGTTTGGTTAATTCGGGTGAAAGATGAAGGAAGGAAGATGAAAGAGTATGGAGGACACGTGATGGAGAGGAGCTGGGTGGCGAGGTGTTGTGTGTGCGGAGGTTGGGACTGAAAGAGGGAAAAGATGGGGAGCGAGGGATAAAAAGTATAACAGAAAGTGACGTTTGAAGTTGTGATTGGTGGGAATAAGAAGTGATGTTATTGGTGGAAAGGAACAAATGAAAGTTGTTGATTGGTAAGAATAAGAGAGATTATGATTGGTGGAAAGAAAAAGGTGTGGGAGTGGGGTATGTTGGAGGTGATGGGAAAGGCAAGTTTTGCTAGCAACAAGATTTGCAAAAGCCTGTCGAGAACTCATCAGCAATTTTTGAACGTTGGATGGTGGTTTTGTTGAGTGGATAGAGAGATGGGGCGATATGAGATGCGGTGGCGAAAATGGGAACTAAACAAGATGGTTGAGACAAGAGGTCTAAGGACGAGGAAATTTCGAGGTTAGTGGTCAACATGGCGGTCGCAAGAGGTGGGGGCAAGGAGACGCAGTGGTGAGAATGGGAACTAAAAGAAGATGGGGGAAGCAAGAGCTTAGAAGAGCAGATTTTGAGGTTAAAACAGTGGGAACTAAAAATGGCGGAGGGTTGGCGACAAGGAGATGCGGTGAGAACTAAACAAGATGGCGGACGCAAGAGGAGGGTAAGGAGATTTGAGGTTACAGTACCAAAACACCAAAGGATATATTGCTACGCCAAGCAGGCCCTAAAAATAATTATGCGCGTGGTACTTACCTCTTACTGGTGTTGATGCGTCACCAAAAGCGCAGCAGCTTCACGCGACGCGAGAAAAATAAAAGCACACTGTTTTTGAAAATGCTTAACCAGGTTTAAGATCAACCAACATCACTACGCACTGATATACCTAGGTTTTTTAAAGCGGTACAGACGCCCTTTGCACAGACGTAATTTAACTATACCAAAAACCTGGTACTGGACCATCGTAATGGTCGCTAGAGTACGTAGGAGCAGGGTTCTCATAGCCGGTCGAAAGCGGTCAAAAAAGTGTACGACGTAGGTGTTGACAGTAGCTACTGTCGAGTGAACCGTGGAGGTGTGAATGAACGAGATCTGTTCTTGCCGGCAATCTGGTTCGGAGATGTGAGGAGCGGCGAGGTGTTGTCTGTGCGGAGGTCGGGACTGAAAGAGGGAAAAGATGGCGAACGAGGGACAAAAAGTATAACAGAAAGTGACGTGTGAGTGGATAGAGAGGTGGGGCGATATGAGACGCGGTGGCGAAAATGGGAACTAAACAAGATGGTGGAGACAAGAAGTGAAGAACGAGGGGATTTGAGGTCAGTGGTCAATATGGCAGATGCAAGAGTGGTAATCAGCAGTCGATGTGCGTGGCGATAGGCCCGCTGCGATGAAAGAGCTGCAAACTGCGCGATAACTTGAAAAATATTGCCCGGCGTGACGCATTGCGCGGCTAGCGCGTTTGCCGTAAACCGTTACAGTTGCCATACTTATATTATGGGTTTATTTTAAATTTTTTTTATTTTATTTATTTGTTTTCATTTTATTTTATTTTTTTATTGTTTTATATTTTTTATTTTATTTATTTTTTTATGTTTTTTAATTCTTTTTATTTTATTTTATTTTTTTATTTTATTTTTTTATTTTATTTTATTTATTTTTTTTTTATTTTTTTTTTAAAAATAACTAGTTTTTCGGGGTTTTCTCTGGTTGGTAGACGAATGCAAGCTCTTTCAGCTTTTTCATAGGTTTTCCCTGGTTGGTAGGCGTTTGCTGTAGTGCTTGACGAAGCCCTTTCCAATTTTCGTGGTTCTCCCTGCCCGGTAGGCAAATGATGAAGTTTTCCCTTGTTGGCGCACGGATACTAGGCACATACTCGCACGCACACACACACACACACACACACCCGTTACAGATGCCATACTTATATTATCCGTCTTTTTCTTTTTTTCTTATTTTTCTTTTTTTTCGTTTTTTTAAAAATAACTAGTTTTTCGGGGTTTTCTCTGGTTGGTAGACGAATGCAAGCTCTTTCTGCTTTGTCATAGCTTTTCCCTGGTTGGTAGGCGTTTGCTGTAGTGGTTGACGAAGCCCTTTCTAATTTTCGAGGTTTTTCAGGTTTTTCGTGCTTGTCCCTGCCCGGTAGGCAAATGATGAAGTTCTTGCTTGTCGGCGCACGGATACTAGGCACATACTCGCGCACACACACACACACACACACACTATAATAGTAGCGTATAAAAAATTTAACAAACAAAATCTACACAATGACAAAATTGAAAATGTATATATATTTTAACACAAAAGTGTGCAGTGCAAACGATTTTGTAGACCCTAGTGAGTGTAAAATTGCGTTTACTTCACTTCTTTCAAACTGCTTAAAAATCATATAAATGGTTGTTTCACGTCATAATAAGGCTATATATACCAATAATACTGAGTTTTTAAAAAGTCAAGAAATTCGATTTTCTAGCTTCTTGTGAGTGTAAAATTGCGTTTACTTCACTTCTTTAAAACTGCTTAAAAATCATATAAATGGTTGTTTCACGTCATAATAAGGCTATATATACCAATAATACTGAGTTTTTAAAAAGTCAAGAAATTCGATTTTCTAGCTCCTAGTGAGTGTAAAATTGCGTTTACTTCACTTCTTTAAAACTGCTTAAAAATCATATAAATGGTTGTTTCACGTCATAATAAGCCTATATATACCAAGAATACTGAGTTTTTAAAAAGTCAAGAAATTGGAATTTCTAGCTCCTAGTGAGTGTAAAATCGCGTTTACTTCACTTCTTTCAAACTGCTTAAAATTCATATAAATGGATGTATCACCTCATAATAAGCCTCTATATACCAAGAATATTGAGTTTTTAACAAGTCAAGAAAATCGATTTTCTAGCCCCTAGTGAGTGTAAAATCGCGTTTACTTCACTTCTTTCAAACTTCGAAAAAATCATATAAATGGTTGTTTCACGTCAAAATAAGGCTATATATACCAAAAATACTGAGTTTTTAAAAAGTCAAGAAAATGGATTTTCTAGCACCTAGTGAGTGTAAAATCGCGTTTACTTCACTTCTTTCAAACTTCGAAAAAATCATATAAATGGTTGTTTCACGTCATAATAAGCCTATATATACCAAGAATACTGAGTTTTTAAAGAGTCAAGAAATTCCATTTTCTAGCTCCTAGTGAGTGTAAAATCGCGTTTACTTCACTTCTTTCAAACTGCTTAAAAATCATATAAATGGTTGTTTCACGTCATAATAAGCCTGTATATACCAAGAATACTGAGTTTTTAAAAAGTCAAGAAATTGGATTTTCTAGCTCCTAGTGAGTGTAAAATCGCGTTTACTTCACTTCTTTCAAACTGCTTAAAATTCATTTAAATGGATGTATCACCTCATAATAAGCCATTATATACCAAGAATATTGAGTCTTTAACAGGTCAAGAAAATCGATTTTCTAGCCCCTAGTGAGTGTAAAATCGCGTTTACTTCACTTCTTTCAAACTTCGAAAAAATCATATAAATGGTTGTTTCACGTCATAATAAGCCTATATATACCAAAAATACTGAGTTTTTAAAAAGTCAAGAAAATGGATTTTCTAGCACCTAGTGAGTCCAAAATCGCGTTTACTTCACTTCTTTCAAACTTCGAAAAAATCATATAAATGGTTGTTTCACGTCATAATAAGCCTATATATACCAAGAATACTGAGTTTTTAAAAAGTCAAGAAATTCGATTTTCTAGCTCCTAGTGAGTGTAAAATCGCGTTTACTTCACTTCTTTCAAACTTCGAAAAAATCATATAAATGGTTGTTTCACGTCATAATAAGCCTATATATACCAAAAATACTGAGTTTTTAAAAAGTCAAGAAAATGGATTTTCTATTACCTAGTGAGTGTAAAATCGCGTTTACTTCACTTCTTTCAAACTTCGAAAAAATCATATAAATGGTTGTTTCACGTCATAATAAGCCTATATATACCAAGAATACTGAGTTTTTAAAAGGTCAAGAAATTCGATGTTCTAACTCCTAGTGAGTGTAAAATCGCGTATACTTCACTTCTTTCAAACTGCTTAAAATTCATATAAATGGATCGCGTTTATACTCACTAGGAGCTAGAAAATCGATTTTCTTGACTTTTTAAAAACTCAGTATTCTTGGTATATATAGGCTTATTATGACGTGAAACAACCATTTATATGATTTTTTCGAAGTTTGAAAGAAGTGAAGTAAACGCGATTTTGGACTCACTATGTGCTAGAAAATCCATTTTCTTGACTTTTTAAAAACTCAGTAGTTTTGGTATATATAGGCTTATTATGACGTGAAACAACCATTTATATGATTTTTTCGAAGTTTGAAAGAAGTGAAGTAATCGCGATTTTACACTCACTAGGGGCTAGAAAATCGATTTTCTTGCCTTTTTAAAAACTCAGTATTTTTGGTATATAGAGGCTTATTATGAGGTAATACATCGATTTATATCATTTTTAAGCAGTTTGAAAGAAGTGAAGTAAACGCGATTTTACACTCACTAGGGGCTAGAAAATGATTTTCTTGACTTGTTAAAAACTCAATATTCTTGGTATATAGAGGCTTATTATGAGGTGATACATCCATTTATATGATTTTTAAGCAGTTTGAAAGAAGTGAAGTAAACGCGATTTTACACTCACTAGGGGCTAGAAAATCTAATTTCTTGACTTTTTAAAAACTCAGTATTCTTGGTATATATAGGCTTATTATGACGTGAAACAACCATTTTTATGATTTTTTCGAAGTTTGAAAGAAGTGAAGTAAACGCGATTTTACACTCAAAGAGGCTAGAAAATCGAATTTCTTGACTTTTTAAAAACTCAGTATTCTTGGTATATGACGTGAAACAACCATTTATATGGTTTTTACGAAGTTTGAAAGAAGTGAAGTAAACGCGATTTTACACTCACTAGGGCTAGAAAATCCATTTTCTTGATTTCAAAACTCAATTTTCTTGTTATATATAGGCCCTATTATGGGATGATACATCCATTTATATGATTTTTAAGCAGTTTGAAAGAAGTGAAGTATACGCAATTTTACACTCACTAGGGGCTAGAAAATCGAATTTCTTGACTTTTTAAAAACTCAGTATTCTTAGTATATATAGGCTTATTATGACGTGAAACAACCCTTTATATGATTTTTTCGAAGTTTGAAAGAAATGAAGTAAACGCGATTTTACACTCAATAGAGGCTAGAAATTCGAATTTCTTGACTTTTTGAATACTCAGTATTTTTGGTATATAGAGGCTTATTATGAGGTGGTACATCCATTTATATGATTTTTTCGAAGTTTGAAAGAAGTGAAGTAAACGCGATTTTACACTGAATAGAGGCTAGAAATACCAATTTCTTGACTTTTTGAAAACTCAGTATTTTTGGTATATAGAGGCTTATTATGAGGTGAAACAACCATTTATATGAATTTTAAACAGTTTGAAAGAAGGAAAGTAAACGCGATTTTACACTCACTAGGAGCTAGAAAATCGAATTTCTTCACTTTTTAAAAACTCAGTATTCTTGGTATATATATAGGCTTATTATGACGTGAAAAACCATGTATATGATTTTTTCGAAGTTTGAAAGAAGTGAAGTAAACGCGATTTTACACTCACTAGCGCCTAGAAAATCGATTTTCTTGACTTGTTAAAAACTCAATATTCTTGGTATATGAGGTGATACTTCCATTTACATGAATTTTAAGCAGTTTGAAAGAAGTGAAGTAAACGCGATTTTACACTCACTAGGAGCTAGAAAATCGAATTTCTTGACTCCTTAAAAACTCAGTATTTTTGGTATATATAGGCTTATTATGACGTGAAACAACCATTTATATGATTTTTTCGAAGTTTGAAAGAAGTGAAGTAAACGCGATTTTACACTCACTAGGAGCTAGAAAATCCAATTTCTTGACTTTTTAAAAACTCAGTATTATTGGTATATATAGCCTTATTATGACGTGAAACAACCATTTATATGATTTTTAAGCAGTTTGAAAGAAGTGAAGTAAACGCAATTTTACACTCACTGGGGGCTACAAAATCGTTTGCACTGCACACTTTTGTGTTAAAATATATATACATTTTCAATTTTGTCATTTTGTAGATTTGGTTTGTTAAATTTTTTATACGCTACTATTATAGTGTGTGTGTGTGTGTGCGAGTATGTGCCTAGTATCCGTGCGCCGACAAGCAAAATCTTCATCATTTGCCTACCGGGCAGGGACAACCACCAAAAACCTGAAAAACCTCGAAAATTAGAAAGGGCTTCGTCAACCACTACAGCAAACGCCTACCAACCAGGGGAAACCTATGACAAAGCAGAAAGAGCTTGCATTCGTCTACCAACCAGAGAAAACCCCGAAAAACTAGTTACTTTTTTTAAAAAAAACGAAAAAAAAGAAAAAGATGGATAATATAAGTATGGCAACTGTAACGGGTGTGTGTGTGTGTGTGTGTGTGTGTGAGTATGTGCCTAGTATCCGTGCGCCAACAAGGGAAAACTTCATCATTTGCCTACCGGGCAGGGACAACCACGAAAATTAGAAAGGGCTTAGTCAACCACTACAGCAAACGCCTACCAACCAGGGAAAACCTATGAAGAAGCAGAAAGAGCTTGCATTCGTCTACCAACCAGAGAAAACCCCGAAAAACTAGTTACTTTTTTTAAAAAAAACGAAAAAAAAAAGAAAAAGATGGATAATATAAGTATGGCAACTGTAACGGGTGTGTGTGTGTGTGTGTGTGAGTATGTGCCTAGTATCCGTGCGCCAACAAGGGAAAACTTCATCATTTGCCTACCGGGCAGGGACAACCACGAAAATTAGAAAGGGCTTAGTCAACCACTACAGCAAACGCCTACCAACCAGGGAAAACCTATGAAAAAGCAGAAAGAGCTTGCATTCGTCTACCAACCAGAGAAAACCCCGAAAAACTAGTTATTTTTAAAAAAATAAAAAAAAATAAATAAAAAAAAATAAAAAAAAATAAAATAAAAAAAATAAAACAATAAAAAAATAAAATAAAATAAAAACAAATAAATAAAACAAAATAAAATAAAAACAATTAAAAAAAACCACAAATATAAGTATGGCAACTGTAACGCAAATGTTTACGGCAAACGCGCGCGCCGTAAAATGCGTCACGCCGGGCAATATTTTTCAAGTTATCCCGCAGTTTGCAGCTCTTTAATCGCAGCGGGCCTATCGCCACGCACATCGACTGCTGATTACCACTCTTGCGTCTGCCATATTGACCACTAACTTCAAATCCCCTCATTCTTCACTTCTTGTCTCCGCCATCTTGTTTAGTTCCCATTTTCGCCACCGCGTCTCATATCGCCCCATCTCTCTATCCACTCTAGAAAACTACCATCCAACGTTCGAAAATTGCTGATGAGTTCTGGAGAGGCTTTTGCAAATCTTGTTGGTAGCAAAACTTACCTTTCCCATCACCTCCAACATACCCCACTCCCACACGTTTTTCTTTCCACCAATCATAATCTCTCTTATTCTTACCAATCAACAACTTTCAGTTGTTCCTTTCCACCAATAACATCACTTCTTATCCCCACCAATCACAACTTCACACGTCACTTTCTGTTATACTTTTTATCCCTCGTTCGCCATATTTTCCCTCTTTCAGTCCCGACCTCCGCACAGACAACACCTCGCCGCTCCTCACATCTCCGAACCAGATTGCCGGCAAGAACAGATCTCGTTCATTCACACCTCCACGGTTCACTCGACAGTAGCTACTGTCAACACCTACGTCGTGCACTTTTTTGACCGCTTTCGACCGGCTATGAGAACCCTGCTCCTACGTACGCTAGCGACCATTACGATGGTCCAGTACCAGGTTTTTGGTATAGTTAAATTACGTCTGTGCAAAGGGCGTCTGTACCGCTTTAAAAAACCTAGGTATATCAGTGCGTAGTGATGTTGGTTGATCTTAAACCTGGTTAAGCATTTTCAAAAACAGTGTGCTTTTATTTTTCTCGCGTCGCGTGAAGCTGCTGCGCTTTTGGTGACGCATCCACACCAGTAACAGGTAAGTACCACACGCATAATTATTTTTCGGGCCTGCTTGGCGTAGGAATATATCCTTTCGTGTTTTGGTACTGTAACCTCAAATCTCCTTACCCTCCTCTTGCGTCCGCCATCTTGTTTAGTTCTCACCGCATCTCCTTGTCGCAGACCCTCCGCCATTTTTAGTTCCCACTATTTTAACCTCAAAATCTGCTCTTCTAAGCTCTTGCTACCGCCATCTTCTTTTAGTTCCCATTCTCACCACCGCGTCTCCTTGCCCCCACCTCTTGCGACCGCCATGTTCACCACTAACCTCGAAATTTTCTCGTCCTTAAACCTCTTGTCTCAACCATCTTATTTAGTTCCCATTTTCGCCACCGCATCTCATATCGCCCCATCTCTCTATCCACTCAACAAAACCACCATCCAACGTTCAAAAATTGCTGATGAGTTCTCGACAGGCTTTTGCAAATCTTGTTGCTAGCAAAACTTACCTTTCCCTACACCTCCAACATACACCACCTTCACACCTTTTTCTTTCCACGAATCATAATCTCTCTTATTCTTACCAATCAACAACTTTCATTTGTTCCTTTCCACCAATAACATCACTTCTTATTCCCACCAATCACAACTTCACACGTCACTTTCTGTTATACTTTTTATCCCTCGCTCCCCATCTTTTCCCTCTTTCAGTCCCAACCTCCGCACACACAACACCTCGCCACCCAGCTTCTCTCCATCACGTGTCCTCCATACTCTTTCATCTTCCTTCCTTCATCTTTCACCCGAATTAACCAAACAATCACATTTCGTCTTATTTTTACCAATCAAAACACTTCACGTCACTTCCTGTTTTTCCTTCATCTTTCCCTAATCCTCAATTCTTTTAACTCGTCCCGGATGAACCAATTGCAATAACGATAATCCTTCCGCTCAGGGCGCTTTTCAAACTTGCCGCCGCCGTCGCACGCAGCGACACTAGCGACACTAGCGCCCCTAGCGGCAGGATTATCGTTAATCCAATTGGCTCATCCGGGACTATTACTACTGTGCTGACCTTTCTGAGTGAGCTGCAGCAACAGCAGCTTTCATGTTTTCAAATCAGCATATTATGTGCTCAAAATACGCAAAGGGCTCAAAAATTCAAAACACAAGCACGCCAGACCGCACCTGGAGACGGCAGAACAAAGGCGACTGAATCGGCTCCAACATTAGCACAATTGGGTGAATCTACTCTACAGCATTTAGGCAGTAAGAGTAATTCATAAATCAGGAGGTTCTATTTGCTTAATAATGAAACAGCATAGGACTCAAAATATATGGTTGATAATGATGAAATATTACTCGAGATGGTTATGATACAAAATTATTTTAATTTTAGGTGGCCATAAGCCCATAAGGGAGAAATGGGACACTGCGGGCGTGAGACTTCTACGTTACGGCATGCTGAAATAGCACTGTAATATGCATCTTTTTGCATAGAGTGTGCTTAAGGCTAATTATTTTACAGTGATTATCAACACCAGCTCAGCAAGTACTCGATAGTGCCCTTCATTATTCTAAACTCGTAATCTTTAATCTCAGAAAAGACAGCGGTTACTCAATCTTTAAGACAAAATGAACCTTCAACTTTAGGCAGGAACAAATGAAACAAAATTCACTGGCTATTGTTATTACCACTACCACAATAAATAAATTGAAAATAGTTGTTAAAGAGATGCAATTAAAGAGAGGGTATAAAACCATTCTTCTTAAGTCTTTCATATTAGCATGTAAGTATTCAGTTTATCAGATAAAATCAAATAAGGACGAGCCTGTGAATTTTCACCCGAATTAAAAAATCACAAAGAGTATTGTGCATGAATGCATAGGAATTTAAGGTTGTTCTTCTCATTTCAGAGATTAGGTGAATTAATTTTTTCCGGTCTCAAGCCATCTCTTGCGCCATCTGCCAAAATCTCTCTTTTAAATTGATTGACAGTTCATTATCAGGCAGAGAAACTTGGTACCCGATAGGAAAGAAATAGATTATTTCGTGTTAACTGTGTTTCAGAGTGCCAGTACGTTGCAATGTGAGTGGTGCCTCGTTGTCCTAACGTCCCTCCCTCAGTTGTTCCTAAGACGGTGACGCAGCAATTGTTTAATATTGTGTTGCAGTGGACGAGAACAGTAGCTTATGTCATGGTCACATGAGTAAAAGAAAGGGTTGGAGTGTTTGCTTTTCCCTTCCTCTCCACTGCTCCCCATCGCCACTTACCTAGAGTTACGTAACACCTGTTTCACTGGAAACTAACGTTCGCTGCCTATCCATACATTTCTGTTTTATACTCTATGAATTGTTATTTATATTTTGCTTTACTATCATCTATCCTTTCGTTAATTAAAATATATTCATATCCAATTTTATAGTTGAATTTATCAGCTCTAGCACTGCTATTGACCGTCTTATAAATTTCAGATTGAATACGCGAAAGTTTTCTTTCTTCAAACTTCATTTGTTTGTTTTTTTTTCCCTAAACGTTCTCTAATGGTTCCGTAAATGCTTAGAATTTATTAATTTCCATTTAATGTCTTTGTAAAATTTGAAAACAATATCACATCTAGATATTGGGTGTGAGATACTTCCAAGATGTTTCCATTGTTAAGGGGACAAGGTAGTCAGAACACATGAAATTACACCTTAAGTATATTAAATTACCACTGCTCTTAACATTCTGAATGTTTTTACTGTAAGTTTTATGAATTCTTCTATACATCATGAGAATTATTTCAAGTGATTGTTTACATTGATAGCTTATGTAGTTGAGTCCGCAAAAATTATTTCATTCAGCAGAAAAATAATAAAATTTACTCTTAAAACATGTGAATGCATACATCTTTATCTCTGATACTACTTGCAATAGATAATCACACTTTTGCATGCTTGTTCTTAGTATAATTAGCTATCTTCTAAACCTAAATTGTTTAGTTATGTATATCAGTTCACTAGAAATTGAAAAAAAATATATTTTCAAACTCAAGAAAGTAAAAATGTGAACATTTTGCAATGTTGTTGCTTTCTTAATAATACTAATATACATTATAAAATTATCATTATGGTCCAGAAAGTTTAAATGTGTGTTGTATACATGTACTGAAAATTTCAACTCTCTACCTATCATACTTTGAGAAAAAGGTACATAAGTATCCAAAAATGTGTTTTGAGAAAACTGATCTTAAAGTTTGAACATTAAAATTCTGACACGCTTCAGCACATTCCAGGGTCATAATCATCTGCACCTTCATTCCTGGATTGCTTCAGGTTTTCTGATTGCCTTCTTTTGGTCCTGGCCTCTTTTGTTAATTCCTGAAGTGCTCGCTGGGCATGATATAGTCCTTCGTTGTTAAAAGATACAAAAACATTCTAAAAAGGCGCGTTGCATGACAGCTGTAAAGGAATGCAGACTAGTATTTAAATGACGTTTAAATCCTATAAAAACATCTTAACCCCCCAAAGTATATATTTTATGAAACTGGAAATAATAGAGAATTTTTTGGTGCATAAAACTAAAAAATTTTATTTTTGACCATTTCGAATCCCCTTAATATATCTTACAGTATTCCTCCCTTTAAAAGACATAATCTTCGTCATATTTAAAGCTATACTTAAATCACACCGAATAGCATTTTGGCTATACGATGAGCTTTAAGTCCACCGACAAACTTCAGGGTGGTGATTCCTCTCTAGAAATGGAGCAGAAACGTTCATATCACCTGAACTTCCGAAAATACATGGTTTCCAGACAGATGGCACAGACGACATTCTCTCCTAACTTGCAGCGCGCGATTTGTGTGCTGCAAATAGTGTGATTTAAGCAATGTAGAAGCAAATGGTCCGGTATACATTCCAGGTATTTCATGTATGGCCAAGCAGGTGGAAACGGATGAGAAACAGCACTGATGAATCTTATCCTGACAAACAGCACTACCCTTATCACCCAACATTTGGAGCCATTTTTCAGCGTTTGCGTGAGCATGGGTCCTTTGAGACAGGAATGCTCAGGGCGGCCACGGACTGTGCATACACCAGATATGGAGGAACATGCTCTCCAGATTTTGAGAACAACCCTGGTACAAGTTCCAAATTGGTCCGCCAACATGGTACATGCCAAAGGACGTTTATTTGTATTCTACAAAACAACCGCTATTATCCCTATTACCTCCAACGTGCGTAGGGTTATCGCGACGGATTTTCCTCCACGGGAAGGATTCTGTCGCCGATTTGTGCAACAGGCCATCACCATTATGGCATTTCTGTCTTCAGTTTTCATCACCCATGAAGTGACCTTAGGTAGAGATGGCATCATTAACCTGCATATTCGTCATATGTGGGCTACAGAAAATCCTCACGGTATGGTTGAGCGTCTCATCAGCAGCGGTTCAGCATCAATGTTTGGGTAGTGATTACTGGCGACCCCTGACTTGAACCAGGTCTTCTTCCACAATGCCTGAACAGAGAAACGTCTGGACTTCCTGCAAAACACTATGCCTTCATTCCTGGAGAACGTACATTTGGCAATGTGGGTGCAGCACAATGGAGATCCAGCCCACTTTCGCATAAATGTTCGCCGACAACTCAACATCTTCTCCAGACTTTGGATAGGACGTGGAGACCTTGTTGCATGGCCTGCTCGATTACCAGGACTTAAACCCCTGGATTTTTACTTCTGGGGGCATCTGAAGAGCATTGTGTGCGGTGAGCCTGTTCCTGATATTCAGACTCTTCAACATCGTGTCCTTGTAGCCTGTGACAATATTCGGACACATTCGAACAAGTGAGGCAGTCCATGATGTGTCGCGTGAACACGTGCATTGCATCCCATTGAGGCCACTTGGAACATCTGTTGTGACATGGATGGGATTCAGGTCATATACTGTGTGCCAGTGCTCTTTGTTTGACGATGTTCTTCAGTGTCATCTACCGTGGAAACTATGCATTTCCGAACACAAAATGATATGAACTTTTGTGCTCCATTTCCAATCAGGAATCACCCCCTGAAGTTTGTCGGTGTACTTCAAACTCCCTCTATCTATATTCTCGCTGTTTGTTTGTTGTTTACTCGATAACTATTTGATCGGAGTATAATGAGGTATTTAAAGTAATTTTAATATCAAATCACTGGCACGTGTAGCCCAGGACGTAAGGCACCGACTCGTGAACGTAAGATCTGCTGTTCAAATCCTACTCCCAGAAGCTCCCCCTCCGACAAGTTTTCCCCAGATTTTCCTCAATCCTCATTACTAGCAAATGCCGGAAAGGTGCCCTAAGCTCGATTAAAAACAGTCCCACCGTAGATCGAGGTGCTAAGCCCCCCTCTGCTCCTAGTGCTAACCTGTTCTATTCCTCAAAGAGGTAGTATGTAGCGGAGAGAAAAGAGTTCATAATTTTGCATCGCTCGGTGGGAGAGTTGGCTTTTATCTTGACAGATTGGGGAGTGCTGTTTTACGTAAACGTCATGATCAATATCAGCTATAAACCTTTCTTAAGATTCGTTGTGACCTCTTTTAATGAAAATTCTGGTTTCATTTCTCTTCTTGTGTGTATATTTCCCAAGCTTTATCTATTCTTCTTGTAAATTCAGATAGCAAGAATAATTTTGTTTTTTTAATAGTGTTGGTTACGCGTCTACTCCACATATTTAGAGTTCTATTTCGATTTGATATTTTATCGAGCACCCCATTAAATATTTTCAATATTGCTGTTTTTAAACTACATTCTTGTTTTTTAGGTAACAAGCATATGTGATTCATAGGGAGTTCCTGTTGATACAAATTTTAAATATTTTATTCCTGAACTGTAAATTTTAAATTTTGGTTTCAAATTTTCTGTGCACATATGCGTTTTCCTCAAATGCCATATATTTAAATCTTTAAAACAACTAATAAACGATATGAATCAGTACGATTCAATTACCAGTACATATATGCATGCGTATCTTGGACTTAGGGAGCTACTCCATTATCTATTATATAGCCGGTTATCTAGTACTACAAATGTATTTTTTTACATATGTTTTCGAAAGAAAGTACTAGTAATTCTAAGCTAATTGAAAGTATGACATCTTTAATGCTTTTTTATTATCATTCAGAGTTATTTCACCATGTGCACCGGCAAAATTTGCAGGCTGTACATCTACTTGCGTATTCAAATATTCTGTTATTAATCTGTGATCGGTTTCGTATATTTATTTACTTGTTTTTTAAATCATTCACGCCTTTCAGCATTTTCATAATTTGCCTCTTCAGATACATATACTCCTATTGCAAATGCCCTCTCATCAATTTTATACTTAGCAATCATTATGCTTTAAGCTGTGTACTCATAAAATTAAATTTTTCTTTTTATATCTCATACCCAAGGACGGCTACTTTTATATTGCACAATACACTTTGCTTTTGTATGGAATGCTGTCATAGCTATTGTGTAACAACCACCCCGTACCACAAGAGCAATTCCTTTGGGTATACGAAGCTCGAGGATGAATCAATCTGCTGTTGCTAACATGCAACTTTGTTAGAAAATCTATTCATTTCAGAATTAATTTTGAAAGTTCACATCGTCATCATCAACTGAGTGCAAGAGTGTTCTTGATACTCATCAAACCTGCCTAGTCTTACCTGTAGTTCCCCAAAAACACCCATAAGGTTTCATTCCATTAGTATCCAAAAATTCATCAATTTCTTTTTCTGAATATCTAATGACTCATGTGTAATTCTTAAAACTCTTTGATTCTTTCGGTTACAGCAGCAAGATTAATATTTCGTTGTTTCAATTATTTTGGGCGTTCTAGTTATAATGAAATCCTCGTCTTACATTCCAGGTAACTATTGTAAAATAGCACCACGGTTTAGGTTTTTGCCACACCCTTATCGTTTTATTTGGCTTTCATCTGGTTATTCCTTAGAGACATGCGAGTCACTTGTGTTGAACCTGAATGATAACCCGTTCATCATCATACCCAGACTGAACCGGGATACATTTTGGAGCAGCTTCTACTGGATTGCCAAACAAGGCTAAAGAGATCTGTCTCACCTCAGTTGTTCATTTTATGGCGTAGAAGTATTCCCAGATACACCTTCACCTTTAGTAAACGCGCCGCAACATGTAGGCAGGTGATAAGGATTTAATGGAAATAGGCTATAAATCACAAGCTATTGTGGGCATTTTATACTTAAGAGCTCAACTGTATGAATACTCCAGCTATTCCCATTCATTTAAGTTCAAAGTTAACGTATAAATATTTAATTTTAAAAAACTATAAGTGACTGTTTGTTCTGAACATCAGAAAATTAAACATTTGGTATTAAAACAGCCATTATTCTCAGATATCACAGGAAAACACCTAATTGTTGTGTCAACTCGCATCAGCCCTCAAGTGTTCGCATCTGTAAAGATTCAGCTAATGATATTGTGACTATATGTATGACTATTACGTTTGTTTTCCTTACTTTCTTTCGTTTAAGCTTTTGTTTCTTGCTGCGTCTATTTTTCCTTTGAGATTAAACGGCTATACAACATTAAGTGTCATATTTATTATACTACTTATATAGTTATGCATCCATAACAGTATCAACAAAATCAGATAACAGTGCTAACGAAACTCACACGGCCTTCTTCAACAATTATCATTTATTTTTATGTAACTTCTACACATTTACTAAACCTGATTTTTCTATCCACTGCTAATCCAGGTAAATCTTTGTAGAAATAGTCTCATTACACATTTCGTTGTAGGTACAAGGGGAATAGAGGAAGCCGAATCGACAGTAGGAAGTTTTAAAGTGATCCCTATATGCTGGTTTTGAAATTCCATAATATTTCCATCTTTCTTTGAAAAACAACTGAATAGTGAAAGCACTTTAAAGTGAATCATTTTACGAGGTCTAACTTAAAATAAGCTATATATTTGAATAATAAGTGCATTTTGTCTTACTGTTTCATTGCTATTTTGTGCAATAAATGCAAAGTGTTTTATTAACTTCTTTTACAGGTGCAAAAAGAATATATTCCATATTTTGAGAGGTGGTAGTATGGACCAAAACAAGAAAAGAATGCACGTAAACATGGGCGCTAAAATACACGCATTAAGAGCTATGAGCACTTGCTCATCTTCACCACTGCAATCTCTTTGCTATTGCTATGCTAGGTAAGACCTACAGCAGATAGTAAACAAATGAGGGCACATTTTACTTTCTCTACTACGTATAGTAAGTAGGGGAAGTATTGTATTCCACCCAAAAATTCGATACCGAGATTTCACCGGAAATACATGCTTTCAGACCCCCTGAATCCAAAAAAGTATTTTTGGAAGCATGTCCGTGTGTGTGTCTGTGTGTCTGTGTGTCTGTCTGTCTGTCTGTCTGTGTGTCTGTGTATGTGTCTGACTGTGAATAGCATAACTCAGAAACGAACAGTCGGATAAACACCAAACTTGGTATGTAGGTTCAATATCTTCCAGAGATGCGAAACGAAGGTTTTCAAGAAAATCCCCCTACCCCAGATTACCCTTTACATGGATGATTTTTCGAAAATTTTAATTTTTTCAAAAATGGCTGTAACGATTTTGATTAAAATATCATATGTTTAAGATATTTTCATGACAAATAAAATGTATATCTTGAATCTTCTGAGAATGTCTCCAAAAGTTTTCTTGATTGAGAACGACTTTTGCATAACTGGTAAACCATAAGAGATAGACAAAATGTTACTATACAAAAAATGTAGATCGCGTTAAAATACACAATTTATGTCATATACATTTTTGTTGTTGAGTGAACCATTTTCGAGATATTGCTTGTTATTCCCTTAAATGTTTCAATAATTATTTTCTCAAATGGGAATTCGTTATTCATTTTTTTTTGTCTTGGATATGCAAAGAGTATTAATCTGTGGCAAAGGGAATGGTGCTGCACCTAGCAACAAGCTATTAAGAGATATGTATGTGCTTAAAGGCAACTGTATTTCTATATTGCCCTTGTAAATATATATTCCCCTTACATCTACAAGAAAATTAGCAATAAGGTAGAGTCTGCAAATGTTTATCTCGATTAACATGAAGTAGATGCAGAATAAGCGTTTGAAAAAATAGTTTGTACAAGAGTAGAGAAAGTCATGTGAGTGTAAAACATCAGATTTTTTCTGTTGTTCACCATTGATACAGCATAGAGTAAACTTATTTAGTATTGTTACTGTAAGCTGTATTCACAGTTCTGGGTTAGTGCAACGCATATTCTTATTAGTTCTAATGGAACCAGTTTGTGAAACGCTTTTACATTGCACTTTTATCTTGAAATATTTGGTGCATGCAACTCCCATTAATAATGTACAAACACTACAGGAACGCGTCATCAATGTCTGCCAGAGCATCCGAGACCAATCTGGAGTGGTGAGAGTGCGTGATTCCTCAAGACATGTAAGTAAGCATGCCTTACAATGAATGGGCACCATATTGAGCACCTCCTTTAGCGGCGGTTCACAAGTGCAGGTCGTAAGTAATTGCAAGCAGATTATATCAGAAGCTATGTTGTTTCACAGTAACAGAGTAATGTGTCCGCATTTGTTTACTGCATTCTGTAAGTCGTACTTAGTAGCAAAAAGCTTGCAGTAGAACAGATGTTGTTTCACAGAAGCGAAGAAGAACAAGTGCTCGCAGTTGATAAAGTATGCATTTTAGAGCCCATGTTTACTCGACATTTTTTCTTATTTTAGCCCATACTACCACTCTAAAAGTATGGAATACTTTTCCTTCAACATCCTGTATAAAAAAATCTGATGTGTTACACTCACATAACTTTCTCTACTCTTGTACAAACTATTTTTACAAACGCTTATTCTGCATCTACTTCATGTTAATCGAGATAAACATTTGTAGACTCTATCTTATTGCTAATTTTCTTGTAGATGCAAGGGGAATATATACTTAAAAGGACAATATAGAAATACAGTAGCCTTTAAGCACATACATATCTCTTAATAGCTGGTTGCTAGGTGCAGCGCCATTCCCTTTGCCACAGATTATAACTCGTTGCATATCCAAGACAAAAAAATAAATAATGAATTCCCATTTTAGAAAATAACTATTGAAACATTTAAGGTAATAACAAGCAATATCTCGAAAATGGTTCACCCAACAAAAAATGTATATGACATACATTGTGTATTTTAACGCGATCTACATTTTTTGTGCAGTAAAATTTTGTCTATCTCTTATGGTTTACCAGTTATGCAAAAGTCGTTCACAATGGAGAATACTTTTGGAGACATTCCCAGAAAATTCAAGATATACATTTTACTTGTCATGAAAATATCTTAAACATATGATATTTTAATCAAAATCGTTAGAGCCATTTTTGAGAAAATTAAAATTTTCGAAAAATGTTCCATGTAAAGGATACTCTGGGGTGGGGGGATTTTGTTGAAAACCTTCGTGTTGCATCTCTGGAAGATACTGAACCTAAATACCAAGTTTGGTGTTTATCCGACTGTTCGTTTCTGAGTTATGCTGTTCACACACACGGACATGTTTCCAAAAATGCTTGTTTTGGATTAAGTGGATCTCAAAACATGTGTTTCCGGTGAAATCTCGGTATCGAATTTTTGGGTGGAATACAATACTTCCCCTACTTACTATACGTAGTAGAGAAAGTAAAAATGATCCGTGTCTGTCTATGTGTGTGAACAGCATAGCTCAAAAACCAGAAGTTGGTTAAATACCAAACTTAGTAATTATGTTCAGCATCTTTCAAGGATGCGTCACGCAGCCTTCTCAAGAAAATCCTCTAACCCCTGACCACCTTTTACATGGGACATCTTTCGAAAATGTTTTTAAATGACTAACAAATTTTATTAAAATACAACGTGTTAAGAATGTACATGACAAAATGTAAGTATACGTTGAACTCTTTGAGAATAGCCACTTCATTCTGAATGACTTTTTGATAATTTGTAAATCATAAAAGATATAAAAATTCCTACTACACAAAAAAATGTAGATCTGGTTAAAACAAACAACCGAATGTATGCCAAATGAATGTTTTGTTTCATTAATCATTTCTGAGCCATTCTTAGTTACTGGTTTTAATTTTCAAATCCATATATATGTTTCCCAAATCTATTCGCTTTTTCTCGAGCTCAGGCAAAGAGCATGGAATTTCAAAGCCATCACATAACGACCTATCTTTTAAAAGTCTTACTTTCGCTTTAGGCTACTGCATCCTTCTTATAGTTAAAACGAAATGTGCAATTAAAGAGTTTCTCGATTAACAAGAATTAGACAGAAGGGTAAGCGTTAGTAAGAATAGTTTGTAAAAGAGTGAGTAGAGAAAGTCAAATGAATACAACCATAATATTTTTACTTTCTCTACTACGTATAGTAAGAAGGGTTTCCATCCAAAATTCTACACCGATATTTCACGGAAATGCATGCTTTGAGGCCCCCTGAATCCAAATAAATCATAAACTGTGAAGAGCATAACTTAAAAATGAAACGTCGGATAAATACCAAAGTTCAGTTATCTTTCAAGGATGCGACAGAAGAAAATCCCTCCACCCCAACTACCCTACACATGGAGCAGTTTCCGTAAATATTGATTTTCTAAAAAATGGCTAACGATTTTGATTAAAATGGCACATATTAAAGATATTTACATGATAAATAAAATGTATATCTTGAATTTTCTGGGGAAAAGTCTTTGAAGTCCTTTTCTTTCGGAAGGAATTTTATACAATCTTCTATAACTGGTAAATGTTAAGCGATAGACGAAAACATACTACACAAAAATTAGATCCCTTTAAAATACAGAATTTATTTCAAGTAAGTTTTTTTGTGGCATAAGCCGTTTCTGAGATAACCGTTATTAATGGTTCGAATTGTTGATTTTTACTTTCTCTACTACGTATAGTAAGTAGGGGAAGTATTGTATTCCACCCAAAAATTCGATACCGAGATTTCACCGGAAATACATGTTTTGAGACCCCCTGAATCCAAAAAAAGCAGTAAGTAATAAGCTTAGAGGGTAGACATTCCTGTGAATGTGTCACGTCGAAGTTTTACGTCTTGTTTAACAGTTATGTAAAATCATAAAATTTTGTCTTATAGCTTTGCTGCATGTTTCATATGTTTTGGATTCTTTATTAATATATTTCAATACTAAGCTGCAACATAGAGTTGCGTGCCAGAAAGGCCTGTTTGGCCAGGGTAGACGAATGGCATTCATCGTAAAAGAAGACAAGCTGAAGCACGCCTAGAAGCAGGAACGCGAGGAATTGTTGTCTCAGGGCGGCTGTTTACTTCCAGTGCAGTTCTATGATGTATAAATTCCAGACAAGTTTAAGTTTTGACTATGCAATAACCGGGAGGAGTTCCTTCGTAGCTGTGTATAACCTTCAGAAAACTGAATATTTTGACCATCTATTTGGCAACAGTGTACAGTTAGAAACTTTAAAATGTGTCTGGCGCCGAGATTTAGCCAAAATCGTGCGTCGAGGCGGTTTCACTGTGCTCATTCGATCTTATGCTGCTTGGGGAAGGGGTTATAAAGCCATTCAGGGTCGTAGAATTTCATTAAAGAAATGGAGACTTTTGGTGGCGGCACTTCGTATCCTAGCCATATCTACACATTCGACAAATGCTATGTAATATGTTTTGCAAGTCACGAGAGGGTAAGTAAACATTTACTAATGATGTCTAATGATTTTTTTAACAATAGCAGTTCTGGATTCATGCATCAAGGTGGAAATTTGGATTTCCTGCATTCAGTGCTGGTAACCTAACCTGTCTCCTTGTTTTGTCCATTTTAGTGCCGGTACATACGTGCATAAACTATATTAAATCCTGTAATTTTTCTCAAATTATTGCAGACGTAGAATATAAACATATTTTATAGTTTCATTTTTTTAAATCTTACTTTCATCTTTACTTCGTTTTTAGCTGTTAAAAAATAAATCATACATCAGCTAAATACGAGCTGCAGGTTATATTGCTTTGGTTAAAGGTCAGTACCATACGTGAGTAATGGATCAGCAGTTCACCACCAAGGTGAATCTTGGTGACGTAGTTACTGGAATCACTATGTGCAACAGCTGTTAATTAACTTTATTTTCGTGTATGCACTATTTCTGTTATTTTGACGTTCCTCGTTCTCCAATGCATTTACCGTACTTGTAACGCAATTTCCAGTGCTTTTCCTTCACACTCTGGCCACCGCAGCTCGGACTCCCGCCGAAACAGTTATAATACCTCCGCAAGAGCCTAACGTTCTCATAGTTACAGTTACAATTACAACGATATTAAGCACATAGCCTATCATATGTTAAAAACGCTGTCCCTGTATATGCAGACATTTTTGATATCTTCTCAGGAAATTTCATTCACACTCGGGAGTTCAATATCTAAAATTAAGTGAATATCTCGTTTGATTTTTTTTTTATTTTAGTTCTTACAGTGTATGAGGTTTGCTGAACTCGCCATACTTTCCAACCTTCATCGTTAATGAAAATCACATATAGTTAAATCAGGGGATCGTGAGGGCTTTAATTCTTTGCTAAATAACCTATCTTCAACAATTTCCTGAATCAAATTTAATGATTCATCAGCTGTATGCGCGATAGCAAAGTCTTGTTGGAAAAATGCAAATTGACATTCAACTGTAGGTCAGCTGTTCCAAAAATTGTGCAAGTCATTTCTGTACGTGTCTGATTTATAGTTTCTTCAAAAAATATAGTTCTGTTATTCGGTATGTATTTACTTTACATCTAAAGAGTTCTTGGAGTTTCACAAGGCACATCAAATTTGGGGGTATTGAGGAGGGTGGGATGTTATGAAGACACAATACACTGTAAAATAAGAGCAGTGAAGTACTGGCTGAGGCTGATGCAGGGGAATAACTCCACACTAAGGTATAAATGTTATAAATACCAGCGAAAAAACCTAAGTTTTGGGCAACTGATTTGGAAAGGGATATGAGGAGAATAGGAATGAGGTCGGTATGGCAAACAGCTGAAACAAATGACAGAAGCATATGGAAAGGTGTCAAAAGAAGACTAAGAGACATCAACCAACAGGAAATAGAATCGGATTGCAAAATTAAACCTTCTCTAAGTCTAGCAAATGAAATAAAATTGAATTGGGGTAAAG
Source organism: Deroplatys truncata (assembly GCA_030765065.1). NCBI lineage: Eukaryota > Metazoa > Arthropoda > Insecta > Mantodea > Mantidae > Deroplatys > Deroplatys truncata. Next base: position 121,581,240 of record CM060977.1, on the reverse strand, counting down.
AGGCATATATACTTAACTTAGAAAGAACGGAAAGGTCAGGAATTGCGTGGTTTAGACTGGGGGGCTGGAGGGCACAGAAAATGACTACTGACGATTCCGGCAGGAGAATCTGCCCATTCTGTGATTCGGATGAGGACTGGGTACATATTTCGACGGAATGCGCTCAGTGGGAGAACCAGCGAACAATTAAACTCAAAGAAAAATTCTTTAGTCCGTAAAGAAAGAGATTGGCATGTTGGAGCTACTGGCTGACCAGAGAAACTGAAAAAAATGGCAATTTTTTGGTTAAAGTGCGCGAAGCCAGGTAAATTTTTTTCAGTTAGTTAAAGATAATTCATCTCTGTTCTCCTTTTTCTTGTTCTTTTTTTGTTTTTTTTCTGGTATTTATTTTTTCATCATACCTTGTATCTTAAATATGCATGTACGGTCAATGACCCATGCACTAAATACTTGTGTAATAAATACTTGTAAAATAATTTGAAACCAATAAAGATACCTAATCTATCTACTTTACATCAGTTTTTTCGTCTTGCAAGGGAATCTCGTGTGTAAAATCGGGTTTCTCTGTACTCCAATATGTATTATTTTGTGACGAAACATAGCCATGCAAAAATCCAATTACAGAAGTTTGCTCAATTCTGTTGATTACGTGGTAAATACGATGTATGCAACAAAACCCCATACACTGTAAGAACTAAAAGAAAACATCAGGCGAGAAATTCGCTTAGTTTCGGATATTAAACTCTCGAGTGTGATTGAAAATTACCTGAGAAGTTGTCGAAAATGTGTGGATAGAGGACAACATCTCTTATGATAAGGTATGTGCTTATTATCATTGTAATTGTAACTAACTATGAGAACGTGAGGTGTATGCGGGGATATTATAACTGTTTCGCGGGAGTCCGAGCTGCGGTGGTCACGTACGAGTAGCCTTGCGGTGGCCACAGTGTCATGGAAAAGCTCTGCATTACTGTGTTATGGCAGGGCTGGAGAGAACGCACTTTGGAGATATCAAACTTATATCTACGCGTTTATACAGGGTGGACCATTTAAGTTGAGAATGTACAATATCTCCAAAATTAAGCGTTGTAGAAAGAAATGGCTGTAATAAAAGTTGCTTGATATTATGTGGTAAAATAAATGTCATTAGTCGTGTTTTATTTAGAGGACGTTATGATGACCATTATAGGGTCAATTTAATTTGTTTAAATGGGAACCTACATTTTGTATGTTGTTTTCTGATTAGAAAATGATTTATAAAAACTGTTTATTTTAGGATAAGGAATAAGGAAACAAAATAAAAAATGTTGGTTCTAAATTACGAAACGTAACTTCACCCTCAAATGACCATTCATGGAGGTCCAAACATTCATTGCGTCCATCACACACAGCCATTCAGAATTTTCATTGTTATTTACGTTGGTGTAAGAACAACTGCAATGGGCTTTATACAAATGTGGTTTAGTTTTTTATGAGGAGTGAGAAAACAACGTAAAAAGGTAGGTTCCCACTTAAAAAAACTAAATTGACTATAATATCAAGCAACTTTTATTCAAGAGATTTCCTTCTACAACGCTTATTATTGGAGATATTGTATAATCTCAACTTAAATGGTCCAATGCCTGTCATAATATAGGAGGAAGGTAAGACAATGGGGGACGGTTCCAGAACGGATATGTGTCGCACCGCTGAAGTAACCGAACATATGGCTTTTTTATTTCTCCAGCAGAAACGTTCATGATACCCGCTCCATTGTAAATGCTCTACAGCACTTAGCCGAAGCGGGATGTTCATAGTTGTACTTTCAGTTTAAGAAATATTAAACTATGAAGAAAATAGCTTTCGTGTAATCGGTGCTAAAACCGTCATAAACATCGCATATTTAAGAGATTAACCAGACATGTAACGATATTCGCCAACTTACTGCATCCTTAAGAATACTCTGATATCGTTTCCTGATCGGCTAGATTTAGATCATGCATGCTTAGTCAGCTTTACTTAGAAATGACCTCAACTTACATCTCCATCCAACAGCAAATCCTGCAACAGTGCCTTGGAAGAAAACAGACGCCCAAAGCCGAGACTCTTCACATTCCTGGCACACTTCTGTTATTAGTTAATTTAAAAAAAATGTGAAACATCAGTGAGGCGGCGCCGCGGCCGAGTGGTTAGACCGCTCGCCTCTCACCAAGGCGACCCGGGTTTTGGTAGACAAAGCGGCGTTTGGGCGGATTTTCTCTGGTTTCCCCCGCCATGTTTCATTCCACCGGTGCTCCATCATAACCTTTCTTATTATTCATCTCTCAACTGCATCTATCATCCACTTCCTCGCTCTCATCCCGGACATGTGGCTGATCACCCACCCTGGTCTTTCACTCTCCGATCCGTAGGCCCTCCCCTGCCACCGTTATACGTGCTGGGAAGTGTGAGTGCTCGGTTCGGGTGGACCTGAAGTAGGGAAAGCTCTGACCCAGTTGGGCTGTTTCCGCCTCGTAGTTAGTGTTTGGAACTATGAAGCAAAAGTTATAAGAATAGTCTCTGATTCCTCATAATTCTTACACGAGACACATTCTAACATCCCACTTTGTATACCACTGGTACGCTGTTTTTATTTGAAATGTATCTAGCTTAAAACAAAAAGCGAGAGAAAATCTTATGCTGTTCACATGCCTCTCTCTGCCCTATTAATGGGTATAGAAATTATTCTTAGGAAAGCTTATTTTCCTATCTGTCTTTAGATCTAGATAAACATTTCCGGAGACAACTGCATTATACATTTTGTCATATGTAGATACAAATGTTTTAGAACTGGACATTATATGCTGGCCTTAACATCCCATACTCTTTCCATGACAGCGCGAGAAACAACTGAAAATCGAAAGGACTTTAAAAGAATGGGTAAGTATTGAACAATTCTAATATTAATGACGAATTTCTCGGAAATGGCTGATGCTACAAGAAAAGCTATTTGAAATAAATTATGTGTTTTAAGGAAATCTAAATTTTTTGTAGTAGCTTTTCGTCTATCGCTTAACGTTTACCAGTTATGTAAGATTATGTAAATTTTCTTCCGAATAAAGAGAACTTTACAGGTTATTCCCAGATAATTCAAGGTATACACTTTATTTGCCTTGTAAATATTTTAATATGTATAACTTTAAACAATATCGTTACAATCATTTTACATAAAATTTAAACTTTCGAAAAATGTTCCATTTAAGGATAGTTGGTGTGGGGAGATTTTCTTAAAAACTTTCATGTGGCATCTTTGGGAGCTACTGAACTTAAATAGATAATTTTGTTTTTGAGGCTGTTCACACACACACACACACACACACACATACACACACACACATATGAACCTTTTTCTAAAAAATATTTTTTGGGGTTCAGAGAGCCTCAAAACATTATTTCTAGTGAAATCTCGACATCGAATTATTGCGTGGAGTACAGTTATTCCCGTATTATTATATGAGTAGAGAAAGTAAAAACGATAAAACTCATTGATAAAGTATGGAATGTTTCATTTGTTGTACCTGTATAACAGTTTAAATATAACAAATTTATCCTACAAGGAAGCCACGAAATAATTACATAAAATTGTCTTTATTATTAAATACGTAGCTTATTTCAGCTTAGACTTCTATATTTTAAGGTTAAGGTTGATGTTTTCATGCAACTTCTCCTCTTTGCATAAACCCTTTTCACAAATGGTCCCTTTTGGACTAATCGTTTTCTCTCTTGAAATTATTACAGAATCTTGTTTCTGTTGTGGTTATGTAACAGGATTTATTACTCACGCACCGACTGTTCTGGAAAGATGCATTTACCTAATCCGCTTATCATCACGGCTTGACTCAGCTAGCCTATTCCATCTCCCCCCCCCTCCCCGCGCAGTTTCACCGAGCCTATCGTAGCATCAGTTCCTCGAGTGCTATCACTCCATTATCATTATTGTTGTAAAATTGTCACTCATTGTTTTGCATCCTATCTCAGATTTCCTTCTACAATTTACTCCATATTCTATCCTGCGAAATTTCCTGCTAAGGTTATTCTGAGTCCGTGACTGTAGTCATCATCGAAGCTTCCGGAACATAATCCAAGATTGTACTGCATTCCCTATAGAATTCTTTTGATGCGGGGTAGAAATCAGCTACGTTCATATGACTTTCTCTATTCAATATTGTTTATTTATTTGTAATTTCCAAAGACTATTCTTACGAAAGTTTATTTTTCTATCTGCTCCACGTTAATTGAGATAAACATTTGCTGAAATAATTAATGTTACATATTTCGTTCAAGGCTGATGCCACAAAAACAGTTGTTTAAAATAAATGGTAGGTTTAAAAGAGCTTTCTTTCAAGATTTGATAACGAGATTAAATAAAAAATACAAGTTTTGAGACATTCTTGGAAAAATCTTTGTGTGTATTTGTATGGTGTATGCCTGCACGCGTGCGCCTTTAAACACCTAAGTGAAAAACGAAAAGTCAGGTAAACACCAAATTGGGACTTTAATTCAGTGTCTTCCAGGTATGCAACACAAAGATTTCTAAAATAATCTCAAACCCAAACTACGCGTTAAATAAACAAATTGTTATTTTTTATTCTCTAAAATGTTCAAATGATTTTGATAAAAAAAGAAGTTTAAGTTATTTTCCTGACGAATATCTTGAATTTTCTAAGAATAGTCTGTGAGGTCCTTTTCGTTCTGAATGAATGTATTTATAGCTTGTAAACTGTGACAGATAAAAACATTTTCCACATAAAAAACGCAGATCTGTTAAAACACACAATCTGTATCAAATAAATTAATTGTGGACTTAAACATTTGAGAGGTATTCTTTAATATTGGTTTTAAGTGTCAATTAATTTACTTTTTTCATGTGGTAAGTTGCTACTCACTTTTTCTCGTGTTCGTGCTAACATAACGGAATCTCCAAGTCACCACAGCGGCCCACTTTTAAAAGATTTGACTATCCCTACTGTATTCACCTGTAATAAAATACGTAATAAAACCATATGTGTAAAGTTTTTATCTTGGGTAACGTGACACATGTGAATGTAACATATCAGATATTTCTGCTGAAATGAGCGTTCAAAGAATAAAATGATATTACAAATTGTCATTCGTATTTGTGCATACGATCGTCTCTTAGGAGGATAATTCGGGTTAAATACCGAGAGAGGTGGCGCCGTGGTAACGTGTGTGACTTGCATTTGGTAGGTACCCGGCTACCGCCCACTCTGTCCGATAGGTTTTTCGTGATTTATCCGGGTCGGCAGGCGAATGCTGGGGTGGTTCATCTTCTACCACGACTCTCCTGCCCCTCATTTGCTGTATGCGTTATTTTCGTCATCAGTTTCAGTGTTGTAAGATCAGGCGACGGTGTTCGGTGGGTTGCGGCTGAGCGGTGGGTGTGCAGGTTTCTTCCTAACAGGGACAGCTCGGTTGGATACCTGCCTCTGTGTGCTTTCGTGCAGGTGCTTCTTCAAGCACCATCCGGACGCTCGGAGCCCAATGGGCGAGCTCGGGCGGCGTTGGGAGCGTTTGATCTGGAAACATTGAGGACCCCGTCAGTGCTTGCGCCCGTCGTCATCCGGATTCGGTCGCCAAGGGGCAGGATGGCGGTGTTCTGCCCCGGTTTCCAGAGGGGGCCTCTATTCGTCAGCACCTTTACCTTCTACTTAGGTTAACTGCAACAGCAACAAGTATAGCGAGAGAGATAATACAGATAACATTCCTTCTAGGGTTCTCTAATTTCAGCCTTTTCTAATCTACTCCATAAGAATCGCGCTATGTATTCTGCCCTTTGTGTTTCACATTAAAGCGTGGGGTTAATCACTTCATGAAGGGTTCTACTCTTCCTTTAGTCATTCCTAAAGGAAGTTGTGTATTACGCTGATGTAATTACACTTCTTTTGGTTCATTAAGCGTCTACCTTCCCACGCGGGCTATCAAACATCTCGAACGATAGCATTATGAGTCAGAGTACGTTGCAGGCACTCTTATTTTTATAGTGTGTAGGCGTTAACATCAAGCTAAACTCACAGAGTGCTTTCTTTAGGGTCTCATAGTTATTTTAAGCAGTGGCATCGCAACAAAATGGAATGAACATTTTAGTTAGCGTTTGCCTGCGATAAACAGGACAAAGAAGAAGACCGGTGCTTCGCTCTATTATTACTATTATTGTGACCTCTATATATTTAGCAGCCGATTATACTTTAATGGATTAAAAAGTCAATGTTCTTACAGGCAATCAAATAACTATAATACATTTACTCAAAAAGGTAAAATAGCTCATGAATCCATTGGTACGAATGGTTAAAAAATGACTGCAGAGAGAATACGTTAGATGCTATTACATTAACATTACATAGGTAAAAGGAGTATTAGCTGTGCATTAGCAGGCTGGAGGGATTACTTTATTACCTTCTCTCCACGTATAGAAGGTATACGTGAGATTTCACTGGAAATATGCTTTAAGGACCCCTGAACCCCCCCCAAAAGGATTTTTACTTTTACTACGTACAGTAAGTAGGGGAAATATTGCATTCCACCCAAGAATTCGATATCGAGATTTCTCCGGAAATACCGTTTTGATGTGCCTTGAATCAAATAAAGCATTTTTGGAAACATGTCTGTGTGTGTCTGTGAACAGCATAACTTAAAAACGAAAACTGATAAATACCAAACTTGGTACTTCAGTTTACTATATTCCAAGAAAATGACACGAATATGTTCAAAAAAATTCCCCCACCCTTGAATACGTTTTACATGGAACATTTTTCAAAATTGTTTATTTTCTGAAAAATAGCTCTAACGATTTTGATTAAAACATGATATGTTTAAGATATTTTCATGGCAAATGAAATGTATGTCTTGAATTTTCTGGGAATGTCCCCAATAGTGCTCTTCATTCTGAATTACTTTCGAATAACCGTTAAACCGTAAAAAATAGGCAAAAGTTTACTATACAAAATATATATATATCGTTAAATCACATAATTTACATTATATATAAGTATTTATTTTCTGAGTTAACCATTTCCGGAATATTTTTTGCTATTTGTTTGAAGTTTCCAATACATATACATTTACTCCAATGGGAATTCGTTATTCCTTTTACTTTTTTATGTTCTGAGCATGCTAAGAAAATGGAATGCTCACATAGAAACCAGCTCTTGAAAGATTTGACTATCGCTTAAAGCCTACCATATTCCCTTTGCACCTACAAGAAAATTAATAATTAGATTAACATGAAGTAGAAGGAGAATAAGCGTTTGTAAAAATAGCTTGTATAAGAGTAGAGAAAGTCATGTGAGTGCAACACATAAGATTTTTATAAAAAGGTTCTGTGTGTGTGAACAGCACTACTCAAAAACAAAAACTCGGATAAATACCAAACATGGTATTTAAGTTCAATATGTTCCAAAGATGCGACACGAAGATTATCAAGAAAATCCCCCTAGTCCAAACTACCCTTTACATGGATCATTTATCAAAAATTTTTCTTTTCTAAAAATGGCCTGCAATTTTGATTAAAATATCACGTATTATAGATATTTATATGGAAATAAATGTATGTATCGAATTTTCTGGGAATGACCTCTGAAATCCACTTCATTCGGAAGGAATTTTGTATAATCTTGTATAACTGGTAAACGTTTAGCGATATATGAAAATGCACTACACAAGAAGTGTAGATCTCTTTAAGACACGCAATTTATTTCAAATAACTTTTTTGTAACATTAGGCATTTCCGAAATATCCGTTATTAATGGTTCGATTTATTCAATACTCTGACATTCTTAGCAAAGTTTAAGGCTGGCATATAGCTTGCACTTCTTAAGCATATGTCTATTGCTATTCCCTTTGTACTGTAACGAATTGTGCAAAGCAGCTATTTCTGCAGAGGTTTATCCCGATTAAAATGAACTAGATAAAAAATTAACTTTCGTAAGGCTAATTTTTATACCCACTAATAAACGATGGAACATTTTTCGAAAAATTTCATTTTCTAAAAAATAGCTCTAAGCATTTTGAATAAAATACCATATATTAAGGATATTTATATCAGAGGTAAAATGTATATCTTCAATTTTCTGCGAATAGCCTTAAGAATACTACCCACGAATAAACGATAGAGGATAGAGAACGTCATGTATGTAGCACATAAGATTTTTGCTTTCTCTACTACGTATAGTAAGTAGGGGAAGTATTGTATTCCACCCAAAAATTCGATACCGAGAGTTCACCGGAAATATATGTTTTGAGACCCCCTGAATCCAAAAAAAGCATTTTTGGAAACATGTCTGTGTGTGTGTGTCTGAATAGCAAAACTCAGAAACGAACAGTCGAATAAACACCAAATTTGGTACGAGGGGCACTATTTATATTTTGAGCCTTGGCAACCGTGAATGTTGTAGGTGCCATCTGACATTTCCAATGGTAAGATTGACATTTTTTATCATAATCTACTTCAAATATTTTGTCAATAGAGCGTCATTTGTTTAGTTTACACTGAATTGAAAATTGTGTGTCAACAAAACATGGAATTAACCCGTGAAAATGTTCGTACAATATTTATTACGACTTTCGACGTGGATTATCAAGACAAGAGTGCATCGATCAACTAACTTCCGCATTTGGTGACAAAGCTCCATTCTTTGCCACTGTGAAACGCTGGTATAACGAATTTAATCGTGGCTACTGTTCGCTTAATGATGAAGTTCGTGAAGGTCGTCCAAAATAAGTTGTTGTGCCAGTAAACATTGAAGCTGTGCAAAACTTAATAATGTAAGATCGTCATGCGACATATTGTGAGATTGAGGCAACCCTATGCATTAGTTCCACCAGCATATATAAAATATTGCATGATTATTTAGCCGTGAGAAAGTTTTGCTCTCGTTGGATCCCACATAATTTGACGCAATGTCAATAAGATGCTCGTGTCGATTGGTGTACAAAAATGCTCAAGCAATACAATGGAGATGCCTCAAAAGACGTATATAAGATTGTAACAGGTGAGAATCGTGGATCTATGCGTATGAGCCGGAACGTAAACAGCAGTCGACTGTATGGGTGTTTCAAGATGAAGCAAATCCAACAAAAGTTGTTCGCACTCGAAGCACTTCAAAGCAAATGCTCGCCTGCTTTTTCAGTAAAACTGGCCATGTGGCAACAGTGCCTTTAGAGGAACGTAAAACAGTCAATGCGGAATGGTATACAAACCATTTGTTTACCGGAAGTCTTCGGTGAAGTAAGGAAACCAACAAGAACCGTAGGATCATTCTTCATCAAGACAATACGAGCGCACACACATCTCGTCTAACAACAGAGTATTTGAAGGCTCAAAAAATCAAATTGATGGGTCATCCGCCATACAGTCCTGATTTGGCAGCCCATGACTTCTTTTTGTTCCCGAACATCAAGAATAAATTGCGTGGACAACGATTTTCGTTGGCAGAAGAAGCCGTTGATGCCTTCAAAAACCATGTTTAAGAGGTGTCTCAAGAAAACTGGAATAAATGCATTGACAAATGGTTCAAACGGATGCAAAAGTGTATTGATCATTAAGTGGAATATTTTGAAAAACAACAAAGCAGTTTTCAATCAACAATTACTTTGTTTTAATTATTAGGCTCAAAATATAAATAGTGCCCCTCGTATTTAGGTTTCAGTATCTTCCATGAATGCGACACGAAGGTGTTCAAGAAAATCCCCCCATCCCAGATTACCCTTTACATGCAACATTTTTCGAAAGTTTTAATTTTCTCAAAAAGTCTAACGATTTTGATTAAAATATCATATGTTTAAGATATTTTCATGACAAATGAAATGTATATCTCGAATTTTCTGGGAATGTCTCCAAAAGTATTCTACATTATGAATGACTTTTGCATAACTGGTAAACCATTAGAGATAGACAAAGTTTTACTACACAAAAAATGCAGATCGCATGTCCTGGACATGTAAAGAGAATGGAATACTCCACATAGCAACCAGCTCTTAAAAGACTTGACTATCGCTTAAAGTCTACCATATTCCCTTTGTACCTACAAGAAAATTAGCAATAAAATTAATATCTCGATTAACAAGAAGCATATGGAGAATAGGCGTTTGTAAGAATAGTTTGTACAAGAGAAAGTCATTTGAGTGTAACACATCAGTTTTCTTTTACTAATATGGGAACAGATCTACAGCTTAATTTCACGGAAAAGATCGAGAGAACAGTAATTACTATTACCATACATGCATTTTATCTTTCCACGCTATGAATGGGAGTTGCAGAGCGCAGCAAGTTGCCCATTATCCGCGCATTGGCTCAATAAGCGAAACGTGCTTAACCAACATTATTAAACGATTTAATCTTCTTGTGTGTTCATGTGAAATGTTAGTTAATGGCGTTGCTACAGAATGGGTTCAAAATGTGTACCATCACGTGCCACACATTGTTGTTTACCTTACTGAAAGTTACTGAACATACTGATGAAGAAAGGTTTCTGTAATGACACAAAAATGACACTATATTCTTGCGTATTTCGGGAATATTAATTGTACAGGATGTTTTTAAAGTAGGTTGCGTTATGCAATAAAACAAGAACTATTGAATATCCTGGTTAGCTAATTTTTTTTTCATTCTATATGACCTTAGCTTTCTGTCCTCACAGTTTTCACAATCAATTACAATTTCATTCTGGTGTAGAATAAGTTTTAGTGGCTCCTTTAACAGAAGTTCGCCGCCAAGCCATAAAACAATCGTTTTATGCGTTTTTGAAACGCAGTTTTGTGTACCTAGGATTCCACCACCGAAGAAATTGCTTTAGGGGTATCGCTGATTTCAAACTAATGGCCCGGAAGGCAGATCTTTATCACAAAATAGCTGAAAGAAAAACATTTGAATCTCCAAGTTAATATTGAAGCAGTATTTTCTCGTCACAGCCCTTTGATGTACGACAATCTGGGCAGGGATGTAGTTGACTGAGAAATTGATTGTGAACCAATCAAGTTATTAAAGTGAGTTGCCGACCGTTCAAGATGAAAACAGACTGATTATGAATCGTAGCACTCGAAATTGTAACAACTGAATTATTAAACCGGGTAACTTTTGCAGTATCAAAGTTACGCAGGAGAAAACTGTTTCCGCAATAAATAAAACTAGAGGCGTAAACTGCCGTGAGTCGCTAAGATATTTAGCGGCAAGATCCCTCGCGATAGCCGCGGTAATCCAATGCGTTACTGGGCGCTTAAAGTATCACACAAGCAAGTACCACTGGCGGTACCAGCGAGAGAGACGCCTACATTATAATTACTCCCAACAGCATTCTACAGACTGCAAGCGCCTTTCTCTTTTCCAGAATTCGTCTACGTGCCTCTCTATCAGCACGCTAAACTTATAACCTAACTGCGTTCCCAAAAATCCTTAAGCTAATGGGCTTACTACTTTGGCTGTCGCTGACGACTTTGACTAACCTTACTTTCTAATTACTTTCATCTTTCGGGAAAAAAATCTTTCAACCCAAACTTGTTACATTATACACTGATGTAATATACGGAAACCATTTACGGCAATTATTTCTCTTACCATTATTTCTTTATTTAATTATTTATATTTTTCCGTTCATAATCTCGTGATTCAATATGATTTTAGTCAAAACAGACGACTCATTTTGTCCTTCAAGAAACTGGCTAAATTGTCATACTGTTGCCCTCGTTTGTGTCACTTTTGCCCGCATTAGGTCTTTCTTTTGCCCACCTAAATTAGGAATAAGGAAGTGAAAAAGCAATGAAATTACTTACCTTAGGAGTGATTTTAGAACATAATGTGGTCTCTCCAATATCTAGTACCCACCTACCCACCCGTTCTAAGTGTTTTATCTATATAGGCAAATAGCGTTAGGAAGAATAACAAACGTAGCCATTTTTCCATGCAAAGTGGGTACTGCCAACCTAAATAATCAGTGAAATGCATTGAATATGCGATGTGCTGTTGTTTTGTGAACGTGAATCATTGGAGTTTTAGACGCGCAGATCCCTGGGCTACGCTCTGTCGGCGCTTCGCAGTTGCGGCCTATCGGTCGCAACTTGCTGCACTCCTCTCCTTCTAAAAAACATCCCTCGGCTACGCTTTGAGGCTGAGTATCTTACCGGCTTCGGTGGCATTATTCATATGTTGGCAGCATTACGTTAGAGCAGCGTAAGACCTAATGCGGGCAAAAGTGACACAAACGAGGGAAACAGTATGACAATTTACCCAAGAAACTTTCTGTGTACCACAAACATCCCCTAAGAGCTCATTTTCATACAGAAAATGTTAACTCCAGAAATAGTTACACGTTTCCTAGATGCACTGACGGCGGAAGTCTGTGACGAATGAATGAGTGAGTGAGTGAGTGAGTGAGTGAGTGAGTGAGTGAGTGAGTGAGTGAGTGAGTGAGTGAGTGAGTGAGTGAGTGAGTGAGTGAGTGAGTGAGTGAGTGAGTGAGTGAGTGAGTGAGTGAGTGAGTGAGTGAGTGAGTGAGTGAGTGAGTGGTTCCAAAAGCCTTATGCTGGGCTAAGGCGAATGCTCGAAAAGCATTGACAACTGGTAGAAATGTAGTGTGGTTAAGGCTTGGGTAAAGTATAAAGCTATCGAAAAATATTTAATAGTTGTAGTTTATTGCAAAACGGACCTTACCTTTAAAAAGCCCTTGTAGTTGGGTCATCTGTCTTGAAAACTATTCCTTCAAATGCTCCGTATGTAGCTATCAAAGGCTGTGAGACTCGGGGAGAGATAGGATACGGGAATGGAGTTCACTAGAAATTAGATCCTCAAAGTTGCAGAAGCGTAATTGACAGTGCCGCGGTGTGGGCTGTTGTCCTGTCATGTCTTCGTGTTAGAGCTATGCATCTTATATCCGGCATACAAATACATCCAGTTCTTTAAACATCCACTTTTGTTTTAATTTTTAATTTTAAAGGAAAGGGAGGGCAGTACATGTCCAATGCACTGTGATCAGTTGTAATCTATTTCCCTTCATTTAATTTCTTAAGATGTTTGCCTCCTCCGCAAAGTCTGCAAGTCTCTTTGTACGGCTTCCTGATATCCTTGCAATTGCGTGATTTCCTGATTTAAGTATTTAACCCTAAGAACTGTGAGAACTTCACGCTTACGCAGTAAATGAGATATTGTTTCATTTGCTCTCATGCATCTTCTACGTACATGTGGACTGCTTTGCCGATTTTGTAGATGCCCATGCAACGGATTAGGATTAGGATGAGTTGATGGAGGGAGCACCTCGACTCGCAAGGGAACCTGATGCACACACACCCAGGAGAAACGGATGAGATGAAGGAGTCGCAGGAGATGTATGAGCTAGAGGGTCGGCCGAAGCAGACGAGAGACGCGCAGAGTTCTGTAAGAGTTAGACTTGAACATGCGGCCGGAGAGCGCTCAACGCGGCCCCCACAAGCCACTGGAGGGTGACTCACAGTCTCCCCTCCAGCGGAACCGGGGAAAGCTTGACCCAGCAGCAGAGGCTCGAACGGCCGCCATCTGACGGTGTCGAGGAGTTTCAACGCGCACCATCTATCTGCAACCGACCGCACACAGCCCTGGAGTCAACCTGTAACGGGAAAGACGAAGAAAAATGAGAGGAAATGAGGGACAGAGAAATTCAGGGGATGTAATGATCCTTCCCAGCATTCGCCTAGCGCCCTGAGGAAGCTCCGAAACAAAACCTGGGCCAGGAAGGTCAGCCGCGGGAATGGAATCAACGTCCTCCATAATGCGGGCCACAGACGTTACCGCCTGAGCCATCCCGCTCGGTATGCAACTGACAGTGTCCTGTTAATATATCAAGTGTTGGTTTTAGTGCAGTTCCACTCATTTTAAACAGTGATTGTATCCTGCTTTTATTATACCTTCAATGGGAGCCTTGGAGTGCTTGTGTCCTGATAAAGGCTTACAGAACTCATTGTGTTCCTTCCTCATACATTCCCGATTTACCCCTCGGACTATTCCATAGTATAACCCGAGTTTAGGTTTAGGTCCTACAAAAGGGTCCTCTGCTCTTTTCTTCGTCAAATTATCTGTTCTTTCATTGTCATGGATTCGCGCCCCTGTACCCACACCAACTCCACTGACTTTTGCAGGTTCAGTACCTTTAGAGCCTCTATACATTCCCAGACAAATTTAGATTTGGTTATCCTGCCCTCAAGGCCTTTAAAACAGCTTGACTATCGAAAAACATCGTTTTTATATTCCTTATTTAAGCTTTCCCATACACAAGCTAATATGACAAATTTCTGCTTGAAAGACAGTGGCATATTGCCCGAGGCTAAAAGAAAGCTTTCTACCACAGCCAAACACCCCTACTCCAGTTCCATCATTCCTTTTGCATCCGTCAGTAAACCACATTGGTCCCTTTCGGATCCTTAGACCAGTTCCTTGTTCCCAGTCTCTTCTTTCTGGGAATGAAATAGTGAATTTCTTTGCTTCTGTCCTTCTTGCTATCATTTTGTTGTACTCATATACAATATATGATCCAGACTGTTGTCCCTAGAAAAATTCAGGTAACATTCTTTTTAAACGGAATATGATAGTTTGTCGTCGGTTGTTGCCGCAGTCGGTTGTCTGCGCATGACGTCTATAACTGAATCAGTTTATTACCAGTACCTCTGGAAGAGGACTAGCGCAAGATGAGTGGAAGGAGTGGTCGAGGCGACCTTAATGAAATGGGATTTGTATCTTACCCTTCCAGTTTTCATTGGGACATCCTTCGCTTGCGTCTCGTAAACTCGCAATGATAGGTGACAAATAATTGGACGGTTATTGTAGCGTGGTGTCTCGGCTTTAATGGCACAACTTTAACTTTTTAAATGAAAAACAACTGAAGTAATGTCTGTTTTTATTTTTTATTAATTAAGAACTGCTTTTTTTAAAATCATGTTTTGTCTCGACGCTTAATAAGATTCTGGGCAAGAACGGAGTAAATTATTCACACAGCGACCAATATCGTCAAGATAGATCCCCCCGTATCTTTCCTGTTTGGAAGTAGCACTCAACCATGCAAACTCTGTGATCGGTGATCACTTTTATCTCGTGTGCAAAGAACGCACCCCGTGGACTAGTGGTACCGTACTAGCCTCTGGTTCCCAAGGTCGCGGGTTCAAACCCGGCGGAGGGCGATGGATGTTTTTGGGCGTAAAAATCCTTGGCATGGCTTCCTTCGGAAGGGAAGTAAAGCCGGTGGTCCCGTGTCGTATATTTACGACACGTAAAAGAACCTCAAGCCTGATAAAAAGGCCTCTGAGCAAAATTACCGGTCTTTCGCGCCCAATATAGAATGGGACGCTAAGAGCCGTAGTAGTTAAAGAGCGTCCATAAATAAAACTCAAATTTTAATTTTACCAAATGCTTTAGTGAAAAGCAGTTCTGTACCGCCGCAGTACACCAACCTATTTACGAAGTCGGAAACTCATGCAGTCCGAAGTTCAATTCCGCACTTCCCCTTTGAGACAAGGGGCTCTGTGAACCAAAATGACGTCATTCATTTAAACCAACTGGCGATAAAAGTCGAAAAAGACTCGTTACATATATAGTTCCTAATTCTCGTTTATGGTAATAGTTCTTGCACTTCCTGTTGTCCACTTTCGTTGACATAGAACTAATCCTATATGACGAAACTTGCCAATGACAGCTAACATTGTTTTCTTATTTGTTACCTTCTTATTAAACCTTACCTCATACTATTCTTTAACGTGAAACAAACTCGGTCCATTCTGATGTCCTACTCCATGTGAACGGAAATAATGTTCCACGATAAACACGCACATGTAGTCATCCGTGGTGTAGTGTTATCATGCTACCCCGAGGTACTAGATATTAAGGATATAAGGTTCAAATCCGGCGGAGGGCGATGGATTTTTTCGGGCGTAAAAGTCCTTAGCATTGCTTCCTTCGGAAGGGAAATAAAGCCGGTGATCCTGTATCGTAGATTTACTGCACATAAAAGAAACTCAAGCCTGTAAAGAGGCTTCTGAGCACAATTACCGATCTTTCACGCCCAATGTAGAATGGAACGCTAAGGGCCAGTGTAGTTAAATAACGTCAAAATTGAATTTAATTTTGTTCACGATAAACACATTCTCTTGCAGTAAGAAGAGAATGAGACACCCTGTATTTAAGTCCTTTTTCTCATAGTTTTTTGTCCTAGCCATGAACTATTTAAAAAATGCAGAGATTGAATACATAAGCTGAGGTTAATAACTTCAACACATTTTTTAATATTTTAAGTCAACTTAATTGGTAGTCTATCTACACCAAGATATCTGAATAAATATTACAGTCAGAATTCAAGCATTTTAAAAAAATTATATATTACTTTCAATTCTTTACCCTCTATTGTTTACTAATGGGTGCACAAATTATTCTTACGAAAATTTTATTTCCTATCTTTTTCATCTTAATAGAGATAAACCATTCCGAAAATAGCTGCATTACACAACTCGTTATAGATACAAAGGGAATAGCAATAGTCAAATGTTTTAGAACTCGATGCTATATGCGGTCCTTAAAGTTCTATACTATGACATTACGATAAATAGTAAACTGGACAGGACTTAAAAAGAATAATAAAATAGTGAAACTTCGAGCCATTAATAACCGATATTTCAGAAATACCTGATGCCACAAAAACGTTATTTGAAATAAATTGTGTGTTTTAAAGAACTTTACATTATTTGTGTAGTACGTTTTCGTCTATCCTTTACGTTCAGCGGTTATACAAGATTATACAAAATGCTTTCCGAATAAAGAGGACTTCAAAATTCAAGACACATATTTTATCTATCGTGTAAATATCCTTAATGTATGGTACTTTAATCAAAGTCGTTGGAGCCATTTTTTTAGAAAAGAAAAAAAGAAAAAAAAAGTTTCACGTAAAAGGTAGTTGGGTTGGGGTATTTTCTTGAAAATATTCGTGTTGCATCTTTGGAACGTACTGATCTAAAATATTAAGTTTGGTATTTACCCGACATTTCGTTTTTGACTTATACTACTCACAGACAAACATAAATACACATGAACATTTTTTCTAATTTTTTTATTAAAAATAGTCGAATTTTTGGGTGGAATGGAAAACCTTCTTAACCTCTAGGTATGTGGTAGACAAAGTAATAGGCCTTTTCTTACAAAGCTCTGCACGTTTCAGCCAATTATTTCGATGTTTATTTTTATTTGCTCTGGTAGCATGTACTTGTGCACGAGTCTCATAAACTAGTTTCCTTCCTACACACCTTGCATAGCCACACATTTAACAACACCATATTAGGAGTTAGCTTGTGCTGCCAGACCTTGATTTGACTATGTGACATACCTTCTGTAGCTTTATCTGTCGTATTCACTCACCCGGAACTTGCCCTCTACTTGTGTTAAGAGGTGGCGGCTCTTTTATTTTCAGCTCTTGTGTCATCTCTTCCATCCTTCATCACCTCCCTTTCTTCTGTCAGCATGTCAGTTTCAACGTATCGCAAGCAGTACGTGTTTCCTTTCGAGAAGCAGTTGAAGAAAGGAAAGAAAGAAGAAAAAAATGCTCTACACAAAGATATATGAGAGCGGTTCACACTGGGAATCGATTTAGAACAGAGAAAAATGTTCTCACTCAGGGCGAAATCCTATATCCCACTTATCATACTGAAAAAATTCTTTTTAAGGCCTACAGATTAAAACATCTGTAGCGATACTTCTGCTTGATTACATCTACACAAAAAAGAATTCTTAAACCATTATAGTTTGTGAACTATTACTCATTAATTACCAAGTAATTTCATAATTTCTACAACTTTAAAGTAATTGGATTAAAAGTTACATCAATAAAGAAACCGTCCAAAAGTGTGTATGTTTTAAGTTTAATTAATATTATCCAATATATAAGGCTAATTGCGTAGGAAAACCTGCAAGTTTAGGCGAAATAGATCAGATTCATTTTAAAACGTTCATTGTATTTTTATGAGCTTAGGGCCATAAAAATTCAGCGTTTCTTTGTACTTCGAAGGGAAGAAAGAGAAAGATCTAGTTTCAAGAGAAAGTAGACTCTGTAGGCAACGGACTTTTCTTGCCCTTTAACCTTCGAATTTTCAACCGGAGAGCCAATAAAGATGCAGAGTAATTGTTAGAACCAATGAGAAGGTAGGAAGACGTGATTGCATGTACAAAAAATCTGATGTGTTACACTCACATGACTTTCTCTACTCTTGTACAATCTAATTTTACAAAAGCCTATTCTCCATATGCTTCATGTTGATCGAGATATCGAGATGTCAATCTTATTGGTAATTTTCTTGTAGATGCAAGGGAAATATGGTAGCTTTTAAGCGATAGTCAAATATTTTAACGCTGGTTGCTATGTGGCGCATTCCATTCTCTTTGCATGTCCAGGACATAAAAAAATGAATAAGGAATTTGAGAAAAAGTGTAAGTATTGGAAAATTTAAGGAAATAACAAGCAATATTTCGAAAACGGTTCACTCAACAAAAGAAATGTATATGACATAAGTTGTGTATTTTAACACGATCTACATTTTTTGTGTAGTAAAATTTTGTCTGTCTCTTATGGTTTACCAGTTATGCAAAAGTCGTTCACAACGAAGAATACTTTTGGAGACATTCCCAGATAATTCGAGATATACATTTCATTTCTCATGACATTATCTTAAACATATGATATTTTCATCAAAATCGTTAGAGGCATTTTTGAGAGAATTAAAATTTTCGAAAAATCTTCCATGTAAAGGGTAGTCTGGGGTGGGGGGATTTTCTTGAAAACCTCGCATCTCTGGAAGATACTGAACCTAAATACCAAGTTTGGTGCTTATCCGCTGTTCGTTTTTGAGTTATGCTGTTCACAGACACACAGACACACAGACACACACACGGACATGTTTCCAAAAATGCTTTTTTTGGATTCAGGAGGTCTCAAAACATGTATTTCCGGTGAAATCTCCGTATCGAATTTTTGGGTGGAATGCAATACTTCCCCTACTTACTATACGTAGTAGAGAAAGTAAAAATGCGGGAGCTAGTAATAAGTTGATGTACATAAAGTAAGCGTCGATTACACACAGTTTGTCACGATGCTTCGTTAAGATAACACGTAGCACTGCGGGTCATAAAAAGGACGCTATGTTCCGAAATTTGCTAAGTGCCGCACAATTATACAATTATAAAGTGATATAGGTGAAATACCTATATTTTGTGTTAACTGTATTCGTCGACATAATTATATCCAACCTCATAAACGAGTTAATGTTTGTCAAGTGACTACTACAAGTTCGCGCAAATCTAAAGAACGGTGATAGAGCACCGAGATATTAAATAGCTAGCCGAAGCAAACTTTAGTGCACTAAGAGACAGTAGTAGGAAGATGGCGTTAAAGTCGCACATGTTAGGGAATACCAGAGAATCTTGCAGGATTTCTAGCATAAAGACGCGTCGGAGTGAGAAAAGTGAAAACAGCCTTTCTTTCAAGACAATATGCTGGTGTCACACTCCCGTATCCTACCCTGAGATAATCACAGTAAGGATTTCAGATCGATTCGCCGACAGATGATCCTGAGATACGGCGACTTCGACGTGCTTCCTGCTGACATCGGTGAAATCGATTCTTGAAGACCACCCCCTAAGAAGTAGCGGCAAGGACGACAACGACGCAAGGTTAAGAACCACCTACCTATGACGGGAAACCACTACAAATCATATATCTTGCATTCATATGACTGTTTCTACTCACTCTTGTAGGCTATGTCCGTCACCAATAACAGGAATTTTAAGTGGTGAAAGAATTACCAAATGGATTTAGTGGTTTTGCCATATTAATGTACATGCACACCAGGGCCGGCTCAAGGGGGGGGGTTCAACCGTACGTATGTAGGTAATAGCAAAGAGTTTTCAGTAGAAGATATACTTCACAGTAGCGAAAATCAACTTATACCTCTTAAGGTATGCATTTTAGAGCTCATGTTTGCTGATTTTTCCACTGTTTTGGTCAATACTGCAATACTACCACCTCTCTTATAATACATAAGGTTTAACTCGATCGAATGCACAATCGCTACCTGGTCGGTCTAGGAGGATGGGATGCGTTAACGACGTTCCGAGTGCTGAGAAACCCTGCCACAGCCGACCTTCACTGTCTAGTATCTCAATATAGGCTGTACTGTTGTTAGCACTGCACTTTTGGTAGTGAGATATGCAAAAAATTCCTGATACCTTCGGCCGTCCTTGCTTTGTTGGTTTTCGTATTGTTGCAAGCGTGTATGTTTTGTTTTCCTCTAAATTTCATGTTTCAACCTAATCCAGATTTTCAATAATAAAGGTTTTGGTTAAGGATTACCAACTGTTGTGTGGAATATAGATGGAACTACTTTCTATGCTCCAATTTAAAGCAAATGCACTATAGTTATGTCTGAAAGTTTGAGAGGGCGGCTAAACTCCTGGAGATTACCCTGGTACACACGCACGCATTTTCTCTCTTTATAATATTAACATAGATGAATTAGTAATATTTTTCTTCTCTTAGAATTAGGAGAATTATTTTCTTAAATTAGGCTACTAGCCAGTTTCTTCTAGAGTATGAATCACTCCATATTTTCCTTGGGCTTTTCTCCCCTTCTAGAGTGTTATCTTTACATATCCTTACAATTATATCAGGTATAATTCTTGAGGTATGCTTATTCCATACTTCTCTTCTTTTCTCTGTCCATTCCACAATATTCTTTATTCCGCGTTTCTCCCGAATATCTTCGTTCCTGTTTCTATCAAGTTTCGTTACCCCACACTATTTTTCTTAGGGTTCTCATCTCTGTTTTTCCATTAATTTCTTTATCTTTATAGTGTCTGCTCTATTTTCGGAATAGTGTATTAATATTGGTCTAATTATAGTTTTATAAACCCTGGCCTTAGATTCGATGTGCAGATATTTACTTTTTCGTATTACGACGTCGTTCAGGAACTTGATTTATTTTTATTGTTTGTGAAGGTGAAAGTTTTACAATAATCACTAATGCTTATTTTCACCCCTAAATATTTAAAAGGCATTACTTGTATTATGCTATCTTCAATTATTAATTTGCATTTAATTAGTTCCTTACTTATTGTCAGTCAGTTGGTTTTATTAGTATATTTCCACACCAACACTCCCATAACTTAAGAAAAGTTGGTATAATAGTGTTTGTAAATTATCCTCATTATCCGAGACCAATACTATATCATTCGTATAGTAAAATATATTTATCTGTCCATTTCCCATTTGTTGCCTTTTTCAGTTTTAATTCTTTGAGGACTAATTATAAATGTTCTATGGAAATCACATCTGGCACAGTTTAAACGAGTATCATTTTTACGTTCCCTACTGCTTAATAGACGTAGCATTGTATTCCACACAAAAATTCGATACCAGGATTTCACCAAAAATACATATTTTTAGTCCTGTGTCTGTTAAAAGTATAATTAGAAATGAGAAGTCAAATAAGTACCAAAACTTGGTATTCAAGTTCAGGATCTTTCAAATATGTTACACAAGGATTTTGAAGAAACTTCAAACCACCATTTACGAGTACATGGAAACAGCTTTGTTTTTTATTTTCTCAAAAATGTTTCTAACCATTCTTATAAGAATTACATATACTTAAGGTATTCGCATGACAAAATGTATATCTTAAATTCTGTGCGCTTAACCTGTGAAGTTCTCTTCATACTGAATGAACTCTGGCAACTTGCAAAATTAAGAGATAAAAATTTATTACACAAAAAATGTTTATCTCACTAAAGCAAACAAATTTGCATCAAATAGGTTTAATATGGTATTGACTATTTCCAAGACATCCTTTACTATTAGTCTGAACTGTCAATACTTCATACCCTTTTTAACTGCTAAGACGCTATTCGACTTTGTCTCGTAGTCATGCAAAGAGTGGCGAAACCCATCTTGGTCCCATTTTCTGCTTTCAAATCCGAACTCGGTCCGGTTTTCCAAAATGTAAACAACCTAACTCGGTCTTGTAGGAAATTAATCTCAATCCAGCTCATAACGCATAGTTTACCTTCGCAATTTGAAAGATTTGGAACTTTCAGCAGATCAAAACGACATTGCAGTTTCGTGTAGCAGCAAAACCGATTTTAACAGCAAAATTAGATTTCATATACAAAAATTTGCTCTACTAAATACATGTAACAAATTTGTTAACTCCAAATTTAAAATGATTGAAAATCTGTCCTATATTTAAAAGTATAGTTACAATCACATGTAAGGTTTTGAAAAACTCAATTATTTAATATGTAACAGAGCTAGCAGCAATGTCATGGTCACTACCAACTACTTGTGTCAGTGCCACTATAGATTTTTCGTAACAAGGATACTACACCACTTTACACTTCTGTATACTCAAGAGTATCAATACGGTTTCGTACTATACGCTACGTGAAGTGTCGTCCTCCGTAGCGTAGTGATTACCTTGCTGGCCTCTAGTTCCCGAGGTCGTAGGTTCAAACCCGGAGGAGGCGATGGATTTTTTTTTTTTTGCGTAAAACTCCTTAGCATGGCTTCCTTCGGAAGGGAAATAAAGGCGGCGTCGCGTGTTGTAGATTTACGGCACGTAAAAGAACCTCAAGCCTGATAAAAGAGGCCTCCGAGCAAAATTTCCGGTCTTTCACGCCCAATATAGATGGGACGTTAAGGAGCACAGCAGTTAAAGAGCGTCCATAAATAAAAATTTAATTTAATTTAATAGGGACGAGTTGGGTTGCTGACAGTGTATCCTACGGGACTGTTGACAGTGTTTGCCAAGGGTGGCGAAAATGCCTCTCCCTGCGTTATCAAATATGCAGCACGCACTACAGCACTCAGCAGCATATGGAAAACAAATGAATAGACAGCTAGAAAGGGAGTGGCGCCTACGAGTCACACTGCCTCGCGAGTCCCGTTTTCGCCACCACTGGTGCATGCTACCAGTCTGAGTTGTGTTGATCACATTTCTCTCACGAAGAAAACGGAACCGGGTTATGATGCGTTCGCAAAGAGCACAGAATCTCAAAGTCATCGCACAGCGATCGGTTTTAAAAGAACTGACTATCGTTTAAACCTACTGGATTCCCCTACATTACTGACATGCGACATTGTGGCAAGTGAGTACAATTAGGAGTTTTCCTAAAACCAGAGATCCCAATACTGTACAGATTACTAAAACGTGGATTCTGTCTTCCATTAAAACAGTAAGAAATCTTTGAATAAATTAGTCCTCTATTCCTATATGACGATTAATTTAATTAAAAGGCATATATTAGAAATTCCAATTTTACACCAATCCTGCAATGTTTCGTGGAAGATTTCTGCCACATTCCACGCAGAACAGTTTTTATAATACTGCTTCGTAGAATAAAGCTTCAGAATTCCAATAACAGGTACTCAGCTAAAGTGAAGAATTTCATTATATGGCGAAGGATACGTTTCGCTCGAGGTACAGTGGCTTGTATAAAGAATATAACGCATATCCACACACTGAAATGACATTTTCAAGGGGGCTTTGTAGAAAGGAAATTAAAATTAACGCTATAACAGAACATGGACTTTCTCCCTCCCACTCCAGTGTCGGCTGAAATGTGAGCAGAGAGGCGTATTCCCCAGTTAAGCCACGCCATGGGGATCATCTGGTTTCAGAAGTAAATTACGGCTATTCCAGAGGCTGTAAGCCTGTAAATGGCGAATTTATTTCACCAAGTGAAAGTTTATTAGAGGCCTATTTTTCTGTAGTACTTCAAGCACTTTGGTATTGTGTATGCTTTACAGTAATTTATACTGTTTTATGAAAATGCTTAGGAAGGTGAAAGTTTAAAGGGAGAGAACTTCTTTCCAATGTTTACGGAAATTATCGACTTGTACTATTAAAATTGTATAAAGATGTATTAGGGAGATAATGTAAAAAGAGCGAGTTACAATTCTGGCAGTGGATAAGAAGTCGTTGCCAGGCAAGTTACGAGTTGAGACAAAGCAGTTAGAAGTCAGAGTAGCTAAGGCAATTAGGTGTTCCTACGTACTCAGTCAACAAGAAATCCATTAACTCGAGGTTCAGATAATTAGAACTCAGTACGTTCAGAAATCAGAATTGCAGGCAAATTCAGATTACCAGCTTTGAAAAGAAGGTAAAGAATTCTTAATATTTAGCAAGTCAAAGAGTAAAGGTTTGCTTCAGATGCGAATAATAAATTTAAGATTTGGCCACGTACTTGTATAAGGTAGGCACTTTGGTGGGGTAGTCATAACTTAAGTTTGATAAAAGATCACGTACTTCTAAAATGAGAGCCCTTACAGTATTTTACATGTTATAGAAGTGTTTTATCGTAATTGACTACCAACAGTCCCTAGCACCTAAAATTTTCGCTCGAATGCTTCATACTTAGCGGTATCAGCTAGAGGATTTGCCGTTTAGCATTTCAACGATGCACGACAAGTTACGATTCTAATTGTTATTTCGGAAACATTAATACTCTTACTGTGTAAATTTTTAACAAAAGGTTTAATTTTCGCATTTAATAATTATTTTCTCCGAAATTAAACATTCATCTCTAAAATTTATTTATACACAATTACAGAATTTGATTACAAAATATAATATTTTAAAAAGCATAATTGCGTCCTGTGGAGCAATTTCCCAACACATAAAAAATTAATAAAACAAATTAATCCTTCCGGAACTAATTAAAAACATTCATGGAATTTGGTCTGCATATTGTATATTAAATCCTGATTGAAGTAGTCAAATTTAACATGATTATTCAACCTGAAATTGTGGATTTTTGAAATTTTACACAGGTGTACGTTTATATTACATGTGTAATATGTATGAAATGATGAATAAGTGGAAAAAGCATGCATATCCTAGGACCTTGTTTTCTGTGGACTTTGATCTACGTACTCAAGTCTTCAAGAGAGCATGGTACTTACATTTCACCCGTAATATTTCATATGGTGCACTCTTTCATTGTTTTAAGCATTCTCTTAACACCGATCTAATACAGAACATTGCAGTGCTACGTACCTCAAGAATTATACAACAGAGATGGAACATAGCATAGGGTATGTATCTCTCTTTAGGCAGTATAACCACAAAAGTTCCTTTTCTTCTTCACTATCAAGAATTAGGCTTGTGGCCTGTTCCTTCTTCACTCCAGCCATCTTTTTTCTCGGTCTTACTATTTCTCGTATTCCTTCTTGTCTGTATTTTATTATTTGTTTCATAGTTTTTCATTTCCCATTCTTTCAATATGTTGTATCCATTGTTGTTTGTTTTCTTGCGTACGTTCATTAATGTAAGATATGTTTAATTCTGCTCTTGTTTCGTCGTTTCAAAATTCATCCAATATTGTACAACAATTTACTTTTCTTAACAAGTTCGTTTCTGCAATATGTATATGCTGTTATTCTTTTTGTTGTTGTCCATGATGCACTTCCATAAGTAAAAACTGGTACGGTATTACCTTAAAGTATTTTAATGTTGTCTCTTGCCTGTTTTGTGTTTTAGAGTTCTTTGTATTGTGCCACACATCGTTTGAAATGTATCAAGTTTACTGTTTATTTAATTTTCTCTTTCCTAAATTATATCTCAGCCTAAATATTTAAAATGGAATGTTTATTCAATTGTATTATCATCCTTTATTATAATCTTTGAATGTATAGAATATTTTGCTCTGAATACCATGACAACTTTTCTTACAATATTTTGAAATTAGCTATATTTCTCACATAATTGGCTTAAGGGATATATTGCTTGTATAGGTCATTTTTATTCTTTTGTATTAGTGTGTTTATATATTTTTTCTGGAGAGTAGTCTTATTCCTGGATTTACTTACAATATCCACATACATATACAATGTAGGTGATAAAGTGCACCCTTGTGTTACACCTCTATTAATGTTTATTTTTTCTATATTTTCTTTATCGGTATTAATTATAATTTCTGTGTTCTGTATAAACTTTTTTTCTTTCTTCGTAATATCCCATAATACATTTCTATCTATTCTACCAAAGGCCTTTTCATAATCTATGAAAGCAATGTGTTTCTCGAGGTTGTATTCTCGTCTTTTAAGGGAAAGTAGGGGAAGTACTGCATTCCACCCAAAAATTCGATATCGAGATTTTAGTGGAATTATCTGCTTTGAGGTGCCCAGAATCCCAATAAAACATTTTTATAAACATGTCCGTGTATGTGTCTGATTCTGTCAGCCTGTGAACAGCGTAACTCAAAAACGAAAAGTCGGATAAATACCAAACTTGGTATTTGAGTTTACTATTTCCAAGGATGTTGGAAGGTGTTCAAGAAAATCCCCACCCCAAACTACCTTTTACATGGAACATTTTTCGCAAACTTTTATTTTCTCAAAAATGGATGTACCGATTTTTATTAAAATATCATATTAAAATATGTTTAAGATATTTTTATGGCAAATGAAATGTTTATCTTGTATTTTCTTGGAATGTCCCCAAAAGCCCTCTTCATTCTGAATGACTTTCGCATAACAGCTAAACCATAAGAAATAGACAAAATTTTACTACACAAAAATGTAGACATCGTTATATCACCCTATTTATGCCAAATACACATTTTTTTTAGTGAACCATTTCCGAGATATTTCTGGTTATTGGTTTGAATTTTCCAATACTTCTACCTTTTCTCAAATGGGAATTCGTTATTCGTTTTCTTTCTTTTTTATGTCCCGGACGTGCAAAGAGAATGGAATGCTCCACATAGCAACCAGCTCTTAAAACTTTTGACTATCGCTTAAAGCCTACCATATTCCCCTTGCATCTACAAGAAAAGTAGTAATAAGATTAGCCTCTCGATATCTCGATTAACATGAAGTTGGTGGGGAATAAATATTTCTTATAGACAAGAGTAGAGAAAGTCATGTGAATGCAACACATCAGAGTTTTTCTCTTAGTTGCCTCATACTTATAATGCTGTGTTTGCCACCTAATTATCAACATTATAACTTATAAGTATTTTATATAACAACTATCAAAATAAATCAAAATTCATAAAATGTAAGGGAAGGTGAACTGGAGTTTTTCTCCTTGGGATTTTTAAATACTACGGTATTCTATTTTTAATAAAATTACCTATCCATTTAAAAACGCATTTTCTGGAGAAATGCCAGTACAGTGTAGACTACGTCGCTTTGCCCAGTGTGTTTCATTTTGGATAGATAATTATTTTGTATGTAATTTGAATGTTCGTGTTTGTGCTGTAGCAAATCATGCAAAGTGATTCCAAAATAAACAAGCTTAATCGGATATTAAATCCTGAAACAGCACAGCATAAACGATAACAATATTATTTGCACTTGATCTCTACGTTGAAAACACACGTCAATACTGAAAGTTTAGCAAAACAAATAGGCCGTTATAATAAATGGAACGCGCGTATCGATGCCGCGGTGAAGCGTCAAAACCGCAGTGTAACGATGTATATTCGAACAGATAAATCTCCTGTGGCTATCCAGTTACCATGAAGTTATTGGAATTTCAACTTATTTCTAAATTAACACCCTTAGTGAAAATTCGCCAGTTGTTTTGACTTCACACACATTCGTTAATCATTTCGTGCTGTTAACAAATTAATTTATATTTATTTCCTGTTAAATAAAACCTTCTGTCAAAAATGAGACAGAAATGCTCTTAGTGATGTGACTTTTAGGTTCTAGACTCTACGAAACAATCTCATTTCTGTGCTTAGTCTTTCTTTAAAAGTAATTTCTTTCTCACAATAGTTGTCTGTGTAATATTAAATGCACCGAAACGTGCCGATGCTCTTGGTTTCCTATAATGATTATTTTAGACCCATGGCCTAAAAGTAGAACTTTTAACATAGTGCATACGAACTTTGATCTGAAACCTTATTCTTTGATCTAGTATAAGCCACATAAAGATTAAACAGCGGCAATTATTAATTCAGAAAAAAAACTGAAATGGAAGAGCCAGATGAAATTACAGATGCAGAAGAAAGAATAACACTAGAACTACTTACCCCAAAAATCCAGAAAGCAATGCAATATAGAAGTTAATACTTCCTTTCCTGGTAGGACAAAACATGGTGAAAATATTTTCACTGAAAATGATTGCTAGCGAATGAACAAAATATTTGACATCTCGTTGCACAAGAAAGTTGATCTCCCTTTTAACGTCATTTCTTTTGTATCAATAAGCAGGCTATACACGTGAGTCGATCTCGTAATAAACGTGATTTTTCTTCAGGAACCAATATAGCACTATTTTATTGATATTTTACAAATTCGAGCACTTTCTAAAAAATAGTATATTCCACGTCGTTTTAATTTGCTCGTAGGGTTGCGAAACGAAGAACGGCCTTCGTTTCGCAAACATTTCTGCTCGAAAAATAAAACCCTACTTTTAACACTTGTGTCATAGTCTTATTTTTTATTTAATGTTATCAGAAACTCATTATCATCTGTGTTCCACATCAGTCCTGTGGGGCTAATCTCTTATTGGTTTGAATTCAAGTCAAACACACACACACACACACATTAGCCTACGAGCAAAGGCCAGGTCTATGTGAATGGCAAATGGGGAGTAGTTGGATAACATTTCGCCTCAGTTGCTGAAAGGCTTGCTTCGCAGCGACGCACACCAGCCACTGGATGAGTTCGTCTCGTATTGGTTTGGTGTCAAAACATTAACTTATGAACACAGGTCATGTTCATGCTCAGGAACGAAAGAAAAGGGAAGAGTAAGAAAAACAGGCAAGGACTGGGCACTGCGCTAGGAAGAACTGCTTTAGTACTTTCTTACCAACATAAACCATCGAGTACTATATAGGCACGTTCTATGTCTCGAATATACCAAATGTATTATATTAATAATTATGCGACTGCCTCTGTGGTCTGATGGTTAGCAAGCTGGCTTCCAAATCCAGAGGTCCCGGGTTCGATTTCCGGTTGGAGGCTGGAATCTTTCTTTAGTCAGGATTATTTTCCATCCTCCCTAGAGTCTAGAAGCCTAAGCGAGTATAATTGATGTTTAAACAGAAAACTCAAAGTAAACAAATCCAAAGATTAACACTATAGCAAACGAGTAAACATCATTATCGATGAGCAATAATTGTTTGGCAAAGCCGCCCTATGACCTTAAGTGTTAAAAGACGGCATATAAATTGGAAAAAAATGATTATGCCTTGAGGATGACCGGGTTACAATAGTTCATGGTGCACAAGTTTGTTATTGAATAAACAATTTAGAGAAAAATTGGGACTTCAAAGTGTGACTCGTGAATTTCTGCGTCCTAGAAAACGTTAGTTAGAGACTCTTACTTAATAAACAAAATGAAGGATTTTGGTGATATTGTAATTAAAGCTAAAGAAGCTTCAGATAAGCTACTGTGTGAAATCTACGCACTTGTATAAACAAGAGTTCTATTAATGATATACATCTGTGTATATAAATAAACATGAATCAGGATTGACAACAAAGCAACATCACCATAGGGATTCGTTCAGTCATTTCTACCTCAGCTCCAACTAATTATAGTTAATTAGTACCAAGGGCTTATGAAGGTGTTTATACCAAAGGGGATAGAGTTAATTAATGTTTGGAGCTAATTATATATTTATTTTTGTTTCATAACGTTTGCGTAAAATTTCATAAATTGAATACATTTAAAATAGTTTGCTTTATTTGAATTATCCTGGTAAATATTTTACGCCCCTTACAGGTCCGGAAACATATTAACAATTCTAAAACATATGAGCAATATATACTCAATTATAAACTACACGTCGAGGCGGGGATTTTTCTTTTTATTTGAGTTGCTCCTAAATTGATATTTTGGTTGCGAGCTTCGATTTAAGCTATTCAGAAATATCCATGACTATAGAGTATGCAGATTTGAGAGGAGCTTATTTTAAGAGACATAAGTATTTAATTTAGGTTTGAAACGCCGTTTGACATTTCGTTGATGTCCGATTATTTTATATATTTCCATCCATTTATATTTATATTCTATGTATATCCATAATATATTATCCATTATATTAGAAATGTAGCATTTAAACAAACGGTGGGGAATATTTCGGAAATGCCACCATAAAGCTTTGAATACGTTATATATTTTGACTATATCAGTGATTTGCTTTAATGAAATTCGTATCTCTCTCTCATATGGTATCCTATTTATGTAAATTTCTATAAGAATGAAGAGGGCTACATTGACTATTTAAACTAAATAATTTTTATATGGAAATGCCTCAAAACATTTGCACTTAATCAAAATATTTGTTTTATTTAATAAAAATTTTGTATCAAAATAAAAAGTTACTATATCTGGCATTCTTTAAAACCCGAATTTCGGTATTCGTATTCCCTCCCTCCCTTCCTTCCACAATTTTTGCGTAAATTTCCTTTTCTTTTCAATTTAAGGCTCTTCAAATCGCATATTTCCAGGTAAATTCAGTATAGAATTTTTAGATCGAGTATAATGTTTAACTCTTCCGTAAGCCTTAAATCCAAATTGTGTTAGTGCTAAATAACTTTTTAAATCCCTCCATGACTTCAACACCGAGTCGAACAGTGTAATACAGAAAGAACCTGAACCTCTGCGCCCTCCAATATGCGCAGAGATCAGTTTGCGGTTGATAATTTTGGAAACCTTGTCGATTGTTATGCTATGTTCGTGGCCAGGAGCTTCCGATTCTTGTTAAATAGTTCAAGGGTACTGGGAATAAACTTACACATTCCTGCTGTTCTAGAGATTTCACAACTTTCCAAGCCATTCCGAGGATCGAGCCTGACTTCTATTTTAGGTCCAATTAGGCTTCCTTGAGGTACACCTGCATGAATTGTGCGTGGAGTAGATTTGGAGTGGCTGACTGTGGAATAGAAGAATCTGTTGTCGAGGTAGTTTGCTACGAGTTTAATAATGGAATCTGGTGTGTTGATATGGATGAGTTTAGGGAGTAAACCAGGATGACATACTCTGTGGAAGGCGCGCTCGATGTCTAAAAGAACAGCGCTTGTAAATCTGTTAGTGCTGAACCTTTGGGCAATAATGATCTTCTCAGGGGGGACACGGTCTTTAAAATGATTCATTGAGGTTGCATAATATTTCGAAAATACTGCAATAAATAAGACCTTGTTAAAGGAAAACTTAAATGTTTACTATATAAACTTATTAAAAATTCATGGTTCAAAAGTAAGGCTGTTAGTTTAATGACATATGCAATTGAAAGTAGTTTGAAATAAGAGAACATATAAGTTTTCATGGACATTACAAATATTGAATACGAACATTCTGGGTAACTTGGCAAATGCCTAAATGATATTCCGGTTCCCGCCACACACGTCCCAATATATTCTTCATTATCTGCAACACTGCATCCGAGATTCGCAGATTTAAATTATTCATTTTCTGTGATTATGGGGGAGTGACAAACAATCATCTTATATGTTATCCAAAACAAAAAGAAAAGTTGCAGGGTGAGAGGTCTGGTGATTGCGGAGGCCAAAGCAGCATTGCCAAAACCTCACCTCCCACAGTCGATTAAACACCCTGATAAAGTAATATATAGGTACTCGTAAATATCACCTTCTGTTGAAAGATTACCCCTGGAAAATCTGGCACCATTTGAGGCATAAGCCATTCTCTTAACTCCAGGTAGATTTGGCTAGTGACAGTGTGTTCATCAAAAAAGAACCAATACACTTCACGTCTACTATCAAGATCAACACACAAACAACCACTAGCGCTTCAGCGGCATTTTCATACACAAAGTACAAACATGCCAACTTCATAACTTAAACAAACAAACATGTACGGTAACTTCATATAATTTTTGTCATGCAAGTAACACAAAACACAACTTTCCCTTTGCACCATGACCTTTGAATAATCCTGTATATATTTAGTAAATTCTTGTCCTTTTATTAGTGAATGAAAAATTATATGTGGAATTTCCTCTTTAACTTGATATTTATTTTATGTACAATACTTTTATTGTATTGTATTACATTTTTATAAATCGTAATGCATCTGACATTTTTAATCCGAATTCTGCACCACTTTACAGAAAAAAATCATTCTCCTGGAGTAGAAAGATACATTTTAGCCAATCTTTTACGGGAACAAACTGGTACTATTTTTATATATGGTGGTTTCCGTCAAGTATCGCATTTTTTTCTGTGTAAATATATGTAAGTTATTTTTCTCCATGTTCACTTGTGAATGACAGTTTGAATGTTCAAGAATCATTCAAGATAGCTAAATGAAATGCTTTAATGATAAAAACAACCTTATTGCTATTATTGATATACTTTGGTGTTAATACGTTCATTGATTATGTTTTTAAAAAGCAATTTCTCATAAATTTGAAGTAGTTAAAGCCACTTGGTAGAAATTTGGGTTCAAAAATTGATTTTTTGTTTTTTGTTGTAATCGATTATAACTGCTATAAGAAATATGCTCATCTTGTTGTTTTATCCTTAAGTTTTATTTTTCAGCTTCAGGTAAACTTTTCGAAGCAATACGCTGAAACAATAAGGATAATAATATATAAAGTCTATTTGCGAATCACCTAAATAAATATAGAAACATGTAACATATTTTTATAAGACTGTACAGAGTAGGGAACGCCGGTAAATAAACATACGTTAGGGGACCGGAATACCAGCCGAACATTTCTTTTGTCTAAGGGCACACATGTGACTTGGGGAAACAAGGCAGTCAGAAAGTTAGGGTTAAAAACCTTAAGGAAAGCGGAGCGAAGGCTAAAGACAAGCACTTGTAATCTGGAATCCGACGCGAGCAGGCGTGGACAACACCACTGGCTATCATGTGGCTATAACTTGATTGGCGATGGTGTAGTTAAATATATTTGTGTGGACGGATCGATTACGGGAATTGTTTTAAGGAGGACAGAATAAAACGTATAACATAATATAAATGTCATCGGTTAACACGACCCGAGATTAAAAGAACCCTATACATCCATGCTCTTCCGATATTTCACCGACCTCCTTTCTTTCCCCCTGCAAAACCGATACCGTACAAATACGAGACGAGTATAACATCCAATGAAGTCCGTCCCATTTTCCTAAAAACTATGTAACTTAGAAATTTGAAGATTTTTGTGGTTGTACAGAATGTTTAATTGCATTTGGTAGATTAAATATTTTGATCCTAAAATACATTATTTCAACGAAATAAAATTATAAATGTTAAAATCACACCAAAAAATATTTTCCAGTGACTATTTTTTAAAAATTAAATTAATCCCTCAAATGGATAAATAGTTAACAGGATATCTTAAGCTACTCGTAAAAACTCATAATAAAATGATTGGTATAGTTCTGATCCTTATTTTCAGAGAAAGATGTACCTATAATTGAAATAATTTTTTTAAGAAATTATTTTACAGTATTTAAACATGTTTATAATTGAAAGATTTAAAGCTAGCTAAAAACTCAACATACCAGTATACTCAGAAGATCTTTTTAATAAGCAGTATAAAGTTCAATGTTCTAAACGGTGTAATTTTAGAAACAAACTGACTTTCTTTGAATTGCAAAAAAGCGTAAGAATACGCTACGATCTCTACCAAGTGTCTTAAGAAGAAGAAATATATATATATATATATATATATATATCTTAGTTAATAAATACACCATATTATTGGTGTAAATAATATAGTAGATCAGTGAACTTAGAAGACATGTATAATATACATTCTGTAAAAATTTCAGGGCAATATATTAAATGGTTTCTGAGAAATGGGACTTTAAAGCTACCAAATTCAACACTGGCGGTAGCTTACCATCTCCCCTTATATACTGATACATAAAGTACATTCTTGGTCCTTCCATTAACCTCAGTAAATTGTAGACAAAAATGCATAGGTTTTAGCTTTTACTGCTATATGCTCAATCAGTTAAAATGCAAATAACCTGAATCTACTGGCAGTGTTTTAATGCTTAAGTGCTTTGTATACAGCTTTCTCGTAATACATTACTAACAAGTCACATGTACTTTCGAGCGTGCAATTAGAGTTGATTTGGTTTTCTTTCTCTGCACTGTTAAATATAAAGAGTGCTGCAATTTAGATTTAAATTAAAGAGGAAAAAACAGGGAGATAGCAGACACTTTTGTTAGTGATGCATTTCAACACTTCACTTCTCGCACATTGTGACACAACTTAGCCCTTTAGAAAAATGCTACTTCTCTTCAACTCGCTTTATAATACATGTATTCTGCACTGCAAAGTTTCCTGGCGGCTTGCCGTTCCCAAAACATTCTTCACTGCCCGAATTACTAGTTGCCACGTGTAAGCTCCTTCAGTTGTCACTGCTTCGCTTTTTACAAGCATGAAGTTCAACGTCCAGCAACCTGTTTGTTTACCTTGCTGACAAAAAGTGCAATATTTCTCGCGATAGTTGCTTACTTTCCCTTCTGCAGGCGCATGAACTCGATGCTTTACTCCATCTGGCTACGTTTAGTATATCTAGCTTATAGCTTCGCTGTATAATTTAAAAACCTCACTGAAACTATATTATGTAGATTTAAATTACTCAACAGCTATTTTTTAAAAAAAATCTTGTGTGTTGTATTCACATGGCTTTCTCTATTCACTCTGCCGAGCTAGGTAGCGCCGAGGTAAAATGTGCTCCTCGCATTCGGGAGGTCCTGGGTTGGATCCCCGGCGACCGTTCACTCTGACCCATGGGTTTTTCGTGGTTTCGCCGGGTCGGAAGGCGACTACTGGGGTGGTTTCTTCTCTACAACGATTTCCTTTCCACCAGACAACTGTGGTTTATTCACTTCATCCCTTCCTCCTGGGGGAGGTAGTCGCAATACATCAGTGCAGGTCGCAGCGCGCAAGTTGGCCCCCCTCCGTTGAATCGCCTCTACCGCCGACGTGTGCGCCAAGTTTGACGACGTACCCCTTTGCGGCACTTTTTATGTCTCAAATATCTGCCGATGAATTTTCTGCCGGCTGTTACAGTGGTTGGATATGAGATCTTAGTAGTAATAGTCCCGGATGAGCCAATTGTTTTTAACGATAATCCTGCCGCTAGGGGCGCTAGTGTCGCTAGTGTCGCTGCGTGCGACGGCGGCGGCGGTAAGTTTGAAAAGCGCCCTGAGCGGTAGGATTATCGTTATTGCAATTGGCTCATCCGGGACGAGTTGAAAGAATTGAGGAAGTGACGTGGAGTGTTTTGATTGGTTCGTTAATTTGGGGTGGAAGATGGAGGAAGGGAGATGGAGGAGTATGGAGGTCGCGTGATGGAGAGGAGCTGGGTGGCGAGGTGTTGTCTGTGCGGAGGTCGGTACTGAAATGGGGGAAAAGATGGGGAGCGAGGGATAAAAAGTGTAACAGAAAGTGACGTGTGAAGTTGTGATTGGTGGGAATAAGAAGTGAGTTTATTGGTGGAAAGGAGCAAATGAGAGTTGTTGATTGGTAGGAATAAGAGAGATTATGATTGGAGGAAAAGAAAAAGGTGTGGGAGTGGGGTATGTTGGAGGTGTTGGGAAAGGTGAGTTTTGCTAGCAGCAAGATTTGCAAAAGCCTGTCTTGAACTGATCAGCAATTTTTGAACGTCGGATGGTAGTTTTCTTGAGTGGATAGAGAGATGGGGGGGGGATATGAGATGCGGTGGCGAAAATGGGAACTAGACAAGGTTGTTGAGACAAGAGGTTTAAGGACGAGGAAATTTGGAGGTTAGTGGTGAACACGGCGGTCGCAAGAGGTGGGGGTAAGGAGACGCAGTGGTGAGAATGGGAACTAAAAGAAGATGGGGTTAGCAAGAGTTTTAGAAGAGTAGATTTTGAGGTTAAAATAGTGGGAACTAAAAATGGCGGAGGGTCTGCGACAAGGAGATGCGTTGAGAACTAAACAAGGTGGCGGACGCAAGAGGAGGGTAAGGAGGTTTGAGGTTACAGTACCAAAACACGAAAGGATATATTCCTACGCCAAGCAGGTCCGAAAAATAATTATGCGTGTGTTACTTACCTGTTACCGGTGTGGATGCGTCACCAAAAGCGCGGCACGCGAGGCGGAAAAATAAAAGCAAACTGTTTTTGAAAATGCTTAACCAGCTTTAAGATCAACCAACATCACTACGCACTGATATACCTAGGTTTTTAAAGCGGTACAGACACCCTTTGCAGAGGCGTAATTTAACTATACCAAAACCTGGTACTGGACCATCGTGATGGTCGCTAGCGTACGTAGGAGCAGGGTTCTCAAGCCGGTCGAAAGCGGTCAAAAACGTGTACGACGTAGGTGTTGGCAGTAGCTGCTGCCGAGGCAACCGTCGAGGTGCGAATGAACGAGATCTGTTCTTGCAGGCAATCTGGTTGAGAGATGAGAGGCGCGGTGGTAAAAATGTGAACTAAATAAGATGGCGGAGGCACGAAGTTGAGGTTAAGGAGCGGCGAGGTGTTGACTGTGCGGCGGTTGGGGTCTGAAAGAGGGGGAAAGATGGCGAACGAGGGATAAAAAGTATAACAGAAAGTGACGTGTGAAGTTGTCATTGGTGGGAATAAGAAGTGATGTTATTGGTGGAAAGGAACAAATGAAAGTTGCTGATTGGCGAGAATAAGAGAGATTATGATTGGTGGAAAGAAAAAAAGGTGTGGGAGTGGGGTATGTTGGAGGTGATGGAAAAGGCAAGTTTTGCTACCAACAACATTTGCAAAAGCCTATCCAGAACTCATCAGCAATTTTAAATAACTAGTGTTTCGGGGGTTTTCTCTGGTTGGTAGACGAATGCAAGCTGTTTCTACCATACTTATATTATTCGTCTTTTTGCTTTTTTTTAAAAAATAACTAGTTTTTTTTTTTTTTTTTTTTTTTTTTTGGGAGTTTTCTGCGGATGGTAAACAAATGCAAGCTCTTTCTGCTTTTTCATAGGTTTTCCCTGGTCGGTAGGCGTTTTCTGCACTGGTTGACGAAGGCGTTTCTAATTTTCGAGGTTTTCTCAGGTTTTTTAGCGGTTGTCCCTGCCCGGTAGGCAAACGATGAAGTTTTACCTTGTCGGCGCACGGATACTAGGCACGTACCCGCGCGCGCACACACACACACACACACAGAGAGACAGATAGACACACAGACAGGCACACACACACACACACGGACATGTTTCCAAAAATGCTTTTTTTTTTTTTTTTTTTTTTTTTTTTTTTTTTTTTTTGGATTCAGGAGGTCTCAAAACGTGTATTTCCGGTGAAATCTCGGTATCAAATTTTTGGGCGGAATGCAATACTTCCCCTACTTACTATACGTAGTAGAGAAAGTAAAAAAAGTATTGAAAAATTTAAGGAAATAACAAGCAATATCTCAAAAGTGTACTATCTTGTTTTCAAGGGTTTTCCAGATCGGTAAGCGTTAGAATACGCTTAGAGCTTTTTTCAGGTTTTTTAGCGGTTGTCCCTGGCCGGTAGGCAAATGATAAAGTTTATCTATAACGTTGTCGTTTTGGCTTGTGGCGAACGGATCCTAGGCACGTACTCGAGCGCGCGCGCGCGCACACACACACACACACACACTAAAATAGTAGCGTATAAAAAAAACTGATGTGTTACACTGACATGACTTTTTCTCTACTGTTGTACAATCTAATTGGTAGCTTTTAAGCGATAGTCAAATATTTTAACGCTGGTTGCTATGTGGCGAATTCCATTCTGTTTGCATGTTTAGGACATAAAAAAAAATGAATAAACGAATTTGAGAAAAAGTATAAGTATTGGAAAATTTAAGGGAATAACAAGCAATATCTCGAAAATGGTTCACTCAACAAAAAATGTATATGACATAAATTGTGTATTTTAACGCGATCTACATTTTTTGTGTAGTAAAATTTTGTCTATCTCTTATGGTTTACCAGTTATGCAAAAGTCGTTCACAATGAAGAATACTTTTGGAGACATTCCCAGAAAATTCGAGATATACATTTCATTTGTCATGACATTATCTTAAACATATGATATTTTCATCAAAATCTTAAAGCAATTTTTGAGAAAAGTACAATTTTCGAAAAATGTTTCATGTAAAGGGTAGTGTGGGGTGGGGGGATTTTCTTGAAAACCTTCGTGTCGCATCCTTGGAAGATACTGAACCTAAATACCAAGTTTGGTGTTTATCCGACTGTTCGTTTTTTAGTTATGCTGTTCACAGACACACACACACACACACACACACACACACACACACGGACATGTTTCCAAAAATGCTTTTTTTTTGGATTCAGTGATTCTCAAAACATGTATTTGCAGTGAAATCTCGGTATCGAATTTTTGGGTGGAATGCAATACTTCCCCTACTTACTATACGTAGTAGAGAAAGTAAAAATGAGTAACGCATTTGAGAAAAAGAATAAGTATTGGAAAATTTAAGGAAATAACAAGCAATATCTCGAAAATGGTTCACTCAACTAAAAAAAATGTATATGACATAAATTGTGTATTTTAACGCGATCTACATTTTATGTGTAGTAAAATTTTGTGTATCTCTTATGGTTTACCAGTTATGCAAAAGTCGTTCACAATGAAGAATACTTTTGGAGACATTCCCAGAAAATTCGAGATATACATTTCATTTCTCATAACATTATCTTAAACATGCGATATTTTAATCAAAATCGTTAGAGCCATTTTCGAAAAATCTTCCATGTAAAGGGTAGTCTGGGGTGGGGGGTGGGGGGGGGGATTTTCTTGAAAACCTTCGTGTCGCATCTCTGGAAGATACTGAACCTAAATACCAAGTTTGGTGCTTATCCGACTGTTCGTTTTTGAGTTATGCTGTTCACAGACACACACAGACACACACACGGACATGTTTCCAAAAATGCTTTTTTTGGATTCAGGAGGTCTCAAAACACGTATTTCCGGTGAAATCTCGGTATCGAATTTTTGGGTGGAATGCAATACTTCCCCTACTTACTATACGTAGTAGAGAAAGTAAAAATTTAACAAACCGTAGATTTTCAAGAAAATTCCCACACCGCAAACTACCCGTTTAGCGGGGGAAAGTTCGTTATTTTTATTGTCTTAAAAACGGCTCTAACCCCTTTTGATTACGGTGCGGTATGTTTAAGATATGTGCACGATAAATAAAATGTATAACTTGAATTTTCTGGGAATAGCTGTGAAGTAGTCTCATTGTGAATGTCTTTTGTACAAAGTGTTAAACCGTAGGAAACGAAGCCTTATTTACAAGAACGTTAAAGCACACAATCTATGTGTATTAGTATCACTTTGAGGCGTTGTCTATTTACAAAGTTTGCATGTTGATTTTAATGTTTAAAAGCTTTAGACCTTTCTCACTAAAAAACGTCATTCTTTTAACTTTTCGTTTTTTCATTTTGATACAAAGAGAACGGTATATCACAAGTGAAACAGTACTGTGATAACGATACCAACAAACTAATTTTTATTCACCCCACTGAAACACATTTCACAACTGCATGGAATAATATTGATTTTGGGGGCTTTCTCTACCACGTAAAATAGTAGGTAGAGGAGGTATGCATTGCATCCAAATATTCAATATTGAGATTTCACCGGAAAAACTAAATACTTGTTTCGAGGTCCCCTGAATAAAAAACATTTTTAGAAAATTCTGTGTGTATGTGTCAGAGCAGCATAACTCAAAAATGAAAAGTCGGATAAATACTAAAACTTGGTATTTAGGTTGAGTACCTTCCAAAAAGTTACGACACAGAGATTTACAAGAAAGTCCCTCCACCCAAAACTACCCTTTACATGAACTATTTTCCGAAATGTTTTATTTTTGTAAAACTGCCTCTGACGATTTTAATTACAACACCATATATTAAAGTCATTTATATGAAAAATAAAATGTATATCTCGAATTTTGCGGAAATAGCCTGCGAAGTCCTCTTGATTCGGAAGAAATTTTCTACGATCTTGTATAACTGCTAAGGTTTGAGAAAAAACATACAATACAAAAAATTTAGATCTGTTTTAAAAAAACACACAATTTATTTGAAATAACGTTTTTGTGACGTCAGCCATTTCCGAGATATTTGTTATAAATGGTTCGAATTGTACAATGCTTAGCATTCTTTTTAAAAGCATGTGGCTTTTCAGTTCTTGCCCCGCTATGTTGTTGGAAAGAATTTAGAATTTTAAGGCCAGTGTATAGCGTCGCTTCGGATGCAACCATTCCCCGAAAAGTTTAACCGGATTAAAAATAAGTGGATATGAAAATAAACTTTCGTACTCACCTATAAGAGACAGAGGTTAGAGGTGATACGAACGTTAACACTTGAGAATTTTCATTCAACAGTTGGTGTTACTCCTTAGAAAGGAAGTATCTGCTGCTTCTTTTTATTTCTCGCATTTTACATAACACGTATGCACTGCACAAAAACACCACACACGGCGTTGTTAGTTTTAAAAAATTGTACTGACGCGAGTGTACATAAACGTTAAAACGCTGCTTGCTTGCTTGTGATTTTGCATGCGCAGCACTGCACAAGGAAGTATGCCGACGTGTGGAACACGAGCGTGAGAAAAGGAAACTCGTCAGCGTTTATGCAGCCTTATTGCAGTGGTGGTCGTGCAGTGGTGGATAGTGGCAGAATGACAGCGTTTTTTTTACAAACGTAACAATTTTGTTGCGAAACGAGGCATTTAACTCGACGCGCATAATGAAACAGCGTTTTCGATAAGCGAGCTTATAAAAACCCTGTGCTAAGAGCAAACGCCCGTAGTGAAGCGTTGCGATAGCGGGAGTTTTTCTACAAAATCGTTCTATTTGACGGAAAATAGTTTAAACTAAAAAAAACAAAATAGCAGCAGCACTTTGCAGGGGAAATAGCGATCGGCGCATTCGGACGATAAGATGGAGATGCAATCCGGGGGAAGTCGCGATGACACCTTGCAGCCTACGTTCGAAATTATAGGGCACAAGCAGAGAACGCTGCCAAAGCTTTTTTCCGGCTTTACAGAGTCTCAAATTACCGTAAACCCGGTCCCCAGAGATGTCAACCCCGAGCAATGGGTATCGCATCTGTTTAACGATATTCTAAACTTTGCGAAAGAGAACCTGTTAGAAAACGAACCCGGATATTTAGGCATATCCATAACAGACGAAAAGGAGACGTCCAAAGCCTTCAACATGAGCGTTAGGCGCGTAGACCAATTGAATGCGGATGTCATTGTTGGAAGCATCGAAAAAGTAATGCAAAGTAACCAACAATTCTTGCTAAGCGGGCCTCTTCACGTGACGTTTGTGTGGACCAGTCAGAGAATGCGTCACCATTGCGCAGGCGTGCATGTGCGTGTATAGAAAGCGCTTCATGCCGCTTAAAAAAATTGCCCTCTTGCCAGCGGGCGGGTATCGACTAGCGGACCGGCAGTCTCGCGCCGCATGCATATGGCTAACTTGGCTAGAGATGCAAAACCGCATCGTCATCCAGCACGCCATGCGAGGACGCGAAGTTGAAATCGTGGGGCACAAGGTGGACGGGTACAGAGAGGCCGAAAAAACCGCGTACTTTTTCCACGGGTGCTTTTACCACGGCTGCAGGCGGTGCTTTCACAATCGCCATGCGGCGATATACAACTCGGGACACGAAACCATGGCCTCCAGGTTAGAGAGCACCGAGAAGGTCACGGCCAAGATCAAGGCCGCCGGCTACGCTGTGGTGGAAATGTGGGAGTGCGAGTTCGACGCCGCGACGAAGGCCAACCAGGACCTGGCGCGCCACGCAAGGGACTTTCCGGTACCCGAACCCCTGAACCCCAGAGACGCCTTCTACGGAGGTCGCACCAACTGCACCAAGACGTACTGCGAGGCGAAGGGGGATAGCAAGATCTACTACTACGACGTATGC
Source organism: Deroplatys truncata (assembly GCA_030765065.1). Lineage (NCBI taxonomy): Eukaryota > Metazoa > Arthropoda > Insecta > Mantodea > Mantidae > Deroplatys > Deroplatys truncata. Next base: position 121,539,343 of record CM060977.1, on the reverse strand, counting down.
AGCCTGTACCCGTACGTGAACAAGACGAAGCCCTACCCCGCGGGCCACCCCAAGATCCACGTGGATCGATTCCCGCGCTTGGAAGACGTGGGGGGCGGGTTGGTGAAGTGCGAGGTTCTACCGCCGCAACACCTGTACCACCCGGTGCTACCGGCGCGCATGGGCGGCAAGCTCATGTTTCCGCTATGCCGCGCTTGTGCGGAGGCGGAGAACCAAGACGAGTGCCACCACGGAGAGCGCGAGAGGGCGTTGTCGGGTACCTGGGTGATCGACGAGATGAAGGTCGCCCTGGAGGAGGGGTACCGCCTGCTGCGGGTCCACGAGATCTGGGAGTACGACGTGGTGCGGCACGAACCGACCACCGGAGCCAAGGGTCTCTTCGAGGACTACGTGAATCAGTTCCTGAAGATCAAGACCGAAGCCTCCGGATGGCCCTCGGATTGCGACGACCCTGCCGCAAAGCAGCAGTACGTGGAGCAATTCTTCGAACACGAAGGCGTCGCCCTGGATCCCCAGGCCGTCGCCACCAACCCCGGCAGGCGGGAGCTGGCCAAGCTGATGCTCAACAGCTTCTGGGGCAAACTCGGGCAGAGGGAAAACCTCCCCACGTGCGAGCTGGTGGACCGGTACGACCGTCTCCTGGAGCTGCTCAACGACCCGGGCGTGGAAGTGCAGACCTACGTGCCCGTCACCGACCGGATCATGTACGTGGTGTGGAGGTACCGCGAGGAGTGCCGCAAGGTCAACCCCGCCGCCAACGCCGTCCTGGCGGCCTACACCACGGCTCACGCGCGCCTGGTGCTCTACTCCTACCTGAAGAGGCTGGGAGAACGGGTCTGCTACTTCGACACCGATTCCGTCGTCGTCGCCGCCGCTCCGGGCGACTGAACGCCGTCCGTCGGACGCCTCCTGGGGGACATGACGGACGAGCTGGAGAAGTACGGGAGGGGCTCTTACATCGCCCGGTTCGCCTCCACGGGGCCCAAAAGCTACTGCATGGAGATCGTCTGCCCCGAGACGGGCAAGACCTTCTCGGTGTGCAAGGTGAAGGGGATCACGCTCGATTCGGGAAACCTGGAGCTGGTGAACGCGGAGGTGATTCGCGACGTGGTGCTCAGGGACAACGACCGCGCGGTGAAGCTGGAGGGCACGCAGATCTCGCGGAAACCGTCTTGGACGGTCGTCACCGAACCCAGCTCGAAGACGTTTAGGATGGTGGTCAACAAGCGCGTGCTCGCCGGCGATCACGATTCCTATCCCTACGGGTTCAAGAGGAACGCATAAATGAGACGTCCGCAGCCGCGCCAAAGTCATTTCGAACCGGGCACCCCCGAGGAGACGATGCCCTGTCCCCGAGACCTGGGGCGTTTCGAGTTTCCCAGCACGATGCTCGTGGCGGGGCCGTCGCGCTGCGGCAAGTCGACCTTCGTGAAAAACCTGTTGCGCCACGCGCACCGGATGTTCGACGTGCGCCCCAGGAGGGTGCTGTGGTGCCACCCTCCGGAGTATTCGCCGAGACTCGAACCCTCGGCTCTGCGCTGCGAGACCCACGCGGGCATACCCGAACTTGCTTCGGTGGGCGAGAACGACCTCGTCGTCCTCGACGATCTGATGGTGGAGGGTGGCGGGAAGGACGTGTCCAATTTTTTCACCAGAGACTCCCATCACAAGCGCTTCGGCATCGTCTACATCCTGCAGAACGTGTTTCCGCAGGGTCAGAAATATCGCAACATCTCTCTGAATGCGAACTACGTCGTGGTCTTCAAGAACAACCGGGACAAGATGCAGATCGAGAGACTGTGCCAGCAGATCGAACCCAGGAACTCTAGGTTTCTCTTGGAGGCCTTCGAGAAGGCCACCGAACGCCCTCACGGGTATCTCGTGCTGGACTGCACTCAGTACACGCCCGCCCGATACAGGTATCGAACCGGCGTGCTGCCGGGGGAAAACCTCTCTTATTTCGTACCCAACTGAGGCCGCCGAGAGGACTTGGGTTTCGTTTCGTTCTATATTATCCCGGCAGGGTCTCGCCCCGACCGAGGCCGTCGAGTCTAAATAAAAAGTACCGCTTTTGGGGCGAACGTCATTATCGCGCAAGCATGGCTAGAGGTAGGTCAAGGCTCGCGACGCTGACCAGTCCTCGCATAGCGAGACAGCACGGCAATTTGGCGGCTCTGGCCAAGGCGAAGGCCCCTCTTCGCAAAAAGTTGTTAAAAAATGCCGACGGCGATCTGATCAAGGCCATTAGCGAATGCATGCTCAACGTGTGCAGAGGTCACGTGCAACTTCCCGCAAAGTGCTTGGGTCGCCTGAAGAAGCACAAGGCTTCTTGGAGGAAGTTGACGGATAAACGGGTTCCTCTGAAGAAGAAGAAGAGCCCGGCGGCGCGTTCCACCATCGCGATTTCGCTCTCTACAGGGGCAAGCGCTACCAAAGAGGCAGCGGTCTCTTTTCAGCCCTCGGAGGACTTTTCAGAAGGTTGCTACCGTTTTTAAAGAGCGGAGCAAAAGCAGTCGGAAAGGAGGCCTTAAAGGCGGGCGCCCACGTTCTGTCCGATGTGACTGTGGCGGGAGCAGCGCCGAAGCAAGCGCTCCAGCGGAGGCTCAAGGAGTCCGGATACAATTTAAAACGAAAAGCCGACGAAAAGCTCGGTGCCATGCTCGGTTCCGGCGCCAGGCGTCTCAAGAGAATAAAACCGAGCAAATCCGGAAAGAGCAAGCAGTCCAAGCTGAAACGCGGTAGGCGCAAGGTGCAAGACGTATTTTCGTAATGGCAGACGCGACCGTCCACATGAGTTCCGAACTGGACCTCTTTACAGAGGTGCCGGTTCAGATGAGCATCGAGGAGTCACGGTTCCTATACCTAAACCCTCAAAACACTTTAATGAAAAATGCCCCCATCACCTTTCATTATTCCGGAAATGCGGACGATTACCTAGACTTGACCTACGTCGTACTCGAACTCATGGTGCGCGTTGTAGATGACAAAGGAGAGGCCTTAAACGCTGACGCTAACGCCACTCTGGTCAACAACGCCTTAAATTCCCTGTTTCAACAGATGGAGGTAACCCTCAATAACATCATCGTCTCCATGCCGCAAGCCGGTTACCCCTATAGAACCTACCTCGAGACGCTTCTCAATTACTCCGAAGATGCCATGAACACCAAACTAGAATCTACCCTCTGGAGAAAGGACACGGCAGGCATCATGGACACTTTTATCGCCAATGCGGGCTTTCAGTGGCGTCAGGGGTTTACCAAAGGGAGCAACGTCGTGCAGCTCATCGGTCCTCTGTCCAACGCTCTTTTTAGACAGGAGAAGCTGCTTTTGAACAACGTTAGCATGACCGTCAAGCTCACTCCCGCCTCTCCCCAGTTTTATCTGTTTTCCGACTAGATACCTTTAAGGGGTACGCCGACATCGTGTCTGCCACGCTGCGCTTAAAATCGGTGCGGCCCTCGCCGACCATAAAGCTCGCGCACCAGGCCGTGCTCGCAAAGGGCAACGCAAAGTACCATCTCAAAGACGTCAGCTTTCACGCTCTCAGCATCCCCAAGGAGTCCAGGGCAATGACGTTTAGCGACGTGTGCGTAGGGCAAGTTCCAAGGAGAGTGGTAGTAGCCATGGTCACCGACAAGGCCTATTCCGGCCATTTTAACTCAAATCCGTACAACTTGAAACATTTTAAAATGAACTTCTTTCAGCTCTACGTGAACGGGCAACCCGTTCCCTCCCAACCTCTGCAACCCGACTTTACAAAGGGACACTATTTGCAATGCTTTCAAACCCTGCAGGACGGCCTAGGCATTCATTTCAAGGACGAGGGACACTCCATCTCCAGAGAAACCTACCCGCAAGGGTATACGATAATGGTTTTCGATCTCACTGCAGACATGAGCGCTAACGAGTCTCACATCTCGGGTCAGCGCCACGGAACCGTCTCTATAAGCATCGGTTTTGCCGATAAATTGACAGAACCGGTCATACTTCTGCTGCTAGCGGAAATACATCGCACGGTCGAAATCGACGCCAACCGATCCATTTTGGTATCATGAACACCTTTCAAATTCAACGGTTTCTATCGACATGCCCCTCTACGCGTTCTCACTTTTTAGGCGTCTACCCCTGCGATAAACTACCCGTACTTCACGGCATTCGAACGCCTCCCTTGGCGCTAGTGGCTAACACCGACCCCAGCACCAAATCCGGGCAGCACTGGGTTTGCATCTTTGTGGACAAAAACTCGCGTGCAGAATATTTTGACAGTTACGGCATAGGACCGCTCTCGCCCCATTTTCTCCGGTTCTTAAATTCGGTCTGCGGGACGCGTTGGTCCACCAACGCCAGAAGGCTGCAAGGTTTCGACAGCACCACGTGCGGTCATTACGTCATCGCCTACCTCACCCACCGCTGCTCCGGCTTACCTAAGCATACATTCTTCTCAAAATTTCGCGTCAGCAATCACGCGCATAATGATGTCGTCATTCGCAAAACGTTCAAAAACGCATGCCGCGCAAAGTGCTCTGCCGCTCGGCAAACTTGTCAACCCTTGAAGGTGAGTACGTGTGTGTGTGTGTGTGTGTGTGTGTGTGTGTCACTATTCAGCACATCTAAGCTAATCCATCGTCTTGCACGTGCTTTCAGAAGACGCTCCTGCTGATATAAAAAGCAACGTCACGGTGCCGCTCACCTCATTCAGAGTGTACCATGCAGCACGCGGATACAGTCCTGCTGCCATGCAGCACGCCGACCAGGTAGGTCCGCACCTATGTATTAGCTTGCTTTTTTTCTATCCCGTTTATCTCTCTCTATCCCTCACATTATTATTATTATTGTTTTGTGTGTTCCAGTATAACCGGATGTCAAACCCCAACCACCTCAAAACCCGGGGAAAAAAGGAAACTACCCATCTTCGACCTCCAACAGCATCCCGACAGCCCTGCTCCGCCAGCACAGTTCCAACACAGTGCAGTTGTGGGTCCTCTGGCGGATATCTACTTCCTCAACCCGCAACAAACTAAATTCGTCAGTGTGGGATTCTCCCCCCGGCCACCGCACCATCTCGTCGTCACCATTGCCAAATGTGGACAGCACAACGCAGTCGTCATGAGTTCCTCGCAGTGGCACAAACTCGTCGAAGCCATCCCCATCATTCACAAACGCTTGAATGACCCGCAGGGACGTCTACAGCAATTTCAGTTCAGCGACAACGTCACCATCGTGTTTAAGTTTGTGTTCGGAAAGCTAAAGCTCGTTTTCAAAGAACCGCAAGGCGCATCCGTTACGCTCAACCAACAAGAATGGCACGTGTTGCATACCCTGCAGCGCATCATTACCGACATCATGTATCACAAAAAGAAGGAAGAGACGGACGTGCAAAATCAAATCATGGCATACCACAAGTACATGCTTCACAACCATGCCTCCAACGTTCCCTTACATGACATGAATTTCACGCAGTTCACCAAGTACATACGGTGCGCCAATTTTAGAACATTCCTCGAGGTTCATCATTTCCTCAACACCCATTTCGCACTGCGCATCTCACAAAATAGTCCTTAGTGCGCATGTATTTCTACCAGCGTTCCAACCGCACCTCACCCAAACATCTCGCGCCCTTCGCTCCCGCATTTGGGTCGCGAAGCATCCTATATCATACCCGATCACATTCACGGCGTTTGCATGTTCAGCACCGTTCAAAACAGAGTTCTCCTCCGAGTCGAAAACCGTTAAATCAACGGACACAGTGTTTTTCCTGCGGATGTTGTGCAATAATCGCTAAGCGCTTCCGGCGGATGTAGTGAACCTCCAACGAACGTTTCCCCACCAGTGCTTCCCCTGATGTGGTAATTCTCCAACCAACTTTTCCCCCACCAGTGCTTCCCCTGATGTGGTCGTTTGCATGTTCAGCACCGTTCAAAAACAGAGTTCTCCTCCAAGACGAAAACCGTTAAATCAACGGACACAGTGTTTTTCCTGCGGATGTTGTGCAATAATCGCTAAGCGCTTCCGGTGTATGTAGCCAACCTCCAACGAACGTTTCCCCCACCACTGCTTCCCCTGATGTGGTGTTTCTCCAACGAACTTTTCCCCCACCAGTGCTTCCCCTGATGTGGTATATCTCCAACCAACTTTTCCCCCACCAGTGCTTTCCCCTGATGTGGTCGTTTGCATGTTCAGCACCGTTCAAAAACAGAGTTCTCCTCCAAGACGAAAACCGTTAAATCAACGGACACAGTGTTTTTCCTGCGGATGTTGTGCAATAATCGCTAAGTGCTTCCGGCGTATGTAGCCAACCTCCAACGAACGTTTCCCCCCACCACTGCTTCCCCTGATGTGGTGTTTCTCCAACGAACTTTTCCCCCACCAGTGCTTCCCCTGATGTGGTATATCTCCAACGAACTTTTCCCCCACCAGTGATTTCCTGCTTCCGGCAGTTGGGTTATATTTATGCACGCGCATTCTTTACCCCTTCATTCGGTGCTAGCCAGCCGTGGGGAATGCCAGGACCGTCGTGTAAAGACTTCCACTGCTCGTTTTGCTTTCACCAAACGTGCAGCTGCGGAATCCAAAAAAAAAGCATTTTTGGAAACATGTCCGTGTGTGTGTGTGTGTGTGTGTGTGTGTGTGTGTGTGTGTGTCTGTGAACAGCATAACTAAAAAACGAACAGTCGGATAAACACCAAACTTGGTATTTAGGTTCAGTATCTTCCAAGGATGCGACACGAAGGTTTTCAAGAAAATCCCCCCACCCCACACTACCCTTTACATGAAACATTTTTCGAAAATTGTACTTTTCTCAAAAATTGCTTTAAGATTTTGATGAAAATATCATATGTTTAAGATAATGTCATGACAAATGAAATGTATATCTCGAATTTTCTGGGAATGTCTCCAAAAGTATTCTTCATTGTGAACGACTTTTGCATAACTGGTAAACCATAAGAGATAGACAAAATTTTACTACACAAAAAATGTAGATCGCGTTAAAATACACAATTTATGTCATATACATTTTTTGTTGAGTGAACCATTTTCGAGATATTGCTTGTTATTCCCTTAAATTTTCCAATACTTATACTTTTTCTCAAATTCGTTTATTCATTTTTTTTTTATGTCCTAAACATGCAAACAGAATGGAATTCGCCACATAGCAACCAGCGTTAAAATATTTGACTATCGCTTAAAAGCTACCAATTAGATTGTACAACAGTAGAGAAAAAGTCATGTCAGTGTAACACATCAGTTTTTTTTATACGCTACTATTTTAGTGTGTGTGTGTGTGTGTGTGCGCGCGCGCGCGCTCGAGTACGTGCCTAGGATCCGTTCGCCACAAGCCAAAACGACAACGTTATAGAAAAACTTTATCATTTGCCTACCGGCCAGGGACAACCGCTAAAAAACCTGAAAAAAGCTCTAAGCGTATTCTAACGCTTACCGATCTGGAAAACCCTTGAAAACAAGATAGTACACTTTTGAGATATTGCTTGTTATTTCCTTAAATTTTTCAATACTTTTTTTACTTTCTCTACTACGTATAGTAAGTAGGGGAAGTATTGCATTCCGCCCAAAAATTTGATACCGAGATTTCACCGGAAATACACGTTTTGAGACCTCCTGAATCCAAAAAAAAAAAAAAAAAAAAAAAAAAAAAAAAAAAAGCATTTTTGGAAACATGTCCGTGTGTGTGTGTGTGTGCCTGTCTGTGTGTCTATCTGTCTCTCTGTGTGTGTGTGTGTGTGTGCGCGCGCGGGTACGTGCCTAGTATCCGTGCGCCGACAAGGTAAAACTTCATCGTTTGCCTACCGGGCAGGGACAACCGCTAAAAAACCTGAGAAAACCTCGAAAATTAGAAACGCCTTCGTCAACCAGTGCAGAAAACGCCTACCGACCAGGGAAAACCTATGAAAAAGCAGAAAGAGCTTGCATTTGTTTACCATCCGCAGAAAACTCCCAAAAAAAAAAAAAAAAAAAAAAAAAAAACTAGTTATTTTTTAAAAAAAAGCAAAAAGACGAATAATATAAGTATGGTAGAAACAGCTTGCATTCGTCTACCAACCAGAGAAAACCCCCGAAACACTAGTTATTTAAAATTGCTGATGAGTTCTGGATAGGCTTTTGCAAATGTTGTTGGTAGCAAAACTTGCCTTTTCCATCACCTCCAACATACCCCACTCCCACACCTTTTTTTCTTTCCACCAATCATAATCTCTCTTATTCTCGCCAATCAGCAACTTTCATTTGTTCCTTTCCACCAATAACATCACTTCTTATTCCCACCAATGACAACTTCACACGTCACTTTCTGTTATACTTTTTATCCCTCGTTCGCCATCTTTCCCCCTCTTTCAGACCCCAACCGCCGCACAGTCAACACCTCGCCGCTCCTTAACCTCAACTTCGTGCCTCCGCCATCTTATTTAGTTCACATTTTTACCACCGCGCCTCTCATCTCTCAACCAGATTGCCTGCAAGAACAGATCTCGTTCATTCGCACCTCGACGGTTGCCTCGGCAGCAGCTACTGCCAACACCTACGTCGTACACGTTTTTGACCGCTTTCGACCGGCTTGAGAACCCTGCTCCTACGTACGCTAGCGACCATCACGATGGTCCAGTACCAGGTTTTGGTATAGTTAAATTACGCCTCTGCAAAGGGTGTCTGTACCGCTTTAAAAACCTAGGTATATCAGTGCGTAGTGATGTTGGTTGATCTTAAAGCTGGTTAAGCATTTTCAAAAACAGTTTGCTTTTATTTTTCCGCCTCGCGTGCCGCGCTTTTGGTGACGCATCCACACCGGTAACAGGTAAGTAACACACGCATAATTATTTTTCGGACCTGCTTGGCGTAGGAATATATCCTTTCGTGTTTTGGTACTGTAACCTCAAACCTCCTTACCCTCCTCTTGCGTCCGCCACCTTGTTTAGTTCTCAACGCATCTCCTTGTCGCAGACCCTCCGCCATTTTTAGTTCCCACTATTTTAACCTCAAAATCTACTCTTCTAAAACTCTTGCTAACCCCATCTTCTTTTAGTTCCCATTCTCACCACTGCGTCTCCTTACCCCCACCTCTTGCGACCGCCGTGTTCACCACTAACCTCCAAATTTCCTCGTCCTTAAACCTCTTGTCTCAACAACCTTGTCTAGTTCCCATTTTCGCCACCGCATCTCATATCCCCCCCCCATCTCTCTATCCACTCAAGAAAACTACCATCCGACGTTCAAAAATTGCTGATCAGTTCAAGACAGGCTTTTGCAAATCTTGCTGCTAGCAAAACTCACCTTTCCCAACACCTCCAACATACCCCACTCCCACACCTTTTTCTTTTCCTCCAATCATAATCTCTCTTATTCCTACCAATCAACAACTCTCATTTGCTCCTTTCCACCAATAAACTCACTTCTTATTCCCACCAATCACAACTTCACACGTCACTTTCTGTTACACTTTTTATCCCTCGCTCCCCATCTTTTCCCCCATTTCAGTACCGACCTCCGCACAGACAACACCTCGCCACCCAGCTCCTCTCCATCACGCGACCTCCATACTCCTCCATCTCCCTTCCTCCATCTTCCACCCCAAATTAACGAACCAATCAAAACACTCCACGTCACTTCCTCAATTCTTTCAACTCGTCCCGGATGAGCCAATTGCAATAACGATAATCCTACCGCTCAGGGCGCTTTCAAACTTACCGCCGCCGCCGTCGCACGCACCGACACTAGCGACACTAGCGCCCCTAGCGGCAGGATTATCGTTAAAAACAATTGGCTCATCCGGGACTATTACTACTGATCTTTCTCTCAAGGTATGCGTGGGTTGGGTGAGAATAAACACCACCAGTTAAATTAACTGAGAACTTTAATGTACTCTAATATCAGAGCTATTGGTGTGAGTTGCTGTCCGTTTGAAAATAAAGAATTCCACTGATTCTGAATGGTGATACTATAAACTGCAACAATGGATAATTATACCTGCTAACTGCTGCAGTATCAATTTCCGATTTGAATTAACTGTTTTGGCAATATAATTAGAAGCGTAAGCTTCCGTGAGTTGCTAAAACGCTTACCGGCAATTACCCCTTCGGCTACCGCTAAGTGATAACCCAGCGCGGTCTATAGGCGCTACGGACAGCTGATCACCGTATAAGACTGCAAGCCCCTAAGGCAATACACGAAAAATGATAGATAAAAGGTGCTAATTTTAACAATACACGCTCCTTTACTAACTTAAGGCCCGCCTACATTATGACTACCCCACCAACGTTCCTACATTATACGTTGCCAAATCTGCGTATCTATTTTACTACTTTACTTTTTGATTAGCTAAATTCTAATAAACATTTTCCGTTCTAGTTTTTCAGAACTAACCTACGTGCCCCTTCACACACTTCTGAACTTAACGGCTTGAGTTTCAGCTACCTGAAGCTTGAACTAATGGGTTTCTTTCCTACTGAGTTCGCCGAACACTTAAGTTCCTGGGTTGCTCTACATTCTAACTTAATAACTTTGCCTAAACACGCAATATGCCTGGCACTGACTTTCTTATTCACTTAAAAATTGTAACCCGTTCTTACATTATGCATGATTCAATATTGTTACATGCTGGGCAGAGGCTAAAAGTTCACATGAAGACTAAATTAATTTCTAGTACCATCACGTACATTGAGGGGAAGTATACTCTCTTGGCTGCGGAGGATCGAAACGTGGTGTAGGGGTCAAGAGGAAGGCGTGGGTTTTTCATTGTACAAAATTCATAATACAAATCTACTTACACATCGCTAGATTTATTTCTTAACCATTTGGGGTTCCAACATAATTAAATATGAAAGGTGAGGGAAGATGTCCGCCGATCCAGACGCGCGCGATCCGCTTCTCTCGGAATCCTAAGACAGACACCTATATCCGCACACCTTGCGGATAGCAAAACTTCCCAGCCAGGAGTGACGTCATCCCAATAAACATAAAAGGAAAACAATATGGTAATTACAATGAAACCCCCAAATTATTAATGCGCCACAACATATGGAATGTGCGTAATGCAATTATTTATCTATCTCCATATTGTCACGGTTGGCTAGGAGGGCATAGGCAAAGGATTAGATGGTAAAGCAAAGGCAAAATCGCATGCCATGTTCTTTATTAAATAGGACACGGGTACAAGTTTAGGGCCACTAACTGTAACGAAAGAACCTAACTGCAAAAGCGATTCTTACAAGGCTAGTCCTGTAGTAGTTAAGGTAGATTAACAATTGAGATTATATCTTACCCTTAGGATTATGTCACCATACTAAGGCATAGCTACGAGGGGTGGGAGGGTTCCAACAACGGTCTCGGCGGCAACCTGGCGAGCAGCACAGAACAGCGGCAGTAAAGTTCCTCGCAAGTAAGGAGTTCAGGAGACGAGAGCGAAGCCGGGCGAGCTATACAAGCTCCATCTTATATAGTCTGGCGGTTGCCTACGGAACAGCGCGACATCATGACGCAGGTTAACCATATATGGTAAACCAACGCCCAATTTAAAGTATATATACCTATGTGACAGTGTCGAGTTCAGCATGGTTCTGCTTGCTACTAAGCAGAAAATGATGCCACTGTAAAGTCCCATATAAGTCGTCAAAGAAAGAGGTAAACCAGAAAGTTCCATTTAGGGAAGTCCCAACTCAAGAAAGTTAAGTAAAATTGTAAAATATCAAAGCTCAAAACCATTAAGAATCTTAATAAGTTTTAATAAATATTTAAGTTCGTGTAATTTAGTAACCTTTCCAATAGCATATGTCACAATATCAGATATTTACAAAGTTATTAATCATACGAGTTAATAACGGTGTCAACGTCTACCTTTCTATTCACTCTTCTACAAACCACTTTTACTAAAGCTTATTCTTCTGTCTATTTCTTGTTAACACAGACAAACCTTAATTACTCATTTACACATTTCATTGTAGGTATAAGGATACAGTAGGCTAAAGTGATTGTTATATTTTTAAAAACGCGTATCGCTATGTTATGGCTTTGAAATTCCATGCTCTTTGCATAACTACGGGAAAAAATGAATGGCGACATCACTTTGGAAATTCAAACTTATAACACAGAATATCACGGAAATGGTAAACGCCACAAAGAATGTATTCTTCATCTTCCTCTTTCCTTTCTACCTTCACAGCGTCTCCGTCAATCCATCTTCTCCATTCGTTACTATCCCTCATCATTCTCCTCATTTTCCTACCTTCTTGTTCCTTCGTCTCCCAATCTTTCCCATTCTGTTTTCCCATATTATCCGGGGTCTTCCTTTCCTTCTTCCACTTCTATTATTTGTTCAGAATACATGCCCCCATCACTTCAATCGTCTTTGTTCAATTATCCCCAGTGATATTTGACCTACTTCTTCTCTAATCCTCTCATTCCTTATCCTATCCCTCCTAGTTTTATTTACAACTTTTCTAAAATATTTAATCTCACATTTTACTTCCTTGCTTATCTTGTAATAATATTCTTTCCCTTCCGCATGTAAGCATCGGTAGTACCAATTGATGTAATTGCGTTTTTGTTTCCATAGCTACTTCTTTCTTTCCAAGGATAATTCTATGAAATTGATAATGCATATTATTTTATTTCCCTATTTAGTATTTCTTCATCCCATCATCCATTACTCGTTGTAATTGTTCCTAGATACTCGTATATATTTACTTGTTCTATTTTTTTTTCATTCTTATGTTTAATGGATATTTCCTGCTCGGGTTCTTTTTAAATACGCATAACTTTACATTTCTTGGCGTTTATTTCCATTCCCTTTCTTCCAAGCTCTTCTCCCCATTCGATCACACACCTCTGTAGTTTTCTGTTCATTTTCTGCTATTAATATTGTGACATCTGCATATATCAATACCTGCACTTACATTTGTCTCATATTACCGGTATCGTATTTTAATCCTTGGTGTCCTCCTTTCATATATTTTAATTATCTCATCCATAAAGTTAATACATAGAAGTGGACTGAGACTATCCCCCTGTTTACTTGTTTGCTTTCTCTACTACATATAGTAAGTAGGGGAAGTATTGCATTCCACTCAAAAATGCCATACCGATGTTTCACCGGAAACACATGTTTTGAAGAGCATTTTTGGAAACATGTCCATGTGTCTGTCTCTGTCTGTAAACAGCATAACCCAAAAAACGAAAAGTGGGATAAATATCAAACTTAGTATTTGAGTTTAGTATCTTCCAAGGGTACGATACGAAGATTTTCAAGAAAATTTCCCCAACCCAGACCACCTTTACATGAAATCTTTTCGAAATTTTTTATTTTCTCAAAAATGGCACTAACTATTTTGATTAAAATATCACATGTTAAGATATTTTATGAAAAATGAAATGGAAAACATGAATTTTCTAGGAATGTCACCAAAAATCCTCTTCATTCTGAATGACTTTCGCATAACTGGCAAGCCGTAATTTTACTGCATAAAAATGCAGATCTCGTTGAAATACACCATTTATGTCATACATTATTTCTTTCTTTCTTTCTTGTCCAATAAACCACTTCAGAGATATTCCTTGCTAATGCTTTAAAATTAAATTAAATTGAGTTTTATTTATGAACGCTCTTTAACTACTGTGGTCCTTACCGTCCCATTGGCATGAAAGACCGGTAATTTTTCTCAGAGATTTCTTTATCAGGCTTGAGGTTCTTTTACGTGCCGTAAATCTACGACATGGGACCACCGGCTTTACTTCCCTTCAGAAGGAAGCCATGTTAAGGATTTTTACGCCCGAAAAAATCCATCGTCCCCCGATGATTGAACCCGAATCCTTGGGAACTGGAGTCTAGCATGGTAACCTGCTATTGGTTTGAATTTTCGAATTTACACTTTTTCTAAATGAGAATTCGCTATATTTTTTGTCTTGGATATGCAAAGAGAATGGAATGCTCCACATAGCAACCAGCGCTAAAAATATTTGACTATCGCTTAAATCCTACGATATCCCCTGGCATCTACAAGAAAATTAGCAATAAGATAGTTTGTGCAAATGTTTATCTCGATTAACATGAAATAGATGGAGAATAAGCGTTTGTAAAAATAGATTGTACAAGAATAGAGAAAGCCATGTGAGTGCAACACATCAAATTCTTCCATATTAAGTTCCTTAGATGTTTCTCCTCCTATTCTATCCCCTTCGATCCATTATATACACTTTGGATTAATTAATTAGCTGATTCGTTACGTTTTTCTTTATCAATACTTCCCATAGATATATTGTATGCACCGAATCGAAGGATGCCTTTAAATCCAAAAGCACAAAGAAATTTCTTTGATATAAATTGTGCATTTTAACGCGATCTCATTTTTTGTGTAATGACATTTTGTTTATCTCTTTCGGATTACCAACAACTATTAAACTTTAATTCAGAATGAAGAGGACTTTACAGGCTATTCTCAGAAAATCAGGATATATATTTAACTTGTCATCTAAATATCCTAAATGTATGCTATTTTAATCAGATTGTTACAACATTTTGATAATATAAATAATAACAAGTATGTCTACGTAAACGATAATTTGGGTTAGGCGAATTTTCTCGAAAATCTTCGTGTCGCGTCTCTGGAGGAAACAACTTAAATACCAAGTTTGATATTCATCGGGCTTTAGGTTTCTGAGCTATACTACTCACAGACATGAAACACATTGCCAGATAAACACGAATACACGGACCGTTTCATAAAAATGCCTTGTTTTTAGTACGGGGGGGGCCTTAAAACATATATTTCGCTGAAATCTCGACATTGAATTTTTGGGTGAAATACAATACCTCCTCTACTTACAGTACCTAGAAGGGGAAGTAAAATAATATATTATACATTAAGGGAGAGAAACAGACAATTTTGCAAGATGCATAATTGTAGCCCGAGGGCTATAAAAGTACTCGATCCCGTCGTGTATAGGTATACTATTTTTTCCACGACCGGAGCTAAACTGTCGCATTTTATTTATTACTTTCTCTACTGCGTATAGTAAGTACGGGAAGTATTGCATTCCACCCAAATATTCGATATCAAGATTTCACCGGAAATACATGTTTAGAGGTTTCCTGAATCCAAATAAACAGCATAACTCAAAAACGAAACCTCGGGTAAATACGAAACATGGTATTTGAGTTTACTATCCTCAAAGGATGCGACACAATGATTTTGAAGAAAATCCCCCACCCCGCACTACCTTTACATGAAACATTTTTTGAACATTTTGATTTTCTTAAAAATGGCTAACGATTTTGATTAAAATATCATATGTTTTAAGATATTTTCATGGGAAATGAAATGTATATCTTGAACTTTCTGGGAATGTTCCCAAAAGTCTTCCTTATGACTTTTTCATAACTAGTAAACCGTAAAGGATTTTAGTAAATTTTACTATACAAACAATATAGATCTTGCCAAAATACACAATTTATATCTTATCCTTTTGTTTGTTTGTTTTTGTTTCTCCAGTGAACAATTACTGAGATATTCCTCGTTATTTGTTTGAATTTTCCAATAATCATTCTTTTTCTCAAATGCGTATTTGTTTTTTGTTGTATTATATTTTTAACGTCCTGGACATGCAAAGAGAATGGAATGCTCCACATAGCAACCAGCTCTTAAAATATTTGACTATGGCTTAAAGCCTACCATATTCCCCTTGCACCTATAAGATAGTTTCTGCAAGTGTTTATCTCGATTAACATGAAGTAGATGGAGAATAAGCATTTGTAAAAATAGTTTGTACAAGAGTAGAGAAAGTCATGTGAGTGTAACGCATTTTTTTGTTATTGAATTACGTTGGAACTATTTCACTGAGATGTTTTGGAATGAATAACAAGGGATAAGGGGCTTTGGAATTATTGAAAGGATATGTGTAGCAACATTGATGTTTATATCGATTACGTTGTTTACATTTTGAATTTAAATGTAAAATGGATCATTTTGAAGAACCAAAAGATATAACGTATTCTCTAGTGAGGTAGTTAGTGGCTAGAAGATTATACAAAGGAGCGTACACTTGTTTTGAAAGGGGTGTGTGAATTTACAAATGTATTCAGAAAATGTCCAATTGGTTTATTTCACAGAAATAGGGAGGGAATACAAGTCTTGTCGTAAGTGGATGACAACATGTATTTGTTGACTAAGGTGGTGATGGCAGCAGCAGCAGCAGCAGCAGTAGTAGTAGTAGTAGTAGTAGTAGTAGTAGTAGTAGTAGTAGTAGTAGATGTTTGAGTGGCGCAAAACTATTGTGGTCATCAGCTCCACCCTCTGGCTATAGATTTATTCATATCGAATACATAAGCAATACATATAAAGCAATTACAGGGTTAAAAGCAGCAAAAATAAACAAAAAGATATGTGTTACACTTGTATGACTTTCTCTACACTTGTACAAACTATTTTTACAAACGCTTATTCTCCATATGCTTCATGTTAATCGAGATATCCAAATGTTAATATTATTGCTAATTTTCTTGTAGGTGCAAGGGGAATTGGTAGGCTTTAAGCGATAGTCAAATATTTTAAGAGCTGGTTGCTATGTGGAGTATTCCATTCTCTTTGCACTACCAGGACAAAAAAAATAAATAAGGAATTTACATTTGGGAAAAAGTGCCTATAAGTATTGGAAAATTTAAGGAAATAACAAGCAATATCTCGAAAATGATTCACTGAACAAAAAAAATGTATATGACATAAATTGTGTATTTTAAGGCGATCTAAATTTTTGTGTAGTAAACTTTTGTCTATCTCTTATGGTTTACCAGTTATGCAAAAGTCGTTCACAATGAGGAATACTTTTGGAGACATTTCCAGAAAATTCGAGATATACAATTCATTTGCCATAAAAATGTCTTAAACTTATGGTATTTTATTCAAAATCGTTAGAGCCATTTTTGAGAAAATTATAATTTTCGAAAAATGTTCCATGTAAAGAGTAATCTGGGGTTGGGGGGATTTTCTTGAAAACCTTCGTGTCGCATCTCTGGAAGATACTGAATCTAAATACCAAGTTTGGTGTTCGTTTCTGAGTTATGCTGTTCACAGACAGACACAGACGGACATGTTTCCAAAAATGCTTTATATGCATTCAGTGCACCTCAAAACATATATTTTCAGTGAAATCTCGGTATCGAATTTTTGGGTGGAATGCAATACCTCCCCTACTTACTAAAAACATGAGTTATGCACTAAAAACACTCACAAATCAATATATACCAGAACTAATCCTCAGCATTCACAAGCAGTTTAATCGGTACTGGCACAGTTTGTACGTCATTAACGCACCAGAAACTACCCGCTTGCATTTTTAAGGAAACCACTGAATTTAACTTAGCGGAAAAGCTTGGCGATAGAGGCAGAGTCATCCCCTAAAACCGTAATTAAACTAGGAGAGAGCCCAAGAATTTCGCGAAGGGCGGAAAGTAACGACATTCGGTGAGGAAATGTTTCACCGTTAAGGGCACATTGCACTGGAGACGCTTCACCCCTAAGAAGGTAGTAATAACTAAAATAACAGTGGCCAATACCAAGCCGAGCAAGCACAGTCTCCTCGCGACGTGATAGACAGAACAACAACGCAATGGAAACGCTGTAGTCTTGTCCTTTCGGAGCTTGGCGATAGATGCAAATCACTCCCCATGCCATTAAGAGAGTATATTTCTGCACAAAAAAAAGTTTTAAATCCGGAGAACCCGTTTATCAGGATTTGACTAAGGTAATTAGTATATTATCCATTAAGGCAGATCGCTGTAAAACATTTCTCCCGATTTTAGTAACCTAAAAACCGTCATTTAGCTGCAATCGTGGAAGAATAATATTTTGACCTTTCTTCACAGACTCTACTTCTTCAAAATTGGATGCTTACGACATCCCATTCATGCTTTAACGGGATGCTTTCTATCTTTAATCCAGTTTCTTTCTCTCTTATTACTAAAAGTCATGTTCTCGCATCTACTTCAATGTCTGCCTAGTGCTTTACTTTTAGCAGGTTGGGCATTATTTATTATCATGTAATTAAATTATGATAAGTCAATTATTAAAATACAGGATGTAAGTTATAACTATGTAAACAAGTAAGTAATTTTATGTACGATAATTAAAAATAGTTATATATGGAGAAAGAGGGGAGAAGGAAAGAAAAGGTTTATGTATACAGATACGCCATGTAACAGTCAGTAAGATCTTTAGGTATTAAGTATTTCCACTAACAAGACAATGCAACTTCTACTGGTAGGAAGGATCATAAAAGAGAAATCGGGGTGCTGAGGACAAGTAATTGTACCCAGCATTGTGTCCAACCAGAGCCAAGGTGTTGCAAGCCATCTTCACTTGATTTTACATTACAAGTAAACAGATGACGTGGCTAGTAGGATCCAATGATGCAATGGTAATTTTTTTTTAAATGTTCTGGAATCTTGGACACTTCAGTCAGTAGCCAGTCGGAATTAAGTAAAGCAAATGTTCGCGCGAAGTTCAGAATGTATATAATCTTAGAAAATACTATTAGTAGCCAGTTTGTTAAAATTATTCGGCTTGTCTTCACGTTACTCTGGTAGTCGAATTCGCACCAAGAAACAAAGGAGACAATATCGCGCTACAAATTTGCCAAATAAAAACGTGTTTCAGATATAATACATATAAAAGTTCACACGTTATACTACAGTGTAACAGTGGAAGTGTCGTTCGCAAGTGCTACTATAAATGATACAAGTGCAATGGTGTACAGTGAGTGTAAATGTAACTGTAGAAATGTTATATTAATCAATATATGACTATTTTATATATTCTCTCTCGTCTCATTGCTCTGAAATCTCCAATACCTTCTCATGCTCTATCGCACATACAAAGAACACCAAAGAAAATCTCACTACACCTCGCGTCTATGTCACATTATTTATCGCTGTAATTGGCCTTGCGAAGTCATGGGCATTTCATGGTTGCTTTGGGCCACGGTGCAAGGGTGCAACACTCATTCTGCTAAATAGTTACATCAATAACCACAAAGGTTACAAAATGGCGTAAAAACGAAATATATGTTTACGATCTGAATTGTATTGGCTAAAAGAGAAAGAGGTAGAGTGGGTGCATTCAGTTTGTCATACAGACCTCTTATCGTGATTGGTAGCCCATACCTTATCGGCTAGTGCAGGTCGCGCTTTGAAACGGTTAAAGCTAAGGGGATGAGCGCCCAGGTTAGCAAAATGTAGAATGTGTAGTGTGAGAAGAATATTATGGGGTGCAAATTAAAGCTTGAATGGTATTCATTAAACACATAGCAAGGCATTAAACACAATTTATAACAAAAAATAAACAGAACTGTATTCACAGTGGCATCAAGGCTTGTTGCTGCATAGAAGCAGACATAATTAAATAAAGTAACGTGCTTTCCCTCTAAATCAATCTATAATTGGTTAATATACCTTTACTAACATATTGCTGATCATAGGAATACAACAGGATTATAGACAAAAATATAACTCAATTTTATTGCCATAATATGTATGTCATATTCGGTAAACCATATACATATACATATCTATCTCTAATTTCTAAACATGATCAGACAATTATAATAAAAGAGTAATTTGCATTCAGTAAACAAATATCACCATCTGCAGATGTTTTATAGGGAATGTCCGCTTTCTGACGAATACTAGACCATCTCACCATTTTCCTGGAATATTTTTATTCAGTAATTTACTATAAAAACACTTTTATGCACCGACGTTGCAATTGCTGTAACAATGCGACCATGCTCCCAGATACCCATGATACATCCATGAATAATTTCATTAGTATATGGCATGACTGGTTCCGAGACAATAAAAATGTTCTGGTTTCAATAACACCAGGAAAAGCAAGACATCAACCTCCCCTCTTTTCCCCCTTATTGCTGTGTTATAAAGCCACCACGCTCTGCGATAGGACACGCCTCAAAAGACGCCAGAAAACGATAAAAAATCCGCGGAGGATTTTCTTTGGTTCTCTGTGTGCAACAGCTTGCTAGCCGAGGAAGAAGAACCAGGGACACCAAGATGAGTAATCCAGTACTACTCGACACGATCACCGAACGACACTTTACCTATTTCTTAAATAACACCAAACACCTATAAAATCACAATTTATTCAACAGGAGAATGCCTCACAGGTTACCACTTAATACACCTCAAACAGTTTTTCCTCCCTCTTACCTACGGGGAGGTTAACATTCCTGTACAAAACACAATCTTAAGGTTGATGAGTGTATTTGAAAAAAAAATCAGTTTTTAAATTGCATTCTACGAAACGTTTGATTAGTACCTTCAAAGATAAAGTTAGCGTTTAATTGGAACAAGGATGCACCGCAAAAAAGGAGTTTCTTTTATGTTTTTATCAGGTTTCTCGTCTCTTTGAGAACACCAGGGTATTTTGATTTGGAACAAAATAATTACAGTGACTGAAAAGCACTGAGGGGTGCGTTCTTTCTACTTTTTCGACTACGTAGAGTAAATAGGGGTAATATTGTATTCCACCGAAAAATACGATGTCCAGACTTCATCGAAAATACGTTTTGAGACCCCTGAATCCCCCCTCAAAGAAAGCATTTTTAGAAAAAGGTTCAGATGTGTGTGTGCGTGTGTGAAAAGCATAACTCAAAAACTAAAAGTCGCATAAACACCAAACTTGGTATTTTACCAAATTTACCCTCCCCGGAGAAATCTACTCTAGGTGACTACGGGCTGCACTAAAGGAAGACTGACGTCTACGGGAACAGTAGTGAACTGAGTATGGTGGTGCATTGTAAGGAAACGTCAAGATCAAGAAGAAAGGGCACAGTTAATTTGATTCATGCAGTACGTCGCAAATGTGGTCGTCGACTGCGCAGGCGCCGGTTCAGTTCCAGCTCTCCTCACCGTGCAGTGGACGAAGTTCAAGTCAGTCTTTCTTCGACGGTGAGGAATTTCACGAGGAAAACAGCAGGGCAACGTTTAGGCAGAAGCCATTGCGGACAGTGTTTCTAATTTCCTTTTGGTTTAACTTATTCAAAATTATCTTTAGTAATTATTAACTGGGAAAGATTTATCGGGCGAAATATAGACCTATAGGTGTTCTAAATTTTAAATATATCAGTAAATGCGAGAGCAAAAAGCAAATATGTAATAATTGTAATTTAATTCAATGGGTTGAAGTCGTAAATAATTTAAAGAATTGTAGAAGAACAAGGGTTTCTGAAAATGCAATTATGTATTTTATAAAAGTCTAAAGTTATTAAATGAAAGAAATTCAGATTGTTAATTAATTTATGTAATATATTGTCAAGTAGTAATCTGACATCATTCCTACATTAATCCACTTCTTATTGGGACAGAAACAAACGTTTCAGTATTTAGGTTCAGTATCTTTCAGAGATGCGGTACGAAGATTTTCAAGAAAATCCTCCACCCCAAACTACGCTTTACACGGAACAATTTTCGACATTTTTTATTTTGTAAACAATTGGCTCTAACGATGGAATTTTAAGCCTAGCGTATAGTGTCCAGTTCTTAAACATTTGACTATCGCTATTCCCTTTGTATCTATAAGGAAATGTGCAATGTAGCTGTTTCCGGAATGGTTTATCTGGGTTAAAATGAAATAGGAAAATAAATTTTCGTAAGAATAATTTGTATACGCACTAATAAGCGATAGAGAATTGAGAAAGTCGTGTGAACGTAACATATCAGAATTTTTTCCTAAGCGTATAGCAACAGTAACCTATTAGTGCAAGTATGATAAAATAAAGCAGTCTCGGAATTAAAGTTACCATTATTATTCTATATTTACCAACGATAATTGCGTAGCGTTTATTCAGCTTACAACAAAATGACAAGTAATATCCTAACAATTAGGATAAGCACACATAATCACTGACATATAATCCCTTTCGGAAAGCAGTGCTATAATATTATGATGGATATAATAATTAGTGTAAACAGACTTATAATTGAAACGCACACCATTGCCTAAGTTAGTATAGAATTGATTAAATACGATATTTATTATAAAACAAATAAATCAGGAGTAAGAACACGATACAACCTGTCAGCAACCTTGTTTAATATATATTTAGACGAAGTTATAAAAATGTGGGATCAGCAAGTAAAATCTGACGTAAGAATAAATAATAAAGATTATACAAATATATTGGTATATGCCTATATCATTGTATTAATGCAGGAAAACGAAGATGACCTCTAGCATTCTAATTAGAGATAAAAGAAATAGTTATGTGCTACAATCTCAGAATCTCCACAAAGAAAACAAACCTTATGGCTCATCCTGGAAAATTTCCGGCTCGGTCAAGAATAATAATGCAGAATCAAACTGCAGAAGATGTTAGATTTTAATTATTTAGTAAGCAACATAAGCTATGATAGAGATAAAGATACTGAACATAAACTAAATGAATTACAAACAGTGTGTGACACAATCAATGCAACATAGGAAGATAAGGCCCGAAAGCAAAAGAAAATAAAGTTCTATAAGACAATGGCAGGGCCAGTCATGGCTTATGAAAGTGATTCCTGAATTATTAAAGATAAAGAGAAAGCAAATACAAGCGGCAGAAATGAGAGTTTTAAGAAATGGATTAAAGGGGAGCATATAAGAAACGAAGTTATTAGAGGAAGCTACATATTTATAATTTAATTAATAAATTCGGGAATATAAAGAAAACTAGATGACACGTTTTAAAGTAATGTAAATCAAATAATACACAAACTTAAAGTATAAATTATTACGTCGTCTCATAAGTAACGTCGGTTTTAAAGTTTGGTGTTTTGTAAGATAGATTTGGCTTTTTTTGCTACGCCAATGCTATTTATAGGATGTCATGGCTAGTATTACGCGTATTGTGAGAATGTGGCAGTCGTCACTTGTTAATCCACAATCACAAAATGGAAGTTACAAAGTTTGAGATTAGAGTCCATCTAAAACACTATTAGAAACAAGATTATAGAGCTTCTGTCCCGGTTCGAAAAGTATGTGAAGTGAAAGGAGGTGTCGTTAGTGAGTGCGTGGTACAACGATGGTTCCAACGTTTTAACTTTGAAAAATAAAACACTAAAGATTTACCACGTTTTGGAAGACCTAAATTATGGGATATTGAGAATACGCAGGGTTATGGAAGAAAAGTACTCGTAGGCTGTCAGAACAATTTGATCCATCAAAAGATACCATAGGCGGCGCCGTGGCCGAGTGGTTAGACCGCTCGCCTCTCACCGAGGCGGCCCGGCTTCAATTCCAGGGACCCGCATGTGGGATTTGTGGTGGACAAAGCGGCGTCTGGGCTGGTTTTCCCCGGGTTCTCCTGTTTCCCTCGCCATTCATTCCACCAACTGCTTCATCAACACCTTTCCTTTCATCCATTTCAGCATCATTTCGTTTCATCTACTTTCTTCCTTCCTTCATCCCATACCAGGCATCGGGCTAATCACCCATCCTGGATATTCTGTCTGATCCATGAGTGTCTGCTCCTCGACGGGCCTCTGACCCCAGGCACCCGCTTGTAAGTCCTGGGGGTGTAAGTCCTACATAAGAGGAGGTTAAACAGAGAAAGCAGAAGCAAAAGATACCATACATTGTCAGATTAAGAAACTTCGAAAATCATATAGAAGCGACTTAATTTGAAGTTTGTGAACACCTACAGCTGGCCTTAGGCGACCAAAATGCCGCGGGAAAGCCATCCACTTCATCAAAATGTGCAAAATTTTAATGATATTTAAATCATTGTTTAGCTTCTTATTGTTTGTCATTTACTGCAACCTTTAATGTCACATTTTAAATTTTTTACTTCAATGAGCATATCAATATTTAGTCGCGATATAACTTTATTTTTTTATTCTATTTTATTTTACGTCGCTTTAACTCCTTGGTCATATCGCGACGGATCTGTTGGTGGATATCTCTTAGAACGATATGTGGTGGACAGTTAGCCTTCAAGGTCTCATCCATGTAACCCCTGCTTCATGCTGTGGAAATGGCATTAGGGTGCCGTCCAGTCTAACTGCTTACATTGTCTGAGGATAGATGGCATAGCATTCGCTATTACCACTTATTTTTCATTTTACTATTCTTTTAGTCTTAAGATGGAACTTTGGGCCGTGGTATTAAATATCCAATCCGACTAAGGAAAACCACGAAAAAACAGACAGATTGGTCGGGATTTGAACCCGGAACCTGCCGAATGCGGGCCACAGACTTTACCGCCTGAGCCATCCCGCTGGGTATAACTTTATTGTTGTAGCGACTATAATACATAAATAATAAAGAAACAACAATTCTGAATTAGAACGAGTGAAATGTTAATACAGAGGTGTGAAAAATTAATCTATTTCCATTTGTGTTTTTGTCAAGCTATCTTTCGTGGTCTAGCCTGAAACTTTGGCTCTCATTTAGTGTGCTATAATGAATGTGCACATCGAAATGGAAAGGTATGGGAGGGTGGCCCGTCTGGCTTCTACTGGGAGTACCTACCCAAGGACAGACAGCACATCAGCGTTAGTCCACCCGTCATAAAACTCCAACATGGTCAGCGTTACAGTTCTATATAAACAGAGTAACCTCTTATACTCCATTTGTTTGTTCCCAGTGATCTTTGTAAACAGTTCTTTGATAATTATTTAGCAGAACTTGTATCAGGTCTGTTAGTGACATTCATATCACATACATCATTTGCTGGTTTATCTTGAAAATTTGTATCAAGCATGTCATGTTTTGACTGTATTTTCTGAACACTTGATCCCCAATTGAAGACATGCGTGCAAAAACGGTCTAACCTATATTTTAAAAAGAGAAAACTGACTTTTGCAAAATCCTTTAAAAATATTTTGAATCAAAATGATACTTTTCGTTTCAACACATGGTGTTATGCTTTAATTAATTTTCATTATTAATATTGTATAGTAGATGAATGGGTATAGATTTATATAAGAATATGGTAACTTGTAGACTAAGGAATAAACATTTTAAATTAAGTATGACTCACAAATGTATTATTACCAGTAAATATAGCTCTTGCATATATGCTTACATCATAAAATATGAACAATAATAACATTGTTTTATATGTAATGAAAGAAAGCCTACTCAAAATCAGGGATTGTCGAAGTGAATGTCATCACTATCTGCACTATTTTCACGATTGCCTTCTGATAGGCCTTCTAGATTGTTATAATACTGTGGCACATAATGTTATAACTCCAGTAAATCTTTCAGTTTGGCTGCACTTATTTAGTATTCATTGGGAATTTAGAAGAGCTTAATGTTTTTGTGACTTAATATTGACACTCAAATACTTCTGCGTCGCAATAAGCGTGTTGAAGAAAAATAAAAACAGTTTTCCGCTTTTATCTTATGATACACCACTTTACTTAACAATAGTATTTGTTTTCAAAATAACAGGTATTTTTTTGGTTTACGAAAGGCTTTCATATTATAAACATATACTTGGTCATCTTAATTTTTTACTCGAGATTTTCTAACAGTGGTTGTCCACAGATATTGGCTACAATAATTGTATGATTTGTTTTTCAAGGAGTTAGATCATTTTTGTGCTCTGCAAATGCATCTTAGCTTACATGCAAATATTTTGCAGTGATATATCTTACCACCATTTTTACTACACCTACTACGTATAGCAATTAGAAGTAGTATTGTATTCCACCCAAAAATTCGATACCACCAAAAATACATGTCTTAAGGCAGCTGAATCCAAATAAAGCATTTTTGGAAACATGTCCGTATATGTATCTGAACAGCATAACTCAAAAACGAAAATGCATCCTACCAAACTTGCTATTTAGGTTCTATATGTACGAAAGATGCGACACGAAGATTTTCAACAAAAAAAAACCCACCCCAAACTATCATTTACATGGAACATTTTTCGAAATTTTTCATTTTATAAAAAGGCTAACATTTTAATTAAAATACCATATATTAAATATACTTACATGACAAATAAAATGTATATCTTGAATTTTCGGGGAATAGTCTATGAAGTCCTCTACATTTGAGAGAATTTTGTATAATCGTATATAACTGGTGAACGTTAAGCGATAGACGAAAACATACTACACAAAAAGTGTATATCTCTTTAGAACACACAACTTATTTAAAGTAAGTTTTTTCTGTCATTAACCGTTTCTGATACATCCATTATTGAAGGCTCGAATTGTTCATTTCTTGGTCTTCTCTTAAGTCCGGTCAACTTTCACTTGTTTCTCGCGATTGCAGGGAAATACTATGGAATTTGAAGGCTAGATATAGCTCCCAGTTCTTAAAACATTTGACTATCACTATTCACTTTGTATCTATAACGAAATGTGTAATGTAACTCTTCCATTAGGGGTTTATTTGGATTAAAATGTAGTAAGATAGAAAAATAAGCTTTAGTAAGAATAATTTGTGTATCCACTAATAAACGATAGAGGGTAGAGAAAGTCATGTGCAGATATCACATTATATTTTTAATGTTAAAACAACTTAGAAATAATTTCTACTATGGTCCACAGATGGAAGCATAAATCAGCAAATTTTCAATTTTGGAGATTAGACCATCTTGCTCCTATGTCTTCAGTTTCATAAATCTGTTGATGTGCTTCGGATTTCTGATCCTAAATGGAACATTAGTTTTGTACACAATACGAGGCAAGTGACTTGCTACATCAAATGAGAAATGTATAAAATACTTTACCTTAATGTTAATACCCGTGTAGTACTTTATAACAAGTAATAAAGTCAAGGACTCAGATTGCTCAACGCCTATTATCAGCGTATTCAAAGTAAATTGACGCCTATTTAAATTTAATTGGTACATGGAATTTTTATTATATTCATGGCCACTCATTTTACACCGTTGAAATGCAATAGATGTTTGGATTTTTAGAAAAACCAGGAAAGCGAATGAAAGATTTGCTGTGAAAACACTTATGTTCAAGGAAACCTGTAAAGGAAGGAGAAGCTGGCACGAGAAACGTATTGAGACGAAGAAAGAAGTCCATTTTGCAAGCAAAGAAATAAAACTCGCATAAAATGAACTTTTAAAATAGACCGCAGAAGAAACAGAGTAAGAAATAAGGAAACCAAGATGATTTAAACTGAAAACGTTTTCTGCAGCTCATCTGGAATTGCCTGCATCTTAGAGAGAGAGAGAGAGAGAGAGAGAGAGAGCGAAACAGAGAGAAGCAATCGTAAGAGCTCAAAGCGGGAACTGTAGTTAACTTTCATGTAGGAATTACGAAATAGTATAAGCCAATTTCTTTATGCTACAAAGCAAATAAGGTTTCAACAAATACTTTGATGAAGAGGAAGGCTAAGCAATTGCCTGCACAGGAAAAGAACAACTTAGACAATGAAGTTATTAAAGTTTGAAGAAGCGTGATGTATTAATGGGAGATTAGTTATCATGAACCTTACTAGAATTCCAAGCTTTTAAAAGTGCTTCTTCCTACAAATCAAGGTCACCACTATGCTAACCTCTAGTTCCCGAGGTCGCAGGTTCAAACCCGGCGGAGAGTGATGAATTTTTTCGGGCGTAGAAGTCCTTAGCATGGCTTCCTTCGGAAGGAAAGTAAAGCCGTTGGTCCTGTGTCGTAGAAAAGAACCTCAAGCCTGATAAAGAGGCCTCTGAGCAAAATTACCAGTCTTTCACGCCCAATATAGATTGGGACGCTAAGGACCACATCAGATAAAGATCGTCTAATAAATAAAAACAAAACTTAGGAGTAACAACAGAAGAAAACGCATCATAATGTAGTAAAATACGTTTTGACCGTAATAGTATAGAGAAGTCGAAAGCACATTAACGTAGCATATGCTATTACTATTCTTTAGCCTTAACGTACTGAAGCAATATGCATGACGTGAACTGTCAAACGAGCGAATACCCTAATGATGAAATACCGATTTCCCACAAAAGCGCATATGAAGCACAATCTAATCCATAGTTCGACATATTCGCTGCTGTTTTTCGAACGAGTTGGACTCAAAAAAGCGAGCGACTCTCATTATATACCATACGAAACGAGCGAGTAAAAAGTATGTCATTGACAGATCTAATTCGAAGTTTTAAGCTACCACACAGCAAATTTTCCCTCTTAAATTTTACACTAGTGTCTTATTTTCAGAGTTATTTCCCGTATGGAGGTTAAATGAGATTCCAAACGCACTCTTTTTCATTCAGATTGACAGAAGGCTATAAAAATATATAGTTCGGGCATGTGGCGGCTAGGGGTGTGAAAAGAGTAAAGTTGTTCATTTTTTCCACTGCGTTTGTAGAAGAAGCCGCATTTATTTTTTCTTCTCGCATGTATCCACTGAGAAGGCAGCATCAGTGTAGCGTAATGGGAAAAAGCAAGCCATGTGTTATAGCAGTTGGCACAAGTCGCACTGCGCAAGGAAAAACATCGTAACTCAGCTTTTGCGGTTTACATGAGCGTAAAAACAATGTTTTCTCTTGGCTTTAGCGAATACGTCGCACACACTGGAAGTGGATTATACAAGTATCATTGCAAATCCAGGCTTTCCAAATGCATAACGATGCTGTAATATTACCTATATTTTCACATGGATTTGTAATTTGCCTTCTGTTTATACTACAATGTGTGATGAGTTGAATTGGCAACACTATGTTGACGTCATTATTGTTATCTTTAAACAGATGCTCCCATTTTTTAAAATTATTTTCTCTACTACGTACTTACAGTAAGCAGAGGAGGCATTTTATTACACCCAATTTCGGCTTTGAAACTCTCGAACACCCCCAAAAAATATTTTTAGAAAATACGCCCGTGTATGCGAGTATATATCTCTGACTGTGAACAACATAACTCAAAAACTAACAGTCAAATAAATTCCAAACTTGATAATTAGATTCTGTATCGCCCAAAGATACAACACGAAGACTTTCAAGAAAATCCTGTCCTTTACATAGAAAATTTTTCATTGTCTTTTATTTTTTCAAAAATGCCTCCAGCGATTTCATTAAAATACTATATATTTATGATAGTTTAATCACAAATAAAATGCATAACTTGAATTATCTGGAAAAGCCGTGAAATACTCTTAATTCTGGTAAAGGTAAATACGAATCACGGAGGGGTCCCCGGCACCCGGGCAGAGAGCCGCAAGTAGGCCAGTCGGTCCTTTTTGCTTCCGACGTGACCCCTGGGGGGGAAGGATCTGGGAAGAGAACCTAAGGGCGAACAGATCGGGATTCCGACGGGCACAAGCATGAACGGAGTACCTAACGTTTTCAGACAGAACGCATCCGACGTTGCACGGTCCCAGCTCACAATCCACTAACCTCCAGGGTCCCCGGGAACGGAGCCCCACGCTAAGGAGAGACCTAACTGTGCGGTACCGCAGCGACGCCAGGAAATAAACCTTTACAGACCACAAACCACCGCCCAACCGCAACCCGTCGAACACCTTCGCTGATCCTACAACCCTGAAACTGATGACAAGGAAGATGATGGTACAGGAAATGAAAGGAAGGAGATCCTTGGTAGAAGATGAACCACCCCAAAATTCGCCTGGCGACCCGGGGAAACCACGAAAAACCCATGGGCCAGAGTGGGCGGTCGCCGGGGATCGATCCTGGACTCCCCAAATGTGGGCCACATATGTAACCGCCTGAGCCATCCCGCTCGTTATTCTTCATTTTTAGTCTTTTGCATAATTGGTAAACCGTAAGAGATGAACAAAATGTTAATGCACGAAAAATGTACAGCTGCTAAAGCACACAATTTATTCTTTGTTATTGCTTTGAATTTTCCAATACTTCCAATTTTCTCAATGCGGAAAATCGCTATTCGTTTCTTTCTCGTGGTCATGCAAAGAGAACGGAATTTCAAAGCCATCACATAGCGACCCGCTCTTAAAAGATCTGATTATCGCTTAAGCTTACTGCATTCCTCTAACCTCCTTGCACCTACAGAGATGTAATGAAATAATTTCTCGATTAACATGACGTAGATAGTAGAATAAGCTTTTGTAATAATAATTTATTGAGGAATGGGTAGAGAAAGTCATAGAAATGCAACACATAGGATTTTTAATATGATCAAACAAACTAATCTGTGTAACGCAAGTTCGTGTATTGCATTACAGAATCTCGGAAGTGAGATATTCGCTACACTCGCTTTTTAATGTTTTACTTGAGTCCATAAAACTCAGTTTGCAATGCAGCAGTATAATGCGCCATGTTTTTCTCAAGGTACATCCAAGCTAACGTCAAAAAAATACGTGTAACCTCAAAACTTCAACTCTGAAGCAATTAGGCGTATAAATGTGAATATTGTCACGCCAGACACATTATGCCGTTGGCGACAGTATTTTGGTGTAATTCTTTCGGCTTTGGGTTTGAAGTTCGTCTGGCTGGCGATCCTAGCCAGAGGTGGAGAGAGTGTGGGAAGTGAGCTTTACTTTGTGTGTTGTGTGTTGAGTCACTTTTCGGTCGAGTGTTGAGTGTGAAAGGTTATATATGAATTGTGTTAATGTAGCCTCGTGTGTGTAGCATCTCCCCTCAATTTCTTCCTTTTTATCTTTTGGTGTGATGTAAGAGCACCTTGCTTATACTGAATAAACCACTGGTAATGTGATCCTCTTGCTGCCTCTGCATCTAAGCCTCCCAATGTATGTTCTGGGGTAACTTTCATTCATTCATTATCTGTTTACCCTCCTCTTATGTAGGACTTACACCCCCCAGGACTTACAAGCGGGTGTCTGGGGTCAGAGGCCCGTCGAGGAGCAGACACTCATGGATCAGACAGAACATCCAGGATGGGTGATCAGCCCGATGCCTGGTATGGGATGAAGGAAGTAGATGAAACGAAATGTTGGTGAAATGGATGAAAGGAAAGGTGATGATGGAGCAGTTGGTGGAATGAATGGCGGGGGAAACCGGAGAACCCGGAGAAAACCCGCCCAGACGGCGCTTCGTCCACCACAAATCCCACATGCAGGTCCCTGGGATTCAACCCGGGCCGCCTCGGTGGGAGGGGAGCGGTCTAACCACTCGGCCACGGCGCCGCCCGTTCTGGGGTAACTAAAATTTTATATCTAGCTGCAAACATTTTGATCTCACCCCGGTACATAACAATATACATACATTACATAAGGATACATTTATCGACACGTTTTTATGTTACTAACAAGGCTATAGAACTACATTTATAGTATGCAAAGAGCGTTAACTTATGATCTAAGTGCTAGGTGTTCGTAAACAAAATAATAACCCTGGTAGAGTTGCAAACACACTACGTGATCTACACTATAAAAACCCATACAGCAAAATGTAATGAAAGCTATAAGTTGTATAGAGCCAATTTTATATCCATCTACTAATAATGTACATGTCGCATGATGCAATGAGTTGTAATTTAATGTTACTATGCTGTTCTTAAATCGTTATGGTCACGCTAAGACTTCAAGGTTAAAGCGAACTAAAATAATTCAATAAAGAGAATAATTTATTTAAATCACTGTTGAGCTGCGAAAAAAACAGCTTAAAAGTAGCAATAAAGTAATTATAAAATATTATTGATGCAGTTTCAAGTTACTTTGTGTAACGTAACCAACCACTTACTTTCTAAAACGGAATACCAATAGGAAAAGAGAAAAATTATCCAAGCATTAATTCCTGATGAAGAGAGGAAACGATATTCGCGAGACTGTGGAATCTATTGCCAATAAAGGGCACAGTGCAGGATTTAATAAAATTGGAAAAATGCTAAAAAGAACAGAAAGCAATTTATTACTGAGAGTGCCTCACCTGCGTCAGGTTTAGTTAGTTTAATTAGTTTCCCATCACAGCGTTAGCGTACAGACACATTCTAAAGATGCTTTCCGTAATCAAGTGTGTTTTCCATAGTCACGGATTCCACTACTAGGCGCACATGGTGGCAGGTGATTGGCTCTCGCCCATAGATAGCGCCACTGGAAAGAAGCAGGACACTGCGGCCGACAATTTTGCTCAGGGAAATTGTGTTTCAAACTATGGGGTTTGTTTTTGCAAATAAACATAACAGAAATAATGGTTTTACTTCCCTTCCAAAGAAAGCTATGCTAAGTATTGTTAGCCCGAAAACATCCATCAGATTAAAATGCCTGTAATAAAGTTTCGTGCGAAGAAGTAGAATCGCAGACGTGAAAAGAAAGAAAGAAAGAATGAAAGAAAGAAATGTAAACCAAAACACAAACTAAAAGCGTTTTCTTTTATCGTACGGTCACAAAAGTACCGACAATGAGCGTTTATACGCACTTAATGTTAGCACATAGAAATGCCTTAAATTTGCTGCCGGTATATTGCCATTTTGTGGTGTATAGGTAATAACGTTTAATAGATCGGACATTAGCGCATATTCCCTTACCACTCTTTTAGGTTGATGCGTCGCTAGCTGCATTTGAAATGATTTTTTGTTCTAGTTTAGTATTACAGTTTTGGCAATTAGCGCTTGTTTTGTTCTAATTGAAACAGAGTACTTGCCTGCACATGCTCGTTGCATTATAATCTCATTGATACTACGTGATGTCCCTTTGAAGTGCACTGATGTGACAATCCTCTTTGCTTTTATGTGCACGGAAAATACAATAAAATGATACTTCTAAATAACCGAAGTCCTTTACCCATTTAGTAACGTGGGTGTTTTATAATGAACTAACACGGTGTTAAAAACGTATGGAGTGAAACTTGAAACTCATATAGAACAAAACATTTAATCTATAGGACTGCCTGTGAGCATTGAAAACCAGAATACTGAAATAAACATTCCCTGAAATGATTTAGGTAAGTTAAAAGAGTCTGTAAGCAGATACAAAATTAAAACCATAAAGATAAGTTGCATCGTGAGTCGTAAGACAAAGCAATATGACCTTCAATAAGTATAGCTTTATTTCATGCGTTAAACATTCGACACAAAAATACGTTTTTTACCAAATGGGCAATAAAATCGTTTTTAAAGAAAGAATTCAACATTTAGACCATTATGTGTGTTGTGTTCAACACAATGCTCGAGAAGTACGAAGTTTGAAGAATTATTTTGCATGTTACGCTTATTATTATGTAAATCTTTGTAGGTAAAATTATGAATTACGAATTTAATGTTTTGATGCTTTAATTTCTTGCAGGACATTCCATCCCGCTCTGGACAGTCTTATCGAAAGGTGAATCTTGGATGAGGATTTCAAAACTACAAAAAGCTTATTTGAAATAGAGATTCCTTATTGGCATTCCCAAAAATTACCATCTACCTATACATTTTACAGCCTCGGTCATTATTCCTTAGTTATGCTTCCAAATGTTACAGACTCCTGTATCGGGCTTGTCTGTTGCATTTCTCTACAACAGAATATTCTATAAAATTCAAGCATTCTATTTTAGTACCTACGCGTTGAAGTATAAATAATTATCGAGGTGCTATATGTTTATTTGCCCCACGTATGGGAGCCAATTTGAAATATAAATAATTATTCAAATTTGTGCAGTTTGTATATTAATCTCCACATTGGGCGCCAATTTGCGGTAGGTTTTTGGTTACG
Organism: Deroplatys truncata; assembly: GCA_030765065.1. NCBI lineage: Eukaryota > Metazoa > Arthropoda > Insecta > Mantodea > Mantidae > Deroplatys > Deroplatys truncata. The sequence goes on along the minus strand of CM060977.1, from coordinate 121,505,759 downwards.
TAAATATTATTAAGGTTACGTAATGAAGATACACTTTGATGTTTGATTTTTAGGACGCCAAACTTTATAGTGAAAATGATGCTTCTTTTTACGTAGTATTATTAAAGTTATTTGCCTCGGCTGCTTTCAGTCGCACTATAGAAACACGAGCTTTTGTAGGGTTGTGATAACACTCAAATTATAAGACGCCACACAATTTACTTTTTAATTTTTACTTCTTTTATTTCACTTTATATACGCACATTCTTATAAACACAACACTTTATAAAATAAAACTGTGAGCACTTAAAATTTGTGTTCTCAGCCAAAAATGTATTATCATTTATACTTTACAGCATTTTTACCCAGGACTTTCACGTCTACTCTCTACAACTTCATGTCCGCGACTCTTACGTCTGCTGTTTACTACATCTTGCCTGCGACTTTCACGTCTGCTCTGTCTAATATCTTGTCCGAGACTTTCACGTCTGCTGTTCACTACATCTTGCCCGCGACTGACTAGATTCAACGGTAAAAACCTTTAGCGTCGGTAATGTCATTCTCTTATGGGTTAAATTCTAGTCCAATAGAAATTAAGTATTCAAACTAAAAATCTTTCTTTACTTTTGATTGGCTAATTCCAAACTGTAAGCGCAATTAGGTTATTACCGATCTTTTTCATAACCAGTATTTTTTTTAAAACTCCAGACACATTATTGTCACAAAAATTAGATTATTATCCCAATATTAACATCCTAAAGCATATTATTCTCACAGTTTTTGCACTATTAGAGTATATAAACATTTACATATCACTAATAAATACGTTTACAATAAAAATAAGTATTTACAATGACTTTACATACAATTTATATAATAATTATATACATATTGTTTTCTAGGTGGGCTGTTATTGAATTTAATCAATAAAAAATATAATTAATATCATTTAGGCATTAAAATACTGCCTCAGCGTATGTCCTTTTCTAAAGAATATTCCCATACCGTCACTCAGATAATTGAATATTAGTTTACGAGGTATAATTTAAAGAACATTCAGAGTGTTTCTTGTTCTTCAAATTAAATACATTTTTTAAACTGAACCTAAGATTTCATTAAAGCATCAAAAGCGAAACAATGCTAAATAGTAATTTGAAAGCTTCTTTTAAGCAAAGGATTCCGAAAATGATAAATTATTATTATTATTATTATTATTATTATTATTATTATTATTATTATATTGCGACCATGGTAACGAAATGTCTTAAACTTAGCATCACCTTCTGAAAAAGTCCTAGCAAACTTTCTCCCTCAACCAGTCCTTTTTCTTTCCCCAAAATAGGAAGCGTGTGCATTAATAGAATTATGTACAAATTTAAACTAAACTTAGGTTTAACTAAATGAGCAACTTGAAATGTTTTACCTTAAGCTGCATTTGATTTTATTCTCTGCATGTTAGCAAACCAACATTCCGTAACTGCATGTCTTACCTGAAACAGAAGAAAAAACATTCTGAGTCGCATTAATTAAAATATTATTGGAATATTTAAAAGGTATACATACACGAGTATATGGAAGGAAACGTATTACATTTCTTCCAATGTGTGTTTCATAAAAGTATTATAAAGTATAATGGCATTTTGTTCTTTGATTAGCCCTTTTCGGAAAAAAACAAATATTTTTCTTTCAAATTAGATCTTTAATTGAACGGGAATGTATTAAGATAATGGTTTGCTACTTGTAAGATGAGTAGAGTAAACTATTTCTGACATAGTTTCGGCAGTAACTATGTGGCATCACATAGGGTGTTTAAATGCATTATTAATCGCTTAAGAGAACATTCCAAACACCTTTTTGCAGATGTAATGTGGCTGTAGAATTCAGAAACACTGCAAACAGGTTGAGACAGGCTACGCAATCTGAATTGACTTCTGGACGTAAGCAAAACATAGTCTACTTCACTCCTCTCCTTCATCCGACTAGCGGTTTAGTTTTTCACGCGTCCCTTAAATCAAACAAACGCGACGAAAGGGTGATGCAATGTTTTTGCGAAATAACAAGTATAACTGGCATGCTATTGGCCTACACTAGAACAGTGTACAAGAAGGAATGTCTTCAGTGTCCAATAAGGGCCTAACGATCAGCATCAATTGCAATGACTATTTAAGTTTAATGTAGAATGCGTTGATAAAATATCCGTAGATTGTGAGTTTAGGTTACAAAATTAGTCATTCGAAAATTCAGATACAATTATTAGGTTACTAGAAGGTAACAAACACGAAATATTTGTGACACACGCCACTGTGAAAGCGAAAGTGAAACTTATTTACGTGGTGTCCTCCAGCTGTTTTGAAAGTGAAAGTGACACCCCCTTACCATGGGTCCGTAAACCCTGCAACGTTGCTAGCATGTCTGTTTTATGTTCTCAAAAAATCTAAAATACTTCCGCAGGAAATTGTCAATGAAAAACATCGAATTCTAAAATGTGTTCCAAATATTGAGACTTATAACTGGTTCAAATTAATGTAATAACTTCCCTTCCACCCAGTATATACTTAAATATTTGATGTCATAATAAAATATGCTGTTTCCTTAGCTACTTCAATTTGAATTAATTGATGTAACTACAAAGTATATTTTCAAACCTGGAAAATAAGATCAGAGGAACCGCAATTGCACAATTTACCTGCAAACCATTCACAATATACAGGACACAATGATATGAGATAAAAGTACATTTCTTAAAGACTGCCAATAAAATGGATAAAAAATGATCAGATGCATCGATCATGTTACTTTTCAGTTACACATATCAAAAGTATACTCCCATCACCACGGAAACACAAATGTCAGTATTCGCATTCGAAGTATGGTTGCATACGGAAAGGCTCATCATTAGTTATGTGCAGGATAAATATGAACATTATTTTTCATGGCAATTGGTTGTAATTAACTAGATCAAGGTTATCAGATTTCAATTGTATTTTTCGTTACTATAATTCTATAAATTAATTATGTATTGTTTTGCCTTAAGCAGAGATTGAAAGCCCTATCCCGCCAATGTTAAATCTACTAAATTGTAGATTTATATTATATCCGAGGCTATTTAAGAATTGTTTGTTTACGCCCAAGAGACACACGCCACTGTCAAAGCGAAAAAGAAACTTGTTTACATGGTGTCCTCCAACTGTTTTGAAAGCGAAAATGACACCTCTGCTACCATAGGTCACTTTGTACGAGTCGAACTGCTCTCTGCTGTTAAGACACCCTCTATTTCACGGCCGGAAATATTCTGTTGGTGGAGTGTGGCTGAACACGCTGGGTCCTCTTACTCACCTGTGGATTAGGATGGGAAGAGCCCAGGTTAAATAACGGTGATAGGCATACCTAACTGATGACGGAGTAGGTAGAACATCCAGTGTGATACCCGTTTTGTAAATTTTCGAAACATAGTACTACAATCACTTTTTTAAAGAAGTGTTGCATTTATGAGTTACTCGTAATAAACCACATTAATTATAAGAATTTACGATTTTACTGGAATGAAAATAATATAAACTCAACTAACAAACATAAAGCTGGTGCCTGTTTGAAAAACCTGATATGATAAATTCACATGACTTTCTCTACCTCTATCGTTTATTATTGGCTATACAAACTATTCTTACTAAAGCTCATTTTTCTGTGTACCATATTGTAATCCAAATAAGCCTTTGCAGAAATAACGACATTATACTTTTGTTATAGATACAAAGTGAACAACCATGGTCATACGTTTAAGAACTGGACGCTATACCCTGGCCTTAAAATTCCATACTATTTCCATAACGGTGCGAGAAACAGCTGAATATTGACAAGGCATTTATAAAAGAATGGCCAAGAAATGAGCAATTCGAACACTTTATAACGGATAGAAATGGCTTAAGCCAAAAAAAAACTATTTAGAATAACTTTTGTTTTCAGAGATCTACATTTTTGTCTAGTACGCTTTCGCCTATCGCTTAACGTTTACCAGTTATATGGGATTATATAAAATGTCTTCCAAATGAAGCGGACTTCACAGGCTATTATATTAAATCCTAGACATACATGTTATTTCTCATGTAAATATCTTTAATATACGGCATTTAAAACAAAATTGCTAGAGCCTTTTAGAAAATAAAGAAATTCGAAAAATCTTCCACGTCAAGAGTAGTATGAGGTGGGAGGTTTTTCTTGAAAATCCAAAATCTTCGTGTAGCATCTTTGAAGGTGCTTAATCTAAATACCAAGTTTGGTATTTATCCAAATTACGCACACACGGACATGTTTCCAAAAATGCTTTATTACGATTCAGGGGTCCTCAAAACATTTATTTCCCGTTGAAATATGGTACTGAATATTTGAGTGGAATACAATACCTCCCCTACTTACTATACGTAGTAGCAAAGTTAAAAAGGGACGTGGCACAGTTTTGCACTCCTAAGGATTTTAAATTTTTAAATAAAATTCAATTTTTTCTAAACATTTAAGGAAAAATCGGTCTTTTGACAAAATTTGCCTACATCTCCCCTAAAAGGGGGACACAAAGTCCTATCACGCCAATATTAACTCTACTATATTCATGGCTCATTATCTCCGAAACTATTTCAAGATATGGGGACTGAATTTTTACAGGAGGTATACAAATGCCCTCTAAATTAACAGAGCTATTTTATTCAATAAGTTTGTTTATTAAGAAAAACAGGATTACCTATTTTCTGAATTCAGATATAGTTTTATTACAATCTATCAGCAGCAGCTTTTTTAAGATAACCAACGAGGATCTACACTGCCATTTCTGAAAATTACAGCACCAAGAAGGAAACGCATGAATTCAATTAATTTAATACCACATATTAGGTACATGACAAGTAACAAATGATATGCTTTTAAAATCTATATGTGGCCATTGAGTCCTAATATTCAGTATTTGGTGTGGCCTCCATGCGCTGCAATTAGAGCTGCTATACGCCGTGGCTTTGAATCAAAAAGGTTCTGAATAAGTTACTTAGGGATTTCCCTCCACACAGTTTGTATTCCAGCCCACAAATCCGTGACACTGGTTACTGGAGGACCGTGACGCACCAGGTACCAAGCAACCATATCCCAGACATGTTCGATGGGCGACATTACAGGCAAATGTGCAGACCAGGGAAGCAATGGTACCCGTCGCTCTTCGAGGAAGGCTTGTACATTCCTCGCAATATGTGGCCGAACATTGTCCTGTTGAAATATGGCCTGAAGCAGGGAGTACCTTAGGCTCTACAACCACTGTTAGATACCGGTTGCTGTTCAAAGTGCCCTCAATTCGTAGGAGACGAGATCGGTTGTTATAACCAATGGGGCCGCAAACCATCACACCTGGTGTTTGTCCGCCATGCTGATCAACAATGTAGCCCTCCAGGTTGCGCTCACCACGGTACAGCCGGACACGTATGCGGCATCACTGTAGGACACGTTGAAGTGGGATTTGTCCGAAAAGACTACATTTTACCACTCAGCACTGCAGTGATGGTGTTCACGTGCCCATTGCAGTCGGAGGAGCTTGTGGTTTCTGAACAATGGAATCCGACGTAATGGCATGCATGCAACTAGTCCAACCTGCGGCGATGAACCGTTGATGCAGACAAGTTCACACCTGTTGCAGTACTCCAGCGTCGAGCCAACACTGTGGATGAAGCTACACGGTCCGTTATGGCCATGCGGACAAGATGACGGTCCACCCGTGCTGAGGTCATGTTCCGTGCTCCAGTACCCCCTCTTTACTGCGTACGACCTTCCCTATCCACTGCTTCCACACATGCATCACTGTCGTAGCAGCATGCCCTGTACGAACCGAAATATCACGATATGACAAACCCGCTTCCCGGAGATCGTTCATTCTGCCCCGTTCGAACATGCTGATATGGCTCCCTTTGACGACCAGGCATATTGGCACTTCTTTTATTGTTTCCACCTTGTTTGACAGCTCTACACTGGGCGCAACACTGACCTTGTTGGACCGACACAAGAGGGCTCTGCTCGTCTACGTGTACCCCATCTCTATGCAAACCTAACCACTTACTGCTTGCACACTCTAGTACACTTCCAGGAGTTATTCGGGAATTCTTTCTTGGGGTTGCAATTTTCACAAACGACAGTGTATAACAGAACATAGGGGTTGTTTCTATCATCCTTAAAGCTACTTTCACTATCCTCATGGTTTCTGAGAAAACGCGTCATTTATACCAGAAAATGTAATTCATAGAAAAATCTGTTAAAAGCGAAAATCTTGTATGTATCTTCTGCAAGGAAAGAAACCATATGTCTCAAGCACACAGAAGTTGACGTAGTTAATAATAGCACAGATTAGAAGAACAAACATCCCCTAAAAGAGGGGCTAAAGTTTACCACGTTACTCCAAAACGTCTATAAACTATTGTTGCGCTGAATGCGTAGTGTAGTATAACTTTAAAGTATATTTAAAATACGAATACCTTGCTTACAATGGTAAAGTGCAAATCAAATCAAATCAAAGAGGAAATTCCAATTAATAAAACTACATAAAAATCAAATATACCATTTTTGACAATTTTTCTGCTGTTCTGGATCTACTTTGATGTTAATAACCTTGCTTGATTATTTAACACAAATCGCTGATTATGTTAATCAAAAGCTTGTATAATTAATAAAACAATCCTACTTTATTGAATAAACATACCTATAGGATAAAAGTAGTTCAGTGGGATTAGAAGTCATATCTACAAACTAAGCGAGCTGGCACAGTGTTGAAATGTGCGAGTTTCATTCGGGAGATTCCGGGTTCTCTCCCCGGCTACCGCCTACTCTGACCAATGGGTTTTTCGTGGTTTACCCAGGTCGGTAGGCAAATGCTGGATTGGTTCATCTTCTACCATGACTCTTCTGTTCCCAATTTCCTGTACTATTATGTTCCTTGTCATTTGTTTCAGGTTACAAGGCCAGGAGACGATGTTCGGCGGGTTGCGGCTGGACGGTAGCTGTGCTCCCTGTGGAAGTTTCAACCTGACGTCATCCAGGGACTGCTTGGCTGGAACCCGGCTCTGAGTTCTTTCAGGCGGGAGCTCCTTCGGAGTAACTCGAGGGTCTCCGGGTCCTATAGAGTGGGCTCGAGGGGCGTTGGAAGCGTTCAATCTGGAAACATTAGGAACCCCTTGTGAGCTTGCGCCCGTCGTTATCTGGATCTGGACACCTTTAGGATCTCTCCCCTCATCCCTGTCTCCCGGGGGTCACGGCAGAAACACAAGGGGTGAACTGGCCTGCGTGCACGTTTCGGGGTCCCTTTCGTTGGTACCTTTACCTTTACCATACATCTACACCTATAAAAAATTAGTAGCATGTGGGATACTTTCTGAAATTTAGTACATATAATAGGATAGGGCCTTTAATCTCTCGCAATAAACCCACCAACCAAAAGGGCTGCTTTGCTCAAACGCATGACGGTAGAAGAGGAAGAATGTAGGAGATGGAATTAAAGCCTTGCGTCCCAGTTTTAAACATGAACGAAATTACTGGTAAAGGATGCATGAAGGTAACTCCTTAGAGCTATAAAATATACGCAAACGCTAGATAAAAATAGTATCTCTGGAAAGAAAACCCACTTCTCAAGCTTCGCCTCACCGCAGCGCTTTTATATTTCCCGGAAGATATTTCTGAGAGGATTAGGGTTTTGAATCTGATCGTGTAAGCAGACAACGGTCTACTTGAGAAAAATGGTTGGTTCGTGATACTGGAGACAGTTCAGATGGGAGCTCGTACCTTGAGCTCAAGTTTTATACAGATATACGCTCAAGAAGAAAGAAAAAAAGACCGATGCAGCGGGCAAACCTACATAAGCATATACTTATACTGTTGCAACTGTAAGCAACCACTCATTCAATGAATTTCATTCATTCTAGTAGAAACATTGATTTTTCAATAACATTTTGCCTAGACAGATAGACTGTAATACAAGGCGTTCGTGCTCCCTTTTGCTACTTTTCGGTTTTGTTTCTGACTGTTTTTGTAACCACGATGTTTTAATATTTGTTCTACGTATAACGCAATATTCAAAATAAGCGAAGAAACCTACAGACAATTAAATGCCTTCAATGGATTGTATGCTTATAGGAAGCAAGTTTTCCTATATAAAGCGTCCTCAACCCAAATTTTATTAGCAAAATCGCAATGGTAATTGATTGTTCTTTCACACAAACCGTGTACAGGACAAGTTTTGGAAGGTAGAATCAAGACTGAAAAACTTAATGTCATAGCCAGGATTTAAACCACGGATCTCCTTGTGACTTACCGGGAAAAATGCGAGTCGTTGGGTTATTGGTCCTGCGCCATGGCGAGGCGGGCTGGAGCATGGTGGTCGGGTTCTCGACCACGGAATGTGCCTGGGTTCGATCCCACCCATGAGGATTTTAGGACGCGAGTATAGGACCGATGCCCACTCAGCATCGTTAGGAAAGTAAGGAGCTGCGATAGGCAGCGGTCCTGGCCTCGTGACCCAACTTTACAGATGGGGGATGCTTAATCTTGGCCACATCACTTCCCCATATTGGTTGGATGATCACCCAAGTTTGCCGTGCGCACGTGGGCGTGAGGTCGGCAATCGGGTTGGCAGGCCCAGGCTCTTCTGAGCTGTAGCGCCACAGGATTTATTTATTGGGTTATTTAATGCCGTGCGGGCATGTTTCCAAGGTAGCTCAGTTGGTTAGAGCACCCCGATACGTAAACGGAGGATCTGTGCTTCAAATCCTCGCTATACATTAAATTTCTATCCATCCAAAATTAAAGTACTTACCATTGTCGGATTTTAAGGTATTTGTAATCACTTCTCCGATGATTACAGGATAACCCAATGTTAACCTAATTAGAAGTGAGCGTTTCTTTGATGAAATGTGATGATTTATTCTTAATGACATTGTTCGTTTTTCTTTCTTTAAAATGTCGCTCTGTTGCAGCTATTGAAGTATATATACAAGGTGAATCACCTAAAACTTGCACCGCAAATATTCGGAAATGGAAAGTACAATTGATGAACAGTTTTCACAGCATTGATTGGTAGTCAGGTGTTCGTGCATTTAGCCTATAAACAGATTTTAATAATACTGAGAAAGTGTATTTTTTGAGCAAACATAAAATGTTTTAAAATGGAACAATGCCTAGCTACTTCAATCGAATAAAGGTAGGGTAAATTAGAATGTCAATGGTCTTTGTTGCAGGATTCTAGTGCAAGTGGTTTACGAGAAATTGTATTTTGAAAAGTTTCCACCCCGACAATTGTTTGTCCCATTCAAACTACTTAGTTATAAGTACGATGTTGTTATGTTTGTTTGCATTGTGTTTTCTGTTCATTGATTGCATTGCGACTTTCTGGTCAGTTAGTTTGTGACAGTTCAAGCAGTAAGTCATGAGTGGAAGATAGGTTTTACTAATGCTCATGGTGTATGGAGAGTGTAGGAAGAATGCAGTTCGTTCCTGTACGATGTATGCGGAAACGTGTCCCAATAGACGTCAACCATATCGGCAATTATTTTCAACTTCTTCAACCAATTACGTGAAAATAGTACTGTAACACCTGGAAAACGTAACAGAAATAAACAAGTGACTGTAGAAGAGGCAGAAATTAACATTTTGGTTGCCGTTGCAGTAGATCCGCAATTTAGTTCCTGCGCAATCGCACGTGGAAGTGGCATAAGTCAGGCAAGTGTACTGCGCATTCTCCATCGACATATGCTCCATTCCTATCACATCTCTCCCCATCAAGGGAGCTTTTGAGAATCGTGTTAACTTTTCTACATGGACATTAAGACATGATACTCCAGATTCATCATGCATTCTTGTTTAGTGATGAGGCAACATTTACTAATCATGGCCAAGTAAACAGCAGAAACATGGACTATTGCTCTGTTGAATTCCCCGTTGTCTTCATCAGGTGCAACGTCAGCGTCCATGGAGTTTAAACGTGTGGTGTGGGATAGTGAACCATCAGCTCATAGGCCCTTTGTTCATAGAAGGAACAATGAACTCGCACAAGTATCGCAGCCTCCTGACAGACCATCTGCCACAGATGCTAGAAGACGTTCCTTTGCAGACTAGGAGGAACCTGTGGTACCAGCATGATGGCTGTTCAGCCCATAGTGCACGAAGTACTACAGTTTGTGTTAACGGATTGTTTCCAAATCGTTGAATTGGACGAAGAGGACCTGTAGCTTGGCCGGCCCGTTCACCGGATCTCACCCCTTTAGATTTTTTTTCTGTGGGGAAGGCTGAAAGACACCGTCTACAAGGATGTACCAACTACACCAAACGATATGAAACGACGTATTACTCTGCCTGCTGTGAAATTTCCGCTAAAATGCTAGAACGTGTACAGCAGTCTTTCCATAGTAGACTGGTAGCGTGTATTGAAGCCTGCGGTGATCATTTTGAACACGACTTTGAGGGGCTATGTTCTCTTTACTTGTAAAAATCCACAGAAGTATTGTAATTCCCTTTTGTTTTTCTTTAGTTTGTGCTACTACAGATTGTACAATTGTCGGTGCGTAAAAGTTTCAAAATAAGATTTCTCGTAAACCCCTTGCACTAGAATCTTGCAACAAACTCCACTGACATTCTAATTTACTCTACCTTTATTCTGTTGATGTAACTAGACATTGTTTCATTTAAAACATTGTATGTTTGCTCAAAAAGTACACTTTCTCATTGTTATTAAAATCTGTTTATAGGCGAGCCCCTGAGTGCCAATCAATGCTGTGATAACTGCACATCAATAGCACTTTCCATTTCCGAAATATTTGCGGTGCAAGTTTTAGGTGATTCGCCCTGTATATATAACAATTTCCTCATACTGAATTATCTCCTGTCAAAGACAAACTGTTACTTGAAATGATGAATCGGGTTTTTATTCTTCAAAAGAAAGCAACGCGTATTATGTGAAAATTAAATATAAGAAAGTGTAAAACCAGAATTTATAAAACTAAAATTACTTACGTTTCGTATTTTAATTATCAGATTTGTACTTCAGAAAAAGACAAATTTCAGTAAAATACATCTAAAAATCAATACTAAAACACTAGAAATATAACGACTACAGTTTAGTAAATTACACAGAAGATTAGCGATATTTGAAAGGGGTCAAAGTATAAAGGAGTGACATTGTGTAATAGATTTCGTAATAAATACAGTCAATTTACAACATAAATACATATAAAAAATTATGTGAATATTTAGTGAATAAGGCACTCTATTTATTAATGAATTGTTTAGTAACTGACGTATTTCTGCATTTCTACTACGTCTAAGAGGGTTTGTTAGTAACTGCTGTATTTCTACTGTATCTCTGGGATATGCTAGTAGCTTACGTATTTCTTGTATTTATATTGTGTTTAATAGATTCGTTAGTAACTGATGCAGGTGTATCTTGTATTTCTACTGTGTGTAACTGGATTTGTTGGTAACTGATGTGATTCTACTGGGTGTAATACATTCGTTAGTATCTAATGTAAGTGTATATTGTAGTTATACTGTGTGTAACTGGATTTGTTAGTAACTGATGTGATTCTACTGGGTATAATACATTCGTTAGTAACTGATGTAAGTCTATATTGTAGTTATACTGTGTAATTGGATTTTTTAGTAATTTATGTATTTCTTGTATTTATACCATGTGTAATTGGATTTATTAGTAACTGAATTTATTAGTAACTGATGTATTTGTTGCATTTCTACTATGTGTAATATATTTGTTAGTAACTGATGTACTTCTATTGTATACATATCACAACTGACAATGGTTGATAAATTTATCTAGTTTCTATGGGCAATAAATTGAATTGAACTGAATTTTCCATGCACCTCTAAGGAACAGGTTAGTGAAGTGTGGCATCTTATAAATTTAGGCCTTATGACCAATTGAGAAAAAAGAATGATTGGAAGCATTTGAAATGAGAATATGAAAGGAATTGTGCGTGCGAAATGGGTTAACATAATGAAGTTCTCTAAAAAACTTCAATACTGTAACTTTGTCCAATTTGTAGCCGGTCACTTCACTAATTCCCCACTGTCACTTCGCTAATGCGATCTAGTACAACTTTTTATTCTCCCTTTCTTCGTGACGTAGCGGCGTAATAAAATACGCATGTACCAACTTCTTCCGGACGGTTTACTCACTGGGATATCGAACACAAGACCTCTCTAATATCTCGCGGAAGCAGCACTCGCTGCACGTCACAGTAGTTGTCACAAACTCGCTCGGAGAACAGCACTTTTTGTCACCCCGAAACGCACTGACTAACTTACTAACTCAATGACTTACTCAGACTCGCGAGAACGATCACTTATATAGCAGCTGGTTAGCGTTCCAGAACGTTCTAGAAGGGGAAACTTCCAGAGCATTCTGATTATCTGACGATAGTGCTACTGGTGTTTACACTGAAAGAGCGCGCATTTATCTCTGTTTGGCTCTCCAGTGCCCAGCGCCGACCTCCCGATAATCTGGGGCCATAGCGGCTGCCTCACAATACGAAAGAAAAATAGCTCTGAAACTGATCAGAAAGGGAAAAGGAACTGGATGGAACATTCCCTGAGAAACAAGTTGATGTGTTACAATCACACGACTTTTTGTTTACCCACTACTGTATTTTTATAGCTACCCTACAAATTATAGCATAAAGGTTTGTTTTTTTTTTTTGTCTACTTTCTATTTAACACGGTATTGGTCAACGCAAAATGTTTTAACTACATAAAAGACTAGGACGAAATTCAAATGTTTGAAACACGTGCAGCTATGCGCTGGTTTTGATATTGCTTAATCTTTTTATGGCCTAACCTCAGAAAAGATAAAAGAATGCCGATTTCAAAAGAAGCGATTATCTTGATGAGTATTAATGCCAAAAGAATTGTTTTATCCAAACGGTATCTTAACGATACCTGCAGTCTTTCTGTATTAAGTTTGTGTCTAAATCTTACGATTTTCCTGTTATATAAAATTCGCCACAATGCGGAATATTACAAAATCTATTCCCAGAAAATTCACGACCTATATACGTAAGTCTTATTTGTCATGCCAATCTCAATCAAATCGTTTGAGCTGTCCTTGAGTAGACAGAAAGGAAGGCAACTTGTTCCATGTAAAGGGTACTTTGTGGAGGGGGAGATTTCTTGAAAATCGTGTCCATGCTTCCATCTATTCATCATCCATCCATTCTTTTTTTTTCCAAAAATGCTCTTTGGGGATCAGAAGTTTGGGTAGAGTAAAATACTTCCTCTGCCTGCTATAGGTAAGCGGTAGAAGAACAAAAAATGTGGTTGTCATACTGGGCAGAAAATTACATCTGATTGACTTTTATGCGTCTGCTGGGGTGAAATCGTAATGCTGTTAATGTACACAGTGTATACTCTGTGAAATCTTTTTGTGAGTCATTTAGTTATTTAAATACCATTTTCTGAATTTAAAATGATTCCGGCATACGAATACATTGCTTGCTTCAGCTGCTGCTCGGGTTTCAATTCTGGTTAATCAAAAGTCTGGTTGAGGATGTTTGCGGTGAGTATAGAATACATTTACTCTTTAGATTTCCGCGCGAGCGTCCTGTTCATTTACTGTCAGATACCTATTTTTTCGTACTCTATAAAGAATAGTTTACATAAATGGTATGCTTTAATCAGAACTACAATTTTTGTAAAGTAAGATTTTCTCTGTGTCTTACGCCTTACAAATTATGCAAAAGTCATTCAGAATGAAAGGACTCAACGGGCTAAATCCGGAAAATTCAAGATATGCATTTCACTTGTCATAAAAATAGCTTATTATATGATTTTAATAAAAATTGTTAGAGCCGCTATTGAGAAAATAAAAAATTAACGAAAATATTTCCATGAAAATCTTCGTCTCATACCCTTGGAAGATGTACGAAAGCCTACTACATGAAGTATGTAGATCTCTTAAAATACAATTAACACATCAACTTTGTTGTCACATTAACAATCGCCTAATTCCTTGTTATTGCTTTGAATTTTCAAATACTTTATAGGTTTTGAAGTTCCAAGTAGTCGTTCAATTGTTTCGCATGTTGAACCTTCAACGAAATATATACCGAAAGCATTTCTGCAAAACCCTATCTCAATTAACATGAAGTATATAAAAGAATAGGCTTCTGTGAGAAAGTTTGTAGAAGAGTGGGTAGAGAAAACCATTTAAATTTTATTTGTTTATTTGAAAAGAACAATTTCTCTCGCGTATTCCTTCCTTCAATAAATCTTGTCAAACCTTTGCACTTCGCAGCAAACCTGGTTGTTCTGACAACAGCAATACTAGTGTTATATCACGTGATCTAGGAACAAAGAGAATATTATCCTGACTGACAGAATTATCATCTTTGAAAACGGAACAATGTTATCCCACTCCTCAGGTTTGCGCAGTTGCTAACAATCAAATAAGCAGCAGTTTTTTACACATAATTAGGGCGTTTCATTTATTGGCCGCCGTTCAAACATGTTCTTTGTCGGTGCTCCTTTTGGTAATCTCCCATCACAGCAACGGATGTGATGGCTGCTGCTATAAGTAGGCTGTCAACCTTGGAAACACTAAATCTGGTAGTTACAATATTCCTTTGCGTTTCCTGTTGTTGATAGAGCGAAAAGAACAGTCGCCAGCCCCTTTTAGTACAAGTGAATCGTAGCGGGAACAATGACATCGCAAAGTAAATATTAATAATAATGGAAATAATGTTGTTACATTGTAAAGACATGCATGTTAAATTTTAAGGAATACTAGCTAGCCGTGCTGGTGGGGGAGTGAGGTCGGGTCAAGACGCAAAACGGTAGCATTCAAAGATACCTCCGGGGTACGAACAAGGATCTAGGCTAAACATGACTTGCAGAGACGCTAGAGTGGGTGAGACAGCTATAGGTTAGAAAGAGACAGCGAGAGGTTTGGACATTAGTGGAAAATCCAGATGTGTCAAAGTAGAGATGCGAGAGAAAATTCTCATACAACGCTAAGAGGAGGACCAATGAAATTAGCGCCTTAAAACAGCTAAGGCAAAAGTAGTATCACCTGCAGAGTGTATAAAAGACCGTGCTCAGAGGTTCTCGAGTCTGATTGTCGGACTTTCTTACTTGCGTCAGGGGGTGAAGTTCACGTCACTTTGATGGCAGAGCGTGTGCAGAAGCTGATAGGAATTTAGCAAGATAAAGTGTTAGATTGGGGGGTACAACTTTTCAGAAAGGCCCCATGACCCTGTAATATTAAAATATTAGCGCAATATAGAAATCACGGCAGGCACATTCAAGCTTTTAATAAACTAAAGTTAAAATAAACCTGAATTTTATGTCGTCTCCTGTTTCTACGCCCTAGAGAAAGTTAAAGAGTATAGGCCAACACAAATGTGTTGTGTATACAATTTAGCGTATCAACACCCACATCTGGAAGGAAGGAAGGAAGGAAGGAAGTCGATGAGCAGCTGAGAGGTCCGTTGCAGAATGGGATGCGCTTTTGAGGAAAGTACAAAATAGTCAAAGAAAAAGAAAAAACTTCTATTTTTTGTTCTTTTAATTTGAAGAAGGCTAATTTTAGGTGGAGTTGCATTATAGTTCGACTGCTGGGGAGCCGAACTTGAAGTAGTTGCAACCGTGTAAGGTAAAAAGTTTCCGGTAGCCTTCGCCCCAAATTTACTTTCCGGTGGCCTTTGCCCCAAGATTACTTTCAACTTTATATTTTAATGTTTCTTTAAATATTATATACATATATATATATATTTATGTTTGCCTCGGCTGCGTCAGTATTTTGTAGAGACATGTTTCTCTTTGCAGGGAGTGGTGCGGTTGAAGAATGTAGGCTTACACAGATTATAATTTTTACTTCACTCCTTTTATTAATCCTTGACACGATTAAATAACACTTCACTGACATAAAGTGCTCTGGGATTATTTATTAATTACTTGCACTTTTTAACACGTAAACTATTTTTTGTCTCACACTGAATACGTATTAAACTTCTCGAGGACGCGTTTCGTGTCCGGTTAAGAACGGTGTCTACTAGCAATTGACTTCTGAATTTGTAAATTTTGCTCCATTTCAGTTTGTGATTGGCTAATCCTACTTCAATAGAATACTTTTATTTAACTTAAGCTTTTTTCTGATTGTTGATTGGCTATTTATAAATTGTCTCAAAAATTACATTATTTTTTCCAAGAATTACTAGTAGTATTATTAAACTTTCTAATTCATTATTGCCTCAAGCTTACCTCATTGTTACCTCATTGTTAGCAACTTTTGACCTATTATTCCCACAGCTCCTACATTATTAAAATACGTAATACATTCACATAACATTATTGAACGTGTACATAATAATATAAACATTAATACAATGACTGTTACATGCATTTTATATATTATATTATTATACACATATTGCTTTAAGGCGGGCTGTTATTGAAATTATATTATATAATTTGACTGAAATCATTTAAGTGTTAAAAATACCGTCTCAAAGTAAATTACATAAAATGTACAACATGAATTACCCTTACATCCAATAAGCTATGAAAGCTTTCGATATATATATATATATATTTTTAACAGCAATTTTAATATTGGGTATATGTATTGCAGTGATACCTGCAGTGAATGCGATGTACATGCTGCTTAACTTGCCTCTCTGAAATTATCTTGACAACTGACAACGTAGATGAAAGAAACAAGGCAAAAAAAGAAAATGAATCTGTGGAGGTGTTCAATAAAGTACATAAAAAGTAAGTAGAAATTTCTATAACACAGAAACATTCTATAATAGGAAACATCAATGTAAAATCTCTGCTATTGAAGTCACCATACATGGAAGCAATAGACTTTGATTACTCATTTAACATTCATGTGCTGTATACCTGGGAGTCTGCATTCTACGTACACTTACGACCAGACTGTTGAAAAAGAGGCCCTGATGAAGTATATAGTTCCTACTTCACTTCATTGAATATTTACTGCCTAAACAATTGACAACACTTCACGTATTTTGTGACTTCTGTGATGGACAGAATAAAAAATTTTCTGTTTTCCGCTACCTACACTGGTTGATTAATGGAGAGAAGTAGTTTAAATAAATCCAAGTTGCATTCCTCGTCAGAGATCTCATCTACCTTGATTGTGACAGGAATATATAGCCCATCAAGCAAAACGAGTTATGTAGAAATCCCTGCTGAACAGAATGATGTCACTAGAAGTATCAGGATAAAATCATCTGCCTTCAACGTGTTTGAGGTCTAACAAGATTTGTTATATAATTTGACATTGTACATTCAAACCTCTTACAAGAAGAAATGCCCATTTCAATCTTGTTCTATTACAGAACCTAAGTTTTCTCAAGCGCGTGCAGCAACAGTGACTTTAAGAACCACATATCATAATGGACAATGAGAGCCTACAATGTCATTGACAAAAGCCTGTATTACAAGCTTTTCAGAAACAAGACACGCGTTAACCATTTTATGAGAATCCACTTCCAGTTACTACATCAAAATTTCAAGAACTTCAGATATTTAGGAAATTCTGCTGTGAATCTGCCCTAGAGTTCTTCAGTGTCTTACCAAGAGCTCTACAAGTGATAATTAAGATGATTGATCTCTTTCCCATCTCTGTTGTTGATCTTCGAGAGCTGCACAACCACACACACTCGGACATCGCCACTCGCTTCGAACAGCTACAAGTCAGCCACTATATGTTCGATGAAAGTTGCACCCATTTCAGGAACATCGTGAGCAACAAGTCCTAATGACTCCACAATAGATAGCGCAATAATCGCCATTAAGATCTCATCCAACTCATTAAATTGATCTTATATTACTATGATTAAAGTTTTTCTTACCCTATCCTTCTCTACCTTTCCTCGCCCTCCTCTAGACCAGTGAAGCTCAATCTGCTCTAAGAACTAAGGTTAAACATTCATAGTTCACCCCAATTACTATATTTGAAGAGATTGACAAGCTAAACCAATCAAGTTTCATTCTTGGCAACACGAGTGGAAATGAGTGAGAAAGGAATCTCCCTTCATCCCCTCTCTCTGTAGGGTTGGGCATCCCCGCTCTAGACTGTAGTCAGGCCTTGTGACATAGCTATAGCCTAGTCCAACCGTAAAGCGCTCCCACCCTTCAGATGGCAATCCCCAATAACCGTAACTGACGGCGGTGCAGCAGCGGTACTCCCCAAATCCACGAAACTTCCTTGTTATTCCTTATTTTTCCTCACCTATCTTCTCCCCTTGTTTCTCCCCCACCCAAAAAAGTGATTATCAAAATGACGAAGCTTTCCTACACTACGCTAAATTATTACGTGGGAATAAATTTGTATTCATTATTTTCAATGTACATATTCAGATTTTTTTTAACGTCACTCCAGACGTTAAACCTAAGACTCGCTTGCTAGGCTTGTACAGTAGGAATTCATGCAATATAAGCAGAAAGTTTCATCGTCGTCCTCACTTTCCCTCCTCCTTGTAGCGGTTCCTCCTTGGTAGGCCCCCACTACGTTGATGATGATGGATGCTGTATTATGTACCTGTAGGTCGTCTTGATGCCCATACTTTGATGTAACACGACGTTCTCCTAGACGAGAATCTGATGATCGTATATCTGCATTCTTGTGTGTGCGTGTGTGTGTTAGTATGTTCTAATTATTATTTTATAATTGTGCCACAATTGCTGTATTTGTGTCGGAGAGCACTTGTCTTTTGTCAGGGTTGGGTATGGTGAAGGTTATAATATTTTGCGCACACGTATTTTGTTAATTATTTCACTTGTATTTTATATAAGCCACATATGATATTCACAGCCTACTACTACCTTTGTCATGTTAAAATATGTATAACTGATAGACTTTAAATACGTAGTTTTAGCGTCTATTTAGAGACGTGCTTATACACTGCCTTCCTGCTCGAACGCTGACAAGCTTCTGTTAGCGTTCCTTCCTACCGTTCTTCTTAACGTACGTATTTGAATTATAAGCATGCATTAATGTACCTGATTGTGCTACTATCCAATAACATGTTATGTTACATAGATATATCCTTACAGACTTCTATCGTCTTAATTATGAATCCAAGGTTCGTTACATGATTACGCAGGTACTACTGCATTTCTCGTAATTTTATACTACTGCTTATATGGCTAAGAATGATATTTCCCTCTTATATTATATTTTATATCTTATAACGTTATATACTTATTCTCTACAATGTGTACATAATGAACGTTTTTAACATCCTCTCTAGACCATCATGATGTAAGTGAAGGCTTTTAATATTATGTCCACTCAAAATTAAATCAATTTACTACTTCACTGTTAAGAACGTCCCATTGTAACTAAGTTAGTGCTCTTAATTATTATACTACAATATTAGCAAAGAAAATAAATAACACCTAACGCTTAGAACAACAATGTGCTGATACCGTTAGCCATTGTCCTTCTTTGCTTTTCTTTCTTTTAGGGCATTTTTCACATGCGATTCTGTGCGAATTGCAGTCGAGAAATTCCTTTTGATATTTACTTTCTCGTATCCCCTTTTGCAGTGGTCTTAACACTTCATAGGAAACCGTGCGGAACCACAATTTAACGGCTTCTTTCCACTACAACTTCTCGGAAAGGATTGTGGCTTCCGTGGAACATATATTTGGAGACAAGGAATAGTATATCTGCATTCTACTGCAATCTGAGGGCTGAAATAAGGGTAATGTGCCAACCTGTCCCTGTAGCCAACCTGTCCTCCTCTCCCCTATACTAACTTGTGTACTGTCATACATCAGAATTGTTTTGAAAGTATTATTTCTATATTCAAGTTTCATTTTGTCATCAGAATTAATTTGTACGTCTGTGTGTTTTTGTATATTCTGTATTACATAACTTAAGGTGACTGACCGTTTCTTCCCTGGACCTTCATTTAGGCTTTAACAGTACGACGAGCACTGCTATGAAAGCAATGTGAATGCAAATACTGTCGCCCATTACTCGGAATTGCCTCTTTGAGAATCCATCTCGAATTTTTCGATGCCCCGTGCGATTTAATGGACGCGGTCGCATATGCTCAGTTAAAGAAAAGTAAAGAAAGATAGAAGAAAGTTGGTATGAATGAAAGGAAATAAAAGCTTGGCAAACGTGAATATTTTGCTACGAATAGCAGACTTCACGACTGCTGGCTTCCTACACCCATGTGAACTTAATGCTGCTATAACTGGGCCTCTGCCACTTCTTCAACCATCAATTTTATTGCCTTCTTTTTCGCCGCCATTGAAAATCCAACTGGGTCATGGCAAGTCGTCGTGTGTGTGTGTGTGTGTGCGGTGGAAGCAGTGAATTTCACATAAAGATAAGCTGGCAGCTAGAAGAAGACCAGTAAACGTCTTTCTCCCCAGCGCGCACGCTTTTATAGCATAAAGAAAGGTTAAGTTGCAACGTACGATGTTAGAAACCGGTAGATAAATATTTATTCAGTGGAACAAAATACGCAAGATGGATATGGGTCCATCTCATCGTAATTTGTTAAAGTGTTCGGAATAAGAAACAACCAATTACACCACTGCTTGGTCATCACATAAATTGTTTTCATCGTGTGATCTACTGATGTTGGTACGTAAGGTAAGATTACTCAGAGGCCATTCACAATTATAATTAAGCATTAACATAACGACGCAAAACGTAAGCACAAACTTAAAGCGACTTCACAATGAAAACGAAAACAAACAGCGGCCAATCGCAAGAGAGGGTGAACCAGCTGAACTAAAATGGCGCCCTGCAAAGCGATCACCCACAGCATACACGACAAAAGAGATTATGTAAACGCATTACGTTGAACAAGAATTAGCTACCCGGTTGAAGGGCGTTACACTCAGAATGAATCACTAACATCACAATTTGTTTTGGTATGATTTCTATTGATATCCCAGATTCCTGGTCCGTGATCTTTCACAGAAAAGCAGTTAGGGAGTCCAGACAATATGGCAACGAGAAATCTTATGGCAGAATGATCCGTGTTGAGGTGTTGAGGCAGTATTTTTAACACTTAAATGATTTCAGTCAAATTATATAATAAAGGATTAAATTACAGCCCGCCTTAAAGCAATATGTGTATGTAACAATATATAAAAAGTGTATATTACAGTCATTGTGAATGTTTATATTATTGTACACATGTGTAACAATGTTATGTGTATGTATTAATTAATTTAATAATGTAGGAGCTGTGAGAAATAGGTCAAAAGTTGCTAACAATGAGGTACCCTTGAGGCAATAATGAGTAAGAAAGTTTAATAATGCTACTAGTCATTATTGGAGCAACAATAATGTAAATTTTGAGACAGTTTATAAAATAGCCAATCAACAACCAGAAAAAAGCTTAAGTTAAATAAAAGTATTTTATTGGATTAGGAATAGCCAATCAGAGACTTGAAATACAGAAGTTTACAAATTTAGGCGGTAGAAATCAAGTCAGTTGCTTGTAGACAGCGCTCATAACTGGACGCGTTGTTTGCAGACAGTGTTTCCAACCGGACGCGAGATGCGTCCTCGAGAAATTTAATACGTATTCGTGTGAGACGAAAATAGTTTAGTGTTAAAAAGTGCAAGTATTAATAAAAGAATCTCACAGCTCTCTATATCAGTGAAGTGTTATTTAAATTGTGTCAAGGATTAATAAATGTAGTGAAGTAAAAATTATAATCTGTGTAAGCCTATATTCTTAGCCGCACTACTCCCTGCAAAAAAATCAATGTCTCTAACAATAATACTGACGCAGTCGAGGCAAACATAAATATATAATATTTAAAAAAACAGCAAAAATTACAAAGTTAATTTTGTTTTAAACATTTTTGGGGCGAAGGCTACCGGGTACCATACGTGCGGTTGCAACTACTTCAAGTTCGGCTCCCCAACAGTCGAAATATAATACATCATCTTCAAACTGACTTTCCATACGTAGCAGCAACACACATTATTCAAATTGGCTCCCAAAACGTGGGGCTAATAACAATACAACAAACCACCTACTTCAGTGTATGGAGAATCGCTAATTGACAAGTTTATTATGTCTTCTTCTTCTATTCAAGCCTTTCGACCTGTTTCGAAGCTAACTACTAAAGTGGTCACCCCATCTCCTCCGTTGTCGTCCAACACTTCTTCCTGAAGGTCTATAAAATAAAGCGTCATGGATACCTTGAAGGGGGCATTTGTAAGACATGTTCTTTTCAAGATTTTGGTACCTCTGTATTTCTTTAGTAATGCTTTCTTCCATTAGCTGTTGTCTTATTACAGTATTCCTAATCCTATCTCTTCTACTAATTTCCAACAATTATCGTAAAAATATCATTTGGGTTGATTCCAATCTTATCTTTTCCCAAGTTCTTAATGTCCACGTTTCACAAGAGTACATCAGTACTGGTTTATATATAATATTGTGAGATCTTTGCTTTATTTACTTGTTCATGGTTTTACTAAAAGGTCGTTTTATGCATCCGTTTAATCCATTATATGTTTCTATATTCCCTTCGACATCTGCCTTGGTGTTCATAACTGATATTTTTTATCCCAGATATATAAATGTTGAAACTTGTTCTATGATTTCTCCATCAATAACTATTTTAGCTCTTCTTTGTTCTTTCCCTATCATAGCCATGGATTTACCATAGATTTTCACATTATATTTTTTTCCTATTTCGTTCAATTTAATTACTGGTCTCTGCAGTTCCATTTCGATTTCTGCTAATATTATCTGGTCATCTGTAATACGTTTTGTGTTTATATTTACATTATTTATGGTTATCCCTTTTGGTTTAAATATTTCTCTCCATTTTTCTGTAATTTATTTATGTTTCTTATGTTTGACAGAGTTACAATAATATAAGTAAATTTTATCATACAATAACAGAAACAATTAATAAAGGTGTAAGACAAGGTTGCCCCCTTTCGCATTGCTTTTTAACATATGCATAGATGATGTTATTAGCAAACGGCAGATAAATTTAGGAACCCATTTTAAAATTATGAATGCGTTTTTAGATATAATTTTATTTGAAGACGACCAGGTTAGTAATTCAGAAGATAATTTACAGAAAGCCATATACTAATTAAATAATTTATGTAAAAAATACGTACTAAATATGCCTACTACTAAAATAAAAATGTTTACATTTCAAGGGTCACATACAATTAGAGCAAAAATAATTTTAAAAAGAAAAATTATAGAACAGGTGAGTAATTTCAACTACTTAGGCTACAATGTTTCGTATATTAAAACCGAAGATGTAACAAATAGGATCTGTAAATTCAGTTATATATGCGTTACAATAAAACAAACATTTAAATTAATAGGAAAGAAACTAAACTAAAATTGTATAAGTTAATGGCTGTGCCCATGTTATTGTATGGTTCAGAATGTTGGAACTTTGCAAACATGATGAAAGAAAAATAGAAGCCGTAGAATTTAGATTCCTAAGGAGCGTCATAGGCTACGGTTTATTAGATAAAGAGAGTGACGACATCAGAAAGGCACTCGGCATTTTAAGTTAATAGAAAAGATACATCAAACAGAACCAACTGGAAAGAACATGTGGACAGAATGGAAGCTTACCGCATTCCTAAACTGACACTAAACTATAAACCTACAGGTAACAGAATCATTGACAGAACGAGGAAGAGATGGCCACAGCAAAAATTTAATTAATGAGACTGAAGCAAGCCTTTCGAGGTTTAATCTTAAAGATGATGATTAAAATCTGTCATTTATACTCGAGCTTAGTAGCAGTGTCATAACAAAGGAATTCCCGGATTTCTAAAATATCATCTCAACGAATAAAAGCTAGATATAAACCCAATCCCAACAGATTGCTACACAGTGATCACAGCTGAGCGAGAATTTCAGATATCAACAGTAGAAAAAAATAATGCAACATCTCGCTTATGAAGGTTTCACTTTAGCTAAGAACGTAGGGGTTCATGCAATAAATCCCCACCGTCCTGAGTAACCTGCATATGGAAATCACATTTTACATCTCTCCACACTTTCAAGATTTTCTTATACCCGTTACAAGTGCAGCAAGTCAAAACAAACATTCAATTATATAGACTTTCGTCATAAGTCTTGCTTCAGAACATGTTAACGTTCCAGCTCTTATTGCATTGCAGTTTAAAATGTAGAAACCTGTAGAAATAGTTGCACTTACTCATTGTATTTAGTTAGTCAGGGTTTGAGGCTGTGAATATTGGTTCATTCATTCTTCCACCACCACCTCCTCCTCCTCCTTTACGTTAGACAAATACTTGTTCAGTCTTTGCATCTGTACAATACATCCATTTTTACCTTCTCTACTACGTATAGTAAGTAGGGGAAGTATTGTATTCCACTCAAAAATTTGATACCGAGTTTTCACCGGAAATACATGTTTTGAGGCCTCCTGAATCCCAAAAAGGTATTTTTGGAAACATGTCCATGTGTGTGTGTCTGTCTGTGAAGAGCATAACCCAGAAACGAACAGTCGGATAAACACCAAACTTGGTATTTAGATTCAGTATCTTCCAGAAATGCGACACGAAGGTTTTCAAGAAAATCCTCCCACCCCAGATTACCCTTTACATGGAACGTTTTTCGAACATTTTAATTTTCTCAAAAATGGCTCTAATGATTTCGATTAAAATGTCATATGTTTAAGATATTTTCATGTCAAATGAAACGTATATTTCGACTTTTCTGGGAATGTCTCCAAAAGTATTCGTCATTATGAACTACTTTTGCATAACTGGTAAACCATAAGAGATAGACAAAATTTTACTACACAAAAAATGTAGATCGCGTTAAAATACACAATTTATGTCATATACATTGTTTTTGTTGAGTAAACCATTTTCGAGATATTGCTTGTTATTCCCTTCAATTTCCCAATACTTTTTCTCAAATGGGAATTCGTTATTCATTTTTTGTATGTACTGGACATACAAAGTGAATGGAATGCGCCACATAGCAACAAGCTCTTAAAAGATTTGACTATCGCTTAATTACTACCATATTCTCCTTGCACCTACAAGAAAATTAGCAATAAGATTAACATCTCGAATAACATGAAGCATATGGAGAATAAGCGTTTGTAAAAATAGTTTGTACAAGAGTAGAGAAAGCCATGTGAGTGTGTGAGTGTCACACATCAGATATTTTTCTTTGACATCCAATCTCTCTTCTTACATTTGGCTTATTCTTATATCCACTCGCTTTATTGGTCCAATTGCGAAGATTCTTCTCTCTCCTACTCCCTCTAACACTCTTTTCCTCTCCACCCAATTTGTTCATCTTCTCTCTCTCTCTCTCTCTCTCTCTCTCTCTTTCTCTCGGCAACGTCTATACAATTGGTCTTCTGAGAACGGAGTGCTTTTCTCTGGAATGTAAATAAATATTTAAATCCCAATGAAATATTTACTCGCAACTATTTTTGTACCTCTTCCATATGCTTAATACATGATCAGAACTGCACTGTGCCCCATAATAATCAGTAAAATGACACTAAAAGATGCAGAAATATGCACGTAATTGCACAGTGTACACGAATAATAGTAACCCATAAACCTGCAAGTCCTTAAATAACTCCGTAAATATTCATCCTATTGAAATGTCCTGAAAAATACCATTTTTTCACGGAAATCAGTAATAAATTAGATATTTCGATTCTATGTGCATACCTTTGCATACTGCAACAAATGAGAACACCAGTGACTACGAAAACGCACTTCATTTATCACTAGGCACTCAGAATAACACAAACGTTACATTTGAGTAACTTTAGCACGCACTCAAAATACAACACAACTGCAACCGATCCGTGGAATCACAGCTAACTGCACCACTTACAATTAAATTGCACTGTGCACTTGCACTGTTACTTCTAACAACACTCCACTCAATTCAACACTACCTCGACCTGCCACCTTGAAGAAGGTGGTTTGTTGCTGCTACGTATGGAAAGTCAGTTTGAATCGACTGTTGGGGAGCCGAACTTGAAGTCGTTGCCACCTCACATATGGTAAAAAGTTTCCGGTACCTTCGCCCCAAGTTTAAAAATATTAACTTTGTATTTTTACTGTTTCTTTAAATATTATATATTTATGTTTGCCTCAGCTGCGTCAGTATTCTTGTTAGAGACATGTTTCTCTTTGCAGGGTTGTGGTGCGACTGAAGAATGTAGGCTTACACGAATTTTAAGTTTTTCTTCACTCCATTTATTAATGCTTGACACGATTTAAATAACACTTCACTGATATAGAGAGCTCTGAAATTCTTTTATTAATTACTTGCACCTTATAAACATGTAAACTATTTTCTCTCACACGAATACTTTCGTCTCACACGAATACGTATTAAATTTCTCGAGGACGTATCTCGTGTCTGATTAGTAACACTGTCCGCAACCAACGCGTCCAGTTACGAGCACTGTCTACAAGCAACCGACTTGATTTCAACCGCTAAAATTTGTAAATTTCTGTATTTCAAGTCTCTGGCTATTCCTAATCCAATAGAATACTTTTATTTAACTTAAGCTTTTTTATGATTGTTGATTGACTATTTTATAAACTGTGACAAAAATTACATTTTTGTTGCTCCAAGAATGACTAGTAGCACTATTACACTTTCTTACTCTTTATTGCCTCAAGGTTACCTCATTATTAGCAACTTTTAACCCATTATTCTCACAGCTCATACATTCACATAACATTATTGAACATGTATACAATCATATAAACATATACAATGACTGTAATGTACACTTTTTATATATTGTTACACACATATTGCTTTGAGGCGGGCTGTTATTGAATTTATATATTATATAATTAGATTGAAATCATTTAAGTGTTAAAAATACTGCCTCAACCTTCAGTCCCTTATATAGATCTCGCATACAAAGTGGAATTTTTGGGAATGAGAACCTTCCAGATAGGCCTAAAAGGAATCCTCTGGAGCGTGGAAGTGGCACGCAGTGGCTATTGTTCCTAAACGTGGCAGGCGCCCGCTCTGTAGGAACTTAGCACGCGCGGTCACAATATTCTGTAAATACCGTTCTACACCAAGTTTCATAGTAATCCGCACACGTCTTGAATGGAAAGGTTCCACGAGAACGCACCCACATAAGATAAATTTCAATTATAATATCATATTTTTAATTAGTTTCTTATTGAATTTTTCTTGTGCATCCTATAATCATTCCTAAATGTTAATGTATGCCGTCTGTAAGCGTACTGATTTTACTTCAAACACAAAATATTACTCCAATTTAAGTATTTATTGCTATATTCATCTCTTCATCTGTCAGGTGAATATATGCTTGTTACGTTTCACACGTTATGTTATGGAGTATCGTATATTCATTTGTTTTAGAAATTGTACCCTAGCATACAACTGTTGGTAATTTCATGTGTCTTCGAGGTAGCATATCTTCTTCTATTCAAAAGGTTCCGAGATTCAATTGGATACGAGTTTTACCGGGGCTTTCCCTTATCCTCAGAAGACGAATGCAAGTTAATTCTAATATCTAAATTAAAACAACAAAAAATTATATTTTTAAAATATACACACATCTGTTTTGCTATACCAAAACAACGCCAGCAACAGCAACACTTTAGAAGCATAATATCAAGGATAAGAACTTGTTTATTATTAGATGATGCTACACTTATAATTGGTTTATTGTTTGTTTTAAGTTTCAGTAACGATATGAAGCGACAAAGACGGAATATTTGATACATCATAATTCTCAATGAGAAATGCAGACACACGGTGAAAAGTATCATGAACGAAAGCGAGACGAGCGTGATGGATTTACTCTCCTTACAGAGAACGTAAAGCAAGGAAGTTGTGTTCACGACCACAACAGTGGGTAACAGACAATGTTGCTCGCCGCTACTCAAACCTGGAAACACCTTTATTCAGCTTGCCATCTGTAGAAAGCATTCGGTTCTACTGTCCGTTCAACGCGGTTTTAGCTAGGGGTGTGCTTTCAAGTGGGTAGGGGTTTAGCTACTGGAAGGAGGCAGTGTTTACTCGGTCTAGCTCAAGTAAGGGGTAAAGACTTGACTGTTTTCCACTGTACGTGTCATGCGCGGCACGAGTTCAGCATACAGTGTACCCCTCCTGGGAGATATGAATCTAATATGAGCTGCCATGTTGGCTATATGAATATAAATATAAAGTATAAGTAGCTCTGAAAAAATAAATAAAATAAATACCTAAAATAATAGCAAACATTAAACATACTCATTTCCTATATAATTATTAATAATCATTTTATTCAAATTACAATCATCATATCTGCATTTATCGGTGGCAGGGCACGCGTGGTAGGAAGGGAAGGTTATCAGCATAATAGTCACGGCTTCAGTGTTTCCTGAGTCGACTGGCTGTCTTGGACTGTGAGAATTCATATAGGTCCTAGGGAGTCGAATAATTCTGAAGTAGTGCCTAATGAAGAAACACCTATTAATCTCCAGGAAGAGTTACTGTTTTACTTTCTCTATCACGTACAGAATAAGAAGAGGGATATTGTATTCCACCCCCAAAAAAGTCGATATCGAATTTCACCGGAAATACAAGTTTTGAGGCTTCCTGAATCCAAAAGAAAAGCATTCATAAATAAAAAGTTAATGTGTGTGTATTTCTGTGAACAGCATAACTAAAAACAAAGTCAGATAATCACCAAACCTGTATTTAAGTTCAATATCTTTGAAAGATGTGACAGGAAGGTTTTCAACAAAATCCCCCACCGCAAATTACACTTTACCTGGGACACTTTTCGATTTTTTTTTATTTTCTGGAAATGGTTCTAACGATTGATTGAAATGCCATATATTAAATATATTTACAAACCAAATAAAACGTACATCTTGAATTTCCTAGGAATAGCCTATGAAGTCCTTTTCATTCGGAAGGAGTTTTATACAATTTTGCATAAATGTTAACCTTGAGCGAGATGAAAACGTGCTACACAAAAAAGTATATATCTTTAAAACAAAGTTTATTTCAAGTAACATTTTTGTGGTTATTTGGACCAAGCCATTTCCTATATATCCGTTCTTGTTCAATATTTTGTCACTCTTTCAAAGTACTGTCGATAATCAGTTGTTTCTCGCAATGTCATTGAAAACGTATGGAATTTTAAGGCCAGCATATAGCGACCTATTGTTAATCATTTCACTGTCACCGAGCGGAATGGCTCAGGCCATAGTGTCTGTGGCCCGCATTCGGACGGTTCCGGGTTCAAATCCCGTGGGCCGACCAATTTAACTCAGGTTTTTGCGTGTTTTCCCTCAGCCGCCAAGGTAAATACTGGATTGGATATTTAATACCACAACCCAAAGTTTCACCTTAAGTCTAAAACAATAGTACAAAATGAAAAATCTATTGTGCTACACTCACACGACTTTCTCTATTCTTGTACAAACTATTTTTACAAACGCTTATTCACCATCTACTTCATGTTAATCAAGATAAACATTTGCAGACTCTATCTTATTGCTAATTTTCTTGTAGATGTAAGGGGAATATATATTTACAAGGGCAATATAGAAAAACAGTAGCCTTTAAGCACATACATATCTCTTAATAGCTGGTTGCTAGGTGCAGCACCATTCCCTTTGCCACAGATTAATATTCTTTGCATATACAAGATGAAAAAATGAATAAGGAATTCCCATTTGAGAAAATAAGTATTGAAAAATTTAAGGGAATGACAAGCAATATCTCGAAAATGGTTCACTCAACAAAACAAATGTATATGACATAAATTGTGTATTTTAACGCGATCTACATATTTTATGTAGTAAAATTTTGTCTATCTCTTATGGTTTACCCCTTATGCAAAAGTCGTTCACAATGAAGAATACTTTTGGAGATATTCCCAGAAAATTCAAGATGTACATTTTATTTGTCATAAAAATATCTTAAACATATGATATTTTAATCAAAATCGTTAGAGCCATTTTTGAGAAAATTAAAGTTTTCGAAAAATCCTCCATGTAAAGGGTAATCTGTGGTGGGGGATTTTCTTGAAAACCTTCGTGTCGCATCTCTGGAAGGTACTGAACCTAAATACCACATTTGGTGTTTATCCGACTGTTCGTTTCTGAGTTATGCTGTTCACAGACAGACACATAGACAGACACACAGACACACATGGACATGTTTCCAAGTATGCTACTTTTTTTTATTCAGGGGGTCTCAAAAGATATATTTCCGGTGAAATCTCGGTATCGAATTTTTGGGTAGAATACAATACTTCCCCTACTTATTATACGTAGTAGAGAAAGTAAAAATAGGTGGTAATAGCGAATGCTGTGCCATCTAACCACAGACAATGAAAGCAGGTAGACTGGACGGAACCCTAATGCCATCTGCACGTCACGAAGTAGAAGATACAGTTGCTATGCACTAAGGTCTCTGTGGGCCCACGACGAAGCAAGATAGTATGGTTACAGGGAAGAGACCTAGAAGGCTAGCTGTTCCACATCGATCTACGAGCTATCTACTAACAGGTCCGTCGCGGCAATATGACCATGTAGTTAAAATGACGTAAAATAAATAGAGTAATAAATAAATAATTTCACTGTCGCTGTTGCCTTTGTATATAGAACGATATGTGTAATTCAGGTATTTCGAAAATGTTTATCTGGATTAAAATTAAATAAGAAAAATAAGCTTTCGTAAGAATAATTCGAATACCCACTAATAAACGATAGCGGTTAGAGAAAGTCATGTGAATATAACGTCATATATATAGTTACCACACCATTAAAATGAAGCTCGTCACCTTTTGATGCTTAATCTTAACCAACCCCATCACAGAACTTCCACCGACAACTTCCAGATTTCTACCGACAACAATCGAGTGCAGAACCGCGTGAAATACGATGTACGGAAAGCTTCCGTATGTATACGAACCGAACCTTGGTCGATGGACTTCATAGTGACCTTCTGCAGGCACGAAAACCTAATTCTGGATTTTCAAACATCCATTAGACTCTTAAA
This sequence comes from Deroplatys truncata, assembly GCA_030765065.1. Classification (NCBI taxonomy): domain Eukaryota; kingdom Metazoa; phylum Arthropoda; class Insecta; order Mantodea; family Mantidae; genus Deroplatys; species Deroplatys truncata. Next base: position 121,474,707 of record CM060977.1, on the reverse strand, counting down.
CGTTATAAGTTTGCTCTCCTCCGATTGACTCCTAAATTTGTATTTCAGAAAAAGCCATATTACAATGTTTACTTCTCTTACACATCACGTGGTTATTCCGCAAAATCTTCCGTCAAGTGGTTCCTACGAGTCGTTTTATTTGCCAATCTAATAAGTATTTCATATATAAGTAGAAATAAAATGAGAGAGCTGGCCCACAGAGAGATGCCGACAAGCGATAAAGTTCTTTGTTCTACGCCGACAAGCCCCGCTCCCTCCCTTTGAGGGCTTACATGCCGCCAGGTCTCGTGTCGTTAGGCCCCGCCCCCTCTCGCTTTGTGTGCTCACCTAATGCCGACAGTGTCTGTGCTAACAGGTCCTACCCCCTCTCCCATGCGTTCTACTGGGGCGTCCTGACTTGAGGGAATTGTTTTCTCGAGTCCTGCCGCCCCCCGACAAATTAATTAGGTAATGTTCGTCAAACATTTTTTTTATGATTACTAAGGTCTGCAGATTGCATCCTCGAGCAATTAAGTTTTTTGATTAATGAATTGTTGACTGGAGCGTGAGTATAAGTAGTCTGCTCACGGTAACAGTCTGTCATGTAATGAAACACTGCAGCCTTCTTCTTCTATCTGGGGAAAGCGCTTGTCCATTAGCTGAACATGTTAGACGCTTTCACAACATTAATAGGCTTTTAAGTTTACATTCCGGATCTGTTTACATACATTAGCGATCAACGACATACTTCCGTCTGGAGGTAACGGTGACACACATTAGCTGACCCGTTAGACGCTTTCACTCCATTAGCGAACAAGAGCCCGGCATGTAATGAAAAAACCCGTAACCTACTTCTGTCTGATGGTAACGGTGACCTCTATTAGCTGACATCTTTAGACGCTTTCACCTCATTAGCGAACAATGCCAGTAATTGTTTTCCTAAGTGCTCTGAAAAACCCCCAGACACTCAATGTAAATACCTTTTAGCTCGTAGAATTTCCATCACAAACCGTGGAAAAACCCAAGTCTAGACAATTTTTTCCCTGATAATTAATGATTAAGTTTCATAGTTCTTATTTCTTTCAATAAAATATTGCGAATAAAGTATTCATAATTCAGAAGCATCTCATTGATTGGTGAATACTACATATGTTATTAAAAGTAAAATAAATACGGATAACATTATAGTTAAATATTATAAATGTTATTAAAAAAGGTGATTGTATTCAAAAAATAGACAGCTGGGCTCTGCCTGGAGACGAATAACAGGTCTCAACATGCATTCATCCCCCTCCACAGCCGCGTGACGTCACAGTCATCAGTATATAAGGAACGTCGGCAGCCAGAGCGATCAATTTATTGTTCGTTCAGTGATAATCGAAATGGCTGGTGATAGTCGTGCATCTGAGATGAATGATTACTGGAGCGAGTGCGGAGAAGATTATTTTCACTACGTATACTTCCATACCGAAACATGCAATGGTTTAATGCATTCAGTGTTGTGTACTCAACCATCGCATCATGATCAGATGACTACACTGGAAGTGTGTACAGAGGGCTGTCCTGTTTATCGAGGAGCGAACATGTAAGTAATATATATATATATATATATATATATATATATATATATATTTCTATAACTCGGTAATATATTGTACGTATGTTAAATGAAAACTAACTTGAAATTATTTTATTCTTTCAGTGAAAATCGCATGGGTGATGATGTGGACGACCTTAGCGATGTCGAGGAAGTTGACGATGTCTTCGTATCGAAACATCTAACAGAATGTGATACAGAGTCGTGCACGGGATACATGCATTCTATACTTTGTACTAACCCGGCCCAGCATGAACGCATGACATCATTCTTCCTATGTAACGACAACTGCGACGTCTACCAACGCAGGAGGAGAAAACTCGAGTAAGTAGAAGAAACGTTAAATTACATTTTCATTTACTGCTTCTAATGCTACTCTATGTCTAACCTAAAATTAAATTATTACAGACTGCGAATGACTGAGCCTAAGGTACCCGTGCCAATAGAGGAGCTGGATCCTGAGAGACGTATTGTCGATATAGTGGAATATCCAATCGCAGAGCGCCATACACAGCCTATGGATGAGGATGGCGCTCCACTACCAGCCATTACTACTACCTCTGATGATGATAAAGCAACGATGCTACAGGATGGGATAAATCAGACGATTCCAGATTGCTCGCCCGAGATACACGCAGAAACGCGCAAACCCTTGAAGTGAGTATGACACGCTTTGATAGTACTTTTTTTGTGTGGCAATGGGAGAGGATTTTTCTAATATTTGTATTTTCTCTTTCAGAAGGCATGAAATCATTAACTAAACCTATTTCTAACATTGTTTTGAATATATGTTGCAGGGGTGCGAGGAGGGAGCGGAGGAAGAGGCAGAACGAGACTGGGAAGAGAAAGCAGAAGAGGAGTTGTAAGAGGAGGATACTCAACGAGGGTCCTAGGGTCTTCTTATTCATTGAAGATACCCCGGAGGAGCATGGAGAATCAATCACAGGCGTTTGATGACGTCAGCATCTCCCCCTCCCATTCCGTGAACATTGGACTATACTATGACATTCCATCCCTCTACATAAATTGTGAAAGTGATAAATCAATTGTTTATATTACAAAATCAGACTGGGATATAATATCCAAAAACATTTCAATGATTGAAGATTACCTAAGCCAAGAAAAAAAGTTTGCGTGTGATGAATATTGTGACAATGTAATTTATGCATACAATATTATTGTATTTTTTGACAGTTCAATTCATTTCATAAATACGTGTTTAAATAATAATGTAATATCTTTAGGCATTGAGGGTGTAAGGAACCTAAAACGGCTATCGCCCTATATTGAAAGACATTTGAATATTTTAAATGATTTCTGCAAGTAAGGAGCAATTAGTTTTTCAGGGAGTAGGAGGGGAAGAAGGAAAATGCTTGAAATGTATGCTAAAGTCAATAAAAGAGTGTTTTAGTATATGAATTCAATTTATTATTCATAAAACGTATCCTTGTACATTCCTTTACAAAAACCATTCACCCAAACGTATGCATAATTATATAAGTGCTTGCATCACGTGAGAAAGAGGTTTGTAGGTAAATACTTTGTCGTGTAGAATCAGGCAGTACAGTGACGTCTGGGCTGGTATATTTACAGATGCTTGAATCTCGATTCTGATGTTCACAGCTCCATTTATAACCTCCTCGGGTTGGTGAGAACAGTCTATTACGAATAATGGTGCACGGTGAAGAAAATCCTTTCTCTTCAAGAGGGGATAATTCTCTCTTTCATAGTAGGAACTTTGAAATTTACAGTACATTTCATATAGTGAAGCAAACTTTGAATTTTTAAAGTCCAAGTTCAAATCATGGTAGGGGTAGCATTCACTGTTGAGGAATAGTCTCATATTAGTAATGTTGCAGTGATCAAACTCGGAACTGTTCTTGCTATAATCGCCCAATCTTGCAGTCTGAGCACACACTATGATGAAGCGAGGTTTCTCGAGCTTAGATGTTGTTGCTACATTCCACGTGAAAGATCTTGTCTGGGGTACAGCAGGCTGGGTATGAAGATCCATAGATCGAAAGGCAAGGTGTAGAGGTTTATCAGACTTGACAATTTTTAGAATGTGAACTCTTTCAGCATCGGAAAGACGAATTACAGGCATCCTCCATTCGATTCTAGTTAACTTTACATTAGCTTCCTCTCCATTCGAACTCAGGACACAGTTTCTAGAGTCTTTGGATCTTATGAGAATCAATTCAAACTTGCTGTTGAGTATAAGTTCCTTGTGGTCATCAGCAAATCCTAGGAGCATCGAGAGAGGGACTACAGCATTGAAAGCTCCATTCGTCGCGTGTACTATATCAACTTCTTCACCAGGATAGGCCCATCCAGCATTCAGCAGACGATTCGATTCCATAGGGTTGAGAGTCACATAATTTCGTATAGTTGTAGTAATTCCTGGATTCCTTGTTCTGTCTATAGTTGTAGCATTCATATCTAGACGTATCTCATCAAACATGAAGGTTATAGCATTATTAGTGAGCTTCGATGTAGTAGTAGGGGATCCATCTACCTTGGCGAGAGCACCTTCGATGTAGAGATAACTCTTGTTAGGTAGCGTATACAAATCTTCAGCTTGGCATGGTATTCTAATTTCATCGTTTACATCCAGAGCGGAGGTGTTGTATGGAAGAAAAATATGCTCCTCCTCCTTGGTGATCTTGTCGTCAAAGGCTGGAACTTCTGTCACATTTAAGATGTCCATTATAGCGTCCTGTAACCTAACTCTTCGAGGAACTTGCGGTTAGCACGTGTTAACTCCTCGGAAGTTGAAGAGGTAGTATGCTTCGATAGCTGTGTACGTCGTCTATTATAGTATTTGAAGTGTCTTTTAAAATGTATTGCCATTACGTCTTATGTGGATTCTTGTAGTGATAACTTCGTTCCTGAAGTTGATAGCCTTCCCGTGTTGATCTACCACTCGAATAGTGATCTGGTCTATATAGTTTGTATCTATGACTGGTAAATATATTGGGTTCGAAGGTTCTTGAGAGATATGATAGCCTGGCGGAACAGAAGGGAAAAACTCGTAGAGCGAATGTCCGCTTTTACCGTCAATGAAAGAGCCTGTTGCAATACTGCACTCCACACGTATGATACTCACTTTAAATATATTCACAAGATCGTCAGATTCGAGCGCTTCTCCAGCAGGAATTATTTTAGTGTCTGTGAATCCTAGAAGCGAACCAATAGATCTTTCCTTAGAAAAGTCTATTGTATAAGGACATTTAATTTCAGCCTTCATTGTATTATTGTTAGGCCTTATGAAGAAGACTTCATCATTCAATTCTAGTTTATCCTTTAGAAATGTATTGATATCGGCAATCTCGTAGGTTCCATGAGGGATGACAATGGTTTCAGGTTTACCATTATGAATATAATGAAATCTATTATTACTTCCATCGACATTTGGTATTGAATAGAATGTTTCAAAATTCAAGAGAGCAATCTCATAATGACCTGGAGGATCTAGCTGTAGGGGAGGGTTTAGATACGTTGAAATAACAGTGTCTGGCCCACTCACTGTAACTGTATAACTCATCTTGACGATGAAGCAGCTTCTAGGATAAAAGAAATTGCAAGCACAAGTGTCCGCAGATGACTGAATCGAAATTCTGGTATCTCTGTGTATTATAGTAGATTTTAACGTCTTGTAGATATTTCTCAATCTCAGGAGGCGGCTTCAAATTACCGAAACTATCAAAGTAGTATGCGACATCACCTTCTTTCCTTATAGCAACCCAGTGTGTTCCTTCATTATCTGATGTATCGAGATTGGTAATAAGTCTCTCTTTGCAGTGTGGTTTTAAAGGAAGTTTGTCAATCATATAAAGCCCTCTAAAGTAGGGAATTTTTAAACGTTTAGCATAATATTCGAGGGCTACGTTACTTAGGGCTTCCTCTGGTATATGTACAATCCTCTTCCTCCGTTTTTTGCCTTCTTCTTTAAACCCTCGCCTTTAGATCCCCTTTTTTTCAAAGACCTTGCTATTTTAGATGCAGCGGCTAAAGACGACATCAGCGGCATTGCAGGTAAGAATCCTCCTTTATTCCTCTTCTTACACCTACCCTTCCGGAGCCCCTTTCCTTGGGTCTCCATCGCCTTGTTATGCCTCGCAACTTCTGCCAAGTGTCTATCAGCAGCCTTTTTTTTATTGACTGCAGAGGCTATCTGAGCAGCGCCACCTGCTGCAGCGCCTAAAGCAGCAATGATGGGAATCAACGGTAAAAACCCTCCTCTCTTCTTCTTCCTCTTTCCGGCTCCCACTGCAACCTTTCCCTTCATGATTGCAGTTACTAGCCTTGCAGCTAACCTTTCACCAAAAGTTGAATCTGATGACTGCACACGTTTCCAAGCCTTCTCTGCAAGAATCTTATCCGCTATTTGTCTTGAAGCGGTGTCCTTATTCTCAGCGTACGCGAGGTCGTGCTGTTTGCAAGCTGTGTCTAATTGGTTAATTCCGGGGTCTCCTCTTTTTAGACGTTTTTCCAATTTAGTACCAGGCCCGCAATATCTATATCCAGGTAAGTGAGCTTCAAAGGGGAGCGAATTAATTATATAATTAATAATTCCAGAGCCGCGCTTATACTGCAACGACCTCCCTCTCTTAGCTCTCATGATAGACTAAACGAGTAATTGAATGCATTAGCCCTTTTATATCATTGCAGTCAATCATTAACTACTTTTACAAACGGTAATATATATAAACAATGCACATACATGTTATAAGTTAGTTGTTAACATGGAGCTTGTTAAGCAGCACTGCTCTCTACCTATTCAGGTATTAGACTTTGAAAGTGACTTTAGAAGTGATCGTCATGGCAAGTTATTTCCATCTAATGTCAGAGCTCTTATTTTAGGGAGCTCCAATGCAGGGAAAACAAACGTATTACTCAATATGCTACTCCATGAGAATGGACTACGTTTTGAAAATTTGTATATTTATTCAAAGTCTCTCTATCAACCAAAGTACCAATATCTAATTAAAGTGCTCGGAAACATCGAAGGTATAGAAGTGAACACCTTCGACAACGGGGATGATGTTTTGCATCCTTCTGAAGTCGAAGAAAATTCAATCTTTATATTTGATGACGTCATCACTGAAAAGCAGGAAAAGATAGCATCCTTTTACAGTATGGGTAGACATCGAAATGTCGACTCTGTATATCTAGCACAGTCCTATGCCAAAGTTCCAAAACATTTAATTCGCGATAATACAAACATGATAATACTCTTCAGACAAGACAATTTAAACTTAAAGCACATTTACGAAGATTATGTAAATACCGACATGACCTACAATGAATTTAAAGATCTATGTAAGAACGTTTGGGAGAGCTCTACAGAAGGAAGACCCTTTGTTGTGATAGTTCCTGAATTTCACATGAATGAGGGACGATATAGGAATGGTTTTGATGTATATATTAAGCTCGACAAAAAAGAAAATGATCATTCGTAGTTAACCATGAGCATCGATAGGTTCGGTTCTCAGAGAACTGGTCCAGTTAGAAGAGTGTTTGATCGTTTTATCATAAATAGAGATGTCAAAGGAAATTATCAATTCAAGAATAAGAGATTGTGTAACGTTCACGATCCTGAAGATAATCATGATGCCTCCAATAAGAATTATGTGGATACACTCGAAATTAGGATGCAAGATTTCTCGCAGCAAGCTGCTAACAATGTTGAGGTTATGGCGAAGACCCTGATCGATGAAATGATTTCAAGATATATCCTCAAGAGAGATAAGGAAAATAACATTGTGATTGATAAAGTTAGATTGAAGGTATTGCTAGATCCTGTTCACGATAACGATGTTGTGAATAAAAAGTTCATCACTGGATATGTCAATTCACGCACGCAGACGAGAGATGGTAATGGTAACATTATATTCGACAATAAGAGAATCACTGATATAGCAGATCCTCTCGGAGATACAGATGCTGTAAATAAAAGATATGCTAGAGCTATGATCATTAGGAAATCGAACGAGACGCGACAGCAGTTAAACAGGTACTTACCAAAGGAAATCGAGATGCAAATAGGTAAGAAGCTGCTAGACATCACAGCAAATCTGAATAAAACTACGAGTAAAGTGGATACTCTAACAACCTCTACAAAAGACAGAGTGGATTCTGTAATGGACTCCATTAAACAAGTTACCGCTGAGCTTGATAGAGAAAAAACAAATCTTCAGAATCTTTGCAATCAGAAAATTAGCAATTTAGAAAAGTTAGCGATGAAGCGAGTTTCAGATTTAGAGGCTACAGTCGGTCAGTTAAAGACAGAGGTTTTGAATACTCTCAAAACTGATTCATGCAATGATAAACTTAAGAAAGTGGAGGAAAATGTAAATATGATGGACGCTTACAAAACTAATGTGCAGCAAATGACGAGTCTAGAAGAATCAACCAGAAGCCTGTACGCTAATACGGCAATCTTTGCTGAAGCGTTCAAGACACATACGCAGGAACATAAGAAAGAAACCGAGCAACTGAGAACTTCGATAGAGATGTTAGCTAAGGCTATCGATACGATGAGAACTCAAGGTGGACGCAGACTATAAATTGAATGTAATCGTCTATTTTCATGTCATTTGTAAGATGGATAGTGAAAGCATAAGACTTAAAGAGTCTGTAGCCGAGCATACCAGGGCTGTAAAAGAAAAACTGAGAGCTCTAAAAGGTCTCAGGTTTGAGACTCAGCATATCATGTCCGAAGCTTTGAAGCCTGTAACCGCTCCCCTCAAGGTTATTTTGGACAGTCAACGAGGGTTGGCTGTGGAGACAGTCAAGAATGAAGATGATGATTCTACAAGTATTTCTACTTTCCTTCAACACGTTCGCTCAAAAGACAAGGACCGCATTGATACATTGTACGGGGTGAGATATCAGGATGGAAGTTATATGCTTGGAAATAAAGATATTCATTTTATAAATAATCAAATATTGATAGGTGATGAAACGTATGAGTCTACAGACGGTTTGACGGAGCTCATCTTTAAGCGAACGCCTCAGATTTCTGCATACACCAGTGAAGACTTGGAGACGTACGCTAAGATTATGAAAAGTACTTTTCTTCATAGATCTGGTTACACCAGACACGGTCGTTTGAAATCTGGTAAATCGTATAAATACAAGAATATAATACGCCCCTTGCTCAATACACATTCAGGTCTAGGACTGACATGGAAGGAGCATAAGTCTGATAAGGAGGTTGACTACGTTTTTTGGAGAAACCCTAACACATTAGTGAATAGGCTGAGGTTACTTATTGCTTCGAGGGACGCTGGTAATAATAGTCACACTCAAGAGATTGAGGAAATTATCAGGGAGTTGAAAGCATCTAAAGTTATAGCATGACAGCCAAACAGAATATCGCCAGAGAGCTTCACGGGTCGGCGAGGAGGAACTATTTACGACGCAAAATTATCAGCAAAGGTATGAACGATTTAGTACAAATTGATTTGATTGAAATGATACCATGTGCAAGAGTGAACAAAAATTTCAAATACATTCTGATCGCAGTCAACTTTTACTCTAAAATGGCATATGCAAAACCCTTAAAGGATAAGAGCGGAGTTAATGTTGCAAAGGCAATGGAGGATATATTACAAGAAATGGATGTCCCTCCCCGGAATATTCAAAGTGACAACGGGAAAGAATTTTATAACAAATTCTTTAAACGGCTAATGTTTAAGTATAATATTAACCACTACAGCACCTATACCAATGTGAAGGCTGCGGCTGTTGAACGTTTAATTCGAACCTTGAAGAATATGATGTACCGAGAGTTTTTAGTCCAAGGCTCATACAAGTGGCTAGATCTTTTACCTAGAATCCTTGTAAAGTACAATGATACTTTTCATTCAACTATCCGCATGAAACCTAATGAAGTGAAAAACAACGATCTTCTTCTGACTGTGTATAATTATAATCAAGAACGAAGAGAGAAGAAGGCTTCAAGGAAGTTTAGTGTTGGTGATTATGTCAGGATATCTAAACATAAAGGACATTTTGAAAAGGGTTATGAATCTAACTGGAGCGTTGAAATCTTCAAAGTATTTCGTGTGAACCGTACCAAGCCTACAACATACATACTAAAGGATAGGAATGGTGAAATCATAAAAGGTGGCTTTTATGGACATGAACTAAAAAAGACTAACTATCCTAACACATATTTAGTAGAAAAGGTTATACGTAAACGTGGAAACAAAGTTCTTGTAAAGTGGTATGGTTTTCCAGATACTCAATGGATTGATATAAAGGACATGGTGTAATATGTGAAGAATTAATAAAGACTAAAGTTTTATGATTGTAAAATCATGAGTATTTTTATTTTAAAAAAGCATTCATATTTTTCTTTCTTTTTTGAGGGAAAAGTGTTACACAAAAAACCCTCACACATTTGATATCTATTTTACACAATATATACATTATTTAAAAGTTTAGGCACTAGCAATCACCGGGTCTAAGGGAATAATGGCCCCACGCTACAGTCTTATAGCTTCCTTCCATCAACTTCCTCTTATCGTCACCCCCCTTCAAAGCCAATTTGTTTGTTTCAATTGTTGTAATTTTGTGGTGTTTACTCCGAAATGTTTTTTGTATCGAATAAATTTTTAGGCTATGGTCTTTTAAACATTCAAAATAATGGCCGAAATCGATTTTATCCATGCCTGTCCTGGTGATGCCCTTAGCTTTCTTAATTGTCTGCCCTCCGTATCTGTAGGCGTATAACTTTGCTCTTATTCCGACATACTCCTCCATAACCAAGCCACCCAATTCATCCTTGAACAACCCAATCTTTTTCCTATTGGCTTGCTTAATGCCATATGCATTATCCTTTTCGAAGTTTGAAGTGTCGAAATATTGGGGGTTCTCCCTGATGAAATCATAGATATCAGAACTCGTTTCAAAAATGAATGAGTCTGTATCCATGTAATTCAGCAGCAAGTCTTTTAAATTTAGTTTCATGATATTGTAAAAGAAGTCATACATGATAAATTTTGAAATGTCCAAAATTGCGTGTCCTATGTAGATTGGTTTGTTCATATGCACTTCCTCTCTACCCAGCTCGATTCCTACAAGATTTTCTTCGAAAATTATGGTGCGTAGGTAAGTGCTGCGTGCTATCAACTTCTTTGCCTGATCCCAGGATCCAACTATTTTGAAATCACTGTATTTCCTCACATTTTCTATAAATTTCCCATATACGGCGTTATTCATCTTTTTCCATAAGTTTTGGCCAAATTTTGACTTTTCTTGAACTCTTTTCTCTGTGTTCAAGTCGATATATGTCTTCAACCAGTTAGACTGGTCGTAGGATACCACTCTGTGAATATGTCTCACAGTTAGACCTTGTTCAATACACTGCTGCATCACCCTGTAGTGCAAGACATATTTGCTTTTCTGTTCTAATGTCGCAAGCAGTTTCTTGTATTGGCCATTCGGTGGTATCGCGCTCTGTGGGCAGAAAGGAAGCTCGTTGTGGGCGTCATGGATATGGTCGGGGTATTCGATATCAACCTCTAGCACATAGCCAGTCTCTGAATCTTCTTTGATTTCAGCAAAGTTTATACTATCAATTTCCTTTCTGGTGAGCCATCTCAGATTCTTGTACGGGAGGGCAGACCCCATAGAAGCTCCATATAAGTTATTTATGTCCCAATAGGACAGGTGTATAACAGGAGCATGCTGATCAAAGTTGGACATGTACCTGTGGTTAGCTTTGGTATAGCCCTTCACCACTGTGCACAGTCCGCCTCTAATTCCAGACTCGAAAAACTCCAGCATGCTCTTGTCGGATATTAAGGAAAGTTTCGCCTTAGTTATCTTCAACATAGCGTCAAAGGCGAGTCCTGGTAATGTATAAAACCATGCTGGGTCAAGTTTATACATCCCCAGGATGAGATCTCGAAACTTTTCGAAAATATCCGCCAAGAGCAGTATATCTGTTTTCAGGTATAGATCGCTGTATTCCCCGAGATTCTGGATATTAAAGGTATCCCAGACTTTTTCAGCATGCCTGTATTCCTCATCTGTGATGTGGCTGTCAGTGAGAGTGCTGTAGAAGGCATCCTTCGGTGGTAGAGAAGTTTTTTTGAGTATGGCAAGGCTTGAAACATAATCATACGGGAATATTCCCTTGCTCTTCACCAGCTTAAAATGCTCCTCAACAGGATATTCTGCCCTTGTTATTTTAAAGTCACTTTCCTCCAGCATGTCAGCCAGACTGGCCAGCTTGTCGTCAAGAAACTTAAAGCTGTCCAGAAACCTGAAGCTGATGTTCCTGTACCGTTTGCTAAACGCTATATACCTTTCACCACTTTGAGCGATGCACGATATGGGCTTATTATCATATGCCAGGCGTCTTATCAAGAAGTGGCTGTCATAATTAGATAGGCAATGAAAAAAGATCGGTATGAAATCAGGGACCTTTCTATTCAAATTACATCTATTATGAGCAGCACCCAGATATTCCCCTGTCACATGATCGTGATCCCTCACACGCAAATCGCTCACAGTGAAAGCAGCAAGGCATATATGACACTCAGAGGCATTGTCAAAATTCTGTTGCTCTTCAAGGGTTAAATCCATGGGTTTAGGATTGGAATACACATCGATGACGTCATCAGCAATTGATTTTAATTGCTTGATAAAGTCATCGACGGCATTCGGACCTCTAAAGAGGAAGAATTTTGACATGGCCTCGTCATGCCTACATACCACCTTCAAGGCAATAGACATTGCTTCATGCTCTTGAATGACTCGGGTCCAACTCGAGCTGCTTGAGGGTTCGCACGAGTGAACCTTCGCCAGAACAGATTCAATGTCTGCGTATATAACAAAAGGTACAGGAACGCTTTTGGAGAATGCTTTAAATTCAAGGTATTCATCCTGTTGGGGCATTTTAAGCAGTTGGCATTTCCCGCATCTTAACCTATGTGCTTCCAGAGCCTTTTCATTGGTACATCTCTTGAGGCAAGCCTCACATGTCCATATTTTACCGTTATGTTTGGTGACTTGACTGCTTACAAGTTTGGACAAGTCTTTAATTATACAGTAGTGGGACTTTTCCCCCTGCTCAATATATAAGAGATTGATATGGTGCTGCTTCTTTTCAGGTGTTTGGTATAGGGGAATAATGTTCTCATTCTCCTCCTCTATACCAAACACTGAAATGGATACTCCATTATTCTGCTTTTCAAAGCAATCAATTTGATGTAAGGGTACCGGAAAATCGATACCTTCATAATTGAATGCTTTGAAAAGCAGTTCAAAGGGATATACTGTGGTAATATATCCATGACGTTTAACAGGGTATTTAGAGGCAAGCATGCACCATGCGAAGCAGAAGTTGTCTTCATTCTTTATGTTTATGACTGCATGTTTTTTCACAATTTTCTGTGGTAGTTCAATATATGAACCTGCATGTAAAGGATCGTAGTGTGTAAAGCCCATCACCAGTCTGAGTATCTTTGACAAGGACTTTGACGATGCTCCCCCCTCAAATGTAGAAATGTTTTCCAAAATATCCCCCGCAATTGAAGAGAAGATCTGATTGAGGTCGCTTGATGGAAGAATCAGTACAGGCTTAGAATTAAAGCCAGTGGAAAGACGCTTCTCTTCATCAGGTTTCTGGATTAAATATTCAAGTTCCATGGAACAATGCATCTTTAATCCACTCCTGCTTTTCTGTAAAACGTTTTCCGCTTCTTTAATAATAAGCTCCTTGCACTCATCTAAAAAGACTCTGGGCTCGAGTATTTCTAATGTATTTTCTATTCTACTATTAAAAATACGTCCCTTGAATGCCGATTGGATGGTATTGCACTCCAGACCCTGGCAATTGCTAGCACTAACCTTGACTTTTTTTATTGTAGACTGTTCCCTCACATCCGATATCGGTCCTCTCTTTCTATTAACTGGTTCTACATCATTGGATGATGATAAGGAGGTTGACGGTGCAGCGGCTTCATCGCTTGCGTCTGAGGAGGTCGATGGTGCAGAGGTTTCATTGCCTGCGACTGAGGAGGTCGATGGTTCACCTTGTATAACTTCCTCCAGAGTGTCGAGCGATGAGGAGGCGGACCGTGCAGTGGTCGAGTCTTCACCAATCTCTGGCGATGCTGATCCCTGTGTTGCCAGGTCCATAGGCTGGCTTCCAGCGTCACTCAGATCATTTCCTGGAATAATAATAATAATAATAATAATAATAATAATAATAATATACAATGTGTAAAAGAACTTCGTAAAATGTTGAAGGATTCTTACCATTCGACTGTTGCTGCACACATATGTCAGACCCCCATCCCTGCTGATTTTGTATAGGGAAGGCTGTTGGTACAGCGCTCGCATGTTGAGCGATACCGCGCCCGAAATAAAGTCCACTTCCTGGAAATAATAATGTTAATAATAATAATGATAACAGTATAGAATGTGTAAAAGAAGTTCATAAAATGTTGAAAGGTTCTTACCATTCAGTGGTTGTTGCATGTACGGGGCAGGGCCCCACCCCTGCTGATTTGATGCAGGGAAAGCTTGTGGTGCAGAGTGTGCGTGAGGAACAAACCCGTCTCCGAAATAAAGACCACTTCCTGGAAATAATAACAACAATATTAATAATAATATAAAATGTGTAAAAGAACTTCATAAAATTTTGAAACATGTTCTTACCTGTCGGTGGTTGCTGCATGTATGGGACAGGGACCCAACCCTGCTGATTTGACTCCATGAAGGCTTGGAAGCCAGACGGTGCCTGTGCAGCGGACAAGGCTGACTCATCCCAAAATAAAGTCCACTTCCTGAAAAAATAATAATAATGATAATATTAATAATAATATAGAATGTGTAAAGCAAGAAGTTCATAAAATATTGAAAAACTCTTACCGTTCGGTGCTTGCTGCATGTAAGGGGCAGAGCCCCACCCCTGCTGATTTGGTACCAGGAAGGTCTGGAGGCCTGGGGGTGGTGGTGCAGCGGTCGCGAAGCGTTGTGGTGCAGGTGCAATGGTTGCACGGCATGGAGGTGCCGGTGCAGCGGTTGCATGTTGAGCGATGCCGCCCCCGAAATAAAGTCCATTTCCTGGAAAAAATAAATAATATTAATAGTATAGCATGTTTAAGTACAGAGTTCTAAAGAATCTATACGCTATACGTGAAAAATAGATGTTTTGAACACAGGCGTGAAAATACACGGTATTCTGGGAGACTGAAAGAGTTATGTGACTGCATATGCGGTGAGAAACTCCCCTTAAATATATCCTTTTCTCCTTATACAATCCAGAACTCTATGCTGTCGTAGGTAGGTCTTTGTATGCTAGAATCGCCCTTGTATACCTATTATTAAATAATTTTTAGTTACAATTGCTCAAACACTGGTCTGTAAATTCTTACCATTCGAGTGTTGCTGTATGTACGGGCCAGAGTCCCATCCATGATGATTTGGCACCAGGAAGGTTTGGAAGCCTGCTGGTGCCATTGCAGCGGTTGATGGATGACAGACTCCGAAATAAACACCGCTTCCTGGAAATAATACTAATAATAATAATAATAATAATAATAATAATAATAAAGAATATGAACAAGAAGTTAATATGAATTGTTACATTAATTTTTTTAAACTCTGAAGAATGCTTACCATTCGGTTGTTCGGGTGCCTGAATCATAGCTGTATTTGAGGAACGATCCTGCTGGAGCTGGATGTATGCCTCAGCTACGTTAGCAGAACTGAATGCTGAAAACGTAATTAATTTACGCGTTAGATTTTTATTTATTTATTTATTTACTTATTTTTTTAAAGAAAAGTTATATTATTAAGTTAATTTACTTTATTGCGCATTGCTTATACAGGGAAATGTCGATGTATTTTTAAACACCTGAGAAATTTCTGTGACAAAATAAAGCATTTGTATTATTCGACACACTCATGGAAAATATCTCTTTTTAACGTGATGGAAACAGACTGGAAGTTTTTACTAAATTAATTGCACAAGAAGAATGAAACATTAACTGATGAATGTTCGATTAATGCATGCAAACATGAAGTCCCCGGATCGAATACCGCCGCTTACCCTCGGAAGAATATTTATACAGAACATACTTTATTCGAATCGTAGGGTAATCAAGTAATTGTATTTTGTCTAGAAAGGAATATAATTCACTCTGTGAAACCCTGTATTTAAATATCTGGAATAATAATTTCTCAACAAGATGAATACTTAACTAAATTGTTCACATTTTTTGAGAATTCGCGCAGTTAGCTATTAAATGTAGAATAAGCTTGTCTAAAATGAATACTTAACTAAACTGTTCACATTTCAGAAAAAATTCAACTGTCTAGCTATTAACTTTTAGAATACTCAGCTATTTACAAATAAAGGGCCGTCATTAAAAACAAGAACGCAAATATAAGTTAAATGTACTAAGTAATAAGTTAACTTTTTAATGAAGATGAATTGGTGATACAACTTACCAGACATGATGTTCGATGTAATTTCCACGTTGAAAGAATAAAGCTTGCAGAGTGCTTAGATCGCAGTGTTCTTACGATACTGTGAAAATCATTGGAGAAACTGCTGCTTTTATATAATTCCCCCCACTAAAGCTGAAGTAGTGAGAGATTGTAGAGCACTTAGGAAAACAATTACTGACATTGTTCGCTAATGGGGTGAAAGCGTCTAAAGTTGTCAGTTAATAGAGGTCACCGTTACCATCAGACAGAAGTAGGTTACGGGTTTTTTCATTACATGCCGGGCTCTTGTTCGCTAATGGAATGAAAGCGTCTAACGGGTCAGCTAATGTGTGTCACCGTTACCTCCAGACGGAAGTATGTCGTTGATCGCTAATGTATGTAAACAGATCCGGAATGTAAACTTAAAAGCCTATTAATGTTGTGAAAGCGTCTAACATGTTCAGCTAATGGACAAGCGCTTTCCCCAGATAGAAGAAGAAGGCTGCAGTGTTTCATTACATGACAGACTGTTACCGTGAGCAAACTACTTATACTCACGCTCCAGTCAACAATTCATTAATCAAAAAACTTAATTGCTCGAGGATGCAATCTGCAGACCTTAGTAATCATAAAAAAAAATGTTTGACGAACATTACCTAATTAATTTGCCGGGGGGCGGCAGGACTCGAGAAAACAATTCCCTCAAGTCAGGACGCCCCAGTAGAACGCATGGGAGAGGGGGTAGGACCTGTTAGCACAGACACTGTCGGCATTAGGTGAGCACACAAAGCGAGAGGGGGCGGGGCCTAACGACACGAGACCTGGCGGCATGTAAGCCCTCAAAGGGAGGGAGCGGGGCTTGTCGGCGTAGAACAAAGAACGTTATCGCTTGTCGGCATCTCTCTGTGGGCCAGCTCTCTCATTTTATTTCTACTTATATACTGGACGGTATAAGTTCTCCAGTAAGACTAAAAGCTTTCCACGGCTCGATTCCCCGTGGGAACAATTCTAGATCCTAAAGATGCGCGCTCGAGAGCTGTTTTAATCCTGTGTTCAGCTATCCAGATACGTTTATTTACAATAATTCTAAATAAAGTTTGCTGCGACGAGTCGACGCCGACAATGTTTTGAATACTTCGTTCTATTGTCACGAAGGTTATTCTGCCCGCGAAACTGTGTTCCCATTTCACTACATATAGTATTTGATAATTCCCTAAATCAAGAATTACACAACATTCCCGATTAATTTTATACCACACTGGTTATTCTAAGTTTACCGACTAATTGTTTCGGTCAGTTAAATAGTTTCACATATTACCATTGATGTCAATCTGCTTGTTTTCCTAATGCCGGTATTAAGGTGAATTTACTTAACGTGATGGAACGTAATGTGAAGTTAAGAAATGTTGCTAAACTAAAAGTCTTATTAGGACGAAAATTACTCTTGATTGTTTTATTATTCCATGCCACCTTCACGCATATTGGTTGTTATTTCCATGTGGCATTAAACTTGACGTAACGGAACGGAAAGGTTTGACATGACTTAATCTCTTAGTTACGCCGTGCTAAATCACGCTAAGTCAACCCTAAATAGCTCCATTTAATACAATGCGTTAGGCTTTAACGTTACGTCGCGTTGAGTTAAGTCACGTTAAACTCATCGTAATCCCGGCTTAAGGCCGTGCTTACAGGAACGGCTACAAATGATAAGCGTTGAAAATTTTAATCGCATTTCATCTGTCTGGTGGTAAAGGTCTGTTTCTGAAATGACTTAAAGAGTCTTACAAACTAAATCGATCAGAAATCCGAATAAAATAATCTGATGTGTTGCACTCACATGCCTTTCTGTACTCTTGTACAAACTATTTTTACAAACGCTTATTCTCATTATTTCATGTTAATCGAGGTAAACATTTGCAGAAGCTATCTTACTTTCTTGTAGGTACAAGCGGAATGTGGTAGGCTTTAAGCGATCGTTGAATCTTTTAAGAGCTGGTTGCTATGTGGAACATTTCATTCTCTTTGCATGTCCAAGACATAAAATCTGTGATGTGTTGCACTCACATGATCTTCTCTACTCTTATACAAAGTATTTTTACAAACGCTTACTCTCATCTATTTCGTGTTAATCGAGATAAACGTTTGCAGAAACCACCTTATTGCTAATTTTCTTATACGTGCAAGGGGAATATAGTAAGCTTTAAGCAATAGTCAAATCTTTTAAGAGCTGATTCCTATGTGGAGCATTCCATTCTGATTGCATGTCCAGGATATAAAAATATCTGATGCATTACACTCATATGACTTTCTCTACTCTTGTGCAAACTACTTTTACAAACGCTTATTCTCCATATGCTTCATGTTAATCGAGATATCGAGATGTTTTATCTTATTGCTAATTTTCTTGTAGATGCAAGGGGAATTGGTAGGTTTTAAGCGATAGTCAAATATTTTAAGAGCTGGTTCCATTCTCTTTGCATTACCAGGACAAAAAATGAATAACGGATTTCCATTTGAGAAAAAGTATAAGTATTGGAAAATTTAAGGGAATAACAAGCAGTATCTAGAAAATGGTTCACTCAACAAAAAAAATTGTATATGACATAAATTGTGTATTTTAACGCGATCTACATTTTTTGTGTAGTAAAATTTTGTCTCTTTCTTATGGTTTACCAGTTATGCAAAAGTCGTTCACAATGAACACTTTTGGAGAAATTCCCAGAAAATTTGAGATATACATTTCATTTTTCATGAAAATGTCTTAAAGATATGATATTTTAATCAAAATCGTTAGAGCCATTTTTGAGAAAATTAATTTTTTTTAAAAATGTTCACTGTGAAGGGTAATCTGGGGTAGAGGGATTTTCTTGAAAACCTTCGTGTCGCATCTCTGGAAGATACTGAACCTAAATACCAAGTTTTGTGTTTATCCGACTGTTCGTTTCTGAGTTATGCTGTTCACAGGTACACACAGAGACACAGACACACAACGGACATGTTTCCAAAAATGCTTTCTTTGGATTCAGAGGGTCTTGAAACATATATTTCCGGTGAAATCTCGGTATCGAAATTTTGGGTGGAATACAATACTTTCCCTACTTACAATATGTAGTAGAGAAAGTAAAAAACGAATAACGAATTCCCATTTCAGAAAAAGTATAAGTATTAGAAAATTCGAGCAAATAACAACGCAGATCTCGGAAATGGTTCACTCCACAAAAATAACGTAGGTATATGACATTAGTTGTCTGCTTTAACGACATTTACATTTTTTGTGTAAAAACATGTTATCCATCTCTTACGGTTTGCCAGTTACGCAAAAGCCATTCACAATGAAGAGGACATTTGGGGCCTTTCCCAGAAATTCAAGATATACATTCCATTTGTCATGGAAATATCTTAAATCTATGATATTTTAAACAAAAACCGTTTGAGCCATTTTCGAAAACTCTTCCATGTAAAGGATAGTCTGGGGTGGAGAATTTTCTTGAAAATGTTTGTGTTGCATCTTTGAAAGATACTGTACCTAAATATCAAGTTTGGCATTTATCCGACTTTTCGTTTTTGAGTTATGCCGTTCAGAGACTGACTCACACACGGACATGCTCCCAGAAATGCTTTATTTGGATTCAGGGCACCTCAAAAGATATGCTTCCGGTGAAATCTCGGTATAGAGTTTTTGGGTGGAATGCAATACTTCCCCTACCTACTATACGTAGTAGAGAAAGTAACTAGTTGATAAAAACTGACTATAAACTACACCTGCAAGTATTGAAATAAAGCAATGCAGTGAATGTACAAATAATTTCATACGTTCATCCCCAAAGAGCCCGTATTGACAGCGATGGTACATGCCATTAAATCATTGAAGAGATGTTGGTGCAAATTAAAACGAAAAGCCGCGGGGATCAAGTTGCTGTCCGCTGAATTACAGGTTTCCAATGTCGTCATTTCTTTGCTGTCATTCGAGAGAGAAGAATAATAGATTTTCGCCTTTTTTTACCACCATTTCATCAACTTTCCACTTGTTTCAAAGACTCCAAAATATAATATGTTACAGCTGATGTTATGGCAACCCGTCACCTCAGGCCTATAAAAGGGACCAAGGAGCAAACAACACAGCCGCTTCAGCTAGAAATCACTGTAGGAATTAAAATCGTATTTGCTGCAGTTGCCTTTATTGCGCTGTTAACAGCAAACCTTTATGAGTAGTAGGGAAATAAGAGAGCTGGCCCAGTTAATTTATGCATGGCTATTCATATGCAAATGAGCTCCCCCACCTCCTCTCCCCCACCCCCACCCCCCGCTGTGCCTTGGTAGTTTTACTTGCACCTGCGGTCGTAAATCATGTTGAGTACAATGGAGGCTTGACAGTTAAGTAATTAAGGCTGTCAATCAACTGTCAAAACGAACAGAGGGGTCATAAATTTAAGGTTCTGTAACAAAGGCGAGATGTTTTTCCTACCCATCCCACATCAGGCCACTTCTGCACCTGGTCAGTTACCCACCCCCACTTCCATTGTGTGTCGAACACGTGGCATACTCGTTCCACTAGCTTTAACAAAAGAACAATGCTTAACCTTCAGCTGTCAAAATGAACAAAGCCCATGATGAATTAGGGTTGTAACAAAGAGAAACAAGTTCTATTGTCCGATGCAAGCATTCTTTAGAAAGACCACCTGGCATACTCATCCCACAACCCAATAACAAAGCCTGACCCTTTCCATTGTGTAAGAGATTCTATTGTCCTTGGCAAGGCTAGTTTAGAAAGACACCTGCAGCGTACCCATCTCACAATCCAATAACAAAGCCTGACCCTTTCCATTGTGTAAGAGATTCTATTGTGTGTGCCTTTCTATTGTCCTTGGCAAGGCTAGTTTAGAAAGACACCTGCAGCGTTCCCATCCCACAATCCAATAACAAAGCCTGACCCTTTCCATTATTTGGCCACCTGCTAGTTTAACAAAAGAATTCGAGGGTTGCTTTATACTCGTCCTGTCCTTGTTTGTGTGAAAGAGAGAGAAACTTGTTTACCAACTCTGCGTGACGTCATAGTCGGCCATCATGATTTTGCCTGAGGGAGTTCTCTCCGATGTTTTACGACCTCCTGCGAATATACCCGAGCATAGTTAACAAGCATTCTGTTTCAGCCAACGACTCCGAAAAAGCGCCTAATATACATTTCATTACGTGCACTAAACCTCTGAGTGAATATCCATAGATCAGTGTTCGATTCTTAGTGTAATCAAAAGTTTATTGCTAATGAGAAATTAATGATTGATATTATTATATCATTACCTTAATTAATAAAAAAGGCGTTCAGAGGATTGTAGCTCGACTCTTACCAAGTGAAACTCTAACGCGCAATAACTATTAAACTATGCAAGGTCAGATTAAAAAAATGTATTTATCAAATATAATTTAATTTTTTATACATTATTACCCTAATTAATAAAAAAGGCGTTCAGAGAATTCTAACTCGACTCTTACCAAGTGAAACTCTAATGCTTAATAAATATTAAACTATGCAAGGTCAGATTTAAAAATGTATTTATCAAATATAATTTTTTATACATCATTACCCTGATTAATGAAAGACCGTTCAGAGGACCCTAGTTCGAATCTTTCGCAGCGAAACTCTAATGCTTAATAAATATTAAACTATGCAAGGTCAGATTAAAATGCATTTAACAAATATAATTTAATTTTTATATATCATTACAATAATTAATAAAAAGGGTGTTCAGAGGGTCCTAGATCGAATCTGCGAAACTCTAATGCTCAATAACTATTAAACTATGCATGGCTAGATTAAAATGTATTTAACAAATATAATTTAATTAATGAAACGGTGTTCAGGGGGATCCTAGATCGAATCTGCGATACTCTAATGCTTAATAAATATTAAACTATGCGAGTATTGGGCGGCCAGATTAAAACGTGTTTAACAAATATAATTTAATATACACGACATTACAATGTTTAACGATCTGTATTCTTAGGAACCAGAGGTCCATAGTTCGAATCCTGCCCTGCGAAATGCTAAAATAATTATTAAGTTATTGAAGCAGCGGGCGGTCGGATTAAAATTGCATTTAACAACTATAATTAATTATATTAAACCCTGATGCATATTAGATATCCCGAAGCCTAGACAACATTCTTTCTTCTTCTCCTCTCTTTTTCTTTCTGTCTATCGCTTTCTTTCTCCACGACTTGTGCACATTCAGGCGTTCACATATACACGAGCGCTTGTACACACATCAGCAAACATACACTGGTGCACGCATGCAAGCACATACACACACGCACATGTAAGTACACACACGCACACACGCAAGCACATACACACACGCACACACGCAGGCACATACACACACGCACATACATACACCAGCACATACACACACATGCACATACATACAACAGTACACACACACACATACATACACCAGTACACACACGCATTCACGCATCTCATGCGTATACATACATACATACACCAGTGCTCTTACACTCACGCATACACGCACCTCATGCGTATACATACATACACCAGTGCTCTTACACTCACACATACATATACATGGACACACACACACGTGCAAGCACAATTGCCTGTTCACTTACACCCAACAGCACCAACCCACAAACGAACACACCAACTCACGCGCATGTCCTGAATGAAAAGAGACAAAATGGTGCAATAAAAACTAATTATAGCTCGGGATGCAAGGCTCCATTTACGATTGCTCGAAACCGGTCTTCTAATAACTCCAAAACTAATTAAAATAAAGACAGTAAATAAACTTTATTACTTTTATGCCATTAGCTCCTTTCTTGTGCATGTATATTAGAGTCCAGGTGTCATGGGTTCGATCCTTAACTTTAAAATCTCAATTATCTCAGAAACTAGCAGGGATTAAGGTGCGGACCAAAGCACGATTTTTAGTTCCTACGATGAACAATTAATGCTTTATATAATTTCCAATCAGTGTCCCTAGCTCGAAACCCGATCTTTCAGTGACTTCCTTAATTTTCCACTGTGTTCTAGAATATATTACTTAGATCAATGTTGCAACTGCATACAGGTCTTTTAAACACATCAAACTAATATTATAAATAATTTTGTTTCTGGCGTTCTGAGTTCGAATACCTATTCAATGAAGTTTACTTATAAATTTAATAACAGGAAATAATTAAGACAAAGGCACCAAATAAACCTATTACGTTTATGTCATCAGATAATATCTTGCGGGCGTATATTAGGGTACCTGACGTCCAGGGTTCGATCCTTAAGTTTAAATCTCAATTATCGCAGAAACAGGCAGAGATAGAGCTGTAGACGAAAGCATGTTTGATAGCTCATACAATGAACAATTAATGCTATATATAATTTTCAATCAGTTGCCCCTAGTTCGAATCCCGATCTTTCAATGACTTCACTGATTTTCCTCTGTACTCTAGAATACATCGCTTAGATTGATGCTTTAACTGTATGCAGCTTTGTGTAACATTATGGATGTACTCTGTGTGAGAGAGAGAGCGAGAGAGGGAGAGAGAGAGCGAGAGGAAGTGAAACAAGCAGGGATAGAAGTGCTGAGGGCCTCCGCGCATGCGTAGCAAGAGATGATGTCATTGGCTGCAATAATCACGTGACGTGTAAGCATCACAGCCACGATGACGTGCAGGCATCGCCTGGAGGGGGTTTAGATCCCTATATAAACAGACATCTGTCCCATGTTAGAACTGTTGTGTACTTATTAACTTTACATTCAAGTTTTAAAGAGCTTTTAAAGCAACGTGAGCTGCAGGCCGTCTACACATTCAGCAGATATCAAAACGGGGCAATGCAAGGTGAGTTTTAAATAACTATACTATAACTATATACTATACTATACTACTAAATACTATAACTATAACAAAACCACTGTTGGCTTTTACAATACATTTAATTTTATTTAAACGTTACAGTACATGAAAGACGATTGGTTACAAAGAGCATCATATTTTCTAATCTGTGCTTTACATTCACATGGATTTCACTGCATGCTCTTCTTCAGTTCACATGATTTTCGCCACACATTCTTCTTACATAAACATTCATACGATTTTCCCCTCATTCTTTGTTTCACTATACACTCACATGATTTCCTCTACTCATTCTTTGTTCCACCTACAGGTTCATGCTCTGTGAACATTCACGTGACTTTCTCTTCACATTCTTTGCTTCCATTAACATTCACATGATTTTCGCCACACCTTCTTCTTACATAAACATTCATACGACTTTACCCTCATTCCTTGCTTCACTATACACTCACATGATTTCCTCTACTCATTCTTTGTTCCCCTGCAGGTTCATGCTTTGTTAACATTCACACGACGTTCTCAGCTCATTTCTCTATTGACGTTCACATGATTTCTCCTCGCATTCTTACATAAACATTCATACGATTTTCCCCCCTCATTCTTTGTTTCACTATGCATTCTTTGGTTCTCTGGTGGCTCATCTTCAATGAACATTCACATGATTTTCTGTACTTATTCTTTGTTTCTCTACACATTCATAGGCTTACTTACAAAACATGCACACCCTAGCTCTAATATAAAGAAGTGTATAACTCGTTCTTTAACTTGAATAATGTAGTGAAAATAATAATTCATGGCAATGTCTGTTACAGATTGTTTAGCTGATAGACTTAACAAGATGGTGGAAGAGCGTAGTTTCCTACCGACTCGTCGAGTTCAAGATCTCGAAATAGGTCTTAACTATGAGATAAAGTCCTTAAAAGAGAGTTCAAACAAGATATGGTACCAGGATCGTATCTTCGCTGCAGGGTTGTCAAGTGTTCTTGCCAGAGCGCTATAATTCGTTAACCGATCAAGAGATTGCAGAAATACCTGGGAGCGTATACCTACAGTATAATGGCATGGCAGAGAAGGGGAAATTTAAGACATGTAAATTGTCTTTTTTACACGCAAAGAAGGTGCGTAGAAGTGTCAAACTTAAGTATTGAATGTTCTCCCATTTCACAATGAAAAATTCATAAATAAAACAACTGACTCATTGATATTACATATAAAGATACAAAAGATTCATATTATAGAATTTTATAACAAATTAACGAAATTACAATATCACATGCTTTGAGTTTAATTATATCTAACGCATTGAAATAACTCTAAATATCCGAATGTTTATACAAATCTTTGTGCTTCTTTTTACATGTGCAATATGCTTCATTTTACATGTATGTTAACAAAAAATGTAATTCTTTCCAGGTTGCCTTTACTTGACCAAGATAGTTTTCTAAGACTTTCATTGTGCAATGTTTCAGGGTGTGCAATAAGAGGAAGAAGAAGAGAAATAGCCTGCTGCCATGCAAAGGATGCTGACGCTATTGGAGGGTAGAATACCTACAAGAAACATTTCGGCAAGAAACGGGTGCTGAGACATCTACATCACCGAAACACATTAAGACAGGATCCTTATATAACATTACAGGGTATACAATGAAAAAATACGGTCAATTTTGTATACAATTCAATGCACGGCTGAGAGTTAGCTCGAACTAGTCTCCCTATATTCACTGAAATTAAGCATTGTGATCAATAATTTAAGTGACTGTGAAAATACTTTAAGTAATGGTGAAATTTGTATTCTAAAAGACTTGAGCCCTGTATACATTAACAGCATTAAGACTGTTTGCCACACTGGAATACAAATTATGAAAATAAAAAGACTTTCATTTAAATAATAAGGAAATTTGCATAACCTGCTGTTACAAGTGTAATGACATATACAGAAACAATGAGTCGGATGAGAAAGTGATGGAAATGTAAGATAAATAATAACAATAAAAGAATTAAGGTATGCTTTTACATAGTGTTTTTATTCATTAAAAATCCTTGCATTCCTAATGAAAAATAAATCATTACAATGATTAGTTTAAGTTATGTCACAATGATCAAAAAGAGAACCGTCTTTAGATGCATTACTCGATCTTAAGTCAGAGCACCAAAAAATGACAAATCACGGCTTCTCCATTTTAGATGTGGTGTCACTATTCAGGTAAATTCCTGTAACACAGCAGGTTGAGTATGCAGATCTGTGGTCCTAAATGGGTGAAACAGAGTCTTATCCAGCTTAACAGTCTTGAGATCTCAGCATCAGAAAGTCGAATCACAAGCCTTCTCCACTCGATGAGTACAGGTTTAACAACAGCATTCTCTTCACCCTGAGACTGTGTAATGTATATAAATGTTCAATTTGACAAGGGATTCTAAACTCGTTGTTAGAGTCCAGAACTGATGTATTATATGGTGAAAACACATGTTCCTCTTCTTAGTGATCTTGTCGTCGAATCTCGGTGTCGATAACATTGAAGATGTCCATGATTATAGGATTCTGAAGCCCAAAAACTGTAGGAACTGCTGATTGCGTGATGTTAACCTGATGGGCGTCAAGGGCAGAGCATGATGTGTGCGTCGAATCATTCCATTATTATATCCTCGACGTCGTTGACTTCTTCTAAAAACTATAGGCATTATGCTTATATCCTTGTTTCTAAAGGCAATGATATTGCTGTTAGGCTCCCCTGTTTGCTCTATGAAGCGGATCTTTATGAACAACAGGTAAAATTTGATTTGATGGTTCCTGTGAAATACAGTATCCAGGCGTAACATACGGGAAAACTGGTAGATGCAGTGTCCACTTTTACTATAGAGGAAGGAGACTGATCCAATACTGCGCTAAATTCGCATGATGCTCAACCTAAATATATTCACTAGGAAATCAGATTCAGGCAGCTGATTAGATGGAATAACTTTGTCACTGAAGGGCCGCAGAACGTTCCTATAGAACAATCACTGGAAAAAATCAAGAGTGAAAGGACATTTTAATGACATTTTTATTATTATTATTCACTGATCTCATAAAGAAGACATTCGCATCCTAATATGAGGAATCTTTAAACGTAGGGCATACAAGTCAAGGTCTATGTTACTCAATGTTTTTTCCGGGACAAGTATAGCCCTCCGCCTGAGTTTTTTGAATTCCCTTTCAGGCACTGTCTCCTCTTCGTTTCTGTGTTTCTTCCCTTATTCTTCTTCACTCGAAAACCTCTCCCTCTTGCTTCAATTTCTCTGTTACGTCTCATCATTTCAGCAAGTTGTTTGTCTGCAGCTTTTTTCGTATTTACAGCTGTAGCAATTTGTGATGCTCCTCCAGCGGCGGCTCCTAGTGCTGCAATAATTGGTATGAGCGGTAGAAATCCTCCTCGTTTCTTCTTTTTGGACCCTCCGCCAACAGATACCTTTCTCTCAATTTCTCTCTTATGCCTCATCATTTCGGCAGGTTGTTTATCTGCTGCCTTTTTCTTATTTACTGCTGAGGCAATTTGGGCTGCACCTCCAGCAGCAGCGCCTAGAGCTGCAATAATTGGTATGAGAGGTAGAAATCCTCCTCGTTTCTTCTTCATGGTTCCTGCACCTGGAGCTACCTTTCCCTTCATAATTGCTGTTACTAGTCACGCTGCCAACTTTTTCACCTAATGTAACATCAGATTGCACGCTTTTCCAAGTCGTTTCAGTCAGATCTTGGCAGCAATGTTTCTCGAAGCAGAGACCATATGCTGAGCGCTGGCAATGCCACTAAGATTACACGAATCGTCTAACGGAATGATTCCAGGGTCTCCTATCTTTAATTTTTCTCTAGCTTTACCACAGTTCCTCAGCCTATGTAACCAGGTAAATGTACTTCAATGGTTGCAGGCTAGTGAGAGAGCTAATTAAACCGAAACCTCTTGCGAGCTTAACCACCTTAGCTCTCACGTTATACTAATCGTTTTTTATTCAGGATAGTTCTTTTATACTTTCTCATTAGCGTATATACATTAAGAGCGATTTATTTTACTTTAGCTGTCAAGCTAGAGAGGATGAAACAAGAATGCTCACAGCCTATTGATATGTTAGGCTTTGAAAGCGACTTTAGATGTGAACTTAGTGGAAAACTGTTTCATGTCAATGTTCTTGACTTGCCTATCATGTAACCCATTCAGGGAAAAGGTGACCAGCAAAGGGAAAAAGGTGACCAGCAAAGGGAAAAAGGTGACCAGCAAAGGGAAAAATCTGACCAGCAAAGGGAAAAAGGTGACCAGCAAAGGGAAAAACGTTACCAGCAAAGGGAAAAAAGGTGACCAGCAATGGGAAAAACGTGACCAGCAAAGGGAAAAAGGTGACCAGCAAAGGGAAAAAGGTGACCAGCAAAGGGAAAAAGGTGACCAGGAAAGGGAAAAAGGTGACCAGCAAAGGGAAAAAGGTGACCAGCAAAGGGAAAAAGGTGACCAGCAAAGGGAAAAACGTGACCAGCAAAGGGAACAAGGTGACCAGCAAAGGGAAAAAGGTGACCAGCAAAGGGAAAAACGTGACCAGCAATGGGAAAAAAGGTGACCAGCAAAGGGAAAAACGTGAACAGCAAAGGGAAAAAGGTGACCAGCAAAGGGAAAAAGGTGACCAGCAATGGGAAAAACGTGACCAGCAAAGGGAAAAAGGTGACCAGCAAAGGGAAAAAGGTGACCAGGAAAGGGAAAAAGGTGACCAGCAAAGCGAAAAAGGTGACCAGCAAAGGGAAAAACGTGACCAGCAAAGGGAACAAGGTGACCAGCAAAGGGAAAAAGGTGACCAGCAAAGGGAAAAAGGTGACCAGCAAAGGGAAAAAGGTGACCAGGAAAGGGAAAAAGGTGACCAGCAGGAAAGGGAAAAAGGTGACCAGGAAAGGGAAAAAGGTGACCAGCAAAGGGAAAAACGTGACCAGCAATGGGAAAAAAGGTGACCAGCAAAGGGAAAAACGTGAACAGCAAAGGGAAAAAGGTGACCAGCAAAGGGAAAAAGGTGACCAGCAATGGGAAAAACGTGACCAGCAAAGGGAAAAACGTGACCAGCAAAGGGAAAAAGGTGACCAGCAAAGGGAAAAAGGTGACCAGGAAAGGGAAAAAGGTGACCAGCAAAGGGAAAAAGGTGACCAGCAAAGGGAAAAATGTGACCAGCAAAGGGAAAAAGGTGACCAGCAAAGGGAAAAAGGTGACCAGCAAAGGGAAAAAGGTGACCAGCAAAGGGAAAAAGGTGACCAGCAAAGGGAAAAAGGTGACAAGCAAAGGGAAAAACGTGACCAGCAAAGGGAAAAAGGTGACCAGCAAAGGGAGAAAGGTGACCAGGAAAGGTGACCAGCAAAGGGAAAAGGGTGACCAGCAAAGGGAAAAAGGTGACCAGCAAAGGGAAAAAGGTGACCAACAAAGGGAAAAAGGTGACCAGCAAAGGGAAAAAGGTGACCAGCAATGGGAAAAAAGGTGACCAGCAACGGGAAAAACGTTACCAGCAAAGGGAAAAAGGTGACCAGCAAAGGGAAAAAGGTGACCAGCAAAGGGAAAAAGGTGACCAGGAAAGGAAAAAAGGTGACCAGCAAAGGGAAAAACGTGACCAGCAAAGGGAAAAACGTGACCATCAATGGGAAAAAAGGTGACCAGCAACGGGAAAAACGTGACCAGCAAAGGGAAAAAGGTGACCAGCAACGGGAAAAAAGGTGACCAGCAAAGGGAAAAAAGGCGATCAGCAAAGGGAAACATGTGACCAGCAAAGGGAAAAATGTGACCAGCAAAGGGAAAAAGGTGACCAGTAAAGGGAAAAATGGGTCCAGCAGAGGGAAAAAGTGACCAGCAAAGGGAAAAATGTGAGCAGCAAAGGGAAAAGGTGGCCAGCAAAGGGAAAAAGGTGACCTGCAAAGGGAAAATGAGCAGTATCTCCCTTAACTCTCGCATTCTCTGTGCTAACTATCAAGAAAACTTGTACTCTTACCTCTATGAATCTATTTCTAGCTACTTGAATCTGCTTGTGCTTAATGAGATAGTTATAATTAACGGAATTACAACTATTATGCGCGAATGCTACAATATTTTGCTTAGTCTAATTCGGACATGGCTGTTTGTATGCATCAAAACCTGAGTACATATAAATACATAAATGTTAAAAAATAACTCAGTCTCGTGTTATCGTATACGAATTCAACATCTACAGTATACATTGACTAGTTTATATATACTGCCTGAGCATGAACACTCACAAAGACGGACAATTAAAGTCAATTTACGAGAATTTGATTTTTCGTATGTTTCCCAAGGGGGGAGTAATCGCTTTGTTAAGTGCTGCATATGTAATAGAACTTTAAAAAACAGGACAATTTGAAGGCTTAAGCAACATAGGAGAAGATGCTGTAAAGCAATGGCCAGCTGTGCATTGACTACAACACCCAAACGAGATCCGGAAATCTTCTCAAGTCCCGAAGAGCGGGATTCAAGATGTACCGTACCTGGAACCAGTTCAAGCGACCCTGTAATAAAGTCAAGAGCTACCACTGATGAAGCAATGAGAGCAGTTTCTTTGAATGAGCAAGCTCTGAATAAACACACCAATGAAAGCAAGCATACTAGTGCCAACTCACCTAGATTAGAAGATATATCCAAAGCGAATACAGAGGAGATGCTATGCCGCTACACCGATCCTAATGATTTGGTAAACATGCTAAGGGTACTCATGAGGCTTCATACACCTGATAAAAATGACTTTTCCAATGCGATTAACGACATTATTCATTATTTAAAGCTAGGTGGTTTTATAGCGTGATTAGCATCTGCAAAACCTTGAAACCATGAAAGAGTTAGAAAGATTCCTCATATTAGGATGCGAATGTCTTCTTTATGAGATCAGTGAATAATAATAATAAAAATGTCATTAAAATGTCCTTTCACTCTTGATTTTTTCCAGTGATTGTTCTATAGGAACGTTCTGCGGCCCTTCAGTGACAAAGTTATTCCATCTAATCAGCTGCCTGAATCTGATTTCCTAGTGAATATATTTAGGTTGAGCATCATGCGAATTTAGCGCAGTATTGCATCAGTCTCCTTCCTCTATAGTAAAAGTGGACACTCCATCTACCAGTTTTCCCGTATGTTACGCCTGGATACTGTATTTCACAGGAACCATCAAATCAAATTTTACCTGTTGTTCATAAAGATCCGCTTCATAGAGCAAACAGGGGAGCCTAACAGCAATATCATTGCCTTTAGAAACAAGGATATAAGCATAATGCCTATAGTTTTTAGAAGAAGTCAACGACGTAGAGGATATAATAATGGAATGATTCGACGCACACATCATGCTCTGCCCTTGACGCCCATCAGGTTAACATCACGCAATCAGCAGTTCCTACAGTTTTTGGGCTTCAGAATCCTATAATCATGGACATCTTCAATGTTATCGACACCGAGATTCGACGACAAGATCACTAAGAAGAGGAACATGTGTTTTCACCATATAATACATCAGTTCTGGACTCTAACAACGAGTTTAGAATCCCTTGTCAAGTTGAACATTTATATACATTACACAGTCTCAGGGTGAAGAGAATGCTGTTGTTAAACCTGTACTCATCGAGTGGAGAAGGCTTGTGATTCGACTTTCTGATGCTGAGATCTCAAGACTGTTAAGCTGGATAAGACTCTGTTTCACCCATTTAGGACCACAGATCTGCATACTCAACCTGCTGTGTTACAGGAATTTACCTGAATAGTGACACCACATCTAAAATGGAGAAGCCGTGATTTGTCATTTTTTGGAGCTCTGACTTAAGATCGAGTAATGCATCTAAAGACGGTTCTCTTTTTGATCATTGTGACATAACAAACTAATCATTGTAATGATTTATTTTTCATTAGGAATGCAAGGATTTTTAATGAATAAAAACACTATGTAAAAGCATACCTTAATTCTTTTATTGTTATTATTTATCTTACATTTCCATCACTTTCTCATCCGACTCATTGTTTCTGTATATGTCATTACACTTGTAACAGCAGGTTATGCAAATTTCCTTATTATTTAAATGAAAGTCTTTTTATTTTCATAATTTGTATTCCAGCGTGGCAAACAGTCTTAATGCTGTTAATGTATACAGGGCTCAAGTCTTTTAGAATACAAATTTCACCATTACTTAAAGTATTTTCACAGTCACTTAAATTATTGATCACAATGCTTAATTTCAGTGAATATAGGGAGACTAGTTCGAGCTAACTCTCAGCCGTGCATTGAATTGTATACAAAATTGACCGTATTTTTTCATTGTATACCCTGTAATGTTATATAAGGATCCTGTCTTAATGTGTTTCGGTGATGTAGATGTCTCAGCACCCGTTTCTTGCCGAAATGTTTCTTGTAGGTATTCTACCCTCCAATAGCGTCAGCATCCTTTGCATGGCAGCAGGCTATTCCTCTTCTTCTTCCTCTTATTGCACACCCTGAAACATTCCACAATGAAAGTCTTAGAAAACTATCTTGGTCAAGTAAAGGCAACCTGGAAAGAATTACATTTTTTGTTATGATACATGTAAAATGAAGCATATGGCACATGTAAAAAGAAGCACAAAGATTTGTATAAACATTCGGATATTTAGAGTTATTTCAATGTGTTAGATATAATTAAACTCAAAGCATGTGATATTGTAATTTCGTTAATTTGTTATAAAATTCTATAATATGAATCTTTTGTATCTTTATATGTAATATCAATGAGTCAGTTGTTTTATTTATGAATTTTTCATTGTGAAATGGGAGAACATTCAATACTTAAGTTTGACACTTCTACGCACCTTCTTTGCGTGTAAAAAAGACAATTTACATGTCTTAAATTTCCCCTTCTCTGCCATGCCATTATACTGTAGGTATACGCTCCCAGGTATTTCTGCAATCTCTTGATCGGTTAACGAATTATAGCGCTCTGGCAAGAACACTTGACAATCCTGCAGCGAAGATACGATCCTGGTACCATATCTTGTTTGAACTCTCTTTTAAGGACTTTATCTCATAGTTAAGACCTATTTCGAGATCTTGAACTCGACGAGTCGGTAGGAAACTACGCTCTTCCACCATCTTGTTAAGTCTTATCAGCTAAACAATCTGTAACAGACATTGCCATGAATTATTATTTTCACTACATTATTCAAGTTAAAGAACGAGTTATACACTTCTTTATATTAGAACTAGGGTGTGCATGTTTTGTAAGTAAGCCTATGAATGTGTAGAGAAACAAAGAATAAGTACAGAAAATCATGTGAATGTTCATTGAAGATGAGCCACCAGAGAACCAAAGAATGCATAGTGAAACAAAGAATGAGGGGGGAAAATCGTATGAATGTTTATGTAAGAATGCGAGGAGAAATCATGTGAACGTCAATAGAGAAATGAGCTGAGAACGTCGTGTGAATGTTAACAAAGCATGA
Organism: Deroplatys truncata; assembly: GCA_030765065.1. Classification (NCBI taxonomy): domain Eukaryota; kingdom Metazoa; phylum Arthropoda; class Insecta; order Mantodea; family Mantidae; genus Deroplatys; species Deroplatys truncata. The sequence goes on along the minus strand of CM060977.1, from coordinate 121,441,344 downwards.
ACCTGCAGGGGAACAAAGAATGAGTAGAGGAAATCATGTGAGTGTATAGTGAAGCAAAGAATGAGGGTAAAGTCGTATGAATGTTTATGTAAGAAGAAGGTGTGGCGAAAATCATGTGAATGTTAATGGAAGCAAAGAATGTGAAGAGAAAGTCACGTGAATGTTCACAGAGCATGAACCTGTAGGTGGAACAAAGAATGAGTAGAGGAAATCATGTGAGTGTATAGTGAAACAAAGAATGAGGGGAAAATCGTATGAATGTTTATGTAAGAAGAATGTGTGGCGAAAATCATGTGAACTGAAGAAGAGCATGCAGTGAAATCCATGTGAATGTAAAGCACAGATTAGAAAATATGATGCTCTTTGTAACGAATCGTCTTTCATGTACTGTAACGTTTAAATAAAATTAAATGTATTGTAAAAGCCAACAGTGGTTTTGTATAGTTATTTAAAACTCACCTTGCATTGCCCCGTTTTGATATGTGCTGAATGTGTAGACGGCCTGCAGCTCACGTTGCTTTAAAAGCTCTTTAAAACTTGAATGTAAAGTTAATAAGTACACAACAGTTCTAACATGGGACAGATGTCTGTTTATATAGGGATCTAAACCCCCTCCAGGCGATGCCTGCACGTCATCGTGGCTGTGATGCTTACACGTCACGTGATTATTGCAGCCAATGACATCATCTCTTGCTACGCATGCGCAGAGGCCCTCAGCACTTCTATCTCTGCTTGTTTCACTTCCTCTCGCTCTCTCTCTCCCTCTCTCGCTCTCTCTCACACAGAGTACATCCATAATGTTACACAAAGCTGCATACAGTTAAAGCATCAATCTAAGCGATGTATTCTAGAGTACAGAGGAAAATCAGTGAAGTCATTGAAAGATCGGGATTCGAACTAGAGGCAACTGATTGAAAATTATATACAGCATTAATTGTTCATTGTATGAGCTATCAAACATGCTTTCGTCTACAGCTCTATCTCTGCCTGTTTCTGCGATAATTGAGATTTAAACTTATGGATCGAACCCTGGACGTCAGGTACCCTAATATACGCCCGCAAGATATCTGATGACATAAACGTAATAGGTTTATTTGGTGCCTTTGTCTTAATTATTTCCTGTTATTAAATTTATAAGTAAACTTCATTGAATCGGTATTCGAACTCAGAACACCAGAAACAAAATTATTTATAATATTAGTTTGATGTGTTTAAAAGACCTGTATGCAGTTGCAACATTGATCTAAGTGATATATTCTAGAACACAGTGGAAAATTAAGGAAGTCACTGAAAGATCGGGTTTCGAGCTAGGGACACTGATTGGAAATTATATAAAGCATTAATTGTTCATCGTAGGAACTAAAAATCGTGCTTTGGTCCGCACCTTAATCCCTGCTAGTTTCTGAGATAATTGAGATTTTAAAGTTAAGGATCGAACCCATGACACCTGGACTCTAATATACATGCACAAGAAAGGAGCTAATGGCATAAAAGTAATAATGTTTATTTACTGTCTTTATTTTAATTAGTTTTGGAGTTATTAGAAGACCGGTTTCGAGCAATCGTAAATGGAGCCTTACATCCCGAGCTATAATTAGTTTTTATTGCATCATTTTGTCTCTTTTCATTCAGGACATGCGCGTGAGTTGGTGTGTGCGTGTGTGGGTTGGTGCTGTTGGGTGTAAGTGAACAGGCATATGTGCTTGCACGTGTGTGTGTCCATGTATATGTATGTGTGAGTGTAAGAGCACTGGTGTATGTATGTATGTATACGCATGAGGTGCGTGAATGCGTGTGTGTACTGTGTATGTATGCGTGTGTGTGTACTGTTGTATGTATGTGCATGTGTGTGTATGTGCTGGTGTATGTATGTGCGTGTGTGTATGTGCTTGTGTGTGTGCGTGTGTGCGTGTGTGTACTTACATGTGCGTGTGTGTATGTGCTTGCATGCGTGCACCAGTGTATGTTTGCTGATGTGTGTACAAGCGCTCGTGTATATGTGAACGCCTGAATGTGTACAAGTCGTGGAGAAAGAAAGAGATAGACAGAAAGAAAAAGAGAGGAGAAGAAGAAAGAATGTTGTCTAGGCTTCGGGATATCTAAGTATGCATCAGGGTTTAATATAAATAATTATAGTTGTTACATGCAATTTTAATCCGACCGCCCGCTGCTTCAATAACTTAATAGTTAATATAGCATTTCGCAGGGCAGGATTCGAACTATGGACCTCTGGTTCCTAAGAATACAGATCGTTAAACATTGTAATGTCGTGTATATTAAATTATATTTGTTAAACACGTTTTAATCTGGCCGCCCAATACTCGCATAGTTTAATATTTATTAAGCATTAGAGTATCGCAGATTCGATCTAGGATCCCCCTGAACACCGTTTCATTAATTAAATTATATTTTTTAAATACATTTTAATCTAGCCATGCATAGTTTACTAGTTATTGAGCATTAGAGTTTCGCAGATTCGATCTAGGACCCTCTGAACACCCTTTTTATTAATTATTGTAATGATATATAAAAATTAAATTATATTTGTTAAATGCATTTTAATCTGACCTTGCATAATTTAATATTTATTAAGCATTAGAGTTTCGCTGCGTAAGATTCGAACTAGGGTCCTCTGAACGGTCTTTCATTAATCAGGGTAATGATGTATAAAAAAATTATATTTGATAAATACATTTTTAAATCTGACCTTGCATAGTTTAATATTTATTAAGCATTAGAGTTTCACTTGGTAAGAGTCGAGTTAGAATTCTCTGAACGCCTTTTTTATTAATTAGGGTAATAATGTATAAAAAATTAAATTATATTTGATAAATACATTTTTTTAATCTGACCTTGCATAGTTTAATAGTTATTGCGCGTTAGAGTTTCACTTGGTAAGAGTCGAGCTACAATCCTCTGAACGCCTTTTTTATTAATTAAGGTAATGATATAATAATATCAATCATTAATTTCTCATTAGCAATAAACTTTTGATTACACTAAGAATCGAACACCGATCTATGGATATCACTCAGAGGTTTAATGCACGTAATGAAATGTATATTAGGCGCTTTTTCGGAGTCGTTGGCTGAAACAGAATGCTTGTTAACTATGCTCGGGTATATTCGTAGGAGGTCGTAAAACATCGGAGAGAACTCCCTCAGGCAAAATCATGATGGCCGACTATGACGTCACGCAGAGTTGGTAAACAAGTTTCTCTCTCTTTCACACAAACAAGGACAGGACGAGTATAAAGCAACCCTCGAATTCTTTTGTTAAACTAGCAGGTGGCCAAATAATGGAAAGGGTCAGGCTTTGTTATTGGATTGTGGGATGGGAACGCTGCAGGTGTCTTTCTAAACTAGCCTTGCCAAGGACAATAGAAAGGCACACACAATAGAATCTCTTACACAATGGAAAGGGTCAGGCTTTGTTATTGGATTGTGGGATGGGAACGCTGCAGGTGTCTTTCTAAACTAGCCTTGCCAAGGACAATAGAATCTCTTACACAATGGAAAGGGTCAGGCTTTGTTATTGGGTTGTGGGATGAGTATGCCAGGTGGTCTTTCTAAAGAATGCTTGCATCGGACAATAGAACTTGTTTCTCTTTGTTACAACCCTAATTCATCATGGGCTTTGTTCATTTTGACAGCTGAAGGTTAAGCATTGTTCTTTTGTTAAAGCTAGTGGAACGAGTATGCCACGTGTTCGACACACAATGGAAGTGGGGGTGGGTAACTGACCAGGTGCAGAAGTGGCCTGATGTGGGATGGGTAGGAAAAACATCTCGCCTTTGTTACAGAACCTTAAATTTATGACCCCTTTGTTCGTTTTGACAGTTGATTGACAGCCTTAATTACTTAACTGTCAAGCCTCCATTGTACTCAACATGATTTACGACCGCAGGTGCAAGTAAAACTACCAAGGCACAGCGGGGGGTGGGGGTGGGGGAGAGGAGGTGGGGGAGAGGAGGTGGGGGAGAGGAGGTGGGGGAGCTCATTTGCATATGAATAGCCATGCATAAATTAACTGGGCCAGCTCTCTTATTTCCCTACTACTATTATGGATTTTCAGATCTGTCCCTTGAATTTAAATTTTGTTTTACCTAGAATCTTTTTCATCTCAGTTCAAATGCAGCGAGATTTATTCTTAAATATATATTAATAGCGTACAGTGATGCAAGTGTGGTAGGTGCATCAATAGAGAACGAGGAAGTGTTTGAAAATACGAGACGAAGTCGAGAATAGCAATAGTACTTACTTCTTCTTTCTCTGTTTACCCTCCATGTTAGGACTTATCACCCTGGATTTACAAGCGGGTGCCTGGAGCCAGGGTCCTGTTAGGGAGTAGACAGACTAATTTGATCGGATAGAACAGCCAGCATGAGAGTTCAGCCCAAACCTGGTATGAGAGCAAGGGCAGAGATGATACGAAATGACGGTAAAATGGATGAAAGGAAAGCTGATGATGGAGCACTTGGTGGAATGTTTGGCGTGGAAACCGGAGAACCGGAGCCGCTTTGTCCACCACAAAACCCACATACGGTTCCGTGGGATTGACCCCGGGTCACCTTGGTGAGAGTCGATCGGTCTAACCCTCAGTCATGGTGCCGCCATAACTAGAAATAAATTAATTACTAACACCTGAAACATGAAGATTAAGAATAGTTTCCGGAAGAGTGAGTAGAGAAAGTCTTATGAATGTAGCACATATTTTTGTACTATTAATGCATTTTTCTCATAAACTGCTTAGGGTAATGTTTTCAAATTTTCAGTAACTCCACTAAACACATGGGAAGCAGAATTTTAGAAATATTGTAGGTTAGCAAGACTTTTAAATGGATTACCTAGCTAAAGAAACACTTTTTATACACCTTATCATTAGAAAGAATTAAATTTCAAAAAGTACTGCTCAGTAATAATAATTTAGGTAAACATCCCAATGCTATAATAAAAAATATATTTGCCCAAAGTCATCACAAGAGTTTTCATAAAAAACAATATTTATTAATGTGTTATTTCTTTCCGAGTTACATAAATATATCTGTTGCAAAAACATATTGAACTGGCCCTGTAGCTCAGTCAGTAGAGCATCTGCACGCTGCGTCAGGGGTCTCGGGTTCGATTTTCGCCTGCGGATGAGAATGTTTCTCTTGCCAAGATTATTCCCTAACCTCCCCAAAGTATGGAAGTCCGAATGAGAGTATGAATGTGTCAGTGATGTAATGTATAAGACCCAAAGAAAAACCAAAAATCTAATGACAACTGTATACGAGTTAACACCATTGCCGTTAGTCAGTATGTTCCAAAGATGAACCTTGCAGTTAAAGGCGGGGTATAAACGGAGCAAACTATAACACACTGTTATCAATTAGTGCATTATCTGCATATAATGCATACAAAACTTAAATGTATGTATACAAATAATATCTTTATGTTTATTGAGTGTTGAGCTATTACAGTTCATTTGGGCATGATCAACGTCGAGCCCTGGCTCCTATTGCAGATCATACCCAAGCTTACAGCATTTAACAAGCATGTGTGTTGAGTTTGCTTCCTTGCGTTAACAGTTCCTCATTTAGTTCAATATACTGCTTAGTGTTCTTTTCCCTGTCCCATCTCACTTCCCTTACTTCCTCCGATCATCTTTAACACTCCACTACCAGCGGGAAGTTGCAACTATTAAGTAATACCTTAAAGAATACTTATTGTGTACCCCGTGCTGATCGACCATAACAACCTTATTCGTTCATATTATCAAAGGTAAACCCTCCCTCCAAATCATCTCCTTTTTTACCGTTCATCTATCTAGAGCATTCACTTCACATTTAAACAAATCTTCACGTGACTTATCAATACACTTGTCTTTACTTCGTCTTAATTGTTCTCTACCACGAGGGGAACTATTTATATTTTGAGCCTAATAATTAAAACAAAGTAATTTCTGATTGAAAACTGCTTTATTGTTTTTCAAAATATTCTCCTTTATGATCAATACACTTTTGCATCTGTTTGAACCATTTATCAAAGCATTTATTCCAGTCTTCTTGAGACACCTCCAAAACATGGTTTTTGAAGGCATCAACGGCTTCTTCTGCCAATGAAAATCGTTGTCCACGCAATTTTTCTTGATTTTAGGGAACAAAAAGAAGTCATTTGGCGCCAAATCAGGACTGTATGGCAGATGACCCATCAATTCTATTTTTTGAGCCTTCAAATACTCTGTTGATAGACGAGATGTGTGTGCGCTCGCATTGTCTTGATGAAGAACGATCCTACGATTCTTGTTGGTTTTCCTTACTTCACCGAAGACTTCCGGCAAACAAATGGTTGTGTATCATTCGGCATTGACCGTTTTACGTTCCTCTAAAGGCACCGTTGGCACATGGCCAGTTTTGCTGAAAAAGCAGGCGACCATTTGCTTCGAAATGCTTCGAGTGCGAACAACTTTTGTTTGATTTGCTTCATCTTGAAACACCCATACAGTCGACTGCTGTTTACGTTCCGGCTCATACGCATAGATCCATGATTTGTCACCTGTTACAATCTTATATACGTCTTTTGAGGCACCGCCATTGCATTTCTTGAGCATTTTTATACACCAATCGACACGAGCAACTTTTTGAGATTGCGTCAAATTATGTGGGATCCAACGAGAGCAAACCATTTTCACGGCTAAATAATCATGCTATATTTTATATATGCTGGTGGAACGAATGCCTAGGATTGCCCCAATCTCTCAATATGTCGCATGACGATCTTTGATTATCATTGTTTGCAGAGCATCAATGTTTTCTGGCACAACAACTGACTTTGGACGACCTTCACAAACTTCATCATTGAGCGAACGGCGGCCACGATTAAATTCGTTATACCAGCGTTTCATAGTGGCAAAGGATGGAGCTTCGTTGTCAAATGTGGAAGTTAGTTGATCGATGTACTCTTGTCTTGATAATAAATCATTGCACGAACATTTTCACGAGTTAATTGCATGTTTTTGTTGACACACAATTTTCAAGTTAGTGTAAACAAAACAAATAATGCTCTATTGAAAAAAATCTTTGAAGTGGATTATGGTCAAAAATGTCAAACTTTCCATTGGAAGCGTCAGATGGCACCTACAACATTCAGGGTTGCCAAGGCTCAAAATATAAATATTGCCCCTCGTAGAAAATGTTTCATTTCCAAAACAGATTCATTCTATATTCACATCCCCCCTATTCTAATATTAACATTCCCCATTATTATTATTATTATTATTATTATTATTATTATTATTATTATTACATATTCCCGTGCTTCTCTCTGAGTCTGTTCTATTTCTATATACCTATGCCATACTTTCCTACTCCGTATTTCTATTCCAAATGACTCCCTTGATGGTCCCGCTATACTTCCGTCCAGAACCAATAAACTCTCGTTGGCTTGTCGCCACAAAGCTTTTTTTTCTCCTTACAAATAATATAACACTGATTATTATTAAGTCATGCAAAATCAGTTACACCCTCCCCTAAATGGAATTGTTGCATTTTTGAAACATCATCACATCGTCTAACAGCCAAGTTTCAGGTATAGAAATTTGCAGATCGATAAAGATTGTACTCATGTCGTCTTTGTACACGGTATATTGTAGCGTGGAACACATTATTGCTGTGTAGTAATGACATTGTTGAACTAATCATTTTGATTGAGAGTTTGAATTATCGTCTGGCGTGACATTTCTCCCTTCCCATCTCCTCAATCTGGTGGCGTCACTAGTAGAATGAGTCTAGTGTGTCTCTTCAGAGTGTGTGATTGTGTGTAGGAATGCGTAATCCGTGTGAGTGTGAAGCATCTCCCTGCAATATTTGTCTATAACCTTTTGGAAATAATATAACGGCACCAAGGTGACTTTATAATAAACCAGAGTTAAATGTGAATTTATGTATATTATGTTATGAAAATCCCACGCCTGCTTTAGGTTCCTGGCCCTTTTGTGTGCCTCTGTAGCTACGCTCACCAATATTTATGCCTGGATAACTAAATTTAATATTTTAGCTGCAAAACCTTTTGGCCTCACCCCGGTGTATACCAATATAATACTAATTTAAGACACGTTTTGCTCTAGAAAGAATGACAACACGATTAGCTGCTTCAAAAGCTCATAGATGTGCAACTGTAACATAAAATAAAATGAAGTTAGCCATGATCTATAAAGAACCAATAGCCACTACATATTTCCAAGCAAACTGCTTAGGATAGGGATAGGATAGCATTAGGAGCCGAGGAGAACTTTGCACCTCGACCTATGCAGATTGTTTGTACCTGAAACTCCTGACGGGTCGCCCTGGGAGGGAGGCATGAGGTGAAATGAGACAGAGGGCGGCCGGACCAAGAGGCTCGAGGAGGTGAGTTCCTACCGTTACGGATTTAAACTCCCCGGATGGCAGCTGGTACAGTCGGTTCCTCTCCCCCTCTGTGGACTTACACGTCCCTTGGGGGGGGTTGGTACCCAGAGACCGCCACCATTACGGGGAAAAAGTTTTGTTCACGCAGAGCATCCTTTTCCCCGGCCATGCACACGCCGAGACCTCACGCCACACTTGCAACTCTGAAAGAAACCAAACAGATGAAAGGTGAAGCGAAATGAGAATGGAGGTGAAATGGAGGACAAGAAATTCGGGGGATGTAGTGATCGTTCCCAGCATTCGCCTAGCGACCCGATAAAACCCGGATCAGGAAGATCGGTCGTGAGAATCGAACCCACGAACCTCCCAAATAATAATATAAATTAAAACAAAAAGCGATTAGTGCCACAAAAAATTTATTTTTCCTTGTGTAAATGTTTTAAACAAATCTACAATGTTAAAGTAAGTTTTTTCTGTTTATAAAATACAATAAAAAGAAGAGAAATCGCTGACTACCCAAAGGAAATTCTAGATATTTTTATGACTATGCCTCAACTAATGATATTTTAAACTAAACCTTTAGAATTTTTCTGAAAAAATTAAAATTAATAATTCTTTCTACATAAACAATTATTTTATGTGGGGAATTCCACGAAAACGTCGAGTTTCATTCTTATCTTAAAAGATACACGATTTAAACACAGTTTGTGATTAATAGGAATTTGAGTGTTTGAGTTATGATATTCTCTCTCTGCCTCCCCTCTCCCCCTCACACAAACACACACACACACACACACACACACACACACACTTATACACGCTTTTTCTGTGGATATCAAGCCACTTCCAGCGAAATCCTGATATTGAATGTTGCTTTTTGTTCTCCACTCCATGGATGAGATTAGACCAGCAGTCTGTTCCGTCTTCATAGTAGGTCTTTCCATCTCTTTTGCAACCTGACGATCTCATTTTCCTTGGTCTATAATTCAAGGCTAATTTTGGAAGTCTCTCATTATTCATTCTCTCTGTTTTTTTGTTTTTTTTAGCGTTCTGTTTCTTCGTTTATGGAATTTACATCAAGCTCGGTTCTTAGAATATTATTGTTTACTTGATCTAATTTGTACATCCTAATTTTTTCTCAATTTCATTTTAAATCCTTGTATTTTGCTTTCAGTCTTTTTAGTAGTTACCCATGTTTCACATCCATACATTAAAACTGGCACCACCATTCTTTTATAGAACTTAATTCTGTATCTCTTTTATTTTATTTTTCAAGCTTCTATGAATTCTTTCCCACATTGTTTGAAATTCTGTTAATTTTAAATTTATATATGTTTCCTTTTGTGAGCTTATTTCACGTTGTAGGTCATCTTCACGTTTCGGAATAATAACTACACCATCCCATATAATAGATAATTTACTTTCTTATGTTTGTCCAACTTAATATCTATTTTAAAATTATTTTGCATTTTTGTAAACTCTCATATATATGCAGAATGTAACAAAAATGTACTGCACAAATTGCAGGACACATTCCTCACACGTAGACATGGGTCTGGAAATGCTTTGTTGCCATATTACAACTCATTTTCTCCAACTAATTAAACATGGGAAACACACAGAATAGAACGTACCAGCATACCGCATGGAACTCTTTCTCACAGAAGATGCTCAATATGTCTTCCGTGAGCATTGATACATGCATCAACCCGCCGTCGTAATGAATCCGGATGCGCCGATGTGTCCCTGGAGTATTGCCTATAGTTTCGCAGCCTTCCATAATACGGACACGAAGACTCTGAACATCTGGTACTGGGGTTCGATACACAAGAGCTTTCAAATGCCCCCACAAATAAAAGTCCAGTGGGTTTAGGTCCGGGAAGTGAGGAGGCCAGACAATTGGTCCACCTTTACCTATCCGTCACCGAATCTGTTGTTCAGGAGCCTACGGACATTAACACTAAAATGAGGAGGTGCTCCATTGTGCATGAAGTACACTTTTGTCGCACAGCTAAAGTTACATCTGCTAACAGATGAGATAGAACATTCTGTACGAAATTATGGTAACTTTGTCCGTTGAACCTGGGTGGAAGAACGTAAGACCCTACCAAACAGTCACCAACAATTCCGGCCCAAACATTGACAGAAAATCTTTGTTGATGACTTCAACAGTTGCGTGAGGATTGACGTCAGCCCATACATGGCGATTGTGATAATTTACAATCTTATCTCGTTGAAACGACGCCTCATCTCTGAACAGCACCGTTGCACTAAAATTAGGGTTCACACTTTGTTACATAAACCATTCGTAGAAGCATACCCGTGCAGGAAAATCAGCTGCTGATAGTGCCAGTACACGCTGTAAATGGTATGGATACAGCCGGACATCGTGTAACACTCGCTAGACAGTCATGTGGTCAACATTCATTGTTGCAGCTACTTGTCTTACACTGATACTAGGGTCATCGTCAACTGCCTAAAGAATTGCCGCCTCCCATTGCGGTATCCTCGTCCTTCTAGGCCTCCCCCGGTCGCAAGTATCAGGCTGAAATGCCCCAGGTTCCGTAAGACGACGATCAATGGCTTCAAACGTTTTCCTGTCGGGGCACCTTGGTCCTAAAAATCTCTCCCGGTACAAACATTGAGCGCAAGCGCCAATGTCGTCTGCTAATCCATGCATCAAATGGGCATCTACCATCTCTGCATTTTTACACTGCCATTGCACGAGCCAAGTCTGTGATCAACCCTACTACGTAGTAATCCGTGTGCTTGTCAAGGTCGTACTGCTCACTGGAACAGTTGATATTACCTGTAAATAAGCAACGACATAGTCGCATGGCAGTAGGGAGATGTAAAACAAAATACTGGCGGTGCACCTACGATAATGACAACGTAACCAAGAGTGCATTTTCCCCATGGAGAAAATGAGTTGTAACATGGAAACAAAGCGTTCACAGACCCATGTTCATATAATACACACACATATATATACACATTTACATCCTGTATATATATATATATATATATATATATATATATATATTTGTTACACCCTGTATGTATCACGCACACTTTTTAATACACACACATATATATATATATATATATATGTCTAATATCTTTACTTATTGGTATAAGCTGTGTTTTCTCTCTACCCGTGTTAATAATTATTTTCGAATCTCCATATAAACCTTTCAATGCATTTATAGAATGCTTAGTATCCATTTTATTTAATTATTGGCCATAATTTTGTCCTATTTACTTTATCAAAAGCTTTCTAGGAATCTACAAAAGCTACTTCCGTTGGCAAATTAAATTCTCTTCTGTGTTTGAATATCTGCTGTATAATAAAAATATTACCTATTGTAGATCTTCCAATTAGAAAACATTTCATACTGAAGGTTTGGAATACATCTCCCTTAATTAAGCGGCAGAGAAAGCAAAGGGAACCAGAAGTGCTAGTGTAGAAAATGCATTCTGGCATCACTGGCTTACCGCCTTGCAAACATCCAATCGAACGCTGTACAGCTCTCCATCACTAATAGACTATCCGGTTCGTTTCTTTCTGTTTTTCCCTGTGGTCTGAAGTCTAATGCCAACATGATTTCAACGGTGGATACTCTCTAGCAACCTTGCGGCTAGAAAGCATTCGGGTGTTAAAACGTTCGCTTTAGTTGCTTTAGTTGTAGCTTCACTTACAAATACAGTAGCTGTGAGCGTGTGAATTAAAGTAAAGCGATATATCCGCCGTATTTTTGTTTTCTTTACGAATGACAGTGTCAACTGAATGACGTGAAATTTACTCCGAGAGAATAAACCGCTACATATCCATCCAGGGACATCGGAATAGGCGTCGATATCCGGACAGTATTTTTGTTCACTAAGTGGATGATATTACAAAATACTGTATCAGGTCTTCCTTCATCGATCCCAAATTAACTGCTTATGTATTTAATTTAGCAATATTTATGCAAGCAGCTAACAATAAATTCCAGATGTAATTTAATGTCAAACATTAAAGCTGCATTTTAAAGCTGTATTTAAAAGCTCTATGTAACCAAACGGAACACCACGTCACATTAAAGAAGTATTGAGATGTTCATTCGGATCAAATTAGTAATGATAGACTGTTGTGTTCATCCTAATTAATAAATTAAAACGGAAACCTTTTTATCCTGTAAAATGTGTATTATATTTAAAATGAGTTAAATAAAAAATGTACAAATAAATCTGCAACTGGCTAGCCATTACTAAAATTAAGTACACGTTTGCATCACAGTAGATTACGTAATACTTCCAGAGTAATATAAACCCATAAGCATAAGCCATCAACATCAGTTATGTACATATATCCTGCCAAATGCTCTCAAGACATGCTTAAATTTGACACCAATAGTTTCAAGTAGAAATTCACGCTAGTTAAAGTACAGTGATTTTACAAAAATTCAGAGACTCAAGAGCCAGAACAAGATCACTTTAAAAGTACAACTCATAAAGTCCATAATCTTGTTTAAAAGACTCACAATTTAGAGAATAACCCCTGGCGTTTTTGATAGTTAAGAATGCATAATACACAAAACCTCTGATTACGACACTTAACCACAGAAATAGACATGCGACTTAATGACAACTGGCTCATTTCATTGCCCACGTATTATATTCTTATAGCTCTAGAGATTCCTCAAATAAACTGTGTGAGAAAGTTCATTTTTGAAGGAGGAGGAGTTGTATTGTATTTCTGCAGTTGGAGAGCCAAACTTGATGAAGTAACTGCCCCACGTTTAGATACAAAGTTTCCGGTGGCCTTCGCCCCAACGATTAGGAATCAACTTTGTATTTTATGTTTATTTAAATATTATATTATTTAGGTTTGCCTCGGCTGCGTCAGTAGAAACATGTTTCTCTTAACAGGGGTTGGTGCGGCTGAAGAACGTAGGCTTATACAAATTATAATTTTTACTTCCCTCCTTTTATTAATCCTTCACACGATTAAATAACACTTCACTGATATAAAGAGCTGTGAGATTATTTATTAATTACTTGCACCTTTTTTTTAACACGTAAGCTTTACAATATACTCGCCATAATGAATTTTCGTCTCACACTGGATAGGTATTAAACTTCTCGAGGACGCGTCTCGCGTCCTGTTAGGAACGCTGTCTACTAGCAACTGACTTGACCGCCTGAATTTGTAAATGTCTGTATTTCAAGTCTCTGATTGGCTAATTTTTCTCCAATAGTATACTTTTATTTAACTTAAGCTTTTTCTGGTTTTTGATTGGCTATTTATAAACTGTCTCAAAAATTACATTATTGTTGCTCCAAGAGTTACTAGTAGCATTATTAAACTTTCCAATTCATTATTGCCACAAGGTTACCTCATTGTTAGCAACATTTGACCTATATTATCACAGCTCCTATATTGTTAAATTCCCTAATGTACATAATAATATAAACATAATACAATGACCGTTACATACATTTTATTTATTATATTATACACATATTCCTATAAGGCGGGCTGTTATTATATTTTATATTATATAATTAGACTGAAATCATTTAAGTGTTGAAATACTGCCTCAACTGGCACCAATTCGCAACGATTAAGAAATCAAAAGAGTTAAGTGCTGCTACTTGACCAATTTAGAATACAACCCGAAAACGTGTTCAGCCTTCAGCAGGAGTAGAAGTCTATAAAACCACAAGAGCGAAGGACCGCAGACAGCAGCGGTGCGGTGCGGCTTCAACACATTGTAGGACCCGAGAAGATAACATATGCGGCCAACGCCAGTGTGAAAAGATCTCCCAAACTATAGCCAAAAGCCAATGCAATTAACTTCTATCTATTTGTGTCGATTGATAAAAGTGCTAAGTTTTTGGCATACGATGATTCAAAGTAAGCAGTGTATAAATGCCAGGTGTAAAAGCATAAAAACAGCTTAAGTAATATCCTGAATAATGGATTTTAAGTCTGAACAATTAAAGTAACAGAAAATCCACAATGTTCGCTACGAGTTAGAAAACTCTGCAAACTAATCTGTTTATAAGAAGGCATGAAGAAATAGATATAGTCTTTATTTGAATATTCATCTAACATTGTTTTACAACGTAAAGCAACCACATTTAGTTGATAATATTTCTCGAAATCTATATATTATATATCATATATATTTGATATATATGACAATGTACAGCGTATATAAAAAATTTATTTTATGCTTGTAATCATATGAGCACAAATTGTTGAATAGTTTATTTGATTATTAAAGTAATTGTGCAATATCTTACATAAATTAATTTTACTTTATTAGTTATTTCAATGAAAAATTTCAGAATTCTCAACTTTTATCCTATGTGGATTTTTTGCAACTTGATATACATCTAAAAACTTGAATCTGTTTTCTTTAATCCCTAGGCAACATACCCGTTCCGACTTCACAGAATTAGCTCCATCTTTTGAAATATATTATTTGTCAACCCTTTTTTTATCTGTTATCATTTTATTGCATTACCATTTATCAAGTTTTATTAATTATTTATGTTTTTATTTATTAGTAATAAGAGAAGCTTTTTTTTGTACCAGCTAAGACCTTTTATGCAAAGAACTTTTGCATTCTCTACGGTCAAGAAAGACTTAAGCAAGGACGCCAGGTTTATCACTGTAATAGAAATAAACAGGGTACTTTTGTACTGTGTAAAGCCATTTAACTTTGACTCAGCGAATAATATTTAAGCAAATAGCGCTCCAAATCTCTGAAAGTTAGAAAACGCGGCGACGAGTAACCAATAAGAAAAGTCCAGATCAAATAAGTGCGCCAAAGTACAATACTATGTAAGACCACAGACAAACAAACATCTACGCCATTTCGTCAATTGCCTCAGAGCAAAATCCACGTTATTCGCAAAGATAAAAGCGCGGCTATGTAAAGTGAATATAAATAGTTAATTGCGAAAACTGAATACGCGGTAGGAGATCAGATAGAGATTGAATACACCCGCGATAAGTAGAATGCGCTATTAGGCTGAATATTGGGATTTTATCGTATTCATACCTGTGGAAGTTTTTCTCTGATAGGAAAACCATTGTTGCCAGTGTTAAGATTCATTTCGTAATTGTGCAAGTGTGTCAAACTTAACAGAAAGTGAGACCCAATAAATTCAGGTCTCTTTAATTGAAATTCATGGTGTCATTACTCGCATTTCATTTGTGTTAGCGACGACCCTGGATCTCCTTTACCACTCATAGCTCTATCCAAATGACTACCGAGGCATTGTTATTCATTACTACAAGATTCTTCTGCCATTACGGAGACGCAACAACGACTACAGAGAGAGAGAGAGAGAGAGAGAGAGAGAGAGAGAGAGAGAAAGTAGCTGTTGATCATTAGGTACTACACCATACACAAACGGCATCGACGTATCAACGACAGACATACCAGCATATAGATAACGGCCACGTGAACCGACGTACTGTTTCTCGGCCGTCCTACATCTCTTCTTCCTACGGGCTTGTATTGTTTACAACGGCTGGAATTCTTTTTTCATCCACCCGCCTAAGGTGTTGTCTCCATTTTCGCTGTATTCTTCATCTTCTCATTCAAATCATAAACTCCCAATTCTAACCGTAACTCATCATTTTATATGTCGTACCTTCTTGAACAGCGTTTAACCATCCTTAAAAAATAATTTCTGCTGGCTGTATAGTATTTTTATCTTGTTTTTTCTCAGTCCAAAGGTCACTGCCATAAATTAACGCAGGGATAGTCAATGTTTTGAATAGTTTTAATGTTTGTCTCTTAATTTTCCGGCCCTCCTAGCCGTGGTCGCTGGGGTGTATAGCTCCAGCGCTCCGCAAGCTGAGGATTGCGGGTTCGAGTCTCGCCATGGGCATGGGTGTTTGTGTTTGTATGTGTGCTATGTAATTGCGGTAATAAGCGGTCACGAAAACAGTAAAAATCAGTATCATAAGCTGGGAAAAACATGGGGGGAAAGAACTTCATTTTTGAAGTTTTATTTATAGTTCCTAATACATATTGAAAGTTATTGATTGCTTTCTATATCTTTGTCTATGTCCAGACTTATGTCACTACTTAAATAGCTGAAACTATAAACTTGCTCAAGTACCTTGTTTTCGATAGCATCTTAGATCCAACTGGGAATTTTCCGTAATGGGCCCTAACTTTTGTTTTAGTAGCTGATATTTTTAAATTATGTTTTCTTCCCAATTTATACAATCCATACACAGCGTGTTGTTAGCCTGCCTCTGTATTTTGTATTACGATTATATCATCTGCATAAAGCATAACATTTAAGAAACCGTATACCTTCATAGACTTCCTTCTTGCAATTTCTTATATGATCATTATTATTATTATTATTATTATTATTATTATTATTATTATTATTTTCTATTGTGCAAATGCCCTAAACTGAGCCTGCTGTATACTTTCCAAGAATTTTTCTCTATAGTAGTATTAGAGCATGATAGATTTCCAACAACCTATTCTACAGAATTAATATTTTTTTAAAGCACCTACTTAAGGTTTAACATTTAGGGTATTTATTCGTGAATCTCATATGAATATGCTTTGAATTTAAACTTACTTCCATTATCTTCACCTAGATCATGGATAATAAGCCAAATCGCCTGTAAGATCTGTTTTGGTTTTTTGTTGTTGGTTTTCTTTTAATTTTGCTACCTGTATACAGAGTGAATCACCTAAAACTTGCACCGAAAATATTTAGGAAATGGAAAGTGCTATTAATGTACAGTTTTCACAGCATTGATTGATATTCAGGGCTCATACATTTAGCCTATAAACAGATCTTAATAATACTGAGAAAGTATATTTTATGAGCAAACATGCTATTTTTAAATGGAACAATGCCTAGTTACTTCTAGATTCTAGTACAAGTGGTTTACGAGAAATCTTATTTTGAAACTTTTACGCACCGACACATGTACAACCTGTGGTAGGGAATTACAATACTTCTGTGGATTGTTACAAGTAAATAGAACATAGCCCTTCAAAGTTTGTGTTCAAAATGACCGCCGGCAGCTTCAATACACGCTTTCAGTCTGCTATGGAAAGACTGCTGCACACGTTATAGCATTTCAGCGGAAATTTCAGAGCAGGCAGCAGTAATACATCGTTTCATATTGTCTGGTGTAGTTGATACATCCTTGTAGATAGTGTCTTTCACCCTTCCCCACAGAAAAAAGTCTAAAAGGGTCACATCCGGTGAATGGGCCGTCCAAGTTACAGGACCTCTTCGTCCAATACAACGATTTGGAAACAGTCCGTTAAGACTTCGAGCACTATGGGCTGGATATCCATCATGTTGGTACCAAAGGTTCCTCCTAATCTGCAAAGAAACGTCTTCTAGCATCTGTGGCAGATGGTCTGACAGGACGCTGCGATACTTGTACGAGTTCATTGTTCCTTCTACGAACAAAGGGCCTATGAGCTGATGGTTGAATATCCCACACCACACGCTGACGTTCCACCTGACGAAGCCAACGGGGATTGTCAACAAACCAATAGTGCATGTTCCTGTGGTTTTCCGGGCCTCATCACTAAACAAGATACATGATGAATCTGGAGTATCATGTCTTAATGTCCATGTACAAAACTTAACACGATTCTCAAAATCGTTTCCATGCAGCTCTTGATGGATGGATGGAAACTATGTCAATGGAGAATGCGCAGTACGCTTGCCTGACATGCCATTTCCACGTGCGATTGTGCGGGAACTAATTTGCGGATCTACTTGCAGCCAAAACATTAATTTATGCCTCTTGTCCAGTCACTTGTTTGCTTCTATTACGTTTTCTAGGTGTTACAATACCACTTTCACGTAATTGGTTGAAGAGGTTGATAAATAATTGTCGAGATGGTTGACGTCTATTGGGATACGTTTCCGCATACACATACATGAACGAACTGCACTCTTCCTATACTCTACATGCACCATGAGCATGTCGGCTCTTTCTGCATTAGTAAACCCCATCTTCCACACACGACTTGCTGCTTGAACTGTCACTAACTAACTGATCAGAAAGACGCAATGCAATCAATGAACAGAAAACACAGTACAAACAAGCATAACAACATCGTACCTAGCAACTAAGCAGGTTAAATGGGTCAACAATTGTTGGAGTTTAAACGTTTCAAAATACGATTTCTCGTGAACTACGTGCAACAAGGCCATTGACATTCTAATTTACCCTACCGTTATTCTGTTAATGTAACTAGGCATTATTCCATTTAAAAAATTGTATGTTTGCTCACAATATACACTTTCTCAGTATTATTAAAATATGTTTATAGGCTAAATGTACGAGCCCCTGACCACCAATCAATGCTGTGAAAACTGCAGATCAATAGCACTTTCCATTTCCGAAATATTTGCGGTGCAAGTTTTATGTGATTCACCCTGTATAGGAAGTACAGAACGTATTGCATTCCATACAAAATTTCGATATCGAGATTTCACCGAAAATACAGTTTTGAAGCGCCCTCTATAAAAAAAAGTATTTTTAAAAAACAGCACATCTCAAGAAGGAACAGTCGAATAAATACCAAACTTGGTATTTAAGTTCAGTATCCTCCAAAGATAAACACAAAGATTTTTGAGAAAATCCCCCACTCCAACCACCCTTTACAGGGAACCTTATTCGAAAATTTTTATTTTCTTAAAAATGGATCTAAAGATTTTTGTTAAAACACCATATATTGAAGTTATTTACATGACAAATAAAATGTTTATCTTAAACTTTCTGGGAATAGCCTGTGAATTCCGGATCATTCGGAAGGAATTTTGTATAATCTTGTGTAATTGGTAAATATTGAGCGTAAGACGAGGATGCACTACACAAAAAATGTACATCGCTTTAAAACACACAATTTATTTCAAATAACTTTTTGTGGCATCAGCAATTGCCGAGTTAATCAATATTAACGGTTCCAATAACATTGTTCAATACTTCGTGATTCTTTTAAAGTCCTGTCGACATTCAGTGTTACTCGCGATTTCATGGAAGGAATATGAATTTTAAGGTCAATATTGTGTCAAGTTCTTAAACATTTGACTGTCGCTATTCTCTTTGCATTGATAACGAAATGTGTAATGTAGCAATTTCTGCAAATATTTATTTGAATTAAAGTAAAGTAGATAGCAAAAAAATTTCTGATTTGATACATTCACACGACTTTCTCTGCCCTCTATAATTATTATTGAATTTTTTTTATTTTTATTTATGGACGTTCTTTAACTAATATGGTCCTTAGCGTCCCATTTCTATATTGGGCGTAAAGACCGGTAATTTTTCTCAGAGGCTGCTTTATCAGACTTGAGGTTCTTTTACGTGCCATAAATCTACGACACGGGACCACCTGCTTTACTTCTCTTCCGAAGGAAGCCATGCTAAGGGTTTTTACGCCCGAAAAAATCCATCACCCTCCGCCGGGTTTGAACACGCGACCTTGGGAACTAGAGGCTAGCACGGTAGCACTAGTCCACGGAGGCCGACATTATTGGTGGATGTGCAGACTATTCTTACTAAATTTTATTTATTTTTACTACATTTAATCCAAATAAACCTTTGCAATCCTTTACACATTTCGTTATAAATACAAAGAGAAAAGCGATAGTCAGATGTTTAAGAGCTAGACGCTACATGATTGCTTTAAAATTCTAAACTGTTTCCATGTAATCGCGAGAAACAACTAAAAATCGATGGAACCAAGAGAATCACAAGTATTGAACAATTTGAAGCTTTAATAAAATATAATTAGGAAACGGCTTATAGCACAAAAACTTATTTTAAATAAATTGTGGGTTTTAAAGAGCTACACATTTTTGTATGGTACGTTTTGGTCTATCAGTTAACGTTTACAGGTTATACAGGATTATACAAAATTCCTTCCGAATGAAAAGGACTCCATAGGGTATTCCTGGAAAAATCAAGATATACATTTCATTTGTAATGTAAATATCTTTCATAAACGGATTTTAATCAAAATCGTTAATGTCATTTTTTAGATAATCAAAATTTTTGCAAGATGTTCCATATAAAGGGTAGTCGGGGGTAGGGGGACTTTCTTAAAAATCTTGGTGTCGCATCCTCGAAAGATACTTAACTCTATTGGTGTTTATCCGACTTTTCATTTTTGAGTTATGCTGTTCACAGACAGACACACGCACATGTTTCCAAAATGCTTTATTTGGATTCAGGGCGCCTCCAAACATGTATTTCCGGTGAAATCTCGGTATCGAAATTTTTGGTGGAATGCAATACTTCCCCTAGCGACTATACTAGTAGAGAAGGTGGTAAGCTTTCGTAAGAATACCTTTTATATCCATTAATACTTTTTAGAGGGTAGAGAAAGTCAGGTTTTTCTTCTTAGCCTAAGCTTCAATTTATGACGGTTTCAAACTAATGCTGGGTTACCATTTATTATTTTCATCACTGTATCATCATTCTCCTGTACATATATAAAAATCCTGAAGAAGGGATAAACTCCAGCGTCTGCTCTAATAAGTTGCTGTACCGCTTTTTGCGGTGTAACATCATCCAATTATACAAGAACACTGGCCGTGTAAATTGGTTTGCGCTACACCACCTTCATTATGTCTGATTCGCGCCGATGAGAAACATGCCCTCCAAGCGATGCTTATTATATTCACGTGTAAACTAAAACCGCTGCACGTGTTGGACTGGTAAGGTCGTTATTTTGTGTATACGCCTTGCTAACCCTAGTAAAACAAGCACAGAATTAGCTCCGTGCGAATAATGAATTTATAGCTCTTTTGAAAACAGCTTCCGCATCCACCAGAGATCCAAAAGCTATGTAGCATATGTTAAAGTAGGTCTTTTCATATTTCACACTAACCATGTGAACAATCTGGGATATAAATGCTTTCAGTTTGGACCAAAACTATATCCTGCCACTTTTATTGCTTTCATTTTATCACATCGACGTTCAGATGTTTAGTTTTTATAATACTGTTGCCGATTGTGTTATGCCGTGAATGTTATTAACTTCAACCTAAATCTGTTGGCTGTAAGTGGAAATTTAAATCTGGTTTAAAGTACACGCTTTTATCATCATTTTTTGTAAAAGCATTTTGGTGGATCTATTGTAGCGACTCGAGAAATACCTTGAGCTACACGGGGGATGATACGGATACGAACGAACGGAGGAGCCCTCGAAACTGAGGCAGTGTCCCACACGTAGGCTATCCGGTCCTTTGTGTTTTTACCGCAACCCCTGGGAGGAAGGGATGTGGAGAGAGACCCGAAGGGCGACCAAATCCGGGCGTAAGGTTGGACGGGGTTCCTAATATTTCCAGATCGTACACATCCGACGCCGCCCGGGCCCACCCATAAGCTCCTTACTTCCGGTGGTCCCCCAAAGGAGCTCCCACCAAGGGCACCCGGAGGCGAGTCCTAACTGAACAGTTCCGCAACGACGGCAGGGAAGAAACCTCTATACAGTGCACAGCCACCGCCCAGCCGCAACTCGCCGAACACAGTCGCCTGGTCTTACAACCCTGAAACAAATGACAACGAAGAAGATGTGCAGGAAATGAGGGGCAAAAAATCGTGGTAGAAGATGAACCATCCCAGCATTTGCCTGCCCATTAGGAGAAACCACGAAAAAGCCATAGGTCGGAGAAGGCGGTCGCCAGTGATGAACGTGGGACCTTCCGAATGCGAGTCGCACACGTTACCGCAGCACCCCTCGATAGGTTATAGGGAATGTAACTTATAGGTAAAGCAATTGCCTAAGAAGGAGCGTTCGGGAAGGGGGTGCGGGTTTCGGTGACAGTGAGAACTTAAGGTAAAGTTACTGTCCACGCCATGTGCCCTTCCTTCTATTCTAAAGGCCTAAGACCCATTCTGTGAGTAGCTCAGCTTATTAGTAACTAATTGCCAGTGAAGTTGCTATTTATTCACGGCTATAAAAATATTCGTTGTGACCACCATCGGCGTGGAGACGTTCTGAGGCGGATGTCGCGTTGGTCTGTTTCTGGCGACTTCAATTCGTCTAGCTTAATTATTCTACGCTGTGGGGCGTCAACGTTCTCTTAATCTATATTTACCATGCACTCTAATTTCAAAACTTTCCCAAGTGTTGCCTCACTTTGATACCTGGGGTTCTTTCTCAGCCCTGGTACAATAAAGTATTATTTGATTTTTAATATTTAATTCCCGAAATAATCGAAATAAATACAACTCGAGCTCAATATTCTCTCAAAGTCAATGCTGGAGCTCCCATTATATTATTACACACAACATCAGGTGATTTGTTTATAAACACTTTCAGCTCTTATTGAATTTTCAAAGTCAAAGATTTAATGAATCAGTGTTTCACATATCACATAATTTATGCTACCTGCATGGTTGTAGTAGAGGAATTTCCTTTCTGAGCGTGCAGAGAGCAATTTCACATATTAAAATTGGTTCTTAATTTACAACTTACATAATGCTTGTGATCAAACTACCCTCATCAGCAAACTCATAGCAGTAATCCGAAATTCTGTGTTACATGAATACTATCAATTTTAGGGAGTATGCATCATACATGAGATGTTTGATACATACTCCCAAAAATATACTTCACATTCCTTCATAAAGAACAGAAAAATACCGCTTTATGTGACCCTGATGAAATATTCATGTAGTGTCTGCACAACAATGTTTTTGCTAGTGGAGTGGGGTGGTTTTGGTTCTCAGGTAATGCTTTAGCTGGTGGGAAGACTTCACAGTATGCTGAACTCTTGCTACGCGTGGTGCGTACATGGAAATCAGCCAAGTTCTTCACTATCGCCCATCTTTACCCCTTACTTGCCTCAGACCAAGTAAGCACTACATATTTCCAGTAGCTAAACCCCTATCTGCTTGGAAGGGCTCCTTCATTAGCTAAAACATCATTGAACAGACAGTATACAGCAATGGTTTCAAGATTTTGAATTATTTAGGAGAACTAGTTTTTTTCAGGTATGTCAGTTATAATTAATACAGTAACTCAGTCTAATATTTTAAAAATAAAAATTTATGAATACTATTCTTGGTAATGCAGTTTGTAAAAATTGTGTTTGGACTTTCCTGCAGTCTCCTAATTTTAAAGATGAAGATACAAAGAAAAAGGATAATATTAAATTAGCAATAAACGTAATGGTTTAATTTATACCCTCAGTCTTTCACGTTTCCAAAGAAAAGTATTCCCCTCAGTACATAATTGACTAAAGAAGCAATAAAATACAATATGATGATTGTAACAACTAAAAGTAAGGCTATAGGCAAAGAAAGTGCATATCGAAAAGTTTAATAGGCAATAAAGTAATAGATTAAGTAGACGAACATAAGTTTTTCGATATCGTATAAAATAGCAATAATCTAGTTAAGAAATCTAGAGAGATTTAATGAGGTTCTTAAATGATATTTTCAGAATTAATTTAAAAATGAGGCAAGAAGAGAGACAATAGTAAAATTTTATAAAGTGATGTCACCGCCAAAATTATTATGTGATATAATGAAATCTCGATTACGACTAAGGAAAATAAAAATAGACTAAGTGAGTGAAATGAAATTACTAACAGCAATTGCAGGTATAGAAGAATCAACCATAAAAGTAATGAAGTAAAATAGAAAAATAGAAGCGTTAAGAGTGCATAGGGTGGTCCATTTAAGTTGAGACTGTACAATATCTCCAAAACTAAGCGTTCTAGAAACAAATGGTTTGAATAAATGTTGCTTGATATTATGGGGGAAAAGCAAACGTCATTAGTCATGTTTTATTTGAAGGACGTTGTGGTAGTCATTTTAGAGTCAATTTAATTTTTGTAAACGGGAACCTACCTTGTTTATGTTGTTTTCTCACACCTCATAATAAACTAAAAACATTTGTATAAAACACTTTGCAATTGTTCTTACACCGACATAAATAACAACGAAAATCCTGAATGGCTGTGTACGAAGAGCACAATAAATGGTTGGACCATCCATGAATGGTCATTTGAGGGTCAAGTTACGTTTCGTAATTGGGAACCAACATTTTTCATTTTGTTTCTTTATTCCTCATCACAAAATAAACAGCTTCTTATAAACCATTTTCTAATGATAGCGTAACATACAAAATGTAGGTTCCCATTTAAAACAATTAAATTGACCCTCATAACGTCCTCCAAACAAAACACGACCAATGACATTTAGTTTGCCCCATAATATCAAGCAACTTTTATTCAAGACATTTCTTTCTACAACTCTTATTTTTGAAGATATTGTACCCTGTATAACCTGAACGATGAAGCAAAACAATTCAAAACAAGGTGGCTAACCCATGTACAGACATCTGGAAGGTTGTCATATTGCTTTATGAAATATAAACAAATACGAAAGAAAAGCATATGCAGACTTATTAAAAGGTGTCATCAACAAAATATGTAGATTACAAGCAGAAATGTCTAAGGCATGAAGGAGCAAGAAAAAGAAGTACTCCCCATTTAGTTCCTGCAGTAGGTTTATCAGAGCAAGAGATGCCGATCCCTCCAAATTGCAACAGGGATTTTTCCTCAAAGTTGCCACAAATTCCCAACATATTACACGGCCCGACTTTTATTTTTGCGGGATTTTCCTCAGGTTAGTCAGAGAAAGTATTAAAAGTAAGCGGTCAACAAAATAATATTTTTGTGGAAACAGAGATTTTCTCTGGTTTAAATTCGCTATATTTAATTGAATACTTTGTTTCAGACTTCATTATTGCTAAAATGTTGCAATTTTTATGTAAAATATCAGAGGGATCCAAAATAATACATACTTAACAAATTAATTCATTATTCATTTTTTTAATCTTCTTAATCAATGTCGTTCATAATGATATTCTTGAAGTTATCATGTTGTGACAGCTGAAATTCCCTCCTAGGTTCGAGCCTTGGATGTGTATGGCTACAGCTGCATTTAGATAATTAATAATTTAAATAATTACGCGGATTAAGGACTTCATAATGTAGTCACGTCTGGCTGAGACTGGCGGAGGGAGCGTTTCCCAATTGTCAATACATTCCTCACCAGAATAAAATAAATACTATTTGGTTTGTTAATCACACTGTCAATTGCCGATGTGTCGGAATTTAGTACTGCAGGAGTAACTTTACATGCTAGCAAATCTGACTTGGGGCTGTCAGACCACCGGTCTTAACGGGTTTGATCCTACCACTTTGGGATTCCTCATCGGCTTGAGACATGCAGTCTTAAAGTAGCCTGCAAAAACAAATATGACTTGTGTTTACTTCCCTATCATCTATCCTACCGTTTTGCACAATTCTCCCCAAGGCAGTCAAGGATACTGCAGTCAGAGGAGGTGATCCTTGTTCTAAGAGATATCTTTAGCGACCAGAACTATTGACCATCATTAAAACTTGGGTAACAAAGCAGCAACGTAAGTACCTGATGTAACTACTGGAATTACGTCGGAACAGAGGGCAGAAGTTCAAGTCGCCACTACACAGGGAAGGGCAGGGTGATCGCCAAAGTTTCCTGCCCTCCCTACCTGGAAGCGAGCAGCACGACCAATGGAAAAAGGAAGACAGAGCCTAGCTTGGGGCATTCGGCAGGGGACTCGAGAGCAGTGAATCACGACGTAGGTCTAAGAAAAGAAACTCTTCGGCGGTTTTTTCTATCGTTTTCTGGGGTCTTTTGAGACGTGTCCATCATACCTATCGCGGAACGTTGTGGCTTGATAACACAGCAACAAGGGGGAAAATAGCGGGAGGTTGATGCCTTTGCTTTCCCTGGTGTTATTGAAACCAAAACAACTTTATTGCCTCAGAACCAGTCATGCCGTGTAATAGCGAAATTACTCGTGGATGTATCATGGGTAAGTGGGAGACTGGTTGCACTGTCACAGCAGTTGCAACGGCAGTGCATAAAGGTGTCTTTATAGTAAATATTCCAGGAAAGTGGGAAAGCCGGTGTACATACTCGTCAAAAAGTGGGCACTCTTCGTGATATTCGTTTACTAAATGCAAATTACAGTTTTTTATAATTGATCATGTTTAGAAACTAGAGATAAATATGCATATGGTTTACGAAGTATGACATACATAATATAGCAATAAATTGGGTATATATTTTTGTCTATAATCCTGTTGTATTCCTATAATCAACAATATGTTAGTTAAGGTATATTAACCAATTATAGTTTGAATTAGAGGGAAAACATATTGCTTTGTTTATTTATCATTTAGTTATGTTTGCTTCTATGCAGCAACTAGCATTGATACCACTGTGAGAATAAGGTTCTGTTTATTTTTTGTTATAAAGTGCTGTCTTGCTATGTATTTAATTAATACCATTCAAGCTTTAATTTGAACCCCGTGAAAATCTTCTCACACTACACATTCTACGTTTCGCTAACCTGGGCGCTCATCAAGTTTTCCCCTTAGCTTTCAACCCTTTCAAAGGCGTGTCCTGCACTAGCCAATAAGATATGGGCTAGCAATCACGATAAGAGGTCTGAATGACAAACTGAATGCACTCAGTCTACCTCTTTCTTTTTTAGCCAATACGACCGACAGCGTAAACCTCTATTTCGTTTCTAAGCCATTTAGTAACCTTTTGTGGTTATTGGTGTAGCTATTTAGCAGAAGAACTTGTGCAACTTTGCACCGTGGTCTAAAGCAACCAATGAAAGGGCCATGACTTCGCAAAGCCACGTACATCGATAAATAATGTGACATAAACACGAGGTGCAGTGAGATTTTCTTTGGCGTTCAATGTACATATAGTTTCGTAATGGCAGTATTAGATGCGTAGGGAAGCGAAGGCCATACCAAGTGGTAAAGCTGATTATTTTTTTCTAAATTTGTATTTTCGCAATTATTTGCCGATCAAGATATTGCAAATATTTGTAAAATGTATGTAATGTGTTGGGAAAGCAGAGTTGCTGAAAATGATATTGCTGTTAATTCGTTTTCCGCTTATACATATATGTATATAGAAGTTGGTATCGAGTTAAATGTACATGTATGGAAGGTTTATTGCTGTTAATATTTTATATTAGGAAAGCAATATTTAAAGCAGTTTTCTTGTGAATGTTATAAAGTGGGAGGAATCTAACTTTAAGTCTATACGACTACAGTAAATCAAATTGAAAGTTGTTCTGCACAATCATTTGGAAACGAAGAATTTCCTTTCATCACCTCATTCCCGTCCTTGTCGTCTTAGGCTATAAGTTAATCAGTTTGGTAGCGATCCACCGTCGGCATTGTGACGTGAGTTATAAAAAGTGTTGAATACTCTCCAAAAAGTGCACTATATAGGGAAGGTAAGAGGAAGTATTGAATTCCCTTCAAAACTTCGATATCGAAGTTTACCGGAAATACATGCTTTGATGCTCCCTGTGTCCAAAGAAGTTCTTTGCACCCAGAATACCTGAATCTTAATACCTGACTATGAATCTGGAAATGTTAAAACATTCCCAATCTGGGGATTTCTTCCCCTTTATTTATCCCAAACTTAGCGACGCTCACCTTCGCGCCTCAAAATGTAACGACATTTCTAATTGATCCTCAAGGCGCGTTACATTATTATGTATGAAAATATTCTGCTCCAAAACTTTTTGCATGCGCGTCCCAGTGACGCATCCGGTAGCAGATTCAGTAACTCTGTCTCTTTCCTTTCTGTATCTGTCTCTTTCCATTTCTGGTTATTGCTTCCAGTTCCTTGCTCGTTAGCTTGGTGAAAGGTGGGCTGTACCTGGAATTATCTTTTACTTGGAATTAGCTGGCTCGCTCGCCCGTCCCTTACTTAGCTAAGTTACAATCAGCTTTTGTACATTTCTTTCTTGGTGAATTATAATGGTATGTACAATTCTTTGTCCGTGTGCGTGTGTTTTTTATATCCCCTTTTACCACTATATGCTGGCCTTAAAATTCCATACTGTTTCTGTGCGATGGAAACAGTATGGAATGCAGTTTAGAATAATAATAATAATAATAATAATAATAATATGGCACTTATTTTGAAAACGAAGGGAGTGATTTGTTTGTTTATGTTTTTGTGCATGAATGTCAAAATCAGTTGCCATTTATTTAACAAATTAAAATTTAAATAATAATAATAATAATAATAATAATAATAATAATAATAAACACTTACGCCAAGGATTCCATACTAGTTGTTCAAATTATTGCGGCTGTGAGGAAAACAGTGTTCTTGGTTTTGTTTTTCTGGTGTGTTATTTGAGGGAGATTTCCATTGATGTAAAACCAAAATAACTGATATTGAGTATAGACCTAGGCCTAACATAAAAGTACATTCCATTCTTATCAAATGCCTAATACGTTTGATGCTACTAAACATATATTTGATGGATTTGTCAAATTATTTATTTATTTTTGGCGCCATCAATGGCATTTCTCAGCAGCTGCCACTGCTACACGTAATCAATATTCATAAAATCTTATTCACATGAGTTTCTCCATTTAGTCTTCTACAAGTTATTCTTACAAAACCTTATTCTTCGACTTCCTATTAATTGAGGTAAACTTTCATTAAACATTTGCAGATTCGTTGTAAGTATAAGAAAAATACAGTATGCTAAAACAATAGTACGATTTTTAAAAAGCGGATCCATATTTTGGGTTTCAAATGTCATGCTTTTTGCATGACGACAAGAAACGAACAGCGTCTTAACACTTGAAAAAAGTAAACGAATTTTAAAATTCAAACCAATTACAAAGAATATCTCGGAAATGGTTAACATCATAAAAGAAAATTTATTATACATAAATGCATTTTGTTCTTTATCAAGATCTACATTTTGTAAGGTAAGACTATCTCTTGCCAATTATACAAAAACTAAGAAGAATGAAGCTATTCCCAGAGAATTCAAGAAACACATTTTTGGGCTGGCCCCGTAGCTCAGTCGGTAGAGCACCTGCTTGCTGTGCAAAGGGTTCCGGGTTCGATTCCCGGCTGAGGATGGGAATTTTTCTCTAGCTAAGATTATTCCCTATCATCATCAAAGTTTGGAAGTATGAATGAAAGCGTGAATGTGTGTGTGTGTGTGATCTCATTTTTAAAACCCAAAGAGTGCAAAAAATCCAACGACAAGAGGAGTTAACACCATTGCCTATAGGCAATATGTTCCAAAGGAAAGGCCACCGATAAAACAAATGTAGTTAAAGGCGGGGGTGTAAATGGGGAAAAAAGAGCACATTTTGTCTCGCAAAAATTTTAAACATATGTTTGTTTTAATTAAAATCTTTACTTTTCGTTTTATGCTATTCACAGATACACTCACATATACGCGCACGCGGACATTTTTTGCTAACATGCTATTTTTTATTCGGGGAGGCTCAAAAAACATGTATTTTCAGTGAAATATCGGTATCAAAATTTTGAGTGGAATGCAATACTTTCTCTATTTAATTGGTAAGTAGTAGAGAAAGTAAAAATACAATGATACATATGGGATTTTATAATAATTCCTTTCCTCTTCGAATTCTGTCAAAATACATTTCGTAATTTTCATATATGCCAAATCAATTATATATTTTCATAAAATTTAATCTCTCTATATAATAAGCTTTTTCTTATGATCACATACTATAACAATTACTTTAAGAAGTTAAGGTGAAGACGAGGTGACTTAGATGGTAATGGTGTTGCAGGCCTGGGAACCGCAATGAGCACCTAAGCAAGAGATTGAATGTGTGGTTTCTCTGCCCGTCTAGCTCACTTCACTTCCTGGCTCCTTCCCATGATGGAGTTATGTCATTGTCATGATTACAACAGAAGCAATCACGGCCAATGCCATCCGCACCTGCATATACTCAGGAGAGTAACTTTGCTATCCGACGTCATAAACGATTTAAAGTGATTACGTAAGCTATAATCCTGCTTCAATAAAGCAGACATTGTGGGTGATGAAGTACTGCAGGTCAACAGAGAGGAGGCGAGTCATTTTGTTTTTAGCTAATTAAATCTACCTTTTTTTAAAGAGTGATGTGTTAATCATAAACTCTTGAGAATGTAGAAAAAGAATTGCTTGAAAACTAAAGCTAGTAAAAGAATGTATGTGGCCGTTTTTTGTCTAATTCGTAAACTAAAGAGCAATATTGTTACAAAAAAAATTTAAGTAAATGCCTGTTCTTATTGAATTTTAACATTTATTGGCCTACGCTCATACAATACAATCCCTAAGTCCAGGACAGAATTCTAATTTTGTTTGTATTAGGAACACCATTATAATGATTACTCACAAATATAACCGCTTTTAGATTATTAGGGTTTATATTGTAGTATTTTGTTCTTTCAAAAAACTTCTGAACAGTGGTTGAAGAGCCATTGTTGCTTGTAACTAGAAATATAACAAATTAGCAAGTATATTAAGTTGTCGACTACTAAAGACTTTTTCCATATCCTTATTCTGCATTATTTTCATGTTGAAATGGCCCAAAAGATTTTGCTGCATAGAGGTCCTGGTGCTCATAAGAAATGCTGTCTGGATTTTACAACAAATGTTTTATCTTTCATCCTTTATTAGGAAAATTTTAATTTGGGTATGGCGGTGTTATTGGTGATAGTGCTGTTCTTGAACTAAGATTCAAGACAAAAGTATGGTAAATGGAGCAATTTATTTTAGGATACCTTTTGGTGTAATTCAGTATTTTGCATTGTTTTGATTAACTTTTATTTAAAATAACAGGAATTCGGTGGGCTACATCCCTGTAAGATTTTGTCCTTTCATTCTCACCCAGCCCAAGGCACGACAAGCATTTAATGACTGTACAAGCCATTTGCTATCAATAGAAACAAATTTTTAAAGGGAAGTAACTCAGAACTATGTCTTTTCTTTTTACTCCACATTTCCGAACGTTTTATACAGAGTGAGTCAGAATAATTTTAAGGCGTAACTCAAGGGTTCCATTTCAATATTTTATTAGAGGGAATGTTCGCCTGTAAAGTCTTGTTATCGAGCTAGATGGCATTAACATTCTTCAAATGCCGTGTAACCTTAGATTAAAATCTGTGAAACGGATGCCTATCCCCTAAGGCACTGGAATATTGCTTGTTTTTTCTTTACGTTTTGGAATATCGCTGGTGTTGTGCTTTTTAACATTGCTTATATTACAATTAATGAAAAACCTGCGTTTTATTTAAGTGGTAAGCGATTTCGACACATTATGCAGTACTTTGTAAATCTACATGACGTAGGCAATCTCAGGTATCAGGACAAAAGTGCTCCGTTTACTGGAAGGACTTTCAGTTTCACACTTTATTGTGAAAATGTTCCGTTTACGTACGCAAAGCTGACAGATGTGCATTAAGTTTATGGCGCTGCTTGGGGAAATGCGAATAGGGCACGAGATTTTTATGTTGAGCTTTACCAAAGGAGACATTTGCCTCATCACACCACCTTTACTGCCGCACCTCAACGACTGCGAGAAACAGACCTTCCGAAAATAAGCGTATAGTTCAGGAATCCAAAGGAATGTACGAACAGTGGCTCTAGAAGTGGAGGTTCTTGACCGGGTCCATTTTTCTCCATCCACAAGCACAAGAGCAATAGCGCATGCCATGCATACAGGCTAGCTTCGGTTACTAGAATTCTGCTTGAGCAGCAATTACATCCGTATCATCTCACTCGGGTTAAAGCACTGGGGCCAGATGACTCTCCACCCCGACCACAGTTTTTCCAATGGGTTTTTCATATTTTCATGCATTGACCAACAAAATTTCCTACAACCGTATTGTGGACGGACGAGAACGTTTTTACCGACTGGGCATTTTAACACACATACGTCATATTTGGGCACGGGAAATCCCTAGAGCTATTAGAGTTACAAATTACCAACACCGTTTTGCAGTAAAATTTGGGCTGGCATTGTGAATGACATACTCGTCGTGTCCTATTTACTAGCTCTACACTTATGACAGTATACATTTACCCACAGTTTTAAAGCATACTTTGCCAGAACTTCTGGAACATGCTCCTTTAGGAATACGCCCGTTAATGTGGTTCCAAGGCGATGGGGCACTTGCGATTTATTCCGGTGACGTAAGAGATTTCCTAAGTGTAACGTATCTGATCGCTGGATCGATAGAGGAGCATCTAAATAATGGCCAGCACGTTCACCAGATATAACCCCTTTTGGATTTTTGCTTTGGGGACATGTTCAGACTCTTGTAAGACGCCGATTAATAGTGAAGAGCTGATGACCAAGATCTTTGTAGCATTTGATGCCGTTTGTGATATGCCAAGCATTTTTTTAAATAACTCATTACAACGACGCTATCAACTATACTCTAAAGTCAACGGTAGACATTTTGAGCATCGTTTCTAAACACTTATGCACGTTACTATTATTATTATTATTATATATAATTAATTGAAGATAATTATACTTTATACAGACCTTAGCCTGGTCTTGGCAAGGTTTTAATAGAGTCAACTGAAAAATTCAATGCCACAGCCGGGATTTGCTCTAACCATTGAGCTGCTGTTACAACATGCCGGTGAGACGTTGAAAAACCCCAATTGACTCAAGTTGTGTCCCACACTTGTCAAGACCAGGCAAGGTCTGTAAAAAGTATAATTAATTTCAGTTAATTATATCTATATTTAATAATAATAATAATGTAAAACCTTAAGAAACCCATAAACCAGCACTTAGGTACTTGCGATAGCAGGTCGCCACTTAGATTGCCATCTAGATTGACATGCCTTGGAGGTCTGTCTGGAACACAGCATGAGTCAATTGGGGTTTTTCAATGTCCCCCCAACATGTTACAGTAGCTCAATGGTTAGATCAACCGAACGGAGAGCGAGAGAACCGTGTTCAAATCCCGGCTGTGGCATTGAATTTTTCAGTTGTCTCTGTTAAAAATGCACGTGTTCAATTCTTATTTTGTTCTTAGCTTAACTACGTTTGAAGCCATTAGAAGCTTATGTTTTGAAGTAGTTGTTTTTACGTATTGTTATTTGCTCCACAATTTGGGAGCCAATTTGAAGTAGTTGACTAATTTTTAGGAGTAGTTATATTGTTGTTCAACTGTTGCGGAGCCGAACTTAAAGTAGTTGCAACAGCACGTATGGTAAAAAGTTTCCGGTAGCCTTCCCCCAAGTTTAAAAAATATTAACTTTGTAATTTGACTGTTTCTTAAAATATTATACATTTATTTTGCCTCGGCTGCGTCAGTATTATTGTTAGAGACCTGGATTTTTTGCAAGGCGTAGTGCGGCTGAAGAATGTAGGCTTACACAGATTATAATTTGTACTTCACTCCATTTTGTTAATTCTTGACACAATTTAAATAACACTTCACTGATATAGAGAGAGCTGTGAGATTTTTTTTAATTAATTACTTGCACTTTTTATCACGTAAACTATTTTTCGTCTCACACTGAATACGTATTAAATTTCTCGAGGACGCATGTCGCGTCCGGTTAGAAACACTGTCAACAATCAACGCGTCCAGTTATGAGCGCTGTCTACAAGCAAGTGACTTGATTTCTACCGCCTAAAATTTGTAAATTTCTGTATTTCAAGTTTCTGATCGGCTATTCCTACTCTAATAGAATACTTTCATTTAACTTAAGCTTCTTTCTGGTTGTTGATTGGCTATTTTATAAACTGTCTCAAAATTGCATTATTGTTTCCAAGAATGACTAGTAGCATTATTAAATCTTCTTACTCATTATTGCCTCAAGGTTACCTCATTGTTAGCAACTTTTAAGCTATTATTCTCACAGGTCCTACATTATTAAATTACGTAATACATTCACATAACATTATTACATGTATACAATAATATAAACATATACAATGACTGTAATATACACATTTTATATCTTTTTACATACACATATTGTTTTAAGGCGGTCTGTTATTGAATTTATATATTATATAATTATACTAAAAATCATTTAAGTGTTAAAAATACTGCCTCAGTTTGGATTATTTAAAATTGTTTTAACTTGTTATCAAGTAATCTGTATAATAATTGAGAAAAGTTAACCAACAATAGTGTTATTTGCGTATGTGATTGATAATAACATGTGTTCTCAACTGCAGATTGGTTATAAAATAGTTTTCACCTACTTCAAAGCACATGAATTTAATGTCATTTAATTAAATAAATATTCACAATTTACCGAGTTAATTTAAATGTTTTGCATTGCTTAAAATTAAAGATACGCGACCATTCTCGCAATGCCTTGTAGTGAAAGATGCTTAGCCATCTGTTCGGCCGAATTTCATCTAACCCAACGCGGCGTTTGAAAAATGTTAATGCCCCCGAGCTCGATAACAAGATGTTTATGGGTATACATTCCTTAAAAGAAAATACTAAAATACAATCCCTGAATCACGCCTTAAAATTATTCAGTGTTATTCTGACTCATCCTGTATTGTACAATCCTCTTAGGAAGTGGTTTTGTTCACAAAGACGATTAAAAAATAATACAATTCTAGTCTTTGAACCCTTATTTCAATTATAGCAAGTCTAGTTAATATAACGATAGAATGGTAACTACTCTACATTTTTACATTTATTTTCTGTCTTAAACGCCTCATTTTGCTACAATTAATCAGCTGCAGTGGCTAGATAACTGACAGCACACACACTGTGAGACGGTTGTGGTATCTCATCCATTCGTGTTCGTATCTTCGGCATAAACATCGTTACCAACAGTGTACGTCGGTTTTAATTTCCTGAATTCAATGTTCAAATAAGAGGATAGTTTAGTACAGCATAACCCAAAAATCTGATGTGATACATTCATATGACCTTCGCTACCGTATTTCTTTATTAGTGGGTATACAAACCATTCTTACTAAAGCTTATTTTTTCTATGACTACACTTTTATTGCAAATAAACCCTTGCAAAAATAGTTACTTTACTTATTTCGTTATATATACAAAGAGAACAGCGATAGTCAAATGTTTAAGGACTGGACGCTATATGTTGGCCTTAAAATTCCATACTGTTCCACGACATCACGAGAAACAAGTGAAAATCGCTGGTACTTTAAAATAATGACAAATATTGAGCAATTCGAACCTTTAATAACGCACATCTCAGAAATGGCTTGTGCCACGAAAAATTTATTTTAAGTAAATTGTGTGTTTTAGGAGATCTACAATTTTTGTATGGTAGTTTTCGTCGATGTCGTAATGTTTACCAGTTATACAAGATTATAGAAAATTCCTTCCGAATGCAGAGGACTTCAAAGGCTATTCCCAGAAAATTCAAGACATACATTTTGTTTGTAATCTAAATACATTTATATCTGGTATTTTAATCAAAATCGTTAGATCCAGTTTTTAGAAAATCAAAACTTTAGAAAAATGTTCCATGTAATGAGTAGTTGGGGTGGGGGAATTTTCTTGAGAATCTTCGTGTCGCATCTTTGGAAGATATTGAACTAAAATACGAAGATTGGTATTTATAGGACGTTTTGCTTTTTATTAATGCTGTTGAGACACACACACCACACACACGAACATGTTTCCAAAAATGCTTTATTTGGATTCAGGGAGTCACAAAACATGTATTTCCGGTAAAATATCGATATCAAATTTTTGGGTGGAATACATTACCTTCTCTACCTACTATGTATATGGTAGAGAAAGTAAAAACCGAATGTCTGACAAATACCAAATTTTATATTTAAATTAGACATTCTCTCAGGATGCCAACCTTATAGCATTCTCAAGAAAATTCCTCACCCCAAAGTATTAACATGAAACATTTTTCCTGTTTTTAATTTTTTCATCAAAGGCTCCAATAAACATATTTAAATCACACATAGTTGAGATACTGACATTTTCTTGTATAATTGACCATTTTCTAATGTGCTATTTTATATTGTAAATTTTTTCCTGTTGAAATGTTCCTTCTTGTATAATGTTGTTAGGATTGTGTACTTTTCTCTTTTCTTTCGATACGAGCGTCCCGAGTCCGTTAGCAAAAATTAGTTGGTTATCTCCGAATGTTGCACTAAATTTTGAAATGACTTATAGGATATATTTATGGTGAATAGTGTAACGCATATACAGAGTCATTTATGTAGAACTAACACATTTCTTTATTTATTTTTTTCAAAACAACTCATACTAACCACAA
Source organism: Deroplatys truncata (assembly GCA_030765065.1). Classification (NCBI taxonomy): domain Eukaryota; kingdom Metazoa; phylum Arthropoda; class Insecta; order Mantodea; family Mantidae; genus Deroplatys; species Deroplatys truncata. The sequence continues at coordinate 121,404,810 of CM060977.1, read as the reverse complement.
CTTCCTATTCCTCAAAACATGCAGAATATCTTTGGAGGATTATTAAACCCTTATAGAAAATGCTGAAAGCAGCCTCTCTCCTCATAAAGCATAACTCATAACGTTCGTCCCATTTTAATGGCCACTCGTTGGATGACTGTGTTGTCAATATCATTAATCTCGTGTATAATGTTATGCTTCAGATATTCCAATGTCTTAAGTAACCTCATAGGAAGAAGTCCGATGTTGTCGGAGATATCCACAGTTTCTTGGAAATTATCCGGACGTCAATGAAACTTTAAACTAGTGCCATGGATTGATTTGTTGTAATGCATGTAGTGCCTTCTTGTTGAAAATATCCATGACCCACTCTCCATGTTGTTCCCCGCAAGGGAGGACCGACCCCTTCAGGCTGCGGTGGTGCGGGCCCTGCGGGCCCTGAGCACTCGTGGCTCTTCTGACATTACTAGAAGTGCGCTGGGTCAAACGTCGCAGCCCCGCCCATAGGGATGTCGTTTGGATTGGGTTGGACCCGACGAGGCAGTGGTTCCCGATACCCATGGGAGATTGGGGACGTCTGGGTGGTTTTCTGTCCAGCGGGGTTGTGAGACGCCTCAAGATCCTCGAAGACAGTTGCTGGATTGCTGTTCCTCGGTAGTCTTACTTTTTGGGGTTGACGCGCGTAAGTGGCGTATTCACTTCCACCCTGTAATGGGGGAGCGGTTTAGACAACCAGGTGCCGGCCCAAAGGATAATCTCTCGGATGACGCCCCTTTCCATGGTCACGTGGTGCACAGTCCCCTGGTGCTTCTCCATGCTGCTCAATAAACTCCGTTAAATCATTCCATATCCTCCTTAGAGTATGGTAAAATGAATGAGAGACTGAATAGCAGTTAATAAAAAAAACAGAATTAAAAAAACCGTACAGTTCAGAGAGTAAAACCACTATCAGTAAGTTGTTTCTCAAGTCAAAGCCCCTGATATGAACATAAGGTTAAAAATCTGATGTGTTACACTCACATGACTTTCTCTACTCTTGTACAATCTATTTTTACAAACGCCTATTCTCCATATGCTTCATGTTAATCGAGATATCGAGATGTCAATCTTATTGCTAATTTTCTTGTAGATGCAAGGGGAATATGGTAGCTTTTAAGCGATAGAAAAATATTTTAACGCCGGTTGCTATGTGGCGCATTCCATTCTCTTTGCATGTCCAGGACAAAAAAAATGAATAACGAATTTGAGAAAAAGTATAAGTATTGGAAAATTTAAGGATATAACAAGTAATATCTCGAAAACGGTTCACTCAACAAAAGAAACGTATATGACATAAGTTGTGTATTTTAACGCGATCTACATTTTTTGTGTAGTAAAATTTTGTCTATCTCTTATGGTTACCAGTTATGCAAAAGTCGTTCACAATGAAGAATACTTTTGGAGACATTCCCAGAAAATTCGAGATAAACATTTCATTTCTTATGACATTATCTTAAATATATGATATTTTCATCAAAATCGTTAGAGCCATTTTTGAGAAAATTAAAATTTTCGAAAAATGTTCCATGTAAAGGGTAGTCTGGGGTGGGGGGATTTTCTTGAAAACCTTCGTGTCGCATCTCTGGAAGATACTGAACCTAAATACCAAGTTTGGTGTTTATCCGACTGTTCGTTTTTGAGTTATGCTGTTCACAGACACACAAACACACACACAGACACACACACACACACAGACACACACACGGACATGTTTCCAAAAATGCTTTTTTTGGATTCAGGAGGTCTCAAAACATGTATTTCCGGTGAAATCGCGGTATCGAATTTTTGGGTGGAATGCAATACTTCCCCTACTTACTATACGTAGTAGAGAAAGTAAAAATGGGCTACAAATGAAACAGTTGATACTAACAAGACCTCCATAAAACTCCAACGCTACTCTGCAGTGTCCACAGTCCGCTAAAAACAAAGCTGTCGGATATAAAAGCTCTTTCAACAAGAGTGTCCTATCTTTGAACTTAAATAAAACACGTTCTATAAATGATAGAGGTTTATTACTTTCTCTACTACGTATAGTAAGTAGGGGAAGTATTGCATTCCACCCAAAAATTCGATACCGAGATTTCACCGGAAATACATGTTTTGAGACCTCCTGAATCCAAAAAAAGCATTTTTGGAAACATGTCCGTGTGTGTGTCTGTCTGTGTGTCTGTGTGTCTGTGTGTCTGTCTGTGTGTCTGTCTGTGTGTCTGTGTGTCTGTGAACAGCATAACTCAAAAACGAACAATCGGATAAGCACCAAACTTGGTATTTAGGTTCAGTATCTTCCAGAGATGCGACACGAAGGTTTTCAAGAAAATCCCCCCACCCCAGACTACCCTTTACATGGAAGATTTTTCAAAAGTTTTAATTTTCTCAAAAATGGCTCTAACGATTTTGATGAAAATATCATATGTTTAGGGTAATGTCATGAGAAATGAAATGTATATCTCGAATTTTCTGGGAATGTCTCCAAAAGTATTCTTCATTGTGAACGACTTTTGCATAACTGGTAAACCATAAGAGATAGACAAAATTTTACTACACAAAAAATGTAGATCGCGTTAAAATACACAACTTATGTAATATACATTTCTTTTGTTGAGTGAACCGTTTTCGAGATATTGCTTGTCATTTCCTTAAATTTTCCAATACTTATACTTTTTCTCAAATGCGTTATTCATTTTTACTTTCTCTACTACGTATAGTAAGTAGGGGAAGTATTGTATTCCACCCAAAAATTCGATACCGAGATTTCACCGGAAATACATGTTTTGAGTCTCCCTGAATCCAAAAAAAGCATTTTTGGAAACATGTCCGTGTGTGTGTCTGTGTGTGTGTCTGTGTGTGTGTGTGTCTGTGTGTCTGTGAACAGCGTAACTCAGAAACGAACAGTCGGATAAACACCAAACTTGGTATTTAGGTTCAGTATCTTCCAGGGATGCGACACAAAGGTTTTCAAGAAAATCCCCCCACCCCAGGATACCCTTTACATGGAACATTTTTCGAAATCTTTAATTTTCTCAAAAATGGCTCTAACGATTTTGATTAAAATATCAAATGTTTAAGATATTTTTATGACAAATGAAATGTATATCTCGAATTTTCTGGGAATGTCTCCAAAAGTGTTCTTCATTCTGAACGGCTTTTGCATAACTGGTAAACCATAAGAGATAGACAAAATGTTACTACACAAAAATCTAGATCGCGTTAAAATACACAGTTTATGTTATATGCATATTTTTTGTTGAGTGAACCGTTTTCGAGATATTGCTTGTTATTCCCTTAAATTCTTCAATACTTATTTTCTCAAATGAGAATTCGTTATTCATTTTTTTGTCTTGGATATGCAAAGAGTATTAATCTGTGGGAAAGGGAATGGTGCTGCACCTAGCAACCAGCTAATAAGAGATATGTATGTGCTTAAAGGCTACTGTATTTCTATATTGCCCTTGTAAACATATATTCCCCTTACATCTACTAGAAAATTAGCAATAAGATAGAGTCTGCAAATGTTTATCTCGATTAACATGCAGTAGATGGAGAATAAGCGTTTGTAAAAATAGTTTGTACAAGAGTAGAGAAAGTCATGTGAGTGTAACACATCAGATTTTTTTTATGTTCTGGTCATGCAAAGAGAATGGAATGCGTCACATAGCAACCAGCGTTAAAATATTTGACTATCGCTTAAAAGCTACCATATTTTCCTTGCATCTACAAGAAAATTACCAATAAGATTGACATCTCGATATCTCGATTAACATGAAGCATATGGAGAATAGGTGTTTGTAAAATTAGGTTGTACAAGAGTAGAGAAAGTTATGTGAGTGTAACACATCAGATTTTTTTTTTTTATTTTGGAACATCATTAATGTCATTACTTGTGGAAGAGAACATCAGTTAAGTGACCGCCGCGACTTCTTCGGGTTGCGCGTATACGGTTAACCCAATTTTCAATGACAGAAGAACGTAAATTAGGTGCAACTTCAAGAATAACACGCGTGATGTTATTTAAGATCATTTACTGTTTCTGGCTTGTTGACATAAACTCGAGATTTAACATAACCCCACAAGAAGTAATCCAACGGCGTTAAATCACATGACCTCGGGGGCCAGTTAACATCACCACCACGGGAAATGATGAAACCTCTGAACTTCGCCTTCAAAAAATCGATTGTTTCGCGAGCAGTATGACATGTGGCACCATCTTGCTGGAACCAGATGTTTCTGAGATCCATACCATCCATTTGAAGCCAAATATAGTCCCTTATAAGAGCTCGGCATCTTTCTCCATTGACAGTTAAGAGCTTCATCTTCATCTTGGAAAAATATGGACCAATGATTCCACCATACCAAAATCCACACCACACAGTTACTGTGATTGCTCCAATAGCGGTAATTTTGTTTGTTAAGACGACCATCCATGCAAAAGTGGGCTTCGTCGCTGAAGATAATTTTTCGACAAAAATCCGGATCAGCTTCCAATTGCTCCATAGCCCAGTCAGCGAATACACGGCGCTATCTATGATCGTTGGGCTTCAGTTCTTGAGTTAACACCATTTTATAAGCGTGAAACCTCAAATCCAGATGCAGAATTCGCCAAGTTGTGGTCGGCGAAAGCCCCAATTCTTGCGCTCGACGAGCAATTGATTTGTTTCCGTTCTCGCGTACACTCTCACGAACGGCGCCTATGTTTTCGTTGGAGCGCTTACGTCGATTACGAACAGGCGTTCTTTGATTACTGACAGAACCACTTCTTTCAAATTTATCGATCAAATGCCGAATCGTTCTCTCGCAGGGACGATTATGCACACCGTAAACTTCACGCAATACACGTAAGGTTTGGCAAATAGATGATCCATTTTGATAATAAATTTTCCTAATTTCTACGCGCTGCTGAATTGTGTAACGTTCCATGGCTATATGTCAATAACAACTGTAACCACATGAAAACAAGGACTGCTGTAACTCAATAACAACGGCAACTATCACATGTTAAAGATAGGACACTCTTGAAAGACCCTATATTATTCCCATATTCTCTGAGTGGATATTGCTCAATAAAACCCCGATTTTAAGTTTGTGCATAAATGCTTCATATGTGCATTCCGGAGGACCAATGGTATGAGTTCTGCAAGTCCACATGTCTGCATAAATGGAAATATACTTCATATGTGAACTATGTGATGGACAACATGCCAAGGTTTTACACAATGAACGCCTGAAAACCAATGAAAATATATAACTTTTTACCCTTATTTGATGGATAACTGTTGGACAACTATAGCACTATATGGTTTTAGATGAGCACTCTTCGAAACTTTGACACATTGAATAGGTGCATCCGGTCTCCTGCGACAAAAGCCATAATGACTTACTGAGAGACCGCCTCAGTCATGCCCAGACATCCACAACAACGATTTTTGCCTTTGTCGCTCACCAGGAGGATCCAGATGCTTCCAGTTTGTTTACTAATGCTAGTGTCGTGTTTCTTTCTGGGGTTTGCGAACACCAAATGTGCTGAATTCTAATATCGTAGTTATTGACAGGAAGATACAAATAATTAAAGAGTGAAATAATAGTAAGATAGGGAAATAATTGCAATAAATACTTCCTGTATATTAAATCAATGTATAATATAACAAGCTTGAGTTGAAAGATTTGTCCGAAGAAAAAAAAGTCATCAGGGAGTCATGTTAAGAAAAGTCATTATTAAGAGCAAACGCGTTAAGTATAAACGTTCCTAGAATGCAATTAGAGTTAAGTTCTGTACGTTTGAACAGTCACGTAGGCCAGAATTCTATAAAAGAGAAAGATAAATGAACTTGTTAGAGTCGGGGAGGTACCGCCTAGTAACAGTGTCGCAGATTGATATGTAGGAGTTTAAGATTGGGCCGCGCGAGAAGAGATGTTGGTAGGGGTAGCTATAGGTAGATGGAGCTTAAGTAATAAAAAGGTCTGTATTGCTAAAATTAGAGTCATTTTTTTCGTGTACAGCCTTAGGGCTTAGTCTTTTTACTGATCGCCGTTCGTAGCGTCTAAGACCGCACTGGGTTATCAGTTATTTAGTGGTAGCCGCGAGGAGTTTTGCCGGTAAGCATTTTAGCGACCCACGGTAATTACTCTAATTTCTTTTATTGCAGAAATAGTTATTTCAAACCCTAATATTCATACTGCAGAAGTTAGCATGTATAATAAATCAATTGTTATAGTTTCGAGTGCTATGGTTCATAATCAGTTTCATTCTTTATCTTCAAACGGTCGGCAACCAGCTTCAGTACTAGATCAATTAAATATCTCAGTCAATTAAAACTGGTGTTCCCCTTTCACACTACGTTCACGCATATCCTGGGATAAAGATCTCATAGCCAACCACTGTAGCAGCCAGCAGCAGAATCAATAGCAGATATTGGAGACAACGGGCCATTCGTCGTTAGCGAATTGGCGACAATCACGGAGCTAGGAATGGCTTCAATTCGTAATACAATAATGATTCAGAAGGAAGAGCCATTGATATAACGTGTACTGCATTGTCACAGGGACTGGAACAGAATAAGTATCTAAAACGGCTGCCGACCGTAAAAGCCAACAATAAGGAATTAAGAATATCTACACAACTCGTAAACAAAGAATAAAAGCTCCCAAATATCCCGCTTAACTTTACGTTAAGCTCTAAACATTCCTACCCAATAAATAAATAAAAATGGTAATAGGTTTGTATATATATATATATATATATATATTAGCTTTATATAAATCGTTCTGTATATTGGACACACGTGCGTCTGTAAAGGGTAAAGAAAGTCGTGCGATTATAGCACATCAGACTTTTTATTCAAGTGGCCTCAAAACGCATATTTCCGTTGAAATGCTCACATAGAATTTTTGAGTCATACTTAGTAGGATTTTTCCTACCTTGGATTAGATTGCATTGTAAAGCGGAGGGGATTCGGCACCGATCCAGTGAATCCAGATATTGTATCTATGCCCCACGAGGGAGCGCCACCGGGAGGAAGGGATGAAGTGAAGGCAGGCATCGGGCGACTGAAACTAGGAGTGACGGCACAGCAATGATAGGGTTCCTTCAGTTTAAAAATATTAAACGCCCCGGCAAACGGAAGGCAGACCGGGGACCCCGCCCCACGGCAACTAGCCGAAGGTTGAACAGCGGAGAAATTTTACAGAGAGCATCCTTTTTCCCTGCCACGCTGCACCGAAACTCCATCGCCGAAACTTCCAAAGCTGGAACATACCAAACGGGGTGAAGGTTGGATGAATGATTAATGGAAAGAAATGGACGGACAGAAAATTTGGGGGGGGGTGAAGGAAACCACTCCAGTATTCGCCTGACGATCAAGGAAAACTCACGAAAAAAAAACCCATAGGTCAGAGTGAGCGGTGTCGGGATTGATCCCGGGACCTCCCGAATGTGGACCACAGACGTTGCCGCCTGAGCCATCCCGCTCGGTTTGTCTACCTTAAGTAAGGGGAGAGAAAATAAAAATTAGAAACAGCAATTTGTAATAATATGAAAAACAAACTCATTGATACAAGATTTGAAGCTTTCCCGGCGTTGATTATTAATGACTTGTTCTCAGAAAATCATTATTCTATTCATTGATCTCCATAACTTTTCTTACAACTTATGAGTTTCTGTTTTATTAGATCTCCGCCAGAAAAGTTTTGATACTGGGACTGCACAGGAACAGAAGTGCATTAGGAACGAGTAAACAAAAAAAATATACAATACTGTCTACTTAATTAGAAACGTTACATCCTGCCTTTATTAGGCTATGACCTGGAAGAATAAAGCACAATAACGCTGCCACAGTGACATATTTGCAACTGCTATCTCACTAACGAATGGAGGGCAGGTCATCCAAATCACCATCTCTATTACTGAGCGAGAATTTAATAATACCTGTATATTTGCTAATATCGATGTCAATTCTCGGTATTTGTAACCCCCTTTCAGGTTGATTTCCTTCTACCTGTTGGTTTCATCCACTCCTTCGTACGCCAAAATGCAGGGTACACGTTTTACTTATTAAATGTCACCAGTTAATGAGTTAATTGCAAACTACAGAGAGGATCCTCTGATACGATTCTGCTTACAAATTAAACCTCTCGCTCCCCTTTTAGTTCTGGAAAAGAGCCATTCCAGGCAATGAAAACTACAAAAGGTCCGTGCGAGTTGCATTATTTTTTTATCACAACGCCAATGGCAGAATGGCCCATAATTAGCTGTGCTGTTGTGTGGCAAAGACTGGCATTGTAGGAATTTAGCTTAGGTGTGAAAAATTAATCACGGAGAAGCCTTTTAGTCTCCGACTAATTAAGTAATGACTAATGGCCGCATTACAATTGACGAATTACAATCTGAAAATATCAAACAATTTTGTGTTCTAAAATCTACGGGCTATTTTGTCGTGGTCTGCAGGTTAAACCTTTTTGGCCTGACGTAGCCTGCCGCTTTATTGCCACATGGCAAAATGGAACTTCAGAAATTCTTAGATCACCTGAATAGTCAAAACATAAAAATTAAATTTACGACGGAGTCGAATAAACAAATTACCTTTCTAGACGTACTAGTAACTAGACAAAAATCTGATGTGTTACACTCACATGACTTTCTCTACTCTTGTACAAACTATTTTTACAAGCGCTTATTCTCCATATGCTTCATGTTAATCGAGATATCGAGATGTTAATCTTATTGCTAATTTTCTTGTAGATGTAAGGGGAATCGGTAGGCTTTAAGCGATAGTCAAATATTTTAAGACCTGGTTGCTATGTGCAGTAGTCCATTATCTTTGCATTACCAGGACAAAAAAATGAATAACGAATTCCCATTTGAGAAAAAGTATAAGTATTTGAAAATTTAAGGGAATAACAAGCAATACCTCGAAAATGGTGCACTCAATAAAAGCAATGTATATGACATATTTTAACGCGATCTCATTCTTTGTGTAGTAAAATTTTGTCTATCTCTTATGGTTTACCAGTTATGCAAAAGTCGTTCACAGTGCAGAATACTTTTGGAGACATTCCCAGAAAATTCAAGATATACATTTTATTTGTCATGAAAATATCTTAATTATATGATATTTTAATCAAACTCGTTAGAGCCATTTATGAGAAAATTAAAATTTTCGAAAAAGGTTCCACGTAAAGGGTAATCTGGAGGGGGATTTTCTTGAAAACCTTTATGTCGCATCTCTAGAAGATACTGAACCTCAATACCATGTTTGGTGTTTATCCGACTGTTCGATTCTGAGTTATGCTGTTCACAAACAGACACACACACGGGCATTTCTCCAAAAATGTTTTTTTATGGATTCAGGGGCCCTCAAAACGTATATTTCCGGTGAAATCTTGGTATCGAATTTTTGGGTGGAATACAATACTTCCCCTACTTACTGTACGTAGTAGACAAAGTAAAAACGAGAGCCTTAAGTGTGCAGTGTATAGAAAACCAACACGTGCGGACATTACATTAGTAAATATTCCAATCGTCATCCCAAACAAAAAAGAAATGTTATTAAAACTAGTAAAACGTTACAAAAAGAATCTGTGACTCAGAAATTCTCCATCAGATATTAAGACGTTGATACAAGGCGATGCAGCACAGTGGGTAATCGAAGAAAGATATTGATCGGGCATCACGTCCTAGAAGAAATAAAAGTCGAATAAGGGACGACTCTACTTATAAAAACCACAGTCTTTTACCCTCATAATGTAACATCACATTGGAAAAATTTTAGAAAAATTACAAATCAAACCAATATATGCAGGTGAGCCATTTAAGTTGAGACTGACAATATCTCCAAAGCTAAGCGTTATAGAGGAAATGTCTTACATAAACGTTGCTTGATATTATGGGAAAAACTAAATGTCATCAGTCCTGTTTTGTTTAGAGGACGTTGTGGTGGTCATTTTAGGGACAATTTATTTTTACTTTCTCTACTACGTATAGTAAGTAGGGGAAGTATTGTATTCCACACAAAAATTCGATACCGAGATTTCACCGGAAATATATGTTTTGAGACCCCCTGAATCCAAAAAAAGCATTTTTGGAAACATGTCCCTGTATGTGTCTGTCTATGTGTCTGTGAACAGCATAACTCAGAAACGAACAGTCGGATAAACACCAAACTTGGTATTTAGGTTCAGTATCTTTCAGAGATGCGACACGAAGGTTTTCAAGTAAATCCCCCCCCCCAACCCGAGATTACCCTTTACATGGAACATTTCTCGAAAATTTTAAACTACACAATTTATGTCATACACTTTTTTTTGTCGAGTGAACCATTTTCGAGGTATTGCTTGTTATTCCCTTAAATTTTCCAATACTTATACTTTTTCTCAAATGGGAATTCGTTATTCATTTTTTGTCCTGGTAATGCAAAGAGAATGGAATACTGCACATAGCAACCAGCTCTTAAAATATTTGACTATTGCTTAAAGTCTACCATATTCCCCATGCACCAACAAGAAAATTAGCAATAAGATTAACATCTGGATTAGCATGAAGCATATGGAGAATAAGCGTTTGTAAAAATAGTTTGTACAAGAGTAGAAATGTCATGTGAGTGTAACACATCAGATTTTTTTTAATGGGAACCTACATTCTGTATGTTCATTTCTGATTCCTCATAAAAATGAACAACTTTTGTATACAGCACCATGCAATTGTTCTTACACCAACGTAAACAACGAAAATTCTGAATTTCTGAAACTCTTAATTTTGGAGATATTGTACAGTCTGATGCAGTAATTTGTATCACAAATTATTTAAATGTAAAGAGTGATTATAGTATGAATATGCATTTTTGTGTGACATTGATTTGAGATGTTTTGTTTATTGTAATTATTGTTGAGAAGTAAGTTTATACTGCCTTACTGAAACTGACAATAATAGCGTGCAATAATGCAGCGAGGGGCTGAGCTGTTTATCATTATTAGAGACAAGGAAGTTACGTAATGTTGGCGCGTTTTTCTTAGAATTTGCTGGAACATTCTTCCTAGAGCATATGTATTCATAATTTTCATTGGATATAAAAATAGACGCTAATGTTGGCGCGTTTTATTAGCCAATAGCAGTTCAGTTATAATCTTTAGGCATATCGGGGTGTAGGAGTATAAAAAGGGCTAGGTTAGAGATAGGCCCCGTCAGTTCACCGAAAATATTTGTAAAGTACACGTCGATTATCGATTCGCAAGTTACGCGTATCATAGTTATGAAAAATCTCTAGTATTGTAAAGTTAATTATACAAAACGTTGAAGTACGCGAATTAAGAATGATCAGTAATGAAGTTATTATAACAGTTTCAGTTTGGCAAGTGTCTAGATCAATGTGTAAATGTGATAGTGAAAGTGTTCGACAATAAAAGTATAAAAGAAATTCTTTCATCAGTGTTATCTTTGGATAAAAGATTCCTTTCCGTTTACACAACCTGTATAAAGTGATGTGCTCGACCAAAAAGATCATAGCTAGCCGGAGGACAGTAAACCAAAATTAAATAAAATAGCAGTAGCATTCTTTCAAACAAACACTAATACTACCGCAAATTGCTAACACCAGATGGAGCTACAAACTTAACAAGGAATCACGTCACAAAATGGCTTCAACACGTGGAGTAAACACACATACACAAATAACATTAATAATACCGCCCCAAGTCTCAACTTAAATGGTTCATCCTGTGAGTATGTGAATATATATACACAAGGTGAATCACCTGAAACGTGCACCACAAATATTTCGGAAATGGAAAGCGTTATTGATGTGCAGTTTTCACAGCATTGATTGGTAGTCAGGGGCACGTACATTTAGCTTATAAATAGATTTTAATAATACTGAGAAAGTTTATTTTTTGAGTAAACATATAATTTTTCAAATGTAACAAAGTCTAGTTACGTTAACAGATTAAAGGTAGGTAAATTAGAATATCAGTGGCTTTTGTTGCAGGATTCCAGTGCCAGTGGTTTACGGGAAATCGTATTTTGAAAAGTTTCCACCCCGATAACTGTTTGTCCCATTCAACCTGCTTAGTTGCTAGGTACGATGTTGTTATGTTTGTTTGCATTGCGTCTTTCTGATCGGTTAGTTCAAGCAGTAAGTCGTGAGTGGAAGGTGGGGTTTACTAAGGCAGAAAAAGCCGACATGCTCATGGTGCACGTAGAGTGTACGAAGAATGCAGTTCGTTCCGTACGATGTATGCGGAAACGCATCCCAATAGACGTCAACCATCACGGAAATTATTTATCAACCTTCAACCAATTACGTGAAAATGGTACTTTAACACTTAGAAAAGTAACTGAAACAAACAAGTGATCGGGAAAGAGGCAGAAATTAATGTTTTGGCTGCTGTTGCAGTAGATCCGCAAATTAGTTCCCGCACAATCGCACGTGGAAGTGACTATATGTCAGGCAAGTGTAGTGCGCATTCTCCATCGACATAGGTTCCATCCCTATCACATCTCCCTCCATCAAGAGCTGCATGGAAACGATTTTGAGAATCGTGTTCACTATTGTATATAGGCATTAAGACATGATACTCCAGATGCATCAGGTATCTTATTTAGTGAAGAGGCAACATTTACTAATACGGCCAGGTATACCGTAGAAACATGCACTATTGTTCTGTTGACAATCCCAGTTGCCTTCGTCAAGTGGAAGGCCAGCGTCCATGGAGTTTAAACGTGTGGTGTGGGATAATGAACCATCAGCTCATAGGTCATTTGTTCATAGGAGGAACAATGAACTCGTACAAGTATCGCAGTCTGCTGACAGACCATCTGCCACAGATGTTGAAGATGTTCCTTTGCAGTTAGGAGTAACCTGTGGTGCCAACGTGATAGCTGTCCAGCCCATAGTGCACGAAGTACTACAGCTTGTCTTAACGGATTGCTTCCAAATCGTTGGATTGGGCGAAGAGGGCCTGTACTTTGGCCGGCCCGTTCACCGGATCTGACCCCTTTAGACTTTTTTCTGTGGGGAAGGCTGAAAGACACTGTCTACAAGGATCTATCAACTACACCAGACGATATGAAACGACGTATTACTGCTGCCTGCTCTGAAATTTCCGCTGAAATGCTAGAACGTGTGCAGCAGTCTTTCCATAGCAGACTGGAAGCGTGTATTGAAGCTACCGGTGATCATTTTGAACACAACCTTTGAAGGGCTATGTTCTCTTTACTTGTAAGAATCCACAGAAGTATTGTAATTCCTTTTTGTTTTTCTTTAGTTTGTGCTACCACAGGTTATACAAGTGTCGGTGCGTAAAATTTTCAAAATAAGATTTCTCGTAAACTACTTGCACTAGAATCTTACAGCAAACGCCACTGACATTCTAATTCACCCTACCTTTATTCTGTTGATGTAAGTAGGCATTTTTCCATTTAAAAATTCGATGCTTGCTCAAAAATACGCTTTCTCAGTATTGTTAAGATCTGTTTATAAGCTAAATGTATGAGCCCCTAACTACCAATCAATGCTGTGAAAAATGCACATAAATAGCACTTTCCATTTTCGAAATATTTGCGGTTCAGGTTTCAGGTGATTCTCCCTGTATAATACGTTGTATTTAAACCACAATGGGCGGCGCCGTGGCCGAGTGGTTAGACCGCTCGCCTCCCACCGAGGCGGACCGGGTTCAATCCCAGGGACCTGCATGTGGGATTTGTGGTGGACGAAGCGGCGTCTGGGCGGGTTTTCTCCGGGTTCTCCGGTTTCCCCCGCCATTCATTCCACCAACTGCTCCATCATCACCTTTCCTTTCATCCATTTCGCTTCATCCACTTCCTTCATCCCATACCAGGCATCGGGCTGATCACCCATCCTGGATGTTCTGTCTGATCCATGAGTGTCTGCTCCTCGACGGGCCTCTGACCCCAGGCACCCGCCTGTAAGTCCTGGGGGGTGTAAGTCCTATATAAGAGGAGGGTAAACAGATAATGAATGAATGAATGACTGAATTTAAACCACAATGTTAAAATTACTATATGGAAATATATTAACATGAAGGCAGCAAGATAGACACAATAGCTTTATTTGCTAATAACAGTCACGTCGCTTTTCGTAAGGGTACTTTCCCCTTACGAAAAGTGAACTGACTGTTGCAGAGTGAAATTGCTAGACATTAAGAAGATAAAGATATAGGCTATGACCGCAAAGCTTTTCTAATAACTCACTGGACGCTAGATATTAACAGAAATGAGTATTTTATCTCTGGAGTAAGCACTTGGGTGAACCAATTACAAATATGCGTTAGTATATTTACAGCAGCAATGAACTAATTACTTTGACTGTTGCAACAAAAGCGCGTGAATTGTGTCATCGATGACGCAACAGGTTTTAACATAAATACCCAGATTCGGGATGAGATGGAGCCACTTTAATTTTGGCACAGTAACTCTGTGGTCGGCTTGTGGTGCGGCTTTATAAGTGTGGTAATCTTAGAGTATATCAATGCGAGATAAGAGAGTAATTGTTAGGTAATAGGTGGGATTCTTCTAGCTGCTTATTCCATCTGTGAAAAATTGAAGCTATAAAGGTTTCATTCGACGTAAATCTAATTTTTACCACTTATTTGATATAAATATAAAAGGTTAAATACCAAGTTTCAGCCTTTTAGCTTTAAGTCTTTTCTCAAAGTTAATTTTCTATGTCACACATTCAAGCAATTTTGAACATGTGCCACACGATGCAATTTAAAAAATTAACTTATCGAGTATGGATTATTTTTGCATTAATTTTAATTCGTTGTACTCATGTGAATGCTTAATGACTTTTTAAATACAATTTTAAAGAAAACAATTTTTCAGCACAGAAGGGTAAATAGGTACTTAATTCCACATTTATTTTTAAAACCGTGATTAAATTTTAAGACAGACCGGTAAAACATTACATTGTGTGGAAGATATATCGAAAAAATGAAACTCTACAATAGTTATTTAAGTAACTATGTAGGAAAGTAAGTTTTTTCAGGACGAAAAAGAGTATCGAAACGAGCCCTAAAAATTATTTTTCTGAAATTACGTACAATATTTTGTTTTATACTATGTCGAAATACTTTATATTGGTTAAATGCTGTACTGCATATCATGTTGGACATGGGCAGTCATATGTTTCATATGCTCATTGCAGGGCCAGTAGTTATAACTATTATTGAAGTATGGAAAATAACTGAACAGAAAATTTCAGTTTGACGTACTAGTTTGGAGAGGAACAAACCTGAAATTCCAGGTCCTATGAAACAAATTAATTTTGAAGTTTTTTTTTTTCAAAGATCAGATGTGTGTATTTTCTGACCTGCTGTCAGTTTAAATTGACCACTTGTGGAATAGCATTTTGATACATATATACACTCCTTTACATAGCAGCTCTAGGAAATATAGTAGCATTTGGAAATATTAGGAGTAATTAGGGATTATTCTGTCCCTATTATATTAATTTTGGGTTTTTTTCTGAGGACTAAGATCATTAACACATTCGTCACGAGACGTTTTTATACTGGCTCTAGACCAAAAACGTTAATATTAATGAAGTACAAAGTATGACTTGTTTTATAGCACAACATATTGAAATTTTTCATGTCATACATGAGCAATGGAAATGGAGAGAAGCTGTTTAGAAATGTGATGGACCACTCACTATCTCTGGCATTTTCGATCGTCCTTCGTGACGTAGTGGTTACCATGCTAGCCTCTAGTTCCGAGATCGCGGGTTCAAACCCGGCGGAGGACGATGCATATTTTTGGGCCTTAACATGGCTTCCTTCGGAAGGGAAGTAAAGCCGATGGTCCGTGTCGTAGATTTACGGCACGTAAAAGAGCCTCAAGTCTAATAAAGATGCCTCTGAGCAAAACTTCCGGTCTTTCACGCCCAATATAGAATGGAACCTTTGCAGTTAAAGAGCGTCCATAAATAAAACTCAGTTTAACTTTTTTTCTGGCATTTTGGAATGCAGTAGTACTGCACACAGACTGTTGCTGAAGTTTGCCACTGCTAGACTAACATATGCAAAGCAGTTCTGTGGTTTCTGACTCCCTGCTGTGTTCAGCAGGCGTCGGCAGGAGTAGTGATAACAGTATTAGCTACACTTGAGTTTAGAAAGCAGTTTAGTGGTGTGTTTCAGTTAACTAAAGTGGACTATTTATTTTTCTAAATCCAACGTCTGAGATAAGCCAAGAAGGTAGAGTTAATCAGCATCAATATCAACATCAGCATCAAAAACCTTGATACCGTTGCAGCACTCCCAATCAATAATTTCAGGAAACTTCTACCGACGTCAACGTTCAATCCCAGATCACCAACATCTAATAATGCATATTCCTCTAGTTTTCCCCCATCTCACACAAGCTATTCCGCTACAAATAAAATTTTTTGACGTGCTGCAATCACCTGACTTATTGTACTCGCTCTTCTAAAAACTATTCTTACAAAAATTAAATATTCCTCTATGTACTTCTTGGTAATCGACATAAGCTTTAATTAAACATTTACACATTTCGTTGAATGAGTAGGCTAAAACGTTAAGACAAATTTTTAAAAAGTGGATCGCGATGTGATGGCTTTGGAATTTCACGCACTTTTCCCATGGAAAAAAAGAATAATGACGGTATCACTGTCCTCACAACCATGATTTATTAATCATTAATAACCAGAGACCGGAGCTTAGGCAGAATACCTTTTTAAATGTGTTAAATCTATGTTAAATTTGAAAGTGAATGTGTACGAATTATACCTTTGTGATTGAAATGGCACAGTTTTATGTTGCCTTTTTCTGCCTTTTTAAATCTAAAGGCCTATTTTACGAAATAAATGCTTTTTGTTACCTTTATTTCATTACTTATCTATTATTTATTAATTATTAAACATTTCCTTCAGGTACATTTTATTTCAATAACCGTTAGTCCGTGACAATGAAAGTTAGTTCGCCGAATGTATATTATTGTCTTTAAGTTGCAGACAACATAGGCGTCCTTCATTCGGTTCACTACGCTGCCGCGTAAATAAATATATAGATAACAGAAAGCGTTTGAATAACCGCTTTTGTTTATTTTAAAAGACAATAATGAGTGCGGGTCTAACTTTGTTTTTCTTTCAGTTTTCATTGCGACGTTGTAGCTAACAGCAAGATCCCGAAATTCATTGTTTCTTTACGCAGTAAATTACACAGTTACGTTAATGCTTTTGTATCCGACGTATTTTGTCCCGACTGAAAAGTACTCAGTTGCAAAATATACGAGCAGTCAGTGAACTACGAAAAGAGATATTTTATATCACAGCATATCGGCACAATCAAACACAAAAATGCACTTTCCAAGACTACTGGGAAGAAGACTTCTTTGCTTCCAACAGTAATTCGCATCGAGTCGAAAATCCCAGTTTGCATTCGACTTATGTAAAGCTTTCCTCAGCGCCGGAATCCCTTTGTGGAAATTACAGAATCCTCATTATCACAGTTTTTGGAGAAGTATATTAATTAAACTGTACCTAGCGAGTCAAGTTTGCGAAAATGTTACTTAACCGAATGTTACGATGACACAATGAAAATCATTAAAGATTAAATGAAAAATAAGATCTGGATTTCCAACGACGAGTGAACTGATACCATGGGTCGTTTCATTGCCAATGTTGTTATTCGACCATTAGATCCTACAGAAGATGAATCAATGAAGCTATTCTGCTTACAACAGAGTGTCTTGAGAAGTTAATAATTCAACTATCGCGCAGTTATTCACCAGTTCATTAAAGTTGCTGTGGCCTGAAGATATTCAATACGACGTCTTACTTTTCATCAGTGACGCTGCACTGAAAAAGGCTGGAATAGCGCTAAAAGTGCTTTTTCCAAGCATGCTTCACGTAACCTGCGAAGCACATGGCTTACACAGGGTGTCAGAAGAGATACGATGCTTTTTTTCGGATGTTGACAAATTGATTTCCAGTATTAAGAAGATCTTTGTGAAAGCCCCATAACATCAAGAATCCTGAAATTTAAATCCATTGCACCAGATGTACCTCTGCACCCCCTCAACCTATCATAACAAGATGGGGGACATAGATCTCAGCAGCACTTTACTACGCTTCAAATTTCCAGAGTATAATTGAGATGGTGAACGCTCTGGAGCATGAAGCATCTTCAACTGTAGCAGCCAATAAACCTCTCAACTCTTCAGAGTGAAAAATGACAACTTTCATTGCGGCCGAGTTTGGGTTCCTGCCACAAGTTTAGTGATCTGCCAACTTCAAGAAAGAGGACAACCTTTAACGAAGTCAGTGAAAATTGTTGATGATGCAGTGCAAGGACTGGGCAGCGTACCAGAGAAACAGGATTCATTTCTTAGCGAAAAGTGTTATCGAAAAATTGTGGTCTGGATAAACTTAGAAACATTTCAAAAATTCTACAAGGTGACACTTCTGCTGCAGTTGAAATGGATCCTACAATGATGCTATGTTTTAGATTTGCTCCAATAACCTCCGTCGATGTTAAGAGGTCATTTTCTCATATGAAAAATGTGTTATCTGACAGGAGACTCAACATGACCCCAGAAAACTTAAAAAACCATTTGATTGTCATGTGCAACGAATAAGGCATTGCAACACACAGCCCTTTTTAAAAAATGTTTCATTTGTGTGTCAATTACAACACTAGCATTTTGTTTAAAACTTTGAATTCCTTTAAAATATAACGATCGAGTTTTTTAATAGTGTAATCTATTAAAAAAAATGGGTTTTTCTAATTACCTTTTATTACCTGTTTTAGTATTTATAATGCCTTTTTGCCTGCTTATTTTAATGATTTATAATACCTAAACTTCCGGTCTCTGTTAATATCTTAGCATATATCCACTAATGTGTCATATTAACCATGAATCTTAATATCAAGATATTGCTTCAAAAGAGCCAAAGGATAAATATGTATATATTCTGTGTATGTAATATTTAATCATGTGTCCATCTACAAAACGCCGAACACTGTCGCCAGGTCCTTCAACCCTGAAAAAGATGTTGATGAAAGAAATGATGGGTACAGGAAATGAGGGACAAGAAAATCATGGTAGAAATGGAACCACCCCAGCAATCGCCCACTTGCCCGGGAGACCATAAAAAACTCATAGGGAGGGTGGTCCAGGGAATTGAACCGAATGCGAGCCTCTCACGTTACCACAGAGCTACCTCGCCCGGTGACCGACACAGACTAAATGGATGGTTTACTTCATGGCATCAAAGTATGAATTGCTTGAAGTCCTAGTATTGAATTTTTAATCGAACGCACTCCTTTCTCTATCTTAAGAAAGCGCCAGAGAAAATAAAAGTCATAGTTTATTTTATCCTGAAAGTTATATAATTTAAAATGCAAATTTTGTCATATTGGATGTCGTTTTTTATGTAATTTAACTTTTAATACTTTTCAGTATATGTAAACATTTAAAATGCTTTCAGAAGAGGAATTTACGTGAGCCATCCTGTGTACACAAGAGAGATGATTTTAGTGTTAAACAAAAATTGAAATCAGTCTTTATAGTTGAACCATTGTCATCCGCAGCATAATTCCATGGACAGCAATATTTATTGGCGTTTACTGTGTCTTAATGGCGCTTTTGTTTGCTCGTAAACATAGTATCTTTTGTTGCGTGTCCTCTTGGCACATTAGAGCAGGCCACATTGCACTAAACTATGCCTTGCACACGCAAAGTTTACTTTTGCCGTGCACGCTGGCAGTCCCAAAACAATTTTGTTCGAGGTCTACCATGTTTTCACGAGGCTGATTAATCAAACAAGGAAGCCAAAATGTTTCTCTCGCGTAAACAAGAATAATATGCTCTTGCCCTCGGTTTGGCCTGAGTTGATTAATTTGTATTAGTGGAAGAGCTGCTTAGCTATATGCTTTCAAGGAAATTATATAATCTTATATTTTGTGCCGGTTGACGATGTTGAAATATTGAAACAGTTTCCACCGCTCTTCTGAATACCGATTACATCTATTAAAGTAATGCTACAAAGTAACGAAAGTATCTCTACTTTTCTACAGTGCTTTGCGGCTTATAAATTGTATCTCTATTACAGTAAATGTTGTGACCTTTTAATGGAGCAATAATCGCCACAGAACTACATAAGAACTTACTTTAAAGTTGAGCGTGATGGCACCGCGGTAACGTGTGAGGCTCGCATTCGGGAGTTTCCGGGATCGATTCTCGTCGAACACCCACTCTGACTTTGGGTTTTTCGTGGTTTTCCCTGGAAAGTAGGCGAATGCAGTGATGGTTTCACATCTATAACGATTTCCTTTCCATCATTTCTGTTTCATTCCGTTTCCTTCTCATCTTCCAGGTGTGCTTCTAGGCTTCGTGGCGTATGGCGGTGCCGGACAGATTGTGCGGATGCTTGCTCAAAGGAAAGAGTACTTCAGTGGACATCAGAGGTCTGCGGGTCATCTATCGCCCTCTCTAGGGGCGGGCCTTCGAGCTTGGAAATGTTAGGAAATTCCGAGCGTTTCTGTGGCTTGTCTGCCTGTAGCCTCCTGTGGCTCCTTCACTTCATCCTTTTCTCCTGGAGAGCGATAGCCATAATAGAACTATGTAGGTTACCTTGCGCGAGGTCCCGATAAGACCATACATGTACAAGGGATAAGCCGTTGACCTGCTTTCGGCTTTATGATGGTTATGACTGGTCTGTTCATCTCATCCAACATTCCTTTTACCAGTAAGTTTATGTATTAATATTCTCTTGAGTATACTGCAAACTATCATTTTGTCATTTACTGTGAATACATTCAATTCAATCCTGGTGTGTTCATTCTGCTTCTTGAAAAATAATGGATACTCGGCTACACATCTCAAACTTCATTTCTATTTCCTCTATTTCTCGCTCTTGTGCTTTTGTGAGGGTGCAGGATTCAGATATGCAAAGTTAAAGCGTAGTCACTAGATATTAATGAAACTTTAAAAAGCTTCTTTGCCTTTTCTTTTCTTGTCCTTCTATATTTCAATGTATAGGCATGTATTGCCCGTTCCGTTCGCAAAAATCTTCCATCAATCTTCTACTGGGTCTTTGAGGAGTTTGAGTATGCAATATGTACATTTTTACTTTCCCTACTACGTATAGTAAGTAGGGGAAGTATTGCGTTCCACTCAAACTTTCGATACCGGGATTTCATAAGAAATATATGTTTTGAGGTGTCCTGAATCCAAATAAAGCATTTTTGGAAACACATCCGTGTGTGTGTGTGTGTGTGTGTGTGTGTGTGTGTGTGTGTGTGTGTGTGTGTGTGTGTCTCGCTTGTGAGTCTGTCGGTGAACAGCATAGCTAAAGCACGAAAATACGGATAAATACCAAATTTGCTATTTGGGTTTAGTATCTTCCAAGGATTCGACACAAAGATTTTAAAAAAGTCCCCCACTGCTGACTATCCTTTTAAATGGAACATTTTTCGAAAATTTTTATTTTCTCAAAAATGGCTATAACGATTTTGATGAAAGTATCACATGTTTAAGATATGTTTACGGTAAGTGAAATGTATATCTTGAATTTTCTGGGCATCTCCCCAAAAGCCCTCTTCATGACTTTGGCATTATTGGTAAACCGTAAGAGATAGACAACATTTTACTACACAAAAAATGTAGATCTCATTCAAACAGACAATTTATGTCACTCATTTTTTTTGTGGAGTGAACCATTTCCGGGATGTTCATTGTATTTTTTTGAATTTTCCAATACTTATACTTTTTCTCAAATGGGAATTCGTTACTGGACTAGCAAAGAGAATGGAATGCTCCACATAGCAACCAGCTCTTAAAAGATTTGACTATCGCTTAAAGCCTACCATATTCCCCTTGCACCTACAAGAAAGTTAGTAATAAGCTAGTTTCTGCAAATGTTTATCTGGATTAATATGACATAGATGCAGAATAAGCGTTTGTAAAAATAGTTTGCATATGAGTAGAGAAAGTCATGTCAGTGCAACTCATTAGATTTTTACGTGTGGTATTATCTATACATTCCAGATAATTGCATGTGTTTGTTTCTCCAAAATTGATTTCTATAATTTTATTGCATTTTCTTTTATTTTATTAAAGCTTTTACGTACTAAAATGGGTCTTGTCTGTTTTCGTAGTGTAACTGCTACAATTATTTATTTTAAAACAGCCGTTTGGAGTGCATTTTCAAAACAATTATAAACACTTACTAAACTGCAAGCGGATTTTAGTATATGTGAATCATGTTGTTAAGATGTAAATTTAGTGCGAATACAAGGTATCCTTGTCTAAATCCACGATTTAAAGCTGCTATTTGTTTTGTTATTTTGTTACATATTTGTTGTATTAGCTACATACAGACCAGGTAGCTAAATAAAGCCTATCCGAAGATTAAACAAGTTACCAGGGTCGTGTTGTTTTATTGGCATGAGGCTGCTGAATTTAAATGCACCAACAAAATAGAGTAATTTAAAATTACAATTAATGTATTCCCTGTACATTAAGACAATTTAAACTTCAGTATGCTTTCAGTATAACAATACTGCAGTTATTGCTTAAGTAAGATTCACATTCCTTGCACACTAAATATACAAATGCTTTCTATACTTCATAATATGTAATTAGATAACGCTTCTTTCAACAACATATTTATTTTACCTTCCTTGTATGTAGGGCTTACACCCTCTAGGACACCCGTGCCTAGGGTTTAGGCCTGTAGAGGAGCAGACGAAGAACCTGGTACGAGGTATCGGCCCGTAGGAGAGTGGGGAGAAGATGATATAAAATGAAGGCGAAGTCGATGAAAGAAAAGGAGATCATGGAGCAATTGGTGGAGTGAATGGAGGGGGAAACCGGAGAACCCGGAGTAAACCCGCCCAGACGCGCTTCGTCCATCACAAATCTCTCATACGGGCCCCTCGAACCCGGTCGTCTTGGCGGGATGCGAGCAGTCTATCACTCGACCATAGCGCAGTTCCAACAGGATTTTTTCAGCCTTGAAATAGAGGTTGTCTTACCGCAGAGATCAGTTCGACTCAAACCAAATGACTCGCAGTTTTCTGCAGCTATATAATACAGGGTTGCGCAGAAAGAATAGCCTGATTTGAGTCGCATAGTACGGAGGTATTGCATGCGTCTGTACGGTGTGTGTATGTAGAATGAAGTGCATAAGGTCTGCCATTTGTAATTATGCTTGCGTTGACTGCATAGCACCGCGATTTCGCTGTGAAAAACTTACTTATCAAACAACAACTCTACCATTACTGCTCAACGAATCTTTTGTCGCTAATTCAGGCTGAGACGTCACGGTGAAGTTCCTGATCACCGAAAAATCGTAAGGTGGGTGAACAAATTTCGTATCACTGCATCTAGCCTTAAGATGAAAAGTCCAGGACGCCCAAGCTCACAACGAACTGCTGCGCGAGTGAAGGAAACACGCCAAGCTCTCATCCGCAGTCCTCGGCGTTCCGCTGCCAGGCATGCTTTAGCGCTAGCAACGTCGCTCGTGTCGTTCCCTGCAGCGTATCATCCATGGTGATCTACACTTTCACCCCTATAAGATGCAGGTTGTGCAACAACTCAACGAACGTGACAAAGTTGCCCGAAGGAAGTTTGCAGTAGACTTCCTTGGTCGCTTAGCAGCCGAACCGCAGATCATGAGCAATTTAATGATGTCTGATGAGCCCATTTTGAACTCAGCGGGAGTATGAAGCAAAATTTCCGGTACTATGCACCAGGTAACCCATGTGTGCTACATGAGAAACCATTCCATATCGAATGTGTGACAGTTTAGTGTGCTGTTACTTCATTTGGCATCATAGTCCTTTATTTCTTTGAGACCACAATGACCGTGCTGTTATAGTTCCTAATGATCGCTATGTGGATATGGTTAATGCCGTTCTTCTTCCAGCAGTGGCCAACCACGACCTACCTCAGAAATGGTTCCAGCAAGACGGGGCAACAGCACATATGACTCGAGGACCCATGGATATCTTGCGGCCGGCACTCTGAGGCCGATTAATTTCCGGATTTGGAGAATGCTTACTGGCCAGCACGGTCGCCAGATTTGACTGTCCCTGACTTCTTCTTATGGGGATATCTGAAGGGTGAAGTCTATGCTACACGCCCTCAAACATTGTTAGACCTTAAGGACCGAATATGAGACGCCGTGCAGGATATCCCCGTGGACATGCTACATCATGTGATGGCAGGCTTTCGTTCGCTGCTTGGAGGATTGTGTAAACTGTAATGGTGGTCATTTACCCGGTGTCATATTTAAGAAACAGTAACTGTTGTCTCTAATGACTAAATGGCACACCTTTACCTACGTTTTCATTGTATGTTCAAATAAATTACTGCACTACTTACAATATGCTGGTCTGTTTATATCATATCATTCTTTCTGCCCAACATGTGAAATGGCAAAATAGTGCATGAGAGTTGCCAGTTATAATTAAGTTTAAAATATGCTGCTTTCAGAGAGTAAATAAACACACACATTAGCATGTAATAATGTAATTAAACCTTTTGAAGCAATAAAATCAGGTGTTAAAATCACAGAACAAAAATACAATGAAAGAACAAAATAAAGAAACAGTAATTGAACCTGCTATCTCGTATGTCACATCATGGACTATGTGGCATTTCTGGTGCAAATAATTACAAACTAAGGCTATAGGCAGTATTTTGTGTTGCGCGTTTTGCTTTCTGTTACATCAATTACCAAACTTAACAAAAGTTAAATCTTTTGCGTCTGTTTGTAGAAAATTACATTTTTTTCACAAATAGTGTACCTTCTCTTTGAGACTGGTTAACTCAGGGATGTGAAATTTGGCAGTATATTCTGAAGGTGTACAATAAACAATACTGTGCAGGATTTTTTTTATATTTTGAAAATAATACTATTTATGATTATATATATCAAAGAATTTAAGGGATTTTTTCAAACACAAACTTAAAATATTTTATTTAAAAAACTAGCAACTTAATCAAAATTTTGCTACATGCAATATATTATCACTACATGATCTTGAGCAGAAAGGTGTATTATAGTTGACTGGTTGAATACTTACTAAAAGATACAATAAGAACATTTTATTTACCAATGATGATCTTAACATGCTAGGAATAGTTTGAAACTTTCAGCACTAGTAAACAATTTTATTTCTAATGATGAAGCCATGTTTCATTATATTAACTTAAAAATGTTGGAAGTTATAATTACTTGTAATAAAAATATACGGCGCCGGTGTAGCGCAGTGGTTTCGTTTCCGGTTCTCGTGCTGAGGGTCTGGGGTCGATTCTCGCGTCGGGGACGATTTTAAGTAGCCCAAATCCACGCCTTCAGCTCTGACTTGTTCATGTGAAGTATTCCGAAAGGGCCAACGTGGTTCGGAGTCCACGGTTAAAGCTGTAGCTCCTCTCATTCCACCGCCATCCTCATCATCGCCCTTCTATCGAGGCAACGGAGTATGCCTTCACCTCAGAAATGGATCCAGTGGTCGCTTGGTGGAATGAGGATCCCCGAAGGTTAACGACCATGTGGGGACCGTTAGAAACGAAATTTCCAAACGTGGAATTGTTTTATATATATTGGTTCCGATAGCTATTGTGAATGATTTTCATTTACGACATTTGTGCACTGTCTGTAGAGACAACGTTATAGAATAGAAATAAAGAAAAGAGTATAAGATGAGAAAAACAACGGAAGAAAAAAGGAACATAAACAAAATGAAAGGTATATTCACAGTGAAGGAAATAAAAAGAAAGTAGGAAACCTAGATCCTTATCGTCAGTGTTGGTTGAAGTTTATGCTTCGCCTACTGGAATATTTTAGGATTTGATTTTGCTAATGGACTCGTTGTGGTCCGAGGTACTGCAGATACACTTCCCTGGCAGCATGATTACAAGGATGTGAAAGGAGAAGGCAGCTGTCCAAGATCGTAGCAAGTTCCGCTAAACTTTCGGGACCATTTGTGGGTATCTCAGAGCAACAAACTGCAGTTGTTAAGTTCATAGCTTGATAAGGTTATTTATTCTTCTTAAATAAATTAGCTAAGGAGATGAATTACATTATAACTCGCAAAGTAGATATCGTTTTTGTGAACATTCCTGTATTAAAATATGCCTTGAAACCACAAAAGAAATAATTATAATACTTCCGCGTGTATTTTATTTGATTGGTTGTACTATTATATAATCTAAGTCCCTATAAAAAGTTCCAACCAAAATAGTTTCTCTGATACAAACAGACTGAATTTACAAATGGTATTATATTTCCGTGAGTCTACTGAAATTACAGAGGGAAAAGAAGGTGTACGGTAATTGCGGGGGATGGTGATGGATTTTTTTCGGGCGTAAAAATCTTTAGCATGGCTTCCTTCGGAAGGGAAGTAAAGCCGGTGGTTCCACGTCGTAGATTTACGGCACGTAAAAGAACCTCAAGCCTGATAAAGAGGCCTCTGAGGAAACATTACCGGTCTTTCACGCCCAATATAGAATGGAACGCTGAGGACCACAGCAGTTAAAGAGCGTCCATAAATAAAACTCGATTTAACTTAATTTAGTAATAAAATATGAAGTAACACATAATATTAGATCACTCTTGTGGACATCTCAAGATGTAAGATAACTATTAATGAAGGAATAATAGAACAAGTCTCTAGTTTTAACTATCTAGGTTTTAATTTATCATATAGTAAAAATGAATATCTTAATATAAAATTAAATAAACTAAGACAAATAAGCGGAATAATAACTAGGACATTAAAAAACAAGACAGTAAAAGCAACATTAATGAAATTTTATAATTTAATGACAGTGCCAATGGCAACATATTGAGGTGAAAACTGGATCATATACAGGACAGATAGGACAATGAATAGAAACAGCAGAGATGAAATTCCTAAGAGCAGTATCTGGATATACTCTGAAGAGAAAGAAAGGAATTAAGAAATCCGAAAACAGTTAAATGTATATGTACGAGAGCGTGTGACCTACTTGGGGACAGCTTATATTGCTTATTTGTACTGAGTACAATAAACATTAGCTTTCTACTGTAATCGATTTCCGAGCTGTTCTGGTTTCTACACTTACTGACATGTTGCTAAACTTCCTCGTCGCAGGATCCTTAGAATATGCAACATATTTTGCCAACGTAAATATAAAACCTTGTAGAGTTTCAGCGTAAACGATTTAATTAATAACATTTAAAATATTCAACAGGCGTGGCTGTTGCATTAACTCAGTACAATTTACTGTCTCAGATACATAATAATTTTTAAGACTTTTGCATTAATAAGAATCAATCTGAATAACCACAGTAATGGAGAGTGGGACAAAAAGTACCATAGATTAAAATTACAATTAATAGTATTTTGGCATAGTTAGTGTTATAAATATGAACTGTTTTAGCCTATGCATATATATAAATTAGGGTACTATGCTTTCTTGCATGTTATTTTGAAATTAATGTAAAATTTGATTACCAACATTTGTAACATGATCATGCCAGTACGGCTTTTTAATTGCTATACGAAAACTTATGCTACCTAATTATCAGCCAGACTGAATACTCTGATTAAATTTACTTACAGAATTAAATTAATTATTTGTATGATCGGGTATTCTCTTGGATTCATAGAGTATAGACGCACACGCTGGAATTATTGGAGTTTCACAAATTATACAAAAACCCCAGGGCAACCAGCTTAACAACATTGCAATATTTCATTGTTGGCTTTGTGCTGCAAGAGAATCCATGCCTTCTGTTATGCTAATGTTCGTACCTTTGGAATGGCATGGTTCTCTTGAATCTATAACAGAGTTGCAAAATTCCTCTTGATTTGCTTGCCTCATGTTACTCCGCAACAATCAGGGCAACTTAGCTTACTCGTCCACAAGGCAGGTGCCTAGACACACTGTACAAAATTTATGTTAACCAAACCTGAGTTTCTTTAAGCCTAACAGGTTTCGCGGAAGCCGTGAAGCGTGCAAGATTATGTTGTATGTTTGGGCATTTCTTTTATATCAGTTCAAATGGGGAACTATATAAATTGCAGGAAAATGAATAAACCAACCCTAAATGACACAGAGTAGAAATTAGGAGGAGAGGGATATAATCTTGTAACGAAAGAAGACTCAAGTCCAGTACGAGAACATTTTTCTTAAGTTTATGAACAGCTATTAAATAAGTGACTTCACAGAGTACTTTTAGAGTGCTTTTCCAGGTAGAGAAGCGTCTCCAAAATACTAAAATTATTTAAAAAGTAATTGGTCTTCGTTTAAAATATCGCTCATATAATTAGGTATCCTTTCTTATAATCTGCAACAATTACATAGTACCTACATTATCTCTATGTTCATTTTTACAACGATTGGAAAATATATTTATATAGTAAACTGCTTTTCCCAGAGATTTTTTCACATAACTACTTTTGACAGCGTTGAAGCTTCGTTTATGAAATAATTACTTAAATCGTCTGTCCTATGAACGCAAAGAAATGTGTAAAACTAAGAATATACAAGACTTATTTGTTAAATAAATTATTTGTATTACACAAACCTAGATTAAATCAAATAGCTAACCCCTTTCGCGCTAATGTTAATTCGAGTATAAAAATATTACGCAAGCAAGTTGGACTCTCATAGCATGCCCAGGTCGGGCTTTTGCTGCCTATTTTCCAAGCATTCTGGTCAATTAAATAGCGGCATTATCCATAGATGAGAGGGCTATTTTTGTTACCAATCTGTTCCGATCGAGCTAATTAATACTTAAATATATTTTTAAAGGTATATTACGATGCAAAAATATTATATCGGGGGAGCAATCCTTGGCAGGACCGGTTCCGCGGCTTGCGGGCGGCGGCCGGTGAGGCTGGTTGCCGTTTCGGCGGCGCGGGTGACAGGAAGTTCGCAGTAAATATAGTACGGTTTGTCGCGTAAGTAATTTCCAACACACATAACATAAACACTTAAAAATAAAAGTAAATTAATCACGTTTATCAAGCACGGAGACGTTGGAACTGGCCGCATTTGTTGTTCAACCATTTCTGGTACATGCTTAGGAAATTGTCCATTACATTCTGCAGTTCCCTGTGAGAAATGGAAGCAATTTCTTAACGAATGTTATTTTTAATTAATATTTGTTTGTAAACTTTCTCTTTTAGTGCCCGTCGTTCTCGTGATTTAAGATCCTGCGATTTTTATCTTTAGAAGGTTTTCTGGAGATTATGATTAGTGAATAATGTTAGTAGAGACAGTAAAAATAGAAAATATTTCGGTGTGCAGGCACTTTTGTCAGAGTAGAATACTTAGAAGTCGTGTTCAAACATAGGACTATTTGCATGCAACACTATATAAATTGTTAAAATAACCCCTCCCATCGAACTGAGATGAAGGTTTGTAGGTAGACTATAAACTGCGGGTTGCATAAAACTTGTGGACCCTCCGGTAAATACATTTCAAGTGCCTGTTTATCTTTTTGTTTACGGAACATCAACGTTTAGTGGCAGTTTTATTTTTAGCATAAATGTAATCGCTTAAATAAAAACAAAACGCAATTTATATGCAGGTTTATACGGAATGAAAGTTAGTGCCCATCATCCTCAACCGAGCTATTTTTTCAGTTACATAATGAACTTAGCTATCTTTGTCATGCATGCGTCGTTTGCATCCCACACGATGATTTTGTTTGTTCACCTCGACTGCAATCGGAATGCTGCAGAAGAGCAATGTCACGCATTAAAGAGGAATTTATGATTCATTGCAGAATGCCGTGAGGGGCTTCGAACAAGGTGTCATGCGATTCCACATTTCCAGGTCAGGGGTCGCAAAGCAAAGCCGATCGACCGCAGCTGTGAATGTTTCGTTTTTCTCGTTTTTCCTTGTTGGAAACTCTCCCAGCAAACAAATCCACCTATGTAAAACAGGGAAATGTTGCAATACTAAATAGTATCTACCACAAGTACTAAATATCCCGGAAGCTTAAATGCATGCTTGCATACTAAAGAGTTTTTTACGAAACAGCATTTCCCCAGTTGTTTAACTGTTCTGGCGTACATCTTCGTAAATAAATATCGAGGGAGGGAAAACCGAGCTTGATCGTGTAAAGCCCGAAAAAATTTATATACTATGTTAGCGTTGATGTTGCGTCGCATTCACAATCATTCCCTAATTAAACCACTAATACCGTAATTATCGTGTATTATCTCAAGTTAGAAAAAGATAAAAATGCCTTTAATCGAAGGTCTCTCTGACCATACAAGATAGACAATTGTCTTTTTGTGTATATATAAATTTGAACCTTTCACAAAACGTTTCCTTAGGCACTGCTTTTGGCCTCGCTTCCATATCTAAAAGTATTGATTCTTTCTGAAGGTTGCACCTGTAATGTTACTCAGCATGTTCTAACGAAAGCATGAACTTTCATGTCCTTCCATGCCACATAAACAATATTTACTTCATCCTCGTAACATGTCGTGACTGCCATAAATGCTCCTTTTTCTTGAAGAGATCGTTCATATAATTTGTCTATCAAAGTTTCTGGAAGCCGTTTTAACAGTCCCTTGAGATGAGAGCCCCTTGCAGTAAAGATCCACAGAAGATTTAAAGGATACGAACCATGAATTCCTCACTACAATACATCGGATGCCAGTTATGTTAAGCTGTCCGTGCACTAAGTTCCTGCTTCCTGTCCCTTTTTTATTACTTCTTTTCCCTGACCAGCATAATTCTAGATTCAGCATCTGCAAGTTTTCGGTTCAGTCAATTCCTTTTGGTTTTCGTTTTATCTTCATGAAACTTGACATCCCATCGTTGAAATAAGAATCCCTCCCATACTAAAGAAATACCAACAGCGATTTTTGACATCTGAAGGATGTCTTTCAACAAAATATGGACTGAATTTCACTTATCTTCCTTTTCATCACTTGAAGAGGCGAAACCAAGGTTTGTCATGATTTCTGTTAATCTTTGTAGACCCATAACAAACATCCATCTGAAAGATGGAGCTGGAAATAATGCATTGTTTGATCACCAATAGTCTCTTCCACTGTGCAAAATTTGGACGGTCAATGTATAAATAATGTCAATGAATTTTAAAAGCTAATATTGTGTAAAGCTTTTCTTTTTTAACAAAAATTAGCATTAGTGTATCTGCTATGTGATTCAACTTATCATATGAAAATAACAACTTCCATATATTTAACTCACTAAAACCTTTATGATCACCGACATTCAGAAAGGGATTTGTATTCACGGTCTTCATAATCGATAAAAAAAATCGCTTTTGGAAAAAAAATACTTACCTTACGTACTCGACATCGCTGAATCCAAATATTTTAGCATATTTATCTCACCCGTACTATTCTGGGGTAAGCACCTCAGAAATTGGAAAAAAATGCATTTTTGGAAAACTTCATTAGCAATTTGTCTCTATGAATTTCTTTTAATGTAAAAATGATAATTTCCACCAATAATTTAATCCTTATTTAGGATTATAAAGGCTTCATGATGGTACCTGTATGAATTCCTTGACATTGGAATAGGAACTTAAAAAGCGCGACACTCCGCAGTATGTCTGATAAACAAGAGGCGTATTATTGGCAACATACTAGGGTTAAATGACCGATATTGCTGACGTTTCGTCCATTATAGAGAAATCAGCAGTTTGTGGTAATTCTAATACATGCGGTTGGCAAAAGTGCAGAGTTTCAGCAGCCCGCCACATACAGTGCTAGATGTTGGTAAACCTAAATGGTGACTAGTTTGGAAAACTGGTCTCGCGCAGAAATCCGCTCCGTTATACATTTCTGTGGGCGAAACATGTAAGATGCTTACAGAGACACTGTAATGTCTCGTCAGCATGTCGCAGAATAGTGTTGAAAGTTTGCGGCCGGTAGAAAAAACGTTGCTGACGAGGATCGCAGTGGCCGATCCAGCACGTATCAACAAATTTGAATACAGTTCACGTGATGGAGCTGATTCAGGACAATAAGAGGATCACGTTACGGAGTATGAAGTTAGAATTGGAAATGTCTTTCGGAAGCGTTCGTCACATCGTTAACGATATTCTGTAGTACCGGAAAGTTTGTTCCCGATGGGTTCCAAGAAATCTGTCCAATCAACACAAGAAGAAGCACATGGGGGCAAGTTTGCAACTTTTGCAACGGTTTTCCATGGAAGTGAACAGTTTTCTTCACCATATTGTCACGGGTGAGAAGCATGGATCCTTCACTATGCCCCCAGCAGTAAGCGGTCGTCAATGGAGTAGAAACATTCCTCCTGTCCAAAGACAAGGAAGTTTAGGTGACGCCATCTGGGAAGGTGATGGCCACAGTGTTTTGGTACAGCGCGGGTGTCATACTCGTGGAGGTTTCGGAAAGAGGGCACACAGTGACTGCTGACCAATCCTGCGAGACCTTGACATCTTCCTTCACGACAACGCGCGACCACGTACAGTCCAGAAGACCACCACGTTATTGAAGCAGTTTGGCTGGGACATCATCGACCACCCTCCATAAAGATCGGACCTCGCTCCAATCGACTTTCATATTTTTACTCACTTGAAGGAGCACCCAGAACGCAGACGAGGAGGTGAAATACATTGCGACAACGTGGCTAAACAGCTAAGGACAGGATTTTTACCAGGAGGGAATATTTAAACTCATCCCACGAAGCGACAACTGCCTAAACCGATATGGAGACTGTCGGAAAATAGCCTAACATACTATCAGTTGCTGTATTGATTGCATGAAATAAAGTGTGCACTCTTCACTATAGATTTTGTAACCTTAAGTTTCTAATCACCCCTCGTGCATTTGTCCATACCTCTTCAACATTCAGTTAACATGAAAGAAACATATGCAAGTATGCAACACCTTTTATATAAAAATAAACTACGAAGAGCACCAATGGAGCATATGTACTGACCTTAAAGGTGTAGCATTGCTGAGGGGCTACACAGGGTATACAAAATTCGGCTGCTTCATGTTTGAGTGGGGAAGTCGCGCAAGGGACAAACACTATATTGTAAAAAAAAACGGCCTCCCGAGAAGAAAACATTCTAGGTCAAAGAAAATGTGGCGTTAGTTGACAGTGCAAAAATTATATTGTCTCCTCTTCACATTAAGATTGGTTTAAATAAAACAACGGATAAAGAAGGTTCGTGATTCGCTCACCTGAAGGAAATGTTTCCACGAATTAGTGAGGCCAAAATAAAAAGAGGCATTTTCGTTCGACCTCAAATAAAGAAACTATTTCAGGACGCGGTATTCAAAGATAAAATGAATTATATCGAGGAAACAGAACCTTCCAAACCTTCCCAAAAAACGAGAAATCTAAAAATTATGAAGAAATTGTGGTCTACTTGCTCCATTGTGTAACATGGGCTGTAACATGTCTAAGTTTGCATTTGGAGTTTTACCCCGCGAATATGGGAGATGTTTCTGAGGAGCACGGTGAAAGATTTCACCAACATATAGCTGAAATGGAATATAAAAGAAAAAAAAATCTGATGTGTTACACTCACATGACTTTCTCTACTCTTGTACAAACTATTTTTACAATCGCTTATACTCCATATGCTTCATGTTAATCGAGATGTTAATCTTATTGCTAATTTTCTTGTAGATGCAAGGGGAATTGATAGGCTTAAAGCGATAGTCAAATATTTTAAGAGGTGGTTGCTATGTGGAGTATTCAATTCTCTTTGCATTACCAGGATAAAAAAATGAATAACGAATTTGAGAAAAAGTTTAAGTATTGGAAAATTTAAGGGAATAACAAGCAATATCTCGAAAATGGTTCACTCAACAAAAATATGTAATGACATAAATTGTGTATTTTAACGCGATCTACATTTTTGTGTAGTAAACTTTTGTCTATCTCTTATGGTTTTCCAGTTATGCAAAAGTCGTTCACAATGAAGAATACTTTTGGAGACATTCCCAGAAAATTCGAGATATATATTTCATTTGTCATGAAAA
Organism: Deroplatys truncata; assembly: GCA_030765065.1. Lineage (NCBI taxonomy): Eukaryota > Metazoa > Arthropoda > Insecta > Mantodea > Mantidae > Deroplatys > Deroplatys truncata. The sequence continues at coordinate 121,370,823 of CM060977.1, read as the reverse complement.
TATCTTAAACATATGATATTTTAATCAAAATCGTTAGAGCCATTTTTGAGAAAATTAAAATTTTCGAAAAGTTTTCCATGTAAAGTGTAATCTGAGGTGGGAGGATTTTCTTGAAAACCTTCGTGTCGCATCTCTGGAAGATACTGAACCTAAATAACAAGTTTGGTGTTTCTCCGACTGTTCGTTTCTGAGTTATGCTGTTCACAAATAGATACAAACACGGACATGTTTCCAAAAAAAAAAAATTTATTCGGGGGGTCTCAAAACATGTATTTCCGGTGAAATCTCGGTATCGAATTTTTGGGTGGAATACAATACTTCCTCTACTTACTATATAGTAGAGAAAGTAAAAAGTATTTCATTTAAGTGCAAAATTTCTTCAATTGTAATGGTGTTATTGATAAGATAGTGATAAATTACAATTAGGATTTAAAATAAAAACAAACGAAAGTGCAGTGCTATTACGTGTATATGTGTTATTAAATATTATTAAATGTGGTGTTCAAATATACAAGCTATTCAATTTTAACCAGCACATTCATAACTGAAATAATTCAGCATAGCTACTCATTATTGCTTCTAGTATTGCGAGTTTTTGTTTAACTATTTCACTTAATTTATTTGTAACATTGTTGATAGATTTTGCATGACACCAGTAGAAATTTTTGCTGCATGCAAGTAGCGTGGTTTTATTTTTTAGCGATAATGGTGAAATGAATTCTATTTATGCATACTTGGAATGCATATGTATTTGTTTACAGTTACATACGGCGTTATCATTATCCATTACTTACCAAACCTGTAATAAAAACAAAGTACCGGGCCAAAATTTCAAATATACAGACAAAATCTTAGGTTGTTATATAAACCTATGGCTTTTTTAAAAATGATACGTGGTAGAGCAACTTGGTTTTTAAATTCAGATTCAGTGTCGTAAAAACCATAGGAACAACCCTTCTTTCCCCACGAGGATTTTGGTGACAACCAGTGTAGAGGCTCTAACTCTGTCCATCCTTGGCTGTGAAGCAATAGTCACAATGACAAGAGCCCTAAAAGAATAGAAACAATCATAGCCATTAAAAGAACATTTATAAAAATAGCATGCCAGCTACTACCAAACCACAAAAATCAAGACCTCGTATTCCAAACTTCGGCCAATTGAAGAACACGTCACGAACACGATGAAAATGTACGCAAGGCTAGTGTTGGAGACAAAACACAAACAAATACAAGTACCCGACCTAACAAACAAAACACAAAAATGTTGGAAAAAAACATCTTTATTTCTCTACATATTCTCCTTTAAGCTCAATACACTTTTTCCACCGATGTTCAATAGCTTCGATACCCTGTTTATAGTGAGAACCGTCGAGTTCTGCAAAATAGTCATCAACTGCAGACTCCAGCTCTTCACTGTTGGCAAATATTTTATCACCAAGCCATTTCTTCAACTTTGGAAACAGAAAATAATCATAGGGGGCTACGTCTGGCGAATAGGGTGCATGAGGAAGCAATTCGAACTTTAACTCATTGATTTTGGCCATGGCGATAATGGATGTGTGAACTGGTGCACTGACTTGATGAAACAAAAGTTTCTTTTCCACTAAATGCGGCCGTTTTTTGCTTGATTTCATCATTCAAAAGCTGCAGTAAGTTTGCATAATACTCACCATTGATTGCTTTTCCTTTTTGAAGATAATTAATGAAAATTGTTCCATCCACATTACAAAAAATTGACGCCATGACTTTGCCTGCAAATGGAACTGTCTCAGCTTCTGGAGCCGATTCTCCCCTTTCAATCCACTGTTTTGAATTTTCCTTCGTCTCAGTTTATGAATCGACGCAAAAACTCTGCTTTATTGCAGCGAAACACCGCCAAACACTCTCTGAAACATCCTCACGACGCTGCTTTTATTCCATTGTGAGTAACCCCGACACCCTCTTGCGCACAGCTTTCTCATGCCTAAATTTTCAGTTAGTGTGCGGTGTACAGCACTTTTTGAAATGCCCACGATGTCTGCTAGACGCGCACATTCTCAGTCGACGGTCATCCAATACGATTTTGTGGATTTTCTTCATAATTTCTGGCGTGGTCACCTCATTTGGTCGACCACTGCGATGTTCGTCTAGGCAGCTCGTACGACCTCGCTTAAACTCTGCCACCCAGTATTTTACTGTTGTAAACGAAGGAGTAGAATCTAGCTCAGCTTTAATATTAGTTGGACTAAGACCTTTCAAATGAAAGTATTGTATCACATAACGATGGCCAGTTTTATCCATGTTTACAAATTCGCTTAGAGAGTTCACTATAATGGCTGCCAAACAATTACTAAACATCGTAAGCATCATCAAAATTCAAACTTAAGCTTTATAAGGATGGTACTTTCTACCATAGTCATTTGTTAGAAACAACAACCGCTATCTATACGCCAGGTCGGGTACTTCTGGGGCTGCCCTCGTACAAAAGCATGGAAAACGAAAACAAAACCCCACCCTTATTGACGATCGCTAACATATATAAGCAAGAACAAGAGGAGGATACAACAGAAATTCAGGCGTACTTAAACAACCTTACGAAGTGAAGTTTCAAAACCCTAAACAGATATCTGTAGGCATTTTAACTACTGTGTAACTTGCAATATACCTACATCATAATCTTATGATGTATATAATATAATTCATATATATTTAATTTATATTTACTCACAACTACTGCTTTTATACTGTATGAACTTAATTCAATAAAAAGCCCATTCGTGCCGCCTAAAACAAAGAGGAAAAATGAACCCGGCTGAAGGGACTAAAAATAAAATAGAGCCCCAAGGCTCAAGAGACTTTGTTGTAAACAGCCGTAGAGCGTAATAAGCCCTACACCCTTCTTCAAGTTAGAGGCTCCAAACCTCCAATGGTATCGTTGAGTAGCGACTATATTTTTGTTATCGTATATCATTGCTTGAAGTGTTCTCGTCACTGCTCGAATTTTAACTCCCGGGCTTCATAATTTAACCAACTATCGGATCAGTCAATAGTAATTAATTATTCCTTCACACAAGCGGTGTGAATTACCATGACATCCTGAGAAATAACTAAATAGCGACAGCACTTTAAAAAATGAAGTATACGGTTGTCTGATATGTACGTTCGCTTATCGTTACGTTTCAATCACTAAGAACGCCTGGGAACACACCTCGCCCGTAACATAGCTACGACAGCGTAGTTGCCGAACTTTCCGTTTACAAACTTTAAACACAAGGTCGTTCCAGAGATAAATAACTACGGCAGTTAGGTTTTGTAAACAAACTATTTTATTTCCTGCAGTATACATCAATATTGTCGACAATATATTGCCAAGTTTCTAGCTACAGTAGCACGAGCTAAATTGAGCTCCAATGCCGACACCCGAGTTGTAATTCGTGGATTGTTGACTATTGTTTCATGAATTCTTTCCACGTCCGTAACCTTTGGCCGTCCAGACCGAGGTTTGTCTTAGGGAGAAATTCCCAGCTCGAAATCGACTAAACCACTTTTTACATGCTCGGTTCGTTACTGCATCTTCCCCGTAGATAGCACAAATTTTCTACCGGCATTGTGAGACGGTTTTACCCTTACAATAGTAAAACAGCATAAATGTCGGAAATGTTCCTTTTTGCTTTCCATAGTTCATGCCGTTCTATCCAACGTCAGCCACAAATACACACTGACATATCCAATAATGAGTCTGGCAGTTGTTCTCTAAGTCGTAGGGGTGGTTAGGCAACTAGGATAACTTGAGTATACAGAGGGTTCAGAGTTTTCAGCCGCTATAGATGGAACTTGCAAGCAAAACGAACGAACTTCTGAGACAACCCAATATTTACAAATTCAAACCAATAATAACAGATATCTTGGAAATGTCCAATATCACTAAAAAAAAAAGCTATTTGAAATAAATTATATTTTAAAGGGATGCACAGTTTTTGTATGGTATGTTTTTATGTATCTCTAACATATACCGGTTATACAAAACAATACAGAATTCCTTCCTCCACGCGCCATTTCCAGAAAATTCAAGATATACACTTTATTTGTCATCTAAAGGTCTTAAGCATATGATGTTTTAATCAAAATAAATAAAGCCATTTTTTGTGAAAATCAAAAATATCAAACAACTTTCCATATAAAGGAAAGTCTGGGGCGGGGGATTTTCTTGAAAATCTTGAACTTAAAATTCTAAGTTTAGTATGTATTCTAGTTTTCGTTTTTGAGTTATGCACGTACACTTATATTTTTCAGGGGGCCTCATAGTACGTATTAGATGAAATCTGAGTATATAATTTTTGGTCGAAATGCAATACCTTCTCTACCTGCTAGGTACATAGTGGAGAAAGTAATACTTTTAGAGGGGTCACTCTGAAAGTTTTGAAAATGGGCAACAATGAGTAGTGGTAGGCCAGAGCAGCTTTTCTTAACTTCAGATTGAGTTCAGATAACATGTGCAAGTTTGGGCACGCTCCAATAATGTTCATCGTCAGCACCGAGTGTGTGTGAATAGCAGGTGTTGCTACGCCATACGCTAGGATGGATCTCAAGCGAGAGTATTTCCGTGCTACGATTTTCTATGGCTTTAAAGTCGGTTTAGGGGAAAGAGAATGCCTCGGAAACTGCACCGTGCATTTGGGGATCCTTGCCCTTCGCAATCCATCATTTACCGATGGTATGCAGAGTTTAGACGAGGAAGGGATTCCCTCGAAGATGAGAACCAAGCAGGACGGCCAGTTACAGCAGCAACGGATGAAAATGTGGGAAATGAAGAGCGCATGTTGTGGGAAGCTCATTATTGCACATATGGACAGATTCAAGAAGCTCTTAAATATTGGACCGGCAGCAGTGAAAACTAACCTGAAAGAAAAAGTTGATGTCAGGAAGTTCTGCAGTCGCTGGATCCCCCACCACTTCACAAATGAGCAGAAACAAGCACGTGTGCAATGGTGCCAAGAAATGATTAAAAAGTTCAATGGAGGAAGAACCAAAAGTTTATTTAACATTTTAACAGGTGACGAAAGCTGGATTTATCAGTGAGATCCAGAAACTAAACGACAGCCATCGGTCTAGCTCTTCCCAGGAGAAGTGAACTAGAAGTATGGCAAGAAGATTAATCCGTTCCTTCTTCTCAGCAATTGGCCACATTATGACGATTCCGCTTGAGGGACAAAAGACTGTTACTTCCAGTTGGTACATCACAAAATGTCTGCCACAAGTGTTCAATGAACTGAGGAAAAAGCGTCCTAAGACTGGTCTACATGGAATTTTGTTGCACCATGACAATGCCTCTGTCCACACTGCACAAGAAACAACACAATTTCTGCATGAGTAAGGAGTTAGATATTTGTCTCATCCTCCCTATAGTCCATATATGGCCCCATGAGACAATTTCCTATTCTCCAAAGTGAAAGGAAAAATTATAGTTCAACGATTTGAGTCACCTAAAGCCCTACTAACTGCTTACGAAGAATGTATTTGCACTCTTTCCAAAGGAAAATGGCGTTCAGCATTTTAAAAATGGTGTGTAAGGATGAGACGTCATGTAGAATGTAAAGGAGAATATTTTGAAAAGATGCAGCGATCAGATCTAAATTTTTAATATTTTATTGCGTCCATTCTCAAAACTTTTGGAATGACCCTATGAAACAATGTGAATAAAATACTTATTTATTCCAATTGCCCTTCTAGAACGATTTCAGCGCATTTAGTTGAGTAAACACACACATACCAACGAAGTTGCATTTTATTGTTCGATATCATTGCGGAACAATGAAAGCGTTTGATAAATTAAGTCTTGCTATGTTACAGCGACTCTGTTCTTTGTGTCCTCTATCAGAACACGGGAGTTTATGAAAGTTTAAAATGCATACATATGGAAAACCAATAATGCTCTGAAATGCGGTATGTGTATGCATGAAGCAAATAAACTCTCTGTAGCCTTTTCTCTTTGTGAGTTCCCCAGTGAAACAACATTTTATTTTAATGAATACCTCTGCTACGTCATAGATAAATCACAATCCAGTGCATGTTGAGTATTGTTATGAGAGTCCATAAAGATCGTACCTCTCGTAGTAATTTTTCATTCCGTTTTTCCTGTCATAGAACGTTTTTATTTCATAGTAGCTGCATCTCTGAAAACGTATTTTCAATACAGAACAACTACATCTGTTGCACACTATAAATCAATCATAGTTCTATGTCCAGCAACAAAACCTTCACTACAAACCAAAATGATTCCATTTTTCTCTGTATCCATCTACCCTATTCCACTCTCCTTGTCTACGATTTATGGAATTTAGAGAAAAATACCCTGTGCGTTCCAAGATTTTTATAAACAATATAATTGAACAAATACCTAACTTTAAATTTTTAGGCTGCGATATATTAAAGAGAAAATGGCATACACTAAGCTTAATAACTTTCAAACGATGTGAGGTGCAATACAAAGAACTCTAAAAATCTTATGTGATACATTCACATGACTTTCTCTACCCTCTGTCGCTTACCGAACGAACGAACGAACGAACGAACGAACGAACGAAATAGCCTACTGTTGCCCCATGAAAGGCTAAGGCCTACTAAAAGACGGAAAGCTCTTGACTCCAATTTGCTCCGTGTTGAGCTAGTTCACGTGGGCGGAGTTGAACGCTACACATAGTTGACACTAGATTATAAATTAGAGTATTTAGTACATATCATTGAGGTGGTTGTACTCAAAGTGTTAGTCCTTTTTCACACATTGGGATACAAACTATTCTTATTCAATCTTATTTTTCTATATACTACATTTTAATCTAAATAAACCTTTACAGAAATAGCTGCATTACACATTTCATTATAGATATACAGGGAACAGCAATATTCAAATATTTAATAACTGGACTCTATATGCTGGCCTTAAAATTCTATACTATTTCCATGTCATCGGGAGAAACAACTGAATGTTCACAGGATTTTAAGAGAATGACCAAGCAATGATCAATTCGAACCTTTAATAACGGATATCTCAGAAATGGTTTATGCCAAAAAAAATTATTTGAAATAAATTGTGTGTTTTAAAGAGATCTACATTTTTGTGCAGCACGTTTACATCTATCACTTAAGGTTTACCAGTTATACCAAATTAATCAAAATTTCCTCCAAATGAAGTGGACTTCACAGCCTATTCCCAGAGAATTCAAGATATTATACATTTTATTTGTAATGTAAATATCTTTAATACATAGTATTTTATTCAAAATTGTTATAATAATTTTTAGAAAATTAAAAATTTCGAAAAATCTCCCATGTAAAGGCTATTCTGGAGTGGGCTATTTTATAGAAAACCTTTGTGTCGCATCTTTGGAAGGTACTAAACCTAAATACCAAGCATGGTATTTATCAACTTTTCGCTTTTGAGCTATGGTGTTCACAGATATACTGACACGGGCGCGCGGGCCTTTATCTAGAAATGATTTTCTTTTATTCAGGGGTCTCAAAACTCTTTTTCCGGTGAAATCTCGGTATCGAATTTTTGGGTGGAATGCAATACCTTCTTTGCTTACTTTGTATATGGTAGAGAAAGTAAAAAGAGCAACAAAATATACAGACTGCAAATATGAACCTTTTAAAAAAAGAAAAAGGTTGTAAAATACTGGATCAATACTAAACGATGAAATAAGAGCAGAAATAAAAATATCTTGCATTAATGAACGTATACAAGAAATAAACAACAATGAATACAACAAAAGATTGGGAAACGAATAAAATAGTGAAACAAGTAATGAAATACAAACCGGAAGGAATACGAGAAAAAGGAAGACCAAAAGTGAAGACGGAACAGGCTGCAAGCCTAATTCTTGATAGGGAAGAAGAAGAATAAAGTCTATGATCTGGCATCTTTTTATAACCCGAAATTGTTTACCTGCCAATGCATCTCTTAGCAAACTATTTCTTCTCATCCGATGTCCATCAAGCGAAGTGGCGCCGCGGTAACGCGTGCGACTCGTACTCGGGAGGTGCCGGGTTCGATCCCCGACGAACGCCCGCTCTGACCCATGGATTTTTCGTCGTTTCCTGGAGGTCGACAGGCGAATACTGGGGTGGTTTATTCTCTACCACAATTTCCTTTCATTTCCCTTATCATTCCGTTTCCTTTCCATCTAACAGTTCGTGTTATATGGCGATGACGGACAGATGACGCGGATGCTTGCTCAATGGAAAAAGTATTCCCTGTGGACACCCCAGGGCTGCTTGATTGGTGGCCCGTTCACCGTCCTTTCTCCCTAGACTCCAGTAGTGGGGCGGATCTCTGGGCTTGGAAATGTTAGGAACTTCCGCGCGCCTCTGCCTGATGCCCGTAGCCTCCTATGCTTCCTTCACCTCAACCCTTCCTTCGGGATGGTATATGCAATAGACCTCTATAGGTCGTATTGCGCAAGATTTCGCTCTGCGGAATAGTCTATATCTATACCTATACCGTCCAATGCCCCATCGATTTTCTTTCCACACCCGATCAGTTTCAGTATTATTCCCCTCTGCTTGCTCTTTCTGTCACAGCTTCATTACTCAATATCCGAATCCTAAATGCTTCAAACCGCTTTACCTTATCTTATCGGGACGCCATGATTTTACCACCGTACAATATCACGCTCCAGAAACGTCATTCAGTAAATTAACAATTTATTATTTCTTCAAGGTTCCATTCAAGATGTTTCTTTTTCTACCAAAAAATGGAAGTTATCAAGAAGCAAACTGCCCACTTGATTCACTATTTATTTTATCTCGAAATCACAAATGCAACTTTTCCCCTTTTCTACCAATGATCGCAGTGTTTATCACATTTATCTCCACCCTGTACTCCTCAACGTCGTCATCTAACCCCAACAGTGATTACTGTTCATCACCAGTCTACCAAAAGGAATAGAATACTGCATTGTCAAAGCCTTTCACTAATGGGAAGCACTTTAAGAACGTAGAGGTGGTAAAATTTGTCTTTTTACTTTCTCTACTACGTATAGTAAGTAGAGGAAGTACTGCATTCCACTAAAAAATTCGATACCGAGATTTCATCGGAAATACATGTTTTGAGGCCTCTGAATCCAAAAAAGGTATTTTTGGAAACATTTCTCTTTGTGTCTGTCTGTGAACAGCATAACTCAGAAACGAACAGTCGGATAAACACCAAACTTGGTATTTAGGTTCAGTATCTTCCAGAGATGTGTCACGAAGGTTTTCAAGAAAATCCTCCCCACCCCAGATTACCCTTTACATGGCTCTAACGATTTTGATTAAAATATCATATATTTAATATACTTTTATTACAAATAAAATGTATATCTTGAATTTTTTGGGAATGTCTCCAAAAGTATTCTTCACCGTGAACGACTTTTGCAAAACTTTACTACACAAAAAATGTAGATGGCGTTAAAATACACAATTTATGTCATATACATTTTTTTATTGAACCATTTTCGAGATATTGCTTGTTATTCCTTTAAATTTTCCAATACTTATACTTTTTCTCAAATGAGAATTCGTTATTCATTTCTTGTCCTGGTAGTGCAACCAGCTTTTAAAATATTTGACTATCACTTAAAGTCTACCAATTCCCCTTGCATCTACAAGAAAATTAGCAATAAGATTAACATGAAGCATATGGAGAATAAGCGTTTGTAAAAATAGTTTGTACAAGAGTAGAGAATGTCATGTGAGTGTAAGACATCAGATTTTTCCCCTTTCTTCCGTTAACAGTCAAAAAAATGTAAGTTTTCAAATACACGTTGCAGAATAACATTAATGTATATCCACGATTATTTACCATAAGACTTTGGTCCACTTTGCTTGACTGAAGTCGTAATTCGTACTTTATTCCATGAGTTTTGGACTTATCTACTTCCAGCTAACTTGCAATAATTATTACTCATCTAATATATGCTAATCGCGAAATAGACTAGGTAACGGGGGTTTGTAATGTGTTCTAATAGCCTCCACATCACATTAAATAGATTCTGTGACATGAAGACATCTTAACACCATGACGTGTCTTTGGAGGCACGTAATGCCATTTTCACGACAGTCCCATACTTCATTTTCTTGGTGTTATTCGGCCGTATTACAAAGTAATACGCCGGTTTACACTAGGTTTACTCAATTAGGACATGTTGATAAATCATATCGAGCGTCTGGAGGCACGAAATACCATTTTCACGACTTCTAAATATCTCACTTTCTTGGTGTTATTAGGGTATTAGAACGTAATGCGTCGGTTTATACCAGATTTAATCAATTTTAATAAATGTAATGTCATGTTAATCATGAGGGCGTTAACACTGCCTTACAAATCCTAAAAATCGTAGTACCGCTGGAGCTAAAATACTATCTGTTCTTAAGTGTTCCCTTATTATAGCAAGGCCAAGTGCCTTCCTTTATAGGAATGTAGAATGAAACGAAAGGTGTGAAACGAAGATTTTCAAGAAATTCCCCTTACCCCAAACTACCGTTTACATGAAGATTTTTCGAAATTGTTGATATGTTAAAAAAAACTGCTGTAAGGATTTTGAACATATATTAAAGAGATTTACCTGACAGCATGTATATCATAGTAGACATAGTAGATGCAGTAGACCATAAACTGATCTTAGTCAATCCTCTACTGATACCTACAACAGCTTAAGATGTTGAAAATCTGTCTGCAATGGCTTTTAGATCTGATCAAGAATATTGTATATGCACATAGTTATTGCAAGGAATTTAATTTATCTTTATACAAGTAGAGTCCGCAGCTTTGACCGACTTATTGACTAAAGGCGGAGATCCTTTCTTATCTCTCTCTTTCTTTCTCCCACTTCGACCTCCATCTCTCCCGTATTCCCTCCGCAATAGACTTATCTCTTAACTTTTTGAAATCAAAAAATTGTAAAAAAATGTCCGGGGTATTCATACAATTTAAAATATTGTGCTTATTTCTTAGGTGTATTACACTACTTCCCATGGTAGCTTACATACACGGCTGAATATTAACGAAAATTTTGTCCAAAATGTTTAAATATTGCGATGCAGCGGCTATAACCCAAAGTTCTCGTGAGATCGGCGCCGATCGGTCAAAGTAAACAACGATAAAGCCGCTTGCTAGCGTAAACACCGGGCGCGCTATCCGGAGATAACTAGACATTTCTGGAAGCTTTATCCCCCCTTTCCTACAGAAAGTGTGTCGAAATCCTTCTAGAACATTCGAAAAACTTCTGAGGAAGATTCCACTGTATATAAGCGAGCGCTCTCGCGGGCAATCAGTCAGTGCCAGTTGAGGCAGTCGCAAGTTGAAAGCGAATGACTTTGTGGCGAGTCGAGTCAATGCGAGTGGCGACAGTAGAGTTAGTCCGCATCAGCCAGTCGGTGAGCGAGCGAGTTTGTGACATCAAGAACGATTCTCCGAGCGAGTTGGTGATGATGTAAGTTATGGCGTGCAGCGAGCGGTACGCAAAGCGACGGTTGTGGAGGTCTTGTGGTCGACGACTCCCGAAAGAAGTGAACCGTACGGCGTGAAGAGGCTGCGTCACGAAGGAAGTGAACTGACGAAGAATTGAACTAGTTCACCCTAGTGAAGTGACACTGGTGAATGAACTCCCAGTGAAGGTGAACTACATAAGAATGAAACAGTGACATTGTAAGATAAAACAATGATGGTGAGAACTTGGAAAAAAGTGACAGTTGAAAAAGCGGTTGAAGTCAATATTCATCCAATTGAAATGCTGTATGTAAGAACAGTTGGCAGAAGACTTGGGCTTATAAATTTTTGTGATAAGTATTGTATTAAAAATACAATAATAAGTGAGATGAACATTTCTTGACTTTTTTCTCCAACACCACTGGGGGAAATAACCAACCTATTACATCATATTCAGCACATAAGATACATAGGTCATATACCAAGTTACATAACAGTTGGTTATATCATCCTAGTGCGATTTTTGGTGCCCGTTAAGATTGGTTATTCATCCAAATTCGAAAGTAATCATAAAATTTCCGATTACAGTTTTGTTTGTATAAATTATTTTTACGTAACCGCCAGAACGAGTACGTTAGGAAGAGAAGGTAACACACTAAATGACAACGATTAGAGTAAATAATCTAAAATCAGAGCGTTAATGCAGCACTGAAACTCACAGTGTTGTATCTATTAGAACTGTTAAATGCTTAAAGCTAGAGGCAATAACGCTATAGAAATATTGACAAATACCTGCTCTTTTTCCGATATTTTGCAATATTGGAAACTAGAACCTCTCTCCAAAAGCCGTTTAACAATATACACCGGTATAAACATATCTAAAGCATACCGCTATTTTGTACGTAAAATTGGTTACAGCGAATAAAGAAGAAAGCGTCATTAGCAGCTGTGTACATTCTAGCGTCAGTTGGCGTTTACGACTACGGTTATTTATTTTTCACTTGCGCCTGCTCAGTGAAGGAACAAACAAATGGAAATTTTATCTTATTTACCGATTAAATTTGCATAAAACGATGAAAGCAAAACCATACTGGGGGAACAAAAAATAACATTACACACTTCAGGTAAACGAATTATTTCTTACCTTATAATTTTGTCCAGCCATTTTACAAAATGACTAGGCGAAGCATAAGTTTGCACATTTTCTAGGCCTTTTATAATGACAAAACCGAAGCAGGCGAAATATGCTTTTACAAATTTTGTTTTTAAATCCAAACTCTGCCATTTGCCTAGTACACTGGCTTGTCTCAAACGAAGTAGACAGTATTTTCCTTTCTGTTGTCACAACAGATTGTTACACCTGATTCACAATCTCTACAAGTTGGTTTGGTTTGATGATAAATCGGTTCTATAATTAACACTCTCAGTTAAGAAGCAATAGTACTAAAAATAATCTGATGTGATATATTCACATGACTTTATCTACCTCTATCGTTTATTAATAGATATACAAACTATTCTTACTGAAGCTTACTTTTCTGTCTACTACATTTTAATCCAAATAATCCTTTGCAGAAATAGCTACATTACACATTTTGTTATAGATATAAAGGAAACATCGATAGTCAAGTGTTTAAGAACTGGACGCTATCTACTGGCCTTAAAATTCCACACTGTTCCATGCAATCGCGAGAACATCTGAATGGTGACAGGACTTAAGAGAATGACCAAGAAATGAATAATTTGAACATTTGATAACGGATATCTCAGAAATGGTTTATACCACAACAAAACTTGTTTTAAATAAATTGTTACAGACATATACAACCACTGGCCTTTTTCTAAAAATTCTTTTTTTGGATTCAGGGGGCCTCATAAAACATATATTTTCTGTGAAATCTCGATATCGAATTTTTGGGTGGAATACAATAACTTCCCTACTTATTATACGTAGCAGAGAAAGTAAAAGTTTTAATGAAATTATTATAGGGTAGTGGAAGGTGTTCAAGGTTAAAAGGATCACTAAGAGGGAACTTCGGGACTATTGGCTGCTCAAGAGGTATGTCATAAGTGTTGACGGTAAGAGTAAGTTAATTTATCTAGCTAGAGGGGGAATCATTGATTTTCATTATTTTATTAAGATTCTAAAGATTATATTAAAGATTCTACAATATTTCACGTACTTTACGAGTCTCATTTGGTAATTGGACATGGAGGACGAGATGGAATGTTGAAGGAATTTTCGTCTAAGTACCAGAAGATTACATATCATTATGTCTAATTATATATCCACCTATTCAAGCCCTGACAAAGCTAACAGAAAGGAGTTGAAAAAAGGTATATGATATTTTCAAATGTTAATTCCCATTATGAGGTCGAACTTATCGATTTTCAGTCCCAGCCTGACAGGGAATATAAATTTATAGTGCTGTATCCAGATCACCTCACCAAATTTACTGTCCTCCGGTTTCTTAAATGTAGTACAGCAGAAGAGGTAGTCTATCACTTCTTGTCCAACTATTCCGATTGTGTGAAGCTCTCTCGGTTTTACAATCAGATAATGGGAGAGAATTCTCCAACAACGTTGTTAGTAACTTCATGTAGTACTGGTCCTTTTTGAAGACCCTTGAGATAAGCCAGGTAACTCTTAGAGTAAGGAGAGTGTTGAAAGAGCTAGCCAAGATATTAAAAATAATGGTTTCGGTTTTTATGCAAGATGAACAAACTAACCGATGGGCTGACGCTTTATTCAACTACTGTAGAATCGGGCCTTCCGTTCTGGAATTAACCAAACCCCGTATAAGCTCTCTTCGGTTTTATAGTTATAGTTTTCTCTTCCGCAACATTTTTTAAATTTTGTAAAATGTCATAGCATTGAAACACCTGAACAGCATGGCGTATATAATCCTAAAGAAGTGGAAGAAGTCCCATTTTTCTCAAGCACCAATCGGGCTACAGCCCAAACCGAAGAAAACAAAGATGGTGTTCAAACATGGAAGCTAACAGCCTTAACTTCAGAAGTAATTGCTTGCTGTATCTACTCGAAAGAAATCGCTTGTGCCCATAAATGTGCCCGAAAACTTCATTCGATCTGTGGAATATGCTCTCAGAAATGAGGAAACAGGTGGTTACGAGTCCAAGGTTCTGTGCAATCTTTTTCTCAATATCGACAAAGCTGCTGAAGGAAAGAAGACTGCAAATCGAATCTTGAACACCAAAATAGAGAAAATTTAGTTTAACGCCCGCAATAATGTTATTCCCGTTCATTTAGGAGCTACTGTTGAGTTCCCATCCCTGAGTTCGACAAGAGAAAGAGTGATTCTCACGCTGTATTGGCAGTTGTGATGTAGGAGTTTGAAGATGGTTCCTACCAACTACGAGTAGAAACAGTAGATGGAATCCTGAAACAGCTTTATTCGAGACCTCTCTTTACAGTGTTTCCAAAGGAATTAACGAGACCTGCAGACGTACCGAATCACGAGATTACACTACGAACAATCATGGCATCTAAGTCTAAGACTATCAATAATGATAGTCAAGGATTTATTACACAAAGTGTGAGAAATGAAACAGTGCAATTCTAAATATCATTCATCTCTCCTTTGTTGCAACAAATAGAATTTGTTGATGTTTGCAACTTAATATTTTTATGCATTTCATTTATTTAAAAGTATTTTTGCATATTTAAATTTCTATGTTAGTAATTTAGTATGGTTATAGCTTTCATTAATTTAAACGCATATTTTGCCCATTCAAGTATTCGTAGTTTCAGAACAGTTTTTCAACGTTTTTGGAGTTCTTGAATTTTAAGTGCCACTCAACTCTCCCTTGTTGCAATAAATAGGATCCCAGTAGCCTATTGATAGTTTCAAAACAGTTTTGAAAATGTTCAGATTTTTGGAGGATATTTCCATATTTAATTATTATTTTTATGTTTAAAACAACTTTCTAAACTTTGCATGCAACATTTAATTATTATTTTAAGTGTGATTTTTTCTTGGTAGTTAGAGACTACCACGATAGATTTTGACGCTATATTAAATAATCCCTAAGAAAACAATGCTGAGGTAAAGTGTAACATATAACGTTAACAAATGCATCTTACTCTCTTTCTGCAATAATTTCAGTGTAGTTTAAAGGTTGAATTTCTGCATTAACGTATTAATCTTTAATATTTTCTTTTCTTTCAATGGACAATGCTCTCTATTGTTTAAATTGCTATCTATTTAAAATTGTAGGCTGATGTCAGAGATTATCATGTATCGATGCTTGAACCAATAAGCTGCAGCTCTGCTCTGGGCAGTCATTAAAAGAGGGGGGAGAGAACATGTCATGTCATAGATTTACCCTAATATTAGCTGAAGGTTATAAGAACGGTGCTCTTACACACTACTTAATAAGCTAAGGGAAGACGAAGTTCTTCAGTTACTTCAGGAAATCCATCTTCGTTTGATGAACTATAATATAATACTCTGAAGGTGTTCTTCGCTGGCAGAGACATAGAGCTGAGGACACGTGGTCATGAAGATCTTTAAAATATTTAACATTTATTTCTGCGACCACTCAAATGGCAAAATTCAAAGATTTCTGTCAGTATATTTCAATATTCCTTTGCACTAACCACTAGCCATTCAAACATTGGCTGAGACTTAGATGCATTAAAACGTTCACTTTTAATAATAAAAGAACTTGAACATAATTTTTGTTTGGTTTTTTGTAGATATATGTATACATAGCCATGTTTGTCCAAACATTTAAAAATTCTAAAAAACTTTAATAGATTCAATAGTATTTCAAAGATAAAAACTGTAGATGAAATGCATATCCTAAAATCAATATATGAACAGAAAATGAGATCGTAAGCAAACAAAATAGTCTGAAAGGGATTATTTGTTATCGTTATTATTATTACTATTATTGTTATTATTTGCAGTATTAGTTGTGCAATTTGTTCAATAACTGTCTGTATGGTGAAGGGGGAATATCCTTACGTTATTAGCACCACGCTTTGGGCGCCAATTTGAAGATGTTGTATTGTAGTTCCACTGTTGGGGAGCCAAAGCTTGAAGTAGTTGCAACCACATATGGAACAAAGTTTCCGGTGGCCTTCGCCCCAACGTTTACTTTCCGGTGGCCTTTGCCCCAACGTTTAAAAAATCAACTTTGTGTTTTAATGTTTCTTTAAATAGTATATATTTATGTTTACCTCGGCTGCGTCAGTAGTAATTTGTAGAAACATGCATCTCTTAGCAGGACTGGAACGGCTAAACAATGAATGCTTACACAACTTATAATGGTATTTAACGTCATTTTATTAATCTTTCACACGATTTAAATAACACTTCACAGATATACCTTACTGTAGAGCTGTGAGATTTTTGTTAATTATAATTTTTAACACTAAACTTTATATTATTCATGCCGTAATGAATTTTATATGTCTCACACTGAATACGTACCGTTGCCTTCTAGCATCTGCCGTTTACCGCTTAAAATTATAAATTTCTCTATTTCAAGACTCTGATTGGCTAATCCTACTCTAATAGAATATGTTTATTTAACTTAAGCTTTTTCTAGCTATTGATTGGCTATTTATAAACTGTTTTAAATATTACATTATTGTTCCAAGAATTACTAGTAGCATTATTAAACTTTCTAATTTATTGTTGTCTCAAGGTTACCTCATTGTTAGCAACTTTCAGCTTCTATTCTCACAGCCCCTACATTGTTAAATTACGTAATACATTCAGATAACATTACTAAACATGTACATAATAATATAAACATAATACAGTGACTGTTACATACATTTTATATATTATATTCTACATATATTGTTTTAAGGCGGGCTGTTATTTTTTATTATATAATTAGACTGAAATCATTTAAGTGTTAAAAATATTGCCTCAATGGTCAAGTGGTTAGCATTCTAACCTCCAAATCCAGATTCCCGGCTGGAGGGTGACGATTTTTCTTTAGTCAGGATTACTCCTCATCCTACCTAGAGTCGAGAAGTATAAATGGTATTGTAAATTTAATGTAATAACCAAAAGTAACACCACCCAAATATTAACATTACGGTGTGGAGTGAATAACATTGCCGATGAGCATTTGTTCCAAAGGCAAAGTCGCCGACATGACCTTAGGTGTTAAAGGCGGCATATAAATGGAACAGAAAAAAATTGTTCAAATATGATATTATCAATTATACTGCAAGACGATATCATCAATAGAGAAATGCTGTAATATTAACCCTTTCAGACCAACTTTGTTTGCCTACTATATTGTTTATATTGATTTTAGTGCTTCTATTTAATCTTCACTATTTTTATCTTCGCAATCCCTCTGCATTTAACCATATCCTTTTCTTTTAATTTGTTTTTCAAATTTACGGTGCAATTAAGTTTTGAAAACGCGTACATAAAGATATCCATGCAGCATAGATAGGCAAACGCGTTTATCCTCCAAAATTGAAATTATAATAATGTATCGAATTTTAAACACGCATCTAAAAGGGTTAGAAAAATGGAATACGGAAATCCAACTAGATTTTATAATATTGTCATTCCAATGTGTGGAGAAAGAAAATGCCCAATATTAACTCCTTCGTGGTTAAGTATGTCCACACGTTTCGAGTCTCGTTCTGGAAGATAAACCTCAGGTATCACATAACTCAAGTGAAGATATAGATTTCATCTTCCTTTAGCATATATAACAGACGTAACAAACATATAATAATATTACACTTGTTTCAAACTTCTATGTTTTAGGAATTCATGGCATCGGTATGAAGTAGCTCAGATGAACGGCTCCAGTGAACGGTGCACTAGGGCCGCAACAGGATCAAGCGGCTCGCCTGAGACGCTCTAGTGAACTGTGCAGGGGAGCCGTAACAGCTTCGACTCGGCTGAGCTTCTGCAGTGGCAGCGTACGAAAGCGCAGCAGAATTAAGCGGCTCAGCTGAGCCGCTCCAGTGAATAGAATCAAGCGGATCAGCTGGGCCACTCCAATAACCAGTGCATGAGAGCCGCTCCTATGAACCGGTGTATGAGAGCCATAGCAGGATCAACCGCTCGGCTGAGACGCTCCAGTGAACGGTACAAGAGAGCCGCAAAAATGAAGTGCCTTGATTGGGTCGCTCCAGTGAAGCAGTGTACGAGAGCTGCATCAGGATTAAGCGGCTGAGTCGCTCCGGTGAACCGGCACACCAGAGCCGTCCCACTGAACCGACGCTGGAGAGCAAGTTTGAAAGCTGCCTAAATGTCAGGGCAAAATAAAGTCTTCAGCTGTTTCTTCCAAAAACATAATATCAAGATTTTTAAAGCAGTCCAATGAAATAAAAGTTTCAAAGATAGGACTTTTTCATGCAATGTCCCCTGGATCTTATGCCAACACGATAAACTTCTTAAAAATATCCGGCAAAGTACGCAGTTATCCCATTTGTTAACAAATAGGCAAGTTATCGACGGTAGTGGTTTTTTATCCACTTACAGTTAATGCTGCCATGGTGAAAATTTGAATTTCCTGCATTCAGTGTTAGTAACCTGTATGTTTTGCCTAGTTTACTGCGCGTATGCGCATGAACTATACTTAATTTTCTTAACTTTTATATGATTATTGTTGCAGACATGAAATATAATCACATTTCATGGTTGTATTCCAGTATTTAAACCTTATTTGGGTCTTTACTTCACTTTATCTGTTAACATTTACTTAAGTTTAATTCATGCAACTAAATATGGGCTGCAAGTTATTGATTTCTATGGTCAACTTCCAAGCGTGGATAATTGATCCCCACCACCAATGTTAATGCTGGTGTCCCTGCTATGCAACCACCATGTTCAACAGCTGTTGCTAGGTATTAACTTCAGCACTACGGTTTTATACGAGCAACATCTGTGCTTTAAAGCCCCCCTATAGACAACATAAATACTGAGTTAATTAAATTTGCACCGAGAAATTTTCAGAAACGCTTCTTACGCTTCTACAATATGTGTTGGGGTCAAATAGCCATCCCCAAAGAATGAAAAATTGGGAAAATAGTAGTACTAATTAAAAACAGTAGACGGGAATAGTTATAATAATTATACAGGATGAATTTTAAGTCCACCGACAAACTTCAAGGGGTGATTCCTGACTGGAAATGGGGCACAAAAATTCATATCACCTTGTGTCCGGAAATGCAAAGTTTCCACGGTAGATGGCACTGACGACATTCTCTCATAACTTGCAATGTGCATTGCAAATAGTGTGATTTAAGCAACGTGGAAGCACAATCCGGTATTCATTCCGGGAAGAAGCCGAGATGGTGTTCGTGTATGGTCAAGCAGGTGGAAACGGTCGAGAGACAGCACGGACGTACCGAGCCACGTACCCTGACAGATAGCACCTCCCACATCACACAATATTTGGAGCCATTTTTCGGCGTTTGTGTGAGCATGAATCCTTTGAGACAGACAAACGTTCAGGGCGGTCACGGACTGTGAGTACGCCAGATGTGGAGGAACATGTATTGAGAACAACCCTGGTACAAGCTCCAGGCAATTGGCCCGCCAACATGGTGCAAGCCAAAGGACGGTTATCCGTATGCTACATGACAACCACTATTACCCCTGTCACCTCCAACGTGTGCAGGGATGATCACCGGCGGATTTTACCCCACGGGAAAACTTATGCCGCAGGTTTATGCAACAGGTCATCACCATCATGGGATTTCTGTCTTCAGTCCTCTTCACCGATGAAGTGACTTTTGGTAGAGATGGCATACTTAACCCGCATAAACGTCGCCTGTGGGCTACAGAAAATCCTCACGGAGTGGTTGAAACGTCTCATCAGTAGCGGTTCAGCATCAATGTTGGACAGGGATTATTGGCGACCGCCTACTTGGACCAATTCTTCTTGCACAACGCCTGAATAATCCTGGAGGAAGAATCGGGGTTTAGAAACGGAAGAAGTTGCACAAACCACGTATTTACTTTAAAATAAATAATAGAACAACGTAGAGAGTATAACCTGGAAACACACTTATTATTTCTCGATTATAATAATGTATTCATAACGTATCGAGAACAAAACTATGGAACATCCTAAATAAAGGAATCCTTTACATTTAAGGATACATATGACTGAATTGCTAAGAATTAGGACCAAAAATTGCATTTTTGTTTATAAAAAACTTCAGTTCTTTGTTTATCAGAAAACATAATCACTTACTACGTTCAACCATTTCAAAGCCCTCGGAGAGCTGTTTTAAAAGGTAATCTTTTCCAGCCTAAGACAGTGCACGCCAACCCCCTACATGACTTATGCCCAAAAAGTGAAATACCTTCAACAAACCGAAAGAGGAATGAAACCCATAGATAGCCACAACAAAATGGGCTATAAACGAGCTAAACAGTCGTTACGCCCTTGGTTGTATTTTGTCCCAACAACATTTTACAAGACGAGATGAGAGTATGCCTTTTTAAGGCTAACGTACAGCGTCCAGTTCTAAAACATCCGACTATCGCTATTCTCTTTATATATATAACGAAATATGTAATCCAGCTATTTCCGAAAAGATCTCGATTAAAACGAATTTTCACAAGAAAAATTGTATACCCACTAATAAGCGATAGAAGATAGAGCAAGTCATGAGAATGTAACAACAGAGTTTTTAAATTACAGTTACGAAAAATACCAAAACACTTAAAAATATCCATGTATGTGTTTTTGTGCAATATTTGAAACTGCATTTAATCTCAAAACATTACACCACTATTTATGTGAATAATCACCTGTTTCTCCATAATTATTCTGCATTAATTTCTCAAGTGGTTATGAATGAAAACATATTTCTGTGCGAATGCTTCATACCGACTTAAACAAAGCAGCTGAAGGATACAATACACGTATGCCGGTGACAAATTTTTCACAGAAAGTTGGCAACACAAATAATAACATCACATTCTGCTGTCGCATTTTAAATCTTCTCTTCGTAATACACCTTCTAATATCTCGAGGTAATAAAAATTCTGAATGCGAAAATAAATAAGCTGGTATTCGTCCAGTTTACTGCTCCAGGTTTATACCAGAATCAGGGCAGCTTTAACTAGTTGTACCTCAGCACACGGCAGTTCTGGCGAGTTAAAAGCTGGAACCTGTCGGCAATGCCAAAATTACGTATGATATTCCGACACAAGCAGATGACATCCATAATATGATACACGTTGGCAAGCCAAGTGGTTCCCAGACAGGACATTTTCCAATCGTCGGAGGTGTAACACTAGAACCGGAGGATAGAAAAACTGCAATACAAAAATTAGTATGTTGTACACAGGATAGAATTTTGGCGAGAGAATAAATATTCCAATTGAAAGCATCTTCTTGTTGAATCGTATCATAGTACTGAACAGAAGAGATACTCAGAGGTTAAGATGTAAAGTCACCTTTTTCCGGGGAGTCACGGATAAACGAAGATATAATTAAATGCTCATACTAATTTATGACGATTTAATAGTATATCAATTATAATGGTATGCATGCAGTACTCACAAAATGTGATAATGTCCTGTGCCTTCAGAAAACCTGTGCATACTGAGATATAAAGTATCTTAAGCTGTACACTTGTACATATAAGCAATTTTTAAGTAAATGGAAATCTATCGTATTCTTTGCTGAAATATAATTCCAGTCACTAAATGACTAAAGATTTACATACATAGATATGAAAATACTCAAACACCGGAGAAGATAGTTATTAAAATGGAGTAGATTTTTCATTAAGTAAGAGCTATGTGAAAATATTTATTTACGTAACTTTTCGGAAAGTGAGTTCTTTCGGGACAAGTAAGATTGACTAGAATATCGAAACAAAACGACATTTTGTTTCATACCATGCCCAAATACTTGGAGAAAGGGAAAAATTTATCAATAAAGCTAAGAGTTAGGAAGATTTTCAATTTAACTTCAAATGAATATATGGAGAAAACAGGAAAACATTAGGATAAATAAGGTTAAAATAAATGTGAAGTAAATTGGAGAAAACACGGATAAAGGCTAACAAGGAATAAAACTAAATAGCGCATACATTACACTTCTCCATTACATATACAGGTGATAAATATAAGGGGAAGAAAATTAATAAGCAACTCCAGGAGGGAGTAACACATTGTATAAATTGTATGTAAGGTTTAAATAAGACAATAAATAATTCATTCATAAACCATTATAAATTTGTTACATATTGCACTGCGTATTATGTTGGAGATGGACGCAGTCATATGTTTGATATGCTCATTGCAGGGCCAACATTTAGTTATTGATTAAACAGTTGAAGGAACGTTGGTGTTGGAGCACGGAAAGTAACTGAACGGAAAATTTCAGTTTGACGTACTGGTTTGGAACCGAAAAACATGAAACTCCACATGGAATACAAAATACCAGTCCTGTATATGGCATAAGATATTTGTTTCACACTTTACTAGAATATTGTAGAGTTTGCAATAAAGTTTACATTTAGTACCAACATAGACCGAGTCGATAAGGAACAGACACGTGAACTGATTTTATTTTCCAGGTTTTCTCCAGTCCTTAGAAATGGAAATCCTGGAGATGAATGTTAAACTTACGACTGGAACGTTTCCTTCCCAAGTTCCCTTTTCCAGTTATTTAATTTCAAGCCTCATAGGTAGGAACACGCAAATATGACATTACGAACCAAGACTACTAGAAGTATAGTAACGAGTTGACCCCGTAGCTCAGGCGGTAGAGCACCTGCTGCTGTGCGAGGGATCCCAGGTTCGATTCCCGGCTGGGGTGGGAATTTTTCTCCAGCCAAGATTATTCCCTATCCTCCCCAGAATCTGAAAATATGAATGGGAGTGTGACCTAATGATTAAGAACCAAAAAAAGTGCAAGAAACCCAAGGACAAGAGAATACAAATTAACACCATTGCTAATAGGCAATCAGTTCCAAAGAATAGGCCGCCGATAAGATCAATGTAGTTAAAGCGGGATATAAATGGAACAAAAAAAAGTATGGTAACAAGAATTTTTACGATTTAGTGTTCAACACTCCATAAGTGGGGCTTCCTACCCCTTCAGCTGTCGTGGTTCTAAACATGATACTTCTGACTCTACTAGAAGAACGCTGGAGTAAACGTCCACCGGTAGGGATGTCGTTTCGATTGGGTTGGACTCGGTGGGGCCGTGGTTCCAGATACCCATGAGAGATTGGGGACGTCTGGGCAGTTTTCCGTCCAGGGTGGTTGTGAGTCGCCAATGTCCTCCGGTACCGCCCTGGATAGCCGGCAGACAGTTGCTAGATTGCTGTCGGCCCCCCGAGTTTGTTTGGTAGTCTTCCTCTTTTGGGGGTTGACGCGCGTAAGTGGCGTATCCTCCACTTCATCCTGTAATGGGGGAGCGGATTAAAATTTTCCGTGCCGGCCCAAAGGAAAAGCTCTCGGGGGTGGGAGTGTCGCTCGCAAGTCCACCTCCGAGGGTCACGTGTGGGCCTAGTGCCTTGGTGGCTTATGTTCAACATTTAATTTCAATATTTAAAAAAACATGTTTCATAAAATTTCGGCAAATTCTTCATATTTCAGGTAAATCTTGATATTACTTCACAAAGTCTAAAATTATTATCGCCGTCGAAAGAGATGTAAATTTGTATGGTATGGTGGAGTGTGACATACTTCGAAGAACCGAAAACTATTGATGGAAGAATCTGACCCATAATCATTTAGACGTTTTTTGTAAGTATAAATATAATTTTAAACATAACTGATCTTAAATAAATGGACTGTTATCACCAGCAGCGTTAATATTCTCAGGGTTATTAATAAACTTGTAGCAATCAACTAGTAAGAACATAAGCAATTCACCACAATGGCATTCTCTGCCTACTTCCATGCAACGAAACGAATTTTATTCATGTGTGGGAATTCTACTGTCGTCTCCTTAGCGCGGTGGTAGCGCAGCTGCTTATCAAACGAGAGACCCAGGTTCGATTCCTGGTACCGGCGTGGGGATTTTCTCCCGCTAGGAGACCTGGTCCAGGGTGCACTCTGCCTCGTTAGGTTCCTGAGGGGCCAATTGAGGAGCTACTTGAATGAAAAGTGAGGCAGTATTTTTAACAGTTAAATGATTTCAGTCTAATTATATAGTATATAAATTCAATAACAGCCCACCTTAAGGCAATATGTGCATGTAACAATATATAAAAAGTGTATATTACAGTCATTGTTATGTGAATGTATTATGTAATTTAATAATGTTGGAGCTGTGGTAATAAAGGCCGAAAGTTGCTAACAATGAGGTAATGTTGAGGCAATAATGAATTGGAAAGTTTAATAATGCTACTAGTAATTCTTGGAGCAACAATATTGTAATTTTTAGACAGTTTATAAATAGCCAATCAACAACCAGAAAAAGCTTAAGTTAAATTAGGTTATTCTATTGGAGTAGGATTAGCCAATCAGAAATTGAAACACACAAGTTTACAAATTCAGACGGTAAAAGTTAGTTGCTTGTAGACAGTGTTCCTAACAGGACGCGAGACGCGTCCTCGAGAAGTTTAATACGTCTCCAGTGTGAGACAAAAATTCATTACGGCGAGGATATTATAAAGTTTACGTGTTTGAAAAGTGCAAGTAATTAATACATAATCTCACAGCTCTCTATATCAGTGAAGTGTTATTTAATCGTGTCAAGCATTAATAAAGGGAGTGAAATAAAATTTATAATCTGTGTAAGCCCTGTTAATAAAAAAATGTTTCTATAAATTAATACTGACGCAGCCGAGGCAAACAAACATATATATATATATATATATATAATATTTAAAGAAACATTAAAACACAAAGTTAAAATTAAACTTGGGTCGAAGGCCACCGGAAAGTAAATTAGGGGCGAAGACCACCG
This sequence comes from Deroplatys truncata, assembly GCA_030765065.1. NCBI lineage: Eukaryota > Metazoa > Arthropoda > Insecta > Mantodea > Mantidae > Deroplatys > Deroplatys truncata. The sequence continues at coordinate 121,345,475 of CM060977.1, read as the reverse complement.
GAAAGTGAACATTGGGGTGAAGGCCACCGCAAACTTGAACCATACGTGGTTGCAACTACTTCAAGTTTGGCTCCCCAACAGTCGAACTACAATACAATACTCGTCCCGAAATTAACCATCTTCAAAAGTGGAGGCTCCAGGTTAAGGAAGACGCATATACTGAAGGGACCCGGTGTGCTGACTACGTCCCACGCTCCAGTCATGACGCCTGTTTTGGGCAGAGGTAGGGGACGCAGCTGCGGGCGGCAAGTCTTGGCCCGGCAGCGGCTGTTGCGCCGCGGAGTTAAGCTTTTTTTAAGTTTGAATTATAAATTTCCTTTTTCTGTAAATATCATCGGGGAGATGCAGAAGATGCATGATCGTACAAAATTTACATTTTCATTTATATTTTATATGTATGCGTCTAATCACCATCCAGTATTCACCTGGTATACACTATCTTACTACAATAGCCTGAGGATTATTGTAAAAAAGTAAATCATATTTTAGAATATGTACAATCTTTATTTTGAATGCTTATTCTAGCTATCACTAACGCATGATTACATTTTGAAGAGTAAAATTCTCCAGACCTGCAACGCAGTACAAAAAGGAATCTATATAGTAGCACTAAACATTATTTAAAATGTTGACTAGCCCGAAGCATTCACTTTGCGGTCCAGCAAACGTGACAAACGTATCTTTTCGGCGGAACCTTTGACATTTCAACTCTTCCTCCCCGTTTTCACGCCGCCAGGAAGTGTTTCTAGTGTGGGAGTCAAATGGGGTGCGCGCACGCCATCTCATAGCAGAGTCTGTTATCAGCTGCTGGTGAAACAGGGCTGCACAAAACTACATTAGAGCACCAATGCAGCATGGAAAGGAAGAAGGCAAAGACGCTACCCTACACCCGAAAGAAAAAAAGGACTATTTTCATTCACACGTCAACCAGTTGCTTTACCAGGCTGATTTTATCTGAAATTTCCAATCTAGAGACTGTCACCATTTATACTTTAAAAATAAATTATCTCGGTGTGTATCTTTCCAACTACTAATATAAATATTATATTAAGGTTAACATCTCGTCATCTTAATCCTATATGACAGCGTCTCCAATAATATATTTTCAGATATGAATGAAGTTTGATCTGTAGTCCAACAAACATAAACGAAAACCGGAAGGCCACATTAAGTATTAAGATATTGGCCTAACGAAAATCCCCACGAATGAAACCCCGTTGGGTGGTTTCCCTTGTCCAAAAGGGAAGCTTCGGCTCTGGGTAGGCCTTTATCTGCAACTTTCATTAAGTTAAAAACCCACAGCTAAATGCATTTATGTCCAGGCCCGCCCTATGAGTCAACAGTCGAAAAACTCTATTGGCTACAATGTTTCGAAGAAACAACGAACAAATTGACGAGACATGTGACTTGACTGGCCGGGAAACTGGGAATGTCGTTATTAGTACACTGACATAGGACGGGGTGAACGCTCATTTATTTCTATTAAATTGTCTAGAGTTGCTCGACTTTTGAAGGAATCCATAGAATTGTGGCCAAAAGTATTCACTACGACAATGGTGCTTTAAACTGATGAGGTCGCCCATTTTAAGCCAAGCGTATAAAAGTAAGCTACCCTAAAATGATTCACTTTGTCTGCGTCGTTTATGTACTGCATCGTGTTTGCGAGATAATAAGGACTTTGTGTTCTAAAGTTAATATTCCCATCGCCAAAGGAAAAAAAAAGATTCTGTTAAACCACTCATTTAGAACAAAACGTTTTACTAACATGGCTCCAGTAGCAGCCTACACCCATGACATGCCATCACGTTATTAATAGACATTGGATTTGTATATGAATATATATATTTATTTTTTCTTTGCTTATGGTATGGATTTACGTTCTGTAATGTTTCATGTTCTTCTGTGCTTGTATGTAAAATCATCATCATCAACACGGCATAAGCCTTCAGGCTTGTTCCGTCTTCACGAAAACTTATCTTCCCACCTCACTCGCGGTTTGCCAACACTCCTTCTACCTATTGGTTTGTACTTTCGTATTATTTGTAGTGTTCGATCTGCATCCATTCTGTTTACATGATCCAGCCATTTTCGTCTGTATTCATCCCCAATTCACCTATAATATCTTCGTTCCTTTTCACTTTCTCTACTACGTATAGTAAGTAGGCAAAGTATTGCATTCGATACCGAGATTTCACCGGAAATACTGTTTTGAGGCCTCCTGAATCCAGATAAAGCAATTTTGGAAATTAGTCCTTGTGTGTATCTGTGAACACTGTATCTCAAAAACGAAGAGGTGGATAAGTACCAAACTTGATATTTAGGTTCAATTTCTTTCAAAGAACATTTTTCGAAATTTTGTTATTTTCTAAAAGCTGGCTCTAACGATTTTGATTAGAATACCATATATAAAAGATATTTAATGACAAATAAAACGTATATTTAGAATTTTTTGGGTATAGCCTATAAATCCTCCTCTTTCGGAAGGAGTTTTTTCTAACTGGCAAACGTTAAGCGATAGACGAAAACGTACTACCCCCAAAAAATGTAGATTAAATCAAAACAAAATTTATTTAAAATAAGCTTTTTGTGGCATCAGCCATTTCTGGGATATCCGTTATTGAAGGTTCGAGTTGTTCATTTCTTGGTCAATCTCTTAACAACCTATCAACATTCAACTGTTTCTCACGATTGCATGGAAACAGTATGGAATTTTAAGGCCAGCATATAGGCGCCCACTTCTTAAACATTTGACTATTGCTGTTCTCTTTGTATCTATAACGAACTGTGTAATGTATCTATTTCTACAAAAGCTTATTTGGATTCAAATGTAGTAGATAGAAAAATAAGCTTGAGTAAGAATAATTTGTATGTCCATTAATAAACGATAGAGGCTACCCTAGAAAGTCATGTGAATATATCGCATTCAAATTTTTATCCAAGAGTGTGTAGCCTGCCACATACCTCAAAAATCTCATCTGGACAATTGTAGTGCATATAATTCAATATTTCTGATGTTCCTGCCCGTTCCATTATTTTTCCATGCATGGAGCATATAAATACACGTATTTTAAAGTATTAATTTTAAGGTTAATATTTATATGCATTAGTAACAAAATAATAAAGTTGGAGACACCTATATCACTTCTCAGTGCGGTTGAGAGTAAACTTGAGAGTGCTCGTTTAAATTATGCAGGAAAATTAAGCGTTAAATTGCGCAGTGGTTTACAGGAAAATTCTCACATTAAAGTTTTGTGTTCTGTGAATAAATATTTCTGACACAGCGGCTATGGCCCAAGGTTATCGGGAGGACGACGCCGGGCGGTCCGTGTAAACAAGATAACGGCCGCTCGCCACCGGGGGTGGTATTCGCAGATAAACAGAACCTTCTGGGAGCTTTATTTCCTCCCTCCTCAAGAAGTGTGTCGAAATAGTTCTAGAAAGTTCGAGAACCTTATGTAAAGATTGCACTGCCTATATAAGCGAGCGTTCTCGCAAGGCAGTCGAGTCAGTGGCGACAGTAGAGTGATTATCGTCGGTCAGTCAATGAGCGAGCGAGTTAGCGACTGCGTTTCCCGTGCGACATCAACAGCGATTCTCCGAGCGAGTTGGTGACGTGTAGCGAGTACTACTGCGGAGCGATAGATGTGGTGGTCTTATGTTCGACTCCCGAATAAAGAGAACCGTCCGGTGTGAAGAGGCTACGTCACAAAGGAAGTGAAGTGACAGAGAATTGAACTAGTTCATATTAGTGAAGTGACATTAGTGAAGTGTAAGTACCAACGAAGTCAACCAGATAAGAACTTAGGGCAGTGACAATAAAATAAAAAATAGTGAAGAGTGACAGTTGAAAAAAAAAGACTAAACAAACACACAATGTCTCTCTGTTGAAAAACGCAGTGCTTCCTGGAAAAAAAGTTTCCCCAGAATTAGGAAGCGCTTTCAAATGTTGCCCAATAACATCTGTAGACGTGGAAGGATCCTTCCCAGCATACTAACTTGTGTTAACCGAAAAACGCCGTAAACTTACACCTTAGCATTTGGAGAAAATGATCATTGTATATTGCAAGTCAAATTACAACGTCCGGAATGATGTCTAAGCAAGAATGTACACTTTAAAAACCAAAAAGTATACGCCTAAAGCTAACAATTTTAGTGCATGTTTTCGAAATTACACAGCATATTTTAAAGATTATGACAACATGCATGTTTTAGATACATTAGAACATACAGTGCAGCTGCATATTATGCTGACAATTTTGAGCTGTTTTTAGTGTTGTATAACAGTTACTTCAATCACAATTTAGTGGGATTTGCATTCTAACACAAGTTTGAAATCGGACTTGGTGTATATATAACATCGAAATAAATGTTACATTTCTGGCGAACGTAATCAAAACTTTAGAACATTCGTGATTTGCTTTTGATTGATGCAGTGTGAGAAGTTGATAATGCCCACTCGGAAAAGGTAGGCGGGAAGGACGAGACAATTGTACAAAAAGCTCGGTCCCTAATGAAGGTTACGGTTTCCAAACTATACGTACTGTTGCTGTTTGGAACAACGAAGGCACTTCTACGTCGCTTCCTGAGCGATTCACATCGAAACAACTGGCTTATATAAAGTTGACATGTGATGCAGAGCGCACATTTTCGCGTTACAAAGGCCTTGTTCTGGGACAACAGTGACTCTTTTACAGCTGAAAACCTAAGGATGATGTTCACCCCACTGAAACGCAAGCTTGTAAATGAAGAGCTACGAAGAAAAGACTGATTTTTCCCGAATATTTGTCACATGCGTTTGTTTTATAATTACATTTTTCCACTATTTTAGACCATAAACACAATTGTTTTTGTCTTACCATATAAATCCGCGGTCTAGTAATACCGTATCAAAACAACAATGATTTCAACAGTAAGCTTCCGCTTAATTCCAAGGAGATGCATTTATTATTACATTTATACCAAATTAATATTATGAACTACATAACCTTAGGCTTCTTAATGGTTTTCGTGAGCATAACCCAGAACCTATTGCAGTACCTCAGAGATAATAAGCTACACAGTATGTACTTTTCAAAAAGCATTTAAACCGAAACACAGTAGTTGAATATTTCATCCAGGATTAAAAACAGAAGGCTATGCCCTTAGATAATTTTATCACCCTAGCCTGCAACCTGCGTTGATAGTAAGTAGCATCTCGCGCTTATTTCATTTAGTCTTGAGACATGGTTTAATACGCTGAGTAACGTATTACTTCGCGCTATGATACCGGAATTATTCACTCGTATGATTAATAATTTCATAAACACATGATAGGGAGATAGACAAATAATTTAAACAATTAGCTTTTATGTATTAAAATCAATGCATAATGTACATAGAAGCAGTTACAATTCTGTAAATGAATACGGGAGTCATTAGCAGGCAAATTACGTGTTCGGAAAAGCAATTAGTTAGACGTAGTGTAGCTAAGGCAATCAGATTCCGAGGAACTCGGTCAGCAAGAAATCCACTAGCCCAAGGTTCAGGTAGCAGTACGTTAAGAAATCAAAGAGATGTATGAAGTTGCACGTAGATCAGTTCTGAAAATTAAAAAGGGAAAGAATTCTTAGAAGTTACCAAGTCAAAGATTAGAAGTTGTGCTTCAGATCCGAAAGATTGGCAAAGTATAATGTAGGAACTTTGGTGGGGTAGTTATAAAGTATGCGAGACTTAAGGTAATAAATGTGTGTGTATTTATAAAATTAAAATCTTTTGCCTTTAAGCTTCCATTTACAGTCTTTTACTGTGATCAATTATTATCGGCAGTCCATAGCGCTTAAAGACCGCGTTCGGTAGCGGTAGTTTAAAGAAGAATCGCCGTATGGTATTTTAGATTTACAGCAAATTACGCTTCTAGTTTTTATTAGAGAAAGAGTTATTTTAAATAGTAAATTTGACACTTACTATAATCATTCAATTGTTACAGTTTCTCGTGCTAAGATTTACAATCGTTTTAATTCTTCATCTCAAACTGTCGGCAAGTTGCTTCAGTAGCTGAAGTATTAGCTCACATTAAATGTTTCAGTCAATTTAACTGGTGTTGTCTATTCTCACCCCACCCAGGCATGCCTTTAGAAAGAGGTCTCATAGCTTCTTACTGTAGCAGCTGGCAGCAGATGTTGGAGACAACGTCAAAGTGGCGCAGGTAGAGTACGTCGTCAACTACTGTAAATATATTTAAGCTGACTGATAAATCTTAATATTTTAATAATATATTTTGCAAACCTTTCATATCGGTAACGAAACGACTTCAGCTATGTAAAACTTCGCAATATATACCCTAGAAATGGACGCTTTATGCAATATTTTAGGGTTGATAGCTTTCTGTGTTTGCAAGTTGTCAGCTTAGTGGTACTTAGGTTGACTAGACTGCATTTTATACTGTTATTTTGCTGTTCAATATCCTACCTACCTTCACTAATAAAGCTGTGTTGGGGCGCAGCAAGTTTTGGTGTCTTAGCGAACTCTGGTTTTCTCTGGTTTAGTTGGGACTTTGACTTGTTCTCGGAATTTCCGTTTGAAATTAAACTCGTATGACCGCTTCATCACACGTGATATTTCAGACGTCTTTTGGTTAATGTAGCGTTTATACCAACTGCGTTTATTTCCCTTTCTGTACGTTAAGGAGCAGCTTTCGCTGCTAATCCTTGGAATTTTTGAAGGCATAATAAATTAACACCCACACTAGAATTCACAATACATGAACCAGTTTTCCTAATGAAGAACCCATTTTCTACTAAGGAACAGGCTTACTTTAGAGTTTTCATGGAATGTTTCACTTTGCAGCAGCAATAAAATAGTCTTCAAGAACATTTAACGATATAATTACTAGAAGCAAATTATTTCACATTAAAAAAAGGTGCGATCATAAATAATATTTCAAGTATAAATTCAAATATTAATAATTTGTATCTAAAACGTTTCAGCCACATACAATAAACATCGTTCATTAGTTAAAAACCCTAAACAAACGAACAATTACCCTTCATCAAATGAATAACAGTTACTGATGAAGGAATGGCAATTAAGTGTATTTAAAGAAGCTGGCATCGTCGGTGTGTCTGAATTTTGTCCTTTTACGGATCAGTAAATATACTGAAGGAATACTGTTGCTTTTAAGTTCACTTTAATGTCAACCTCGGTATAAACACCTAACCTATTGCGTCACCCAGGTGAAGTTACCAGCGGAGCTGAAGCTTTTTGCCATGGAAAAAATAACTACCACTTAATGCATTGTCAAACAGAATAATACTCCATGCGAATGCTTACTATCACCGAAAGTCAGAAATCCTAAAAGGACCTAACAGTATTGATACCATAATTATTGAGGGAAATATATAAATAATTAAGTAAATAATACGGTAAGATAAAGAAATAATTACAATAAATAATTTCGTATATTCAATCAATGTACAGGTAACAAGCCTGGGCTGCGATTATCCGAGAAACAGATCATTAGCGAGTTATGTTAACCAAAATAATTAGCGACAGCCGAAGTAGAGAACACATTAACTTAAATATTTTGGGAATTCAGTTGGGTTATAAGCTCAGTACGTTTGCAGGATCACACAGGCAGAATTCTGGAAAACAGAAAGGCAGATTCTGAGATATTAGCCAAGTCCCCTGGTAAAGTTAATAGTTAAGCGTAAGATTTTTAAGTATTGGCTGCCGTGAAAATAACGTTGGTAGGGTTTAATGAAGTAGGTGGAGCTTATAGTAATAAAGGCGTGCAATTTTAGATCATAGAGTTACTCTGATTCTGGCACTGGTACTTAAATTCTTTCGTGCATACATTCTCCCTCTGATACCGTCTTCGATACGTAGCTGTGTGATATTTTAAGCGCTTAGTGACGCGATTGTGTGAGCAAGATTTCGCCGTTATTGCGAGAGGTCTTGCCGATAAGCATTTTAGCGACTTAGCTATTTCCCACCGTAACCTTGATACTGCAGGAGTTAGCACATATAATAATTCAGTTGTTACAATTTCGAATGCTACGATTCATTCGTTTTCTTAAAACGGTCGGCAACTCATTTCAATAACTCGAATATTAATTCATAATAAATTTCTAAGTAAATTTAAACTGGTGTTTAACAATACGCCCACGCATATCCTTCTCACGTAAGAGAGAATAAGATCTCATAGTTTACCACTGGAGCAGCTGGCGCACGAAACAACGAGATCAGGTAGCAGAATCAACAAGGTAAAGTAAACGGTTTCAAAAGTGACACCATAATTCTGCTTCGTTTATATCCCATAAAGTTAAGGAATATACACAGCTTAAGATTGAAAAGTCACTTTATTTATTTTACGTCGCTTTAACTGCAAGGCCATATCGCGACGGATCTGCTGGTGGATAACTTTTAGATCGAGGCGTGGCGGACAGTTAGCCTTCTAGATCTCATCCCTGTAATCACCTGCTTCGCAACGCGTCCACAGAGACCTTAGTGCATAGCAACTGGATCTTCTGCTTTCGTGCCGTGCAGATGGCATTAGGGTGCCGTCAAGTCTACATGTTTTATATAGAAAGGCGGACAGTTAGTCTTCTAGTTATCATCCCTATAAGCATGCCATCTTGCTTCGTCACGTGTCCACAGAGACCCTAATGCATAGCGACCGGATCTTCTGCTTCGTGCCGTTCAGATGGCATTAGTGTGTCGTCCAGTCTGCCTGCTTTCATTGTCTGTGCATAGAGCATTCGCTACTACCACCTATTTTTCATTTTTACTGTTGTTTTAGGCTTAAGGTGAAACTTTGGGTCATGGTATTAAATATCCAATCCATATTTACCTTAGGCGACTGATGGAAACCAAGAAAAAACCTCAGTCCGCTTGGTGGGTCATAAGGCAACTACTTCAAAAGTTCATCCTCGAGAATAAGATTTCACCTAAATTTCTCTGAAAATCCTTCGACAGGACCCTACGCCCCAAGAACAGTCGAGAAACCAAAGCACAAGAGGAAAAGTATTCCAACGAGGCATAATGGAATGTTCTGTGAAAATTTCAATATGGCTTTTAAAGAAATTAAATTGTTGGACTCGTGCTTGGAAGTAAACACCATTAGTCTCGGTACACCTAAATATTGCGTCAAGGAACAAAGCACTCCAGCATACGATTTTAAGGTTAGTTCTGGGCAGTTTCACCAGTATACAGCGAACAAACAGGACCTAGAAACCTTCGACAGATACCTTCATGAGGCACGATGGTCTCTGACGCAGAAAAAACATGTGAAAGCATTATCATTACGGATTTTTGAAGTGTAAACTACTTTCTATTTATATACTCATGGACGAAGTTTGTACATATAAGACCTCGCCTATGTGCTTTTGCTATGCATGATCCTACTGTACTACCAATTAAAAAAGCTTTATTAGCACAGATATGCAAGAGGTTAGTCAAAAATAGGAGGGAAAAGCAAAGCTTACGCAACTCATAAGACCGCAAACAGTACAGAAAGTTAACATTCCTGAAAAATTATTTAAACAAACGAAAAAAAATCCGAATATTGGCACAAGTTACATCTAGAATTGCTTTGCTAAAAAGCAGCTAAATGGAGAAACCGGTAATGCATGTGCTGATATTCTGTAATTAAATAATATAACATGGAAAAAAGGGAAGTCATTTACGACAAAAGTGGTAAAAGTGGAGTTCTATTTTACGCGAGAAATGTTTGCGGAATGAGTGTAACAATCCCTCGAGCAAAATAAAATCACTTTTTAAAATGCGCTGCCATACGCTATTTTAGACAGACCATAATATTAAATTATAAAATATCCAGCTGAAAGGAGTGCGAAAATAGCAGTACACATTCGGACATGCGCAATGGTGAACCCTAGTCTGTTGTCGTTTGGCCTTCGTTGTAGTTTGTTCTTCATAGCACCAGTACTGATAACTTGATCACAAGTATAACATTCTATAATATGCAGGAGGCTGTGTTAAAAGCAAATCAATTTAATAAGAGTAATATTAATAACATATTTTATTTATTATTATTATTCCTTTGTTGTAGTAAAATTGATATTGTTTGAGGCAGTATTTTTAACATTTAAATGATTTCAGTATAATTATATGCTATATAAATTCAATAACAGCCCACCTTAAAGCAATATATGTATGCGACAATATATAAAAAATGCATATTACAGTCATTTTATATGTTTATATTATTGTATACATATGTAATAATGTTATGTGAATGTATTACGTAATTTAATAATGTAGCTGTGAGAATAATAGGTTAAAAGTTGCTAACAAAGAGGTAGCCATGAGGCAATAATGAATTTGAAAGTTTAATAATGCTAGTTGTGATTCTTGGAAGCAATAATGTAACTTTTGTAACAGTTTATAAAATAGCCAATCAACAACCAGAGAAAGCTTTAGTTAGATGAAGGTATTCTATTGGACTAGGATTAGCCAATCAGAAACTAAAATGGAGCAAAATTTACAAATTCAGAAGTCAGTTGCTAGCAGACAGTGTTCCTAACCAGACGCGTTGCTAGTAGACAGTGTTCCTAACCGGACGCGAGATGCGTCCTCGAGAAATTTAATACGTATTCGTGTGAGACGAAAATAGTTTTACGTGTTAAAAAGTACAAGTAATTAATAAAAAAATCTCACAGCTCTCCCTCTATATCAGTGAAGTGTTATTGAAATCGTATCAAGCATTAATAAAAGAAGTGAAGTAAAACTATAATCTATGTAAGCCTACATTCTTAAGTCGCACCACTCCCTGCTAAGACATTCATGTCTCTAAAAAATATAAATACTGGCGCAACCGAGGCAAACATAAATATACAATATATAAAGAAACAGTCAAAATTATAAAGTTAATATTTTTTAAACATTTTTGGGGGGCAAAGGCCACAGAAAAGTACATTTGGGGCAAAGGCCACCGAAAAGCACATTTGGCGCGAAGGCTACCGGAAACTTTTTAGCATACGTAGCAGCAACAAACCTTCTTCAAATTGGCTCCCAAAGCGTGGGGCAAATAACGTAAAGACAATAACTTCATGTTTATGCAACAGTTATTATTCGCAATATTAATTCCCTGCGCAGAGAAAGTAACAACATCATTGATTACATTGTTGATTGGAAATTGTTGAACTCACTGAAAGAAACTGTGAAGCAATTTTTATGTTATTTTCTAAAACATTTCCGAGTCATTTAAATACTGTCATTAATTGACACGCAGCCTCCTCATGATATATGTATAATTCACATCACAAGAAAGAAGTATTGTAAGATTTTATTCTACTGATAGTGATTGCTTTAAACTTTAACTTTTAGTGTGAATGGCTCGTGTTAAAAACTTTACTTTTAGTGCCAACATGTTAGGTGTCATAGCAGCGAAAACGGCAGAGTTAAAGAAACAACAACTTCAAAACTGAATATGGAGTCTGAGGTCTTTTGTAGACTGCGAGAAGTATTTGGAAAATCTGATCCTCAGATTTTATTGGGGGTATACCAATGATAGTGGGAGGAGAGTACATGGAGTATAAGACTTGTTATGGGCACTTCTCAAACGCTGAACAAGATCTGCAATGTGCAAAAGGAGTTTGTGAAGATCCTGTGTCGTCCATGAAATTGGAAAACTTTGCTGCTTGAGTGCAGCTTCTTGTGCCATCTACAGAAGAAATATTCACGCAGTGTTTTAAAGGAAGCCCACTGAAAAACGAAAGTGCACCTCTCAACCCATGTGAAATGTCATAGTTCGCCGATGAAATAAGCTAAGTTCGTCATGCTTCTTATAGCTATCTGCTAAAATTGGCTCTCTGTTGGAGAACACAGAACATTTTCGCAGAAGGTTAACAGTCTTAGTTTTGGCATCAGCGTACTAGTGGTACTCTTCTAAACTGGCTCGCAAAATAAATGAAATAGACAGATCATTATTTAAAAGATTTTATGACATGTCTAATTATTTGGACTAGAATTTTTTATACAACATGGAACAATTTTTACTTTCTCTACTACGTATAGTAAGTAGGGGAATTATTATATTCCACCCAAAAATTCGATACCGAGATTTCACTGGAAATACATGTTTTTAGACCCCCTGAATCCAAAAAAAGCATTTTTGGAAACATGTCTGTGTGTCTGTGAACAGCATAACTCGGAAACGAACAGTCGGATAAACACAAACTTGGTATTTAGGTTCAGTATCTTCCAGAGGTGCGACACGAAGGTTTTCAAGAATATCCCCCCAACCCAGATTACCCTTTACATGAAACATTTTTCGAAAATTTTAATTTTCACAAAAATGGCTCTAACGATTTTGATTAAAATATTATATGTTTAAGATATTTTCATGACAAATGGAATGTATATCTCGAATTTTCTGGGAATGTCTCCAAAAGTATTCTTCATTGTGAACGACTTTTGCATAACTGGTAAACCATAAGAGATAGACAAAATTTTACTACACAAAAAATGTAGATCGCGTTAAAATACACAATTTATGTTATATAAATGTTTTGTTGGGTGAACCATTTTCGAGATATTGTTTGTTATTCCCTTAAATTTTCCAATACTTATACTTTTTCTCAAATTCGTTATTCATTTTTTTCTTTTTGTCCTGGTAATGCAAAGAGAATAGAATACTCCACATAGCAACCACCTCTTAAAATATTTGACTATCGCTTAAAGCCTACCAATTCCCCTTGCATCTACAAGAAAACTAGCAATAAGATTAACATCTCGATATCTCGATTAACATGTCGCATATGGAGAATAAACGTTTGTAAAAATAGTTTGTACAAGAGTAGAGAAAGTCATGTGAGTGTAACACATCAGAATTTTTTCTTTCTTTCTCTGAAGCCAACGAGCATTTGTGCTATTTACCTTCTCCACCACGTACGTAATAGATAGAAAAGGTTTTGCCACCCACCCAAAAATTCTATACCGAGAATTTACCGGAAATACAGGATTTGAGGCCCTCTGAATCCAAAAAAGAAAAGCATGTTTAGAGAAAGCTCCGTGTGTGTGTGTGTGTGTGTGTGTGTGTGTGTGTGTGTGTGTGTGCGCGCGCGCGCGTGTGTGTGTGAACGAAATGATAATTCGTAAAGGAAATTTGGGAAGGAAACGTTTCAGGCCTAAGTTTGGGGTATCCCTCAGACATTTGCCATGTGAGGACTGAGGAAAACCTATAGAATCTTTCAGGGAGGACGGTCCTGGCGCCAGTTAACCGCAGACCTTCCGTTCACGAGTATGTGCCTCAACGATCTCGGCTACTTGTGTCGGTGTATTTGCGCTAGAAATACACTTTATCATAATCTTGTTTTCTTTGAAGAAGCTATATATGCTCTTGTGTGAACTTCATTGTTGTGTAACCAGTAATCGCTAATTCTAGATTACGGTTTTATGCGATTCAACCCTATATCATTATGCAAACTTTAGCTTTAGGCGAGCAAACGCAGATACCTTTTATTTTGTTTATTGGCTTTCTTCAACAGTTAGACCATATCGCGAAGGTTGTTTTGTGGGTTGGTGGTTAATGTGTGCCAGATAACCCCAGTCGCGTTGTCGATTTCCTGTATCCTAAGCTTTAGAAGCTTTAGTTGTATATGCCTTCCCATACCGTCTATTTCTTTCTAGTCATTTTAATTTTGAGTGGATTTTGGGTAGCTGCAATGAAATATTCAATCCGTTACTTATTTGGCAACTGAGAAAAAGAAGCTAAAATAACTTTGTTTAGAAGAATTAGATTGATACTCAGGATTTGACCTGAGGCGTTTAACTCAGGCAGGCTTTTGTTACCACAAAACAAAGTCAGTATATTGTAACCTTTAAGTTTCAGACTACTATGCGAGGTCCAGCTGGACCCCAGTGTTGAAGGTTTTATTTTTATGAGTGAAATATCTAATTTAGAGTTTTTAAATTATTTTAATGTTACAAATTTTATCAGATTCATTGCCATAAAATAGTTCCTAAAATGTTCAGTAAATACAACTGTAAAAAAATAAAATTTTTTGGTCCACTTGGACCCCTCATAGCAGTTCATGTCTCATAAAATGTTCTACATTTTGATCGATTTATGATGGTTGCCTTGTATTTTGTATTTTTTATTCTAGCAGCATTGTTGATTTGAAATTGTGTGGAAACATTCAGTACTCTCCTAGTGTGAGAGGAGAATGCAGGGGTTGCAGGAGGATTCCTAAAATTAAACGGCCAATGCCAGTTACGTCCAGGAAAAGATGAAAGCAAAACTAGAACAAAGTATGAGAAGCGCAAGAAATTCATTTGTAACACCCACTGTAAGAAAATGCAGAGAGTAGTGTGTCTTGGATGTCACACTTAGTAAAAATGAATTGGAAACCTCCGTGTAAAAACTTACTGGTAGTACGAGGCATCCAGAAAGTAAGATTCCCTCATTTTTTAAAACAAACAAAACACAATTACACGAAAAACTACATTGGCAACAGGTACAAGAAGGTTTAAACTACTTTTCGACATAATCACCACAAGAATTGAGACACTTGTCATACCGTGGGATCAACTTTTGTATTCCTGTGTCGTAGAAGTCGACACGTAGAAGCCGCCTGTAAATGGAACCAGCGTGTGACAGTCATCTTCAGCTCTTCTTCGTTAATAAAACGCTGACCGGAGGATAGGAATTTCTTAAGGTGCAAGAAGAGTTGGAAATCGCTGAAAGCAGGATCAGGACTGTATGGTGGATAATCAAACAGCTCGCAGCCGAACTCCTACAAATCAGTTGCTGTGCGGCGAGCGTATATGGACGAGCATTGTCATGGACCAGCACCATACTTGCAGTAAGCATTCCACGTTCTTGTTTTGCGTGGCACGTAGCAATATCCGCACTGTTTCACAGTAACGGTTAGCGTTTACTGTTTCACCTCTGGGCGGGAAGTCCTGCCCTTCTGGGACAGGAAGAGAATGACCTTCCTGTTCCAGGACACCGTACACATCACTTTCTGCACCGACACAGTCTGTTTGAATTTCGTCTTGACCGGAGATCCACTGTGATTTCCGGGGTAAAGTTCGAAATCCACGTCTCATCGTCCGTGACGCTCCTGTAGAGGAACTCGTCGCCGTTATCATGATACCGCTGCAGAAATGTCAGTGCTGTTCACAAGCGTTTCGTTTTGTGATCGGGTGTCGGGTTTTCCGGCACGCACACAATTTCCTGGACAGCAGGTGCTTAGTGACACTTTCATGCAACAAGGATCGCGAAATCTGCGGGAAATGGCTGCTGAGCTCCAAAATCGTAAAGCGACGATTCTCCACGATGCACTGCCGCACCACTCAAAAGCTCTTCATGGATGAGGGACGGTCGCCCACTGCGCTCTTCAACATGGACACTTTGACGACCTTCAGAAAACTGCCTACACCACCGATGCACCATCTGTTTGCTCATGATGTTCGGCCCATGACAGAGCTGACAATGAATTTCGATCAGCGCTATATTTTGTGCACTAAGGAACTTTATCACTGACCGAACCTCGCAGGCGGCTGGAGAACGAATAAGAGCTGCCGTTTCGGGCCACTGCTGCCGCGCTCTTTGCATCAGGCGGGGCCTGTACGGCTAGCATATGATTGATACGTCATAGATCTGTTATGTATGTGCAATTTTCCCGGTTAAATACGCTTACTTTAAGTGAAACAAAGTCGGGAAACTTTCAATTCTGGATGCGCCTCTTACATTATAAAAACATTAACATGTAGTTGTGAATCTCTGTGAAGAATATAACATAAAATAAAGTGAAAAATAAAAAATGATTTCATCTAATGCGATAGTGCTGGAAAATGAAATAATAATATTGTGACTCGTAACTCGGTTGTTTGATAGCGCTAATTTTGAGGTACATTCTTGGTAAAAAGTGTTGAGACATCCAAATTGCTGTTTTAAATTAATTGTATTTGTTCTAAGTAAAATATAAGTTAATTATATTCTGTTAATTCGAGTTTTCTGCCTGAAATCCACTTGTACATCTCTCGGTGGTTTAAGGAAGTGCAAAAGCACAGAGTCTGAAGGATAATAGGCACATAGAATATCTTTTTTACTTTCTCTACCACGTATAGTAAGTAGGGGAAGTATTGTATTCCACCCAAAAATTCGATACCGAGATTGCACCGGAAATGCATGTTTTGAGGCCCTCTGAATTCGAAAAAAAGCATTCTTGGAAACATATCCGTGTGTATGTCTGTCTGTGTCTCTGTGAACAGCATAACTCAAAAACGAACAGTTGGATAAACACCAAACTTGGTATTTAGGTTCAGTATCTTCCAGAGATACGAACACAAAGGTTTTCAAGAGAATACCCCCACCCCAGATTACCCTTTGCTTGGAATATTTTTCGAAAATTTTAATTTCTCTCAAAAATGGCTCTAACGATCTTGATTAAAATATCATTTGTTAAACATATTTTCATGACAAATAAAATGTATATCTTGAATTTTCTGGGAATGTCTCCAAAAGTATTCACCATTGTGAACGACTTTTGCATAACTGGTAAACCATAAGAGATAGACAAACTTTTACTACACAAAAACGTAGATCGCGTTAAAATACATAATTTATATCATATACATTTGTTTTGTTGAGTGAACCATTTTCGACATATTGCTTGTTAGTAGGTTATTTAGGAGAGAGCTGGCGCAGTTTTTTGGGCATATATGGGAAAGGATAGGGAAAACGAGGCTGAATGGAGCGGTTCAAGGAGGAAAATGGGTTTATATGGGAGAGATAGGGAATACGACGACCGATACTACGCTAAACAAGGTTGAAGGAGGGAAATACGTTTATATGGAAGAGATAGTAGAGAGGTGTTAGACTAGACAGAGGTCGAGGAGTAGAGTAGGGTTTATATGAAAGGTATAGGAAAACGAGGAAGGGTGTTAGGTTAGACAGAGTTGAAGGGTAGAGCATGTCTTTTATATGAGAGAGGTAGGGAACAGGAGCAGGGGTGTTAGGCTAGACAGAGGTCGAGAAGTAGAGTATGGTTTATATGAAAGGTATAGCAAAACGAGGAGGGGTGTTAGGCTAGACAGAGTTGAAGGGTAGAGCATGTCTTTTATATGAGAGAGGTAGGGAACAGGAGCAGGGGTGTTAGGCTAGACAGAGTTCGAGAAGTAGAGTATGGTTTATATGAAAGGTATAGGAAAACGAGGAGGGGTGTTAGGCTAGACAGAGTTGAAGGGTAGAGCATGTCTTGTATTTGAGAGAGGTAGGGAACAGGAGCAGGGGTGTTAGGCTAGACAGGGGTCAAGAAGTAGAGTATGGTTTATATGAAAGGTAGGGTAGAGCATGTCTTGTATATGAGAGAGGTAGGGAACAGGAGCAGGGGTGTTAGGCTAGACAGAGGTCAAGAAGTAGAGTATGGTTTTATATGAATGGTATAGGAAAACGAGGTGGACTGTTAGGCTAGACAGAGTTGAAGGGTAGAGTATGTCCTTTATATGAGAGAGGTTGGGAACAGGAGGAGGGGTGTTAGGTTAGGAGAATTGAGTATGTGTTTATAAGGAGAGACGAGAAAACGGAGAGAGATCCTATGCTAGGATAGACAGGTGTTAAAGTTAGGTTAGATAGGAAACCAAGGAGTGATACTCAGCTAGAGGGGGGCAGGAGCAATGCGCTTTAGGAGAGGTAGGGGATACGGGGAGTAGTGTTAGGCTAGACAGAGGTTGAGAGTAGAGTAGGCGTTTATATGTATGAGGAGTATAGAACAGGAGGAGGGGTGTTAGGCTAGACAGAGGTCGAGGAGTAGAGTATGGTTTATATGAGAGGTACAGGGAAACGAGGAGAGGAGTTAGGCTAGGCTAGGCAGAGGTAGAGGAGTAGAGTATGGTTTATATGAGAGGTATAGGGACACGTGGAGAGTCGGTAGGCTAGACAGATAGTGAAGCAGTAGGAATATGGACTTATATACAGGAGAGATAGGGAATAGGAGGGGAGGGGCGAGACTTTGAAAGCGACTTTAGACGTGAACTTAGTGGACAGCTGTTTCATGTCAATGTTCTTGACGTACACATCACGTAACCCATTCAGGGAAAAGGTGGCCAGCAAAGGGAAAAAGGTGACTGCTCATGGAAAAAGGTGACCAGCAAAGGGAAAAAGGTAACCAGTAAAGGGAAAAATGTGAACAGCAAACGGAAAAACGTGACCAGCAAAGGGAAAAATGTGACCAGCAAAGGGAAAAGGTGACCAGCAAAGGGAAAAAGGTGACCAGCAAAGGGAAAAAGGTGACCAGCAAAGGGAAAAACGTGACCAGCAAAGGGAAAAACGTGACCAGCAAAGGGAAAAACGTGACCAGCAAAGGGAAAGACGTGACCAGTAAAGTGTAAAATGTGACCAGCAAAGGGAAAAACGTTACCAGCAAAGGGAAAAAGGTGACCAGCAAAGGGAAAAAGGGTAGGGAAAAGGTGACCCTCTCACGGGAAAAGCTAACCCACTCACACTAACAGGTAAGTAATTCAGCTAGTATTGCAAGAGGCTGACTGCATCATAGCAGTGTATGATTTCACAGGTAATTCAGTTAGTATCGTAGATATTTAGGCTAATTCATCTAGTATCACAGGAGGATAGATTCCAGGGGTTGGGTATAGCATAGTTTCGTATTTCACAGGTAACTCAGCAAGTATCGTAGGTATTTAGCATAATTCAAGTGTGATAGGTGTTTAGAGTAATTAAGCTAGCACTACAGGAGGGTAGATTCCAGGGTCGGTTATAACGTAGTTTCGTATTTTACAGATAGTTCAGGTAATATCGTAAGTATTTGGGTAATCAGCATAGTTTCACAGATACTCGCGATAATTTCGATCATAGATTTGTATCACAGCTATTTAAGGTAAATGCAGGTGATTCAGGTTGTATCAATGGTATTTGAGTCATTTTAACAGGTAATTCATCTAGTATCATTAATATTTGGGGCAAACCAGATAGTATCACAGGTGATCGTGCTAATTTAGAACAGGAATTCGTATCAGAGCTAGTTAAGGTAATTTCACATGATTCGGGTAGTATCACAGGTATTTAAGTCATTTTAACAGGTAATTCAACTAGTATCACAGCTACTCATGGTAATATAGAGAGTAATTAGATTATAAACATTTCTCATCCAACGTTACAACAATTTATATACTTTTTTCTAAATCTTACAAACTTATTATATGTTAAACAGTTATTGTACGATGCGGAGAGGGATAAACTGCATATTGGTTCACAAATTGAAAATCTTTACGTCAACATACCTTTATTTTAGTTCGTTGTAGATGTCTCTCCCCTTTTATCTAGGCTTGAGACTAGCACTAGGATTGCTCCTAATGGCAGGGTTACCACCTTCCCTTCCATCTTCTTCTTTCTTCATCAGGCGTCTGCTAGTTGCATACACAGCACACGGATAAACTTCATTTTTAAGATTGTAGACCCACGAGAAAATCTTCATCTTCGACTTACATTCCTTTAAGCACTGTTTGTAATACTGTAATGTCCATATGCATAGGTAGTTATTCCATCCTCAGCAATAATTCTTTTATCATCAAAGGGATTCAATGCAATTTTATTCACTTGCACTGTGGTAACAGCATGCTTTTGTGATTGGATTAGATTCATGGGCGTTCTGATGATTTCACAGGTTTTAAGACAGTCTGTATAGCTGTCAAACGAAATGTACTGCTTAATAGCGCTACGTTTTATACCTTTAATCTTTTTTATCATTGAGCCTTGAATATCTAAGGCATACATCTTAGGTCGTAGTCCAACAAAGCGTAGGATGATTTTGCTATTAGCCTCATCTTTAAATTTTCCCAATACCTTCTTGTTCTGAGTAGAGTGGCATATATGATTGACAGGGTAATCAGCTGTATCCAGATGCTCAAGAAAACGTAGCTTGTCCTGGTACACATCTTCAGTTGTAACACGATGAATGAATGAATCAGTGTCCATATACATAAGCTTCAGTTTTTCAGCTCCATAATAAGGCAACAACACGTCGCAATGGTAGTTATACATTAATGTCTTGGAGATGTCCAACACACTCATTCCAATGTATATAGGCTTGTTGAACACAATCTGAGGAGAGGCCATATGTACAGCAGCTAGATTAGCACCATATATCGTCCTGTCAATAAACGTAGGCTTGGCGATCAGCTTCTCTAGAGTTTTTTCATTGGTTACCAGTCGTATATCCACACGACTACGCAGGTTCTCCATAGTTTTTCCAAACATGGCGTTGTTAAAGAGCTTATAGAGATCCTTCTCGAAGTCATTTGCAGCTTGTTGTCGTAGCCTGTTGTTAAATTCCACATAAGGTTTCAACCATCGAGACTGTCGTAATTGTAGCACACGATGGATTTTTGTTAGTCGTAGTCCATGACTAAGAGCCTGCTTCAAAGCCATGTAATGCACTACATACTTCTTTCGAGGTCCAAGATGAGGTATCAGTTTCTTTGTAGATGCTTCCAATGGCTTCATACACTCAGGCAGGAAAGGTAGATCGTTGTGTAGATCGTGAAGTTCTACAGGATACTCGATATCAACTTCTAATATGTACCCATGAGAATCATCTTCTTGTAGTCTTTCTAAGCTGATTTCTTCAGGCGAAACCCACTGAAATCCACCAAAAGGAAGGGCGTGACACATTGCCCAGCCATATTGGTTATTAGCGTCCTCGTATGTGATAAATTGGGTTGATCTCGAAGGATCAAACTTATCCATATAAGTGTTATTAGCCTCTGCATACCGATGGGAAACTTGACATAAACCTCCTCTTATACCTGATTCCATCATGAGTAGTTGATCATAATCTTGTAACAGCTCCAGCTTAATTCCTGTATACAACAACATGGCGTCCCATGTAAGTCCTGGAGAGGTAAAATAATGCGCGGGATCAACTTTGTGTGTTTTGAGGGTTTGCTCTCTGAACGTCTCAAAGACATCGGCTAGGAGTAGTACATCTGAGGTTAAGTAGAGATCGCTGTACTCTCCCAGGTTTCTCACATTAAACAGCTCCCATACATTTCTAGCATGATCGTAGTCAGTATCAGTAATTTCTTCTTCATTTAATCTATTGTAGAAGGAGTCCTTAGGAGGCAAGTAGGTCTCGTTCAGGGCATCCCACGACGTAACAAAATCATATGGAAATACGCCCTTACGGGTCATCAACTTCAATTGTCTTCTCCAAAGTACTTTAGTGTTTCAGGATATGAGGTTAGATTTTTTACCAACTTATCCAAGCTTGTACTGAGGAATCGGAAGCTGACCACAAATCGAAGCTTTATATCTCCTACATACTTGGTGAATGAGATATAGCTTTCTTCAGAGTTAGGAATTACCTCCACACGTTCACTTGTACAACCCAGCTCCTTAACAATGAAATGAGAGTCATATCCGTTAAGGTTATGCATGAAGACTGGTATATATTTAGGTGTTTTACAGGCTAAATTACATTCATTATGAAGACTTCCACGATATTCACCGCTGATGTGATCATGGTCGCGTACTTTATAGTTCACTTCTGTAAAGGGTTTTCCACACAAGTAGCATGTCGTAGAAGACTCAAAATCCTTTTGCTCTTGATCCGTAAGTTTCAGAGGCTTAGCAGATTTGTATACGGCATCAATCATTTTTGCAAGAGATGTCAGGTACAGCATAAACTTCTGAGCAGCATCAGCACCACGATACACATAGGGTTGCTTAGGAAGATCAGTTTCGAGATGTTCAGCACTGGATGTAGGCTTCACGTAAACACAGAAGCTCATTGGTGTGTGCTCTTGATAAGGGGTTGTATATGAAGTTTCAGGATTGGGTATACACGTATGGCATGGAGTGAGAATACTCTCAAAATCCGCATAGATGACATAAGGTACTTTCAGCATCCTCTCAACATTTTTAAACTGTACAATCGATTTCTCCTTGGTAGGCATAACAATCCTCGCAACACCATGTTGATTACAGATTGATGTATGATCTTGTAGTTTTTCCAGTCCACTTCGCCCATATCGATCATCAAAATGTGTAAAGCAGCGCTTACAAGTATAAACCCGTCCATTATGGTTAGTTTTCTGACGTCGAACGAGTTTCTCAAAATTCTTTATATGCACATAGTGATGTTTTCCACTGCTGTCATTCAATAGTAGCAGGTCGCGATGTTCAGGTAGTTCAATATCAGCAACCTTTATCGGATACACTTCATGCTTCTCATCCAGCCCGAAAACGTTAATAGATATCTTGTTAAGCTTCTCAAATTTAGGTATTTGAGAAAGTGGAGTAGGATAGGAAACACAGCTGAAGTCGTACTTGTCTTGAAGCTGCTTGTATTTGCTCACACGTTGCGCATCCTTCTCAACGAATTTAGCTAGTACAGAATACATGAAACATTTCTCGTCGCTAAAGTTCTGGATGTTTATACAGGCTTTCCTTGCTTCAACAGCTGACGGTAGTGGTATGTAGCTACTTCCTCGTAACGGGTTGTACTTGTTGATACGAAGTCGAACTCCTTCCACAGCAAGCAAAGCCCAGCTGCTACCCTTAAGCTGAGACTCCTCCATTTCAGTCACCAATTTCTTGAATTTCACTTCCATCGTTGAGTCCAGATCATTTTCCAGGAAAACAGCTTGATTCCGTGTTTTAAATGTTTTGTCACAGGTTTCTCCAATACTGTTAACAAATCGACACTCAACCAGCAGATTAATTTTAACACTCTTGTGAATACCAAGCTCTTTATGCACAGCCTGGATTATACGTTGTTTTGCTTCATGCAGATACATATTTAGGTCCTTAGCTGATTCGCATCGTATAAAATACGATTTCAATCGTCCTTCGAATGAAGTTTCGTATTCTTTCATATCACAGTCCTCCATTGCAGATATTAGCTGATGTTTAGTTGGCTCCAACCTTCTTTTCTTCTGAGGGCTACTCATTTCACATATATCTTCGTGTCGCTGCCCCTTATAACCATCATTGAAGGTCAAGCTACAATGTTTACATTTGAAGAGCTTCTTACAGGTCATCTCGTGTCTTCTCTTGTGATAACCTCGGAGGAACTTCTTCCCACATTTTCCTCATGCATATCCAGTAGCGCTTGGAATAATATCCTTGTACGCTGAGTTATTCATCTTTATTCTTGATGTAATAACGTATCAATCCTTATTCAAGGGAAATGTAGACCTCTTCACCTTGATATCACTTAGAAAGCTGATTATTCTTGGAGAGAACACAATGTTAACACCTCAAGACTAATTAGCGCAATTAGCTATAATAGGTAATTAATGCTGTATATAATTGTCAATCAGTTGTCTTTAGTTCGAATCCCGCTCTTTTAATGAGTTCCTTAATTTACCTCTGTACACTAGAATATATCACTTAGGTTGATAGCATAACTGCATACAGCTTTGTTTAACATGCTAGACTAATATTATAGATTATTTTGTTCCTGGTGTTCTGGGTTCGAATACTGATTCAATGGAATTTACTTGCAAATTTAATAACTCGTAATTTAGTTTAGATAGATGCGTCAAGTAAACCGTGAACGGATCACCTAGTCCATAAATATCGTTATCATGACAAAAAGTACTTTAAAGTACTCGGATCGAATCCCGAAGGGGTGATTTCATATATCTTCAAGGCTATGAATCCTATCAGGTTCGAGTAAAGATTAAATGGTAGATGCTGATGCGGGGGAGCTAAAATAAATTTATTAAAACTATTACCGGGTTCGATTCTAGAAGCTTAGAATCTGTGAAACTCTGGAAAAATTGCTTTTCTCGTGATTGTAGTGAAATGTAATGGTCTTTCTGGAAGAAGATGGAAAGGAAGAATTGAAAAGGGAATGAAAACATGAAATAATGTAGTATATACACACATTTAAGTAAATAAGGAGGAAAATCTTCTACGTTACCTTTTAAGCCTTTACTTTTAAGTATTTTGATAATAGAGATTGTACTAGCTTTGGTGTAATGGGTGGTGGTAGGCTTTGAATAGAACATTTGACTGAATGACCGTGTGGGAATACTCCTCTTGTTGGTGTGACAACATATACAGGTAGTTACTAGACGAGTTTAAACGTGTTTGATACTGCCAGACATCCTGTCTCTGGGTGTGACGTCATAAACATCCTGACTCTGGGGGTGAGGTTAATACGCGTGGAGCAAACATATACAGGTAGCTATGGAGCGAGTTTATGATTAATCTAAAAGGCTCGTGCTCCCTCTATAAATACGGTGATCCAGGGCATTGGAGTTCATTGCGCTAATTAGTCTTGAGGTGTTAACATTGTGTTCTCTCCAAGAATAATCAGCTTTCTAAGTGATATCAAGGTGAAGAGGTCTACATTTCCCTTGAATAAGGATTGATACGTTATTACATCAAGAATAAAGATGACTAACTCAGCGTACAAGAATATTATTCCAAGCACTACTGGATATGCATGAGGAAAATGTGGGAAGAAGTTCCTCCGAGGTTATCACAAGAGAAGACACGAGATGACCTGTAAGAAGCTCTTCAAATGTAAACATTGTAGCTTGACCTTCAATGATGGTTATAAGGGGCAGCGACACGAAGATATATGTGAAATGAGTAGCCCTCAGAAGAAAAGAAGGTTGGAGCCAACTAAACATCAGCTAATATCTGCAATGGAGGACTGTGATATGAAAGAATACGAAACTTCATTCGAAGGACGATTGAAATCGTATTTTATACGATGCGAATCAGCTAAGGACCTAAATATGTATCTGCATGAAGCAAAACAACGTATAATCCAGGCTGTGCATAAAGAGCTTGGTATTCACAAGAGTGTTAAAATTAATCTGCTGGTTGAGTGTCGATTTGTTAACAGTATTGGAGAAACCTGTGACAAAACATTTAAAACACGGAATCAAGCTGTTTTCCTGGAAAATGATCTGGACTCAACGATGGAAGTGAAATTCAAGAAATTGGTGACTGAAATGGAGGAGTCTCAGCTTAAGGGTAGCAGCTGGGCTTTGCTTGCTGTGGAAGGAGTTCGACTTCGTATCAACAAGTACAACCCGTTACGAGGAAGTAGCTACATACCACTACCGTCAGCTGTTGAAGCAAGGAAAGCCTGTATAAACATCCAGAACTTTAGCGACGAGAAATGTTTCATGTATTCTGTACTAGCTAAATTCGTTGAGAAGGATGCGCAACGTGTGAGCAAATACAAGCAGCTTCAAGACAAGTACGACTTCAGCTGTGTTTCCTATCCTACTCCACTTTCTCAAATACCTAAATTTGAGAAGCTTAACAAGATATCTATTAACGTTTTCGGGCTGGATGAGAAGCATGAAGTGTATCCGATAAAGGTTGCTGATATTGAACTACCTGAACATCGCGACCTGCTACTATTGAATGACAGCAGTGGAAAACATCACTATGTGCATATAAAGAATTTTGAGAAACTCGTTCGACGTCAGAAAACTAACCATAATGGACGGGTTTATACTTGTAAGCGCTGCTTTACACATTTTGATGATCGATATGGGCGAAGTGGACTGGAAAAACTACAAGATCATACATCAATCTGTAATCAACATGGTGTTGCGAGGATTGTTATGCCTACCAAGGAGAAATCGATTGTACAGTTTAAAAATGTTGAGAGGATGCTGAAAGTACCTTATGTCATCTATGCGGATTTTGAGAGTATTCTCACTCCATGCCATACGTGTATACCCAATCCTGAAACTTCATATACAACCCCTTATCAAGAGCACACACCAATGAGCTTCTGTGTTTACGTGAAGCCTACATCCAGTGCTGAACATCTCGAAACTGATCTTCCTAAGCAACCCTATGTGTATCGTGGTGCTGATGCTGCTCAGAGGTTTATGCTGTACCTGACATCTCTTGCAAAAATGATTGATGCCGTATACAAATCTGCTAAGCCTCTGAAACTTACGGATCAAGAGCAAAAGGATTTTGAGTCTTCTACGACATGCTACTTGTGTGGAAAACCCTTTACAGAAGAGAACTATAAAGTACGCGACCATGATCACATCAGCGGTGAATATCGTGGAAGTCTTCATAATGAATGTAATTTAGCCTGTAAAACACCTAAATATATACCAGTCTTCATGCATAACCTTAACGGATATGACTCTCATTTCATTGTTAAGGAGCTGGGTTGTACAAGTGAACGTGTGGAGGTAATTCCTAACTCTGAAGAAAGCTATATCTCATTCACCAAGTATGTAGGAGATATAAAGCTTCGATTTGTGGACAGCTTCCGATTCCTCAGTACAAGCTTGGATAAGTTGGTAAAAAATCTAACCTCATATCCTGAAACACTAAAGTACTTTGGAGAAGACAAATTGAAGTTGATGACCCGTAAGGGCGTATTTCCATATGATTTTGTTACGTCGTGGGATGCCCTGAACGAGACCTACTTGCCTCCTAAGGACTCCTTCTACAATAGATTAAATGAAGAAGAAATTACTGATACTGACTACGATCATGCTAGAAATGTATGGGAGCTGTTTAATGTGAGAAACCTGGGAGAGTACAGCGATCTCTACTTAACCTCAGATGTACTACTCCTAGCCGATGTCTTTGAGACGTTCAGAGAGCAAACCCTCAAAACACACAAAGTTGATCCCGCGCATTATTTTACCTCTCCAGGACTTACATGGGACGCCATGTTGTTGTATACAGGAATTAAGCTGGAGCTGTTACAAGATTATGATCAACTACTCATGATGGAATCAGGTATAAGAGGAGGTTTATGTCAAGTTTCCCATCGGTATGCAGAGGCTAATAACACTTATATGGATAAGTTTGATCCTTCGAGATCAACCCAATTTATCACATACGAGGACGCTAATAACCAATATGGCTGGGCAATGTGTCACGCCCTTCCTTTTGGTGGATTTCAGTGGGTTTCGCCTGAAGAAATCAGCTTAGAAAGACTACAAGAAGATGATTCTCATGGGTACATATTAGAAGTTGATATCGAGTATCCTGCAGAACTTCACGATCTACACAACGATCTACCTTTCCTGCCTGAGTGTATGAAGCCATTGGAAGCATCTACAAAGAAACTGATACCTCATCTTGGACCTCGAAAGAAGTATGTAGTGCATTACATGGCTTTGAAGCAGGCTCTTAGTCATGGACTACGACTAACAAAAATCCATCGTGTGCTACAATTCCGACAGTCTCGATGGTTGAAACCTTATGTGGAATTTAACAACAGGCTACGACAACAAGCTGCAAATGACTTCGAGAAGGATCTCTATAAGCTCTTTAACAACGCCATGTTTGGAAAAACTATGGAGAACCTGCGTAGTCGTGTGGATATACGACTGGTAACCAATGAAAAAACTCTAGAGAAGCTGATCGCCAAGCCTACGTTTATTGACAGGACGATATATGGTGCTAATCTAGCTGCTGTACATATGGCCTCTCCTCAGATTGTGTTCAACAAGCCTATATACATTGGAATGAGTGTGTTGGACATCTCCAAGACATTAATGTATAACTACCATTGCGACGTGTTGTTGCCTTATTATGGAGCTGAAAAACTGAAGCTTATGTATATGGACACTGATTCATTCATTCATCGTGTTACAACTGAAGATGTGTACCAGGACAAGCTACGTTTTCTTGAGCATCTGGATACAGCTGATTACCCTGTCAATCATATATGCCACTCTACTCAGAACAAGAAGGTATTGGGAAAATTTAAAGATGAGGCTAATAGCAAAATCATCCTACGCTTTGTTGGACTACGACCTAAGATGTATGCCTTAGATATTCAAGGCTCAATGATAAAAAAGATTAAAGGTATAAAACGTAGCGCTATTAAGCAGTACATTTCGTTTGACAGCTATACAGACTGTCTTAAAACCTGTGAAATCATCAGAACGCCCATGAATCTAATCCAATCACAAAAGCATGCTGTTACCACAGTGCAAGTGAATAAAATTGCATTGAATCCCTTTGATGATAAAAGAATTATTGCTGAGGATGGAATAACTACCTATGCATATGGACATTACAGTATTACAAACAGTGCTTAAAGGAATGTAAGTCGAAGATGAAGATTTTCTCGTGGGTCTACAATCTTAAAAATGAAGTTTATCCGTGTGCTGTGTATGCAACTAGCAGACGCCTGATGAAGAAAGAAGAAGATGGAAGGGAAGGTGGTAACCCTGCCATTAGGAGCAATCCTAGTGCTAGTCTCAAGCCTAGATAAAAGGGGAGAGACATCTACAACGAACTAAAATAAAGGTATGTTGACGTAAAGATTTTCAATTTGTGAACCAATATGCAGTTTATCCCTCTCCGCATCGTACAATAACTGTTTAACATATAATAAGTTTGTAAGATTTAGAAAAGAGTATATAAATTGTTGTAACGTTGGATGAGAAATGTTTATAATCTAATTACTCTCTATATTACCATGAGTAGCTGTGATACTAGTTGAATTACCTGTTAAAATGACTTAAATACCTGTGATACTACCCGAATCATGTGAAATTCCCTTAACTAGCTCTGATACGAATTCCTGTTCTAAATTAGCACGATCACCTGTGATACTATCTGCTTTGCCCCAAATATTAATGATACTAGATGAATTACCTGTTAAAATGACTCAAATACCATTGATACAACCTGAATCACCTGCATTTACCTTAAATAGCTGTGATACAAATCTATGATCGAAATTATCGCGAGTATCTGTGAAACTATGCTGATTACCCAAATACTTACGATATTACCTGAACTATCTGTAAAATACGAAACTACGTTATAACCGACCCTGGAATCTACCCTCCTGTAATGCTAGCTTAATTACTCTAAACACCTATCACACTTGAATTATGCTAAATACCTACGATACTTGCTGAGTTACCTGTGAAATACGAAACTATGCTATACCCAACCCCTGGAATCTATCCTCCTGTGATACTAGATGAATTAGCCTAAATACCTACGATACTAACTGAATTACCTGTGAAATCATACACTGCTATGATGCAGTCAGCCTCTTGCAATACTAGCTGAATTACTTACCTGTTAGTGTGAGTGGGTTAGCTTTTCCCGTGAGAGGGTCACCTTTTCCCTACCCTTTTTCCCTTTGCTGGTCACCTTTTTCCCTTTGCTGGTAACGTTTTTCCCTTTGCTGGTCACATTTTACACTTTACTGGTCACGTCTTTCCCTTTGCTGGTCACGTTTTTCCCTTTGCTGGTCACGTTTTTCCCTTTGCTGGTCACCTTTTTCCTTTGCTGGTCACCTTTTTCCCTTTGCTGGTCACCTTTTTCCCTTTGCTGGTCACCTTTTTCCCTTTGCTGGTCACCTTTTCCCTTTGCTGGTCACATTTTTCCCTTTGCTGGTCACCTTTTTCCATGAGCAGTCACCTTTTTCCCTTTGCTGGCCACCTTTTCCCTGAATGGGTTACGTGATGGGTACGTCAAGAACATTGACATGAAACAGCTGTCCACTAAGTTCACGTCTAAAGTCGCTTTCAAAGTCTCGCCCCTCCCCTCCTATTCCCTATCTCTCCTGTATATAAGTCCATATTCCTACTGCTTCACTATCTGTCTAGCCTACCGACTCTCCACGTGTCCCTATACCTCTCATATAAACCATACTCTACTCCTCTACCTCTGCCTAGCCTAGCCTAGCCTAACTCCTCTCCTCGTTTCCCTGTACCTCTCATATAAACCATACTCTACTCCTCGACCTCTGTCTAGCCTAACACCCCTCCTCCTGTTCTATACTCCTCATACATATAAACGCCTACTCTACTCTCAACCTCTGTCTAGCCTAACACTACTCCCCGTATCCCCTACCTCTCCTAAAGCGCATTCCTCCTGCCCCCCTCTAGCTGAGTATCACTCCTTGGTTTCCTATCTAACCTAACTTTAACACCTGTCTATCCTAGCATAGGATCTCTCTCCGTTTTCTCGTCTCTCCTTATAAACACATACTCAATTCTCCTAACCTAACACCCCTCCTCCTGTTCCCAACCTCTCTCATATAAAGGACATAGTCTACCCTTCAACTCTGTCTAGCCTAACAGTCCACCTCATTTTCCTATACCATTCATATAAAACCATACTCTACTTCTTGACCTCTGTCTAGCCTAACACCCCTGCTCCTGTTCCCTACCTCTCTCATATACAAGACATGCTCTACCCTACCTTTCATATAAACCATACTCTACTTCTTGACCCCTGTCTAGCCTAACACCCCTGCTCCTGTTCCCTACCTCTCTCAAATACAAGACATGCTCTACCCTTCAACTCTGTCTAGCCTAACACCCCTCCTCGTTTTCCTATACCTTTCATATAAACCATACTCTACTTCTCGAACTCTGTCTAGCCTAACACCCCTGCTCCTGTTCCCTACCTCTCTCATATAAAAGACATGCTCTACCCTTCAACTCTGTCTAGCCTAACACCCCTCCTCGTTTTGCTATACCTTTCATATAAACCATACTCTACTTCTCGACCTCTGTCTAGCCTAACACCCCTGCTCCTGTTCCCTACCTCTCTCATATAAAAGACATGCTCTACCCTTCAACTCTGTCTAACCTAACACCCCTCTTCGTTTTCCTATACCTTTCATATAAACCCTACTCTACTCCTCGACCTCTGTCTAGTCTAACACCTCTCTACTATCTCTTCCATATAAACGTATTTCCCTCCTTCAACTTTGTTTAGCGTAGTATCGGTCGTCGTATTCCCTATCTCTCCCATATAAACCCATTTTCCTCCTTGAACCGCTCCATTCAGCCTCGTTTTCCCTATCCTTTCCCATATATGCCCAAAAAACTGCGCCAGCTCTCTCCTAAATAACCTACTCTTGTTATTCCCTTAAATTTTCCAATACTTATACTTTTTCTCAAATGGGAATTCGTTATTCATTTTTTGTCCTGGTAATGCAAAGAGAATGGAATACTCCATATAGCAACCAGCTCTTAAAATATTTGACTATCGCGTAAAGCCTACCAATACCTCTTGCATCTACAAGAAAATTCGTAATAAGATTAACATCTTGATATCTCGATTAACATGAAGCATATGGAGAATAAGCGTTTGTAAAAATAGTTTGTACAAGAGTAGAGCAAGTCATGTGAGTGTAACACAATTTTTTACAACAAAAGCGTTAATATATGTATTTACTTTGAATTAGAAGCTATAGTAGAGGTACAACGTACAGCTAGAGAAGTATCGCGTCCAGTTGAATACAGACAGAATAGGAGACTATCGGTATATTCGATCGATCGACGTATTGGCATACTGAGGGTCAGCCCGAGTAAGTGTTGTGAAGCCTAACTACCTGCTTGTTAGACGGGATGCGTGAAAATGAGGTAGTGGAATGACAGGAGGTAGTAAAATTCCTCCTCAGCGGCTGCTGATCAGGGTGCTATTATTAACTGTAATATCCAAACATCTCTTGGAGGATTGTATAGGAGCTCAGCTTCTTCTAGCATGTGACGCGGAGAAACTGGTGCGCCTCAAGTGCCGTTGTCCGGAGTTATAATCTCCTAGAGACCGAACGAGGGATGGTGTGGCAAAAATTCAAATCCGTATATTGAAACTATTTAACTGGGGCAATGCTGCATAAGAATGCTCCCGTGATGTAATATTTACATTTTTAGATTCGGCTGGTGGTATCTATTCAGTGAACGCTCTCGCATGAAGTTCAGCTGAAAAATCAGTGAGAACTCGTACAGTAACAACTTTAAAAATACGACGTTTGGTGTGTTCCTCTGCTCTCGGAGTCCTCCTGAATTCCCGGCAATCGTATAGGAGTAAGCCTCCAGATCGAAATCCAGTGAAGGTAGTAAAACGTTATTAATCCTAACAAAGGAATTATCAAACCTTTCATACCAAACCCTAAGTTGAAATTCCTGTGAGATAAGTCGTGTGGAATAACAAGGCCATAACCAAACAAAAATCAGGCTCTAGTTTCGTCGGCAAGGTATAGATATTGAAGCCAGCGCACTGTGCAACGCAGTTTGGCATCCCTTTTTGGAGGTACATTAGCTGTCTTATCTCATGAATCACTTCCCTCTTCGTCTTGCTAGAGCTGTCCATTAGGTTAGTGAATACAAGTACTTCTTCCGTATGTAATAAATGGCTGATGTATTGCTCTATTTCTAAGCCTTGCAGTAAACCCTCGCAGCTATAATTTTTCATGCAGCGTTTTTATGACAAATCGCTCCTGTCACCAAAATTTAAAGGCAGGTTTCGGCATAAAAGGTTTGATGCTTACCCTATAACAAATAAAATAGTGCCGAATATTAAGATTTTATTTTTAAAATCTGATAAACAATTACTCCCCACCTCTTGCATGCTATAAAAAACGCTAACATTTTTCAATGCTTCAAAGGTAGGCAGAGGTGAGCAGTAAGAAAATGCATATTCATACTAAACACTAAATAAAATCAAGGAAATGTTTATGGAAAATTACTTAAAGAAATAACTGATTTTTATAAAATCATCACTGTTATAGAAAGTAGACACTGTAGCGAAGCTAGCAGCAAGGATCCATTTGAGTGTTGGGAGATTACATCAGATTTGTTAATCGGTATGAAAATGTTGAAACTCGGTTACTTCAACACTATTATGCACTGGTATGCGGAGTCAGCATTATCTAAGGTATTTATAACCCGGAGGGTCAGGCCGTGTGGTCTATCACCTGCCGTTTAATATTTGCCGACGACCGAAGGTCACATTCGACAGACCAAGCTGCAAGGGGGACACACACACACACACACACACACACACACACACCCTAACTAGTTAACATTTTAGCGGTGTTCTCGTTTAGATAGCAGCTATCCCAGATAAGATGTTCAAGCATTAAGTTCTGCTCGTGTGGGCTTTCGCCCCTGCCTCAGAATGCCCGTCCGCGGGCATTATGTACATTACATTTAAGTACAAGATCTAGTTCTATACATCCCCGCATTCCTATGCACTAAACTTACCCTGGAACGCTACTCCGGCCCACCTAACTACCCTGGTACTGAAGCACCTCTATTTCTGAACTACCCCTACCCTAGTGTAAGCAACTACTGGAGTAACCACATTTCTGATATCCTCTCAAAAAACTTTCATTCACACTGGGGAGATGAATATCCGAGATAAAGTGTATTTCTCGCTTGATGTTTTCTTTTAGTTCTTCCAATGTATGGGAATTTGTTGCATACACTATTTTTCAAGCTCCCCCATAGGTAAAAATCGCATATATTTAAATCAGGGTATCGCGGGGGTCATAATTCATTACTATTTGCCCTATATTCAAAATGTCCTGAATTAAATTTATTGACCCGTGTCGTGTGTAAAATCGGATTTCTCTGTACTCCAATATGTGTTATTTTGCGAAGAAACATAGTCATATAAATGGAACCGTGCTTCATCGGAGAACAATATTAAGTGTGGGTCAATTGCTCTGTTATTTTACAAAATCCAATTACGAAATATACACAACTCCGATGATCATATGAAAATAAGGTGTATGTAACAAACTCCCAAACATTGGAAGAGTTAAAGCAAAACATCAGGCGAGAAATTCATTCAATTTCGGATACTGAACTCCCGAGTGTGAATGAAAATCTCCTGGGAAGATGTGCAAAATTTGTGGATAGAGAAGGATAACCTATCCAACATATCTTAAGGTATCGTTATAATTGTAATTATGAGAACTTGAGGCGGTTGCAGGGATATTATAACTGTTTCGGCGGCAGTCCGAGCTGCGGCGCCCGGCGCGAGAGTAACCGTCCAGAAGTCACAGTGTGAAGGAAAAGCACTAAATGAATAACTACACAAATGTAGAAATAGAAGTAAAGGTCTAAACTAAAATATGAGTTTATAAACGCATTAATCTTGAAGTTAAACTGCAGTAAAGAATATTAAAGCTTGTACAACGATTCCTGTTTTACTGCAGTTTCACTCATTGAAAGTACCGATTGCAGTAAAGCAAAGGAATTGTCTACTTAATCCATCTAGCTATTACCCCATTAGAGTATATTTGAAGCTTTCACTGCGTTAGAGTTTGGCAGACATCCTTGCTTACAGCTCGTGGGAATTATTCAGGTTCAATAAAGCTTTACTTTTTAGGTGGTTACTCTGCATTTTTCGAATCCAGAAACTTCTCTGTTGGGGGAGGAAATTCGCATTCATTCAACGGTATATTTTCCAAAATGTTACTTAGCATTGTAATTAATGTGTAAATAATACTTTGTCTTTACATTGTGGCGTACTGGTATCAGATTATATAAACAGCTACGAGACAGAATATGAGTTCGCTGTTTGGCATTATTATTAGAAGTTTCTTTTATTGTTCCATTTATACCCCACCTTTAAATGCAATGGTCATATCGGCGGCCTTTTACCTTCTGAAACATATTGCCTATCGGCAATGGTGTTCACTCATATGTAGTTGTCATTGGAGTTTTGGTTTTTCTTTGGTTTTGTGCATTAGATCACACACACGCATTTAGATCTCATTCATACTTCCAGACTCTGGGGAAAATTGTGGCAGTAATTTGTATCACAATAATGTAAATGCCAGAGTGATTGTAGTGTAAATAAGCATTATTGTATGACATTGATTTGAGATGTTTATTAATTATAAGCATTGTTAGGAAATAAGTTTACACGGCCTCACTGAAACTGACAATAAGAGCGGGTAACAATGAGCGAGGGGGTGAGTTGTTGATCAATTATTAGAGACAAGCAAATGACGTCAGATTGGCGCGCTTTTCTTAGAAATGGCGGGAATTTCTTCCCTAGAGCATATGTTTTCGTAATTTTTTATTGGATATAAAAATAGACGCTAATGTTGGCGCGTTTTATTAACCAATAGCAGCTCTGTTATAGTCTTTAGGCATATCAGGGTGTGGAAGTATAAAAAGCTAAAGTCAGTGGCAGACTTCTTCAGTCCAACAGAAACATTTGTGCATTATACATCGCTCAGTCCAGAAGAAGCATTCGCGTGTAATACGTCGATCAGTTCAACATAAGTATTCGTGAGTTATACGTCGCGTAGTTCAACGGAAGCATACTTAAAGTACACGTTACGCAATTCTACATAATCTCTCGCGTCGTGAAGTTAGTTATAAATGTGAAATACGCGAATTAATAATGTGCAGCAAATAAGTGATTATAGTGATATTAGAAAATATAACAGTTTCAGTCTGGCGTGTATCAAAAGTCAACATGTGAAATTGAATAATGTGTGACGACAATAAAAGTGTAAAAACAAATTCTTTTATCAGTGTTATCTTTGAGTAACAAATCCTTTCCGTTTACACATCCTGTTCAAGAGATGTGTTCGACAGAGAAACAATAGCTAGCCGGAGGACAAAGCACCCAACATTCAAAGTAGTAATACAATAACAGGCGCCCAGCAATAAGATAACACGAATTGACCGCGACAAAATGGCTCCCATACGTGGTGCATATAAACATGAAGCATCTTCTAACTACTGAAAAATAATCCACTCCAAATTGGCACCCAGAACGTGGGGCGAATTAACCAGGAAGGAGCGAAAATAACCAGGAAGGGGCGAAGGAACCAGGACGTGGAGCGAATGGAGCAGTGAAATGACCTACAAGACGCAGATTCTAGAAAAAACCACAAGAACGACCTACGACGCGGATGAGTGGAAATCGTAATTACGAGAATAAAAGGCAATTTTTTTTATCCTAAAAAAATTGTGAGAAATTAAATGTTCTTAAGAAGTGGTAGGATTAAGAAAACAATGTCTACTAATAATACTGAAGAAACAATTATGGAGGGAGATAATGTAACAGTTAGCTGTAATTCAATACAGGTTACGGAAAATAGCTCAAACAATGTAGGATTTGAGGGAGGAAATGTTAGTGAAGAAAGTCAGAATAGAATAGCAGGAAATGTTAATGTTGATGCTAGTATGATGATGGAAATGATGAGAAATTTTCTTGAAACGTTGAATAAGAGCATTATAGGTCAAGTAGAAAAAAAATAGATCAAATATTAACTATGAGAAATTAGAATAAATATTAGATCAAAACAGGGAAGATATGGAAAAGAATAATAGGGAATTAAGGGAAGATATTGGTAGGAGCTTAGAACAACAACTAACTCACAGAAATGAGAAATTAGAGCAAAAATTAGATGAAAACAGGGAATAAATTGAAAAGAAATGTATGAAGTTAGATAGTAGTATGCCAAGAATGAGAGATGAAAATCAGGAAATAATAGCATGTGAGATAGGAAAAGTTTCAAAGAAAATGTCAGACATGAGCAGGGAAATATCTAACCAAAAAAGTGAGGTTGATACTAAGTTTGAACATGTTGACGTAAAATGTACAGTTAGGTAGCCGAATGAATAGCATTTCAAGTGAGCTAAGAGAGATGAATGCAGATTTAATTCAGGTGCAAATAAATTTCAGAGGGGAAATATCTGAAATTCAGAAGGAGTCGGAAACACAAAGAAATTAATTGTCCGAAGAAGTTAAAGTTTTGTCTATAAATAATCAAAAGCTAACTTCTGAAATTAACAAACACCAAGCTGTTCAGAATAAAAACTCCAATCCAGTACAGTTTATTACAGACTTGTCAGATTACTCTCAAATTAAAAAGATACCAAAAGAATTGAAAATGATAGTTGTTAAAAGATGTATTGTTCAGAAAGCTTTAGATTGGTTTCAAATGGCATCATGGGGTGAAATTTCATATGAATCCTTTAAGAGGCTATTCATGAACAGATTTTGGATGGTTACGATGCAACTACGAGTAATGCTTAGCCATAGACAATTTGATCCAGGAGGGGGAATAGCAATGACCGCTAAAAAAAAAAATAAGCAAATCCAGGATAGTTAAAGCTGAACTGCAGAACGAAGTATTGGAACGTAAGAGGGTTATCTATGTATATATGTCATGAGAAAAGACTAATAAATTCTGGACAAAAATAAATGTTTAAAGGGGAAAAAGAGCATTTTCTTAGTAAACTGTAACAGCATTTGAAATGAAGCATGTAATAATTAAAACTAAATGTTATATTAAAGTAAAAGTACGTAGGTATAATTCAAATAGTATTTTGAATATAAAGTACAAAACAACAAAAAAGGGGTAAAGATAATTAAAACAAATACCTATGTAGCACACAGATAATGTGAAATTATGTCTAGAATTAAGTGATGCAAATATATTTATGTAGACGATGAATATTTTGGTAAATATGTTTAATAATTACAAAATGAACCAGGTTTAAAATCTTGATTGTATAAAATTTCTATGTAAATAATCTAAGAAAGTATAAACATTTTGTAACTAAATAGTTCAGGATACAGTATTTGCTATAAAAAATTGTAATGTCAGATGTATGTATATAAACACATTAAACCAGAGCCAGTGAATAGTGGCGAGATAAAGGCAAAATATATGTCGTGTGTTAAATGCGTGTGCAGTGTTAAGTACAAGTGATAAATACTGTGTGTTACAAGATTCAGGAGACTAAAAACCCAATTATAAAATTTCCAAACAAGTTGTAAATATTTATAATTATGTTTCTAGTGGGGCATATGTGACAGTAATTTGTATCACAATAATGTAAATGCCAGAGTGATTGTAGTGTAAATAAGCATTATTGTATGACAATTATTTGAGATGCTTGTTAATTATAAGCATTGTTAGGAAATAAGTTTACACGGCCTCACTGAAACTGACAATAAGACCGGGTAACAATGAGCGAGGGGGTGAGTTGTTTATCAATTATTAGAGACAAGCAAATGACGTCAGATTGGCGCGCTTTTCTTAGAAATGGCGGGAATTTCTTCCCTAGAGCATATGTTTTCGTAATTTTTGATTGGATATAAAAATAGACGCTAATGTTGGCGCGTTTTATTAACCAATAGCAGCTCTGCTATAATCTTTAGGCATATTAGGGTGTGGGAGTATAAAAAGCTAAAGTCAGAGGCAGATTTCTTCAGTCCAACAGAAACATTTGTGCATTATACATCGCTCAGTCCAGAAGAAGCATTCGCGTGTAATACGTCGATCAGTTCAACATAAGTATTCGTGAGTTATACGTCGCGTAGTTCAACGGAAGCATACTTAAAGTACACGTTACGCAATTCTACATAATCTCTCGCGTCGTAAAGTTAGTTATAAATGTGAAATACGCGAATTAATAATGTGCAGCAAATAAGTGATTATAGTGATATTAGAAAATATAACAGTTTCAGTCTGGCGTGTATCAAAAGTCAACATGTGAAATGTTAATGTGTGACGACAATAAAAGTGTAAAAACAAATTCTTTTATCAGTGTTATCTTTGAGTAACAAATCCTTTCCGTTTACACACCCTGTTCAAGAGATGTGTTCGACCGAGAAACAATAGCTAGCCGGAGGACAAAGAACCGAAAATTCAAAGTAGTAATACAATAACAGGCGCCCAGCAATAATATAACACGAAGTGACCGCGACAAATTGGCTCCCATACGTGGTGCATATAAACATGAAGCATCTTGTAGCTACCGAAAAATAATCCACTCCAAAATAGGGTATAATTTTGCTAAAGTAAAGTTTCCAACCCTCGAATCGAACCCGGGACCCATTACATAGCAGATAGGTATTCTGCCAATTGAGCTACGAGGCCAGCCTATTACAAGTTTAAATTTCTTAAAAATGGATGTTCGATATCTCGTTTACAAATTTAACACTAACAATGCATTTAACTTGCTGCGCCATCTTTACCTAAACGTGTGTGACAGAGATTATGTTTTGCTAAGTTACTGTTTTCACCTTCAGTACGAGTTCAATGGTAACCAAGAGAATATTGGCTAATTAGGTAAATTTGGCAAGGTACGTTTGTCTTCTCTGTTTGACTTTTTTCTTTCTTTGCTTCTAATCTCACCTGAAACTGCATGGTATCTCTCTCTTGGTATTAGTAGCATTGGTTTTCTAACGTTTCTATAAGAATAATCACAACAATAACAATAATAATAATTATGTAATAATAATTTAATGTTGCCCTTAATTACTCGAACTTAACCCCTATAACCCTGGTTAATGACATTTGCATTAACCTTTTAAATATATAAGATCTTATCAAAAAAGGATTTATTTATATTATTCGTATTAATTAACATCTATATTCATACAATGTATAATAACCTATATGGGGAAAAAATTAAAAAGGTCTAAATAATTATCATATTTGAAACAGTAGGACGCAGTAACATGGGGAGTTTAAAAACTTTCGATGTGTAGCACTCATATGACTTTCTCTATCCACTCTTCTACAAGCTATTCTAACATAAGCTTAGTGCTCTATCTACTTCTTGTTAGTCTTCATTACTAGTTTACTCATTTCGTTGTAGGTATAATAAGAAGGTATAATAGACAAATCTTTTCAAAGCCGATCGCTATATGATGGTTTTAAAATTCTGTTCTTTTTTCATGAAAAAGAAAAAGAATAGCGATTTGCAGTTGAGCAAAGTATGAAGTATCTGAAAATTCACACTTACAACATAAAATATCTTGGAAATAGCTAACACCACAACAATTTTTATGAGACATTATTTTTATGCTTAGGCGAGATCTACATTTTTTTGTGTGATAAGATTTAGTCCATCTCTTACGGTTTAGCAATTATAGAAAAGTCACTCAGAATAAAGATACCTTCACATGGTATTTCCAGAAAATTCAAGATATGCATTTTATTTGTCATTAAAATAGCTTAAACATATATTTTAATCAAAATCGTTAGTCATTTTTGAGAAAATCAAAAATAACGAAAACTTTTCTATGTATAGGGTAGCATGGGGTGAAGGGATTTTCTTTAAAATCTTTGTGTCACATCCTTGGAAGGTCCTGAACTTAATGCCAAGTTTCGTATTTAACCGACTTTCATTTTTAAGTTATGCTGTACATAGATACACACATACACACACAGAGCTTTTTCTAAAAATTCCTTTTTGGGGGGGTTTAAGAGCCTCAGAATATGTATTTCCTGTGAGATCTCGGCACTAAAATTTTAGGTGGAATACAATGCTTCATCTACCTACTGTAAGTACGTAGCAGAGAAAGCAATAAGGTGTAAAAAAAAGGAAGAAGGAAAGAAAAAAAAGGTGTCTGTATTATCACTACATGGACTAGTACAAATTCTGGATTAAACAGGAAGGGAAGACAGCGTTAGCTTATAAAACAATATCGCTATTCAGCTTTTATCTGTTTGTTCGAATGCAGAGGTGGGAATTATTTTGCTCATAACAGACACAGGTCCTTAGACTCGGCTACTGTACCGTTTGTTTTGTTTCCGTTAAGGATGAGCAGCCTTAAATAAGTGTCGTTTTTCGATGATCGGACGGGACTCGGCACTGCTCCAAGCCCACAAAGGTGTGCCCCAGGGAGGGGGAGGTGAGAGGAGCGGCCGAGCCAGCGGTGACGGCATGGCAATGACAGTGCTCCTGTAGATTGAGACGTCGCACCAAAACACCATCGCCGACACTTCCAACCTTGAAACAGACCTACCGGGGTGAAGGATGAATGAAATGATGAGCGAAATGGAGGGACAGGAAATTCGGGGGCTGAAAGAAACCATTCCAGCATTGGCCTCCGCACCAGGAAAACCCCGCAAAAACCATGGGTCAGAGTGGGCTGTCGCCGGTAATAGAACCCCTCGAATGCGAGTCGAACGGTCTCCACGGCGCTACCTTGTAAAAATCCTTAACATGGCTTCCTTCGGAAGGGAAGTAAATCCGGTGGCCCCGTGTCGTATATTTACGTCACTTAAAGAACCTCAAACCTGATAAAGAATCCTCTGAGCAAAATTACCGGTCTCTCACATCCAGTATAGAATGGGACGCTAAGGACCGCAGGAGTTAAAGAGTGCCCATAAATAAAACTCAATTTAATTTACGGCGCCAGCTTACTAGGTTAAATAAGTGTTTCTACCTTTTATCGATTTTTATTGCAACATGGGGTTCCGGGGTTTGCTCAAATTTTGTATAAAATCGGCATCAATTGTGTGGCTAGGAAAACCACTAGAAACCCTGGTCAGGTTGACCGGATCAATGAGTTTCAGCTAATCCCTCCCAAATGCGAGACTCTATTGCTAATGAGCCAACTCGCGTGGTAAGAGTCATGATAATGATATTGGGGTACACATTAGGGGAATAAGACTTGTCCTCAGAAAATATACCTTACATGCGAAAGCATAGCCCAGTTTAGTGGAATGCGTGGTCGGTAATTAGTGTAAAGCGGGTGAGAACTATCCACCAATAGCAAAAGATATAAATGTCGCAGTTCTCAATGGCTTGTGTTATCTTATTTTTTGGGCGATTATTGTTTTATTATTTTTTAATTTGGGTTCTTTGTCCTCCGGCTAGCTATTATAACTCAGTCGAGCACGTGTCTCTAAGCAGGGTGTGTAAACGGAAAGTAGTTGTTACTAAAAGATAACGCTGATAAAAAAAATCTGAATCTAGGCTTTTATTGCCGTCACGCTTAATTCATAATTGACATATTTAATCTTTATGCACGCCTGACTGAAACTGTGATATTTACGAATGTAACTACAGTCGTTTAGTTGCCGCGCACCAATTACTTCGCGTACTTTACATTTTTGTAACTAACTCTGCGACGTGCACTTCGTGAGAAATTCTTCAGAACTGTATGGCACTTGCTTATGGCTCGAGAATATATACTCCTTCACCTCGAATTGAACATTATAATATAGCTCCTATTGGTTACCAAATTGCGCCCACTTTAGCGTCTGTTTTGGTCAGCCAATCACTACTACTAACATATATGCTCTAGGGAAGATACTTCCTCCAATTCTAAAAAAGGCACGCTACCCTGACGTCATTTGTTTATCTCTTCTTAGTGATAAACAACTCACCCCCTCGGTTTATTGTTACCCACTTCTATTGTCAGTTTCAGTGAGGCCATGTAAACCTATTTCCTAACAATACTTATGGCTAACAAACATCTAAAATCCTGTACATACAATAATATTAATTTACACTACAATCACTCTGGCATTCACAGCATGTTATGATATAAAATATTGCCTCAAAACGAGCCAAAACTGACTTAATTCCTAAATCACACTTGTTCCCTCTGCTGTTCCACTTGGAGAAAAAAAAAATCTACCTGAAATTAAGATCACGCAGTATTATTCAAAGTGCAATATCCACCACTTTTCCTTCCCTATAACCAGCTACCAAATTATCTTTACCGCTATCCTGGTTCGACTCCCTCTTATAAACAATCTCATTCCGCATTGTTAGGCGTCTCGCTTCTAATACAGCAACATTCAAACTCCTGCCATAACAGATTACATGGTGGGGAGTTTTTGTTCGAGCTTTTTCTACCTCCCTCTTTTTTGCCAGGAATGGGCAGCCAACGAAGATATGCGAGGCAGTTTTCTCTTCTCTTTTGAGGCAGTATTTTTAACACTTGAACAATTTCAATTCAATTATATAATATGTAAATTCAATAACA
The DNA here is from genome assembly GCA_030765065.1 of Deroplatys truncata. Classification (NCBI taxonomy): domain Eukaryota; kingdom Metazoa; phylum Arthropoda; class Insecta; order Mantodea; family Mantidae; genus Deroplatys; species Deroplatys truncata. The sequence goes on along the minus strand of CM060977.1, from coordinate 121,303,027 downwards.
GCCCGCCTTGAAGCAATATGTATGTAAAAATTTTTAAAATGTATGTAACAGTCATTGCATATGCTTATATTATTGTAAAATGTTTAATAATGTTATGTGAATATATTACGTAATTTAATAATTTCAAAACTGTGAGAATAATAAGTTTAAAGTTGCTAACAATGAGGTAACCTTGAGGCAATACTGAGTGAGAGTTTGAATGTTACTAGTCGTGATTAGGACAGTAATAATGTAAACATTGTGACAGTTTAAAATTAGCCAATCAACAGCCAGAAAAAGCTTCAGTAAAATGCAGGTATTTTATTGGACTAGGATTAGCCAATCAGGGACTCGAAATACAAAGATTTAAAAGTTTATACGGTTGAAATTTGTTCAGTGGCCTGCAGACCTTGGTAGTGACTAGATGGAAGATGTTTTCTCTTGAGAAATATTACGTATTCGTGTGGAACGAAAATTATGTATACGCGTTAACAAAGTGCAAGTATTAAAGAAGAATCTCACAGCTCTTAATATCAGTGTAGTGCTATTTAATTTGTGTCAAGCATTAATGAAAAGAAGTGAATTTAAAACTTAAAATCTGTGTAAGCCTACATTCTTGTCACACCACACCCTGCCTAAGAGAAACATATCTCTAAAACAATACTGACGCAGCCGAGGCCAACATAAACATAAATAATATCTATAGAAGCAGTTTAATAATAAAGTTAATATATTTTTTTTTTAACTTGGAGCGTAACAACAAAAATACATCTTCAAATAGGCTTTACATATACGAAGCAGCATATTACGTAACAAACAATCTTTTGCAAAACTGACGTCCATACGTAACAATAAATTATGTAAATAAATAAACTACAAGAGCTAAACTTCTTCACTTTGCATGTTCTATAAATGAGTTGTTTCTTGTAGAGTCCTACTTAGCGTAGATGTTTCCTGAAGTGACCATGTTCAGAAAGTAATGCAACTGTTTTCCTTATTCCTGTTTTTTACAGGAGAGTTGAGGAAACAATGTTGCATGGACATAAGACCAGTTTCCTGGCTTGTCTTTCCCAGGATAGGTTTGCTATCTGATTTGGTGTGCTTGCCTATTCCATGCTTTTACCGAGGCATTTGCAATACGTGTACCGTTTCCAACCCCGGGTTCAAGACCTACTACAATATGTCTGCTATGTTTATGGTTATCAAGAAGCGGAGGATTTCAGTACTGAAGCCTATAGTCGCCTATTGAGCTTCTGGAAACCTCCAGGAGGAAGTGGTAAAGAGAAGGAGATAGAGGGCGACGGACGGCAGGCTCGGACACAGGTGGGCTCCCTAATGCCTTCAGATATTACATCCTGACGCCGGCGAAACCGCCACAGGCCCACCTCTCTTCACGCAAAGGGCCCATCACACACCGAACGGCAGCGCAGGACAGTTCCACACAAAGCAAAATCCACTACAATGACAGGAAAATTTGTGGTGTTATATACTTCACCCCAGCCTTCTCTTACCAACCAGGGAAAACTGCGAAAGGACCCAAGCTCAGAGTGACTGGTCCAACGGGAATCGAACACAGGACAACCCGATTGCGACAGGAGCCCTCTCTAATTTGTCTACTACCTCTTGTTGAATTCCTGTAAGTATACGTGGTTGAAAACCTGTAGTAGCACTTGACGCACACAGTTAAGTTGCTCAGAAAATTACTTTCAACTGACTCTGTGGTCGAGTGGTCAACGTTGTGGCTTTTTCGACAAGAGGTCCCGAGTTCAATTCCCAGCTGGGGCGGGAAATTTTTCTATAATTATAATTTATCCATATCCTTTTTGGAAGTATGCAGGTTTGGAAGTATGCATGTAGCAGTAAATGTGAGCGAGTTTAATGTTAAAATTGATTAAAAAGCCAACGTTAAAGAACCTACAGTCAGGACTTGTTTCTAAAATCAAATCCCCCGATATAACAGTAAAACTGATACAGTTAAAAACAAAATACTTTCAACACGTATCAGTTGAAATGGGATTTCCGCTTCCGTAGTAGGTTGATCTTGTACTTCTCCGATGATCTAATAGTCTTGGATGTTGTAATTTGTAATTGCCCGATTTGAATTTACGGCATTGATAAAATCAACTGGTAGTATGAGGCAGTACTTTTAACACTTAAATAATTTCAGTATACTTATATAATATAAATTCAATAATAGCCCACCTTAAAGCAATATGTGTATGTAACAATATATAAAAAATGTATGCAATAGTCATTGTATATGTTTGTATTATTGTAAACATATTCAATAATGTTATGTGAATGCATTACGTAATTTAATAATGTAGAAGCTGTGAGAATAATAAGTTAAAAGTTGCTAACAATGAGGTAACCTTGAGGCAATAATGAATTTAAAAGTTTAATGCTACTAGTCATTATTGGAGCAATTATAATGTAAATTTTAGTGACAGTTTAAAAACACCAATCAACAACCAGAAAAAGCTTTAGTTAAATGAAGGTATTCTATTGGAGAAGGATTAGCCAATCAGAGACTTGAAATACAGAAATTTACAAGTTTAGGCGGTTGACATCAGTTTAGTTGCCTGCAGACGGTGTTTGTAACCGGACGCGAAATGTGTCCTCGAGAAGTATAATACGTATTCGTGTGAGACGAAAACAGTTTACGCGTTAAAAAGTACAAGTAATTAATAAAGGAATCTCACAGCTCTCTCTCTCTCTCTCTCTCTCTCTCTCTCTCTCTCTCTCTCTCTCTCTCTCTCTCTCAGTGAAGTGTTATTTAAATCGTATCAAGTATTAATAAAAGGAGTGAAGTAATATTATAATCTGTGTAAGGCTACATTCTTGTCACACCACAAACCTGCTAAGAGAAACGTGTCTCTAACAAATACTGACGCAGCCGAGGCAAACATAAATATATATTACTCGCGCAAAACTTCTGGAATCGTGACCTTGATTGCCATCCCAGCTGCCGAGCCTAGGAATGGTTTATGTTTAGCTTTATCAACGAAAGCGATATAATACCTTTGCTTACTCACAGTGCGTAACACATACAGTCTGCATAGAAAGTGCCTGCATCTGGTTGCAATCTTAAAGAGAGCTGCAGTATCTAAATAGTACTTATTTTATATTTGTTATATTTATAACCATGGCTCCTATGTTTTCAAAGTTAAGTGGTAAGGTGTTACATAGTCAAAGTAGGGAAATAATTGCAAATGTCATCGACTTCATGAAGCAAGAAGCACAGATGAAGGAAGAAATTATATCCGAGTTCCACAAAAGCCTTATGAGAGTGAAAGAAAGAGTAGTCAAAGCAACTGGTGTTTCACCGAGTTCCGTTTCCAGAGTTCTCAAAGATAAGAGAAAAAAACATATGGATGAAAGAGTACCATTTGACACACCTGGGAAGAAACATAAGGTCCCTAAACGTATTACAGAAATAGACGATTTCGAATGCGTCATTCGGCGCACGATTCACAATTCCTATGTGGAAGAAAAAACTGTGCTAACAATAAGCAGATTGCTCATCCAACTGAAAGACAACAGAAACTTTCAAGGTGGTGCAACAAATCTCAGAAAAATTATTAAAGATTTAGGGTTCAAATGGAAGAAACCGAAATCAAATAGAAGAGTTCTAACAGAAAAGCAAAATAAATAAATAAAATAAAAAATAATAATAAAATAAAAAAATAAAAATAAATGTTGCCATGATAGCAACGGCACGGAAAGCCTAAGATCCGTGGTTCAAATCCCGGCTATGGCATTGAATTTTTCAGTCTGATTCTACCTTTCCAAATGACTATCATTTTATATGTACTTATATCAGCATCAATTTTCAAGGTGGTGCTACAAATTTCAGAAAAATACTATAATGTATGAAGATGAGTCATACATACACAGCAGTCATACAGCATCTAAAAGTTGGAGTGACGATAGCGAATTAGGTTTGCAGGCACCTGTTGCCAAAGGGCAAATACTTATTATCGTTCGTGCTGTTGGAAAGATCGGCTTCGTTCCAAATGCCCTTCTTTTACAAGTCGCAACAAACAACAGGAGATTTTCATCAAGAAATGAATACAGAAAATTACATGAAGTGAATCAACGCCATGTTGATACCTAATATGCCTGCTGGGTCTGTTCTGGTCATCGACAATGCTTCACAATGCGTCAACACTCAAATTCACAAACCACCTACCTCAAATTCCTTGAAAGAAGAAACGAGAGCTTGGTTACTTAGACATAATAAAGCTTTAGATGAAAGCATGAGTAAAACAAAGCTATATAACTTAATTAAAGCCAACAAACAGCTTCAAAAGTCATACATACTTGACCAGATAGTAATACAACATCGCCATAATGTACTTAGACTGTCATCGTATCGCCCAGATCTAAACCCAATCGAATTAATCTGGGCTGATGTCAAAAAATGGGTGGCATGCAGAAATATCACTTTTAAATTAAAATATGTGGAGCAGTTATAACGCCAGCAATTTGCTGAAAATGGAAGGCCAGAATGGGAAAATGTATGGCGACATGCTGAATAAATTAAGAATCATTATTCCGAAAAATACGGAATTGCAGAAAATCAAACAGAAATAATTCTTATGCAGGATAATGGTGCAGAAAGTAGTGACAGCAGTGATGACGGCAATAAAGTGAGTGATTCCGCAGAAGAGGAAGGGTTGTTAGATGTGGAAGAATTGGAGGCAATGATTGACAGCGTTTTTTTATACTAAGCGCTTTTAACAGCGTGGATTTTAATATACTGTATATAACTAAGTTTATCAGCGCAACACAGTGCATAACCGTTGTGAATATTTGACGATGACTGTCCCACGCACTCCTGCAGCATGCAGTCGATCGGTCACCACCTGATATGGTAAGCAACTCGCATCATAGCTCTCATTAAGATTTTCACGTGTCTAGAACTGTTGCGCCGATTATAATATTTAGGGCGAAGGCTACCGGAAACTGTTTACTATACGTGCGGTTGCAACTACTACAAGTTCCGCTCCCCAACAGTTGAAATATAATACAACTCCTTCAATACAAACTACTTCAAATTGACGCCCAAAGCGTGGTGCAAACAACGTAAAGACAATGCACAACTTCAAGTATCGTGTCTGCCTGATTTGGCAGAAATAATTCTTGGCGTAAGTTTACTCCACTTAGCTATTGTTGGAATTCTACAGCGTGTATTGCGCTTTAAAACCGTGTTAAAACTTTATTATAATTTGTTTGGATTGTCTGGTGTATTTTAAGTGATTCAAATTGTATATAGCTGGGTTAATAGCAAGCTACTCTTTTCCAAATTTTCTTTATCTGTTTTAAGGTAATGCATTTTAAATAAGAAAAGCTATACTAATCTTTTCACTGGAAAGTGATTTATTTTCTCATGGACAATGTAAATGATAAAACGTAGAACAACAGGTTAACTTTTTAATTCAGTTTTACTTACTTACAATTTTATAATTCTGCTTATTGACTCTTTATATTGGTTTAGCAATTAATTATTGATCATCTCTTGAATACAATGTAATATCATTTGTCTTGCAAGTAAATATTTGAATTTGAACGTTGCTCAAGGCGTCTTCTTCTTTGTGGAAAAATTTTCTTTAAGTACCTAATAAAAAAGTTGAATGTTGTTTACCTATCCTAGCTTGGTTGCTAAGCATAACGAAACAAATTACAGTTTGTCGACAAATTCTAGAAGTTAAATAAATCACATATGAATATAAATAACATGTTAATTCGAATTCATTTGTAACATGTTTCAATTATGCGTTTCTCTTTTGTAGGCCTTTATGTCATACAATTTTTTCGTCCTTTCTTTATAACGTATTTTCTTTTTGGCGTTATTGGCTTTTCCTCTTTATCCTTTATAAGTAACACTTCAAAATATATAGGTGTTTTTTTGAAAATACTGTTTTATATATGGTATTTTCCAACAATATTAATTGGTAATTATTACACAATATATTCGTAATAATGACATATGTGTTATTCATTGTCCATCCCTTGCATTCGTAATTCCAACATGGCTTAGTAATTTATTTAACACATCCATTATTTTCATTTAATTTAAAAAACTGCGTCAATTTAACTAGGGCAATGCTTTTCAAGTATGGTCTGTTAAACAATAAAATAACTACCGAATATTTTGTTAACTAATTTTTTTCCATTCTATATACCCTAGGCTTTATTTTTACATAGTTTCCACTGTCAATTAAATTATCATTCTGTTATAGAATAAATGTTAGTGATTCCTCCAAATAGAACTTCACCGCCAATCCACAAAATATTTGTAAGTTTCCGAGATAAATTTTTCCGTGTCTGACATTTGGAGTGGTATTATTAATGTTATTTATTTAACATTATTGTAGCCCCACGTTGTGGTGCCAATTTGAAGGTGGTTTAATGTTTACGTAATATGTTTTTACGTAAATTATTAGAACTTGAAGATCTTATATTGTGCTGCTTTTGTTTTGTTTGGTTACATAATTTTAACTGCCCCACGTATGGGAGCCAATTTGCAGTGGTATACTTATAATGTTTGTATATGTGTGTTTACTTCACGTGGTAAAGCCATTTTGTGGCGTGATTCTTTGTTAGGTTTGTAGCTCCATCTGGTGTTAGCAATTTGCGGTAGTATTAGTGTTTGTTTGAAAAAATGCGACTGTTATTTTATTGAATTTTTGTTTACTGTCCTCCGGCTAGCTATTATCTTTTTTGGGTCGAGCACTTCTCTTTATACAGGTTGTGTAAACGGAAAGGAATCCTTTATACAAAGATAACACTGATGAAGGAATTTGTTTTACACTTTTATTGTCGAACACAGTCACTATCACATTTACACATTGATCTTTACACTCGCCAAACTGAAACTGTTATAACAACTTCTTACTGATCACTTTTAATTCACGTACTTCAATCTTTTGTATAATTAACTTTACAATACTTGAGATTTTTCATAACTCTTATACGCGTAACTTGCGAATCGATAGCCGACGTGTAATATTGCTGGACTGAAGGCGACGTGTATCATACAAATATTTTCGACGAACTGGCGGGAATGCGACGTGTAGTGTACAAAGAATTTTGATGAACTGACGGGTCTACCTCTAACCTAGCTCTTTTATACTCATACACCCTGATATGCCTAAAGATTATAACTGAGCTGCAATTGGCTAATAAAACGCGCCAACATTAGCGTCTATTTTATATCCAATGAAAATTATGAATACATATGCTCTAGGAAGAATGTTCCAGCAAATTCTACAGAAAAACGCGCCAACATTACGTAACTTCCTCGTCTCTAATAATGATAAACAGCTCACCCCCTCGCTGCATTATTGCACGCTATTATTGTCAGTTTCAGTAAGGCAGTATAGACCCACTTCTCAACAATAATTACAATCAACAAACATCTCAAATCAATGTCACACAAAAATGCATATTCATACTGTAATCATTCTTTACATTTAAATAATTTGTGATACAAATTACTGCATCACATTTCGTGGCAGAAGTAATTACTTATAGGTATTAATAGTTTCAGGGGGGAAATTCAAACTAGTGGTCCGGAAATCAAACGTTTTATCACAAAGTAGCTGCAAGAAAACAAATGTGAGTCTGCAAGTTAATGTGATGTTAGCCAAAAACAAACAACTCGTTATTTAGGTCCTTTAAGAACTTTCGTACAAGTACCACAAATGTTTCCTAAGAGATATCCAAAGCTCACTTTAACACAAAAAATCCGATTTGTTACATTCAAATGATTTTCTCTGCTCTGTATCTTTATTAATGGGTATGCAAACTATTCTTACTAAAGCTTATTACTTTCTCTACTACATATAGTAAGTAGGGGAAGTATTGCATTTCACCCAAAAATTCGATACCGGGATTGCACCAGAAATACACGTTTCGAGGCCCCCTGAATTCAAAAAGAAGCATTTTTAGAAAAAGGTCGGTGTTTATGTCTGTGTGTCTGTGAACAGCATAACTCAAAAACGAAAAGTCCGATAAATACCAAATTTGGTATTTGAGTTTAGCATCTTTCAAGGATGCGACACGAAGTATTTCAAGAAAATCCTCCCAGCCCAGACTACACTTTACATGGAACATTTTTCGAAAATTTTTATTTTCCCAAAAATGATTATAATGGTTTTCATTAAAATATCATATATTTAATACATTTTCATGACAAATGAAATTTACATCTTAAATTTTCTGCAAATGTCCCCAAAAGTCATCTTCGGTTTTGCATAACTGGTAAACCGTAAGAGATAGTCAAACTTTTAGCATACAAAAAATTTAGATCTCTTTAAAACACACGATTTATTTCATATACATTTTTGTTTTTGTCCAGTGAACCATTTCCTAGTTATTGTTATTTGTTTGAATTTTTCCAATACTTATGCTTTTTGTCAAATGGGAATTCGTTATTCGTTTTTTTATGTGCCGGTCATGCAAAGAGAATGGAATGTGCCACATAGCAACAAGCTCTTAAAAGATTTGACTATCGCTTAAATAATACCATACTCCCCTTGCACCTACAAGAAAATTAGCAATAAGTTTCTGCAAAGTTTATCTCGATTAACATAAAGTGGATGGAGAATAAGCGTTTGTAAAAATAGTTTGTGCAAGAGTAGAGAAAGTCATGTGAGTGTAACACATCAGACTTTTTTTCCATCTACTTCATTTTAATCCAAATAAACCTTTGAAGAAATAGTTGCATTAGCTACACATTTCATCAAGGATAGTCAAATGTTTAAGAATTGGACACTATATGTTGCCTTATATTTCATACTGACTCTATGTAACCGCGAGAAAAAACTGAATGTTGAAAGGACTTAAAAGAATGACCAAGTAATGAAAAATTCAAGCCATTAACTACGGATATCTCGGAAATGGCTTATGGCTGAAAAAAAATATTTGAAATAAATTGTATGTTTTAAAGAAATCTACAGTTCTTGTGTAGCACGTTTTCGTCTATCGCCTAACGTTTACTAGTCATACAAAATTATACAAAAGTCTTTCGAAATAAAGGGAACTTCAAAGGCTCTTTCCAGAAAATTTAAGATGAATGTTTTATTTATCATGCAAATATTATTAATATGTGGTATTTTAATCAAAATCGTTTGAGACATTTTTTAGAAAATAAAAAATTTCGAGAATCAAGGATAGTTTGGGTTTGGTAAACTGCTTGTTTAGAAAATACTGAATCTAAAAGCCAAGTATGGTGTTGATCCGACTTTTCCTTTTTAAACTATGCTGTTCACGGATGCACCCAAGAACCTTTCTTAAAAAAAATTATTTTGGATTTAGGGGGCTTCAAAACATGTATTGACGGAAATTCCGGTATAGAATTTTTGCGTGGAATGCAATACCATCTCTACCTCCTATATAGGAGGTAGAGAAAGCAAAAATAAAGTATTGGAAAATATTTAGTATATATTAGGGGAAAGGTCCCTAATTTTAACTGCCTCTTAAATTGAACCACTATTTGACAGATTCACCATAAGCCTAGTAGAAGCGTGGCGTGTACAGCTATGAATGCTTGGAGTTGTTGACTTTGCATTCTGAGCTGTGGTTTCAGTTCTATGAAGTGTTGTGTGTTTTTGGTGCTTCAGAAGTAATATTTGACTCATCTAGCTAAACTTATACGACCAATTAGGCAAATTTGAGATGAGCTATATATTGCATGTTATAAAGTGTTTATTTAGCAACAATATTCATGCATACGTTTTTTCAAGCAGCGTCTCTCCTTGTCACATAGATGCTAAAGCTTCCAAAATGGCGTGGCCGTAAATTGAACCACTGTTTGAACCTATATTGAACTGGTCCAATTTAGGAAACCTATTGAAGTTCTAGGGTTGTTCAACTGCGAATAGTATACCTTGTGAACAAATATCGATATAATATGTTAAGTTAAAAAAAATCATTTTAAAAACAGTGGCTGACATGAATATGTGAATGTAAATTGTCTGAAATTATGGACATGATCCAGTGTATGAGTTGTAGGATATGGCGTCACCAAAAGTGTGCAAAAGTTAGTGCTAAGAAGAAAGTGTTTTATTGTGAAGACTGTGTATAATTGGACTCTTTTGTATGAGAGTAAAAATTAGTAAAAACTATATTTGCAAATAATACCTATTCCAAAAACCAAGTGAATGTCATATAAAAATTCAAAATGTTCAAGGAAATTGCTATTCTTATCACAATTTTGGACTCTACTGTTGTTGTTGATAGCATGTTTGTTTTGAATGTAAGTAAAATATGTGTATTTTGTATTAATAAAAATACTTTTAAACTTAAAAGTATGTGGTTCATTTTAAGACACGGGTGATTCAATTTAAGGACCACGTTCCTAATTTGAACCGATTTACACCATCTCACTTTTTAAATGTTATTTAATTGATAATTGTATTAATTTTAAACTCTGTTCAGGATATTGATAGCGCAAGAATTTCACTTTAACGCTTGTGTTTCTGAAAATTTTGATTTGAAATTATAATTATTACTTACTATTTTAGCGTAAATGGTTCAATATAGGGACCTTTCCCCTACTTTATTGCAAAACGGACATTACATTTAAAATACACCTCGTAATTTGCAAAATGATACTTTTGTATTGAAGGGTTAAACTAATAAATAGCAAAGTTCATGTCTAGCATTAATAAAATTGGAATGGCAATGTAAATTTACTATAATCTAAAAGGCTACTGATGGCTAATCAATGACTAGAGAACAGTGAACTGCTTGTAATTACTTTTAATTTATACTGTAAGAACAACGAACACTCTTCAGAAAGCTAAGTGCTTAACAGCAGTAACATAATTGTAGTGCTATACAATAGTTATTGAGTAGTGACCCCATAACCCGCATGCGATGCGATTGTCTCCGTTAACTGATGTTATGTTGTAGGCGGGGTCACGTACTATCAGTGTATGAACTATGTTACCACGTCACGCGAAACCGTCGTTTCCATTCATTACAGTTAAGCTAATTCGTGATTACTGTGGCGGCCGCCCGGTAAATTTTAGTTCTCGCTCGCTATTTTGTAAAGCAGGCCTTCTCCACCCTTCATATAAATGATTTCATTATCCGCTTCTCACGAAGCCTCCCTCCTAAGTTTCGGAGCAAGACCATTTCCGGAATAAGAGCGGCTGTAACTCTTAGAGGTTATGTTACGTCATTATTAACGTGGTAATTATGCGATTTATCGCCACTTTTCTAAGTTACGGAAGTGCTAAGTTAAAACCCCAGCCATTTTACACGAATATTACAGGTTTTTATCGAGGAAAGCTCGAGACGCCTGTATGGTAATATTTGTGTGGTACTCTATGCATATGTAGCGAATCATTACTTTCTCTACTACGTACAAACAGCACCAAAGAAAATCTTCGGTGGATTTTGTATCATTTTCTGGGGTCTTTTAGGCGTGGCCTTCACCTTACCTATCGCAGAGCGTGGTGGCTTGATAACATAGCAATAAGGGGGAAAGAGGGGTGGTTGATGCCTTTGCTTTTTCTGGTGTTATTGAAACCAAAACATGTTTATTGTCTCAGAACTGTATGCTAGTAAAATTACTCGTGGACATATCGTGGATATGCGGGAGGCTGGTCGCACTGTTACAGCAATTGCAACGGCAGTACATAAAAGTGTTTTTATAGTAAAATACTAGATAAAAATATTTCAGGAAAGTGGGGAAGACGATCTACATACTCGTCAGAAAGTGGGCACTCCCCGTAAAACATCCACAGATGATATCCGTTTACTAAATGCAAGTTATTCTTTTGTTATAATTGACTGATCATGTTTGGAAACTAGAGATAAATGTGTATATTTATATAGTTTACCGAATATGACATACATATTATGGCAATAAAATTGGGTAATATTTTTTTCTATAATCCTGTTGTATTCCTATGTTAAGCAATATGCAAGTAAAGGTATATTAACCAATTGTAGTTTGAATTAGAGGGAAAACATGCTGCTTTAGTTATGTATTATTTACTTATGTTTGCTTCTATGCAGCAACAAGCATTAATACCACCGTGAAAATACAGCTCTGTTTATTTTTTGTTATAAAGTATTGCTATATATTTAAAGAATACTATTCAAAAATTAATTTGAAAATCTTCTCACACTGCACATTCTACATTTCGCTAACCTGGGCGCTCATCAAATTTTCCCCTTAGCTTTTAAACGTTTCAAAGGCGTGTCCTGCACTAGCCGATAAGGTATGGGCTACCAATTGCGATAAGAGGTCTGTATGACAAACTGAATGCACTCTCTCTACCTCTTTCTCTTTTAGCCAATACGATCAAGAGCGTAAACATATATTTCGTTTCTACGCCTAACCTTTATTGTGGTTATTGGTGCAACTATTTAACAGAAGGACTGGCGCATCCTTGCACCGTGGCCTAAAGCAACCAATGTAATGGCCATGGCTTTCCAAGGCCACGTACAACGATAAATAATGTGACGTAGATGCGAGGTGCAGTGAGATTTTCTTTGGCGCTCTTTGTACTTGGTACGTAGAGAAGGTATTGCATTCCAACAATAAAATCGATACCTAGATTTCACCGCAGGTATAACGGCACTTTAATTCGAAAAAAAAAGTATTGTAAAGGATCCGTGTATGCATGTGTGTGTGAATAACATAACTCAAAAACGAAAAGTCCAATAAATACAAACTTGGTTAGATCAGTTTCTTCCAAAGATACGACACGAAGATTTTCAAGAAAGTTACCCCACCAAAAACTATTCTTTATATAGAAAATTTTTAGAAAGCTCTGATTTTCTAAAAATGTCTCTGAAGAGTTTAATTAAAATACCATATATAAGATATTTTCATGAAAAATAAAATGTATATCTTGAATTTTCTGGGAATAGCCTATGAAGTCCTCTTGATTCGGAAGGAATTTTGTAGAATCTTGTATACCTAGTAAACGTTCAGCGACAGACGAAAACGCACTACACAAAAAATGTAATTTTTTGTGACATCGGCCATTTCCAAGATATCCATTATTCATGGTTCGAATTGTTGAATACTTAGCCATTCTTTTGAAGTCCTGTCGATTTTCAGTTGTTACTTCCGATGTTACGGAAGGATTGTGAAATGTTATGGGCAGCATATACCTCTATTTCTTAAACATTTGACTTTCGCTTTTCCCTTTGCATCTATGACGAAATGCGTAATGCAACTATTTCCGGAAAGGCTTATCTCAATTAAAATGAATTAGATAGGAAAATAAATTTCGTAAGAATAATTTGCATATCCACTAATAAGTGATAGAGGGCAGAGAAAGTCATGTGAATGTAACACATATTTTTAATAATTTTTTTTCTTATAGTGTTAATTGGTAATCATAAAAGGTCTCTAGGGCAATGTGTGGATTATTTGGCCTTCCAAAGCCGGATAGTTAATGGAATTTACAGCAAATACTGGCAAGGTAACCGCAAACATATATTACACGAGATGAAACCTTAATTGCAGTGTTATGTGCTTTATAAATGTTCCGATGGCCGTCAATTATGTGAGAGCATTGTTAGATTAAAAGCAGCTGACGCGATGTTCTGTGATACAATACAAGCCTAAATTGCTTGACGAACTGTTTCAATCTTGTGAGCTTTATAAAAGATTCGATGGCCAATTTATGTGGAATATTTAGGATGAAAATGACTGATAGTATTTTGAGAGCCTAGAGCAAGTGAAATCTTCACCGCTGCGAGAAATACAACGCCTTAACCTAGAAGGGGTCACAAAATTTAGCATCAGCCAAGTACTTAACTATAAAAAACAGAAAGGTTTGTGCAATGATTAGGCTTATTTATAACTCGAGAGGTTTTGTGTGAAAATCAGTTTAACTAAGAGTTAAAACAAGTGTTCTAAAAAATTCGTAGCTCAAGTCTGAGCATGGGTTTTTAGTATGTATGTCTCAAAATTGTATTTTGTAGAAGAGAGATTTAATAAACTATCTTACTTAGGGTCCCGTTAGTACCTGTGGAGTTTCCCGGGAGGTGCCACTTCTTCCGTCTCACTGAGCTTGCTTCGTCTTGTCTTCACAACTGCAGAGCTGCCTACACATGACGAACACCGCCATGACTAACAACCAGCACCATGTTTTCGCGAATAATGAATACTCTTTGCACCTCTTTATTCGGAATAGCGGCCTTAATATTATTACTCCTTGAACCTCTTTGGGAGTGCCTGACCAAATACTCCTTGCACCTCTGATGCGATTATCATAACTACCATAGGTTGGCAACACCCTACGCGCATGCGCACTATCGACGAAATGGCGAAGTTCATTGTCGTTACGTCAGAATTTTACTTTAAATGAAAGTGTCCTTAAATGGGTAGGTGTGGTTAAACATTTTATCTCGTTCATCGCTTAAAAATATAACATTGTCAAACAGCTAGGTATTAAGTCCTTAGTCAATATATTGTTTAAAATAATACGCCAAATACTTGAAAATTCATTCCTGTAGGGCTGTTTCTTAACTAATCAAATCTTGTGATACACCCATGTGAATATTCATTCGTCGCGCCTCTTGTAGAAGCTTTTCTTTTTTCAGTGTCTTCTTTTTACTTTCTCTACTACGTATAGTAACTAGGGAAAGTATTGCATTCTGCCCGAAAATTCTATACCGATATTTCACCGAAAATACATGCTTTTAGGCCCCTGAATTAAAAAAGTCACTTTTAGAAAATGGTCCCTGTGTGTGTCTGAACAGTATACCTCAAAAACGAAAAGTAGATAAATACCAAACTTGACATTTCGGTTCAGTATCTTTCAAAGATGCGACACAAACATTTTCAAGAACATCCCCTACCCCAGACTACCCTTTACATGGAACTTTTTTCGAAACTTTTTATTTTCTCAAAAACAGCTGTAACGATTTTGATTAAAATATCATGTATTTAACAGATTTACATGACAAATAAAATGTATATCTTAAATTTTCTGGGGTCACCAAAAGTCCTCTTCATTCTGAATGACTTTTGCATAACTGGTAAACCGTAAGAGATAGTTTTCTACACAGAAAATGTAGATCTCGTTAAAACACACAATTTATGTCATATACAATTTTCATTTCTGGAGTAAACCATTTTCGAGATATTTCTTGTTATTGGTTGGAATTTTCCAATACATATAATTTTTCTCATAGGTTCATAGAGAGGTGTAGAAGAGGAAAACCTCATGTCTGGTGGGAAAGTACTTTCTTCGTTTGCGTGTCAACATATAATCACAAAGTTCGTCTAATGTTTCATCCTGAGGCTTGACTGCCATGATGAAGGCTGACTATTGACTGTGATCAGTGTGCTGTGACTTTAACCTGTAAGCGGTTTGTTACTGGTAAGAGTGAAATAGGAAAGTGATTGATGCACTTCATCAAGAAATGACAATCCAAAGAAGACGTTATTGAAAACTTAAGTTTACATATCTATGATAAACACTCTTAACAAAACCTTAATGCCTAACTTTTTGACAATGTTGTAATGTTAAACTAAGAACAAAGATAACATTTTTACCACACCAACCTGTATTAAGATTACTCAGAATGCTTCACCAACTTCCTGTGAAGAATTACAGAAACCAGCGTATCCCATTCTTCTATGTTATAAGAATTCACATAGCCTCTTCTATCTGCTTTAATTTTGTAGGTTTACAGTGATCTTCACTTTCAACAAGTATCAGATCTTGCCTTTACAAAATTAATGCATTAGTGCTACTCTCCAAACAGGTATATCCTTTTGAAACAGAACACTATGCTAATAACAAAACGTTTCAATAAATGCGCTTAACTGCTTCTCAGTTAGAAAATTCTGCCTCAGATTATGATGTAATCGAGTGAGATGGCTCCGTATAACGTGTGAGGTTTACATTCGGGTTCGATTTCCGTCGAACGACTACTCTAACCTGGGCTTTTCGTGGTTTTCCCTAGCGGTAGGCCAATACTGGGGTAATTTCTCATCTACCACGATTTCCTTTTCCTCCTTTTCCTTTCATTCCGCTTCCTTCGCATCTTTCAGGTGTCTTTCTAGGTTTGGTGGCGTATGGCTGTCCGAAAATAATGCGCGGATGCTTGCTCAAAGGAAAGAGTACGTCTATCGACACTAGAGGGTGCTTGGTCGACAGGTCGTTCATCACCCTCTCTAGGCAGTTTCTATTTATTTATGGACACTCTGCAACTACCATGTTCATAGCGTCTTACTCTATATTGGGCGTGAAAGACCGGGAATTTTTCTCAGAGGTCTCTATCAGACTTGAGGTTATTTTATGTGCCGTTAATCTAAGATATGGGACAACCGGCTTTAGCTTTACTTCCCTTCCGATGGAAGTGATGCTAAGTATCTTTACGCCCGAAAAAAATCCATCAACCTCCGCTCGGTTTGAAGCAGCGACCTCGGGAATTAGAGGCTAGACTAAGGAGGACGACAGTTTCCGCGAGTCTCTGTAACCTGTCTTCCTGCAGCCTCCTTTGATTCCTTCACTTCATCCCTTCCTCCTGGGGGACATTGCCCACAATAGATGTATGTGGGTCGCAGTGCGCGAGGTGTATAACCTCCATTGTATAACCCACAAGCTATATAACCTACTATGATGTAAGTTTCAAACCTTTTGCATGTTTTTTCTTTATGTTTTCAAACTTAAATAACTAGTGTGTGCGTAATATTTTGAACTACAGTAGCATTAAGTACTGCTTGCAGACGTTAGCTTTTCTCTCCTACATAAAAGTTCTAAACTGAGTCGCCTACACTCCAGTTTCCTCAGAAACAAAATCACTGGTTACTCTAGCGCATTATCTCTGGATGCTAAGCATTCATTTGCGTTTAGGGCGTTTCTAGCAAACAGCGTGTATCAGGCTCAAAACGCGCTCACTTTCTGTGCAAGATTTATTGTTTAATAACTACACCTTTTGCAAAGAAACTCTAAGTATACATCTACAGTTAAATGCATATTTTATAAGAATTAGCATTTCAGGATATAACCAACTTAAAACAAAACACTTATACAACATTATTAATTTTCGCTAGAACTATATTTTTCCCCGAAAAAGAATATAATAATTGAGAATAATAAGAGTACCTGGGCATTAAATTTGTGTATTCTACTAGAAAAACCCTCAGGCCTAACTACAGAAGTTCTCTTCCCCCTACCTCACGCTGTCTTCCTTCTGCGCCTCTCTCTTGCGCTTCTGCTTTCTTTTCCTCCCCTTTGTTCCACTCCACACTTACTTTCCATCTTTACCACCTCTCTCTCTCTCTCTCTCTCAACGTACATGGTTTCAATGTTTTCAAAACTGGTATAAAAAGCTTTTTTCTGGTATGTTAAAAAAGTTAAAAAAAAACATCTTTTATTCACAGCCAAAATAAAAACACAGAACAACTATAGAGTTTCTCAAGTACGAGAAGTACAAATTTTTCTAATTCAGTGTCATAAATAGGAACTTGCACTTTAAAACCCGCTGAGAATACTATTTAATTGTTTATGCGCAATGCCGGCCTAAACTTAAATCTCGGAATATATTTTCATTTTTATTTCGCAAATGTTTGTTATGGTGTGTAAATCAAATCATGTATGCAACTTGTGGAACGTGGGATGTCTTTAACTCCAAGTATTTTGAACTCGAGCGTAGTGAGTGATGAAATCTTTCCACCACTCGTAAAAAATCCCACTTCCGACACCAGTTGTTAAATAATTATAATAGCATACGAAATTTTGCCTATGCCTTATGCTTGTTATGGGATCAGAGTGCTGCCGTTTTCCGTCACAAACAGGAAATTACATTAAAATCTTAATTACATTTAACTGCTTATGTTCTAGAGTAACTGCAACAAAATACTTTTTAAATACTTGTTTTAATCAAGCACTTAAAATAGCAAAGCTTATCAGAAATGTTACGGTTATAAATGTTAAGTTATCATAAACATAACGTACATCCTATTCTACAAGTATGTGATGTAGCGAGGTTCGAACAGAATGTCAAGAATTACGTTAGTATTGCCAATATGTGATAAAATATCGAAACCCTGAAGTCACGTCTTTGTAGGACACAAGGCTGCTCTGTCAGCAGTCAAAAGCATATTTAATGGCCGCGAATCGAGGTCACAGGGGTCTTACTCTCACGCTCGTCGGGTTAACAGACTCGACGGCGAAGCTCTGAACAAGGGATGCTTCACACCCCCATCATAATTAAGTTAACATTTAATAAGTGGATATATCCAGGCCTCACTAAGTACAGGTAAGATGCACTAGTATTAAGTTCTCGCTCGTCCTGGCCATCAGGCTACCCAACACCCTACTAACTGCAACTATGTACATTAACTATGAATACAACTCTTAGCTTTTATACACCCCCTGGGCCTTTTATTTGACACCTCTTCCTATAACGCAACCGCCTACGCCCTACCTGCCAACCCCATACCGATCCGCCCTTACCCATCTGAGTCTATAGCCCTGCTGTGTACGTCACCCCTCGGGGCTAACCACCCTAAATAGGGGTGCTACAATATACCAGGTTTCATAGCAACGATTAAGCTAGCAAACACATACTGATAGCCGCAAATCCATGAACTCAAGGTTCGCCTTTCGGCTACCTTTAGGATCGTCCTCTTCGACTAGGGCTTTTCCAGGTTTTCCTCAATTCACTAAATGGCAAATGACAGAGAACTAATTAAACTTAAATCTGAAATATTTCTTTTTCACATTTTCTATCCCAATTAATATTCCATTTCATCTGTGCACACCGCCTGTATTATTTATACTGTAAGAATGGATTTTAAACTGTATTAAAAAAGGGCACATATATTCACACATGCGTAGAGAAAGAGAGAGAGAAATTTTATAAATGTGGTTATGTCTCACACACGTCAAACTGTTTCTGCGATGCTGTCGGCCTCAATGCGTGGGTTTTTGTTTTGTGTGATGCAATTTAAGTATTTCCCTTTATGTATAACAGACATTTTGCGTTAGTTATTTTAATATTGGCACTCCTGCTTATTTTCTTTACACTAAACTACATCGAGTAGATGATTTTTGTTTATTGCAGTTTATTTTGTATTTTTAAAATAACTCATTTCTTTTCTTTTCTTTTCTGTAAGATGAAACAATGTATTATTCTATTATATTTATTAAATATAGTAAAATCAAATTAGAAGGGAGATTTTATCCTTATATCTAATACCACTTAGAGATGTTAGCTTTTGGCTTCTGTGCATTCCATTAAACACGTCATGAGCCATTTATCCAAAAACCGAAAATTATCAGAAAAGCTGTGATTACAGTTTATGATACACATTAAATAGACCCACAGCTTCGCTATCAAATTGCGTTCAGTACAGAAATAATTATCTCCCTCCTCCTCCTCCTCTCTCTATGCAACACACATTAATGAAAATCATTATTAAAGCTGTCTTTCCCAAAGTGTTAATAAAAATATACACACAAGTAAAAGGCTTTACACAAAACGGCCCATAATTTATGCTGGTTGGAGCCCTACTGTTACCTGGTTTACATGCACGAATAACAGACTTGGTTTAGCTCCTTGAATATCCATCCTCCTCAACTTATCGGAAGCATACTTATAAATTTTCACTGTGTAATATTAAAAAAAGCCATATCAAACGAGATAATTTAATTTTTTACTTAATGACAAATTAGAAACCTTCCCCCTAAGGGAAAAGTAGTTAAGCTGTCTTATATGAGAGGTATGTTTTAAAAGTAAATCACTCATGGTAATGATTTTGTCTAGAAATAATCTCAAGTTAAAGCAATATGGTCTTGCCTGCAAGCACAATTGGGAAAACAAAACAATGTTCACCTATGTGAGTTTCTGTTGCTAATGAACCTACGCGGAGAAAAGAAAAAATAAAATTACATGGGTATTTTCACAAAGTTTGTTGTATTCTGTATTATATTTAAACATAGGAAAAAATATGTTACAATCAATATTTCGAAAACAGCTACTGCTACAGAAAGGTTATTTGACATAAAATTGTATACTTGAATGAACTCAATTTTGAGGTACAGCAAGCTTTTGTCCTATAAACTTGAGGTTTAAATCACCATTTATGCGTTAACAATCAGAATTAAGAGAACTTCAAAGAATATTCTCAGAAAATTCAAAATATACATTTTATTCATGTTGCAAATACCTTTAACATGTGGTATTTTAGTGACATTCGTTAAGTCATTTTTGAGAAAGTAAAAGTTTGGAAAAGTTTCTACGTGGAGGTAAATTTGGACTTGGAGAAATTTCGTAATAATCTTCATGTTGGGTGCTAAGCTTCATATTCAGCTAAATTTTCGTTTGAGTTGTTATTCTCTCTATCCCTCATCCTCCACTCACACAAATACGTCCACGCGCTCCCATTTCTAAACGTGTTTCCTTTTTAGGCTCGGTAGACCCCAAAGCGTGTATTTCCGATGAAATCCCGATATCGAAGTTTTGGTTGGAAAACAATACTTACTCTGCCTACCATAGGTAAGCAATAGAGAAAGTAAAAAGACAAAACAGAACAAAATTAATAGCGCGGCAAGGTCCTTGATGTAGCTTTTCTGTAAGCTGCAGTTAACCACGCTCTTAATGGAACTAAAAAATAAAACGTTATTGAGATATGGGCAGCCCTAGAGCCAGAAAATGCTTGTGCAATTATAGGCCGTTGTTTAGTGACCGGCATGATGGTAGATTAATGAGCCATGTAGGCCGATAACACAGCCTACTTTTCTCTTTGCTGGAGGCTTGATCACCCAAAGGTCAGTTACCGATACTTCCACAGCGATGTAACACAGACGACAAAACTATACAGATGGCAGATACAACCAATAGCTTGAGGAACAATAGCTTGAATTTTCACCACTTGTGTTGAGATTTTAACGTGACTATTACTTTGTAATAGTGATGGGACGATACCACTATTTCTCGATACTCGATATCGATACTGATTTTGGAACACCGATACCGATATTCGATACTCTATACTTTCTAAAAGCTGTAAATTCGATAGCTTGTTCTCTAAATTATGTTATTAGTAGTTTTCTGTGTATAAACTGAGAAAGATTTATTTTAGAAGGAGTTGTATCGTATTTAAACTGTTGTTGAGCTGAACTTGTAGTAGTTGCAACCGCACGCATAGTAACCGCTTTCCGGTAGCCTTCGCCCTAAGTTTAAAAATATTAACTTTGTAATTTGACTGTTTCTTTAAATATTATATATTTATGTTTGCCTCGGCTGCGTCAGTATTTGTTAGAGACACGTTTCTCTGGGTGGCAGGGTTGTGGTGCCACAAGAATGTAAGGTGCACAGATTATAATTTTACTTCACTTTTTTTTATTAATACTTGATACGATTTAAATAACACTTCACTGATATAGAGAGCTGTGAGATTGTGTAATTAATTAATTGCACTTTTTAACACGTAAACTTATTTTTCGTCTCATACGAATACCTATTAAATCTCTCGAGGACGCATCTCGCATCCGGTTACAATCACTGTCTGCAGGCAACTGAACTGATTTCAATCGCCTAAACTTGTAAGTTTCTCTATTTTAAGTCTCTGATTGGCTAATCCTACTCCAATAGAATACCTTCATTTAACCAAAGGCTTTTTCTGGTTGTTGATTGGCTATTTTTATAAACTGTCACTAAAATTTACATTATTGTTGCTCCAATAATGACTAGTAGCATTTAAACTTTCAAATTCATTATCGCCTCAAGGTTACCTCATTGTTAGTAACGTTTAACCTATTATTCTCACAGCTCCTAGATTATTAAATTACGTAATATATTCACATAACATTATTACATATGGATACAATAATATAAACATATACAATGACTGTAATATACACTTTTTATATATTGCTACATACACATATTGCTTTAAGGCGGGCTGTTATTGAATTTACATATTACATAATTAGACTGAAATCATTTAAGTGTTAAAAATACTGCCTCAAAACGCACTTAATTAATTTTGTATTGTGCGCTAATTCCGAAATTGTTCTTGTGTGACATTCTCCAAATGGCAGAAATTTTTTTATCTTGATAATGCTACAGGTTATATATCCCCTATTGTTAACCAAGGTTAATAATAATAATAATAATAATAATAATAATAATAATAATAATAATAATAATAACAACAATTTCTTTGCTCCCTTTTTAGTTGACTATATTTTGTGCGGAAAGCTTTCTTTTAGAGCATGTTCCATTCATAGAAAAACAAACACTAGCAATTCTTGTTTATTCTGAAAATTTAACAATATAAACTAATATATATTTTACACGAAACTCAAACAACTACAAATAATGTGTGCGTTACACTCTTCTACCACTATTCACAACTACCACATAACATATATTTTTTTCAGTAATAAGTAATTAACCGTATAACTTAGAAACATAGCAAGTTTGTGGATTAAGCCTCTCTACTACCCACCCTCACACATTGGTATATACATGTTTAACCAAGGTTTGGCTTGCGTAAACACAAACTAACGGATAGAAGGAAAAAAAAACATTTCCATGCGCTGTATTACCTCACATCTTAAGTTCCGATTTGTTTCTGCTAGTTTGGCAGATTTTGGTCACCGGATTAAGTAAATTTAATGACACAGAGTGAGTCACCAAGCCAGCCTATTGAAGAAAAGTTATTTTGTGCGTCAGCTAAATCAGCTTCATTCGTAACTCAGTTAACGCTGCATGTTACACGAGTACCTATGCCCCACCATTGTTTCGCGTGCTTTCATTTATACACTATGGACTATTGCATTCATTCAACAACGGGAAACGCAGTCAAGGTCTATCAAGAACTATAGTCTAGTAACTCTTTGGGGACATTTGTGAGGCAATAACGTGGTCTTGACTCTGTTCGCTCCTTATCTACCATAAAGTTAAACACAACAACTTTCAATAATGCAAAACTTAAAAATTTAAAGGTATCGAAAAAATATCGAAGGCTTATCTCAAAGTATTAGACATACTTCGATACCACCGAGGATCGACAGTGTCGAGGTATCGAGGTCTCATCCCTACTTTATAACTTGCTTAAATATAGTGTCCCTTCGGTAATACGGGGGACTGTTATCGTTTTCAGGAATTGCCTCAGAAAAGCTGCCAATTACATGTAAGAGAAGCGGCACTGGACCCATAAATTCGTAGTAACATCACCATTATGGAGGTTTCAATATATGAGAGTTTACTAAATGCAACTGTGACACTTTTCCACTAGAATCTGCTGATATTCGAGTTGTTAGTTTCCATTCAAAACCGGCAACTCTACCGCAAATACGCACCAGTTACATATATTGGGAAGGTTAGTTATATTGTACCTGTTACGTTGGCGTCATGATTTTATACTCGCAAGGGTATAAACTTTGCACGCCGACCTTTAGTCACAAACTCATGTACTGATTATATTATTATATTATATATTATTATTTATATTAGATTAGTTATAGTTATATTAATTACGCAAGTTATATAAGCATTATTTTATACATCATTATTAATTATTATGTAAGGTTATTAGGCTTCTTATTAACCTTTACTTCTGATTAAGGTACTTTTGCAGTTAACTAGAAGTTTGACTTTGTTGCATATTACAGTAGAATAGTTTGCAACGTTTGATAACATACGCATGTTATATAAACTAAGCCCATAGCACGGTTCAGTATTTAATTTAACACTTAAGGTACATCCAGATTGTAGGTAACCACCTATAATGGCGGAGAAGGAATGTGATGACCAAACCTTTGCACCGAATAAAATAATATTACAGAGCAGTATATATGATGTAATAATGATTCATAATACTAGCAGAAGAACGAAATAGTGTGTCTTTTTAAATAGGTGGTCTGGGGATTTCTCTGGATATATATCGTACCTCATAAGTAATGTCGATTTTTAAGCAAAACTTTATTTGAAACGTTCTGGCAAGATATTAAATTACTCTTCAAAGTAGAGACCATCAGATTCTATGGTCTCTATCTTTTAGTGAGGTTTATTATCCCGCAATGGTAGTCTGGTTTTTTGATGCGAAGAATACGGTGAGAACCTATTCCACAGCTTCAATTTTTTTGAAATTTCTTTTACGCAAGAAATGGGCCATGGATCGAAACAGATGGTACTCTGAAGGCGCAAGATTGGGACTATATGCTGGATGTGCTAGCAGTTCGGTCCCTTCCAATTCATGAATTTTTTTTTTGAGTGGAGGAGAAAATGATTTAATCACTGACCTCAGTCCCGATGGGAGACGGGACTGAGAGTGTGGGACTCTCCGAGCATCGGCATACCCACTAAAAACACCTCCACCGGAAGGAAAAAGGATAGTAGAAGAAAACGTGCAATAGAACGTGATGTAATTGCGGTCCCGTATAGCACTCACGTCAGTAATTGAATGTGGCTGCCGCTCTATGGGCGGGAGCGGATAAAGGAAATAACTAGGGTGGAGCCATGAAACCTGACTGCAACACTAATGGGAACAGCGAGGATTTAGGAGGAAATGTATAGGAAGGAAGGAATGTTGAAGATGACTTGCTTGACGGTTGTCGGTGAATTTCCCGGTTAAGGTACTCTTCGACGAACTTGGATCCGGCCTTCGGTGATTACTGGAGGTTTCCGCTGAGGATGGCTGCTGTAAGTGGTCTCTGAGATGACTCGATTGCCGTGCCAGAGCTCTGAGACTCACCTCTATATTGTGGAGATGCTTCAGCGTCGTGTCTAAAGTTGATGAAGTCTTGATGAATTCGTCGATGATGTTGAATCTAGATGTGATGGTGTCAGACTGCCCAGCTAAAAAACTCTGCTGAGCAGCTGACGTAGCTTGGAGATCCGTGATGAAATCCTCCAGGGCTGTCAGCTTCGTCGTCATGTTCAGGAACTCCGCGTGGAGATCCTAAACGGCGTCCCGTAGGCCCTGGACTTCCTCGATGACCGGCGTTGGTGATGGCGCTGGTGCTGGTGTCGGCGGCTGTAGAGCTGTCACTGGCTGCGGCGTTGGTGGCTTCAGCGTACCTTCCTGCGAGGATGCAGGGGGCAGAGTGCTTGGCGGGTGTAGTGCGTTGAGCTTCCATAGGTTGCACAGTAGCGGCGGCGGCGCAAGTCGTGCTGCTTGCAAGTAACACTGGTGCTTAGAGCGCCACAGTAGTGGCACCTTGGTTTCGCCGTGTAGGATGTCTCGTCGTGCCCATAGGCACAGCAGCGACGGCAGGGTACCTGGTGTTCCACTCGGCTAGCCTCTATGCGTAAGCACCGCCCTAAGAAGGGCAGGCCCGCCCTCAAGGCCGCTTCATGGTCGCCAGGATCTGCGAACTCGATCCGTACGTGGGACCCTGGGCTCCGAAGATCCTAGCGGCCTTCAAGGCTGAAGGCTACTTCAGGTGTGCGTCGCTGATGAGGAACCTGACTGGCAGGTCCTTCGGGGCCCCTCGGATGACAGTGCTGTACCTCCCAGGCTGTATCTGCGCAGGCTGAGAAGGTCCCAGGATCGTTGGCGTGGAAGCCGGTGAAGGTGGCGGCGAAGCTGCGGTGGTTGGCGTAAGTTGCCCCGGGCTGCGGCGGCTGCGTCGAATTATCCTCGGTGGATGCCGGAGGAGAAGAAGTACCTGCCTTAGCAGGCTCGGTGACTACGTTGTTTCTTCCTTGCCATGGTTTTTGTCATGGTTGTTCGTTCAGTATTGGGTGTTGGGTTGTCCTGCTATAATATAACTCTATTTCGATTAACTAATGCTGGGTATCTCCGTCTCAAAATTTCATGAATTTGCTCCAGTTGTTGTGAATAAAGATCCGCATTGACTGCACTCCAGTTTTGAACAAACTCCCAATGAATCACGCCTTCAAAATTCCACCAGACACATAGCATTACGTTGGAGTCGAACTGATTTCTTTTAATGATGACTTTGGCAGGATGAAGGGGACTAAGTCGCTGTTTGGAGGCGTCAGAGTTGCGGAAACAGACCCATTTTTCATCACTGTGACAATTCTCTTGACAAATCTATCATTCATGGGATTACCGATAACCCGACTCGGCGTTGAGCCTGTTGATGTGTCAATTCATGAGGTATAGATCTACAGCTTCTGTTTGATTTTCCAAGTTTCTTAATCTTGCGATGTATGGTATCTTGAACCAAGTTCTTCTGACAGCCTAGAGTACTCTTTTGCGGATTTTCTTCCAAAAATCTGCGTGTATTCTCAATCTCCCATAATTTAGGTCTTCCGGAACGTGGTAAACCTAGTGTTTTCTTCTCCAGTTTGAAACTTTGGAACCATCGTTGTGCCACACGTTCACTAACGACACCTTCTCCTTCCACTTCGCATATTTTTCGAGCCGCGGCAGCAGTTTTATAATCTTGTTTCCATAGTGCTTTAAAAAGACTCTAATCTCAAACTTTGTAACTTCTATTTTGTCCTTGTGTATTAACAACTGACGACTGACACATTCTCGCAATATACGCAATACTAGCCATGGCATCCTGTAAATAACATTGGCACATCAAAGAAATACAATTCTATCTTATAAAACATCAAACTTAAAAACCCATATTACTTATGATAAGAGCGTGTCGCTATGCAATGGCTTTGAAATTTCGTACTCTTTGCATGACCAGGAGGAAAAAGCAAAATGAATGACTTCCCATTTTAGAAATGTATAAGCTTTTTAAAATTCAAACCAATAAAAACGAATATCTCGGAAATACCCGATACCACTAAAATGTTAAAGAGACCCACACATTTTACGCAGTAAGTTTTGTCTCTCTTATATTTTATCAATTAAACAAAATTATAGACATTTCCTTCTGAATGAAGAGGACTTCACAGACTATACTCAAAAGATTCAAGATGTACTTTTTTGTCATGTAAATGTTTTAAACATATATGTATTTTAATAAAAATCGTTAAGAGCCATTTTTGAGAAAATCGAAAAATTCGAAATCCTTCCATGAGAAGTGTACTTTAGGTGGGAAATATTCTTGAAAGTCTTCGTTCGCATCCTTGGAAGATTTTCATCTTATATACTGAGTTTGGTATTTATCAAGCAAACGCACGGACGTTTTTCGAAAAAAAATTTCAGGGGCCTCAAAACATGTATTTTCGGTGAAATCTCTGCATCGAATTTGTTGATGGAATACAATACTCCGTCTCAGCTACTACGCGTAGATGGCAGAGAAAGTAAAACAGTTAAAATTTTCAGTCGCCCTCACAAGCATGCCAGCATTCAAAAACACATAAAAGACTATTTATTAGGAAAGAAAACTTAGTCAATAATTTTATTGACATTCTCAGTTTTACATGTTATCCTTCAAAGCAGTCCCCATTGGCTTCTATGCATTTTCTCCAGCGTTTTGGCAACTGTTTTATTCATTTTTTCCAAAAGTTTTTTGGTTGAGTATGCACCCATTACGGAACAAATGTGATCACAGCGTTATCATCCTCAAACCGCGCTCCTTCAAATCACTTTTAAGTCTCCGCTCCTAAACAAAATCACTTAAGACTATATCTGGACTATAAGGTGGTTGGGAAAGGAGGTTCCTGATGGCTTCCATAGCTCTAAAAATGCTCCAGATATTTTATTCCTACTTCTACAATTGAGATTTACTAGTTTAACCTGTGGCTTGCCTAGTGTTACTTCTTTCGCGATCTGAACTTTTATTTGCAGTTGACTCTTTACAATGCATTCGGAACAAAATTTCCCATATTCCGCTTTCCTACAAATTCCTGATTTCTCAGGAATAAAATGATACCGCAACATCCGTTCTGGTGAATTATTTATTGCGGAATATCATCCCTCTCCACGAAACATTCAATTTCCTGCAACATTCATCAATTTTATAAAACCTTTCCAGATCCATACACAATCCATACACACCGCTAACAAAAACGTCTCCTTGCCAACGACAAAAAACTGACTGCTGAAATGATGACGTGATAACATAGTACATAATTAAGCCAAAATGGATTGATATATATATATATATATATATGCATTATCTGCTTGATCTTTAAGAAGCTTTGCACACTTTATGCAAGTCTAAATGGGGAATATCCCAAAAAGTAATCTTTTTAGTTTTTAAAGCACCCAATAAACTGGAACTTTCTCGTCAGTTTGATATATTGTCGTTATTATTATTCTTGTTGTTGTAGGCACAATAGTTATGTTTTATATCAATGTATTTTTGAAAATAGCGCTGCATCTGCAATTTTGTACCGTAAATTCTACAATACTTAACATAAAAATATCATAACTCCTACATACTTTGGAGTAGAGATTAAACGTTAGCCCATCGTTTAGGGGAAGTGTTGATCTACGAATTGGTATTACTGTTAACTATAGCAGCTTCTGTGTACTCAAGTATTTACGAGTTTATTTTCCCCATTTAGGCTTTGAACATTTTCGGATATAAATGACCCGTTTTCTCATAAATTAATAAAGTTAACTAAATAAAATTTTAGAATGATAAAATCAACCTGAAAATGCTATTGTGGATGTAATTTGGTATTAATAGGACGGTTTTTATTGGTTTAAAAATTATTCCTAATAAACTTTAATCAAAAGATAATCTAACTGGGGGACAAATCACATCCTCCTTAACAAACAAACTTACTGGATAAAAGAGATCAGTGAGCTAAGAAGGTATACATCTACATCCTGTAAAAAGATTTCAGTGTGATATAAATAGTTTGAGATAATAGTCATAAATTTAATAGATTTAACATTGGCAGGATAGGGCGTTTATTCTCCCCTTAAACATTAGCGCCGGCACAAACTATAGGCTATTGTTACAACTTTCAAACCTTACCCCACTGCCATATTTTCAACCGGTTGGATACAAATGTAACAGATCAGCAAAACACTGGAAATTGGCACTTTTAAGATTCGGCAGAAAAGTTTAGGTTTACGAAAACTACATCAGCACTATTTTCAACCCTTTACATTTGGATATAAATCGTGTGACTGATCTATGTGATAGCACTCGCCGAAAATTATTACCTACTCAGGAATTTCAAAATTCAATCTATCTTCATTTTAAAACACTTACCCATAATTGTCTTCTTTTGACCCATTTGACTAGAAATGTTTGCGCTTTACGTTGCAGCACTCAGAAAACAATATAAGTTAATTTAAGATTCAAAAAATTACCTATGTTTTCAGCGCATACCAGTTACTGAAAGCCAAAAGTTTGGCAAAGTACGTTTTAGGTCGTTACTTTAGAAATGCGTATTTAGAATATTTTACAGCTTCCAAAAACTAAGCCATGTCCTGATTTTAAATTTAAATGCATATCTTAAATATTTGAATGATCTGAAGAAATTTGGTCCCACCTTAG
Source organism: Deroplatys truncata (assembly GCA_030765065.1). Lineage (NCBI taxonomy): Eukaryota > Metazoa > Arthropoda > Insecta > Mantodea > Mantidae > Deroplatys > Deroplatys truncata. The sequence goes on along the minus strand of CM060977.1, from coordinate 121,273,709 downwards.
GACAGTCGAAATTACAGTAATACGTATGAGTTGCGAAACTACCATCCTATGGTAGAAGATAACTACGATCCTTATTTTCAAGTCCTTATACACAAATCTAAACTGTTTATCTTTCCAGAAGGCTTCTGAAACCAGTATGTATCGTAGGAACGAGACATATAATTGCCTCAACTTTCGAGCTTTGTTTGTTATTATGTTTTATCTTTCATTCTTTTTTCTTTCTTTTATTTTATTTGATTTCTAGAAATAGTATCTAGCTTTACATTGGACGTCTATACAGGGAAGTAGATTAAGTATACATGCATAATTGTTGCATTCCCTTATCCTAAAACTAGCATCAGCCAAATGTGCCTGTGGTAGAGAATGGGCAGGACCCACGTAAAATAAACGGCGTGATGGCACACTTGGATGATGAGGAGTTACATCTGACTGCAGTTGCATGAAATTTGCTTTATTTAATCAGCACTACATCAATATTGAAATAAATTAATATGTTTATTGTATAAAATAGCTATAAATACTTCCATTTTATTGTTAAAGACAGTATATTAAAAATATAAAAACACCTAAAATATTACAAATATGTTCTAAAAGTATTAACTTTACATTGGACGTCTATGAACGTACATATTTTGAAAGAGGTTAAGTAGGCATGCAGAAATGCTACAATTCCTTAACCGGGCGAGTCAATTAAAACTACCACCGCAAATATCTTTGAAACCAAAATAGGAATTCAAAAACAACTTTTAGACATGAAGGGAGGAGCTCATTAAAGTGGATGATATGGGTTATTCCTAAAGGTGGTCAAATATGACTTTCCATATAGACCTGTATTTTTAAAATGGAAATCTTGTATTATTTTTAATGCAATAGATAACATATAAAATAACATTAAGACTAGCATTTTTGCATCGCAATAGGTCAATTACATCCTGAGAAATAATAGCAATGTGTAGTTGACGATTGAGGCATGTACAACGTAGGGCACATTAGTTGCACATCCGGAGGTTCAACCCGTGGTTGAGTCTCAAACGTGAACTTCACATTGTTGTTAATCGCGAGCTGATAGTATTACGATGCGACAAAACCTGTTCTTAAGCTTATTAATTGCGCTGGTAATAATGCAGGCATTCGGTCACATAAAAAAGGAAAATATCTGATGTATTGCGATGCAACAAACGTATTCTTAATATTATTTTTATAACCAATTACCTCAAAAGTAATACGAGTGTACACTGTTGAGTCAAAGGCGCTCTAGATTTGCCTACAACATTAATCCAATAGCAACACAGGTACCTAAATATGGGTGCCAGGACATGAAGGTATCGAAAGCAATGAAATTGCTGATCGCCTAGACAAGGAGGGAGCCACTACTCCATCTAATGGCCCAGAGCTATTTTACGGGATGTCAGGTTGCTATCTAAATGAAAAGATAAAGGTCTGAGAACTCAAAAGAAGTAAAAAGCTATTGAGAGAAGGTTTCAAAGTTGAATCATGCTAAGGAGTTCATAGAACTCTCGGCAAACAGGAGTTGAGGATACTGAATGGCCTCCTCACTGGACGTTTTCCTCTCAGGGACCATTAAAAATGGCAAGACGAATGTGAAAGTGTCGCTTCTGTCAAGAAGAAAAGAAACGGCGAAGCATGTGCTTAACGATTCCGAAGCGATTGCTCGTCCAAGGATTAGGCTTTTAGAGTCTGTCTTCCCTAGCCCGGGATAATTTTCTAACTACCACCCAGAAAACCTTCAAGTCTCATTGAAATCATTAATTTAAGCTGGGAAGTACAGATTAGGTGTTTTCCACAATATATCTATTAAGGTCGCAGCGAAGGTTTAAACGACCCAGCAATAATCTAATCTAAATACGAGTTTTCCATTTAAAAGGTTACAACTGTATTGGTCTACATCATCTACTTTAATGAGCACCTCCCCTACCTGTGAAGGTTGTTTTTCAGTTCCTTTTTTGTTTCACAGATACTTGCGGTGGATGTTTTAGGTGACTCATCCTGTGTATATTTCATGCAGTAAAATGCAGGTTTACAAAGCTGGGCTAGACAGTCTCAAAGAAAAAGAAAGAAAAAGAAAAGCAATGTGGGAAATTCTAGAGTTCAAACTCCCAAATTCGGCTTAATTTCGAAGCTGAAATTTAGGTGATTCAGAACGAAAAGGCAGGGGTAATTATTGAAATAAGGCTATGAAAGGCGGATAGAGTAGGCATGAAAGCAGCAGAAAACATCGGTTAGCGAAAATGACTACAAAATGGTGTGACTAAAGTTTAACTATATATAATTACCAAAGGATAAACTAACAATTTCCATAAATACAAGGCATTTAAATGGAAAGGAAGGAGGATGTGACCCAGTGGATTAAGTGCATTAAGGAAGCAAAAAGAAAAAAGAAAATCAAAAAGGAAAATAAAACTGTTTGATACCTTAGTCAGTGCTGTAAGGCATTATTTCGTTTGAAGGTAACATTTCACTTAAACTACGTTGTGAAATATAGAAAGTAGGGTTCTCGATATGCCCATTGTTCAAATATTGGAATTTGGTTTTAACTTTATAATATTCTCATAGGAAGAAAGGAACGTCTAAAATACTATACCAGGTGATTATACGTAGTATTTGAAGCTATCTGCACTAACAGTTTCTTTAATGTTTTCGGAATTCATAAGTAGATATTTGTCTTCCACAGTAAAACGCAGCCTAAGTTGGGTAGTTGAATTTGATTTGAAAATGCCCTGACCGAGACATGAACATTTATCTTACCTGTGACGCAGCCACGCTACATCCTCCAACAATGAAGCATTACCTTTGCCTCACGGTTGCTGCATTTCTCCTCCTTTTATTGTTGGTTTTTTTATACTTTGCCACAACTGCTCGAGCATGAGATTCTAATCACTGGGTATGCGTGAGTGTGTGTACATAGAAACACGAACGCTTTCTTGGAACCGTTCTATTCGCCATTAAAATAAGACTTAAGATTTGCCGATCGATTTTAAATTCTTACGATGTTACTGTGTCTTTTCCAAGACCGAAGATTATCAATTACAGCTGAACGTTTGATCCTCTTGCAAGTTCACACCCAGAGAATGTTGTTCCGTACCCCAAGAGGGCCCCAGCGAGAGTATGTCCTCACCACACGAGCGTCCCAGCGAGAATGTTTTCACCACACGCGCGATACAAGGAAAAGACTCCTAACTTCTCCTCTCAGCCCTTAAAAATTTTGCACCAAAACTGAGCGTCATGAAGCTTCTAGTGACCTTCACTTCCTGGCCAGTGCATCTGCACCCATTAATTCCAAGAGAAACTGACTTCAGCGGATTTACCCTTTATACCTGGGGCTGGTCCCTAATTAGCTAAGCTGTGCCTGTCTGGCCTTTCTGTCGCTTTTAACAGTCAACAATTTTCCCAATACTTCTCCTTTTAATACATGCACTGATTTTAAATATTTTATTATTTATTTTATTTCGCTATCCTTCCCAGATTGTGATAATTATTGACTTTATAATTTCGGCTTCACCTGGCTGATCATACAACCGTAAATTTACCTCCAAATGAGTATTGAACTTATCTGTTCTGATTCATACACATCGACGAACCTTCAAGGTAACCTTGATTACTCCAAGATGTCCCTTAACAGTGAATTATGATACAAGAGGTATTTTGCAATCCCACGAGATAAATAAAACCACTTTTAACACGTGTGGCATACACTATTTTTTAGACGGCGCTCGAATTTGTAAAATATCAATAATATTATATTGATTGATATATTCATAAGGAATTGTAACATATCTGCATTCCTACTTAACCTCTTTCATAATATAATATTGATTTATTTATACACAATCCTTTTTTCATAGTATTTCTCTTGTAAACTTATTTAACCTATGTACAAATTTTCTGGCCAGCTATGTTCTACTCGTACCTATACTGCTCATTTTGCCAGGCAAAGTTGAACAGCCCTTGCTACCCTTAATCACCTATGATTTATGTTGAGAACGCGTACTTGAAACAAGAGAAATGACGTTAAAATAGCGAGATGTCAAATGTTTTGATGTTTTGTTGATTCGCTAGCAATCATTTTCAATAAAATTATTTTATTTTCACCATGTTTTGCCTTACACCAAATACTGAAGTGATTAAATGCTATATAATATTGCTTTCTGGATATTTTGGGTAAGTACCTCTAGTGTTGTTCTTTCTGCTTCTTCTGTAATTCCACTTCCATTTCAGTTTCTTCTGAAATTATAATTTCCGCTATTTAATCTCTATGCAGGTAGATAAGTGAGTAACGCTTTAGATCAAATAAAGCTGCTAATATAACGTATAGGTTAATCTACAACGAATTTCAATAAATTGAAGTATGATCATTTGCATTGTGAACAGATAATGCGAAATTAATCTTGTAAAAATACACAATGAAAAGTAAAACCTAATCACACCAAATCGGTTATTAAACATGTGCAAATACAAAATTTGCCATGTGATTGGACTTGAAACCAAAGTTGGTCAGCTGAAGATCATCGCACTAGTGCAATAATCTAAAGCTTTTAGCTCGTGTGCTCTGTGTTAGAAGTTCTACTTTTGAGCCATGCTGTTCTAAAAAGGGTTCTATATTGCTGCAGGTGCTTTTGGTTTCTGGCTTCGAATTAACCACACCACAGAGCTTCTTTGTATGTCTTAATTAACCTGGCCGTAAATAGATTAGATGGCAAAGTTGAATCAGATTTGAAAAATTAAATTGCCACCATTGAAATTCTATCTGTAATTGTTATACAACAGTATTGCGCCAATCTGGCAATGCAAAGATCCGTGGTTCGAGGACGGGCCGTAGCATTGGGTTCTTCAAAACTTACCCAGCTTTCCAAACTAGACCTTCACACGGTCAAATAAAAGAAAAGTTAATAACTTTCATTGCTCTTGCGTGCGCATTGCACGCCTCGTTGGCTAACTGACTATTGAATTATAGATATGGTGTTGATGAACGAATGAAACCAGTTGGTAAATGACTGATGACCTAGAGAGATAAATCTGCCTTGCATTCATTCTAAGAACTAAATAAAAATTATTTACACTGCTTTCTCTAGCATTGTTAACTATAGATTGCCTTTATGTGTTGTACTACTATTCACGTAAATATATTACGAACGGCAATAAACAACATTAAACTGTTTATATCACCTGTCATCAACTTTTGTTAATACTAAGTTCATGCGCAAAAAAATGTGGGTTCTCAAACATGCTCCATTAGATAATGTACATTAATAAGCTCGAACATTTTTGAATATACATTTCTTAAACTCTTAATATTTCAAAAAAATATGATATGTTATACTCACATGACTTTCTCTACTCTTGTACAAACTATTTCTACAAACGCTTATTCTCCATATGCTTCATGTTAATCGAGATATCGAGATGTCAATCGTATTGCTAATTTTCTTGTAGATGCAAGGGGAATATGGTAGGTTTTAAGCGATAGTCAAATTTTTAAGCGCGTTGCTATGTGGGCGCATTCCAATCTCTTTGCATGTCCAGGACATAAAAAAAATTTGATGTGTTACACTCACACAACTTTCTCTACTCTTGTACCAACTATTTATACAAACGCTTATTCTCCATCTACTTCATGTTAATCGAGATAAACATTTGCAGAGTCTATTCTTATTGCTAATTTTCTTGTAGATGTAGGGGGAATATATATTTACAAGGGCAATTTGGAAATACAGTAGCCTTTAAGCACATACATATCTCTTAATAGCTGGTTGCTAGGTGCAGCACCATTCCCTTTCCCACAGATTAATACTCTTTGCATATCCGAGACAAAAAAATGAATAATGAATTCCCATTTGAGAAATTAACTATTGAAAAATTTAAGGGAATAACAAACAATATTTCCAAAATGGCTCACTCAGCAAAAAAAAGTATATGACATAAGTTGTGTATTTTAACGCAATCTACATTTTTGGTGTACTAAAATTTTGTCTATTTCTTATGGTATACCAGTTATGCAAAAGTCGTTCACAATGAAGAATACTTTTGGAGACATTCCCAGGAAATTCAAGATATACATTTTATTTGTCATAAAAATATCTTAAACATATGATATTTTAATCAAAATCGTTAAGGCCATTTTTGAGAAAATTAAAATTTTCGAAAAATCTTCAATGTAAAGGGTAATCTGGGGTGGGGGGATTTTCTTGAAAACCTTTGTGTCGCATACTTGGAAAATACTGAACCTAAATACCAAGTTTGGTGTTTATCCGACTGTTCGTTTCTGAGTTATGCTGTTCACAAACAGACACATGGACATGTTTCAAAAATGCTTTTTTTGGATTCAGGGGTCTCAAAACATGTATTTTCGGTGAAACATCGGTATCGAATTTTTGGGTGGAATACAATACTTCCCCTGCTTACTATACGTAGTAGAGAAAGTAATGAATAACGAATTTGAGAAGAAGTATAAGTATTGGAAAATTTAAGGGAATAACAAGCAATATCTCAAAATGGTTCACTCAACAAAGAAATGCATATGACATAAATTGTGTATTTTAACGCGATCTACATTTTTTGTGTAGTAAAATTTTGTCTCTCTCTTATGGTTTACCAGTTATGCAAAAGTCGTTCACAATGAAGAATACTTTTGGAGACATTCCCAGAAAATTCGAGATATACATTTCATTTTTCATGGGAATATCTTAAACATATGATATTTTAATCAAAATCGTTAGAGCCATTTTTGAGAAAATTAAAATTTTCGAAAAATGTTCCATGTAAAGGGTAGTTTGGGGTGGTGGGATTTTCTTGAAAACCTTCGTGTCGCATCTCTGGAAGATACTGAACCTAAATACCAAGTTTGGTGTTTATCGGACTGTTCGTTTCTGAGTTATGCTGTTCACAGACATACAGACACACAGACACAAACACGGACATGTTTCCAAAAATGCTTTTTTTGGATTCAGGGAGTCTCAAAACATATATTTCCGGTGAAATCTCGGTAAGGAATTTTTGGGTGGAATACAATACTTCCCCTACTTCCTATACGTAGTAGAGAAAGTAAAAAGTTGTTTTAGTCGAATTTATTATTATTTTAATGGTCTCTGTGCTTTTTCCGTTGTAAATTTTCCGAGTCTCACTTATGGCTTCAAAGTTATTAAAATTCAATGTGAATGGAACTTTCTATAAATTAAATCCCAAATAAATATTTCATTTCTGATATGAATATCTCAAAAATATGTTATTGTGATGAAAACTGTTGAAGCGATTTTGAGATCATGTATAATGAAAATTCTTCCATAAATTGAATACTATGTGTATGGAATTTCTTGACTCAGGCGTCTGAAATAAGCATGGCATTTTGTTTATATTCTACATGTTTCCTTTAGAGTTACATTATTCTCTTTCACTCTCGCTCACACACACAGAACTCTTTTCCAGAGATGAATTGTTTTATTCGGAGGACTTCAAAATGTTTACTTCTGGATAGTGAATGCTTTAGATAGAATGTATAAAAATCCCAGACAAGCAGTTTGACCCAAATGAGATTCAAGTCAGGTGCCCACAACGTGTCTGTTGTGTTACTATTTCTTGAATGAATAAATAAATTAACGAATGAGATAATTTTATTTGTAAATCTTTTTATACACAATCCTTTTTACTTTCTCTACTACGTATAGTAAGTAGGGGAAGTATTGTATTCCACCCAAAAATTCGATACCGAGATTTCACCGGAAATACATGTTTTGAGACCCCCTGAATCGAAAAGCGCATTTTTGGAAACATTTCCGTGTGTGTGTCTGTGTGTGTCTGTCTGTGAACAGCATAACTCAGAAACGAACAGTCGCATAAACACCAAACTTAGTATTTAGGTTCAGTATCTTCCAAGGAAGCGACACAAAGGTTTTCAAGAAAATCCCCCCACCACAGATTACCCTTTACATGGAACATTTCTCGAAAAATTTAATTTTCTCAAAAATGGCTCTAACGATTTTGATTAAAATATCATATGTTTAAGATATTTTCATGACAAATAAAATGTATATCTTGAATTTTCTGGGAATGTCTCCTAAAGTATTCTTCATTGTGAACGACTTTTGCATAACTGGTAAACCATAAGAGATAGACAAAATTTTACTACACAAAAGATGTAGATCGCGTTAAAATACACAATTTATGTCATACACATTTTTGTTGTTGAGTGAACCATTTTCGAGATATTGCTTGTTATTCCCTTAAATTTTTCAATACTTATTTTCTCAAATGGGAATTCGTTATTCATTTTTTTTGTCTTGGATATGCAAAGAGTATTACTCTGTGGCAAAGGGAATAGTGCTGCACCTAGCAACCAGCTATTAAGAGATATGTATGTGCTTAAAGGCTACTGTATTTCTATATTGCCCTTGTAAATATATATTCCCCTTACATCTACAAGAAAATTAGCAATAAGATAGAGTCTGCAAATGTTTATCTCGATTAACATGAAGTAGATGGAGAATAAGCATTTGTAAAAATAGTTTGTACAAGAGTAGAGAAAGTCGTGTGAGTGTAACACATCAGATTTTTTTTTACCTTATTTCACTTGTAAGCTAACTTAATCTATGTACAAATTTTCTGGCCAGCTATGTTCTACCTATACGGCTCATTTTGCTTGGCACCTTGGGCTTATGGCTCAGTTGAACAGCCCTTGTACCCTTAATCACCCACGACCCATCCTCTTCCTCCTCCGTTTGCCCTTCTACCTTTCTTATCTCCCTTACTTTTCTAATCCATTTCTCCTTTATTTTTTTTAAAAACTCCTCCGTAGTCTTATTTTTCTTTTCTTTTCTTGTCAACATTTTAATTGCTACTTTTTCCCATTTTTCCTCTCATACTTTTTGTCTCCATTCCGTTAATTCTTTGCATTGTATCATAGAAACTATGCCTCCGCATAGTTCACAAATTCCGCTTTTTCTGCCTCTTATCCCTCTCAGGTATACTGATTCTGTTCTCATACGTTTTGTTTCTTTTTCCGCTCTGTTAACAATAATTCACGGACCATTCTCTTCCCCATTTCCGTTTTACTAGTCTATAGAACCTTAGTGATTTTTTATTCTCTAAGCTTCCTCAGATCTCTTGTCTTTCTGAGTCTCCCACCCTGTGTCTTTGTGTTATCCAGAAGTCGTTGCTATTTCTTTCTCCTGCTCTCCAAATATCTCCCATTACCATCTTCTTGATACTTTTTTCTACCCCTATCCATCAGCTAGTTATTGTTTCTTAGTATTCCACTATATCATTGTATAATTCAAAAGACAGAAACTGTTACTTTTTGGTGTTTTTTTTTCGTGAGCTCATATAGGGGGAAGGAAAATTGTATTGGTTCAATACAAGGCGACCAATCCGACTTCAACCTGCGAAAACTAAATGTAAAACAGTTTTATGCACAACAGCTAGTACTATGAAAATGATTACTTGATATGAGTTATATATTTTAATGGATATACATCAATTTGGGGGAGTAATTCCACTACCCAGCATAGGTAAGCTATAGAAAAAGTAAAAACCTGCGAGTATTTTTAAAGCGACCGAAATCAATCAACACATGCGGTTATTTGTATACTATCAGCAACATGGAAGAAGTTTATGGTAGCCACAAAAACATCGTAAAGCAAAATTCCTATACGTTACAACGTCTAGCTTTGTGAGTTTTTCAATAAAAGAGGAAGCCGTGCAATGAGCCAAAAAGTAACTGGCAATTAAATGCAGCAGTAAAAGTGGTAAACTGTTCTCGTATCGTAACAGAGAATGCATCGCTTGAAGGTTGGAGAGGAAAGAGGCGGTGAGTCAAGCCGTAAAACAACCAAGGACTGGATAATGAACACCGCTGTTAACCCGTTCTAACAAGGTCAACATTCACGTTATATCATCCTTCAGAATATATTTGCATTACCTATTGTTTTGTCCGTTAGCAGTGTCACCAAACTTTCTCAGGAGCAAAACGTTTCTTACGCGACTACTTTCATTTTTCTGGGGGTAAGTATGCAAAATTATTGAAGAATTTCAAAACAGCTGTTGGCGACATATAATATCTGTACACATGCATTTTGCTATCTTTAAGCCTATCTCCTTTCTCAGAAAGAGGTTTAATGAGCCAGTACTCATTGGTGCCCAAAACATCAGTCCGAGAGCGTTGCTGAACGAATACTGAATACTAAATACTAAAGGTACTGCATTATCCAAAAGCTATGTACTCAAATTCATTTAAAAGAACAACTTAATTAACTTAGCAGCTTTAAGTAAACGGTCACACAACGAAATGTCGCAGTCGTTTATAATGTTCTAATGACCTTCGGGGGTTACTGCATTCCACCAAGCGACGGACCCATTTCTGAGGTGGAGGCATCCAGCGGGCGGAATCCGTTGCCTCCGACGGAAGCGTGACGATGAGGATGGCGGTGGAATGAGAGGACCCACAGCTTTTACCGTGGACTCTGAACCACACCGTGCTTTAGGGATGTTTCACATAAACAAGTCAGAGGTGAAGGCATGGATAGGGGCGACTTAAAATCGCCACCCCAGAGCCGAATCGAACCCTGGACCCTCAGTACGAGAGTCGGGGACGAAATCACTGCACTACCTCGGCGCCCACACAGCGAAATGTTAAAAATTCAAAAAGAATTAAAATTATTTCTTTAGCCATAATCATCTCCACAATTGCAATAATTCTTCTCGCCCTTCTTAATGAGCTTGTGTGTTTCTTTGCAATGAAGGTAACCAAAACGTGACATAATCAGGCAGAAGGGTTTTAGTATGTAAACAGAGCAATCGTGTTACCACAAGGAGTATAGGTGACGTCAGGTATTGTAACGGACATTCTCCTCCCCAAACCACAGACGGTTTTGTTGCGGCTGCTCCACTTATTCCATGCATATATAGGACAGGTGGAGAACGTGGCAATATGCCTAAAGTAAAGAAGGCTTCGTACACAAAAAATATCATCACAATAAGCATCGTTTGTAGCGGCATTTGGCATGGAACACTACAGTACAAATAGCAAAACATCGTAGTAACGTTAGAGCCTAAAGGAGATTTAGAACATCATTTAACCTGTGATTCAATGAAACACAAGGAACATGTGACATTATTACATAGAAAGAAACAATGAGGAAAGTGGACGTTTCAACTTCCTCAGCTCCAATGTTTCGAGGATCTGTGTCATACGCTGAGGGAAGTTGCTTTAAAAATATACAGCTGCTGATGTAAAAGAAAAGACAATGCAAATCAGATTTCTCTATATTAATGACTTAATTAAATAATGAGGTGCCTTTATTGCACATTATCTATAGGTAAACATTGACCCCTCCCCGTTTAACATTCCTTAATTCTGGTCTACCTACTATTGAAGTAGGACGTACTGCTTTCAATTGTGCATCATATTTGTTTATAGAGAGTATTGCAAGGTCACAAGCGCTTCCACCTTCTCTCGCCACAACCCTTGGTGCGTTCCTAACGTGATGGTTTACTTACTAAAACCCCTCTGCCTGGACATAAGGTACTGTCAGTAAAACGATATGCATAAGCACGAGGAGGCAAAGCAATGTTTGAGGTACTTGCGTTAACATAATCTTGCACTTTAATTACACTCGTACCAGCTGGTTTGTCCACGAATAGCAGCAGAAGTTAAATGTGTGCTAATCATATTAATGGGAAGTAAAATAATCAATAAACGTTAGCAATAGCGATGTTTACAAAAAAGTAACGAATAAAAAGTGTGGGAGATATATATATAGAGTCACGCTGCATCTGGCGTTAACGTTATTTTTGTATTGAGTATAACTTTTGGCCATATATTTCTAAATTGTTAAAGCTGGAACTTAAAGGTACCATTCGGTAGCTAAGTGTCGAGACCCGGAAGAATGTGTCGAGAATGTCAGATGGCATTCAACCTCGATTCATTACCCGGCAAATAGCTGAGTTGCAATACGTCATTAATACAACCGATTAATGACGTATTGGTGCGTCTAGCCAAGTTTTGTATATAAACCCTTGGTTCTATGCCTCATGGTCGATTTTGGACCGTGTCGTTACGCGAATCCACGTCGGTCTTCTTGAACGACCACGTGGTCCAAAAGTGTTATTTTAAGATGCGATAACAACAAACAGCTTAGCATCAAGCACCATCAACCTACACACAGGTAAGGTCTTTTATTTATGTATTCTTAACTCCCTCTTTCGGCCTCGCGCCATGCTTATAATAAATTATATTTTTCTAGAAGTGTTGGGTATTATGTGATTATTTAGGACGCCCTTGGTCACACTTTTGTCCTTACCACGTCATGTCACATTAAGTATAGGAACCCTTAAAGACCTCCCCCATCCCGGGTTTCCCCCCTGGGTCAGCGAGTGCTCTGGGTTCGTAGGTTCGAGTATATAATTGCTGGAGGCGCTTGTTTTGAGCACCTATCAAACCCCATCCTTTCATCCCCTAATTGGTCCGTGACATAGTTGGCCTCTTTCAGCGCCCACCTTTACCCTCCAAACATCCCTTAAACCACCCGTGACTGTATATATCGGTAGGGCTGCGACATCGGAGTCGTTAGTTTGTTTATAGGTGTCCTGTAGTCGACTGCTAATAGCGAGGGGACTACCTGTACAGTTGAGTCAGATGTATCGCCGCATAGTATTTACGTTGCCAAAGGAAAGGGTACAAAAGTCCACAGCGTTGAACAATATATTGAAGTACGGAGAAAATGATTTCTCTATTATTGATGAAAACCATTATTGCAAACCGTGCAATAGTACAATTGCTGCTGAGCATAGTAGAGCGAGTAATGTGCGAAAACATGTCAACACAAGTACATAACCGTTGTATTGCAAAATGTGAGGATAAACTGCTATAGCAAGAGTCACCTCCATCAAATCAAACGTTTAATGAAGAACTATAAATGGCATTTATTTCCGCCAATATTCTGTTATATAAACTACTGGATACAAAGTTGTGGGTTGTAATTAATTGCTATGAACTGACATACAATCTTATCTATGTGCACACTGTGACATAGCGTTTTGCATTAATAATTTTACAAAGACATTTCAGTTATATAAGTCAGCTGCATATATTACAAATAGTATTGCAGAAATAAAGTACATGTTCGCGAGACATGCGTAATTCTTCTTGTAGACACTGTACCGCGCGGGGTCAATGTCGGCCCTTATCGCTACACCCTTACCTTCCTATTTTAAACGCCTACCGCCACGTAGCGACTCCGATGACGCAATCCTAGTTATCGCATTTTAAAACAGAAAGCGAGATTACTTTTTTCGAAGATATCTTGAAATTAGTCTTCCGAGTTAAACCATAAAAATGGAATCTGGAATAATTTGCTGTTCCCAACCTTAAATCATCCCCGCAGGCATAGTGTAGTTCTCTTATGTGCAAGTCTTTGTTTCATCCACTGTTACATACTATGTCCAATTTGGAGAGAGGCTGCTGCGTCTAAAATTCACCGGCTGCAAGTGTTTCAAAATATTGATCACCCCTAGTATGTATGCAACATTGGATTCGGTACAATATCTACCTACGTTCACTCTCAGGTTCATTCGCTTTTTCACCGACTTCATTTTGTGCCCGGTGCAGTTCATTTCCCCTTAGGTAGAACTAATGCAGATCTTCGGATCAAAGTCATCTCATACTGAATTCGCTTCTCTCTTCCGAAAGCGCCTCGGAACAAGAGCATATTTAGTGCCACAATAACTTATGCCTTTATCTAATGCTGGTTAATGCCAGAGGAGCCTTATACGGGTGCCCTCAGTTCTTGTTATCATTTACTGTCTTGCTCTCGGATCTGTAGAGCTCATTCTGCTGATCAATTCCGTAATAAATGAATAAAAACGTTCAATGTTAAGTTTGCCATTTGAGTGGTAGTTTAATCCAAGAAATACACTTGCAAACACAGGTTTATTTCATTTCGGATGGTGATTAACTTTAACTATAAAATCCCTGTACAACAAGAATCTATTTGTAGCTTACTTAGAACTGCACCTGTTATTAAATCAAGAAGCAAAATAAACCACAGGAGATACGAAGTTATACGCGAGCAAAACCCGCGGGTAAACTTGTATAGAAGCTGTCCCGGTTCCCGTATTATGACATCTGAAAACATTTGCAAAAATTCCTTCACAAAATGAATTCGAATTACTTAATTTTGTTCTGGGCAATTATGGCTTAATGATGCCTAGAAAAGAGAGAGCCTTGAGGTAAGAAAAAAATTGATCTTTATTTATGGACGCTCTTTAGCTGCTATGGTTTTTAACTTCCAATTCCATATTGGGCGTGAAAGATCGGGAATTTTGCTCAGAAGCCTCTTTATCAGGCTTGAAGTTCTTTTACGTGCCGTAAATCTAAGACATGGGACCACCGGATTTATTTCCCTTCCGAAGGAAGCCATGCTAAGGATTTTTACGTCCGAAAAAAAAACCATCGCCCTCCACCGGATTTGGACCTGCAATCTTGGGGACTAGAGGCTAGCAAGTTACCCCTAGACCACGGAGAACGATGGAAAGAGCCTCGAGTTGAATCTACAAATTTTTTAATATTCAAATCATTTAGTTTTTTTTGTACACGTGTTCCTAATCACAGACATGATGTGAAAATTTTCAATTTGATGATATATTTTGCAATTATTATTTTATAAAAGTTGAATACCAAATATCTTCTTTTTAATCATAAAACTATAGGATTAGTTATTAGTTTTTAAATAATAATTTTTATTAGTGGGATATTAATTTTTCTCCCTTTATAGATGTTCACAATAAAAGCTCTTGATGTTATAGCAAAACTAGTAGAAAAACTGACTATAGAGTTGTGAACATGCTCGTGAAAGAAGAAAGAAAGGAAAGCATAACTTCCCGTTTGAGAAAAGTATAAATATTTTAAAACAACCAATAACAAGAAATAACTCGGAAATGGTTAGCTCAATAAAAAAGTATTTGACATAATTTGGGTTCTTTAACAAAATGAATATTTTTTGGTAGTAAGATTTTAACCATTTCTTACGTTTTACTAGTTGTGCAAAAGTCATTCTGAAGAAAATTTCAAAGGTTATTCCTAGAAAATTCAAGGTAACCATTTAATCTGGCATATGACATTTTAAGTAAAATCGTCAAGAGCCATTTCTGTGAAACCAAACTTTACGATTGTTTTTCCATGTAAACGGTAGTTTGGGATGGAGGATTTTCTTGAAAATCCTAACTGAAGTAGTAGTTTTGTTGTATTGTTATTTGCCCCACGTTTTGGGAGCAATTTTTGAAGTTGTTTGTTCCTTCACGTATGGAAAGCCAATTTGAAGTAGGAGTTGTATTGTAGTTCAACTGTTGGGGAGCCGAACTTGAAGTAGTTGCAACTGCACGTATGGTACCCGGTAGCCTTCGTCCTAAATTTAAAAATATTAACTTTGTAATTTGACTGTTTCTTTAAATATTATATATTTATGTTTGCCTCGACTGCGTCAGTATTATTGTTAGAGATATCGATTTCTTTGCAGGGAGTAGTGCGGCTAAGAAAGTAGGCTTACACAGATTATAATTTTACTTCACTCCTTTTATTAATGCTTGATACGTTTTAAATATCGCTTCACTGATACATAGAGCTGTGAGATTCTTTTGTTAATTACTTGCACTTTTTAACACGTAAACTATTTTTCGTCTCACACTGAATACGTATTAAATTTCTCGAGGACGCATCTCGCGTCCGGTTAGGAACACTGTCTGCAAGCGACGCGTCCAGTTATGAGCGCTGTCTATAAACAACTGACTTGATTTCTACCGCCTAAATTTGTAAATTTTGCTATATTTAAATTTCTGATTCGCTAATCCTACTCCAGTAGAATACCTTCATTTAACTAAATCTTTTTCTGGTTGTTGATTGGCTATTTATTAAACTGTCTCAAAAATTACATTATTGTTGCTCCAAGAATTACCAGTAGTATTGTTAAACTTTCAAATTCATTATTGCATGAAGGTTACCTCATTGTTAGCAATGTTTGACCTATTCCTCACAGCTCCTACATCATTAAATTACGTAATACATTCACATAACATTATTAAACATGGATACAATAATATAAAATATACAATGACTGTAATATACACTTTTTATATATTGTTGTATACACATATTGCTTTAAGGCGGGCTGTTATTGAATTTATATATTATATAATTAGATCTATATCATTTAAGTGTTAAAATACTGCCTCATAACTCATCCTTGAAAGATGCTGAATTTAAATGACAAGTTTGGCTTTTAACCGACTTTTCGTTTTTGAGTTATGCTGTTCAGACATATGGGTCTTTTTACTCTGTGTGTGTGTGTGTGTGTGTGTGTGTGTGTGTGTGTGTGTGTGTGTGTGTGTGAGTGTGAGTTCAGGGGGCCTCAAAACATATTTCTGGAGAAACCTAGATATCGAATTTTGGCGTAGAATACAATACTTCCCCTTACTATACGTAGTAGACAAAGTAAAAAATGTATATTAAAATGTTTCTAATGAGTTTGGTAGAATAATTATATTTGAAAGGTTGCGACTAACTTGTGTTTTCCTTTTATTCCCCAAGAGCTCGTTGGAGCGAGCAAAATTACTTCTCCATGCTTCAGACATTTGAAGGTTTTCTTATGTTGAATGAAAATAAACTCGTGTTTCTTACGTAATTTGAAAACATTTCTAGGCAATATGTAATGTAAATAGTCTTACATGAGTAGAAGAATCAGTTTTTTGTCAATAACAAATAAGGTAAATACGCAAATTTGTAATGGGTGGAATAAATCTTTTGAGTATAGCACATCTGAGTTTCAAAGGAAAGAGACCGACATTCTAAGAGAAGTCTAGACGAAGTAATTTATCTGTCCTGAACTATTTCCCTTATCTCTCTTTCTTTCTCGCCTTCTCCTTACATTAAAAGTTTGCGATAGCGTTGTGACTGGTATGATAAACGTCGAATCCCATTGCCTCATCTCATGAACGTCAAAACGCTGTTCTGGCAAAGGAATCGCGTCCTGCATAACACTTACCTTCCTATGTGACGTATTTTAAATCGCTTTTGGACGTGGAATACATACCTAAGCCGCGTTTGGGGTGGTACAAGCTGTGAAGTAACCATCGTCAAGTATAGATGGGAAAGGTGTAGAACCCCAGTTTAAACTGTTAAGACTCATCGTATGGAGAAAAAAAAGGCCTACAAGCCTCTACTCGTCTGCTAGCAATTATATAAAAACCTTATGTGTTACATTCACATGACTTTCTCTACCCTCTATCGCTTATTAGTGGGTATACAAATTATTCTTACTAAAGCTTATTTTTCTATGTATTTCACTTTAATCCAAATAAACCTTTGTAGAAATAGCTACATTATACATTTCGTTGTGGATGCAAAGGGAACAGCGATAGCCAAATGTTTAAGAACTGGACGCTATACGCCGCCTTAAAATTACATACTTTGTTTTAATCTACTTTATTTTACGTCGGTTTAACTGCATGGTCATATCGAATCTGTTAGGAGATACCTAGTGGATCGATGTGTGGCGGACAGTTGCCTTCTAGGTCTCATCCCTGTAACCATACCATCTCACTTCGTTACGTGTTCACAGAGACCTTAGTGCATTGTAGTTGTATCTTCTGCTTAGTGTTAGGCAGTATTTTTTAACATTTAATGATTTCAATCAAATTATGTAATATAAAATATAATAACAGCCCGCCTTAAAGCAATATGTGTATGTAACAATATATAAAAAGTGTATATTACAGTAATTGTATATGTTTATATTATTGTATGCATGTAATAATGTTATCTAAATGTATTACGTAATTTAATAATGTGGGAGCTGTGAGAAATAGGCAAAGAGTTGCTAACAATGAGGTAACCTTGAGGCAATAATGAGTAAAAAAAGTTTAACAATACTACTTTTAATTCTTGGAAGCAATAATGTAATTTCTGGGACAGTTTATAAAATAGCCAATCAACAACCAAAGAAAGCTAAAGTTAAATCATGGTATTTTATTGGACTAGGATTAGCCAATCAGAAATTGAAATATAGCAAAATTTACAAATTTAAACGTTAGAAATCAAGTCAGTTGCTTGTAGACAACGCTCATAACTGGCGTGTTGGTTGTAGACAGTGTTCCTAACCGGACGCGAGATGCGTCCTCGAGAAATTTAATACGTATTCGTGCGAGACGAAAATAGTTTACGTGTTAAAAAGTGCAAGTAATTAATAAAAAAATCTCACAGCTCTCTATATCAGTAAAGTGTTATTTAAATCGTGTCAAGAATTAATAAAAATAAGTTAATTAAAATTTATAATCTGTGTAAGCCTACATTCTTTAGCCGCACCACGCCTTGCACAGAAATCCATGTCTCTAACAATAATACTGACGCAGCCGAGGCAAACATAAATATATAATATTTAAAGAAACAGTCAAATGACAAAGTTAATATTTTTAAATTTTGGGGGGACGAAGGCTACCAGGTACCATACGTGCGGCTGCAACTACTTGAAGTTCGCTCCCCAACAGTCGAAATATAATACATCTTCAAACTGACTTTCCATACGTAGCAGCAACAAACCTTCTTTAAATTGGCTCCCAAAACGTGGGGCAAATAACGTAATAAAAATTACTACTTTGAGGCAGTATTTTATATCACAACACTGTGAATGCCAGAGTAATTGTAGTGTGAATTAGCATTATTGTATGACAATGATTTGAGATGTTTGTTAACTATAAGCATTGTTAGGAAATAAGTTTACACGGCTTCACTGAAACTGACAATAGGAGCGGGTAACAATGAAACGAGGGGGTGAGTTGTTTATCAATTAGAGGAGACAAACAAATGACGTCAGAGTAGCGTGCCTTTCTTTAGAAATGGAGGGAATATCTTCCCTAGAGCATATGTGTTCGTAATTTTGATTGGATAAAAAATAGACGCTAATGTTGGCGCGCTTTATTAACCAATAGCAGCTCTGTTATAATGTTTAGGCATATCGGGGTGAGGGAGTATAAGTTCTGAAGCCAAATCATTCACGGGTTACACGTCGCGCAGTTCTACAGAATCATTCACGAAGTACACGTTACGCAATTCTACAGAATCTCTCGTGTCGTAAAGCTGGTTATAAAATGTGAAATGCGCGAATTAATAATTTGCGGCAAATAAGTGATTATAGTTACATTCTAAAATATAACAGTTTCAGTCAGGCGTGTATCAAGAGTAAATATATGAAATTAATAAAGTGTGACGGCAATAAAAGTGTAAAAACAAATTCTTTTATCAGTGTTATCTTTTAGTAACAACTCCTTTCGGTTACACACCCTGTTCAAAAGATTTGCTCGACTGAGTAATAATAGCTAGCCGGAGAACAAAGAACCCAAAATTCAAAATAGTAAAACAATAACAGGCGCTCAGCAAATAAGATAACCCGAACTGATACCGCGACAACTTCAAGTGACATGCAGAGGTATTAGGGTACCATCCAGTCTACCTGCTTTTATTTTCTGGGGATAGACGACACAGCATTCGCTATTACCACCTATTTTTCATGTTTACTATTGTTTTAGACTTAAGGTGGAACTTTGGGTGGTGGTATTAAGTATCCACTCAGGTATTTACGTAGGTGGCCGAGGAAAACCACGAAAAAACCTCAGTTAAATTGGTCGGCCCACGGGATTTGAGCCCGGAACCTCCCGGTTTCCATGCAATCGCGAGAAACAACTGAATGTTGAAAGGACTTCAAAGAATGACCAAGTAGTGCAGGCTGCAGACCGTCCAGAATAGAGCGCTTCGAATGATCTATGATGCCGAGCGTAGACTCCCGTCACAATCCTACACACCCACTCGGTCTTCCACACATCGCACCATGTACCTGCGCAAAGTTGACCTACCGGAACAAATCAGCTGTGCACACCGTGAGGCACATGATCACAGAGCACCCAGAAGAAGGGAGGGTTACTGGTTACCCAAAGAGCGTTAACTTTATTTATGGAGCTTAAATCCATTGCACTATTTTGCCATATTCCAAAGAGAATATGAAGAATTGCTTTTTACTTTCTCTACTACGTATAGTAAGTAGGGGAAGTATGTATTCCACCCAAGATTTCACCGGAAATATATGTTTTGAGACCCCCTGAATCCAAAAAAAGAATTTTTGGAAACATGTCCGTGTGTGTGTCTGTGTGTGTGTGTGTCTGTGTGTCTGTCTGTGTGTGTCTGTCTGTCTGTCTGTCTGTCTGTCTGTCTGTCTGTGAACAGCATAACTCAGAAACGAACAGTCGGATAAACACCAAACTTGGTATTTAGTTTCAGTATCTTCCAAGGAAGCGACACAAAGGTTTTCAAGAAAATCCCCCCACCACGGATTACCCTTTACATGGAACATTTTTCGAAAATTTTAATTTTCTCAAAAATGGCTCTAGCGATTTTGATTAAAATATCATATGTTAAAGATATTTTCATGACAAATAAAATATATATCTTGAATTTTCTGGTAATGTCTCCAAGGTATTCTTCATTGTGAACGACTTTTGCATAACTGGTAAACCATAAGAGATAGACAAAATGTTACTACACAAAAAATGTAGATCGCGTTAAAATACACAATTTATGTCATATACATTTTTGTTGTTGAGTGAACCATTTTCGAGATATTGCTTGTTATTCCCTTAAATTTTTCAATACTTATTTTCTCAAATGGGAATTCGTTATTCATTTTTTTGTGTTGGATATGCAAAGAGTATTAATCTGTGGCAAAGGGAATGGTGCTGCACCTAGTAACCAGCCTATTAAGAGATATGTATGTGCTTAAAGGCTATTGTATTTCTATATTGCCCTTGTAAATATATATTCCCCTTACATCTACAAGAAACTTAGCAATACGATAGAGTATGCAAATGCTTATCTCGATTAACATGAAGTAGATGGAGAATAAGCGTTTGTAAAAGAGTAGAGAAAGTCATGTGAGTGTAACAATCAGATTTTTATATATTTGAGTTCGAGGAACTTTACCACGTTATCGGTATGATAAATTAATATATTTTGCATTAAAAAGATTTTCACCTTTGTCTTTAAATGTTTTAGTTTTTCTCTCGCTTCCCAAGTTAAGCAGCATCGGGCTTTGTCGCTGACTGGATGAGTTGTATCCCGCCCGGCTGCTAACTCAGACACGCTCCAAATCCAAACCTAATTCTCATCCTGTATCGCTGCCAGCCGGCTACAAGCGGCCGCTCAAACTAAGCAATATTGGGCTCGGTCACCACCTGGACGCATGGCCGCCCAAGTGACTCGCCGAGATCCAGCCAATGGCAATGCATGAACCTATGCTCCGCCCATTGACAACTGCATAAATGCTTGCTCAAAACCTCTATAATCTTCTATATCGCACAGGTAAATCCGTATTAGCCGGCGATCTACATCCCGGCCAAGTGAACGACCTGCTCTCAATTGCTGGATTGCTAGACGAGGTAATGAACAATTAGAAACCATCAATGACGGATATCTCGGAAATGACTGATGCCACAGAAAAGTTATTTGAAGTAAATTGTGCGTTTTAAGAGATCTACATTGTTTGTGTAATACGTTTTCTTCTTTTAATTAACGTTTACTAGCTATATAAGATTATACACAATTCCTTCCGAATGAAGAGGACTTCAAAGGCTATTCCCAGAAAATTCAAGATATACATTTTATTTATTATGTAAATACCATTAACATACACTATTTTAATCAAAATAATTTGGCATTTTTAGGAAATCAAAATTTTCAGGAAATGTTCTATATAAAGGGTAGTTTGGGATGGTTATGCTGTTCACAGACACACACACAGACCTATTTCTAAAAATGCTTTCTTTTTGGATGCAGGGAGCCTCAAAACATGCGTTTCCAATGAAGTCTCGGTATCGATTTTTGGGTGGAATCCAATACCTTCTCTACCTACTATATTGAATGTGAAGAAACTAAGTTGTGGAGAGATCAATTTTTGCCTAAAGAATGGGAGAATGTTAAAGAAGCATTAAAAGTTAGGATAATGAAAATACAAAAGGAGAGGGATATAAAAAGAATAGGATAATATATACGGAGAGTGAGAGAAAAATCGTTTAAAAAAATAATGCAATATGAATTTGTTATGACCCACCATGCATAAATAACCACGGTGTTAAAATGCATGATGGACTAAAGAAACAATATATGATGTGTTATACTCACATGACTTTCTCTACTCTTGTACAAACTATTTTTACAAACGCTTATTCTCCATATGCTTCATGTTAATCGAGATATCGAGATGTTAATCTTATTGCTAATTTTCTTGTAGATACAAGGGGAATTGGTAGGTTTTAAGCTATAGTCAAATATTTTAAGACCTGGTTGCTATGTGGAGTATTCCATTCTCTTTGCATTACCAGGACAAAAAAAAATGAATAACGAATTCCCATTTAAGAAAAAGTATAAGTATTGGAAAATTTAAGGGAATAACAAGCAATATCTCGAAAATGGTTCACTAAATAAAAAACATGTATATGACTTAAATTGTGTACTTTAACGCGATCTACATTTTGTGTGCAGTAAATTTTTTTCTATCTCTTATGGTTTACCAGTTATGCAAAAGTCGTTCACAATAAAGAATACTTTTGGAGACATTCCCAGAAAATTCGAGATATACATTTCATTTGTCATGAAAATATCTTAAGCATATGATATTTTAATCAAAATCGTTAGACCCATTTTTGAGAAAATTAAAATTTTCGAAAAATGTTCCATGTAAAGGGTAATCTGGGGTGGGGGATTTTCTTGAAAACCTTCGTGTCGCATCTCTGGAAGATACTGAACCTAAATACCAAGTTTGGTGTTTATCCCACTGTTCGTTTCTGAGTTATGCTGTTCACAGACAGACACACACACAGACGGACATGTTTCCAAAAATGCATTTTTTTGATTCAGTGGGGCCTCAAAATATATATTTCCGGTGAAATCTCGGTATCCAATTTTTGGGTGGAATACAGTACTTCCCCTACTTACTATACGTAGTAGAGAAAGTAAAAATAGCAAATCAAAGTAATGTATTAAAAAATTGTAAGATTTATGTATAGCATTGTGGAAATAAATACATACATATACGGGGTAGAGAAAATAAAACTAAGTCTAAGCACTGAAATACTGATTCACTCTAAAGAGACCACCTGTTCCTAGCTAGTTTATAATGCGTTAATTCTTCTGTATATATTTTTGAAACATTCCAATTTTTTCTGTACCTATAAGTATAGCAAGTGCCGCATCCCGCCCAAAAATTCAATATGTGTACGAACAGCATAACTCAAAAACGAAATCCGTTAAAATGCCTAAATTGTATGCGAGTTCATTATTGTCCATGGATACGATTAAAGATTTTCAAAGATATCCTTTACATGGAAGAAGGTTTGTTATTTTCTATTTTCTCAAAATGACCTTACCATTTTATTAAAACACCATATGTTTAAGATATCTGCGTAACAATAAGATACAGGTCTTGAATTTTTTGAGAATAGCCTGTGAAGTCGTCTTTATTCTGAATTAATTTTTATAACCTGTAAACCGTAAGAGATAGACAAAAATATATTATTAAAAAAGGTAAATCTCGTTCAAACGCACAACTTATGTCAAATGTTTTGTTTTAGTAGCCACTCTTAAGTCGCTATTCGCTTCTTTTTTTCTCGTAGTCATCCAAACAGAACGAAATTTCAAATTCACCATATAGAGACCAGCTTTCAAAAGTTCTGACTCCGACTTTGTAATCTTGACTAACATAAAGCAAATAAAAGGATAAACTTTCCTAAGAATAGTTCATAAAATAATGGAGAAAGCCATGTGAATGTAACACATCAGACTTTTTTCCATCACTGTTTTTTCCAGATTTTTTTCCATTGGTTATAGAATTTTAGTTTACTTATTTTCGCTTAGTTAATGTCGATTGAACTGCGAGATCAGGTCGCGACATTACTTGTGAATTCCTTAGTACAGATAGTTCGGTGTGTGCTAGACTCATGGCTTTAGTTGCGTAGTTGCTTTCCTGCGCCATCTAATATGCTGACAGATAAATTCAGTTGTGCAACATTTACACATGGTTTGCTTACTTGCTGTTGATTTAATTGGAAAATGACTTATACTTGTATTTTTTGATTCTTAGTCAGTGTGATGCCGAACTAATGGTCTGAGTTGCGTAATTGCTTTCGTAATTGCTTTCCTAAAAGGTACAGCTTATTTCTACTTTAATCTGTGGGTTATCTTTAGTGGTGGATACGAGTTATTCAATCTCGTATTATCTGTCGTTTGAGGAAAATTCATTTCTAATCAAATCTATTCCACAATTGATAGTAAAATTCAGAAACTTAATATAAAGCCTACACAAGAGATTATTCTAATAAGCTAAATAAATTAATTAATGCCTTCACACCAGTTTCTAAAAATTGGTATTTAAATTTTTAAAAATATGGAGTAGATGTAATAAACTTATTGGTACAAACAGCATTTTGTATTAGCATAACAGAGTATTTGATCACTAATATAGACAATTAACATCTAAAACGGATTTGATTACTGCATTAACATTTTGCATTTTCGGTCTCTTTTCTATTCTCAATGCTTTCAATATTTTATCCTAACTGGTTTATGTGGTTTTCTATAAATGCATCCCTTAAAATTAATAACAATCATGTTAGTAAGAGCACTACTAATAATGACAGTTAATGTATTTAATTGCCCTTTCTAATAGTGTCATATTGTAACATGTCAATTATAACATTGTTACAAATGAGAAGACAGCTACTGCCAAAGACACCTTATTTATCACTTAGACACAAGGAGTAGCACAAGCCTTACACTTGAGTCACTTTTAGCACACTCGGAACAAAACTGATCCGTCGATGAAATCAATTTAACTGTCCAGTTTTCACCTACTCACTTCTTGACTAACTGAACTCAACTAGCTCTCGGGCAAGAGCTGCCCGTATATAGGACCGTATACGAAGTAGAACTTTTTAAAGGAATAGCCTACTCCAAACGGTCCAAAGGAATCATCAAGAGCGGGGAAGTGGCACACAATTACTATTGTTCCGCGCGCCTATTGTTCTGGAGGGTACCGGCCTTACCTCAACTGCGGCCAGTTAGATGAGCCGGGAGGCGCTCGCACCGCCAGCCCGTAGGTAACTCGCGCGCAAGGTTGCAATATTCTTTCTGTCAGAATCGTTTGCCATTAAATGTGTCACTATATATGTCCAATTTAAATGTTAAGAGCCTGTTCGGAGTCAGATCCGCCATTTTCAACACAGAAAGTCAATCTTCATTCAACTGCGCAGTGTGGCGCAACACCGGCATTAAATTACCCTCCCGATTGATATGTGAATATGCGAAGTATCTTTAAAGATACCATTTGGGTTTAGAAGAAAGCATTTATAACCCCTTAAAATCTAGCAAAACTGTTTTAAATATATTTGTTTTTGTGTTTGTAAAAATCGCCTTCACCATAGACGTATTTAGGTGAACTTTATATTGAATTACAAAGGTGTACATTTTGAGGATTTTAATCACAGGGACATTAGAGCTATAAAGACAATAATAATAATAATAATAATAATAATAATAACAATAAACTCTCAGAATAACTACAGCAGTAAGGATGTAAATGTATGTTGGGGATGACTAATAATAAGAAAAGCAAATAAAATACACAACTTAACAGTAGGGAAGATAAAATTGGACCAAATATACATATTGTAAAGCACATCAAAATGGAAATGCAAATGACAATGAATTAAAGAAAGCAAAATGTGTTTTCTCGTAAAGAGTTTTGTGAAAAACAATCAATTGAGATATTTTCAAATAAAGATAATCATTTTATGAGGACTTCATTAGAGTAACCAAAGAAAGCAGATCCACGTGCGCTCTTGGAAGTGCTTTTACGCTGCCGTTATGGTCTAAACTTCCAGAAAGTAAATATAATTAACTGATAAATCATTTCCCTTCAGTTTAAGCTTGTTTTTATGAATTAATTCTATTTAAAAACTTCCTTGCCGAATTTTATTTCCCGGAGTCCCCTGAAGAGGATAACATTTTACAACCATAGAGTTGCTTACGGAACATTTTAATGTCTCTTTTATCTATAGAACGATATCTTTGACTATTTTAAAATGGATTGCACGTCAAAACTATTCGTGAAATTCATTAGGAAAGAAAGCTAGGAGTAAATTTGTGAAGCAAAAGTAATAAAATTAATGCATACTTACAAGTTCCACAACTTGTATTACTAAGATCATCAATTATTTTTTGGTCGACCAGACTATAACACGCTGACTACACGTGACATAACTAAACTTTTATGATTTTCATAATACTTCAGCGACTCATTACAATCTTACTTGGCGGCGCGCGCAGCTCGTCCATACCTTTTAACATCCATTCCCAAGATAAACAATGAAACATGTGTTTTTAAAATAAATTCTACACCTTTTAATTTTAATATTCTAATTAGCTGAGTTCATTTACTTTACTTCAATGCGTGTTGTTTTCACGTTACCTGCAAAAGATCAATAAATACGGCGTGGACTCAACAGTACTGCCATCTGTTGCACTATTCGCAAACACGCTTGCTATCCGATCAGCATTTAATTACTCAAAGCTAACAAAGTAAGATATTTTTGTAAAAACTCAAAGCTTTGAAGCTATAGTGTGGTCGACCAAAACATTCGTATGCAACTTGAATATAATGGAATTTAAGACGCTCGTATGTAAATTAAGAAACCCGCTGCCACTTGTTTTATAAACATACGCGTCTTAATTACAGGGTTGTTAATACAATTAGCGGCCTTTAGAGCCCGGCTACCTCCCTGTGATAACGATAGCATCTCGCCCGCCAGTGTCGTTGCTGGACGCGCGGTTTTCTAGTCAGTTGGGGTCAGTTAGAGCGCATGATTCTCAAGGACTACCCATGTTAAACGCAATTCTGTTTACATTGTGCATTAGCCTACATTGAGTATTGTTTACGTGTTACCTAGCATTATTATTGTTCTTATTATTGTTTTTATTATTATGCCGCTATTCAGTGTTAAACTAAGAGTGCATGCGCAATAACTGCGTGAAAACTGATTCAAGCAGAGCACTGATTAGGCGCTTTTCAAGAGAATGCTCTGGTAACCGTGTTTCAAATAGAGAAACTCATCCATAACATGTTACACAGTTCAGAGAGACAGGAATGATAGGAAACGGGTTACGAGACGCCGTGTTCTAACTAAAGAGAAGTTAGACACAATAGGGGAATTCTCGAACATTCGCCGAAAAAAATCACTGCGCGTCTTGCTCAGAGAGAGAAACGTCAATGTCAATTACGCCTCAGGAGCTAATGGAAATGAACGGAATTTCATACGCAGATGTATTGCTGCCGAGGGACATTTTAACATCGCTTAAAGCACAGGTTAGGTTCCGTTGTTAATATTGTTATTATTATTATTATTATTATTATTATTATTATTATTATTGTTGTTGTTGTCTTCAGTAATGCGTCCAGTAAACATTTTACTCCCGACGATTCGGTGTCTCCCGCTCTGCCGGCCCTGGTTGTATTAACAACTCTGTATTACCATTATAGTTTTGTTTCATAACATGTTTTTCAGGTGAAAGCTGCTAAACTTCCCACACGCCAGTTATAGAAATGATGCCAAATAACATAGAAAAACAACTTAAGTGTAATTTCTGAGAATATTATTTTCATTACAATAGAATTTAGCACTTTATAGGAGGGACTTATTTTTGTAAAGTAGGTTAACAGTGCTGTAAACTTGGGAGAAAACTAAAGGAGTATAAAACGTGTTAAAATAATGAGTGGGGAAAATGTATAAATGAAGGTGAAATACTTAAGTAGTAATTTCACAACGATATGCTCAGAAATTATAGGCTGAAGTTATGCAGAAAATTTAGCGTATAATAGAAATAAACCTGTATTTATCTGTATTAGTTATCTATCTACAATTATTGTATTAAATTGCAGTTTTCTCGTTGAAAATACAGGCCCATTTACTTTGTGCTGCTCTGGAAACGTGGCCCGAATATTGCGTTCTGAATCTAACAAATAAAAATATATCTGACATCTACAGAAGGAAAAACGTGGGATTCCTTTAGCTCTGTAGAAAACAATTCGTTTGAAGGAAGGAATGCCTTTATGGACATCAATAACATCCTGAAAGAGAACAGACAAAACAGGAAAAATGACGGCTTTCTCCGCTCAAAGCTGATACATTCCTATAACCTTTGCTTGCCCAGCATGCAGACTACCTTAGATATAACACAGATTTCATAGATGCATTAGCCCTTAAAAAGCGCAATGATTAAAAGCATTTTAGCCTAATACATCGAAAAATAATAATAAATAATGATACCTAATAGTAATAATAACACCATGATGGCACATCCCATGAAGGGCCTAGACCTGTCAACCCGACTGCCGGCCTCACGCCCACGTACGCACAACAGAGGTGGGCGATCATTCAACCGATACGGGGAGGCGGTGTGACCAGCAATCCTGCAGCCAGAATATTGGCCTCCGTGGACGGCATCGTTGCCTATCGCAGCTCCTCACTTTCCTCAAGATGCTGAGTGGACACCGGTCCTATACCCGGAACTTAAAATCCATACCGCCATTTGTGGGGTCGACCCCGGGAGCATTCCGTGGTTGGGAATCAGAGCACCACGGCACAGGACTAATTACATCGAATACCTATATATTTTACCACTTTTATGTAAGATAGTGGTGCCTGGAACAAGCAAAACTTTCAAGAATTACAAAGGGGAACTGCACAAAAAATTTTGATTCTGAATGCTATATTTAATAAATATATATTTAAATGTTATCAGTTTTGTATATTAAATTTCCTTAGGAACGAAGATAAAGCATCAATAAACACTAGGTTTTAGTAGCATTGCCCAGAAACGGTCGTGTGAAATAGTTTATACGCTAGGTGATTAAGTACAGTGCTTAGAAAAATATACTTGTAACATTTTGCATTATTTTGCTTTCTTCAGTGTTTCAGGCCAGGATCTCATCGCTTGATGCGCTCGTATGCATCACCAGCCAGCAAACTACACTGCGGGACTAACTGGGGTGCTTATGCGGGAACCGACAAATTTAGCATTCAAACTACTAGCAATACTCCCTAAATGTTAGATTCTTAATTGCAGAAGAGATGCGATGTATTTGTGCGACTCTGCGTGTCAGATATCACCGCCGGTGGGTGAGTGCGGACACATCCTTTGCCACCTAGAGGGGCAGAAAAATCATTACTACTTTTATTGTGAAATAAAAGCAGTGTCCTCCAAACCATGAAATAAACGCCGTGTTCTCCAAACCATGAATAGAAAAAGACTTCAAAGATGCTAACACAAGCTTAACCAATGAAGAAAAATCTGTTCTAATTGAGAAGGGGAAGGGCAAGAGTAATGAAAACTGCATTTGTAAAGTCTGTTTTGTGCATATTTATTTATGCTAAACAAATTATTAGCGAACATGTCTTGACATTCAGCACAGGCTGTTAGTCAGCAACATACGCATACACATATAACTTCTTTGTGTAAGTTATGGATGCCTCAAACACAAAAATATAACTACCATGAAATTAAGTATGTGTCACTTCTCTTTTCGGTGTTCAATTCCACTTTTCACTTTGCTTAAATGTTGTGCTTAAATCTGTGTTAACGTTATCGCACATTTCAATTAAGGCTATTTTCTTTCTAATTTAAACGTTTTCTAATATTTAAGCCCCTTTCTCCATATTTCAGTTCCTTTACACTCAAATATTCTATGTTCGATATCTTCATTTCCACCGCAAAGGGGAAATCTGTTTCTTAACTCATTTAGTCTGAACACCTCCTCTTGGTCATTCATTAAACTTTATTCATTATGTTCTTTACCAATATAAGATTTGTTTTCTGAAGTACTTTTATTGGTATTTAAAAAACACTAAAAAGAACTTTCTCCAAATGCCTCACTGAACAGCTTTTTGTACTCCAGTATCATCGAGGAGGAGTCTTGGCTATTTTACAAAACGCTTTGCATTTTCTTCTCTCCTTTACCATATAACCGACTAACTATTCTCTAACGTATTTCAAAGACAGTTAATCAATCCATTGTTCATTAAACTCTTCTTTTGATATTCTAAACGCTGTATTAAGTAATTTAAATTTAAGTTGTAAACCAAAATTTAAAAGTATTTTCTATAAGCATGCCTTCTCTTGCCACTGTTTTTGTTTTTATTTGAGCTACTTCCTTTGCTTTTGAACGTGGTATATATTTTTCCCTATTCCCTGTGCACAAAAACTACAATTTCTACCCGTCATCCAATTTTAGCGGGTGCGCGCTGGTCACGCTAACTTAAGCGTGGACCTCCTCTGGTCATCTGGACGTCCTAGGTTTCATGTCTGCCGACTGTTCGTTCTCAGATATGCTGAAAATTAAACCTAGCCTATCGTTGCAATCTCATGGATGTGGATGAAGGCAAATCATGACCATGTGTTCGGCTTTAAAACTGAACTTTATTCAGAAACAACAAATAAAAACATGCAAAACGGCTAGTAACACTATTCCCTTATTTACACAACTGAGTTATTTCCTATACCCGCCATCTCAAAACGTTTTGGGAAAGCTACTTCTCATTGCCACACGCTCTCTCCCCCATCCTTCACAACACGTAGCAGATGCAGCGTCTCATCTCACCATCAGGGGCAAAGCAAGAGTATCAATTGTGAGTGAATTCCTTCTTTTATACAGAAATACCCCTGCGCGAACATGCGCGCCAATATTTGTAAGGTGTATTTTGACTGTCAATTACTTAGCGTGGTATGAGAGTTAAATTGTCCAATTTTTAGAAGTCGGGCTTCACTTAACTCTTGTGGAATTTGCACTCTATCTCCATTTCTCTCACACTCCGACTTTCTCGTACAGTCTCTCTTCTTTCCAACTCCCTGTTCTGCGACTGACGCTTATAGGGATTTCACTCTATTGCCTTTTCTTTCTGCGATCGGTCCTCTCTGTCGTTGCAGCTGCTCTTTTCCAACTCCCTATGTTACAAAGTTAACTTACTAATTGCCCCCAGGTTAGTAGCCCGCCTTTCCCTGGCTAAAGGTTTATACGATATTATGAAAGTCTGATTTTTATAATACATATTATTTACAATGATATTTAAAATATTTCTGATATTTGTATCTATTTCATTTACATCTTATTTCCTTTTACTTACATTTTCCCTGCTATTTATCCTCTGTTGTGTTTATTACCATCTCTGTGCTTCTTGATTATTAATATCTGAGAATCTTGATTATTTACATATCTCTATGTTGTTAGTTATGGGTAGGTATTCCCTACACAATTATCCATTATCTAAACTGCAATATCATATATCATTTTGGCCTCAAACACTATAGTCTACATTTTTCTAACAATTTAGCGACTAACATAAATCTATTCCTTTTGTCAATGCTAACTGTAATACTCACTCTCATTGCTGGTAATTCAGTTTTTCCTTAACACATGAAAGCTAACTAAACAATCTTTCCTCTTTCACTGCTGGCTATTGTCCCTACTGTCGTTTTACTAAGTGAACAAGGACAGTAGGCCTAAAATTATTGCAGGAATTCGAAAAGCCTCCACAGCTGTAAGATCTCCTGAACTTGACGCAGAATTTAAATGAGTCGGAAGAGACATGTGAAGTTATATTGATGTAAAAGCAAGCAAGAAGTGTAATCCATATAGATAAACAATGCTTGAGAAAATGTAAACAATGTAAAAAAATTTAGTTAAGGATTATTAGAAAATATTATAAAATGGTTTCAATTTTTTCAATTCAATGTTTCAAAGTACTTAAGAAAGTTGTTATCAATTAATTTGTTTTGTATAAAAAGTAAGGCGGAGAAGATAATTTAATAACGATATAAAGGAAAATATGTTATTCTAAAGGAACGAAAGCATGCATTTACCAAAAGAAATACACAACATAAATGCAAATGTGCATTTAAAACACAAAATTAAATTAAAGTTATGTATAATAAGGAATCATATTGATAATTTATTTGTTTGTGAATTGTATAATACAATTTACTTGTATACAAGTGTTAAAATTTATTTCGCTAAGCATAGCAACAAAGGTAGAAGTAAACAACGTTCAATTTTTTTTAAGATACAAAATGTTTTATGACGACATCTTGAGCTTAGCTTAATTTTAAGTATATATCATAATATATTGTCAAATATGTTGAAAACAATAATATCAACATTAACGATATTAAGTGAACTGAGGATTAAATAAATGAAATAAGTCAAATAGGAACCATAAAAAAATAATTATTGTATTAGGTAAAAATTCACATTTCTTCAAAAGAAATAAAACAGTTTTTTATGAAGTTAATCATGATTGAGATTGTAATTAATTGTCTTACTTTCATAAAACACGTTATGAAATCCCTTGAAACAAAAGAAAACACTTATTCATTGCTGAGCTGATATGCATTTCAAAATCATAAATAGCTGGACAGATGACAGTAATTAAAGTAAAACTTCTACTAAAATCTTATAACGTAATGACAGAAAGAACCAACAATCATTGGATTAAGCTGTATACCGTCAAATCTACAAATCTGCCACAATGTGTTGGTACCATATTACCAACACATTTACTGCAGTGGGAATTTCAAATAAGGTAATCACGAGTTGCTGAGTACGAGGCGACGAGATCCAGAGCCGAGAGCAGAATCCGAACCCGGCCAACGAAGGGGCACATGTCGCCTCAACGAGGGATTGTATAAAGGCATCCTTCCCATCAATCCCACTCCAAACTTCATAACTTCTTTAACACACTACTGTGTGTCTGGTAATATCCATGAAATACATGTAGCATTATGCATGATCAAACTTAATAATAATAAGAAAAAGAAGAAGAAGAATAGGAAGCTTTGCATTTCTCCTCTGTTGTTCATATGAAGTTCTTCTGATCATCTTGTTCAAGTTACCTCTCTCCACTATACGATATCCGGTTGCGTTTCCCTTATGAATTAATTTTACATACTTTAATTCCACATACTATAACTTTCGCCATTTTTGCTCATATTTGTGGTTTCATGGTGCAAATAAAAATTTATGAGTAGGTTTCTCAGCCTATTGTGTTTTAAAATTTGACCTCATTAGCTCGCTTGGCCTTGTTAGAAATAAGCCGCCCATTGTTTCCGCATACCTCGTACAATGGGCTGCCAATAAAACCAGGGAATAATTATAAGCAGATAAGTGCGGAGTAGAGGGTTTAACATATTTTCGCTACCAACATAAACCACTGTTTATTATATCTAGTTTCCTATGTGTTTTCCCTTATCTAATGCTGACAGAACCGTATCATCTGATATCCAAACCATCCCTTTGATGAATTAAGGTCTTACTGGCACACAAATATTAACCTACTGCCAGTTCTAGGTGATAAGTGAAAGGGGAAGAGTAAATAAAAACTATAAAATGCTAATCTATGTCACTTTACGAAGCTAACATGGTGTGCAAATCAGAGTTATGCAATGATTGCAATAGTCTATAAGGACTTCTGAAAATTATGGTATATCTCATAATTTTAATTCTCTAAGATCCCAATCAATAGTTCTATGATGACACCCACACTGAAGGTTATCATACACTATTCTATTGTAGTTAAACTTCCTTCTGTAAATGCAATTATTTCTTAGAATCTCAATTCAAAAATAATTTAAAGAAATTAATTTAAATTAGATATAGAAAAACATACTTCTCCCAATTATGTGACACCTGTAATATCTAAAGACACACCATTGGTTTCGGCTTCAGAAGGGCAGTAACAATGGTTGGAACATAATTGTTATAAGCAGTTATTGCCTTTCGGGAATTGTGTTTACCTGGTTTGCTAGTCACCGAGTTTTATTTTCTGCACTACTTACCTGTAGTAGGTAGGGGAAGTATTGCATTCCACATAACAATTCGATACCAAAATTTCATATAAAATATACTTTTAAGGCTCCCTCAATCCACAAAGATGTCATTTTTAGAAAACATCCATGTGTGTGTGTGCGTGCGCGCGCGAAAAGTCGGTTAAATACCAAGCTTAGTATTTACAAGATGCAACACGAAGATTTTCAAGAAAACTCTCCCACCACAATTTACTCTTTACATGAAAAATGTTCCTTATCCTTTTTTCTCAAAAATTGCTATAACGATTTTGATTAAAATAACATAAGTTTAAGATATTTGTATGACAAATAAAATGTTTATCTTAAATTGTCTGTGAATAGCGTGTGAGATTCACTTATTATTCTGAATGGCTTTTGTATAAATGGTAAACTGCAAGAGATGAAAAAGAAACTTATTATAAAAAATATAGATTAGTTAAAGCACACAATAAATTATTTTATAGCATTAACCATTTCCGTGATATTCTTTTTTTGAATTATTAAATACTTGTATTTTTAAGTAGAGAGTCCCTATTCGCTTTTCCCGTGATCAGGCAAGGAGCTTGTAATTTCAAAGTCATCAGATTTTTAAAAACCGATCCTCCCCTAAAGGAATAAAGTCTTCCAAATAAATACATTTGGATTTAATTTTAGTATCTACTATTAAAGCGGATTTATCCCAATTAAAGGCATAAAAACAGCCATTTCACACTGAGTGAATGGAATATTCATATACTCTCGTTTTCTTGTAAACTGTAGTCAGGTGCTCAAATACTGAAAAGCTAAATTGACAACATTAGTCCATTATTTATTTTGTATCAGACTACGGTGCATCGAGTGTAAACGTAAGCAGCCAATTAATACAAGAGAATTGCTAGTACCAGATAAGGGAGGGATAAAGTTGTAAAACCTTCCATTACTAACATAAACCACTGTTTCTTATATCTGTGCAACACCGACACGGGTAGCCAAAGTCGTTAAGGCACGGACTTGTGAATGGGAGTCTGTGGTTCAAATCCCGCCGGGATCATTCTCCTTGACTGAGGTTTTTTCCAGGTTTGCCTTAGCCCTAGTCACTGGGAAATGCCGGGGAGGCAAACTAAACTTAGGCCAGGAACGTGTCCTTCCCAGACTTCCTTTTTCATTTATCATTTCAATTCACGTATCACCAGCGTCCACCGCCTGTGGTGCCGTATGTAGTAAGAACAGGCGTTAAATACTGTTTCTGTGCTTCCTCCATATTTATTTCTGTGTTCTGTCAGAGATGTCTAGTTCACTGTATTTCTTACGATTATTTTTGGTGTGCTTTTCTTAGCGTAGCTCGTATAGGATTGTAAATTACTCTTGAGTGTTCATCAAAGAAGTACTTATAAAGTATGAAACACTTAGGGCTCGCACCGCCTAAGTCTAAGATTTATTGTATTTTGCATTAAAATGGTAAATGTTACTCGTTATTTATATTCCCTAGCAGCACATCGTAGTTTCTCGCAATGTCATTAATTATGCATGTTACGCCGGTACGGCATGATGCTCTTCAAACAAAACAAATACAAGGATGCCTATCAAGTCAAGAAGCGACAGCTTTACTAAACGCGCTGCGCCTGTATTCATTCGCAGTTAATTACATTTACTCTTTTTCATGCGCTAGAGAGTGTATTGCTTACAGAAATTTTATTGGTGTTTCTGCAAAGAAGTTAAGAGGCTGTAAAAGTAGCTGTCAAAGTTCCTTTGCAATAAACAGGCTCTTGTAATTATAAGGAACACTCCCATAGGTGCAGAAGAAACTGTGTATGTGTACAACATAATAAACAGGATAACTAGAAAATTATATAAATTAATACTTGATATGGGTACTAATTGAACTTCTGGCTACGTTCAGAGAGTCTGCACTTCTTTGTGTTATTGTTCAAGGGTCCTCAGTTGCTGACTTCATGATTTGGTGCATTAGGACATCTTATTAAGGAAGCATTTGGTAGGCTAGCTTGTATGACTCTAATCCTTATCTGTAGTTACCGTGCGGGGTGGTGCTGCGGTAACCTGTATGACTCGCATTCGGGAGGTCCCAGGTTCGATCCCCGGTGACCACCAACTCTGATCCATGGGTTTTTCGTGGTTTCCCCTGGGTCGGCAGGCGAATGCGGAGGTGATTTCATCTCTACCACGACTTCCTTTCCCTCATTTCCCTTTCATTCCGCTTCCTTCTCATCTTTAAGGTGTGCTTCAAGGTTTTCAGTGTATGGCGATGCTGGACAGATGGAATGCATCTCAATGCATGCATGCTCAATGGAAAGAGTACTCCCGTGGACACCAGAGGGCTGCTTGATTGGTGGGTTGTCTATCGTCCTCTCTCGGCGGTTCCAGCAGTGGGTCGCGTCTGCGGATTTGCAAATGTTAGTGACTTCCGCGCGTCTCTGTGACCTGTCTGCCTACGGACTGTAGCCTCCTGTGGTTCCCTCAGCTGATTCGTTCCTCCTGGGGAGTGGTAGCCGTAATAGATCTGTGCAGGTCGCAGCGTGCGACCCCTTCGTTGAATCGCCTCTACCTCTATCAAAATTTCGGTGCCGATATTTCACCAAAAATACACGCTTTGAGACTCCCTGAATAAAAAAAGTACTTTTAGAAAAAGGTCAGCGCACGCACGCGTGTGTATGCATATGTGAACAGCATAACTCAAAATGGAAAAGTCGGTTAATACCAAACTTGGTATTCAAATTATATGGCATATAATGCCTTTTTGCATTCAATTATGAATTATGGAATCAGACTATGGGATAATTCTTCCTCTGCAGCAAAATTCTTTGTATGGCTAAAAAAAGGGGGGACAATACGATTTATTCAAGGCCATTCCAACAAAGATACGGAAAGCTTCAACCTGCTATAACTATGGCTTTAACTTCACAGTATATTTATACCAATTTAACATATGTTAAACAAAACAGACATGAATTTACAGAACGTTCACATTGTCATAATTATGAAACAATGATGTGAATTTAAATCAATGTATATTAGCCAAAAATAAGAACAGTCATAAATATCTCCAGATAAAATTGTTTAATACCCACAAATACTTTTAACAAACTTGTGTCCAAAGGCTAAAGACTCAAGCATTTTAAGCTCTAGATGAATTTATGTCAACAAAACTACACATATAGACTTCCTTTACTGTTAGTATGTATTTTATGTACCTATGTTTTATTTGTGGCTGGAAAATGCCCATTGTATACTGTATATATGATTAATGGTTGAAAATATTAAACTTCAAATTTCAACTTCAGCATCTTCCAAAGATGCAACACGAAGATTTTCAAGAAAATCCAAACCCCGAATCTGTACATTACCTGTAAATTGTTTCGAAATTTTTTTCTTTCTTAAAAATGGCTAACGATTTTTATTAAAATACCACATGATTAAGAAGTTTTCGTGATAAATTAAATGCATAACTTTAATTGTTTTGGAAATAACCTCTTCATTCTGAATGACTGTTGTATAATTGGTAAACCGTACGAGATAAACGAAATCTCACTACACAAAAAAATTTAGATCTCGTTAAAGCACACACACACACATCACATCTATATTTGGTTAACTATCTCCGTTATATTCCTACTTATTGGCTTGAATTTTCAAATGCTGATATTTTCTCAACTGGGAAATCGTTATTCGTTTATTTTTCTCGTGGTCAGGCAAAGAGCATGGAATTTCAAACCCATCACATAGCAACACGCTCTATAAAAACTATCGCTTTACTTAGTGCATCCTACAATAAAATGGTAAATTTGAATTTAAAGTTTATCTGGATTAACAAAAAAGAAATATTAGGTTGTCTCATAAGTAATGTCGATTTTTACTTTCTCTACTACGTATAGTAAGTAAGCGAAATATTGCATTCCACCCAAAAGTTTGATACGGAGATTTCACCGGAAATACATGTTTTGAGACCCCCTGATCCGAAAAAAGCATTTTTGGAAACATGTCCGTGTGTGTGTGTGTGTGTGTGTGTGTGTCTGTCTGTCAACAGCATAACTCAGAAACGAACAGTTGGATAAACACCAAACTTGATATTTAGGTTCAGTATCTTCCAGAGATGCGACACGAAGGTTTACAAGACAATCCCCCACCCCAGATTACCCTTTATATGGAACATTTTTCGAAATTTTAATTTTCTCAAAAATGGCTCTAACGATTTTTATTAAAGTATTATATGTTTAAGATATTTTTATGACAAATGAAATGTATATCTCGAATTTTCTGGGAATGTCTCCAAAAGTATTCTTCATTGTGAACGACTTTTGCATAACTGGTAAATCATGAGAGATAGACGAAGTGTTACTACACAAAAAATGTAGATCGCGTTAAAATACACAATTTATGTTATATACATTTTTTTTGTTGAGTGAACCATTTTCATAATATTGCTTGTTATTCCCTTAAATTTTCCAATACTTACACTTTTTCTCAAATTCGTTATTCATTTTTTTGTCCTGGTGATGCAAAGAGAATGGAATAATCCACATAGCAACCAGCTCTTAAAACATTTGACTATCGCTTAAAGCCTAGCAATTCCCCTTGCATCTACAAGAAAATTAGCAATAAGGTTAACATCTCAGTTAACATGAAGCATATGGGGAATAAGCGTTTGTAAAAATAATTTGTACACGAGTAGAGAAAGTCATGTGAGTGTAACACATCAGATTTTTTTAATTGGGTTTACATCATACGTATATATGTTTTTATTTTTGTCAATACTTACCGAGCGAGGTGGCGCCGTGGAAACGAGTGCGACTCACATTTGGGATGTCCCGGGTTCGATCCCCGGCACCGCCCATTCTGACCCACTTGTTTTTCGTGATTTCCCCGGGTCGTGGTTCCTCCTTGGGCGGTTCACTCTTCTACACGTCTTTCCTGTAACCATCTTCTCCTTCATTGGCTTCTGTTTCAGAGTTGTAGTATCACATGACGATGTTCGGCGGGTTGCAGCTGGGCTGTGGATGTGCACTTTGTGGAGGTTCTTCCCTGGCGTCAGGAGGGATGGTGGGGCTTAGGGCTAGTGTGTGGGGTCGGGCGACGTCGGATTCGTTCCTTCTGAGGGACCGTTTGGCCCGTCGTCATCCGCATATGACGCCGTTCCGATCTCTCCCCTCATCCCTTCCTCCAAGGGACTCGTTAGAAGCTAAAAGAGCCATTGCGGCCTACATTCGGTATCAGCCCGGTTTCGGGGGTCCTTCGAAATGTGTACCTTTAGCTTTACTTTTTATCCACCCCCACCCTGCTGCCTCACATCAAGGGTTCTCTCTCTCCCCTTCTCAGCCGCTCTAATTAATTGCGAATTTTCTTCCACTGTTGGTTAATATATCGCATTTGTATTTCGTATACATTTCAAGTAACATGGATATAATAATAATAAGAAGAAGACGAACATACTTCTATCAAACGTGTTGTGATAATTTTCCATTATGTATAAAAGGATTGGTGAACAACCGTAAGCGCAAATTACGTTTGTGTGCGGATTTAGTATTACCTACTATTAGTATTATTATTATTATTATTATTATTATTACTATTACCGTTTCGCGTAAGAACAGCTTAGCAGTTTACTATGAATACAACATTCCTTGTATCATAGCTGGAGTATGACGCTATCTGAATTACTTTCTCAAAGGGGTTGCAAATCAGCTTAAAATATCTCGATTATTGTTAGATTAAGAAAGTTTATAAGCGTAAGTTTTTGGTTGGGTTAGTTATTTAAAACAAATCTGATGTATTACACTCACATGACTTTCTCTACTCTTGTACAAACTACTTTTACAAACGCTTGTTCTCCATATGCTTCATGTTAATCGAGATATCGAGATGTTAATCTTATTGCTAATTTTCTTGTAGATGCAAGGGGAATTGGTAGGTTTTAAAGCGATAGTCAAATATTTTAAGAGCTGGTTGCTGTGTGGAGTATTCCATTGCCAGGACAAAAAAATGAATAACGAATTTGAGAAAAAGTATAAGTATTGGAAAATTTAAGGGAATAACAAGCAATATCTTGAAAATGGCTCACTCAACAAAAAAAATGTATATAACATAAATTGTGTATTTTAACGCGATCTACATTTTTTGTGTAGTAAACTTTTGTCTATCTCTTATGGTTTACCAGCTATGCAAACGTCGTTCACAATGAAGAATACTTTTGGATACATTCCCAGAAAATTCAAGATATACATCTTATTTGTCATAAAAGTATCTTAAATATATGATATTTTAATCAAAATCGTTAGTCATTTTTGAGAAAATTAAAATTTTCGAAAAATGTTCCATGGAAAGGGTAATCTGGGGTGGGGGATTTTCTTGAAAGCCTTTGTTTCGCATCTCTGGAAGATACTGAACGTAAACACCAAGTTTGGTGATTATCCGACTGTTCGTTTCTGAGTTATGCTGTTCACAGATAGACAAACACACAGACACAGACATACACACGGACATGTTTTCAAAAATACTTTTTTGGATTCAGGAGGCCTCAAAACATGTATTTCCGGTGAAATCTCGGTATCGAATTTTTGGGTGGAATGCAATACTTCCCCTACTTACTATACGTAGTAGAGAATATAATATGAATATTTAAGTAATTACAACATAAGTTGCAGTCCTTTGCGATGAAGGACCAAAATTTTTATCCACGGCCACATTCACTTCGTCAATACATCAGTACTCAAGAGCACACAAATAGGAACTGAGAAGTGATAAAATTGCTGGATCTGACATCCGCGCTTGTTGAAGTGTGTGACGCCAAACAACTTTTGTTTGGTATAAATGTGTAAATGTGGGAAGGTCGCTTTCCTTCTCCTAAGTAGAAAGGTCGCTATGCTCTGTCCACAACTAAAACAGGTTATAGCCTAATCCATAAAGTTAAGATATTAATGTGTTGAAAATTTATTTTTGTTCCTATATTTTTACAATTAGTCCATAATATACGTTCTTTTGGGCAAGGGCATATTTCAAATGAAAGGGAGCTGGCTTTTGTATAGTACCGGTTAACTATGCCAGGAAGAATCAACCTAGGTCATTGTGCTACTGGCTATATCCACAGGATTTTTCCAAAATTTCTCTCTTGGTTATCATGATTCACCTGCTACCGAAGGTCCTCCTCAGTTCGTCTGTCAAGCGAGTACTCTGCCTGCAGACGTTCCTCTGACCAATCCTGGAGTCACAAGAAGTCACTCTGTGTGCACATCTGTTAGAGTGCTGTCTCATAACGTGTCCTGCCCATCTCCATTTTAGGTAGCTTCCTGTATATTAAAAAGCAATTTTGAGCAGCGGACACCTTTGGTATCAACTACCATATGTGTGTTTCCTGGGTTAAATGGCAACCTCTCTTTCTGTTTGTGGTTGAGCAGAAGTAACAGCTTGACAAGTAATCGTTTTATTCGCATAATGAAAATAACTGTCTCCTTACGTTCTAAGGCATTGCAACTGATACATTCCCTTGAGAAACCTTTGTCCGATGAAATGTGACGAAACCAAGCTCTTTCAGTCATTATGCTAAAATTATACACAGCACACAAGAATTATGAGCCAAGTGGGTTGGAATGGGGTGTGGTAAGGCAGGGTGAGACGTGCCGGATCCTTATCACTCCAAGGTTATATAAACCACCTCGAGTCATGCCTTGACCCCGAAATACATACTTAACATCCTTGGTAAGTGTTTTGGGCTAACGACAAATGTAACTAAACATAAATGATAATACAGCCATTGCTATGGATTAATTCTTTATCTGAATATTCTAGAGCTTTATAGAAGAAGCTTTAAGCTTCTCTTTGCCCGTACATTGCGGCAACTGTTGACGTTGTATCAATCTGCCGTAATAGTACAAGGCTGAAGTCAATGCGCTAATCGAAGGAGGCACGAGCACTGCTAGTATTACAGAACGCTATTGAATGCCCCCAAGAACAGCAGCTCCTAAGTGGTTGAAGCAATATAGAACGGCGGTATTTAAAAAGAAAGCGAAGGGGCGGCCGTCCTCGCGTTTCCACTCCATTCAGCACTGCAAGAATCTTGAATGGCCATCTTAACTTCCCAGAATAGAGACAAAACGCTCTTCGTCGCCTTAGGTGACGTTAGGTCACATAAAAGGCTATCAAAAATGTATTAACATATGGTTATAGAGCAAACCAAATTACATTCTATCAAAGATACTATCAACATCCATGGAAAAATGTAATATTTTCGGATGAGAAAACTTTCTCCAACGCCAGCCATGGCCTATGATACTCCGTGCAACTGCGTTCATGTGGTTTCAGGTGTAATACTTAACACAAGGCAACACAGTGGAGTATCTCTGTCGCTGCGAGGGGGTAAATTTATAAATTAAGAGGTGCTGTGTGGAAAATGGAGCGAAACTTTGACTACTAACAGTACATTCACATGCTGGAGGATACAATATTATTTAATATTCTTGTTATCTGTTCTGCTAGGATCCATCGGTCATATTTATTTTATGTTTTGTTTCGTCATGTCCTGCGCCATGGAGCTGTAGGCTAGAGCGTGGAAATCTGATTCCCCTCTACGGGTTCGATCCCACCCATGGGAGTGCGGATTTTAAGTCACGGGTACACAACTCATGCCCATTCAGCATCACGAGGAAAGTAAGGAGCTGCGATCGACAGCGGTTCTGGCTTCGTGAGCCGACTTTCCGGCTACGGAATATGTGATGCTGGCTACATTACCTTTCCGTTGGATGATCGCCCACCTCTGCTGTGTGTATGTGGACGCGAGGCTGGCAGTCGGGTTGGCAGGCCCAGGCCCCGCGGGTGCATAGTGCTACAGCAGTTATTTTATTGTGCATATATATGTTCACAAACGCATCAAGATAAACTGAGATTGCTATAATTTCATAAATGTTACCTAAAAGTACATTATTATTATTATTATTATTATTATTATTATTATAATATTAGTAGTAGTAGTAGTAGTAGTAGTAGTAGTAGTAGTAGTAGTAGTAGTAGTAGTAGTACTAGTACTATTGTCATTGTCATCCTCACCTATTTTGGTTAGAGCAAGATCTTTTCCTCCATCCGTACATTTCGCCTAAGCCAGAGATTTCCTGAGACTCATAAGATATCACAGCCGCTCTTTGGATCCCTAAAAACCCAGACCTCAATTCGATCAGATTTTTTCAAGGGGAAGATAAAATAATTGGAAAGGAGAAAGACTTGGCTTATTACGCTGGGGCAGGAATTGACGAAAGCGATGAGTAATGAAGAACTTAAGGAACAGAATCAAAGGCTTTGGTTTGCGCTGTCCGCATTAGCACCCGCGTTGGTCGATGATAGATGCAAAGCTACCACCCAATGGAAGGAAGCGAATGAATGGGTAGCAGAAATGGCAGAAGACCTGAATGCACCCCACGCATGTCGATGACTTGATGAGAAGTTTTCATCATCTTTATTCGGTCCGGAGACTTCAAGTTCGTAGTATTCTGACGACGAGTTCACGGGGGTGTGTAGATGTAGTTTTCGGAGGTTTCCGTCGTGTAGTTTGATGTTCTATGAAGTCTGATTTGTCTACGTTGGAGTCCAGTACACGTAGAGTACAGTCCATTGCATCAAATTGCTATTGCGTAGCCTGGGTGAGGGTACTAGTCTGTCAACTATTAAAGTCGATGTTCTAGGCTATTGTCTTTATTGTGTTCAGTCGGTGGTGTCTTTATAGCTTAATCTGCGGATGGTCTGCACTGCATTAAATTTCTCGAAGTAGGTGCTGCAGTGCTGTCAGTTTGGCCATCACATTCAGGACCTCCATACGTTCGTTTCGTCTGAACGATGCACGATGAATGCGTCCTAAATAACAGAAGACCTATTATGCCACATTAGCTGTTGAAAATTATACAGGAGGCTTGGGATGATGTAGCTTTGTCGGAGAGTTACATATGAAAACTATTCATTTCCACGAGATCGAAAACGGATGAAGTTAACTTATATGACGACAGTTGGAGTGCTTATTGATAAAACAAAAATTATCACACTTCAGTTTCATATATTACTTATTACTAAA
The DNA here is from genome assembly GCA_030765065.1 of Deroplatys truncata. Taxonomy (NCBI): domain Eukaryota; kingdom Metazoa; phylum Arthropoda; class Insecta; order Mantodea; family Mantidae; genus Deroplatys; species Deroplatys truncata. The sequence continues at coordinate 121,229,679 of CM060977.1, read as the reverse complement.
TCATCAGGCTATAATTGTGAGGTTTTCATAAACTCAAGTTGTTTGTTAAAATACCGAGTTGTTTTACAGCAGTTTCCCCTATCTCTAGTATATATTAGGTAGTTATTAGAACCAAAGGAATGCTTACTACCTGAACTGGTCTTACTTTCCATTGCGGAACAGTTTCATCATTAGCCTCTAAGTTTGTGCAGATTTCATGGTGGGTGAGGGGGGGCGGTTATTGAATGACTAACACTAAACACATATTTTCCCATTTAGTTCAACTTCTGGCACTTTAATACAATTTATAGTTTGCAAGAAACTAGACTTCCAAACAAACACATTCCCTACATCGGATGCGAAAGACTGTACATGACTGCAGGCCATTGCTAATAGCGTCTTGTTATAACGTGTTTAAATTCATATAATAAAGTTTGTCCCTAATCATCATGATAATCAACTTTATGCTTTAGGTCTTTTAACCTGCTCCAGCTCCATTTTTCGGTTATTGCTTCGATCGTTTACGGGTCTACAACTGATCTTATCCCTTTTGGGTTGTGTCTCTAAATCTGTAGTGTTCATCTAACATTTTCCGTGCGTTGAAAGTGATCAAACCAATTATTTAATATCTAGTTTACCATATCATCCAATGATTTACTATTAAAACTTTTCTTCTATATATGCATGTTTTTTATCTTTTCCTTAGATACCCTTTCTATGTATCATAAGATTTTTGATTTTACGACGTAATCCTTTTGTTCCAAGTTCATTTATCACTTCCATATTGTGTTATTCGCGAAGCTGTAATTTTATAAAATGTGAACACAGTTTCTCTCAATTAATTAATTCAGTTTTGTTGTCTGCGTCTTCTTCGTTAAGTTACAATTGGCAACCCGCATAAAATTATAATTATTCCCGTTGTGTTACATCGCCGCGTTTGACGATTTTTGTTCTGATTATACGTGTTTTTATTTTCTCTACTACTTGTCTTTATACTTACCTATTCCACCCAATATTTCAGAAACGAGATTTCACCGAAAATAAATATTTTTAGGCTCCCTGATAAAAAACATTCTTGTTAGAAAAATTGTACGTTTGTGTATGTGTGCCTGTGCGCAGGCCCACGCGCCTTCTTTCGGAGTTAAGAGTGTATGAAGTGCTTACACTTTAATCATGAATGCCTAAAATAAGTTCTACGTCGAGCACAAGCTGCAAGACACGACAGCTCAAGTTTGATTTACGGATAGTTTGTTGGCAAATCATTGTTGAAAATGTATTCGCCATCTGCCTATATAAGATTGTTGGAAACCTGAAGAACAGCTGCCTCTTAGCTGGCACCAAGATTGGGTATTAGATGGCTCGGACATACTGAGCAGTAGGTTGGGTGGTCTACTGCCCCATTGCTGCAGGGGATTCTCTTTTGATGTACCGGAAATAGAGAAGATTTTCAAAATAAGATCCGTCCTGCTCTGCACACGTGACCCTCCGCGTTAGTCCTTCCCACAACCTATGCAATATTACAGGTGTTTTAGTTGCACGTAATGCATAAATTCTGTTTATGAGTAGTAATAACAGTAGTAGCTTTTTTGTGGCTCAAAACTGCGTCATCAGCGCCAAACTCTGGCTGCATATTTATTCACATCCTGGTACAAAATCATACAAACTTGTAACACCATAAAACTCTCAGGAAAGGAACAAAAATGAAACACAAATTCAGTACACAGTTATGGCAAAAAATATAAGAAACTTTATAACAAGCAGACAATGAGCAGTGAAAACACGGGGTGCTACAATTCCATCCAGCTCAGAAGCTTCCTCCGGAAAATCTCAATTTCAAAATGCACAGGTCTGACAAGTCCACCATACTTCGGGCAGTCCAAGGATTTGTTACCACCAACACTCCCATCACTGTCCCGGAGGTTAACCATACCTGTCACTAATCTACCAGCCTAGATTGAATTCCACACAACCTATACACTTTACTGCAGTTCTCCTTGTAGGATGGCTGAATACCATCAGCACACAACAATCACCAGTTATTGCTATCTTAGCTGCAGCCTCGTCTACTTCTATCTCTAATTATTGTTTTTGTCTTTCTTTCTTTTTTACATTTCGTCCACGGTGTGTCTTCCCAGGCGAATACGAGCAATATATGCTCTAAGTGGCTCTTCTGGTTTGGCATGTTCTTCCAATGACAATTAAGACTCCTCTACTTTCGAAAACTCTTCTATTTAATTACGTAAAACAAAATTATCAATTACAGGCAGATGCATATCGTTCTCCAAGAAGAGGATCGAAGAAGGGTATTGTCATCACCTAGCTTGACACTCTGTGCTGTACACCACTAGCTGCTTTGTTGCCGGAGTATCTGCATTAAGAAGTTCTAGTTTACCCTTAAAATCAGTGACTATCAAACATTTATGAAAACGCTGTCCACACACAAAGGATGAAGAACGTTGCAGCTTTACGGACAAGGCTGTTGACCTTAATCGAACTCCCAAAATCTGGTGAGCCGGTGGCTCGAGACCCCGGGAGCGCCAATCCCATACTTGCTGAAGTAAGCCCTGCGGAATCTGTTTAAGATGATTTTGTCAATAAATAATTTTGGTAAACACGACCTATCGTATAGCCCCAGAGAAAACAGTCTAAGGTAGTAAGATCCGCTACCATCACTCCAAACGTCTATCCATAAGAAGAGGCAATTGATATATGTTCCACATTAGCTCTAAATGAAAAACAACGTATACCATATGTTTATGTAGTAGAATGTTTTAAAGGTACTGTTATTAGTCTTCATGATGTGAGTGAATATTGTGTTTAGTACATTTAGGGCTGGTTTCACCAACCGATGTTAAAAATACTCACTCTTGTTAGTTAACAGCTTTTCAAAGTTTAACATAAGATTAGAGCTTTTACAGCAAATTATTAATTAACATTCTGTTAACGTCAAAGACAACTTCGAACGCCAGCTTTCGACAAGGCGGTGGCCGAACTACACTTCTTCTGAACGTGCCCCGATGGACTTTTGTCTACGTATCGTTGCGCTCTGTGTCAGTAGCAGACAATTATTTACTTTCATGACAATTGCCGGTTGTTTTAGAATCGCGATGTCAACTGAAATAAATGTTTACTGTTTGAAACGCGTTAATTAACGTATGGTTAATAAGTATAGGTGTATTATCAAGTGCGCAAAAGCTGACGGTCTTACATTAAGATAAGATTTCAGCCTGAGACAAAATCTGCGAGTAATTTAATTGGAATTAACCGTTTCTCTTAAGTCCAGTAAGGAACTGCGGCAATTTTATGCTGACATAAAATGCAGCAACAGAAACGTTAGATGCAAAGAGCTTTAAGACGGTTTAGAATTGTTGGTGGAACTAAAGTGGACGAAAATGTGTTATCGCTGATTAATCAAGCAGACCCGAAAAAATACTGTTTGCTTCTTGAAGCAATTGTTTTGGAAACCTTCTGGATAAACCCACAAACGGCAGCTTTGGTAATACCAAGATTATCACCCTTCAAGTATATGAAAAATGCTAGTAGCATAAAATCTAAGTATCTAATTAACACGTGTAGTATAGGAGAAGGAAGCATGCTTCTTTTGGGAGTACTCTAACCTCTCGTAGTTCCTATAAAACCATGCCCATGACACCTTGTACCGTCTATATTGCTTTAAAAATTCCTCCTTTTGCAAGGTTTTAAATTCATTATGACGTACGACTACTATTCTATTAGGAATGCCATTCAAAAATGCCAATTGTAGCAAACTTGCATCAACAGTGGTTTGCGGCAGTCATTTTCCAACTTCTAACATGTGTTAAACGCCTTAGCAGAGGGACACGGCGATGTTAACTTAACACTGACTTTAACGCATTATTGAAGTTAACGTTGTTTGATGAAACAGAATTTGTGTTTACTTCAGTGTTAAATCAGTTTAACATTGTGTTAAAATTTAGCATCTGTTGGTGAAACCGACCCTCGGTGTATTTTATACCTATTACTTCAATAGAAAACAAAATATTCAGTTGAAGCTGTCGTGGATGCATCTAATTTTACAGTGAAGTGTGTAAGTTTTATTTACTCGTAAATTACACGCAAACTAGAGATATAAACGGACGTTCTTTAGCTTTTGTTAACGTAAATCAGATACGTATAGTAATGCATTGAAAATATGTACTGCCTGTCAGGTACAGTCGCAAGAGGCCTCAGGTAGGACCTGATCACCACAACACAGCCACTGTTGGTATGTCATTTATACCATGCCATCGAAGGTCTCGCTGTATTATTCTGTGCACATAACCTGCAATGCGATCGTATTTTCTGCAGCTGTTATAAAGATTTGCGACATCAGCTTCTCTTATGGCATTTACAAACGGGGTATTTCTGTGCACGCATAGTGGCCGATTTGACGCATGCAGCCGACCTGATTCTACAGTCGTTCAAATTGATAAATTGATGTCATCTGTCCGAAAACGTTTGACTACAAAATGCTCATGTTGGTATGCTATTACTTTGACACTCTCCAAACACTAACAACAAATAATCAACTAATTCGTTTTCGTATCATGGCCGCTCCATTATAACACGAGCTAAGAACCAATCACAACAGCGCGAGTCACACGATTACTAAGATTCAGCCAGGAAGCATATTGCAGCTGAACAGTAATACTCACTCATTAGGACATACAGCCCCTGCATAAGCAGGCTACCCAACCTATGCGCAGTCCCCCAGTACAGTACATGAGTGGCCATATCTGCTTTTGCAAAAATGTAAACGAATGCAGCAAGATGCAAAAACGAGGTGCCAGCATAAAATATAACTTCTGTAGTGAAGAATCCGGGTATCAGTGTGCAAGTGCTCAGTCTTTGAAAATAGGAACACGATATCAAAAAACCTAAGAAAATCCAGCTGGGCGAAGTGGACAATTTTCTCTCGCATTGATTCGAGAAAGGGAGCTCTATAATTATTTTCTTTTCAGGTTTGAGCAGTTTAAGAAAGAAATGGATAAAATACCAGATAAGAACAATTTCTAAATGCCTATTTCTTCTGAATTATACGCGTCTATTCATCGTATTAAAATGAACAGCTTTAAAATTAGTTTCGTCGTATGAATTCCATGGGCCACAAAGCAGCATATTGCTTTTTTGTGTCCGAATCATTAAACACGTGCCTCTGTTTCTTTCTTTTTATGTTCCTTGAAACTTTTAGTTATTCAAGGACTATTTTTGCAGCGAAACTAATTAATTGTCTTGCAAGGATTCCTAGTAGGATGTCAATGCTCATCGTAAAATATCTTTACGGCTTTTAGCATGACAGAGAAGGACACTGACATGCCCACAAGTGTTGTAACATTGTTTCCTGACTTAACAGATGTAACGAAGGCTCTGATGCAACTTCATATTAACATCGAACTTGGCCTGCATTCAGAGGCGGACCCAGGACTCGCAGAGGGAGAGGCTAACATATTTTGAAAGGTACCCTACCAATGAGGAAAATACAAGTAGTGATAGAGGATTTTCATTTCTAAATTTTGAAACATCATATAAGTGATCCACGAATTATCTGTTGGATACACTGATTAATTTAAATTTTGAGAAAATGAATGAAATCGTCTATTCAATAAACATGGTTTTAAACCTATTGACGCATCTCTCTCAACTGCAATAAATGTGAAACGATTTGCAGCATCCAAATATTGTGCTAAATGACACCACTATATCATGGAAAACATGACGATGAAAAAGCAAAATACCTGAGGGTACTCTTTGACCGTAGTTTCACCTGGAAGCCTCATAACAACAGCAAACTCACTTTAACGTATGATCTTCTTTCACGACTATATCCACTAATTAATGCCAAATACGGGATGTTTCAAGTCCAACTTCAAACTTCAGAGCGTGATTCCTGACAGGAAATAGAGCACAAAAGTTCATATCCCCTTGTGAACGGAAATGCATAGTTTCTACGGTAGATGGCACTGAAGAATGACATCAAACAAAGAGTCCTGGCACACACTACATGGCCTGAATCCCATCCATGTCACAACAGATGTTTAAAGTGGCCCCCATGGGGTGCAATGCACGCATCACACGTCGCAGCCTCACACGTTCAAATGTTTCGGGTTGTTTCCGAATATCGTCACAGGCACTGCTTTTCAGATACCCACACAAACACCCATGCCCATGGCGGGACTCGAACTCGTGACCCTCAGCTTGGCGGAGCGCCAAAGCTACATGCTCCAGCGCCCACGGCTACCAGGGATGGCATGAACTGGATGAAACAGAAGCTTCCTGCCAAGTAAAAATTCTGGGGTTTAAGTACGGTGATCGAGCAGGCCATGCAACAGGGCCTCCACGTCCGGGGAAGATGTTAAGGTGTCGGCGAACAATAATGTAGAAGTGGGCTGGCGCTCCATGTGCTGCAGCCACATTTTGCTAAAGACACATTCTCCAGCAATGGAGACAGATTGTTTAGCAGGAAGTCAGATACATTTCTCCGTCCAGGTTTTGTGGAAGAATAACTGGTCCAAGTAGGCGGTCGCAATAATCGCTGCCAAACATTGATTCTGAACCGCTACTGATGAGACGTTTCAAGAATTCCACGAGGATTTTCTGTAGCCCACATTATTATGCAGGTTAATTATGCCGACTTACCAAATGTGATTTTATCAGTAAAAAAAGAGAAATGAAGACAGAAATCCCATAATGGTGATGCCCCGCTGCCAAATCGACAGAATGTTTTACGTGGAGGAAAATCCGTCGGTGATAATCCCTGCACCCCTTGGAGTTGATAGGAATAATATCGTCCTTTGGATTACACCATGTTGGAGGGTCAATTGCCTGGAGGTTGTAGCGGGTTGTTCTCAATATAATGGGGAATACGTTCCTCCACATATGGTGTAAGCACAGATCGCGGCCACCCTGAACGTTTGTCTGTCTCAAAGGACCCATTCTCACAGAAACGCCGAAAAATAGCTCCAAATGATGTGTGATGTGAATGGTGCAGGGTACGTGGCTCGGTACACTGTGCTGCCTCTCGACCGTTTTCAGTTGCTAAGACATACACGATACACCATCTCGGCTTGTTCCTGTAATGAATACCGGATCATTGTGCTACTACGTTGTTTAAATCAAATTTGCTGCAACACACAAAAAGCACACTGTAACTTATGAGAGACTATCTGCAACACTCAAAATGCACACTGCAAGTTGGAGAGAGTGTCGTTAGTGTTATCTATCGTGGAAACGATGCATTTCCGGACATAAGATGATATGAACTTTTATGCTCCATTTCCAGTCAGGTATCACCCCTTGAAGTTTGTCGGTGAACTTAAAGCTCACTCTGTATACTCTATATAGTGACACCTTTCGTCTTCTTTATATATTTCTCCTACGTCCTTTACCGACGTATGTCCTGGACATATACCACCCCTATGTGGGTGGCGCAGCCTGCAGATAAATCTTGAAGATTCAGTCTTTCCAAAACAAACTTCTACACACAGCGGTCCATGCTGCTGGGTTCGTCTGGAATAAACAGTTACATCGTGAGCTTGGCATTCTCACTACTCAGGAGCTCATCTGTCGCCAAGCACAGAAGTTCTTTTACCATCTTCGCTATGTTCCAGGTGCGGTTCACTATTCACTTGACACTCGCTAACAGCTTCCCACCAGCATCCGCATTCGCCTGACACAAGATCTTTTGCTTTAACTCCCTGTACAGTTAGTTCCAATGAATCTGCTTCGTCCATATGCCAGCATATCACCAGTCTGATATCGGCAGTGAGAGGCCCAAAGGGGTTGACCTCTAGTGTCATTATAGACTTAATTTGTTGCAGTTTTCTAGTATTGTGGGAAATTGGGTACGTCTGTATGGGTTCCCATGCAGGCGGGGTTGTGAGACGCCTCAACATCTCCAGTACAACCCTGGATACCCGGTAAACGGCATGCTAGATTGTTGTCGGCCTCACCGAGGTTATCGGTAGTCATTCGAGATGACGCGCGTAAGTGGTGTATCCTCTTGCATCCTCGCGCACGCGGGGGGCCATTTTAGACTCCAAGTGTTGGCCTCATGGGAAACCCCACGGTTGGAGAGCCACCCGGATGGCGCTAGCCCTGAATTCAGAGGGGGGCTTGGGCTATGGCTCTTGCCCTGGTAGACCTCGTACAACAACAACAACAACATCATCTGCAAGAAGTCCGTGTAGTTCGTTCTGTGCGGCGGATTCCCGGATCATGAATTTGTGGGACAGAAGTGTGCAAAGAACCCTCCGCAATGATTTGTAATTTCATCCATATAAACTGCAGGTCACACAGAAATTAACAGTAGAAAACAACGCCCTGCACGTCCATTATTGTCAGAAAATGCTGCAGTTGTTTCTCACATTATCTTTCAGAGCATGACTTTCATGACTTTCAATATTATTTTTTGTGAGGGTATCTTAAGGGTAAGGTCTACAGTGATATCCTTCGTGGCAGCCACAGCCTCAGAACCGTAATTCGTACAGAAATTGCTGATGTTACACCACAAACATTGCGGTGAGTAATTAATGTCCGATGTATAACAAAGAGTGCCAATGGAGACATTTTAAAGAATTTATCTTCAAAACATAAGGTGCACACTGTAATTCCAAGATTATAGTGTTCCTATACCTACTAATTTCTTGTAAAATAAGTTATGGGGTTTTGAAAATTGGAAACGTTAAATGTCGCACCCTGTATTATTCTTTCATATTTTCAACCCAATATTCATAGCGTCAATTGGGCTGATAGATTTAAAAATAAATAAATAAAGTTCTGTAGCACTTGTTCTTGCAGAATGGTGTAACCTAATAGTTAAATTACTGGGAACATAAATATTGAATTAACATTTACAAGTTGCTCAACTTCTTAAACCTTGCACGGTTCGTGAATCTCGCTGTTTTGAGCATATTTCACTGGCTTCATCTTCTCTTTTTCCCTCCGTAAAGTTTTCTATGAACTTTTAACGTTAAAGTAGCTATCATGGCTTGTTTTCCTTAACACCCCTCATCTTCCTCTTCTAAAAGCACTTCAAGTTCCTTCCTCACACTTCCCAACAATGTCATACACACCTTCTGAAGCTTTCCCAAAGATGCTGACTCTCAACTTCAAATTGAAACTTTTAAACTTGGAACAAAGATTCCTAACCGCGCGCCGCAGTGCTTTAATGAGCTATTATATTTCACACGTCTCCTGGAAAATTTACTGCTAGCAACAGCTTACAGGCAAAAGTTTCCTCGAGTTTCTTCCTAATGCTTAAAAAGATAAGATGCGCTTCGATTTTGAAAACTTGGATAAATCTTTATCAGACACCACATTATAGTTCTTGCAGTCAATGACTAATTTCAAATGAAGTTTTCTTTCTCGAAAGAACATCTCAGCTGTACTATCAAAATGACGATCCAGAAGACATTAGGAACAAGTTCAAGAACTCAAGGAGTCCACGACATTGTAGCAGGAATAATACTGTGAAAATTTTGCAGAAGACATTTAATAATATAACTAACTTAATTGCATGAAAATTACAAAGAAGAAGAATCTATGAGACAAAAGATAAATGATGCAAAAAGATATGGTTTATGAAATTACCCAAACAAATTATTTATTTGACCTATGTAAATAGCCTTAGCTAAATAATGTTGAACTGGTTAAATGTATAGTTGATTATTATAGTGTTGTATTAGAAATTTGAGACTTAATATGTAATTAAAGTTCATAAGGTGTTATAAAATAATGTAACAAATAAAATGAGACACTGCCCGTAGCCAGGGAGAATCAAAACTCAAGTAAACCTTTTCTCGTCAAGGTGGCTTAAATAAGCACAAAAATCTGTCTGATACAATCACATGACTTTCTCTGCCCTCTATCTTTATTAGTGGGTATATAAACTATTCTTAATAAAGCTTATTTTCCTGTCTACCACATTTAATCCAAATAAGCCTTTGAAGAAATAGCTAGATTACACATTTCGTTATAGATACAAAGAGAACAGCGATAGTTAAATGTTCAAGAACTGGACGCTATGTACTGCCCTTAAACATACGGCTTACGGTCGTTGGTTTTCGGTAACTTTAGGTCTTATTCATTAGATCACACACCCACTCACACTCTTTTTCATAGTTCCGGACTCTGGGGAGGATAGGGAATAATCTTGGTTAGAGAAAAATTCCCACTCCGCCAGCGGGAACGAATCCGGTACCTCTCGCACCTCTCTACCAACTGAGCTACGAGGCCAGCCCGCCGATAAGACCATTGCAGTTAAAATCGGGGTATAAATGGATCTAAATAAAATTCCAACCATTAATAACGGATATATCAGAAACGTCTAATGCCATAACGAACTTATTCGAAATAAATTCTGTATTTTAAAGAGATCTACATTTTTGTGTGGTACGATTTCGTCTAACGCTTAACGTTTACCAGTTATACAAGATTATATATAATTCCTTCCGAATGAAGTGGACTTCACAGGCTATTCCCAGAAAGTTCAAGATATACATTTTATTTGTAATGTAAATGTACTTAATATATGGTATCTTAATCAAAATCGTTAAAGCATTTTTCAGCAAATCAAACATTTCGAGAAATGTCCCATGTAAGCGATAGTATGGTACAAAGGGATGTTCTTGAAAGTACTCGTGTCGCGTCTTTAGAAGCTACTAAACCTAAATATAAGTTTAGTATCTATTCCACATTTCGTTTTTGAGTTATGCATTTAACAAACACACACATGGGTCTTTTTCCAAAAATGCCTTATTGGGACTCAGAGGCATCAAAACGTATATTTTCGGTGAAATCTCGGTATCGAATTTTTGGGTGGAATGCAATACCTTCTCTACCTACCATGTACTTGGCAGAGAAAGTAAAGATATAAAGGAATTAATGCTTGTTCTACAATACCACAGAGCAATATGGTATAATAATATAACAAAAGTATTTGTATTGTTAATGCAGTGCTTTCGTTTTATGCCAAGGCCAAAACCGCCGTATATGCGTATCGGCCGAGAAGGCAGTGGCCTCGGTATTGCAAAAGCGGCACAGGACGTGTCAAGGGTACGTTTATCAGCTGAGCTATCTCAGTCGTTGCTTTATCTTTGTGTTGTGAAGTGTTTCAACAATACGTGTGTGCGTGCGTTTTCGTTTTCTCTTTTTGTGCTTTTTATTCTTATTTTATTTATTCTCTTATTAGTCCCGGAAATGCCTGCCAACAAATTCACGCTTGAACAGCGCATTTTTATGTACGATGCATAGGTGCAAACTGAATCATGTAGACAGGTATGTAGACAATGTCAGTAGCAATTTCTTGGTAATCCAGTTCCGGGTAGACACTGTGAGATGTTTGCTCAATAAATATAGAACAACGGGATCGCTAAACGCTAAAAGATGAAGGGTATAGGAGCAATGGAGATGGAATGGAGATACAGGAAATTCGGGGGATGTGAGAATCCTTCCCAGCATTCGCCTGGGGACCTGGGGACCCGGGAAAACCCCATGGGTCAGGAAGGTCGACCGCGGGAATCGAACCCACGACCTTCCAAATGCGGGCCGCAGACGAAACCGCCTGAGCCATCCCGCTCGGTTTCCCCACAGTTAGTAAATGCTTTCAAATTTTGCCCAATAACATCTGTAGAGCCTGACGATTCCTTCTCAGCATACAAACTTGTGTTAACCGTTAACTTTTAACTTACACTTCAGCACTTGAAGAATGAGCATTTTATACTGCAAATCAAATTACAGCAACCAAGAACGATGTCTAAAGAATAATTTACATTGTAAGTACCAACATATATTGTAGCATATGTGTGTGCATTATCGCGTCGGACACATTATTGCTTCGTAGCATGACATTGTTGTGTATAATTGTTTTGATTGGGGTTTGAATTCCGTCCGACGTGACATCTCTCACCACCTCTTGGCCAAGGAGAGGAAAGGAGAGGCAAGTAGCGTGACTGATTTCTTTGTTTTGGTAGCGCCAGTAGTAGTAGTAGTAGTAGTAGTAGTAGTAGTAGTAGTAGTAGTAGTAGTAGTAGTAGTAGTAGTAGTAGTAGTAGTAGTAGTAGTAGCCAGTCATTCTTGTGAATCTCTTCAGGACGAGTGGATGTAGTGTGTGTGTGTGTGTGTGTGTGTGTGTGTCTCCAATGTTTGTCCAGTAATCTTTTATGTGTGATGTAGTGGCACAGACGAGCTCCGAGATGGCAAGGAAGAAGGGTCGCACTGTCGCCGCTCCTGCTATGGCAGGAACCTTTTCATCTCCTCCGGCACCCGCCGAGGAGATTTCGCCGCAGCCGCCGCAGCCTAGGGCAACCTATGCCGCAACCGTCGCTTCGCCGCCACTGCCTCCGCAGTCGCCGCGTCACTCACCGGCATCCACGCTGCCGATTCTGGGTACATCCCAGCCACCGCAGAGCCAGCCTGTACCTCAAGGGAGGTACAGTGCCGTCATCAGAGGGGTCCCGAGGGACCTGCCAGTCAGGTTCCTCATCGCCGCAACCCACCAGCAGTAGCCTTGAGTTCTGAAGGCCACTAGGATCGTCGGAGCACGGGGACCCACGTCACTAGTTAGGATGGAGCTTGCACACCCTGGCGACTACGAAGCTGCCTTGAGGGCGGGCCTGCCCTTATTAGGGAGGTGCTTACGCATCGAGGCCAGCCGAGTGGAACGCCAGGCTCCCTGCAGGAGCTGCTGTGCCTACGGGTACATCGAGACGTCCTGCACAGCACAACCGAAGTGCCACTACTGTGGTGCCCACAGCACGACTGCAACGTGCAAGCAGCACGACCTTCGCCGCCGACGCCGCTACTGTGCGACCTGTGGAGGGTCAACGCACTACACCGGCCAAGCGCTCTGCCTCCTGCATCCTCGCAGGAAGGCAACGCCGAAGCCGCCAGCATCTTCTTCGCAGCCAGCATCACCTCCACAGACGCCGACACCAGCACCATCACCAGCGCCGACACCAACATCTTCAGCACCGATCATCGAGGAAGTCCAGAGCCTACGCGACGCCGTTCAGGATCTCCACGCGGAGTTCCTGAACATGACGACGAAGCCGACAGCCCTGGAGGAACTCATCAGGGACCTTCAAGACACCTCAGCTGCTCAGCAGGTTTTTCTAGCTGGGCAGTTCGAGACCATCACTTCTAGACTCAGCACCATCGACAGCTCCATCCAGACCTCATCTTCTGCAACAGACACCATCACACAACATCTAGATTCCATCGACATCACCGTCAGATCTCTGGAAGCACAGCAGCACGAACGTCGGGCCTACTTCCAGCAGACAGCCAAACCGGAGGCCCCAAGCAACCGCCGAAGGCCTCCGTCCAGCGCAACATACGCAGAAGAATTCATGAGCAGAATGCATCTTCACAAGAAGTAAGTTCTACGCCAACCACACCTTCCATACAATCACCTTTCCAACTCTTACCTAAACCCACGCCATTTTTTACTAGTGTTGCGGTCAGGTTTCATGGCTGCAACCTAGTAACCACCTATCCCGCTCCTGCCCACAGGGCGGAGACATCCATCTCTCACATACTACCGCGGGTGCTATGCGGGACCGCAAAAAGCCACGCCATTCCACTTTTACCTTCTTCCTTTTTCCACCGGTGGAGGAGTTTTTAGTGGGTATGCCGACTATTGGTGAGTCCCACACTCTCAGTCCCGACTCCCATCGGGGCTGGGGTCAGTGATTAAATCATTTTCTCCTCCACTCGAAAAAAATAGTGGCACCAAGGCAAATTAAAATAAACCACAGATAATGTGTTAAATATGAATTTATTGTGTATATTGTCATGAATATCCCACGGCTGATTTAAATTTGTGTAGCTAAGTTCCTGGTCCTCTCGTTGCCACTACAGCTACGCTTCCCAATGTTTATACCGGAGTAACTAAATTTAATATTTAGCTGCAAAACATTTTGGCTTCACCCCTGTATAAAAGATTTTAAGCTTAAAGTTAACAATTTAATGCATGCTTAGTGTATATTTTTGAAACTATACAGCATGCTCTGAAGTTTTTGACAGCATAACTGTACGCATATTTTATACATTTTAATGTATGCAAATCCGATGTCTACTTCTCACCAGTGTTAGTACTTGAAATGTAGACTCTCGGACAGATATTATCACAACCTACAGTTACCTTATTAGATTGCAATTCTTTTTCATTATGTTTTATTGGTTTTTAATTTCTCTACTACTTACCTATAATATGCAGAGGAATTACTGCATTCCAGCCAAACGTTCTAACGAGATTCCACTGGAAACACACTGGGATGGACATCGTTGGGTGTTATATTTGTACGGTATCGGTCTTGCAGGGGGAAAGAAAGGAGGTCGGTGAAATATCGGAAGAGCAGGGGTGTATAGGGTTCCCTTAATCTCGGTTCGTGTCAACCGATGACATTTATGTTATTTTATTCTATCCTCCTTAAAACCATTCCCGCAATCGATCCGTCCACTCAAATATATTTAACATCCGGCCCCTCCCCCCCAAAAAGGCACTTTTGCAAAAAGGTCTTTGCTTTTGTGTCTGCCTATGTGCAGCATAAATAAAAAAACGCAAAGACGGTTAAATACCATACTTGGTATTTCCAGGCGTGTTTTTAAAGTAAACATCGTTTTAATATGTTACCGCTGCAGTCTTGGTTTTGAGCGATCATTCCCTCCAGTCATTAGGAAGCCAGACCAAACTGTGAGCGATGGTCACTTTGTATTTGTCTGTTGTTAAAACGACTCGCCGATGGTGATGTCAGATCAGTGATTCGTTTTTTAAATGCGAGAAATGATATGGCAGCAAACATTTATCACCAATATTGTGGGTTTATGGGGAAATAATGAGTGACAATTTCCGGTCACACACAGCCAAACAAATTCAAGATCCGGTGCATCATTTGCTTGGGAACAATATGAGCAACCTCCCTACAATCCTGATTGAGCACCAGGCGATTTTCATGTTTCTTCATCTGGATAAATTCTTTGATGGAAAATATTTCAACGACGATGTTGTTGTGAGACAAGACTTGCAGACTTGGCTTTCACAGGCGGCATCATTCTTTGACGACGGCATAAAAAACTGGTTTCCCGTTACAAGTGCAGTGACTATGTGGAGACGCAGCATAAGGTGTAAGTTAGTGAATTATTAAAGGATAATAAATTTTGAAAATAATGTTATTTTTTAAAGAATTATTGGTACTTACTTTAAAAACACGCCTCGTAAGTTCATCTTCCAAGGCTACGACACGAAGAAATCCCAATCCCAAATTACCTTATACGTGGAAAAATGTTTCGTTATCTTTGGTTGTTTTCTTTTTCAATAAAACACCGTGTGTTAAAAATGTTTGCGAGATAAATAAAATGTGTATCTTGTATTCTTTGTAAATAGTCTCTGAAGACCTCATCCGTACAGCTGGTAAACTGTAAGAGATAGACAAAACTCTTACTGCAGAAAAAAATTACATCTCATTGAAACATACAATATAAATCAAATAAGTTGTTGTAGCATTAACCATTTCCGAGGTATTGTTTATAGTTGATTAGAATTATCGAACATTTTATACCTTTTCAGCCTGATAAGTCCCTATTCAGTGTTTCGGGTAATGTAAAGAGAGTGGAATTTCAAAGCCACCACATGGCGACGCGTTTTTAAAAGGTTTGATTATCGCTTGTATTTCCCTTGCATCTGCAATGATAGGTGTAATAAAACCATTTCTCCTAAACTTTTTTCTTGATTGACATGAAGCATCTAGAAGAATAAGCTTTTGTAAGGATAGTTTGTGAGAGAATGAATACAGAAAGGCATATGAATGCAACACGTCAGGCATTTTAAAGTTCTGTTCCTAATCAGCTGTTTCTTGCGGTGTCACAGAAAGAGTTGGTTCAAGGCCAATATAGATAGTGTAAAAAATGAGAACACAATTACTGCAAAACGTTACAATTGTGTCACTTTTCGCACACACTTGGAACACAACACAACCGATCCGTCGAATCACAACTCACAACTGAACTGCACTGTCCACATTTCGCTTCGTAACTTCTGAACCCTGAATTTCTCACGAGCAAGAGCACCCCTTTATATATGTCTCGCATACAAAGCGGCATGTTCTAGAAGGGGAGGCTACTGATCATGTCAAAAGGAAATGTTCTGGAACAGGTAAGCGGCACACACAACGGATATTATTCCGCACTGGCTATTGTTCTGAAGGCTGTTCGAAGGCCCCACCCAGGTTCCGGGCCGAGAAGCACTTACCGGCGGCCTTCAGGTAGCCTTGCGCGTGCGGTGGTAATAGGAAATAGTTTTTTTAACATTTTTATATCACTTTTTCTTTTGGACCCATAAAGAAATGCGCAATTAATCTATTTATGCAAATGTTTATCTCAATTAACTTGAAATAGATAGAAGAATAAGCGTTTGTAAGAATAGCTTATGGACGCTATAAAACTAATCGATAGTGGGTAGAGAAAGTTATGTGAATGTAGCATTTAAGATGTTTTCACAAGCTACCCCCCAGTCATCGTCGGATGTTCAGGGTGGACTGCTGGCTGATATTGCTTATAATTAAAACTAACAAGTACTTTCAACTTGCCGAAAGAGGTAGCGCCGCGGTAATATGCGCAACTCGCATTCGGGAGGTCCCGGGTTCAAACCCCGTGACCGATCATCTGACCGACGGTTTTTTCACGGTTTTCCTCGGTCGTTAAGCGAATACTGGGTTGGATAATTAGATCCGTGAATTTTTGTATCATCCTTTTCATCACTACATTTCATTTTCTTCTTCACCATTGGACTGATCATCCATCCTGGATGTGCTATTATCGAGAGTTTGCTTGCTCCTCGACAGGCTACGGACACAACACATTGGCTTGTATGTCCTTGGGGATATAAGTCCTATAAAGAAGAAGGTAATCTTTAAAGAAGAACTTCCTACTTCTTCTGATCGGAGGAAACATTCCAATGCGACAATCCAAGAATTTCACCTCTAACATTGCAATACGAATGTCCCGTCTAGATCATTATCACGGAAATTCCCAAAGCTATACTCTCAGTATCCCGGAACACGCTGCCTGCAGCAATCCCAGGAGAGATGTACCACTAATGAAGCCAACTACAGGAACCTGACACGTTCCATTTTATAGCCGTTACATTTGACAGCTACGAATCACAGCAGGAGATAGAAATTTTATTCACATATCCGCTTATGTTAAATTCGTAGACAGTACCAGAAATAGGTGGAAGGATAGTGTCTCGAAATTTCCGCCAACTACTATAATGTTTGGATCAAAATGTAGGCCAAATAAATACAGAAACTGAAAAAAGTTTCTTTAAATAACGTATGATCGTACACTATTTTCTCTTCCAGAGCTTGTAACAGTAATTAATTTTTCACCAAAATATTATAGAGGAGTTATTTCCAAATTCTAGACACATTTGTAGTGGTTCTAAAACCGACTTTAAGATCTGAAGTAAGGGTACACATTGGTGATATCGCTTACTTTCATAATTATAATTCATTTTCTTCAAATTTATACTATGTATTATAAATATAAACAATAGTGTTCATAACACACTTTATTGCAACATATTTAATATTTTTTCAGTTATTATTTAAACAATTATTTAATCATAAACAACTGAATTTATTTACAGTATTTATAGTATTTATTACAAAACACTACAACAAATATTGGAAAAAGATTTTTGTTACTCTTTTAGTTTGGCAGAAAAAAATATCTATATTAACTCTCTAAAATCAATTTTGGGGTAATTTTCGGCTGCTAATCTAATGTAATAATTAATATGTTCATAAATATCAAAGTTTCATCAACATTTTTTCATTTGTACCTGTTATGTTTTGACTTAAAATTTTGAAGCAAATTGAACAAAAATTGCATTTTCTGGAACATTTTGAATCTCTATACATTTAGGAAAAACAAAAGAGAAAGCTAGAAAATTATCTTTGAAGTTTTAAAAGGACTGTTTGTCCACGTGCGCAGAGACCTCTAAAGTCACGTGACGCCATTTCTACACATCATTGACAGATAATAAATTCAAATAATGAAACTGTAAGGTATAAAGATAGTTATAAGCACAAAATAAGAAATCCATTTTTAATGGATCTTGGTTAATTTTCACCTACACGTACTAGTGCATTTCCGGTGAAATCTTGACACGGTTTTGTTGTGGTTTTTTTTTTTCCTGTTTTTTCTCTTTTTTGTGGAATGCAGTGCTTCCTCTATTTACTGTAAATACATATTAGAGAGAGCAAAAATACAAAGGAGGTTTCTTGGTATGCCTAGAGTATGTCTCAGGCTGTATAACTAGTTACTTATTTAATAACCAATATCCGTTCGTACCTTTAAGAATTGCAACTGGGGAATACTTGAGCATATATTCAGAGTTCTTGCGATAGATTATGACAATCTAGAAATAGGTGCTGCAAACTACATAAAGAAAAATACATGAAGTAGTCCATCGTTCATTAAGGTACAATTAACGTTTTCGTAGTATTAGCCGTTTCCGAAATATTAGTTTTGATTTTTACCACATCGAACCGTCATTAGGCATATTCACAGTTCAGAGGGTCCCAAAACGCAAATATCTCGTAATATCGCGTATTTGGATTTTTTCGTCAAATGCAGTAATTCTTCTACCTTAGCTACACGGCAGAGAAAGTAATAAATACTGCAGTAATTTGGTGCATAGTATTGTGTCCATGTAAGTATTTTACACAATCTACAGTTTTTTGTGTTTTTTTAGTTCCATTTATACCCCGCCTTTACTACATTGGTCTTATCGGCGGCCTTTCCTTTGGTGTTAACCCTAATCGCTTATCGTTATGTTTCTTGCACTTTGGGTTATAACCATTAGATCACGCACACGTTTACACTGTCATTCATAGGGAATAATATTGGCTAGAGAAAAATTCTCACCCCAGCCGGGAATCGAACCCGGGACCCCTTGCACAGCAGCAGGTGCTCTACCGATTGAGCTAGGGGCTAGCCTCTGCAGGTTTTATTTGCAGTTTTTTTTTTTTTTTTTTTTGTATTCGCAATAACTTCACAGTCTCACGTCTAGATGGAGTCAGATTCTCTACTGTTCATTCTCCGGAACTGAAACACCTGCTAAAACATCAGCGTTAAACCATTAACCTTTAATGGAACATTTTCAATGGAAATTACGCTTCAACGTAGCGTAATGATTCAAGTTTGTACCCAGTAATGCGATGAACCCATTGACAGTTCACGTAAACAAAAAACTGTTAAATTACAAGTGGATGGAGATTTTTGCAAGATCAACGTTATGTCTGCGTGTACTACTCCACAAATCAACCAGGCGCATCGGTAAATATGCGTTACAGTGGAAACATTTACTCCTCACACACTTCCAAGAAGAGCGTTGTATTTGATATACAGTCATTTCCATAACAATGATCACTTTTGCATCATAAACACCGAATTGCTGAATATGTTATTTCCAAACAGGATGTACAATGCCTGCATAAAAATCTTGTGTGTTACACTCACATGTTTTACTCTACTCTTGTACAAACTATTTTTACAAACGCTTATTCTCCATATGCTTCATGTTAATCGATATATCGAGATGTTAATCTTATTGCTAATTTTCTTGTAGATGCAAGGGGAATATGGCAGTCTTTAAGCGATAGTCAAATATTTTAAGAGCTGGTTGCTATGTGGAGTATTCCATTCTCTTTGCATTACCAGGACAAAAAAAAATGAATAACGAACTCCCATTTGAGAAAAAGTATAAGTATTGGAAAATTTAAGGGAATAACAAGCAATATCTTGAAAATGCTTCACTCAACAACAAGAATGTATGACATAAATTGTGTATTTTAACGCAATCTACATTTTGGTGTAGTAAAATTTTGTCTATCTCTTATGGTTTACCAGTTATGCAAAAGTCGTTCACAATGAAGAATACTTTTGGAGACATTCCCAGAAAATTCAAGATATACATTTTATTTGTCATGAAAATATCTTAAATATATGATATTTTAATCAAAATCGTTATAGCCATTTTAGAGAAAATTAAAACTTTCGATAAATGTTCCATGTAAAGGGTAGTAGGGAGGATTTTCTTGAAAACCTTCGTATCGCATCTCTGGAAGATACTGAACCTAAATACCAAGTCTGGTGTTTTTCCGACTGTTCGTTTCTGAGTTATGCTGATCACAGACAGACACACAGACACACACACGGACATGTTTCCAAAAATGCTTTTTTTGGAATAAGGGGGTCTCAAAACATATATTTCCGGTGAAATCTCGGTATCGAATTTTTGGGTGGAACATAATACTTCCCCTACTTACTGTACGTAGTAGAGAAAGTAAAAAAATGAATAACGAATTCCCATTTGAGAAAAAGTAAAATTATTGTAAAACTTAATGGAATAACAATATCTTGAAAATGCTTCACTCAATAACAAGAATGTATATGCATTAATTGTGTATTTTAACGCGATCTACATTTTTTGTGTAGTAAAATGTTGTCTAACCCTTATGGTTTACCAGTTATGCAAAAGCCGTTCACAATGAAGAATACTTTTGGGGACATTCCCAGAAAATTCAAGATATACATTTTATTTGTCATCAAAGTATCTTAAATATATGATATTTTAATCAAAATCGTTAGAGCCATTTTAGAGAAAATTAAAACTTTCGAAAAATGTTCCATGTAAACGGTAATCTGGGGTGGGGGATTTTCTTGAAAACCTTCGTTTCGCATCCTTGGAAGATACTGAACCTAAATACCAAGTCTGGTGTTTATCCGACTGTTCGTTTCTGAGTTATGCTGTTCACAGATAGACACACACACACACACACACACACACACACACACATACACACGGATATGTTTCCAAAAATGCTTTATATGCATTCAATGCATCTCAAAACATGTATTTCCTGTGAAATCTCGGTATCGAATTTTTGGGTGGAATGCAATACTTCCCCTACTTACTATATGTAACAGAGAAAGTAAAAAGTGCTCCATTCCCCAGATCGCCATAGTGTTTTTCTCTCCGTAAGGTTTCCACCTTCAGGTAATCAACTTTTTACTCCACCCAGTCGGAATCAGTTCTCTATGGGATTGCTCTAAAAATACTACAGGGATATACATTACTAAATAATGAATGACGTTTATAACCTACGTGAAATGGAGGGGTTGTTCGGATACCACCTCTATGAAAGAGTGTCGCTACGATTGTTACATAAGTAAAGGTAAACTAATACAAATAAGTCGCCTTCTAGAGGAAGCGGAGAACTATTTGCATGTGTGGTTAACTGAATAACAGCTACGACATTTATGTGTATGAATGCTTTCATCAGCGACATGAAGACGAAGGTTAAAGTTGTTGTCGCTACTAAGAAAACGTTAAAGCAACAAGAAAATATACGGTTTAAGTTGTAATGCTATCCTTCGACAGTTCGGCCATACTTTGGGGGAGGTAAAGTACCCTGCCAATCCAGTGTCTATAATCATGCTCGGAAAACAGAAGTGGTCTCGCTGAAAGGGGCCGGAGTAAGAATTGTCAGTACCAGTGAAGCCTAACCTGTTCTCTTAAGAGCTAAGGTTTCAAAGTCCATAGTTTACCCCACCTACTACATTTGAAGTGACTGACAAGCTAAACCAATCAAGTTTCAGTCCTTAGAAATGAGTGGGAGGGAAAACTCCGTTCATTCCCTCTCTGTGTAAGGTTGGGCATTCCCGGTCAGTACCAACATAAACAGATCCGTTCCATGATGGGCCACATTTTTTGCACGTCAATATAGAACGCAGGGGATACTTCGCACACCACGACTTATACAATCTATTGTGGCTACCACCCTAGGAGGAATGTAGAAGCAAAAGAACTGCAGGGCAGTCAGGCCATACAGACGTGCAGAAATCCCTAACATTTCCTGGCTAGAAGACCTACCCAGCACCGGGGCCACCCAGAGTAGACCATGAACGACCCATACAACCAAGGCAGCCCTCTGGTCTTCATGAGGAATACTCTTTTCTTAGAGCAAGAGTCTACGCTATCTATCCGGCACTCCCTCACACTGCAAGTACACCTAAACGTGTGTTACTCTCGCATGACTATCTCTACTCTCTATCGTTTATTAGTGGGTATACAAATTATTCATACGAAAGCTTATTATATTCTTTGGTACGTATAGTAAGTAGGGGAAGTATTGCATTCCACCTAATAATTCTATACCGAGATTTCATTCGAAATACATGTTTTGAGGTCCCCTTAATACAAAAAAACATTTTTAGAAAAGAGTCCTTTTCTGTGAACAGCCTAACCCAAAAAAGAAAAGTCCGAAAAATGTCAATTTCGTTATTTACATTCAGTACCTTCCAAGGATGGGACACGGCAAATTTTCAAGAAAATCCCACGGCTCCAGAATAAACTTTACATGCAACATTTCTCGAAAATTTTGATTGTCTTAAAAACGCCTCTAACAATTTTGATTAAAATATCAAAACATCACATGTTTAAGATATTTTCATAGCAAATTAAATATATATCTTAAATTTTCTGGAAATGTTCCCAAAAGTCCTCTTCATTCTGAATGACTTTTGCATAGCTGTAAACTGTAAGAGATAGACATAATTTTACTACACAAAAAATACAGATATCGTTAAAACACACAATTTATGCCACATACTTTTTGTCGAGTGAACCATTTCCGAGATATTCCTTGTTATTTGTTTGAATTTTCCAATACTTGTACTTTTTCTCAAATGGGAATTCCTTATTCTTTTTTTCTTTCTTTCTTTTCATCTCCTGGAAATGCAAAGAGAATGGAATGCTTCACATAGCAACCAGCTCTTAAAATATTTGACTATCGCTTAAAGCCTACCATATTCTGCTTGCACCTACAAGAAAATTAGCAATGAGATAATTCCTGCAAATGTTTATCTCGATTAACATGAAGTAGATGGAGAGAATAAACGTTTGTAAAAATAGTATGTGCAAGAGTGGAGAAAGTTATGCGAGTGCAACACATCAGATTTTTGTTTCATTTGCTTCATTTTAATTGCGATAAACCTTTGCATAAATGGCTACATTGCACGTGTTCTAGATACAAACAGAACAGCCATAGTCAGACGCTATATGCTGGCCTTAAAATTCCATGAAATCGCGAAAAGCAACCAAATGTTGACAGTACTTTAATGACAAAGCACTGAACAAAGCAAACCATTAATAACGGATATCTCGGAAACGGCTGATGCCATAAAACATTATTTGAAAAAATTGTGTTTTAAAGAAATCTACATTTTGTTTGTGTAGTACGTTTTCGTATTACTTAACGTTTACCAGTTATACAAGATTATACAAATTACTTCCAAAAGATGAGGAATTCATAAGCTATTCGCAAAATATTCAAGATATACATTTTGTTTAACATGTATATCTTTAATATATGGTATTTTAATAAAAATCGTTAAGAACCATCCGTTTAGAAAATTAAACTTTTCTTAAAATGTTCCTTGTAAGGAGTAGTTGGAGTTCTTGAACATCTTCGTGTCGCATCTTTGAAAGAGACTGAACTTAAATTCCAATTTTGGTATTTATCCGACTTTTCGTTTTAGTTATGATGTTCACAGACACATACATGCACAGACCTTCTTCTGAAAATTTTGGAGTGATTCAAGGGGCCCCAAAACATGTATTTCCAGTGAAATCTTGATATATATTTTTTGGGTGGAATGTAATAATTTCTCTACCTACTAGTATATTGACGTGCATAAAATGTTGCCCATAATGGAACAAAGCTGTTTATGTCGATACTGACAAAATATAGCCCCACTCCCTACCAACGCGACCACCTCTGTTTTTCGAGCATAATTCTAGCCACTGGATTGGCAGAGTACATTACCTCTCCAAAAGTATGGCCGAACTGCCGAAGGGTATTACTACTAAAGTTTATATTTTCATGTTACATTACCGACCTCTTACTGCCATTTAGTAAGGCAACAACTTTAACCTTTGTGTCTCTGTTGTCGCTGATGAAAGCTCTCGTATATGTAAATGTCGTAGCTGTCATTCAGCTTAACCAAACATGCAAAGAATTCTTCATCCCTCCTCTAGAAGGCCGAATTATTTGTAATTGATTTAGCCTTCCCTTGTGTATCAATTGTAGCGATACTCTTTCATAGAGGTGGTATCAGAAACACCCCTTCATTCCACATAGATTATAAACATCGTTCATTGGTTAGTTTGTATGTACCTGAATTGTTTTCCAGGTCAGTCACATACAGAACTGACACCGCCTGGGTGGAGTCTAAAGTTGATTACATAAAAGTGGAAACCTTACGGAGAGAAAAAACACTATGGTGATAGGGATTGGGCCACTTTTTCTGCACGGCAGTTTAGTGGTAGAGCACGTAGAAGGGAATGGAGAGGAAGTCGTGGCAGAGAAAAACCATCCCAGCATTTGCCTATCTACCAGGCAAAACCCAAATCAGGGTGGCCGATCAGCGGGAATTATAT
This sequence comes from Deroplatys truncata, assembly GCA_030765065.1. Taxonomy (NCBI): domain Eukaryota; kingdom Metazoa; phylum Arthropoda; class Insecta; order Mantodea; family Mantidae; genus Deroplatys; species Deroplatys truncata. The sequence continues at coordinate 121,205,177 of CM060977.1, read as the reverse complement.
TCGGCACCTCCCGAATAACATGCTCGCTGGATATCTTATTTGCTTAGTAATGTGGACTGTACGGCGTGTTACTATAGCTTCACTTGGTTTACTCATCAGAACGGCTGCACGATATCTTAAAGTTGTTATGCCTGGACTCTTTGCGATGGTGCAGAGAAAGTGGATCACTGCTTTTGATTTTAACCGTGTTTTATCTTCTGAAAGGTTTCCAGATTCCATCCATACCTGATTATCTCTCTCTAGGGCTGACTTGAAATGAATTTCAAGAAACAAATATGAACCAATGATATTCGATGTGAAACAAATGAGTCATAAATAGCCTCTCAATGAGTTCTACTCTGATGTGTGTAAATAGGTTAGCCCAGTATAATATAACTAGAGACTCGAGCTTGTAGAGGGAGAGGTGGATGTGAAATAAGTTACCCGTGGTGATAAAATGCTAGCCTAATATTTGAAACGTTTTCTTCTTAGAAAGACATGAAGATTGAGTAACATTATCGCCGCATAGAACAGGGATGTAGCACTGCATAGGAAGGTGAATTGTGTGACCTAACTCCAAGGGCCGAACCTTTATAGGTAAAAAATTCTGACTTTCTCTACTCTTGTACAAATTATTTTTACAAACTCTTATTCTCCATCTAATTCATATTCACGAGATAAACATTTGCAGAAACGATCTTTTGACTTGCAAAGAGAATTACATTTTACACATAGCAACCAGTTCTAAAAACATTTGACTATCGCTTAAGGCCTACTATGTTCCCCTTGTTTTGTATTTGCAAGGGCAATGTAAGCACCGACATCTCTCTTAATAGTTGGTTGCTATGTGCAGCACCATTCTCTTTGCCACAGATTAATATTCTTGCATATCCAAGACAAAAAAATCAATAACGAATTCCCATTTGAGAAAATAAGTATTGAAAAATTTAAGGGAATAACAAGCAATATCTCGAAAATCGTTTACTCAACAAAAAAAAATGCATATGACATAAATTGTATATTTTAATGCGATCTACATTTTTTGTCTATCTCTTATGCTTTACGAGTTATGCAAAAGTCGTTCACAATGAAGAATACTTTTGGAGACATTCCCAAAAAATTCCAGATATACATTTTATTTGTAATGAAAGTATCTTAAACATATGATATTTTAATCAAAATCGTTAGCCATTTTTGAGAAAATTAAAATTTTCTAAAAATGTGCCATGTAAAGGTTAATCTGGGGTGGGGAGATTTTCTTGAAAACCTTCGTGTCGCATCTCTGGTAGATACTGAGCCTAAATATCAAGTTAGGTGTTTATCCGACTGTTCGTTTCTGAGTTATGCTGTTCACAGACACACACACACACGGACATGTTTCCAAAAATGCTTTTTTGGGATTCAGGGGGTCTTAAAACATATATTTTCTGTGAAATCTCGGTAACGAATTTTTGAGTGGAATACACTACTTCACCTACTTACTATACGTAGTAGAGAAAGTAAAAAACTATGTGCGTCCTACTTATTACGTTCCCTAATACGTATAGTAAGTAGGGGAAGTATTGCATTCCACTCAAAAATTCTATACCGAGATTTCACAGGAAATACATGTTTTAAGACGCCGAACCCAAATAAAGCATCTTCGGAAACATCTCCGTTTGTGTGTCTATCTGCCTGTAAACAGCATAACTCAAAGCCTAAAAGTCGGACAAATACCAAACTTGGTATCTAGGTTCAATATCTTCCAAAGATGCTACACGAAGATTTTCAAGAAAATCCCCCACCCCAAACTACACTTTACATGGAATATTTTTCGAAATCTTTTACTTTCTAAAAAAGGGCTCTAACGAATTTCATTAAAATAATATACACATATATATATATATGTAAATGTGAAATAAAATGTATATCTTGAATTTTCGGGGAATGGGCTATGAAGTCCTCTTCATTCGGAGGGAATTTTGTTCAACTTTGTATAACTGGTAAACATTAAGCGATAAACGAAAAGCTACTGCACAAAATATGTAGATCTCTTTAAGAAATATAATTTATTTAAAATAAGTTTTGGTGGCATAAACCGCTTCTGAGATATCCGATATTAAACATCCGAATTCTTCATGCCTTGGTAATTCTCTTAGTCCTTTCAACATTTAGTGGTTTCTCGCGATTGCATGGAAACAGTATGGAATTTTAAGGCTAGCAAATAGCTTCCAGTTCTTTAACATTTGACCGCCGCCGTTCCCTTCTGTATCAATAATGAAATGTGTAATGTAGCTATTTCTTCAAAGGTTTATTTGGATTAAATGTAGTAGATAGAAAAATAAACTTGAGTAAGAATAATTTGTGTACCCACTAATAAACGATAGAGGTTAGAAGAAGTCGTATGAAGTACACATCAGATTTTTCCTTTTTGCATCTAAGTGCATCCTTGGGAGTAGAAAAAATGGCACATTTACCGTGATTCTTTCTGTAGGTCTTCACATTTTTTGCAACACCAGTTTCAAAGCAGCTTATCATGTCTCTCTGTGACTGGCTTGGAATAAATCCCAAGAAACAAACATGAACCAATGAATGATATTACACTGAGCGTGAAACGAGAGATCAGGATGGATTCGTAATGAATTCTAATTCGCTTAAACAGAAAACCATGGCTAGGCCAGTGTCACCCGATTAGGGTAAGATCTTGTAGATGGAGAGGAGATCAGTTAGCTGTAGCGCCTAGTTGTACAACAACCATAATATTTGCGTCAAACGAGATGCAAACGAGATCTAAAATTACTGGCATCACCAAAAATATTTTTAAAGTTCTCCCATAGATGAAAATTGCATTCAGTTAGATCAGGGGATCTTGAGGGCGATAATCCTTTACTAATTACATATTTTCGAAAGTTACCTGAATTAAAAACTTAATGACTCATCAGTAGGGACCCCGACTTTTCGCGAGTAGTTAATTCGCGAAATTGGCCGAAAATTAACAATAAGGAAAACCTTTAATCAATTATTTTTAAATTCCACATATATATCCATTCTGAGTCGCGAAATAACGCGACATTAGTTCTATATCGCGAAAACGCGAAATAACACCGTTATGAAAAGAATGTGCAAAATAACTCGAAATTTCTCTGTCTCTCTCTCTTTTTACTTTCTCTACTACGTATAGTAAGTAGGGGAAGTATTGCATTCCACCCAAAAATTCGATACCGAGATTTCGCCGGAAATACATGTTTTGAGACCTCCTGAAACCAAAAAAAGCATTTTTGGAAACATGTCCGTGTGTGTGTCTGTGTGTGTGTGTGTCTGTGTGTGTGTGTCTGTGTGTGTGTCTGTGAACAGCATAACTCAAAAACGAAGAGTCGGATGAACACCAAACTTGGTATTTAGGTTCAGTATCTTTCAGAGATGCGACACGAAGGTTTTCAAGAAAATCCCCCCACCCCAGACTACCCTTTACATAGAACATTTTTCGAAAATTTTAATTTTCTCAAAAACGGCTCTAACGATTTTGATTAAAATATCATATGTTTAAGATATTGTCATGACAAATAAAATGTATATCTCGAATTTTCTGGGAATGTCTCCAAAAGTATTCTTCATTATGAACGACTTTTGCATAACTGGTAAACCATAAGAGATAGACAAAATTTTACTGCATGAAAAATGTAGATCGCGTTAACATACACAATTTATGTCATATACATTTCTTTTGTTGAGTGAACCGTTTGCGAGATATTGCTTGTTATTCCCTTAAATTTTCCAATACTTATACTTTTTCTCAAATTCGTTATTCATTTTTTTATGTCCTGGACATGCAAAGAGAATGGAATGCGCCACATAGCAACCAGCGATAAAATATTTGACTATCGCTTAAAAGCTACCATATTCCCCTTGCATCTACAAGAAAATTACAAATAAGATTGACATCTCGATATCTCGATTAATATGAAGCATATGGAGAATAAGCGTTTGTAAAAATAGTTTTATAAGAGTAGAGAAAGTCATGTGAGTGTAACACATCAGATTTTTTGTCTCTCCTTTTCACATAAATAATCAGATATTTGGCTTATCAATCATTTACGGATACGCGTATTGTCGTTCGCTACGGCTATGCTGCATGGTGTTGTGTGATGCACGGCACAGAACACCAAACTGCACTGCACTGTTATTTAACCAGAGCTTCGGCAAACATTGGTACTGCTTCGACTACCCCGTCCCCTTCACTCTTCACCTATCGCATGCACAACAAAAGGACTGCCATGTTTATCGGAACTCGGCAACACCGCATCAGTGACGGATTTCTCATTTCACTCAAATTATTCTTTGGATTTAAATGACAATACTACCTGCAATTCTTCTCTAATGCCGTATTTTAACGATTCGTGCTTGCACCGCCCCATTTCATGCCGGCTGGAAAAGACTGTCGCAAAAGTATCGTTAAATAATGCATGAATTTCTAAGTCTGGTTCAAGTCAATTCTGACAGTAGACAGCCTCTTCTACCAATCACTGTCTCCGTTTCCTGTACCCCTCGCACGAAAATTGTTGTTGTCTCGCGACGTTGCCATAATGTGAACGCATGTCTAGCATATTTTGTGTCCGCTATACTGAAAGATTCGTTTGGAGTCAAGTTATATTCTTTAAATTACGTTACAATTTAGCGCAAGGAGTCTGTTTACCTTCTGCTCTGAAAAAGAAAAGGATTTATGCCGATGGAGCCACGTTTCAAATTAAGCTAGCGCACGCACAATTCAGCTGACGGTGGAGTTGGCAACGTGCCGTTCGCGCGCCGTACAGACAGCATGTGCAAGACGTTGCCAGGTCAGTTTAGTTTTGCGGCACGCAGGAATTCAAACCGATTCCACAGTAGTATTTCAATGCGGTCTCAAAATATAATAAACTGCCAGGCATTTTTCCTTCTTGAACACTGCAAAGACACCATTTGCCTTATTGAAGTGTTTGAGGGATCTAAATATCCATTTGTTCATAAACTATATAGCAAACTTAAAGATATATCAAATGGCTTCACAATAGCAGCTGAGGGCTCATTTGGAGAGAAAACTTCGTCTTCTTCAGAGACTGCCAACCCTCAAGAAGTCTTATGTTATCAGTCAGTTCAAGCAATTGGGCATAAAGTCAGTTACCAAGCTGAATTCCTTAATGTCAGCTGATCCAGCTGATAATGATATTCCTTCTGCAGGTAAATTGTTTGATGTACGAAAAATAGTATCAAATGAGGCATCTACTGATATAACTATAGAAAAAGCAAGAAGAATGTTACCTTTTCTGCGAGACTTGCCAGAGAAGACATTCAAGGAGGGATATGCTGCTCTGAAGAACATAGTGGGTGAGAAATTAGATGATGCTGCTGAAGAAAACATATGGATTTACTTTCTGGACTTCAATGTGATCACTTGTGTTTCAGTGAGAGGTGTATGAAACTATTGTGGGTACCCATGTCCAATGTGGACAGTGAAAGACTTTTCTCTGCATATGGGAACATCATGACAAACTTAAGAACAAATCTTAAGCCAGAGAACACCGAACTTATGGTGGCTTTGTCTCTAACAAAGTAAATCAGTCAAAATGTATACTATGTAAATATTTTCATGCTCCTCTTTTTTAAGTTACATGTAAGGTGCCCTTTGCTCCACAGTAAAATAGTTTAAACTGTGTTTTTGTTTTTTCCTTTTTTTTTGCAAGAGATAACACCGTTAAGCAGTTTATTTACCGCCCAAAACACCGCCCACTACAATATTTTTACACCGATATTACATTATTTTATTTACCGACACTCTGGGGTCCCTACTCATCAGCTGTATAGCGCGGTAGCAGAAGTCTTGTTGGAATTATCCAGAGTACCATTTAGCATCGGTCATTTGTACAAAAAACGACGTAAGCCTTTCCTGTATCTCTCTGCACTTATTATTTGTTCAGAAAATGTAGGTCCTATTACTCTGAATGCATTTACTGCACACCATACAGAAATTTTCGCAACAACCAAGGGAATATTGTGCGTAAAATCGGGTTTCTCTGTGTTTCAGTATTGTTATTTTACGACGGAACATAGCTATGTAAATGGAACCATGCTTCGTCAGAGAATAATATTAAGCTTGGGTCAGTTACTTTGTCACTGACATTTCTCAAAACACACTTAAAGAAATTTACGCTATTCTGACGATCAAATGAAAAATTAACGGTATGCAACAAACTCCATATATTGGAAGAACTAAAAGAAAATATCAGGCGAGAAATTCACTCAATTTCAGATATTGAACTCTCGAAGTGTAAACTAAAATTCCCTGAGAAGATGCCAGAAATCTGTGGATATGCCAGAAATGTGTGGATAGAGGACATTTCTACCCTCTCTTATTATAAGGTATGTGTTCATTATCATTGTAATTGTAAGTGTAAATATGAGCACGTGAGGCGGTTGCGGGGATATTACAACTGTTTCGAATTCTGAGCTGTAGTGGCCGGGGCGCAAGCCACCGTACGGCGGCCGCGGTGTGAATGAAAAGTGATGTATTATTAATTATTATCATTATTATTATTGAATAATAACACTAGTTTGGCCCAGATATTCAAACTCCTATGATAAATGGACTTATATTACTGTAAGTGTTACTATAATGATTATCTTAACGGTAATCCAGTCGTAAGAACATAGCTCATTGTCAGTGTTACCCTTCGCCCATTTTTGGGAAGAGTTTAGAAATTGCCAATTACGGTCTGCAATTTTCCGCGCTTCTTCGCACTAGGTTCCAGCTTGATCTATTGTGGTTACACCCCGAAAGGCAGGGAACAGGTGCAGGAACCGTTGGAGGTCGCAGGTCCGCAGGCAGACGCAGACACAGAAGACCCTAATATTTCCAGTTTGAACACCCGCACGACAGTAGAGGCGAAGAATTCCGAGAAAGGGCGACGAAGCAACCCTAAAGGGCAGGATAACGTACCTTGGCGTTTACGGTAAGAAATCTTTACAATGCGCAAGCAACTATTCCATCTGCCCGACACCGCTAAAACTGCAGGACCCGAAGACACCGCTAAAACGTGAAAGGGAGGGATGAAATGAGAGGAAATGGGGGAAAGGAGAAATCGTGATAGCATACACCACCTCGGCATTCGCCCAGGCGACCAGGGGAAACTCATGAAAAAACCCATGGTCAGAGCGTGGACGGCCGCCGGGAATCGAACTCCGGACCTCCCGAAATCGGACCACAGAGACTATATCAGTAACTCATACGTTAGCTGCAGCTGTAAATTATCCTAAATGAATGTAAATAAACACACATATATACATAACAATTTAACCGAGTAACAATTAACATCCATGCATATTCTTCAAAGTATTACTTAACTGATTATGAAATTTAAATCTGTGACATAAAACTTTTTGCCTCATAAAAGTCACGGCTTTATGCTGAAACACTATTATATAGTATACAAAACACTTAGTACCTCTCCATACATTGTTCACCAAATGTGAATGTGGAGTAAGTAATGCCTCTGTTCTGAATTACTGAAAAAAATGTACAAGTCATACACGAATGCTCACAAAATAATTTACAACAGTGAGTGCAGTATCGTCTTTAAATTTATCCTTAATCCTGAATACGTTGATATGATTTAATGAGAATTTCTGATATTTATTGTAATTAAAAATTCCCACAGTATTATCATATCGATTTTAATCATTAGCGTCCCGTTTAACTATTAGCATTCATTACCTTCACATAGCATGAAGTCGCTTTAAATAATAAAATCACAATTTTTACAATGCCCAAGTTCAAATGAAAATGAATGGTTATTATGGATTTATTATTTAATGTAGATATTACCTGGATGTTAAACGTAACAAGCATTTGGAGAAAACCGTGGGTAGAATTTTAACTTTAAATTCCTGATGCCAAAAATACTAGGCAAACTCGAAGCTAATTCGCTCCCTACCTGTAGACAGCGACCTTCTGACGGTGCAAGGTTAGCATCTTAACAGCTGAAGAACTGTTTTTTTTTTTTTTTTTTTTTTTTGGCGGCCAGAGTTATGTGGTATTAGGTCAACTATTGTACGTCCATAGTCCACAAAGCTTATGAACAGCACACATTATGCAAGAGAGTGAGGCAGTATTTTTAACACTTGAGTAATTTAAATTAAATTATATGATATGTAAATTCAATAACAGCCCGCCTTGAAACAATATGTATGTAATCACTTTTTTAAAATGTATGTAACAGTTATTGCATATGCTTATATTATTGTAAACATGTTTAATAATGTTATGTGAATACATTACTTAATTTAATAATGTAAGAGCTTTGAGAATAATAAGTTTAACGTTGCTAACATGAGGTAACAATGAGGCAATAATGAGTTTGAGAGTTTAAATGTTACTAGTCATGATTAGAGCAACGATAAAGCAAATTTTGTGACAGTTTAAAAATAGCCAATCAACAGCCAGAAAAAGCTTTAGTAAAATGCAGCTATTCTATTGGACTAGGATTAGCCAATCAGAGACTTGAAATACAAAGTTTACCGGTTTGGACGGTTGAAATCTCAGTTGCCTGCAGAACTTGGTAGTGACCGGATGGAAGATGTGTTCTCTAAAGAAATATTTCGTATTCTGTGAAACGAAAATTATGTATACGCGTTAACAAAGTGCAAGTATTAAGTAAAAGAATCTCACAGTTCTTGATATCGGTGTAGTGCTATTTAATTTGTGTCAAGAAATAATAAAAAGAAGTGAGTTTAAGCTTCAAATCTGTGTAAGCTTACATTCTTGTCGCACCACGCCCTGATTAAGAGAAACGTGTTTCTAAAGTAACACTGACGCAGCCGAGGCAAACATAAACATAAATACTATCTATAGAGTTTAATAATAACAAAGTTAATAACTATTTGTTTTCATAACTTCGAGCGTAACAACAAAAACACATCTTCAAATCGGCTTCTCATATGCAGCAGCATATTACGTAAACAACAACTTCAAATTGACGTCCATACGAGGAGCTAAATAAACAAACTCCAAGAACAATACTTCTTCAAGTTGGCTTCCATACGTGAGGCATATTCTACTTCAAGAGCTAGATAGGTAACGCATGGTGTCAGTAAAAACTTAAACCCCCTTGTTCCTATGTGGACCACATTTTCTGTCCAAAGTGTACGTCAAATATCCAGTCTTTCAGAGGGACAGTTTCATTTCGAATTCTCCTAACCCTCAACACGGTGTAACCAGCCTAGTAGTTTTCTGCTAAAGCCAGGCCAAGAACTACTACAAAATACTAACAACAACAACAACAATCGATATGTGGATATGTGAATTTCCAGATAAATCTACTGAATGTACGCATAACCTCTTTTGTTTGTTACAAGACGCCTGTGGCCGTCTAGTATTACTATTTTCTTCATTGGCCGTCATGTTAATTCAATTGTTTCACTATCTCTTGCGATTGGTTGATGTTTATTACTTTCTCTAATATGTATAGTAAGTAGGGGAGGTATTGTATTCCATTAAGAAATTCGTTACAGAGATTTCTCCGGAAATATATGTTTTGAGACCTCCTGAATCCAAAAAAAGCATTTTTGGAAACATGTCCGGGTGTGTGTGTGTGTGTGTGTGTGTGTGTGTGTGTGTGTGTGTGTGTGTGTGTGAACAGCATAACTCAGAAACGAACAGTCGGATAAACACCAAACTTGGCATTTAGATTCAGTATCTTCCAGGGATGCGACACGAAGGTTTTCTAGAAAATCCCCCCACCCCGGATTACCCTTTACATGGAACATTTTTCGAAAATTTTAATTTTCACAAAAATGGCTCTATCGATTTTGATTAAAATAGCATATGTTCAAATATTTTCATAACAAATGAAATGTATATCTTGAATTTTCTGGGAATATCTCCAAAAGTATTCTTCACTGTGAAAGACTTTTGCATAACTGGTAAACCATAAGAGATAGACAAAATTTTACTACACAAAAAATGTAGATCGCGTTAAAATACATAATTTATGTCACATAAATTTTTTTTGTTGAGTGAATCTTTTCGAGATATTGCTCGTTATTCCCTTAAATTTTCCAATAGTTATACTTTTTCTCAAATGGGAATTCGTTATTCATTTTTTTTACGTACTGGAAATGCATAGAGAATGGAATGCGCCACATAGCAACCAGCTCTTAAAAGATTTGACTGTCGCTTAAAGTCTACCATATTCACCTTGCACCTACAAGAAAATTAGCAATAAGATTAACATCTCGATTAACATGAAGCATATGGAGAATAAGCGTTTGTAAAAATAGTTTGAACAAGAGTAGAGAAAGTCATGTAAGTATAACACATTTGTGAATAGCTCTTAAGCGTTTGTCACCATGGCATAAATGATAAATTTACAGATTTACCTAATGGATCCAAGTTCCATTATGTTCCATGATTCCACACCTTGACCCATCTGCCATGGAAAATTGAGTAAAAAGATTACATAAACGATGGTAATGAATGCTCAATGACATTTAAGTTTAGAAAAATTACTGAGAGAGTGGATTAATTAAAATTGGTAAAAAAGGTAGTGAATATCCTGTCCCTTAGGCAATTTTTGTCGATGGTATTTCAATACTAACAGTTAAGAAAAAGGTTCTAAGGAACAGCTTAAAGGAGGTAAACACAACGATCAGGAGAACGTGATGAAGATACATTCAAAAGGATCTAAGCTATGGTTAATGGAAGAAAGACTTAGAATATTCAGTTGAGAATTCGAAATGAGGTAGAAAGGCAGGCGAGTGTCCTCAGATTCTTGAGGTGTACCAAATATAAGTAATTTTATCTGCAATAAAAAAGAGAGCAATAGCAAAAGAAATATATAAAAGAAAAAGGATTCTCTGTAGACTCTTGAGGAAACAAATAAGGAATAGGTTAGTGAAGTAATTTGAGTGGTTACTAGGTAATGCGACGAAATGAAACTCGACTTGAAGCACTTAAATGATACAATAGTAATAGAAATGGAGCATATAAAAGAGAGAAAGACAAGTAATGAACCTGTTCAGAAGGGTCGGCGGAGAAATGACGATATTGAAATTGGCTGGGGAAATAAAGGAACTATTCGAGACACTGGATAAGAACCTGCTTGCTCGAGAAATTCGCGCTGATGGAAAGATTCAGGGCAAAACGGTATATTAGATGATGAATAATTCTTACATGAAGATGAAAAGTAGAACAGTGAAAAAATTCTGATGTGTTACACTCACATGACTTTCTCTACTCTTGTACAAACTATTTTTACAAACGCTTATTCTCCATATACTTCATGTTAATCGAGATTTCGAGATGTTAATCTTATTGCTAATTTTCTTGTAGATGCAAGGGGAATTGGTAGGCTTTAAGCGATAGTCAAATATTTTAAGAGCTGGTTGCTATGTGCAGTATTCCATTCTCTTTGCATTACCAAGACAAAAAGTAATGAATAACGAATTCCCATTTTAGAAAAGGTATAAATATTGGAAAATTAAAGGGTAATAACGGGCAATATCTCGAAAATGGTTCACTCAACAAAAAAAGTATAGGACATAAATTGTGTATTTTAACGGGTCTACATTGTTTGTTAGTAAAATTTTGTCTATCTCTTATGGTTTACCAGTTATGCAAAAGTCGTTCGCAATGAAGAATACTTTTGGAGACATTTCCAGAAAATACGAGATATACATTTCATTTGTCATAAATATATCTTAAACATAAGGTATTTTAATCAAAATCGTTAGAGCCATTTTTTAGAAAATTAAAATTTTCGAAAAAATGTTTCATGTAAAGGGTAATCTGGGGTGGGGGGATTTTCTTGAAAACCTTCGTGTCGCATCTCTGTAAGATACTGAACCTAAATACCAAGTTTGGTGTTTATCCGACTGTTCGTTTCTGAGTTATGCTGTGTACAGATAGACACACACACACGCGCGCGCGCGCGCGCGCGGATATGTTTCCAAAACTGCTTTATATGCATTCAGTGCATCTCAAAACATGTATTTCCGGTGAAATCTCGGTATCGAATTTTTGGGAGGAATATAATACTTCCCTACTTACTATATGTAGTAGAGAAAGTAAAAATTGAAGAAGGTGGATTCTCCTGTCGGTTCTCTCCCCTCCCCCAGACTAACATATTTTTTTTACATGATTTGGAAATCATAGTGTTTTGTAAAGCCTTGTATCGCCTAAAATATGGTCCATAACGGAACGCAGATGTTTATGTTGGTACTGATAAATCTAATCCTACTCTCTGCCAGCGTGACCTCCTCTGTTCCTCGAGCATAATAGCATTCTAGCTACTGAAATGGCAGATTACTTTACCTCTCCCAAAATATGACCGAACTGCTGAAGGTAACATTACAAGCTAGTTGTCCATATTCTTACTAGGGTATTATCGTAAGGCAATGCTTTGTTGAACTTTGGCAAAGAATAAAATACAATAAAAATTTAAAATTAACAACAAAACCGAGCGAGATGACGCCGCGATACGTGTACGACTTGCATTCGGGTCCCGCGTTCGATCCCGGCGAATGCCCACTCTGATCCATGGTTTTTCGTGGTATCCCCGGGTCGGCAGGCGAAGGGTGGATCGGTTTCTTCTCCACCACGGTTTCCTTTCCATCATTTCCGTTTCATTCCCCTTCCTTTTCATCTCTCAAGCGTGCTTCTAGATTTCGTGGCGTATGACAGTGCCAAACAGATGGCGTGGATGCTTGCTCAAAGGAAAGTGTACTCCCTGTGGACATCAGAGGGCTGCTTGGTTGGTGGATAGTTCATCGCCCTCTCTAGGCGGCTCCAGCAGTGCAACGGGCCATCGAGCTTGAGAATGTTAGTGACTTACGCGCATCTCCGTGACATGTCTGCCAGCGATCTGTAGCCCCCTGCGGTTCCTTCACTTCATCCCTTTCTGAGGGTGGTAACCACAATAGATCTCTGTAGGTTGCAGCGCGCAAAACCTACCTATAATCTATACCTATACCGATGATGAAAATGTTTTTTTTTTTTTTTTTTTTTTAGCTCTTTTAATACACCGAAGCATTGTATTTGCATGTTAAACTATGTTATCGGTTTTCTTATTACCGTTCGATGGCGGCAACAACTTCAACCTTCGTCTCCATGCCGCTGATGAAAGTTCTTATATCAATGACGGAGTTGTTGTAGCAGTTTAACGACACATGTAAGTAATTCTTCATCCCTTCCTCTAAAAAATTATGATGTTTAGCCTTTTCTTGTGTCAATCATACTGAAATACTTTCATTGAGACAATATCCGATTTCACTCGATATAATATCCACTGGTTCGTTTTTGTGTCTCGGAATGTTTTTTCAAACCAGCCACATAGAGAACTGATATCGGCTGTGTGGATACAAAGGTGCAGATGGAAACCTTACTGTCGTCCTCATGGTGTAGTGGTTATCATGCTAGCCCCTAGCTCCTGAGGTCGCGTGTTTAAACCCGACGGAGGACGATGGATTCTTTCGGTGTAAAAATCCGTAGCATAGTTCGGAAGGGAAGTAGAGCCGGTGGTGTCCGTTTCGTAGATTTACGGCACGTTAAAGAACCTCAAGCCTAATAAAGAGACCTCTAAGAAAAATTACCGGTCTTTCACGCCCAATATAGAATGGGACGCTACGAACCGAAAAATTAAAGAGCGTCCATAAATAAAACTCAATTTAATTGCATTTGGAAACCTTACTGAAAGAAACGCTCTTGCGATTTAGGGGAATGGACCACTTTTTATGCACGTTAGTGTACCTAAATGCTGAGAGACCCCGTCTAAAGGATTTGTCACTCTAGTATAACATTTTGAAAACCAAAACAATAAATGACTGCATCGAGCCGGACGTCTGAAAGCAGCAACCACTTTAACGTAAAGTTTTCAAAAACCAAACATAAAACAATAATTGACTGTAGTGATGGAAGTAATGTGCTCAGTGGCAGGAATAACCACCATTTTCCGGTTAGCTTTCCGCTGCTGCATTAACACTTCAAATGAATTGTGTGAACCGAACACCAGCGACCAGCCACTCACAAACCCAGCCATTACGTTGCCTCCAATTGGGTGCGACGTCATTGGTTTGCAAATTAAAAGCGTTCGCCCATTCAGCTGAACCACCTGGGTTCTGTGTAAATGTTTCCTTCGATTAATTTCTTACTCTACTCATTGTGTTTATCGAGAACCACTGCTCAAGCGCAAAATTAATTCACATATTTATGCTACCTATCCCATTTTGAGGCCTCAAAGAGGTTTACATTAATGAATTGAAAACTTATAATATCGGATGAATATACCAGATGAAACAGTCGCCCTATTTATATTTTAATTTCTGCAAACAGTTAATAGGCAGTTCCTTAGGACAATGAGGTACAAATAGTCCGGATTAAAGTCACCTATAAAATCATGATATCCTTAAGGGGAGACTAAATTCCAAACATTGCTAACAAAACACACTTTTAATTTTTGTGAAGCCTTATGAATCAAAATTTATTATTTAATGTTATATATACCCATTTTACCATTGTAGGCTGTATTTCAAATATATTACTTTCTCTACCACGTACAGTAAGTAGGGGAAGTATTATATTTCATCCAAATATTCAATGTCAAGAGCTCACCGGAAATATATGATTTGGAGCCTCCTGAATCAAAAGAAGCGTTCTTACAAAAGGTACGCGTGTGTGTGTGTGTGTGTGTGTGTGTGTGTGTGTGAACAGCATAACTCAAAACCGAAATGTCGGATAAATGCCAAACTTAGTATTTAAGTTCAATAACTTGCAAAGATGCAACACGAAGATTTTTATGAAAATCTCAGCACCCAAATTGGAAGATTCTTTGAAATTTCCAGTTTTCTCAAAAATGGCTCAAAGAATTTTGTTTGGCATATATTTAATGTATTTATATGAAAAATAAGATGTATATCTTGAATTTTCTGGTAAAAAGAAGTCCTCTTCATTCGGAAAGAATCTTGTATAATTTGTATAACTGGTAAACGTTAAGCGCTAGAGGAAATCGTACTACACAAAAAATTTGGATCTCTTTAAAATATACAATTTATTTCAAATAACCTCTTTTGTGGCAACAGTCACTTCTGAGATATCCGTTATTAATGGTTCGAATTGTTTAATACTTAGCCATTCTTTAGAAGTCCTCTCGACATTCACTTATTTCTCGCGAATAATGGAAAGAGGGTGGAATTTTAAAGCCAGCGTTTAGGTCTAGTTTTAAAACATTTAAATATCGCTGTTTGCTTTGTATCTATAACTAAATGTGTAATGTAGCTATTTCCGGAAAGGTTTATCTCGATTAAAATGAAGTAGATAGAAAAATAAACTTTCGTAAGAATAATTTGTATATCCACTATTAAGTGATAGAGGGTAAAGAAAGTCATGTAAATAAAACACGTGAAATCCGTTTTAATGGTACTGCATCTATAATTTTGTACCGTAAATTTTTCATAGTTTCAAAGAAAAACTTTCTGATTTCATACATTTACATGACCTTCTCTACCCCTAACGTTTATTAGTGGGTACACAAATTATTCTTACTCAAGTTTCAGAACCTTTGCAGAAATAGGTACATTACACATTTTGTTACATATACAAAGGGAACAGCGACAGCCAAATGTTTAAGAACTGGGCTCCATATGATGGCCTTAAATTCAATACTGTTTCCATGCAATTGCGAGAAGCAACTGAAAATCAATGAAACTTTAAAGGAATGACAAATATTGAACAATTCGAACCTTTAATAACGATATCCCAGAAACGGCTTACACTCCAAAAAATATTTATTTTAAATGAATTGTGTTTTTTAAAAAATCTACATCTTTTGCATAGTACCTACGTTTTCGTCTATCGCTTAACGTTTACCAGTTATACAAGATTGTACAAAATTTCTTTCGAATGAAGACTTCATAGGCTATTCTCCGAAAATTCAAAATATAAATTTAATTTGTGATGTAAATATCTTTAATGTAAGGTATTTTAACCAAAATCATTAAGAGCCATTTTTTAGAAAATAAAATATTCCAAAAATATTCCATGTAAAACATGGAGGAGTCTGTTGAAAATCTTTGTGTCGCATCTTTGGAAGATACTGAACCTAAATACTAAGTTTGGTATTTATCCTACATTTCGTTTTTGAGTTATGCTGTTCACAAACACACAGACAGACGCACACATGAACATGTTTCCAAAATGCTTTATTGGATTCAGGGAGCCTCAAAACATGTACTTGCGGTGAAATTTCGGTATTGAATTTTTGGGTAGAATGCAATACTTCCCCTACTGACTCTACGTGGTAGAGAAATTAAGGCTCATAACTGCTAAACACTTTGAAGTAGAGCCCATCTTTTAGGGAAAGTTTTGCTTTACAAATTGGTACGACTTTTAAATATAGCAGCTTCTATGTGCTCAAGCCATGCGTTTCTTTACTTACAAATAACCTAATGCAAGTTTGTTTTCTCCATTTTTTATTTGAGCATATTTTCTGAATTAAGTGAACAACTATTAAAAATCGCTAAATTAAATTTTAGGAATGATAAAAGAAACTTCTTAATGCTGTTGTGAATCTGCTTGGTATTAATAATATAGTTAGTAATTTAAAAAAATATTGCTGACAAATTTTATTCAAAGGATGGGATACTTACGAATCTACATCCTGTAAATAAGTCTGATTTCTTTTAGATTTAACACTAGCATATAAGAGTCATAACGCACACGTTTTCTAAGTCTTTCTCCTAATCATCGGTACGTGCACTCTGAGCTCCTTTGAACTAGCTCACATATAACTTCGATTGGATGTCAAAAAGAAATTGGGCAACTATGTAATCACAAAAGGACTAGCCGCGACGAATTATTTGAGGCACTTCTATAACCATAAAATACTTGAAATAGGCACACATTTTAATTTTGGCATAAATTAGGCTATGTACGTTTTATACGGTGACCGTAATAGCTTCTGACTTATGTCCAATAGAGACTAAACGCTGCTGAGACTGCAACACATAAGCAAAGTTTCGGGATGATTCCGAGAGCGTCTAATATGCATCTAGATTATAAGTTAAAGCACATCGACTCTGAGCTTGTAAGTGGTTGTCTGTTGTATATTAATCAGTGAGACTATAATTGTACACATCCTTCATAGTGGGTCTCACTTTTCTTTTTTCTCCCCCTTTCTTTTTGCGCTTCTTTAGGCTTGGATACGCGTGAATAGTTTATTACACCAAACATACGAGGGCTGTAAAAAAAGTAATGGCAACATATATAACAAATAGTTGTAATGAACTTATAAATAAAATTGCATTACATTCCTTCAATATAATCACCGCAAAGTTTAGTACCCTTCGCCAAATGTCGGTGTTGGTTGTTGATGACAGGACACCGCCCTACTGCTCGAAGCACAGATACCACGTCAGGAAATCGGATGCCCCGGAGAGGTTGTTTCAACTTAGGAAACAGATTGAAGTTACAAGGAATCATGTCAGATGAGTATGGAGGACGTTCCAAAACCTCCCAATACCACCATTTCAATACAAGATTGGTTACATTGTGCGCGACATGACAACGAGCGTTGCAACACGATAAGGAGATTTTCTGGCAATAAACGTTGACGTTTGCGCTGTATAGCCGGACGCAGGTGGTACTGTAGAAATCGGCAATAGCAGTCTCGTTAATAGCTTCCCCTTGAGGCACAGGATGCGTAAGAATGACGCCCTCACAAACTATAATCAGCATAATCGTCACCCGACTGGGTTGCTGCCGAACTTTCTGTAGACGTGGCGAATCTTGGTGACGCCATTCACTTGATTGACGTTTTAAATCAGGCTCATGTGTCATCGATAGCGACAATACGCTGCCGTTTCAATCTGTCGAGGTGGATACCAGCAAGTGTATATCTGTGCCATTTCTGTACGTCGATGTGGAACCCAGCGGGACGAATCTTCGTCAAGTTAAGACATTTCTTCAGTATGTGCCACAACGTTTGACGAGACCAACTTCTACGGTTTCATTTTAGAATGAAATTCCTGGACATTCCATCGACAGTCTATGGAAAGGAGTCCACTCACAGTGTCAATTTGATGCTCAGGAGTGAACGGCCGACCTGCGGGGTGAAAATCTGCAGTCTCATTCTGACCCGCACGAAACATTTTGACCTATCGTGGAACCTTCCTATACGGAATGCATTCTCACCACAGGTTTCACGTAATCCTTGATAACATCAGATGCATTTTTGCCACGGATAACCTCGATTTTAATCCACGAGCGCTGATCACCTTTTGTAAACAAGATTTAGAGCGGCAGAAACGACACGCCCGCTTCAACGCCGCACAGCAACTACCCTTCTAACTGGATCGACTGTTTATGCACTCTACACATCGACAACAGTACCACGTCAATATCCTGTTTGCGCATGCCCGATCTTCTGGGACCTTCTGGACTAAGTTACCACTACATTGTTTAAACCCCCGTATAAAGAAACTGTTGAAATGTACGGTGTATAAGTACTAATTATACAGAACATGGATACTTACATACAGAAGTGATCAAGTATATAGGTACTCACCGACTTGAATTCTTGAAGGTATGTTCATGGAACATAAATCATTAATTAGTATTAGATATGATAAAATATTATTGTGTTAGTGTTTAGCACAGCTTTTTTATTTATTAATGTATTTCTGGATAAATATTTTGCAAAATGACTAAGCTCACTATATCTTTCCTAAGTGTTTACTTATGCTTTTATGGCAGCAGCGTTTGCAGAAATGTCGATTTTTAGGAATTTCTGGATATAATAGCTTAGTTGCATTAGAGTAGTAATTGTTGACTGGCAATTAAGATTTTGATGAAAGAAAATTAAATTAAATTTAGTTTTATTTATAGACGCTAAGGACCACAGCAGTTAAAGAGCGTCCATAAATAAAGCTCTACTTAATTTAACGCCTATGGTGCCGTTTAAAGTGAGAATGGGCCGCCGCCACCACCACCACTACTCCTCTCATGTTTTGTGTGTTTGTTTATTTATTTATTTTTAATACTGCGCAAGTAACCCTGCAGCTTCATACGGTTCAAGCAAGCTACTATTTGCAAACTAATAATACAATTTATTGTTCCGAGTATTGTGTATCATGGGTAAGCGCCTGTAACCGCTCACGAGAGCCGCATCAAGATCATGCGTCTCAGCTAAGCGGCTCACTTGAACGAACGAGGGCAAGTCTGAATACGGCCTTAACTTCAAAATATCCGAGACAGAGATTTAAAAAAGAATACAATAATATGAATAATAGTAATACACTGTTCCTGCTAACATGGGACATCCGATCACCATAATTTAACATTACTTTATACAAACACGACATTAATTTTTTGCGGCAGTTCGACACTACTGCTTAAAATAGAATTTAAGTTACGAAACCGAATATACGTTTGCATGCATGCGTGCGTGCGTGTGTGTTTATTTTTAAAGGAGTTAAACTAAAATGGCTATCAAATAAAGGAAGCTAAAGAAACCTGTTATACAGCTACAGAAAAATGTGGGCTATAAGCACACGTCAATCAACAATGTATCGAGTTTAGTTCGTATACCTACCATAAGGAAAATAAATGACCTAACAGCTATCTTATACAAGGGAAATATGCACCTATTTAAGTCAACTCAGTGTCTGGAATGCCTTCGTTTCTCTCCCAATGCTTTTGTTTTTCGTTTTATCCTTTCTTCCTTTCCATCGAATATAAATGGCAGTGAATATGCTTTAGATGCTGACCCTCTTTCCTCGGATACTAGCTCCAAAAATGGTAATACGAATGCCGTGTTTCACAACTGACCAACCTTTGGAATTCGACTGATGGCCGGCCACATTGGCTCTACGAAAAATGCGTTTTCTCCGCAGCATTAGGACCATTTGGCACACCTCTTTGATTCTTAACTATCTGGTGTCCGCAGCTCACAGTTACGGCATTGATACCTAATCTCTCTCTTCGTTTGCCAGAGCATTAGCACTGAGATCTGAGCCTGGCGAGAGCTATCTCTAACTTTTATTTGAAAGTTTAAGTAACTTCTTCTTTTTCTTTATTAACGGATTACCCTTTAGGACTTGCACTCCCAAGGACTTACAAGCCAATGCCTGGTATGACGGTGAAGAAGAAGGAAATGAAATGTAGAGATGAAAAGGATAATAAAATTCGCAGATAATTATCTAACCCAGCATTCGCCTAGTGACCGGGGAAAACCGCGAAAAAAAAACTCTCGGTCAGATTGATCGGCTTGCATCGTCCTCGTGGTGTAGTGATTACAATGCTAGCCTCTAGTTCCTGAGATCGCGGGCTCAAACCTGGTGGAGGGCGATGGGTATTTTCGAACGTAAAAATCCTTAGCATGGCTTCCTTCGGAAGGGAGGTAAAGCCGGTGGTCCCGTGTCGTTCATTTACGGCACGTAAAAGAACCTCAAGCCTGATAAATAGGCCTCTGAGCAAAATTAGCGGTCGTTCACGCCCAATATAGAATGGGACGTTAAGGACCACAGCAGTTAGAGCGTCCACAAATAAAACTCAACTTACCCGGAGGACTGAACCGGGACCTCCCGAATGAGAGTCGCATACGTCATCGCGGCACCACCTCGCTCGGTAAATTTAAATAAAAAGCCAATAACAATATTAGACCTTCGAATGCAAATTCAAGTGTAATTTTTATGCCAAATAAATTAATTCCTCGTCGTTACAGTGAAGTTTAACAATTTTATTATGGACGGGAGTTAAGGACTTTAGGAGCAAACACATGTTTTGTTTTACTTAAATCAGTGCTATACTATCTTCAGTAATAGCACGAGTGCTGATAGTTTTTTGGTAATTTAATTGTAGTTGACGAATGCTTGTGGTCCAGATAATTATTCCATCTAATAACAAGTGTGAGTCCGAAAGCTCAGTTAAAATGCCTAAGAACATCTGATTTGTTGCACTCGCATAAGCTTCTATACCTTTGTACAAGTATTTTTTATAAACCCTTATTCTTCATTACTTTATGTAAATCGAGATAAACATTTGCAGAAACTATCTTATTGCTAATTTTCTTGTAAGTACAAAGGGAATATGGTAGGCTTTAAGCGATAGTCAAATCTTTTAAGAGCCGGTTGCTATGCGGAGCATTCCATTCTCTTTGCATGTCCAGGACGTAAAAAAAAGAATAACAAATTCCCATTTGAGAAAAAGTATAAGTATTGGAAAATTCCAACAAATAACCAGGAATATTTCGGAAATAGTTCATTTTACAAAAAATGTCTGACATAAATTGTGTGTTTTAACGAGATCTACATATTTTGTTCAGTAAAATTTTGTGTCTCCCTTACGGTTAACCAATTTTGGAAAAGCCATTCAGAATGAAGAGGGCTTTTGGGAACTTTCCCAGAAAATGCATGACGTACATTTTATTTGCCATGAAAATATTTTAAACATACAATGTTTTCATCAAAATTGTTAGAGCCATTTTTAAGAAAACCAAAATTTTCGAAAAATGTTCCACGTAAAGGGTAGTCTGGGGTGGGGGAATTTTCTTGAAAATCTTCGTGTCGCATCTTTGAAAGTTACTGAACCTAAATAAAAATTTTGTTATTTATTCGACTTTTCCTTTTTACGTTATGCTGTTCACACACACACACACACACACACACACACACACACGGGCCTTATCCTAAAAATGTTTTTTTGGATTCAGTGGGTCTCAAAACATATATTTCCGGTAAAATTTGGTATCGAATTTTTGGGTGGAATGCAATACTTCCCCTACTCACTATACGTAGTAGAGAAATTAAAAATTATAAACAAGAGGGGATTCGGAAGACATTTACAATGCGAGAACAGTGCCGGTTTTTGTAGTTTAGTATAATCACTCAGTGGATTACAATCAGAGAATTATCTATGTATATATTATTACTTTCTCTACTACGTATAGTAAGTAGGGGAAGTATTGCATTCCACCCAAAAATTCGATACCGAGATTTCACCGGAAATACATGTTTTGAGGCCTCCTGAATCCCAAATAAGTATTTTTGCAAACATGTCCGTGTGTGTCTGTGAACAGCATAACTCAGAAACGAACAGTCGGATAAACACCAATCTTGGTATTTCGGTTCAGTATCTTCCAGAGATGCGACATGAAGATTTTTAAGAAAATCCCCCCACCGCAGAATACCCTTTATATGGAACATTTTTCGAAAATTTTAATTTTCTCAAAAATGGCTCTAACGATTTTGATTAAAATATCATATATTTAAGATATTTTCATGACAAATAAAGTGTATATCTCGAATTTTCTGGGAATATCTCCAAAAGTAATCCTAATTGTGAACGACTTTTGCATAACTGGTAAATCATAAGATATAGACAATTTTACTACACAAAAAATGTAGATCGCGTTAAAATATACAATTTATGTCATATACATTCTTTTTGTTGAGTAAACTATTTTCGAAATATTGCTTCTTATTCCCTTAAATTTTTCAATACTTATTTTCTCAAATGGGATTCGTTATTCATTTGTTTGTCTTGTATATGCAAAGAGTATTAATCTGTGGCAAAGAGAATGATGCTGCACCTAGCAACCAGCTATAAAGAGATATGTATATGCTTAAAGGCCACTGTATTTCTATATTGCCCTTGTAAATATATATTCCCCTTACATCTACAAGAAACTTAGCAATAAGATAGAGTCTGCAAGTGTTTATCTCGATTAACATGAAGTAAATGGAGAATAAGCGTTTGTAAAAATAGTTTATACAGGAGTAGAGAAAGTCATGTGAGTGTAACACATCAGATTTTATTTTTATTTAGATCGTATAATAAATAAATATGAATTATATATAATTTCATTTTTAGTTATTTTAGCATGAATAACTAGAAGTTCACAAATTTCTTTTTCTATCGCTTTTAGCTGAAACTGCATTGAATCACGGTCCTACAAGACATTCTATTATAACTTCTTCCTAGCCTATAAAAAGCTTCCTTTCAGCTTGAAAAGCAGTCGCCTTCACTGGGGTACTAAAATTCTTCGAAGCAAAGCTTGTGTCAGACATTCAGGAAGATTTTTCTCTGTTCCAAGGACGAATGATACATAAGTGAGCGGATATAATCCCTCCATTAACAGAATATAAACACCACATCATTCACTTTAGCAGCAACGAGACTTCAATTCGCGAGTTTACGAGCAGTTAATTTTCTTAGCTTCTCATTATAGCTCGGCAACTTCATGTGCTATAAAGTCAAACCTTCCACACCTCACTGCACTAAGTGAAATGTAATTCTAAGGAACCTACACCTCTCTTTCTGCGTATCAATAATAAAAGTGCTTAAACGCATCATCCGTATCCCACTTCAAGACAATGCAGGGTGGAACTGTTTAAATATACACGATGCCTTCCAACTGTCATCTTTTGCCCATCTAATTTAACCACAGGACTCAATATTTGTACGAAAGATGTCGCTGAATATAGTGAAACTTATCAACTATAGCTAACTTTCTCTACCACGTACCTAGTGGGTATTGCAGTCCACCCAAAGACTCGATACCGAGATTTCACAGGAAAACATGTTTTGAGGCGCCCTGAATAAAGAATCTGATGTGTTACACTCACATGACTTTCTCTATTCTTGTACAAGCTATTTTTACAAACTCTTACTCTCCATCTATTTCATATTAATCGAGATAAACATTTGCAGAAACGATCTTTTGACATACAAAGACAATTACATTTTACACATAGCGACCAGTTCTAAAAATATTTGACTATCGCTTAAGGCCTACTATGTTCCCCTTGTTTTGTATTTGCAAGGGCAATATAAAGATACAGTAGCCTTTAAGCATGACATATCTCTTAATAGCTGGTTGCTATGTGCAGCACCATTCTCTTTGCCACAGATTAATATTAATATTCTTTCCATATCCAAGACAAAAAAATGAATAACGAATTCCCCTTTGAGAAAAAAAGTATTGAAAAATTTTGGGAAATAACAAGCAATATCTCGAAAATGGTTCACTCAACAAAATAAATGTATATGACATAAATTGTGTATTTTAACGCGATCTACATTTTCTGTGTAGTAAAATCTTATCTATCTCTTATGGTTTACCAGTTATGCAAAAGCCGTTCACAATGAAGAATACTTTTGGAGACATTTCCAGAAAATTCAAGATATACATTTTATTTGCCATAAAAATGTCCTAAACATATGATAATTTAATCAATATCGTTAGAACCATTCTTGAGAAAATTAAAATTTTCGAAAAATGTTCCAATTAAAAGGGTAATCTGGGGTGGGAGGGATTTTCTTGAAAACCTTCGTGTCGCATCTCTGGAAGATACTGAATCCAAATACCAAGTTTGGTGTTTATCCACTGTTCGTTTCTGAGTTATGCTGTTCACAGACACACACACGCACACACACACACACACGCACACGGACATGTTTCCAAAAAAAATTGGATTCAGGGGGTCTCAAAAAATATATTTCCGGTGAAATTTCGGTATCGAATTTTTGGGTGGAATACAATACTTCCCCTACTTACTATACGTAGTAGAGAATGTAAAAAAGTCCGTTGTGTCTAGGTTTTCAAGAAAATTCCCCAACCAAACTTTACAGGGAACATGTTTCGAAAGTTTTTATTTTCTAACAAATGGCCCTAATGATTTTAATTAAAATAGCATACATTAAAGATATTTAGAAAACAAAATGCATATCTTGAATTTTCTGGAAGTAGTCGAGGTCCTCTTCATTCGAAAGGAATTTTGTATAAGCTTTTATTATTGGTAAACATTAAGCGATGGAGAAAACGCATTACTCATAAAATTTAGATCTCTTTAAAATACCAATTTATCTTAAATAACGTTTTATTGTGGCATAAGTCATATCTGACATATCCGTTATTAATGGATCGATTTGTTCAATACTTTGTCATTCTTGTAATAGTATGGTATTTTAAGGCCAGCATATAGCGTCCGTTTTGAAACATTTCATTATAGCCATCTCCTTGTATCGATAACGAAATGTGTAATGTACTCCTTCCGGAAAGCTTTATCTCGATTAAAATAAAGTAGATATAAAAATAAAACTTTCGTAATAATAATCTGTATAGCTACTAATAAACAACAGAGCGTAGAGAAAGCATGGAAACGTAAAATCAGATTTTTTAATATGTCATACATACTGTTTCAAATATGTATTTAAAATATGAGTGACCAAATGTAACAAGATTGTCTTATAGTGGTAGCACGTCTTGCTTCCTCTACCGCCTACATATGCTACACATAGAGCAAGTAATGCATTCCACTCGAAGGTTTGAAATAAATATTTCACCGACATGGGTAGTCGAGGTCGTTAAGATACACAATCGTGAACGATAAGTCTGCGGTTCATACTCCGTCAGGACCGTCGTCCCTGACTGAGGTTTTTTCCGGGTTCTCTTCAGTCCTTATAACTGGTAAATGCCGGAACGATATCCTAAAACTTAGACCTGGAACGTTGCCTTCCCAAATTTTCTTTCCCCATTATTATTTCATATATTATCGGTGTCCACCGCGTGTGGTGTCGTAGCAGTAAGAACGGCCGTTAAAAACTAGTAAATAATATGCAGATTTCAGCGAAAATACATATTTTGACTATTCCCTAAACCATAAAAAACACTTTTAGAGAAAGGTGGGTTTGTGTGTGTGTGTGTGTGTGTGTGTGTGTGTGTGTGTATGTGTGTATGTGTGTTATTTTGTCCAAAACAGCAAACAATTTTGATTAAATTTATACATGTTTAAGATATTTACATGACTAATAAAAACACATGTATTTAATTTTAAGGAAATAGCATGTAAATAACTCTTCATTCGTTATAAATTTTATTTAACTGGTAAACTGGAGATAGAAAAAACTCAGCATATAAAAAATATAGATGTTATAAAAACACGCAGTTTATTTGAAATATTTTTCTGATATCAGCAGTTTCAGAGATGTTCGTTGTTATTGGTTTGATTTTTACTTTCTCTACCACGTACATAATAGGTAGAGAAGGTAATTACATGCTTTGAAGCCCCCTGAATAAAAAAAAACATGTATAGAAAAAGGTCCGCGTGTGTATGTGTGCGTGTTTCTGTGAACAGCATGACTAAAAAACGAAGAGCCTTATTACCTTATATTTAGGTTCAGTACCTTCTGAACATATGATACGAGGATTTTCAAGAAAATCCCCTACCCCAAACTACCCTTTACATGGAATATGTTTCGAAAATTTTTAATTTCTAAAAAATGGCTATAAAAATTTGGATTAGAATGCCACACTTAAGGACATTCACATGACAAATAAAAGGTATATCTTGAATTTTCTGGGAATAGCCTTGAAGTCCTCTTCATTCCGAAGGAATTTTGTATAATATTGTATAACTAATAAACGTTAAACGATAAAAGAAAACGCACTACACAAGAAATGTAGATCTCTTTAAAACACACAACTTATTTCAAATAACTTTTTTATGGAATCAGCCATTTTTATATCCTTTACTAGTGGTTGGAATTGTTCATTACTTGGTTATTCTCATAAAGTCCCTTCTCGCGGTTGCATGGAAACAATATAGAATTTTAAGGCCAGCATATAGCGTCCAGTTCTTAAAACATTTGACTACCGTCGTTACCGTTGCATCTATAACGAAATGTGTAATGTAGCTATTTCTGCAAACTTTATTTGTATCAAAATGAAGTAGACAGAAAAATAATATATAGTAAATAAACGATAGAGGATAGAGAAAGTCATTTGAATGCGACACATCAGAATTTTTTCAATACTTTTATCAACGTTTGAAGTGCTAGCATCATGCAGTTCTTTCTCACGATGTCGTAGAAAGAGTACGGAATTTATACGCCAGGTTATAAATTGTTGACTATCGCGCCAGCCTCAATCCCGCCCCCCCCGGCGTACCAACAACGGCGTGTATAATGAAACCATTTCTGCAAACGTTTGTCTCAATTAGCATGAAGTAGAGAAATAAGCTTTTATAAGAATAGTTTGTAGAAAAACATTTAAAAAGAACCATTGTGTGCAGGCAAAGTTTGTAGAAAAAACACAAACGTTATGACTATACAAAGTAGTGTGAATACGGCACATCAGATCTATATACACTTGCTGCGCTGTTCCCCATGGTTATCAGAAAACATTTATTTACAGTACTGCTTTGTGCTCCCATCGGGCGCCTCCCCAGGTGGCGGATAGGGGAAAGCTCACCAGATATGGAGGGCACTGGGGAAATAAAATACCCAGGGCGGGCCAAAACCAGATACTGCTGCCTTGCAGTATTAGGAGTTGGTTCTCCAAAGGCTAGGGGAGTAAACCCTAAACAAATCAGACAGGCCTGGAGGTCTTAAGGAGGCAACCCCTCTACCAGGCTAGCTCAGCCACCTGAATGAATTATTAATATTCAGAGAAATCAGTAGAGGTGGCTGAAGGAACCCGACGCTTAACGGCAGCAGGGAAAGTGAAAAAAGTACTGGTTTGTGTGCAACAACAAAAAATTAAGCGTAACTTCTTAAATATTCATTATATTAAAATTTTATAAACAACAAAATTAGTGTTAGCATTTGTGTTCATGGAATTTCGCTATGCAATATTTCACACAAAACACCAATAGTGAGCTCAATATTCATAGTTTAGTTGGATATTCAACTTTGCTTTGAATTACAACTCACCCTTTGGGCGGAAGTGTAGTCTGTTCTCTAATTGGAGTCTAAGGTATCTTACTCTTACACAGCAAGTTTCGTAATAATCCATTCAGTTGTTTCTAAGTGATCTCGATACCGTCGATATCTCGATACTCGGTGCTTTTGAGATACACCTGCAATACTCTTTCGATACTTTTAAATGTTTAAGTTTTGCATTATTGAAAGTTGTTGCGTTTAACTTTATGCTAGATAAGGAATGAAAAGAGTTGAGACTGCATGTAGTGTCCTAGCACATGTCCCCAAAGAGTTTCTGGACTATAGTTCTTGATAGACCTTCCCTGCAACGTTCCATACTCTCTTGTGTCTAAAAGAAAGCATGCAAAACAATGGGAGAAGGAGTAGAAGCACATAGGTAACATGCAGCGTTAACCGAGTTGTGAATGAAGCTGATTTAGCCGACGCACTAAATCACGTTTCTGCAATAGTCTGTTTTGGTGATTCACTCTCAGGCATTACATTTACCTACTGCAGTGACCAAAATCTGTGAATCCAGCAGAAACAAATCAGAACTTATGACGTGAGATAATACAGCGCATGGAAATATTTGTTCTTTCATGAATGCTCTTGTTCTTAAACATATTTGGTTCCTTTATCGGTATCTGTGCATTTCACATAATACTTCCTTGATTCTTTCTTCAAAATTTTAAACGTATCTAATATGCCTTTGTATGAAACATGTATACGCTAATGTATGAGGGTGGGTAGTAGAGAGGTTTAATCCACAAACTTACTATGTTTTCGTGTGTTACCTATTGAACTAATTACTTATTACCGGATGAAAAAAATACATATGTGGCATAATCAACAACAAAAATTGCTGCCTTTGGAGAATGTCAAACAGGAAAAATTTCGGAATTAGTATACAATACAAAATTGCTTACATGGGTTTATACACAGAAAACCACTAATAAGAAGATAATTCAGTGAACAAGCTATATCGTCTTTAATTTTTTATAAAGTGAGTCCTATCGAATATCGGTGCTGAAAAATCAGTATCGGTATCGAGTTTCGAGAAATAGTGATATCGTTCCATCGAATAATACTAATAATAATACTAATAATAATAATATTTGTGACGGGATTCTTTGTTATAGTTGGAAGATGTTTCATTTTTATCTGCCGCACGTATAAAAGACAATTTGTCGCGGTCACTTCGTGTTATCTTTTACTGAGCGCCTATTATTGTATTTAATTTTTGGGTTCACTGTCCTCCAGCTAGCTATGATCTCTCGGTCAAGCAAATCTCTTAATCAAGGTGTGTAAACGGAAAGGAGTTTTTATCCAAAGATAACACTGATAAAAGAATTTGTTTTATACTTTTATTGTCGTAACACATTATGCACTTTCACATATTAATCTTGACACTCGCCAAACTGAAACTGTTATAGTAACTTCTTTACTGCCCCTTATTAATTCGCGTACTTCAACTTTTTGTGTAATTAACTTTATGACACTTGAGATTTTTTTATAACTTTGCTACGCGTAACCTGCGAGTCGATAAACTATGCTATGTATTCACCATGACTGTTTTTGTTGAACTCAGCGACGTGTAATGCACAAATGTTTCCGATGGACTGGGAGGGATCTACCTCTGACTTAGCTCTTTTTATACTCCTACACCCCGATATGCCTAAAGATTATAACCGAGCTGCTATTGGTTAATAAAACGCGCCAACATTAGCGTCTATTTTTATATCCAATGAAAATTACGAAAACATATCCTCTAGGAAAAATGTTCCCGCAAATTCCTAAGAAAAACGCGCCAATATTACGTCATTTGCTCGTCTCTAATAATGATAAACAGCTCACCCCCTCGCTACATTATTGCACGCTATTATTGTCAGTTTCAGTAAGGCCGTATAAACTTACTTCTCGACAACAATTACAATCAACAAACATCTCAAATCAATGTCACACAACAATGCATATTCACACTATAATCACTCTTGACATTTACATAATTTGTGATACAAATTACTGCATCATATTACTATTATATTTAACTCCGATTGAAAGGATTTTATAAGCCTCACTCCAACTTATCTATATTTTTAGATTTAACTACTCAACTATCCTACAGAATATTATTTGCAATCTCCGCTTTTTTTTAGACTAAATAGAGTGTTGTCCAGGCTATATTACATGGAATTGCGCTCTAAGAAGTCACGTTTATTAAATTAGTATGCCTTTTACAAGCGAAAAAACTTAATTTTGTGTATACTAAAAACCACAGCCTGGTTAGAAGCTTCTGCGTGAAATTTAAAACCTCGCATTTATATATTCTAAATAAAGCTGGGAACGGTAGAAGCAAGTTTATTTTTCTGCGCTTCCGGATATTTCCTGTGGCTATGTGGCTTATTTTAATGAAGGAAAGTTTAACTGCATTTGGCCTGAAATGAACACAAAGGATCTTGCAGCAGCCGAGTGCCAGAAAAACTTCCATATTCATTTGCTTATAGCAGCATTATTTAAAATCACGAGAGCTAATAACCTGTAGATTTAAAATGTATATAAGGATAACTGTGGTAGTTTTATTCCCCTTCTTCCTGAAAACGCACACTGAATAACGGTATTTTGTCACTTTTAAAACGAGTGCTGTCTTACAGCCTGAGAAAGGGACACGCAAACGCTAATAAACCACCACTGTCTTCGTTTATGGTACGGAACACAGTGATGTACAAACTCTTAGGCGCAATTGGGAATGTGGCCTGCTATTATATCGATCCTTTCTGTAATTAGTGATAAGGTATCAAACCTTGCATGCAGTTATGTATGCACATAATATAGTTGTGTTGCAAACTAATTAACCAGTGCAACTAAACAGTTGGTCTTTAAGGCTGGAAATACACTCTAGTATTCCATACACAAGCCAGACATATGAAAATAAAATATCTATTTTACATTTTAATGATAATAATAATAATTGATTGTACTTAGGTTACATTTGCAATTCTTACAAAGTAATGTGCAATACTTAAAACTAGTTCACTCATCTAATGTACAAATAGGGTTTGAATACCTCTTAAGTGCTGCATCCACTTGGCCATCAGACTGTTAGTATCCTCGGTATCTGGACCCTTCTTAAGATCAATAGCTGCTTGCTCAATATTTATTACTCTATGACAATTAATATTATTCACAAATTCTACATCTTTCGCAACTAATTCTGTCAAAAAATGTCACAGATAAACTTTAACAATCCCGTATATAATAAACGCCTAAATACCCTGAAAGAATTTAACATAATACACTGGTGTGCAAAACCAAAGGACAAGATGGGTAAAGTAACATAACAAACGAAATACTACTTGGTGGAAGTAGATGAAGGTGCGGGAGCATGTTGCCAGAAGTCTCTCACACGTACATAGAAAGCTGGACGTCACATGGCGTGAGTGTAGCGAACTTATAGTGCCAAATGGGTCTGGTCCCGCAACAAGGGGCAGTTGACGTTAGCGACCTGTTACGGTGCACTGTAGTGATGTTCTTCAGTGCAACTTGGCCTGTAGACACCATTTGGATGACTTCACACGGGAAAGAATCATCGGGAAACTGGAAGAAGGGCGAAGTGTGACGACTGTTGCTCAAGAGTTTGGAATTGCTCACAGCATTGTTTCAGGTGCATGGAGAACCTTCCAAACAACAGGCAATGCAGTCCCAAGGAGAGGTGGTGGTCGACCACGATCAACTACAGCAGCAGATGACCACCACATTGTGCAACAGGCAAGAAGAGATCTACGCCAAACAGCGGATGCAATTGCAACCACATTTAACTGGACAGCTAGGTACACAATCTCACGATACACAATGGCACGGCGACTACACTGAGGTGGTCTCTTTGCCCGATGGCCAGTACGTTGTGTTCCATTGACATCCACACATCAGCGGCACCGTTTGCGATGGTCCCAAGAGCATCAAAATTGGACCAACGAGGAATGGGATCGCGTGCTCTTCTCGGATGAGAGCAGATTCAATCTAAGTAGTGATTCTCGACGTACCCTCATCTGGCGAGAGGTGGGAACACGTAATGGACCCAGGAACATCTTTGAACATGATCGTTTTGGAGATCCGGGTGTTATGGTTTGGGGAGGCATAATGTTGCATGGGCGCACCGACCTCCAAATCTTTGAACGCGGTACGCTCACTAGTCAACGTTATTGTGATACTGTACTCCTTCCGCATGTGCGTCTTTTCAGGGGTGCAGTCGGCCCTGACTTCAGTTTTATGGATGACAATGCGCGACCGCATAGAACAGCGTAGGTGGAGGATCTCTTGGAACGAGAGGATATTCGGCGAACGGACTGGCCTGCCCGTTCCACCGATTTGAATCCCATCGAACACATATGGGATGTCTGGGGAGACGCACTGCAGCACATCCACATGCACCAACGACCATCCAACAGTTGTCAATAGCGCTGGTGGAGCAATGAAATACCCTACCTCAAAAACTTCTTACCAACCTTGTGGCCAGCATGGGAGCACGATGCAGAGCATGCATTGCTGTCCGTGGTGATCATACACCCTTTTAAGCACCATTTATCTGTTTTTGTAATAAATCTAGAGAGCCATCATATGTCGTATTGACGTTAGGGTAGCTTATGGTCTATGAATAAAAGTGGCATTTCTGTTCGTCTCATTGCATATTTCGTTTAGTTGCCTACTGCAGCATACCGTAGCAGCTCCCTCTGTGCATGATTCAAGTTTCACCGAATTATGTTATTGGCAGTGTCACAGCAATCGAAGATTACTTTCGTCCTTAGGTTTTGCACACCAGTGTATATCCGCTAGGAATATTCCAACTTCACTCAACATGAACTAAGATGAGTGAAGAATAATCTTTAGAAGAGTTGTCAAAATGTATGAGCAACGACGGTGACCAGTTCCAGGACTTTTCATGAAGTTTATAAACTAAACTCTTTAGATAATTAAACAAAATTTGGCGTAGTTGTTTCAGCGCCGCTCTACAATACTTGCAGGAAGATGTTACGAGGTATCGAATTTTTGGAATGAAATATAATACTTCTCCTACTTACTGTAAGTAGTAGAGAAGGTAAAAATTAAGTAACCTGGAGGAGAAAG
This sequence comes from Deroplatys truncata, assembly GCA_030765065.1. Taxonomy (NCBI): domain Eukaryota; kingdom Metazoa; phylum Arthropoda; class Insecta; order Mantodea; family Mantidae; genus Deroplatys; species Deroplatys truncata. The sequence goes on along the minus strand of CM060977.1, from coordinate 121,172,380 downwards.
GAAATGGACATAGAGAATGGCGTCAAGATAAAGTATAAAACACAGATTTTGTCTGCTACTAATTTATGTCCTTTGTTTCTCTTAAATGCACTGGGTCTCTACCAAGAGAAAATAAACTTCAAAGGCAGCACTACGTTTGTTTGTGATGGTCTTTTAGCTTCGCGAAGTTAAAGCACATTTTATAGCGACGACTTCCTAGAACTAGAAGGTCAACTGCGGTTCTGAGGAAGCTAAGGTAAATTTCCTAAACTCGTAAACCATAAACAGCGGTAATGTACGTGATAAACTGTTGAGATAAATTAACGTGATGAAAGCCTTGGAAGAAAACACAAAATAAAATGTGAAATTCCATTAGCAATGGCGAAGGACGCTGTAATCATTTCCTTTAGAAGCACTGTGATAAACGACAGTTATTGTCTATACCTCTGGCCAAGCAAGATAAGCTCAGGCGATAACCGTTTCAAGATGTCACTTCTGAAGGTACTGGAGAATGCGTGAAGACCGCTTTGCGTGTAAAACATTGGTAACAGTAGTCAGTGTATTCGTATAAGTTGAAACGCCTTTTCTCCTTTCTTTCTTGTTTACATTTTCTACTACGTATAGTAAGTAGGGGAAGTATCGCATTCCACCCAAAAATTCTATACGGATTTCACCGGAAATATATGTTTTGAGGCCTCCTGAATTAAAAAAAAGGTATTTTTAGAAAAAGGACGTTTATCTCAAAAATGAAAATTCGGATAAATACCAAACTTAGTATTTAGGTTCAGTATCTCTCAAAGAGGCAACACGACGATTTTTAAGAAAATCCTGCACCCCAGACTACCCTTTACATAGAACATTTTTAGAAAATTTTGATTTTCTCAAAACTGGCTCAAACGATTTTGATTAAAATATCATATATTTAAGATATTTTCATGGCAAATGAAATGTGTATCTTGAATTTTCTGGGAATGCTCCCACAAGTCCTCTTCATTCTGAATGGCTTTCGCATACGAAACTGGTAAACCATATGAGAGAGACAAAATTTTACTCCAATAAAACGTAGATATCGTTAAAACACACAATTTATGTAATATACCTTTTTTTGTCTGGTGAACTATTTCCGAGATATTCTTTGTTATTTGTTTAAATTTTTCAGTACTTGTACTTTTTCTCAAATGGAAATTAGTTTTTCTTTTTTATATCCTGGACAAGCAAAGAGAATGGAATGCTCCACATAGCAACCAGCTCATAAAAGATTTGACCATCGCTTAAAGCTTACCATATTCCTCTTGCACTTACAAGAAAATTAGCAATAAGATAATTTCTGCAAATGTTTATCTCGATTAACATGAAGTAGATGAAGAATAAGCGTTTGTAAAAATAGTTTGACAAGTGTAGAGAAAGTAATGTGAGTGCAACAGTTTTTTTTTCTTTCTTTACTTTCTCTACTACGTATCTGCGTACGAGATTTCAGGGAAATACGTGTTTTGAGGGCCCTGTATAAAAATTTTAGAAAACCGCCTTGGGCATGTGTGGGGGATTGCGTGCGTGCGAACAGCGTAACTCCAAAACAAAATTTCTGAAGGTCTTCTAAAGATGCGATAGTAGATGTTCATGAAAATCCCCCATTGCAAACTACCCTTTGCATGGAAGCTTTTTATTATTTATTATGCTCTCAAAAACGGCCTTAACGATTGTGATTAAAATTTAAGATATATAAAACGAATATTTTGAATTTTCTGGGAATGGCCTGTGAAGTTCTCTTCATTCGGAAGTAATTATAAGTTTGATTTCGTATGATGGGTGAAGCATAAGATAGACAAAAACGCATTACATAAACAAAGTAAAAGACTCTCTGTGCTCTGGTGTTTAACTGCCAGTCTCCAAATACACAGGTCCCGGGATCGATTCCCAGCTAGAGGTTGGAAAATGTTTTTAGTCAGGAATATTAACACCACTATAAGCGAATGAAAACCCTTGTTAATGAGCAATCCTTCCAATGGTAAAAAGCCGCCGATATGACCTTAGGTGTTAAAGGCAGCATATAAATGGAACAAAAACTTGTAGATCTCTTTAAAACATGCAATTTATTTCCAATAATATTTTCTGTGACATCATCCATTTCAGAAATATCCATTATTATTGGCTTGAATTTTTCAATACTTGTCATCTTTTTACGGTGCTGTCGCTATTCAGCTGCTTCTCGCGATGTCATGGAACGAGTATGGAATATCTGATTATCGATTCGTTTCCTCTATCCCCCTTATAGCTACAACGAAATGCGTAATGTAGGATGCGTTTATCGGAGGGGGACACATCGCCACTGCAGCCAGCTTGATCTATTGTGGCTATACCCCCGCGAGGCAGGGATGAGGTGAAGAAGCCGTAGTAGTCCAAGGTCCGCAGGCAGATGGGGTAGTTTCTTCTCTGTAGTTTTTCTTTCGTCGTTTCCATTTCATCTCTCAGGTGTGCTTCTAGGTATCGTGGTGTATGGCGGTGCAGGACAGATGGCGCGGATGCATACTCACTAAGCAGAATAATCCCCGTGGACACCAAAAGGCTGCTCGACTGTGATTCGTTCAACGCACTCTCTCGACAGCTCCGGCTCCGTGCGAGCTTGGAAATGTTAGGGACTTCCACGGGTCTCTGTCGCGTGTCTGCCTACGAGCTGTAGCCTCCTGTCGGTTTCACCCCTTCCTCCTGGGAGCTGGTAGGTACAGTAGATCGCTGAAGGGCGCGATGCCGAGGTTTCCCACACCGTTGAATAACCTATAACCTATAGGTCTCAAAAAACAACAGTAAACATGAAAACAGACAGTAATGGCGAAGGCTCTGCAACCTATCCACAAATAATGAAAGCAGGTGGACTGGACGGCACCCTAATACCATCTACCTGGCACTTGAAGAAGAAGAAGAAGAAGAAGAAGAAGGAGAAGAAGAAGAAGAAGAAGAAGAGGTACGTCCTGACACTAAGACCTCTATAGCAGCTTGTCGAAGCTCCATCTACCCATCACGTATAGAAGCAGAGGTGCAGTTGCTTAGCACTAAGATCAATGTGGACACGTGACGAAGCAAAATGGTATGACAGGAATGAGACCTAGAAAGGTAATTGTCCGCCACACACTGGGACACGAGGTTATCTCCTAAAGTCGCGATATAGCACGTAGTTAAAGCGACGTAAAATAGAGAGAAAAAAAATACTGAAAGTAGAACAATTATTTCATCACGTTTTGGTATTCAGATAGTTTTCCAAGAAGCTAGATTTCACACTCAACGCCTTTCTTGTGCAGTGTAATACTTCCTACAGACTCGTCACTATTTGCGGTCGCGTGAGTACTAAAAAATAATTTGCTTCGGTACTAATCCCCCCCCCACTATTACATGTGGTATTTTACTTCCTACCTCATTAACTGTTAATCCATCCTTCCTTCCTTCCTCATGTAGGATTTGTGATGGACGAAGCTGCGTATGGGCGGGTTTTCTCCGGTTTTCCCCGACATTCATTCCATAATTGCTCAACATCATTTTTTCTTTCATCCATTTCGCCTTTATTTTGTATCACCTTCTTCCTCACCCTCATACCTGACTACGAGTCGCTCCCCCGTTCTCCCGTTCATTCTGATTCAATGTTTGTCTGCTCCTTTACAGGCCTCTAGCCCTTGGCATGTTTGTAAGTCCTAAAGGTGTAAGCCCTCCATGAGGAGGGTAAGTCCCACTAAGTAACTAGCTATTTCTTCGCATCTAGCAACCATATTGCGTTGTCCTTGACTGCTTGGTTGCTACGTTATGCTTCTTTCAGCCTATACTTTGCCTCCTACTAGCTATGCCAACAATGTGTTGTGCTCAATTTTCTGTATTTATATATTCATTTAGTTACATTTTTTACCACAAATTACGTGTGACACGCACAAATACTACGCACTACAAAGATTACAAGAGCAATGAATATTTATTATATATTAATTAACCTCTTGTCATCCTCTTGAAAGCCTAATGATTGATGCTATATTCAAATTAGTCATGTAGTTGTATTTTTGTTGTTTAAGTTTCTTGGCCTAAGACGAATTACATTAACATTTCTTGCCTAAAAACAACGTTGAATTTAATATTTTCTTTCATTAACCTCTTGGAATTATTTTTTGCATATTTAAGATACAAGTATGGTGACAAAATAAAGAACAGAAAAAGAAAACAAAACAAAAAGCTAAAAGAAAAAGGGAAATAGAGATAAATTACCGTTGTCTAACTGAACAAATTTGACCTAGCTTCGCGCACTTTAGCCAAGAAATTGCCCATGTTTTGCCAGTTCCTTTGGTCAGCCAGTAGCTCCCAACATGCCAATCTCTTTCTTGAGGGACTTAAGAATTTTTCTTTGGGATTAATTGTTCGCGGTTCTCCCACTGTGTGCACATTCCGCCAAAATATGTACCCAGTCCTCATCCAAATCACAGAATAGGCAGATTCCCCTACCAGAATCGTCAGTCATTTTCTGTGCCCTCCAGCCCCCCAGTCTAAACCATGCCATTCCTGTTCTTTACTTTCTTCCTTAAGTTAAGTATATATGCCTCTTTACCCCAATTCAATTTTATTTCATTTGCTAGACTTAGAGAAGGTTCAATTTTACAATGCGATTCTATTTCCTGTTCGTTGATGTCACTTAGTCTTCTTTGGACTCCTTTCCAAATGTTTTTGTCGTTTGTTTCAGCTCTTTGCCATACTGACCCCACGCCTATTCTCCTCAAATCCCTTTCCAGATCAGCTGCCCAATAGTTAGCTACGAAAGCACTACAAAATAAGCACTTTGCGTGCTCTTTGCGTCCCTAGAATCGTTTTACCATGCTAACCAATTACTGGCACTGCGTATTGAAGGAATATAACCCCTAATATAAGGCGCCATTCGCACCAATCCCTAGCACGTGGTCATCACTGCTCACGAATTGCAAATACTCCTTTAGAGCAGTGGTGATAAAAAAACGGGACTCGCGAGGCAGTGTGACTCGCAGGCGCCACTCCTTTTCTAGCCGTCTATTCATTTGTTTTACATGTGCTGCTAAGTGGTGTAGTGCTTGTTGCGTATTTGATGACTCGAGAAAGGCATTTTCGCCACCCTTGCTTTAGAGCATAGTATGGAGTAGTAGGTACCTACCTAATGAAAATAAAGGGTACAATACACCACAGACATTCAAAATTTAAACACTTAATCCCGCCCGGTGCATTTCAAATGGGGATTCTTGAGATTCTTAGCTATGGTAGACTGAGCAAGATGGCGTCGCGGTAACATGTATGACTTGTGTTACGGAGGTCCCGCATTCGCTCCCCACTCAAACCCATGTGTTTTTCGTAGTTTCCACGGGTCGGCAGGCGCATGCTGGAGTGGTTTCTTCTCTACCACGATTTTCTTTCCATCATTTCCCTTTCATTACATTTCCTTCTCATCTTTCAGGATGCTTCTAGGTTTCGTGGCGTATGACGGCGCCGGGCAGATGACGCGGATGCATGCTCAAAGGAAATAGCACTCGCCGTGAACACCAGAGGATTGCTTGGTCCATGGCTGCCCACCGCCCTCTCTACACAGCTCCAGCAGTGTGATGGGTTTTCGAGCTTGAACTTCCGCGCGTCTCTGTGGCCTGTCTGCCTGCGGCCTGTAGCTTCCTGTGGTTCCTTCATTTCATCTACTCATCGCAGTGCGCGAGGTGCCCCCCTCAATTGAGAAACCTATTGCTATACCTTATATATGGCGTTCTACTGGAATATATAACAAGTTTTTTGTGGCTTGTTTTGAAAGCCATTGTATTCAAGAATGTTTAAAAGATCCAAAACCGAGAATTATTCGCATTTAAGCTATTTAACATATAATTTGAAGCCCCTAATTAAACCATTGCCGAATGTTTCCGAAACCTTGGAACGTTTGTTAGCTAACAGTAATATATACAGTGCAATCAAATTATGGCTACCTAATAGACAAACTCCGTAGGAGGAGTGAGTAAATTAGCTGTTTTATTTCATTTGTAATGTCATTAGAGGGTTGAATATAACAATAATACAAGCATGACCAGTAGTCGCAACGGTATTAATGTCCTTACAGGTCAGTTCATACAGTACTTTCGTGGTGTAATGGTCAAGATAGTCGCCTGTCATGTGTTTCACTGGGATTCACCTCCGCACTATGAAGTATACCTTTTTTATTCCCCGCTAGTCCTTAATAGTTAATCTTATTCTCCTTAATCTTCTGCTTTTTCTTCTATTTTAATTATTACGTTTCTTATTTTATATTTATTCTAATGAATTCAGAATGCACTCAGGAAAGTCGGGAGTGCCCGGACATCACTTAAGATGTTCACACCCTCAAGAGAGTGTTCCAGCAGCCAAATTAACGTAGGGAACATTCTATTTTTAACATAAAGATTAAATGATAACAGTTTACGTGTTTTGGCGGTTTTTCAGATCGTTCATTTTTATCAACTTTATAAATGTTTGAAAAGTATAACAAAATTGCAACTTTTTTGTACGTGGTGTTTTCAAAATTATCTTTCATGCATTGGTCAATGCATCTTTGTGCATATATCTACACACTTTTATCGACATGTGACAAACTGGTGGAGAAATAAATTCGTGAATTCTTAAACGTTGAGCTGAAAATGGAATTAAGGCAAAAACTTTGAAAACTTCCAGCTTTGACATTTTATTCCTCCGTCAAATAAAATCCTATTTTCGACGCAAAATCAATACACAAAAAAGAATGTTCTTCTCAATGCATTTTGGCACAGATATTCTTCAAAAATTTATAAAACTGACAAAATGAACGATCTGAAAAACCGCAAAACACAAACTGCATTACCACTTAATCTTGATGTAAACAAAATTAGATTTTTCCCGCCATTAATTTGGCTGGTATAATTTTTTAAAGTGCAGACAAATACTTTCTTGAGGGGTGTAATAAAATACGTAATATATAATGCACTGCTAGCGTTAAAAATAAAGCAATGCGGAATCTCATTTATTTACGAAACATTCTATCATACAACTCAGCCGTAAAATCCTCGCACGGGTAGCCCCGCTTGCAAAATGTAAAATACGCCTAGGTGCATAGATTCACCAAAACCTTTTATACTTGGATTGGACTGAGAGTGAATGACAGTTTATGGCGTATCTAAATATTTATCAAGATTGTGCGGATTATTCGCACAGATTATCCAGTAATAGTAATTTACTCTATTGTATTGCTACAAACAAAATCCAGGATAGAAATGAAATAACGATTTAGGTCCAAGCCTAGACACACGTTTTACAAGTTAGTGTTCGTTATCTTTCTTATAGCTACACTGAGTTGCTGTGTACCCTGAGACCCAAAAGACTCGAACTCTGGTTGCCGAGCTAGGGTCCTGCTTATACATTTAACTTTCTTCCTCACCTTGCTTACTATTTTCCCCCTCAGCCGTTTGCTTTTTACTTTACCCAAAACAGCTTTCTACTTCCCTTGTATTTTTTCTAAATTTTACATTCATAAAGCTTTTCCCTTGAATTTCTTTTGGTAGATCGTGCGCGTTGCGCAGTGGGTTGCAGTGTGGTGCTATGGTTACTGGTTACGGAATGCGCCCGGGTTCAATCCCATCATGGGCATGCGGTTCCCGGGTATAGGACTGGTGCCCACTCAGCATCGTGAGGAAAATGAGGAGCTGCGATAGGCAGCGGTTCTAGCCTCAAATTAAATTTAGTTTTATTTATGACGCTCTCTAACTGCTGTGGTCCTTAGCGTCCCATTCTATATTGGGCGTGAAAGACCGGAAATTTTGCTCGAGAGGCCCCTTTATCAGCCTTGAGGTTCTTTTACGAGCCGTAAATCTCGACACCGAACCACTCCCCAACCGAAGGATGTCATGCTAAGGATTTTTACGCCCGAAAAAGTACATCGCCCTCCGCCGGGTTTGAACCCGCGACCTCAAGAACTAGAGACTAGCATGGTAACCACTACACCACAGAGGACCTCGTGAGCTAATTTTACGGCTGGGGTATACATGATGTTGGCCACATCTCTGTATCGGTTGGATGATCGTCCACCTCTGCGTGCGTACGTGGATGTGGGCGTAAGGCCGGCAGTCGGGTTGGCAGGCCCAGGTCCTTCGCGGGTTGTAGTGCCACAGGATTTATTTATTCTTTTGGTAAATTTGACCACTTCTTTTTACCTATTCTCTCTCGGAGTATCTTAGTCTCCTCCCATTCCAAAATGATATGTCAATTATTATCCTTCAGGTTACACAAAGGGCATTTCCCTAAATCACTCCCTCCATATTCTTAGACGTTTCAATTTCATCATCCCTGTTCTAGCGAAGCAAAGCCTTCACCTGCTGCATTGTCTAACATTTTCAACATCATTTTACCTTCTCTTGTACTTCACTGCATGTTCCTACTGAACTTTTCACCACCGTCCAGAACAGGATACCGGTCGTAGATTCCCGTTACATATCCTACACACCCACTCCAGTCTCCCATTCATCGTGGACGTGGTGCGGGCGAAACTTACCATACCAACCAACTGATGAACTCCCTGGGCACCAAGACGACGAAAGAGTTACCGGTTTCCAAAAGACACCTTGGGCCCCCGGGGCTTAAAGGCTACCGGTTCTACCCATCATAAGCTCCCCCAAGTTAAGCAGTATAGGGCTTGGTCACTAACTGGATGAGTGGCCGTCTAGCGGTGAACCGCCCGCCTACTACCTTGGATATTCCTCAAACCCTAGTCCAAATTCCATCCTGCTTCGCTGCCATGCCGGCCTGCTTAACTTGACGACCAAGCAAGCGGCCGCCAAAGTTAAGCAGTATTGGGCTTGGCCACCACTTGGACGCACAACCGCCCAGGTGGGTTCGCCGAGACCCAGCCAATTACAGTGCAGAAAGCTAAACTCCGCCCACTGACCACAAACATAAAAACTTCCGTAAATCTTTATTTACATACTGTATCGCATAGGTAAAGTCGCATTATCAGCTAGGTACTGTGGCGATTTACATCCCACCCAGGTAAACCTGGGCGACCTACTCTCGATTGCTGAATAGCTGGATTACTGAACTTTTCAAATTAAAAATATTCCTTGTCTTTCAATACATTCCAGTTTTAACCTGATTTCTTTCCATAAACCATTTTGCAACAAACTAATTTTCATCCAACGTTCCTTTATCTTACTGAGCCAAGTATCTTTTTTTACTAGGCCTTTCCTGTACTACCATACAATAATAATAATAATAATAATAATAGTTCGACTGAATTTTATTTAAAGACATTAAATTGAGCAGTTATTACAACTGCCACCACAATACAGCAGACGGAGATGTTATATAAACGTGTAATAATTATTGTGAGTGTATTTGCAATAGCGGTAATAAACGTCTCCATGTAAGAAGGCAAATGTTATTTCCATTCGGAACGTGACTTTGCCTTAGTGTTCATAGTCAACCGCACAGAATTAAGAAATGTTGTGTGTTACATTCACAGGCTTTCTCTGCCCGAACTAATCCTACAAAAGCTTATTCTTCTATTTGCTTTATGTTAATCGAGATAAACGTTTACAGAAATGGTTTTATTACGCATTTATTTTCTTTGCAGTTATAGGCTTAAGCGATATCAAATCCATCACTACGTGATGTCTGAAATTTCACGCTCTTTGCATAACAACGAGAATAAAGAATGTTATCACTTAGAACAGAACTCCATGCATTAACATTTATCGCAGTTGATAAACTTAAGGCTATTACCGAGTTACTTGTGCACTTGTGTCTTTAAATTCATCAAATATATCATTATTTTGGCTCAGAAAACCACCAATCACTGATAGTTTTCACAGAAGAAAGCAGTTTTAATATTAAAATTAAGACTGGTTCACTTCTTACTAGGCTTTATCACAAGTCTTAGAAAACGAAAGAACAAAAACAAAAAGAAGGAACGCTCGAAAACGGTATTATAACAAATAAAATATGAATTGAAGTTAAAATGAAACAGTCATACGAAATTGGTTCCATCAGCACTATTTCGAAACAAAAGCCGCTGAAAGGAGATTCACAAAGTACAGGGTTATTCAAAAAGAAGGAACAGACTTTAAACATTTATTCGTAATGAACGACAATAGATGTCGACACATGCAATACATCACTGAATAGGGAAAAGTTCAAAATTTGATTTTGTGTGTTCAAAATGAGCACCATTTGTTATGCGGTGACGACTACCAGTGCTTTTCCGTTTGCTTACGTAACCATTTTCTACGAATTTATTTTATCAATTGTAAATTTTTTATGGGGAGGCGGCTCGTTGTTGCACTTGCAACGAAATGCCCGCTGCAATGAAACAATGGTTTCACTCTTTGCATAATGCAGCACACAAAACAACTTTTCCTGTGGCGTCGCCATTTTCTCGTAAACAAAAACAGCGCCGCTATAGGCACTGAATGGAACTAATAGGCGGGGCTTAAAACTTTGAACTTTCTTCTATTCAATGATGTGTCGTATGTGTCGTTATCTATTGTCGTTCATTAGAAAGAAATATTTAAAGTCTGTTCCTTCTTTTTGAATAACCCTGTATATTTAGCAACGTTAGTACATTCACTCACAATATTGAGTGGTAAGTTGATTTCCCCGTGCAAACAAGAAGTGCATAGTTTCAAGTGGTAACCTCATTCAAATGTTTTCTAGTAACAAACGCTTGCGATAAGAGAGAGAGAGAGAGAAACAAGGAGGATTGTAAACCTTCAAGCATGACCGTTTGATGACAATGTTGGTAAAAGCGTAAAATTGCAGCACTGAATATCTCGAAAATGGCTATCATTTCGAAAAAAATTGTTTGTCAGAAAATGTATGTGTTAATAGGCTCTACATTCCTGTCTGTTATGGCTTTCTAGTTGTACAAGTTTATAAAAAATTCACTCAAATAAACCGGACTTCTCAGGCTATTCCCAAAAAATTCAAATTATGCATTTTATTTGTCACTTAAAACATCTTTAATATGTGGTATTTTAAACAAAATCGTTAGAGCCAGTTTTAAGAAAATAAAAGATTTCAAAAAGTGTTCCCTGGAGGGCGCAGTTGATGGTAGGGGATTTTCTTAAATATCTTCGTGTCGTATTCTTGAAAGCTACTGAACTTAAATGCCAAATTTGGTATTTATACGACTTTTTGTTTTGAGCTATACTTTTCACACACAAACACACATGTGGAGCTTTTTCCAAAAATGTTTTTTAAACATGTATTCCCGGAGAAATCTCGATATCGAATTTTTGGGCGTAATTTTGGGCGTACCTTCTCTCCCAACTCGTACATGGTAAAGAAAGTAAAACTGTATGCCTAGTTTTAAATTTTAGGTGTATTAGTTCTTTGATGGAAATAAAACGGCATAAACAGTGAATAGGAAAGAAATGAGTCAATAAAGCTTTACAATACAGCAAATTATATTTAAAAGGGTGTATCAATTAACTTTAATATGTATAAAGTTCTCCCGATTTCCTTTTCTTTTTTGGGGGGGGGGAACGCCCGTTCTTACTGCATCAACTCCAGTCGGTTTGATTTTCCAACACTATATTGAAGAAGAGACGTTTTGGTAAAAGCTTCTTCCTTGAACAATCATCGCAGGTCTTGATAGGGATCTCGAAATGCACGCTCGTCTAGATATTCTTCCATTCACCGTGCCCATTCTGTTACAAGAGTGGCGTGTATGTAGTGAAGGTGCAGTAACCACCACACCCCATGTTTTACTTTCTCTACCACGTACCTGGTAGGTAGAGGAACTATATAGGTAATATTCCACCCAAAGATTCACTATCAAGATTTCATAGCAAATACATGATTTGAGCTCCCGTGGGTCCAAAAATACCTTTTTACTTTCTCTACCACGTATAGAAAAATTCGATAACGAGATTTCACCGGAAATATATGTTTTGAGACCCCCTGAGTCCAAAAAAAGCATTTTTGGAAACATGTCCCTGTGTGTGTGTGTCTGTGAACAGCATAACTCAGAAACGAACAGTCGGATAAACACCAAACCTCGTATGTAGGTTCAGCATCTTCCAGAGGTGCGACACGAAGGTTTTCAAGAAAATCCCTCACCCCAGATTACCCCTTACATGGAACATTTTTCGAAAATTTTCTCAAAAATGGCTCTAACGATTTTGATTAAAATATCATATGTTTAAGATATTTTCATGACAAATGAAATGTATATCTCGAATTTTCTGGGAATGTTTCCAAAAGCATTCTTCATTGTGAACGACTTTTGCATAACTGGTAAACCATAAGAGATAGACAACATTTTACCACACAAAAAATGTAGATCTCGTTAAAATACACAATTTATGTCATATACATTTTTTTTGTTGAGTGAACCATTTTCGAGATATTGCTTGTTATTCCCTTAAATTTTCCAATACTTTTTCTCAAATTGGAATTCGTTATTCATCCTTTTTATGTCCTGGACATGCAAAGAGAATGAAATGCGCCACATAGCAACCAGCTCTTAAAAGATTTGACTATCGCTTAAAGCCTACCATATTCCCCTTGCATCTACAAGAAAATTAGCAATAAGATTAACATCTCGATATCTCGATTAACATGAAGCATGTGGAGAATAAGCGTTTGTAAAAATAGTTTGTACAAGAGTAGAGAAAGTCATGTGAGTGTAACACATCAGACTTTTTTAGAAATAGGTCCATGTGTCTGTGTGTGTTTGTTTGTCTGTCTGTGAACAGCGTTAGCTAAAACACGAAATGTCCGATGTCAGTATCTTCCTAGAATGCGATATAATGCTTTTCAGGAAAATCCCTAATCCCACCATCCATTACACATACCAAATTTCGGTGTTTTTTTATTTTCTCAAAAATGGCTAATTGTTTTGATTAAAATACATATAAGGTATCTACACGACAAATAAAAGATATCACTGGAAATAGTCTGAAAATCCTCTTCATTCGGAAGAAATTTTTTATAACGTTGTACAAGGGATAAACCTAAGAAGAAAAAAAAAGTAGTGTAAAAAAATGTAGACCTCTTTAAAACACACAATTTATTTCCAATAGCTTTGTTGTGATGTGTTTCATTTCCGAGCTATTACTTATTATTGGTTTGAATTTTTCAACACTATCATTTCCTGTAAGTGTTTACGCTATTCAGTATTTTCTCCAAGTCATGGAAAGAGGTAGAATTTCAAGGCCAGTCCTGTGCCTGGCGCTGTGAGCTAGAGTGGAACTCAGGCTCCCGTCCACGGAATGCATTCGGGTTCGATTCCACTCATGGGGTGGATTTTAAGTTCCAGGTATAGGACCGGCGCCCTCTCAGAATGGAGTGGGCACCGGAACATAGGAAAGTGAGGGGCTGCGGCAGGCAGCAATCCCGGCCACGGAGGTCAGCATTCTGGCTGAGAGATACGTCATCTCGGTTGGATGATCGCCCACCTCTGCCGTGCGTACGTGGGCGTGAGGCCAGCGGTCGAGTTGCAGGTCAATTCCCTTTATGTGCTGTAGCGCCAGGAGATTATTATTATTATTATTATTATTATTATTATTATTATTATTATATACAGCCTAGCTTTTAATCATCCATCGATTCAGTTACCCCTACCCCCTTCTACCTACAACGAAATGTACGTATAATGAAACTATTTCTACACAGGTTTTTTCGATTAACACGAAAAATAAGTTTTTATAAGAATAGTTTTAAAGGCTATACAAAAAAATATGATGTGTTACACTCACATGACTTTCTCTACTCTTGTACAAACTATTTTTACAATCGCTTATTCTCCATATGCTTCATGTTAATCGAGATCTTAATCTTATTCCTAATTTTCTTGTAGATGCAAGGGGAATATGGTAGGCCTTAAGCGATAGTCAAATATTTTAAGAGCTGGTTGCTGTGTGGAGTATTCCATTCTCTTTGCATGTACAGGACATAAAAAAATCTGATGTGTTACACTCATATGACTTTCTCTACTCTTGTACAATCTAATTTTACAAACGCCTATTCTCCATATGCTTCATGTTAATCGAGATATCGAGATGTCAATCTTATTGGTAATTTTCTGGTAGATGCAAGGGAAATATGGTAGCTTTTAAGCGATAGTCAAATATTTCAATGCTGGTTGCTATGTGGCGCATTCCATTCTCTTTGCATGTCCAGGACATAAAAAAATCTGATGTGTTACACTCCCATGACTTTCTCTACTCTTGTACAAACTATATTTACAAACGCTTAATCTCCATATGCTTCATGTTAATCGAGATATCCAGATGTTAATCTTATTGCTAATTTTCTTGTAGATGCAAGGGGAATATGGTAGGTTTTAAGCTATAGTCAAATATTTTAACGCTGGTTGCTATGTGGCGCATTCCATTCTCTTTGCATGTCCAGGACATAAAAAATGAATAACGAATTTGAGAAAAAGTATTGGAAAATTTAAGGTAATAACAAGCAATATCTCGCAAACGGTTCACTCAACAAAAGAAATGTATATGACATAAATTGTGTATTTTAACGCGATCTACATTTTTCGTGTAGTAAACTTTTGTCTATCTCTTATGGTTTACCAGTTATGCAAAAGTCGTTCATAATGAAGAATACTTTTGGAGACATTCCCAGAAATTTCGAGATATACATTTCATTTCTCATAACATTATCTTAAACATATGATATCTTCATCAAAATCGTTAGAGCCATTTTTGAGAAAATTAAAATTTTCGAAAAATGTTCCATGTAAAGGGTAGTCTGGGGTGGGGACATTTTCTTGAAAATCTTCGTGTCGCACCTCTGGAAGATACTGAACGTAAATACCAAGTTCGGTGTTTATCCGACTGTTAGTTTTTGAGTTATGCTGTTCACAGACACACACACAGACACACACACACACACAGACACACACACATACACACACACAGACACACACACGGACATGTTTCCAAAAATGCTTTTTTTGGATTTAGGAGGTCTCAAAACATGTCCGGTGAAATCTCGGTATCGAATTTTTGGGTGGAATGCAATAGTTCCCCTACTTACTATACGTAGTAGAGAAAGTAAAAATGAATAACGAATTTGAGAAAAAGTATAAGTATTGGAAAATTTAAGGAAATAACAAGCAATATCTCGAAAACGGTTCACTCAACAAAAGAAATGTATATGACATAAGTTGTGTATTTTAAGGCGATCTACATTTTCTGTGTAGTAAAATTTTGTCTATCTCTTATGGTTTACCAGTTATGCAAAAGTCGTTCACAATGAAGAATACTTTTGGAGACATTCCCAGAAAATTCGAGATATATTTCATTTGTCATGACATTACCCTAAACATATGCTATTTTCATCAAAATCGTTAGAGCCATTTTTGAGAAAATTAAAATTTTCGAAAAACCTTCCATGTAAAGGGTAGTCTGGGGTGGGGGTATTTTCTTGAAAACCTTCGTGTCGTATCTCTGGAAGATACTGAACCTAAATACCAAGTTTGGTGCTTATCCGATTGTTCGTTTTTGAGTTATGCTGTTCACAGACACACACACAGACACACACACACACAGACACACACACACACACACAGACACACACACGGACATGTTTCCAAAAATGCTTTTTTTGGATTCAGGAGGTCTCAAAACGTGTATTTCCGGTGAAATCTTGGTATCGAATTTTTGGGTGGAATGCAATACTTCCCCTACTTACTATACGTAGTAGAGAAAGTAAAAATGAATAACGAATTTGAGAAAAAGTATTAAGTATTGGAAAATTTCAGGAAATAACAAGCAATATCTCGAAAACGGTTCAATCAACAAAAGAAATGTATATGACATAAGTTGTGTATTTTAACGCGATCTACATTTTTTGTGTAGTAAAATTTTGTCTATCTCTTATAGTTTACTAGTTATGCAAAAGTCGTTCACAATGAAGAATCCTTTTGGAGACATTCCCAGAAAATTCGAGATATACATTTCATTTCTCATGACATTATCTTAAACATATGATATTTTAATCAAAATCGTTAGAGGCATTTTTGAGAAAATTAAAATTTTCGAAAAATGTTCCATGTAAAGGGTAGTCTGGGGTGGGGGGATTTTCTTGAAAACCTTCGTGTCGCATCTCTGTAAGATGCTGAACCTAAATACCAAGTTTAGTGCTTATCCGACTGTTCGTTTTTGAGTTATGCTGTTCACAGACACACAGACACACAAACACACACACAGACACACACGGACATGTTTCCAAAAATGCTTTTTTTGGATTCAGGAGGTCTCAAAACATGTATTTCCGGTGAAATCTCGGTATCGAATTTTGGGTGGAATGCAATACTTCCCCTACTTACTATACGTAGTAGAGAAAGTAAAAAAATCTGATGTGTTACACTCACATGACTTTCTCTACTCTTGTACAAACTATTTCTACAAACGCTTATTCTCCATATGCTTCATGTTAATCGAGATATCGATATGTCAATCTTATTGCTAATTTTCTTGTAGGTGCAAGGGGAATATAGTAGGTATTAAGCGATAGTCAAATATTTTAAGAGATGGTTGCTATGTGGAGTATTCCATTCCCTTTGCATGTCCAGGACATAAAAAATCTGATGTGTTACACTCACATGACTTTCTCTACTCTTGTACAATCTATTTTTACAAACGCCTATTCTCCATATGCTTTATGTTAATCGAGATATCGAGATGTCAATCTTAATGCTAATTTTCTTGTAGATGCAAGGGGAATATGGTAGCTTTTAAGCGATGGTCAAATATTTTAACGCTGGTTGCTATGTGTCGAATTCCATTCTCTTTGCAAGTCCAGGACATAAAAAAACGAATAACGAATTTGAGAAAAAGTATAAGTATTGGAAAATTTAAGGGAATAACAAGCAATATCTCGAAAACGGTTCACTCAACAAAAGAAATGTATATAACATAAGTTGTGTATTTTAACGAGATCAACATTTTTTGTGTAGTAAAATTTTGTCTATCTCTTATGGTTTACCAGTTATGCAAAAGTCGTTCACAATGAAGAATACTTTTGGAGACATTCCCAGAAAATTCGAGATATACATTTCATTTCTCATGGCATTATCTTAAACATATGATATTTTAAACAAAATCGTTAGAGCCATTTTTGAGAAAATTAAAATTTTCGAAAAATGTTCCATGTAAAGGGTAGTCTGGGGTGGGGGGATTTTCTTGAAAACCTTCGTGTCGCATCTCTGGAAGATACTGAACCTAAATACCAAGTTTGGTGTTTATCCGACTGTTCGTTTTTGAGTTATGCTGTTCACACACACACACACAGACACACACACACACAGACACACAGACACACACACGGACATGTTTCCAAAAATGCTTTTTTTGGATTCAGGAGGTCTCAAAACATGTATTTCCGGTGAAATCTCGGTATCGAATTTTTGGGTGGAATGCAATACTTCCCCTACTTACTATACGTAGTAGAGAAAGTAAAAAATTAATAACGAATTTGAGAAAAAGTATACGTATTGGAAAATTTAAGGGAATAACAAGCAATATCTCGAAAACGGTTCACTCAACAAAAAATATACATATAACATAAACTGTGTATTTTAACGCGATCTACATTGCTTGTGTAGTAAAATTTTGACTACCTCTTATGGTTTACCAGTTATGCAAAAGTCGTTCACAATAAAGAATACTTTTGGAGACATTCCCAGAAAATTCAAGATATATATTTTATTTGTCATAAAAATATCTTAAACATATGATATTTTAATCAAAATCGTTAGAGCCATTTTTGAGAAAATTAAACTTTTCGAAAAATGTTCCATGTAAAGGGTACTCTGGGGTGTGAGGATTTTCTTGAAAACCTTCGTGTCGCATCTCTGGAAGATACTGAACCTAAATACCAAGTTTGGTGCTTATCCGATTGTTCGTTTTTGAGTTATGCTGTTCACAGACACACACACACACAGACACAGACACAGACACACACACACACACACACATGTTTCCAAAAATGCTTTTTTTGGATTCAGGGAGTCTCAAAACATGTATTTCCGATGAAATCTCGGTATCGAATTTTTGGGTGGAATACAATACTTCCCCTTCTTACTATACGTAGTAGAGAAAGTAAAAATCTGATGTGTTGCACTCACATGAATTTCTCTACTCTTGTACAAACTATTTTTAGAAACTCTTATTCTGCATCCATTTCATGTAATCGAGATAAACATTTCTTATTATTAATTTTCATGTAGGTGCAAGGGGAATATGGTAGGCTTTAAGCGATAGTCAGTTCTTTTAAAAACTGGCTGCTATGTGGAGCATTCCATTATCTTTGCATGTCTAGGACATAAGAAAAAGTGTAAGTATTGGAAAATTCAAAGATACAAAGAATATCTTGGAAATTGGACCACTCCACAAAAAAGATATACATTTTTTGTGTAGTAAAACTTCGTCTATCTATTACAGTTTACCAGTTATGCAAAAGCCATTCAGAATGAAGAGGAATTTTGGGGACTTTCCCAGAAAATTCAAGATATACACTTCGTTTGTCATGAAAATATCTTAAGCATATGATATTTTAATCAAAATCGTTAGAGCCATTTTTGAGAAAATTCAATTTTTTAAAAAATGTTGGATGTAAAGGGTAGTCTGGGTTGGGGGATATTCTCCTTTCTGTTTTTAGATTCAGGGGCCTCAAAACATCTTTGTATGGAATTTTTGGGTAGAATGCAACACTTCCCCTATTTATTATACGTAGCAGAGAAAATAATAGCGGATAGAGAAAGTCATGTGAATGCAACAGATCAGATTTTATAGTTCTAGTGCCCATTCCTGAGAATATTTGTGTTATCAATAGTATTTTGAATTATTAATCCCAATTTAATTAGAATTTTATTAGGTTGAGATGGGTTAAGTTTAATTTCTTATTGTCTTGTTATTTATTATCAAAATATTAAGTCTTATAATGCTGGAATATTAACTGCTCTACCATATACCTGTCCTCACTTATAGACGGTATAACCCAGCAGCTATGACTGTTGTCCTATCCAGTGGCAACGTTTAACTTAATAATGGAATAATTCGCATGCCCCGTTTTGAATAGATAACGCAGCACAATACAAAGCAATGGTTAAATAGCCAGAAGCGGAACTCTGCGGTAATCTAGGAGACCGTAAACTGCAGACATCGGAAGCTTGCTCGGAGACCGGTTATTTTGCCTCGGTGTGTGTATATCGAAGTTTCGGGGTATGCTGTAATGCAATGATACGGCCTGTAAACAGGGACTGAGTAAGTCATTCATTAATTACGTCACTCCCCGCCTAGGAAACACTAAAATGCGTGACCTCGTGGTATAAAATGTGATGTGCCAGAGATGGTAAAATGGTATTGAGCCGGTAGCGTTCCCCAGCCCACGCAGGCAACTCTGGTCGTATTCTAAATAAAAGTTCTTTGATCTTTTAATGGAGTGATTTATTTGTTGTAGCTTTAAATTAGGGTTGCCAGATCCTCAAATTGAAAATAACTGATTTTCAGTGGAATATACCTTCACTTTAGGTTTCTATAAAATAGGTTTTTCTTGATTAGAGTAGGGTTTTTTTTTTTTTTTGCTTCATGGATCAATACAGGTATCAATAATATTTTGGCTTGCAGTAGATAGTTACATACATTCTCAAATTTTTTGGCGTAAACAATTAGCTAGTATCGCGTAACACATTCTTGAATGAAGAAAAGGTTCTTTCAACGGAACATGACGTCATTGGAGCGTAGAATATAAATGCCAGTGCAGGAGGTTCTAGGGGTAGCTTTCCTGTATACTTTTCTCCCTGCAATATTGAATTGATTTTCATATCTTCAAAACCAGGATTTCGTTGAGGAATTTTCTGCAACTTCGAAGAACGTGCAACTCCCACTGGTCCAGGCATTTCTTTACTGGAAACATTGTCAATGATATCTAGAGCATCTTACAGTGGCAAAGTTGTACTTTCCAACCGGAGAATAGCTTCTGGATATAACTCGGTATGGTAAATGGCAGCAGACAGCCAAGTTCCCCAGCGGGTAAGTATTGGCCCAGGTGGAAGTGGTTGCCGGTACTCTCTCTTTGAACAATTGTATACGTATGTGTTGGGGCTTTTAATAAAACCTTCTTGACCGAAGATATCAGGTTGTTCACGTCATCGAAGTGGCTTCCAACTTCCTCTGCAAGGTGTTGCAGGCCGTGGGTCAAGCACGTAACATGTAGCATGGTCGGGTGGAAGGACTGTTGAACCCCCCCTCCAGCCCTGCCTGTCACTAACAAAGTGAAGTGTGGATCTGCAGCAATCCAGTTTTTCAATAAACATGATTTAGGCATTGTTTCACTATACAACAATTACATTAGAAAAATAATTTCGGTGTACTCTCGGTGAACGATTGGAGGCGATCCCGTTACGAGGTTACGTTCCTCTTGACCTTCTATCAGTTGCATCCAGGTGTCACTAGGTCACGTTTGCTGCGTAAAAGTAGTAACTTGAACTTTCTAATGGCTATAAGTGGTGGAAATAATTTTACAAGTTTCAATCCAAAAATAACATTCTTCATTTCGAAAAAGGAAAAACAGCTATTTAGGTTATTTTAGGTGTCAACCCTTCATTTAGGTTTCTTTAGGTGTAATGAAATTCGGATATTCTGCTCCAGGAAGTGTGAAACCAATGTATATCTTGAAATGTGTTAATTAAATAGCGAGGGAAAATATAGGTTAAAACCTAAAACTCCGTGCCCTAGTAATCCTCTCATGTAGGATTATTATTACTTTCTCTACCACGTACCTAGTAGATACAGAAGGTATTGCACTCCACCCAAAAATTCTATACCGAGATTTCACCGGAATACATGTTTTGAGGACCCTGAATAAATAAAAAGCATTTTTATAAAAAGGTCCATGCCTGCAACACGGTTCCTCTCCAAAGGAACCCATGCCAAGGATTTTTACGCCCTAAAAACTCCATCACCCTCCGCCGTATTTGAACTCGTGACTTCGGGAACTAGAGGTACCTCTAGACCATGGAGGACGACAGTAATGTAAAGTAATTCATACACAAATGAAGAGATAAAGATGTCAAAATAAATACAAATCAGAACAGGAAATAATTTTAATGTATGAGGTTCATCATCCTCTCTCTAGCTACTTGTGACTGTTGCTGGAGGGGAACATTTCTATACTAACGCCTCCTCCGCATTACTCTGACCAGTAAGGTGTCATCATTCTCTTTTCCCTTCGCCCAGAAGTGGACTTTGAGGGTTGCCATATTGCCATTTTATGTTATGTTGTAGCATGTGGTTTGCTACTGCTTACTGGTGCTCTAATGCAATCTGGCAACGCAACCCTCCCCCTTTCGTGTTCCGTGTCAACTGTCACAAGTCGCTTCTGTTTTAAATCCAACCGTAAAGAGAAAGGGAACAAGGGAAAGGCGATGTCCAATCATTAATATAGAGAAATATGTTGGCTGTATATAGAAAGACTATTACATTATTTTCTTAATTTCCCTAAACTACGAATGGCAAAATTTTCTTCTTTCACAAAGTCACGATGTGCATTAATATATCACATAGTAGTACAAAAATGTGAATTAAACGGGCTACGGGGTGCGGGCCAGAGAGGGAAGCAGCGGAAGAGTCCAAATGTAATCAATGACGAATCACCTTTCCGACACACCTGCCCTAAACATAAGGTGCGAATGTATTAAAAATTTATCCTTAAATACTATATCCAGATACTTCTAATTTCATTAAATAATAGTATATTATGATACAAGGGTAAACGCAGGGCTTTATTTTGCAAGTAGGAATGTTTGCGAAACTAACGCTATAGCCCGAGCAAAATAAAACCACTTTTAACACGTGTGGCATATATTATGTTTTGGACAGTGCTAGAATTTGTAAAATATCAAAAATATTATATTGATTCCTGACACTAACAGATACTACGTTTAGAACGCGGTTCTTGAAACAAGAGAAATGGCGTTAAAAAGGCGAGATATCAGATGTTTTGTTGATTCGCCAGCAATTATTTTCACCATGTTTTGTCTTACACGAGGCAATGAAGCGATTAAATGCTATTTCATATTGCTTTCCGGATTTTTTGGGTAAGTACTTCTAGTGTTATTATTTCTGCTGCTTGTGTAATTTCACTTCCATTTCAGTTTCTTCTGAATTCCTAATTTCCGTCATTTAATCTTTATGTAGGTTAGATAAAAGAGTAACGCTTTAGATCAAAGGAAGCTGCCAGTATAGCGTATAGGTTAACTCTATAACAAGTGCGATACATTGAAGTATGATGATTTATATTGTGAAAACAGATAATGCGATCGCCGTGAGAAATTAATCATGTAAAAAGACATAATAAAAAGTAAAACTTAATCAAACCAAATCGAGTTATTAAACATGTGCAAACACAAAGGAAATTGCCATATGATTGGACCTCAAATCAAATTTGGTCACATTGAAGATAATAACCCAAAGGTTGTTTGTTCTACCTTTAGGTCATGCTGTCTAAAAAATATATTTTCTTGTGGTTTCAAATAAACCTGGTATTTTTCTTTGTACTATTAAATAAGTGCTTAATATTGAATTCAACAGCGTTGCACAAGTATTTCACCTCTTCTTTGAATTTAGCAAACTACCTACTCGTGCTTCAATCGCATTATCTAAGAAAGACTACATATATATATATATATATATATATTATATTATATATCCATTCCTATCCGGATTACCACCCACGTATCGTAAGAACATGTAGTTCCGGCTCTGTAGAATCCATATTGGGGTTCTTGGAGAAAATTCCGTATACGTAAAGGATCCGTGAATCTTTCCAGTGAATCGTATCTTTTGACTGATCCTTCGATCTTTTATTTACAGCAAAAAACCTAACCTTCCGTGAATTCAGATACCTAAGTTTATAAAAAAAAAAACCTAACTCTCCGTGAATTCAGAAACATAAGCTTATAAAAAACCACTAACCTTCGGTGAATTCAGAAACATAAGCTTATATAAAAAAAAACCTAGTCTCCCACAGTACCTCGGGTGCAATTCGTGTGCATGAAAAGTGTTTCAAGTGTGTTAAAATGTTCACTGTAAGTAACAGATCGAAGGATCATTCAAAAGATCAGATTCACTGAACAGATTCATGGAACCTTCACTGAAAAGATCCATGGATCCTTTGAACCTGGAAAAATGATACCGCATACGATGTTAATGTAGTTGCAAGTACCTCACAGATTTGACCCAATATATCTCTTATATAGTTACTTCTAATTTTAATTTACTTATGTTATCTGCAGTTTCTCTCAAGTATATTCCAATAGAATGAAGTGCACGGGCTGCTGAATAACTGCTTCGGTATATCTCACCTTAACCTACGCAACTATGCTTTTATCAAGGATAAATGCTCAAACATTTGCGTATAATGAGAGGAGAGTCGCGAATATGTCGTTATTTGAATGCTTTTCAAGGTTCTTAGAGATAATCAGGTATCGTAATTATCAGCCACAGCAATAAACACTTGCGATAATTTCTAACGCCAGAGAGACTCCACCAATCTTCTCAGAACAACGTTCTGAACACAAGTGTAATATTCTGACATGCTGCCTTACAGCAGACAATCTAGTTTCTCATTATTGCTTACTGTTCAAGTGCAGTTGCTGGTGCACTTTCACTTTTTCGGCAACCTTACCTTACAACGTGATAAAATTAAGATCATAAAACACACCTTCACTGTTATTATAAGCGTTACATCTAAATGCATCCACTTTTATGCCATGAATACTAAAGCTCTCAAACATAACAATTATGCAAACGTAACACAAATTTAAAAACTATATGGAGAGCGTAAAAGCATACACTGAAGTGAGTGACCTACTAACCTGTCTTACATGTTTCACTGAATAATTATTTATGGGATAATTACTTCTCCAAACTGTCCGCACTAGTTTTCTTCTCCCTCGTGTAGGTAAATGAAAATGAATTAACTTTAAAATGGCTGTCCCGTTGCTTTGGAAGTGTAAGCATCATAATGAATTAAAATTAGGTAATGTAAGTAATATTTCGCCATAATAATGACGTAAAACTTGGTTTGCAATAACATCCTTATTATTTTGATTCAACATCCATAACCAAACTGACAAATGCAGCCTCAAAGCATATAACTGAAATGACTTGATAAACACAAACATTAAGAGACTACTTAAAAATCCGTAACAGAAACAGTTATCCATTTTTAAGCTCTTAATTCATATACATAACAAATCTAAAGTTCATTACTTGCGTCCGTAGTGAAAAGCAAGTCACTCGAGTTTTAGCCGGGCAGATCCTACGGCTTAGGGCCCTCAACGTTTGTCTACGCCTTGAATTCGTCCAATAGCGGACACAAGTATTGAATCTTCTCATAGGTAAGTTTAATATATACCTATGTTCGAATATAACATGAACAGACCGCCCAGACTATCATTTTATGGCACTTCAACCACAAAAACAGCGGACAACAATTACTATGTCACATACTGCAAATTGTAGTGGGTGCAATGGAGCTGCCACTTTCTTAATAGTACAGAGTAGAAACCAAAGCACTGTGCATGGAGATTTATCATGGGAAAACAGTTATGTTTCCGCGTTGATTTAAGATATAGATTTTATAAACGTATGTTTAATAGCATCAAAAATGAAATAGAATCCAAAAGCAGTATGTTTATTTGTTGTTTATTTTTAGAGAAAATAATATGACAACATTTATTAATTTATATATCATTAACTTTGTTTCGTTATGTAGGCCATGTCTCACTACAAGGAGAATCGTATGAAAAACAGATTATGACGGTTTTCGTCTTTTAATGCTTTTAGTTAATAACACAAAATGAGCTGTTTCAGTGTGGAAGAAACGGTAATGCCTGTTAAATGGTATTGTAGTGGGAATTGCATGCAGCAAGTAACAGAGATGTTTACAACCGAGTTTCCTAAACGATATGTGCCATTAAAGCAGACTATCCGCAACATAATAAAAGCGTTTCAAGTGGAAGTATACGAAAACCTTGTATATACTACTTGTGGCTTAGCTTTAAGCTTGGTTTGTGTGTAGTTAATTTATAATGAGAAATTGCTGAATTTCGTCTTTTATGTTGGTTACAATACGAAGCTGGTGGAGAAGTCCATGTGCACCTACAAATCAGCTTTTTAATAAAAATAAGGCGTTCTTTGGCAAAATAGGATTGGAAACGTCATCACATTTTGAATATCTAGTTATGATGCTTCATTAATTTTTTCAGCTGCCCAACCTGTAAATAATTGCCTAAACCCGGTGTTAGTTTTAAGTTTTATTTCTTTTTTCTTTTGGCCGCAGCTTAGTTTTAAGTTAAAACAAAGGAAGAGGTTTTTTAGGGGTAGGAAGGAGATATGCCTGCCCCACTCTTCCTATGTATTATTTGCTGATAATGGAGTAATGCGCAAAATGTTTACAGTTTTGTACAACGTGACGTAGAAAAAGTCTATGTACTTATTACATGCACAGTTTAAGCACTTTTTTACTCTTAAGTTAAAGTTTCTTTTCCTCGCTGCTTTACCTACATCAATCCATAAGTTAATTCACAGGTTTTAGTGTAGAATTATAGTTTGATATCAAAAAAGGCAAGAATATCGTCTTTAAACCCACACGTCTATGCACACATTTATAAATTAATACTGCAAAAAGACACTAACCTTGTTCAGAACCTGTTGGCTATCCACTGCAAGGCCCATTTCTTCATGCACTTTTCGCTGTCATAAAACCACTCCTCACAACTGAAATTACTGCCACAAAACACACACTGCACTAGGAAAAGCATACTAACACTGCACACACCGTGGTAGTGGAAATAAATCAACTGACGATCACTAGAGCTGTTTTCTGCTCATTGCTAGGACATTATCACTAATCACTGCTCGATTACCGTTATCACTGGTTTTACACAAGCACGAAAACACGGTAATAAACTTATCACTTGTGTTCGGTAGTATGCCGCCGACAGCGGCCCGCTTTAACTAGAAAGCCGGTTGCTATTAACACGCGCTACGGAACTAAACAAAAAAATGAGCGTCGAAAGGAGCAGGACGGCCACAAGAGGAATCACCGTGAGGTGGTATCATCAGTAGTAGTATTGGACGTGTCAGCCGTGCTGTGTCTGCGAGTAGGCCGCGTGGAGTTCTCCAGCCGGTCCGTATTAAGAAAGAACAAGGCGGGAAGTGGGAGGGGAGGCAGGTATAGCCCACACATGTAATATGTAACATTATAGTCGCATAGGTCCACCCGCAGAGTGGATATAGTGCATACTGCTATGTACACAACGCATTTCCTACGCGAATAAGGGCATTATGAGGCGTTGTTGATAACAGACAAGACCATCCCTAGACAAAAATGAGAGCATGTATTGTACTGTAATAATTTCTGAATTCTTTAACAATTTGTAATCATTTTAAAGCAAATTATATAGCCTTTGTAAAACCGTCATATAAAACCACTTTCTTTCAGAACTGAAGTCTATTGAAATTTCTCTATCTACATTTTCGCCCTTGGTTTCTATACCCTTCGATTTATAATCTTACTAATGGCCAATTGCGAATTAAAAACTAGCTGTTGAAAGCAGAAATCAGAATGTTCACATACTTAATTGAACATAACTTAAAATACAATATTGTGAGTAAAGTTTCACCCGACAATAGAGTTTTCATTTTGAATAGTGTTGCGACGTAAGGGACTTGCATATCCTTCAAAAATATTTTGTACCATCATTCGTATACTCTGGATATTGGTGTTGAAGAATCCCTTAGCACTATACCAAGCCGCCATGGACGTCGTCTTAAACGATGACACATTAAACAAACCAATATAACACAAACAGAACAAAATAATATAACAACAATTTTATGCTTGTTGCACCGTCTTCTTTTTAACGGATAAACATTCGTGACATGGTTACCAACAACTCAATGTATCAATGGTAAATAAACCTTCTTCTGTTTGACTGCAACAAATATACGTGGCTATGAACTTAAAACAGCGAATTGTTATAAAACCGACGCATATTTTGTAATGACACAAATTCAGTTTTAAGTGCATATTTATTTTTAAGCTTGTGGCACGTCTTCTTTATAGAGGATAAACATCTGGTGACATGGTCACCAACACTGTGATCATCGTGATCTTCTGTTTGATTGTAACAAATACAGGTGGCTATGAACTTAAAACAGCCTGTTGTGTAATCGACGCATATTTTGCAAATATTTTGGCAATTAACGAAGTAATTTTAGAATTTTATATTTTTTCGACATTTGTAGCGATATTTCCGCCTGATTAAGCATACATAAAAAGGAACTCTGTAATAATTATAAATCAGGAATTTTTTATAATTAATTAACTTACAATTTGATAATTTTCCATAATTTTAAAGCAATATGATTCAAATACGTATCAATCGAACGTCCTTCAGAAGCCGTAAATATGTTTTAAGTTACAATGTCAAATAAATAAAGGCGTAATTGTCCAAGAAAAACTGCAAGATTTAGGCAAAATAAGAGTAGCTTCGTTTTAGATTGTCCATTATGTTTTTCGAGCATTGGGCCATAAAAATCGAAACCTTCTTTTGTACTTCGTGGGGATGAGGCAAGTTTTAAGAGTAAACAAACGCTATGAAGCAACGGATAGGCTTTGAATTTTCAATCCGGGGGCCAATAAATGAGAGAATAAGTGTGAGAACCAATGGAAAGATAGGAAGACGCAGTGACGTGTGCAAAATTTGAAGGTGAGCAGCGACTGATATATGTGAACGCCAGCGTGGATTTGGGACAGTTTGTCATGATTCTTCGTTAAGGTAACACGTAGCACTCTGGGTCAGAAAAGGACGCGAAGTTCCGAAATTTGAAATATTTATATAATGTGGTAACGGTATTCTTCGATATAATTATATCCAAGCTCATAAACCAGTTAGGGTTAGTCAAGTGACTATTACAAGTTCGCGCGAATCTAAAGAACGGTGATAGAGCATCGAAATATTAAATAACTAGCCGGAGCAAACTTGAGTGTTCCAAGAGACAATAGTGGGAAGACAGTGTTAAAAGAATCATACGTGTTAGGGAATACCAATGAATCTTGCAGGATTTCTAGCGTAAAGAGTGAGAAGAGTGAAAACAGTGTTTCTTTCACTGTCACCACTCCCGCAATCCTTCCCTGACAATAACAGTAGGGAATTTCAGGCCGATTCGCTGACAGTTCACTCTGAAATGCGACGAGAAGTGCTTCCTGACTGACATCGGCGATTTCGAGTCCTGGAGACTACACATACAACGACGCAGGTAAGATTACCATACGACGAAGTAGCGGGGCAAAACGCTACACATTATAAAGACTGAGAAGTTTCGATTGGTACGCTACTCTTAGTCTCTACCAACAGAGTAATGCGCAAGTTCGTGTACGATTTCAAATTATATAAAGGGTCTTTCAACAAGAGTGTCCTATCTTTGAACTTAAATAAAACGCGTTCTATAAATGAGGTTTATTTCCTTTTTTAATTTGGAACATAATTAATGTCATTACGTGTAGAAGAGAACATCAGTTAAGTGACCGCCGCGACTTCGTTGGGTTGTGCGTATACAGTTGACCCAATTTTCAATGACAGAAGAACGTAAATTAGGTCCAACTTCACGAATAACACGCGTGATGTTATTCATAAGATCATTTACTGTTTCTGGCTTGTTGACATAAACTCGAGATTTAACATAACCCCACAAGAAGTAATCCAACGTTAAATCACGTGACCTCGTGGACCAGTTAACATCACCACCACGGGAAATTATGAAACCTCTGAACTTCTCCTTCAAAGGATCGATTGTTTCGAGAGCAGTATGACATGTGGCACCATCTTGCTGAAACCAGATGTTTCTCAGATCCATATCATTCAATTGAGGCCAAAACTAGTACCTTATAAGAGCCCGGTATCTTTCTCCATTGACAGTTAGAGCTTCTCCATCTTGGAAAACATATGGACCAATGATTCCACCATACCAAAATCCACACCAAACAGGATGAAGTGGTCGTTGTTGAATCTTCGTTGGATTGTAGTTGCTCTAATAGCGGAAATTTTGTTTGTTAACACAACCATCCATCCAAAAGTGGGCTTCGTCACTGAAGATGATTTTTCAACAAAAATCCGGGTCGCTTCCAATTGCTCCATAGTCCAGTCAGCGAATACATGGCGCAACCTATGGTCGTTGTTTAGTTCTTGAGTTAAAACCATTTTGTAAGCGTGAAACTTCAAGTTCAGATGCAGAATTCGTCAAGTTGTGGTCGGCGAAAGCCCCAAATCTTGCGCTCGACGAGCAATTGATTTGTTTCCGTTCTCGCGTACACTCTCACGAACGGCACCTATGTTTTAGTTGGAGCGCTTACGTCGATTACGTACAGGCGTTCTTTGGTTGCTGACAGAACCACTTCTTTCAAATTTATCGATCAAGCACCGAATCGTTCTCTCGCAGGGACGATTATGCACACCGTAAACTTCACGCAATACACGGAAGGTTTGGCGAATAGATGATCCATTTTGATAATAAATTTTCACAATTTCTACGCGTTGCTGAATGCTGTAACGTTCCGTGGCTATTTGTCAATAAAAACTGTAACCTCATGAAAAAAATGACTGCTGTAACTCAATAACAACGGCAGCTATCACATGTTAAAGATAGGACACTCTTGTTGAAAGACCCTATACATTTATATAATTCTACTAGTATGTATTCTTTATAAGATTTTAAAGACGCATAATATGATACATTTACTTTCATGTAATATTTTTACTTTTTTCTACAACGTACTTACAAAAAGTAGAGGAAGTATTGTATTACACCCAAAAAATCGATGTCGAGAGTTCGCCGGAGAGTTCGCATTTTGAGACTCCCCGAATCCCCCCTAAAAATTTTACTTTTTCTGCTGTATAGTTAAAGTAGAAGACGTGAGGAAGTATAGCATTCCACCGAAAAAAATTGATGTCTAGATTTCACCGTAACTACATGTTTTGAAACCCCCTGAACCCAAAAAAGAGCAATTTTAGAAAAATGTCCGCGTGTATGTATGTGTGTGTGAGCTCCTGTCTGCGTCTCTGTGAACGCATAACTCAAAAATAAAAAGTCTGTTAAATAACAAATTTAGTATTTAAGTTCAAAATCTCCCGAGGATGTGACACGAAGGTTTTGAAATAATTCCCCCCATCGCAAACTATACTTTACATGTAAAATGTTTTGTTATTCTTGATTTCCTCAAAAATGGTTCCAAAGGATTTTGATTAAAACATAATATATTTAAGATATTTGCAAGACAACATTTATATCTTGAATTTTCTGGAAACAGCCTTTAAAGACCTCTTTATTCTGAAAAAACGTTTTTATAATTGCTAAATCGTAAAATATAGACAAAATCTTATTATATAAAAACAACTGCAGATCGTAATAAAGCGCGTAATTTATACTTGATGAAAATGCTTGTGACGTTAACCATTTCCGGAATATTCTTTGTTATTGGTTTGAATTTTGAAATACTCTATACTTTTTTAAACTGCAAAAAGAACAAATTTTCAAAGAAATCACATAGCAATCGGCTATGAAAATATTGGACTTCCGCTTTAGTTTACTGCATTCGCCTTATATCTACAATAAATTGTGTAAATGTGTAATGCAGGTTTATCTGTATTGACAAGAAGTAGACAGAAGAATAAGCTATCATAAGAATAGTTCGTAGAAGAGCGAGTAGATAAATTCATGTGAATGTAGCACATGAGATGGATCCGCGTGTGTGTCTGTGTGTGTGCTTACCTATGAACAGCATAACTCAAGGATAAAAAATCTGATGTGATGCACCCACAAAACTTTTCTATTCTTGTACAAGCTATTTTTACAAACGCTTATTCTCCATATGCTTCATGTTAATCGAGATATCGAGATGTTAATCTTATTGCTAATTTTCTTGTAGGTACAAGGGGAATATGGTAGGCTTTAAGCGATTGTCAAATCTTTTAAGAGCTGGTTGCTATGTGGAGCATTCTCTTTGCATGTCCAGAACGTAAAAAAGCGAATAACGAATTCCCATTTGAGAAAAAGTATAAGCATTGAAAAATTAAAAAAATAACAAGAAATATCTTTGAAAAGGTTCACTGGACAAAAAAACGTACACTACACCAATCGTATGTTTTAACGAGATCTGCATCTTTTGTGTAATACAATTTTGTCTGTCAGTAAAAGTGTATGACATAAATTGTGTGTTTTAATCTATATTTTGTGTAGTAAAATTTTGTCTATCTCTTATGGTTTACCAGTTATGCGAAAGTCATTCAGAATGAAGAGGACTTTTGCGGACATTCCCAGAAAATTCAAGACATATATTTCATTTGCTATGAAAGTATCTTAAACATATGATATTTTAATCAAAATCGTTAAAGCCATTTTTGAGAAAATCAAAATTTTTCAAATATATTCCATGTAAAAGTTTGAGGTGGGGGAATGTCTTAAAAATCTTCGTGTCGTATCCTTGTAAGATAAACTCAAATACCAAGTTAGGTATTCATTCGACTTTTAATTTTTGAGTTATGCTGTTCACAGAGAGACAAACACACACACATGGACATGTTTCCAAAAATGCTTTATTTGGAATCAGGGCAACTCAAAACAAGTATTTGCGGTGAAATCTCGGTATCGAACTTTTGGGTGGAATACAATACTTACCCTACTGACTATACATAATAGAGAAAGTAAAAATCAGATAAATTTCAAACCATCTTCCAGAGATACGACACGAAGATCCTCAAGAAAATCCCCTACTTCAAACTACTCTTTACATGGAAAATGTTTCAATTTTTTTTCTTCTCAAAATTGCCTCAAACGATTTTGATTAAAATAACATACGTTTAAGACATTTGCATGATAAATAAAATGTATACCTTGAATTTTCTGTGAATAGCCTGTGAAGTTCTCTCTATTCTGAATTACTTTTGAATAACTGTAAACCTAAGAGATAGACCAAATTTTACTACATCTAAAATGTATCTCATTAATGCACGCAATTTATGTCAACATTTTTGTGGAAGGGATATTCCTTGTTATTAGTTTAAAGTTTCAAGTATGTATACTTTTTTCAGGTAAAAAATCGCTATTCGTTTTTTTTTGGGGGGAGGGGTGGGTTTCGTGTTCATGAAGATAACGGAATTTCAAAGGCATCAAATAGCCACCCACTATTAAAAGAGTTGGCTACGCTTAAGCTTGAGGCAGTAGTTTTAACACTTAAATGATTTCAGTCAAATTATATAATATATAAATTCAATAACAGCCCACCTTAAAGCAATAAGTGTATAATATAATATAAAAAATGTATGTAACAGTCATTTTATTAATGTACATGTACATGTTCAATCATGTTATGTGAATGTATTACGTAATTTAATAGTGTAGGATCTGTGAGAATAATAGGTTAAAAGTTGCTAACAATGAGGTAACAATGACGTAACCTTGAGGCAATAATGAATTAGAAAGTTTATTAATACTACTGGTAATTCTTGGAGAAACAATAATGTAATATTTGAGACAGTTTATAAAATAGCCAATCAACCTCCAGAAAAAAAATCTTAAGTTAAATGAAAGTATTCTATTGGAGTAGGATTAGCCAATCAGAAACTGAAATGGAGCAAAATTTACCAATTCAGAGTGCAGTTGCTAGCAGACAGCGTTCCTAACCGGACGTGAGACGCGTCCTCGAGAAGTTTAATACGTATTCAGTGTGGGACGAAAAATAGTTTACGTGTTAAAAAATGCAATTAATTAATAAAATAATCTCACAGTTCTCTATATCAGTGAAGTGTTATTTAAATCGTGTCAAACATTAATAAATGGAGTGAAGTACAACTTATAATCTGTGTAAGCCTACATTCTTCAGCCGCACTACACCCTCATGTCTCTAACAATAATACTGACGCAGCCGAGGCAAACATAAATATATAATATTAAAGAAACAGTAAAAATACAAAGTTAATATTTTTAAAAATTGGGGCGAAGGCCACCGGGTACCATGAGTGAGGTTGCAACTACTTCAAGCTCGGCTCCCCAACAGTCGAAATACAATACAACACCATAAAATTAACTTTCTTCAAGCTTACTGTATTCCCTTACTTAGTCCCCTTGTACCTATAAGATAATACGTAATAAAACTATTTCTGTAAATGTTTATCTCGAATAATATAAACTAGGTAGAAGAATAAGCTTTCGTAAGAAAAGTTTCTTGATCAATTAGTAGAGAGAGTCATGTGAATGTAACACATCAGATTTTTAAGTGCTGTCGCTATTTAGTTGTTTCTCACGATGTCATAAAGGGTGTGGAATTTAAAGAGGCAGAAAATAGCGTCCCGCCTTTAAATATTTGACTCTCGATTCGGTTTCCTGTATCTCCTTGTACCTACAACGAACTGTGTAATTAAACAATTTCTGCAAAAGTTTATTTCGATTAACATGAAGTAGATGGAAAAAAATTATATACAATCACACCATCTTCTCTACCCTCTATTTTATTAGTAGGTATACAAACCCTTTGAACTAAAGCTTATTTTTATATCCAATACATTTTAATCCAAATAAACCTTTGCATAAATAGCTACATTACGCATTTCATCATAGATAGAGGGAACAGCGACTGTCAAATGTTAAATAAACCTATACGCTGGCCTTAAAATTCCATACTGTTTCCATGCAATCGCTTGAAACAACTGAATGTTGAAAGGATTATAAAGAATGACCAAGTAATTAACAATTCCAACCATTAATAATGGATATCTCGGAAATGGCTGATGTCACATAAAAAGTTATATTTAGAATAAATTACGTATTTTAAAGAGATCTACATTTCTTTTGTAGTACGTTTTCGTCTATCGCTTAACTAGTTATACAATATTATAAACAATTCCTTCCGAATGAAGAGAACTTCGAAGACTATTCCCTGAAAATTCAAGATATACATTTTATTCGTCATGTAAATATTTTAATATATAGTATTTTAATCACAATCCTTACAGCCATTTTTTACGAAATCAAACATTTCGAAAAATGTTCCATATAAAAGGTAGTTTGAAGTGTAGGGATTTTCTTGAAAATCTTTGTGTCACATCTTCAGAAGGTACTAAACTTAAATACCAAGTTTGGTGTTTATCCAAATTTTCGTTTTTGGTTATGCTGTTCACAGATACATACACACACGGATCTTTTTCTAAAAAATTCTTTTTTTGGATTCAGGGGCCTCGAAACATGTATTTCCGGTGAAACCTAGGCATCGAACTTTTGGGTGGAATGCAATACCTTCTCTACCTACTATGTACGTGGTAGAGAAAGTAATAAGCTTTCGAAGAATAGTTTATAGAGGTTGGAAAAAAACAAAGTATAGTAGGTAGAGAAAGTCATGTGGAAATAACCATGAGATAGAGAAGGTATTGCATTCCGCCCAAAAGTTCGATGCCGAGATTTCACCGGGAATTCATGTTTTGAGAACCTCTGAATGCAATAAAAAAAGCATATTGCATTCCACCCAAAAATTCGATATCGAAATTTCACCAGGAATACCTGTTTTAAGGCACCCTGAATCCAAAAAAGAACTGGTGTGTGGGTGTGGGTGTCTGTGTCTGTGAACAGCGTAACTCAAAAACGAAAGTCGGATAAATATCGACCTTGGTATATGAGTTTACCATCTTCCAAGAATGCGATACGAAGATTTTCAAGAAAATCCCCTCATCCCAGACTACCCTTTACATGGAACATTTTTCGAAAATTTCTATTTTCTCAAAGATGACTAACGATTTTGATTAATATATCATATGTTTAAAATATTTTCATGGCAAATAAAAATGTATATCTTGAATTTTCTGGGAATGTCCCCACAAGTTCTCTTTATTCTGAATGAGTTTTGCATAACTGGTAAACCATAAGATATAGACAAAATTTTACTACGCAAAAATATAGATTAAAATACACAATTTATGTCATACACTTTTGTTGTTTTCTTTTTTTCCCCACTAGTGAACCATTCCCGAGATATTCCTTTGCTTATACTTTTTCACAAATGGGAATTGGTTACTCGCCCCCCCTTCTAATGCCCGGGACATGCAAAGAGAAATGGAATGCTCCACATAACAACCAGCTCTTAAAAGATTTGACTATCGCTTAAAGTCTACCATATACCCCTTGCACCTACAAG
Organism: Deroplatys truncata; assembly: GCA_030765065.1. Classification (NCBI taxonomy): domain Eukaryota; kingdom Metazoa; phylum Arthropoda; class Insecta; order Mantodea; family Mantidae; genus Deroplatys; species Deroplatys truncata. The sequence continues at coordinate 121,137,160 of CM060977.1, read as the reverse complement.
AAAATTAGCAATAAGATAGTTTCTGTAAATGTTTATCTCGATTAACACGAAGTGGATAGAGAATAGATGTATGTAAAAATAGTTTGTGCAATAGTAGGGAAAATCATGTGAGTGCAACACATCAGAATTTTATAAAAAAAGGTCCAAGTGTGCGTTATCTATGAACTAAATAACTCAAACCCGAAAATTCACATGAATAACAAACTTGATATATTTAGTATCTTTCTAAGATGCGACATAAAAAAATTTTCAAGGAAATCTATCAATCCCAGCTACTATTTACTTGAAATATTTAGCAAAATTTTTAATTTTCTCAAAAATGGTTTTATTTTGATTAATATACCATATATTAAATATATTTACATGCTAAATAAAATGTGTATCTTGCATATTCTGGAAATAGCCTGTGAAGTCTTCTTCGGTCGAAAGGAATGTTACATAACCTTGTAAAACTGGTAAATGTTAAGCAATAGACGAAAGCGCATTAAACAAAAAATGTAGGTCTCCTTAAAACACACAATCCATTTCAAACAACCTTTTTAGGACATCAGCTATTTCCGAGATATACGTTATTAATGGTTCGATTTGTTGAATACTTTGTCATTCTTTTAAAGTCCTGACGAAATTCAGTTGTGTAACGTAGCTATTTCTGCAAAGGTTCTGAAATTAGATTGAAATTAAATAGATAGAATAATAAACTTTCGAAAGAATGATTTTTATAGCCACTAACTTACAAAGGAACTTTACGACAAATAAATTAATGAATGAATCCTTACGTAAAATTCACTTACTTTTCTACATTTTTTATACTATAGAATTACAGTTTAATTCTGTCAAATGCAGTATGAAAGGATGTTTAAAGGATAGAGGTTAGAGAAAGACGTGAATTTAACACAACAGATTCTTTATTTTAATAATGCTGAGCATCCATTCCTTGAGCTGTTTTGTACTCTCTAGTTAAGATTTTTCCTTAAAGATAATTCCCCTTAACGTTCTTGTTATTCCAAATCAATATTATTTATGTTTACATTTATGCATACTGCCCCGTGACATAAAGTTCTGCTGCTTCTGGGGCCAATGTAACTGTCCAAGTGATATGTTGCAATCACACTAAAGTGAACTATCGCATACAACAGTGACATTTACATGGCTCGACAAACTGTCAAACATTTCGTGAATAATCCCTCTGTCAGCATCTGGCAAGCTTCATTAGAGACGTAATGTTGTGATATATATCCAGTAGCACACCGATTAAATCGTATGTTGCACCTGTCAACACACGCATAGCCTACTAAACCACTACACTTGAGCTTTTATACCAGTATTTCTTATCAGTGGGGGTGACGGAAATGTCTTCCGCCAGTCTCTTGTATGAACGCGCCTTTCACTATTTATGCAACGATCCTATTATGGGAGTTATTAAGACACGAGTGACGAGTAATTTTCGACACGAGCGAGCGTCGAAAACTTCACGAGAGTCTTAATAACCATTATATGAGAATTGCCTACAATAGTTTTTCTACGACATTTAGATACATAACACATATGTACAATAAATATTTAATATTTAGAGGTATACGAAAGAAAATAAATGCGATAAATTAATTTCTCAATACGTATTTTAGATGAGCTTCGATAACACGTGAATATCGATTCAAGGTCGCAGATTTTACAAGATGGAGACAGAACTGTTTATTAGTGAATTTGAAGAGGTGGAATTTAGTTCCACGCCTCCTGATATCCTGTAGGAGGCGAGGAATGTAAGCAAGAATTTACTTCCTGAAAAATCAAAGTAAATGTATGGCAATTAGTGGTTTGACCAGCAGGAAAAAAATGTAACTTCACTGTCAGAAAATGTGCTCATTGTTTACTTTGAAGAAATTCAAAAACAATAAAATCCCCAGCCTTGTGGACAAATTATTGGCTATTGAAGACTACTCTAAATGTAAAACATGGAACTGATATATCCAAGTATAAAAAGTTGTATTACTAAAGTGAAGTTAAAATAAAGTTAAGCTAAAATTAAAATTAAGTTGTATTAACGTTTGTTATAAACGTTTGTAAAATGTGACAGAGATTTATAATATTGTAAAGAATGAAAATAATTAAATAAAGTGTATATAAATTCATATATTATTGAATAAACTGATCTTCAGTGGCTCTGAGTAGGACGGCGCGCCAGCGCGGAAATCTGTATCGAAAAGGACTCCATTTCGAAACAGATTTCTAACAGCAAATCAACACATTTAAGTATAGGAGTATGATAAAAGCGGCAAGCGAAATAAACGGTCAAAAGGAATGTTGCGAAATAAGCGATCAGATATTGTTTGTCACTTCAATATCACTGGTTTGGATTTAAGAAATATTCAAAAATTTGAAAAACCCGGTCAAGTATAGCACACTGTATGTCAGGTAGCACATGTATAAAATCATACACTACGTGATCAAAAGTATCCGGACACCTGGCTCAAAATGACGTACAAGTTTGTGACACTCTCCATCGGTAATGCTGGAAGTCAATATGGTGTTGGCCCACCCTTAGCCTTGATGACAGCGTTCACTCTCGCAGGCATACTTTCAATCAGGTGCTGGAAGGTTTCTTGGGGAATGGCAGCCCATTCTTCACGGAGTGCGGAACTGAGGAGAGGTATCGATGTAGGTCGGTGAGGCCTGGCACGAAGTCGGCATCCAAAACATCCCAAAGGTGTTCTATAGGATTCAAGTCAGGAATCTGTGCAGGCCAGTCCATTACAGGGATGTTATTGTCGTGTAACCACTCCGCCACAGCCCATGCAGTATGAACAGGTGCTCGATCGTGTTGAAAAATGCAATCGCCATCCCCGAATTGCTCTTCAACAGTGCGAAGCAAGAAGGTGATTAAAATATCAATGTAGGTCTTCGCTGTGCTCGTGACACGCAAAACAACAAGAGGTGCAAGCCCCTCCAGGAAAAACACGACCACACCATAACACCACCACCTACGAATTTCACTGTTGGCACTACACACGCTGACAGATGGCGTTCACCGGGCATTCGCCATACCCACACCCTGCTTTCGGATCGCCACATTGTGTACCGTGATTCGTCACTCCACACAACGTTTTGCCACTGTTCAATCGTGTACTGTTGACGCTCCTTACACCAAGCGAGGCGTCGTTTGGCATCTTCCTGCATGATGTGTGGCTTAAGAGCAGCCGCTCGACCATGGAATTCAAGATTTCTCACCTCACGCCTAACTGTCATAGTAATTGGAGTGGATTCTGATGCAGTTTGGAATTCCTGTGTGATGGTCTGGATAGATGTCTGCCTATTACTCTTTACGACCCTCTTCAAAAGTCGGCGGTCTCTGTCAGGCAGCGGATGAGGTCGGCCTGTACGCTTTTGTGCTGTACATATCCCTTCACGTTTCCACTTCACTATCACATCAGAAACAGTGGACCTAGGGATGTTTAGGAGTGTGGAAATCTCGCGTACAGATTTCTGACACAAGTGACACCCAATCACCTGACCACATTCGAAGTCCGCGAGTTCCACGGAGCGTTCCATTCTGTTGTTTCACGATGTCTAATGACTACTGAGGTTGCGGATAATGAGTACCAGGCAGTAGGTGGCAGCACAATGCACCTAAGATGAAAAACGTATGTTTGTGGGGGTTTCCGGATACTTTTGATCACATGGTGTATATCATTACTCTTTTGACCACAGAATTGTGTGCTTGTGTTCCACTGAGACTCATTGAGTAGTTGTGTTGGAACATTGTGCTAACGCGTTGCATATTTTTCCAGCTATCGTTGATAACATTTATGAATACTGCACTTCGGTGTTATTTATCATCAAATGATGTAAATTCTCAATTTGATTATTTACATAATCTCTTTCTGCCCGGGCAGTTTCTGCTGTTTCATGAACCCACTGCATTCGAATAGGCCTGCAGAACCATATAGATGAAGTTCTTGGATTATTCCAAGCAATGATTCCTGTTGTATTGTCAACAAGGCGCAGAGGCACAACTGATGATATAAAATGTCTCTGTCACTTATCTGACCTGGTTTTATTATATTGGAAATACCCGGAGCTTCCATCAAAGCCCCACTTACAATGTAATGTGTAGTGCTTCACTCCTCTCTGGTAACATTGTTAAAACTCTGGAGACAATATATATGGTGGTCCACATTTTCACTGCACATTCATTTTCTTTATTACATTCCGGCGGTAAGTAGCCCTTTTGGCATTAAAATAGCATAGTAAATTGGGTATAAGTGGTGATTGTGTTTATTTGCTAATCTTCTCATTTCACATGATGAATGATAAGGCTTCTTCAATTGCCATTTTGTAGATGATTTACCCCTCTTTCTCCAAGCATCACGCATTACTACTTTCTCTACCACGTATAGTAAGTAGGGGAAGTATTGCATTCCACCCAAAAATTCGATACCGAGATTTCACATGAAATGCATGTGTTGACGTGCATTTAATGCATATAAAGCATTTTTGGAAACATATCCATGGGTGTGTCTGTCTGTGAACAGTATAGCTCAGAAACGAACAGTCGGATAAACACCAAACTTGGTATTTAGGTTCAGTATCTTCCAGAGATGAGACACGAAGGTTTTTAAGAAAATCCCTCTACCCCAGATTACCTTTACATGGAACATTTTTAGAAAATTTTAATTTTCTCAAAAATGGCTCTAATGATTTTGAATAAAATACCATAAGTTTAACATAAGTTTAATTTTTATGGCAAATGTATTGTATATCTCGAATTTTCTGGGAATATCTCTAAAAGCATTCTTCATTAAGAACGACTTTTGCATAACTGGTAAATCATAAGAGATAGACAACAATTTACTACACAAAAAATGTAGATCGCGTTAAAATACACAATTTATGGCATACACATTTTTTTATTGAGTAAACCATTTTCCAGATAATGCCTGTTATTCCCTTACATTTTCCAGTACCTATACGTTTCTCATATGGGAATTCGTTATTCATTTTTTTGTCCTGGTAATGCAAAGAGAATGGAATACTCGACATAGCAACCAGCTCTTATAAATATTTGACTATCTCTTAAAACCTACCAATTCCGCTTGCATCTACAAGAAATTTAGCAATAAGATTAACATCTCGATATCTCGATTAACATGAAGCATATGGAGAATAAGCGTTTTCAAAAATAGTTTGTACAAGAGTAGAGAAGGTCATGTGAGTGTAACACATCAGATTTTTCCCCTAGTTGGCGTTGTTATTACTCTATTTATTTTACGTATCGCATTAACTACAGGGCCATATCGTGACAGATCTGTTAGTGGATAACTCTTAGATCGAGGTGTGGCGGACAGTGAGCCTTCTAGGTCTCATTCCTGTAACCACCCGCTTCGTCGTGTCCACAGAGCCCCTAGTGCATAGCAACTGTATCTTCTGCTTCATGTCGTGCAGATGGCATTAGGATGCCGTCCAGTCTACCTGCTTTCATTGCCTGTGGATTGATGGCACAGCATTCGCTATTACCACCTATTTTCCATTTTTACTGTTTTTTAGACTTAAGGTGGAACTTTGGGTCGTGGTATTAAATATCCAATCCGGTAATTACCTTACCTGAGGAACACCATGAAAAAAACTGTCAGATTGGTCGGCTCACGGGACTTGAACCCGGGACCTCCCGAATGCGAGCCACATAATTTACCGCCTACGCCATCCCGCTCGGTGTTTTTTGGTGATGTCGCTTCTTTTAGTAGTTTGGCTGATGAATCCTCTCCTTCTGCTCTAAATTTATAGCGGTTGCATAGGCCATCTCTGACGATGTAACACTCTCACTTAGGTCTTTAGTTTCTGTCCTTTAGCTTCTCTCGTTAACTCTTTAAATTGTTTTGAAAGACGACCTCGATCTTCTAATTTTGAGGAGCCGGGCACATTCGGAATTAAAATCACAATTTCTTCTTCCAATCAGTTTGAATATTTCTTCAGGAAAGAATTTTCTAAAAATGACGCTATCTCCACTGTAATAATAAGGGAGAAAAAAGCATTTTCTTATATTACTACATACAGTTTTCTCGACACTCTCATCAACAAGTAACTGGAATTCGTTAACGAGATACATCACCACAAACTTTTCTTGCCGCGTGCGAGATAGATTTTTATTTTCTCGAATCTTGTTATGAAGTTCACTGCAACTAATAACGAAACTCATTTTTCCGACACATACATCCACCATTAATCAACGACATCACACAACTGAAGATTATTTTCGTTTCCTAGCAGCGAGACACCCTTTGTATAATAGCATAAAAAATCTTCCGCGAGTGTTAATACTCAGCGCACAGATAAATTTTCTTTCCCGTCTCGTTAACATATCTGACCTATAAGGATATATTTTACAGATTGAAGTTTAATACGTGTATAAGTTTCATGACATAAATATAGGTACATTTTTACTTACTCTACTACGTATAGTAAGTAGGGGAAGTATTGTATTCCACCCAAAAATTCGATACCGAGATTTCACCAGAAATACGTGTTTTGAGAAACCCTAAATCCAAAAAAAGCATTTTTGGAAACATGTCCGTGTGTGTGTGTGTGTGTGTGTGTGTGTGTATGTCTGTCTGTCTGTGAACAGCATAACTCAGAAACGAACATTCGGATAAACACCAAACTTGGTATTTAGGTTCAGTATCTTCCAAAGATGCTACACGAAGGTTTTCAAGAAAATCCCCCCGCCCCAGATTACTCTTTACATGGAACATTTTTCGAAAATTTTAATTTTCTCAAAAATGTCTCTAACGATTTTGATTAAAATATCATATGTTTAAGATATTTTCATGTCAAATAAAATGCATATCTTGAATTTTCTGGGAATGTCTCCAAAAGTATTCCTCATTGTGAACGACTTTTGCATAACTGGTAAACCATAAGAGATAGACAAAATTTTGCTACACGAAAAATGTAGATCGCGTTAAAATACACAATTTATTCATATACATATTTTTTGTTGAGTGAACCATTTTCGAGATATTGCTTGTTATTCCCTTAAATTTTCCAATACTTATACTTTTTCTCAATGGAAATTCGTTATTCATTTTTTTGTCCTGTTAATGCAAAGAGAATGGAATACACCACATAGCAACCAACTCTTAAAATATTTGACTATCGCTTAAAACCTACCAATTCCCCTTGCATCTACAAGAAAATTAGCAATAAGATTATCTCGATATCTGGATTAACATGGAGCATTTGGAGAATAAGCGTTTGTAAAAATAGTTTGTACAAGAGTACAGAAACTCATGTGTGTGTGTGTAACACATCAGAATTTTTTTTATAACTCACGCAAAACTTATTTATCTTAAAGAAAATCAGGCGCTATGAAAGTGAGTTAACAGTCCTTTTAAATGATGTAAATTCATGCTATGGATAAATAGATCACATCATAAAGTATACACAGATACAATATTATGGTCCTTGAGTTTCATTTAGAACTGAGAAAGAAACTTCAACGTGTACGTAAAGAAGTGAGATATTAACAAAGAAGAGATGTGTGTGTGTGTCACTTTAGCAGTATTATATCCGAGAAACCCACAAGCAGTGAAATTTATGTGTTCTGGTAAACATACTTTACTTGGAAAGAGGTTTGGTTTTTCTAAAGTAAGCTTCAAACATCGACTTTTGTCCACTTCTTTTTCGATTTCGGACCACTGTAAGGCGGTAACGTCTTGGGCTCGCATTCGGAATGCCTCTTGTTCAATTTCCCTGTTTTTCTATGACCAGTAGGCGAATGCAAGGGTGGATTGTATACCTACGAATTTTTCCCTTATGTTTCCGTTCATCTTGTAGGGCTCAAGGTTAGACGAGGTGGAAGAAGGTGTGTTGCATATGTGCTTTAAGGAAAAATTGTATCTTCCCTAGTATGGAACTTCTGCCCGAACCTGTTTGTGTGGATGGGGAAGACATCAAAGGGGCAGCCGAGGTTGCTCAATCTGGAAATGTTAGGGACATCTCTGCGCTGCGCCTTCCGCCACCAGATCTGGCCGCCCATTGTACTCTCTCGCCTCCCAGAGTTGAGTAGGCACAAGAGGTCTGGCCTTGGCCACGGTGCTAATATCTATTTCAAATCCAAATTTTAATGGAGTCAAAAAAATTAAATTGAGTTTTATTTTCTTTAACTGTTGTTTTAAGCAGTTAAAGTCCTTAGCGTCCCATTCTATGTTGGGCGTGAAAGACCGGTAATTTTGCTCAGAGGCCTCTTTGTCAGGCTTGAGGTTCTTTTACGTGCCGTAAATCTACGATACGGTACCACCGGCTTTACTTCCCTTCCGAAGGAAGTCCTGCTAAGGATTTTTACGCCCCAAAAAATCCTTCGCCCTCCGCCGGGTTTGACCCCACGACGTCTAGTAGTGGAGTAGAACAAGCATTAACTATCTAGAACAATACTTTGTTTACAACAGTAAATCATTAATAAAACCAGCACTCTAATATATTAAAGAACACATAAATTTGTACATTAATTTGAACCCAAGCTCCAAGTGCTACTAAAACAGATTACTCAATACTATGATACAGTATCGCGATTGCACAGGTCAAAATGACTAATGGTAGTGTGTGCTTTTGGAAAAAATACTAAAGCAGACTCCAATAACTTCGCCGAGAATGGATGTTCTGGCACCACCGTGGTATAGAGGTCTGCAGGGGCTCGGGCCTAGGCCCGGCCTGAACCGCGGGCCGGGTTCGGGCTTAATTTGAAAAATGTTTGTTGGGCTCAGGATTGAAAATAAATAGGAAGAAAAATTAATGTATCACATTCAACATACGTATCTTATTTCTCATACAACATCTTAAACGTATAGTATTTTAATCAAAATAATTAGCGACAGAAAATAAAAAAATCTGATGTGTTACACTCACATGACTTTCTCTACTCCTGTACAAAATATTTTCACAAACGCTTATTCTCCATGTGCTTCATGTTAATCGAGATATCGAGATGTTAATCTTATTGCTAATTTTCTTGTAGATGCAAGGAGAATTGGTAGGCTTTAAGCGATAGTCAAATATTTTAAGAGCTGGTTGCTATGTGGAGTATTCCATTCTCTTTTCTCTTACCAGGGCAAAAAACAGGATAACTAATTCCCATTTGAGAAAAAGTATATGTATTGGAAAATTTAAGGGAATAACAAGCTATATCTCGAAAATGGTTCACTCAACAAAAAAATGTATATGACATAAATTGTGTATTTAACACGATCTATATTTTTGAGTAGTAAGATTTTGACTATCTCTTATGGTTTACCAGTTATGCAAAAGTCGTTCACAATGAAGAATACTTTTGGAGACATTACCAGAAAATTCGAGATATACAATTCATTTATCATGAAACTATCTTAAATATATATGATATTTTAATCAAAATCGTTAGAGCCATTTTTGAGAAAATTAAAATTTTCGAGAAATGTTCCATGTAAAGGGTAATCTGGTGTGGGGGGATTTTCTTGAAAATCTTCGTGTCGCATTTCTGGAAGATACCAAGTTTGGTGTTTATCCGACTGTTCGTTTCTGAGTTATGCTGTTCACAGACACACACATGGACATGTTTCCAAAAATGCATTTTTTGGATTCAGGGGGCCTCAAAACATATATTTCCGGTGAAATCTCGGTATCGAATTTTTGGGTGGAATACAATACTTCTCCTACTTACTATACGTAGTAGAGAAAGTAATAACGAAGACTTCTGCTGTAAAAGCAAAATAAAGATGTAAAACAGTATCACGTGCTTTTTTCTGCAATGCTGAGAGCCCGGAATAGCACAATTATTGCATATCCATCGCAGTAGTAATAGTAGTAGCAATAAATAAATGCTCCCTTCGTGAAATTGTGGATGACTTTACAACAGCACGGCAGCTGCACGCTCCGCCTCTCTACGACCATCCACATCCAGAGCATTTTGTGCAAAGTGCAGTAATAGGCGAGACATGTAGGCAATAAAACAGTATGTCGTCAACGTGCCGCTTACAATAATATATGAATTCCAGGATCGCATCCGCCATTATTTCTGTAAAGTGGCTCCTCAATTAGTCCCAAGGACCTGAGTGCATCCTTATCAGGCCTTCCAGCAAGAGATAAAATCCCCATGCCGGCACCAGAAATCGAACCCAAGCCCCTTCGCACCGCAGGCAGCAGCGCTTCGTGAACAGCTGATAACAATTATTATTATTATTATTATTATTATTATTATTATTATTATTACTGTGAATAATTGCAAACTATTTTATTAAAAACAAAACTAATCAATTGGGCCCGCGCTGGTTGGTACAGTATAACCTTGAGGCAGCATTTTTAACACTTAAATGATTTCAGTCTAATTATATAATATAAAAATTCAATAACAGCCCGCCTTAAAGCAATATATGTATGTAATATTTTTTGTAAAATGTATGTAACAGTCACTGTATATTTGTAATAATGTTATGTGAATGTATTACGTAATTTAATAATGTAGGAGCTGTGAGAATAATAGGTTAAAAGTTGCCAACAATGAGGTAACCTTGAGGCAATAATGAGTAAGAAAGTGTAATAATACTACTTGTGATTCTTGGAAACAATAAGGTAATTATTGTGACAGTTTATACAATAGCTAATCAACAACCAGAAAAAAGCTTAAGTTAAATAAAAGTACTCTATTGGATTAGGAATAGCCATCAGAGACTTGAAATACAGAAATTTGCAAATTTAGGCAGTAGAAATCAAGTCAGTTGCTTGTAGACATTGCCCATAACTGGACGCGTTGCTAGCAGACAGTGTTACTAATCAGACGCGAGATGCGTCCTCGAGAAATTTAATACGTATTTTGTGTGAGAAAATAGTTTACGTGTTTAATAAGTGCAAGTAATTAACAAAAGAATTATACAGCTCTCTATATCAGTGAACTGTTATTTAAATTGTGTCAAGGATTAATAAATGTAGTGAAGTAAAAATTATAATCTGTGTAAGCCTACATTTTAGCCGCACTACACACTGCTAAGACATTCATGTCTCTAAAAATAATACTGACGCAGCCGAGGCAAACATAAATATATAATATTTAAAGAAACAGTCAAATTACTAAGTTAATATTTTTTAAATTTGGGACGAAGGCTACCGGGTTACGTGCGGTTGCTACTACTTCAAGTTCGGCTCCCCCAACAGTTGAACACTACAATGCAACTCCTACTTCAAATTGGCTTTCCATACGTGAAGGAAACATAAATCTTCAAATTGGCTCCCAAAGCGTGGGGCAAATAACAATGACGTAAAAATAACCTTCTTCAAATTGGCGCCCAACGTGGGGCAAAGAATTTAAAAATAACTCCTGCAATAAAATATCTTCTTCAACCTATGCTCCGTCTCTGGCCGTCCCCGAGCTCCGTTCTGACCTGGCGGGCCTAAGAATTTCGGCCCTTGCAGACCTCTGCCATGGTGACCGCCAAGGAAAGGCGCTCTTCTCTATTTTCATTTTCACTACAAAAAGGAACAAGGATGTTGTTCGTAGGACTACTGATTGTCTTTTGAGGACACAAGGCGTGATTTAAGACATTTCTCCCACTCTCGGTTAAGAGGAAGATGTGAAGGATAGCAATATCAAAGAACATTTCATGTCACGTTAGCTGTCATTAAAACAGATGATAGCTAATTCCTGGAACATTTTCGTTATCGTGTGTTCATTTCATTCAATATGTCTTCTATTCAGCAGTTTATTCACTTATGATATGTCCTCTCTAGTTAAAATACGTTTTAAAGGGGGTAATTGATAATAATCAAAATTGATTTTAATTTTTCGGGTCGAATAATGTCCGTGGGCCTCTATAAAGGTGTTCACACATTTGATAATATGTATTAGACCTGATACCTAATTATTTATGGTCAGAGATAAATAATTAAATAAATAAATAACAGTAAGATGGTGCAATAATTAGTCAATAATTTCCGCATATTAAATCGATGTAGAATGGAACAAGTTTGAGTTGGAAAGTTTATTCCAAAAGATGAAGGTTAGCGAAAGTCATTAGCGACAGCCGAATACAGAAAGTATTAGGGTTAAAAGTTCCTGGAAGGCAGTTAGGTTGTAGTTCAAGTCGCGTGTGAACAGGCCGTAGGCCATTTCTGAAAAATAGAAGTGAAAGATTTAGCTTAGCAAAGTTAAGAGGTACACTTAGGATTTTAGGTATTAGTTGCGCGTGAAAAATAACGTTGGTGGGAGAATAACAAGTAGGCGAAGCTAAAAGTAATAAAGTCGTGTAATTTTAGATCTCTCTGGTACCGCCAGGGTACTTGCTCGTGTGATATTTTAAGTGCCTAGTGACACGCTTGTGTGAGTAGCGGCTATCGCAAGGGGTCTTGCCGGTCAACATTTTAGGGACTCACGGCACGTTACACTTCTAATTTCTTTTATTGCGGAAACATATTTCCAACCGTAACTTAGATATTGCGGAAGTTAGCAGATATAATAATTAAGTTGCTACAATTTGAAGTACTACGATTCATAATTAGTATTTTTGTCATCTGAAACCGGCGGCAACTCACTTTAATAACTCAAATATTAATTCTCAACAAATTTAAACTGTTGTTCTTTAACAATATATCGACGCATACCCTGAGGAAAAGTATTCATAGCTCTAGTACTAGAGCAGCCGGCAGCAGCAGAATCAACAGTAGCTATTGGAGGCAACGAGAAAAGGTGGCAACTACATTCCTGTACCAAATTGTCGCACCATCATCACACTTTCTGCTTCAGCCCAAACAAAACAGTAAAATACAATAAAGCAGTCAGCTGGATCAGCAAAATTGCATTCTGTGCACAAGTATACAGGGTGAATCAACTAAAACTTGCACCGCAATTATTTCGGAAATGGAATGTGCTATTGATGTGCAGTTTTCACAGCATTGATTGATAGCCAGGGGCTCGTACATTTAGCCTATAAACAGATTTTAATAACACTGATAGAGTGTATATTTGGAGCAAACATACAATTTTTATATGGAACAATGCCGAGTTACATCAACAGAATAAAGGTAGGGTAAATTAGAATGACAGTGGCGTTTGTTGTAAGATTCCAGTGGAAGTGGTTTACGAGAAGTCTTATTTTGAAACTTTTACACACCGACATTTGCACAACCTGTGGTAGCACAAACTAAAGAAAATCTGATGTGTTACACTCACATGACTTTCTCTACTCTTGTACAAACTATTTATAGAAACGCTTATTCTCCATCTACTTCATGTTAATCGAGATAAACATTTGCAGAGTCTATCTTATTGCTAATTTTCTTGTAGATGTAAGGGGAATATATATATTTACAAGGGCAATTTGGAAATACAGTAGACTTTAAGCACATACATATCTCTTAATAGCTGGTTGCTAGGTGCAGCACCATTCCCTTTGCCACAGATTAATACTGTTTGCATATCAAAGACAAAATGAAATGTATATCTTGAATTTTCTGGGGATGTCCCCAAAAGTCCTCTTCATTCTGAACGACTTTTGCATAACTGGTAAACCGCAAGAGAATAGACAAAAATTTACTACATAAAAATGTAGATCTCGTTAAAACACACAATATATGTCATAAACATTGTTTTTGTAAAGTGAACCATTTTCGAGATATTCCTTGTTATTTCTTTGAATTTTCCAATAATTACACTTTCGTTGTTCTTTTTTTTTATGTTTTTGACATGCAAAGAGAATTACATTTTACACATAGCGACCAGTTCAAAAAGTATTTGACTATCGCTTAAGGCCTACTATGTTCCCCTTGTTTTGTATTTGCAAGGGCAATATAGAATTACAGTAGCCTTTAAGAATTTACATATCTCTTAATAGCTGGTTGCTATATAGAGCACCATTCTCTTTGCCAAAGATTAATACTCTTTGCATATCCAAGACAAAAAATCTGATGTGTTACACTCACATGACTTTCTCTACTCTTGTACAATCTAATTTTACAAACGCCTATTCTCCATATGCTTCATGTTAATCGAGATATCGAGATGTCAATCTTATTGGTAATTTTCTTGTAGATGCAAGGGAAATATGGTAGCTTTTAAGCGATAGTCAAATATTTTAACGCTGGTTGCTATGTGGCGCATTCCATTCTCTTTGCATGTCCAGGACAAAAAAAATGAATAACGCATTTGAGAAAAAGTATAAGTATTGGAAAATTTAAGGGAATAACAAGCAATATCTCGAAAACGGTTCACTCAACAAAAGAAATGTATATGACATAAGTTGTGTATTTTAACGCGATCTACATTTTTTGTGTAGTAAACTTTTGTCTATCTCTTATAGTTTACCAGTTATGCAAAAGTTGTTCACAATGAAGAATACTTTTGGAGACATTCCCAGAAAATTCGAGATATACATTTCATTTCTCATGACATTATCTTAAACATATGATATTTTCATCAAAATCGTTAGAGCCATTTCTGAGAAAATTAAAAGTTTCGAAAAATCTTCCATGTAAAGGGTAGTCTGGGGTGGGGGGATTTTCTTGAAAACCTTCGTATCGCATCTCTGGAAGATACTGAACTTAAATACCAAGTTTGGTGCTTATCCGACTGTTCGTTTTTGAGTTATGCTGTTCACAGACACACAGACAGACAGACACACACACACACACACACACACACAGACACACACACGGACATGTTTTCAAAAATGCTTTTTTTGATTCAGGAGGTCTCAAAACATGTATTTCCGGCGAAATCTCGGTATCGAATTTTTGGGTGGAATGCAATACTTCCCCTACTTACTATACGTAGTAGAGAAAGTAACAAAAGGGAATTATAATACTTCTGTGGATTCTTACAAGTAAAGAGAACATATCTCTTCAAAGGTTGTGTTCAAAATGACCACCGGCAACTTCAGTACACGCTTCCAGTCTGCTATGGAAAGATTGATGCACACGTTCTAGCATTTCAGCGGAAATTTCACAGCAGGCAGCAGTAATACGTCGTTTCATATCGATTGGTGTAGTTGGTATATCTTGTAGACAGTGTCTTTCAGCCTTTCCCATAGAAAAAAGTCTATAGGGGTCATATCCGGTGAACGGGCCAGCCAAGGTACAGGTCCTCTTCGTCCAATCCAACGATTTGGAAACAATCCGTTAAGACAAGCTGTAGTACTTCGTGCACTATGGGCTGGACAGCCATCATGTTGGTACCACAGGTTCCTCCTAGTCTGCAAAGGAACGTCTTCTAGCATCTGTGACAGATGGTCTGTCAGGAGGCTGCGATACTTGTGCGAGTTCATTGTTCCTTCTATGAGCAAAGGGCCTATGAACTGTTGGTTCACTATCCCACACCACACATTTAAACTCCATGGACGCTCACGTTCCACCTGACAGCCAACGGGGATTGTCAACAGACCAATAGTGCATGTTTCTACGGTTTACCTGGCCATGATTAGTAAATGTTGCCTCATCCCTAAACTAGATACATGATGAATCTGGAGTATCTTGTCTTAATGCCCATGTACAAAAGTTAACACGATTCTCAAAATCGTTTCCATGCAGCTCTTGATGGAGAGAGATGTGCTACGGATGGAACCTATGTCGATGGAGAATGCGCAGTACACTTGCCTGACTTATGCCACTTCCACGTGCGATTGTGCAGGAACTAATTTGTGGATCTACTTGCAGCCAAAACATTAAAACATCTTCTCCAGTCACTTGTTTGCTTCTGTTACGTTTTCTAGGTGTTACAGTACCACTTTCACGTAATTGGTTGAAGAGGTTGATAAATAATTGCCGAGATGGTTGACGTCCATTGGGATACGTTTTCGCATA
The DNA here is from genome assembly GCA_030765065.1 of Deroplatys truncata. Taxonomy (NCBI): domain Eukaryota; kingdom Metazoa; phylum Arthropoda; class Insecta; order Mantodea; family Mantidae; genus Deroplatys; species Deroplatys truncata. Next base: position 121,121,353 of record CM060977.1, on the reverse strand, counting down.
CACCGTACAGAACGAACCGCATTCTTCCTACACTCTCCATACACCATGAGCATGTCGGCTTTTTCTGCATTAGTAAACCCCATCTTCCACTCACGACTTACTGCTTGACTGTCAGAAACTGACCAGAAAGTCGCAATGCAATCAATGAACAGAAAACACAATGCAAACAAACATAACAACATCGTACCTAGCAGCTAAGCAGGTCGAACGGGACAAACAATTGTCGGTGTGGAAACTTCAAAATACGATTTCTCGTAAACCACTTGTACTAGAATCTTGTAACAAAGACTACTGACATTCTAATTTACCCTACCTTTATTCTGTTGATGTAACTAGGCATTGTTCCATTTAAAAAAATGTATGTTTGCTCAAAAAGTACACTTTCTCAGTATTATTAAAATCTGTTTATAGGCTAAATGTACGCCCCTGACTACCAATCAATGCTGTGAAAACTGCACATCAATAGCACTATCCATTTCCGAAATATTTGCGGTGCAAGTTTTAAGTGATGCACCATGTATTTGCAGTCTATGTCTTCTGTATATATGCAACAGAGGTTGTTTTGTCACAAAAGGATAACGTTTTCGCAGTTGCTCGGTTGATGGGAAAGGCTTGATAAGGTTAAATAGCTTTAAGATCTCTAACATACATGATGCTCCCGGCCACTTTGTTCGAAAAAGTAACCAACACAACCTCGGGATGGTAAAATATCTCTTCTGTCGTAGCACTAGCTGTTTGTGCTTCAGTTATTTTACTTCAGAGTGTTAAAGGATTTAATATAGTAATGCAGATATGTGCAGTAAAATAGGTAAAACGTACATATGAGTTAGGTTACCAGCATTGAATGCAGGAAATTCAACTTTCAATCATGACAGTATCCAGTGGATTAAAATACACTATCTTCGAAAAAATATACAGTGCGTTTCGAAAGTCCCACATATTTTCTGCTACAGCTAAACGGAAAGCTTTTCCAAAACACGTTCGGACACGTCAAACAGTATCTTATAAGACACTTTATCACAGAATCAAACCATTCTTAATATCATTGTTGTGAAAGTTGCGACGTCACCGGAAATATTTTTAAATGGCACCCTGTCCCATTTTTATAGCATCTCAAATATTTTATTATTGTGTATGATCGTACAAGCTGTCAATTGTTTATACAACAAACGTTTCTATGTTAACCAACTAAATAGTTGGACTTCCTGAAGTTGTTGATGCAGTTTATTTGTAGAAATTAACACAAAATTACAATGTTTTTTTTTAAGTGAAAGTGAGGGAATTGAGATTTTAATGATTATTGGATATGATAACCGGAAACGTACATAAGACACAGCAAAATAAAAGACAAACAGATATGCTTAAAACGTTATGATTTGAAGGGTACAGGGAAAAATTTGGTGTGTTACATTCATATAACTTTCTCTACCCTCTTTCGTTTATTAGTGGGTATACAAATTAGTCTTACGAAAGTTCATTTTTCTATTTGCTTCATTTTAATCGAGATAAATATTTGTAGAAATAGCTACATTACACATTTCGTTATAGTTAAAAATCTGATGTGTTACACTCACATGACTTTCTCTACTCTTGTACAAACTATTTTTACAAACGTTTATTCTCCATATGCTTCATGTTACTCGAGATATCGAGATGTCAATCTTATTGCTAATTTTCTTGTAGATGCAAGGGGAACATGGTAGGTTATAAGCGATAGTCAAATCTTTTAAGCGCTGGTTGCTATGTGGCGCATTCTATTCTGTTTGCATATCCAGGACATAAAAAATTGCATAACGAATATGAGAAAAAGTATAAGTATTGGAAAATTTAAGGAAATAACAAGCAATATCTCGAAAATGGTTCACTCAAATAAAAAACTGTATATGACATAAATTGTGTATTTTAACGCGATCTACATTTTTTGTGTAGTAAAATTTTGTCTATCTCTTATGATTTACCAGTTATGCAAAAGTTGTTCACAATAAAGTATACTTTTGGAGACATTCCCAGGAAATTCAAGATATACATTTTATTTGTCATAAAAATATCTTAAACATATGATATTTTAATCAAAATCGTTAGAGCCATTTTTGAGAAAATTAAAATTTTCGAAAAATCTTCCATGTAAAGGGTACTCTGGGGTGAGGGGACTTGTTTTGAAAACCTTCGTGTCGCATCCTTGGAAGATACTGAACCCAAATACCAAGTTTGGTGTTTATCCGACTGTTCGTTTCTGAGTTATGCTGTTCACAGACACACACACAGACAGACACAGACACACAGACACACACGGACATGTTTCCAAAAATGCTTTTTTTGGATTCAGGGGGTCTCAAAACATGTATTTCCGGTGAAATCTTGGTATCGAAATTTTGGGTGGAATACAATACTTCCCCTACTTACTATACGTAGTAGAGAAAGTAAAAAGGGAATAGCGATAGTTAAATGTTTTAGAACTGGACGCTATATGCTGTCCTTAAAATTCCATAGTATTTCCATGCAATTGCGAGAAATAACTGAATGTTATCAGGACTTCAAGTTAATGACCAAGTAATGAACAATTCCAAGCATTAATAACGGATATCTCAGAAATGGCTTATGCCCCAAAATACTTACTGAAAATGAACTGTGTGTTTTAAAGAGATCTACATTTTTACTTTCTCTACTACGTATAGTAATTAGGGGAAGTATTGCATTCCACCCAAAAATTCGATACCGAGATTTCACCGGAAATACATGTTTTGAGACCTCCTGAATCCAAAAAAAGCATTTTTGGAAACATGTCCGTGTGTGTGTCTGTGTGTGTGTTTCTGTGTGTTTCTGTGTGTGTGTGTCTGTGTGTGTGTCTGTGAACAGCATAACTCAAAAACGAACAGTCGGATAAGCACCAAACTTGGTATTTAGGTTCAGTATCTTCCAGAGATGTGACACGAAGGTTTTCAAGAAAATCCCCCCACCCCAGACTACCCTTTACATGGAAGATTTTTCGAAAATTTTAATTTTCTCAAAAATGGCTCTAACGATTTTGATGAAAATATCATATGTTTAAGATAATGTCATGAGAAATGAAATGTATATCTCGAATTTTCTGGGAATGTCTCCAAAAGTATTCTTCATTGTGAACGACTTTTGCATAACTCGTAAACCATAAGAGATAGACAAAATTTTACTACACAAAAAATGTAGATCGCGTTAAAATACACAACTTATGTCATATACATTTCTTTTGTTGAGTGAACCGTTTTCGAGATATTGCTTGTTATTTCCTTAAATTTTCCAATACTTATACTTTTTCTCAAATTCGTTATTCATTTTTTTTATGTCCTGGACATGCAAAGAGAATGGAATGCGCCACATAGCAACCAGCCTTAAAATATTTGACTATCGCTTAAAAGCTACGATATTTCCCTTGCATCTACAAGAAAATTACCAATAAGATTGACATCTCGATATCTCGATTAACTTGAAGCATATGGAGAATAGGCGTTTGTAAAATTAGATTGTACAAGAGTAGAGAAAGTCATGTGAGTGTAACACATCAGATTTTTTTGTGAAGTGCGTTTTTGTCTATTGCTTAACTTTTACCAGTTATACAAGATTATACAAAATTCCTTTCGAATGAAGTGGACTTCACAGGCTATTCCCATAAAATTTGAGATATACATTTCATTTTTCATGTAAATATCTTTAATATATGGTGTTTTAATCAAAATCGTTAGAGCCATATTTTACAAATCAAATTTTTCGAAAAGTGTTCTATGTAAGGGGTAATTTTTGGTGGGAGGTTTTCTTTAAAATCTTCGTGTCGCATCTTATAAAGGTGCTAAATCTAAAAAGCAATGGGCTCCTTCTTTCCTGTAAAGTGTCAATCTGCTCCATCTTTCGCTGTATTCCATTTCTTTTCTTATTAATTTCTCTGGAGGGGCCGCTTCTTTCATAATGAATAGGCTATCATGAAGTACCATTAACAAGCAGCAGATGGTGTTAATATCTCGATTTTAGCAAAAATTGTAATGAAATCCTTCCTTCATTTGCATTTATAACATTTATTTTAATGTTAGCGATGTTATTTTTCGACTGACATTCACAAATAAAGGTTCTCTTTCAACTATTTATTTGGTTACCATAGCAACCTTTGTTGCATAAACAAGTTGTAGCTTGTGCAATCATACACAATAATAGATTATTTGAGATGGTATACGAAAAAGATAGGGTGTCATTTAAAAATGTTTCCTATAATGTCACAACTTTCACACAACAATAATATTAAGAATGGTTTGTTTCTGTAAAAAAGTGCATTTTAAAATATACTGTTTGACGTGTTCGAGCGTTTTATGATAAGCACTTCCACTTAACTGTAGCAAAAATTATGCGGGACTTTTGAAACGCACTGTATGTATAAGAACTTATGTGGTGCTGTCTCGTTGAACAGCAGGGAATGGAATATTAATTTTTAATCGAAGGTAATCTATTTCAGCACTGATACCAAAGCTTTCAGGCCGGCTTTGAGGGGTTGTAGGTCAAACTGTAAAGCATCGCCGAAAGTTTCTTTATCACTATGGTGGACAACTTCAGAAGAAACCACTCTACTCGTTTTTGTCGGTGCATCCAGGGACGATAGGAAACACATCTGGCATAAAATTAGTCCTATTCGTAAAATATAAAAATTAAGATATGCATATTCTAGTATTTTCGTGCCATAGGTGTCGTTCTCCGTGATGCAGTGGTTATGCTAGCTTTTTGTTCCCGAGGTCCCGGGTCCAAGCTCGGCAGAGGGCGATGGATTTTTGCGAGCGTAAAAATCCTTAGCATGGATTTCTTTGGAAAGGAAGTAAAGCTGATGGTCCCGTGTCGTAAATTTACGACACATAAAAGAACCTCCAGCCTGATAAAGAGGCTTCTGAGCAAAATTACCGGTCTTTCACGCCCAATATAGAACGGGACATTAAGAACCATAGTAGTTAAAGAGCGTCCATAAATAAAACTCAATTTTTTTGTACCGTAGGTAACAATGTTTTCATACAGTCTATACTATTTATTGCAAATTATAGAAAACAGCAAAAGCAGGAACAGCAAAATGGTATAACTTTTCATTTAAAATTAGTTTTCAAAAAAAGGCTCCAAAGACTTCATTCTCGGAAAGCATTTCAGTTGTTTAAGTCTAACAAAGATAGAAGTTATGAAATCTTTAAATTACTATTATTTCGAGAAAAAAAATATTATGCATGCAATGTTTGCTCCCTACATTACGGACCTTGGATAGGCCAAACCTAAACTGCAAGTGAAACAAATATATTTAAAGCTGTCGGAGATTCCTTAATGAGATTTTACCTCCCTTGTTATGAAACTCGACTTCGCGAGATACTCAAAGGATCGAGAATCGATTTTCAACAAGGCGCAGTCGATCACGAGAAAGTAAACTCGATTAGCATTAAATTAAACCGTCGCGCCAGAGCCGCCACTCCCTCCCCCGCCTCCTGTTGACTCAGCGCACTTTCCCTGGGGAGCAGATCAAATAGTCATCATTTCGTTTTTCCAATACGATAATTAAACGCCGATATTCAGAAGAGATTACGCCTCAAATTCTGTGCTTATATGCAGGACGCTAATGTAACTGTCGTTAAAATCTTCTCATGTACGCTTTACGGGGAACAAAACGAAATGGAACAATGATTACAATCGATTTTGATATTAAATTGCAACATATGAGGAGCATTACTGCAGCTTCTACTTGAAATTGTGGACTGCCGAAACAGCAGTTTGCATATGTGCTTGCTTTTCCATATTCATGTGGAACTGTTACACCTTTCTACATGTTGTAGCATACATATGTTCAGTCACGTTCCCCTTAGCTTTATATACTCTTCATAATTAATTGTTCTTCTTTACATAGCGTGTATAGGCTAAATTTGGAAACGTAGAATCATACTGTAAAGTTCAATGCCATATCCGAGATTTGAACGACAGATCTTCGGCTTTCCGTAGCTCTAATTTAACTACCTTTGCAATGTCCCGCTAAGGCAGTAAATTCTCCAAATGACGCGTTTTTTCCAGTAAACTACAGGGCGTTTTCAAATTCAGTTTGGGGTAACATGCCCCAATGGCGACTTACAATATTATAAGGCTTCATAGTTAACCAACAATTAGGTCAATCAATATTAACTAATTGTTCTTTCACACAAACCGTGTGTAGGCTAAAGTCGGAAAGGTAGAATCAGATTGAAAAATTGAGTACCATAGCCGGGATTTGAACCACAGATCTTCAGCTTTCCATGCCTTTCCTCTAACCAACTGAGCTACCATAGAACCAACCAGTACGACATTAAATTCCCCAAGTGACTCATGCTACTTATATTAATCAAAGAATGAAAAAAAATATGATGTTTCACATTCACATGACTTTCTCTACCTTCTATCGCTTATTGGTAAGTATACAAATTATTCTTACGAAAGCCTATTTTCCTGTCTGCTTTATTTTAATAGGGATAAACCTTTCCGAAAATATCTGGATTACACATTTGTTTCTCGAGCGACAGTCAGATGTTTAAGAACTGGGCGCTATATGCTGGCCTTAAAATTCCATACTCTTTCAATGCGAGAAACAGTGAAAATCAACAGGGCTTCGAACCATTAAAAGCGGATAACTCGGAAATGGCTGATGCTGCCACAAAAAAAGGTTATTTTAAATAAATTGTGTGTTTTAAACAAATCTAAATTGTTTGGCTACTTTTCGTCTGTCGCTTTACGTTTACCAGTTACACTATGTGATCAAACGTATCCGGACACCCTCACAAACATACTTTTTCATCTTAGGTGCGTTGTGCTGCCACCTACTGCCTGGTACTCATTATCCGCGGCCTCAGTAGTCATTAGACATCGTGAAACAGCAGAATGGGACGCTCCGTGGAACTCACGGACTTCGAACGTGGTCAGGTGATTGGGTGTCTCTTGTGTCAGAAGTCTGTATGCGAGATTCCCATACTCCTAAACGGCCACTATTTCTGATGTGATAGTGAAATGGAAACGTGAAGGGACATGTACAGCACAAAAGCGTACAGGCCGACCTCATCTGTTAACTGACAGAGACCGCCGACATTTGAAGAGGGTCGTAAAGAGTAATAGGCAGACATCTATCCAGACCATCACACAGGATTTCCAAAGTGCATCAGTATCCACTCCAAGTACTATGACAGTTAGGCGTGAGGTTAGAAACCTTGGATTCCATGGTCGAGCGGCTGCTCATAAGCCACACATCACGCAGGAAAATGCCAAACTACGCCTCGCTCGGTGTAAGAAGCATCAACATTACACGATTGAACAGTGGCAAAACGTAGTGTGGAGTGACGAATCACGGTACACAATGTGGCGATCCGATGGCAGGGTTTGGGTATGGCGAATGCCCGTGAACGTCATCTGCCAGCGTGTGTAGTGCCAACAGTGAAATTCGGAGGTGGTGGTGTTATGGTATGGTCGTGTTTTTCCTGGAGGGGGCTTGCACCCCTTGTTGTTTTGCGTGGCACGATCACAGCGCAGACCTACATTGATATTTTAAGCACCTTCTTGCTTTCCACTGTTGAAGAGCAATTCGGAGATGGCGATTGCATCTCTCAACACGAATGAGCACCTGTTCATACTGCACGGACTGTGGCGGAGTGGTTACACGGCAATAACATTCCTGTAGTAACATTATACAAATTTCCTTCCGAATGAAGAGGACTTCACAGGCTATTCGCAGAAAATTCGAGATGTACATTTTTATTTGTCATGTAAATAAATATATTTAATATGTGGTCCTTTAATCAAATTCGCTATAGCCATATTTAGAAAATAAAAATTTTCCAAAAATGTTCCATGTAATCAGTAGTTTGGGGTGGGTCAAGTTTGGTATTTATCCGACTTTTGTTTTTGAGTTACGCTGTTTATAGACACACACACACACACTGACATTTTTCTAAAAATCCTTCTTTTTGAATTCAAGGAGTCTCGAAACATGTATTTCTTATGAAATCTCGGCATCGAACTTTCGCATACCTTCTGTACCTATTATGTACGTGGTAGTGAAAGTAAAAAAACCAAGGATGTCTCCTTCCTTTACATAAATAGTAAATTCCAGTCAAAAAGTGCCATGGGAACCACAGTGTGTCGTTAGAACACACTGTAGATTGTGATTTAGGGGAAAGATACACGGATTCGATAGTAATAATTCTTCCTGGCAGTCAACAATCTATCCCAGACCAAAACCTAATAGAAGGGTCTCTAGTAAGATTAATAATTCTCATGTTATAGTCGCAAAAAGGTTAATCAATTATACATCTACACATGCGCCAGGTACTTTCTATCTGCTGACTAGTGTTTATGGGGAATTACTTCATGTTAGGGAACGAATAGAAGGCCCATTTAAAGAAGGGATGGTCCATTTGCAAAGTCTTTCCACAAACAGCCCTTTAACAGCTGGAAAATTTATCTTACTCTCTCTTTTAGAGGCCTGAGAATGTACCTGTGGTGAAAAAGGATAGGCACATGGTACTGACGTGCAGCAAGTAATATCGGTTAACTTCCTGCATTTTGAAAATACAAGAAATAGGTTTCTTTTTTAATACCTATGGCACTGCAGGTGATGACACTGGTGATACCTGAAATGAAGTGATAACTGAGAAAGGAAATTTTGGAAGCGAATGTTCTAGGCCTAAGTTTAAGGTACTTCCCCGCATTTGTCAGTTATGAGCAGGTAGAGGGGTTTTAATGAGTAAATGGAGCAACCCTTTTATCGCACGGAGTATAGATGAAGTTTGACTTCGTTGCGACTGTGCCATATTTTATTCGCTGCTTATACACCAGTGGAGAACTATGGCAATAAGCCTAAAGCAAAGAAGAGTTTAAACTTCAAAATTAGCATCATTTGTGGCAGGGAACACTTTAACACAAATGGGGAAACTATCAGATGTAACATAGAGCTCAAGAGATGTTTAAACTTATATTCAACAACATTGTAATTAATTAAACAAAGTACCATGTGGCATTATCAGAAAGAAACAATGAGAAACGTGGGCTTTAACCTCCTCAGCCCCAAGCTAGAGATCAGAATTTTTGAGGACCTGTGTTAAGATCAGATATTGCTTTTAAACATGTACAACTTTTGAAATGTTTGATTCATAGCTTTCATAATCTAATTGCGTACTATCAATAGCTAAAGATGTATTGCTTTCTTTCTTCTAAACATTCCTTAATCCTGATTTACCTGTTTTCGAAGTAGGGTTTAGTGCCTTCAACTCTGCATCATATTTGTTTACAAAAATCACTCTAAGGTCACAGTCGCTTCCACCTTCTCTCGCCACAAACCCTCGGTGCGTTTCTAAATTGATGGCTTACTTACCAAAATCCCTCTCCCTGGTTATTAGGTCTGAGGTAATTCTGGGAAAACCTCACTCAAGTTAAGGATCTATTTAAAAGCATTTTAAGAAGCCCAATGCAATGCTGCTTGTTACGTTAAATATACAACGTACCGATAAAATAATATACTATTCCAAAACAGGGATGGTTATATTGCCAAATTAATCCAAAGTTACTGCCAAATTATGCCCAAGTATTGTCATTTAACCTCAATTTGCAACCCTTTTGTTTTTTTCAGTGTATTTAGTGTATCGATAAAAATCAAATGTTTGAAAGGATGAATTTATTTTAGAGGGGTTGCCGAATGTGATGAAATATAAAACTGTTATTTCTACTAAACATGGTGTCCAAATATTATTAAATATTTGAACTGTGGTCAATTTAGTTGTTTGCCTATTCAAAAATTATACATAATTCAATCAGAACGAAAAGGACCTTACAAGGTAACCGAAACAAATTCAAGATGTATTTTTCATATCAATACATCAAACATTTCACATTTTTCCCAAATTGTTGTAGTTGTTTTAGAGAATAAAATATCAGAAATGACTCTATGCAAAGGTTAGAATAGCGTATGGAAAATTTCGTGAAAGATACTGGACTTAAATATGAAGTCCTTCTAACTTTTGATTTTGAGCTATGCTCTCCACGGATACATATAGAGATTTTTTTTCCAAAAAATCATTTTTGGGTCCAAGTAACCTCAAAACGTGTTACCCGAATGAAATCTCGATATCGAGTTCTTTGGTGAAATATATTACTTCCTCACTCTCTGTCATAGCTAAGTGCTAGAGACGGTAATAATAATTAAATAAAAATACATTTATGAATCTGATCGACCTAAAACTAACAAACAATTGGGATTTTTATTACAGAGTACAGGTGAGAAAAGGACTGAGCTTCAAAAAACTTAAAGCTTCGCAATTTCTGCAAGAGATGCAACATATTTACAAAAAATCTAGTGATAAAAAGGACCTAGGGGTGAAGTTGAGAAAACATATACAGGAAATCTAAAGCTCCACTCACATGGTATAAGGAAGCGAAGAAAGTAAGAGGTAAATTATAAGTAATATTATTTATCGAAAATAGAAGTCATAGCAACTTGAAAGTGGACAATTTGAAATTAAGGAAGCACGAATACAGTAACCCAAATACCATTCTACCTTTCTAAAATATTGTGCACAAAGAAACACTTAAATCTAATTTTAGTGCTTACATAAGCGTGTCATTTTAAACACTAAAAGGATTATTTTCTTAAAAATCTAATACAAATTTGATTTTTTTTAAATTAATGGTGAATTTAACGCTAATACGTAGATGCTTTAAAATTAACATTCAGGTGTATCGATATATTGTATTTTTTAAAAGCTTACCAAAATACGTGTTCTATTTGAGTTGAGCGGATGGGACGTTTTGATGCTGTTGAAAGTCTACAGATATGAAAGGGAAATTTAGGCAAGGATCTGAATTAATCTAAAATTTGAAAAATAATTTTAGTAATACATGCAACAAAGAAGCCGAAGCTAAGAGAACTTTGAATTTTATATATTTTTGTATTCTTGATTAGCTTATAGTTAACAGGCGTTTTTCCGATTCATGCTGTCATGAAGGTTGATTTTCCTATATTCAGTGCTGGTAGCCTAACCTACCCGTGTGTTTTGCCTATTTTACTGCACGCATATGCATGCACTATATTAAATCCTCTACGTTTTTGTATATTTATTATTGAGACATGCAATATAATCATATCTTATGTTTGAATTTTCCCATTTGAATCTTACCTGGGTCTCTACTTTTTACTTTCTCTGCCACGTACAGAGTAAGTAGAGAAAAAGTTCGATACCGAGATTTTTCCGGAAATACATTTTTTTGAGGTCCCCTGAATCCAAAAAATCATTTTTAGAAAAAGGTCCGTGTGTTGTCTGTGAACTGCATAACCCAAAAACGAAAAGTCGGATAAATACCACACTTAGGTTCAGTATCTTCCAAAAATGCGACACAAAGATTTTCAAGAAAATCCCCATCCCAACTACCCTTTACATGGAATATTTTTCGAAAATTTTGACTTTTTAAAAAATGGCTCAACCGATTCTGAATAAAATATCATATATGAAAGATATTTAACATCACAAATACAATATATATCTTGAATTTTCTGGAAATAGTCTGTGAAGCACTCTTCATTCGGAAGGAATTTTGTATATCTTGCATAAATGCTAAACGTTAAGCGATAGACGAAAACGTACCGTACTAAAAAATGTAGACCTCTTTAAAACACACAGTTTACTTAAAATAAGTTTTTCTGTGGCATAAGCAGTTTCTAAGAGATCCGTTATTAAAAGCTTCGAATTGTTCATTACTTGTCATTCTTTTAGCCTCATCTATTTTCAGATGTTTCTCGCGATTGTATGGAAACAGTATGGAATTTAAGGCCGGCATATAGCGTCCAGTTCTTAAACATTTGAATATCGCTGTCCTCTTTTTATCTGTAATGAAGGCGCGTGTAATGTAGCTATTTTTCCAAAGCTTTATTTGGATTAAAATGCAGTGGATATAAAAATAAGCTTTAATAAGAATAGTTTGTATATCCACTAATAAAGATAGAGGACAGAGAAAGTCTTGTGATTGTATCACATCAGATTTCTATTTTTTAATATTTACTTAAGATTTGGTTCATACAGAAGGTATGACCTTTTTAAGGCCAATAACCAGACGTAGTTAATCGATCGCCACTTCGCCATCAAGGTTAATGTTGGTGATGACGTTGCTGCTGGAACCATCATATTCAGCAGTTGTTAGTAATTTATTTTATTTTATCGTAAGTACTATTTGTATCATTCACTGTCGTCGAAAAAATAGTATACAATGCATACACTTGTATAGCACTTGTATTGCAGTATACTACTATGGTTTGGTATCTGAACTATGGTTTTAACAACGCTAAGAAGATATTCTGCCTATAAGCATCGAACACTGTTCCTAAATGAAGATAGACATCCAGCTTCTTAAGCCTAGACGGATGCACAGAATAGTATTATCTATCATTGATAATGTATATTGTTGCTACCTTAGCTGTGTTGGTGGCAATGGGGTGTGGCAATATGATAAATGCTAATAAGTACAGAATACATCAGTTCAAATGTTTATTACACAATTCAGAATATAAAAACTTTCTTAGTTACATTGTGCAGCTATACAATACTGATATAAGAATTACAAATACCTAACTACATAAAAAATTTTAAACTATGCAGAATAGAAATGAAAAATGGAGTATTTAAAAATAATTTACATTACGTGAAAACATAAATATTTAACCGCCATATGACCGCTATTTTCTGCAGACTTAAAAGCGTAATGATATTGAATGCACTTTTGGATGAAGTGCAGTGCAACATGAAATCTCTCTGTAAACATCGATAGAGCTGTGTTTTGGCAAACACATTGTGGCACATTGGCGAATTGAACCGTTACGCCGAAGATCGGATACCATGGACATACTTAAGTCATCAGTAGACAATTGGATAAATTGGAGATTTCTTGACCAGTTCTCCGCCTAGGAAGGGTACACCACCTTTAAACAAGCCAGGAGACTGTACGAGGCCCGCTCCTAGCAGTTCTGGTCTATACAGACCAGCTTGAGGACCAAGGAAATGGGCACCGCCGGCGGCAATTGGGCCCGCGAGCAACTTCTCTCCGACTAGATGCTGACCGTCTTCCTTGTGATGCAGTTGATTGTGGTGCAAAAGAGCGCCCTCTGCTCCACCGTTGCTGACGGTGGACTGCAGTCCTCGTGTACCAACTTCCAAGGCGCCCTTACCTCCTGCACCTCCGTAGCCGCTAGTTCCATGTGTGCCGAAGTACTGGCCAATACCCTGTCCTCCGGAACGAACACCCTCATCGTGATCGGAGTCGTAGAAGCTAGAGTCTGAGCCTGACTCATCCTTGTGATACGTCTTCCGGAAGCCCTTGGTTTGGTGTCCCTTGACCCATCTGCAACAGTTTACCAAATGGTTGAAAGTTGAGTTAAACTTGAACAATGCAAGTCGATTTACCGAACTGAAACATGTGTACCCAGAGGTCCTTCAAGGCAATATGTTACTTTGAAAGAAGCTCGACAAATTCGAAACCAAACCAAAGTTCGCTGACATAATAGAAGTGCCTCGGCCAGGTAAGCCGGTAGTTCGTGTTCAAGTCCCAAAAGTGGACTTGAATTTTTACTTTCCGTAATATTTACCTATAATAATTAGAGGAAGTACTGATTCCACCCAAAAATTCCATACAGAGATTTTACCGGAAATACACTTTTCAGAGGCTCCTTAAATAAAAAAATAAAAAAAGCATTCTTAGAATAAGGTCAGTGTGTGTGTGTGTGTGCGTGCGTGCACGCGCGCGCGCACCTATAAATACAAAAACTCAAAAATGAAAGTTGGTTATATACCAAACTTGGAATATAAGTTCAAGCGTCTTCCAAGAATGTGATACTAAGGTACTTCAGAAAATCCTCCAACTCCAAATTGCCCATTACATGCCCATTACTTTTTCGATTCTTTTAAATGTTTAAGTTTTGCATTTTTGAAAGTGTTGCGTTTAACTTTATGCTAGATAAAGCATGAAAAGAATCGAGACTTCACGTTATTGCCTCGCGTCCCCTAAGTGTTACTATAGTTCTTGATAGACCTCAACTGCGTTTCCTGTGGGTGAACCAATGCAACGTTCCATAGATTCTGGTGTCTAAATGAAAACATGCAAAACAATGGGGGAAGAGTAGATATATAATCACATAACAGATGGCGTTAATTTAATTGTGAATGAAACTGATGCAATAGATTACGTTTCTGCAATGAACCATTACATTTACTTACTCCGGTGACCACAATCCGTGAATCTAACTACAGCGCATGGAAATGTTTTCTCTTCTCTTCCATCTGTTAGTTTGTGCTTACACACATCAAACTCGGGTCACGGGAGTAGCTTACAGGTATATTACAGGTTTACTGTATGACTAATTTCCATAATATGGATAATAAATCCTTTAAAAGAAAGCTTTTAGCATAAAATATAGTTACATAAAACGGGAAGCAAAGAAACTATTATTATTATTATTATTATTATTATTATTATTATTATTATTATTATTATTATTATGCCTGACTAACAATAGAGGATATACAGGGTGGGCCATTTAAATTGAGACTGTACAAGATCTCCAGAACTACGCGTTGTAGAAAGAAATGTCTCGAATGAAAGTTGCTTGATATTATGGGGGAAAGTAAATGCCATTAGCTCTGTTTCATTTGGAGGACGTTATGATGGTCATTTTAATCTTTAAATGGAACCTACAATTAGGCTAAATTTAAATTGACCGTAAAGTGACCATCACAACGTCCTCCAAATAAAACGTGAATAATGACATTCATTTTCCCCCATAATATCTACAACGCTTAGTTTTGGAGATATTGTACAGTCTCAACTAAAATGGTCCCCCCTGTATATCATATGGTGTTATCAGCATAAAAAAGTTGCTAACTGGAAAATGTCAAACAGGAACAATTTCGGAATTAGCATACAATACAAAATTGGTTGCATGCGTTTATACATAGAAAATTACTAATAAGAACATAATTCAGTGAATAAGTTATCGCCTTTACAGTTTTTTATAAAGAAATATCGAGCATCGAGTATCGAGTATCGGTATTCAAAAATCAATATCGGTATCGAGAACTAGTGGTGTCGTTGCATCACTAGCTCTAACGCTTTTGATTAAAATATGTTTAATATAGGTATATCTACATATCAAATAAGATTTATATCTTGAATTTTCTCGGAATATCCTGTAAAGTGTCACCATTCTCAATGACTTTCGCATAATTGGTAAACCGTAAGAGAGAGACAAATCTTACTACACAAAAATTTTACATTTCATTAAAGCACGCATATAATTCATGTCAAATAAATTATTTGTGGCGTTAACCATTTCCAAGATATTCTTTGTTAGTTTTATTTTCAAATACTTATACTTTTTTCAAGTGGGAAGTCGGATTTCCTTTTTCCTTGTGGTCATGCAAAGTCACCAGTTAGCGATCCGCTGTTTAAGCATCTAACTAACGTTTTAACTTACTGTATCCTTCTTATGCCTACAACAAAATTAATAAGAAGTAGATAGAAGAATAAGCATTTGTAAGAATAGTTTGTAGAAGAGTAAGTAGAAAAAGCCTTGAGAATGCAAACAATTAGACTTTTTAAATCTGATTCAACCTTCCAATATTTACCCTATACACTGCCGGTGTGAAATAATAATTATTAGAAACATACCAAAACCTTAATGAGTAATCAAACAAATGAGCTATACTTATTACTTTAGAAAAGTCGCATTCAGCTTCTCAAAGAAATTTTAAAAAGGGTTTATAAAATAGTGGATCGAATAAGATTGCACTTTCAATGAGTTTAAAAACAAACTTCTTTCTTTCTAATGAAATGCTGACTCACTTAACATAAAAAAGCCTCCAAAGGAACTAATCTAGTTGAAGCTAATACAAAATAAATTTTCATTGTGAAATATAAAATAATTACATAAATAAAATAGCCCCCTCGTGTAAAGCAGAGATCTAAGCTCATGGAAGTTTTACAAATATGTAGAACATGAAATCACACTGATATATCGTAATGGGTATCATGGGTGAAATTTCCATTTTCCACGTTTTCAGGCCAGAGGTTTTATTTTTTGTGTATTAGTGTTAAAATTAGTTCCATTTATATCACTCTAATATTTAATGAATTATTAAATTCTTGAAAGAAGTGGATTTGTTTTCAAAATGTATCTTTTCTCATAAAATAGAAGTTAATGGCCTAAAAGTATCGTATAGTATATTATACAGGGTGGGCCGTTTAATTTGTACAATATTTCCAAAACTAAGCGTTGTAGAAAGGTATGTCTTTAATAAAAGCTGCTTTATATTATGGGAGAAAGTAAATACCATTAGTTTTGTTTGGAGGACGCATAATAGTCATTTTAGGGTCACTTTAATGTTTTAAAAGGGAACCTACAATTAGGGTCAAATTAAATTTACCCTAAAATGACCATCACAACGTCCTCCAAATAAAACACGACTAAAGACATTTACTTTCCTGCATAATATCGAGCAACTTTTATTCAAGAAGTTTCTTTCTACAACGCTTAGTTTTGGAGATATTGTACAGTCTCAACTTAAATGGTCCACTCTGTATGTGTATAATTCAATAGCAGAGCCATAATTTTAGTTTTGAATGTATGAATAATCTGAAAAAATAATAATCCACTGGATATGAGAAAGTACATATTGACTTTTAGCATATAAATGTCATATTTTACTTTTTACTTCTGAAAATATATTTACTTTATCGAAAATAGGACTATGTAATCCTTTTCACCGCAGCTTTCAGAACATTCAATAAATTTCGTTCAGTTTACTTGCATGAACATTGCAGCACTCTATAATATTTGAACGTGAGCAAACTTAGTAAATATAAAGGTGCAGAAGGTGACTTTAAGATACTTTTTAATATATATATATATATATATATATATATATATATATATATATATATAGGTATAATGCAATTAAGGGTACTTCCAAGCGTCCAAGCGACTCTAAAATTCGGTCAACTTATGCATTTAGGTTATGAATTAATTTTATATAACAATGAAAATGTTTTCTCTTTTCTCTGTTTTTTTGGAGGAGGTAAATAGTCAAAATTATGTCCATGGCCGATACTGAGATCGCAAGGTATGGCAAGAGGTGCCACCGACAATCACGATTCTTGAGGGGTTCTAAATTGGCTTTCATGTAATTTCTCGACTGTTCTAGTGGACCTGGTTCTATAAAAAAATCCGGATATTGTATCGTAGATATAAATCAACTCCTCTAAATCCTCAACTAGCAGTACCAAGTACTAAACTTGAAAACTAATGTGCATCTCGCTCTAATGTTACGTGGTGAGGGGATTAGATTGGCTACGTAGGGTACTCGGCACTGATCCACATAGACGATATTGTACCTACGCCCTACAAGGGAGCGTGCCCGGGAGGAAGGATGAGGCGAGAGGAGACATCGGGCGGCCGGAACCAGGAGTGATGGCACAGAAATCGTAGGGTCCCTAAGCTTCCAGATAGACTCCCCGGCATGCGGACAGGCAGACCGGGGACCCCACCCCGCACAGACGGGTTCCAACGCCCTCAAGGGGATTCGGATACACCCAGCCATCGAGTGACGGAGAGAGTCACAAAGAGATTCCTTTTCCCGTCCTACACTGCAACGAAACACCATCGCCGACGCTTCCAAATCTGAAAGAGACCAACGGATGAAACATGAAGTGAAATCAGAAGGAGATGAAATCGAGGTACAGGAAATTCGGTGGATGAGAATAGCAGCATTCACCTGGCGACCGGGAAAACCCTGAAAAAGCCCATGGGTCAGGATGCGGGCACAGGAATCAAACCCACGACCTCTCGAATGCGGGCCACAGACAAACCGCCTGAGCCATCCTGCTCGCTGTGGTGAGGGAATTGTGGGTTCGAGTTCCACCTCGGCTCGAGTATGGATGTGCATTTATGTGTGTGTGTGTATGCAAGCTCGCGTGCATGTGCGTAGAACGTAAAATAAACACATAAAAGAAAACAGAAAGTACGTAGTAAACAAGGAAACAAATAATACCAAACAAAATAACGGAGGGAATGTCCGTACAGTATAGGCGGAACGATATCAAGATATGTATGCGGAAAAGTAAGAGTACAATAATATACGATATCTTTATTTTTACTTTCTCTACCATGTACATAGTAAGTAAAGAAGGAACTGCATTCCAACAAAAGTTCGATATTTTACTGGAAATACATATTTTCAGGTACCCTGAATCCAAAAAAGGCATTTTTACCTTCTCTACTACGTATAGTAAGTAGGGGAAGTATTGCATTCCACCCAAAAACTCGATACCGAGATTTCACCGGAAATACATGTTTTGAAGCCTCCTGAATTCAAAAAATCTGATGTGTTACACTCACATGACTTTCTCTACTCTTGTACAAACTATTTTTACAAACGCTTATTCTCCATATGCTTCATGTTAATCGAGATATCGAGATGTCAATCTTATTGGTAATTTTCTTGTAGATGCAAGGGGAATATGGTAGCTTTTAAGCGATAGTCAAATATTTTAAGTGCTGGTTGCTATGTGGCGCATTCCATTCTCTTTGCACATCCAGGACATAAAAAAAATGAATAACGAATATGAGAAAAAGTATAAGTATTGGAAAATTTAAGGGAATAACAAGCAATATCTCGAAAACCGTTCACTCAACAAAAAAAATGTATATGACATATATTGTATATTTTAACGCGATCTACATTTTTTGTGTAGTAAAATTTTGTCTCTCTCTTATGGTTTACCAGTTATGCAAAAGTCGTTCACAATGAAGAACACTTTTGGAGACATTCCCAGAAAATTCGAGATATACATTTCATTTGTCATGAAAATATCTTAAACATATGATATTTTAATCAAAATCGTTAGAGCCATTTTTGAGAAAATTAAAATTTTCGAAAAATGTTCTATGTAAAGGGTAGTCTGGGGTGGGGGGATTTTCTTGAAAACCTTCGTGTCGCATCTCTGGAAGATACTGAACCTAAATACCAAGTTTGGTGTTTATCCGACTGTTCGTTTTTGAGTTATGCTGTTCACAGACACACACACACACACACACACACACACAGACACACACACACACACAGACACACACACACACACAGACACACACACGGACATGTTTCCAAAAATGCTTTTTTTGGATTCAGGAGGTCTCAAAACGTGTATTTCCGGTGAAATCTCGGTATCGAATTTTTGGGTGGAATGCAATACTTCCCCTACTTACTATACGTAGTAGAGAAAGTAAAAATCTGATGTGTTACACTCACATGACTTTCTCTACTCTTGTACAATCTATTTTTACAAACGCCTATTCTCCATATGCTTCATGTTAATCGAGATATCGAGATGTCAATCTTATTGGTAATTTTCTTGTAGATGCAAGGGGAATATGGTAGGTTTTAAGCGCTAGTCAAATATTTTAACGCTGGTTGCTATGTGGCGCATTCCATTTTCTTTGCATGTCCAGCACATAAAAAAATGAATAACGCATTTGAGAAAAAGTATAAGTATTGGAAAATTTAAGGAAATAACAAGCAATATCTCGAAAACGGTTCACTCAACAAAAGAAATGTATATGACATAAGTTGTGTATTTTAACGCGATCTACATTCTTTGTGTAGTAAAATTTTGTCTATCTCTTATGGTTTACCAGTTATGCAAAAGTCGTTCACAATGAAGAATACTTTTGGAGACATTCCCAGAAAATTTGAGATATACATTTCATTTCTCATGACATTATCTTAAACATATGTTATTTTAATCAAAATCGTTAGAGCCATTTTTGAGAAAATTAGGATTTTCGAAAAATGTTCCATGTAAAGGGTAGTCTGGGGTGGGGGGATTTTCTTGAAAACCTTCGTGTCGCATCTCTGGAAGATACTGAACCTAAATACCAAGTTTGGTGTTTATCCGACTGTTCGTTTTTGAGTTATGCTGTTCACAGACACACACACACACACACACACACACAGACACACACACACACACAGACACACACACACACACAGACACACACACGGACATGTTTCCAAAAATGCTTTTTTTGGATTCAGGAGGTCTCAAAACATGTATTTCCGGTGAAATCTCGGTATCGAATTTTTGGGTGGAATGCAATACTTCCCCTACTTACTATACGTAGTAGAGAAAGTAAAAAAGAATTTTTGGAAACATGTCCGTATCTGTCTGTCTGTCTGTCTGTCTGTGAACAGCATAACTCAGAAACGAACAGTCGGATAAACACCAAACTTGGTATTTAGATTCAGTATCTTCCAGAGATGCCACACGAAGGTTTTCAAAAAAATCCCCCCACCCCAGATTACCCTTTACATGGAACATTTTTCGAAAATTTTAATTTTCTCAAAAATGGCTCTAACGATTTTGATTAAATTATCATATATTTAACATACTTGCATGACAAATAAAATGTATATCTCGAATTTTCTGGGAATGTCTCCAAAAGTATTCTTCATTGTGAACGACTTTTGCATAACTGGTAAACCATAAGAGATAGACAAAATGTTACTACACAAAAAATGTAGAACGCGTTAAAATACACAATTTATGTCATATACATTTTTTTGTTGAGTAAACCATTTTCGAGATATTGCTTGTAATTCCCTTAAATTTTCCAATACTTATAATTTTTATTCTCAAAAGGGAATTCGTTATTCATTTTTTTGTCCTGGTAATGCAAAGAGAATGGAATACTCCACAGAGCAACCAGCTCTTAAAATATTTGACTATCGCTTAAAGCCTACCATATTACTCTTGCATCTACAAGAAAATTAGCTATAAGATTAACTTTTACCAAATTTTTATAACATTTACTAAATCTAAAATAATTTAATATTAATAAAATTACCTCTCGATATCTCAATTAATATGAACCATATGGAGAATAAGCGTTTGTAAAAATAGTTTGTACAAGAGTAGAGAAGGTCATGTGAGTGTAACACATCGGATTTTTAGAAAAATGTTCATCTGTGTGTGTGTGTGTCTGTGAACAGCATAACTCAAAAATGAAAAGTTGTACAAGTACTTTTTAGATAATTACTTACTTGGTATTTAAGTTTAGTATCTTCCAAAGATGCGAAACGAAAATTTTCAAGAAAATCCCTCCATCCAAACTACGCTTTATATGGAAAATATTTCGGAAGTTTTGATTTTCAAAAAAATTGCTCAAACGATTTTGATTAAAATACCATATATTAAAGATACTTACATGACAAATAAAATGTATATCTTGAATTTTCTGGAAGTAGCCTGTGAAGTCCTTTTCATTCGGAAGGAATTTTGTATAACCTTGTATAACTGGTAAACTTTAAGCGATAGACGAAAACGTACTGCACAAAAATTGTAATCTGTTTAAAACATACAATTTATTTTAAATAAATTTTTTGGCATCAGCCATTTTCATCACATCGTTATTAACGGTTCGAATTATTCAATATTTAGCCATTCATTAATGCCCTGTCAATGTCAATGATTGCATGGAAACAGTATGGAATTTTAAGGCCAGCGTATAGAGTCCAGTTCTTAAACATTTTACTGTCGCTGTTCCTGTTGTATACGTAATGAAATGTGTAATGCAGCTGTTTTCGGAAAAGTTTATCTCGATTAAAATGAAGTAGATAGGAAAATAAATTTCCATAAAAATAAATTGTATACCCACTAATAAGCGATTGAGGGTAGAAAATTCTTATTACATACGACACCACAAGCAGCGACACTGGTGATGCATGGCATGAAATAATAATTGGAAAGAAAATGCTCCAGGTGTAAGTTAGGGTACCTCCGCG
This sequence comes from Deroplatys truncata, assembly GCA_030765065.1. NCBI lineage: Eukaryota > Metazoa > Arthropoda > Insecta > Mantodea > Mantidae > Deroplatys > Deroplatys truncata. The sequence goes on along the minus strand of CM060977.1, from coordinate 121,099,481 downwards.
GCATTTTTCAGTTGTGACGATTGAGGAAAACCTGGAAAAAGCCTAGTGATAGGTATATGAAATGAAATGACAATTAGGAAAGGAAATTTGGAATTCAAACGTTTCAGGTCTAAGTTTAGGGTACCGCCCTGGCATTTGTCAGTTATGACGATTGAGGCAAACCTGGAAAATGTCTCAGTCAGGGAGGACAGTTCTCGCGGGATCTGAGCTGCAGACCTCCCGATCACGAGTCATTACCTTAACGACCTCGGCTACCCATGTCAGTAGGTATCATAAGGTAACGTCATAAAAACCTTTATATACTAGTTTCCCCTCTGTTATTTCACTACGCGTTAAGTCAATATTTGCGGTTTAGGTGAATTGGTCAGTAGAGCTTATTTGCGTACTTCATACTTTTGTTCCGGAGGCTTGCATAACGGCAGGAGCTGCCAATGTTTCACTATGTCACTCAACATGAGAAAAAATTCGGTTTTAAAATGAACAGAGGAGACTTATACTGCATTATACCTCATACTGAATTTTGGACAAGATTTCGAAAAAATCATATTTTTAAAATTTCCCTATAAAGACCCAACGTTCTAGAATCAGGATTCAATCATTTGCAGTTTTGTCCTTCTGGCTATTAAATGCACAAACGTGACGTTTATGTGGACAAATAGCAGTTAAATTTTCAAAGCTGATCTGTAATGTTGTTTTCTTATATTTTTGCTATATTTAAAATTCATTCACCATGAAATTTGTTCGTCCATTAAAATATTTAATTTACATTGTTTGAAGCTGGGTAAAGAGATCTAAAGTATTTTTATATCAAGCACAGTTTTGTATTTCTATTTTAATAATTTAATACTTGATCGATTTTAAGAAAATGAACTATTACATACTTCAACTATTTTCTTTCAGGAAAAGCTTTAATGTTACGCAAAAGTTAATTCTTGATTGTGAATAATTAATTCAAGGGTTGATATACAAAGAAGATAACACCAAATTTGGTGTTTATCCGACTGTTCACTTCTGAGTTATGCTGTTCACAGACACACAGACACACACACGGACATGTTTCCAAAAATGCTTTTTTTTGGATTCAGGGGGCCTCAAAGCATATATTTCAGGTGAAATCTCGGTATCGAATTTTTGGATGGAATACAATACTTCCCCTACTTACTATACGTAGTAGAGAAAGTAATAACGGAAAAAATTCAAGAGCGTCAATAGAACTGGATGAAACATCTGGAAAGAATGGAAAAATCCCGCATCCCAAAAAGAGCTTTCAACTACTCCCCAAAGGAAAAAGAAATGTTGGTCGTCCTAGATTACGTTGGAACCAGCAATTCTGAGGGGACCGGAACTATACAGGCTCAGGGCGCGCTGATGCTGCTAATGATGATGATGATGATGATGATGATGATACGAAAATAATGTCTGCTGTATAGGCCATTCAAAAGATTGGTTGCGAATTTTCAAGAAAATGTAAGAAGATCGTGTCTCATTACGCCTGAAGTGAATGTAAGCGAATGACCTAATTAGAGATTTCATATATATTTTATTAGGCGTTGATTTTGATAATAAGAGTACACATATCAGTAAAGTGAGTGTAAAAGTTAATTTGGGAATCTCCAAGGCCAAGGTTAAAAATTTTGACATTCATCATTCGCGCTGTGTGAATTTGCTATTGTGGAAACAGTAACCCTTAATGATAACATATTTGGATTATAAGAAAACAATGTGATTACAAAAGCAGAGTGTAGCGGGTTGACTGTGACTTTTTACATCGATATTGAGGAAGGGTGCACGAAGCTCATAGGGTCGCTTGCGAGAGAATGAGTGGTTATTTCAAAACCGAAATATCTTTGATAAAATTCTACGAATCAAGTTTAGAAAATTAATATTGACTGAATGGTGGGTATCCGCGGAGAATTAGCAGTGGTTGTTAGTGAAAAGAGTATTACAATATTTACTTCCCTTACATACTGTCCTTTCTCTCTCTCTCTCTCTCTCTCTCTCTCTCTCTCTCTCTCTCTCTCTCATCAACGAGGGCAGAATTTTCCAAAATAGAACTCCAGTTTTCACTTTAGTATTAAAACAACATTGTAATTGGAATAGTAGAATCAGTCTAAAAAAATGCAACGCCATAGTCGGGATTTGAACCACGGATCTTCCGGTTTTCTCTTTGTTTGATTTTTACATGCTGATTTGAGCGTTCTTTATTTTGAGGATACTTCTCATTTTTCAAAGTGATCGAAGCTAAGATTGCGTAACACAGTTTTAGAGCATGGTGGTTAAATACACCAAATCCAAATAATACGTAAAATGTTATAGTAATTGCAAAATAAAAGCATGGAAAAGTACACTGATCTTCCGCTAACCAATATAATTCGCTGCGTTTGCAACATTCCACTATTAAAAACTACCATGAATACGTCTATCAGAACCCGATATTGAGATGTATTCGAGATGTGTTTTACGTTAATATATGTAATCTTACCTTTAAGATTCTTGAGCTGGAGCTCTGTACTTCAGGGCTTTTATTTCATGAGTGGTACAATTTAAGGTATCGCAATTGCGAGTTTTATACATTTCAATTTAGTTCAGGAAGTCCTCAGGTTCGAATCTAGGTGAGGGTGAGTTACCTGAATAAGGCTTTTTCCGGGTCTTTCTCTTATCCGGACAACTCTAATCTCTAGGGACCCCGGACTCATTGGAGCATCATTTCAACCACTTCGCTCATTCACCGTCCGCTGTCACCCACCCAATTAAATAAAGTTAAACGTCAAGCAAATAAAATAAAACAAAAAAAAAGAGTCCCAATTTTTATTATAGAATTCCTCACTATAATCATAATAGAACATTAATTTTTATAGCCGTAAGTAGCAAATTTTCTAAGAAAATAACTTTCAAAGAATGAAAATTAAGTCATATATGAAATGTTACGTGATGAGGTTTGAAAAGTTTAAACGTTTAAATATTGCATATTATTCCTTGAATATAAATGTTACAATCAAGTATTAAAATATACTTACAATATCTCCAAAACTAAGCGTTGTAGAAAGAAATGCTTTTAATAAAGGTGGCTTGATATTGTGGGGGAAAGTAAATGCCATTAGTTGTGTTTTGTTTGGAGGACGTTGTGATGGTCATTTTAGGGTCAATTTAAATTTACCCTAATTGTAGGTTCCCATTTAAAACAATCTTAATTTTTTAAAAAATAAATACATGTACCGCAAATATCCCCTAAGAAATTATCGCAACTCATTTTAATACAGAAAAATTTAACTCCAGAAACAGCTACACGTTTCCTAGATGTACTGGCGGCGGAAGTCTGTAACGAGGTTCTAAAAAACCATACTACGATCAGATAAATACCCAAACAATTTTGATAACTCGTGGAAAAGTAGTGTAAGATGTGATGCCTTGGGGAAAAAATAAACTATGCAAAAATATTTAGTTGCTCACACTTCATTGCAAAAGTACCTTACTTTTAAAGCACCCCTCGTAAATTTAACTTGCGCAATTATGAGTTTGCCAACTTGACAATGTTTAACAAAACAAAGAAGACAACAAGAGCATAACAAAGATAAAACAAAACATGCAATAGAGTAAGAACAATGGAACAAATGTGACATAAATAATAAATTAATATATGTATAAGATACCAAAGAAATTAAAATTGAATAAAATAGTAGAATGCAAAAAATTGTTTGCAGGCAATATATTGAAGAATACTTAGTTTTAACATTTAGGAATATAGATGGTTTAGGGAGCCTTTAAGTTTCTCTGGTTCTTTCTCCACATATCTTAATGAAAATAATTCATAGTTCCAACTGAATTATATTCACCTGATGGTGTATTTAGTTCAAGATTTCACCCCCTAATATGATTCTTATTCTAAATACATGAAATTAAAGGTGACTATATACAGCACTCACCCCTTGGTGTCAGCGCCCTGCTGATTCCCCTGAGCAGCTTTCCCGTAGCTGGTATCTCCCAGATAGTGATGACCGTCCTCCAGGCCGCTCTTGGTCTGACCGGTGAAGGCTACATGGTCCTGCTGGAGGTGCGCTGCATCCTTCTGGTCATAACCTCCCCCAATCCCTCCTGCAGATAGTAGAGATGCCTCCTTCTTGCCGGCAGATAGGAAGGGAGAGTAGCCGTACCCGGGAATCTCTCCAACTAGATACCGACGTTCCCGGGTTGGAAGGCTGAGGGCGCTGGCAACCAGGAGGAGGAGAGAAGCGAAGTTCTTCATGGTGCTGCTGCTGAATGGATGACTTCTTGGTCCCGTCCTTGCAGTATTTATCTGTCGCGGAGTGCTACGGTTCAGCACACAGGTACCCTAATGACAAGTGCAACACTGACTCATGTGCTGCATATTTATTTTATTTGGAGATATCTCCATTCATACTGTGCATTAAGAAGGTACCTCCTCCTCGCTTTGGGATTACCAGTCATTAGTTAATTCAACCAGAGAGTCAGCAATGTTCTTTATTTTCTTCGGCAAACGTTTCTTTTATTTTAAAAGACACATTTTCAAGAGGTTTCTTCTTAATGCTTGTAGGGCGCGATTTTTAATTTACTTCATTTACTGTGCCTGGTTACTTTGTTGGAATTGTATTGTCTCTCATAAAATGACAGGGGAACCAAAAGTACTCTAAGAAAACACGCAGTGATACCAAAGATAGGAGCAAATATTGGAGTGTTACCTCTAAATTTTACTTTCTTTACCCCATACATAGTAAGTAGAAAAGGTGTTTCATTCCACCCAAAAATTCGATACCGAGATTTTACCGCAAATACATGTTTTGAGGCCCCTTAATAAAAAAAGCATTTAAAAAAAGTTCGCTTGTGTGACTGTGAACAGCATGACTCAAGGAAAAAATCTCGGATAAATACCAAATATAGTATTTAAGTTCAGTATCTCCCAAAGATGCACCACGAAGGTGTTCAAGAAAATCCTCTAACCCCAAAATCCCTTCACGTGTAAAATTTTTCGAAATGTTTGGTTTTATGAAAAATGACTAACCTGTATTAAAGCTATATGACATGACAAATAAAATACATATATTGAATTTAATGTGAAAAGCCTGTGAAATCCGGTTCATTCGGAGGAATTTTATATAACCTTGTATAACTGGTAAACGGTGAGCTATGGACGAAATCGTACTAACAAAAAATGTAGATCTCTGTAAAACATATAATTTATTTCAAATAACATTTTCGTGACAAATCATTTCCGAGATATCCGTTATTAATGGTTCCATTGTTCAATACTTTGTCATTCTTTTAAGTCCTGTCAACATTCAATTTTTTCTCGCGATGTAATGGAAAGAGTATGGAATTTTAAGTCATCATTCGAGGACTTTATCAGTCCTTGGGACATAGCTCTAGCGTTTAAGTCTACCAGCTTTGTGGATTCATTTCATATTGTATTCATTGCCCGACATGAATCTTCTAGGCTGAGGCAGTATTTTAAACACTTGAATAATTTTAAAAAAATTATATAATATGTAAATTCAATAACAGCCCGCCTTGAAGCAATATGTATGTAATATTTTATATAAAAATGTATGTAACAGTCATTGCAAATGCTTATATGATTGTAAATATGTTTAATAATGTTATGTGAATACATTACATTCTTTAATAATGTAAGAGCTGTGAGAATAATAAGTTTAACGTTGCTAACAATGAGGTAACAATGAGGTAACCTTGAGGCAATAATGAGTTTGAGAGTTTAAATGTTACTAGTCATGATTAGAGCAACGATAATGTAAATTTTGTGACAGTTTAAAATTAGCCAATCAACAGTCAGAAAAAGCTTTAGTAAAATGCAGGTATTCTATTGGACTAGGATTAGCCAATCAAAGATTTAAAATACAGAAAATGTGTTCTCTAAAGAAATATTACGTATTCGTGTGTAACGAAAATTAAGTATACGTGATAACAAAGTGCAAGTTTTAAATTAAAGAATCTCACAGCTCTTAATATCAGTGTAGTGCTATTTAATTTGTGCCAAGGATTAATAAAAAGAAGTGAATTTAAACTTAAAATCAGTGTAAGCCTACATTCTTGTCGTACCACGCCCTGATTAAGAGAAACATGTCTCTAAAGTAAGACTGATGCAGCCGAGGCAAACATAAACATAAATACTATCTATAGAAGCAGTTTAATAACAAAGTTAAAATAGTACATTTTTTTTTAAACTTGGAGCGTAACAACAAAAATACATCTTCAAAAATCGGCTTCTCATACGTAGCAGCATATTACGCAACAAACAATCTTCTTCAAATTGACGTCCATAGGAGGAGCAAAAATAAACAACTACAACGTAAAGACAATAAGTATCTATTTCAAGGCTTACACACACAAACGCGCACACACCACTTTGAAGCTATATAATCTAAATCGATGTAAGTTGCTGCGATAGTATCTAAAAGAAGGCTGCACATTGGTTTAAACTTTAAAAACAAGCATCACATATTATATCATATAAAATATTACTTCTTAATTTCAGAAAAACAGGAATATTTAAATATCTTCTGAAACAGAGTTATTAATTGGAAAGGACGTGCAATTTAAACCACCATCCTATTTTGTCCTTCGGTTTGTCTACCAACCAAATATTCTATTCTATTAGCAATGTATCTAAGTTAGAGTTGGAAGCTGGAAAATTAAATTAAATTGAGTGTTATTTATGTACGCTCTTTAATTACTAGGTCCTTAGCGTTCGATTCTATATTGGGCGTGAAAGACCGGAACTTCTGCTCAGAGGCCTCTTTATCAGACTTGAGGTTCTTTTACGTGCCGTAAATCTACGACACGGGACCACCGCCTTTACCTCCCTTCTGAAGAAAGCTATAGTAAGAATTTTTACGCTCGAAAAAATCCATCGCCCTCCGCCGAGTTTGAACCCGCGACCTCGAGAACCAAAAGCTAGCATGGTACCCCTACACCACAGCGGATGACATATAGTAGTCTGATATAGTATACAGAAGTCATGCGTAACAGTCTAACACTGGTGATATTTCGATCCTAGTTCGATCATCTATTAAGCTCACAGGATAGCTGACGTTCAGCATCATCTATTAACATATTTATAGTAAAAAGAATCTACATTTTTACAAGCTTATCAGTATCTTCATTGTGTTCTGATTTTAGCTTATCTTGAGATTAACTATTTTCTCATTTTCATGTTGGTAGAATTGGTTAGTAACTCGTAACACGTGCGATTGTTCATTCGTTTAGTATGCCGTGATCTAACAGCTGACACAATGTGTTTTGATTTTAAACAACACAAGTAAGAAAGTAATTGCAATTTATATAATATGTTATATTTTATTCATGGAATGTCTTAGTAAACCCCAATCGAAGTTACGAGTTTCATCAGATAAATCTACCGATAAACTTATATCCAATAGTAGGAATAGATTATAACACTTTTGCTATTTTCCGTCTAGCGATATAAAAATAAATGTTCTAAGTTAACAAACTGATTAATACCCAGCAGCACTGTCTTCCCCAATGCTTAGATTTACATGTTAGCTAGCGGTTACTAATTGCAGGCGAGTAATACCAGGTGTCCAACCGTGTCGTATTTCACGAGTATAGATATCCATTTGCGGGGGTATTATTGTTGTTCGCCCCACATTGGGGAAACAATATGTAGTGGTATTAATGTTGGTAGTTTAAAGATGCTACTGTTTATCTGCCGCACGTATGAAAGACAATTTGTCGCGGTCACTTCGTGTTATCTTTTGCTAAGCGCCTGTTATTATATTTAATTTTTGGGTTCACTGTCCTCCGGCTAGCTATGATTTCTCGGTCAAGCACTTATCTTATACAGGATGTGTAAAGGGAAAGGAGTTTTTATCCTAAGATAACACTGATAAAAGAATTTGTTTTACACTTTTATTGTCGTAACAAATTATTCACTTTCATCTATTAATCTTGACACTCGCCAAACTGAAACTGTTATAATAACTTCTTTACTGCCCATTATTAATTCGCGTACTTCAACTTTTTGTGTAATTAACTTTACGACACGAGAGATTTTTCACAAATTTGCTACGCGTAACCTTGATGAACTTCGTGCGACGCATACACCATGAATGCCTCCGTTGAACTCCGCGAAACTTGACTTTGACATTGAATTTATACTACCTCGCCCGATATGCCTAAAGACTTACAACCGAGCTGCTATTGGTTAATAAAACGCGCCAACATTAGCGTCTATATTTATATCCAATGAAAATTACGAAAACATATGCTCTGGGGAAAATGTTCCCGAAAATTCTAAGAAAAACACGCCACTCTGACGTCATTTGCTCGTCTCTAATAATGATAAACAGCTCACCCCATCGCTACATTATTGCACGCTATTATTGTCAGTTTCAGTAAGGCCGTATAAACCCACTTCTCAACAATGCTTACAATCAACAAACATCTCAAATCAATATCACACAACAATGCATATTCACACTACAATCACTCTGACATTTACATTATTGTGATACAAATTACTGCTTCACCTTCTCGCATTAAAAGAGCTGCAGAACTCAACGGGGCATTTCCAAGAATACACAGGTCAGTGAGGAACTGGCGCAGTAGTGTGGGCGTCCTTCGTTCTACTCCTCTAGCTGATCATCGAGGACAATGAGTGGATCGAGTTCATTGAGAGGCGGTTCCCAGGCTTGCACTAGAGTGTACAGTCCGTGATGATAGACAAAAAGAGTGTAAAAAGATCGAAAATATCTTAGAATGTTTTCCACTTCAGTTACACACATGTTATTTTCGAGAGAATAAACTCACTTTTTAGATTGACAAATAATAATTAAAATGTCCTTATTTGACCTATGCGTACTCGCCCATAGCTATTTTTAATTTCTCTGCTACGTATAGTAAGTAGGGGAAGTATTACATTCCATCCAAAAATTCGTTATCGAAGTTTCACCAGAAATACATGTTTTTAGGTGACCTGAATCCAAATAAAGCATTTTTGGAAACATGTCCGGGTGTGTGTGTCTGTCTGCCGGTCTGTCCGTCAGTCTGTGAACAACATAACTCAAAAACAAAAAGTCGGATAAAACCAAACTTGGTACAGCTTACTATCTTACAAGAATGCGACACGAAGATTTTCAAGAAAATCCCCCACCCCAGACTATCCTTTACTTGGAACATTTTTCGAAAAGTTTGATTCTCTCAAGAATGACTATTACGATTTTGATTAAAATATCATACATTTAAGATATTTTTATGGCAAATGAAATGTATATCTCGATTTTTTTGGGAACGTCTCCAAAGGCCCTTTTCATTCTGAACGACTTTCTGCTAAACCATAAGAGATAGACAAAAAGTTTACTACACGAGAAATATAGTTAGAACACACAATTTATGTTATATGCATTTTTTTGTGGAGTAACCATTTCCGAGATATTCCTTGTTATTTGCTTGAATTTTCCAATACTTATACTTTTTCTGGATTTCGTTATTCGGTTTATTTTTTTGACATGCAAAAAGAATGGAATGCTCCACATAGCAACCAGCTCTTAAAAGATTTGACTATCGCTTAAAGCCAACCATATACCTACAAGAAAATTAGCAATAAGATAACTTCCGTAAATATTTATCTCAATTAACATGAAGAGAATAAGTATTTGTAACCGAGCGCGATGGCTCAGGCGGCATTCGGGAGGTCCCGGGTTCAAATCCCGTGGGCCGACCAATCTGCCTGAGGTTTTTTCGTGGTTTTCCTCAGTCGCCAAGGTAAATACCGGATTGGATATTTAATACCACGACCCAAAGTTCCGTCTTAAGTCTAAAAGAATAGTAAAATGAAAAATAAGTGGTAATAGCAAATGCTATGCCATCTATCTACAGACAATGTAAGCAGTTAGACTGGACGGCACCCTAACACCATCTGCACGACACGAAGCAGAAGATCCGGCTGTCATGCACTGGCGTCTCTGTGGGCACGTGCCGAAGCGGAATGGCATTTCCACGGATGAGACCTTGAAGCCTAACTGTCCGCCTTTCTGTGTGAGGCGGCGGTTGGACTGGACTGCACCCTAATGCCATCTGCACGGCATGAAACGGGTGGTTACAGGGACGAGACCTAGAAGGCTAACTGTCCCCCTTTATATAGGGACGGCGGTTGGACTGAACGGCATCCTGATGCCGTTCTGCACGGCACGGAGCAGAAGATTCGTAGCTGTGCGCTAGGTCTCTGACACGTGACGGAGCGAGTGGTTATAGGGATGAGACCTAGAAGGCTAACTGTCGATCACATATCGTTCTAAGAATTATCCACCAACAGATCCGTCGCATTATGACCAGGTAGTTAAAGCGACGTAAAATAAAATAGAGAGAACAAAAATAAGCATTTGTAAAAATAGTTTGTTCACGAGTAGAGAAAAGCATGTGAGTGCAACACATTAGATTTTTTTAATGTTTTTTACGCTGTTCTTGTCTAATATTACGCACTACACCATTTTAGAGTTAATTCAAAACATTAAAGCGTGTAATGCAAACATGGGAGCACGAACGTTTCATTGCCATTTTCTATTATTATTATTATTATTATTATTATTATTATTATTATTATTATTATTATTATTATTATTATTATTATCATCATCATCATCACCATCCAACGGTATTGTTATGAGGACTTCGCTTATTCAACAGGTGTTCGAAATTTTGCCCATGTTGATCGATACAAACTTCTAACCGTCTCCGTGTATCCATATGAATTTTTCTGGTGTGGTAGTAGTGGATCTTTAAGGCGCTAATGTGCCAGTTCCCACTGACCTGTGTTTGCTTGTAACTGCCCCGTTAAGTTCTGAAACCCTTTTAACGCACGAAGGAGTATCTGCGCACGTCAAGTACGGCGCGGTTGGGCCACCTGGTATATCCAGTCATAAGAATTTCTGCACTACACTCTATATGCTTCGTCTGAAATTCAAGTGGTTAGGTGATGACTGTGTCAGTCGATTACTATGTGTGATTCTCGTTTGAGAACTCGAATAGTTGTCTCTCAAACTTGAAGAATGTATGTGCCACGTATGGGCATCAACTTGAAGGTTATATTTTGTTTACGTAATATTTTTTACCTAATTTATTAACCCCACGTTTGGGAAGCCAATTTGAAAAACTATTGTTCTTCATCTCTTGTAGTTTATTTTTGTTGGAGTTTATTTATTTATTTAGCTCCACTTCTGGACGTCAATTTGAAGAAAGTGTTTTTGTTGTTGAAGTTGTTGTTTAAGGAGTTTGCACCACGTTTTGGGCGTCGGTTTGAAGAAGATTGTTTGTTACGTAATATGCTGCTACGTATGTAAAGCTGATTTTTGAAGATGTATTTTTGTTGTTACGCTCCAAGTTGTAAAAAATATTACTTAATTTTGTTATTAAACTGCTTCTATAGATAGTATTTATGTTTATGTTTGCCTCGGCTGCTTCAGTATTGTTTTAGAGACACGTTTCTCTTAATCAGGTCGTGGTGTAGGCTTACACAGATTTTAAGTTTAAATTCATTTCTTTATATTAGTCCTTGACACAAATTATATAGCACTACACTGATATTAAGAGCTGTGAGATTCTTTAATTTAAAACTTGCACTTTGTTAACGCGTACACTTATTTTTCGATACACACGAATACGTAATATTTCTTTAGAGAACACATCTTCCATCCGGTCACTACCAAGGTCTGCAGGCAACTGAACATATTTCAACCGTCAACATATTTCTGTATTTCAGGTCTCTGATTGGCTAATCCAAGTCAAATAGAATACCTGCATTTTACTAAAGCTTTTTCTAGCTGTTGATTGGCTAATTTTAAACTGTCACAAAATTTACATTACCGTTGCTCTAATCATGACTAGTAGTATTGAAACTCTCAAACTCATTATTGCCTCAAGGTTACCTCATTGTTACCTCATTTCTTAGCAACGTTAAACTTATTATTCTCACAGCTCTTACATTATTAAAGAATGTATGTATTCACATAGCATTATTAAACATGTTTACAATAATATAAGCATTTGCAATGACTGTTACATACATTTTTATAAATTATTACATACATATTGCTTCAAGGCGGACTGTTATTGAATTTACATGTTATATAATTTAATTGAAATTATTCAAGTGTTAAAAAATACTGCCTCAAATTGCTCCCTTTTAGAAATATTTAAAAATTGTTCTTTTTGTTTTGTTCTTTTAAAATGTTTAAATATTTTCTGAAAGTCTCCTGAAAGAAACATAATTTTTTTTATTATTGCACTTTCTATCTTTCACTGTCACTTTTTTCACTTTTTTTTTATTAACACTCACTGGTTTTTCACTACACTCGTGTATAGCAGAATACTTCATATTTTGTTTTTCCTGCTGATACACTTGTTCAACACTTTTTAAGGTCAATGACCTGGTGTAAGATCAATGATCTGAGTGAAGTTTGTTTATTCACTATCACAGCCACTATTAAGCATTTTGTATGCTATACATTTTACATATTATTTAATTAGACATATTAACACTTGTTATCCTTTCTTTACAATTTATTTCTTAAACATTTTTATATTTCTTACAACTTCTAACTTATACAATACAAATGCAGTTGCTATTCAGATTTTCTTACTAACAATGGACTTTTTTATTACTACTTCTCTTTATCTAAACTCTGCTTTGTTATTGACAATTTGCTACATTTAGTAAAAATATTATTTTAAATAGTACTTTACATTTTTATATTACATTGCTTTCCCCTTTCCTTTTATGTTCCAGATACTTTATTTTGTTTTTCTCTTGTTCCACACATAACCTACATACTTTATTTTCTTTTTCTTTTTCGTCTTATGCCACAGACTTTTTAGCCTTGCCCAAATCTTGTGTTGCACAGTGGTATTCCAAAACTTATTCATGAATAAAATTCTGAATGTTTCAAAATTCATTTCACTATCTGCTACCATATGTAACCATTCTAAGGTTTTGTTGTCCAAACATTTTCTAACAAGGATCATGTTTAATGGTTCAGGCACATTTTTCAATTTAAAATATTCTATTAGATCATTAATAAATTGTACTGGACTTGAGGAAGCATTAAAATTAGGTAATGGTAACTCATTAAGCACAGATTAATCGTTTGACATCTGATTTGGTACATACATATGTGTGTCATCATTATTGTTGTGTGTTTGAGAGGCTGATGCTATGGAAAAAGCAATAGCGTCTCTTGTATTGTTAGTTAACAAAGGTGATACACTTCTTTCTGCACTTGCATTATTGTCATGAATTTGATTACCATTTACAGAATTAGTTACATTTGATTTACTTTTGGCACTATTACATCTATTTGTATTTGCACAATGTCTGCATTTGTGTTTTCTATTTATTCAGTTTCCTGACTAGTTTCTTGTAGTTTATTTAACTCTGTGCTAGTTCATTCAGCTTACTATTTAACTCTTTACTGGTTTCAGTTAACATATTACTTAACCTAATTTTAGCTCTGTATAAGATTTAGTTATATTATTATTCATTTCATCTATCTTATTACATAACCGTACATTACTTTCAGTTATTGCTTTTAGAATGCACATTATTTGTTGTGATAAGTTTTCTTGCTCTTGTTTTCTAGATGTGTGAGGGATAGTATCTCTTTCTTTTGTTGTTCCCTGCACTAACATGTGTAAAGGTGATTGACCTTGCATACTACTGCTATCTTTTTCTAAGCCTATCTGCGAATTTACAGATAATCTATTTGTTTCTTCTAGCTCTGATTGTAAAGTTACATTTCAGTCCGTAATGGCTGACCTAACCTCTTCTACTTCCATATTTTCATTGTTTTCTGTTTCCATTTTATTTTGTATCTTTGTTTTTGAATTGCTTAATTTTAATTTTCCACTTCTTAATAACATGAAATTTTTTCAATAACAATATTTTCTTAATTTGACAATTATTATAATGTACAATGGAATTATCTGACCTTTTGTTCTGGCTGTTATTAAACTTTTATACCCAGTGTTCCCACGTAAATTGTTGTTGAATTGTTGACCGTGTGCCCCTTACTCCTGAAAGAATTGTTGCTGTCCTTGGATGCTGTTGTTGATGATCTTGAACTTCTGAGATAAAATCTTGTAGTTTCGTCGATTCTGGTAGTTCTACGTTGTTCGTTGATCTCTTCTTTTCAGATGTCGTCGCAAATTCTTGTCTATTCTTGCTCCACGCAGTTGGGACTGGCTTATGTGCGACTCGCATTCGGGAGGTCCCGGGTTCGATCCCCGGCGATCGATCGTCCATTCTGACCCATGGGGTTTTAGTGTTTTCCCCAGTGTCGGCAGGTGAATGCTATGGTAATTTCTTCTCTACCACGATTTTCATTCCATCATTTCCCTTCCATTTCGTTTTCTTATCTTTCCAGTGTGTTTCTAGGTTTCGCAGCGTATGGCGGTGCCGGACAGATGGCGTGGATGCATCCTCAATTGAAAGAGTATTCACCGTTGAATGCCTTATACCTATTCGAGTTCTGGCTAAGAATTTCCGTGGAGTTTTTCCTTCGCCTATTCAATTCAACATCTAGAAGAGAAAAATTGTCACTTGTCTATTGTTTACACAAATAAATAAAATGGCTGGAATTATTTTGCTTATATTTTAACATTTTTTCCATACGTCTCATCTTACTTTTATTCCTTCTATTTTCTTTTCCTTATTTTATCAATCCCTTGCCGTTCTATGAATTGTTTTTGGCTCTGTATAATATTACAGTGCACGCATATCAGCCAGACGTCTGATTAAAGGAGGATTCCTTTTGGAATGACGCTGTAAACAAAATAACAAAGGGCTGCATTGAAGAAAAATGTAATAAACTGTAAGGGTCTCTTTATGTACCAAGCGTTCCTTTTATTCCTTTCTCCTACACGTTATATCCTGTCAATGAGTTGCGTCTACAGACAAGACGGGAGGTGTTACAGTACCCTCCTTTCAAGGGGTAATTCTTTGCGATGAAGCGAACTACTTTGTTGTATGAAGCTCCACGTGGTCGTAAATTAAAATTAAGTTTGTTTTGTAAAAATGCGTATAACTGCTGCTCTGTCTGCCAGTCCAGGATGGATGTAAAAATTCCTTCCAATAAAAGGAAGTTTTTTGAACTCTTCTTGTTTCCTCAGAAATTAATTTTAAAGTGGAGTAAAGTAGGTGTACTCATAGAAATACTCTTGGCAACAATGTAAATAGGGTGATACCCATTCTCTGAGGCATACAGAAGTTTTGTAATTCTCAACTTAGAGGTCCCTGGGTTCGATTCCGGGGTGTGGCGGGGACTTTTTCTTCAGCTAGAATTATTCCCGGGCGCCGTGGCCGAGTGGTTAGACCGCTCGCCTCCCACCGAGGCGGCCCGGGTTCAATCCCAGGGACCTGCATGTGGGATTTGTGGTGGACGAAGCGGCGTCTGGGCGGGTTTTCTCCGGGTTCTGCGGTTTCCCCCGCCATTCATTCCACCAACTGCTCCATCATCACCTTTCCTTTCATCCATTTCACCAACATTTCGTTTCATCTACTTCCTTCATCCCATACCAGGCATCGGGCTGATCACCCATCCTGGATGCTCTGTCTGATCCATGAGTGTCTGCTCCTCGACGGGCCTCTGACCCTAGGCACCCGCTTGTAAGTCCTGGGGGGTGTAAGTCCTACATAAGAGGAGGGTAAACAGATAATGAATGAATAGAATTATTCCCTGAATGTGGGAAGTGAATGGAGTGTGTTTAATAGTAATCAAGTATTTTAAAAAGAAACGTTGTTAACAAAACCTATAATTCACAGAATACCAACATCAGTTTTTTCACAAGTAAAAGTCCCAGATATGGCCCTAGCAGTTAAGGGTATCCATAGGTGAAATTTCTAAATCTTGCAGTTTTTATCTGAATATTTTCAAAATGTCATCACATGCTGGTCTAGCACAATTATAAATGTTTTTATATTAGTTTTCTTTCTTTCTATAATATTTTTGAGAAAAACATTTTAATTCACTTTAATTATGCTAATTAATCAGGTGTTGCACACCATGCAGAAACCGCTATTTTGAAAAAGTAAACATACAGCCATATTAGTGACATACTAATATACAAAACTGGCATATATCATTTTATTCATTATTCACTCTTCTGATTGTTTCAGAAAAAAAATTACAACTTTAAATATAATTTTTATAAAAATTACCCTCAGTAATGGAAATAACCCTCTAATTCATAAATTACTTTGCTATACATGCCACTCTCTCTCTAATTCCCAAACCAGTTGGGAAAGGCGATTCGAATAGCCATGATCGTTAAGGCGACACACAATGGATCCATCCATTCGAAGCCGAACGTCGTTAGTTCTGATCCCAGCGACTGCAATCAAATGTGCCTGTGGTAAAGGATGGGGAGGGCCCACGTAAAGTAACCGGTATGATGGTACGCGTGGATGATGACGGGGTTACATTTGACAGCTCTGTGTGGATTTTGCTTTTTGTTCCAAAAACTAATACACTATAATAATACTGAAATAAATTAACATATTTACGATATAAAACAACTACAAGTGCTTGTATTTTATTGTTAAATGCCAGTATAATATACAAATAACAAACGAAACACTGCTAAGATATTCTAAAACGTTGACTAAAGGTATTTTTGTCAAATGGCAATACTATGCATTGGAGGGTTAATTATGCTATACCTTGAGAAATTTAAAAGTAGCAAAAACCATATGCCAGTTCTTTTGACTTCGTTCTCTTTGAGTTTCTGCTGAAAAGTTGAACAAGATTGATTATAAATTACATATATCCTATAAGACATTTTAATGTGAAAAGAGTGTAAGGAAAATCAAACTCGTGTAAAAGGCATTGGAAGTAAATACAGGTCAATAGGCCATTCTTGGGCAATTAAATGTTCACTGTTCAAGGACTCTGAGAGAAAAATCCATACATACAATTAAAGCTAAAGTTCAAAGTATTTTTGGACATGAAAATTAATATTTTATAATTCTTTTTTTAATTTTGTCCAAATTTCAGCTATGAGTACCCTTAAATGAAATTAAAAAATAATGCTTTGCAACTCGTATGCCAGTGACAGCGAAAACGGCCAAAGAAACTCCAAGGGAGAACAAGCTTTGTACGATGTTGCAAGTTGGTATTTTAACATGATTAATAACCCCACATCTATGGAGATACAACAAAATAGCAATCGTATTTGTGTTCCTCTGTAAAACTTGAAAACTGTAAAAAAAAAAAAAAAAAAAAAAAATTATGCTTGTCAGTTCAACCTACTTAAGAAAATCCAGTAACGTCCATAGCATTATTAACTTAATAAAGCCTTAAAGTACTTGCTTACTTTTTAACACATGGCTTAAGGCATAAAAATTATATATATAATTTGATTTTTATAAATTTTAAGCTGAAATATTCTGAAGTTGCAGTTATTTTCCATGAATACTGGGTTATATCCAGTACATCTGTAAGACATATGTCTCTAATCGTCTGTTTATGTCGGATCATCAATTATTGCCATTTTTAGAAATGCTGAAACATATTTGTGTACCTTGTAATATTCATCACTGGCTGGCTATGTAAGAAAATTTAACCTGTAGACTTCTATGTGCAATTGGTAATGAGTTTGAACTTTTTTCACCATCGATCCATGTTTTATAGTTTACTTAATGATATCACACGACATAGATGTAGGTTATAGCAGGACACCTCGCCCACTGCCACCTATCTAGATCTATTGAAGTGAAGGAACCACAGGAGGCTATAGGCTGCAGGCACACAGACCACAGATACGCGCGGAAGTGCCTAACAGTTCCAGGTTCGAAGACCCGCTCCACCGCTAAAGCTGCCTGAAGAGGGCGATAAACGACCCGTCGACCAAGCAGCCCTCTATGTCCACGTGGAGTACTCTTTCCTTTGAGCAAGTATCCGCGCCATCTATCCGGCACCGCTATACGCCACTAAATCTAGAAGCACATCTGTAAGATGAGAAGGAATCGGGATGAAAGGGAAATGATGAAAAGAAAATCGTGGTAGATGAGAAACCAAACCAGCATTCGCCTACCGACCAGGGAAAACCACGAAAAATCCAAGGTCAGAGCGGTAGACGGGATTCGAACCCAGAATCTCCCTAATGCCAGCCTCACACGTTACGGAGGAGCCATCTTGCTTGTTCACGATATAAATAAGCAACCAATCTTAAATAAAATAAGTAAGCATGTTAACTAAGTTAACTAATCATGTGATTTAAATTTGAAGAAAACAAAAATAAGACACTACTTCAGTCCTCTTCTTTTCATCACTTGTCTTAGCACCAGAATGAAGTATGTAGCTATATATAACTACTGTGTGGATAGATAAAGTCTTTCTTCTTGGCCTCGGATGCACTTGCCCTCATCTTAAGATTTTGGAGCAAGACGATGTTGTTCCAGAGAAGTTAATTTTCCTTTTTCCCTTTTAGTATGAATCTAGTTTCCTTACATTTGCGATGGTTAAAATTATACTTAAATTGTGATTAGACGAAGATCCTTTCGCCTTCACGTTTTTGCATCGCGAATTATTTGATAGGAAAATATATGCTTGAAATATTTAATATGAATGCAGGTTGTCCGGACACGCTGTACCCTCAAGTGACAAGCACGGGATGGAAGGAAAAGAGAAGCAGTTACAAGAACAATATCAATATTTCCAGAAACATCACATCGTTGTGCACATAAACACAAAATGCATATATTTTAAATATACACATATACAGTTCATTGCACTATTCTAAGTTAATGCTAAAATATAGTCTGCATTTATACACCTCCCCCCCCTTGTAAATAATATTTAGTTTCGTCCAAGAAAAAAACCCCTGATGTGTTACATTCACATGACTTTCTCTACCCACTATCGCTTATTTTTATATAACTTCTGCACATTATTCTTATGAAATCTTATTTTTCTATCTACTTCATGTTAACAAAGATAAACTTTTGCAGAAGTAGTTATATTACATATTTCGTTGTAAATAAAGGGGATAGAGGAAACCAAATCGATAGTCAGATGTTTAAAACTAGTGGCTATATACTGGTCTAGAAACTCCATACCTTTTCCGTGACATCGCGAGAAGCAACTGAATAGCGACAACACTTTAAAATGACAAAATTATTGAAAAATTTAAATCAATAACAACATATACCTTGCAAATAGCTAATGCCATAAAAAGTTACTTAAAATAAATCTTGCGATTTAAAGATATCCAGATATGTCGTGCTTTCATCTATCCCTTAACGTTTACCAGCTATACAGTATTATATAATATTTCTTCCGAAGGAAGAGGACTTCACAGGCTATTTCCAGAAAATTCAAGCTATAGATTTTATTTGGCATGTGAATGTCTTAAACATGTGACGTTTTAATAAAAATGTTAGACATTTCTGAGAGAAACGAAAAGTCATAAAATCGTCCATGTAAAAGGTAGTTTGGGGTGGGAGGTTTTCTTGAAAACCTTCATGTCGCATGCTTGGCAGCAATTGGACTTATATATAAAGTTTGGTTTTTATCTGACATTCCTTTTTTGAGTTACACTGTTCATAGACACACACACATACATACACGGACCTTTTACTAAAAACGCTTTTTTTATTAAATGGTCCTAAAACATGTATTTCCAGCGAAATCTCGGTATCGAATTTAGAGTGGAATGCAACACTTTCCGAACGTAGTAGAGAAGGTAATAAAAAGATAGTTTTATAAATCAATGGCATTTCCAGCAACAATGCCAGCGAATCTTAGATGTCAAAAGAAAACGATAAAAAATAAATTGAGTTCTATTTATGGACGCTCTTTTACCCCTATAGTTCTTAGCCCCCATTCTAATTGGGCGTGAAAGACCAGAATTTTTCTCAGGGGCCCCTTTATACTTGAGGTTCTTTTACGTGCCGTAAATCTACGTCACGGGACCACCGGCTTCACTTCCCTTCCGAAGGAAGCCGTGCTAAGGATTTTTACGCCCAAAAAAACCATCGCTCACCCCCGGGTCTGAACCCGCAACTTCAGGAACTAGAGATGCTCCTAGATCACAGAGGAGGACGAAAAATTTTTTAAAAAAGGATAAAGTAGGTTTTAAGCCGCTGAAATGCACTTTTTCAGAAGCGCCAAAGGCTACGCGAGAAGAAAGTTATTCAAGGATGAAGATATACGAGAGTAATTAAATATATTTGAATTCCAAGAATAATCACGGAAAACAAAGAAAATTGAAAAAATAAAACCAATGAGTAATGACAGTACACAAATCATTGTGTACACCTCGTTCTCAAACATTGGACACTGTGAAGGAGAGGTAAGAAGTAATGTGGACGAAACAGACTATTCTGTGAATCTCTGGAAACAATATGTAATTAATATATTATTTGATACATTGTAATATTACTCCACACTTGATTCATCTTTCTCCTTGCTTTCTTAGCATTTAACTAATGTGCTACCCACCGAGCGAGATGGCTTCACGGTAACGTGTGAGGCTCGCATTTGGGAGGTGCCGGGTTCGATTTCGGTCGACAGCCCTTGGGTTTTTCATGGCTTCTCCCTGGTCGGTAGTGAATACTGGGATGGTTTCTCATATACCTCGATTTTCTTTCCATCGCTTTCCTTTCATTCCGTTTACTTCTCATCTTTTAGGTGTGCTTCTAGGTTTCGTGGCGTATGGCGGTGCGGGACATATGACGCCGATGCTTTCTCAAAGGAAAGATTGCTCCCCATGGACACTAGAGGGGTGCTTGGTCGACAGGTTGTCCATCGCCCTCTCTAGGCAGCTTCAGCAGTGGGACGGATCTTTGAGCCTGGAATTGTTAGGGACTTCCGTGCGTCTCTGTGGTCTGTATGCCTGCGACCTGTGGTCTCCTGTGATTATTTCTTAACCCCCTTCCTCATGGGGTGTGGTAGCCACAATAGATCTATGTAGGTGGCAGTGCGCGAGGTGTCCCCCTCCATTGTATAACCTATAACCTATACCTATAACTTGCTACCTTGTTTTGACTGCTTATTTCCTCCCAACAACAAAAAATGTTTTGCAGACTGCACATAGATAAATAGGAAAAGTATAGTGGAAATAGTGCTCCTTCAGCATCATGACTGGCCATGAAAATAGTCTAACATCAACATTTCTTGCTTGATAGCACATAACCGGACAAAAAGCAAAATGCTATGTTAACCTATGCAGTGGATGACACGGTAACACAGCTCATTAGTTGTCTGTGGTCGGTGTGAGCCTCACGTTCGTGAAGGACGCGTCACGCAAGGCAAGGCAGATATGAGGCGCAGCCTGGGACGAGCAAGGACACTGTAAAACCGCAACATCCTATCTCATTCCTAATGGCACGCGACCAGGGATGTCCTTAGTAAGTGTTCTAGGTTCAATATATGTGCACCTTCATTTATGACCATCGCAGCACAAACCAGCGTGGCAGCTAACATAAACAAGCGATAGATAGCTGGACACAGGTCCTTTCGCTGAGCTACAATGAAGATGGATAAAAACCGCATGAAAGGAACGTAGATACCAGCGTTAAACAATGAAGGAGACCTTGAGGATACTTGTAAGACAGTTAATAAGACCTAGTGTTACACATTTAATATAGTTCAAATTTTGGTAAAATTGCTGCAAAATTTAGAAAAGGCTCAAACGATAGCCGCTAGAAAAACCTGATAAAAAGTTGCTATTCTTTCCTGACCATGCAGATTTATTTTGACTGCAGATCCCATCCCATGTAACAAAGACTGTCTGCTTCTAACAAAGAAACGGCATGACATGTGGCATGCTGAAAGTTTGCGTTTATAGTCTCTTAAAAAGTAGCGGTATACCCTTTGTACCTTTCCTAAATTTTGCGAGAAGCATTACTTTATTTTGTCTTGTAGGCGTTGCAAGCATACACGCTTCATGCTTTTAAATTTAAGCGGAGAGACCATAGATATAGGTACCTATAGGTTATGCAATGGAGGATATAACCTCGCGCACTGTGACCTACATAGATCTATTGTGGCTACCACCCCCAGGAGAAAGGGATGAAGTGAAGAAACCACAGGAGGCTACAGGCCGCAGACAGACAGGTCACAGATACACGCGGAAGTCCATAACACTTCCAAGCTCGAAGATACCTCCCACTGCTAAAGCTGCCAAGAGAGGGCGATGAACGACCGTAACCAAGCAACCCTCTAGCGTCCACAGGAAGTACTTTCCTTTGAGCAAGCATCCGTGCCATCTGCCTGGCAGCGCCATACGCCACGAAATCTAGAAGCACAAATAAATAAATAAAAATCTGTAATTTTGCACCCCGGTACCCAATTTCCTACACCGGGACGTGCATCCCAAATTCTTACAATTTTTATTCAAATTCATCCAAACATTTTACAACACATTATTATTCAGATATGACATAAAGGGGGAAAAAAGAAAATAAATAGCACAAAGAAAAACCCAGCTCCTATATCTACTAACTGCTAAGAATTAACAATACTCGTATGTACTATTTAGGTAACTAGTAACCAACTACCAATGTGCTCTAAACTACATACAATTTACGAACATTTAAATGACTACAAAAATCTTAAAACTAAAACTTTACAATTCCTTTACCTTAAAGTTTTACCGACATCCGGTAAATTAATTACTGGAATCCAGCACATGTTTTTCTGTTTTATGAATTCTTTTTATTTTATTTATATAACTTTAATACTTAAGTTACGTAAGTTTATAATTTAAAATCTTTGTCTTAGGTTATTGTTGTATAATTATAAATGATATTCTGAAGTTTATTATAATTTTATTAAATTAATTAGTTTTATTTAATTATCCCTATTTTAATATTGGTTTATTTAAATTTTTTTTATTTATAAGCACATCTGAAAGGTGAGAAGGAAACGGAATGAAAGAAAAATTATAGAAAGGAAATTGTGATAGATTAGAAACCACCCCAGCATTCACCTACTGCCAAGGGAAAACCACGAAAAACCCAAGTTCAGAGTGGGTGGTCGACGGATATCGAAACCAGAACCTTCCGAATACGAGCCTCACACGTTACTACGGAGCCATTTCGCTCAGTTGGGGGAAACTAAATGGCGAATGTTGCCAAAAAATTAATTTTTAGTATTTTGTGTAGACTTATAAACTGGAATTTTCTCTTTGATTTGAAAGATATTTTATCGCTGTAGGCACAATGCTTACATTTAAACATACTGGTACTGCATCAGCCATTTTGTACTCTGAATTCTGTACCACCTCAACGAAAAAAATGAAAGGTACGTTTTAACTCATATTTTAGGGAGGCCTTTGTTGTGCAAATTCATGCCACTTCTAAATAGGACAGCTTCTGTATGCCCATGCAATGTGATTTTTGTTTTTTTAAATATATTTGAGGACTTTCCCCCCTCCAGTTTTACCTTGAACAGTGTTTCCTCTGAATGACATTTTCTGATATTAATGACCCGTTTTCTCAGGAACTATTGAGGGTAGGTAAATAAATTTTTGATATGATAAAAAGACCACCTCGAATGTGTTATGATGTTCTTTGGTGTTATTAAGTTGGTTGGTTATATTTTGAAAAAATTAATTGCTGATAAATTTTCATAATACATTTCTTTATGTTAAGAAAACATCCGATGTGTTAAATTCACAAGAGTTTCTCTACCTTCTATCGCTTATTAATGGGTATACAAATTCTTCTTAAGAAAGTTTATTTCCCTAGCTACTTCATTTTAATCGAAATAAACATTTCCAGAAATAGCTGTATTACACATTTCGTTATAGATACAAAGGGAATTGCTATAGTCAAATGTTGTAGAACTGGACACAATATGCTGGTTTTAAATTCCACTCCCTTCCCATGACATCGCGAGAAAAAAGTTAAAATCGATAGGACTTTAAAAGAACGGTTAAAAACGAATATCTCAGAAATGGCTGATGTCACAAAAAAGTTTTTTTTAATAAATTGTATGTTTCAAAGAGAGCTACATTTTTTGTGTCGTGCGTTTTCGTCTATCACTTAACGTTTACTAGTTATGCAAGATTATACAAAATTACCTTCGAATGAAGAGGATTTTAAAGGTATTGCTCAACATTTTGTTTGTCACATAAATATCTTTAATATACGGTATCTCGTTCAAAATCGTTACAGCCATTTTTTAGAAATGCAAAATTTTCAAAATCTGTTGTATATAAAGTGTAGCTTTGGGTAAGGGGATTTTCTTGAAAAACGTCGAGTCGCATCTTTGGACCGTACTAAACCTAAATACCAAGTTTCATATTTATTCGTCTTTTCGTCTTCGAGATATGCTGTTCACAGACACACACGCGGACCTTTTTCTAAAAAAATTTTTTTGGACTCAAGGAGCCTCAAAACATGTGTTTCGGTGAAATCTCGGCATCGAATTTTTGGGTGAAATGCGGTATCTTCTTTACCTACTATGTACGTGGTACAGAATGTAAAAATATATCTTCCTTGTTAAACCTCATAAATATATCAGTGAACTGAGAAGGTGGGCAGCCTGTAAAAATTTCAGCCTGGTATCTTAAATATCTGAGATAATTGTCATGAAATTACCAAATTTAAAATCGAAGGGATAGGGCTTTTAACCCCCCTACGTTTTGGAAAAAAATCCGCGCACTTTTTCCCATCTTTTGGACTTCTTATAGGCTCAATAGATACACTCGTGGAGGTCGTATGTACGAATTTAGCACAACTGTCCAAAGTCATTATGCTTACGCCTATGTTATTTGAGTTCATATACGCAGCACCTGCAGACAGATGAGACTGGTTAAAGAAGTGAGGTTAAGAAGCTAAACTCCGTTTTCTCGGTGATATACTTGGCCACTATCTCTTTCAAAATAGCGTATGAAATCGCCCAGTTAGCTGCGTGTCTGCAAGGATTGAAACCTATTTCACAGCAAATCGGAGATAGTAACCAGAATGACAAACGTAAGTGTAGAATGAGACAGTGGATGATATTTTACAATAAGCCGAGGAGAAAAGGAACGACAGTGCATATTTACGTATATCGAAAAAGAAATGGAAACTCGATGTTGCATTCAGATGTCACGTGTTCATAACTGATCAATGACACTTTTTATCTGCTTGCAATTCAGCAAACGTAATGCAAGTTAACTAACTTCGAGATCTATTATATCATTTTAGAAGGGATTATTATATTTGGTTCCTATATAAACAGTATTACTAAAGCGATTCTAACCTAAGTGTTACAGACTCCTTTCTAACAGTCATAGTGAAAGAATTGTCAAGGCCATCTTAAACGAAAACTATGGCCGATATCGGGAACGGCTCAGTTTAAACTTATCAAGCTTTCCCGTTAGTTTGAAAGCTTGCATTTTTAGAACACGTTCTTAACTTTCTTTCCTTTGGAACATATTATTGCCCATAGGCAATGGTGCCAACGTTGGATTTCTGATAAACTTTTGGTTTTCTACATTAGATCTCACACGTACATTCACACTCTCATTCATATTCCAGACTCTTAGTTAGAAAAATGTCCACAGCCAATTAGGAATCGAACCCGGGACCTCTCGCTCAGCAAGCAGATGCTCTACCGTTGAGCTACTAGTGTTAATTCCCGATTTAATGTGCAAAATCGTTATATGCGTCAATATCAATATATGCCATTCCTGTGTACTGCCTGCAGAGTTAATATGGAAAACTGAAGTGTTTTACGACTGCGAACATAAAGGAAAATAATAATAAAATAAACATTCCCAGAAACGCAGCCATATTGCCGCAAGGGGCTCTGTTGTGAAAATAAACATGTGGAAATATGTTCTACTATTAAATTGAACACAACCACATAATTTAGAAGAAATGTCTCCCACCTTTAGTTGTGTTTCAAGCTGAAATGAGTCCATAATAACGCTTTGGGTTTGCTTCTGTACATAATCATGAAAATATTACGGAAAATTACTGGAAAGAGGTGCATCGTAGCATGACGATTGGCCTTCAGCTCCATGCCCGATCAGGGGCGACAAACGGATGGTCATGCATTAGCGATGTCATGGATTTCGGGCAATATTACCAAATAAAAAATGTATAAGAGCCAAACGGATCATTATGGAAATATTACTCCTGGTAATACCGATATGGCGGCACGGGGAATGGCAAGAGGATGAAGTGGATTTCTAATGGAAGAATGGTATATAGACAGAATCCTTGGTTCGTCTGAGACATTAAGTTTACAGTTTCTGTTTCTCTATAAATAAATACTCAGAACTGCAGTTCAGTTTGTTTATTCGTCGTTTCCAGGGAATAAAAGCTAATCATATTCTTATATAACGCAAAAACACATTTATCTTCTTATTTCACAGTTTACCCTCCTCGTAAGTAGAACTTGCACCCGCAGGACTTACAAGTAAGTGCCTGGAAACAGAGGCCTGTCGAGGGGCAGATACTTTGGATCAGCGAGAATATCCAAGATGGGTGATCTTGGATATTCTCCAAGCCTGGTGTGAGAGCAAGAAAGTATATGGTATGAAATGATGGTGAAATGGATCAAAGAAAAAGTGAAGATGGAGTAGCTGATGGAATGAATGGCGGGGGAAACCGGAGAACCCGGAGAAAACCCGCCCAGGTGCCGCTTTGTCCGCCACAAATCTCACATAGGATCCCTGGGATCGAATTAATGGTGAGAGGTGAGCAGTCTAACCATTTAGCTAGGGCGCCGCCTCCCCTCCCCCGAAAAAGCACATTTTAAAACGAAAAACATACTTTGGAGACAAGCATATAATCATTAGTTTGTTATATTAGCTTTATTTGTTCGGACGGACATGGAACTATAATGCACTTAATTTTATTTCATAATTTACTAAACGATCTAAAAGGATTTACAAAGCCCTTGTATTTAATACGAAAACATTGGAGTTAAATAAACACATGCTTGCGAACAAGTTCTTGTCTTTTAGTTGAGAATGCCATGGAGTAGAAAATAGTTGTTATTTCTCCACAGAATATGGATGTAAAGTAAGACAATGCCGCGGATATTTCATTCCAAGCAATATATATGTAGACGGTCACGATTTAACAACTAAGACACAGCAAAACAAAAGAGAATCGAATCTGCTTATAACGATACGATACGCATGCGATACCATTTTTACTTTCTCTACAACGTATAGTAAGTAGGGGAAGTATTGCATTCCACCCAAAAAATTCGATACCGAGATTTCACAGGAAATACATGTTTTGAGGTGCACTGAATGCACATAAAGCATTTTTGGAAACATGTTCGTGTGTGTGTCTGTGAACAGCATAACTCAGAAATGAACAGTCGGATAAGCACCAAACTTGGTATATCTTCCAAAGATGCGACACGAAGGTTTTCAATAAAATCCCCCCACCTCAGATTACCCTTTACATGGAACATTTTTCGAAAATTATAATTTTCTCAAAAATGGTTTTAACGATTTTGATTAAACTATCATATATTTAAGATACTTTCATTGCAAATAAAATGTATATCTTGAATTCTCTGAAATGTCTCCAAAAGTATTCTTCATTGTGAACGACTTTTGCATAACTGGTAAACCGTAAGAGATAGACAAAAATTTACTACACAAAAAAAATATAGATCACGTTAAAATACATAATTTATGTCATATGCATTTTTTTTTTTTGAGTAACCATTTTCGAGATATTGCTGATTTTCCCTTAAATTTTCCAATACTTTTTCTCAAATAGGAATTCGTTATTCATTTTTTTATGTCCTGGACATACAAAGAGAATGGAAAGCGCCGCATAGCAACCAGCTCTTAAAATATTTGACTATCGCTTAAGTACTACCATATTCCCCTTGCATCTACACGAAAATTAGCAATAAGATTAACATCTCGATTAACATGAAGCATATGGAGAATAAGCGTTTGTAAAAATAGTTTGTATAAGAGTAGAGAAATTCATGTGAGTGTAACACATCAGAAATTTTTTTTGTCCTGGTAATGCAAAGAGAATGGAATACTCCACACAGCAACCAGCTGTTAAAATATTTGACTATCGCTTAAAGCCTACCAACTCCTCTTGCATCTACAAGAAAATTAGCAATAAGATTAACATCTCGATATCTCGATTAACATGAAGCATATGGAGAATAAGCGTTTGTAAAAATTGTTTGTACAAGAGTAGAGAAAGTCATGTGAGTGTAAATAATCAGAATTTTTTCTGTTAATATCTAAAGCCATATCGACGGCTTTGTCTTTGGATCAATTCCTCATCAGCAATTATGTTCACTCGTTTACTATTGCGTATCTTTTGGTTTGTTTATGTTGGGTTTTCTTTATAAATAATAAATTCACACACACACACACACACACACGCATTTAGTCTCACACACATATTTCCAGATTTAGAGAAAATGGGAAATAACTTTCGCTACAGAAAAATTCCCATCCTCCAGCCAAGAATCGAACCCGAGAGCAACATATTCTAATAACCCTCAAGTAAGAACGTTTTCGCTATTTTCTTTGTATGTTATTAAGATCGTTAGCAGGGTAAGTTAAACAATTGTATAAAGAAAGAAAATTTTGTCCAGCCAACACTGGAAATCAGTCAACCTTAACAACTCAGAAATTATTTTTCCCAATGATTGCAGTCTAAGTGTCTTTTCCAAAGCAGCTAACTTTGTGGTTTGAAAGTGGAAAATCTTCATATTCACCAGCTTCATCTCTATTTCACTACATGATTGCAGTCTATGCGTCTTTACCAAAGCAGCTAACTTTGTGGTTTGAAAGTGGAAAATCTTCATATTCACCAGCTTCATCACTATTTCGCTATATGATTGCACTCTATGCGTCTTTTCCAAAGCAGCTAATTTTGTGGCTTGACAGTGGAAAATCTTCATATTCACCAGCTTCATCTCTATTTCGCTATATGCATATAATTACGCAGAGCTTGTGTTATTAAATAAATATGGGACCAAAGAGAAGGTAAAAAGGTTTAAAATATCACCTCTGTGTATATGCAGAAAAAAATCGAATGTCATACATTCACATGACTTTCTCTACCCACTATCTTTATTAGTGGGTATGCAAACTATTCTTACTAAAGTTTATTTTCTATCTACTAGATTTTAATCCAAATAAACCTTTGCAGAAATAGCTACATTACACATTTCGTTATAAATACAAATAGAACAACGATAGTCAAATTTTTAAGAGCTGGACTCTATGCTGCCCTTAAAATGTCATACTGTTTCGATGCAATCCCGAGAAATAACTGAAAATCGATGGGACTTTAAAAGAATAGCAAGTAATGAACAATTGAACGTTTAATACGGATATCTCTGAAACGGCTTACGCCACAAAAAAAGTTATCTTAAGTAAATGTGTGTGTTCAAAGAGATCTACATTTTGTGTGTGGTACGCTTTCGTCTGTCGGTTAACATTTACAAATTATATAAGGTTGTACAAAATTCCTTCCGAATGAAAAGGACGTTCTAGGCTATTCCCAGAAAATTCAGGATATACATTTTATTTTTCATGTAAATATATTTCATATATAGTATTTTAATCAAAATCGTTACATCCATTTTTAGAGAATAAATTTTTTCGAAAAAGTTACATGTAAAGGGTAGTTGGGGTGAGGCGATTTTCTTGCAAATCTTTGTGTCGCATTCTTGAAATATACTAAACTCAAATACCAAGTTTGGTATTCATCTGACTTTTCGTTTTTGAGTTATGCTGTTCACAGACAAACACACAGACATACACACACACACACGGACCTACACTACGTGATCAAAAGTATCCTAACACCTGGCTGAAAATGACGTACAAGTTCGTGGCGCCCTCCATCGGTAATGCTGGAAGTCAATATGGTGTTGGCCCACCTTTAGCCTTGAAAGCGTTCACTCTCGCAGACATACTTTCAATCAGGTGCTGGAAGGTTTCTTGTGGAATGGTAGCCCATTCTTCACGGAGTGCGGAACTGAGGAGAGGTATCGATGTAAGTCGGTGAGGCCTGGCACGAAGTCGGCGTTCCAAAACATCCCAAAGGTGTTCTATAGGATTCAAGTCAGGACTCTGTGAGGCCAGTCCATTACAGGGATGTTATTGTCGTGTAACCACTCCGCCACAGCCCGTGCAGTATGAACAGGTGCTCGATCGTGTTGAAGATGCAATCGCCATCCCCGAATTGCTCTTCAAGAGGGGGAAGCAAGAAGGTGCCTAAAATATCAATGTAGGTCTGCGCTGTGATCGTGCCACGCAAAACAACAAGGGATGCAAGCCCCCTCCAGGAAAAACACGACTACACCATAACACTACCATCTCCGAATTTCACTGTTGGCACTACACACGCTGGCAGATGACGTTCACCGGGCATTCGCCATACCCACACCCTGCCATCGGATCGCCGTGATTCGTCACTCTACACAACGTTTTGCCACTGCTCAATCGTGTAATGTTGACGCTCCTTACACCAAGCGAGGCGTCGTTTGGCATTTTTCTGCGTGATGTGTGGCTTATGATCTGCCGCTCCACCATGGAATCCAAGGTTTTTCATCTCACGCCTAACTGTCATAGTACTTGGAGTTGATCCTGATGCAGTTTGGAAATCCTGTGTGATGGTCTGGATAGGTCTCTTTACGACCCTCTTCAAATGTCGGCGGTATCTATCAGTCAACAGACGAGGTCGGCCTATACGCTTTTGTGCTGTGCATATCTCTTCACATTTCCACTTCACTATCGCATCAGAAACAGTGGACCTAGGGATGTTTAGGAGTGTGGAAATCTCGCGTACAGACTTCTGACACAAGTGACACCCAATCACCTTACCACGTTCGAAGTCCGTGAGTTCCACGGAGCGTCCCATTCTGCTGTTTCGCGATGTCTAATTATAATGAGTACCAGGCAGTAGACGGCAGCACAATGCACTTAAGATGAAAAACGTATGTTTGTGGGGGTATCCGGATACCTTTGATCACATAGTGTATTTCTAAAAATGATTTTGTTGCATTCAGGGGTGTCAAAACATGTATTTTCGGTGAAGTCATACTTACTGTATGTAGTAGTGAAAGTAAAAATAATGGGGAAGTGAACTAAATCGTCATTCGAGTTTAAAAAGTCATCCGTGTAACGCTGGGCAGCCAGCTAGTATTCTTATAAAACGCAAAACACGCCTTTATAAAACTAAAACATCTTTGAAGACAAACTATACAACGATTAAGCTTTGTTGCCTGGACACGAACACTGTTCGTGCACATTCGTAACAGTAGCAGGTAAAAAATTTTCGGTCTTCATAATGCTTAGTTATAATACTTTCGTGGAAAAAATAGCCTGTAATACACTTGCGGTAACAACCAATACAAAATTCGCTTCCGCTCGCGCTTCAAATTTCACACTCGTTTTGCAATTAAGCCCTTCCATTTAATAGTATTTAGTATATGAATGCAGCAATTATGTCTAAATTGTGTTTTCACGCACTACAAAAGTGTAAATCTACACTTAATTTATCATGTGACTACGCCCGTAGTTCTGTGATCTTAACAGCAAGGATTGTTTCGATAAACTGTTACGATGAGAATATTTTGCCTGTTTTTTTCATATTCCAGTTTCCATCCAAAAGGAGAGGAAATCTGTGCTGTTATAAGAACATCATATTTTCAAACGTTTCCTGTTAGAGAGATTTTCACTTATTTTTCGTCACCTCTACTTCAAAATGCAGATTTCATTCTTCTCTCTTAAATTTCGTTCCATGCCTGGGGCAGGGGGAGAGTAGATCATTGAAGCCACAGGTGTCCGGAAGCCCAACTCCGCGGCGAGAATGGCAGCGTGTCTCCTCATAGCTCAAAGGGTTGAATTCTGTTCATGGCACCCAAAAGTTAGGTATATTGGCAATATTTTTATATAATGTTTCCTTATATGAAAACTCTAGAGATGCCAAAGGATGACCGGATCGTTTCATGGATTCTATTTATCGTCTCGAAGAAGCGCGATTTAGTTTAAACTTGCGGTGACGATAATAATGATATACGTGAAAGCAGAGGCACTTGTTGCATCAGACTCCGTCTCGAACCAAGGACTGTGGAGATGAAGACATAGAGGAGGGGATCGCCCTGGCAACCGCAGGAGCTGTATCGATCGTGACTGAGGGAGGTATGATACACAAACCACCCTTCCTTCAAGTTCTTCCCTTGTGGTCTATAATCATTTCACGCTTCCATGCTCGCTGCGTTCTTTGCGTAACATCGCCATGACTTTCTGTCGAGAGAAGTTAACGCGTAATAGGAAACTACTGTACTCTTTTAAAGTTCTAATTCGCTAGTCTTTGATAAGTGGAGCCAGTAACAACTTGCTGAAAAGTGAATTCGGCAAGTCTGGGACGAGTTGCGCTGATTGCTTAGGGTGCTAATGGGCCAGAGAAAGCTATATAGGATGTTGGGGGAAAAAAAGATGTAGTGAAAAGAAAAGCATATCAGAAAATATTTCCCAGTGCTGTTCTAAAGATTTTTCTGAAGTTGATGAGGAACAAATAACGCACTTCAATATCTATAATGTTGTATATTAGAATTCAGAACAGAACAGAGGAAATATTAATTCATTTAACTCACCACAAAAATACGACAATTTTATATATTTCTTATAACTGAGAATTACACAGTTGGGGCTAATATGTAATGACTCCCTGGTCGTCGACGTGAATTCAAGCCCTATTTTAACTGCTTAAATCATCCTCTCTTTTTCTATCTCCATTTTTCTAATCCATTTATCTGTTACTTTTCATAAATACTCATCCATAAACCTAGTTATTCCCCATCCTCTGACTATTAACATTTTTACTTTCTCTACCACGTACATAGTACGTAGAGAAGGTATTACATTCTACCTAAAAATGCTATACCGATATTTCACTAGAAATACATGTTTTGAGGCCTCTGAATCCAAAAAAAGGCTATTTGTATGTGTGCGTGTGCGTGTGTGTGTGTCTGCGGACTGCATAACTCAAAGACGAAAAGTCGGATAAATACCACACTTGATATTTAGGTTTAGTACCTTCCAAATATGCTACACGAAGATTTTCAAGAAAACGCCCCCACCCCAAATTACCTTTAAATGGAACATTTTTCGGAAATTTTGATTTTTAAAAAAATGGCTCCAACGACTTTGATTAAAATATCATATATTAAAGATATTTATATGACAAATAAAATGTATATCTTGAATTTTCTGGGAATAGCCTATGTAATCCTCTTCATTCGGAAGGAATTTTGTATAATCTTGCATAAATGGTAAACGTTAAGCGATAGACGAAAACATACCATACAAAAAATTTAGATCTCTTTAAAACACATATATTTACTTAAAATAAGCTTTTCTGTGGCATACGCCATTTCTGAGATATTCGTTATTAAAGGTTCGAATTCTTCAACACCTACTTGTCATTCTTTTAAAGTCTCGTCGATTTTTAGTTGTTTCTCGCGATTGCATGAAAACCACAGAACACCAAAGTATATGGAAACCATATGAAATTTTAAGGCCAGCATATAGCGTCTAGTCTTAAACATTTGACTATCGCTGTTCTCTTTGTATCTATAACGAAATGTGTAATGTAGCTATTTTTGCAAAGATTTATTTGAACTAAAATGTAGTTTAGTAAGAATAGTTTGTATACCCACTAATAAACATAGAGGGATAGAGAAAAGTCATATCAACGTATCACACATATTTTTATTATTATGATACTGGTTTTCCATTCTATTCTATTTTGGATCCCAAATATTGTCCCTCCAATTGGTTGCTTCCTTTCACTGAATAAGACAATGTAACATCCCTTCTGTTTCCCTTCACATAACACGTGGTTTCATATTGCTGTTTTTAAACCCTTTAAGATACAATGTCCGTGTTCGCATACATACATACATACATACATATCCCTCCCACTCCTGCTTCTCATAACTGTTAACATACTTCTTGCTGTCTCAATCTTTCTCTATTGTCCTGTACAATCTCAAGGAACCTTTATTTCCAAAAATTGACCATATTTCTCAACTCTCAATATCTTCTAAACCCCTCCTTACTTTGTTCTAGAACCCTATTGAGTTATTTTCTCCCCTCTGTCATTCATCCCCAGTGACCATTCCAACGTTTCTTTCAATCTCTTCTACGAACTGTCGTGTGCAAAACTGTTCTTTGGTAATCATACAAACTTTGATTATACTGTCATTTTCTATTTTTGTATTCTCATACCAATCGTTCCAAAGTCCTCCATTCGCCATTCTTTTCTTCCTGTTCTACCTAATTCGCCAATACTACTCATCTTTGCGATGATTTTGGTAGACCTAATGACTGTTTACAATACATTCTATGTATTATATCAATTTTGCACCATTCTCTGATAATCGCCATATTATGCTAGAAGTTTCTGAAGAGTTTCTGATAGTTGCCAAATTATATTTGTAAAATTAAGATAATCATGTCTCCCGAGAAGCAAAGAATCTTGTCATCGTTACCTAAAACATCTGATGTGTTACTTTGAGGCGGTATTTTTAACACTTAAATGATTTCAGTCAAATTATATAATATATAAATTCAATAACAGCCCGCTTTGAAGCAATATGTGTATGTATAATTTGTAAAATGTATGTAACAGTCATTGCATATGCTTATATTATTGTATCCATGTGCAATAATGTTATGTGAATGTATTACGTAATTTAATAATGTAGGAGCTGTGAGAATAATAAGTTAAACGTTGCCAACAATGAGGTAACAATGAGGTAACCTTGAGGCAATAATGAGTTTGAGAGTTTAAATGTTATTTGTGATTCTTTGAAGCATTAATGTAATTTTAGTGACAGTTTATAAAAAAATAGCCAATCAACAACCAGAAAAAGCTTTAGTTAAATGCAGGTATTCTATTGGAGTAAAAATAGCCAATCAGAGACTTAAAACACAGAAATTTACAAGTTTAGACGGTTGAAATCGTCAGTTGCCTGCAGACAGTGATAGTAACCGAATGCATGATGCGTCCTAGAGAAATTAAATACGTATTCGTGTGAGACGAAAAATAGTATATGTATTAAAAAGTGCAAGTATTAAATAAAAGAATCTCACAGCTCTCGATATCAGTGAAGTGCTATTTCATTTGTGTCAAGGATTAATAAAAAGGAGTGAAATAAAGCTTAAAATCTGTGTAAGCCTACATTCTTGTCGCATCACGCCCTGCCAAGACTTCCATGTCTCTAACAATAATACTGACGCAGCCGAGGCAAACATAAATATTAAATACTTAAAGGAACAGTCAAATTACAAAGTTAATATTTTGTAAACTTGGGACAAAGGCCACCTGAAAGTACATTTGGGGCGAAGGCTACCGGAAACTGTTTACTATAGTGCGGTTGCAACTACTATAAGTTCGGCTCCCCAACAGTTAAAATAATACAACCCCTTCAATACGACCAACTTCAAATTGACGTCCATACATGGAGCTAAATAAATAAACAACTCCAACAAAATATCTTCTTCAACTTCACAAGACTTTCTCCATCTACTATCGCTTATTTTTAGATAACTTCCACAAACTGTTCTTACAAAAGCTTATTTTTCTATCTACTTCATGTTAATCCACATAAACCTTTGTAGAAACATATAGTTTCATTACAAATTTCGTTGAAGGTACAAGAGAAAAAGAGGAAACCGAATTGATAATCAGATGTTTAAACGTGGGTGTCAGCCTAGGAATTCCATACTCTGTCCATGATCGCAAGAAATAACTGGATAGCAACAGCACTTTTAAAAAATTATAAAATATTGAAAAATTAAAATCAATAACAGCGAGTATCTCCGAACTGGATAACGTCACAAAAAAGTTACTTGTAATAAATTAGACATTTTAAAGATATCTGTATCTTTTTGTGTGGTAAGCTTTTGTCCATCTCTTATGCTTTCCAGGTATAAAAAAACTACACAAAATTGCTTCCGAATAAAAAGGACTTCATAGGTTTCCATGTAAATATCTTAAACATGTTATTCTAATCAACATTTTTGAGAAAATCGAAAATGTTGAGAATATTCCGTGTAATTGTAGTTTGGTGTATGGGAATTTTCCTGAAAATTTTTCACACATATTACACATTTCTGGATCTTTTTCGAAATATGCTTTTGTTGAGGGTGCCTCAAAACATGTGCTATTTCCGGTGAAATCTCGATATCTTCTGTAACTACGGGTACGTAAAGATACGGACGAAGGGAGAGGCGCCTGAAACCGAGGAAGAGCACTGCAAGTAGCCAACAACGACCTTCTTTGCTTCTACCGTGTCCCTTGGGAGCGAGGGATGAGGAGAGAGACCCGAAGGGCGACCAGATCCGGATGACGACAAGGGCAAGCATGGAGGGGATCCCTGACGTTTCCAGACCGAACACATCCGACAACCTCGCGCCCACCCACAAGCCCTAACTCCTAGGATTAGGAGCTTGGTTCTGCAACCCTGAAACAGATGACAAGGAAGATGATGGGTACAGGAAACGAGAGGCAGGAAAGTCGTGGTAGAAGATGAACCACCTCAGCATTCGCCTGCCAACGCGAGAAAATCTCGAAAAACCATGGTTCAGAGTGGACGGTCGCGTGGAACCCGGGACCCCCAGAATGCGAGTAGCGCCACCACGCTCTGTTACCGGCTACGTAGTAAACACAGCAAAACTCGAGCTAGCTTTAGTGTGGGTAGTAGTTTCATCACGTTTTCAACCTGCATTGTGCAATAGCTTTTACCTACGTACTATCCATGGATGCAGCCGCTATGCAAAAGCAGATGCAGCCACTCGTCAATCACATCCTCGCAAAACCCCAGTCCCTTATCCATAGTAACACCAAGCTTAAAGTTACCTGAATAAATCAGACAGCATGGGCATGTGTAACTTTTTTTTTTGGGGGGGGGGTGAACACAGTGAAAGAGGACAAGCAGAGATAAGGAAAAGGGCAACAGGAAGTTACGGATATTTTCGGAATTCTGCTGATGCACCTTCGTTATTTTCGGTGATGCTGTGCAGTCGCCATAAGGGCAGTAGCCAAAGGTATGTGTCCAGCTCGCTAATCTTTCACTCTTCATAAATGACCGTGGTGTTTGTTGATATTAGTTGATAGTGTAGTTTGGAGCGCAGCTATGCACCAAAGAATATCCCTTCCGTTCCATAAACCTGAGCATTATTCCTCTCAAACAGAAAATCTCTTACAAACATTCCCCAGCCAGAGGCAATAGTGGCCCCCAAAATTTTAAATTTAATCGAATTTTATTTTGGATTATTTTAATTAAAAGCATACATCTATACATCTAAATCTTAAATTTTGGATTTCGGTTAAAATATCAATTATTAATTTTATAATTATTACACATTTTTGAGTCGCAGAGGAGTGGAGAGAAGTTTTGAAAATAATGTAATTTCGCTTAAGAGTTAAGATTTAAAACTGGTATGTGTTGATCATGGGGAACCAGTTTTGAGAGTTAATTTTTTTGCTTTCAGGCATATTTTCATTAAAAATCCTATGTGTTACATTCAATGGCTTTCCCTAACCTCTAGCGCTTATTAGTGGGTATACAATTATTCTTACGAAAGTTTATTTTCCTATCTTCATTTTAATGGAGATAAAACTTTCCGGAAATAGCTGCATTACACATTTCGTTACAGATACAAAGGGAATAGCGATAGTCAAATGTTTAAGAACTGGATGCAATCTACTGGCCTTAAATTCCATGTTCTTTGCGCGCAATTCGAGAAACAACTGAATATCGAAGCGACTTGAAAAGAATGACATGAAGAATTTGAACCATTAATAACGGATATCTCGGAAATGGGTGATGCCACAAAAAACTTATTTGGAATAAATTGTGTGTTTTAAAGAGATTTGCATTTTTTGTATAGTACGTTTTCGTCCATCGCTTAACGTTTACACGTAATACAAAATTATACGAAATTCCTTCCGAATGAAGTGGACTTCACAGGCTATTTCCAAAAAATTCAAGATATACATTTTATTTTCTATTTAAATACTTTAATACACGGTGTTTCAATCAAAATCATTAGTCATTTTATAGAAAATAAAAAATTTCGAAAAATGCTGCATGTAAAGGGTAGTTTGGGATGGGGAAATTTTCTTGAAAATCTTCGTGTCGCATCTTTGAAAGGTGCTGAACCTAAATATTATTTACCGGACTTTCGTTTTCGAGTTATGCTTTTCACACACACACATATGCGGCCCGTTTTCTAAAATTGCTTTTTTTTTTGGTCAGGGGTTCTCAAAACATATATTTCCGGTGAAATCTCGATATCAATTTTTTTGTTGGTGCGTAGTAGGGAAAGTAAAAACTGACTGAGTGGTTTTCCAAAATATTTAAAACATTATAAATTACTTACAACATTGTAAGTCGCCATTAGGATATGTCATCTCAATACAATTTGAGATCTCCTTGCGGTTTACCGGGAAAAATGCGAATCAGTTGGAGAATTTAATGCCGTGCCGGCATGTTGCCATGGTAGCTCAGTGGTTAGAGCGACCGGTCGGAGACCGGGAGATCCGTAGTTCAACTCCCGGCTATGGCATTGAATTTTTCAATCATCTGATTCTACCTTTCCACCCTTGTCCAACACACGGCTTGTGTGGAGGAATAATTAATTTCATGATAAATAGTACCTGTGAGTTGAGAAAGCAGTGAACTCTGGTTTCTTATCTTTGCATATATCCTGTGTTAAGAAAGTTTTTGGAATGTTAGAGGAAATAAAAATAAATGTCCTTTTTATGTGACAAAACTTTGCTAGATGCATTAGTTTTCCGCCAGGTGGCCTTAAATTAAAATTAAATGGAGTTTTATTTATGGACGCTCTTTAACTGCTGTAGTCCTTAGCATCCCATTCTATATTGGGCGTGAAAGACTGGTAATTTTGCTCAGAGGCTTGAGGTTCTTTTACGTGCCGTAAATCTACGACACGGGACCACCGGCTTTACTTATCTTCCAAAGGAAGCCATGCTAAGGATTTTTACGCCCGAAAAATCCATCGCCCTTCGCCAGGTTTGAACCGCGACCTCGGAAACTAGAGGCTAGCACCACGGAGGACGACAGATGGCCGTAGATATCTCGACTTAATGGTATTACGAAAGTTCATTACAATGTTTCAGGGGTGCCAGAGGAGGTATACCACATACCTAATTTACCATCTGGGACAAAAATTACAGATCTCATTTAGACGTTTCGTGTCCGGATTCTTGTTTAGAGATTTTCAAATTGCCTTCCATTTAAATAAATGTGCAGACTACTGCGCACTACTGACTGTCTGATACGCTAAAAAAAAGGCAGCAGTTTATCGAATAATCTTCTGTCATCTAAGCGACCTTAGAGTGAACCTACTCTTTAAAGCCACCTACTAGGAAACGGCGTATCTGCCGCGGTTTTGTCATAGGCAATGTCACGAGAAGGTACGAATTTATCTGATGAAGCTCTTAACATCAAATGGGATTTGTTAAAGCTACTCCATAAATAAAATGTAACAGATTGTACATAAATAATTATTAATTTCTAACTTGTGTTGTTTAAGGGACGCTGGGACTGAGTTTTTAGGTAAAATACAATTTTTTCGATTTTTTTATTATATCATATAAATATTCCTCTACTCCACTTCTCAATTTTTCTAACACCTACTTACAGTAGGTAGAAGAGGTGCTGCATTACACCCAACGTGATTTCACCGGAAATACATGTTTTGAGGTCTGCTGGATAAAAGTCTTATGTGTGCGTGCGTGAAAGAGAGAGAGAAACAAAGAAACAAAGAGAGAGAGAGAGAGAGAGAGAGAGAGAGGTAATAGCATAAACTCAAAAATGAAAAGTCGGTTAGCCAAGGATGTGACACAAGGATTTTATGGAAGATTTTTCAAAATTGCTTTCCAAGTATTTTAGTTGTAATGTAAATATCTTAAACATATAAATTTTAATTAAAATGGTTAGGCCATTTTTGAGAAAATCCAAATTTTTCACATTTTCCCATGTAAAGGGTAGTTTGAGGCGGGGGATTTTCTTGAAAATCTTCGTCTCGCTTCCTAAAATATAAGATTCGTATTTGTCCGACTTCGTTTTTGAGTTACCTATGCTGTTCACACACACACGTGCAATTTCTAATTTTTTTGTATTCAGGGAGCCTCAAAACATGCATATCCAGTGAAATCTCGGTATCGAATTTTTGGATGGCATACAATACGTATTTCCTCTACCTACTAGGTACGTGGAACAAAAAGTAAAAAGAATGTACTGCGGTTTTATAGCCTATCCCCCCCCCAAAAAACAGTCATGATCACCTCCGCTATTACTGTTATCAGAAGGCATAGGAATTCTTAAGCAGTTGGCTTCAAGTTATCTACACTCAAACCAAAGACTGCAAAACAAGTGGCTCCAAGTCACTGACAGGTAGGTAATCACCGGTCCGAGAGGTGTCTGCAAACAACAAAAAACTGTACGAAGGATGGTGTGGTTTGTTATCTGCGACCTTCCTGCCTATAGTCTGGTGACAGTTCAACCTTATTTTCTTCCGAGTTTAATGCTTATGAATTCCTATGCCTGGTTATCAGCACTAGAACCGATCAGCTCATTCCGCAAAGCAGCTCCGCTCCAAATCCTTCAAGCACCAAGTCGCACACCTTTTTTTTTAACATCCACACACACACACACACACACACACACACACACACACACACACACACACACACA
Source organism: Deroplatys truncata (assembly GCA_030765065.1). Taxonomy (NCBI): domain Eukaryota; kingdom Metazoa; phylum Arthropoda; class Insecta; order Mantodea; family Mantidae; genus Deroplatys; species Deroplatys truncata. The sequence goes on along the minus strand of CM060977.1, from coordinate 121,058,757 downwards.
CACACACACTTCACATACTGGTTGGCCTGAGCTCTATTTAAGGTCACACTAACTGTTAGATGAATATATTAGACAGGACACAAACACCAAACATCCATGTCCGAAGCAGAATTCGAGCCCGCGGTCCTTTCACGATGGAACGCCAAAGGCGCCAACGACCGCGGCTAATAGCACAACCTTCTTCACTCTTCTTGAATGAGGTGATTTGCCTAGTGAAAGGACAAAAGAAAATAGCCTCTCTGCTTTGCACTGTTCTTGGATCCCCTCTGGATGAGAGGTCAAGGTCTTTCCCGGGGAAAAGTTGCAATGGACTGTAGGTTAATGGAGAGGAGTTAATAGGAACCGCGGCACACACTATTGTCTGCTAGTTTCCCCAACTAAACAACCGCTGCCCCGTCCCTCCCCTTAGTCTTCACAGCCCGCAAACTGCAAAACCCAAGCACAGAGACGAGAACTTGACACTAGCTCTAATGAAATGGAGGAATGTTTCCAGCAACCTGCCGTCTTCTTCTTAAAATTCAAACCCTCACTCAACAAAGGCAAGTGACCATGAGCTTTTCATCCCTGCGAACCCTACTGTATTATTTGAATTAGTAAAATGAGCTCCAAGTGATGAGATTAATGTAGAAACAAATTTCGTATTTCATTGAAACAATCGACTTTGTAAAGAAATATGGTTTCTTCTTCATTGACGATTTAGTCAGGGGAGACAGGATCTACCCATGATATCTTGTGAATGCAAAGCTATCTAATTCAATTTCGTCATTACGTCCTTTTATTACGCTTCGCATTATACAGCTTCATTATATTCCTCACTTAGCAAGTCTTAGACTCTGTGAATTTGCACGTATCTGATAGTACATTAAGGTGCGGGACTACTGTGGTAGACGTTTGCCCATCTGGGTATTTTATAGGGTTTGTGAATGAGGGAAACAGACCAGTCATCTGACAGCGATAGTTGTAAAACCGCAATCCAGCAATCGAGAGCAGGTCACCCCAGGTTCACCTGGACGGGATAAAAATAGCCACAATATAGTCCATTTTATAATTATATTGACATTGCAACTAAGGTGTTCACAGAGTAAAGCGGAAGCAACTGCTACCATGTGATTTACTCCACGTGGGGAAGATATTCTGATGGCTTTGGTTGGTTAGTTAGATATGAATGGATTCCTACTGGTTGGAGTCGGGGTAGCAATGAACTCTACTCGAGCCAATGAAGGATGCCACATTGGCTGAAGCAGAGCTTGCTGCCACCCCGACTCCATCCAGTAGGAATCCATTCATATCTAACTTTAGCCAATCAGAGCCATCAGAATATCTCCACATGGAGTAAATCACGTGGTAGCAGTTGCTTCCACTTTACTGCTGTGAATGCCTAGTTATAAAATGGACTTTACCGAGCGGCCTAATGCGGTTTTACCTGTGCGATAAAGTAGGTTAAAAGAATGTTCGCAAACTTTGTGCTTGTGTGTCACTGGGCTGGGTTTAGCACTCGCGCTCCGGACTTTGGAGAGGTAAGAAGGACTCTTCCAGCCTAACCTTGGCTTGAAGCAGAGCAACCAGCCTCTCCGCTACCGACCAGAGCTCTTCCAGCCTTAAGGCTTGATGCAGAGCAGGCAGCCGCAGACGGGGAGAGGACACCGCACAGCATAGGAGGTTCCAGCAGCCGCTTGCCGAATAGGAGACTGCAGCCGCGGCTATCAGGCAGCAACGCTTCGTCCTGCGGTTCTTTCTCTCTTTCAAGATTTTGCTACCTCGATAGGTAGAGCACCGCGGTAATAGCCAACATATCCTTAGAGATTACGGTTTAAAGGCGGCACAATACGTGTTCCGACCCTCTGGTGCTCACGCCGCTTGACGCCTACGAGCAGCCTCTTTCATTCTTAGTCTTTCTTCCTCTAACAATCTAGTTATAAGCCCCCACTCCTTTCTGCTGCAAAGGAAACGTAAGCAGATAGTCCAACCTCTTGCAGCACTCTTCTTCTCTCTATTCTCAAATCACCGGTTAGGACACATCTCATCCATTCACCTTTACGAACGAACACTTGTTTCTTGCCAACCTGCTCTACGGGAAACCAAATATGGTGTATGTAACCCGTAGTCAGGATCAACCGAAAGATCCGGTCACAACGGCAGCTAACCTACCGCCTGAACCAGACAACACACGATCCCCCTCACCGAACGGAAGCGAACATCTTTCGCAACCATCTGCCGTGTCCACTCCCTCTGTCTCCTTCTCAACCAGTACCCACTCAATCCCGAACACTCCTGCATCATCCAGACCAACCCAGTTAGCCGAAGCGGCCGGAAACGCCACGCGGGACGCAGCGGCCAGAGACTCACGCCACCACTGCCCCGGACAACACCAGCGCCCCTGGCGGAGTTATAATACAGGCGCCGGCACCAGCCAGCGACAACGCCAGTGGCTTTCACACCAATGCCTTGACATACGCAGAAGCGGCCAGCACCAGACTAGAGGCTCCGCTATACGTCAACAAGCAACACTCTTCCCAAATCAGTGGCCTCATGGCCGAATTTGACCGGGACGTGACAAATCAGGGCTACATAATCACCAGGGCGCCGCTCAGGAGACTTCCTGATACGTACCCGAACCCCCAGGAGACTACAGAGCCTTAGTGAACTTTCTCCAACGCAAAAATGTCACACTAAGCTTGACTAAACCGGTAGGAGAAAAAACACACCGATTGGACATAAAACCCATCTATGCTGACAGGGCGGAGACAGAAATCACAAACGCATCTACAAACGCACGCGCACTGCACGCTCAACAGCATACACACACAAGTCAACCAATCGACAAGCAGCCAACCCTAAACTACGCACAGCCGCACACAGCATGCAGCTGACCGCCCGGCACAAACACAGGTCAACATGCACACAAAATCAGTAGTGCTCACATTCAACGCCACTGCACAAACGAGCGACACTACGCCAAACAATGGCACCACAGTGCCACAGACACACACGCCGACACGCAAACAAAACTCAACTAGCCGAACTGAGGCGGACAAATACCCACCTGCAGCCCAAAATCTCCTCATAGCAATGACCAAGCACGGCAAAAACTGTCAGAAGATCAAAGAAACGGCCACAGCAGCACTACATGCTCTTGCCTCAGGAGAAAGAACGTTTCAACACGTCATTATAAGCTACGCGGAATGTTTTAGCATGTTCCACAGTGCCTAGCTCAGCTCCTTACCAAAGTAACTACCATGAATAACTGCCCAAAACTATAAATGACCCAGCAAGGTATCAGGCTTATGACTTGGAATGCAAACGGGATCCGCCGACGAAAAGCCGAATGCTTAACTTTTCTTGAGAAACACCAAATACGAGATATAGCAGCATTCACCGAAACACACCTACATCCGACTGACAAATTCAACCTATCCGGCTACTTAGTGTACCCAACAGACCGAAATCGCCGCGGCGGGGGCACAGCAATTGCCATCAAACGAGGCACAGACCACTGTCAGGCTCTACCTGCCCCACTTATCAGAACCGAAGCAACAACTGCTTTTGTAACTATCAACAACACTCGCGTACTACTAGTTTCCGCTTACAACCCACCAGGTGAACTAGAAACAGACGACCTGAATGCACTCCTCAACCATCATCCACAGGTACTTCTCATAGGTGACCTAAACTGTAAGTACCCATCTGGAACTGCCGCACCTCAAACACTGTCATAAACAAACTCCTTCAGTATGAGAATCGGTCCGATGTTGTTATCTATGTCCCCACGGAACCTACGTTTGTACCTCCCAACCGAAATCTGCACCCAGACATTCTGGATATAGCACTTGCCCGCAACATTGCCTTTAACATTGAGATGACCACAATTAACGACCTCTCCTCAGACCACCTGCCAGTGATAGTAACCACCAGAGGCAGCCTTGCCCAAGACACACAAATACCGCGCCACAATTTCAACAAGGCCAAATGGCAACTCTTTAGCTCCACCATAGCAGACCAGCTCAAACTAACGCCGATCACCTCAGAAGCAGAACTGGAACAAGCCACAGCACACCTCGAGAACACCATTAAATTTGCCATATCGCAAGCCGCAACAATCAGCATCCAGGGCAACCTAGCCCCGCCCCTCCCCCAGACCTGAAGCGCCTCACAGCACAGCGTAACAGAGCCAGACGCGCCTGGCAGCGCTCAAGACATCTAGCTGACTTAGACGAATTCCGCCGGCTCAATGCTGCAGTGAGAGAACGCACTGCAGAGCACATTACAAACCAATGAAATGCCACTCTCACTAACCTCGATCTTGAAAACCAAACAGTATGGCGTATTGCCAAATGCCTCACTAGGCAACCGATTGTCATTTCCCCATTACACCACAACCAACGCATAGCAACCTCCGACATGGAGAAAGCTGAAGCCCTTGCAGACGCTCTCCAAGAAACCCTCGTGCCAAACCCACAACCGATTGATCACGCCTTCGTTGCAGATACCCTAGCAGTCACAACCGATTTCCGAGCGCGACAAACACACAACAAACTCCGAAAAACCTGCCCCTCTGAACTTGCCTGGATGATCAAACACCTTCACAACAAGAAGGCCCCAGGCCCAGATAGCATTCTTAACATCGCCCTGATACGTTTGCCACTTACTGCCCTTCAGGAGCTATCCAACATCTGCAACTTTACACTACAAGGATACTACCCTGAGCAATGGAAAACCGCCAAAATCCTGCACTTTCCTAAAAAGAATAAAGACAACACAAACCCTCACAACTATCGACCCATTAGCCTACTCAACTCTCTGAGCAAAATACTTGAAAAAGTCATACTCAAACGGCTAAATGCACATCTTGCGCGACACGACATTCTAATACCAGAACAATTTTGCTTCCGCGCCAAACACTCCACCACATTGCAGCTCCTCCGTACCACCGAACACATTACGCAGGGGTTTAATACACGAAAAACCACAGGTGCCATATTTCTTGACCTTGAGCGGGCGTTCGACCGGGTATCGCACGAGGGACTACTGCGCAAGCACAGCCAATACAACTTTCAAGACACCGCACTCAAGCTCGTTGCTAACTACCTACACAACCGCAAATTTCAGTCTTCTCTTAGCTCCTCTCTCCTTACGCTACGCCCAGTCCTGGCCGGAGTCACCCAAGGAAGCGTATTGTGGCCGGTCCTCTTCACAATATACATGAATGACACTCCAAAAACTAACAACACGGTCCTCTCACTCTACGCAGATGACACTGCCGTAATGGCACAGTCCGGTGATTTAAAATACATTAATTCTCGCCTTCAGCGAGCGCTTTCAACACATGAGGAATGGCTGACCAAATGGCGCATTAAAGTCAACCCAACCAAATCACAAGCAACAATCTTCACCAAGCGGGTTAAACACCGTCAACTTGCGCGATCGCAGCCACCATGCAACTCTTTGGCACTCCCATACCATGGACCACCACCGTCACCTACTTAGGCGTCACAATGGGCCAGGGTCTCACCTGGAAAGACCACGTACTTAACGTCCGCAGAAAATGCAATGCGCAACTATGCAAACTGTACCCTCTCATCAACTACAATAGTACCCTTGAGATACGACTAGGCCTCACCCTCTATAAGACGCTACTCCGACCCATACTCACTTACGCGGCCCCCGTCTGGGGGTACGCAGCTAAAAGCCATATCAGCACACTCCAATCCCTCCAAAACAAAATCCTCCGTATTGCAGCCAGAGCACCGAAACTTGCACCCTCCAAACTGCTTCGCCAAGAACTCAGGATGCACACCATCGAACAATTCATGAAAAAACTAGCAGCCGATTTGTATACCAACTGCACCACAAGCAAAACCCCCCTCATCCAAACACTAGGCACCTATGAAACCACCATCAACACACACAAACGACCATTAGGCCTGTTTGACCACAACCTGTCAGACGAAGTACCTATTGAGCAGATCCTTAAACACCTACACCGTCTCATACCACCATGACTTTGTAACATTGTCACACTCTCACACACTATTAATACGTCTTCAGTTACAGGAAACCATACCGAACAGGAACTTCAAACCAACGGTCTGCCACTGCGCCAACCCATAAAGGAACCACCTATAAGCCATCCACCACGACAGTAACACTACAACATAATCTCGATAACCAAAGGTAAAATCCCGCCACACCTCTCACTTTGATCACCTGCACGATGTTAACACTCGCGCCATCCCATTTAGTTTTTAAGCCGAAGCTCTTTAACGCATCCCTAGCATTACCACCCTAACCTAACCAGTACTAACCACCGAGCGCCAGCCAGGGCTCGCCATGACTTACGCCAGTAAACCCCACCTGACACGCTTGCATGTTCTGCATGCTCGCATCAGTAGTTTAACTTTACTAACCGGGGTGCTTCCGCGGAACCCGAACATCTAACTCACTTCATCCAACACGCACCAGCACGTCACTACTAACTAAGCACCCTCCCTTAGTTGCATGTTAGACATTAACAGCATGGGGAGACGACGTAGCCTCTGAGGACGATCGTCACCGGGGCGGCGGGTGTGGGGCTGCCCCTAAAAAAAAGAAAAAAAGAAGAAAGAAAGAAAGAAAGAAAAAAAGTTTAGCTTCCTGCGCTGCCATTCGTATGGGCTACAGCAGACCACTTGTGCGGTCATCCGTCCAAGTGGCAACCATGTCCAATGCTGTTTAACTTAGCCGGCCGCTTGCGTGACTGTCACGTTAAACAGGGCGACTGGCAAGAAGGTAGGATAGGACTGAGATTTATGGTGTGGGTTAGCCATGTGGGTGGGGCACCGCTGGCTGGTCACTCATCCAGCAGCGCCAAGCCCATTGCTGCTTAACGTGGAGGTGTAAGAAGGAACGAGAGTGGCAGCCCATCAGGCCAGAGACCCCGAGGCGTCCATGAGCAGAGGATAGTTCTTCCTCCTTCTCGGTGCCCTGTGGTCGTAGCGACTCAGGGTGTTCACCAGCTGGTTGGTATGGGTGGTCAGTTTCGAGTACATGACGAGGGTTCTCTCCCGCACCATGTCCACGATGTATGGAAGACCGGAATAGGTATGTAGAAGGTGTGACGGGAATCTACGCCCGGTATATCATGTATCATTTTTAAATCCGCGTTCTCCTAAAGCCAGATTTACCCGCCCAATAGACAGATTGGCCTCTGTCTCCTTTTACTTAGGGATGGAAATCGAGACGTGTGAAGTCGGGACAGTGGGTAAAACCGTTTTACTATTGGTTGCAGGATGGGAATCGAAACGTGTGGAGTCGGAGCGGCAGCAAGCCGGTTCGCTGTTGGTAGGAACGGTACGCGCTACACCTCATGACACGGTAATATTTCAGTGCCTCGTTCTTGCAGCGCAAAAGCAGCATAACTACCTGTCTCGATTCCCATCCCTCGGGTGACTGTGATTGGCTGTGGGACTTGAATTCGGCTGGAGCTAGGCGCGTGTAGAATTACCAGACGTCCGAAAAGTTCCGGACTTACCCTTCAGTTTTACCTTCTGTCCGGCATCCGGGGGCAATTTCTGAAAAATCTTGAATGTCCTACATGTTAAGGAACATAAACATTCTTTAGTTTGAAATTGATTAGCATCTTGAGAAGGTTTAGAGGAGTATTTGTTGAAAATGGTGGAATTACTTTACTACTCGTGCACACAAGGCTAATGTTGAAGAGGATTTTTGAACTGATATCGACACAGCTTACATATAAAGGAAACAGTCCATCGATTGATTCAGTCAAAGCTATTGTTCTAGAACTTTAAACATAACTTGTCTAGGATGTCAAGATTGTATATCAAAGCCAGATTTGTTGTATAAAATATGTTCTTCGCAAAAGTATAATTGTTAAAGTTCTTTGGCAGCTGCTATTACTCTTTTTATTATATGACTAATTAAGAAAATACAAAAACTATGTATAGGTACTTGTTTAAGTGGAATTTAATTTTCCTACATTTAACAGTTTCATACTATGTCCTACATTGTTGTGTAATGTACTGCAGTTTCGACCACCAGTGTCCTACATTTCATTAAAATAATCTGATAAGACTATCTAATTGGTACCTCTAAAGCATATTTAAGCAATTGACTTGAACCGATTAACTAAATTTTAAAGCACATTATAAACAGAATCACATACCGCTTTGTAAATACAAAGCATTATAAGCTTATAAATAATTAAACTGTTACTTAAGCTCTAAAAGCATATGCTCAGTGTGGTCATGTTGCTAGGGCGAGCAGTTGGTTCATTGAAACAAGTTTTGTCCCGAAACAGCAGGAGGCGAAGAAGAAAAAGAAGAGGTGGTGGTGGTAATTTAGGCATTTCCTGTTATAGTCATATCTGTTGATGCCAATTTTTTTGTCGTCCCATTGGTCTTTGTTCTCTTGGTCTATAATGTATCTAAGGCTTATTTGAAATTCCTTCTTCTGGCATGATTTGAATGTTTAAACCATGTTTCTCCATATTCTTCTATTTGCTGTACAAAAACATTTCATGGCAAATGTGAAATATGATAAAGAAAAAGATGCAGCATCTTCTCCATCTGAGGAAACTATACGATTTGTAAGAAATGAGACAAGAGAATACATTTTGCCACAATTCAGGATTGACAAGTCAAGACGTGCAAAAAGTTGCTTTTGAATACACTTGCCCATATTTCTGCTTTATACAAGTTTCAGCAGCAATTAAAATGTGTGCAGCTGAGGAAGGGTTGATGAAAATCTGAGAGATTTGACCACCTCATCATAAAGCACAATGAAAATTTTAAGCCAACTTTTGAGTCACTACAGAGGATATAATGCTTCAGAATGCCGCTATCCTTCAATGAATTTAATAACCGATACAAGTGTACATAAGGATGTTTGTAGCACAATTAAATTTCTGTAGAACAGAAACAAAAGCATGAACATACGAGTGAGGGTACATGGCTAGTCAAAAAACAGAAGTCAGATGCCAAAACTTAACTGCTTCTTTATAAGCCTCCTTATAAATATTAATATAACGTTTGCAGTATTTAAAGTATGTGTTGTACGAAGGATGTCCCAGAAGTACCCGACCTAACAAAGAGAACACAAAAGTTTGGGAAAAACATATTTATTTCTCTACATAGTCTCCTTTCAGCTCGATACACTTTTCCCAGCAGTGTTCAATAGCTTCGATACTCCGTTTATACTGAGAACCGAGTTCTGCAAAATAGCCATTAACTGCAGACCCCAGCTCTTCACTGTTGGCAAATCTTTTAGCACCAAGCTATTTCTTCAACTTTGGAAATAGAAAATAATCAGAGGGGGCTAAATCTGGTGAATAGGGTGCATGAGGAAGCAATTAGAACTTCAACTCATTGCTTTTTGCCATGGCGATAATAGATGTGTGAACTGGTGCATTGTCTTGATGAAACAAAAGTTTCTTTTCCATGAAATTCGGCCGTTTTTGCTCGATTTCATCATTCAAATGCTGCAATAAATTTGCATAATACTCGCCATTGATTGCGTTTCCTTTTTGAAGATAATCAATGAAAATTATTCCACACACATTCCAAAAAAACTGACGCCATGAGCTTGCTTGCAAATGGAACTGTCTCATCTTCTTTGGAGCCGATTCTCCCCTTTCAATCTATTGTTTTGACTGTTCTTTCGTCTCAGGTGTGAAGTGATGGATCCATATTTCATCCATGGTTATGAATCGACACAAAAGCTTGACTTTATTGCAGCAAAACATCGCCAAACACTCGACCGAAACATCTTCACGATGCTACTTTTGTTCCAGTGTGAGTAAAGGCGGCACCCATCTTGCGCATAGCTTTCTCACGTCTACATTTTCAGTCAGTATGCAATGTACAGCACTTTTTGAAATGCCTACAATGTCTGCTAGCTCGCGCACTCAGGCGACAGTAATCTAATACCATTTTGTGGATTTTCCTCACAATTTCTGGCGTGGTCACCTCACGATGTTCATCTTGGCAGCTCCTACAGGCCATAGGAACTGCCAAGATGACTCAGAGCATTCACTATTGATGGCTGTCAAACAATTATTAAACGACATTGCATCATCAAACTTAGACTTAAGCTTTATAAGCTTGGTACTTTCTACCACCATCATTTGTTTGAAACAACCACCACTATCTATACATCAGGTCGGGTACTTCTGGGACTTCCCTCGCACCTATAGTTTGAGACTCTGCAGGAAAGTAATGCAGACTCCAGTGTGAACACCATATATACCATGCTTAAAACTGAGAAAGGCGTGAGAATATTCACATTTTGGGTTGATAGCTTGGAACATGCATGAGTGCTAAAATTCTTTTAATGAAAACTTCATCCCCAAATTAACAGGAAATGGCATTGTGATGTTATGTAATCTGGCAAGTATGGTTGATGTTGATCACTTGGAAGTAAAGATCATGCAGTTTTGAAGCAAATTCCAGACGCATGTGAAGGTGCATTATTGTAATGGAAAAAACCTTTATATTTTGCAGAATGTAGACATTTAACCTGAATAACATCATTTAATTGATCCAGTAGTGAAGCATAATACTCCCGATGATGGTTTTGCCCTTCTGGAGGTAGTCCATGAGCACCACAATATGAGCATTCCTGAAAACCTTGCCATGACTTTTCCTGCAGATGGAACCATTTTTGTTTTCTTTGGTGCGCTTTGACCTTTTGCCATCCTCTGTTTGGATTGCACCTTTGTGTCTACACTCTTGGGAAATGTTCACTTGAATGCTTTTTTTTTTAATCATTGTTTACTTTGTCATACACATGGCCTATTGAGGTCTTTGCAATGTCAACCAACTCGCAACCAAAATGAAGGGGAAGAATGCTTTAATATCGAATCTAACTCCTTTTGTGTTTTTGTTGGGGTTAAAAAACTTCAAAACAAAGTACTATTTCATAACCCATATTTCACTTTGTAGAAAATGAATTAGTTTGGTTACGCGAGTGACTACACTTACGCTTCTTTACAGCATGCCATTTAAAGCATGATACTCAACTATCCATGCATGTATTGGGTACATGCTTATCAAAAGAGGTGATAATGTTTAATAGATACCTAGAACTGTATAATGGTCTTCTAAATGATTTTAATTCAATTTTATATTGAAAACCTTTTCTTTAATATTCCCACATTCTGAAATATTCAAAATAAGCAGAGAGCTATCTGTTTCTGCAATGGAAAGATTTTATTTCCAATGCCATTCACATATAAGGGATATTATGATTATCTGTGGAGCATAATAGAAAATATTCTCAACTATGATTGTTGTTTTTAATAAAAAGTATGCATCTTGATTGCAAGAATTAAGGCATGAATGGGGAAGTGTGTAAAAGAGAACATACTTTCAAATTATATAAATGGTCTCCTAGTTTCAAATAAATTAAATAGCAGAGGCAGTATTTTTATTTCTGAAATTCCAGGGAATACAAAGGGGGAAAGAAAATAAATGTCATCTGTTTCGGGAGCAATTCTAATGGACAGGGAGGGGCATTATATGAGGAGCATTCAAAAAGTTTTGCAAGCGTCATTTTAAAGTCCAAACTAAGGATGAAGAAATTCGAAAACTTAAACCCACAGTCCTTCAAAGTAGTCTCCATCTCTTTCCACATACAGTTGTAGAATGGTGCAACCACTTGTCAAAAGCACAACACTCAGGTATTGTCAACAGAGCTAAATTTATAGCCTGAGCAAGGCATTTGTTTAAAAGGTTTTCCAGCAATGCAAGATTTCACTCAAGGAAACAGCCAGAAGTCACACAGTGCAAAGGGAGGGGTGTAGGGTGGATGGTCAAGCAACTGGACTTTAGCAGCTTCAAGTTTCCTTAAATTTGCCGCTGTTCAGTGAGGAGACACATTGTCACACAAAAGCATCAGCCTTGAAGTTTATGTTTTTTGTATGCCACCGCCTCAGCTCTCCAAATAAAGGATTCAAAACATAAGAGCCATAGTATTCTCCATTCATTGTCATTCCTTCTGGCATGCAGTTAACCACTAATGGTGCTTCATAGTTGAACACGGTGAACATTCGCTTCCGAGGACGAAAATTTTGTCAAAGACAACTGGTCTTGGATCATTCTCATTTAGCCAGACACAATTCTGAGCATTATTTGGTGTGGTATAAATAAAACCAACTTTACCACCAGTACATACATTTGTCAAACGTTTAGGGCCATTACATGGAAACATGCTCAGCAGTTGTGTGTCTACTTTCCTCCACCAAGTTCCTCACTCTCTGAATTGTTCTTTTGTTCAAAACTTCCCAAGGCCAGTCTTACTCCATTATGAAGCTTTTCCAAAAAACAAAATTGGTAAAAATGTAATCAGCATAAAGCAATTTCTACATAATTACAGCAAATTAAGGTATGTGAAACTTATGAATGTTTAATTCAACTCAAAAAGGTGTTATTACATTGCTTTATAGTGTTAGCCCCAACATTATCAATAGTGAATTTTCTTTAATCTGTGTGCATTGAGTGCTTGAACAAATGTGTAAACTTTTTATTTTCTTGTATCTCATAGTTGTACTAAGTTTTTAGTTCAAGTGTGTTCAAATAAGTGTTAAAGTTGAAATTAATTATGTTTCACTCCTTGATTACAAGTGCGAGTATAGGCTGGCGACACAGGCAACAGTCCCTGAAACATGTTCCTTAAGTTCACTAGTCATAAAAGATTCATTTGAAGAACTTAAGAAGTTAAAAAAACTTCCCTGTATTTTCCCAAGATAGGAATTCAAAACAAGTGTTTTGCTTTCAGCTGCTTTCATTATGTAATACAATTTTGTTTCATACACATGAAGTTAAATACCAGCAGCAAAAGTTAGTATCAGTCCAGCAACGTACTAAAGTGTTTGCATCGTCTTCAATAAATATCGCACATTCTTATGTGGGCCAAGTATAACTTTACATCTCAAGGGCAAATTTTCTCATCCACCTGCTGTGAAGGCACATAAGTATATATCTCCTTTTCTTCTTCTTCTTTACAGCTTTCTAGAAACCTCTGAAAGATGGAAGAAAAGTGGGGTAAACTACTCATTAAATGCTCTCTCTGGTTTAGAGGATGACACATACATCTATTGCACCTGGCATGTGTATAATTATAATATGTCCCCAAAGATGTTTTTCTTTCAAATCTCAAAATAACTTAAAAAAACTCAAAATAAGCTTAACAAACATTTAATAAAACTGTCAGATGTACAGTGCTGTTCTGAACAGAACACTAAATTTCTTAGCTTTAACATTTTGCAATATTCATTAACATGCTATTTTTCAGTGAAAGTGTACAGAATTCATGTTTTATAGATAAAATAAATTAAAATCTTAATACACAAAATATAAGAAAGGTAGCACATTTTTAAATATTTACATATTGTATTCAGGCATCCTGGGAATTTTCCACGTCTTATTTAATTTATATACCATTATTTGATCATTGTTCTTAAAAACACATTATATTATGATGTGTAGAACAAGGTGCATTTCTATTCCCTTCTTATCCCTCGAGCCTACAGTGTCAGTCAATGCCTGCTTAACTATGACATCAAAAAAGTTCTAAATGCACATGCAGAAAATAATGAAGTAAGAAATGAAACATTAAAGGTCTCTATATTATGAATAAAGCATAAACATAATTTTATCACAACATTTGAGCATTCCAATAAAGTGTGTATGCTCACAATAACGAAAATCAGGGTAACTACTAATCCCTGAGGTCCTAATAATGTACAGCAAATCAGTAGTGTCTATAGAATAAAAGTGCAAAGCTACTTTTAAAGCTTGCATATTTTTTTAAAATTCATCGCTTTAGAGAGTGTAAAATTGTTTGTTAATGTATATTTTATTTTCCTTTACAAATAAAATGCAAACTCCTTAGTATTTTAATAAGCACTGTAAATCAGACAAGAAGAAGAAAATATAAAATCCAACTATTCCAGATGTAAGGTCATTATTCATTTGTCTATATCGTATGTGAGATGATTTTAGATACCACAAAGCCATTAAATATTGGTATTTTCTTTTCCAGCTTTACTCAATGGAATGTCACTGTCAAAATGTCATCAGAACCCTCACAATCGCATGAGCCAGGTCTCAATTACATGTCACTCTAATGCAAATCATATTATAAATGAGTCACCCAGTTATAAAACACGCTGTGTCCACAAAATTTAATAACTGAGATTTTGCGGCCATCTTATTGTGGACATTAAACTGTACATTTTAATAATTCAGCACTGTTAGAAAAGCCAATGTTTAACATCGAAAAAGAGGTTTAAAGTTTGGGTACATTTCTAAACGCCAATAAGTCCATCGACTATCATGAAACAAAACTTGTTTTGTCCACACTATTACAATATATGTTATGTCCAATACGCATCCTGTACGTGCTGCCTCAAACCTGTCAAGTCCAGAGATCTCTGGCAAGCAGCTAGTGTTACACTAGGAGACTAAAATTCTACACCGATCTAATCTCCCAGCAGCAGGAGCAACAAGGAACATCTAGAAATAAGGCAGAAAGGAAGGAGTATTCTGACTTTGGGGATTTGGTGATGTGAAAGATCTGTTTAAGACTAAAGTGCATGCATCCTAAAGCTTTATCAAAATGAGTGCTAGTGTTTTAGCTGTTGTACTTTGGTTTTATAATGAACCAGTGTGTAATATAAAAAGATTATACATTTTCCTACTGTCGATTATCTGCTATTCAGAAATGAGTTGAGTTTGTATAATATTATGTTGTTAAATATGTTCAATTGTAAACAGTAAACAAATGTATAAAACCCTCTTTAATTATATACAATGGAAATTCTTAGATTAATGTTTATGAAAGCATTCACAACTGCCATTATTACTGTTCCAAAATCCTATATGTCCATGATCATGAAACAAAACAAGTTATATACAACACATTTTATTTTTTTTATAGAATATATCTTGCCCTAGGATGCCTTAAAAATGCATTGATTTAATATAGAATTCATATAAAATTTTAAGTAAACTACTATCTCTTATAGGAGAGGATTAACAGTTCTTCATTTCTGAAGAAAGAAAAAAAAAAAGTCCTTTGGACTTGCATGGTTTGTAACTGGACAACCCAAATTGACACATGCTGCATGCGCACCAGCTTTATAAAGCAGGCATTGTGATCCTCCTCCAAGTAACAGCATCTACACTGTGCACAACAGCACCAATGAGGGAGGGGGTGCAAATATTGGCCAAAGATGAAGGGGCATATAAAGTCTAACGCAATCATAAGCTCCCTTCTCACCACCTCTGCTGTAAAGCATAAACATTCAGATGCAAATCGAGTGACCATCACAAATTTCATTTAAAACAGACCAGAAATTACAGCTGTCATACCTAAGAGTTACCTAGAGAAAAAAACGAGGCACTGGTAGTGATTTACAATAATTATTATCTATTAATGTTTTTTCATACTAGTTGTGTAGGATAATGTGGGAAATTTGAATCAGAATAAAAAATCCAATACCACAGGCAGGGAATTAGGGATCTTTGAATTTTTCTGCCATCACAGAGCTACCTTCACCCCAAATTTCTGACATAAAATTAAAAATAATGAAGTATTTGAAACAGTTAAGCATGGCAATCAAATTTTTTTAAGAACTTGGTCAACCTTTAAACCACTTGTGCTCCACTTACTTGTCCTTAATATAGGACCCATTGACTCTGTAACCACAGTGTTGGAGGATATGGGCTCTAGGAAACCAGCAACTCTGTGAAGTTTGTAAATTGAAATATGTACTTATTATGTATTTAAAGCAAATAAATATCTATCTACTTGTCCTTAAACATGCTGAAAGTTTGGTTTTAAATCAAACTTGGTACTAAAATGATCCACAGATACAGAAGATAAAACAATTGGGGATGTAAGTTAAAAACAAGAGAAAGAAAAATAATGCAAATTTACATATCATCCTATAGCATTCAACAAGATCTTTAAGGATTACAATATTACATTGAAATCTCCAAAATAAATATAGTATGAGAAATCTACTTAATCACCTGTTGAAAAATACTATTCCTAATAACAAATTGTTGGGAATATACTGCGTTAATTGTGAAGATTGTCAAAAAATATACATTGGAAAGACTAAAAGGAATTTGGAAACAAGATTGAAGGAACATTTAAGAAATATTATATTCAAACAATCAGAAAAATCAGCCAAAACTCAGCATTTTTAGTTACATAATCATGACAGCACAGAAATAAAACTTTTAAAACAGGCCAAGAATCATTTGGAATTAATAATGTAGGAGAATATATACATTATCAAGAATTCCAATAGTCATGAATTTTGAATCACCATCATCAGATGACATCATACAACTCGCCAACAGGAACGATAGCAGGCCAAACAATGGGGGTAGTAGGAGAAAGCAAACACCAGACAAGAGTCAGTCAAACAATTAGCTAATGATGAGGACGTTCTCCTCGAAACATGTTCTGCTATAATAGACAAGTGGAGCAAAAGTGGTTTAAAGATTGGCCAAGCTCTTTAAAAAAACCTTGACATACTGACTTATCTCGTCCAATTAGTATAACCCGTAAACATTCAAAGCAATTTTAATTACTCCAAGATATCATAGCTTAGAGGCAACTTGCAATGCTGCAAATACTTTTATTTAGTACAAAGGCAATACTGAAAATTTTTAGAATGCCAAGTTTCCAAAAACAAATGAAATTTCTTTATATTTGACAGCTAATTTCTAATTTTTGCAACTTGATTGCCATGTAGTTTGTTTACTTTGCTCTAATTGTTTGTTAATTATTATCATTTAAAGATTTTGTGTTCACCCAAAAATGAACTAGTGAATATTTCCAGGTTATTATTTTTTTACGATTTTAAATTATCATTAATGTTTAAACAATGTGAAGATCAGCTTAGAAATGCATTTGGCAAAGAGCTCCATCTAAGACAACTTATTGGTACAGCAAATTCAAAAGAGATCAGTTCTTTCTCAGTGATGGATTTCATGGACACCCAAGAACTACTGTTACTAATGAAAATATTGCTGCTGTTCAAGCAATGCTTTGAAAAGGATAAACGGACATCTTATGAATTTATTCGGGCAACATTAGGCATTTTTACGAGTCCAATCCAAAACATTTTACATCAAAAGATGTGAGAAAACTTTGTCGACGGATTCCACATAAACTGACTCCCAATCAAAAACAACAATGCATTGATTGGTGCAGAAAAACTCTGGAAAAATTCCAAGGTGACACCTCAAATTTGGTTTGAAATATCATTACTGGTGATGAATCTTGGAATTATTTTTATGATCCTGAAAAGAAAAGTCAATCAGCTCAATGGGTCTTTCGAACAGAACCTAAGCCTACAAGTCCCAATAAATTCACAGTGCTGGTAAGAAGATAGTTACTAGTGTTTTTTCTAAAATGGGACATACCGCCACTATAGCATTAACATTACTGCCAGTTAGTACATAGAGGTCTGTTTACTCAAAGTTTTGAAAAAGTTTGTGAAGAACGCCCAAAAAGAAAAATGTTACACCATGACAATGCATCGTCATAACAGCAAAACAAACAACTGAATATCTGGATGCCCTAAAGGTCAATACTCCACCATACAGCCCTGGCCTAGCATCTTGTGATTTCTTTTTGTTTCCAAAAATTAAAGATAAAATGCATAGAATCACTTTCTCATTATCAGAGAAGCAGTGAAACATTATAAAATCCTGGTTTCATTGAATGTTAAAGGGGAATATTTTGAAAAACAATATCATTTAAATCTTTTAAAACTAATTCTTGTTTGATTTTCTAAACATTTTCAGTGTCACCCTTGTAAACCACAGTATTCACACCTGCTAACTTTTCTTTCATAATGGTCAACTATATATATACATTAAGCTTGGAAAATTTAATTATACTTGGGAAATACAATGCCATAGATCTTCTTCAGCTTTAAATGCCAACACACTACTGTTAAACCACCTAGACCTGCGAATCAAGACTGATTTAATTTTCCAAAGGCCATTGAGTTTAACAATGACATCAAAACTATTACAACAAATTTCAAACAAAGACCCTTGAAAATCATTATACTGCATTTGGTAAAAGTAAAATGCTTCTTACCCCATAATATTCATTAGCAAACTGAATTGAAATTCATTTTCAAATATGCCAAAACACTCTCTATATTTCCACTGAAAATTCAACATTTTTGCAAAAGCTAGTTTTTGTTTTGTTTGTTTGTTTTTTTGGGGGGGTACCCCTTTATTCATTTTGCATGGCTAGTGATTAGTACTTCCTCCTGATTATGATCAAGTAATTTGTGTTCAGTTGAATTAGGAATATGTATCAAGGAACTATAACAGTTAATGAAATGATTAGGAGAGTCCAGGTTTAATTACATGTAATTCATGACTTAAAATTAGCAATGAAAAAATGCAACATGGCCTAAAGCAAGTGCAAGCTTTCAGTTACTTGCAGAAATAGAAAAGAAATATCACAGGTCAGCACTTGCAGAATACTGCAAATGCAATACTACATATCGATGGCATGTAGATGCTAAGTGGCATCACTGCAGTTCTATGTAATATAAACACAGCTGTGACTTGGAGCTTGCTATCAAGCAAAAGAGTTGCATTTGATTTGACAACCGACAAAGCAAACCAAATGTTTGCAACTCCTCTCTTTTGTACAGGCATACATAAAGTATTTAAAAAATGTAACAATAATTTGTATAGTAATGACAGTTACAAGGCAGTGAAATAATATTTTTGAAACTAAAATAATTCAATCATTAAATTCTTGCTCACTGTACAAGCTCTGCTGTACATCACATCATGAAAAGTATGTACATAATTTTCACCAGCCTTCCTTCATAATGCTACCAACTTTGGATTAAAGGATCAGGAAGAAAGAAAAATAATATTATTCAAACTGACACAATTATAAAATACAGCTTTCATGTTGAATCTTCCTGCAACTTTATTTCAAACTGCTTAGGAATGCACTGATTGAATCAATATAATTTTAGGACTCCAGAAGTCTGTGGCACAGATTTGATCGAAGTTGTTTTCTTTTTTATATATACCAGCAAATATTACACATGTTAATTATACATCAGTCAAGAACTATTATAGATATAGATGGTTACAGCGAAATGTAAATATAAAAAGACTTCTGAAAATAATGAACCAATGACAAAAGTTCTGAAAACAAAACTCTTAAGCTCTGAACATCTTCCAAAACTCAGAAATAAAGAGTGATTACACAGCACTCAGGGAATGTTAAATTGCAAACAGATGAGAGTGACTTTACTTTACAATTAATGTCACTCACACTCTTCATAAAACTGAAGTGGTTTCTTGGCAAACATTAAATATAATATATTTCGATGCACATTTTGCTTTAATTTCTGAATTGCTACGTACACAGTCTCAGTAAACCAAGTATAAGCTTTAAATTGTTCTTATGTTTGCATTGCTTTTGGCTGGCATGTTGGATATAATTCAATTGGTGTTTTTGTTTAGATTGTCACTGTCAAACACATTGCTTTAAAACTTACTTGTAATATAATCTTTCACAATAACTGCAACTGTATTACCAATGTAACAACCTACATTTTCAAAGACATCGTGGAGATGTCACCAATCATTCTTGTATATAAATCTATTCTTGACAAGACTTAAAAAATAAATAAAAGCAATATACATATATTATGCACCAGTCTGCATCTACTGCGCTGTAAACAAGTGCTCCATCAGCCAACATATAATATTGTAAACTGCTGATAGTTCTGAGTTTTGGAGAGATCTTTCCTTACAAATTTCAAAAGTGAACATAATAACACATGTGTGTTATGTCAATATATTTCTAAGCAGAACTGTATTTCCCAAAATTATGTGTATTACAAGCTTTTTCTTGAAGGTAAAACCTTCCCACCATGGTCACAGCTCCTATTACATTATTGAGGAAAACAGCAACACTTTCAAATAGATGCGTAATCTGTCCCTTTAAAGGGAGAAAAAAATGCAAAATTCACTTATACCACAATCATGCTGCTGTTGCTAGAAGAGTGACGCAGACTGGTAGGACGACTAGATTTCCAACTGATAGCCGCAGTTTGTATCTTCGAGAAGCTTTCTCATTTTGAATTTCACTGTTTATTTTTAGCTTCTCAACACACGGATATTGTCTTCAAGTAACTGTTCCATAAATGCTTCTCCATTTTGAATGAGAAAAATAATGAGTACATGTTACCTTAATAATATTAATATCAATATTTACAAGTGTTTAATGTTATGTTCTATAGTGTCTTTTCTGCCATTGTTTTCATGTTGTGTGCACTGATGCTGCAAGCAAGGTTTCTCTCATACAGTCCAAGTGATGCTCTCCCAGTCTTCTTGTGTAAAAAGAATAAAAATCAAACCCGCATAAGAAAAGCATCACAGCACCAAACTTTTATCATATTTACACCCATATCATAAGTTTATCTTTATCAAACAAAAGAAAGCATTAAAATGGCATAGCTTTAAATTTTTTCCTCCCATTTTTAATTTAACAGTCTACAATAAGAATAAATAAAATTCTAAACATTTACCCCTGAAACCACACAGTTATTCAAGTTGATGTGCAGCAATAAAACCTCATTAATTGTTTTAAAATAAGTTTTTGCTTTGATAACATAGTTGTATAGCATGATTATGTGAGTACACTGATAAAGATAACCTGTGAAAAATGACCAACAATTTTCATGTTTGACTGTGCTGCTTTAATAAATTTAACAGAGAGATCTTAGATGCATATGCATTCATAGTATAGACTTACCACAAACGTATTGCCTTAAAGAAATCTAAGCCATTCCACACAGCAAACTAAGTTTAAGTACAAAATTAAAAAAGAAAAAAGTTGGATTAGACGTATCTACAAATCTGGCTGCCTACATATTGTCCACAGAAAACTTAAAATACAATATTTTAAATGCTGAAGTTTAAATTACCCATGCTTGTTCCATCACATACTTCAAAGAACTGAAGGAAAAAAGAAAATGGAGATGGAAAAGTGCTGGAGAAATAGTTGTGCATTTGAACTTGGCTTTAGTGATAATTTTCAACCATTCCAATGTACAAAACTACGGTACTATGAAAAGCAACAATTGTCTTTATTTTAAGTTTGTTTACAACAGCAATTATACGATTGCTTTTTAAAAAAAGACATATAAAACATGAAGTGTATAAAACGTATGGCAAGAGTAAAATAAATAAATAAGATATAAATATGTACACATGTATACCAATAATACAACCCAGCAAATTTCAAAATCCTATAACACTGTTCCATATTGCCTCTAATACCACTAACACTGCACTGATTGTGCTTATTTATGTTTGTTTCCGTTTCTGGATCACAAATGCTAAATCTATGAATGGTAAACTTAAAGGTAATCTACACAATCTCATGCACAGATATATTCTATACAGAATGAAAGCCATTTCAAAGCCATGATGATTAGAACAAGTATGTGTTATGTTATAATTATTTAAGTTAATTCTATTGTTTAATTATCTCCTGCAGTTAGATTAATGAAATGGAAGCAGTAATTTGATATGGAAGGTTCTTGCATAATATTTCTGTAAGAGAAGGCACTAGTAACTGCACCAATAAATACTATGATGGTACTATCACGGTGCTGCTATTATTACCATCATTTGGCATCTGACATCATAATCTACTTTAAATCCTTATATTCATTTGGATGTACAGAATTAACATCGCTAACACAAGCGGATTTAAAAAAAAAGTTATAAAAATCAAAATAGAAAGTCTTGCAAAAGTGTGCATTTTATACAGTGCAGGCATTTTAAGGCGAGGCTATAGGTCGGCTATATGAATAGTAGGCTGTACTGCAATGACCTCGGTACTTTTCCACTTTTCCAATGCGCAACTGTGTTCAAGGTTATCTTTATCAGATGTGTTTATGCTGTAAAGAGAGTTATGCATCTCAAAGGTGAAAGTTTCTTCAAGACATCTGTGTTGTATGTGAATTGATTAAGAGAGTTAATGTCTTGTTATTAACCCATTGTAGTGGCTATTGACAAATTCACGCTTGAACAACAAATTTTTATGCTTGATACATACGTAAAAACCAAATCATGTAGACAGGTGTATAGACAATTAGATAAGAAATTTCCTGGTATTCCAGTTCCAAGTAGAGAAACTGTTAGATGTCTGATTAATAAGTTTAGGACATCGGGATTGCTAAACACTAAACCTAAAAAGCACACACAAAACTGATAAAATTGGTGCATCTATTTGTGAAGAACCCTAAAATAATAAAGTTTATAGGAACAATCTCCACACACAGATGAACTTAAGGACAATATAAAAACAGAAATTATGAACATTACAGAAGAAGAACTTAATTGAAATTTAATTTGAAGAGACAGGAATGTCTTTACACAGATGGAAACCATTCATAATAAGGTTAGTATTTATTATAATGCACGTTACTATCATTCATTAAGTAATGCAGCTGTTATGGAACAAAAAACCCCAGTGTAATAGACAGTGTGCAGGGCATGCATATGTGCAATCCGTGGCCTCACCTAAAACAATCGCACTGTATTAGATTTGCTATCTGGCTGTATATATTGAATGTTTCTTTTGATTACTGTTTTAACATTCATGAAATTAATTTTCAGAAAATGTAAATATTTCTAATTAGAAGTAACATAATGTACTCATTTCAGAAACCATATGCAATGATCTTTATATCATGAAAGATTGTTTTCTAATTAATTTCAGAACAGAATTCTGCAGAATCTGTATACAGATTTTCAGTTTATTCATTGCTGTAATTATTACATACCTGCAAAATGTGCAAGCTTTTATCAGTTATTATTAATGAAAACACAAAAGCCAATTACATTTTATTATTAATTCAACACTGTTAAATGCCAGGATTTGATCAGCCACTACAGTTTCCATTATTATATTTAAGATATGTTTGATTTAACCTCCCTTAACTTTTAGAGAGAAAAAAATAGATAACATGTTCTTCCATTCGTAGAGAACATCCAAATTTATCACTTTTAGGTCCTCGCACTGAAAGATATTAATGTCAAATTTATTTGTTATGAATAAAAAAAATGTTTATGCAATAAAACTGTAGCAAAAACATTTTACTTCTCACCTAGTTTCTTATATGCACACCAAAATTTCATTGAAATGCCTTCCATTCTATACATATATCTCAAATCAATATAAAGCTGAAGCAAAATAAAAAAAGAAACAATAGAACATTAAACACAACAAACAATTGCTAAAAAAATTGTCCTGGAAAATTGGTGCACATATATATTCTCTCTCGCTCACTCTCTCTCTCTCTCTCTCTCTCTCTCTCTCTCTCTCTCTCTCTCTCTCTCTCTCTCTCGATGTGGTATGAAATTGTGGTAATTGCAAAATCTCTCAGTGGACATCACCAAATTATGTTTAAATGGTGCTTATATATCTACATGGCAAAATGTTTATCTATACTATGTAAATGCACATAAGCATCCAGACTCCATACACACAAGGTTATTCATTAGGCCTCTATAGACAATGGAAGTAATTGCAACTGTTGTAAAACTTAAAAGGAAGTGTCCCATATCCCAAACAGTTTCAATGAGGTACATTTCGTATTATGGAACTGTTAGCAGGTATTACTGGAAGCATACTATGTTATTAACATCTCATTATTCAACAAGACTACCTTAACCTTTCTGGCCCTGTATTATTATTATTAA
Organism: Deroplatys truncata; assembly: GCA_030765065.1. Taxonomy (NCBI): domain Eukaryota; kingdom Metazoa; phylum Arthropoda; class Insecta; order Mantodea; family Mantidae; genus Deroplatys; species Deroplatys truncata. Next base: position 121,034,977 of record CM060977.1, on the reverse strand, counting down.
TATTATTAATTTTGGCACCATTGCAGCCAGGCAGTGACACTCCTATTTTTTTTCTTTCTTTCTTTTCTTTGGCACTTCCGAGTGTCTAATCACCAACAGAAGGCAAGTAGGAACCATATGCTCAGAGCAGTCACTTATTTCACTTCTTTCCATAACTTCTTTTGACTACCATTAAAATCGGCCAACTTGCAGAGGTATAGTTTTTCTTGTGCCAAATAAAGCACTCCATTTTCTTTAACTTACAACTATTTTGCTGGACTTTCCATGCAAACTGTGTCGTCTCTATATGTTATCATGACAAACCCATAAGTGGCAAAAGTATCAGACAAAATAATATTTTATAAATAAACAAGACATTGTATATTTTTACACATAATAGTACTCCCCAATTATTTCAATTGAAAAGATCACCCAATTCAAAACATTTAATTACCAACGCAATTGGGCAGTTGTTTGAAATATTTGGGACTGTATAAAGAAGTGTAACTGTTTACTTGTTTTCTCCACAACATTACAGCAGCAGCAATAGTAAAATATGTCTTCTTTGGAAATATCTGCATTCAAAAAATCATGAAGTTTCTATTGAAAATATGAGCATTTAATTTGCCTACTTCATATGGAGCAGATGCTGACAACTCTGACATTTTTAGCAACCTATGATAAAGAACCATGCTTTCACTATGCATAACACAAACCAAATCAAAAATGCAAAAACTTTAACTCAAGTTAAATGGTATACATTTTATGATTGGGTAGCTAAGCATTTCAATTACACTTATTTCTTGTACATACACATAAATAAAAATGTATTTCTTATATATAACGTGTCAACAAATTGAGTGCAGTTTTTTCTTGTAGTGATAGGAACCAGTACTTTAACACAATGAACTTTGGGACAGAAATGAAGTGTTGTGGAAGTAAATAGTGAAATGCACTGCAAGTTGTTGAAAACAAATTGTTTATTATATTAATTGTAAGAAAAAGCAAAGCTATTACATATTATTTTATAGGAATTTTTAGAAATGTTATCCACTCCACAGCTCTGCATGGCTCAAAAATCTTTTGAGCTTCAGCCAATGTTACCAGCAGCACCATACGCAAGATTCGTCGGATACCTAATCCTATCCTACAAGCTAGTTGAGAATGAACTAAATGAAAAGGTTGTAAAGACAAATGTAGAAGGGGTCTTTCTTCCTCTTCAATTGTTTACTACAAGCCACATTACAGAAAGGGAAATAGAGGCAAGTCAGAATGTAAAAAATAACCAAACAGGACAGCTCATCATACAAACAAGTGCACTACAGACTCAAGTGGCTTGTACTCCGTAATATTGTGTTTACACCCATAACAATGCATTTCCAACCTAAAGCTCACTGTATTAAAATATTCATATAGATGTTCCCTACAACCAGACAAAAAAAAAATGCACTAATTTTGAGTAGCATGTATTGAAGGGCTTGGAGGAACATAATGATTAGCCACATTTTTACGTAGTGGTGGTCCTTCATACAATTTCAGCTATATTTAAAAGTGTTTTCCAGCAAAATAATGCTGAGTCATTTTCTAATCAGGAAACTTTTATTGTTTTAGTTAACTCCTTTGCCATTATGGATGGAACAGTTCCACTACACACAGATGCCTTTCACCTCTTATGGATGGAATGGTTCCGCATGTGGATTACAGCTACATTAATTTAAACAAAACGCTGTGTTGTAGTCAAGTTGTGGACACTAATTTATTATACACCTAGAGTAACAAGTGAAGCACTCTGTGAAGGAGTTTTACCCCTGTTAGCATAATGTTTCATGCAATTTTACAGCTTATGTGTGTATGAACATTTTTCGCTCCTGCTGATTATTTGGCAGTCTACTTATTCTAAAACATTGCATGACAAAATCCATTAGAAAAGAAGTTTGAGTTAGGTGTGCTCCCTGTGACACCACATTGTATTCAGAACCTTGTTTTGAATGTATCAGAGCGAGAAGAATTGTTGAAAATACAGGAAGTATGCATGTGAATTTTTGTGTCTTATGAATGTTAAGTAGGCTTTACACAACATGGAATCTTGCTGTTGTTCACCCCTGAATCACATGAGTATCTATTAGTGTTAAAGTTATGAAGATCACGTCTTTACTTATATTAGTGTGCAGTAAGGTATCCATTATGATCCAGGAAGTTAATACAGTGTGGCCAGTTTAAGGTAAGGCCACAAACCAGCTATATGCATAGCACGCTGTACTGCAAGTGACCTCAGTACTTTTCTGAGTGCAAGTGGCAGTGCATGATGTGTTCCTTTACCAGCTGTGTGTCAGTCACTGCTTTGTGTTCATGTTGTTTAGAGAGATGGGCATTGTGCATCTCTAAGGTGAAAGTTTATTCATGACATCTGTGTTGTGTGTGATTTGCTGAAGATCCACTGCAATGCCTACCGACAAATTCATACTTGAACGAATTTTTATGTACGATACATACATAAAAACCGAATCATAAAGACAGGTGTGTAGACAATTTCAGGAGAAATTTCCTGGTATTCCAGTTCCATGTAGAGAAAATGTAAGATGTCTGGTTAATAACCAGATTTCTAAACCTAAGAAGCGAAAACAATGACGGAGGAAAAAATTGACGAGATTGGTGCATCTACTTGTGAAGAACCCTAAAAAATAAATTTTACAGGAACAATCCCCACACCATAAATGAGCTTAAGGACAATATAAAAACAGAAATGATGAACATTACACAAGAAGTTATGTGTGTGAATGGAAATTTCATCCAAAGATGCCAGGAATGTCTTCATGCAGATGAACACCACTTATAACATTATAGTGCAGGTTACCATCACTTGTGAGTAAGTAACGTAGGAGTTATGAAATGAAAAACCCCCAGTGTAATAGTGTGCAGAGCATGCATATGCGCAATTGGTCCCACCATAAAATCACCTCGCTGTACAAGAAGGTATATATAAGGACAAATGACACATTATGAAATTCTTGGTATTCTGTTCTGGTCATTAGACTATAGCTGCTGACTCTGCATCTTCACCTAGCTTGCACATGCTATACTCCAAGCACAAGTCAAGTATCTAACAAGCTTCTCTGCATATTAGGCCCAAATTAGCTAGGTACCCAAGTTTTTGGACAAGGAAAAAAATATGCAGTACACCAATATCAAATACAACTGCAATCTATGTTTACCTTTAGTAGATTTATTCTTATTGGTTGCCAATTCAATAAATGCTGTGTTTTTTGTTTCATTCAATATCTCTGAAAATAATGGAATAATTTGCATTTTAACGAGTTTGTGTAGAGTTAAATGCCAGCTGGGATTTTAAACTGATATAGGCTATGTACATCGGTAAGGCGTGCTTTAAATGACTCATGGTGAGTGGCTTAAAACAGAACAAGCCACATACCAGGAAAAAAAATTAAATGAAATTGAGTTTTATTTATGGACGCTCTTTAACTACTATGGTTCTTAGTGTCCCATTCCATATTGGGCGTGAAAGACCGGTAATTTTGCTCAGAGGCCTCTTTATCAGGCTTGAGGTTCTTTTACGTGTCGTAAATGTACGACACGGGACCACCGGATTTACTTCCCTTCCGAAGGAAGCCATGCTAAGGATTTTTATGCCTGAAAAAATCCATTGCCCTATGCCGGGTTTGAACCCGCAACCTTGGGAACTAGAGGCTAGCACGGTACCACTAGTCCACGGAGGATGACACATACCCGGATGGCAGATATTAGCCACATTAAATTTTAAATAATTTACATAGATCCAAAGTTTTTGAAAGAAGCTTTATAAACACTGGATTAATAAATTTACGATAAATTACCCCTAGCCTTCAGAAACAGTGAAGTCAAAAGCTTTAAGATTCAATTGAAAATATTCTTGCTAAAGCATTATTTTTATACACTGCAAGATTTTATGGAAAACTGTAATATATTATAAACATTAATTCCAACACTGTCCTTTAGACTTTAATTCAACAACTGATGACTGGAAGTTGTAAACATTGCCAAATATTGTAAACATTTTATATGAAGAATATTTTGTATCTACTCTGTTTATAATGTAACTGTTGATTTGACAGCTGCAAGCCTGCATCTTATATTGTAAATATTTTGACATGTGCAATAACAATGTATACCGTTTATAAAGGATAAAATGAGACATTGTGGATCATTGGTGACAGAATAAGTGACTTTAATGACAGGGATGAGGTGCAAATTACCAACCAGCAAATAGCTAAGCTTTATCATCTGACTCAGATAACAAGATAACTCAGTTAACAGGAAAACAATTTCTGGTCCATGATGGCTTCGAGTTTTTAGTTTTAGAAATACTCCTGAATGCAGTAAATATTCTGTATAATTAATACTAATTAGAAAAGGTGACTAAAATCAAACAAGCCATGAAGTTCTGCTTTTTAATCTACATGCTGCTTGAGAAGTGAATCAAGTCTGATTTTTCTAGCATTAGGATAATCATTAAAGAGCAACTTTACAAAAATATTATTATTATTATTATTATTATTATTATTATTATTATTTCTCTTTAAAACAATTAAATTAAAAAGACTTCCTTTTTTAGTTCTTTCTTTTTGGTACAACAGCTTGACATTAAAGACACTTAATTTCAAATTAATTTTCAATTTGTAAACTTATGTATTTGAACACAATTAAGATAATAGAGAAGGCTATGAATTTAATTTATGGGTGACAAGAGTAAGAAATAACAAAGAAAAATATTATCTATTACCTAAGAATGTTTTTTGAATGAAATTGAGGAAAAGTAGCAAATGATGATACAATTTCTGAGATTGGAACATGCAATTCCAAATGTTGAAAGCAATAAACTTTGTCAGGTACTGGCAGAAATGTATCAACTATAGCAACTGCCTCATCAATGTTTGCAATCTAATTCCTTTAATGCCAGTAGTTTTGTTACACTTTCATTTGAAGAAAATAAGTTCTTTTTTTGGCAATACTCCCATATCCATTAATGCTCAGAATCACTATACTCATATAACACACGCATATTCATAACTATCTGGTATTTGTTCCATACTACAAATAAGACATTTTGTAGGTAACACAAATTAAGGTTGCAGATGACATAAATAATGAAAAACATCACAATTATTTCAACCTTTGTTCATTATAAACAATTAACATGCAATAAGCATCACACCCGAGGCATATTTCTACTGCCATTATTCAAATACAAACACAGCAAAAGGTACAGAGTGCTGCCAACACCTGGGAGTGCCCTAAGTCAGAAAGTGCAGTCGAGGATTGAGGGACCTAAGCTGCAAACTGTAGCAGAGGGATGTTTTTTATAAGAGTGCAGCACTTGTGGCTGAAGACCACTCTTCATATGTTGGCGACATTGATTTAATGACTTTTTGCCAACTGTTTTAGTGACTTCCATCTCAAAATGACACCAGTTTCTTCTATATACGTGTCATCGCTATAAAGGGTGGGCTAGTTCATTCCATTGGAGCAATATCTAGTGATTAACTCCTTCCTGTAACATTCTGGATTATTGTACATGCACTCTTTACTTAATTTGGTAAGTAATTTTATTGTAAAACCATAACTGACAGATACAGGAGCAGTACTACGTTTTTAATTCAATTATATAATTTCCATAAGAATGAGAGATGTGTTACACTCACATGACTTTCTCCACTCTTGTACAAACTATTTTTACAAACGCTTATTCTCCATATGCTTCATGTTAATCGAGATATCGACGCACATCAATCTTATTGGTAATTTTCTTGTAGATGCAAGGGGAATATGGTAGGTTTTAAGCGATAGTCAAATATTTTAAGCACTGGTTGCTATGTGGCGCATTCCATTCTCTTTGCATGTCCAGGACATAAAAAAATCAATAACGAATTTGAGAAAAAGTATAAGTATTGGAAAATTTAAAGGAATAACAAGCAATATCTCGAAAACAGTTCTCTCAACAAAAAAAATGTATATGACATAAATTGTGTATTTTAATGCGATCTACATTTTTTGTGTAGTAAAAGTTTGTCTTATCTCTTATGGTTTACCAGTTATGCAAAAGTCGTTCACAATGAAGAATACTTTTGGAGACATTCCCAGAAAATTCAAGATATACATTTCATTTGTCATGAAAATATCTTTGACATATGATATTTTAATCAAAATCATTAATCATTTTTGAGAAAATTAAAATTTTCGAAAAATGTTCCATGTAAAGGGTAGTTTGGGGTAGAGGGATTTTCTTGAAAACCTTCTTGTCGCATCTCTGGAAGATACTGAACCTAAATACCAAGTTTGGTGTTTATCCGACTGTTCGTTTCTGAGTTATGCTGTTCACAGACACACATGGACATGTTTCCAAAAATGCTTTTTTTGGATTCAGGGGGTCTCAAAACATGTATTTCCGGTGAAATCTCGGTATCAAATTTTTGGGTGGAATGCAATACTTCCCCTACTTACTATACATAATAGAGAAAGTAAAAAAGGTGTTCATTATTTTAAACACACTAACACACTTGCCTACTTCCTCCACTTCAGCAGCACTCATTTGCACTTCATGCCTGTCAGAAATGAATAGACTATAAAATCTTGATTTTACGAGTTCAATACAATTTTTAAACCATTATCAGCTTACATGTAACCAGTTTTATAAGCAAATATGACTTATAATTGTCTTACCATTAAAGTGTTTTATAATTACATAGACGTATTGTTTTTTGTTTTTTTTTTACTTTCTCTACTATTCATCTATATTGAGTAAGAAATTCCTCCCATAAATTTGATATAGATTTTTGCTGGAAATACATGTTTTGAGGTCCCTCAATCAAAATATATTGTTAAAAAAGATGTGTGGCGCACGAGGGCAATGGATTTTTTTTAGTGTAAAAATCATTTGCATGGCTTCCTTTGGAAGGGAAGTACAGCTAGTGGTCCCATGTTGTGGATTTATAGTATGAAAAAGAACTCCAAGCCTGATAAAGAGCCCTCTGAGCAAAATATTTTCCAGCCTTTCATTCCCAGTATAGAATGGGATGCTAAGAGGCATAGTAGTTAAAAAAAAAAGCAACAGATTTTCAAGAAAATACCCCCATCCCAAACTACTGAGAATGAAGAGGACTTCACAGGAATTTCACAAAATATTCAAGATATTCTAACATGCAAGTATCTAAAAAATTTTAGATTTGACTCAAACTCCTATGAAAAAAGAAAAAATACACAAATTTTCCCTATGTAAAAGGTTATTTCATGGCAAAATTAAATACAAAGAGAGAGTATCTCCCTATCTATCTTCCCCTCTCCGAATCTTTTTTTGAGGGTGGGATGGTTGTTCAGCTACTTCAAGTGATGATGATGATGATGATGATGATGATGATGATGATGATGATGATGATGATGATGATGATGATATGTGGTTTGAGGGCGCTAAACTGCTAAGATCATCAGCGCCCTTACAATGCGGCTACTTCAGGTGAAGCACAATACTTCAACACATACCATAGATATGCAGCAGAGAAAGGATAAAACAAAAGACAAAAGAAAAACAGAACATCTGTAGTTTGAGTTAAATAAAACATGTGTAACCACACAACACTCCAAAGATCTCTGTATAAATACATAAAGTTGACAATGCTAGTATGTAATCTATAAGTAAAAATATTCGGAAGCAATAACAAAATCACAAACTCACTACAGTAGGTCAGTCAATGATGGAGAACAATTTGGCAACATCTTCATTTAGTGACTATGAATATTACAACACCAAAATCTTTTGTGATCATGAATGGATAACCATTATCACCAAGGCAGTAAAATGAATCTTTTTCTTGCAACAAAGACATCATTGAACTTATTTTTGTTACTTTTAATGTGTTTTAAGCAACAGCATAACAGAAGGTGAATAAAGGATTGAAATGTGCAAATGAGTGTAACTAACAACCAGATTAAACTGGTGAGTTGATATTAAGCTCATATAACTCAACTTACCAAATTGTTGGCAGGACGTTTCAGGGACCCATTATCGGTTATTTGCTTCACTGTGGGCAAGTTCCAATTATTTTAGATTTAACAAGCTAACATTCATTCTAAGCAATGGCAGAAAACCAAAATAAAAGCCTTATGCAAGTAGCCCAACTCAACCAGGATTTATTCCTGGGCCCTCAACATTAGGGGCAAGAACCTTACACCTACACCACCACAATGGCTGCATTTTGAATGATTGCAATTTACTATACAATGTAAGAAAACCCATGAAAACAGAATCTGGAGAGGAAATTGTCTTCTCTTCTGTGTTATATCCAGTTTCTCCTTAATTTTCCTTACATGTAAAAAAAAAACAAAAAAACAAATGTGCTTCTAGTCTTTCTTATTGGTTCTGGATGCATAACCACTTATTGCATTAGAAATTAGTTCTGTGCTTAAAATAGTAGTTTGTCATCATACATTCAAAGGAACAAGAAAATGCAAGCACATGCATGAAATTAGTATGTGAAGGCATTGATTCATTTGTATATTAATGACACGGTATTAAGAAATGTGCGTGAGCTGAAAAGCATTAACACTGACTGTTCTTCAGTGATGACTGAAAGTGCATGAGTTTTCCGTATATCATATGTACATGCTGCATAATGGCAGAATCCATGAATGCCTTTGATTTAAAACATCATAAGGGGAAATCCTTACATAGTAGCAAGAAAACAACCACGTTATATGTTTTAACGTCGTTTTGGAAGGAAATCCAACTCTATCAATAAAATAAATTAAGGAGCTCATATCTGAATTGACAGGGTCAGTGATAAGTGCAGGGAAGTCTGGAAAAGAAATTAAAACAACTCAAAAGCCTAACTGGAAAGTTCTTCTGATAGTGAACTGACATCACAGAATCAGGATCCAACAGGGAAGGAATTGCGCCACTAGTGAACACTACATAGCTATAAGTGAAACATTTTTAATAATACTTTACAACTGCAGGCTTCCAATACTTCATTTGTATGAGTGCATGTTACACTCGCAGTATGTCATCCGCTGGTCCCTAGGTTAAAAAATGCACATGTTAAAAAATGCACACTTTATGGCTCAAATAACTTTAGCCACCTGGGTAGAGCAGACATAGCATAAGACAGTTTTGTATGTTTACATGCACAGTAAGCTTAGAAGAAATAGGATTTAGTACCATGTTCACAGCAGCAATTCCCACAAGTTGGTTCATCAAACAAAATTAATGAAAAAAGAAATGCAGTGCTTGATGCAGGTCAACCAGCTCATGTCACACCTAAAATCTCCAACCAAGTGTTAAGGGTCTTCTGCAATAATAAGGTAAATAATATACATATTTTCAGAGACTGAAGTGAGCTTTTGTAATCGAATTAGAACGTATGGAGGTTATTTCTTGCAGAGCAAGAAGTCTATTATTATTTGTGGAAATGCATTACATATAGAAATCACTTTCCTTTAAAATTCTATGAATGTGGCTTATCACTATCTTGCCCCAAGTCCTTCACTTTTTTACACATTGTAACATAGAAAATATTAAAATATCTTTGTTTATCATCCATTTAAATGTCCTCATACTACATATTAATATAGTAAAGTATGAACATAAATCATAGCTCACAATATTTAAATGTATGGATTATTAATTTACTTTTTAAAATGCTGACTGAAATCTGATATTAATGTTATAAGCTACAAGTAGATATAAAGTTATAATATTTTAAGTAATGACAGATTGCTTATGTTTTTTTTTAAACTAATCCTGATTTATTTTCTTTAAAATATCTATATTCAGTTTAATATACAGTAAAACCTTGATTATCCTTCACTCAGTTAATAATTCGGCTCATTAAGCATTATCATTAAGTGCAGCCTAAGTTCAGAGAGAGTTGCAGACTTTCTTAAAGTGAACCATCAGAAAATTGTAATCATGTGATATGTGTGAACATAATGTGTACGTCTGTTACATTTTGCAAAAGTTGAGTTATTCACAAAATAAACACATATGATGTGTCCTGGATGTGTATTTGTACGTAATTTGAACACGTATATCAACAGATGGCTTCAGTATTCCAAAAATGACCAAGCAAAGACAACTTTAAAATTATGGAACAAAAGTCTATGCTAAATCACTTACTGTGCGAGCATGACAACAATGTTACAAACTGAAAACAGAACGAATATGTCTCTAGTCAAGAGGTTTTTCTGATGCCTTCAGCTGTGTATTACTTAAGTTTTAGTTTCAAATCACAGAGTGGTCATGCAATCAGACAACAGTAGTGATCTTATGTACTGTTGTCGCCTAGTGATGTAGCTACAAAATTTATAAAAAAAAAAAAGATGTGAATGAGTAAGCGTGTGCACTTGTATTGGTTTTTGGAACAGTCTGTTACTCTTACTGCACAGTCCTGCCCCACCGACAACAAACACCTTTACTGCCATTTTTGTAAATGTACATGAAATGTAACATAGGACTTGTGTGTTTAGTCAGTCTTTTGTGTAATTGCTTATTAAACCTACTGTTTATATTAACATGGATTATCCATCATTTTCGGTTAACAAACAACCCCACCCCCTCCATTATAATAATTTATTGGGGTTCTACTGTACAAAGGACCATTCACAGCGAAACTTAAGACACAAGCTTAATACAAACACAGAAGCTTGTTTCAGGTTATCTTAATGCAGCAATGTCAACTGCTGTCTGTCAGTGCAGGCTCGTGCCTCAGGTCCTTAGCATGTCTGCATTGCCCATAACCAAAAATGGGCATTATAAGTATGTGATTAGTGACCAAAATATGAACACCAGTAGAGGTCATAATGTGTAGTTATGTTTATGTTATATTACAAGACTAATGACAATTTCATTTTGAATTGTTTGAAAGTTAGATAAATATTTCTTATCTTTTGTGGTTTTAATTTTTTAGTTTTGCACTATTAATTTGTTTATGAATGTGTTTACTTACTTAGTTGAGAGAAGAGGAAAGAGGCACAGCAACAGTGAGCAGTGAGTAGCGTAAAAAAGCATATGGCACGGAAGGGGAGCATTCGGAGGAAGAAGGGGAAGAAAACATTATATCATCTCTGCATGGAAGTATATTGGTCCTCCAAAAAGAAATGCAAAAATCAGTGGAGGGAATCAAACTGAGAAGTAAAAAACGTTAGAGAAGTTTACACCTTTTCATAACAGAACGTGATCACAATAGCGGTCAACAAGGAGATAACGAATAAGAGAGAAAATAATTCAGTAAAATATTGAAGGGTATAAAATCAATGCACAAAAAATATGAACCTAAATCTAATGTAGATCAAAAGGGCAGGGGAAGAGAAGATGTACAACATATTATATTTGAATGCAAAGAAACAGCGAATAGGAGAAAAGAAAGTTTACGGCATGGAATGAATAGGAATAAAGAGATATGTACAATTTTAGACAAAAACTGTAAAATATGGGTAAATACTTATAGAAAAAAAATAATAAATGGATACAGACGGCCAAAAGAGGAAAATTATACAAATATAAATAAATATAAGAATACCAATTGTATTAACATGTAATTGTAGTTTATATGACCGTCCATCTTAATGGCCAGGGCCAAATAGAGAAGGCAGTCTAACATGTAATAACTTAATGCTCAATAAATTAATATATCATTATCATCATCATCATTATAACCAAAGGCGGGGAGATGACTATAAAATGGCCAGGGCCAGAAGCAGTCGCTCTCAATACGATTGTAATTATCTTGGCACTCAATAAATATTACATTACATTACTTAGTTGGCTTACACCCCCTAGGACTTACAACCGAACCGTGCCTAGGGTCAGAGGTCTGTCAAGGAGCTGAATCAGAGAATGAAGAACCTGGAAAAGAGGATTGGTTCAGAACCAGGTATGAGAGTGAGGAAGATGATATGAAATGAAGGCAAAATGTATGAAAGGAAAGGTGATGGAGCAATTGGTGGAATGGTCATCCACTACAAATGCGGGTCCCTGGGATCAAACCCAGGTGGGTTTGCCTTGGTGAGGCAAGTGCTCTAACCATTCGGTCACAGTGCTGCTGAATAATGTATTTATTAAATTATTATTGTAAAGCATACTAAAACATTATCATCACACAATCTACATGAACAAATACAATAAGAAACGCAATAAGGAAGCGTTCATTTCATAGTCCCTTCGGACTTTGTACACCAAAGCTTTCATAATGCCACCACTACCTTGGCATATACTACGGTCTTCCTCCAAGCACTGACAAGGTCACAAAATTGTGCTTGGGTTGACATTGCTGAAGTTGACATAAATATGGCCATAAATTTATAATTCAAGCATAGAAGTTTGCAAGCTCCAAGCTTTCATGTTTATGTCTACATCAAACTTAAGAAACTAGCCAATCAGAGAGCAATTTTCCACACACCTCACCACATGATCATTCTGCCCTCTCACATAAGATTTTTTGTCGCCATGCATTAACTCAACTGCCTTCCTGTTTACAATTATGCAACAAGGATCACTGGGATAGCTATAAAAATTGCAGCAAAACAAACTGTGATGGAGGTCATGGTTTTTTGAGTTTAATGTTCTTTAGCCAGAAAACTAGCTCTTGTTCATTTTGACACATACACATAGCCTCATTTGTCATGTGTACTGTCAGTGGTGACTTCGCAGACCACCATATTAGTTCAGCAGTTTTAGCTCTCATGTGATTGGCTGTCATTTATATTTCCATTTGTCATTGTGAATGACAACGTATCACATTAAGTTTATGCTTAAGTTTTGCATCATTATGCTAATGCTTAATTTTCATTGTCAATGGCCAATAAGACTAAATAATTTTATATTATTTTGTGGTTATTTTACAGTTGCATGGATTGTACTTTCCGTAAGCCAATAGCAAAAGAAAATGCAGCTTCAAGTGTCTCATACAGCAGCAAATTCAGCATGCATGTTTACTTATACATGATAACATTTTTTTTTTATTCTTGGTTTCTGAATGTTATACATATTTAAATCATCACTTGAATAATACAGAAGTGCTCCATGAGTGAAGGTATGAGTAAAGGGAGTAATAAATAACTCCCATCATAACTTAGGTATTTTTTACTATCAAGTTTCCACCTGTATTTAGTAAAATCTACAAACTTGTCAAACGTTTCTAATGCAGGAACTATTACTACCAGCAAGCTTCAGCACACCATAAGTCATAAGAGATGAAATTATGCAAAATATCATACTTGCCAACTTCTTAAAATTGAAACCTGTAAAGCTTTCCCTCGTACAGCAAAGCGTAATTATTTTGAGATGACATGAAATTTAGAACATTCAGCGCAATAAATGTGCAAAAATTGCATGTAAAAATAAATGGGTATTCCATTTTTATAACAATCCTTGAAGACCTGGTAGTACTGCTTCTTTCTGCCACAATGCTGAAATTCTTCCTGGTACCAAGTAAACTTGCATTAAAGCAAAGAACAACAATTTTTAGTGCATAATTTATGCTTAATAACGTAAGCCATAAACATAACAGTCACAAAAAATACTTACATCCCTCCCTAATGTCCGTGCCCATTAAATGGTAGTTACCAGAGGTCACTAGCAGTGCAATCAAATTTTAAATTTGCACGCTGCGCATTTTGTTGTAACCCAGTGAAGGGGGACCATCATTGTGATGAAGGATAGACACACAGATAAGCTCTGGCCTATCATAACACTGTATACCAATTAGTGCAGTGCATTCAGCCTGTAATTTTAAATTACAGTATAATGTTTTGCCACGAACTTGGTGAAAATCTATCACACTTTTGAGTCCATCCACAAACCCACAAAAATGCCTCCTTTGCCATAAATTCATAAAAACATCATTTCACACGTAAACCATAAAAGTTGGCAAGTATGAGAGCATATTTCTTTAATAAAAGCATCATGGCCAACATTTTTGTTTGTTTCATTTAAAAGTACAGAAAACATCCCCCCAAAACACAAAGTTGTAGGATTTTGAAAATACACATCTTTCTTCACAAGACATGTAGTAAATAATAATATTCTATATAGAAAATAAAAAAACTTTACATAAGTGCTTGCATACTTAATATAGCCCTCACCCACATGTGGAACCATTTTATCCATACCATGTAAAATGTTTCGTCAACTATTAGAAAGTAGAGCCAAGTTGATGGGATAGTTTCTTTCAACAACAGAAATGGGGTTGAGGAATAAATGGTCTTTTTTTTTCTTCCTTAGTAACTTCACTGCTTCTAACTTTTTAGTTTACGTATAAATACCACCACTTATTTTGAACTCTGAATGGAGAAATAAGTATAAAATAGAATATTTGGACAAACGATGACTATCCACTGACAAGGGAAGTAACCCAACTGGACAGGCCCAATTTCTTTCTAAATCAGTATATATGTATATTTTTATTTGATAAAGACATGGTAAAAGTCATTCTACTAGCTTTTTCGCTATCATGAGATATAGAGATTTGAAACTTGCTATTATTCCAGTATTGTGCTAACAGGCAGAAGGTACAAATATGCGCTGGTCATTTTATGTTACAAATGCCATATTGCTGCTTTTGAAATCTTGGAGTGAACAAACTGATAATGCATCCTTAATAACAAGGATGTTACACAAGAGAATTGTGACTCCAAAAATTCCTTAATAAAAAACATGATTCGTGCAATCCTTACACACATATATTTTTAGACAGTATAAAATTGTAATCTGAAGACTGGAAGATGTTTCAGAAATAAAGCATTAATCATGGAAGCAACACAAATACTACATGGTAGGAGTTGCATAATGAAATTACATTCTGTTAAGTACAAACAGTTCGGTTCACCAATCTTGAAAGATATACTGATATATGCATAGCATGAAAAACAGGGGCAAACTTTTCAAAATGTTTTTAAAATTATGCTCCATGTTACACATTGTAAGTGTGAGTGATGAAGATGAATGTGAAAATGCAGTGGTCCTGAACGGTTTGTACTGCTCCAGGATGCTTGCTCCAACCACTTTGTTTCAATCACCAACAAGGTCAATGATAATGATGGTCCTAACTATACAACATCAGCGTGGAAAGGCTACAAAAAGATCTAATTGTCAGTATAATAGTATGAACTCAGATACAGCCTATATGCAATAGGGATGGGCAGAAAATAATGTATCGGTTACATTGTACCAGTTACTTTAATTTAACAGTTATTGAGGTAATGGAGACAGACTGTAATTAGTTACCCATTAACAGTTGTAAAAGTAATTAATACAAAGTAACTAGTTACCCAATACCAAAGTAATGAAGACAGCAACTAGTTATCCCATTAACAATATCATTCACTGCATGTGCATTGGTATCATTTATCAGGAACTGGTTACCTCAACTCAATACATAGTATTAATTTGGCATTGTGGATTTCATATACCTTCTGGTGAGAAAAATGACTACTGATTATCCACTCTGCTACATATGTGTCACCAACTGAGATTATCTGCATATTTTGTGATGTTAGACAATTATGTGCATTTGGGCGTTAATGTTTCTCTTTTCTAGCAACATCACCTTTCAAAATGACATTTCAATTTTATCTAACATCCTGCAAGAATACTTAAGTTGTTATATGCTTAATTTCTGTAATGTTTATGTTGACAACTGACACAGATATTAAGGGGTTATATAATTTAAAATCAAAGAAAATTGTTTGTAAAGTAAAGATGGAAAGGAAATATTTCAAGATGAAGTGATTGTTGAGAAGTAGTTGAATATTATTAATAATTTTATAATTTGTATTAAAATGTGAATTCAGAAAGAAAATTGTAAGAGTCATTTGTTTATTAAGGGAAATATTTATATATATATAGGATAGTTAAAAAAGTCAGAAATATCAAATTCGAAGAAAAATGTTAAGCATTTGTGGAATCCATAGCCAACATTAACATAAACTATAGTTATGGAAAATGTTTTATTGGTTAAAAAACAACCTACAGAGATCCTTCACAATACTTATTGACTGAGTTACCATGGCAACACCAGAAAGACTATATATAGGCCTGCCATGGATAGGGGAGACTCTGGTGGCATCTCTTTGCTCCGAGCAGTATCTCTGCGCGAGTTAAATTTGAACCACGAACAATGATTTATTCAAATTCAGAAGGATCATCAACGGTGAAAACATCATAAAATTTATGAAGTAGCGCAAAATGTATTATTAATGTTGAAAAAGTTACTGTTTTTGTGTTACTCCAAAAAGTATCAATAAATTCAGAAAGTTTTCAGAGCACACACTTTCATTTAGGATTTCCTTTCCCATACTGCGATCCGAGATAATAAAGTAGAGAGCTCAGACATTTCAGAATCCACCACACACCTCAAGATTCGACACAGAAATGGTAGGTGCATATCGAGAGTGATACATCACAGAGATATATTGAGAGGAGAGAGAACTTTGAATTGGGTGAGTACCCTAAGTTAAAGTATACCGCCAGCATCATCAAACCAAAAGCACTGCGTCATTTCGCTCCTGAACTTAGGGCTGCAGCAAAGACCCACAAGCCGCTTCACAATAATGATGTATTTAACTTTGCTATATCTGCATTATGTGATTTTTAATATTCAGGATCCCATATAGCTTAGTTCACCTGTACAAACTGATATGTGCAGGAATGTAGAAGCAAGTATGAATACATTTTGCAATTATAAACCACTGTACTAATCAAAGTGTTGACACAGCTAGAAAAGCTTCAGTTTAGATTTCATAAAATAACAAAGTAAGTCTGTATTGATATTATTCATACAGAAACAGTTACAGTTTATAGTTACTTGTAAGTATTAATGTAATGTAACTGCAAACATGATAACCATGAAAACAAATAACTTATTTGTTACTGATAACCATTAACACATTGTAACTGAGTTGTAAACATTACCCAAAAATGTTTGTCTCTTCCCTAAAAGACAGAGCTGAGTTGCATGCCAGAGTGCATGTGTGAATTCAAATTTCACAACATATCTCGCAACAGACAGAAAAGCTAGCGGAAGACTTTTACCATGTTTTGATCAACCAAAAATTGGGTCTGTCCAATTGGGGTCCTTCTTTTGTGAGTAAACTCCACTGATTATTACCTGGTTGACTAGATGCAAGTTACTGGCTGGTAAATGCCCACTCCACTAACTGAATTGCAACTTAAGCATTTCAAGAAAAGAAGCTGGCAAATTCAACCTTTGCTGTCAGTGACTGCTATTGTAAATATGCTTTTCTAATTTATATGATTCCTTTATGGTGATAACTAGGGCCCGGATTTTTAGGTTTTAACCTATATTTTTCCTCACTATTTAATTAACACATTTCAAGATATATACTCTTTTCACACTTCCTGGAGCAGAATATGTGAATTTCATTACACCTAAAAAAACCTAAATGAGGGGTTGACACCTAAAATAACCTAAATAGCTGTTTTCCCTTTTTTGAAATGAAGAATGTTATTTTCGGATTGAAACTCGTAAAATTATTTCCAGTACTTATAGCCAGTAGTTCAAATCACTACGGTTAAATGCAGCACATGTGACGTGGTGATACCTGAATGCAGCTGATAGAAGGTGGAGCGTAACCTGTGTAACGAGATCGCCTCCAATCATTCACTGAGAGTACAACAGGCAGAAAGTGTGGTGATTGATTGTTGCAATACTTTTCTAATGTAATTGTTGTATAGTGAAACAATGCCTAAATCACATTTATTGAAAGAGTGGATATGCTGCAGATCTACACTTCTCTTTTGTTAGTGACAGACAGCGCTGCCCACATGTTAAAGGCAGTGGGGGTTGGTTTTCCACAGTCCTTTCACCCGACCATGCTACATGTTAGATGCTTGGCCCACAGCCTGCACCACCTTACGGAGGAGATTAAAAGCCACTTTGATGACGTGAACAGTCTGATATCTTTGGTCAAGAAGGTTTTCTTAGAAACGCAACACATATAAATTGTTCAAGTACCAGCAACCCCTCTTCCACCTGACCCAATACTTACCCGCTGGGGAACTTGGCTGTCTGCTGCCATTTACTATCCCGAGCACTTAAAAGACATTAAAAATGCCATCAATGAATTGGATGAAACAGAAGCTTCCTGCATTGTCAAGGCTAAGAAATCACTCGAGTGCCCCACTCTTGCCGCTTCCGTTACATATATTAAGACACATTTTTGTTATATACCAGAAGCTATTTTCCGGTTGGAAAGTACAACTTTGCCACTGAAAGATGCTCTAGATATCATTGGCAATATCATTGGCAATGTTGTAAAGAAATACCTGGACAGTGGGAGTTGCATGTTCTTCGAAGTTGCACCAGATTCTTCAACGAAATCCTGGTTTTGAAGATGTGAATATCATCAATTCAGTATTGTAGGGAGAAAAGTATACAGGAAAACTACCCCTAGAATCTGCTACACTGGCATCTATGTTCTACGCTCCAATGACATCATGTTCTGTTGAAAGAACCTTTTCTTCATACAAGAATGTGTTACGTGATAATAGGAAATCGTTTACGCCAGAAAATTTGAAAATGTATGCAACTATCTACTACAAGCCAAAAAATAAATCTTAAAAATAAGTACCAGAAAAACAGAATTATTGATACCTGTATCGATTCACAAAGCAAAACATAAAAGAACACTATTTTAATCAGAAAAACCTAAAAACCCTATTTTAAGCACATAAGAAACCTAAAATGAAGGTTTATTGCACCTAAAAATTCAGGCCCTAGTGATGACAATGGCATTATTGCAAAGTTGCTTCATTACTTTGCAAATGAATTATTATTAATGATGATGATAATGATGATGATGTTAATAGCTGCAAGTTTATCCTTTTAATTGTAGTGTACTTTACCTTGAACTGAAACAGTCTATATTGAAATATGCAAATGCTAGCCCTAGTTGTTCAACACAAACAAATTCCGCAAATGCAAAAACTGCACTCCTATGCCTGGGTTTTGCTTGATTTCAACAATGTTGATACAGTCAGACTTAATTTTAATAAGTGAATAGAACCTTCATCCTCCCATTTTCACAAGATCATTCACAAGATAATATTTTGCAACTTAAAATAGACAATAATGTAAGTTTAGGATGCATATATACCTTTGAAATTTTGATTATTTTAATACTTTTCAATATTTCTGTTTGACCAAAGTATTTTTCATTGCTAGTTATTGTATACTCAGATATACGCCACTTCCACTTCCTGTAACAGTTGGCAATAGTATAAATTTAAAAACCTGTGTGTTTCAATTGTTTTTTTCCTTCTTTTCTCCATTGATACATAATAATTGGAATGCCAACACTCTTGTTAATTAACACAGTATGCTTTTATGGTCACACAAAGCAAATGGTGGATATTCTCAATTTTCTTGAGGTAGGAGGGACCACTTAAAAAACGATTCTGTGTTTTAGCACTGTACAGCCATAAAACAAGCGCAATATCCAAAAAAATATAACTCTCATAACATGCAAGCAATATAATTCCATTTCTGTTCAAATCTAGCAAAAACATAATGGACAGTCTTATCTGCAGGAATATGTGAGATTACTTTTGTATATAAGATACACTTAAACTGTCCTTTCCAACAGGTTATGATTCCTTGACAAATCTCAAATAACTGAGTCATGTATGAGTATAATTGAGCAGGTGTGCAATTTAATTAGGTTGGAATGTTGGAAAACCTGAATGACTAGACTTTGCAAAACAAATGGAAAAAAGAACTATCCAAAAGCAAAAATCTTAAGACAGTGTCCTATGCATTTATTAGGCCATAATGTAGGTAAATGATACAACCAAATGTCTAGTGTTACTCTTCCCCTCCCTGAAAATAAAACTACATCTTATTTCATGAGTAATTTATGTCTGACTTCAAAAACAGGAGCCATGCTGAAGTAAATTTATTTTACATTGATATTTGAAAAGAAGCTAGAAACAGTGATGTGTATTGAATTTATTTAAAAATGAGCAGGAATTGTTACACTAACATCATTTAAGTTTACTCACTTAACATGTTTCGGGAAACGGTTGTTTCCATCCTCAGAAGCTAATCCGACTGAGTCCGGATTAGCTTCTGAGGATGGGAACAACCATTTCCCGAAACATGTTAAGTGAGTAAACTTAAGTGATGTTAGTGTAACAATTCCGACTCATTTTTTAATAAATTTATTTTACCAAATATAAGGGACTGAGAAGCATTGACATTTAAGAATTTATTTTCTTGATACTGTATTTTATTTTTATAATTTAACATTTGTGAAGGAAATGATTGAATATGAAATGAGCAAAGAAATTACGAGTGCTAATATTGTTATTTTTTAAATGGTTTCATATTGTTTAACTTCAATAATTGTTTAACTTCAATAATTGTTTAACTTCTATGGTCAAACTGGGGGATTTGGGATAAAAAACAACTGATGGTGTTAAATCTGTGAGTAAAACTAAGTCATTGCATTGTAAGTTTTTAATGTTGGCTTGATTAACTTTTCTCATAAAACATAACCACTTTCATTCCCACGTAACTACTTCCAGACCCTTCAGGGGGTAGGGATGATACTAGTTAGAGAAAAATCGCCCTAGCCAAGAATCAAACCTCAAGGAGAAAAGCCAGAATGTTGATCATTCAACTGAGGTAGTTCCCAATGTTCTTCTTGGAATCTTTTTATTTTATCCTGCTCTGATGTATTGTTTATTTTCGTTTTTTTAAAGATTCTCTGCTATGTTATACTTAATTTCAGGTTTGAGTGATCAGATTCATGATTTTAAACTTCTGTAAAACAGAGCTAGCAATAATTACAAATCCTTTGTTCAGTAATGATGGATAAACAATATCAAACACAACAGAAAATTTCCTACTCCCTTCAGAAGTTAAATGACCCCATTGCATTTCAACATGAATGCTTTTTATAAAATAAAGTAGTATATTTCTCACTAGTTTTTGCCTTAAAATTTAGTTCTGTTTGTGCTTATCTCCACAAATCTTTTTTCTTGCCATTTTTTACTGTTTATTATATAAAGAAAGACAGATAAAAAACCTTCAAATTATTCTTGCCTTAAAATTTCAAAATTATATTTTTCCAATCGTACTTGCATCATGAGTCTATACCGATAGATCTTTCAAATGATCTAGGAAGGGATAAATTGTGATTGTCTGCAAAAATATTTAATAAATTAACAATAGACTAGATTATAAGACTACTATCACCTTCTGCCTTTATGCATATTCATGTACTGCACCTGCAGACTAGTGAAAGCTGCTGTCAACATAAAAGTGTGATCGCGTAAACAATCCCTCTGATACTTTAGATGTTTGACATCTAATAAAATTTCCATTTACATATGCTCACAGCTGCATGAAAGACCAGCTTTCAAATCTGAGGTTGCTTTATGACTAGTGGTGAACACTTTTTGATTGTACGTCCTCTGCAAGAAGGCTGAAAGAATGAGAGAGCAAATGTCCTTGTGAAGAATGTAAAGCTAGATGCAGCTCTCAGGATGCTGACTGGACGACTTACGGGACTTGCACTTGGTGTCCGCCTTGCCCGTAGGATCTATGCTGACTTTGCGGGGGTTGCCCAGCGTCACCAGTGCTGATGCAATAGCCAACCCTGCATGCAACACAAAATATATAACATTAAACAGACAAGTTGTGGTTCAATGAAAATGTATAATTTGTCATGCATCAAAACAATGTGAAATTTAATATTTCCACGTACTAAATTCAGAATAAAATATTAAAGTGGTGGTGGCAGTGGTAGTAAAAATAAGAATTATCATTTCTCTTTTGAAATATAATTTTCAAATAGTGTAGATTCAAAAATAAGATCACTTTTTTCTTATAATTTTCACAATGATCATACCTTGTTTCATATATTACTCAGCAGAAGCAGTCTGACATTTAAAAACCGATGAAACTTTGTTTTAATTTTTAAAGAAAAGCTTAAAATGCAATCTTAATTGCACAATGCTGGCTTGGAATGAGAAAATAAATTTTCAAGAACTAAAGGAACCTGTATATTTCATAATTCAGAAATGCTAAAGGGCATAAAGATCCAGATATGCATTTCTACATTGAGGTAAACATACACCGATTTTAAAGAACCACCAATAAGAATTTGTATGAAAACAATACACAATTTCAGAACAAAGTTGAGTGTTCAAAATATGTATATAATAAAAAAAAAACATACCAAAGAGAGTGACAATAGCATAATGAACTACTGGTTGATTTGATGCAGAATGACACTATAGGACAGCAATGTAATAAAAGAATGACTGATGTATCCAAGAGTTGGTATGGGGAAGTGGGAAAACAGCTGTGGAGATTAGGAATGGGGGATGTTTGGCAACAGAGGGAAAGCAATGTCAGTGGATTTTGGAAAGAAGACAGACAGACAATGGAAGATATAGAGAAGCAAATTTGGACAAGCTTTGAGAACAAACATTCTTTACATTTGTATAAAATGGTAAAAATAAATTGGGGACGGGAGAAATATAGAGATAATGGTGATGAAATTGGAAGAGGTCTTGTGTGGATGTGCACTGGGGTATTATTCCTAAAGATTTAAGGAAAAGCTTTGCAGAAAGATGTATTTTATGTGTAAAGTTCGATGACACTTTCCATTACTTAATTGTTTGTGAAAGGCTAAAAATGTGGAAAGATAGTGTCCGGGATAAATTACCACAAGATGCAGTAGCAGTTAAAATATTGGCAGACATGAGAGTAGAGATAATAGGATGGGGATTTTCAGGAAACATAAGGGATAAGTGGATGAGAAGTTCAAAGGAGCAGCATACATAGTTGTGACAATGATGATCTATTGTAGAGGTTCTTTACGATACATGCAACCTGGGGGTTAAAGTATGGAAGAGCCTTGGTACAGTAAGGCTAGATTATTTTTTAAATGTATGTTATTTGCACTTTGTTGGAGCGATAAATAAAACATTCATTCAGGATCACATGACATGCAGGATGACAATTATCAATATCTCTATTACTTTTAAGAGTGGAAATAGAATTAACATCTCTAAATTAAAAATCATTACCCATAAAGAAGGAAAGAGCTTAATGCCTTTCTGCACTCAAAAGCTTACCTGACTGCCCTGAAGGGGTGTACACTTCGCCCCCTGTGGGAAGACGTACCAATAGGGAGAGCACCGCAGCTCTGTTTCCACAGCATGGTTCCAAAGCAATTGGACTTGGAGAATCCTACAACAAACTTGGAGTTAACAAGCGTAGTACAAAAAATAGTACTTATTATGTTAAGTATCCTATTGCATTCAATTAATATAAATAATGTATAAATAAAAGAAAAAAGAGATGAGTATTTCCAACCTAGATAGATTAAATACCCATTTTAATATAGCTCATTACTATCAAAGGAAAACCATTTAAACTCTGTGAAAAACGTACTAATATAGCACATTAATGCCAGAATTCAGAAATCTTCCAGAAGAACATCACAAACTAATCTATCAAGCAAGAAAAAAGTGTTAAAGATTATCTCTCACCTTTTTACGTTTACGAAGTGTTGCAGGATTCGAATTTGAACAAATATCCACTTTCTCTCTCTGTTCTATTTCCACCAGAACTTGCGAAAATGGCCTACTGGCCATTTGCTCCATCTCAACAAACAGCCTCTGTTAAACATTAAGCTCAAGTTAAAAATATCATTCCCTCATCTCTTTCACATGGATACTACGAGGGGCATTCAGAAATGATTTATAATTTGTTTTAAAAATATCATTCAGTTTATGGGCAAGTCCTCTCATTGGACAATGAACTGATACTAATACACCACGCAGATGCTAGATGGCAGTTGTGAACAGAGTGTATAGTGAAAGTACAGCGCTTGTTTTTTGTTAAATGGAGAAAGCCATGGACAAGATGGAAGGCAACTATCATGGACAAAATGGACTGCATGGTTTTTGTGGAAGGAAGGAGTCAAAACAGCAGATATTTATTAACATTTAACTGCGGTAAGTGATCAAGAAGCTCCTGCACAAAAGACCATTTACAACTGGATTGCTGGGTTCGCCAGTGGAAGGGAATCTGCAAGCAAGAATGGGTACTGATCCTCCGTCAAAATTGTGGTCATTGAGTGTCTCAACTGATTATGGCTAATTTGATGAACTAGAATGGCAGAAAGGCCTCGACTGTGCAGCCCTACACATCTTTATTCATGACATTTTGGATATGAAAAAGGTCTGTGCACATTGGGCTCCACAGGAGTTGACACAGGCCCAGAAGAAGAACAGAGTTGAAGTCTGCCATTGAATACTAGAAGTTAAGAATCAAGATCCAGAGTTTTTGGAGAAACTGCTGACTGGTGATGAATCATGGTGTCACTACCTGAGAAGAAACACTAATCCAACATCCTGAGAGTCCCTGGCCCAAGAAATTTCATGTTGCTCCATCTGCAGGTAAGCAAATGATCTCCTTGGGACACTTGTGGCATACTGCTAATGGACTGGCTTTCACAAGTAACTGTGACACCCTTAATGGTAACAGAGAAAGTGGTTGAAAAGAGTGCTCCTCCAGTACGACAATGGGGGACCCCACACCAGCAATGCCATGAATGCAAAGTTTGACTTCACTGGGGTTCATTTGTCACACCTACCATATTCACTGAATCTCGTTCCATCTGATTATATTTTATTCAACAACATGAAGGACGCGCTGCGAGGAAAAGGTTTGGCAACAAGGAGTTGTAGGCAGCTGTCCACAAGTGGGTGCATAGAACCCCAAACAATGGTTCTGTGATGCAATAATGAAGTTGCAGGAAGGTGGCAATGGTGTACTGACATCGGTGGGGGACAGAGAAATTAAATTGTTAAATTGAGTTTTATTTATGGATGCTCTTTAACTACTATGCTTCTTAGCATCCCATTCTATATTGGGCGGGAAAATCAGTAATTTTGCTCAGAGGCCTCTTTATCAGGCTTGAGGTTCTTTGACCACATGTACACTGAATCATGTTCATTAATAATTAAGGTACAAAAAACTACTATTGTAAATCATTTCCGAATGCCCTTGGTATTTAATGCTTGCAACAAGTGTGAAACAAACAGAAATCAAGCAAATCATAGTGAGAAACCAAGGGAAAATCTGATAATATAAGAAAAAGATCTAATGTGTTGCATTCATATGACTTTCTCTATTCACTCTTCTACAAACTATTCTTACAAAAGCTTTATCTCCTATCTACTTCTTCTTAATACACACAAATCTTCATTACTCAACTACACATTTCATTGTAGATATAGGAATACATTAAGCTAAAGCATTAGTCAAATCTTTCCAAAGCCAGTCGCTATGTGATGGGTTTGAAATTCTGTTCTCTTTGGATGAACATGAAAAAGAAAGAAAGTAGAAAAAAAAAATTAATTTGCAGTTGAGAAAAGTATAAAGTACTTGAAAATTCAAACCAATACAAACAATATCTCAAAAATGGTTAACGCCAAAAAAAAAAAAAAAAAAATTGACATAAATTGTGTGTTTTAATGAGATCTACACTTGTTGCATAGACTTTTGTCCATCTCTCATGGTTTACCAATTATACAAAAGTCATCCAGAATGAAGGACTTCATAGGCTATTTCCAGAAAATTCAAGATATACATTTTATTTATAATAAAAATAACTTTAACATATGGTATTTTAATCAAAATCGTTAAGGGCCATTTTTTTGAGAAAATCAAACATTTTGAAAAATTTTTCATGTAAATGATAGTTTGTAGTGGGGAGGATTGTCCTCGAAATCTTCACGTTGCACCCTTGGACAATTCTGAACTTAAATACAAAGTTTCATAATTAACCGACTTTTTGTTTTCGAGTTGTGCTGTTTACATAATACAAACCTTTTTCTAAAGATACTTTTTATGTTAATTTTGAAGATTGAAAAGCTAGTAACAGTGATGTGTCATAATTTAAAACAGAGAGAGTTGAAGGTTGTTACACTACATCACTAAAATGTTCTTATTAGAACGCATTTCGGGAGAACGGTTTGCTCCCATCGTCAGCATGTTTTCAACTGATTTTGCCGGTCACTGTCCGGGGAATATGTGTGGTTAGTGGTGTTCTCTGGTGCCGGGCTGATGAACCTCCAAAGGCTGCTGGGTGGCGGCAGTTCGAAATTCATTAGGTGATTCCTGTGTTTGATGATATGTATTTTTTCCCAGATGTCCAATTCATTGCTGTTGTTGATCGGTTTTAAGAGTTTTATGTTTGGAGTGATTTCATGGTTTGAAGACCAGAAATGATGTGCTACTGCTGATTTATTCGTCTGTTTTTGGTAAATGCATCTCATATGTTCTTCAAGTCTTATTTCAAGATTTCTTTTGGTTCATCCTATGTATTCCAGGTTACAGTCATTACAAACTAATATATACCAGCTGATTTATTGTTGGGGATAGGGTCTTTTGTTCTGTTGCATAGTAGTTTATTGTGATTATTCTGTGGAGACAGGGTGAAGTACTTCTTGAAAATCCTTTGAAATTTATGATATGTCCAAGAGTGGTAAGTGAACTTCCTATATGCTTGTGGTTTTTGTTGTCTGAGTAAAGTAGTCGTTCGTTGGATGTATTTCTGTCTTTCAAACTTTTTTATTTTCTTATCTACTGTTTTTTTCTGGTATTCATTCATGGTGGATAATGTGTTGGTATTCTTTCTGGTATTCCTCTTTCTCCAATGGTATATGTACTAACCTGTTTGTAATGCTATTTAAAATTGCATGTTTGTGGCTTGTAGGATTGTAGTTGTTGTTTTTAATATAATTTTCTGTGTGAGTTGGTTTCCTGTGAATACCGAACGTTAATGTTGACTTGTAATGTCGCAAGTGCTTTTTTGGGTTTTATGTTAACCTTTATTCCAACTAATTTTATATCTGATACTTCTTTCACACTAGTTGTGTGAAGTTTGAAAGAGCAATGTCATACTTAATAATGTACACCATAACACTATGCAGCTACAGTCCTGGAACCAACTACAATCCAAATAAAAATGCTTCTAATACACTGCTTTACATCAAACATACTTCTATTACTTATCACTATAGAAAATTAATAACAAGTAAACAGAAGTCAATACTCTCATCATAGTCATCTTAGGCACATTTTTGTTTGGACCATTATTGGGTTCCAGATTAGTTGCAGAGTTTTGCAGTGAATGACAATTCCATCATTCTGAAGCGGAAATATAAAAAAATCATATGATGGCAGATTGACAATTAGCCTTTGCACAAATTGAATATTTCATCTTTCAGTTGGCAGCACTGAAAGTACAAGTCATCTTGTAACTCAATTTTTGTCAGTTATTGTTAAATGGAAACTCATTTTATGTATGTTTAAAACTGGACAATATTGAGCATTTTGCTGTTATTGAATTTTTTATGTAAAACACTTAAAGGGTGCAGACATTTCTGAAGAGATGAAGCACACTTGCCAACTTCCTAAAACTGAATCCTGTAAAACCTTCCCTCATTCAGCAAAGGATAATAATTTTGTCCTGACATGAAATTTAGAATGCATAAAATCTTCAGTGGAAAAAATTTACAAAAGTTACATATAAAATAAATAGGAATTCTGTTTTGTAAGAGTCCTTGAAGATCTGGTAGTACTGCTTCTTTCTGTCACACATATTGAAATTCTTCCTTGTACCACAGACAAATATGCATTAAAGCAAAGAGCAATGCTTCCTAGACTATACACAGATTTCTAGTTGATATTTTAAGCTTCATAACATGAACTATAAAAATAACTATCACAAAAATGGGAAACTTATATCCTACAGCCATAGAATGCAAATAAGATAAACCATATATGTGAGGGATTGACTTTACAGTTCATGTAGTCCATTACTGAATGTTTGTGCCCATTTACTATAGGTCACTAGTGGTACAATCAAATTTTAAATCCATGTGCTATGCACTTTGTTGCAGTTCAGTGAAGGGAGACCACGATCATGATGAAGCATAGACATACAGTTAAGCTCTAGCCTATCATAGCACTGTATATCAATTAGCGTGGTATACATTCAGTCTGTAATCTTTAGTTACAATATAATGCAATAGAATTTAATGCTTTGTTATGACCATGATGAAAATCTGTAACAATGAATCTGCTTAAAAAGCTGTTAAACACCTCCTTTGCCGTAAAGTCACAAAAAAAACCTCTGCTCCCATACGTTTTACAGGCAAACTGTAAAAGGTGGCAAATATGGAAGGGTCTACTGAGCAAAAGTGTCTTGTCATAATGCACTATAAAAAAATTGGGTGGCTGAGTTCAAATGTGGCCAGACAGCAAACAAGATGAACATTGCTCTGGACACTCAAGAGGTGTCAAAACTGAAGAAATAATCACGAAAATCCATGATACAACACTGGCATTCAGAAGACCCATATTTAATGAAAAAGTCATTCTGGTAGGTACCTCTAAGGCACATGTGCACAAATTTTTAACTGAACAACTAGGCATGAAAAAGCTTTCAGCAAGATAGTGCCATGGCTGCTTATACCTGATCAAAAAGCATTAAAGTGCAAGCTTTCAAAGATACCTTTGTCAATCATCACTATGGTGAAACCTGGGTTATTGCTGCACTTCAGAGACATGACAACATTTGAAACAGTGGACAGGGCCTGGTTTGCGAAAATGAATGCTGCAGAGCAGTTCTGGTCCTTTAATGATAAATATTAGTAAAAAAAATCTGATTATGCTGTAGTCATATGACTTTCTCTTCTCACTCTTCAATAAATTATTCTTACCAAAGCTTATCTTTCTATCTACTTCTTGTTAACTGAAATAAACATTCATTACATGCTTAACACACTTTGAGCTTAGATAAGCGAAAAAGAGAACAGAGCAACACACTGCAAGCCAACACACTACGGCACCCAAAAAGAGGTATTTGCTTGAGAATACTATGCTATAAATGCAAGGCTATGATACCAACATCTGCATTCATAGTGAATGGAACTGTGAAAAGTTCAGTGTTTCATATGTGGAATAATAAATGCGGTGAGACAAATTAGAATGAGATCAGTTCATGGAGATCAATACTTACTGCATTTTATCTTAAAAACATGACTCTGAAATAGATCTATAGCTTTGCTCAAAGAGGGTTCATTTATACTAGGCTAACTAGCATTTTAGTAAAAACTTCATGAATTTTAGCTTTTACCTACCTGACGTCTTCTGTACATGTCATACTTTTGTTTAATTTTCCATAGTATTGCAGCAACCAGCAACAACAGCAAGAAACAACTGCAACAAAAATAACATTTCAATTATTGCAGAAAATCCTAAATGAACATTGCCACTTAAAAGATACAATGATATCTATTAGAAAATATGATACACAATAGAAAAACAGTGACATCATAATATACAATGAACACTCATTGAGTTGCATTAATGTCACTTTTTGACAGCTAATTGGAACATTTTTCAGAAACATTTACTTCTATGATTAGTGCATGGTTGATAGTGGAAGCAAATGCTTCTGAAACATGTTGTAATTAAATATACAGCATGCCTTGCTAGTGTATCAAAATCTGACAATCTCTAAACATTCATAAAGAAATTAGCTGAAAATGAAATTGATTCATTTGTAGAAAGCTGCATATGTTTGCTTTCATAATGGCAAGTAGGGAGTATGCTGACAGAGAACTGCAGGAGCAAGCTTGCCAACCATAGCAGAATTTTGTTAGACATACCAGAATACAGATGCTCTAGCAGAAAGCAGAATGCTAAAATGTAGCAGAATTTCACAATTTTGGAATCACGTTCTTCCTGGTACTAAAATAGGTCTGCCAGACCTCCATTTTTTTTCTACTTTTCAGCAATTTACAGTTCCAAAAGTAATAGCTGTAAATCTGCCTCCACCCTCATGAGTATTTCTGACACAACAAAGGAAATGGGGCAACTGAACCTGTTAGGCTGAAAGGAGATGAGGCAGAGTCATCCACGAGTAATGCAACCATTGAAAATATGTTTTCATAAGCCTTTTGGCGGCTATTAGACTGACAAACTGAACTTAACAGCAAGCTATGTATCCGAACAGAGGTAGAATGACCACATAACATATACAACTTGCCCTTGCTTTATGGCATCTCTGTCACACCATATAAGGCAATAAATATTTGCCAACTTCAAAATAAAAGGAAGCTATGAGGCAGGTATTATGCATTATTTTTCTTTTAATGCTTCTCCTGTAGTTAGTTTACTTGAATGTATGAATAAACCATTCCTTTATTGTATCCACAGCCAAAACTGCAATAAATTACAGTGGATAACATAGCAAGTTGCAATGATTAAAAAGTGTAGAATAACATCCTTGATAGCAGAGTTTGGAGGTTGCGGTAGCAAATTCTCACTGTCAGAGGTTGGTAACGCTGTGCAGGAGGAGGATCAATAATGAGGGTGGGAAAGTTAAGCATTTTTAAAAAGGAAAGAATAACACAGATTGGAGAGATGCAAATTGTGATAACTATTAAAATTAAGCAGGGCAATGGACCGTTTTACAGGATACTGAACCCTCAGGGAGTACCTGCACAGAGTGGGATAGCAAATGAATCCTGTCTGGAGACAGTGTCAACAGCGGGCAGATGCCAACATCAGAATTCGAGTATACATTTTCAAAATGCAGATCCATTACTATTTTTATTCTTCTAGCCATACCAAGCATCAATACTTCATTTATAGTATACATTAAAGCTATTTGTTGTGCTTTAACATTCTTTGTCAATTTCTATCGCTGTTTGCTGTTTTTTTATAGTTTTTGATACTGTTTTTGAGGCAACAGACAGTTTTGAGTTTGACGCAGTAATTTGTATCACAAATTATGTAAGTGTCAAGAGTGATTATAGTGTGAATATGCATTATTGTGTGACATTGATTTGAGATGTTTGTTGATTGTAAGCATTGTCGAAAGGGGGTTTATACGGCCTTACTGAAACTGACAATAATAGCGTGCAATAATGTAGCGAGGGGGTGAGCTGTTTATCATTATTAGAGACGAGCAAATGACGTAATATTGGCGCGTTTTTCTTAGGAATTTGCAGGAACATTTTCCCTAGAGCATATGTGTTCATAATTTTCATTGGATATAAATATAGACGCTAATGTTGGCGTGTTTTATTAACCAATAGCAGCTCGGTTATAATCTTTAGGCATATCGGGGTGTGGGAGTATAAAAAGGGCTAAGTCAGAGTCAGATCTCTCCAGTCCATCGGAAACATTTGTACATTACACGTCGTCTCCAGTCCATCGGAAACATTTGTACATTACACGTCGGCTCCAGTCCATCGGAAACATTTGTGCATTACACGTCGCTGAGTTCAACAGAAACAGTCATGGTGAATACATAGCATAGTATATCGATTTGCAGGTTACGCGTAGCAAAGTTATAAAAAATCTCTCGCGTTGTAAGTTAATTACACAAAAAGTTTAAGTACGCGAATTAATAATGGGCAGTAAAGAAGTTATTATAACAGTTTCAGTTTGGCGAGTGTCAAGATTAATATGTGAAAGTGAATAATGTGTTAAGACAATAAAAGTGTAAAACAAATTCTTTCATCAGTGTTATCTTTGGATAAAAACTCCTTTCCGTTTACACACCTGTATAAGATAAGTGCTCGACCGAAAAATCATAGCTAGCCGGAGGACAGTGAACCAAAAAATTAAACACAATAACAGGCGCTCAGTAAAAGATAACACGAAGTGACCGCGACAAATTGTCTTTCATACGTGCGGCAAATAAACAGTAGCATTCTTTCAAACAAACAAAGAATACCGTCACAAATTGCCTATAAATATACTACAGATGATGTTTTTGCTAGAAGAGCCAATATTCAATGAATCTGAGGGACTAGAGAGTTCTAGTGGCTGTTTCATGTCATGGCTGCCTTGAATACTATCTACAGTGAAGAGTCTAAATATGGACCTTGCATGCCATTCTAGGGAAAGAGAAAGTTAAAATTTGATTAAGTGTTTTTTTCCATTCCCATGACCTGGAAAGCTTCCCTTTAATTGCAAATGCTCACATTATAATACACGTACTTTAACTTTGTCATTCTCATTCTGGTTTATGTTTTTGATTATTGTGAACCAGCCTTCATTTATACCTTGGCTGCAACTTCAATTTCAGCTACATCTTATTAAATAAATGAAAGTGTAAATGCTTATAACTTGACAACTAAAAACAAACTTTGTATATTACTATGGGTACCTATAGCTGAAATTTAGTCAAAATTTTCAAAAAATTAAAAAGTTAATTTTTTGTCCAAAAAATACTTTGAACCTTTAGCTTCAATTACATACCATGGCTTCTGCTCTCAGAGAGCTTTAAAGCTTCAACACATGACCATTTAAATGTCCAAGAGTACATGACCTGAATTTACTTCCAATGACTTTTACTCGGCTTTGATTTTTCTTACACTTTTACATATTGAAAATGTTCAACGTGATGTAGCTTCTAAGCAATCTTGTTCAAATTTTCAGCACAAACTCACAAAGAATGAAAATTGGCATATGACTTTTGCTATGCTTTTAAACTACTCAAGATACGAGATAATTAATTTGACCATTGAGGATAAATTGTTAAAAAAATTATATTATATTGTTTACAAATTTTTTCTGAGACAACCGTAATAGTGAGTAGAATTCTATATGCAGGTTTGTACATCAGTATTTAAATAATATGGTAGTATTTTTATTTTTTCAAAATTCCGATTTCTGTATCATTTGGAACATTTGATTAATTAGCATAATTAAGGTAAAATATAATTTTTTTAACAATATTAAAAATATCTGCATGAAATTTAAAACACACTTATAATTGAGGTAGAGGAATATGCAACAACATTTTGAAAACATTTGAAAGAAAACTGCAAGATTTAGAAATTTCACTTATAGGTACCCTTAAAGTAGTGACTGCTCCTCAGAAGTCAGTCTGAATTAGAAAAGACACTCACGTGGAGAATGTGATGAAGAATTGCTGCAGATTGAGTTTTGGGTACTGGGAGAATGAGATCTGTATCCAGAGTGGTGGATGGAAATCATACACATACACGTAGAATGTGGTCAGTGTTACATTGTCCTCCACACCAAAGTTGTGCTCTGCCTTGGTAAAACGTGTACGGAATGTTGTGCAATTATGATTTGTCAGCAGAGCACGTTCCCCACTGTTTGCTAGGCAAAACATAAACATCAAGGTAATTATTTTATACATACATACATCGGTCATTAAGATCCAATCTTATTAATGAATGTCTAAAATTATGCTGACAAGTCACTGTTTAAGCACATAACTATACTCAGATCTGTAAACATAATGCAACAAAGTTTAATTGAACTGAAGATCAAGATAATTTAGCAGTAAATTCTAAAGGGAAAATTTTAAAGTAGCTGATACACAATTTGTAAGCATTTCTCTTGTTAAAGAGCACGAGAGATTTAGCAATACACAAAGAAACAAACTATTGGAAAAAATGTATTTGTAGTTTATAGCACAAATAATATTCAAATAATTATAGAAAAACTCAGTTCAGAGTTGAAACACTTAACATCACTTATATGTTTTTCATTTTGACTGGTTTCGAGAGCTATTTGCTCTCAACATCACACATCAGAAGTGGCTGACTGGTTCCTGGTGGTGTTGTCCTGTGTGTGTGTGGTGATATCTAGTGGTGAAGTGATGAATTTCCATAGTGGATTTGGTGGCGGTAAATCATTACACAGTGTTTATATTTTGTGATTAAAATCTTTTCCCAAGTATCCAACTTCGTAGTGCATTTAGTAGGTTTCAGGAGTGTTATGTTTGGTGTGATGCTGTGATTGCAGAGCACCAGAACTGGTGTGCAATTGCCAATTTATCCATTTGTTCATATTTGATGTAACTCATATGTTCTTTTAATCTGGTTTCTAAATTTCTTTTAGTTTATCTATGTAGGTTTGGTAACATTCTGGGCAACTGATTTGATAGATTCCTGCATTTTTGTTCTGAGGTATTTGGTCCTTCGATTTGTTGCAGAGTAATTTCTCTAAACTGAATTTGTTTTGTGAAGCTAGGCAAATGTGGAATTTATAGTGAGTGCTTGGGTGGAAAATGAACTTTTTGAAAATCATTTTGTTTTTTTGTTGGGTGAGCTTTGGGTATCCTTAATGTGTTTCTGTTTCTTGAATGTAACTATTTTCTGAATTTTAGAACCAATTGGCCAATTCTGATGACGTAGCTCTTGAACCAGTCATGATGAAAAAGATGTAAGTGATGTTAAGTGTTTCAACTTCAACTCAGTTTTTGTATAATTTCAAATTCACATCAATGTTATTAGCTTAACCAAATATTATATAAATATTGGTGTTGGTGTTATTAAGATAATAGTGGAAGCTTTCCTAAAAATCCATGTACATTAGCACAAAAAAGAATGGACTGCATAAAACTTATAAATATAAATATAAATCCTATTACACTTAATATAGCAACTGAAAGTTTTGAGATGTAATCAAAATTTGTGTTAATGCATTTATAGCTAATGTTGTGTAATTATCAATTTCAAGAAGTTGAATGTTAACGCTTTAAATAAAGCATGAGTTAACAAATTAAAAAAAGCAAAACCTATTCATAAAATACTCATTATTAAACCTACTACTAAGTGGTAGAATGCACTCACACTTGGTATTCTTTTTTTACTGATAGCACTTTTCCAATAACTTGCCTCTTTGGTAATAGTTAACAGTAATTTCAGTGTTCACTTTATTAATCACCTAATAATCTATTGAATTAAACACCTTCAAAATCAGTGCCTATCAATATAAAGAACAACGTTTCCACAAAATGTAATGTTCTTTATCTCAGAAATAATGCACATCCTTATTTTGGAAGTAATATGAAACAGTTTGGCTTTACAACCTATACCAGCGTTTCACTGTTGCTTGTAACTATCGCATTCAAATATGATATAAACGTATTTGCAATGAATAGATTAGAAAAGCAATACAAAAAAGTTATATAGTTTATTAATATTCAGTTTCACTAAAACCAAGATGTCAGCTTTCAATTCGGGCAGGCTAGAGTTTCTTGTCCATGAGGAAGTAAGAGTTCCTACTTTATGGCAAGGTTTTCTGATTTAGACTTAGTAAATCTTAAACAGACTTATTTACAGTTTTTCTTTAAGAATTAAATTTAATACTTAACTTTTAACTGCATCAGCAAATATAATCCTTAATAACATGTACATTTAATTTATGATTTACAAAGATAAGTAAAGAATTGTTACAAATATTTACTGTTATATAAAAATATAATCCTGTTTTCATTCTACCTTCTTCCTCTTCAAGCTCCCGATCTTTGCCACTCTATTATTAGCTCTAAATGACTTGAAAAATGAATTAAATTTTTTCCGACTGTTTTTTCTAATAATTATTCAGCAACAGGTCGATAAGCAAAGACAGCCACTGTATACTTTTGATTAAATTATGTGATCTAAAATTGTGATTATCCAACATAATATAAATAAATTTATAGGGGGAAGGGGTATAGATGTCCAGCTTTAAACCACAAAAAGGAATATAAGGTTGTAAATAACCTTTGGTCCATCTCTAAGCATTTGTCTAAGATTAAATGACCTGCAATTCAATATCTGACAACATTGTGCACCTCACAAATGTTGAGCATGTGCCACATCCCTTGCCAGAGAGACTAGGTATCATAGGTTTACAATGAAGTAAACATCATTCTTGCATAAATGCTGGCTAGCAGTGTAGCATATATCTCTCCCAAGTAGACAGGAGAGACGTTTGTGTGCCAAAGTGTTCAAGGTTTGCAGGCGAATGTATGTTCTCTCATTACTTTGCAACACAGTCATTGCTACACTCTAGAATTTAACAATAAAAAAATTAAGAAATAATTATAGGCAAACCATTACGGTATAATAAACAAGTGAATATTCAGGCTTACTATCAATGACAGGTTTGCAAGATACCTAGATGAAACACTGGTGCAAATTAAAAGTCTTTTTTTACTCTTATCTAGCAAAAATTCTAACAGTAAATAGATTCACAAGGAACAAGTAATCCAACATTTTGTCCTATAAGACAAAATATATGTATGCACTTGTCTTTAGATATGCATATTCACATTTGCCCACCTAAGCTTGTTGTGAAAACTGAAAACATCACATTTTACATAACAGGCTTCATTAGCCACTTGTGTTAGTGATTTATTAGTCCTGATGCAGTAGGCATTAAGAAATCCTGTACATAATTTAAAATTCCATCATTGGGATACTGCAAATGTTCATAATTGTAAGGTCACTTTATATCCTATGTGTTCATAGGAGGACTCATTGGGAATCTTTAGGTTAGGAAGCTATTTCTCTATTATTTGCTTCCAGACTTTACTATCCCAGCGACAGAAAGCATTTTTCTGCAATGAGAATATCCGAATGGTGTATGCAGTCCTCCTAATATAAACAAACCACTTTTTTCTTGTGTATTGAACACAACCAGGAAACTTTCTACTACAAACCTTAACATAAAAAAGATTCTAGCTGCCTCTCCAACTCTGCATCCACTAACACAGTTTCTAAGTTTAACTGATTTGTGAAAGAATGTACACTTAACCTTCTTTTCCAGCACTCTCTTTCATCTATGTTTCCTCTGTGCAACTGCTATTAACTACTGTGAAACGTAACCTTACCTCTGTACAGCAAGGTAGAGGTCATGGACCGGATGAAAGAAGTGAGTCAGTGTCTGGCATTGTTATAGTACACCATGAAAATTACGATTCTGTGTGAAGTTCAATTGTGTAAAACATGTTGGTTTTGGAAAAAAAAAAAAAAAAAAAAAAAAAAAAACCTGTAGACAAAAAAATTCCTTAATTTCTTTTAGCCTCTCTATAGTCTTTGGTGCACTTTTATACTGAAACTTACTGCAGAGTAATAACGTGATAAATGCCCTGCACAAAAATATCTGGTGCTCAAAGAAAAAACATTACTATAATGTTTAATTCAGTGTACCACATAAAATCACATTTTACATATGGACATCTATATCCCTTCCAACCTAGTGTCTTTTTCACAATTAATTTTAACAATATTCTGAGGATGTTTATATTAACTTTTCAATATTTTCTAATTGATAAAATGCATTCAATTTAATTTAATTAATTTGCCAAGGAATTTGTATTGTTTCCTAGTCTTTTATTCCCCATCCCAGCAGTACTAAAGGACAAAAAGCTTCCCAAATTAATATAGGAAAGAATAAAAATAAAATGCACTTATTTCAGCTGTTATCTAATCTTCTTAGGATATCATATATTATAAACTTACTACCTTTGAAATTACTTTTTTACTTGCTCTTAAAATGGCAGCATTTTCATTTCAGAAGCAGTTAAGGTAATCCTTCAACTGAAAAGACTGCAACAAAACACTTTCCACATTTAGATGGCCAGGGAAATGACACCATAATTCACTGTACATGCAAGATATGCTGGCCATCGGCTTTGCATGGAAATGTGGACAGGAAAGGGAGAAGTGTGCTATGATTATGCACTATAATCTATTGTTTCTCATGTTAAATTATTCATACAAATACTAATAAACAGTATACTAGACATGCATAAGGCAAAATTATTATGAGGAAGTCATTTTCTAACCAGTTTATGAAAATGAAAGTCTCACAATTCATTCTACTCTAAAGTTTTGGGAATTGTGCAGGCAGGATGTTTGCTCATATCTGAGTGCTTTTCCTTCATACTGTGGCCAGCGCATGGAGGCTCATGCACCGGCCACCGCTGCCCAGCTTCCACCAAAACAGTTAAATATCCCCACAACCGCATATCCTCATATTTACAATTACAATGATAATAAGCACATAGGTTATCATAACAGATGTTGGAAATGTTGTCCTCTATCCACATATTACTGACATTCTCAGGAATTTTTCATTTATACTGGAAGTTTAATATCCAAAATTGACTCAACTTCTCACTTGATGTTTTATTTTAGTTCTTCCATCGTATGAGGTTTGTTGCATACACCTTATTTTTCAAGTTTCCCCATATATAAAAATCTGATGTGTTGCACTCACATGACTTTCCCTACTCTTGTACAAACTATTTTTACAAACGCTTATTCTCCTCTATGTCATGTTAATCGAGATAATGCAGAAACTATCTTATTGCTAATTCTCTTGTAGGTGCAAGAGGAATATGGTAGGCTTTAAGCCATAGTCAAATCTTTTAAGAGCTGGTTGCTATGTGGAGCATTCCATTCTCTTTGCATGTCCAGGACGTAAAAAAATGAATAACAAATTCTCATTTGAGAAAAAGTATAAGTATTGGAAAATTCAAACAAATTGCAAGGAATATTTCAGAAATTATTCACTTGACACAAAAAAAAAAAAAGTAGTCTGGAGTGGGGGGATTTTCTTGAAAATCTCCGTGTTGCATCTTTGAAAACTACTGAACCTAAATACCAAGTTTGGTATTTATGCAACTTTTCGTTTTTGAGTTATGCTGTTCACAGACACATGCACAGACCTTTTCATAGAAATGCTCTTTTTGGATCCAGGGCGCCTCAAAACATGTATTTCCAGTGAAAATTTTTGGGTGGAACGCAGTACTTCCCCTACTTACTATATGTAGTAGAGAAAGTGAAACTAACATACAGTTAAATCAGGGGATTGTAAGGTCCATAATTCTTTATTTATTACCCTATCTTCAAAAATTTCCTGAATTAAATTTAATGGTTCATCAGCAGTAGCTCGGTAACAAAGTCTTGTTGGAAAAATCCAGACTGACATTTGTCAGTCAGCTATTCAAAAAGTGGCATAAGTAAGCATTTCCTAAACCTTTCTGCTTTTATTGTTTGTTCAATAAATATAGATCCTATTACTCTGTATGCATTTACTGCACACCAATTTCTGTGTCATGCAAGGAAATCTTGTGTATAAAATCGGGTTTCTCGGTACTCCAGTATCTGTTATTTTGTGGCAAAATATAGCCTTATAAGTGGAACTATGATTCATCAGAGAAGAAGTGTGGGTTAATTACTATATCACTTTGCCAAATGCAATTATAAAAATTGATTGACTGATAATCGCGTGAAAAATTTCCAACATCTCTTATAAGGAATGTGCTTATAATAATATATAAATATCTTATATAATAATTATCATAGCTGTAACTATGGTGAGGTAGTTGCAATGATGATATAACAGTTTTGGTGGGCGTCTGAGCTGTGGTGGCTGGCATGTGAGCAGACTTGCAGTGGCCACAGTGTGAAGGAAAAGCACTGTATATGTATATAATATATACGTAACTGAAGAACTTGGTAGGATTGTGGGCAAGCTATTACACTGCTGGTTACATGAAAAAATTGATGGAATTCAGAATGTAATAAAAAGAAATAACTTTCTGAAACATGACAGCTGAAGATAATCTAAAATTTTAAAGCTGAATGAAGAATCACTTCAGGGAAGAATAACCATTTGTTAACCCTCTAATGCATGAATTATTTTGCTACATAAACCACTCTTCTTCTGATTTCAAAACTGGTTTAGATACCCTGTCACAGGCACCTTAATGTAAGTGATTCAAATGGCCACTTAAGGCAAGACAAAATGGACTGGCCAACCATTCAAAGCTGAACGTTGTGACTGGAATCCCTGCAACTGTAGTTAAATGTGCCTGTGGTAAAGGATGGGAAGTGTAAAATAACCGGTGTGGTGGCACACATGGATGATGACAGAGTTACATTTAACTGCAGGTGTATGGAGTTTTCTTTTTCTTCTTTAAAAACAATGCAAAAATACTGAAATAATGAAAAATATGTTAAGATAAAACTTTGACTAAACATCTTTGTTGCCAAATGGCAACACTCTGCATTAGAGGGTAAACACCTTTGGTGTTTCTTTGGAAATAAGTAACAATCTTTTGTTTTAGCTAAACTTTAAATTCTTCCTCCCTTACTAAATTTAACTATATCATATGTCATATATGAAGTAAAATGAGCTTGAAAAATAGTGTTTTTTAAAATGCTAAATTTGTCACAAAGTTTAAACCCACTTGCCAATTCTGATTTATTAACACTCCTTTAATCTTCTGCATAGTGCTCTGCATTTTAACTGTTCATTCTTTAGCTTGGAGAGGTGTTAAAATGAGATATTGACTCTAAGCGCTTAAAAAGAAATTTGCTGACACTGTCAAGTAAGATATTTTCAAAGCGAAACCGGGAGCAGGCATAATAATTTCTGCTGTTACAAAGATTAATTTATTTTCCAAACCTGCTGGTAAATGATATCCTAGAAGTTATTATGTTTAATAACAGTCTTATGAGCAACAATAAGAAAGTATCACCATGACAAGACATTTGTTTCATTTTGTGTAAATTGCAGTCAACTTACAGAAGTGGGTAATTATTTCTTGAGGTTTAAAGGACTAATACCAGACACATGAGGGCTGTTCAATAAAGACTCAGTTTTCCTCCACCACAGTCTTCAGAATGCTTCTGATGATGGGCAATGCCTTCCACAAAGGTGTTTCTTCATATTGGGGAAAAAAAAAAGTCACATGGAGCTCCATCAGGACTATATGGAGGGTGAAGGGCACACTTCACATTGATTTTAGCAACATGTATTTGGCAACAACATGTGTGATATATGGCCTGCATTATCATGGTGCAACATCCAACTTGTTACATGGAAATGTAGCGTTTTGCACCTGATATAGTCCTGAAGAATTTTCAAGACATCTCTGTATTACTGTCCAGTTACAGTTGTGTGTGAAGCTAGAACATGTTAATGAACCATTCCTTAAATCTCGAAAAATAAGGTGACCATGACTTTCCTAGCAGAAGCTTTTTTGGCACTGGTGATGAAGATTTCCACACAGAGCTTTGAAGTTTGCTCTCAGGATTGAATTGTTGTAGCCAAGTTACATCTGAGTAATTACCTTTAAAAGAAACTCTGCATCTTCCTGCAATATCTACTTCAACTAGATGCAAATCTGCATGCGAACATCCTTTTGTTCAGAAATCAGCAACCTTGGCACCCATCACCACAAATATATCTCACGTGCAATTTTTCAGTTACCAATATGTGGGTGACACCCAATGAAATGTTCAGTATTTCTGACTGTGTTCTTAATGTTAATTGATGGTCCTCTCTTATAATGACACCAGCAGTTTTAATGGTCTCTTCTGTAAGAGCACTAACTGGAGCACCACATGCACCTTTCTTGTAAACTATGCCCCTCTTTAAACATTCTAAACCATCTTCAAGCTGAACTACAGAGAAGAACAAACTCTTCATAGACCTCCTGTAACACACGCCTCAGCTGAAGCATATTGTTCGTTGCATGTTACTTCCATTTTGCCAGAGGTGAAACTGAACATGTCCTAACTGCACACTTCTCGCAGCTGAGAACTAGTATTGGGGGCAGTGAAACTGTTACATGATCGTTACACATTAAACTAACAGAATGTTCTACATATAAATATATGTGCACAAAATTACATCTGTAAAAGAACATAATCAGTCTTTATTGAACTGCACTCATATTCTATATTTCATGTGTGTTAACATATTATAGTTGACCAGATCATACTGAAGTTCTTGTCATACATTCAAACACTGTACACAGAAATTAATTTGAGTCTTTGTTAGTTCTGAGTACCATACAATTTAATAGATTTTGTAATCAACTATGTACAATTATCACCTACAGCTGTATCATTCATAAATTAAATTGAGCTTTATTCATGGACACCCTATGGTTCTTAGTATCCCATTCTGTATTGGGTGTGAAAGACTGAAAATTTTGCTGAGAGGCCTCTTAATCTGGCTTGAGGTTCTTTTACGTGCCATACATCTATGACATGGGACCACTGGCTTTACTTCCCTTCCGAAAGAAGCCATACTAAGAATTTTTATGACCAAAAAAATCCATCGCCCTCCACCAGGTTTGAACCCGCAACCTCGGGAACTAAAGGTTAGCATGGTACCTCTAGACCACAGAGAATGACACTGTATCATTCACTTGCAGTTAATGCTGCACTGAGCGATTAGTTGAATACAATTAAGCTTATAATGGAAAATACTAAAACACCCAATAGGACTACTAAAGCCTAATATTTGTTTTAGGAAATGTTGATATTCCCAACAACTATGGGAAAAAATGATTCCATTACTCCAACTCTCTAAAGTGCACACTTTGATCAAGGCAAATTCTATATCTTGCAATTGCTAACTCCATTAGGTAATCTCCAATATTGAAATCCTGGCAATGATGTTATATGTAAACTGAGATTATGTAGCGCTGGCCTCTAAGCACACAATTATCTGCAATATACCATCAAGTTCTAAAATCTGGTTTCACTAAAAAATGAATAGGGTTAATAATGCAATGTATACCTAATTGCAGAGAAATCAAAGACTTACCAGAGAAATTAAAGACTTAATCAGAAACTAGAATAAATCATCTCACCAAATATCTGCAAAATTAAAAAAATAAAAAAGGAGAAAAGAAATTCTTCCTGATATACTCGTATCCAAAGCTAAACTGGAAAATAATGGTTACTTCTAACTACATCTGGAAGACAGGAGCAGAAAATATGTTACAGTTTAGAAAGTCTACATTTTAAATACGGCTATATTTCAATGGCTAAATCCATACAGAATTAAACATTAGACACGCATGTTTACAAGTAAACGGAAAGTGCAGTATGCAAGGAGAAGGTTATCATAAAGACAATACACAACCAAAAAGAAAATGTTATGGAGCTACTGCTAATGGCCCTAATCTTTGTAATAAAACAATTAATTACTGCCACACCATTAAGTTTAAAACCAATGCTGACTGATCATTCAATATAACATACCACTAGCCAAAAAATGCACAAGTGCCAGGACTGGCTTCTATTATAACTAGTTTTGATTGTCAAGCATTCTGCGCAAAGCACAAAAGGAAACAAGAAGAGAAAAAATCTCTCATTTCTCCTTCACTTACACTTGACAGCATACTGGCATTTTTTTCCACATCAGTCTAAAAGGTTTATCATACATTTTTCATTATATAGAGTGCCCCACTTGTTAATAAGCCCATAATACTTTTAATCAGTAAACATATTGCATTGAAATTTAAAGGGAGCTTCTCTCATTTACTGAAAAGTGCAATGGTATCATAAAATCTACTATAAGTGACCAAATTTAAATTCAGTGCAACACATTTTATGAACTTACTATCAATAATGCCCTGTCATTACCCATGTTTCCCCAGATATGCCCATAAAAAGTAACTACATGGTGTCTGATGAAACAAGGGCAGCAGCCAGAAAAGTCCTTTAAAATGGTGCAGCTTCCAAAAAAAAAGGATTCAATTTCAACCATATATAATACACATAATGTCATTCCATTCTGTTGAAATATCCAAGGGAAAGTACCTCTTTAACAAACTATGAAAGTAAGCATCACAAAGACATTCAAGCAGTGTCAGTGAATGTACTGGTAAGACTTTCCAAAGTATGATGCACCAAATTTAATCATGTTTGGAAATTTACTGTGGCCACTTCTAGCACATGTTATGTTGCTACCACATTTCTTAAAATGTGAGTAAAGCCCACTTCAAATTTGTTATAATACCTTCACAAATGCAAAACTTGTGAAGGTATGACAAGTCTGTTTACAGTGCTAAATTTTAATATTTTTCTTATGTGAGACCTAAACTGATAATTGCATTACATTTTAAACTCTCATTTTAATTTTCACATAACAATAAAAAAATCCTTTTCTTGCTGTCACAAAAAAAGATAACTCAGCAATTTTGACCAATAATAAAAAGAGCCACTGAAACAAAATTTAAAATAATGCAACTTTTACACATGTGCATTGATGATTATTCTACTAGTACAGTTGAAAGTGTTGCTAACATTTATTTTGAACAGCTTCATTTCCTGTCATTTTCCAAGTACTTCAAGTATTTGCCACTGAGCACAGATAGGTCAAAGAGAGCCATTACTGAAAAACTCATGCAAAATACAGTATACTTACAGTTTAAAAAAGAGTATGCTATATCGAAGCATGCAGAAAACAGAAAAATAGAAAACTCATTACATAAATAACACTCATACTATTTAAAACATCTACAACTGGAATAAGCCAAAATTCAGTTCTGCATGCAGTTAAAACACTCAAATTTTCATCATGTGTTTGTAAGATTTAACTTTTTAGAGTATTATCAATAAATTAAATAATCTAAAATGGTTTCTAAAATATTAATTCCATAGAATTATTTTTAATGGAGTTTTACAAGTAACAGGTAATTTGCAGTGTTTACAGTGCTTGCCCAGAAATATTATAGTTCTATTTCTGTTTCAATTTAATATCTAAATGTTACATATACTAAAATGCTAATAAATATTTAAGTAACACATTTCTATGAAGCTTTAATTATGGAAATTAAAGAAGGTGTTCCAATGATCTATTTATACATAAACTTAAATAAAATACTCATATAGACTATGTCTTTAATTAAATCCTTTAAAGAGATAAATAACAACAATATTTGAAGTAAAAGTAATTCATGTTTTACTCTTAAGTCACATGTTGTGAGGAGGTGATATAGTTTAAGTCCTATACCTAACAAATGAAAGGCAATGGCATTCAAAATATTTATTGTATGCTTCAGATTTTCATTTACCTTCGAAGAGTTAGCAGTATGTTACAATGGAAAACGTGCTGCGCAATCCTAAGAACAAATTACTTTTTCCAAATATTAAAATCATTATATCCATCCAACAGAGCAAATGAAATAATATTTATCTTGCTTAATAATGATTTCAAAAGAAAAATAAACAATGGGCTGAGGTTTGCTTTGTATGCA
This sequence comes from Deroplatys truncata, assembly GCA_030765065.1. Taxonomy (NCBI): domain Eukaryota; kingdom Metazoa; phylum Arthropoda; class Insecta; order Mantodea; family Mantidae; genus Deroplatys; species Deroplatys truncata. Next base: position 120,990,070 of record CM060977.1, on the reverse strand, counting down.
GAACTTCCAAAAATCTGCCTAGTCACTAAAATGTTCATTATTCTTTTCATCTGTTTATTTTAGAGAACAGGTACTCTTAATCAAAAGACTTTTTAACAACAATAAACACAAACCCCTGTTTTAAATTTCAAGTATTGAAATATGTATATATGATACAATCCTTTTATACATAAGGAAGGGAAAACCATAAGTCAAAATATATTGCCTTGGTTCATGTGAAATCTTACACTTCCTCCTACCCTCCAAAAAGCCCAAATTTGGTGTATACAGGATGGAAGTGAAATAGTCCTGCGGACTGGGGGAGGTGGGAGAGTGAATGTAGATCAACAAAAACCTCCAATACATTTTTGTAATTAAATGCACTGTTAACCAGATAATCATGTTTAAAAGTAGGAGTATTTGGCAACATGGCGCAACTTCTTGATTGAGTAGTCTGCTTCTACTGGCGGCGCCTTGAACTGCTCCAACACTCCATAAAGCCATTTAAGTAACGTTGGCCATGTATCGAATTCAGATGTTTTGTCGCTGGCGTGCAAGACACCACAAAAATTACGGGAAAAAGTCAGGTTATTGTTCATTGCATCGTATGTAAACATTACCTCGAATTCTACATTTGCATGTAATTACAAATATTTTATTTGATATGTTTAAAGGCCTGAATATCTGGCCTGTTCTGTTTGAGAGGCTTATGCCATGGTAAGATTAACAAACTCACATGGAATTGTTACTGATATTTAAACAGTTTTAAGGTTTGTATACACATAATACATAAGTATGTAGTTTAAAAGGAACATTTTAATTATTACGCAATGCCATATTGCAGTGATGTATACGTACAATGCAATGCTTTACTTGAAAATAAGCATTCCGAAGGTTATGGCACTCTTATGTGAAGCACCTCTTACGTTATTACCACCATTATTCTGCGTTGAATTTAAAAATGTGGTACTAATAATTGCTAAACGTTTACAAAAGCATAACTTATAAGGTGAATTTACACTCCACTGCAATATGACTTAAGGAAATTTATGTGCAACTGTTTATAGTTTTGCCTAACCAGAAGTGTACGATGGACTGTAAGAGTGATGTGGGGTGGTGCACCGTCATGAAGGAAGCACATCTTTCTCCTTATCTCCAACAGGATGTGCTCCAACAGGTTAGGCAATTGGTACTTCAAAAACTGTTGATATCCTATACCAGTCAAGCATGGTGGAAGGACGAATGGTCCAGTAAGATGTTCTCCAATTATGCTGGCCCAAACATTAATAAGAATCTATGCTGAAAATTCTGCTGTTGTGTAGCTCTCAGGTTCTCCACTACCTATGTGTGTGTTGTGAAAGTTTGTAAAGCCACTTCGCGTGAAACAGCCCTTGTCCATCACCAACACATTTGTTATAAAATCTGGATTTTGTGCAAACTGACGAAGCAGCCACTCGGAAAATGCAACACTTGGTAATAAACATTGTATTCGCTGGATGGATATGGGCGCATAAAAGTTCTATGTACAGTCCAGTGTGACACCCCCACTGTGCAAGCGATATCGTGACTGCTCTGATCAGGATTTTCATCAACCAAAGTTAACACTTCCTCTTCCATGTTGATAATTTTGTCAGGTCGTTCTCGCCCTCGATTACAACAACTTGGAATTACACTACCTGTGTCACACTTGGCACGATCCTGTTATGAAATCTTTCAGCATACAGTCATTGAGCAGATCAAGAATTGCACTGCATTTCTCCGTAAATTAAGTTAAAATTTGCAGCATAGTTTATGTTGTTCTGTAACAAGATTTTCTGTCCTTTTTTTTTCATGCCTCCTTTAACTGCTCCTCTGATCTTAACTTGTGGCTTTGACATAAAAACAATTGCATGCAATTAAGTAAACATTCCCCATGATCTACACCGATATCGGAAGAAAGTAAACACAGCTGATGCAATGTTGCCAGTTCTAACAGAACTAAGGAGGCAACAAATTATGGACTTTTTACATTTAATTTACACAAAAACTGTTCATTCCACTGAAATAGGCCAAAGGAAAAAGTTTTCATTTATTCAATTTTCTATGAATATAGTCATAAATTAAGAACCTTTAATCAACAGTAATCCAGCAAGATGATGATAAATATTTTGGATAAAAGCATTTTTTTTTCTCAAAAACAGTGCATTTAATTACAAAGAAGTGTTGGAGGTTTTTGTTCATCTACATCCACTCTCCCATCTCCCCCAGTCCACAGGACTATTTCACTTCCACCTGTATAAGAAATATCGTTATTTTCACATTTAAGCCTTATGTGTATACAAGTCAAAGAGTGTTGTTAGAACAGTTATAATAATCTGATGAGGCTTTGACATTTTCCTGTTTGTGAGGATGCAAGAATGGATAAGTTTAAATTTGTTTATACTTCAGTTATATATACTATATACTTATAGTTTTAAAAGTTCAGAATAATTTAAATATGTTGCTAAGATTTGTGAAAGTTATACCGAGATTGCATACATTTCCAAAATAGTTATTTTTGTGAATATATCACCAATTAGTGGGGAAAATCCCAGCTTTATGTAATCTGACTTACTCCTACTTATACTTATTTGAAAGAATGTGATAGTGTTGCTAAAAAATGTCTAATTTTGAAAGTTTTCAGGAAAGTAGATTGGCATGTTGTTAATGGTTATCTCTGTTAACAAAGATTTTGATAGTTGTCTTTAAATGGTATGTGAATGTAGAACAGTTATACATGAGAGGCAAGACCATCATCTGGCAAAGCAAGCGCTAATCTCTCTGTGAAAATACATAATTAAATTGTTACAAAAGTGGCTTGAGGCTTTGAAATTTTTCAGGATGAAGGAACACAGATGGACTTAGTGAATATGCTTTTACTGAGTCTTCATTTCAACACATGGCCATATTACAGGGAATTGCTTGCCCTTCAATGCACTGTTTCTATCTATCAGGTTCTGTTCCTCCTCCAATTTCCCTCCTGTCAGTGTGCTGGCTGGTCAGTTCATGAAAAGTCATTGTGCTGTACAGAGGTTGATACATTGTCAGACCACATGTTTCAGTGATATAGAGTGTTAATGCTGTTACAATGCCAAAAGTCCATATACTTAAGCACACAGAATCTTCATGTATGATCCTATGTGACAACAAACTCTTGTAGAGAAGTGAGACAGCAATTTATTGACAGATGGGTTCCGTGCTGTTCACGCATCTCTTATAGAAACAGTTCATAATCTTGCGAATAGATTTATAGAAATGGGATCTATTGATAAGGAACCAAAAGGAAATTGCCATGTTCTTACACAGGAAAAACACAATGACACTGGAGAGAAGTTGGAACAAAATCCAAGAAATTTCTGGGAAAGTCTGCACAGGATTCATGAATTTCGCAAACCTCATCTCGGAATGCAACTAAACTTTTGAAATTAAAACCCTATAAATAACTAACTGCATTTCAGAAATTACAATCGCACAGTAATGTGAGCAGAGTTACTTTTTGAAGCTGGCTGTTGAATAATATTAATGATCGCTCTATTGACCCATGTTTAATTTTTTTAAGAACAAAGCATGGTTTTATTTATATGACCAAGAATTAGTGAGTGCTAATGCAAATTTTCTTAAAAGGTGTGAGAGATGTGTGGCAACATAAAGACATCATTTTCCAATATTTTCTAACACAAAGTCTGTGGCTATTGTAATTATAATTTGCACGAGAAATCCATATGCTTGAATTTAAGGGGCTATGAATATTCACAACATGTTTCCCAGTGCCACGAAAATTCTCATTAGGCTGGCCACCACACATCCAAATGAACACTCTGTAGTTTGCAGTTCAGTACTCTTAGTCTGCAGTTATCTCTAAAGTGAAAATGTTTAACATTTATCTTGAAGTAGGAAATAGCTACAGTTCCATATTTAATAACCTCTTGATACTTAACAGCTTTCAATTAGTTCCTTAATTACAAACAGAATTTGTATACAGAAGTTAGAAACCGTGATCTATTTGAATTAGATTTCTTTTGTGAGTTGGAATTGTAACACTAAAAATAACCACTTAGTAATATTTTTAATATTACAATTCCAACTCTCAAAAGAAATCTAACAAGCAAAATGTTTGTCATCTTTTTCAAATGACATTCTAAACTGATCTGAGATTTTGTTATACATGCGTACTTTGCTGACAAAGTAATCCCGATAATAGCACTTTTTATCTTTTTCTGAAACATTATCTAATTACAGAGAAATTATTTTATCCTGCTATATTTAATATTTTCCCAAATTCTATAATTCCTTTCCTAAGTCCCTTCAATTTCCCTATGTACATAATTGTATTAATTTACATTTAAGAAATGTTATATTTCCCAATGTTTATTCCACATGAAGTCAATCACTGAGGAGACAAAAACTAATCAAAGTAAAATGGCATTACATCTGATCAGAAGTGCATAAAGTATCCAGACTTTGAGAAGATGCTGGTTTCACTCTGGGTTACATTTACATCTGGTAGAGTTGTGGCACTGCATTCTTCTAACGCCAGGTTACTGTTTTATGCTCCCATGCCCTCCGCCCTCATTATTTTTTGTACTGCTTAGTACTAATGTTACATTTTAATGTACTTCTTATGCCTTTTAATTTATTAACCATACTTTCTCATTCTTATTACAGTTTGTTAGATTTTGGCTGCTTAGTTTAGCAATCACAATTTCTATTCTTTAGTTTACTGATTCATTACTTGCATCTCTACCATTACCAGTATTGTTTTATACCTTTCAATAATGAAGAAAAGAAAGCAAAGTACTTTTTAAATGAAGAAAATTTCAAATCTTACAAATAAAGTGTAATTCTGACAAATATTATAGCAGCAGTACATTAAGTTACAATTATGCATATCAACACTGAACAAAATAATGAAAAACAGGCAAAGCACAATATCAAATGCCTCAGAATGTTTGTCAGTTTCAAAGACAAAGGAATATGCAACACATTCCAAAAATTTGTTGTTGTTTCCAATGCCCTCCCCCATATGGTCAAGGAACTCTAGAGGAACCATATTTCCCCAATGGATTCATTTATTAGCTGGAAGCACCAGAGGCCAGTGTCCATTACCTCTGATAGTAGAATGACAATGAGGATAACAAGGAAACAAGGAGATGCTTTTGCCTTGGACTCCGAGCCACAATGGACCATGGGGATATTTTATATGAGCAGTCAAAAATAAAAATCTGGATATGGGGCACCTTAAAATTGCCAATGAGCTAGTGATAGGTGAAGGCCTGAATAGGGGTAATTTAAAATTGCCGCCCCATAGACAGGAATCAAACCACAAACAAGAGCCACAAACAAAACTCCTGAGCTATCCCCCAGACCCATATTTCAAATATGATGCATTGAAGATCATTGGTTCAAAACCATGAGTACATTCTGTGTGAGAGCTCCTATAGTAGAAAGTGCTTAAAGTAGTCATTATGCACAATATCAGGAAATTTGGTGTATTTAACCATTAGATTGGAAAACTGAAGAGCAGCATATTAATACTGCCTGTGATGAAACCAATGATGTGAGCAATGAAGCCATGGAAGAATGGCTTAACAAAAAACTCCTAGAACTGATGAGTAATTACCAAACCCCATACATCTTTAAAATAGGTGAAACTGGGCGTACCATGTTCAGCAAACTTCTAGCATTAAGGGAGACAAAATTTCATAGTGGAAGACACACTTATATGGACTCTCAATGATTCTAATGAAGATGTTCTCTGAGAAACTCTGGTTCTTAGTGAGCGACAAACCTAATGTCCAAAATAGGAGGTATCTATCTGAAATGAATTTAGCGTCAACAAGAATGTATTGAGAACAAATGGTCACAAAAATGGTCATGCAGCATCAAAAGATACTTGTTTTATCATCCTACCAATGTTTTAGAAGCATGCAATTAGAATTTCTATCCAATAACTGCATTAGCAAGTTGCATTAATAAATTACAGATTCATACTTTTGTTAAATATATCTGTTAGTGTAGCAATTGCTATGGTAACAACTAGCGCATGTATGTGATGTGAATCAATATTTTCCAACTCAAACTTTAAATAGCAAATTGCTTCTTGATGGAAGCAGAAAGTGTGCCTCCTAATTTATAAATTTTGATCTTGAATGCCTTAAGCTGCAATGTATAATTGGATGCATGCCCTGCTGTTGGTTTCACAGCCTTTGGTGAGCAAATTCTGTAAACATGATGATGAGTCTTTAAAATCTGGTTTCTTTATTTTAGAAACTATTTTAAATTTATAAAGTCTAAACGAGATAATAAGAAAGGCATTTAGGTGCATAATGCACATTTTTAAGACCCAAAATTTGCAATCTGTATACTATAACAAGTCTAAAGCACGCCAATAAACTACCCAACTTGGTTAACTTGAATAAGCAAGCTCTTTTGCAGTAATGTCTCCAAAAAATGTACTATAATGTTGTATTCCTTAATAATTCATATTACATCTAGCATGCATCTTCTTGCACTTGAAGCATGTAGCAAGATGTAATATTGAAACTGTGCTTGTATTTTGCTTTCAGAGAGATTATCTCACTAAATACTATTACTAAGTACAAAAGCCTAGAAGGTGTAAAAGTTTACACTATAATTTAACAGAGTCCTATATGTAAGGTGTTTGATATGATGTCAGATTACTTCTGTCCTAAACAACAAAGTCTTCAGTCACACACAAAGTAACAACGGCACTCTGAAGCGAACTCCAAAGCACATTGTCTTACTACCTCCCAGAAAAATTACAAGTCACTGTAGAAGCTTAACATTTACTTTAGATGGAAGGGAGGGGAGGGAAGGGGAGGGGAGGGAAGGGGAGGGGAGGGAAGGGGAGGGGAGGGAAAGAAAGAGAAGAAGGACCGACTGACAGACAGGAACAGTAATCGAGAAATATACGTTAACATTTATAAGTTTAGGATTAGGAATATATCTGGTTAGTTGCATGGTTAGGGTTCTTTTCTTAAGTCTTTGCAACCCAGTATTAATCTAATCTCATATAATCCATATACAAATGCAAATGAAGGAAACAAATGAGTTGGCAACTTCTTGATAATGCCTTCAAGTGAAGGCAAATAATGTTGAGAATGAATTCAAGGTATGTGAAGTATAGAGTGTCTTAGTTGACTCAATGTGTATAATTTTTTAAATTAAACGACAGCCTACTGAAATCTATCTACTGCTTGATAAGTTACTGAAGAAATACAGTAAAGTTCCTATTATTTGTGCATAGATTATCTGGTTTGTGGTTATTCATGCAACTACTCCCACCCCCCTCCCCCAGTTGTGAACTGGGCTTCTTGTGAGTTATAATTTTAAAAAAATCTTGCCACATGACAATGTGTAGAATACTGTTACATATCCATTGTGTGCTGCTACTGTAGTATTCTTCTATAAAATCTTAAGATCAGCAACTCTGCAACTCCAAATATCTCTGGGTTACCCAAAATCCACAAAGCAAGGGACAAAATAAGGTCAATGATAAGTAACATGACTTCAACATATAATAAGCTAGTGGCTAGTGTAAAAATTAAAAATATTTCCCAAAGTTCAACACATTAACTATTGCCAGAATTGGTGGAGAATATTCTTTCACCAACAGCAGAAGATGCTTTGGTCTCTTTTGATGTTTCATCTTTGTTTCCAAATGTCCCCAAAGAGAACTCATGATATCCCAAAAGAAAAAAATATGGTTATTAACCACAGATCTGAGAAAAGAAGAACTGGAGGGGCACTAAAAGTCATAAAATTGTGCATCAGCCAAATTTTGATTCACATTTGGAGGAAACTACAATGAACAAAATAAAGACTTAGCTAAGGATAACCACTGTCACCATTTCTATTCAATTTCTTCATAAGCCAGTTTAAAATTCAAGTTGCGAAAGTTTTCATGAATGGTGCTGTTATACGTTGATGACCTTTTTTGCAATTCTGAACAAAAATCATGTCCAGAACCCTTTAAAACTTTTGAGCATCCATAAGCAAAACATAAAATTCAAAATAGAAATAGATTATCTACCAGTCTCGGACTTAAAATTACCAAGAAAATTATTAAATTAAAATTAGGCATATTAAAAAAAAACACAAACACTGACAGCAAAAAGAGGACAGCTACAATACAATAGCCCACAAACATGCAGTGACTAACCAGAATGGTAAATGTTCCCTTCAGCAAAACCGAATTTGATTAACAATACAAAGGCATAGTAAATGCAACAAGTAAAAATAGTACAATAAACAACTAGTGGATCAAAAAATAAAGAACTTCAAGAAACAATAGGGGTTAAAAGAAATTACTATACCCAAAGAAGAAAAAGAAACATCTGTCTGCAAAAAAATCACATATCATCCATGGACACACAGAAAATATTCAAGGACTGCAACCTAAAATTGACACCAAAAGACAGATAACTCTCCCAACAAAAAATCAGGCATCTACAAAATTACTTGCATGGAATGCGAAAAGTTCTATACTGGACAGACAAAATAGCCTTGAAGTCAGATTAAAAGAATATGTTTTACACTTGCTTTGGTTGCTTTAGGTGTTAGTTATTGTTAGTGATTTGTTGAATTTATTTTTGTTATATCAATCTTTTTGCTGCTGCATTCATTTTATTGTTAATGCTTCTTTGCTACTGCTCTATTACTGTTCACTTTACTGGTTGATAATGAAAAAAAAACAAAGGAAAACTTTCTCTATTGAAAATAAAATTTGAATCTTCGAAAAAGTGTATTTGTACCATGCAGCATACTCTAAATACAAAGAATTGGAACAAGTAGTTAAAAGTTCAACACTTCAAGAGCTGCAGACATTCCAATTGGAGTGGTTTTAAGCAAAAAGGCACTTAAAAGTAGCCACCATTCTTGGAATTGAATGTTTCAGTGCTCCAATAGCTGGATTGGCTAGTTTAAGAAAAGGTACAACATAACCTACAAAACTTGTCTGTGGAGAGTCAAATGCTGTCAGTAAGAAAACTGTGGAGCAATGCATCATTGGAAGTTTACAGCAGCTGAACAGCAAATACAAACCTGAGACATCTTCAATTTGGACTTTTCAATGTGTTGTTCAGCAAGAGTTTGGCACTCAAAGGGGATAAATGTCATGGTGGAAAACAGAACAAAATGAGGCTTATGGTGTTGTTGGGAGCCAATGATGATGGCTATGAGAAGCTCCACCCTTTGTGATAGAGAAACCATAGAAACCTTGTTGCTTCAAGCATGTGCAGTCATTACCAACTCCCATTACCGTAAGGCTTGGATGACCGCAGGTCTCTTTCAGCAGTAGCTGGTCTCTAGATGTAAAAATGGTGCTCAAAATAGAAATATTCTGCTTTTGAACTATTATTATCCTGCACATCCCACTGATATTATCTGAGGAACATACAGTTAGAATTTTTCTGGTAACTGCACAAGTAAGCTGTAGCCAATTGATTTAAGGGTTATGCGCTCTCTTAAGGCACTTTAGGAACAGCCTAGTGTGGAGAATTTTATCTCTCATGGATGCTAGAAAGGATCCTTCATTATTCAAGGTTTCAATCCTGGATGTGTTTCACTTTATTGCAAACTTTTGGATGGTTGTGAAGCAGACTACAATTGGAAATTGTTACTTGAAAACAGGATTCTTCAAGACATGCTCAGCTGCCAAAGGAGGAAGAGCAACAGCAAGAGGAAGAACAAGAAGCCGGCTGGCCTGCTTCCTTCTGCATGGAAACATCGCAGACAAACTGGACTATTGGAGATTTTATGTGGGTGGATGATGCTGTAATCACTGTAGAGAAAAGAGACATTTAAATTAGTTGCAGAAAGAATAACAGCCGAGTCTTTCACCAGCGACAACCACAATGATGAGCAAAAATGAGATGCCCATCAGTGCTGAGGCTAGTGCAGCAGTGGCAGCGTTATTAATTAATCTGACTTTTTATTTATGGATGCTCTTTAACTACTATGGTTCTTAGCGTCCCATCTATATTGGGTGTGAATGACCAGAAATTTTGCTCAGAGGCCCCTTTATCAGCTTGAGAATCTTTTTCGTGCCATAAATCTATGACGAGACCACCAGCTTTACTTCTCTTCTGAAGGAAGCCATGCTAATGATTTTTACGTCCGAAAAAAATCCATTGCCCTCCACCAGCTTTGACCCCACAACCTCGGGAACTAGAGGCTAGCATGATATCTTTAGATCACGGAGGATGACATGGATGTGTTATGTAGATATCTCTCATCTGTAGAGGATGGAGAAAGTAATTTTGATAAACTTTATAAACTAGAAAAGCAATTAGGAGCAAAAGATGTAAAGAGAAACAAAATTTATACTATTTTGATAAGAAACAGTGATTGTATTGCTATCCAAGTGGAATAAATGTTTGTCTTACAGAGTACATGTGTCTCAATGAAAGAAAATTGTTTCATTCCTTTAGAGCATTTTGTTGGGAATGTTAGCAATATAAAATCGATCAATTGTTCACTCGATTTTATACCATTGTTGTTAATATGGAGATATGGTCTGCAGCTCAATGTGAAAAAAGCTGATAAATTGTTTTATAAGAACAATGTCAGTCCAACTGCTGCAAGAAGAGTATTCCAACGTTGCTATAATCTTGGGTGACATGATACAGTGCCGTCATCATATGGCATCAACACATGGGTGAAAATTTTTGAACAAATAGGTGCCGCACAAAAGAAAAAGCCACCAGGTAAGCAGAGAACCATTAGAACACAAGCAAACATTGAGAGTAAGAACTGCTGTTATTTGGAGTCCTAAATGTTCATTACGACAGCTTTCAGTGCTATTCAATATATCCCATGCCAATGTTCAAAGAATATTGAGAAAAGACTTGCACTTTCATCCATACAAGTTGCAGATTTACCAACAGTTAAAACCTATGTACAAAATTAACAGGATTGAATTTTGTGACCAGTTTTCAGCCAAATTTGATGAAGATAACCAATTTCTAAGCAAACTATGGATATCCAACAAAGCCCATTTTCACCCAAGTGGTTTTATAAATAAACAAAATTTTTGGTACTGCTCAATAATTACATAAGAGACCTTTACAAAGTCAGAAGGTAACAGTGTGGTATGCAATCTCTTCACAAAGGGTTAGTGGGACCTATTTTGTTGAAGATGAAGAAGGGCGAGCAACAACAGTGGCTTCTAATAAATATGTCCATATGCTTGAGACTTTTCTCATCCAAGAACTTGCTAGATTTCCCCTTAAGGAGCCATCATGGTTCCAACAAGATGGAGCTACAGCACACACAGCTGGAATTTTTATGGCATGTAATCTCTAAATATCGGCATATTGCTTGGCCTCCAAGATCCCCAGATCTGTCTGTGTGCGACTACTTTATATGGGAATATCTGAAGAGCAGGGTATATTCAACTTGTATACAAAAGATTGAACAACTGAAGGAAAGGATTCACAGAGAAATTACTGCTAAATGCTAAAACATTCATTTCACAGTCTGCATAGGAGGCTGGTGGAATGTCATCACAGAGAGGCCATTTGAAGGTAATAATCTTCAAAAAATAAAACAACAATCTTTATAACACAATAACATACTAAAAAATAAATCCTGTGGCACTACAGCCTATGAAGGGCCTAGGCCTGACAACCCGACTGCTGATCTCACGCCCACATGCACATGGCAGATGTGAACAATCATCCAACCTACATGGGGTCGTGATGTGGCCAGCATCACACACCCCCAGTCGGAAAGTTGGCTCAAGAGGCCGGGACCACTGCCTATCACAGCTTCTCACTTTCCTCACGATGCTGAATGAGCACAGTCCTATACCCAGGACCTAAATTCCACAACCCCATGGGTGGGATCAAACCTGGACGCATTCCATGACCAGGAACAAGAACATCATACTCTAGCCCACTGTGCCATGGCAGGACAAAGCTGCATACTATTGATATTAATTATCTGTATTTTTTACTTTCCTTATTTAATATTTAACAAGTATTATTTTACAGTTTAAAATTTTGTTCATTGAGACACCTATAAATATTAAAATGTTCCAAATAGAAGAAGAAAATTTACTACATCTTAGATAATCTGATACCCATACTACAAAGGTAACCAAATTAAAATACTATATTATACAACATTTTAATTACCCTTCTCCTGGCTAGTGAATGAGTAGAATTACAAAGGCAATGCAGTATTAACAAACTTTATTTGAAGTACGCATTAGGATTACAACTGAAATACTTGAATACTCGAAAATAATATGCATTTGCATAGCATTCACATTATTCGTTTGGTCCCTTGTAGAAAGGTAAAGCGGGGTAATACTGTAATAATTTAACCTGCTTTTTTGGTTCACATATTCTATGCCTGGTCTACTTCATAAACAAATTATTACATTTGCTGTCACCATAGTGATGTAATGAATTTAAATTAGCACCCAAACATGACTACCATGAATGCATATGAATGCAATGCACTTAGTATTGTAATGGTGCTAATATTCAAACTTCTCAATTAATCTTGGAAGTGTCTGAATGAACCATATTTATTCATGGTACATAACCTCAAATGCAAGACAATCCCATTTTCCAGAATCAAATTTAGTAATCAACAGTTGTGATTGTTTCATCATTTTACTAAATCTTTTCTAGTTATCAGAATCATATAATACGATGGCTGCAGCAATGATGATAATGATGGATCTGACTTGAAACATGATCTAGACACTATACCATGAACTTTTATACACAGTTATGATTTAGATTCACGCAGAAATGCATATTCTTGGTGGGGAAGCCAGAAGGCATGGGAGCAAGAAATGTAAATTTGTCTTTTACTGCGCAGTAATCATTCATCAATGCAGTATTACAGCCACGGATGCAGGAAAGGAACACTACAATTTCTATTTTCACCGTAAAAGAAAGCCTTTTGCTAATAGGAAACCTTGTAATCCCTCTACGCATATTTATAGCAAATTACTAACTTTACAATGCAAAATGAAACACACAAAACCTTGCTGATACATCGTGACCATCATAGCAACCTTCCGCATTGCCCATATGCTTCTCCACTGACCACACCCATCCCATAGCTGCAAAATTTGAAACCGACTTTTTCCTGCACTCTAATTGGTTTTAAAAATTAACATTTTGGAGGGAAACATTATTTTGCAGTCAGATAAATAGGATATTTCATAACCGTTCAGGTTACATCGGGTTTGGGAGCTAGATAATTACGCAGTTATCTTGTTCATATTTTCAGCTCTATTCTAGCAGTACCAACTGCAAGAGAACATTTAACACTTACATACATAAAAGTTTAAGAAATATTTCTTGCTGCTGATAATCAGTTTAGTTTAATGAAAACTGCAGATCATCTAAGACAGAATGAAGAGGTCTGGAGAAGTTTTTGCTTTGAACAAGTCATGTGAGAAATTTTGGCTGACATAAAAAGCAAGGCTGGTTCACAACAACCAAGAACGGTAACCAGAACGAGAACGATAAAGTTGAAATACATTTATTTTAATGGGAGCGTTCACAATTGACAGGAAGCCTTCCTAGACCACGGGATTGCGAAAGAAGGCTTGGCCAAGTTCTAACTTTCTCATTCCGTTCCCAGGCACAGCATATTAGATCCATATTCACTGTAGAGATTATTCTAGGTGGCCATGACATGAAAATCACAGGCAGGAAACATGAAATTAGAACAAATTCTAGCCTCAGATCCTGACACCCGCAGATCCATTGAGTGTTGGTTCTTCTAGTGAAAGGATCATCTGTAGTTTGTTTATATGCAACTCAAAACTGGCTACTGCCTCAAAACCAATAGCAAAAACTACAAAGAACAGTAAAAACTGGTAGAAATTAACAAAGAACAATAAACAAATTTAATGTACACCATTAAATAAAGGAATGAAAGCTTGATAGGACTAGAGGATTGGAAATGTAATGGATCTGGCTTTAGATAATGTTTACTACACCGAATTTTTATGTTGGCTAACCCACATTATATTGGCTGAATTGCAAGCAGGTGAAAAAAATTTCATTGGTCAGTTAAAAACAAATTAGATCCCAATATGCAAAATTGACTTTCCACTTTGTGAACAACATGATCACTGATGGGCTTTCCCATTCTCATTACTGGGCTGTTGAAAGTCAAAATTTTGTATGCTTCATTGCTTCCCATTCTCCTTTCCATTTTGGTTACCGTTCTCGGGCTATTGCGAACCAGCCATTGTATTCTAATACACTGGAATCTCGTTAGCACGTTCCTCATTAACATGTTTTCCCGTGTATTACGTTCAATTATAAAAGTCCTGGTACCAAATCACCAAATGTAATAAATAACATTTGCTTAGTGCGTTTTCCCAGTCCTGCTTACTACGTTTGAAGTTTGACGTCCTCATTCACTGTTTTGGCCAATCCTTGATCGGTCCAGTGGGAGAAGGCGCTTAACACATTCAAAGTTTGATGTCCTCATTGGCTACTTTGGTCAATCCTAGGTCACGGGGTCGATACCGGCAGCCAATCACATGCATGTATTAAATATTTGTGTGACATGATTTGTGTGGGCGGGATAGAGAATGCTTTACCTTGGCGTGGTAAACGCCAATGATAGTTTCTACTGTTGAGTGTTGACCAAACATACGTAGATTGTATTTTAGCTTTTCATTGCAATGAAAAAAAGAAAGTGTAGTAAATAACCAATAGTGAAAAACTGAAAATCCTTGAAATAGATCACAATCCAAATATGAAATATGTGGATATAGTGCGGAAGTTAAACATTCCTCTGTCAACCTTAAACGCAATTGTTAGCAAACCTAAATTGATTAAAACTGCTTTTAAAGAAGGGAAAAATGCAAAAACAAAACTTTCCTCTTGGAAAATAGGATCAGAACGAAATTTGTTGCATGGAAACACTCACCGTATTCAAATCGTAATACGCCAAAGATACATTCGCCTATTGTACTCGTAACATGATGCACGCTCATAATTCTTTTTTTCTTTTTTAGCCGAAATTGTTATCACATGTGTAATAAAACGCACAGCAAAGCCACTCTTGTCGCTTCCATAATTCGCAATTTATTTTCTCAAAAACATTCATAGCCTCAAAAATCCAAGTTGACCAACATAAAAGCTTGAATTATTTATTCTCAGGCTTTGTGTATTCAAATCCATTTGAACACATATTGAATTCAACATGGATTGTGCTCAAAATCGATTTCAATTACCCATAGAGACGTAGTAAATATTAGATTTTATTACATAACCATGTTTTTAAATTGCATATTTTGCATTTTCGTTAACACGTTTTCCTGCCTATGAGGTCCAAATCCTTAGGTCCTTGCAAAAATGTGCTGTATTATATTACTTTAATATTAGCCTTGGGTAGAAAAAAGATTGGAAAAAAGACATGCACTATCTTACCATTGTTTTATGTTTAAAACACTAATACCTGCAAATTCTGATTATCTCTATTTTAGTTTTATTCAGTCTATAGTACCCAGAAATTTTCCATTTTTAATCAAGACATTTATTTTCACACTCAAGAATCTTTTATTATCTAAGAAATTAAGGTCAGCTTATTCATGAAATACTACTCCTAGAGCTGTAGTTATCCTATGCATCCTACATGGCACAATAAAAACATTGGCACATTTTTTTAAGTTCCAACTATGTGTAGCAGTTCCGTTCACAGCTATTTCCTTTTAACAATTACACTTTTAGGCATAACTACAAGCACCATTCATAATTTTAAGTATAGGTCTCAGTGCTTCATTCCATTGTTGTACTATATTTTAAAGTTCTCTAAAAGGTTATAGGTCTGACAGCTAACATGGAATTCACCAAACAATCATGCTCTATTTCCTTAATTAAAGCTGTAGTATTAAGTGAATTTTAAAATAACCTAGTTTTGGCTCCTAGTGAGCAGACTTTAATAAGAAAAATATCATTTTGTATATGTCAAGGATGGCTCAAACACATCCAGTAATTGAAAGAGTTTATATTACCAGTCTTCATGGTGACATTCATCTTTGCCAGGACAGAGCATGTAATGATGAAATCTGCATCCACATCTGGTTTGGGCGGACTATTCTTGAAGTTGATTTGTGTATAGTGACGATCCTCTTTCTTCGATAAGTTGAAAGTGAACTGGTAATCTATTGTGAGATCATCTGAAATACATATTGACAAGCTTAGCAATAAACAAGTGAACAAACTATGTAAATTACTGTTAATCATGAAGGTCACAAATTGTTTAAAGCAAATCACATTTGCGTTTTATAGGACTCTCAAAATTCAGACTTTAAAAGAGCAAGAAGGGCCATTAGCAATCTTTGCATAGAGGTCTATGGGATAAGCTTACACAAACTTTTCTAATTAAACCTTAAACTCTTGTTTCGGAATACCAAGACCTTCAGCCTCCTCTTTAGCTTTCTTTCGTATAGCATCACTAGTCACAGGTTGCCCATTCTTCCTCCTTTTACGCACAAATTCCAACACTTTTTCTTCAACTTCAGGATGTCTTCCTTTGCAAGGACCCATAAATTTCTTCCTACTAGCTTTAGTAGCAAATAATGCCAATTTCTGTTTTTGCCACAAGCGAACATTGCTCTCTGATACATTGAACTTCCTTCCTGCCTTTCTATTACCAGTTTTTTCAGCATAAAGGATTACTTTACGCCTTAAAAAAGCATCATAAGACATTCTTCGCTGTTTACCCTTGCCCTCCATACCATAACTAAAAACGCTCAATAATAGGCCAATGATAAATGAGCGGCTAACTTGTCGTGAGTTTCCGCATGCATGTTAACTCCAGCAACCCATTGTGATGTAATAAACAAAAAATTTGAATGAAGTTACTGGCATTCTACGGAACGGATTTGCACTTGAATCTAATGCGCACCACAATTTTGAGTACTACATTTGGTCAAAAAAGGTGCGCATTAGATTTGTGTAAATATGGTATTTTATTTTTGAACTTACTGTACCAACAAGGTACTGCAAATTTAGGTCATTAAGGTAAATGAGATTCTTTGTAAACATACATACCCATATGTAGACTGCATCATGGACAAAATAAAAGATTACAGTTGCAAATTGCATGGTGAAGAGATGCTTAGAGAAGAGTACTGTTGAGTGCAACACATAGCAATTGAAGCTGCCAGACATATGAAGCTCAAAGAAAAATAACATGTGAAAGGAAGAGAGACTCAGATATGTGTATAGTGTTAAGATTCCTAGTTTAATGTTATGCATGTGTTAGTGCAACAACAAAGAGACTCAAATGTATAGTATAAAATTTCTTAGTATTGTGATGAATGTGTTGGTGAAAGGACAGAGGGTATCAAACAATTTAACACACGTAATATGCACTGAATTATGCCGTGGATATAAAACTAAATATATACTAAGGTGTGTGCTTTTAATAAAATACTGACATGGTATTTGCGATTAATCTTAAAACTATGCATAGAAAAATAAATCTGGAATATCTGAATTAACACAGAAACGTAACCAAAATGGAAAACAAAAAATAGGAACATGTGACTTCCATCTTGAACAGGTTTTAATGCATTACGAAAGTGCAAATGATATTATGTTCAATTTAATAACCAAGTATTTCTCCTTATGTGCAAATAATAACATTTAGTGCAATCATGATTAAAGTGAAATGTGTACTTATATAATTCGATAACCACTACAGTACTGTAGTGAAATTCTTATCACAGCACCCAGAATGATGGAGAAACTAGAACAGTACAAAACCCTGCCTTATGAATAATAACTGGAGTAATTAAAACAACTCCAGCAGAATCTCTGAGAATTTTAACACAAAATGACCCCATTAATCTCACTCTACAACAAAAAGCAATCCTACAGTATGAGAAATTAGTAAGACTCCCTAAAGATATATGCAGGAATAAAGCTACACTAACCAGAAAACTAAACACTCAAGCTACGTTTTTGGAGAAAGTCCAAGAGTTAGAAACAGCACTGCAAGTACCAACCAACAGGGAAATTATTACTGGTAGAGAAAATCCCCTAACTCTCATATATATCTCCAACAAACTTGATTTAATAGAAAAAATAGACAAAAAGTCTGAATATGATGTAAATTATCTACAGTCAATAATATTAGAAACTATCTGCACACTGTACCCTTCAGAAGAGTGGCTTAATGTATATACAGACGGTTCACTCACAGAAGCCAAGACAGGTGCTATAGTAGGTAGAACATGTCCCCTGCTTTCCTTTTACCAACATGCAGGGAAAGGCACAACAAATTTTGATGGTGAAATACATGCCATAAAAGTCTCCCTCCAAAATCTACTAGCAAGGAAAGACATACTCCAGAAAATAGTGATCTTCTCCGACTCCAGAGCAGCTATACTAGCAGTTTGTTGTACAAGATCCTCTGGCACAAAAGATTATTTCACAACTCCTGAATTCCAGTATACTTGTTACACTGCAGTGGATACACTCCCACTGAGGAACCCCTGGCAACGAAGCAGCAGATTTACAGGTGAAGAAAGAATCTTTCATAAAACAATTACCAGGCTTTAAATGCAAATTGTACAATTCAGTAAAATGTCTCATAAAAGAAGCAATTCAAGCCGCTAACAACACTAGACTCCAAGCAGCAGCAGAAAACAAAAATGAGAATGCCTGTTGCAAAATCCAGAAACCATACCACATCTGCCATGGAAAGCAGCAGTCGCACAATTCAGGCTAACAACAGGACATGACTGCCTAGCAAAACATCCGCATCAGATTAACATCTTCACATCTCCTAAATGCATTTTATGCAACAATACAGTGTTATGAATGAACACCATCTGGACAATTGCATTGGATTATAAAGTGAAGATTGCAGGACAGCAAAGAACTGGAGAGCAAGACTGTTAATGTCTTTGGTGTCAAATGCAGCACATTAGAAAACAACAATAATAATTTGATAACTCATGTCTGTTGCTACTAATCATCCAAAATTGTAATATGTATTATGATTAAAGCCAGAAAGGTAGATATGCACTAATAAATGTTCTTACTTTTGCATGTAAAAGAGATCTATCTATGTAATCAACAATAAATGAAAACTGATATAGTAAATATTGGAATTTTGCTTTTACTAATGAATTTAATATGTTTTTAATTTTAAGCAAAAATTAAGAAATTTAAAATAATAACCTTGCCATACTGTCAATAGCGACTTTCCTTTAAATTTAAGACACTTCATCCCTACCTTCATAGTGCAGGGGTATCATGTTTGCCTCACATTCAAAAGGTCCAAGTCTGGATCTCGTTGCAATGAGTTACCTGAATAAGGTTGTTTTCTGGAGTTTTCCTTTTTCCTCAGGAGATTAATGTCAGGTAATTCTAAGCTTTATGGAGCACGAGCTCATTTGAGCATCATTTCACTCATTTTAATTATTCACCATCCAGTTAAAATACATAAAAAAAGAAAAGAAAAGCAAAAGAGGAACCACTTTCACAGAACTTTATAGGAAAAGAAGGAAGATCACATTTTTTCTGTATAAATTTAAAACTGCAAGAAAAAGTGTATATTAAACTTAGTTTTAATTATACTTACAGAAGCAGGAACCCTTATTAGTTGGGTCACCATGGTAATGATTTTGTGTATCACACCTCTCACAGTGATCACCAGTAATTCCTTTGGTTGTGCAATAGCATTTTCCCGTATCAGGATGGCACTCAGTACCCTGATCATTGCACTCGCAAGCTGTAAAGAGATTGCTATCTTAACACTCATTAAGATATCTTATTAAAATGTGAGGATTTCTCTATAGTACTAGTAGCTAGCTTTTCAATAACAAACAAACTGCTCATTTCAATATTCAGATCCCTTTGGGACAGTTACTAAAGTTTTATTCAATTCATCTCTAGTTGAATATTAGCTTTAAAATACAAAACCCATTTTATTCTGTTTTGTAAATACATATGTGCATGAACTAGCATTTAGAAAACAAAAAAGAAGTGTAATAAACCCAAAAGCCAGGAAACTCTCTCTTCCTTTCCCTTTTCCTCTCTTTATCTCCCTCTGTTTCTGTCTTCTTTTCCCCCTCCCTCTCATGTGCTTTTTCTGTTGCTTTCTCTCCCAGTTAAATGACTGAATAGCTTTAGTATAAAGGGTGGCACAGATAAAAGTGACCTGTATAAGTATAGAGTAAATACAGACAAACAATTGCTGAAATGGACTCACCATTTATTGAAAGTGGACCCCTGCAGCATCTATACACAGCTGTGCACATCTAACCATATTTAGATACACCAGACGTAAAGTTCTGATATTGATGGCAGCAACTTCATAGCTTATGTTGTCTTTCAGTTGCTGTAAGGTGTGTGCATTTGTTTCATACACCTTGCTCTTCAAATACCCCCAAAGGGAAAACAATTACACATTGTTAGATCCGCTTTTTAATATCCACTGGTAACTCCTTACATATGCCTTTTGCACCAATTTGCTTGTAGACTTCTCTGGGCTTTGAGTAACTCTTTGGCAAATTTCAATAACTTTTGGTGTGCAAACTGAAAGAATTTTTTTCTCATTTTACATTCTGCACAGATCCCGCAGTGCACTATTTTTTAACTAATTTCTGTATTGCACTCTTTACTGGTAGTCCTCTACCCAGAAAATTGTATGCGAAAATTTCACGGGTTTCCTTAATCAAATCTAATTTCACATATGCTTCCAAAATTTGAATTCTTTCTCGTATCAAGAAAGTCATTTTCCAGAATACGAACAGCAACGTGTATATGAACTAATGAAATAAACTGAAATGCTGACAGAAGATAGCCAAAAATTGATTATTCATACTGCATAAAATTGCCCATTGTTGTACTGTAGCTTGATTCAATTTTAACCACCAATTTTAATAGAAGTTTATGTAAATACACAACGGAAATATCGCATTTTCATTAAAAAGGGAGATGGGGCACTTATATCTGCGCCACCTGTAGTATAATATAAACCTAGAAATAGTGATGGGTTTATCACTAAATGATGATGAGTCAATAACAGCAACAACATCAATCAAAACATTGACAAAACCAAAAGAAACATAGAAACCAGGTTACAAGAATATTTGAGGTGTGTAAAACACAAAAATATCCAGTAGCATATCCTTCTGGTCTGCCAAACATGAAACTGTGCCAAATATTAAACTGTTAAAACCAGTCAGATGTGCAGCCGAACCCGACAAGTGGGAGAAAATTCTAAATCATAAAAAAATAGAACACATGCTTTAAATTTTGATTTGCCACCTGAAAATTCTCTCTGAAGCTCAACACTCAACCATAGGATGTCACCATATATATACAACCACAGATTTTACGGGTCGGGTAATTATTGATGGTGGAGACAAACCATCTGTGAAACATATTCAAATAAGTTAAAAACTTTATTACTGACTCATCATCATTTAATGACTGAAAAGCTGTTCAAATCCAAATCATTTACATGCAGTTTCCAATACTTACGGATACACTTTCCTCCATTTATTGGATTTCCATAGTAACCCACAATGCAGTGTTCACAATGCGGACCCTGCGTCAGGTTAGCACAGGGCTGAATGCATTCACTGCTATTGACAGCACATGTACTGTGACCATTGCACTGGCAAGCTGGCAAAGAAGAAATAACATGTTCCTTATACCACTTAAAAACAGTTGCAAATTTACATTTAGTTTAAAATTCAAGTGTGTTTATTCTGTGGTGGATATTTTGAGAAATAATCCTAAAAAACACACAGTTCAGTAGACTATACTAATATTAATTTTGTACATATCAATTGCAATCAAACAATGCAATCATAATCTTCTTTAAACTCTTATACACAATTTTACTTTGCTAGTACATATTCATATAAAGCACCTTTAGTGTTGGGAGTTCAAAAGATGACCAGTTTTAGAAAAATGTGCTGAGACAAGCCCTTTACACCTTTCACAATGTCAAGTGCATGTCATTTCATCCCTCTAAGTATCCTTTTACCCCTTTTCATACATCTTTAGCCATCTCATCGGTTCCCAGCAGTAATTTTCCACTAATTTCAATCAAATTTGAAATCAGTCATGAATGTTCTTCAAACTCTTATACATATCATTTCAATTTGTACTACTAGTGAGTCAGAACTTTGGAACATTAAGTGGTGTTAGTGTTCCAAAGTTCCAACACACCATTAGTACAAATTTATTAATGCATTATTCTTCTTATACCCCTGCCATTGAAACGCTGCGCTTGACAACTAACGATTAAGTTGGTACACTCACAAAAAACAGATGAAAAGCTTTAACTGTTAAGGCTTCCTAAACCAATCACAAGGCGCATTACGGGTGGTCAATGACAAGGCAGAGGCAAAAACTGGAAGTGGCTCTGTTGCCGGATGTAGCTATTTCCAACCACATGCTTCAGTTTGTGCATTGAGTTGTTCTTTGCAAGCTACATATTGTTCATTGTTATTTATATTTG
Organism: Deroplatys truncata; assembly: GCA_030765065.1. Taxonomy (NCBI): domain Eukaryota; kingdom Metazoa; phylum Arthropoda; class Insecta; order Mantodea; family Mantidae; genus Deroplatys; species Deroplatys truncata. Next base: position 120,967,573 of record CM060977.1, on the reverse strand, counting down.
TGGTTGTTGTTTGATAGTTTTGTTATTGTTGGTGTTTGTTTATACATATATATTTATTTTTATATACATATTTCATTCATATTATTTATACAAGATTTGAAGTGCGACAATGTCTCATAAACGATGCCGATCACTGAGTGATGATTCGCAAAGTAAAAATACTTTGCATCGAGGTGTGCCACTTAACAGTCAGGCATTGGAACTGTTAAGAAGGACCCAGGAATTCTTTGAAGAGGAGACGGAGTACATGAAGGTTCATGGGCATCCCTCTATTCCTGCTGATAAAGCCATACAATGAACTGTAGCAGCTCTTGGACTAAGCATGAGAACTGTTGTTTGCAAGGGAGTGAAACTCCCAAGAGAAAGAGGACAAAATTCATGGAAGAAGAAACTATATCATGTGAATAAGTTAATACAAAAAGCACAAGAAATAAATGGAATTATTAGTGAGTGTGAAACTTTAATGACATGCCTCGGTGGTGATGATGATGACGATGACGACGACGATGTTTTCAAGGAAGATGATGATGATGACAGAGATTTGGATAGAATTGAGACATTGCAGTTTTAAATTGGTGAGTGAAAATAACTTTGTTATCGCATGCTTATAATTTGTTTTATTTCTCCTCATTGTAGCAGTAAGTTTGCATTATATTGCTTCTATATTGCCAAAAGTGCGTAATTTATTCTACATACCTTGCAATGTTTACGCTGAGTTATTTTCAATTAAATAATAATAATACAAAATAGTTATTATTCATTGACGTTCACTCCTTGTTTCATTCTCTACAAAACAAAGCAGAACCTTCCACCTGGGAAAGGATTTGTATAATAAAAACATAGAAAAGTCATGAAAAATCATATTAAGCAAACTCAGTATATTCATCACACCTCTAGATATCTTCCAACATACCAGGAAGTGGATGATGACAGTGTTCCTGGCAGTCGATCTACAGCTGACAATGAAGACAGTAGATTCTTTAAATATATACTGTTTTAACAAGTGAAGTAGTGCTACTAAACGATGTTAGTTCATTATTTGACTAAAGGATTGTTTCTGCTTGATGGACAGCTTTTGCGTGTTCTCTGTATCTGATGCTGAACTATCTTTCTGTTTGGACAATGTAAAAATAGAAGCAGTCTTGACATTTAAGCTTGTGCACTCCTGTTTGGTTGTATTTGTCTGCCTGTGTTTGTGTGCTGGTGTGATGTTTCTGAGTACGTTGTTTGTTTTGTATGCTATTTTTACTTTCTCTACCACTTATAGTAAGTAGGGGAAGTATTGTATTCCATCCAAAACCTTGATGTCGCGATTTCACTGGAAATATATGTTTTGAGGTCTCCTGAACTAAAAACTAAAGCATTCTTAAAAAGAGGTCCGTGAATGCGTATGTGTCTGTAAATATCACAACTCAAAACTGAAAAGTTGGATAACACCAAACTTGGTATTTAAGTTTAGTATCTTCAAACAATGTAACACAAAGATTTTCAAGAAACCCCCCCACCCTCAACTACCTTTACATGGGACATTTTCAAAATTTTCAATTTTCTCAAAAATGGCTGAAGATTTTTATTAAAATACCACATATTAAGGATATTTACATGACAAATAAAATGTATATCTTGAATTATCTGGGAGTAGCCTGCAAAGTCCTGTTTATTTGGAATGAATTTTGTATAATCTTGAATAACTGGTTAACGTACTTATTCCGCTTAATTGTAATGGAAGTACAGAGAATTTGTAAATCAACAGGAAGACTAAAAAAGCAAGAATACAACACAGCATAAACTTAAATTTCATTAGGATATATGTGGCTATGTGCACAGTGCAAGAAAAATCCAAGTAAAATAATGACATCCAGATTTTGTAATATTTGTACTGATTGGTGATAGTGTATCAACTGAGGGAGAATGAAGTACATAAGAAGCAAAGCCAAAATAAAGGGAAATGAGAGGAATAAACTGTCACCTACTTTGCATATATTTCATAGTGTTTTAATATATATAAAACATCTTTTCTTATTTACAACTATGAGAAAAATGTTGAGATTTTTAACCCATTTAGAGTTACATTTTTATACTACTTTCTTTGAATTTTATTCATCACTTTTCACGGTCCATACCCATAGCTAAACCAGAAGCTTGCAGTATTGTAATATTGTAAACAGCTATACTGCATTCAGCCTTATTTTAGCCCTGAACATACAGTGCCCATGTGCCAGAACTCTGCACCTTAGCACTTCCTATCTCATTCTATTGCTAATCCCCGGCCCTTCAAAATGAACTAAACACAAAAATGTTTTGTTAACATTTTTAAACTCCAAATAATGTGTATATAAACTGCCCTTTCATCATGCAAAATCCATTTATTATTACTTTGCAGTACACCTTAAGAGTTTAGCAGTCATAAATACAGGAATTACTTGAATATGCTACAAATAACTGTGACTCTGTACTTATGTCCCTCTTGCATGGATTATATGGCCCTGTGAAACATTCATGGCAACATAGAAAAAACATGCTAAAATAATATGTATAATATCACTTATTTGTCATATCAGATATAACATTTTAAGCAAAGATAACATGTGTGTCCAAGGCAGATAAAATTAATAAATATGAACAAACTTCTGCATGATACCATATTGTCTTGTCATTTCAAAGAAATGTATGTTTGTATGTACCAACATGACACAATTGTATTACACTCTACTATAACCTTTCTGAATTAAATGAACATTTAATGAAGACCTATAGTGCTAACAAGGGGTTTCATTTAAAGAGTAAATTAAAATAACTTAAATATCTCATATATAACATATTGCTACATCACCATCACTTATTATTTTTAGGCATATGTTGGGAGAACTGGGAGAAAATGCTCCACTGATGCCTGGCATGACTACCAATCAGTTTTAGTGAAGCAATAATGCTGAAATTCATATAGCACAATCTCCTTCTATCCACTTCTTATAGGTTTACCCCTTGGATGCTTTCTTGCTAACAGACTAATCTTTGAAATCGCCATGATGGTGCATTAAACTGTGAATGTGGAAGTGTAGCAGATGCTGACATAATCACATGGTACCAAAAGACAAAAACGAACTTTATAAATGCAGTGGTACTTTGGGTTAATAGTAGTTCTACCTTAAGAATGCCAATCCAAAAGTAGATTAATATTAGATTTTGTAATCACATTGGACTGGTAATGCTTAGTAAAGTATTACACTGAGAACTATATTTCAAGTGGGAAAACACACCCTAAAAGGTGCTCTTAGGCTTGCAGCCATAACAGAGGAATGCAACCACTTGGTTTTGTTAACACCAAGAGTTAAATTAAATTAAATTAAATTAAATTGAGTTTTACTTATGGATGCTCTTTAACTGTGTGGTCCACAGCATCCCATTCTATATAGGACGTAAAAGACCAGTAATTTTGCTCAGAGGCCTCTTTATCAGACTAGAGGTTCTTTTGCATGCCGGAAATGTACAACGGGACCACTGGCTTTACTTCCCTTTACGCCCGAAAAAATCCAATGCTCTCTGCCGGGTTTGAACCTGTGACTTCGGGAACTAGAGGCTAACATGGCAACCACTACACTACACAGGACACCAAGACTTATTAGGGCTGCATCCACTATAGTCACCTAGCAGCAAGATTCATGACAATATAAATCACAAAGATTTAAGAAGTTAAGTGCTGAAGATGTGAATGATGACAATTTTAAAGAAGATACATAAAACTATAGAGTGAGATAGTAACTACCATAACAAAATATAATTGCTTACATTATAAATAAAGAATACAGTTTTAATGAGTTTTACACCTTTCTATATAGAGAAAAAATATGCTACTTTTTATGGTAAACAGAAATGTTTATTTGCATGTACAGATGTAGATTAAGTAGATTTATTCCTAAGTAAAACACATGCAAAAGTACATGAGGAAAAGGAGTTTGAAAATTACACTCCAAGGGAGAATATGCCGTCACAGCCAAAAGCCAAACCAGCACATTTGTATTTTACAGTGAAGGTGAAACTATATTGTAAGGTTTGTTGCCTTAATTACAGAACACCATAAACATTTTTTAGGAAGCTAGGTAAATCCCCAAGAAGCAGAGTAAAAAGTCATGTGATTTAGGCGAACAACCAACTGTAAAGTAATGTGTAAGATTAAACATGAAATCAACTTGTCATAGCGTCATTAATTAGCCAATAGGAAAATAGTTGTGTAATGAAATCACGGCGGTTTGGAATCGCATATATACCTATACAGGTTTGTGACAATATTTCAGGGAATTCTTAAAAATTGAGCATTTTCTTGCAGGGAGGCATGCTGAAAGTTGCATAATGCTCTGCAAATATGCAATTAAGTTAAGCAAAAATAGTGTAATATAAGCTCAGTGGAACAGTGGATAAAACAAAGTCAATTTGCAAAGAGTTAGGTGCCATGATTAACTAAATAATAATTAATGTGAAAAAAAGTTATTCCAACAGCGACAAGCAATTTTTAGTGCAATGCAAATTTGTGAACCAAAAGGACTGTTATTTGCATGCATGATAATATAGTTCCGCATGGAAAAGCAACTGAACAACCAACCAATAAATCCTCATGCAGCAATGCGTATCTTACCTCCTTAGAGTCTTCATCTGCAGAAAGTAAACCACCAGTACAAGGGAGGGCATTCTATAATTTCACCTTCTTTGTACACACTAGAGTTTTACCTGCATCTTACTGGATATTTTAAAATATCCATTCTGCTAAATGTCCCCTATCTATTCATAAACACCAGTCATCTCCTTAGCGCAGTGGTAGCATAGATGCTTGCCATGTGGGAAACCTGGGTTTGATTCCCGGTTATCGGCATGGGGATTTTCTCCCACTGGGAGACCTGGCCCAGGGCGCACTCAGCCTCATTAGGTCCCTGAGGGGCCAATTGAGAAGCTACTTGATTGAAAAGTAGTGGCTCCAGGTTGAGGAGGCCACATATACCGGCTGGGAGGGACCCACCCCCCAGTACTGCATCCCACTCATGATGCCTGCAGTGGGCAAAGGTGGGGGACACAGCGGAAGGGCAGCAGGCTGTTACACCACAAAGCTTAATTTTTATTCATAAACACTATAACATTGAGAACCATCTAGCCGTGGATGGAAATTAGAGCAGCCATCTCAACATTTTGAACAACAATGCAAATGAGCAACATTGAAACCTTCAAGAAGGCTGAGACTGCAATAAACTGTAAGAAAGTCTCTTGAACATTACTGGCAACTATTTTAATTCAAATAAGATATTTGTAAGTGCTTATAAGTGTAAGTGATTAATAATTTAAAATAGGATAGATGAGGATTATGGGTTACCTACGTTTTAATTCTTATATACTTGTAAATCCTTAAAAGTGAAAGAAAAAAAGAGCTGCAAATGAGATTTAAAATTTTGTGCTTACCCATGTGTATGAAAGCTATGCTAAATAATTTCAACACTTACTAGGGCAATCAGTGAAAAACCAATGAGCTGCATCACACTGCGGTTTGCTTGGCCCAGTATTACCACCAGGCATACACTGTCCTAGACCGGTACCTGAACCATCATCACACCAACCACAGGCAGGATCATCTCTGCATTCAACGCAAGTTGGATAGTAACTGCAAAGTGATTTGCCTGCACAAAAACAGAAAATTCAATGACAATTATTGTCCCCTCAACTTTTATTTCTGGCTTTAGAGAGGAATCTTGACCAAATGAGATATTTCAGTTATCACAAAGTAACTCCAATGATGTAAGCTGATGATGCAATACCTAAAAAGAAGTGGCAAGTTTAAATTTTGCCTCAGTTATTAGTTATACGTGTGTCATTGTACAGTAATATTGCCACTTAATCTAAACCTTCACCTGAGATAAAAAACAACGGAAATGATATGAATATTACTGGAATCGGCATAATACAATATGAATACTACTAAGTGTAATGCATAGAAGATATGGCTTTAAGGAGATATTCACGAGTTAAAAAATCTGATTTATTGAGGTTATCAAAAATTTTTACTTTAGATTTGGTTCCCTTGGTATGTCTTCTTCAGTTAATGGGCCAAAGGACTAATAATAAGACACTAACACTCTTAAAAATATCACACACAACACATATCTAGAGTAAACTTTGATCTTTGAAATGCACAACTCTTTACAGCACAAACACAAAGCAGCAACTGAAGCACAGCTGATAAAGATAACTTTGAACGTATCATGCGCTTCCAGTTACACATCGGAAAAGTACTGAGGTCACTACAATACGCGTGATACTCAGCCATTCTGCGGCCTCACCTTAAAACGATTGCACATGTTACAATATAGGAACACGTAGCTACCCATTCCAATTGCATGACACCACACACTTTGCTGGTTTCTTGACATTCTATCATTCTGCAGAAAAACATAATCCTACTGAATCCACATTCATCTACATTAAATACATTATCATTGTATGTCTCCAAAAGTGACATGCATTCACATATGAAGGTGTTTTATTGATTGTTCAAGAGCTGTCTTGTCACACTTTGTCATGTGTGATGTTATTTTGCGACTGTCAATTCTGTAATATACATATTCTAAAAACAATGTAACAAAGAGTTGAATTGAAGTGTTTTGACAAATGCTTAAACCATGAGCTGTTATCATTACAGACCTTTTTATTTACTTTCTTTTCAAATTTCATTTGAGAATCACCATAGATGGAATTCTGCAATGCTGTTCAGTGCACTATTTTTACTATGGTTAAATGTTTTTTGCTGGTGCATCTGGCAGAATCCATTCTATTATCTTACATTTTTCTTCAGAATCGATGACACAGGATGCTTTGGGAGAAGGAGCAGGAGCATACAGAGAACCAGAATACTGTGAAATGTTTTCATTCCACTTCTGAAATTGTATCCTCCATCTCATATTTTTGTACATAAAGCTGGCCATCATCATCACATAGCACCATCCAGAGTATGATTTTTTCTAATGGCTTCTAATTAATAGCTCAATAGGTGCCAATTAATAGCTCAACAATTGATAATTTCCTTCACAACAATTCACAATCTGTATCTTTACAACCCTGTTCTTTTAGTCTATCCAGAGCTAAACTACTTTATTTTTGGATTCACCATCTCCAGCTCACTGTACATCTCTTTACACAACACTCTGTCCAGAATTATTAACCTATTGAATGTAAATATAAAATTAAATATCTGTCCGTTCAAGTGTCTTGTGATTGATGGTTGAAATATCATACCTCCTTTCTTCTGTTACTATGGCAACTGAACCAGCTGTTTAGCTATGAAGTATGTGTTAGAAATGCCATTCTTTATTCACTGATAATCTTAATATATGGAAAGAAAGGCTTGTTTTTTCGATCCAGCATCTGTATCGAACCAAGCTTTATTGGATTATGTCCCTCATTGACCCAAGTTTCATCTAAATAGCATTTTGTTCTATTTTCTTTCCTATATTGACACATTCTCTCAAATATTTGTGCATCACATTGCTATGTCTTCCCTATCTATTACCATGTTAACTTTCTTTTCATGTTCATGAAGTCTATTTCTAAGAGCAGTTTGGGAATTTCGACTTTTTAAAAGTCTAGCAAATCTGGGTTATAACCGACTGTATTTAAAACAGTGTCTATTGTTGGCAGGAGGACACCAGGGTAGCACGTGGTTTCGTTTCCGGCTCTCATTCTGAGAATCCAGGGCTCGATTCCCAACTCTGGTGTGGTAATTTTAAGTTGATCCTATCCACATCTTCACCTCTGACTTGCTCATGTGAAGTATCCCCAAGGCCTGACATAGTTCGGAAACCACGGTAAAAACTATAGATCCTTTCATTCCATCGCCATCCTCATATCACCCTAACATTGGAGATAATGGACTCCGCCCTCTTGGAACCTCCACCTCAGAAATGGGTCGTCATCATTTGCGGAATGAGGTTATGACCGAAATGTCATAGCCCATATATGGGGAGCATTAGAGACAATGACTATGGTTAGTGGTTCATTAACAAAACAAATCATAAACTTTGGAACAGATGGCACATTTTACAAATTCAGCCACTTTGTCCAACAGCTCTGGGCTATTTCTTTAAATTCTTTGCAAATGTCTATTGCAGACCACTAAGAAACACTTGTAAACTCAGTCATAAGTGGCACTATATCATTCGCTGGCACTGAGGGATTTCTCTGCATTAGAGAATACCTTTAGCACTATTTGCCTTTTCCAATCATTAATGGATGTTTCTTGACACTAGGCATGTTCGTGTTATTGCCCATGCTTACCAATAGCTCTGTAACTGCACTTGCATTTGACTGAATCATACTAAACCAGCTGTAGTACCAAAGATGGTGCCTAAAAGCAGTAAACAAGTGCTGTATAAGTCAAACATGTTAATTGTTTACTTTCTCGTAAGTAAATATGCTCAAAATAATGCACTTAATCTCTAATAACACATTTTATTCATTAACTTTAATAGTACCTTTATAATTACATGACAGTTGTGAAATAATATGGGAACTTTATTATTATTATTTATTATTAATTAATTATTTATTTATTTATTTATTTAACAACATGGGAACTATTTCTTTCATTAGATGGCTGCAGCAGTAGCTGTACTTCAATCAACAGTCAATCACATTCTTTCTGTGACACGTACATTTATTTACACCCAGTAGGCTAATTATAATGAATACAGAATAATAACTGCACATTATAATTGCCACATCTAGAGCAGCATTGTCTTAGCTCTCATGTCTATCATTGATGTGTAGTGTAAGGTTTGTAATATAGTGCTCATATCAACTTAAATCTTCATTGATCTAAACCTCTGATGTTAACTGTATCTGGGCTGTAAAGCGTATGCATTTTGCATTGATTGTAATATTTAATCAAATGGCAATAAATGCATTTGTTTTGTTTCTTACCCCACATGAAGGTTTAATTGTGGAAAAAAATTTAACTTTAAATGAAGGATTATGTTAAAATAATGCAACAAAGGAATCTCCTTTCATAAGCCACTGGGCATACAGCTGACAATGAAGACAAGCATCTTCAAAACATGTTCTGAGTGAAAACTTAGTAAGTGAAACCAAAGTGTCATCAATCCACTCACAATTTAATTATATTAAAAAGTTTTTCTGTATAACCACTTCCAACAACTTAACATGTGAAGTTAACACTATTTGCTTTTGATATTTTATATTCTTAACAAGATAAGCCTTGATTTCTTTTATTTTGTACATAGCTTCCTCCATAGCTTGTATTTCTTTAATGCAGTGAGATAAATAGCTGCATAAATATTTCCATTGCTTTCAATACATTTAGTTTCCAGTCAGCCTTTTAATGTGCTTTCAAAGTAGTTTTTCTTTGTTCAAGTGGCATATTTATGAATATTTATATTGCTGTATTTAACCCTTTGCTGCGCATAGAGTATTAGCTAGTTGTTCTCCAAGCAGAATTGTGTCCATTTAAATTCTGAGCTGCTACTACAGATGTTAAACTAAAAGTGGCCTATATACACACCTAATTATATGTTTTAGTAGCTAAATGAAATTGATTAATTAATAACTCATTTAAAATTGGTTTGAAGTAAATAAGATTAAATATTATTTCAATAATTTAAAACTGCAAACATCAACCCCTTTGTAGACAAACAACACTTATATACATGCACCCCTTTGCAATGCATCTTTATAACTCCACAATATTAATGGCAATGGAATTCGTTACTTTAGGGCAGAGGTGGCGAAAAAGTGCTTCGCGAGTTATTTTGACTCGCAGGCGCCGTTCCCTCTCTGCAACCGTCCCTTTGTTTTTCACGTGCTATGAGTGATGTAGTGCGTGTTGCATATTTGGTGACTCGTGGAAGGAAGTCGTTTTCGCCACCCTTGCTTTAGGGTATTAAAATCCGGAATAAAATCTGCTATACCAGGACCCTCTGGATACCGGACCTGACACTGACATTCAAAATGGCGGATGTATGTGGTGGGAATTTGGGAAATGCCTTAATCAGTTCTTGTCTACAAGTTATGACTTCTCCACAGTAAAATACAATTAATGTGGTGTAGTGACATGTCTTTTGTGTAGATATATGCTGTTGTGCACAAAAACACTGTCTTTTAAGTAAACTAAATGCATTTTAACATTAAATGAATTATGTAACCTCAAACAACATTCATGCAGTCTGTATGCTATAACTTAACAGCATTTCTAAACTACAGCTACTTATTTAAATTACAAGGGACATAGTTTTATAAACTGCAAACACTGTAATACTTGCATGAAACAGAACTGTTGATATTGAGGTTGACACTGATTGAGTTCACTTAAAATTACGTGTCACTATTTACACTGTTAATCACACTGTACATACACAATATTATATGCACAAAATATATACTGGATGGCACGAAATGGTGTTGTTTACAGTAATTAGCTATTAAATTTAGAAGCTTTAGGGTTACTTTTGCTTTCACTGAACGCTTTTCATTTATAAGTTTGCAATAATTATTCAAAACTATACCACTTAGCGACTTATAGCATCCTTTACTAGTTTTTGCAGAGAGTCCACACTGACAGACTGAAATATAACAAATAAGTAGTCTTAAACCAGCACTGCAAGTGAAATATATGAAATACATAACCTTAAACAGCATTGCAAAACAACATTCATGCAATCTACAGTATTGCATGCAACAACGTAACAGCATAAATACGATGGCTGAATTAAAACAAACTGTCAGAAATGCACCATTCTGCACTTTAACCACATTCTTGGAACCGTTATAAAAGAACCACTGTAACGGAATTTATCCTTTCTTATAACTAAGTCGGAAACAACGATGTATGCATACAGGTGAATCCTTCAAAGGCATAAAGTGTTTACAATTTATGAATATTAACAGTTTTCTTTTAAATCTTTATATTTTGGAAATATGAATGGCAATACTCTGGTATATGAGAATAACTGGGATTCATTATACACATACACACTCTCAAATACTCATAATTGTTTTATTGTATCTCACAAATATACATAATTTAATATATTTTATAACTCAAATTAACACTGTATATAGCATATTTTAAAATATTTATCACGATTATTTGCACCTCTATTCATTATAATCAAAGTTCGATTTACATCCGGAAACATAATGGCGTAATGTTTTAGGTTAAGTATATTTACAACCAATACGTCCAAACCGTAACAATTTCTTTATTTCACCACAGTAACCGTGACACAAACTATATTCTCAAGTAGGTAAATTCTGCCGCAATTACTAAAATACTATAAATCACAGGCATTGGAAACACAGCACAGCAGTTAGCGAGTGTAAACACCTCAGGGATCACCACCAACTACCGCCGCCATTTTTCTCAATCTCAAACCCAGTGTCAGGTCCGTTCATTCTAGACGGTCCTGGCTATACTTAAGTAAAATAAATACAATAATTTCTGCAAAATTATTATGGTACTCACCCTTAAAATGTTTACATCCCTGCCACCATTGCAGCTAAGATATGGCAGCATGTCCATAACATGTTAGCTAGACTATTCTCTTGCACCATACAAATGTTATATATACACTTAAGATTATTAATGGTTGCATATGTACACTCTTGTATTATTTTTGAATTTCCACCCCCTTTGCCTCATGATAATTGAGGAAGCACCCAATTCTACACAACGCAATGTCACACTGTTTGCACTTGTGTTGTGACTGTATGCCATGACCTGATGGTGTTTTCCTTTTCTTCACTATGCATTGAGCACACGATTTCACCCAGCCTTGAATTTTTACGAGGGTGTGAAGAGAACTTGGTGCAGGAGTAGCAGAAGATAGGCTACGCTGAAATCCCACTCGCTCACGCGACGTGAAGTCTGCGATTAACTGTTGTACTAAGTTTTGCCTGTAGTAAAGAAGCCTATTGCCATGAGCTGTAGAAGTAGGTCTGTTCGAAATGTCGTATATAATAAAACTATTAACGATAGCAACATTCACTACAAAATTGAACAAATATTTCCACCCTTTTTTTTAGGGTTGGCCGACACCATAATACTCCCTCCTTTGGTCTGCCAGATCAATCCCTGCCATATTACGAGTTTGTAGATAATAAAAGAACGTCCCTGTTATCATGCCAAACAACCGCAGTTACGCCTTCATGTTGCAGTTTGCGAGATTAGCCCCTTTTCAATTTCAGTTGTTTTGGCCAGTCTTTCCTTCCAGCACGAGTTGTACCAAACGCATACATTTTACTGTCCAAAAGTAATTTCATTAGCCGCGTCGAAGTAAAAAAATTATCAAAATATATGTGATGCCAAAACCCTGTATATTTTTAACACATGTCTAAAACAACCTGTTCCCCAAGTAGAAGATCGCTGTTTCACGCCTCCTTTCTTCCCAGATAGATTTTACATTTCAATAAATACCCACTTTTACTGTCTGCAATACCTCATGCCTTTATCCCCCATTTTGTACATTTAGCATGCATATATTGTTTTAGAAAGAAGCATCGTTTGAAGCCTATCATCGCTTCGTCAACAGAAAGTTCACGATTTGGTTTGTAGACACTCGCAAACTTTTTGATTATGTCTAAAGCAGGTCGTACTTTATACAGATAATCGCAAGAATCTACCCCTAATCGTGGCCTTGCAGATTCGTCATTCAGGCGAAGGTACTGCGATATCTTTTGAAAATGGAGCAACGTCATTGCTTGTCTTACAATTGGACAAATGCAAAAATCCCCCAAAAAGTAATCTCTGGTTTCAGGCAAATACATCATCCCCATATATATCAAAATACCTAAATAAACCTGTATCTCCCTTGAATTTGTAACTTCCCATTTTGGATCCACCTTTTTAGCTTGAATCTGAGCTGCATATCTGTTGGTTTCCTCCGCGATTTTTCCGCAAAAGTTGGAATCTATAAAAAGTTCAAGATAATCTATTTCTGGACTTCCTGTAGGAATAGAATGATTTGCACCTGCAGGGGATGAAAATGTTTCTAACTTATTGAAATTCAAATTAGAGGTCCACTGTGCCGGTACTGCTTTAGTTTTAATTTGTCTTTCACTAGCTTTAGCCCCCTGTTCTGCTGCCTGTCTCTCAGCACTCTCACTGTCACTTTGTTCCTTATCACTGTCTTGCACTAACTCACCGAACCAAGATTCGTCGGAGCTACCTTCGCGATCTAATTCCTCGTAATCTGCTGCAAGTATTTGCTCGTCTATTACCAATACCTAGAGACCACGACTTTTCGCGAGTAGTTAATTCGCGAAATTGGCCGAAAATTAACAATAAGGAAAACCTTTAATAAATTATTTTTAAATTCCACATATATATCCATTCTGAGTCGCGAAATAACGCGACATTAGTTCTATATCGCGAAAACGCGAAATAACACCGTTATGAAAAAAAATGTGCAAAATAACCCAAAAGTTTTCTCTCTCTCTCTCCTTTTTTTGGCGTTTGTCTCTCCTTTTCACATAAACAATCAGATATTTGGCTTATCAATCATTTACGGATATGTGTATTGTCATTCGCTACAGCCATGCGCACGGTGTTGTGTGCTGCACGGCACAGAACACCAAACTGCACTGTGATTTAACCAGAGCTTCGGCAAACATCGGTATTGCTTCGACTACCCCGTCCCCTTCACTCTTCACCTATCGCATGCACAACAAAAGGAATGCCATGTTTATCAGAAGTCGGCAACACCGCATCAGTGACGGATTTCTCATTTCACTCAAATTATTCTTTGGATTTAAATGACAGTACTACCTGCAATTCTTCTCTAATGCCGTATTTTAACGATTCGTGCTTGCATCGCCCCATTTCATGCCGGCTGGAAAAGACTGTCACAAAAGTATCATTAAATAATGCATGAATTTCTAAGTCTGGTTCAAGTCAATTCTGACAGTAGACAACCTCTTCTACCAATCACTGTCTCCGTTTCCTGTACCCCTCGCACGAAAATTGTTGCTGTCTCGCAACGTTGCCATAATGTGAACGCATGTCTAGGTATATTTTGTGTCCGCTATACTGAAAGATTCGTTTGGAGTCAAGTTATATTCTTTAAATTACGTTACAATTTAGCGCAAGGAGTCTGTTTACCTTCTGCTCTGAAAAAGAAAAGGAAGTATGCCGATGGAGCCACGTTTCAAATTAAGCTAGCCCATGCGCAATTCAGCTGATGGTGGAGTTGGCAACTCACACGCCGTACAGACAGCATGTGCAAGACGTTGCCAGGTCAGTATTTCAATGCGGTCTCAAAATATGATAAACTGCCAGGCATCTTTCCTTCTTGAACACTGCAAAGACACCATTTGCCTTATTGAAGTGCTTGAGGGATCTAAATATCCATTTGTTCATAAACTATATAGCAAACTTAAAGATATATCAAATGGCTTCACAGTAGTAGCTGAGGGCTCGTTTGGAGAGAAAACTTCAAGTCTTCTTCAGAAACTGCCAACCCTCAAGAAGTCTTATGTTATCAGTCAGTTCAAGCAATTGGGCATAAAGTCAGTTACCAAGCTGAATTCCTTAATGTCAGCTGATCCAGCTGCTGATATTATTCATTCTGCAGGTAAATTGTTTGATGTACGGAAAATAGTATCAAATGAGGCATCTACTGATATAACTATAGAAAAAGCAAGAAGAATGTTACCTTTTCTGCGAGACTTGCCAGAGAATACATTCAAGGAGGGATATGCTGCTCTGAAGAACATAGTGTGTGAGAAATTAGATGATGCTGCTGAAGTGAACATATGGATTTACTTTCTGGACTTCAATGTGACCACTTGTGTTTCAGTGAGAAGTGTATGAAACTATTGTGGGTACCCATGTCCAATGTGGACAGTGAAAGACTTTTCTCTGCATATGGGAACAACATGACAAACTTAAGAACAAATCTTAAGCCAGAGAACACCAAACTTATGGTGGGTTTGTCTCTAACAAAGTAAATCAGTCGAAATGTATACTATGTAAATATTTTCATGCTCCTCTTTTTTAAGTTACATGTAAGGTGCCCTTTGTTCCACAGTAAAATAGTTTAAACTGTGTTTTTGTTTTTTCCCTTTTTTTGCATGAGATAACACCGTTAAGCAGTTTTATTTACCGCCCAAAACACCGCTCACTATAATATTTTTACACCGATATTACATTATTTTATTTACCGACAATATGGGATCCCTACCAATACCTTTTCACTACAGCGTTTTCTAGACCGTGATGAACTTGGAACAGCCTCTATGGTACTGATATGGCTATAAATGCGACAGGAAACTGCTTACTTACACAACTGCACCCTGCTGTAAACAGTGCTATTTATGGTTTGCTATTACATTCTGGCTTGCGAAATCGCTGGAACAATGCAGCAAGAGTACGTTTACATCGACACAGCTCCTAAAAGCTGAGGTAGGCATAAGCAGAACCTATATGAAACGATAAACACATTTACTATGTTCTACTACGCTATGCGCAGCAGGACGTTTATCATTTCACTACGCTTTACTACGCTATGCGTCGCAAAGGGTTAAGCATTAGGAGTCAAATACTGAATTTTGCCTTTACCATTACTATTTCTGTTTCTCGATGGGTTTTTATGTCATATTTTACACATCCATATGCATGCAGACAAAATAGTGTTAGGATGTTGAATTTTTTAAAAGTTTAAAAGTAGGTATTTCTTTTTTGGATTTTTTAACTATTCTTAATGCTCAATCCTGTAGCCTAATACTTTTATTACATGTTTCATCCCTGCTGATCCCCATAAAATAATTCCATAGATCAAATATGCTCCATAAAATAATTCCATAGCACCAAAATATACTTGCACTACCCATAAGGGTGTATATATATTCCATTTCAAATTATTATTTATGACTAGGGTTCCATGAAATTTGCGTGAAGCAATATAATGAATTGCTTCAATTTCCACAGTATTCTGTATTACTTTCCCAGAGTCCCATAACCCCAAAATATGCACTTTTAAATTTCATGTCATAATGCGAAAAAAGGAAAAATAATAACTTCAGCTAGTTAATGAATTTCAATGTTCTCTTTGGGCTTTTTCATGAAATCTTACTCACACTGTGATTGTAAGCAATACTTTCGTAGTATACAAATTTCATTTATGTCTCAATGTCAATTTTTCCTTTGCCATTTAAAAAAAAATCTGATGTGTTACACTCACATGACTTTCTCTACTCTTGTACAATCTATTTTTACAAACGCCTATTCTCCATATGCTTCATGTTAATCGAGATATCGAGATGTCAACCTTATTGGTAATTTTCTTGTAGATGCAAGGGAAACATGGTAGCTTTTAAGCGATAGTCAAATATTTTAACGCTGGTTGCTATGTGGCGAATTCCATTCTCTTTGCATGTCCAGGACATAAAAAAATTAATAACGAATTTGAGAAGAAGTATAAGTATTGGAAAATTTAAGGAAATAACAAGCAATATCTCGAAAACGGTTCACTCAACAAAAGAAATGTATATGACATAAGTTGTGTATTTTAATGCGATCTACATTTTTTGTGTAGTAAAATTTTGTCTATCTCTTATGGTTTACCAGTTATGCAAAAGTCGTTCACAATGAAGAATACTTTTGGAGACATTCCCAGAAAATTCGAGATATACATTTCATTTCTCATGACATTATCTTAAACATATGATATTTTAATCAAAATCGTTAGAGCCATTTTTGAGAAAATTAAAATTTTCGAAAAATCTTTCATGTAAAGGGTAGTCTGGGGTGGGGGGATTTTCTTGAAAACCTTCGTGTCGCATCTCTGGAAGATACTGAACCTAAATACCAAGTTTGGTGTTTATCCGACTATTCGTTTTTGAGTTATGCTGTTCACAGACACACACACACACACAGACACACACACACACACACACAGACACACACACACGGACATGTTTCCAAAAATGCTTTTTTTGGATTCAGGAGGTCTCAAAACATGTATTTCCGGTGAAATCTCGGTATGGAATTTTTGGGTGGAATGCAATACTTCCTCTACTTACTGTACGTAGTAGAGAAAGTAAAAAATTAAATAAGAATGAAGAAATGCAAAGATGTGCATGCCAGTGTTAACAAATTAAGCTTTCAAGTCTTATAATTTACCACAAATTATAAGAAATACAATCATTTATGCAGACATTTCTTATTTTATGTAATTAATCCAGACTTCACAGAACAGAGTTATAAATAAATTAAAATTTTAAAAGGCAGTAATCAAATGAAACAGAAGTCGTGGACGTACAAAATTTAATGTGAAATGCATGAAAACCTTAAACACAGTTTCTAAAATTGATGTTTCATTGCATGCTGTATTTAAAACTACTTTTTTAATTCGCATATTTGTTGCTTTTGTTCAATTAGTATGTGCAGCATCTTATTGCACTCTTACAGCACAGTAACACTGCTGGACTGACTTTTGTTTTGTCTCTGGTTATCCAGTTTTCTGTATATCTATACTATCGCCGTTTTATCTCCGGCTCTGACATTTAGCGCGACCGAGAGAGATAGTGTTGCCGGTTCTTACCCCTACTGTGAACACATGTGTATACCTGTGCCATCTCTTTGTAAAATGCAAACAATGAAATAGTTGCCTATGTTAGAGTATTTAAAGTATGGAGATAGCATTTATAGGAAACCTAAACAAGAGTAATGCGGTAAATCGCATGCGCACAGAAAACAAACGTTACCTGTACTAAAGCAAGCAGCTATTGACAACACGTGCTTCACTTACATGAGGATTGGCAACACAGCCCAAACTACAGTGACACACACGGAGAGGGAGCCTGTAATTGGTCCTAGCAGACAACTTCCATCCTTTGCTGTGCGAGTCAACTCAATACTGTAAACCTTGCCAGATTTTTCTTTTTTTCTTTTGTATTGTGTTTTACATGCAGCAAAGCTCTAAGCAACAACAGTAGATTATAGTTAGTACAGACTTACAAGAAATCAAATTAAGTCCCGATTTATCTGTTGAAGCGAATCAGAATAGCTTCCTTTAGTATAGAAATTCACAGCCCTAGTATTGCTAAAGGTGGCCATTCTAATATATACCTGTCTCTTTTTTTACCCTCACGAAACATCAGGGCCGGAGATACAGCGGCGTAGGTATAGATGCCAATATCAAATTTGTATTAGTATTTGGAACTCTGCTGCTGTATTACAGTATTTTAAATATGACTCTGTGTTGTTATTTTCAGCTGATTTATATTCAAGGAGATGTAATTACTTAATAACTCTCCACATACAAGTACATAATGTAGACTGTGTGGCTGAGTACATGTGTATGCATACTATTGTTCAGTAAACTTAATTTTCAGCA
This sequence comes from Deroplatys truncata, assembly GCA_030765065.1. Lineage (NCBI taxonomy): Eukaryota > Metazoa > Arthropoda > Insecta > Mantodea > Mantidae > Deroplatys > Deroplatys truncata. The sequence goes on along the minus strand of CM060977.1, from coordinate 120,949,190 downwards.
AGTGTTTAATGCTCTATAAAAATGTAAATAAAAACCCTTAATTAACTAATATTTAATAGAAACCTTCTGACTTTTCAATAGCACTATAATGATTTAAAAAGGAAAACACAGAAAGTAAGAGTTTAATTAATTTTCGGTAAAAAACATTCCGAGTTTTCAATATTAATACAATGATTTAATGAGGAAATACAGAAAATAAGAATACAAGAAAAATTCTTGGTGGAGTGTGTAGAAGGGATATGCCTATTATATTGCTAATTATGAGAAACATACTGACCTGAAATAGCACTGCGACATCGACCCTGATGTGTAGTCCACTCTCGGCACTGGCCATATGGAAAGGATGCCGTATATGCATTTTTATCCACACAACGTGCTTCATTTTGACACCAAATGCACTCTTCTACAGTACAGTTGCTGCATGAAGTGAACTCTGCACAACTACTTGAACAAGCTACTGGTTCCTGTACCTGTAATATATCCAAATAAAATTTAGTATTACGATGACTTTAAGTGAGACTGTAAAGAGAGCTACAGCTGGTTCATGATAACCCAAGAATGGAAGCCAGAATGGCACTAAAACCAGCATACAACATTTTGGTATTTTAAAATAGAGAGTTGAGGGTTGTTACACTACATCACTATGATATTCTTACTTGAACGCGTTTCGGGAGACAGCTTGTTCCCATCGTCAGCATTTTCTCTCAACTCAATGAGAAAAAATGTTGAGAGAAAATGCTGACGATGGGAACAAGCCGTCTCCCGAAACGCGTTCAAGTAAGAATATCATAGTGATGTAGTGTAACAACCCTCAACTCTCTATTTTAAATTATGACACATCACTGTTACAAGCTTCTAAATCTTCAAAAATTGAACATTTTGGTAGCCCGGAAACAAGTACAGGAATGCATATCATAAACCATATTGATAGCAAAGTGAAAAATCTGATATGTTACACTCACATGACTTTCTCCACTCTTGTACAAACTATTTTTACAAACGCTTATTCTCCATCTACATCATGTTAATCGAGATAAACATCTGCAGAAACTAACTCATTGCTAATTTTCTTGTAGGTGCAAGGGGAATATGGCAGGTTTAAGCGATAGTCAAATCTTTTAAGAGCTGGTTGCTATGTGTCCAGGACATTCTTTGCATGTCCAAGACATTAATAAAAAACAAATAACAAATTCCCATTTGAGAAAAACTATAAGTATTGGAAAATTTAACAAGGAATATCTCGTAAATGTTTCACTCCACAAAACAAGTGTACATGACATAAATTGTGTGTTTTAACAAGCTCTACATTTTTTGTATAGAACAATTTTGCCTATCTCTTACAGTTTACCAGTTATGCAAAAGTCATTCAGAATGAAGAAAACTTTTGGGGACATTCATAGAAAATTCAAGATATACATTTTATTTGTCGTGAAAATATCTTAAATATATGATATTTTAATCAAAATCGTTACAGCCATTTTTGAGAAAATCAAAATTTTCCAAAAAGTTAAGTCTGGGATGGGGGATTTTCTTGAAAATCTTTGCGTTGCATTTTTGAAAGACACTGAACCTAAATACCAAGTTTGGTATTTATCTGATTTTTATTTTTATTTATTTTTCTTGTTTGAGTTACACTGTTCAAAGACACACACATGCACCTTTTTCTAAAAGTGCTTTTTTTGGATTCAGGGGGCCTCAAAATATGTATTTACAGTAAAATCTTGGTATCAAAATTTTGGGTGGAATGCAATACTTCTCCTACTTACTATACGTAGTAGAGAAAGCAAAAATTAATTTTGTACATTGGGACATCATTTCTGTAATTGACCAATAATATTTTTTTTCACCTGCTTCCAATTCAGCCAATATAATACAGGTTAGTTACTGTCACATTTATAGAGCACACATTTTTTAAATGCAAATCTTACTATTTCCAATTCCTTTAAGATGGTACACTACATTTAAGCTACTTGTTCTTTCCAAAATTTTGTTGGAATCTAAAACAGTAAAGCAATTCATAAAAGACACTTAATGAAAGTGGAGTCAACTTGAACACACTAGCTTAACCCACCTATTTATAATACAGAACATGCATCGTGAGTATGAGCTCACATCGTCAGCTGCCTGTTGACGATATGGGAAAAACTCCTCATACAAAAAAACAAAAGCCATTTAATGAATTTCAATTTCCCTCCGGAAAAGGATCTCATTTTTAAACACATCAAGCCAGAAATGATGTTAACGTCAGGAAGTTCAACGGCGACCTCTACATTGGAACTGACAGGCTCGTTAGTGGCTCTTAGCTGATGATGAAGACAAGGTGTCTTCGAAACACGTTCAAGGTAATTATCTGGTAAGAGTGAAGTTAGTGTGTGTTGCCACATGAATTTGATTAATAAGAGTATTCATGTTGACTCTGCTTTCCTTATGTGTCTTTTATTTGTTCTTTGTTCATTTCTATCAGTTTTTGCTATTGCTTTTGAGGCAAAAGCCAGCTTTGAGTTGCGTATATTTAAATGACCGATGATGTGTTTGCTAGAAGGACCAATGCTCAATGGATCAGAGAGAGTTAGGATCTGTGGTCAGGATGCACATTTGCTGAAATTAAAGGGTGTCCCATAAAGAACGCAATTTTTAAACTGCACGTCTCTTTCAGTTTGTTAGTTTGCTGGACCTGAAATTTAAGCGACTGTCATCTGTTTATATTGCAATTAACAATTGTCATTGTCAATTGTGCGTATGTTATCATGGAGCGATACATGAAGGATCAATGCATCCAGATTTTGAAAGTGCATTACAAGTATGGTGAATGCTATGCAGAGACCGTTCAAAGACTTTGTGTAATTTTTGGTAGGTGAAATGCACCTAATGTGTCAACAGCGCATAGACTGGTAAGGAAATTTGAAGATACAGGATCAACAGTGAACAACAAATCATCTGGTCATCGATCGGCAGAGAATGTCGCCCTAGTCAGACAGAGCATTGCTAAGAGCCCAATGAAGTCCATACGCTGTCGTTCCCAACAATTTGGTATTCTGAAAAGCAATTTGCAGCAAATTTTAACCAAAGATCTGCATTTGCATCCTTTTAACATCCAAATAACACAAGAGCTGAAGCCAATGGACCATTTGAAGCGTCAAACATTTGCCGATTGGTTATTTACCAAACAAGAATTCTATAGTGATTTTCCTAAGAAAATAATCTTTAGTACGAGGCACACTTCCAGCTTAAGGTTATGTTGTTAATAAACAAAACTGCCAGATTTGGGGCACAGAGAATCCTCGCATGGTTCGTGAGCGTGTCTATATCCAGAACTAACCACTGTTTGGTGCGGATTATGGCCTGGCAGACTAATTGGTCCATATTTTTTTGAAGACAAGACTGAAAAAGCAGTGACAGTGAACGGTAATCATTATCACCACATGATAACACAGTTTTTATGGCCACAATTGCAAGAATTGAATATGGAAGACTTGTGGTTCCAACAGGATGGGGCAACCTGCCACACTGCTGTTGAAACAACAAGGTTGCTGAGAGAAAGATTCCCTACTCCTGCCAGGTCTCGGAACGGCGATCAGAACTGGCCACCAAGATCGTGTGATTTGACACCATGTGATTATTTTTTGTGGGGGTATGTCAACTCTTGTGTTTATGTGAACAATCCACAAACCATCCCCGAACTCAAGGCAGAAATTAGATATGTCATGGGTGAAATTCAAGCGAAACTTTGCTCTACAGTTGTTGAAAATTTTGTTCACAGAGTGGATGTGTACAGACGAAGCTATGGAAGACATTTGCCTGATATTTTGTTTCATCTTTAATGGCAGTCTTTGTGCTTCATATTGGCATAATAATATTAGCAATTCTCAAACAAATAATGTGTTTTATTATTAAATTAAAAATTGCATTCTTTATGGGACACCCAATACTTAACAGTTTCATTTTTCCAGCTTGTGATAGAGAGAGCTCTGGCAGCTGTTTCATATCATGTTCACCTTCAATAATTTCTATAGTGAAGAGTCTAGTATGCACAATATGGATCTAATATGCTGTGCCCAGGAACAAAAAAATTAGAATTTGACCAAGTCTTCTTTTCTGTTCCTGGGACCCAGGAAAGCTTTCTATTAATTGTGAATGCTTACATTATAATACATGTATTTTGACTTTGTCATTCAAGTTCTAGTTTCTGTTTTCTGTTATTGTGAACCAGCCTGTTTTTGGTGATTATTCTGTTCAACAAAAGAGCTAAAAACATGACCTGAAGTTTATTTTTATAAAATTTAGTAACTGCTTGTGTAACAGTTTTTGTAACTGATTTAGTATCCTTTTAGTCTAAACCCACAAATCAATTCTGATATTCAATTAGTTACATTATTAATAATACAGCAAGAATATCTGATAATAAAAACTCTACAAAAACTAGTTTAATAGAACAATGGGGCAAGGCAAATAAATCACCTTCTTGGGTAAATCTGTGATTTTTTGCTTTACATCTCATTACACACCTTTTATTTCATTATAGTTTAGATCTTTTATATTATATGTTTATTATATAAAATCTTTCATCATTATCTAAATCAACTTTGTGTATTTAATGAAAGGAAATTAAAGTTCAGCGACTTTATTAAATTTTGCTCATATAAAACCATAATTATGCATATAATTAACTATTTAAGTGTCATATACACAAATGAAACAAGAGTACTTTTTATGCATACCTGTTGATCCCCAATAGCACTGAGATTGCCCATGGGACGACAGCGTTGCTCAAAATTCCAATGGCAATGCTGCTGAGTGCTGCAAGCCTGGCAGTTATGCAGTTGATGACATGCAGGACCTTCTGATGGATCACATTTTTGCTGTCCCTGATGAATACCTTTGCTTCCCCAATTTAAGGCTTGCAAACTTGATAGCACTGGAAACAGTTTTGTTAATAAAATGTGAGCTTCAGAGGTTTTTTTAATTATTTATTTCTTAAAAATAAAGCACATTTTTATCATTTTTTTTCCTCCTTAAAGCACCGCTTGCCTACTAAGAATGGATTGTATACACACAGGGACAGAAAACCTGATTTTGTACTTTAAGTTATTTCCATGATAGCTTATGTAATTTTCTATAGAATAATTCTACATAAATGTCATATTATGGAGAGTTAACAGTTTAATTCTATAGTTCAATTTTTACTTTCTCTACTACGCACATAATAGATAGAGAAGGTATTGTATTCCACCTAAAAACTTGATAGTGAGATTTTGCCAGAAATACAAGCTTTGGGGCACTGAATTCCAAAAAAAAAAAGCATTTCCAGAAAAAGGTTGTGTGCGCGTGCGTGTGTGTGTGTGTGTGTGTGTGTGTGTGTGTGTGTGAGAGAGAGAGAGAGAGAGAGAGAGAGAGAGAGAGAGAGAGAGAGAGAGAGAGAGAGAGAGAGAGAACAGCATAAGTCAAAAATGAAACGTCGATACATACCAAACTTGGTATTTAAGTTCAGTGTCTTCCAAAGATGCAAAGATTTTCAAGAAAATCCCCCATCCCCAAATACCCTTTAGATGTAACATCTTTCAAAATGTTTGAGTTTTCAAAAATGGCTTTAACAATTTTTATTAAAATACTATATATTGAAGATATCTGCATGACGAATAAAATGTATATCATGAATTTTCTGGGAATAATCTGTGAAGAGAGAGAGAGAACAGCATAACTCAAAAATGAAACAGTGGATACATACCAAACTTGGTATTTAAGTTCAGTGTCTTCCAAAGATGCAAAGATTTTCAAGAAAATCCCCCATCCCCAAATACCCTTTAGATATAACATCTTTCAAAGTTTTGGATTTTTCAAAAATGGCTCTAACAATTTTTATTCAAATACTATATATTGAAGATATCTGCATGACGAATAAAATGTATATCATGAATATTTTGGGAATAATCTGTGAAGCCCTCTACATTTGGAAGAGATTTCGTATAATCTTGTATAACTGGTAAACATTAAGTGGTCACTCCAAGCTTTTAACAAAACGACTTGAGAGTTGATCCAGCATCAAGAGGCAGCTAATGATGTGAGCTCACGCTCGTAATACATGTTCTGCATAATAAGTATGTGAGTGAAACTAGTGTGAGTATTCACGTTGACTCCACTTTCCTTATGTGTCTTTTACTTGTTCTTTGCTCGTTTCTACCAGTTTTTTGCTGTTCTTTATAGTTTTTGCTATTGTTTTTGAGACAATAGCTAGTTTTGAATTGCACATATTCAAATGACAGATGATGTGTTTGCTAGAAGGATCAATGCTCAATGGATCAGAGAGAGTTAGTATCTGTGGTCAGGATACACATTTGCTGAAATTACTTACAGTTTCATTTTCCCAGCTTGTGACTAGAGAACACTAAAGTAAGGAGTAACAAAAGTATATAAAATTTCTATGGTGATATGAATAAACAAAAAATAAATATATAAGCAAATCTAAATGAGACAGATTTAGAAAAATATTTCAGAAGGAAAATGACATCAGTGGCTAGATCGCTTTTTCCACCATTTGCTAAGATGATATCACATTAACTTAAGCAACATAATGCAAATTTATATCCTTTCCTCAAGCAAAGAATGCGCAAGAATTTCATGGAATAACCCTTTCTGAAGGACTGACAACACAATTTCTCAACACTTTTACTCATGATTACAAGCATCACCTATAATTGCAAACAAGATAATCACAAGAACACACACTAAATACAATAAGCAGAGACTCAAAACAATGGAAGATGATAAGAAACAATACCATGAGGTGACCAACAAGTGACACAAAGTGGAGGTGAATGAAAACAACTAATTCTGAGGTAAATACTTAATTTATGAAATATGTATTTGTGCAACCACATCTAATTTGTGCAACTAATCACTTCACTGTCTTCCAAATTACAAAAGATCTGCAGCATTATCTTCTATTGCATTTGTTTCACCTGAAGGGCAAAAACATTTTTCACCACTGTACTGTTTTCCTAATCAAGAATGTCAATAGGATTCATTTGCATAAGCAACTCCTCACTGCACAGCAGAATCCAGAATGCTACCAGTTGTAAAATGAAATGAAGATAGACTCCAAGATTGTCTAGCAAAGAGCATTTAGGAGTGCTTAAAGTGAGAGTAAGTTGAGCACATATGGATGCTATTATGATTAAGCTTCTACCATCACCACCGATACCTTGCATCCAAAGAGGCAGAGTATGTCCTTCTAGCAAGACCGAATTATGCCAGGCCAAGATTCTGAAAAGATTTTGATATGAAGGCTGTTCAATTTCCTTATAGGAAATCGGAGATAAAAAACTGATGTGTTACATTCACCTGACTTTCACTACCCACCATCTATTCTTTTATTTTTCTGCTTTTCTGGAATAAACTTTGCAGAAATAGTTCCATTAAACATTTCACTGCAGCTACAAGGGGAAATGAAATCAATAGTCAGATGTTTAAAGTGCATCACTATATGCTGGACTGGAAATTCCATACTCTTTCCATAACAGTAAAAGAAACAATGGAATAGAAACAATTTTAAGAAAACGTGTTAAAAAATTCAAACCAATAATAAGTGATATCTCTGAAAGGCTGATGCTACAAAAAAAAAAGAAAAAAAAAAAAAGTTTTAAATATCAGTGTTTTATGTTTTTATTAAGTAAATTTTTGTTTATTTCTTATGGTTTACCTATTATACCAAATTATACAAAATTTCTTCCAAATGAGGAAGACTTTCAAAGTCTGTTTCCAGAAAATTCAAGATATGCATTTAGTTTTCACGTAATTATCTTAATATATGGTATTTTTATAAAATCATTAAGAGCCATTTTTGAAAACTCAAAAATATTGGAAAAATTTCCATGTACAGGATAGTTTGGGATGGAGGCAATTTCCTGGAAATCGTGTCACTTCTTTGGAAGATCTGAACTTAAATACCAAGTTTGGTATTTATTGGGCTTTGGATTTGAGTCGCATGCACGCACCCACCCACCCGCCCCCACCCCCGCACCCACACACAAAAATCTCTAAAATAGCTTTTTTTTGGGTTAGGGTGCCTCAAAACATGTATTTCCAGTGAAATCTTCACATCAATTTCTAAGTGGAATTCAATATTTCCTCTTGTTACTGCAAGTACATAATAGAGAAAGTAAAAATGTTATAACAGAATTTCTATGCAGTAGCCCCTAATTATTAGTACAGTTCAATGTTAAAAAATTTTGCTTTGTTAAGTTATGTTCCCTTATTCTGCACAAACAATAGCACTTTAACTACCATTTAAGTTCAATAAAATTACACTTTGAAATCTATAACAGTGCATGGATTAGACACATCTAAAATCAAGTTGTTACTGTTTACAGAAAAAAATCTGAAGTGTTACATTCACATGATTTTTTTACCTACTATCATTTATTTTTAAATAGCTACTACAAACTATTCCATAAACTTGTTAATCAAAATAAACATTTGCAGAAATACTTTTATTACACATTTCATTACACATACAAGGAGGATACAGAAAGCAGAATCATTAATCATATGCTGACCCTGTAATTCCATACTCTTTCCATAACATTGTGAGATAAAGAACTGAATAGTGCAGTACTTAAAAAAAAATGACAAAGTGCTGAAACATTTCAATTTATTAATCCTTTAACATCAATTCAGTACATAGTACATTGATACAGGATATGTCAATAGTTAAATTTATATATTTACATTACAATAAAGTTATATATAATTTGAGTTCAACTATGATATACAATAGATATATTTATAAATTAAATGACATACTACTAGATAACTTAACGGATTAGTACAATGTCTTATGCAAACAAGGATTTATTAAACTGTAAATATTCCTTTACGGTGTAGAAGCAGTGTTCCTGCAAGAAAGCCTTTGTTCTAGTTTTAAACACATTATAATTATTTATATCTTTAATGGCATTAGGTAGGGAATTATAATTCCTTATACTGGAGTGCAGTACTGCATTCTTACATATTGTAGTTCTGACAGAGGTTAAGTGTATATCCTTATTATGTCTAGTGTAATGACTATGGACATTGTCATTATTTTGAACATTAAATTTATTTCTTTTTACAAATAAGACTGTTTCCAATATATAAGAACATGCCAAAGTAAGTATGCCAAGCTTTCTGAATAGTGGTTTACATGAGCATAACCTTTTTTTACCACATATAATTCGTATGGCTTGTTTTTGTTTGATAAATACATCCTTAGTTTCTGGTGAGTTTCCCCAAAATATGATACCATATTTAATTATTGAATGTATATGTGCATAATAAGTTGTTAACAGCACATGGAGACTGACATTTTGACTTAAAATTCTTAAGGCATATACATTCCTGCTTAATTTGGTTATTAAATGTTTTATATGAGTTTTCCATTTCAAGTTATTCTGTATCCACTAGCCCAAAAAGTTTGTCTCGTTTTTATATGAGATTAATTTATTATTTAATTTTACTTCAGGGATGTTATAATTATTGTTTGCACTATCAGTAATATGAAATTTAAGACAAACAGTTTTGACCGTATTTAAAACCAGGTTGTTATTATCTAACCAATATACCAGATCTTTACTGGCCTGGTTTAGTGAATTATTTAACATTTCATTACTCTTTTCTGTTATTAGTAAATTAGTATCATCTGCAAATAGAACAATGTTATGAGCTTGTATGTTATTTGTTAAGTCGTTTATATACAAGATAAATAAAAATAGTCCAAGTATAGAGCCTTGTGGTACTCCATAAGTTATATCAAGTGCATTAGATCTAACTGCCAAAAGTGCATTAGTGTTAGCATTATAATCTGTAATCTCTGTTATTTGCTTACGGTTTGAAAGGTAAGATTCAAACCAAGAATATGCTAATCCTCTTATACCAAAGTCAAATAATTTTGTTAGCAAAATTTTGTGGTTAATAGTATCGAAAGCTTTAGTTAAATCTAGAAATATGCCAATTGCTTTATCTTTATTATCTAAAGCAGTTATGACACTATTTAAGAAAGAAAATATCGCAGTCTCTGTTGATTTTTCTCGTCGGAATCCATGCTGTGAATTAGTAATTATATTATTTTTTCCAATAAACGATACAAGTCTTCTATACATTATTTTTTCCAATATCTTTGAAAATACGGAGGGTATGGAAATAGGACGGTAGTTAGCTACCTCAGTCTTTTTCCCTTTTTTGTGCAAGGGTATAACCTTAGATATTTTTAACATGTCTGGAAATATTCCACTAGTCATGGATACATTACACAAATGGACAAGTGGACCAATTATGTGGTCACTACATCTTTTTATAATTATATCTGGTACATCATCAACACCTGCAGAATATGTATTATTCAATCCATTTATTATGTTTAGCATTTCCTCAGGCGTAACTTCATAAAGGTATATAGAGTTTACATTATTGGTGGTATTAAGTCTTTATTAGACTGCCAAGATGTCCATTACTATTTTGAACCAAATCTTTAATTATTTCTGTAAAGTAGGTATTAAAATATGTAACAACTTCTGTTGCATCAGTAATCTTTCTATCATTATGCTCAAGTTCTATTTTACCTTGCATATGACGTGTTTTATTAGTCATTTGGTTTACTATTTGCCACATAGCTTTGGTCTTATTTTTAGAGTTTTTAATATGATTGTCATTACTATTGATTTTAGCCTGTCTTATAACTTTATTTAGTATGCGTTTATAATTCTTAAAATAATTATCAAAATCTGTCGTTGTACTACCCTTACTTAAGTCATATAGTAATCTTCTACGTTCACATGACTTTCTTATACCTGGAGTTAACCAATTTCTCTTAGCTTTCCCATTGGAGGTTCTTGATGTTTTGAGAGGAAATGCAGTATTAAAGCAGAACATAAAACTATTTGCAAACAATCTAAATTTCTCATTAGTATCAGCTGTATTATACATATCAAGCCAATCTTCCTTGCTTAAGAGATAATTCATATACAAAATATTATCATTGCCAAATATTCTTTTTTTTATGAGTGTTGATTTAAACATCTTAGTATTATTAGTTTCAATTTGAATTATTTGCGCCTCATGATCACTAAATCCTGTATTTATCACCTGTGCTTTATATGTACAATTTTCATTAATTATAATTTGATCTACCGCAGTTTTTGAGCGACTAGTTATTCTTGTAGGGGATGTTATGACATGCATTAGGTTATAACTTCTAAGAAGATGTATGAGGTCTTGCTTTTCTTTGCTGTCTTTAAGAAAGTCAATATTTAAATCACCACATAATGCAAATTTTTTTTTGGTTTTCACGAGAATGTTGAGTAGTCTTTGTAAGCTATTTTGAAAAATCCTAACATTACTATCTGGGGCACGGTATAAAACAATCACAGTAATATCTAGTTCAATCAAATCCACACCTGCAACTTCAAAATCACTTTCACGACATAATGTCCGGCATGTACCTATATTTATGAAACGGATACCTGTTTTAATAAATATGCATACCCCACCCCCACTTTTGTTAGATCTACAATATGAGCTGGCTAATGTATAATTTGGTATCTGTATGTAATCGATTTCATTGCTCTTTAACCAGTGCTCAGAAATGCACAAGACACCAACCTCATTCAGATCTTTATCTAATAGGATTTCAATGTAATTTAATTTATTGTGAATAGATTGGACATTTTGATGAAAAATTGTTACATAGTGTGCATCTATTTTTATAGGCTTTCTTACAGAATCACTTACCTTTAACAGTTTCGTTTTTTCTGTTCCATCCATACATTTAGTAAGAGTGGTAGTGAGATTCGCCGAAGTGGCACCTATAACATCGTTCGTCCCTGATAGTTGGTTGGATTCCACAGCTTTAAAGTAGTGGTCCCCAGAAGCATTCACACTTACAACATTAGTTTCTGTTCTGCATATTTTGTTAAACACCTGCACACTTCGATCACTATTTCCAGTCATTAATGCAACATCCACCACCCGGTTTACTCGTTTCCCATTATCACCGAACTAATTACATCGCACAACAGCATTCCAAACTTATGAGACCCTCCGCGGTTGAAGTGAATGCCGTCTCTTCCAAACTCATTATTCTCTAGCCAAAAATTTCCATCCACAAATGTGCAAATCTTTGTGGAACACAGCCAATTCAGTTCTTTATTAATCCTCATTACTTTTTTTTCCGTTGTATCACTCCGTCTTATCACGCCACTAATAATTATCTTGGCGTTAGGTGACTCTCGTCGTATATAGTTAATAATATCCATGGTATCTCCCATGATTTCTTCTGCATATACTCCTGGTTTTACATCATTAGATCCTGCATGCACCACCACGACGCCAGGATTGCGTTCTTTCAAGTTAATTCTCTCCATTTGGTGCTTTAGTTCATTTAACTTAATTCCCGGAAAGCACCGCACATCATATCCACGATTTCTACACAACTGTCCTGCAAACTTTATCATGGAGTCTCCCACTACCAAAACATCAGGCGATTTGTTTCTTTTAACGCTGTTATTCACATGGTTTTCGTGGTAGTTTGAACTCACTTGGCTAGTATCCATCAGCACATTAAATCTGTTTTTCGTTTCGACCTCACTTCTGTTGTATTTTGTATGTTGCATTCCACTATTCTGAGTTGGATGCTGATATCTTCTATTGTGTTTGTGCAGCACTTCAGTATATCCATTATTATCCTCGCTTGCTACCTTCGTTTGAAGGATTAAGTTTGCTTCTTTTACTTCCGTAATTTCTTTTTCTAATACTTCAATTTCATTTCTCAGGACGACACTTTCTGTTTTGTCTTTGTAAAGCGCGTCTCTCTCATTTTGCAGAACCTTGTTCTCACTTCGAAGGCGTATTATTTCTTTCTGCGCTTCTCTCAAATCCTTATTCAAATAATTAATAACAGATATCTCAGTTAAGGCTGATGCCACAGAAAAAGTGATTTGAAATAAATTGTTTTAATGAGAACTGCATTTTTTGTGTAGTAAGTTTTTCCCCATATTTTATAGTTAACCCATTATGTGAAATTATACAAAAATTCCTCGTAAATGAAAACTTCAAAGGTTATTTCCAGAAAATTCAAGACATAATTTTATTTGCCATGTAAATATCTTAAATATATGGGCATGCTAATCAAAATTAGTAACAACCATTTTTGAGAAAAAAACATTTTCAAAAAATTCTTGAGAAAATAAAAATTTTCAAAACATTTTCCATGTAAAGGTTAATTTGGAGCGGGAGAATTATTTTTAAAATCTTCTTGTCGCATCTTCGGAAGATACCGAACTTAAATATCCACTTTGGCATTTATCCAGCATTTCAGTTTTGAGTTATGCAGTGTTCACGCATGCACACACACACACCTTTTCCTAAAATGCTCTTTTTTGGTTCAGTGAGCCTCAAAACATGTATTTCTGATGAAATCTCAACATTAAATTTTTGGGTGGAATACAATACTTCCTCTACTTGCTGTAAGTATGTAGTAGAGAAAGTAAAAAGCTAAAAGCAATGCAGCAATTATAAAACACAAGTGATAATATACACCTAATAATTCTGTGCTGCTACTGACATTCCATGTTTTTCCTTCTAAACCATACTTGAGAAATCAGCTGTTTTCAATAAAATGAATAAGTAAATTATTATACTAACCTTCCCTTGGAAGTGAAGGCGAGGGTACAGCATTATTACTGAATGGCGTTTCCCCACGACACTGTTGGTAGTTACATATTCCATTTCCACACCATATGCACTGATACGATGTATGTACACATGAAGAACAGTCATTGAAACCCTTGCAGAGTTCCGTATGAGTGAAAATGGAAGCTTGAATAGAGGAACGGCTCTCCTCTGGACAGCGGCTGCACAGATAATTATTTTTGGCATTTATTTCTGAACAGTCACTGAAATTCTATACTACAAAAAAGACAATAGTGAGAATATTTATTAGTCATTAAATAAAATATATGAATATCTGAACTACAAGTATAATGAAAATGATCTGCTGCCTTTTTATATTGGCTTCACTCGCAAGCTCCTGAAACAGCATTGGTATACAATTACAAATTAGTACGGAATACTATACAGTGAACATCAAGTTATATACATATATACTTAGTCTAGCTACAAATATTGTCAAAAACTATTTTGTAAATAAATGAAATATGGTTTGAGATGTTTCAATATTCCTTTAATGTGTTATAGACACATACATTATTCAGTTTGCAACAAACAGACCTCAAAATGTCTGCTGTTAGCATGCATACAGGCTTGGAGTCCCTTTAGCCAGTCAACTACCGCAGAACAGTATATGGTGTCAAATGGGAAATCTGCCAGGAGATTATGTAGGAAAATGATATATTATTTTTATACATTTTGTTCACACATTAAATTCATATTTTAAAAGTTCTGGTTTATATCTGATTCACCTAATATGTTGTATTTTTAACATGCACCATTTAAAATATTTTCTGTAAAATTGTATATTAACACAATCAGCACTTAATGATCGACTAGATTTGATATGTTGATATGCTTGTCCATAGCAGTAGTGCATACTGCAATGTTTTCTGCACTGTAAACTCCAGTTACAGAAAGTTGAATCACATTTGAAAAATTTAATTTACAGCTGGGACTTTGGACCTTTTGGCTTTCCTTGTTAACATACTGTCCCTGAATTACTATGATAGAATATCCAAACACATATTATGGTTTTATCATATGATTCATGTATCCTGGGTAACCTCTAAGGCAATCTCAATTACTTTAAGATGCCTACAGGAAACAGTGGCGACATGGGATTCGCACACATGATGACTGTGGGTTCTGTACAAGACAAGACACTCTATAACATCCTTTGTTGTATTGCAAGAATATGGTCCAAATATGGCACTGGGTGGTGCACCAAATGACAGTGATGGTGGGAACAGGAGAAATGTATTGCCCATTGGAGTTATACTTGCTACAGGTTCCCAGAAAACCACCTGCACTACAAGATAGCTGTACCTGGTTCATATTTGCAGCATTTTATTGGATATTGGAGCGAACCGTGATGTTATGAAGATGGATTTCTGGCTTTTGTTATGTTCCTTCAGTCCTGCCGCTACACAGCTCTACAGAGTGAGTTAGTGGAGAAAATTTATCATCACCTCATTAAAATTTGAGAGGCCAGCTAATTATGTATACTAAAAAAGAAAATAATGTATGAAATTGTAGTTACTTAGTATTTCATTACAAAACTGTATAAGAGATGTAAAATAAAACACATAAGGAGAAAAAATGCAACTTGCAATGTTGCAAAATTTTAATTTCCAGGCTTCAAGTTAACCCTTTATTACCAAAATTATTTTTAGTTTTTATTTAATTTGATTTTTAGCTGTGTTACTTCTGGTGTTTAGTAGAACATATATATATAAAATATTAAGTCATTATACACAGTGGGTTTTATAGGAGGAGCCATGTTCATATTATCATGCTAGGCACTTGTGTAAGCATTTTATTCTTCAGTAAGAATTAGTATGAATAATGTAATTAAGTTTTAATCTTGCTTATAATTGAACAGACTTCAATTTGATGAATAAATTAATGTTACAGAAAGCAAATCACAAAGGGTGATAGCCTAAGTTATAAAGTCAAAGTAAATGTTTTATACTATATCTTACTTTCACAAACTTGGACTGTATCATTGAAATAAAGATGTAAAATACAAAAATATTTCAATTATATACCAAAAGCAAGAGAGAATGTTGTTTTATAGTGTGAAACTGCACAAAGCAGGATATACAAAGACCAACATTGCATTTTATGCATTCAGTGCAAACAGTGCTGGTGCATTCCTTTCCAGCACGTCGTATATTGCAGGGTGCTAAGATGATTATTTCCATCAAGCCAGATTTTGCCACTAATGCTGAAATGCTGAATACTGAACCTTGATGTGATGGGACGACCTCTTCCTAATGGTGTTACTTTATACTGCTCAACAATATAGCAACGAAACTCCAAATGCAAAATATTGTTTCTAGACTTCTTCAGAAGTACCCAGGAGTTGTAACTGATACATGCAGCAACCATGTGAAAAGAGACCACCACCATTTCTTTGTACATATTCCAATTCTATAGTATGACACATTTTGGTCCATTCTATCAGTTCCACCCGTTCCTGTACTGTAGGCTGCAAACACAGCTGGTCGATTGGCCCGAACTTTATGTTTTTCTTTTTGGGAATATCTGCATACGGAAGAAAGCGGCTTAACACCGTGACATGTTGATGCTGTAGTAGCTACTGAGCTATCTGCCCAAAGAACAATATTTAAGCCATCAGAGCTTTTTGCCATGTCATAGGTACCTTGTTGACATTTCTTCATTTCCTTTGAAGGCACCAAGGACAATCTTTTGGAATTCTGTTCTAATTGTACAGTGGCACCATAACCACAGGCTTTTAAATGAATGAGAAGTTCTATCACAGTGAACAGATTGTCAAAATGCAATCAGAAGGGCAAGTGTACTAGATGAGCAGGAAGCTCACTCAGCATCTGCACCATTGGAGCAGCACACTTTCCAAAACGTTCTTCATACTCTTCATTTCCACGGAGATTTTTTCCTTGATAGACATCAAAATCTATCACGTAGCCTGAGGTAGTGTTCAGGCACCAGACTTTGTGCCTAAAATGAATAGGCTTACCACAAATAAACTGTTTACAACTATGCCTTCCATAATATTCCACCATGCATTCATCAAAATCAATACTCTGCTCTGGTCAGAAATGGGAGATTAATCTTTTCTTCAGCTTATTCATGAGAGGCCGCAATTTCCACATCTTGTCAATCACATTCAGTTCAGTGTTATCTGCACAATGAATGGAATGACAAATTTCCAGAAAGCAATCTCTTCTCACAGCCTTTGCCACAAGTGGATTATGTAGATCTCTGGCTTCCCAATATGACCTTTTACTAGGAACATTGTTGTATCCAGAGAGAATGAGTATAACAAGGAACATTTTCAATTCTTCTGTGGATATTTTAGGATCATCACAACTTTTTAATACTCTATATTTCTTAGATTTCGCAATCAAAACTGGATCACTTCGTCATCAAACATAAGTTCAGAGCATTCGATTGAAGATTTGCCGGATAACAACATGTACTAGGTTTGGAACTATACTAACATTGTCGTCCTTACTCCACGCAACTGCTTTCTTCATCATTTTCCTCTTCTTTTGAATTCATAAACGTACATTGTCTTCTCAGACGGGATCGTCACCACACCTCCTGCAAGTTCATTGTTGGTTAGAACAATTTCTGCCTTACTAGAAAGTTGCCATCCAGTAAGATTGTCAACTGCACCACCCATATCTTCTTCACCTAAATCCTCATCATAATAAATGTTGGCTTCTGGAAACTCTATAAAAATACCATCAATATCTCCAACAGACTCATCAGATTCAAGAATGTCCCATGCTTCCTGAAGGGTAATATCCCTGTTACAAAACAAAAGAGACAATGGAATATTTTGTAGAAATATTATAATATTCTAAAGTATGAATAAATAATATTATTGACAGCAATCATTTCTTAGGTTAGGATCTTAGATAATACATACAGAAAAATGTTATAGCCACTCAGCATACACTTGCGCCTAGATGATCATATGATCAAATTATGTTTTATATGAGTATAAGTGCAACATATGCAGAACTTACAGTTTTTTTGACAGAAACTTCAATATCAATCCTTTCTGAGTACGTTAACTGTGCATATTACACAACTGAAATGTATACGTATACAAAACATGGTACTTACTTGAAGCGCACCACCATTTTTCAACTATTACAGCACTAACGGGAAACAAGTCTATCCTTCTACAACCCACAACATGCAACAATGTAATAATCAGTATTCAGGATTACCACAACACTCTCTTTAGCGGATCTTAATGGTCAACAATGAAAGCCACAACTTTGAAAGCACGGTAAAGCCCGCCATATGGAAAGATGTGATGCATGTTCATACGGACATGCAATGCGGTAAAGGGTTAACCCACATTATTTGAGTTAATTTATGTTAATAGTTATTTTCTACTGGCCATTCGAGTATTTCATTACTGTAGCTCAGGAGTAAAGCATCAATATGGAAAGCTGAAAACCCATGATTCAAGTTCCTACCATGGCAATGGATTTTTCAAATCTGATTCAACTTTTCAACCTTGGTCTACACACAGCCAGTGTGAAAGAATACTGGAATGAAGTAAGAAAGTTTAATGCATGTTGGTTGGTATCTAATGTTGGGCAGTTGCAATGAAATCATTTGCTCTCTTGCACTCCAGTATTTTGATGATGGTGTGTTGATCAAAAGCTGGACAGTGGAGTAAGTGGTTTCTCTCCGTATCTTCAAGTTCACAGAAAGGGAATATAGGAGATTCTGTTAAGTCAATCCTGTGTAGATGTTTGTTGAAGCAGTCATGGTCTATTAGTAATCTAAAACCTCCTTCGGAAGATTTTCCTGGTAGTGTAGAAATTCTTGTCATGTCGTTATGCATATTTTCCTTTCGTATGTGATATATATTGTTTATTGTATGTTGATATAATTATTCTTCTGATAGAGTGACAAGACAGTAAACCAAATGATTTTGATGTAATTTTACTATCTTTCTTAGTCACAAAATTAGCTGTTTCATTACCTTGTATTTCACAATGTCCTGGTATCCACTGAAGTCTATTCTTTTATTTAAATTAATTGTTTTATAAACAGTGCAGCATTCTATAACATTTAGGCTTTAGTAAGCTGAGAAGGATCGTTAAAATATCACCATCAAAATTTGTAGAATTTAAGCTTAACATTCTATGAAAAGAAAAGAGTAAATAATGCCACGGCTACCTTTAAGATGTTGGGGGAGGCATGCTGCTGTATTGGGTCACAAAGGTCATTACCCCACCATGAACTAGACCCAGGCGTTAACGCCTCTGCTCGCAAGCTCCCTTAGGGGAGGGTCACTGAGGACCGGAAAGGATGGAAAGCTCAATGGAAAGGTTCCGTAAAGCTAGGGCAGAAATCTAGATCGGGGGAAGGTATGCGGGGGATGCACCTGGGAAGGAACATTTGATAGAAGAGGGACGATATAACCAGAGTAGTCCAAAACACTCACATATCACCCCACACTTCTATGAAGAATATATAATTTATTGACACATGGCACTAGGCCAGATAGGAATTGACAGTACAATTAATTATGTAAAGATCTTACCTGAGCGAAGAGTGGTATGGCATGGTGCTTGGTAAGTATCACTAATTTAAAAATACTTTAGACCACGTGGCGATGACCGCCATAGATTCCAGCAGCAAGTCATCAAAGTCAGACCACAAGATCCAGAACTAAGAGTTTTTAAAGCAAATCCTGGTTAGCCACGCCAAAGCATCACTATCCAGGTTAATATAGTGACACCTCAGCTATATGCCTGGCAATGGCTTAAGGTTTAACGATTCCTGACACCGCTACTTCCGCGCTTCAATACTTGTCTTACCATATGGTAACCTTATGTTCCATGGCTTGTAAATTATGTTTAAACTACTAAAAACATATATTAATGATATGATAATGGTGCTAACACCAAATGCACCGCAACATCATACAGCACCAGTACCACTATTATTTGGTAAGTTGGATCTGTCAGTGTAGACATTTACTATTCATTAGCAGAATATTTTAAATTTATTGTTTCTAGTGACATTTGTTTCAAAACACAGAGTTGCATGTTTGGCATTTCATCAAGAACATGGGTAGAATTATAGGCTCAGAAAGCTGCAGATCTTTGATTCAAGTTCTGCCCATAGCAGTGAATTGAAAATAACTGAGAAAGAGAAAAATTATCTTTTGATAAGTATGATAAACTGAGATCTCTCTTTTTGTTTTGTTTACATCCAACATAGAGCCACAACATCACACTACTTCTGCTGGCTTGCTACTAGTCAAAACCTGCAGAACACAGAGCTTCACAACTGCAAATATATACTCTGATGCTATTCTTCTATATCATTTCCCTTTACTTAACTCTGCATGTAAACAAAAGCACATACTTCTAGTCTTGTCCTATTTGTTGCTGGATGCATAACCGTTTATTGAGATAGAAATTAATTCTATCCTTAAAACAGTGGTTTACTTTTATATATTTGAAGAATCTCAAGAAAGTGCAAGCACGTGCATGAAATAAATATAAGAAGGCATTGACTTATTTGTATATTAACACCACAGTGTTGTGAAATGTGTGGCAGGTTACTTCTCATGTTAAATTTCAGCCCAGTTAGTAGAATGGAAGCACACTTTGATTACGTTATTGAAGGTTGTTTTCTGTGTACTTGACCACAGATTAATACTTAAACAAAAACTGAAGTATTAACATTGACTGTTACTCGATAACTAAAAGTACGTAAGTTTTCTGTATATCACATGTAAATGCTGCATAATGACAGAATCCGCAAGTAACTTTGAGCTTGAACATCACAAGGGGAAATTCCTATGTAGTGGCAAGAAAAAAGAATTGTGTTACACGTTTTTAACGTCCTTTCACATAATAATACAGCAAATTTAGAAGCTCATATCTGAATTTATAGGTATGTTAGCAGTGTAAGAAATCCCAAAAGAAAATTAAAACAACTGAAAAGATCTTCTGATAGTGAACCTGAAATCACAGAATCAGACGCTGACAAGGAAGGAATTATGCCACTACATTTATGCATTCCATAAATGTTAGTCAAATATTACTTAATAATACTTCACAACTGCATGCTTCCAACACTTCATTTATATGAGTGCATGGTGTTACAGCTCAATCACGATTATGTCATTCATTGGTACCATGGTCTCCATGTGAATAGGAAATGCACCCTTCATGGCATAAACAGCTTTAGCTAATTAAAGCAGTAACATAGTTTTGGCAAGTTATATGTGGAGTAAGCTTAAAAGAAACTGGGTTTAGGCTTTGCTTCATACCTGTACATCTCACTGTCCTGGCTATCATCACTTGCTGGAATCACAACAAACTGTGGCACAGACATGACAGGTTCACACTTGGTTTCTCTTCTGTTCCACACACATTTGATTCCTGGTCGAGTACTTAGGCATGAAGATTGGTTTGTAAAACTGCCGCATTTCCCAGGCGTGTATCTGCAAAAATTGTAAATCACTATAGCTGACATGCATTAATCCAAAATGTAAGGAAGTATATGCAACTATGACCAACATTATAATTTGTATGATGTTACGATAAATATCCTCTGTCAAAATGTAATATAGTTACTTGAAATACAAGGCATTTCAATGGTAAATTCATTACAATAAAATGTAGATGCCTTTAAACAACATCTGATATGAAACAAAACTTTACAACCACATAAATTACATATATTTAATGCTGAAATGTCACAATTGAGAAATTAGAACCAGCCATACAGAGAATACCTAATTGTAGCAAATGATGGATTCACAAAGTATGCATATGCTGTATACACAGCAAGTCATGTTCCAAGTACTCCTAATGTTTTATCATTTTATCTCATGAAATAATGCACAACTTTGTGTTTTATGTATAACATTTATAGTTTTAATGCAACATTCTCACTTTTTTCAGTAATTTTTTCAAACTTTTGCATATGTTTAACTAAGAATATTCCAAATAAACAGCTTTGATGTCCAATCTTGTGTAACGGTCATAATAATAGAAGGGCCCCTCTCGTTCAGGATTTTGATGATCTAGCTCTGCATTGGCAGGCAGGTTGCCATTTTCACATTGGTACAAAGGATCATTGTTTATGATGTACAGTATTGCCAATCCTGCCTTTTTTTACCAGATCTTATTATTCTAATTTTTCACTCAGAATTAAATGTTCTTAATGTTTAAACTAAAAACAAATGATTTTACCTGTTTCTTTCCTACATCTAGATAGAAAAGAATATTGAAGTTCATCCATCTAATTTTACATTAATATTGTGTTTCTTTTATTTCACTGCCTTGGCCTCATTGCTGTCTGGCTGCTTTGCTTGCAAGCAGTATTGCTAAATCTAGCAACAGTTACTAAATCTGGGGAAGTTTGACTTGTTCGATAACAAAATATTCTGAAAAGTGACAAGTGATTTTTAAAGAATTTTAAGCAAGAATTCTGACAGATTTTAGTGTTTGCAAGCTTGCAAACAGTGTTGCTAACTCTAACAACAGTTACTAATTCTGGGGAAGTTTGACTCATTCAATAACAAAATATTCTGAAAAGTAACAAACGATTTTTAAAGAATTTTAAGCCAGAATTCTGATACATTTTAATGTTTGCTCGTAATTAATAAAAAGAAGGTATTTATTAGATTTTGGATAGCGTTTTCTTAACCTATTTTTTAACTAGAGAAAATAATTATGCTGGACTTCAACACATAACACAACTTGTCAATGGTCTCCGAGGTCTTGGTTTATTGTGATTCTCCAGCTTTTAGTTCTTGCTGCATCATTCCAAATAAATTCAGCTCAGTTTGCAAAAGTGATTTGTTATGCCATTTCAGATCGGATAAGTATGTGCTGTTGCACTGAAATAAAATGTCTAAAACTGCCACAATGTTTTATTGAGTATGGGAATTTAAAGACTTGCGACGGTATTAATGTTATGGTATTTAACATTATTGTTTACGTAATATGTTTTTATGTAAATTATTAGAACTTGAAGATCTTATGTTGTGTTGCTTTTGTTTTGTTTGGTTACATAATTTTAACTGCCCCACGTATGGGAGCCAATTTATAACGGTATTACTTATAATGTTTGTTTACATCACGTGTTGAAGCCATCTTGTGACGTCATTCATTTGTTCGGTTTGTAGCTCCATCTTGTGTTAGCAATTTGCATCAGTGTTAGTTTTTGTTTGATTTCATTTCAAAAGTCCTCCGGCTAGCTATTATCCTGTTGGCTTGGGCACGTATCTCTATACAGGTTGTGAAACGGAAAGGAATCTTTTATCCAAAAATTACACTGATGAAGAAATTTGTTTTACACATTTATTGTCGAACACGTTAACTATCACATTTATACATTGATCTTAACACTCGCCAAACTGAAACTGTTATAACAACTTCTTACTGATAATTCTTTTAATCCACGTACTTCAATCTTTTGTATATTTAACTTTACCATACTTTAGATCTGCTGCGCGTAACTTGTGAATCTATATCCGATGTATGACGAACTAATACTTTCGACGAACTGACTGACTGAAGACGACGTGTAGTGTACACAGATTTTTGATGAACTGGGGGCGATCTACCTATGACTTGGCTTATTTATACTCCTTCGTCCAGATACGCCTAAAGATTATAACTGAACTGCAATTGGCTAATAAAACGCGCCAACATTAGCATCTATTTTAATATCCAATGAAAACCACGAATACATATTGCTTTTAGGGAGAAAATATTCCACAAGTTTCTACCGAAAACGCGTCAACATTACGTAACTTCCTTGTTTCCAATAATGATAAACAGCTCACCCCCCTCGCTGCATTATTGCGCTATTATTGACAGTTTCAGTAAGGCCCTATAAACTTATTTCCCAATAATAATTACAATTAATAAACATCTGAAATCAATGTCACATAAAAATGCATATTCATATTACAATCATTATTTACATTTAAGTAATTTGTGATACAAATTACTGCATCAGACTATGGTTTTTATATATTTAATGCTCAACCCCAGAAGCCACATGATCTTGAAGGTGGTGGTGGGGATCCCTCCCATGTATCTATGAACCTCTATGTTGTACTGGAGATGGTAATCACTGATAGTTGCTTTAGCCAGTGGGCCACAAGGGAGATACTGGACAAGAAGCAGTTTAGCATCTTAAAAAAATCAAACCCAAAACTGGGTCTCCCAAGAACCTTGGTATGACTTCCAGCTCAAGAACCAACTAATTAAGGGCTCTGATCTATCCAAGCCAAGGTGGAAATGCATCATGCTGAGGGCTGTTTGGTACTATGAGGATAAATTGCCGTCAATAATCTCTAAAGGGCATCTGGCAACACTAATATTCAGCCTTCCCAGCATAATCAGGGCTCTATGTTGGGTGACTTCTATTTCCCCAGTACTCATAGGACCAATACAGATGACACAAGCAAAACAAATAAGGATGACAGGGACCCTCTAGCTGAGGGAAACCTATCATCTGATAAAGAGATGGGTAAAACTGTCTTCTCTATTAACAGGCTACACCTGGTTCAAAAGTAACTTTCAAGTGCAGCAAGAAAGAAATTAAGAAAGGCTAAGAGAAGAGAGAACTGGAAGTGATATACAGCCATGGCTCCACATCACACACTAGCAAAGAGTCTCAATTTGGTCCACGGACTTTGGGTATTCCGAAAGACATGGTCAGGTGGGACCTTCAGCTAAAGCTAAACCTTTTAAGAGACTAAAGGGCACTGAACTTGAAGTTCCTTACAGGGAAGCTCTGTCTTCTCTTAAAATGGCAATAATTATTAAGTCCTCTTTTCCAGAAGGCAGGCTCAACAGCAAAGATGCCAGTTTGTTTAAACAGTAATACCAAGAAGGATAGACATAGCACAAGATGATGCTTATTTGCTTTAGGATGAAGTCTTATCTGTTACTGTGAGAATCAGGACTCATGCAACTGGTTCAAGAATAATCCTGGTGTTCAAGGGGGAGGAGGGGTGCAGAACTTAACCCTTAAGGTAATGGAAGCTAAAGACCTTCATTAACAGTCAAGGTAGCATTTAAGACCAGGAATCTAAAAACCTCTGATCTCAAGGTGCTTCTTAGATGCGCTAAACTACTTAACCAGGGCTTGCCATAGAACAGTGGAAGTGGTGAACACAGGGAGAACCTTGGGACAGCAGCTTATTCTAATTGACCAAGCTGAATTAGTCAAATATTGAGGCAAGACTGCCTACACTGGGCAGAAGACATCTTGTAAGATGCCAAATACCAAAACTCAGTTCTTTTAACAAGAAAATTCCAGGTTGATGTTCCATTATTCCCAGACACAGGTCTTTCTTGGTCACCACCAAAAGGGGAGCAACATGTTCCAGCAGCTCACACATTCAGTTAGGCCTGAACATGAAGTAGAAAATAATTTTGCTCAGTAATGCTATAGCAGATGCAGTAATGCTGTCTGTATTTTAATACTATTTTTGTGGAATTTTCACTTGAATACTTAACATTCAAAAAGGCAGCAGAATTTTAGTGTATGACCATAAACATTATCAACCACAGCATCACAGTTTCAGCATGTGTCCTTTTCATGACCATGTTTAGAATAATTAAACTAATAAGCATATGCAATACGCTGGAGTTTCTCTGAAAGCAGCTTCAATTTTAAAGGCCACACTATAGGTAAGTAATTTCATAGCTTCATCCATTGTTAATTATTATAACACAAGAGAATTGAAGACTTTTCTGATTAATCTGTAGTAATATGCAACATTTTTTTCCATGAGAATTGTAAAGCTATTTTGTTTGTATGCAGATTAACAATGAATTTTCATTCTTTTTGCAAAATAATGTCAAAATTAATACCAATTTATTACAAAATTTAAGACCTTTATTAATGAAAAATAACATCCTAGCAATATATATTTTCGATTTTCTAAACATAACACCTAGATAACACTTCTCACACATCATAAGTCAGTTTTTGTTATAAATGAACCCATATGGGTTTGCATATTCTCTATGATGCTTTAATGCTATATAACAGTTCACTTAGGAGAAGCATCACTGCAATCTGCTTCGAGATATTAGCTATGTGAGTTTTCTCATGTTGCCGTTAGGATCTAAAAAGAAAGGAGATCATCAGTGTACCAATCTGCCACTGCCTGGGGAAGGGCAGTATGATTGCCAACAAATCTCCAGTCCCCAGCTGGATGTGAGCTGGCTCCAATGAGAGAATGCAGAGGTAAGCTGAGCTGGTCATTGACATACAACTCTCCGAGGGGATTTACGGCACTCATGCTCAGTGTACATGGTATGTCTGGATTTCCGACCTAGTCAAAAGTGAAGTTCAATCATCTTGTGTATGTAGAAAATACAAAATTCAGCTTACCAGACATAAATTCACATATTTAGTAATGCCATTATTATAATGGCAAAAAGCTAAGACTATATTGAAATTTAAAGCCAATTATTTGTAAAGTTTGTCTTCTGCAATTTATGCAAAGGTTTAGATTGTGGTTATAGTTGGATAGGAAACTTTCTAAAGAAGAGAACGAGTTAAAGCTTAGTAAACAGCACATATTATTTGCATATGTGAACTATTAGAACGGATTTTCTCTATTAACAAGTTTTTAGAATTTTATCAAATGGTTTCTGCTTCTAAAGTAATTCAGAGTGTAAATTCACTGCTGTTAAAGCCTGTTAAATTACTGAATGGAATATTTTAAAGCAATTGTTGTAATGGTTATAAAAGAGAGAAGAATTTAAAGCAAATATAGTTACACAAAGACTGAATTTTGTACTGCACAGTTATTACGAAAATTCCTGTCATTACTTTATGTCCTAGTCATTGTAAGCCTATAAGCTAATTAATTTAAAAAAATCCGAGATTTGTAATGTTATTTAATTACTGCAATCTACATAGTACAAATGGTTAACAGAATGAAGCAAACATTTTAAAAGATTACAAAATGGTTTTGCAGAGCATGGAAATGTTCATTAATTAACATTTCAAATGTTATTTTAATGTTAAACATGAAACAATAAAATGTTTCTAAATTAATATAATCCAGATTTTTGCAAGCTAGACAGCATCTTGGAAATGAAACATACCTCAGCATGTCTGAAAGCATCTGTCCATCAAACCCTCCATATATGTACATAGAGCCTTCAAAAATGTTTGCTGAGTGTCCAAATCGAGCAAGATCAGCACGTAAACCCTGCGGCACAGGTAAAGTGCTCCAGCTATCACAAACAACGTCATATGCCAGTAGATCTGAAGAGTAGCACTTAGCTCCAAAGCTATGGTCTGTATCATTGTGCGTGTTGCCACCAAAAACCACCATAAGCCCACCAGAGAGAAATGTGGCAGTGTGAAGAAATCTAGCTGAAGGCGCACTCATCAGCATTACCCTAATAACAAGAAATTCCATGCATTTTTATACAACTAATGTGGAGCACAGAGAATGTAACAGATTCTAAGTGGTACAAATCTATTTACTATTTACATCTTTGATAATTCATTCACTGCTGCCTTTAGTAGTATGCCTCTATAAGGCTCTAAGGTGCAGAGAGGTCATGTTTAATCTATTAAGTACTGTACTGACCCAAGAAAATTAAACCTGGCATCAAAAATAGGTTAGCTTATTAGCCAAATATGTTTCATCAATAGTGCCTAATAAAAACTGCATCATAAGGAGCAATTTTGGTAAATCTTTGAAATTTTGCTTAAAACTTAATAATTTGGAAAATGCTTCACTTACATACATCCCTGCAAACCACACATTTCAAGGTAAAAGCATCAACATGTTACAAACTGTATGTTGTTATAACTCATTGCTTGGTTGGCTTTAAATCAGCAATTAATGTCATTTTCAGATTATGAAATTTGTTTTGAAATGTTTTCTTAATTTTTACACCTTTGGCTTTTATAATTTACATAAAATTTTTCAACCATCAATAAAATGTTTTTGCTAGAAAATGCTAGTTACAGATATGAAATGAGGAAAATAATCTATAAACTGTACCAGGTATGGGTGTTAGGATCATATGAGTACAGCTTGCTGCTAAGAATAGGTTTCGAAGTACTCTCTGATATGAACCCTCCATAGACATAAATGCGTTGACTGAGAGGATCCCATGCAGCACTGTGACCATAGCCACCCTTGACAGGAAACCCTTGTGTAGGCACCACACTCCATTCTCTTGTTCCAAAATAATACTCCTGCACTGTATTGAGGTATCCATATGTTGGGGAATGGCCAAAGATCACAATCATGCGCTCTGACTGTCTCCCAGACTTAACACTTGTTACTAACGTAGCAGTATGACCTGCAGTTCTGAGAGGTCCTGCAAAGAAAAATATAGCAATAGAGCACCTGTGCTGTCAGTTTCCACAGTAAAAGCAAATTTCTAAATTAGCTTTCACAACACAGAAAAACAGATTCTCTCAACTGAATTGGCAGTTGGAGGATGGCAATCAATGCCATAAAATAAAAAATTTGAAATTCATACTGGAAGGTAATACATGTCTAGAATGCATAGAGGCAATAAATATTACAACATCAAATATGACTCAGTCCACAGACACGTCGTCAGAAGTATAATTATCTATAAAATTAATACCGCCATAAAATCGGACTGTATTCCTCCCAAGAATGGAAAGGTAGAATCACACTGAAAAATACAATGCCATAGGCAGGAATTAAACCATGGATCTTCAGCTTTCTGTGTAGCTGCTATGACTGTTTTGGAAATTCATTACCAAAATCAAAATGGGCTATAACTGAAAGACAAATAATGCATTCCTTACCACAAAATGATGGTAGTGTTATATTGCAGGGCTCTGCACGCACTGTGATGTTCTCCCATGTTTTAGCACTCACATCAAATGCCCAAAGCTCGTTTGATACTGTACCCAGATCTTCCACTCCACCATAAATATAAATTTTATCCTGTAGTAAAAAAAAAGAAAAACTTTACATTGTCAAGGTTCATTTTAAGAATGATATTTAAACATATGATAAAATGAAACATATAAATTTATATATAGAACAGTAAAATAAAAGCAGCTTTCACTCAGAACGCTCAATTTGCAGGGAAAAAAACAAACAAACAAACAAAAAAACTCAATGATTGCTCAAGGATATTTGTCAAGCTGCTTTTATGCATGAAGCATGCTTCATATCACAATTTAAATAAATAAAAAATTAAGCATATATTATGCAAACTATAAGTCTCCACTATAGTATAATTTTCAAATGTAAAATGATTAAGCAACATGACAGTAACAATTTATTTGTTCATTTATTTATATGGCTATGCTAACATGAGTGGTTGTAAAGGTTGGCCTAGATCATTTCTCTGAGAGATCCAATATCAGAATGAAGATAATAAAGCAAAACCAATTTAAAGAAATAGTTCACATGGTATTAAATCAGTCAATACCTCTACAGAATAATTCAAAGCCAATACCAACAAACTGGTCTCTAACAACAGTGATCCCCTCCCTAATTTAAAACAACATAAGAATAACAGTACAAACTTATAAATCTTTATTGAGAAACCACAGTTAAGTTTATTTAACATTATATGCACAAATTGAGATTTTTACTGGGATATGTTTTGAAGACTGTTGTCTCCATCATCAGTCTAGATTATTACTGTGCTTCCTTCTGTGACTTGTAGATGGCATTTTCTGGCTGGAAGTACTGTACAATGAGATCCTTTTCTTATGGGACATCAAAGTTTAATATATTGTGCTTATTCTTATGTATGAATAATTTTTCCCAAATGGACAGTTCTGCTGAATTTCTAAGGACGTTTAAGAGTTGCAGTTTCTCTTTCAGCTAATGATCTGTGGACCAAAAATGCTCTGCAACTGCTGATTTCTCTGTTCCTTTATTTTGGGAAAATTATTCACATATAAGAGTAAGCACAATATATTAAACTTGGATGTCCTATATAAAAGGATCTCATTGTACAATAAGTCCAACCAGAAAACATCATATATAAATCACAGGAGGAAGCATGGTAGTAAATCTATGCTGATGATGAAGACAACGGTCTCTGAAACATGTCCCAGTAGGTTCTGGTGTAGAAAGTGAAGCTAAGGTAATAAAAATCTCAATGTGTGCATATACAGTAGAATCTCATTAGTACATTTTTGCAGGGACCTAAGGATTTGGACGTCATAGGCTGGAAAACGTATTAACAAAGATCTGATGTGTTACACTCACATGATTTTCTCTACTCTTGTACAAACTATTTTTACAAACGCTTATTCTCCATCTACTTCATGTTAATCGAGATAAACATTTGCAGACTCTATCTTATTGTTAAGTTTCTTGTAGATGTAAGGGGAATATATATTTACAAGGGAAATATAGAAATACAGTAGCCTTTAAGCATATACCTATCTCTTAATCACTGATTGTTAGGTGCAGCACCATTCTCTTTGCCACAGATTAATACTCTTTGCATATAATAACGAATTCCCATTTGAGAAAATAAGTATTGAAAAATTTAAGGGAATAACAAGCAATATCTCGAAAATGGTTCACTGAACAAAAAAATGTATATGACATAAATTGTGTATTTTAACGCGATCTACATTTTTTGTGTAGTAAAATTTTGTCTATCTCTTATGGTTTACCAGTTATGCAACAGTCGTTCACAATGAAGAATACTTTTGAAGACATTCCCAGAAAATTCAAGATATACATTTTATTTGTCATGAAAATATCTTAAACATATGATATTTTAATCAAAATCGTTAGAGCCAATTTTGAGAAAATTAAAATTTTCGAAAAATGCTCCATGTAAAGGGTATCTGGGGTGGGGGATTTTCTTGAAAACCTTCGTGTCACATCTCTGGAAGATACTGACCCTAAATACCAAGTTTGGTGTTTATCCGACTGATTGTTTCTGACACACACACACACACACACACACACGTTTCCAAAAATACTTTTTTTGGATTCAGGGGGTCTCAAAACATATATTTCTGGTGAAATCTCGGTATCAAATTTTTGGGTGGAATACAATACTTCCCCTACTTACTATACGTAGTAGAGAAAGTAAAAATACAAAATCTGCAATTTAAGAATGTAGTTATGTAATGAAATCTAATAATTACTACGTCTCCATGGGCAATTGAAATAGATTTCGAGTACAATTTCATACTGAATACGATCTGTGTTTCCATGTTAAATTCGATATGTGTTCAAATGGATTTGGATACACAAAACCTGAGAATAAATAATTCAACCTTTCATGTTGGTCAATTTGGATTTTTGAGGTTATTAATGTTTTTAAGAAAATAATTTGCAAATTATGGAAGCAACAAGCTTTGCTGTGTGTTTTATTACACATGTGATAACAATTTCCGCTAAAAAAATTAAACAAATTATGAGCGTGTTATGAGTAAATAGACGATAGTATCTTTGGCATATTCAATATGATTTCAATACTGTAGGTGTTTCCATGCAACAAATTTCGTTCTGATCCTATTTTTCAAGAGGAAAGTTTTGTTTTAGCATTTTTCCCTTCTTTAAAAGTAGTTTCAATCAATTTAGGTTTGCTAACAATCGTGTTAAAGGTTGACGGAGGAGTCTTTAACTTCCGGACTATATCCACATGTTTCATATTTGGACTGTGATCTACTTCAAGGATTTTCAGTTTTGGTTATTTACTACACTTTCTTTTGTTTGCAACACTCAACAGTAGAAACTATCATTAAAGCATTTTCTATCCCACCCACACATATCCTGTCACACAAATATTTACATAAATGCACGTGATTGGCTGCCGGTATCCATCCATGACCAAGGATTGACCAAAGTAGCAAATGAGGATGTCAAACTTTGAACGCGTTAAGCGCCTACTCCCACTGGACCGACCAAGGATTGGCCAATACAGCAAATGAGGACGTCAAACTTCAAACGTAGTAAGCAGGATCGGGAAAACGCACTAAGCAAACGTTATTTATTACATTTGGTGATTTGGTACCGGGACTTTTATAATTCAACATAATACACAGGAAAACGTGTTAATGAGGAACGTGCTAACGAGATTCCACTGTACATAGTCCGGTCATAAGTTCTGTCCTCTATGTTTGTAGCTCTACAACTTAAAAATAACTGATTTAACGGTACTGTTACAAGTTACCATGGTAGCAGAGTTATTATTCTAAACACATTTACTTTGTATAGTTTCCTACATCAACCAATAAATATGGAATGGGGTTTAAATGAAAACAGAACTGCAGTGATTGCTCTTTATATGTGTGGTAAGAAACCTACTGAAATTTGTTTACCAAACTGTCAAGAGATTCACTGAATCTTCCTCCATTTAAGACTTACCAAGATCTGGCAGGTCATGTACCATAAGGACTTCAGGAGTGGTCAAAGCAGTAAGAGAACGAATACGCATCGAAACCCACTCCGGAAGCAAAAAATAATGGCCCGAGAGTTAAATGTATCTGCCAAATCCATGTCTCGGATTATCAGAGACGACCTTCATATGAGAGCTTATCGATGGTCAGTAAGACATTTGTTTAACCTCGAACCTAAAGAAGATCACGTACGAAAGATCAAACAGGCTCGTACAGTGGCAAGCTCAGAATGGTTGAAAACATCCTCTTCACAGATGAAAAAATTTTCACAATGGAGGAGAAGTACAATAAGCAAAATGATAAAATATATGCATGGAGCTCAGAGGAAGCTAAAATATCAGTCCCCCATGTCCAGAGAGGGCACCACCCAGCATCAGTGATGGTTTGGTGGGGCGTGTCACATCAAGGAGTAACATCTCTCCATTTCTACAAACCAGGAGTAAAAACAGGAGCCAGACTGTACCAAGAGGACATCCTAGAGAGAGTTGTGAGACCCTTGAACACCACACTCCAAGCCACTGGGTCTTTCAACAAGACTCATCCCCAGCTCACAACTAGAACAACTCAAGCATGGCTCAGGGACAATGTTCCAGAATTCATTGCAGCAGAAGAGTGGCCCTCTGTCAGGCCAGACCTGCACCCACTGGACTAAGGCTTTGGGATATCTTGGAGAGTAAGGCCTGTACTAAACCTCACTCCAGTTTGGAATCTCTAAAGCGAGATCTCGTAAAGGCAGCGCAGGAAATTCCTCTAGGTGTCATCCATGCTGCAGTAGGAGATTGGCCTAACAGATTAAGGTCCTGTGTAAAGGCCAGAGGTGATATTTTTTAAAATGACTTATAGTGTAAGAAATGTTAATTAATCAATGAATTAAAATATATACATTATATCTTTTTGTGTCTTTTATTTTAAGACATATCGCTTCTTAATCATAGGACAGAACTCATGACTGGACTGTGTAGTACAAACATAATTACAGTTTGGATACTGGTTACATTACATTAGTATTCAATTAATGTCTACAACATGTATACTATACAGTTTGTGTACATTGTGCTGCTCTGTCAAGGAAAAGCTCAAAGAGAACATATGAGAATAAATCAACAAAACCTCAGAAAAATCACAACAAACATGAAGTTCACTAACATACAAACTTATAGGCAATAAATGCTGGTGCCATCATTTAAAGTACCAGGCTCAGAATCTGCATTAAAACCACCATGCTCATTCCATACAGTAAGGGTTAAGCTGAAGGGAAATGCATGAACAACAGCATTCATAATTCAAAATAAAAGTGTAATGTGTTACATTCACATGACTTTCTATATTCCTTTACAAATTATTCTTACAAAATCCTATTTTTATTATTTATGTTAATCAAAATAAACATTTGCTGAAATGGTTCCATTACATATTTCATAAAGGGGACTGAAGAGATTAAACAACAAAGACTTGAACAGTCACTGTCTATAGCAGGATGGATGATTTTTGGGCTTGTGAGCCGTGGTCTACTAGAACAACTATTCTACGAATGGAATGAACAAGTTGTTCCAGTAGACTAACACCCACAAGTCCAGAATCATCCAGACTGAAGCAGTATTCAAATATTTAAGAGGGTCATTATATGCTGGCTTTGAAATTCCACTTTGTATGACCACCAGATACAAATGAATTGTGACTAAGTACGAGGGTTGGAACTTAAATAGTGGCAACACTGCTGTAGAGACGCTATGCAACAGAATTTAATGTTGTCGCTGATAGCACACGCTAGTTACATACCTACCTTATTTCAGAGCAAATGGACTCTCCCTTCCCACTTCACCTGCGTGCACACAGTCCAGAGAAACAGAGTCACTTGTGAGCTAGCGGTCTAACGTAGTGTTGTCACGATGTTTTAAACAGGAACAACGGAGTCGGATCAAAATTGAATGTGCCAGAGGTCGTAGAGCACGACAGTGTCAGTTTTCAATCTTGCGGGGAATCTGTATTGCCTTACAGAACAATGGCACGTTGGGTAAAAGCCTTCAACGATGGTCGGCAAGCTGTGGAAGACATGCATCGGGCCAGTCGTCCTAGCGTCAGTGAAGAAGAAGTGCATGCTCTTGCCACGTTGCTGGACAGTGATCGACGCCAGACGATTCGTGAGCTTGCCCAAGAAACCGGATTAGCGCATACGACTGTGCTTTACATCCTGAAGGAACGCCTGGGCATGCGCAAAATTGCATTATGATGGGTTCCACATGATTTGACGGAAATGCAGAAATGGTTGTGTTACGACACTGCTAGGACGTATGAGCACGAAGGAGAGGCTTTCTTACGCCATATCATAATGCTGGATGAGACATGGGCCAAATTGTATGAGCCAAAACTGAAACGCCAATCAAACGAATGGCGTCATTATGGGTCGCCACGAAAATCGAAAGTTCGTCAGAGCCCCAGCAATGTGAAAGTGATGGTTATTCTCATATACGACTGTGATGGTGATAACCTAACGCATTACATTCCTCCACGGCAGACCGTCAATGCACAGCATTACCGTTTGTTTTTGGAGCACCACCTGCGACCAGCTGTGAGAAAGAAGCAGCAACACTTTCTGCAGAATCCACCCATCATTTTGCACGACAATGCTTGGACGCATACAGTGCAAGCTGTGGCTGATTTGTTTGGTCGATGGGACTGGGAAGTGCTGTACTATCCACCATACTCCCTGGACTTAAGTCCTTGTGACTTTGATTTGATTCCGAAGATGAAGGACCCACTTCGTGGCATTCGCTTCAGAACTGTTCCAGAGATTCGTCAGGCAGTAGACCGCTCCATTCGCACTATCAACAGAACAGGCTCGGATAAAGGTATACTACAACTTCCACATCGCTGGCAACGGGTTATACACAATGCTGGTGGCTACATTGAAGGAGAGTAAAGGTTGCTAACATGTAACTCTTTTGTATCGGCTGTAAATAAATAGTTGCCACTATTTAAGTTCCAACCCTCGTACTTCAAAAAATGACAAACTATTTGAAAATTCAACCAATAACAATAAATATCCTAGAAATGGTTAATTCCACAAATAAATTTGACATAAATTGTGCCTCTTAAAAAAAATCTAAATTTTTTGTGTGGTAAGTTTTGTCTGTCTTGTTTACCATTAATAGATAAGTATATTCATTCAGAATTAAGAGGACAGAGCCTTTTTGCAAAAATTCAAGATGTACATTCAATCTGTCATGCAAATATTTTAAAGTATTTGTATTTGTTTATTAGTACTAAGCTATTCACAGAGTTCATATGACCTGGAGCTAACCCAGGTACTATCCCAGGCCATACAAGATAATTAATAACACTACTTTCTGCAACTATTAGCTCATATATTGCTCTTACCATTATATGATTATACTTTATAATTAATAAATTAGTTTGTGCTATGTACTTCAGTTTAATTGGTACCTGACTTCACCTAGCCAATTTTTTAAAGTATAATATTTGGTATGTTCATCAAAATCTATTTGGTATTTTCATCAAGATCATCAGAGTTATTTTTGAGAAAATAAAAGATAACGAAATTTTTCCAACTCTCTCTCTATCTCTCCAATCATATGATATAACATTGATATCTGCATTTATATTATTTTTTAACTAAGTTGTTCATAAGCAGAGTTGAATGGACAGAGGGACTTATCAATCAGACAGCACCTGCTCATAACTCAGAAACGTTAATTTTTCAGAATTTGGAGTGTCAATTATTTTAAAAATAAATTTAATGCCCTACATTCATTTTCATGCCTATACATTCCAAACACAGAGGCTTTTTACCAATATTTTAGTTTTACATCAGGTTATTGAAGAGACAATACTTAGACTTTAACACAGTGAAGAACTTTATGTAAATAATT
The DNA here is from genome assembly GCA_030765065.1 of Deroplatys truncata. NCBI lineage: Eukaryota > Metazoa > Arthropoda > Insecta > Mantodea > Mantidae > Deroplatys > Deroplatys truncata. Next base: position 120,913,197 of record CM060977.1, on the reverse strand, counting down.
TAATTTTGAGTCAAACCCATACAAGTTTTAAAAAATTAGTCTTGGACCTTATAAACTTTCATTGTTTTCTTCATAAGATTTCTTTGTATTCCTTCTATTATTGCAAAGGTTAAAACTTGTCAACTGTGTGGACTTAACTACCACAACATGATTATTCTGTTACTGTAACATTAACTTTTATTACCTAACTTTTGTGATATAACCCTAACTTATGCAATGTTCAACATTTCTTTCATCACATGCCTAAAGGACAGAGAAGGCTACCAAGATCATTGTGTCCCACAATATACCTCTTGTCACTAATAAAATAAATCTCTGCAGCATAATTTCTGAAAAATACAGTAATCTAGAATAAACATTAGCTTATTTTAATGTCTGAAAATATGAATTACAGAAAAAGGAAGCTATGCAAACTGGAAACGAACTTGAAAGAGACAAAATATACTTACACCAAACAAAACAGCAGAATGTCCATATCGCATTGCTGGATAACTTTTGCTGTCTACATGTGGAGTTTCCCACACGTTACCTACAATGAAAATGCAAATTATAGAATACTATTCCAACAAAAAAATCCCAAAAATATGTACATACGATGAGTTGCTTTCGCACTCATTATGTTAGGCGCAACATAGTTTACAGTTTGAAGAAAAACCTGTTTAAGCCAGGCTACTGGAACTATTTCCAGGAATAGTGCTGCCATCTTGCCATAGAAAAAAAAACTTCATTATTGTGGCCATCAACCTTAAAGCAGTAACCTTTCCATATGTATAAACTATTTTCAGCATCTCTGCTGTGCTTTGATGCATCCTGAAATTCTGCTCTCTGAGGGTGTTCAATGCTGTCTCATTTTGATAGCATAAAACTAGCATACTTTCAGTTTCATCTTCAGTCAAGGAAACAAAAATTAAAAGGTATACCAAATAATATGAAGGGTTAATTAAATTAAATGCAGGACTGTACAGTTAATAAGAATATTACAGGAAATTAATACTATTATAGCCTCACTAATTTAGGTTATTACCTAGAACATGTTTTGCAGGATGTTTCCTGCATCCTCACTACAGTCAACTGTAGAATCATGGTGAGAAGCTGGAGCTGGATGTCTGGTCATCCTCTAATGGCAACTTGAAAAACTTGTAGTTAGGTTTATTCTCCGTATTTGTTTCAAAACTCATTAAACCATACTTCAACTTCATGTAATTTTTTAATTGAATGCGATAATGAACTCTTTAAATTAAATGTTTTCTCCTATATTATGGTTATCCTTCCAAAAATGAAAGTTGCTAGAGGAATGCTAATCATTTAACTGCTAATAAGGACAGGAAATTTTCCTTTTTGTTCTTCAGTTTATCTTAATTGAAACAGACCAATGATACTTTAATGTACCATTCTTAAAGCTACTTCAGACATCTCGACATTTCAGAGCCAAACTGCATTACAATGTTCATGATGACTATGATGCTGATGGTAATTAGTTGAGTATTTATTCTAGATTTTCTTGGGCACAACTGGCTGGAAACCTGAGAAAATCTAGAGTATTCACAACACCAGGAAAACTTCAGCTCATATTTATACTTGAATTAACGTTACTTCTCAATTCTGACAGCTAGCTCAGCGTGCTTTCCACACGTATATGTGGGTCATGACAACCAGGGTTGACCTTGAAGTAACCAATCGCCATTTAAGCCCCCTCCACACTCTTCAACGCAGCTCAGAGGAAGTGTTGCCAAAGTGTTGCCACGTGGCAAATGTTGTTTTGTTTGATTTATCAGATACTTGCGTGATTTGTGTATCGTTGTAGTGTAGCGCGATATTTTAAAGTTTAAGCATACAACTATTTTAAATCAGTGAACTGTGCAATTACATATTAACATTATTTTTCAAGTCCTAAACGTGTAGCTGTAGTATACGAATGACCAGTATTGTGGTGATTATAATATTTTAAAATATATAACCTGTATTTATTTAAAGGTGAGTCGGAATTGTTACACTAACATCACTTAAGTTTACTCACTTAACATGTTTCGGGAAACAGTTGTTCCCATCCTCAGAAGTTTAATTCGACTGGCCCATGTTGTTGGTGTTTCCGTTTTTTGGACTGGATCCTGTGGCGGCATCTTGTGGTGGAGAAATGTACTTCCAGAGAGGATTTGGTGGCGGCAAATCAAAATTCAATAGATTTGTGTTGTGTTTTAGAATGGTGATCTTCTCCCATGCATCTAATTCGGCTGCAAATTTGGCTGGTTTGACTAATGTAATATTGGGTTTGATGTTGTGATTAGTGATCCAAAAATGGTGTGAAACTGCAGATTTGTCTATTTGTTTGTATTTAATACATCTCATGTGTTCCTTTAGCCTAGTTTCTAAGTTTCTTTTTGTCTTACCTATGTATACTTTATTGCAATCTGAACAATTGATTTTATAGATTCCAGCTTTTTTGTCTTGTGGAATGGGGTCTTTTAACTTTTTACAAAGTAATTTCTCTATGTTAAATTTGTTCTGTGGAGCTAGGCTGATGTTATGTTTCATGAAAATCTTCTTAAATTTGTGAAATGTTCCTGGGTGGTATGTGAATTTCTTGAACTTTAGCTCTTTATCTTGCTGGCTGAGATTTGTTGTGTTTCTGATGTGCATCTGTCGTTTGAATTTTGCAATTTTTTTGTCAATAGTTGCTTTGTTGTACCCATTATGTATTGCTGTGTCTACTATATGCTGGTATTCTAACTGGTATTCTTTTTTATTTAAGGGGGTATATACCAGTTTATGTGTTAGGCTGTTTAGTACTGCATGTTTGTGTGTGGTTGGATTGAAACTCTTATTTTTTATGTAATTATTACATTAGTCAAACCAGCCAAAGTTGCAGCCGAATTAGATGCATGGGAGAAGATCACCATTCTAAAACACAACACAAATCTATTGAATTTTGATTTGCCGCCACCAAATCCTCTCTGGAAGTACATTTCTCCACCACAAGATGCCACCACAGGATCCAGTCCAAAAAATGGAAACACCAACAACACGGGCCAGTCGAATTAACCTTCTGAGGATGGGAACAACTGTTTCCCGAAACATGTTAAGTGAGTAAACTTAAGTGATGTTAGTGTAACAATTCCGACTCACCTTTAAATAAATTCAATACACATCACTGTTTCTAGCTTCTTTTCATTACAATATATACGTTATATAACCTGTGCTGAAATTTCTATGTGATTGACAATGTCTGATCCCGGGCAAAAGCGTAAGGGAAGACCACAAACTCGTCCCCGAAAAAATACGTTAAGCTTGAACAAGGTACTATAATTCGCGGCCAAGCTCATGAGATAGTATGTGTTTTAAGGGCATATTTCGAACTGGAAAGAGAAAACGGTGGACCAATGATTGATGTAAATAAAGTCATAGATCAGACAGCTGCTGCTTTAAAATAAGTAAATGAACTGTTGTCAATATAGGCAAAGAACAAGAAAGAAAATATGAATAAGCTGAGAAATCACAGTCTGGATCTTCAAAAGTAATATTAGAAACCCGACATCATCAAAAATTATTACAGATCTAGGTGCCTTCCAAGTAGATGCTATTCTCGCCATATGTATAGTTATTATGAAAGGATTATTATGAAAGAATACAATACTTCACACTTTTAAATGCAAGGTTTGTCTTATCTAATTGAGAGTTAAAATAAACATAACAGTAAAAATAAGAACTTCAAAGTAAATATGGTACTAATTTGAATAATCTGCTATCTGAAAGTTTCGCAATAGCATTAAAAATGTTTGTCGAGTAGTGTATTATGAAATTTTAGAAATATAATGAAAGTGAAAGCAGAAAAATCAGCTTTAAAGCTTTGTTCTATATAGGTAATATAATATTACGTACGGACATTTAAAGCATCACGCAAAGGAACTTAAAAGATACAAAATGGAAGACAAGCACTAGAATAAAATAATAGAGAGTGAAAAGGTATTCAAATATTAATATTTAATACACGCTTATTATCACATAGCACGAACATGAACATAATGCAATAGTTGACAGGCGTGTTGTACACTGTATCCTTAGAAGTGTATAGAGATGTTTAGTGTAGTATATTATTTCAAAATTACGTCATTTCGTTAGGCACAACGAAGAACTTTTATCTTTGTTTAGCTCTGTTCTTCCACTCGACACGAACGACTGGCGGACGGACAAGCCGACAACACTGCATGTTTTACGCGTGGCGTAGTTGAAATGCACATGGCAGGAGAGCAACTGTCAGAATTGAGAAGTTACATTAATTCAAGTATAGTTGAGTATTTGCTACTTTAATTATAGTCTTTTCTTCACAATGCAGTTTTAGTCATATCAGATCATGTCAAGCTTATGACTCTGGTTTACTCTCATTACCTTAAAAAAAAACACCTAATGTTTTACATTCATATGATTTTCTCTTCCCTCTATTATTAGTGGGTATTCAAATATTTCTTATAGAAGTTTATTTTTCTATCTACTTCATTTTAATTGAGATAAACCTTTGCAGAAGTGCTACATTACACATTTCATACAGACATAAAAGAAAAAGCGATAGTTAAATGTTTAGGATATGGATGCTGTTGCTGGCCTTAAAATTCCATACTCTTTCCATGCAATCACGAGAAACAACTGAATATTGACAGGACTTCAAAAGAATGATGAAGTATTGAGCAATTCAAACCATTAATTACCAATATCTTAGAAATGGATGCCGCAAAAAGTTATTTTAAATAAATTGCGTATTTTAAAGAGATCTACATTTTTTGCGTAGCACGTTTTTCTCTATTACTTAATGTTTACCAGTCATACAAGATTATACAAAATCCCTTCTGAATGAAAAGAACTTCATAGGCTATTTGCCAAAAATTCAAGATGTACATACATTTAACTTTTCATGTAATATCTTTAATACATGGTATTTTAGTGAAAATCATTGAAGCCATTTTTGAAAAAATCAAAAACTTCACAAAATGTTTCATGTAAAGGATAGTTTTGGCTTGGGAGATTTTCTTGAAAATCTTCAGGTCACATCTTTGGAAGATACTGAATTTAAATACCAAGTTTAGTATTTATCTGACGTTTCATTTCTGAGTTATGCTGACACACGTGCATACGCACGCACATGCACTCATACACACACACACACACACACACACACACACACACACACACACACACACGCACGCATGCACGCTCCTTTTTCTAAAAATGCTTTCTTTTTGGATACATGTGCCTCAAAACATGAATTATTTCCAGTGAAATCTGGATATCAAATTTTTTTGTGGAATGCAATACCTTCCCTACTATTACATGGTACAGTAAGTAAAGATGTCCATTCAACCTTAAACATTACCTATTATCGTAAAGTGATCGGAGCTGTCCCACTTGGCACCAACTTGGGAAACGACGAATACAATATCATATACCAGATAAATTCTTATTACTTCAAAATGTTTGAAGTATTCAAATTTCACTAAAACGGATATTGCACTCAAAGCAGCTCAATGTCTAGCCTAAGAAACTGTCTGAACTTATTTAATTTGATCTGAGCAAGCTAAAGAAGTCTTAAACAAATTAGGTAAATTTTGAAATATTGATAAATGGATTATTAGTTTGCAAGCAAAACCAGCCATTACAAGCTTCTCAAAGAGAAGAGGAGCTACAGCAGTTAGTTCAATGCACTGATCCACAGAAGTAACTTGAATCAAGCAGCATGAGCCTGGGACCTCAGACATCTTTCAAAGCTTGCACCATTCTCTTCAAAAGTTCTTTTAATTTTGGTAACAATTTTTTAAAGGTAACCAATAGTGACTATCTAAATATTCTGCAGAAGTTGGAGACAACCCGATAGTCATTAAAATCCAGGTGCAATTTATAACTATAAATAGAGCAAAATGTAGGTAGGCTATTTCCTTGTACGAGGATCTCTCCAAAAGTAATGCACACTATTTTTTTTTAAATCTATGCTTCATTCTACATCTTTGCAATTTACGGAGTTCATAGATACATCCTTGTGTTCAAATCTAGTTCAACCCGTTACTATGAGTGGTACTGCCATAGCAAATCTTCAAGATGGCTGCTGCACTTGACATTCATCAAATGCAACATGCTGCTACAGAATCCCTGTGCTGTGAGAACGAGACAGTGGGAAACATCCACAAGAGATTGCAGAAGGTGTATGGAGATGCTTCTATTGATTGCAGTACAATTAGTCAGTGGGCAAGCAGATTAAATGGTAAAAGTGGGCATGCCAATATTCAGGATATTCCTTGCAGCAGCAGACACCACACTGCATGAAATCCTGACAACATGCAGAGCTAATGACATGATTTGGGCTGATAAACACATACAGTGAAAGAATTGTCGCACTATGTTGGAATAGGAGAAGTTATTTCCAGAATACTGAAAGAGTTGGAGTTGAAAAAGGCTTGTGCCAGGTGGATCCCAAGGAGGTTGACAGAGGCTCACAAAGAAATATGAAAAACAGTGTGCAGCAAAGATTTGGGACAGTACGGGAATGATGGAAATGACTTTCTTGCAAGAAATGTGACAGGCGATGAAACGTGGCTCCACCATTTTGAAGCAGAGATGAATAGGCAATCCATGGAGTGGTATCATGCAAACTAGCCTACAAAGACAAAAAAATTAAAAACTGCACCTTCAGCTGGAAAAGTTATGGCCACGGTGTTTTTCGATTCTGAAGGACTCTTGCTTGTGAACATCATGCCACGTGGAACACCATTAATTACGATGCATATTGGCAACTCTGAAGAAACTTCAAGCTCAACTGAGACATGTTCAACCACATTGGACAACAATGTATGGCCACATGTCAGTCAGAAAGTCACGGACAAGGTCAGCAAACTAGGATGGACAACATTGAAACACCCGCCTTACAGTCCGGACCTGGCTCCGTGCAATTACCATCTCTTTGGTGAACTGAAGGACTCCCTTCGTGGAATAAGGTTTGAAGATGATGACTGCCTCGCGAACACTACAAAACAGTGGCTCAAATGTGCTGGTCCAGACTTTTACCATGCTGGTATACAGGTCGTAGTTCCAAGTAGGCCTAAAGCAGTTGAGAGGGATGGGAATTATTTGGAAAAATGAAATTATGTTCCTAAGGGATGTATCTACAAACTGTATAAATAGTTAAGTTGTAGGATGAACATGTAATTTACAAACAGATTTTGTGCATTACTTTTGGAGTGAACCTCATATATGAGCATAAAAATAATAATAATCAGATTACAACAGAATACTGCATTTCACATGTAAATATTAATTCAAATACTTAAGCTTTATACACAGCAAGGGTATACAGTTTTCACTCTCCCATTCATGTTATCTAATACATATCTGCTATTAAATTATTTTGAATTGGAACTTCTTCAAAGGATATCTTTGACACAAATTGGTGTAACTCTGCTTGACTTTTACTTCAAGATTTCTGATCAAGACAAAGCACAGCAAAGCATAAAAGCATTGCTTTAAATTTTTAACCCTATAACTCTGTCTGATGTCCATTCTAAGATCCAACCCAGTGATTTTAACTTGGAACTGTCCAGAAGTAGGTGGGAATGACAGAATACCTATATGTCAAGTTGAAAGACATTTCCTAAACCCATTCTGTCAATAATAACCAAGCAGGATGATTGACTCTAACTGAGGTGCATATACATTGGATTTGAAAAGTCCTCAAAAATCTAAGTCCTTTTGATTTGAATTTTATTTTTAAAATACCCTATCAAAAAAGAAGGGGGAAAAAAAACCGAGTGTTGCATTCACATGACTTTCTCCACATAGTTTTATATAGCTTCTACAAACTATTCTTATGTAAGTTTATTTTTATATCTACTTCATGTTATTCAAGATAAATATTTGCAGAAATATTCATTACACATTTCTTGTAGGTACAAGGGGGATTGGGAAAACTGAATTGACAGTCAGATTTTTTAAAAGTCACTATAAACTGGCCTTGAAATTCCATAGTCTTTCCATGACTGACAAGAAACTGAATAGTAACAGCACTTTTAAAAAATTACTAAGTACTGGAAAATTCAAACCAATAATAATGGATATCTGGAAATGCTTCATGCCATAAAATAAGTTATTTTAAGTAAATTGTGACTTTCAACGAGTACTACATTTTCTACACGTTAATTTTTTGCATCTCTCTTATGGTTTACCACATATATAAAATTCCTACAGAATGAAGAGGACTTCACAAGCTATTCCCAGAAAACTAAAGATATACTTTTATTTGTCATGTAAATATCTTAAATAATAAATATAATTTTAATCCAAATCATTAGAGTCATTTTTGACAATATCAAAAATATCAAAATCTTTTCTGTGTAAAGGGATGGGGGCATTCTTGAAAACCTTTGTGTCGCATCTAAGGAAGATACTGAACTTTGGTGTTTATCAGAATTTCTGTTTTAGAGCTATACTGCTCACACACAAGCATGCAGGAATCCCCTTTTTTTTGAAATGCATTTTTTGGGTTCAGGGTTCTCAGAATATATATTTCCAGTGAAATCTTGACATTGAATTATTGGGTGGAATACAATACTTTCTCTAATTACTGTTAGTATAATATACTATATTATAGTAGAGAAGTAAAAATTTGCAGATGTAAACTAACATTTTAGTTTTGTAAATATGATGCGACTTGTAACAAGCAATAATGTGAGCATATAGCCATAGGTATGCCCTACCAACGAGGGCATTTCACTGCACACCACAATAAATATGCACATAGATCTACCACCTCTTATCTGCTTCTTTCATTGCCCATGCCAGGCAATAGTCATGTCACTAGATAACACAAGAAAAGCATAAGATACCAATCTTGGTTGCAACAAATATTACACTGTTAATTCACTTTTCAGAATTTACCGCCATGTTTGGATGCAAATAATAACAATAAAGGCCATTAGTCATAAAAATTAAGAGAATATGAGCATATTTACCATTGAAGTCATAAACATAGATCATTTTTGCCTTGCGATAAGACTCCCCACCAACAATATACAGGGAGTCCCTCCAAACCACACTTCCATGTGAAGCCATTCCTAATGGAACAAAGTCTTTTGGTTGCACTACTTCCCAGTAACCTAAATCTTCTAGCTGACTGCAGTCTTCACCTGTACAAAAAACAAGTGAAAATAAATGCAATAGCATTTATTAGCAACATACTTTCATTTATCCCCTCTATGGAAAGCAAATGTATTCAACAGAAACCATGGCAAAAGAAAGATAATGGATATACTTTCAAGAACAAAGATTGTTTACCATATGATTTAATTGCAATTTAGCTTTAAAAAAAAAAAAAAAAAAAGCAATGCACTTAAACAGTAAAATTTATCTTGATAATTCAGTTTACATTACACATTGCACTATACCATCTCAACTATTTAAATTATATTTCTTGTAACCCTGCAGTAAATTTATAAACATTTTTTACAAAATCCAATATAATAGATGTTACTATTTAATATAAATTTCTATGATACACTATATCCTAAATCAGATTTTTATGATTCACTTCACATCCACTTATATGTTCAATTATTACACTTTCAGATACCCATCCCAATTATTTTATTACTAGGTACTTACACCATTTAATTGTTATTACCATCAAAACTTAACCATTTGCTAATAATTTTGTCAAATGCCTGCATCTCTTGATCAATCTCAACCAAAGTTTGACATTTTATTATTAATATAACAAATATGCATAAAGAATACTAATTTAGAAATGCATCTGGAGTTATTAGATAAAGCTTGAGTAGTTTGGTATTCAAACTACTTCAATAATAAATGTTGAAAAGTAGCTTGTAAACATAGAAAAGCATTACTAATAACTGGAAGTTTTTTGAACAGTGAAGCTTAAGCAAGCTTTGGTTGTTAGTTAAAGATGGGAATGAAGATTCCGAAACATGTACAATTTTCAACAAGTGAGTGAGGTATAGTGTAAACCTAACCGATATTCAATTAATAAGAAAACATGATAAAAAAAATGACTCCTTTTATTTTTCTCCCTTTTCACAAACACACAGCTCACAAACATACATCACTGGCTTTTCAGAGTTTCAACAACAAATGCAATTATAACTATTGCTTGCAAGCCAATATTCAGAACATCCATCCTTCAATATATCAGGCACAAGCAAGCTAGTTGCTGTTTGGAATATCTGCAAACTTTAAGACATCATCTTCCTCTATAAATTAGAGATCACTTGAAAGGATATAATAAATATAATACTACATAATTTGTTAACTGTTACTTAATTTACAAATAATAATTTTTGGAAATAGTGAATTTGGGAAAAAACATTCATTTGTAACTTTAGTAATGATCCTTCAGAATCCACAAATTCAAAAGATGGACGTTCAGAATTTTTACTATTAAAAACCAAGACCATCTGTAAAAATTTTTCTCAAAATAAGACAGGGGAGAAGAAAGCAGCAGTGATGAATTTCATATTTTGTGTTTAATTATTATTATTTGGGGGCTACTGATTTCATCCTCCAATCCACTTTGATTTATTTTTCCACAGTGTACATCTTTTAACAGATCACAGATATGCTGGTTATTTATCTGTATGCTAGCTATATATATATAAGGGTTATTTGTAAAATTCTCAGAATGACCCAAGGTTACAGCAGAATTTCTGAAGCAGTTTTGTTTTCGAAACCACTATCTTTCACTGAAACATTTGTGCAACTACATAGAGATTGTTCAAGAATCATAGTAGGCGTAACTATTTGTTGCAGTGCAAAGGTGTGTATATAGGAAACACTGCAGTTATTAAATATTGTGCAGTTATTAGGTACTTTGTAAGGAAGGATATGAATATATAACAGAAATTCATACAGATTTGAAACATTCTAGGGACATCAACATCACTCTTGCACGAGTCTATTGACTACAATAAAGTTATTATTTTTATTATCAACATTTTTAACCATTTACAAGTGGAGATGGAGTTTAAATGTGCCTGTAAAAGCTTAGAATGTGATGCACGCAGGAGAAGACCAAAATCCACCATGACATAGAAATCAATGACATAGTTCTGCAGGATTGCCGAATGAAAGTGTCCAAAATTGTTAAAGCTCTAGACATTTCACAAGAATGTGTGTTTCCATTTTGAGAGAAGAGTTGGACATAAAAGAATTATCTGCAAAATGGGTGCCACAACTGCTCACTCCGGATCAAAAGTGAATCAGAGTGCAAATCTATGAGCAAAGTTGGGCTGTTTTTAGAGAGATCCTACCAACTTTATGCATGTACCACTACACATCTGACACAAAATAGCAGTCTAAGCAATGGAAGTAACAAAATTCTCCACCACCAAAGAAGGTAAACTATGCAGAATCAGCCAGAAAGATCATGGCATCAGTTTTTTGAGATGCCAAGGGTGTACTGTAATGGACTGTCTTCACCCTGGAAAATCTATCACTCGGGTATATTATGCTAACCTTTTGAACCAATTGAAGACCAAAATCACAAGAAAAGACACTTTTATCTGTTACCTATATGGGAAGTTCATTGGTGGAAAGAAAGTTTTACCTGAAGAACTTAGATCATCAGTTGAGGCATATTTTGTAGGCCAGGGACCTGTTTTACAATTTCGTATTGAACGACAAGGACTGATGCAACGTGACATAATTCTCAGTGGTCTATTTATGCATGTAACATCTTGCACTCTGTTTTGTTGACAATATAAGTTCTACCTGCCCATTTGCACATTTGGTTCAACAGCTAGTATGAATCACTGTGTGTCGCACTATTGCTAAAACTCTTAAATCCAAAAAAACAGACAAAAACAATATTGGAGTGTACATCCAAAAAACAGGATAAGGTTCATGAACAGTACTCTGAGTAATCTGTATGGGAAATTGCTTCTTCTTGTCATAATCCTTGTAATTTTCTGAAGCAACGTCCCAAGCTGAACTCCTAATACAAATTTCTTCTTTGAAATGTTACATATGCATACTTGATAAAAGTCTGAATGACGAAAATCAGATCGCTCTCACAACACATGAAAGCATAAATTACACTGAAAAATCAAAACTGCAGCTCTAGATTTCCCATAGTGGCAGCACTGACTCAACTGTCTCACTCACAATACGGCAATGTGACTGCATAAACAGTTCCATATACATCCATGTATATTGAGGGTGTGAGACTGTTGCATGTGTCGTATGAACTAAAAGACCATGCAACATATTTTTGAGGTCAAACGACAGAATATTGCGTGACTGTCGTGTCGCATGGTACATGTGCTTCCATTTAACCCAAGGTACTTTCAAATTGCAATGCACTTGTCACATGACATGAAATCATATGCGCAAATGGGACATAAAATCCTTGTAAATTGCAAACTCTTTTTGTAATTTGTAAAAATCTGTTTCACAATGGAAGTTTGGAAAGCTTGTTTATAAAGATTAGCTATAAAACAACAGATAAAAAGGTGTACGACTTTTATTTAGGTAGACAGTAAAATATCACTGAAAACTACATAAAATGCTATTTAGCAGCAGTTCCAATGATTCAAATAATGATGGTGTTCATGCAAGCGAAGTTAGAAGAAAGCATTTTAGGCTCAGAATGAATAATGACTTCACACTGTTTATGAATACAGTGAGAGGTTTCGAATGAGTCCTTTAACAATGGAATTACTATTGCAAGATATTGGGCATCACATTCAGCATGCAACAGGCACAAGAGGAGCTTTAACCTCAAAACACAACTGTGTGTTGCTTTGCACAGGACGGGAACTGGCTGTCAGTTTCACTAAATAGCAGACAGGTAACAATGTAGCCATTAGTTCATTTGTTCCTAATTTTCTCTAAACTAATAATTTTACTTCCATATGTAACATTAAGTGATGTTAAAAGTAGAAATACCATGTTTGTGCTTAGTGAAAATGTTGTGTTCACTCTCAGATCAAACAACACAATTTACAACATAATAAAGCACATTCAGCAAATTACCTATAAAATCACTGGCCATCAGCATAGCCAATATACAGTACTTTTCCTTCACACTGTGGCCACTGCACAGCTGTTCAAGTGCCGAGTGCAGCAGCTCGGACTACTGCCAAAACAGTTATAATATACCCGCAACCACTTACAAATACAATGGTAATAAGCACATACTTTATCATAAAAGATGCTGGAAATGTTGTCTTCTATTCACACATTTTTGGCATCTTCTCGCCTGATGTTTTCTTTTAGTTCTTACAATGTATGAGGGTTTGTTACATACACCTTAGTTTTCTTGTGATCAACAGTCAGGTAAATTTCTGTAACTAAACTTTGTGAAATGATACAAGTAATTAACCCACACTTAGTATTCTTCTCTGACAAAGCATGGTTCCATTTATATGGGCTATGTTTATCGCAAAAGGACATGCTGGAGTACAGAGAAACCTGATTTTACATAGAATCCCTCTGTGAAGCAAAAATTGGTGTGCAGTAAATGCATACAGAATAACAGGACCTGTATTTTTTGAACAAACAATAAACGTAGAGAGGTACAAGAATAACTTATACCATTTTTTGAACAGCTGACTGACGTTGAATGTCAGTCTGGATTTTTCAACAAGACATTGTTACCGTGCATACAGCTGATGAGTCATTAAATTTAATTCGGAAAATTTTGAAGATAGTAGTAGTAATAGCGGTTTGAGTGGCGCAAAACTGCGGCAGTCATCAGCGGCACCCCTGGCTATAAATTTATTCAAGTCAGTACATCAATACAATAAAAACAAAACAAGTATAAGTTAAGCAACTCAGATTACAGAAGCAGCTCTGGTTATATAGATAATCACATTCTGGTACAAAACCAATACAGTCAGAGCATTCACAGAGAGAAACACCAGGATTACAAAAATAGAAATAGTAAATCAACAAATGCAAAAATTAAGCAATAGAAATCTCACAGATTATGATAAATAAGAATTAACCCTAAGCAAATGTAAACGTACAATGCAATTCTACATAGTTATATATATAAAAAAAAAAAAAAAACATACAGGAAACTTCCTTATTAATTCCAATCACAAACTGTCCATGCAAGGCACCAACCTCGACACCTAGTTCATGCAACACTTGCCTCCCCGCCACTCCAGCACCAAAATCACTCAAGAACATCAACGTATCCTTAAACTCCTTCACCACACTCTCCTTCCTAACTCTCACAAAAACTCTTCCCTGTCAACTCGCCCTTTCCTCCACAGATGCGTACACAGAAAGTATAGTCACATTTCAAAATTGGACCTCAAGTCTATTTTACGCAATCCTTCATTAACTGGGTCCAACTCTATTAAGCTCTTCTTAATTCCCTTTGCGATAATAAATCCTATCTTGTGTAGTCCAGGCTCATTGATCCACAATACAATAATGTGTAATCCTGTTTATCTATTCTTGCTTTTGCACTCCAACTTTTTTGTTGCAACACTAGTGTCCAGCCAATACCTTAAGAGTTATTTTGCCACTTCTTTCAGTTTTCCAGGTCATAACATAGTTTGAACATTCCAAGTTGCCAACAACAAACCATCCTTCTTAACAAGGCTTTTATAAGTGGGGTTGAGAGCCCCATGCTTAACCCCCAACCTAGAGGAACAGGTCTCCTTATTTCTGACCCCAGGAGACAGGGTGGACTGGTTATACCCCCAGACACTGGGTGGCTCAGGTACCTCGGGGTCGCCCTCCCGTACCCACCAAGGTGAGCCCCTGAGGGCTTGAAGATAATATAACTAGTAAAGAATTATGAACCTCATAATCCCCTGATTTAACTCTGGATTATCTATCATGGAACTTTAAAAATAAGGCATGTGCAACAAACCACATACATTGGAAGAACTAAAGAAAATATCAGGCAAGAAATTCACTCAATTTCTGATATTGAACTCTCGTGTGTGAATGAAAGCTTCCTGGCCAGAAATATGCAGATAGACACAGACATTTCCAACATCTCCTATGATAAAGTATGTGCTTATTATCATTGTAATTATAACTGTAAATATGAGAACATGAGGTGGTTACGAGGATATTATGACTGTTTTGGTGGGAGCCCAAGCTGTGGCAGCTGGGGTGTGAGCTGCCAGGCAGTGGTGACAGTGTGAAATAAAAGCACTGTATTACAATACGAGAATTTTTAATTGCATGTTATCAATATTTGACATCTTTTAAACTTCAAATACAATCATATAGCTTTATATCATGTCTTTCAGATTAAAGAAACACACAATACTTATTGAATGTGCTAGAAGTATGGAGATTTAGACACAGATCTTAGTGATTTTTATAATGTGTGGTTGGTGATGCTTCTAAACAGGAATACAGCATGATGCACTTAATGTTTATATTTGTCAATTTGTTTATCTGTATTGTAAAGTTCCTCAAACTTTACAATTTAAGCTTTTGTTGAGAAACAAAAGTTACACAAATTTGTAATCTTTTCCTTGTTAATATGTAAATTGTCAATGTTGTGAAACAGTGCTCTGGAGGAATCTGACTTCCATGACAGGATAAAAGCCATGGAACATTGCTGTGAAGGAGATATGATGCATGCACTGGTATACTAGAGACGGTGTCATTTGTAAAAAAGAATAATTTAACTTCCAAAATAATGAAAATGTTCATATGCATTATACTAGGAACTATAAGGATATACACCTAACATCAACCAGAACTACAATGTGTAAAAATGGAGTACTGCACACCAGCATAATTTATAATTGCCTTCCCAATGACATTGAAAATACCTATAAGTATAATGTATTTAAAACTAGAGCAGAGGCTTTCCTGCAGAAACACTGCTTCTACACAGTAAAAGATTATCTGCAATTTAATAAACATCCATATACATAAGGCACAGTTTCAATTAACTTAGCTATTGTATCATAGCTTTCATGTCATACATATATAACCTAATCTATTGTAAAAAGAACTTAGTTTAAGTATTGATATCTAACTTTTGTAATATATTGTATAAATTTATATATTGTATCCTGTATCAAGGTACTACATACAGAATTAATTTTAAAGGATTAATAAAATTGAATTGAATATGTTCATAAAAAAGAACAATTTAAAAAATCTGAGGCATCAATTTGTGCTTCATTATGAGAACTTTTCATGTGTCCCTCATAGGCAACTTAATAGTAACAGCTGGGATTTTATTCCTGTTGTTTTAAAGTTTTCATTTATTACATTAATATATTTTACACTATATTTATTGGTTGAAATATTGCTGGAAGCATTTCCTTACTTGGGTCACGAAAGTCACACTGCAACATACTTATCTTAAAGGGAGATTGTAATCTCTTCCAATTTTGCTACATGTATATGTTTTAATAACACTAACCTTTATAGCCTTCCAGACAGTTACACTTATGATTTTCATGATCACAGTTTCCATTACCATTGCACTCATTGGGACAGACAGGAATGTCACAGGCTTCTCCCATATAAGAACCATCACATGTACATATTCCATCAATGCAAATACCATGACCAGAACAATTCTCATGGGAGTATCGGCTGGGACATGAATTCAGTCTGATAAACAAGGAAAGACTTACTTTTACAACTTGACAATTAAACAAAAGCAAAAATGTTTACAAAATAAATCTTACACAACACAAGTAACACTTCCAGTGATCCTTAATTCCTACATAGTACTTCTAAATCCATGAAACTTAATACAATTTTTTGAGGTATGCACTTACAATTTGAAGATATTGGTTCCTATCCTTAGGAATAAACACTGGGAACAAAGATATGTGAGCCCTCAACTCAAGCAAAATGTCCCAATAAACTAAACATAACTAAAATGTATCAAATGATGCTCAAAAATCAAAGCAGCCATGTTAATTCCAGGAGGAAAACATAATTTTTTTAAAAGGTAGAAAAAGATGCATGAAATTAAACCAATCTTTGATTAATACCTATAGAAAACATAATACACCCTATAAACAAGAGAGATTCTGGTTATATAAACAAATTAATTAATTAATAAATAATCAGTTATAATTATTTTTAATTACTTTCAGGGTGAGAAAAAACAATGTGCAGAAAATTTTAGAGCAGAAAAGCAGTGTCAAACTAAGCATTTTGAAGTTAGGAGCAGGGACTGCAGATGCAGTATAATAACAGAGAGTGCAGTTATTTAACATAATTATAGAAATCTGACTTTATGAAACATTTTCATTTGCTAGTCAAAATGAAATGTAATTCTTATGACAGGTGGGTACATACTGTCTCAATTAATGTACTGGTACACAATGAGAAACTAACCATTACATGCACATACTGTACTGTACTCTTTGTAATGAACAAGACGAGCGTTAGGTATTACCATACCATCCAGTGGACTTCACAACACAAATGAGGCATTGAACTTCAAACACACCTAATGACGGTGATTAGTACTGTACAAGAGTGAATTTTGTTTACATCTGATATGCCATAAACAGATTTCACAATCAGAGACTCTAACACGATGGATTTAATGTTGATGCATGTAGCACAGTAAAAAAGCTTCTGTGACCCTGTTCCTGACCTTAAAATGCTTATTTTGGTGCCCTTTCTACTCCACAATTTTCTGCGCATTTTCAGCATTTTATAATTTGTGTATGTGCTTCACTATTACTAGCTTCAACTTATACTTACTAACAATAAACAGTTTCAAATTACAGTCAACTGTACATTAAAAATTATTTATATAGAAAATTTTGTTTTCCGGTACCCAACTGCTAAACAATTCTTACAATAGCACATGGTTTATACCTGGATTTATTAGTGACTGTACCTTTGAAATAAGCATTTTAGCTTGATAAAAACGTAGAGAAAAGCTTGGTTCCAAATGTTATCATTTCATAATGTGAGTCATTAAATCAAAATTGTCTGCTTTACATCACATTAACCAACAACAAATAAATTACTAAAAATTAAAGTGGTGAGAGATCCCTGCTAGAACATGCAAATACCTATATTACCTACTTTGCAAATAGGCATCCTTACTGAGCCCTGAAAATCTTATATAGGTTTTCATCTGACTCAAAATATATGATTACCTGTAGGATATGTTGAAGCCTGTCATATTGTAGGCTACATCACTGTAGAAATGAAGCAGAGCTGATCCAGAGTGAGCCACTACTTCTGGTATCCTCCTGATGCTGTAGCCATCTTTATACATCAAACCACTGATACCAGAAAAAAATAAATAAAAATAAACAAAAGAACAGTTTTACAATACTACTCCTAGAAAATAAATATTTCATATATTTTTCAGCCATAGAAAATGCACCTATAAATAACAATCAGGTAATAATCCTTAGATTATGTCAGGTTCAAGGAAAGCCAAAGTTCCATGTGTTGCAATTTGCAAGCAGTTTAAAGCAATCTGCCAATAAAATCATTTCAGAGCCCAGCCTGATTTTACTTTTACCATTGCTTAGGTAAAGGAAATATTGCATTCAGCCAAAATCAATACTGATTTTACTGCAAACACATGTTTTCAGGTCCTTTAAATTAATGAAAACTGCATTTTTGGAAAAAGGTGAGAGAGAGAGAGAGAGAGAGAGAGAGAGAGACGCATTACTCTTACATAAAAAGTCAGATAGATTAGATTGTAAAGTAGGTCATATAGGCTTGTGACCTTTACTCACTGCAACCTAAGAGGTCTATTGTGCATACCCTTAATAATGTTTCCCAGTTTAGCTCAGAATCTGAGCAACATTGACATTGAAGCAGACAATTATGCAGACCTAGAAATAGCATTTAGGTTTTTCAAGAGCTAATAACTGAAACCTTAATGGTAACTGTCGTCATGTGCAAAGACGTACCCTGGTGGAATAATGACTTAGCACATAAGAGAAAAAGAGGTAAGACGACTCTTCAAATAGCAGGCTCATGGATTGAATACAGAAAGGCCTTAACTCAATATAATAAAGATTTAAGGAAAGCCAAGAGGGATTCTTGGAGGGCCCATTGTGATGAGATTGAACAGGCTCCTGACTGTGCCAGACTCCAAAGAACTCTCTCTAAGGGAGGGTCAACCCCAATTTCAACTCTTCAAAAAGGTGATGGAGAGTTCACTAACTCTGCTGAGAAAACTATGGAGGAACTTCTAAGAACTCATTTCCCCGGCTCAGAATCTATAACATCCTGGAGGCTAGAACGGTATAAGACTTGAAATCCCATTGCAGACTTCAAGGAAGGAAGACTATCAAACAGCTAAGAAGGTAATCTGTTATGAAAAACTAAAATGGGCTGTGTTCTCATTTGAACCTTACAAATCCCCTGGCAGAGATGGCATTATGCCTATCATGCTCCAACAGGACTTTGAACTGTTGGCAGAGAGCTTAATAAAAATTCTCAGAGCAACTTTGGCACTGGGATACATTCCATCAGACTGGAGGCATGTTAGGGTGGTATTTATACCAAAACCCGACAAACCTATGATCCGGACTAAGTCCTACAGAACCTATCAGTCTGATGTCATTCATGACAAAGTCTTTGGAGAGACTACTGGATAGGTGGATCAGGGAAGCTGTTTTGGTAACCAGACGTTTACCTCAGAAACAGTTTGCCTATAGAGTAGGATACTCCACAGAAGCTGCACTTTTCCAGATTGTTCACAAAAAAGCTATGGGACTTGAGGAAATGGCATTGGACACCTTCATGGACCTTGAGGATGCTTTTGACAATACTTCCTTCAGGGCAATTTCCACAACTGTTAGAGAGTGGGAATTGATGAAACTTCTTGTAGGTGGATAGAATCCATGATCAAAAACAGAGTGGTATATGCATCCCTTGCAGACAGCAATTTTAGTCCAATAGTCCATGGAGGATGTCCACAGAGAGAGTTATATCTCCTTCCTGTGGAATTGTTTGTAGATAGATTGCTGGATATGGTCAGCAGTCTGGGCTACACAATCTACGGCTATGCTGATAGCATTGTCATCATAGTTTATGGAAAATGTTTAAACACCATTAAGAAACTCAAGCAGAGAACACTTAATAAGGCAGTAGAATGGGTAAATACTGAGGGGCTAACTATTACTCCCCAGAAAACACCCCTGGTCCCTTAGAACATCTTGGGCCTCTGTTCTCAATGGTGAGCAATTAAGAATGCCAGGAAAGGTTAAGTATTTGGGAGTAATTCACAACTCCAAGCTGAGCTGGAACCAACATATAAAAAAAAATATATATATAAAAAAGCCATTACTACTTTTTGTAGTAAGACGAATGTACAGTAAGAGATGTGGACTAAGACCTAGAATGCTACACTGGCTATATACTAGGGTAGTCAGACCATTAGTACTGTATGATGCAATAGTCTGGTGGACTAAGGCACGAGAACTAAGCAGGATCCAAAGGATGGCCTGTCTAGCAATAACTGACCCCTACTACAGCAATGGAAAGACTCTTGAGCCTGACCCCTTTGGATATTTTGATAAAGGGGGAGGCTAGAATGGCTTTCCAAGGACTGCAGCACACCAAAACAACTAAGATTTCAAGGTCTGCATCAGGAATCTTAGCCATAACAAAGGAGGTAGTAGATCCAATTTTCAAGTAAAAGCACACTACCTCAGGAAAACTTTATATCACCATAAGAAATTCAAGGTAAAAGTAACTGAAGAGGACTTACGGCAAGAATCCTATCAAAAACTACCTGAGTGTTCTTTGATCTGGTTCGCAGGTGGCTCAAAAACTAACTCAGGAATGGGTTCTGGGGTATTTGGTTTAAAACAGATGTAGCTTTAGTATTTCACTGGGTCTGGTAGCCATGGTATTTCAAGCCAAGTATCTGCCATTTTACAATGTGCAAAAGAAAATCTTAGAAGAGAGTAGAAAAATAAACAGATCTTCATTTTTTAAGACAAGCACTAAAGGCTGTAAACAGTCTTTAGTGTCATCTAGACTGGTAGGTGAATGTATTACTGCCTTATCCAACCTGGCAGAACATAACAAAGCATGTTTGTCATGAGTCCCAGGGCATAAAGGAATTGAAGACAATAAGAAAGTTGATGAACTTGCAAAGCAAGGATCGATACAACTGTAATCCAGACCAGAGCCACCTCTCGACACACCTAAGAGTTCCATTAGAGTACCTAACACAAACTGGGTAATAACATTCTTTGGCCCCTGAAAGAGGATCCCAGGAATTCAGCATGGGAAACTGTTTATCAAAGATCCACCACGCAAACCCTTAACTGAGAGACTGCTTAAATGTAGTAAGTCTCAGTTAAAAACAATATTAGCCTTTACCATTGGGCATACACCAGTAAGAAAGCACCTACATATAACAGGAAAGTTTCAGTGCAACAAGGACTGTAGACTGTGTAGATCTGAAACTGAAACAGCCTATCATATATTATGCTCCTGAGAAGTGGAGATAAGATCTTTGGGAAACTTTTTGACACCAGAGGACTACTACCTCAACACACTATTGGGCCTGTGAAATCTGGTGAGAGACACAGAACTAGGGTGAAAGGATAGCAATCATTACAGGGTTAGCACAATAATCCTTTAGGCTGCAGTGCAACCGGAGCTTTTGCAGACGGGCCCTAGCCCACAAAAAAAAGTTTTTTTCCCATTCAAATTTGATACTTCTACAGAAGTTAATGATTTTATTTTCCTGGGGGAAGTTAAGGCAATTTCTCCTGGTGTTGGAAATCCATATTTCAGGTGCCTTAATCTTTGGCATGCAATACATTCACAGTCACAAAGTAGGTATATGCTTCCCATTTCTTGCTCTTCATTACAGAAGCAGCAAAGATTCACATTAATTCTGCCTATCCTATAGAAAAGTGGGATAAATTCTAGACTTCATACTTAAGTAAGAAGCTATTTAAGCATACCAGACAAAAATTTGAAATTACTACCCTTTTGTTCTTATTCTTGTTCTCAAAAATGACAACCAAATCATTCATTTTTATATAGCTTCTACAAACTATTCTTCTTTCAGCTTCAAGTTAATTGAGATAAACGTTTATAGAAATAGTTTCATTACACATGCTGTTGTAGGTACCATGGGGATAGAGGAGGCTGAAGCAATAATCAAATGTGTTAAGTGGGTTGCTCTATGCTGGCCTCAAAATTCCAGACTCTTTCCAATGACACCGCAAGAAACAACTGAATGGTGACAGTTGTCTCAAAAAAGAAAATGAAAAAGCACTGAAAAATTCAAACCAGTAACAATGTATGGCTTGGAAAATCGATGATGCCACAAAAAAAGTTATTTGAAATTTCCACAATTGAAAAATGTGTATTTTTCCTACATTTTTATGTAGTAACTCTCTGTCAGTATCTTATAATGGTTTAACCATTTACAAATTCATTCCAAATGAGGACTTCAGAGGCTATTCTAGAAAAGTATCTTAAATTTGTGGTATTTTAATTAAAATTATGGCCATTTTTGAGAAAATAAGAAATTATGAAAAATTCCATTAAAGGGTAGTTTGTGGTGAGGAGGATTTTCTTGAAAATCTTCATGTCACATCCTAAGAAGACATGAAACTTATACACCAAGTTTGCTATTTACCTGAAATTGTGTTTTTGAGCACATGTATACACAAACCTCCATCTTAAAATACTTTATTTTTATTCGGGGGATCTCAAAACATGAATTTATGGTGAAATCTTGATATAGAATCTTTAGGCAGAATGCAATATTTCCCTGAAGGTAGGTGCTAGAGAAAGTAAAAATGAATCATGCTTATTCTATCATTCTTAATTAAAATGTATTTTCCCTCATTTAAAATATTCTGTGCTTTCATTTCTGAAGTCTTTGCAAGTTTCTCTTAGCTTCTCTTACACTAATAGTTATGCTAGATTTTTATGTAGTATCAAATTGAAAAACATGTATATAAATATCTAGTAAAATATGTAATGAAATACATAATAAAAAGTAAATATATAATAAACAATTTAGGATTATATTCAAAGCAAAGACTTTGAAAACTATTTATTTCACTCATCAGTCATTCTTTGTACCATATTTATTGCTTCATTATAATTATTTTAAATTATTATTATTAATTTATTAATCAGATAATAATGATAAGTTTCACTTCCCCAGTTTTCATGGTATTTTATGAACACTTCAAACACTGTTTGTAAAACAGCAGACTAACTTACATGAATAAAGTAACACAGTAAAAAAACATGTCTTATTAAACAATAATTGAAGAAAATAAGAATGAGTATGTAACACAGACTATGGTTTATTCCTGGCTCAGAAGTACAATATGATACTTCTCCATATTTTTTAGTGCAAATGACATTCTTCTGAAATAAAACCATCTTGTATGAAGAAAATGATCTTTCAAATCACAAGTTGTCATAGGACTGCACTTGAATGAGATAATTTTTCTTGGAGGTCTCGCACATAGTGAGATCTTGCATATAGTGAGGAAATTAAAGTAGCCAGGGTTTCCATCAATTATTTTTTGGAAACTTTCAAGAAACATTGACTCCAACATCATCTTTTACAGTAGAGAGTTTTTGTTTCACATCTTCTACAATATCCAAAGATTCCTGCAGGGAAAGTCCCAAAGATTTCAATTTTGTAATCTTCTCTGTAAGCCAATCAAAATTGCTTGTAGTGTATGCAATACAGCTCTCAATCTTGAGCTTTACGTACTGAGAGGGCTGACTTTGGGGAGAATATTTCTACCACAAGTCTGACAGATTCAAAATGTTCAGTGTAAAAGTTCACAGTTTGTATTCAAGTGTTCCACCTCGTAATTGCTGGATCGCCAGAATAAGGTTAGGCAACTGCTCTTTGTAGCACTGAACTTCTTTTGTGAATAAAATAAGTTTTGTTAACTACAGGGAAATTGGTTCCTATTTCCTTGTCCACACGCTGCACAGCATGAGCAAAGCTTGTTAAATGTACTAATGTAACACTTTGAAAGCATTTGCACTTTCAACATACATGCTGCATCATCGGAGAATATAACAACCGTTTTTCATCTTGGACTCCCATTGGGGCACAATGTCTTCAAACCATTGTTAACAAATCTGGTTAATGTAGAGTGATTCTCATATTCCAGGGGTTTGGAAGTATCAGAAATGCTTTCATGGGAGCTCCAGGATCTAATGTTCTTACAGTGAGATTTGCTAACAACCCATTACGCAGGTAGTCTAATCCACAGCACTCCATATGTACAAATCTTCTACTTTGCTCCTTATCCTTTCCACTGTTTCTTTATAGCATACAGGTGGTGGCAGCAGTGGTGATACTTAGGAAGCAGGTTTCCCTTTAAGCATCTCAGCCTAAAATGACTTTTTGTGCACTCCTTGGTTTTTAATCTAGGGATCAATATCTACATTTTTGGTTATTTGTAGTATTTACCTCATTAAATTAGGCATTATTATAGTTTTGTGGCAGCACCAAGAACCTGGTATCTTGTCCGTTCTCTGGCTTTGCATTCTAGTAGAATGTGTTTCACTGTTTCAATGGCTTGTAAACATAGATGCAAATGGGTTCCATGTGGTATAATCCTATTATCTTCCTGTGTTTTCTGAACTTTCCAGTTATGAACCTTATAACTCTTCTAAGTGAAGGTTTCGTAAGCTTAATAAGTAAATTACTTAATTTTTCTCTAAGCTTATCAATTAATCGCTTATAGAGTTTGTTTTTGGGTATTTTTATTTTTCCATTTCCTGGATTTCTTTTCAAACCAAAGTCTGTGTTTTTTTTTGCATTTAACATGCTTATTCCACAGGCAGGTTCCAGTCCTATAAAGGGAAAAGATACTCCTTTCTTTGCTAAGGAATCAGCCTTTTCATTTTCGCAATACCTGTGTGTCTAGATACCCACTGCAGTTCTACTGTATTGTGGGTGGAAAGAATTGATAAATATTGATAATATTCCCACATTAATTGGGATTTAAACTGATGGAAGCTGAGAACTTTTAGTGCAGTCTGACTGTCAAGAGCTTATAAGGATATATTTCCTACTATTCTCTTTTCCAAGCCTAAGCATGCACTTTCAAGTACAGCAAGTAAGGTAATGTTTTCAAGATGTGAATTCCAGGTAAGCTTATCATCTAGTATACCTCCTAGATACTTGAGTTTTCCTGACATTTCAACCTTAACATTGTCAATTTTTAGAGTGTTTAAACCCAAAAGTTTCCTTTTCCTGGTAAAGGGTACTATAACAGTCTTCTTGGGCCTTAGTGTAACACTATCTTCTCTACACCAGTCATAGACATTTTCAGAGTTTCATTCGTGATTTCTGAAACTGTATTAAAAATTTTCCTTTAATTAATATGACTGTCAAAGCATAGCTTTGGCTGCAACTGCTCTTAGTGCGAGTTTGCCATTACAGTGTCTACTACTATATTCATAGAGTAGGTGAGAAGGTTCCTCCTTGAGGGTCCCTTTTGCCATACACCAAGGTAGCTCTGTAGTATAGACTCGTCTGGAACTGGTCGCTGACAGTATGTTCCTAAAGAAAGAAAATACTCCAGTACTTGGAGTTTGTACCATGATGTATCTGCAGCTACCATCACAATACACATGTCCTTGAAAAAATACATTATTTTGAGGTAGTAGGCTCATGTTGTATTTGAATCAACAGAACTTGCTTTCTTGATGAATGACGTGAATTATTTTTGTGTAATGCACTTTATATATGTTGTTTCACTTGCAACTTCATGGAACATCCTATTTTCTTTTCACATACTTCACTAGGGTGTGTCATAAGCCCTTCATCCATCGAAACCCATGCTTTTAATTTTTCAACAAGTGAAGAACCTATTTATTAGTGCCATTGCAGAATCATGTCCACCTGTAAAGCTTTCCTGATAGCACTGACTTCTCAGATGAAAATAAACCGAATTTGTATCAGAATCACACATGCACTCTTGACAGTTTAAATTGGATTTTATTCATCCTTAATATATCAGGCAAATGTATAACTACACGTCAATTACACTGTACTATCAGATTAAAGCGGCAATACTGTTAGTGGTCATGGTCGCATGCTGCTTCCCTCCCGAGACTCCAGTCCCCGCTATTGCACCGCTTCCCTCATACTCATTAATCAAAGTCCACTACATGAACCTAAGGTCAGTGTTTGGTGTGCTATAAATAGAATAATTGGACCTATTTTCTTTCAAAAAAACAATTAAGCTGCACACGGTACCAAGCCTTAATTTTTGAGCGGTATTTCCCTCAATTGACAGATGAATGAATGCATGGCATATTTCAACATGATGGGGCTACAGCTCATACGGACTTCTTTGGATACAATTTCAACATCTTTGCTGATGGAGTGATCAGTGTAGGAGTGTGGCCAGCTCGATCCCTAGACCACCCTGCAATTTTTTATTTAAAGGGCAAAAAAGACAAGATGTATAACGAAAATCCCCAAACATTACAAGAACTGCAAAATAATATATGGGAAGAAATAACCACCATTTCCCAAGAAGAGCTGCATTATGAGAACCATAATATGTTAAGACGCTGCAATGCCTGTCTTTGAGCACAAGGAGAACGTTTCCAACATCAAATTTGAAAAATTGAGCAATGTAAGGAACATTAAACGTATTAATTTGCAAAATAATAATGGTTCTATTGGTCTTTTTCGTTCATCTATTTGTTTCGATGCATGTGACGATTCGCGCAGGATGAAGTGTCAGCAGCCAAGTGACACGCACCTGCGACTCAGGTGCCGCTAGCAGCATTGCCCCTTAATCTGATGACCCTGTATTTATTCATAACTTTAATTGTTACACTGTTGATATAACAAGAAAATGTTTAAACAGAGCAACTGTATAACGTCAATAATATTTCATCTTAACTCTAATTGTTAATTAATTATTAGTGTTTCTAGAGCAAAAAACAGCAGATATAGAAAGAAAAAATTAATACAAAAATAATTAAGGAAAGATATGGCAAAATTTTATTTTTATGTAAGATTGTGCAAAATATGTAATATATGCTGAAATACATGAAATTAAACTGAGTACAGCAATATCTATGCTTCAATTCATAGACATTTACTGTTTCCGCGTGTCCACTATATATTGAGTATGATCTCATTTCCGCTCCTTGTATTAATGGTGATTTGTTTTTGAACATAAGAAATTCCATTTAAAAGCTTAACTATTTTATTACATTTTTCACAATATTATTTATATACTTTATTATGTTTATTCTTGAAATTGTATAATTAAGTCCCACCTGAGAAAGTTTCTCTAGCTGAGTTTACTTTTGACCTCATTATTTGTAACTTTATCAATATAATCAAAAATCTTATGAGATTACAATGACTAAGGTTAAATCCAATAATTTTATTCCTTTCTCAAGTGTATATGCATATCACCAAGATGATCACTAAGGAGAATACACATGTTCAACATCCACACAGTTACCTATGACTGAGACTGCAAATGCTGAAGCCTTAGTGTTACTTTCCCCTGGTCACAGTACAAGACTAAAGGTTCATGAAAGAACTCAGAGTGAATGTTGTTAAAAGCAGCATTTCTTTCCAAGTACTAAAACTATGAGTTTGATGGTTTACTATTTTCTTCTAAGAATAAAAGACACATTTTCTAACAGTTCAATTTTAAAATGTATCAAAGTCATCTAAGCATTAAAACAACTAGACAAAAACAAAACAGAGCTTCAGCTGAAGATTAAACAATGCTTCACTGAAAGCACCCATCCCATTGTCTCATGCATATTTAATGAATCATCAATTAGTTGAAAAAAAAAATCTGATAATTTTCATGTTAGATATGCTGCTAACCCTTTTTACCATTCTCACAGGTTTAGAGCTTATAGACTCACCATGCTATAAGAAGTATCTTTCATTTGTTTAGCATGCCATTTAATGTAATTTTAAGACAGGTAATGCATAATTCATTATATATAAATTGCAAATATTTAGATCTTGGAAGCCCTAAGTAGTGATATTAAATTAATTTTACCAAAATTAATAGCTAAATTGTTTGCTACAAATAATGTACACATTGTGATGTAATTTATCAAATTCCCTAAATTTTTAATATGCTTGTATCACCGGCAAATAAGACTACTAACTCTGTCCTTGATCAGTAAAAATGAAAGTTTTGATAGGGCCACTGTTTCTTTAAATGACAGTAAATACAGAAGCCCAAGTATTGAAATTTAAAAACTCTAAAATTCTCCTATTCTTCAGTGTGGTAGTTATGTATGTTCTAGTCAGTCTGGGTGGCTCAGTTGGTTAGGTTCTAGCCTTCTGATCCCAAGATAGCAGGTTCAAACCTAGCCAGACTGATGGTTTTTAAGTAGGCTTAAAAGTGACAGCCCCATGTCAGATTTAATAGCATGTAAAAGAACTGTTGGGGTGAAATTCCAGCACACTGGTGGTGCTGATATGATCCCGGCATTTGATAGCGCCATTAACAAAATATTTAAAATACTTTTATGTATGCTCTACACTTATACTATAGGGAACGCAAGCTATTGGAATTTACCAAAAGCCAACTGTGATATATTTGCCTCATTACTCTCTCTGGTTACTTTTGGTGATGTTCGGTACAGACTTTTGTGTTACACATGTGTTTATTTGGAATAGTTCTAGTGCTTATATAAGTGTTCCACACTTTTTACTTGTTTTTACAACAGAATTTCCCATTAAATACAATATGGTGTGACACTTAGCACTGAGAACTTATGTTGTTGCAAATCAGGATGTGAGTTGCTGACTTGAAACTAGTAATTCCCATTGTAAGATTGGCAGTACTTTGGTTTAGTGTAAAGTTGACCATTTTGAATTCTTAGGAACTACCATTAAATTGTTTCCCCTATATCAAGTATGTTAAACTGGTGTGTAAAATTAAATAGGGTTTTATTTATGGATGCTCTTTAACTACTGTGGTTCTTAGCGTCCCATTCTATATTGTGCATGAAAGACTGGAAATTTTGTTCAGAGCCCTCTTTGTCAGGTTTACATGAAATAAATCTACGGCACAGGACCACCAGCTTTACTTCCCTTCCAAAGGAAGCCATGCTAAGGAATTTCAGGCGCAAAAAAAAATCATCCTTCACGAGGAAACTGGTGTGCAGTTGCTTATAAATATACTTAATGATTTTTGAAGAAATTTTCTGGAATGAGGTTTAAGAGGATGAGAAATCAATTTAGACAGTTTTCATCTAAAACTGATTTTTATAGACTTTTCAAACAAATATTATAAGGGAATACAATTGCATATCAGTCAAAACTGGTGATATGACTTAATTATAAAAGTGACTAAATGGAATAACACAAAATGTAAGCAGCTGTTCAGTACTTAAAGTGCGTTGCAAAATTATAAGACCAACTGATGAAACTCAACATATATAGAGGAAAACCAAAATCAAATATACTTTTACTTGCATGCGTAAAATTCTATTACCAGATTCTTAGGGCCAATTACAAAAAAAATGCATTCATTGCACACAGGTTGGAAGACAGAAAATAGTCCTGTTGCAAAATGATAAGACTAGGTTGAATATTCAGTGACCTTTGTACTCATATGCTATGCTGCTATGCAGGGAGTAGCTTCATGTCAGTTGTGTTAATGAAGAATGCACATTTACTACTGAAGTGAGTGAGCATGGGTAGGAAGGCAGGATTGTCCAGCTTCGAGCAAGGCAAGTTAAAGCCTTAAAAGAAGAAGGATATTCGTCTCGAGAGATAGCAAGAAGTCTTGGCAGGCCACCATGCATGGTAAATAATTTCCTGAAGCTAGAAAATAACTATGAAACAAAAAGGTTATCTGGAAGACCTCAAGAACTTATGCCTCTACAGCAGAGGCAAGTGATCAAAAGACTCAGTGCTGGTGATTCATCGCTGGGACAACTTGCTCATGATCCATACTGCCAATGTATTGTTCAGGCTGGTCAGACAAACAAATGTGTTGAAATACAAGTAACAGAAAATGCAACCCCATTTGACAGAGTGCCATAAACAGAAACATGTTGACTGTGCTAAGGAACACATTCACCTAGAAGGAAGCGCGTAATATTCAGTGCTGAAAAGAAATTCAATTTAGATAACCCTGATGGCTCGGCATACTACTGGCATGACCTCAGAAAACAAGAGAAAGTGTTTTCAAAGAGGCAGCAAGGGGGAAAGTCTCTGATGGTATGGGGTGGATTCGGATACGGAGGGAAAACATATCTTGCATTCCCTGTAGGTTGTATGAAAGCCACACACTATCAGACATTGTTTCACTGGTTGCATAAAGCATTGGAATAGTGGATTGGATATTTCAGTAGGACAATGCAAGTATCCGCATTGTTAGATCCAGAAGGAATTAGTTTCGTTGCAAAAGCTAATGCTATGGAATGTCCTGCCACTTTTCCATGCTTAAACCCTATGGAGAACATATGCAGATCAGTTTATCATGATGGAAACCAATATGCTAATGTGCAGGACTTAAAGACCTTTGTAATATCTGCATGAAATGAACTTGAACTGCCAGTGTTACAAAAACTTGTAGAGAGCATGTGTTTCAGTTAGTTCTGAAAAAGGGTTAATTTATAGGATATCAAAGACTAGTGGTCTTATCATTTTGCAACAGAATTATTAGTTGTATTCAGCAGTGTGGGAAAGAAATGCTTTTGTTTGTAACTAATCATACCATAAAAGTTGCATAATTTTACGTATGTAAGTAAAAATATATTTGATTTTAATTTTTCTCCATACATGACCAGATTCATCAATTGGTCTTATCGTTTTGCAAAACACCTTACATTGTTCAAAATAAAAGTGCACTAATAATGTGCACTGCTTCAGAAAAGTATTTCATAGTAACTTTATAAATTCGTAATTATTTTAAAGTGCAGTTTAACTTAAACGCTATAATACACAGAATATAACTTTACCCTATACTATTAGATTAGGAGCAAAAGTTAACGGCATATGAAGGCAGCCATACCAAAGAATCCAGCAAATAATCATATATGCTTGGCCCTCTTACCAGTGCTGCCAAATACAGTAAATGCATCTTATGTGCCTGAACTGAGAATGTGATCTTCATTAATTATGTTTGGATAAATAGTTTGAAAAGATAGATGCAAATGTTATAATTAGACAGAATTTTATTTTCTGATCATGGCTGTACAAATATCCCATCTCTACAATACTTAGAACAAAGCTATGCACCTTACATCTTCACATGGTTGTCGCCCAACATTCATTCACATTGAAAAGCCTGAAAAAGCACAACCATTGCTTCCTCATAACACTTATCTCAAATATAAGCATACAGTACTTGATGAAAATACAAACCACACAATTTAAAAGGAATGAATAAATATTCAATTCATTTTCAGAGTAGCGATGTGTTATTTTATTATTAAAGAGACCAGGTATGTGTTAAGTCATCTTCTAAACTCAAGCTGAAATAGTGTAAATATATAAATATTTTTTTTTATTTCCCTTTTCCCCTATCTGATATGAGTGTGTGATTTTTCTATTAACAAACATGAAGTGATTAACTCTCAGGACAGAAAAATTGTATTTAATATATACAACTTACAAAAAAAAAAAAAAAGGGTAACTCAAGATGACTGGATTTCACAAGTTAGGTATGCAGAACAGCTTCAGGGGGAAGACTTTAACAAAGAAATTGGCAGGGATAACACTATGGAGTCAATTATTAACTTAAAGGGATGAAATGACAACTCTGGAATTAATTGTTCTTCCACACAAGCTGTGTGTTGGACAAGGTTGGAAAGGTAGAATCAGTCGACTGAAAAGTTTAATGCCATCGCTGGGATTTGAACCACGGATCTCACGGTTTCCGTCTGGTTGCTCTAACCACTGAGCTACCATGGCAACATGTCGGTATGACATTAAATTCCCTAAACTGATTCATTTTTTTTTCCAGTGACAACTCTGAATTAAGCGCTTTTAAAGAAGACAAAAAGGACACTCCTAGACTGCTAGCTGTTCCATTTATGTAATGCGTGTAATGGGTTAACACCATCAAGGTAGATTTTAATGTTTTCTGATGTACAGTTACGTCAGTATACACCTACTACGTTTGGCAACAGCTCTATGTGCAAGCATTGGCCAGTGTCCATATGCCTTTAACTTTAACACTTAATTTAAATGATTTTATCTTTTGTATGCAATCTAAGCCCATGAATCAAGACGGCCATGTCATTGTTGATTAAGGTTTACATTGGTCCATAAAAATATAATTACGAGTAATGAACTTCATAATCAACTCTAAGTTATACTGCTATTGTGATATTCTCTCTTTTAATTAATTAGTTTTAATAGATTATGTTTCACAGACTTGAGCAAGGAGCGTTCTGTGTTCAGTAGGCACAAGGCTTTGGCTCCCTTGTGAACATCAAATCCTTGCTCTACTAACTTATTTCACACAATGAATACAACATGAATGCTCAAATTTATCAACAGAAACAGCTATGTCTGACAGAAATAGCTACTGTAAACGTAGCCTCCAAAGTTAATTCACAACAATGAATAATTACAAAGAAAACTTGCAGTATGTTTTTCATGACCACAAAATTATAAATATGTGTATATTCATTGATTCAGCTATGCAATGAATTCTGTGTGTTGTTAGGCTACCTAACAGAAATAGATATGAGGTTTTAAGCAAGTACATTAAGAAAACAGCAGAAGTTTCTGATTTTGATAAAATCAAAATGCCTCCTTAACAGTTACCAACCAATTCAGGTTATTATCATCCATACACAATCCAGCTTTCAAACAATGCACAAAGGCTTTTCCTTTCTTTCTATTACTTAAAGTAGAGAAAGTATTGCATTCCATGCAAAAATTTTATGGAGTAGAGATTTCACTGGAAATGTTTGGAGGTCCCTGAATAAAGAAAGAAGGAAAGAAAGAAAAAGTGAGGAAGCATCTTTAGAAAAAGTACTATGTGTGTGTGTCTGTCTAGAACTCAAAAACAAAAAGTCAAATAAGTTACCAAACTTGGTGCACATTCATTTCAGCAGCTTCCAAGGATGTGATACAAAGATTTTCATGTAAATTCCCCCTCTCAAATTACTGCTTATTTTGAAAATTCTTTTATTTTTTATTTTCTCAAAAATGGCTATAAATTTTGATTAAAATACCACACCTTTAAGATATTTACGTGTTAAAGGAAATGTGTCTCTGGAATTTTCTGCAAATAGCCTGCAAAGACTTTAATATAACTGCTAAACCATAAGAGATAGATAAAACCTTACTACACAAAAAATGTATATCCTTATTAATACAACATTTACGTCTCATTTTTTGTGCCATAAATATTTCCACCGTATTTTTTGTTATTGGTTTGAAGTTTTTCAAATACCTTATAGTTTTTTGGGTTTTTTTTTTCAAGTGCTAAGTCGCTATTCAGTTTTTCCTTGTGATCATACCAAGAAAACAGAATTTCAAAGCCATTATATAATCACACACTTTTGCTTCAGTTTACCATATAAAATGATTTATGCATATGCTTAACGTGAAATAGATACAAGAATAACTGTCCGTAAAAATACTTTGCAGTAGAAGGGGTAAGGAAAGTCATGTGAATTCATTACTTTTTTTTTTAATATTAAAGTTTATATAACCACTCCATTAGCATGGCGTGCTACAATGAAGTGTTTCTGATGTCATTTGTCAACCATAACTTGCATATGGGGACCCTACAAATAAATTTACCTACTCTACTGTGAAAAAGAGATCACTGCCCATAAGAAAGTAAACTACCTTGTCACTGAAGTAGCAAGTCTTAATTTGTTTTAGTTGATGGCAAATATCTAAACATAAATTGCACACTGATTTTTGTACTCTTTTATTTTAAATCCTGATGCATATTTGTACTAATTAAAAAGAATAATTGAAGTTTCTTTGAGCTTAATTCTTAAATAGTGAAAGTACGTAAATATGCATTAATCTATTCCCTTCCTGACAACTGCTAATCATTTTGACTTAATTAATGGAGAAACATTAATCAGAAAAAAATGTCAGTCCAAGTGTAATCTGCAAGAACCAGTCATTTGAATTCCTGTTCATATACACACTAACTTAGGCATCGTACCCCGACATCCTCAGGGTAAATTGCAACACCACAAGACCCTGTCATTTCACACACATTAACCTAGTAGTCATAGCCTAACCTGAGCTAAATTTTGAAACTACAGGACCCTGTAACATTTTACTGCATATTGTTTACTCAAATGTTAACAGCCCTTCACCTCTTATGTGCATCAACATCGAGAGATACAAAGTTCCCCCTACTGGCAGAAGGCTCAAACTAACCAGTGCAGTAGATTACAGAAGTTTGTTGAAATCATTTTAATTTTTGGTATAAAATGTCATAAGTGAGAAAACATATTCAAATGTTAAAGAGTATAAATTCCCATGCCAATTAATAAATTACAAGATGCTCTGCAATTAGCCCTGGATATAATTCTTTCTGCACATTTCTTCAATTGAAAAATATTTGTACTGTTTACAAGGTTGCTATGGAGAATTATACATATCTCAGAAATAGATCTTAGGAGTTTCTGATCTACTTAAGATACTGAGAACCCTAAAGACCTAACATGCTGAGTTGAAACTACGGATATGTGCAAAATATAATTTCAAATTTAAGAAGTTATCTATTTGCAAGCCATGGAACATAGTTACATCAGTTATTTTTTATAAGTCTTCTATTTCCTACGTCCATGTTTGGATCCCCAAAGTACTGAGCTTCCACACATTGGTTTTAACAAAATTAAGAGGAACTTTATCTGTTTTTAACCATATAAAAATGTTTTCAAATTCAACATCATCAAACTTCTCTAAATTTCCTCTGTGTATTAATACATTATTAGTGGTTTTCTTTTATGGAAGGTTGATGGACACACAAATAAAGGGATGCTTCCCTTCCCCTCAATCTCGCCAACAACATTCAACTATTTCCATGCAAATTCGTAATTACTGTTTGCAAGAACACATATATAAGCCACATATATGCTCAGTTAATCCATCTTAAAAAAGTTACATAGGTATGTCGTAATCATCATCATCTGTTTTAGCACAAATTAATTTAAACAAATGAAACACATTTAAAAAAAAAAAAAGGAAAGAAAGAAACTTTGGGAACCTTAACTAGCAACAAAAAGGGCACTTTAAAAATAAATAGACGGAGACAACTATAATACACAAGCTCAATAATAAACTCTAATGGTATTTTTTCGCAAATCTTATCACAGTGTTCACAAACACAACCGAGTCTGGGTGATAGACATTCAAGCACAAGTCTTTAATGGCTTTATGTAGTGACAACGTCTGTGCTATGTTTAATATGCACATTGTGGCTATTCCTCTTTCATTTATAATTAAATCTAGTTGGTCATCTTTCTATAGGATTGTTTGTCACTATGCACTGAAAGCCATGTGCCTTTGCAAATGAAAGCAGGTTTACGCTAGCCCTTTCTTTGATCATGACAGTAAATCATTTAGACAAACTGTAAAGAGCAAAGTACCGAGTGGAGGATTCCATGACTTATCATTTCCCATCCCCAAAAACATTGTTGCTTTATACTTCTTATGTACTTGTTTTCTATTACTTAGGTCTGATGCAATCAGACCTAAGTGATATTTTATGCCACCAAGCTTGAACTTGGCATGAAAGAAGTGATGACTGAGGTGAGGCAGTCAAAAGCCTTGAATTGATCACAAAAAGCTCCTCCTACATGGATAATAATATTCATAAAAGGTGTAATTCATTCAAAGGTATATAGTTTCTTCATTGTCATTTTTGCTTTCTTCTTTATTCATATGAATGGTGAAGGTAGGTTCAACATCTCCCAAGCATTACTCACAGTAAGATCTTAAGAATAAAAACAATTTTTTTTTATTTAGTCAAGCACCATTGTTTTACTTTAAAACTGCTCTCTTCTCTAATGATATTTAAAATGTTTGTTTATCTAAAATCTCCAGACGTAAATTTTCAGATGAATAAAAACCTTGTTAACCACAGGAACATATTAAAAAAAGATTAATTTGGCTACATATGAATGAATAAATAAATAAATAATGAGTTTTAAGAAGTTCTAGTTTCAACTATGTAAAAGAATTTGCACAAGATCGCTTAACTATTGAAAATATATGCAACC
The DNA here is from genome assembly GCA_030765065.1 of Deroplatys truncata. NCBI lineage: Eukaryota > Metazoa > Arthropoda > Insecta > Mantodea > Mantidae > Deroplatys > Deroplatys truncata. Next base: position 120,877,041 of record CM060977.1, on the reverse strand, counting down.
AACATCCTACACATCATGTGACCCAAATTATTCCCTAATACAGCATTCTTTGCATTGCTGAAAGCAATAACAAATATGTGCACATACCTGAACACTCCAAGTAATGGAGAATGGACACTGTCTCCATCAAATATATACAAGTGATCCCAACCACATTCTGTAGCAAATTCTTCTAAATGTAAACGTATTGTAGTATTTGGAGCACCACCTGCATCCACCAACCAGCTGCACTTCACATCGATGGAATAGTTACCATGACCGTCATGGATTATTCCTGATTTTTCTGTCAACCTAGCATAGAAATAACAATGACGTTTAACCAACGACCCCTCATAACCTACTTGCATAGCAAACATAACCTAATACAGTAGTGTTCTACTTAACACAAGCTGAAGTAAATTTTAAAATAACAATAATAGTTACATTTTCTTTAAAATTATGCATGTCATATACAACGCACCTCACTTTTCCCCCGCAGAACTGACAATACTGTCCCTGCCAACCCTCAAAACAAACACAACTCGTACCATTTTCACACTTCCCATTTACACACTGAACACTTGTACAGTTTGTACTAGAAACCACGCTCACTATGAAAGAATATAGTACAGCAAAACACAACAATTCATGTCGAAAGCAAAATTTTCGTCGATATTTTGATTTAAACAAGAATAAAAACATCTGCAAATCCCCTGCCATCTTGACCTAACCATTTCCGCGACGTTTATGACGTCATGTGCCCAGCATGCCATGCATCATAACACGTCTGTTGTATACTATCTGATTTTGGTAAAAAGAAAAATCCCGTCACACATAAACATAAAGAGATATTAACATGATTTGCTTTCGTTTTTTTCAGAAACAGGAAACTTCCTCTTTTTTTCAGAAACAGGAAACTTTCACAATTTTTCAAACGAGAAATGAGTGTAAGCCCAACAGAAACTAAAAACACTGTTTCTTCTGAAGTTCAACTACATTTAAAATTTATTATTGTAATTACCCGTTTCAACATTGACTAGTAAGGGCATAATATCCCTTAAACATAAACGGAAGCATAGAACTAGTTAATTATATAGTCAATAAACAGAAGAAACAAAGCAAATTGTTCATTTGTCTAGTACGTATGGTGATATGGTGAAGGTTGTTGAAGTTTATTCATCGAGGACAGCCACCCAAAGCTAAAAATTCATTTTTCCGCAAATGTCGATCGTTTATACTGTATGAGCCTTCAAGAAAAAATATATAGGCAATCATAGGCCCGCATGTTATTACCATTTTGGTACCACCTTTTTTTTTACATCAGGACAAGTTGGTATAGTGTGTCAAATACGTCGTCGTTTCTAACGCTCCCCATATGGTCTATGACCTTTGGGGGATACCAAACGATGATTGGATCCATTTCCAAGGTGAAAGCAACGGAAATGGTAGGGTGATGAGGATGGCGGTGGAATGAGAGGACAGGACCTACAGCTTTTACCGTGGTCATTATTATTATTATTATTATTATTATTATTATTATTATTATTATTATTATTATTATTATTTATGGACGCTCTTTAGCTGTTGTGGTCTAAATTGGGCATGAAAGACCGGTAATTTTGCTCAGATGCCTCTTTATCAGGCTTGTGGTTCTTTTACGTGCCGTAAATCTAGGACACGGGACCACCGGCTTTACATCCCATCAGAAGGAAGTCATGAAAGGATTTTTACTCCCGAAAATTCCACCGCCCTCCACTGGATTTGAACCCGCGACCTCGGGAACTAGAAGGAAGACTTTACTGTGGTCTTCGAACCACGTTGGCCCTTGGGGATACTTCACATGAGTTAGAAGTGAAGGCGTGGATAGGGCCTACTTAAAATAACTAAAATAAATCCCGGATCCAAGCCGGAAACGAAACCACTGTGCTACATCGCGTCCGTGCCAAATAGTTCATTATTATTATTATTGTTATTATTATTATTATTATTATTATTATTATTATTATTATTATTATTATTATTATTATTATTATTATTATTATTGTTATTATTATTATTATTATTATTATTAAAATTAAAGAGCTACATAATGACTTATCACAAAACGCTGTGAAATTTATGAATGCTGGTATAAAATTATATTCGGAACATAAATAAAAAATTTCCAAGCGAATATACTTAATAAACAACGGGATAAGCAGTGCTACTAAGAAATGAATAATAAAGTTCATAGAAATAATAATTTTCATAATAGCAATTATTATAGGGTAACATCTTTAGATAAGATAAGATAGAACACAAATAATTCAATATACATGCGCAACAATGCGTGTTAATGTATGCTGCTAAAAAATAATAAAGCAGAAACAAATATAAACTATACCTTAGAATAGCTACCCGCTATTTCTGTGCTTGAAGGTAAAAGTATTTCGTCGTATGGGTGAAGCTACAATGAAATCATCCATGAGGAGCCCCAGGTTTAGTTCTGCTGCTACGAATTTATGAATATGCAACATGAATAGATTGTTTAGGTTCTCCTGATTCATGATGGGCCTCAAGAAAGTTTTATGACATCTATCACCGAAAATGATGTCTCAGCAATACACGTAGACACAGTCGGGTGACAAGACATGAAATGGACCTAGTGAACTCAGTGAACAGATCCTCATTGCTGAACTGAATTTTGATGAGTTCAACAAATTCACACTATCATTCGCGCTTTTGATATCTACTATTTCTCTTCTAGCCATACATATTATCATACGTCTGTATAGAGAAGGTGATGGGAATCGAAGTCATTCTTGTAGAAACTCTGAACTGGTTCAATAGAAACTTTACCAACAGCAAAATTTGCAAATCCAGGAGACACTTGACGGTTTCTGAATCAAATCTAGTGTTTAAGCTACTTGCGGTCTGATTCATTACTTCTAAACAAATAATTACGTGTCCTTTCTCGGGGAATCAGTAAAATATAGATTCGCATTTCCATCCTTCTTGAAGTCTTCCTCCTTCCATTCCCCTTTGAGCTCTCTTTGTCAAACATCTCGATGTTTCTAACTTCAGTCCAAAATGTCACGAATCCAAATTCCCTGTATTTGTTTAGATCAGTGGTAAGAAACGACCTCTGTTCCTATATATCAAAACAGTTCAGCCCAGAATTGTTAAGACTCGATTTTATTGAAAATTCCAATCACCAGCTTTAGCAATAAAAAGGTGTTGAATTTAATAAGCGTTTTCCAAAATCCACTAGGTTTGGATGTTTCTTTTCCATTGTCATGAAGTAAAACTATAAGTGTTTCATAATTGTTTTCTATGCTTCTCAGAGATGAAACTCTATGATACCAGTGAGTGGGGCAAAATGGTTATAACCGTATCTCGTGTTTTGCAAAGAAGCAAATTCAGCTTCTTTTCTACATTCACAATTTCTATGGATTCGCACCTTTCATCATTGAGAGTCTGCAGTAACTAAAAATAGACAATCTCTTGGGTCAGCTTTCGAAAAACAAAATCTCTCTTATTTTCACTAAGACTTTTGCTACCTAGTCTTAGCATAAATACTGTCCCAAAGTTTTACGTAAACTGGCACAATGGTTAGAGACATTTTAATATTTTAATAATATCAATTATGTGGATGCATTATGAATCAAAATCACAAATAATTATTCAAAACGGCCACCATTAGCACTCACACAGTCCCCAAGCCTTTGTGACCACTCATCAATTGAATTATGCAACGCATCACGTGTAAAATCTGCAGCTGCCTTCCGAAGGGACCACTTTAAACTTTCAATATTAGGATGTCTCTTCTTGCAAGGCAAGTTTGGACCACAATTTGTAGTCCAAAGGGTTTAAATCCGGACTTGCAGAAGACCAATCCGAAGTGGAAATGAAGTCTGGAAGATTTGCCTCCAGCCACTGCTGGGTTATCCGTGCCTTGTGTGCTGGGGCTGAGTCCTGCTGGAAACTCCAGTTCTGTCCATGGAAGAGGGTTTTGTTGAGATTCTTGACTAGACTCTCAAGCACTGTCTCTTGGTATACTCTGTCTGAAATCTTGACCCCCTTCACACAAAAATGGAGCTCCGTTGTGCCCTCCTAGCTCACACCCCACCATACCATGACTGATGCAGGATGATGACCCCTCTGGACCCTTGGAACTTTTTCACCAGCTTCCCTAGAGGATTTGGAACATATCCTGTCATTTTGGGCATTGAAAGCCTCCTCAACACTGAAAATCTTTTCATCAGTGAAAAGGATTCGACGGTGCCCATTTGCTGCGTAACGCTTAAGTAAGCGCTTTTGATTTTAGGAGCTTCTGGCGCTTCAGTTCATTTGTCAGGAGATGTCCTTTGCGTCGTTTGTAAGCATGGAGTCCCAGGTCACTGCTTAATGTGCGAGACATAGACATTTTCGATATCTTTAGCTCATGAGTCATAACTGACTGTCTCCTTACTGGATTTCATAGCACATGCGCCGCCACTGCTTTCACAAGCTCTGGTGTTCTACTGTGCGTGGTCATCCATGCCGCGGATGATCTTTCACAGTTTGTGGCAGTAATTTGTATCACAACAATGTAAATGCCAGAGTGATTGTAGTGTAAATAAGCATTATTGTATGACATTGATTTGAGATATTTGTTAATTACAAGCATTGTTAGGAAATAAGTTTACACGGCCTCACTGAAACTGACAATAAGAGCGGGTAACAATGAGCGAGGGGGTGAGTTGTTTATCAATTATTAGAGACAAGCAAATGACGTCAGATTAGCGCGCTTTTCTTAGAAATGGCGGGAATTTCTTCCTTAGAGCATATGTTTTCGTAATTTTGATTGGATATAAATATAGACGCTAATGTTGGCGCGTTTTATTAACCAATAGCAGCTCGGTTATAATCTTTAGGCAAATCGGGTGAGGGAGTATAAATATGAAGCAGGGAGACAGGTTTCGTTGAGTCCAACAAAAGCATTCGCGGGTAACACGTCGCCCAGTTCAACAGAATCATTCAGAAGTTAAACGTCGCTTAGTTCATCAGAATCGTTTGCGGGTTACACGTCGCACAGTTCTACAAAATCTCTCGCGTCGTAAAGTTGAAGTACGCGAATTAATAATGTGCAGTAAATAAGTTATTATAGTAACAGAAAAGATAACAGTTTCAGTCGGGCGTGTATCAAGAGTCAATATGTGAAATTAAAGAAGTGTGACGGCAATAAAAGTGTAAAAACAAATTCTTTTATCAGTGTTATCTTTGAGTAACAACTCCTTTCCGTTTACACACCCTGTTCAAGAGATGTGCTCGACCGAGAAATAATAGCTAGCCGGAGGACAATGAATCCAAATTTAAAAATAGTAATACAATAACTGGCGCCCAGAAATAGATATCACGAAGTGACCGCGACAAATTGGCTCCCATACGTGGGGTAGATAAACATGAAGCATCTTCCAACTACTAACGAAACAAATATTCGACTTCAATTTCCAGTCTCAACAAAGTGCAGGATAGTGCGGTAAACAAATTTCTTGCTGATTTTGAGCTTCTGGCATGAAAATCTCCCCCGTTGATACCTACTTTGTAAAGCGCTATCACGGGCACACGATTTTCATAGTCCCCCCATTCCATCTTGAAAACCTAAAATTGACAACTTTACACTTTTCCAGGTCATCCAACAATGACTGATGCTTCACCAAACCGCTGTCGCAGTCGCAACCTTGAAGGGCGGAAGTACACACACCCTCAAAAGTTGGGACAGTATTTATGGTTGGACTACGTATATTGTTATGTCGTTAACAAAACAAGGCGGGTAATCAGGTTAAGGATATTGCCACACAGTGTACGAACAAATCTCTTGGTTCAGTCTCTATAGGCATTGCTCGCAATCCGTTAACATTTCCACTGACGTTGGGCGCATTGTCGTAGCATTGCCCCCTACAATTTGTGAGAGATAAAGAAAAAATAGCAGAAGCGTCTTTGATAATATCGAATAAGGTATCAGAAGTTGTACTGCTTGTCTCTTAGAAACCCACCAAAACCTTATATATTGACCAGTTTCTATATTGACAATCCTAAGACACACCTACTCCTTCATCGAAATATCATAAGCCTCACAACTTTTCTCATTAAATTTAATAGATCATTGAGTAACCTACTGATAGCCACTTGTACTTCGTTCGATCATGCCAAACATTGTGTAATGACCTCAACAAAAAAAGGTTGTTGAGTACTGTATTCTTCACCATTATGAACCTCCGATTGGTAACCTTTTATGGCTAGCAAACGTAGCGATGAATATAAATGGAATTCAAGGCACATCCGGATTTCTGCATTTCTCTTTCTTCTCTTTCACATTTACATTTACATTTGCTACTACAGAGTTATATGCAAAAAGAAGCACACATAGGATGCAATCTACTCGTTTCATGACCCTTAAACCTCTGCAGTGCCTTCCAGGCGCGGCTCGCCATGTCACTTCACTGCACTTGGTGATGTGGTAGCGTAATTAGTTACGCGCGAAGCAGCCTTTTCTTCGGATGAGAAATCAAACACTGGGGAGTCAAACACAAGGCTTCTCTAATCTCTCACAATTAAAGCACTCATCATAACCTCACTTGAAGAACGCCCCGAACGCACTTTTCTCGCATCAAGAACAACCCACTGTCACTAACTAAATCACTTGCGAGCATGTTCGCTTTTATAGCCGCTACTGAACTTTTTCAAGAGACTTATAAAAAGTTTTAAGGGAGGGGATAATGAGGGTTCCAGAACAATCCTCGATAACGCTTCTGGTGTTTACGCTGGCTGAGAGCGCTATCCCGTCGGTTTATCCCTTCAGTCGATCCGTCGGTCTGCTCCTTCATACGATGATTGAGGCCCATATCTGCGATACATAGCTCCCTCCTCAGAGCTGGTAGTCCCGAGCAGATCCGTGATATGGAGCAAGTCGATCAAACTGGATCACCATCAGTTTCCCTCGGAGTTGGCCCGAATGCGGTGTACCACATCACTGATACGGGTAATTAGCTTATACGGGACGTCCCAGGAATGTTGCAGCTTTGGCAACTTCCCTTCAGTCTTGGTGGGACGTTAGAGCTATACGAGGTCCCCTCCTGGAATCCTGTACGCCAGACAGTCATAGCGCACCTTCATCCGGTCACTTGCCATGATGTCTCACAACCTGTCCGTAGGCGTCCCGACATTACATCGCTGCACCCGGCCCCGACTGCGTGACGGGGGTCTAGCGACGTAGCTTCTTCGTGTACTTATTTACACCCAGGTGGCCTGCGGTAATACCGGCATGGGTTTCCTCGAGAACTATTTTCACCTTGCTCCTCGGAACCACTAGCTATTTCACCTTGGATTTTTCGTTTATGGAATCCCACACTCTCTTCAGCATACTTTTCCTAACCGGCTGGGAATTCTACTGGGCCCAATAACACATTAGGTCGGACCTCTGGGAGCGACCTCCGCCCATGCTGGTCGTAAACCAAATCCTTTAACCGTCAGGGTCGGCCCTATGTCTCGATCTAGTTGCTCCCTCCTCAAGGTCTCATCGTCCCAACCGTGCAGATTGTACCGTGATTGGGCGTAAGGCTGCAACACTCTACTTCGCCTCGACCTTCCCACATTGATTTCCGTTTGCTTGTCACGTTCTTCTGAAGTGGAAGCCCGGTGTGCTGAGATGAAGTGAAGGGAAGGTGATGATAACGCCAATATACTCCTCTTCAAGTTGCCTCTTAAACGTTTTCCTCATCCCTCGCAGCTCGCCCCTAGGTGTCCAGGCTTTCCGCAACTCCAGCAAATTGGTATTCAGCCCATACTTCTACGTCGGTGAAGATGTTGAAGCCGTTTCCTGTCATTCGTATCTGTCAACGGGGTGACTTCTCCGGCCGTCAACTTTATGGCTTCAATGCGGAGGGCACCCGCGAGGGTGTCCTCGATGATACGGTGTTCCGCTAGGAGGAACCGCTATTTCACCCCCCGGTCTGTTACCTAATGATGAATCCGTTGATTGACTCTCTGGAAATAAAGTCTACTGATAAATCTGTCTGAGTCCGGTGCGTTAGCTGCTCTACATCCACGGCGAATTCTTGTGGAGTCTTGCCCGGTTGTTGAACTCTTGCCTTCAAACGGGCCCGGTAAGCGGCGGCCAGTCAGTGGAGAATCGAACACAACACCTCTCTAATCTCTCGCATTAGAAGAACTCACTGTACGCCACAACCATCATCACAACCTCACTTGGAGAACGCACTGAATAACCAGCACTTTATGTTACTTCAAGAACAGCTCACTATGTCACTTACTAACTCATCTCACTCACAAGGCAGCTCGCTTATATAGCCGTTGGAGTTTTCGAAAGTGTTCTAGAATGCTTTAGAGGCGGGGAGAAAGAAGGTTCCAAAACAATCCTGTTATCTTTCGATAACACTTCTGGGATTTACACTGGGAGAGAGCGCTATCCCATCGGTTTTCTCTCAGTCGGTTGGTTGATCGGCACTTTCATACGATAACTGAGGCCCATACTGCATCACAATATTTTACTTTTTATCTAATTTGAATTTTTGTTGTATGTTCTAAAAGCCGTTTCTTTAGTATGACTGCTGTCTGCAGTAGTAGTCATAGGCATGGTTATAGGGTGAAGATAAAGGAAATAAGGAAGGGCTCTCTTGCCTTTATACCTGAAAAGAGAAACATGAAGAACAACACTGTCCGAACGCATCACACCCCAGTGGTTACCATGACAACAATATATTATTCTTACACAATACTGTGCTTTTACTACATTATGCACAATTCACAATGAAGCAACACTGACGACGCGACATGAGCGACGCGAGACAGGATATTGCTCCTCAAAATCTAGAGTTCACAAGTCGACATAATTTAATATTACAGCGCGAAACTCGGACGAAAGCACACCTTTACGATGAATTGGGTTGTAGAACTATTCTTGGTTTGGTGTATAAGTCACAAGGAATAATATTATACCAATATACACATTGGGTATACATCAATGCCATTCATATTACTCATCTGCGGAATAAAGATTATGTAGGTACATAACTATTACCCGATAGAAATAATATTTACACATTTTATACGTATACATAGTACAACTGTAACCCTAAATAATAACGTTATACATCATTACGATGTGCCATTAACAATATTACCCATCTGCAGATCAAAGATTTACACAAGTGGATTGTTATATACAAAGTTCACTTGCATATTTTGTGTGTGTATGTATTATGCATGTATGTATACATATACAGGATGGAGGGTGACCTATGATCTCCCTTTTAATCTATGAAAGAACATGTTGTTTTAAGCGTATTTCCTTAATAGAGTTTTTCTAAAAAAAAACAACCTCCGTTGTTGAGATAATTACTATTTTATTTTGCAAAATATAGCAGCGCAGCAAATTCAACAGGTTCACTTTACATTCAACAGGTTAACTCTTAATTCTTCAGCTTCTGCTGCTATAGCAACGAACAAATAAACAGTCTCGGTATACGAATAAACGAAAAACTACACATGATTATAACATAACCTAGATCTTGTTAATAAATATTCACACTCATTTTTCTCTGGAAACAGAAACTGTAAGTACATTATAATAACGTTCGTTTATAAAGTTCAGACAGGTAATGGAAAACTTCACAAGACGTGCCTACCAATCGTATCATTTAGGACAGGTTGCAGTTCCGTTGATAAACGCGACGGTAGCAAGATTTACTAGAATTCGTTTTCTCTTCATTTCGTAGCACAGATAACCCGGAGAGATATAGAGCAGTAAAAAGTTTTGATAACTTGCAGTATATGGGCACTGTCCATTCCGTTTTTCCTGGGGCAGTCCCTATTTTTAGAAAAATGTTCCGGTGTCCCGGCAATTTCTTTCGAGAAGCCCAAAATGTCGCTTTTCCCCCCTTGGAACATTTTGTTTCACTGGAGCATGTTATGCTCACCTTTCTCCATTTATTTATATGCACAATGCAATTAAAAGGTATTTCGTTGATATTGTATAATATCGCTGACTCTGATGTTTACAAGGTGCATCCTTTAGTTTGCTTTCTGTACGGTCTCAGGAAGAAGGAATTCTGGATAATAACTGCTCCACTTCAATCCAAAGAGTGCAGATGTCCGTATCACTGACTCAGTAAATGTGCGTTGAAGTTGTCGTTATAAATCCACATAAGTATAATTATATCGAAATGAAAATATAATATAAATTATAACGTTATGATAGATTTTCCGTTTAGTCTACGGCAAGCAGAAAATGTAGAGAGCACTTTTTGTAAAACTAATTTTTATATTGAACACAGTGGAAGGTCAGATGTCATCAGCCACGTGAAAACAAAGAAACACAAACTGAATATTCAAAGTAAAAGTTGGAAGTATAACATTATTAATAATGTGTATTACTGCAAATAAATGCTATGGAAAGACACTGACAGCTCAAGCAGCAAAATTTATGCATCATGCAGCTGTTCACAATCATAGTTTCATATCCATGGATTGCATCATGGTTATCGTAAAACACCTCTCCAATCCGAGGTTCACGTGTTAGCAGACAAAGTGTAAATCAATAATAATTACAAATGCCATTACTGCATTTGCAACTTAACGAGTTATTAAAGAGTTAAAACAAGCCTGATTCATTTCAATAATGATAGATTGGTCCAACCACTTAAATGTAAACGTCTGCGTGCCAGAAGTGTTTTCTACGTGCCAGAACTGTTAAAAAAGTTTGAAAATTTTGAAAAAGTTTTAGCTATTTTGGCTGACAACACAAACACAAATTTCGGTGGGGGGAAAAAAAGAAAAGGAAAGAGCAATTTATATCACAGGTTACAAGAAAAGTTACCTAACTAATCGATAGTCCTGCACATATGCTGTATAATGCTGAAACAAACTGTTTACCAATTCATTGCCAACTTATTATTACTAAAATATTTCAAAATTTCATATTTATACTGTGAGAATTGACTCTCTGAAGTCATTTTGTGACTTAGCAGAAACAGAGTATAAAACTTATTTTGGACTTCACTAAAAAGGATGGTTATTGCTTCTGCCAGCTGTGAAGTGGATTACAGATATGTATTCCCCACTAAAGTCATATTTCTTATCTGAGAAAAAGTGTCTTGTCACAATTATTAAAAGTTTGTTAAAATCCACTTTCACTTATCATTCTCCATTTCCTTGCTAGTTAATTAAAACTGTTTTTAAATACAATTAAATACGTGGAAAACGAAGACTTAACAGCATTAGAGGTGAGGAATTAAATAAACAGTTTACTGAATAACATAAACTCCAGAAAGAATTAAAATTTTGACTACTTTTGTGACTGATCAGTTTAAATAACTTGAATATAAAATTCATAAACTTCTTAAAAGTTCTAAAATTACTCCATTAGATTCTATGACACCATTGTTGGGTATAGTGAGGAGTGGCGTTTATCCTTTCTGACACCACTTCAACCTAAGGATTGGATCAACATGAAATGCGTTCTTTCATAAAGAAGTTGTACCAAGCTTGATGAATTTTCATGTGCGAAGCAATTATTGCTTGGACAGTAAATCAACAAATCTAGAGAGAGAAGTGAACAGTCAAAGTGCGAGTGCAAAATGAAATACTTGATATATTTTAGAGCTGAAAACATAAGTGTTAAAAGTATTAAAAAGTGATAGGCTTTTGTTTGGCTTACCAAGATGCTATGCTCTTGTAGTGAAAATATTTCATTTAACAAATTCTATGTGGTCTAGTGAAAGAAACGGACTGAAATTTGAGATTGTGAAAGAATTAATAATTGTGAACACCCGCTTTGATTCATTACTATGTAAAGAGTTTTGTTTATGTAATCTGAAAAGAAACCAAAATGCTTGAGGAAATCTGACAAGCACGTTTCTGAATATTTTGGAATAGCGAGGGTGTGCATGTGTGTGAGTGTGTGTGTGTGTGTGTGTTTCAGCAAATGTATCAATTCTTGTTCTATTAAATTTCAGATTTCGTAACTGGTTACACTTTAAACTTTATATTCTTATTTAGAGTCAACTTTGCTAATTATGAATGTTTCATTTATGACACGGCAGAGTTAATTCTTTCCTAAGGTGTTAAGAATATCATAAATTGAAATAGTTTTCCTTTCATTTGTATCTGTATTGTATATCGATCACTCTTATAAATATAAATAATTTTTATATTAAATAGTATTTACTTGCACGCTTAAAATTATAATAGTCTTGTATATACGTGTTTAAATACAGAGATTTGAAATTGCCATTTTAAGAAATACCAAGCATACTTACAGTGGGAAGCAGATAATTATCTAATATGCAAGCAACAATGTGAACCAAAATAATGCATAATTTGTGATTGTTTGCTCTAGTAAGTAGGGGATAGTTAACATCGCTATTCACCCAACGAAATTGTTGGAAGTCATTGAGGTTTTTGCGGAAGCTTCCTTAAAATGCAAGGAGTAGCGAGTGACATAAAATTACTGCACCTGGACTACCACCATATAACTGCCTCCTCAATGGAGATTTTCGGGTGCTACATAAAAACCAACATGTGGAAAAATGGTGAAAAGTGAACTTGTTGAAAATCAAGTATTCTATTAGAAGGTAACACCTTCCTATTATTTACGTAAGACATTCTAGGTACATATAAAAGTTATCTTGGTGCTAGTCAACGAAAGGAAAGAATTTCCAGGGTACCATGACATCGCACAATACCAGAAGCTGTGATGAGTACATTCTAAAAATTGACTCATAAAAATACGGAATTTGCAGATACGAAGCTTTGAACCATGAAGTGCGAAAGTCTGGTTAAATAATTTAATATCCAAGAGCGGACATTTAAATACGTCACGCTCAAATTATTGAATTTTGATTTTAGAGCCACTAAAGCTAGCTATTTTCTCAAAGCTTAAAAGTATTAAACAGGTGTTCTGACTTTAGGTCACTGACCTAAGTCTTATTTATCTTTGCACCAACAATAATTGGACATGTTTTATTGAAAACAGCATTACTCAGCTATATAGTTTGATCTGTGGCTAAACAGATCAAACTAGATAAAACAAATATTTTACAAGGCACTACTGGGTAAATGAGGAGGTATAATGAAATGCCGGAGCGGAAAGCTATTCTGGTCAAAAGATAGAATAAGTTTTCTTTCGTTTTCTGCTGGAGATAGCAGCTAACTACAGAGATATTCCTCAGATGTCACCTCTCTTATTAGGTGGAGGGAACCATTCAAATCATTTGATGAATTACATCAAATGAAATATCAATTCAGACAACATTCATTGCGATAAGCATACCATTATTTTTGTCAAGAATTTTACAGTAGCTTATGATGCGGTAAATGTGCTGGAAGCGATTAAATCCTTTCCTCAATGTCGCTGTTTCTTTTTGTGATAATGATACCAGGTTACCCCTTTATTCTCAATTTAACTCGACACTGAGGCATCTACGGGATGAGTTTCTTAAATACAGCATCTACAGGCATATCTGGACTGACTTCTACAAACAATAATTGATAATGTGCTTTAAAAGCTTTAGCGCGGAGGTATTGCACATTAGAATGTTTTACAAAAGATTATTTACAACCGATTTTCTTACAAGTTATTATGAACTGTAGTCTGTTTCTGAAAAGCTTGAATTATTAGGTATTCGTGTATATGAGATATGAACTTACATCATTGTCTCTGAATACGGATGGTGTTTTGAAGTCTACATAAGCCTTTTCATTATGTAAATAAGATTATAATTCTTAATAATGCAAATTAAGAAAAAAGTATGCTTTTTGTCTATTAAGTTTTTATATTCCCTAACACAAGAACTAAACTTGAAGAACGCTTTTCAGACCATATATCTAAACAGCAGCTAGGAATTTCACAAGAGCATCTGAATTTGCTACCTGAATCAGACAATGCCTTTTTAAAACCGTAACCAAATTCTTTTTTATCAGGATCTAAACGTGAAGACATTGACATTCAAGGTGAAGGATACAAATGGAGGGATAACGCGGATTGTTAAATAACCAGCGGCAGTATGTATGTAAGTATGTATGTATATACAGAATGTCCGGGAAAACGCTTCCAATATTTATAGAGGAGATAGCATGCAACAAAAGAAGAAAGAAAGATCTATAAACATTGGTCGTAGACTTAATATCTCCTGAGTTATGGTATACTACACTACCATCAGCGATTACCATGTCTTTGATCTACTCTTCACAATAGGTGCTCGATGTGGTCGCCATCCATTACAATGCAGCCTTCCAAACTGCTTCTCATGAAATCGCGCGTTCTTTGTAACACCTCTGGTTGATGCCGGATTACGTCACAGGCATCGGACACGCATTCTCGTAATGCCTGCATATCATTTATGGGGACTACATACATCATAGTCTTTAAATGCTCCCAACGTCTAAAATCTAAAAGGTTAAATTGAGGGGAACGGGGCGGTCAAGGTATTGGTCCTCCTCGACTAATCTATCACTCATGAAAGACTCGTGTTAGCTGTCATCTAACCCGGTGCTGAAAATGGACTCGTGCTTCGGTGAAGAGAAGAATAAAACAAACTGTATCACACCAAAACAAGCGTCATTTGAGCACTACCGTACACCAGATGTAATAATATACCTGAATGATAGAGTAATACATATGTAGCACGCAGTGGAATACTGTAAGTTGACTACTCTTGCGTTCTGCTCTTGCTGGATAGCCATATGCAAACACGATGTGCTCCATAGTAACAAACCTCTACGTACAACGTGTGCTCATTCGATTCGTACCAAAGCGCTCGGAGTGCAAGATATGCTCCTCGTACAAAATAAGAATATAACTCAAGATATTAGGTTTACGACCAATATTTATAGGAATTGATTTTCTTCTTTTGTTGCATACTACCCCCTCAGTAAACATTGGAACCTTTTTTCCGGACACCTGTTATATGTAAAGGTTAAAGTGTAAAGTGAAATGACGAATATAAGTTCAATAAATATTTTTACTCATTTTGAATGAGTAATAAGAGGAATGAATTTATCACCCCTTACACCTTACCTCAATTCAATTAAATACATATTAGGACATGCAATATAATTCATTTCATCCCCTTGAAATTCTAATGTTAATTAAATTTTGCAAGTAATATGAGGAATGAACTTATCACCACTTAGACACTATTTCACATCCATTTAAATTGAGCTTTTTATTTGTGGACGTTTTTTAACTGCTGTGGTCCTTAGCGTCCCATTCTATATTGGGCGTGAAAGACCGGTAATGTTTTTACTCATATGCCGTTTTATCAGGCTTGGTTCTTTTAGATGCCGTATCTACGACCGGGACCGTCGGTTTTACTTCCCTTTGGAAGAAAGCTATGCTAAGGATTTTTACGCCCAAAACAATCCATCGCCCTCCGCCGGGTTTGAACCCGCGACGTCGGGAACTAGAGGCTAGCATGGTAACCACTACACCTCGGAGGACAATTTACATTCAATTAAATACATGTTAGGACATACAGTACTATACGTCATTACTTTTGAAGTCTATTTTAACTCCAATAGGTATGGTTTAGCTAATTTAGCAATGCGGTTAGAACTCTCAATATATCTACTAAGATATTTACATTATTAATATTTAGCGCTATTCGTTTAATTAGGCTGTAACACCTGAACTTTTTATCTCATAGACAATTTCTTCAATTGCCGACGATAGCCCCGTTTTACGGAATTTTTGCTGAGTAGTAAGAAATAATTAGTCTATCTACAAATATATTTACATTGTTCACTTCGTAGGTATCGGATTATGATGTTGATGTATTCAGATGATTCTTTTTTATCGATTGAACCTGTCAAAATGTATCGAGGATTTTTTCAGTTTCATTTTCAAGATTTCCAATTAAACACCGGTTCATCACATCATTAAAGTATATTTTCTTATGTTCATTAAATCTACCTATAGAAATATTGGAGAGGTAGAATCAGATGACTGAAAAATTCAATGCCATAGTCGGGATTTGAACCACGGATCTCCCGCTCTCCGTCCGGTTGCTCTAACCACTGAGCTACCATGGCAACATGCCGGCAGGCCATTAAATTCTCCAGCTGACTCGCATTTTTCAGTCATCTGATTCTACCTTTCCAACCCTGTCCAACACACGGCTTGTGTGAAAGAACGATTATTTCCTATAGAAATATTCTTTAAAATTTAACGCCATGTTCAACATTTAGCGACCCTCTTTTTCCCTAGACTAATAATGAGGGAAAAATAAAGCTCGCCATAAGCTTGTTGCAACGGTCTAACGGTGCGATTCATGCTTAAAACTAATAAATAAATAGATCATAGGTACCTATTGAATAAAAATACATTAAGTGTAAGCAATGAAATACAATCATAAAACTGAACTGATGATGAAAGTTGAGCTTATGTAGTTATGATACGCACTGGGACGTAATATGCTCAATATACGTTAAATTGCATAAGACATTGCAGGTCTCATATGCAAGTCTAAGCAATGTCTGAAAAAAATCAACATATATCCAAAGACTTCACTGCTGTTCTACAATCCACACTACGCTATCGAGCAAGATACATATTCCTGACTGAATTGAAACAGGTTCTTCTGCTTGTAAAACTATTAACGGAAGGAATCTCGAAACACTCAATTGTATTGTATATCTGAATATGCATTCACGTAATCCGAATATTCTCGCATATTGAAACAATGTCACTTAATTTGCGTTGTAAACTTGCTTTCATTGTCTTATGAGAGTTTGAAGCATTGAATGACTCTTCTGGCATTTCTTCAAGTATAAACACTAGCGTAGTCACTGCACATTATCTGATGAGGGTATGGATAATTGAATGATGGTTCTGGTAATACCTCTTGTTCTTCTTCCTTTATAAGTCTACTGTATTAGATTTACGAATTATTATGGATTATGATGGTTATGTTGATTGCGAATGGTGCTGATTAAAATGATAATCGTTTTCTAATATAGCAAATTACATATTTCATTAAAATCTTCCTTTTGCTGAATTCGTTACATCAAGCAAGGGCGGTAGCGGTGGAATTATTGGTGATTTATGATTTATGGTTCTGTACAGGGACATGCCTATGTTAATTACTTGAAGCGCTAATGTTCGCTGGTATTGAGATGGCGATGATGATGATAACGAGGAAGTGGGGCCTGATAAAGATGAGACACATGCGACTAACAATGATGGAATTTAATTGTTAATAATATTAATGGAGAGGGATTTAGCTAGTGTAACACTGGCGATGATGGTGTTAAAGCGCGATGGCGATGCTGGCGGAGTGTTACAGTGGCGTCGATGGTGCAGGTGAATCAGTGATGTCAATGGGAATTGTGGTTGGCAATGATGATGATGATGATGATGATGATGATGATGTAGGTAAATGTGATAGTCTTGAAATAAACAAATAGATCAGGTGAATGCGATGAGAAGTAATAAAATATGCTGTTGCGCTTACTATATACAACATTGCGCAACATCATCCAAAATTGTTTAAATGTGTATTTGTCACATCCATGGCTGCTTGCAGGTGATGTTGCTTGGAGTAGTGCCCTCGGTACAAATTATAAAATATATAAAATAAACATTCAAATTAGAGAGGGTGGTGTGGTATTTCGGTACGATATGGAAAAAAACTTCTGAAGTAATAAATAAAATTATTCCTAGTTAAAATTATCAATATATTTATTTTATAATATAATAAATAAAATAATTCATGCATAAACCTTTATTCCAACTTACCCAAGATATAATTTTCCAGAGATAACTTTTTTCTTTTCATATTACCTTTACAGCTCTGAAATATGCAAAAATAAGGAAAGGAATTAATATACTTTATGCAAGTCTGAATCGCAATACTGCTTGTAAATCTGAAATGTTAACGTTATCGTAAGCATATGTTTAATTTCATCTGTTTAGTCTCGTACATTATGAAATCTTAATGTCTCAACATTTTTACAATTGAAATGGATAAAGTATTACGTTCTTTAAAGAAACGTACCTTCCACTAAAGGTAGCCAAGTTCATCACTTTCAAATTATGCAAAGTTGAACAGTATTATTGATGTTCTACTGCTGTTACTGTATATTCTCAATTTAAATTTGGGAACGTGCTTCAGAAATGCTTTAAAGTTCTTTTTGTAAATACAGAATTATCCTGCCTGTGCATGCTATATGATATTTTCCCTAACCCCCAACTCTTTTTGTCATTGATTGTCTATAGCTGATGATACTTCCAGGTTGAAACCTTGAAGGTTTTCTCCCAGTCAATGTGCTGTAGGAAATAAACTATTTAATGCACTTTTCTTAAGAATTCTCAAAGTTACACTTTTTACCTGAACAGCGAATAAAAATATCTCTTGCCAGCGAGTCCTTATAAAAAGTTAAAATGTGTCAGCTACCTTGAGACAAATCATGTGTAATCATTCTTATTGTAAGGGATTACACCGGATTTTTATTTCTAGCTAAGAACCACGAGGGTTTAAAAAGGGCCAATTTTTGTTCTTTCCTTTTAAATCAGATGTCTTACCCGCATGCACGATGCCCAGGTGGTCATGTACCATGGGGAGGCTTGGACTAACTCTGCAGGTGCTACCCCGTAGCGGTAAAAGCAGAGACATGTTTAGGTCATCGCTTATGGAGTGTGGAGGAGCGAGGGTTGGGCTAAATCAGCACTGAGAGACTGCTTGTTGATAACCAAACCAGTTCGAGAAATTTGTTCACCTAAAAGGAAGCTTGGGAGGAGTATGTCGCTGGAGTCCTCACTGCATTCGTAAAATCACGGGCATCGATGCGATGCATAATGCTTAGTACTTCATACACTTAATATCTTTCATAATATATAATTCCTTATTTCTTTTTGTTTTCTTCTTTTTTTTAGGTGCAGCTAGCTACTTCAGGTGATATACTTGTTATACATTTATATTTTTTGCCTTTTAATCTGTCTCATTTAATTTTATTTTTATGTAATTGAATTAATTCAATTATGTATGCAGATCCTTGATTGACTGAGCTAGCGGATATCTTTCATGAGAGAAGGTTTGCATGCAATGGTACCGTTTTTCGGTAAGCCATGACTAAAACATCGTGCTGTTAGTAAAAAAACAAAGGCTAACACTAACCTATTTTGCAACAATCTGCAGTTCTCGGACAGTTCAGCATGAACAATTATAGTCCCTAAAAGACCGACCCATGTTATTTATAATTTTTATTTATACTTAGTGATAGATGTCACTACAATGATGTCAACAGTGAATTATGGAGAAAAACGTAATTCATTTCATGTGACATGATAGCTTGGTTTGAATTATTATAATTTTATATGCCAATTATTTACATCAATCGAATTTAATCGGCGGGACTGTAACCTTTGTTTTTAAATAGTTTTTAAACATTTAAATTAGTTAAGGGGTGATCTATATATTGTTTAAATCAGCATATGTGTCGGTTTTCCTTTGTTGGTTTAAAAGAGGGGTAACCACTGTCGGCCTCCTTTGTTCTTTTAAAAAATGCAGCTTAGGGAAAGAGCTGACCTGCATTATATTCAAATTTCGCGGGCGTAATCCTGTCGGCTTATAAGGATTTAATTCATTTATTAATTATTTATACTATGCAAACTAGAGAACGGCATAAACTACTTTTATGCAAATTAGGGTCGGGGTATGCAAATTGGTGGATTTAACATTCAAATTCAGTGTCAAACCGACACTGGCGAGTATATTTTCACTCTATATATTATGCTTATTGGGGAGCGGGTTATACAAATTATGGGCGTGCCGGGCAGTTTTGATGTGCAAATTAATTCTGGCAATTAAATTAATTGGTCGTCATACTGAATATGCAAATCATTATGGTCTCATTTCTACACTACTCCCTCATAAAAAATAAGGAAATGTTCCATGTACATGTGTGCGTGTGTGTGTCTGTGAACTGCTTAAATCTAAAACGAAATGTTTGAACCTATATACCAAACTTGGATTTAAGTATTTAAGTTCAGTATCTTCCAAAAATGCGACACAGGATTTTAAGATAATCCCTGAACCCCAAACTACCTTTGCATGGAAAAATGTTCGACTTTTTATGTTCTCAAAATTGTCTGCAATAATGTTGATAACAATGTCGTCATATGTTAAAGATATTTATATGACAAATAAAATCTTGAATATTCTGGTAATAGCCCATGAAGCCCTCTTTAGTTGGAAGTAATTTTGTATAAGGGGTAAACCATAATAGACAAAAAGTTACTTTACAAAAAGTAGGGCTCTTTATAGACCCAATATGTTTAATATAAGCTTTTTTTGACATCAGCCATTTGAGGTAGATATGTGCTACTATTGTTTGAATTTTTCAGTCCTTTGCCTTTTTTAAATGCCTTCACTACTCACCTGTTCTTTGTGGCATCATGGAAAAAGTGTGGAATTTTAAGGTGAGCATAAGTGACAGCTGAATATCAATCCACTTTCCTCATCCTCTTTGTAAGTAATTGCAAAGAAATGTGTGATGAGATTAATTCTGCAAAGGTTTATCCTGTCTTTGACATGAAGCAAATAAGCTTTCAGAAGAATATTTGTAGAAAGTATATAAGAATAAGTATAGTAGGTAGAGAAAGTAATGTGAATGTAACACATATGATTTTCTTTATATTAGAGGAGAAATTTCCATTTTAACTGGTGTGCTTCAGCCTATAACAGCAGTTATCTATAAAGTCATAATATATAATAATTTTTCTTGTAAACCTCAGAGTTTAAACTGGGTACTTATTTTTGTGTACATAGTCATTTTAGCAATGCCAAACACACAATATTTAATGGTAAAAAAGGTATTACAAATTCTGAGAATTAATTCAACCCTTTAAATTGAAGTACCTGTGAATGGTGGCAGACACTTGTAATTTATAAATGAACAAGATGGAAAGGAATGCCAAGGCATATCTATAACAAAGCTATACATTAATAGCAAGAGATATGCAACAATGATTTTTTATTTCTAAAAAGGTATGAACCTCTAAATGAGAGGCTGGGAGCAAATGACAGTTTGGTGTATTTATAGCATTTATCTAAAGAACAGAAGAAGCCTGCTTGGATGTAAGCAGGTATGGAGCATGCTATGTAGAGTAAGTATAAAACTCTGCCTAAGAGCCCAGAAGCATAGTTTACTTTCTTTACTACTTACCTTTAGTAAGTAGGGCAAGTATTGATTCCATCCAAATATTTGATACCAAAATATGAATTTTGAGGCCTCCTGAATTAAAAAAAGCATTTTTAGGAAGATTTATGTGTGTGTGTGTGTGTTTCTCTTTCTCTCTCTCTGTCTTTGAACAGCACAATTAAAAACAACTAAGTTGGTTAAACTTGAGCATCTTACAAGGATGTTACACAATTTTCTTTTTAAGAAAATTCCCCATCCCATTCATTTACATGGAAAACTTCCATTATTTTGGGTTTTCTCAAACGTGGCTCTAATGATTTTGATTACAATAGTGCATTTTAAGGTATTTGCATGGTAAATAAAATATACATCTGGATCATTCTGCATATGATCTAAGAAGCTGTCTTCATTATAATGACTTTTGTATTATTGGTAAACCATAAGAGATAGTCAATATCTTACTACTCAAAGAATGTAAATCTTGTTAAATAGTCATAGAATGTTATGGCACAAAGTTAGTTGTTTATTATTTTCATTGCAAATGATTCTTTTACTCTACAAAAATTAGATTGTGTTGCAAAAGCTCATCATGATTTGCCTAATATTACTCGCGCAAAACTTCTGGAATCGTGACCTTGATTGCTACCCCAGCTGCCGAGCCTAGGAATGGTTTATGTTAAGCTTAATCAACGAAAGCGATATAACACCTTTGCTTACTCACAGTGCGTAACACATACAGTCTGCATAGAAAGTGTCTGCATCTGGTTGTAATTTTAAAGAGAGCAATATCTAAATAGTACTTACTTTATATTTGTTATATTTATAACCATGGCTCCTATGTTTTCAAAGTTAAGTGGTAAGGTGTTACGTAGTCAAAGTAGGGAAATAATTGCAAATGTCCTCGACTTCATGAAGCAAGAAGCAGAGATGAAGGAAGAAAATATATGTTCGTCCGAGTTCCACAAAAGCCTTAAGAGAGTGAAAGAAAGAGTAGTCAAGCAACTGGTGTTTCACCGAGTTCCGTATCCAGAGTTCTCAAAGATAAGAAAAATAACATATGGATGAAAGAATGCCATTTGACACGCCTGGGAAGAAACATAAGGTCCCTAAACGTATTACACAAATAGACGATTTCGAATGCGTCATTCCACGCACGATTCACAATTTCTACGTGGAAGAAAAAACTGTGCTAATAATAAGCAGATTGCTCATCCAGCTGAAACACAGCAGAAACTTTCAAGGTGGTGCTACAGATCTCAGAAAAATTATTAAAGATTTAGGGTTCAAGTGTAAGAAACCGAAATCAAATAGAAGAATTCTAACAGAAAAGCAAAATAAATAAATAAATAAAATGAAATAATAATAAAATAAAAATAAAAAGTAAATGTTGCCATGATAGCTTAGTCGGTTAGAGCAACGGCCCGGAAAGCCTAAGATCTGTGGTTCAAATCCCGGCTATGGCATTTAATTTTTCAGTCTGATTCTACCTTTCCAAATGGCTAATTTTATATGTACTTATATCAATGTGTACTTATATCAGCATCAATTTTCAAGGTGGTGCTACAAATTTCAGAAAAATACTATAATGTATGAAGATGAGTCATACATACACAGCAGTCATACAGCATCTAAAAGTTGGAGTGACGATAGCGAATTAGGTTTGCAAGCACCTGTTGCCAAAGGGCAAATACTTATTATCGTTCGTGCTGTTGGAAAGATCGGCTTCGTTCCAAATGCCCTTCTTTTACAAGTCGCAACAAACAACAGGAGATTTTCATCAAGAAATGAATACAGAAAATTACATGAAGTGAATCAACGCCATGTTGATACCTAATATGTCTGCTGGGTCTGTTCTGGTCATCGACAATGCTTCACAATGCGTTAACACTCAAATTCACAAACCATCTACCTCAACTTCCTTGAAAGAAGAAATGAGAGCTTGGTTACTTAGACATAATAAAGCTTTAGATGAAAGCATGAGTAAAACAAAGCTATATAACTTAATTAAAGCCAATAAACAGCTTCAGAAGTCATACATATTTGAGCAGATAGTAATACAACATCGCCATAATGTACTTAGACTGTCATCGTATCGCCCAGATCTAAACCCAATCGAATTAATCTGGGCTGATATAAAAAATGGGTGGCTTGCAGAAATAACACTTTTAAATTAAAATATGTGGAGCAGTTATAACGCCAGCAATTTGCTGAAATTGGAAGGCCAGAATGGGAAAATGTATGGCGACATGCTGAATAAATTAAGAATCATTATTCCGAAAAATACGGAATTGCAGAAAATCAAATAGAAATAATTCTCATGCAGGATAATGGTGCAGAAAGTAGTGACAGCAGTGATGACGGCAATAATGTGAGTGATTCCGCAGAAGAGGAATGGTTGTTAGATGTGGAAGAATTGGAGGCAATGATTGACAGCGTTTTTTATATTAAGCGCTTTTTACAGCGTGGATTTTAATATACTGTATATAACTAAGTTTATCAGCGCAACGCAGTGCATAACCGGTGTGGATATTTGATGACTGTCTCACGCACTCCTGAAGCATGCAGACGACCGGTCACCACCTGATCTGGTAAGCAACTCGCATCATAGCTCTAATTAAGATTTTCACGTGTCTAGAACTAACTGTTGCGCCGATTATAATTATGGAAGATGTAATTAAAAATACATGTAAATAACATTCTATAATATTGGTGTGAAACCAGAAAGGAAGAAAAATATAACATTTTAAATCCTGAAAATCTGATGCATTAAATTTACATCACCTTCTCTATTCATTCTTCTTCAAATTATTCTTACAAAAGCTCTATCCACTTCTTGTTAATTAAGATAAACTTTCATTACACCTTTTGTCATAGGTAGATATAAGAAAGATGCAGTAAGATTTTTAAAAAATGGATCACTATGTGAATGCCTTCTGGATTACCACAAGAAAAAATTAATAGCAACTTACTAATTGAAAAGAAATTTCATGTGTTCCATTCACACGACTTTCTCTACTCATTCTTCTGCAAACTATTCTTAGAAAAAACTTATTCTTCTATTCACTTCTTTTTAACACAGATAAACCTTCATTACTCAATTGTCATTTCAGTGTAGGTATAAGAAGAATACAGAAATCTAAAATGATAGTAAATACCGGTTGTTATATGATGGTAATGAAATTCTGTTCTCTTGGCATGAATACAAAAATTAAAGAAAGAAAGGAGAAAAAAAAAGGAAGAGTGATTTATAGTTTTGAAAAGTATAAAGTGTTTGAAAATTTAAACAATAACAAAAATATCTCGGAAATGGTTAATGCCGCAAAAAAGGATTTATTTGACATAAATTGTATGCTTTAACAAGATTTGCATTATTTGTACATTAGAATTGTGTTCATATCTTACACTTTAGCAATCATGCAAAATTCATTCAGAATTAAGAGGACTTCAAAGGCTATTCCCGAAAATTTAATTTATGCAATTATTTGTCATGAAAATAGCTTAAACATATGGTATTTTTAAATCAAAATTGTTACAGCCATTTTTGAGAATATAAAAAATGACAAAAATGTTGCATGTAAAGGGTAGTTTAGAGTGGACAATTTCCTTCAAAATCTTCATATCACATCCTTGGAAGGCCCTGAACTTAAAATACCAATTTCGATATTTAACTGACTTCTGGTTTTTGAGTTATGCTATTCATAGACACATATGCAAAAAATTTTCTAAAAATGCTTCTTTGAGTTTAGGTGGCATAAAACATGTATTTCTGGGAAATCTCAACATTGTATTTTTGGGTGGAATACAATACTTCAACTATTTACTGTAAGTACATAGTAGTGAAAGTAAAACAGGGATAATACCATTAAAAAAGAGGGATGTCTGGTCATCTTGTTTTATGGGAATTTTACATTAGTTTGTTAAGTGGTTTGTTTTAATTTTTTTTATTTTAAAGAGCTACTTTCAAAATTATCTTATGTTATGTGTATAAGTTATGGGCAGTTCTTTATCATATCGATAGGCAATCCAGTTTCTTTCTGTTTGGTTAAGTGGTAAAGCCCTGGAGGAATACTTCTAATACATTCTTCCATGGTAGAGATCCAACAGTGATGTTTTTCACTTGCTGAAAGTTATTGTTTTGTTGTAATATAATACAAAGCTACACAAAGATATGTGGTTGTAAATGCTACTACTATACTTTTGTAATTCATATTGGAATTGGAATGTTAAATTTTCATCTGTTTTGAATTTTGTAATCCTTAAATAATTTCCATGACACTATTCTGTTGTTAACATTCAGAAAACTATTTAGTTGGGGAATCCGTATCAAAATTCTAAAATGTAATACTTAGTCTTACCATGAATACTGTTACTAGGCTATTAAAGATGTCATTTTATTTTTATGAGAACTTTTTACGTGAGTTCTAACATAAAGCAACAATTACTTCTCAAAATGACCACTTTTTGCCTTACTCAGTCCTTAAGTCTCTGAAGCCATACATCATTTACGGTATGCAGGGTCTCAATAGGAATATCTGCCACAGCCTTCATGAGAGGCTGCTTTAGACCCTCCATATTGTGGTGTCTCTTCATGCAGACCATGCTTTCAAGCACTGACCATAATTCAGGGTTCAAGTCTGGACTGCTAGAAGGCAATCAGTTGGAGAAATGAAGTCTGGCAGATTGCTTTGAAGCCACTCCTGCATTGTCCTTGCCTTGTGAGTTAGTGCTGAGTCCTGCTGGAAGCTCCACAACACATTTTTTTACAATGTGCTACTCAGAGGCTTCATATTAAGCTCCAGTACTGTCTCCTGATACAGCTTGGCTGATGTTTTCACTCCCTTTTCCAGAAATGGAGCTCAGTAGCACCATTGTATGCCACTCCCCATCAAACCATCATTGAAGCAGGATGATGTCTTCTGAAGATTCTTGGAGCTTTATGAGCTTCCTGTGATTATGAGGCATAAACCGTATCATTTTGGCAGTTGAAAGACTTTTAATTGTGAAGATCTTTTCATCTGTAAACAGAGTCCTCATGTGTCCAATGTCCGCGTAACACTGAAGCAGTCATTCACATTTTTGTTCCCTATGGAGCTTAAATTGTGGAGTAAGCAAGTGACCAGTGCTTTGCCTATAAATCCTCATACATCTTTTCTGAGCACATAAGACATGGGCATCTTTGAAATGTTCAGCTCATGAGCCATCACTGATTGCTTCCTGATCAGATTTCTTCAAATGTGAGCCACGACTGCTTTGACTAGCTGTTTGGTTCTTATGGTTCGGCCCTACCTGGAGTGATCATCAATTGGTTCCTGTTTCAGTGAATCTATTGATGGTACGATAGACAAACATCTGCTGATCTTAAGTTTTCCTAGGGTTGTGAAAACCTCAGATGGTGATTTTCTCATTCTGTGAAGGTCTATTACTGCCACACAGATTTCATAATTACCACCTCACTAAAAGTTTTTCAATACATGCTCTGTCTCCTACAGTTCAAGTCACAATGGTTCCTTGATGCTCTGCAAGCTGATGGGGACACAACATTGAAAACGTGTTGTGCAGTCCCTATAAAAAGCTTGTAACAGTGTTTATGTTATACTGGGTACAGTGCTATATGTGTTTGGACTGTCATCTTTGATTACCTTAGGATTCATGAATATTGTAATTTTCCTCTGTGGATATTTATTTTAGTCAAACATTTAAAAATAGTTTAACCCACATAGTTTAATAAGGGTAAAGCAAGAAGAGATTAATTAATTGTTTATTGTAATTTTCCTCTGTGGATATTTATTTTAGTCAAACGTTTAAAAATAGTTTAATCCACATAGTTTAATAGGGGTAAAGCAGGAGGAGTAATTAATTGTTTATTAACTAATCACATACAGCAGAACCTTCATTTATTTTAATTTATTAATAACTTAACAAAATATCAGCTCATTTTGACTCCTTCTCACAGCCTTATGTTTTGAAATTGCTTCTCTTCCTGTTTCTGACTCTGCTCTTCGACTTCTGTGGCTTGGTCACTTAATGAAGCAACGTCAGATACCTTCATGTGTACTGATGTTTCACTTACTGCAAAATAAATAATAAAGGCTTAAAGAATTAACATTTTATTTGGGAAGCAGAGAGTGTGACACTGCTGAACAAATTCTAGATAAGACCTGGGTTGCATTTATAGCTGGAGGGTAGCAATTTTTCTTTTACTATAATCATTCCTTATCCTCTGCATTGTTTGAAAGCATGGGTGAATGTGAATGTGTTTCAAAGTGATAAAGAATGTAAATATAATGTTAAAAACGCAATATCAAAGATTTTGATATTTATTTTCACACTCATTGCATGTAGTTAGAGCATGAGAATTGAATCAGACTTAAGAAATTCAGTGTCATGGTGGATTTGAACAATAGATTTTTTGCTTTCCTTGCTGATGTTCTATCACAAAGGTAAGATTTAAGCTTTTCAACTGATTCACCTGGTAAACCTTCAAGTTTAATCTGTTCATTGCTGAAATGATGATTACTAATAAACTTTTTCTATAATGTAAGCAATTGAGATGTTAGTATTTTTTTCTATCATATCAGCTGACTCTGAGTACAGGATTTACCAGGGTCTCAGAAATTATCATAAATGCAGTGTTTATACTCTGTTGGCTGTAATCTTGTTTGCGAAGGGTATAAATAAGCAGTCATTTATATGAATCTTCCTTAAATGAATTGCTGTTCTCCTATGTCACTTTTGTTAGCTCAGACCTTGTGTTTATAAAAAGCCATACAATAACAAACGGATTGACATCAACTTAGTTTACATCTGTTCTTTTTAACTATTTACAGGTACATTTAGTTTGTTACCAAAATTTTCAAGTTGATACTATTGATTCTAGCTTACCTACCTTCAGATTTAGAAGCTGTTGCTAGTTTGAAAAGTGCTGAAATGGGCATTTCAGCACATAGGCACAGTAACAGACTGAAGAATATCGTAAATATGCAATGCGTAACTGTTTTACTCACCTGTAACAAGAAATAGTATGCAATAATACATTATCTATAGTTTTTAGCAGTTAATCATAATAGCTTTGAATCTAAGACATTTTTATGTTATCACCTTCATCTCAGATGTACAAAACCTAATGCATTTGCTCACTTATATTGTAGTAAATCATTTCTGTTAAATAAGTTTTATTTCTGCAGTAGACAATAGTCTTTTGTTACATCTTTGGACACATGGTTGACTTTTGTCACCCAAGTTATCTTTCCCCTTTCTTAGGAGGTCAGAAAAAAACAAATGAGAATTTATGGCACTTAACATAGCTTGTGTATATTAATGATAAAGTAAGGGCATTAGTTTCTGAAAAAGAAGATATAATCAATTATTTTAAAAATGGTTAAAACTTACAACCAATTAATACATTAACTAATATTAATGCTTATATTTCTGTCACAAATCTGTTATACCTAATGTGATCTCTCAGGTTAACCTGGACATGAGAAGACTTTAAGAGACCTTCTCTTGGATTTTCTAGTGTATAAACATCTTGATGGATTATGCAAGTGGTCACACATTCTGCAAGTGGTCATAAGATAACCATATTTTGGCACAGCTTTCTTGTAGTATGGTCTCTATCTTTTTAATCAGGGTAACATCAAGAACCTTGTCTTGCTTTTCATGAAGACAGTAAGTGTTCATGGCAATGTTGATCTGTACTGTATTTTACCTTTGCTCAGTCCAACTTCAGAAATTTTGTTTTTCACAATTATTTACAATTTTAGAATTTGCTCAGTACGTATGTATATGCAAAATGCATTCATTTGGATGTGTGTAGTAAATTAAAGAAAAAAACCATAGGCTATCTTGTGTGTATTTGGAAGCATTACTCTTTTGAATGAATTCATCTAACAAAAGAATTTATGATAAATTTATCATTTTATAGGATGTCATTATTTCTGACTTCATTATTTTATGTTTCTGCATCTAATATATCCTTTTGATTTAAGCTCTAGCAATAAAACAAAATATAATTAGATAATGCTTTACCCTTCTTTTTAGTGAGTCAACCATTCAAGTAGGTATATCCTAAACAAGTATATTTTTAAAAATATAGCAGTGGCTAAAATAGTTATATATTGTATTTACTAGTAAGCATTCAAAGTAACATTTTCTAAATCTGAGCAAGTTTAGAAAAATAAAAATAAACAAAACTTACTTATCTTACATTGATTGATAGTTATTAGGTGCAAGAGGGGACAACTGTCAGCCAGTCACTTGTACATGTCTTGTTGGTATGAAGTTACTATCCCAACTAGAATGTTTAACCATGAAACTTCTAGTAAAGTACTTATGTGAAAGAGTGTAACATTAGAAATAACAATAAATTAACAAAAACAGAAATCAGCAGGTGACACGTGTCAACCATATTCCAATCTAGGGTTAAAGTATATCAACTTTTATTTTGTGTTTTGTAAAGCTTTAAGTATTCCTACAATCTTAAGAGAGCATAAGCATGTATCAGTGGATGGATCAAAATACATTTGAGTGTATGTTAAGCTATTCTGCACCACGGCACAGTGGGCTAGAGCATGGAGATCTTATTCCCAGCCACAGAATTTAACCTGGTTCAGTCCCACCCATGGGGATGTGGATTATAAGTCTTGGGTATAGGATTGGTGCCCACTCAGCATCATGAGAATATTTGGGAGCAGTGATAGGCAGCAATCCTGACCATGAAAACCAACATTCCAACATTCTGCCTGGGAGATGTGTGATACTGGCCACCTCACCTCCCCAAATTGGTTGGATGGTCACCCAGCTCTGCTGTGCCTAAGTGGGCATGATACTGGAGTTGGGTTGGTAGTTCCAGACCTATGGGCTGTAGTGCCAACGGATTGTTATTGTTTGGTATGTTAAACTATATATGTATATACAAAGGTTACATTCCTAATTTGATTATATTTATTCACTTTATAAGTAATAGATGTTTCATCATATGTTTTAAGCTAAGAAACATAATTTTTCTCCAGTTTCCAATGCATGATTTATGGGAAAAGGTTTAATTTGATCCATTTTGTGTTTGTGTGCACAAGTTGTTTTGTGAGCTTCAATTTGTTATGCTTATTATAGACACAATGATCTTTAAATTAGGTCATAGAGTCCTTGTAGTTACTTCTGTTGATACAAATTTCTTTCTTTGCTGTAAAATATGTTTAAATTAGAAATTACTTGTTTTTAAAAATAAGTGCATGTAACTTTTATTTATGTATACAATAATATTTTAGGTATATTTTGTCGTCCTCCATAGTGTAGTGGTTACAATGTTAGTCTCTAGTCCCGAGGTTGTGGGTTAAAACACAGCGGAGAGCGATGGATTTTTTCAGATGTAAAAATTCCTTAGCATGGCTTCCTTCAGAAGGGAAGTAAAACTAATGGTTTTGTGTCATAGATGTACGGCATGTAAAATAACCTCAAGCCTGATAAAGAGGCCTCTGAGCAAAATTATGGTCTTTCACACCCAATATAGAATGGGACTCTAAGGACCACAGCAGTTAAAGAGCATTCATAAATAAAATTCAATTTATTTTAATTTCTAGGTATATTTATTCTAAAAGTTCATATAGAATTTTAGATTTCTATTTGAAATATTGTTTTTAAGATATATCTGAACGAAAAAAAAAACTAAATGTGAGAAAATGCAATTTAAAGACTGTATCTGTTGTTAAATACAGGTAATTAAAAAGTTTTATAGTTTGATATATTCCTAAAAGATGTGTTACAAGAGTGTTATTAAATTTGATTGAAGATTTTGTATACAAATTGTTTAAAATATGAGAAAATCCATTTCAGGTTTTCATCAAATATCATTTCAGTCTGCTTAAAGTTTTTTAAGATTTTCAGCATTTTAAAAATCTTATCATTTTGTAATAGTGAACTTTAGAGCTCATCCATACCTTCTGTGATGAATTAATCAAGAGTTATAGAATTGGCTATTTTAAAAAGCTCACATCTCTCTCTCCCTCTCTTTCTTTCCCTCCTTTTTACAATACCTCCAGCATCACAGAAAACATACAGAATTCCTTGGGCAAGCCTTGAAATTGTTAAAATTCCTTTACACCAGAGATGTGACACTTTCAAACAGTTAGGTAAAATTTACAGGAAAGAAATCATGAGTACATTCAGTCTGCATTTAGTGGTAACACTGTAGCACAATTATATCAGTATTGGAAGAATAAATTCTTCTTAGAAAACAAGTGTCTATGAGGTAAATGTATCTATCATTAATCAGAGCCTCACTGTTATGAAGAGATTTCTACATAGGCTACCACTACAATTGGGCTTCCAACAGAACATTTTTAGGTTTATAAACACACAAAAATGTGATGTACACTGATTACTAGATATAGCATTTGCAGTTTTATTCAAAGAAGCAAATATGACTAAAAGTGACATTTTGTTAAAGATAAAGTTTACAAGTAAAAATGTAATTCTTAGAGCAATTTATAGCATATTTGTGTAGTGGCTTATTGTTTCTAACTGCATTTTTATGTATTATTCTTACAATAATTCAATAACTTACCATCCCTGGTTATAGTGGTAAGATTGCATAAAACATATCAACTGATGTATAAAATCTGTAATACCATTCACCATTTCTATTGCTCATGTGCTAAATGTTCACTTGTCTGTTATCTGGATATTATGCACTTGTTACTTAAATAACTACATTAATAACTACTTTCCCTCAAATAAATGGTCTGTATGCTTATGATAATGCAAAGTTCATTTGAAGGAAAAGAAATTCCATTCTTCATAGTTCCACCTCAGAATAACACCAAAAAATAATGATACATGGTATTTCACAGGTTTATTCCCAAGAAAGAATCAGAAAGACTTCTAGTTCAATTGGAAAATGCTCCAAAGCAATTGATATACAACTATTTGTCATTGGAAGATGATCTTCTTGATGGTTAACTATAGCATACATACAGCTTAGAAGAAGAAGAGAAAGAAGTATAAATGAAAGAAAGAATGTAATAAAAAGAAAGAAAACTAAGCAAATTAGAAATAATACTGTAGTATTTGCTCTAGTACTTTACATATATGTCCAGTAGTTCTCTAATTGTATATCACACACCATATCTCCATATCATATATCAGTACATCCTATATATCACTTTCATTGTAGCTTGGAAGATTAACTAAATTCAGTTTTTATTTTCTCTCATCCTCAATCTCTTGCTACTATAGATACCTACATAAAAACTTTGAAAGAAAAAATGAAATGGTTTTTTTTTTTTTTATTTTATCAGTTAGGAAAAGAAGCATAACTTACCATAAAATAATCAGTTAGCTGGATATTTTGCTTTAATGAAGCATACTCTGCTCGTAGTAGCAGTGGATGTATGAGGTATATAGAATATGTAAGGCGGCCAAGCACTTGCAGCAACTTGCATGAAAGAAATTTGTTTATAATACCTGCATTATAATGATGAATTGGATTAGACGAAAAATCAACAGATTTCTGTAAACAGTGAACATAAAGATATTATCCCACTTTCAGATATATAATTATAATTTTAAAAATGTATCTTCTTATGCTGCATTTATTGTATTAAGCATGAACTTTATTCCAGCTTAGTTGCTGGAATAAAGTTCATGCTTAATTATCTGAATGCTCCTTTTCAAATACCAAAAAGACACTTTAGACAAGGCACAATTTTGCTCTAAAGATCACAAGAATACAAATAGATGCATCAATACTTTGAGATTTTGCAAAAAGTGCAGTGCAAAATATCTGATTGTATTTGGAATGGTAATATCTATACTGGTATCATGAATTCTCAGATAAAATATATGCTTAAGTAGGGTTGCCATATGCCAAGGATTTTGCAGACTGTCCGTGATATTATGGTAACTGAAAATGCCCAGGTCAAAAAGACTAAATTCAACAGTTTTTACTATATTTGCACTTAAGTTCAACAAATTTAATGTTTCTTGTTTGGGGGAGGGGGGAGGCCAAAGATGATTAGTTTTGAAAATTTTTTGTCACATAAGAAATGGGTTGTCTTCATTCATAATTGCATCCCTAGTAAGCAGTATTCAGAATTGTTAAAATTGTAGGATATTATTTCTCCATTTGTGGTCATAACACCAGTGTAGAGAGAGTTCCTTCCCCTCATGACACTCAGTAGACAGAAGAAAGGAATAGATTAACAGTAAAATCAGTTAATGCAATACTACAACTACAATACAACATGAAGAATATAATTTGTAGTGAGTTTCATAAACTTATTGTGAAGAATATCAAGTTCCATTCTTCTGTTCCAGATTCTGAGAAATATGATTGGCATTAAAAAACTTAAAATGTTGATGCCTAATACATTAAGTTGTACTGAATACATTTAATAAATTTTTTACAATATGTGCTTGCTTAATGTAAAGTACAATACAGCAGTCCTTCCAAAAGTCTGCATTATTAATTAAATGCACATTTCTGCTACATTTGGGCTCCTTGTTCCTCAAAATTTCATTTTTTTTAATCAATTAAACCCAGTAAAAAATGTCCTGGTTTTGGATTATCAGATTACGGCAACCCTACCTTAAGCCAATCAAAAGTTAGTTCCCAGTGGAGTGGAGGGATTGCCCTATGGCACCTAGAATTCAAATGAGATCCATGTAATGTTTTGTTATTCACAGTGTACATATCCTAGTATTTACAAAAGTATTTCTTACAGCAATAGGGTATAGGGTACACAACAGAGGAGGACATCTGTGATCTATGGGAGATCTATTGTGACTACCACCTCCCATAAGGAAGGAATAAAGTGAAGGAACCACAGAGGCTACAGGAACCAGGCAGACAGAGTACAGAGACACGTGGAAGTCCTTAATAGTTCCTGGCTTGAAGACCCATCTCAGTAGTAGAACTGTCAAGAGAGGGCAATGAATGACTCATCCAACTAAGCAGCCCTTTGTGTGTATGGGGAATACTTTTTCCTTGGAGCAAGCAACTGTACCATCATCCACCACTGCCATACACCACAAAACTTAGAAGCACACCTGAAAGATGAGAAAGAAACGAAGGAAAGGGAAATGAGGGGAAGGAAATTGTGGTAGATAAGAAATCATCCCTGCACTCCTGAATGCGAGCCTCACACATTATTGGAGACAACTCACTCTTACAACAATAATAAATAGTATATCTACTATCATCATAGAAAACCTCTGGTGGTGGTGGCAGCAGCAGTGGTGGTTTCTGATAAACATACAAGGTATTCAGAAGCAATAACTTAGGTGCATATAGCAAGATGAGATGATTATCATGATAATGATTATAATTGTGCAGTGGTGATAGTAGTAGTAGTAATATATTTACTCACCACCAAAATCCATACAGCAGAGCAGTATAATAGTAGCTATTCCAGTAGCAAAAAGTGTTTTGTTTAGTCCAGCATATGTACATGCTATAACAACATTATATTCAAAACTAGGCTGGTAAAAGAAATACCCAAGAAGCATAATAGTCAATGGTAATGTTAGTGCAATTGTCCACAATAGAGCTACCATAAACTGTAAATGAATGTGAAAGCTATATTAGTCACAGTATTATTTATGAAAATAAGATTTAGATGATGATAGCTTACATGTGATTCAGTGCCTAATTACAGTTATAGTAGGCTTCATCAGGAGCTAAAGCTTAAAATCTATACAATAAAAATTTATATCCTATCTTTAGTAATACATTACAAATAGTATAAACTTGTTTATGTGTTATTTCTGTGTTGTGCCTTCAAATTCTTTTAAGCAGAAAAAGTTTTTCAACATAGATATGGCATATAATTAAACATTTTAATATTTACAATATCTATTCCTAAAAAACCAGTTGAAAATTTTATTCCATTTATTTTGTAATTTTGGAGATCTTGTAAAGTCTGTAGAATTGCATATTCACCATCTTTACATTATTTTTATCTATATGTATTTCTTAACTTATTTTTATGCAGATCTCATCCTAATCCTTAATGTATACCAGAAATGTATATGAATGAATGGATGAATGAATTTATTTATACAACTTGTTAACAGTTTTATACAATATAAAACCAAAAAAAAACTCCCCTAATGTGTATAAATTGTCTGGTACTTAGCTTCCTATTAGCCAGATTGCTTGGCTCCCAGACCTTATGACTCACTGAGTGGCTCATTCTTTCTTACATGTCTTATTTTTCTAGACCATTTTTCTTTTACTTCCTTAAAAACTACTCCAAGGCTTGATTTTCTTTTCCTTGTTCCTTGTCAACATTCTGATAATTACTATCTTTCTATTCATATTTTCCCATTTCTTTTCCCACACTTTCTCTCTCCATACCATTGTTTCTTTACATTCCATCATATAATACTCTATACTTTCCCTTCCTCCACACAGCTTGCACATTTCTCTTCTCCTGCCTCTCAACTCTCTTAGATACATTACTCCTGTTCTCATCTATGCTAAATCTTCACTTTGTTGCCTGTTACATAATCAACATGTCTACCCATTTATGTTTTTTTCTTCTGATCTCCATATATCCCCCATACCTATTATTTCCTTGTTTTTTTCATTTCTTTCCACCAATGTTTTTGCTTGTCAGACTCTTTTACTGTACCATGCATATCCTTAAAATTTCTCATTTCTCCTTCCTCTTTTGTTGTATATTTAAATCAAAATTTTAACTATCCTTCTTTTATTATACCTATCCTTCTAGTTCTTCCAAGTTCTGTGAGTGCAACCTCTCCTGGTACTGCTCTTGTCAGTCCGAGTAATTCCTTATAAAATATTTTATACATCTGGTCCATTTTCTTGCTTAGTTCACCCCCTCCCCCCAGATTTCTGCCGTATAAAGCATTCCACCAATGCCTTATACAAGAAATGTATATATATATATATATATATATATATATATATATATATATATATATATATATATATATAATAACACATATGCCTTTCTCTAAAAATGCTTTTCTTTTGGGGTTCAGGAGATCTCAAAACATGTACTTTTATTAATCCTGTAATGGAGTGTTTGAATGGAATACAGTACTTCCTCTACCTACCATAGGCAAGTACTATAGAAAGTAAACATTGTGTATGCATGCATAGAAAATGAAATAGTTACTATACATGAATGCCTATAAAAGTAAATAAAAGCTAAGTGGACAGCCAAGGGAAAATCTAGGCAATAGATGACTTAGAAACAAGCAAGAGGTTTAAATATACATAAGGTCTATTTTGTTTCATTTCTTAGTTTCAAATATTTTATAGTTCTTAAATGCTTTCTAATTACAACTCTGTTTCTGCATTTTTGTTTTCAAAATCAAAACATCTAACATAAGCTTCTAAATGCAAATGGATTTCAATGTGCCCAAAATGACTTGAATGTGCAATGGTCTTCAAACGGTCCTATAAGTAGTACGTATCCTGATGGATTGAGATCAGGGGATTGATCAGGCCAGAATGCTGGTCCCCCACAACCTCTCCAATTATTTGGGAAATGCCAACTTAAATTACTCTAACTTGAAGAGAGAAATGCTGTTGCTACCATTGTGCATAAATCACATATTAAAGCATACTGAAACTTCCAAAACATGTATGATGCTCCTGTCAGTGCTTCCTATTAAATAAAACAATAAATTCAGCTCATATATAGGGTAGTTAAATTATATTTGAACCCACTCGTGGCCTATCTCTACTGCGCGAGACAGCCAGCAGTCACCGGGGAAATTACGCCGGTAGAGGCGGACTAAAATCCTTACCTTATAATAGATGCAAATTCATATTCATAATAGATGCTGGAAATGTGGACCTTCTGCTCTCAAGCAGGCAGCATATCTCACTCACTCTGTGATGCTCAGCACCAGAATTCTTGTGATTTCTTGCAAAATGTTTTCTCTAATTTCTGGTAGTACCTATGCAAGGATTGGAACGATACAGTTTGTCTTTTAAAGAACCCCATAAATAAAAATCACAACTCGTTAGGTCAGAAGAATGAGAGGGCCACAAATCAACACTAATTATTCTGTCATCAAACACCTCTCTTATTGCATGTAATGATTCGGCAGTTGTATGTGCTGTACCAGAATCTTGCTGGACCAACCATACAATTTCTCTTCTTCTGTCAAGCAATTGCAAAATGACCTCAGAATTAACCTCTGATATCGCTCTGCATTTATTGTTTCATCAAAGAATATGGGCCCCATTACTCTTCTAGCACTTATCGCACACCACACTCCAATTTTCTGATCATAATGAGGAGTTTCATCACAAGAATTCCTGCTGATGAGCTTCGGAGAGTGAGAGAGAATATTTACATGAGATATGCTGCTTGTTTGAGAGCAGAAGGTCAACATTTCCAGCCTCTATTATAAGGTAAGGATTTTAGTCCGCCTCTGTTGGCATAGTTTCCCCAGCAACTGCCGGCTGTCTCGCGCAGTAGAGAGAGGCCATGAGTGAGTTCGAATATAATTTAACCGCCTTATATTAGTACTAAGCTGATGTTGAGAATTGTTTTCAACTTTTGCCAGTTGTATACATGTATTATCTTGAAGTTTTTATACTCTGTTCCTGGTAAACATTACTTTATTGGTGAATAGTATGACAAATAGAAAGAACTGGTCCTGAACATATTTAATTGAATTTAACCTGATTCTTAAGGGCATTTGTCTTACTCCTATAAAAATTCAAGTCTATAGTAACCAAATACAGAAAGCTTCTCTGGGTAACAAGTCAAATTCACTATGAGTGTACACTCTCTGAGCTAGGTGGCACTGCAGTAACGTGTGCAACTCACATTTGGGAGGTGTCTGGTTCGATCCCCATGACCACCTACTCTGATCCATAAGTTTTTCATGGTTTTTCTGGGGTTGGGAGGCGAGTGCTGGGGTTGTTTCTTCTCTACCAATTTCCTTTCCCTTTCATTCTATTTCCTTCTCATCTTTCAGATGTGATTCTAGGTTTCATGGCATATGGCAGTGCCATACAGATGGCGCGGATGCATGTTTAATGGAAAGAGTACTCCCCATGGACACCATAGGGCTGCTTGATTGGTAGGTCATTCATTGCCCTCTCTTGGCAGCCCCAGCAATGGGATAGGTCTGCAAGCTTTGAAATGTTAGGACTTCCATGCATCTCTGTGGTCTGACTACCTACAGCTTATAGCCTTCTGTGGTTCCCTCACCTCATCCCTCCATGGAGGGTGGTAGTCGCAATAGATTTATGTAGGTCACAGCACACATGAAGTGTTCCCCTCCATTGAATTACCTATATCTATGAGCATACACTCTCTGTTGTGATATGGATAAAGGAATGGCCTGTGCAAAATTACCCACATTGTAACATTATTCACATTCTCAGTTTCTGCCATGCCTCTAGTGCTGCTACTTCTATTGTCCTCAATATATTTAAGTATTTATTCTTCTAAATCAGTTATTCTGACCCTGTTGTTCCACTTTGTGTTGTTCTTTCTGTTTCCATGTGATGTTCATATATTACCTGGAAGATATTTCATACTGTTCAGTAAATGTCTGTTAGGAAACTGTTTACCATAAAAATATCTTGTTTCATTCACATTGCAAATACATCAAGTGTATGTGCTGATGAGAATACTTTTTGGCCACAAAAGCACTAAAATCACTAGTCCAAAAACAAATAAGCTTCCACTCATCCTTGTGATCTCTCAGTTGTAAGATAACTTACGGCCAGTTCACCTCCATGGTGTAGGGGAGGTCTGTCTGAATTGTCTGTCGCAATTCAAGAGGTCCCAAGCTTGAATCTTGGTCTGGGTGAGGTTTTTGCCTCATTCTGAAAAGATTAATGTCTAGTAACTCTAAGCCCTATGGACCCTGTGCTAACTTGAGCACCATTTCACCCATTTCAAAATGACCTATGTGGCTATAGGATGTTAAACTTGAAGGAAGAAAAAAACAAAACTTATGGCCATTATGACCTCGCATTCAAGTGGCCCCAAGTTCAAATCTTGGTTGGGGTGAGTTACCTAAATAAAGCTTTTTCTTTTCCTTTCTTTCTTTGTAAGTTAACTCTTAAGCCCTGTATATAAAGGACACATTTGAGCATCATTTCGCCTATTTCATTCACTCAACACTCAATATGATTTATCCAGTTAAAGGACATAATATTCATACAAAGAAGAAGAAGTATAAGATATATATATAAAACCCATTCAGTAATGACCATAAGTTTTGTTTTTTGTTTTTTTTTCTTCCTTCAAGTTTAACATCCTTTAGCCACATAGGTCATTTATAATATTCATGTTGGTAATAAATGTATGGATGATGGCAATAAAGGTTGCTAAAAGTCTTTCATATAACAACTCATAAAACTCACAACACAAACATTGTATCATTAAACATCTGTAGAATTATGCATAGACTTTGGAAACAAAAAGGCAGAAACAAACATCAATTAACTAACAAATGCCCATAAGTAAGAAACAAAACAATATGAATGACATATTTATATATATGAGTATTTATATATATGAGTATTTCTGTTTGTTTTTGAGTCCTCTCTCCGGTCCTCAGGTTTTTCCTACATGCTGGTTAGAATAGAATAGAATAGAATAGAATAGAATAGAATAGAATAGAATAGAATAGAATAGAATAGAATAGAATAGAATAGAATAGAATATGTATTTGTACTAAACATCATACAAAAATGTTACATATATTTATGTTGTCTTAAAGCTACTTACATTCCAGTACAAATTAAGTCCAAATTTCCTTACTTTTAAGAGTTACTTTGCACCTGGCACCCTGGCCCTTTAGCTTCCAAATAGCTCTTATTCTTTTTCTTCCCTTTACACTTTCTGATTCCTACTCTCACATTATCCTCCTTTTTCTTACCCTTCTGCTCTTTTCCCCTTGATTTTCTACTTTCCTTAACCCGTTTTCCTTGAGTTTCTTTGAAAACTACCCCATGTCCTTGATTATTTTTCGTTCTTTAGCTGTTAATATTTTTATAGGTACCATTTCCTTGCTCTTTTTGTCCCATTTTGGATCCCAAACATCCTATCTCCATTTCTCTAACTCTTTACATTATACCAAGTAACCTATCTTATTCTCCTTTTCTCCACATATGACTATATGCTAGTTGATCTAGATGTAGGCATAGATTTACATAGCATGATCTATTAACTTGGCTTTTGTTTTGTTTCTGGATGCCTAAACCTTTTAATAACTATTGTGTAAGTAAGTTTTACAGTGCTTCCTCTGTACACTATGATCAATGTTTATATAATACGTAATATGTATATAATATATAATATTTTTACAGTAAGCTATAAAATAGAAGAACATAATCAAAAATAGAAGGAGTAACTGGAATGATTGGAAGGAACAAGGATTCCAAAGAAGGCCTTACAATACAAACCTAAAGGAAAAAGGGATATAGGACAGCCAGTTAAAAGATGGGACTGAGGCCAGAACACGTTGATAGGCCTAATCTGTGAAAGGCAGAAGAAGAAGATTATAATCAAGTTCATTGCAAATTTATACTAAATATACCTATAAAGAAAGAAAATTTGTGTGTAATTTAACATCAGAAACTATTCAACTGATTAGTTATTAAAAACAAAAGCATTACAAACAGTGAGGTTTTCTTCATGTTCAATTAGGAATGACTCACACTATTTTTACACATAACGTTCCAGTTTTATTAACTTAATAAGTGAAGGTTTTATGTAAAAATAGTGTGACTCATTCCTAATTCAAAATATTCAATTGATATTTATAATTAACAACTGAGAAGGTACCTAATATATGTTGATGGCTACAGTTTATATATCATGTACAAAATGCTTAAATTGGTAGCTTGTGGGGTTGGTGGAATCATTATAAATGCAGTTTTGCTCTAATTTAGATGAATATTGATGTCAGAGGATTCTATATTCCCTTTATGTGAAAATTGTGAAACCTTCACGGTGATAGATAGCAACAGCACCAAAGTACAAAAGATTAACTTTATCTACTGCACTTCTTGACCATTTGGATAATTCTTTCAGTACTAAAAGATATTTACAGGTTATACAACATTTCCACAATTTGAAGTATTGTCAGAGGAAGATTAAGGAGATCAGAAATACTAAATCCTCTGAAATTTCCCATTTCCAGTAATATCTGTGGGTTTTTGATCCATTATTATACATATCATGGGTCTTTATGAACTTACAGCTGTAATGGGTAAAGTAAAATTCAGCATGAAAGTAATTTCCAGATCACTATATAATAATTTAATTAAGATGTACACATGGGGGGGATAATCAAAATTAATTAGTAAGATTCAGTCCCTCCCATACTGTGCAAGGTAAATCAACTAGTTAACAATAAAAACTGATGCAATTGTATTGTATTTAAAATATGCATTTTAAAATAATTTTAATATATAATAATCATAATAATTTACAACAGGTTTTCAACCTGGACCATTATTACCTATTCAGGTCTTCTTTTATTTTGATCCTTTGCTTCTTATAAGACAGATGATATTAATACCATGAAACCTCTTTTGTAGCATAATAATAATAATAATAATAATAATAATAATAATAATAATAATAATAATAATAATAATAATAATAATAATAATAATAATAATAATAATAATAATAATAATAATAATAATAATAATAATAATAATAATAATAATAAATATAATTATTGGCTTTGGCTATAACATCTATATTTTGTTATAGAATGTATAATTTAAAACTCATTTAATTATATAAGATAGGATGTAGGTTATTGACTTATTAGTGTAACATAAATGCAAAATGAAAATAAAAATAGAATTACATAGGTGCAAATTATACATGATATAGATACCTTAGAAATTTTGCAGCCACTAGTACTTTTGCTGTAAAAGATATATCCAAAAATCACTCCCACAAAATAAGGTCCAGCATTATGATGAAAGGTAATGTAGTTTCTCATAAAGGTTCTGTCTCCTTTTAAGTTTATCATATGCCTAAAAATGAAAATTTTGTTATAAGACTGCATAAGCATTTATATTCTTTATTCATAGCAAACCCATTTAATTACAAAACATCTTATGCAATATCTATGTTTCTCTCTTGTTCTGAAAAATCATAATTATTTAAAAATTATATTTACTTATTTCCATAGTCATAACACTGCAAAACAAATACAACTTAGAAAACATGCTGAAATCATAACACATACACAGAATCACATCTGTTGGCAAATGGACAGTTCTAGCAGAACTCGCATTGCCTCTGGTGGTTGGTGTGAAGGACACATGGGTGTCACCCCTTGGACACTCTTCTGAATTGGTATGTAGGTCTAGTATAGTATTTATTGTGCTAAGAGTTTTACAAATTTCATTGTCTACTGCATTTTGACCCTGGTCACTTATTCAGTATACAATCACTACAGTTTATTTACATTTTACAATCTCTTGTCACTAAATTATCTTGCTCTTTTTTTTTTTTCATGTCCCATTTCCACCTTTTTTTTTTTTCACTTTCCATTTATTGATTACTTAACCATCACACATTCACTATAGTTTTCCATTCAAAGTAAGATGCACTACCTCTTACTTTTCTCTTTCCACTGTTCAATTATAAGTGTATTTCTATCCCCCTTCAACCACTTCTTATTAAAAAATTCTTTTTTCCAATTTTCTGTTCCTTGGCACTTAAATACTATGTGTTCAATGTCTTCATTACCACCACATATCGGACATTGGTTCTGAGCAATACCCTGTCTTAGCCCTTTTAGCCTCCATGCTCCGGTTCTTAACCATATGTAGGTCAGGAAAGGTGAGAAGTCAACTGCTTTCTGTCTTGTAAAAATAGCTTTAGAAGCATAGCAGAAAAGAGTATAGCATCATGGATCAGACTGGCCACATGCGTGTGCAACACTGAGAAACAGTTGCCAATAATGGCAACATTAGATATAATGTAATTTTAAGTAATTTAATAAGTAATAAATATGTTATTGTCAAATATATTTTAGTAATATAATACAGTAATCCACTGAACCAGCATGTGGCTTCCTGTACACCAAGTATTGCGAGAAACAAGTCTAAATGCAGTTGGAACAACATCAGAAAAGAAACCTGGCATATATAAAATGAACAGTTTAAAATCCAACTATGCATACACCAGAAAAATCAAGAAACATAAGCCTAAGATTAAAGGAATACTTCAGAAATGTGATTAAATCAGTTGGATTAAATCAGCCATAGCCGATCATTTCAGGAAAGAAAATCACAATATACAACAAAAAGTCAAGCTGTTAAAAATCAGTGCGTAATCCTGTAAAACTGAGCTTACGGAAAGAACATAGGTATATCAAAAGTTTTGAGCATCAAATTAATTATGAACTTTAAAATTCTAGCACATGATAGTTTAAACTCTAAACTGACAACCCCATACCAGATGACTTTTCAGATAAGTGAGGAAGAAAGAAGAGGTCAGGGAATCATTGATTAGCCAACTAGCAGCCAAGAATGGAGACAATAGGTTCTTGAAACATGTTCTGCTGGTAGTTTGTTAACTCGAGAATATGAGTGCTTAGCATCAATTAATTTTCTATAATTTAATTATTTGCTTCACTGAGTGCAGGCTCCAGTGATTTTAAATTGAAACAAAGCTTTTATTCTCTTTCTCCTCTCAAATCATTGTATTCAAGATAATCTGTAAATTTAAGCAAAACAAAAAACAAACAACAACAACAACAAACAAACAAGGATTAACAAGTATAGCACCAATCAAGCCACAGAAGTGCTCCATGGATGTGGTTCGGTCGGTGTCAGGAGATGCACAGAGGCTTTCAATTTGAAACTTCTTCTCCGCCCTGCTATAGGGTAGTCTGAGGAGCCTCCACTGCTGGGTCGTGTTTCTGTTGTTCTCTAGAGGGTCAACTCTGAGTTACCCTCCTGTGACTGGGTCAAGGCTAGAACTATTAGGGAAGTCTGCACATCTCTGTCGACTTCTACTGACATCTCTGCAGCCCACACATCTCCTGTGGTTCCCTCACCTCATCTGTTCCTCCCGGAGGTGTGTGTACAAAAGATCCATTGAGCGTCAAGGTGCTAGGTGTCCCCTCCATTAACTTGTCCTATCCTATTCTATATTAGAGCTCCAGTATCAAGGCGAGTGAATTGTGTGTTGAAATGATTTGGTGCAAAATTGTCGCTAATCAGTACCATATATTTTGTTTATATTGTTTTTCTAAAACAACTATAGTAGAGTCTCACTAATCTGAGTAATGGGGGCTGAAGGTACCTCAGATTTGGGATAACTCCGACTATATGGAGCACCATAAGAAAACTCATTAAAGATGAAATGAAACCAATAACAAATCAAGGTGAAGTTATTTACTGTAAAGTTTTTGTATAGAAATAAACATAATATATACATACATGGGGTTATTTT
Organism: Deroplatys truncata; assembly: GCA_030765065.1. Classification (NCBI taxonomy): domain Eukaryota; kingdom Metazoa; phylum Arthropoda; class Insecta; order Mantodea; family Mantidae; genus Deroplatys; species Deroplatys truncata. The sequence goes on along the minus strand of CM060977.1, from coordinate 120,832,450 downwards.
TTGAAAAAGTCTTTAAGCATCTTCTGCTTCAGGATACTGAATTGCTTTTGGGTGGCAATGTCACACCGTCATTTGAGTAACATGGTGTCATACAGTGTTGCCTCTGGTTGTTGTTCTATATAGCGCAATGCTGCCTTGAACACAGCAAAATTCTCATTATGACTCATCTATGGTGTTCTCTCTTCTATGTCTTCCTCCTTGCTTTCTTCTGTCAGCTCATTCAGCATCTCAACAATTGATGTTTCCATAAGTTCAAACTGTTCATCACTCTTCATCCATTCCGTAACTTCAATTTCACTACTACCTAGAAGCTGTGCAATTAGGTGTGACAGAGGTACATCATCTTCATCAGCAGCATCATCGAATTCACTCTCACCAGTGAATTTGCTCTCTAAAGTTTTCTTCCATGATTTCAAAGTATCTCAGGCTTAACTTCATCCCATGACTCTGCTAACCAATAAACTACATCCCTCATGATTACTTGTTTCAGAAAATGAATGATGTTTCCATCCTCTTCCATTGCTTGTAGAAGTGACTGCAAAAGGTGGCATTGATACCTTTTTTTTAAGCATTCCAAAGCCCCCTCATCCATCGCTTGCATCACACTTGTGACATTAGGTGAAAAAAACAAAGCTCAAATCCCATCACACTGCAGTTCTTCTTTTTCTGGATGCAATCCAGCATTGTCCATTAATAAGATTGCTTTACTAGGCAAATCATTTTTCTTCAAAAACGTTTTAGTTTCCAGCACATATTTTTCATAAAACCACTTCTTAAATATTCCTCCATCCATTCAGGCATTATTTTGGTTCCTGTAAGAGATAGGCAGTGCAGACAAGGAAATATCTTTGAGAGCTCTAGGATTTGTGGACTTGTCTATGACAACAAGCTTTAATTTGTGTGTACCTGATGCATTTGATGCAGCGAGTACTATCACTCTTTCCTTACCTTTTTTGTGACCAGGAGCATGATGTTCTTCACATGAAGCAAGTTTTCAAAAGGAACACTTTAAAGTTGAGCCCTGTTTTGTCACAATTTTATAACTGATCATTTGTGAGGTTTTCACTTTTTATGAGTTGTTCAAATTTTTTACAGAAGTTCACTGCAGCTTCAGAATCACTGGAAAGCTGTTTGCCACAAATTGCAAGCTGTTGTACATCATACCTATTCTTCCATCTCTGTAACCAATCTACACTTGTGCTAAAATCATCTTCATCTTCTTTAAATTCGCTTCTAAAAAAACAATGCTTTTTCCTGCAACATTGGGCCAGAAATTGGATTTCCCTTCCGCCTTTGTTGACTGAACCAGATAAACACTAGTTTTTTTGTACTCTGACCTCCTCATACACTTTCTTTTAAAACAGTTATCTGTACACTTTGTTGAAGAATAGTTCTCCAGTTTATCTCTGTTTCATTGCCAGTCTCCAACTGTTACTTCCCCAACACCATAGTCCGCTGCAAGATTTTTAATTGTCTCCCATTTATACAGGCTTTTTAAAGCTTGTAATTTCAGCTTAAATGTACAAATTTTCTCTTATATTTAGCCCTCATTGTTGAAACAAATTAGGAATAAGATATGCAACCACTTCTAACGTACTCTATCCACAAAGAAGACTACAAACATGCTAAAATAAAACACTCTTTTAACTTGACAAAACCCTAGCTTGCTGTTTGGGTTGCAAGGGATAATTTTCCTCTCAACAAAACATATGTTAACCATTAAGGCTAGCTGCTTTCTTATAATAGCTGTCAACCATTTGCAGTTATAAACTAGTCATTATGTTATTACTGCAGCTGATAAGTATTTCCAGTGAAGAATGTTTGTTTCAGTGTATGAAGTCAGTGTGTTATTATTGCAGCTGGAAAGAATTTCTGATGGGAAGTGTATGCTACAATGTATGTACGCACATATTATGGAAGGGTTTTCCCAGGTTTCGGCTGGTCCCTAATTGAAAGGAAATTATTCCTTGCTAGTAACACACTCTATAGACGAGAGGTAGGGAGGTGCAAAAGTATGTAGATACATAACAGTACCATGTATACTGATGACTAGTCTCAGGTTTAAAAAAAAAAAAAATTGTGTCTTTAAGCAGCTCAGATTTAACGGAACCTCAAATTTGTGAGACTTTACTGTAGTACTATTAATAAATATGTAAAAACAATAACTGATCTATTTAGTAAAATTAAAAGTCATTAGCTCCTGTACTCATGGCTGTATGCAATTGCAACATTTTAATGTGTACATTGCACATATTTTATCTATTATATGTTTCCCCAAGCCAACATCATGTTCAAAGGAAGACATATTTTGGACATGCAAATAGACATACTTTTATTCTCACATCTCAGTGTGTACCACTTAGGATTTAAGGTGTCATATATGACCCACTTATATTGGTTATAGAGCATATTAAGAAACAATTTGCCATAAAAGAAAAAAGCTGCCTAATGGATAAATTTCAGGAAGCATATTATGTTGGAGTTTAGGGAACAGACTAAGCACATTTTCATATTACATTTAAAATCACTGGAACTTTCACATAGATAGTGAGAAAATAATTAAATTATGGAAAATCCAATTGATGTTAAATACTCATAATACTCCACTTACCAAATTATTGGTAATGGTATTTGCTAAGTAGGGCAATATGAGTGTTTAATGTCAGTTCATTTTGCATCATTTAATTTTACATTTTCAATATTATTTTACTGTACGTTGTTTACCTTGTATCTCATACTTACTCTGGATAGGTAAGAAATGTTGGATCAAGTTTTTCTATGTAGGTTTGCATGAGAGGAATGCAAATGCAAATGGCCAAAATGGAGCCAAATGTAGTGTTTATCCACAGTTTGTATTTACTTATCAGTCCCAGAAGAAGAAAGAATAAAACAAAGTTTTGGAAGTCCGCAGCTAAATACCATGTTTGTAGCATACACTGCAAAAAAGTATGTTTCAAAATTTAAAAACTTGATTATGTCTGGTTCAGAAACATCTCAGCTGCTACAGACAATTTGTTTAATTGCTGAAGAGACTGTTTCATGTTCAGACCTAACATTAATTCTCTACAAGAAAAGATAGAATAAGAAAGGACAGTTATGTACAAGGGCAGATTGATAAGTCCATGACTTTGATTAGAAATAGCGCTCTAATCACAGGTTTCTTGTTTGCACCCAAGTCTTACATCTATTCTGGGCATAATCACAGAAATTCATTGTCATTTGTTTCTAAAGCATTGTTGAGAGTGTCTAAAATAAGCAGATTGTGTTGCTTCATAGAAAATGGAGAAAAGTGAATTTCGTGTTCTGATAAAGCACTACTTTTTGCATGGTAAGGTAAGGAAGGAAATGGAAGAAAAGCTGAACAAGTAATATGGGGACTCGGCTCCATCACATGGCATGGTTCACAAATGGTTCATAGAATTTCAATGTGGCCATTTGAGCACAAGAGATGCCGTGTGCACAAGAGATGCCGTGTTGTGAGGTCACAACAGAAGAAATGGTGAACAAAGTTCATGATATTGTGTTGGAAGACTGCTGAGTGAAAATCTGTGAGATAGCCAAGACCGTAAATATCTTGAGTGAATGGGTGTATAACATTCTGCACAAATTTTTGGGTATGAGAAAGCTGCCAGCAAGATGGGTGCCGCGATTGCTCACAGTTGAGAACAAGCAGAATTGTGTGACCATTTCACTGGGATGTTTGAATATGTTGGAACATGAGTTTTTGCGGTGTTATGTCACAGTTGATGAAACTTGGATCCATTACTATCAACCTGAAACCAAACAACAATCAAAACAGTGGATTTCCTTTGGCAAACCTGCTCCAAAGGAAGCAAAAACCATTCCGTTGTCAGGAAAAATCATGGCGGCTGTCTTTTGGTATTCACAAGAGGTGATAGACATCCACTACCTGAAAAAGGGTAAAACGATCACAGGTTCATATTATGCTGCAATGCTGGATCAGTTTCACAAGGAATTGTTAAAGAACTGACCCTATTTGGTGAAGAAAAAGGTTCTCTTTCACCAGCATAATGCACCTGCACTCAAGTCAGCCATTGCCATCGCAAAATTTGTGGAATTGGGCTATGAACTGCTACCTCACCCACAATATTCTCCAGATTTGGCTCCAAGCGACTTCTTCCTCTTCGCAAACCTGAAAAATTGGCTCGCTGGGAAGAAATTCACATCCAGTGAACAAATCATGGCAGAAACAGCCTCATATTTTGCAGACTTTGAAAAATCATATATATTGGAAGGGTTAAAAAACTGAAAAAATGTTGGACAATGTGTATTGAATTGAAAGGAGACTATGTTGAGAAATGAAGTCAATTTTTTGGAAAGAATTATTATTTTCTTTAAAAAGTCACTGACTTATCAATCCGCCCTTGTACATTATTTTTAACAACGCAAATAACCATGACATAGCAGAACATCACATAAGCATAAATATTACAAATGTAAAAATCAGGCAGGTGTCTAAATGTAATATTAAAGCATTGACATAAATGATAATCTGTTGCATAATAAGAACATAGGAGTTGTATGCAAAAACCTCCCAATTGATAAATAGCCTTTTAATATAGATACTGTGATATAAAATGAGTTACCCTAGGTTATAAATTAAGTTTAGAATGAGAGTGTACAGGAACTACTTTAAAAAAATCAACTAAAATAGGAAAATTGCAGAAGAAGAAACAAGGTTAAAACAGAGAAGTATAAAAACAAATTTTTAAGTTATATGCATATGTGAGTATAGAAATGGTAAGTGTGCAACGGACATGGAAACTTTATGGCAAAAGCTATGTCTCAAATTTCTCACTCTTCATTCAAGAGTGTTGGGGCAGGAAAAAGCATGAGTTCCAACAAAAAATGCTATGAAACATTTAATTGGCTGCAATACAGCCTTGCATTTTGCTTCCCTTGACATTGTTTTGCAATGAACGATAGTTCAACTATTATTTCAATCAAGGAAACTTTCATTAAATCTGTAGTTTCTTGGTAGCTAAAGAGAAGTTTAAAAGATATGAAACAAGCAAACGCCATACCTCAAGTGTTCTCAATTGGAAGTATTTTGACGAAAACAAAACAGTTGATTTACAACTAAGTAAGGCAAAAGAATTAGAAATAAAAGAAAAAGAAAGTATACAGAAAATATGTTGCATTCACTTTACTTTCTCTACTCACTCTTCTACAAACCATTCTTACAAAAACTTGTTATTCTATCTACTTCTCATTAATCCAGATACACTCTCAATTCGCATATACACATTTTCTTATGGCATACAGTAGGTAAAGTAATAGGCTTATTTTTAAAGGGTGTAAAATTAAAAATCTTATGTGGTATATTCACATGACTTTCTCTACCCTCTATCTTTATTAGTGGGTACACAAACTATGCTTACTAAAGCTTATTTTTCTATCTATTTTAATTCAAATAAGCCTTCGCAGGAATAGCTACATTATACACTTTTTTATAGATACAAAGAGAACAGCGATAGTCAAATGTCTAAGATGATACGGTAATTTGTATCACAAATTACTCAAATGTAAATAATGATTGTAATATGAATATGTATTTTTATGTAACATTGATTTCAGAGGTTTATTAATTGTAATTATTATTGGTAAATAATAATATACGGCTTTACTGAAACTGTCAATAATAACGCAATAATGCAGCGATGGGGTGAGTTGTTTATCGTTATTGGGAACCAGGAAGTTATGTAATGTTTCGCGCCTTTTCGGTAGAAGCTTCTAGAACATTTCCTAAAGCAATATGTATTCGTGGTTTTCATTGGATATTAAAATAGACGCTAATGTTGGCGTGTTTTATTAGCCAATAGCAGTTCATTTATAATCTTTAGGCATGTCGAGGAGTGGGAGTATATAAGCCAGGTCCGAGGTAAATTGCCCCCCAGTTCAACAGAATTCTCAATACTCTACACGTCGGTCTCTCAGTTCATCGTCAGTCAGTCCTTCATTTCGTCAAGTTACGCGCAGCAGAATTACGAGAATTATTATAAAGTATTATACAGTTAAAAAATACACAAAGTTGAAGTACTCGAGTTAAAAGTGATAAGTAAGAAGTTATTGCAAACAGTTTCAGTTTGGCGAGTATCTATATCAATATGTATAAAGTGTTAGTGAACGTGTTCGACAATAAAAGTTATAAAACCAATTTCTTCGTCAGTATAATTTCTGGATAAAAGATTCCTTTCCGATTCACACCCTTACATAGAGATACATGTCCTACCAAGATAAGATGATAGCTAGCCGGAGGACAATATACAAAACTTTAAATTCTTTCGGAAACTAATTGATACAAATTGCTACGCCAGAGGGAGCTACGAACCAAACAAGGAGTGACGTCACAAGATGGCAACGCGTAAAGTAAACACACATACATAAACATCACAAGCATCAACATTATTTGTAATACCGTTGCAAAGAACTGGGCACTATATGTTGGCCTTAAAATTCCATACAATCAAGAAGCAATTGCATGTTGACAGGACTTTAAGAGAATGACCAAGTAATGAAATATTCGAAACATTAATAATCTCAGAACCATAAACAATCTCAGAAATGTCTTATGGCACATAAAGTTATTTGAAATAAATTATATATTTTGGAAAGATCTACATTCTTTGTGTAGTACATTTTCATCTATCCTTAATGTTTACCAGTTATACAATATTATACAAAATTCCTTTCAAATGAAGAGGGCTTCACAGGCTACTCCAGAAAATTCAAGGTATACATTTTATTTGTCATATACATATCTTTAATACATTTTAATCAAAATTGTTAGTCACTTTTTAGAAAATCAAAATTTTCAAAAAAATGTTTCATGGGAGTGGTAGTTGGGGTAGGGGAATTTTCTTGAAAATCTTCATGACACATCCTTAACTTAAAAACCAAATTTGGTACTTATCTGACTTTTCGTTTATGAGTTATGCTATTCACAGACACACACAGATCTTTTTCTAAAAATGCTTATTTTGGATACAGGAGGTTTAAAACATGTATTTTTGTGAAATCTTGGTATCAAACTTTTTGGTGAAATGTAATACCTTCTCTACTGACTATGTACATGGTAGAGAAAGTAAAAATGATGAAGATATTTCAAAATATTTTAAAGGTTGACAAAAGCTTTTAGTTTTTGTCAAAAGAGTGAGTTACTATGTGATGGGTTTGAAATTTCACGCTCTCATGTTCTTTGTATGAACATGAGAAAGAAACAAATAGAGACTTCCTAGTTGAGAAAAATATGTGTTAGAAAATTCAGACAAATAACAAGGAATATCACAGAAATGGTTGACTCCACAAAAAATTGTATTTAACATAAGTCACACAGGCCTGCGAAATAAACATTTTTTTTTGTGGCACGGGGTTAAATAGGTCTCTAAACCTAATTTTGGTATGCTGAATTCAAATATGCTTTACATTTTTGCATATTATGTACTGTTTATTTGGCATGCAGAAAGTAAATATGTAATATTGGATGTTATTTTTAGTTTTTTAAATACAGTTTAAAATGTGTGAAATCATGCAAACTAAGAGACAATCTCAATTCTATGGATGCAACGTTTAATTCACATGGGAAATTTCAAACATACCTTAAAATTTTATTTTTACTTTCGCTTTGTTGAAAACAAATGTTGAATTGCCTTGTGTTTGTGGTCCTGATGAGGGTTGTCTCTAATTAAACACCAACAGTAGTCGCCTTCATCGATCCTGGTACCTTGTTTCCATCTCCTTTATGTCCTGGTGGAATCTCTTTCCCTGTTCTTCACTTAGTGCAGTGCACCCAAGTTTTCAGGAAAAAATTCAAGATGCAAATGCAGAAAATGCAATTTTAAGTTCCATTGCATCAGAGTGCCTTTAACTTTTCGAGCATGGTTTTAACAATATGCTCATATTGGTTATCTTTAACATCACCCAAAAACTTGTTTATAACGTCATCGATTGAGTCCCAAGCTTGAAGCTCTATGTCTGTCATGATATTTCTAAAATGAATGCCCTTCATGAGTTTGCAAATCCGTGGGCTGTCAAAAGTGCCTTCCTTTACTTTTGATTTTCTTATTTCTGAATAAGATGTTGGAAACATGGACCATGTTTGTCAAAAGCATTGACAATTGTTTCATTATTCCTAATTGGATATGTAATGGGTTAGCAAAATCTTTTCTGAGTCAATCAGCAGGCGATTTATTACATTTTTTGTCCCCGGCAGTATTTTTTTTGTTGTTGTTTTGTTTTTGGCCAATTAGTTTCACCCCAGTGTCATTCTCTGGCTCTAGAGCCCCATTCATATGAGAAGCATGGGAATTTTGTGTACCTTGCTTTTTGGCCCAATAAAATACCACACACTTTAAGATCACAGCACATGTACCACTTGTGTTCATTATATTTAATTTTTTTAGGACAGTATACACATTTTGGTACATTTCTCTAAGGGATGTAGAGTCAGCTATTGGAACTGAAGCAAACATATTGCCATTGTGCAGCAGAACATCTTTCAGACTTCTCTTGCTTGAGTCAATAAATAGATGCCAATCTTTTGCTTTGTAAGATGTTCCAAGATAACCTATCAAGTTAGGGATATCACAACAATACACTAGTTCCCCTTCTTTTAAAAAATATTTCTGGAACTCTTCTTCTTGATGCCTGTACCAGTAGAAAGTTGTTCCAGGTCCTAAAAGATTGTTTTCTTTCAGCCTTTAATCTAAAAATCCACTTTTTTCTTGGGTAAGACCTAAATCACATACCAAATCATTTAATTCTGACTGACTCAGTGGATTTGGAATGCCATCTTCTAAGTCTGGAGACCAATTTAAATCATCTTCTACACTCAAAAGTATTAGTACTACTTTCTGGTAATACCACAGGTAGTGATGAAATAGAACAATAAAGTCCATGAGACACAGGCATAATTGCTCATGGCAAGTTTGGATATATAATGCCTGCCTTGTTTTCCCTATTGAATCTAGATATATTACACAGACAAAAATAAAAGTCATTGAAATGATTTTGTTGTTCACGCCATACCATAGGAACACCAAAGGGCATAGATGAACGAACTCCCTTGTACCATTATCTTAGATTTTCTACACAACTTTTACACACAATATGAGGAGCAAAATTTTTTGTCTTGATCTCCTAATTTAATTTTAAAACAGGCCACATACAAACTCATAAATGTGGTAATGTGTCTTTTTTGCTGTTTTATCACATAACACCCAATTGTTAGGATTGTTCACATAGCCCCTCCTAGATATACCACCCAAACTGCTCGAACTTACCATTTGTTCCCACAAATGAAATTCACAACACAATACGACATCAAAAGAAACCTGCTGAGAAGAAGTTTAAAACTATGCTGAAAGTTGGATAAACACCAACTTGGTGTTTAAGTTCAGTACCTGCTAAAGATGCAATACAAAGATTTTCAAGAAAATCCACCCATCCCAAACTACCCTTTACATGGAACATTTTTTGATTTTCCAAAAATGGCTTTAACGAATTTGATTAAAATACCATATGTTAAAGATATTTACAAGACAAGCAAAATGTAAATCCTGAAGTTTTTGGGAATAGCCTTGAAGTCCTCTTCATTTAGAAGAAATTTTGTATAATCTTGTATGACTGGTAAATGTTAAACGATGGCAGAAAATGTACTACACAAGAGATGTAGAAAAAAAACACACAATTTATTTCAAATAACTTTTTTTTGTGACACCAGCCATTTCCAAGATATCCGCTATTAATGCTTCAAATTGTTCAATATTTAGCCTTTGTTTTGAAGTCCTATTGAATTTCTGTTGTTGTTTGTGATGTCATGGAAAGAGTATGGAATTTTAAGGTCAGATAGTGTTCTGTTCTAAAACTTTTGACTATTGCTATTCCCCTTGTTTCTGTCATGAAATGTGTAATGCAGCTATTTCCAGAAAGATTTATCTCAATTAAAATGAAATAGACAAGAAAATAAAGTTTTGTAAGAATAATTTTTATCCCACTAATAAACAATAGAGGGTAGAGAAAGTCATGTGTATGTAACACATCAGATTCTTTTAAAACATACATACCAAACATACCAAAATTACACATATCTAAGCAATTACATTCAAAATGATATACTACAATCAATGAAGACACTCATGCTAAGACAAACTACAAGTGAGTTAAGAGATCAGTTGCTATCATCGCTGATAAAACTTCGGATGTAAGCCATCAGGAACAAATGGCCATAGTAGCATGATAACATTCCTGCAAGAGAGGAGCTTCCAATAGAGAGGTTTGCTTCTTTAAAGAGATTAATGAAAACAGATATTGAAACTATTTTCAATGCACTGAATGAAGCTTTGGAAGAAATTGGGGTCATCTGGACAGATGCTGTGTCTATGTGCTTTGAAGGAGCATTGTCACTATCAGGTGACTAAGAGAGTATGAGTGGATATACAGCTAACAATGGAGAAGAATGTCTTTGAAACATCTTCTGAGTGAAAACTTAGTAAGTGAAATTGACGTGTCACCAGTCCACTCACCATTTCAATTATGTTAAAGGTTTCATTATTTATAATCACTTCTAATAACATAATATATGATGATTAATTGAACTTCCACACCTGTCATATGTAGGACAATCAATGGTTGACCTAATAGTTGGTTAACAATGAAGCTGGGACTTAAAATACTTACAACATTGTAAGTCACTATTGGGATATGTCATCTCAAAATAAATTTGAGATCTCTTTGTGACCTACCAGGAAAAATGCGAGTCAGTTGGTGAATTTAATGCTGTACTGGCACACTGCCATGGTAGCAACCGAATAGAGATCTGAAGATCTGGGGTTCAAATCCTGGCTATGGCATTACATTTTTCAGTCTGATTCTAATTTCCCAACTTAATATACCCTTTAGTTACTGTTTTATGATATGAAAGGATACTTCAAGAATAAGAAAAATAAAAAGGTACTGCTTACTACTTACCATTTCATCAGCAAAGATGTAATTATTCAAATAAAGCAAATTGACCCACCAATGCTGTCTACAGTTATCCACATCTTCTTTTGCCCATTCTGGCCAAAGTGGCCCTGAACCAAGGTGATTCATCCAGCCAGCCACAAAAACAACAACAACAGCTAATGCTGGCGTCAGCCTGTAAGAATATTAAAAATAAACAAGGGAGTAACATAAAGGCTCATTTAAATTCAACTTTGTTAACACATGATTCAGGCACTGAGGTGAAAATTCCTTGCTAAAAGATTGCTGTCTGACTACAGTGAGAAATTATACATCAAAATAATTTGATACATAATTGCACGCATCTTCCCAGCTAACCAGGTTTTCTGCTGTTCCACTTAAAAAAAATTACCAAAGACAAATCTTATCTCAGTACACATATGCATGCACGCATGCACACACACACGCGCACACACACACACACACACACACACACACACACACACACACTCACACACACACACACACACACACACCAAAAACAAAACTATTTAAAACGTTCGATTTTTGTCTTCAAGGTAACCTATCATACAATTAGTATCAATTGTTCATCTAAAATTGAAAATTACCATAAAAATTGCTGTTACAAGCTTATTATATGTTTAGATATTTTAATTAAAAGCATTAAAGCTATTTTTGATAAAATAAAAAAGAATATTTCCATTCAAGTCTGATGGGGGGAAAATACCTTGAAAATATTTTACCTCTATCCTTAAAAAGGTATTTCTGTAGACAATTTTGGTAATTTATACTTCATTTTTTTGTTAGGCTGTTCACTGATACAGATATGAATCTTTATGTAAAAAATGATCCCATTTTTTTTATTCAGGGCTTTGAAACATGTACAGAGGCGGACAAAAGTAATTGTATACAGTTTTAAAAGTTCTAGTAGCTAAATTAACGGAGATAAAACTCTCATTTTTAATATACAGAAACAACAAATAGTATTGCAGTTGACTTGTTCTGACAGCTTTCAAAGTCTTGCATATTATTAGTTTTATAATTGTTCAAAAATATACTGATTTTTCAACATTTTTGTACATGGGGTTTACAGAATTATTTTTAATTTTTTTGTGCAACACCTGATTTTGCAGTGAAAAAAGGATTTTATTTCTAGGAAGAATAAAATGTCAAAGTCAGGGATTTTCAACGTTTTTCCTGAACTTCCTCATCAATGTCTCAAATTTTACGACTTCACAAATTTATTTCTCTGCCAGTTTAAAACATACCTCAATTAAAATATCAGGTCATATACACAAAAAGTTGCAAAAATAATTTTGTAATCAACACAAATAAAAAGTTTGAAAAATCGCTGCAATTTTCGAAACATAAAACTAATAAAATGAAAGATTTTGAAAAATGCAACAAAATGCAAAATGTAATACCATTTCTTCTTTCTGAGTTTTAAAAAAGAGAAGTTTATCTTCATTAATTTGGCTGCGGGAATTTTTTTAAAGTGAAGACGAACACTTGTGCCTGTCTCTGTATTTGTAGTGATGTGACAATAATCATTTTTGTCTTGAATGCAGTACTTCAACCCTTGGCAAATGGTAGAGAAGATAAAAAATGATGGTACTTGCATAATTTTTTAAAACATAATTTACAGTTATGGTACACAAGTATGAGTGGTTTGCTAAAATTGCTTATATCCTGAACAAAGTTCATTAGATAATCATAAAAGAATAATATGAAATTAACAACCTCCATGCAGAAAACACAGAAGGACATTATAGAATGCAATTTTCAACTTTTGGTACAACATAGGCAACATTTATTTGGGGTACTTTATTTACCTTATGTAGCGATGAACCAAAAATTTCAAATAGCTGCACAAGGTGAAGCTACTTTTGTCAAACATTTCCATGCCCTGATATGCCAGCATAAAACCACTGATAACAAAAAAGGAGCATGTGATCAAGTGGCCATTGACAAACAACATCCGTTCCACTTCAGAGTAAGACTGCAACAAATATTAATTCGGAGTACAGTTATTTAAACTTCAGAATGCTGTTATTGATTATTTTATTCCTTGAGATGTTTTTATGCAGTAACATACCTCTTCTATCCATTCTGGATTTTTCTTAGGGCTCATGATCATGGCAAAACCTTCATGACCTGCTATTACGAAAAAGGATGTGAAAAAGCGAATGCCCTGAATGCAACGGAGAGATTTCAATTTTGGTGAGCTGTTCACTCTGCAGATGCGCTGCCAATTATTTATCACTGAGAAACATAGTAGGATCTGAGTCACTGTAAACACACAATTTATACATATTCTTTTAAACCCATTTTCATTCCATAATAATTTTTCAGTTTCTTAGACATTTCAAAATCTATAGACAACTATACTATCAAACAGCTTGTCTTTGAATATATTTCAATATTTATTTTGCTGTTACTGTAAATATAATAAAATATATGCATTTCTTAAAATATTTCATTTATTCCACTGCTGCAACAAGTATTAGCAAATTTTATACATTTTTATTTTCTCTACTACGTATAGTAAGTAGGGGAAGTATTGCATTCCACCCAAAAATTCGATACCGAGATTTCACCGGAAATACATGTTTTGAGACCTCCTGAATCCAAAAAAAGCATTTTTGGAAACATGTCCGTGTGTGTGTCTGTGTGTGTGTGTGTGTGTGTCTGTGAACAGCATAACTCAAAAACTAACAGTTGGATAAACACCAAACTTGGTATTTACGTTCAGTATCTTCCAGAGATGCGACACGAAGATTTTCAAGAAAATCCCCCCACCCCAGAGTACCCTTTACATGGAAGATTTTTCGAAAATTTTAATTTTCTCAAAAATAGCTCTAACGATTTTGATGAAAATATCATATGTTTAAGATAATGTCATGAGAAATGAAATGTATATCTCGAAATTTCTGGGAATGTCTCCAAAAGTATTCTTCATTGTGAACGACTTTTGCATAACTGGTAAACCATAAGAGATAGACAAAATTTTACTACACAAAAAATGTAGATCGCGTTAAAATACACAACTTATATCATATACATTTGTTTTGTTGAGTGAACCGTTTTCGAGATATTGCTTGTTATTTCCTTAAATTTTCCAATACTTATACTTTTTCTCAAATTCGTTATTCATTTTTTTATGTCCTGGACATGCAAAGAGAATGGAATGCGCCACATAGCAACCAGCGATAAAATATTTGACTATCGCTTAAAAGCTACCATATTCCCCTTGCATCTACAAGAAAATTACAAATAAAGATTGACATCTCGATATCTCAATTAATATGAAGCATATGGAGAATAGGCGTTTGTAAAAATAGATTGTACAAGAGTAGAGAAAGTCATGTGAGTGTAACACATCAGATTTTTAGAGTATTGAATCAGTCAGAGGTGTAGCTAGGGAGGGGTTTTGGTGGTGGAACTACATTTTGCTAAAATAATTGTAAAAAATGAATAGCAAAACTAGCTTTGTTAAAATAATAACATATTTTTAGTTTGGTGGGAATGAGATGCTTTCCAATTATATCACTTATATCACAATGTTTATGCCACATGTCTTAGACAATATTGCCAAAAGTAACAGTAACAGAAACTGTACTTTAGATAGCATGGATACAACCATGTTAAGATACTGGGAGCATGTTTCTGTTCCAGTGGTAAATTTGAGTGGTTTCCAAATGAGTGCAATATCTCCCAGTTTAGAATATAACTAAAAACCCTATTTCTTAGTGAAATAAAATGGCCTGCCACGGTAATATAAAATACTTTACAGTAGTCATTAATTTTCATGTCACATCAATTTTGCCGCTTAGAATATGCAAACATCCTATCCTAATTTTAATTTTAATTGTTGTACCTTAATCTTTGAATATAAAATTAGCTATTTTAATATTTAAACTCAGAATTGATTCATGTTTATCACTGAATTGATACATATTGTTTAAAAAATAGATCCCTATACATAATCGCCCTTAATATTTTTTTGGCCATGCCACTGAATCAGTCACAGTTTTTCTTATACCCCACCATGTTTGGAGATGATTTAGTTCCTTTAAATGTGCAGATAGTCATTTCTCTATTTTAACTTCTCAGATCTTTCTTTTCTCTCCCTCTCCCCCTCCCCCTCCCCCTCCCCTCCCCCTCCCTCTCTCTTTCTCTCTCTTCCTCTTTCTCTCTCTCTCTTTCTCTCTCTCTCTCTCTCTCTCTCTTTCTATCTCTCTCTCACTCTCTCTCTCTCTCCATATCCATTTCTACCTTACTCTTCCTAAATATAGCAATAATCTTATTAGCACTTAGGTTGGGCCTATTTTTCATTCCATACATGCCACTCTAAGGCTCTGGATGGGTATCCTAGAAGGTGTAACTTACCCTTTTTCTATCTTTACTGCCCTTTAACTGCCAGAATTTTGATTTCTACAACACTGTCTTCCACATTATTCTATTAGGATTTCAAATAACCTCTCTCCAATTGCTTGTTTCTCTGCACCGTATCATACTCCCCTCACTTAACGCTAACTTTCACCTTTTCTATATTTTCAAATCCTTCAAGACACAATGCTCCTGTGTGTATCCCTGCATGTCCTCCTTGATCATCACAGCTGCCAAAATATTACTACCTATCCGTAACATGTACTAAAGTCCTGACAGTGCTGCTTGTCTCATTGTAACCTCTATCCTCTTTTTCATTTTCTCTTTTACAGAGGAGGTATTGCATTCCACCAAAAATTCAATATTAAAGATTTCAATGGAAATACACAGTTTGATAACTGCTGCCCTAACTGAGGCTCAAACTTGGGATCTCATGAATGTGAAGCAAATATGCTACCCCCTACATCATGGAGGTGGGCCAAATAAGTTGTTATTCCATGAAAAATGCATGTAAAAGTAAGACAGTCTGTCCTTGTGGCTTAAATGGTAGAGCACCTGCCTGCCATTTCAAGGGCCCATGTTCAATTCCTGGTTGGACTGGATAAAGTTTTCTTTGATAAAGAAGATTCCTCTACATATCCAGAGTCTGGCATATGAATGTGAGTGCTTGTTGTGTGTGTGTGTTCTGGTAATTTAGCCTATATCGAGACTGTTACTAGGTAGATGCCTGAATGCATGTTCCACAGTCATAATATATGATGCTTTATCATCAAAATAGCACAATTATATAGCACTAAGATGTGTGCCACAATATTAAATGGAAAATAAAAAAACAGTAATATTTAGTAACTGAGGAAGCAAGACACAACAAAACAAAAGACAATTGGATCTGCTTACAACAGTAAGATATGTATGCCATTCTATGCCAAAACCTTTTAATAGCCCTTATCTAAGAAAGTTTTGCTGAAGTATCTCAGTCCATTTTAAATTTTTTTTTTAGTAGGTATTTAGTGTTTATTTATTGTGCTAAGAGATTTACAATCTGATTGTCTACTGAACTTTGACCCTGGCCACTCATTCTGAGACAATCACTACAGTTTATCTACATTTACAATTTCCCATCAATAAATTATACTGCTTCAGTTTTTCATGTCCCATTTCCACTTGTTTTTCACTTGTCACTTATTGATTACTTTACCATCACACATTCGCCATAGTTTTCCATTCAAAGTAAGATTACACTACCTCTTACTTTTCTCTATCCACTGCCCAAAGCCATTTATTTAACTTTACACAAAAACTGTCCAATGCTCCTAGCATACGTACACATCATTATAATTAGGTATATAAAGAGAGAAAATTATGTGTATCATAACATCAGAAATGAAACAATCTATTTTATAATTAACAACTGAGAAGATTATTTATCTTGGTGATTACAGATTACATGCCATTTCCAAAAGTTTTACTAGGTGGACTGGGCAATCTCTATATTCATCACTTTCGTCCCTATTTTTTGTGCACTGATTATGTGAAAATTATGTAGCTTTTATGTTGTTAAATAATTATGGAACTAAAGAGAAGGTGCAAAGGTTCAAAGCTTCATCTACTGTAAATATCTAAAAATTCTTGACCATTTAGATAATTGTTTTGCTGCCAAAAGATGCATACAGTTGTACATCATATAGTGTGAATTTTCATGTCTACTGTTGTTCATCATTAAAGTAGTATTTTTTTCTATGGGAGAGGTGAGCCTAAGACTTGGTATAAGACTTCCTCCCTTCAAAAAATTTCAGAAATGAGACTGCACATCATTTCCAAAACCTGGAAGACACAGTTAAGTAAATCATAAATATAACATTTGCCTATATTCTATAACCATTTACATGAATATCAGGGGATTTATAATACATAATTTTATCAAATTGCATTATAGATAAAGAGTAAATTTGGAAATCACCATAAAAATCTATTAGATCATTGTCTATTAATCTCATAAAGAATGAGGTGAAAGCAAAATGAAATTAAATGAAATTGTCATTCAAGGTTTAAAAAGACACATGAAATAGAGTAAGTTAGTAATCTTGTGGAGAACAAAGACAATCCCAATGTTGTCATTATTCATGCTGGCACAAATAACATTCGCACTGCAAGATCTCCAGATGAAATATTAGGAGAAATGGAAAGCCTAATATCAATGGGAAAGGATCTATTTCCTTGGGCCAAGCTGTGCATGAGTGGCATTATATGGCGCTGGGACGAGGACCTTCGATACATCAATGCAATCAACAACTCATTGGATTGGGTATGTAAAGTTAATGATTGTGTATTTATTGATAGTAATGGATGGATAAATTATAGGGACTTAGAAGAGATAGCCTTCATCTAAATAGAGGAGGTGTTGCCAAATTTGTGTGTTTGTTAACTGATCAGTCAGCGACGCAAAGCTTCATTTTAATAATACTCCCATTGATAACAGCATTATGATGCAAAACTCAGTGGTATTATTAAAACGTAACCAAAATCTCAAATCATCCCCTAAACATAATATTGACTGTAAAGTAACCAATAGATTAACACTCAAACAAAGCACAATTAATATGTTTCATCAAAACATCGAAAGTATTAGAAAAAAATATTACATCTTAATGTGCTACTTCAGAATAAATTAAAACACATAGTTGTATTGTGCCTAACTGAGCATTGGTTAACTAAACATAAGCTGGAAGAAATTAAATTGCCCAATTTTAAAGCTATTACTAGATACACTGGGAAATTGATGAAAAATGGTGGAACAGCAACTCTAGTTAAAGATTCATGGAAAGCTAAGCCTATCTTATCCTTTCATAATCTAAATGCTGAAGGACATTTTGAATCAAATGTAGTTGAACTAGAAAACAAGGCAACCATTATATGCATTTACAGGAATCCATTAAGTGACATGACCATTTTCATGAAAAACCTTGACCACATACTAAATCAACTTAATAAACAGCACGAAAGTGTAGTATTACTGGGGAATATAAATATTGACTTTTTAGGACTCAGTAATAATAAACTGACACTACTAATACCTGTGCTAAAAAAACAATGATAGATGTATCAACAAGAGTAACTCTTAGGAAGTTCTGCAATAGACCAGATAGCTATTAGCAGCAACCTAATCCCTAGTGAAGTAAATGTATTTGAAACAGGCTTATCTGACCATTTTGCACAAACAATAACAATTTGGTGGGAACCAAAGAAAAATTATGATTATGATAATCACAGTACTTGCCACAAAAAAAAAACCAGCTAAATCAAAGCAACTTAGAATACTTGTTAGAAAAAGAAGCCTGGGAAGAGGTATATTTAGAAACAATGATGAAAGAAATATGCTCTAAACTTATAAATATTTTAAAAAATTATTACAATATGGCTTTCCCATGGTTAGAGTAAAAGTGAAACAAAGAACATCCAATTGGATAACTAAATGTATAAAAGTCACTAGGGATAGACTGAGACTATTAACTGAACAAATCAAAAAGACAAATGCTTCCCAAGCTTCTATAAATTACTATATAAATATAAAAAAGTTATAAACAAGTAATTGAAGCTGCCAAAAAGCTAGATAATTCTAAAAAAATAAATCAATCTGAAAATAAACATAAAGCAATATGGGATGTAATCAAAGAGGAAACCAACTCCAAATTCTTTTCCATGAGAAATATCAAGCTAACAAAAGCTAATGCTATTATAAATAAACCTGAAGAGGTAACTAATATCTTTAATGAACACTTTATAAAACTTACTGAGGATGTCCAAAATACCTAATACTGCAAAAGGAAATAAATACTAATAATGCAAAACTCATCATGAGCACTTTGACATACATTCACTATTTCTCGAACCATCAAATGTATATGAAATACTAAACATAATTAGATCACTAAAGAACAAAAAATCAGAAGTACAGATGGAAGTTCTAACTTCATAATTAAAATCTGTAGTAAATACTTCAGCAAACCTTTATGTTATCTGGAGGAATGGAAATAAAAGTTAAGCAATCGGGAAAAGGAATCCTTCAATCTGGAGTTCTACAAGGATCAATACTAGGTCTACTCTTCTTTTTACTTTACAATAATGATTTACCCCCTTATTTAAAAAACAATGAAGTATCTATGACCTTATTTGCATATTCATTAGGGGGAAAGTGCAGGGAAAGCCTTAAAGAAAGCATCTCAACCACCTCAAAGAAGCTGCTTAATTGGTTTAAATCTAACAAGCTAGTGGTGAATGAAAACAAAATTGTGTCAGTCAAGTTTCATCATAAAATATTCAAGACCTCTGAGAACTATAATATCACAATTGGGTCTAAAATCCTGGAAAAATGAAACCCACACAAAGTTTTTGGGCATATATATTGACAATAACTTAAGTTGGGATAATCATATTGAAAAAGTGGTCATTAAACTGAGTAAAATCAATTTTCTTCTGTATCAATTAATGAAAAGAGTTTCTACAGATGTACTCAGAAGTGCTACTTTGCATACTTTCACTCCCAAATATCTTATGAGATTGTTTTTTGGGGTAATTCAGTTAATAGTAATGTAATATTTAAATTGTAAAAAAAGGCTATCAGAATACTTGTAGGGGTACCAAACACCAAAATTTGCAGGGAGCACTTTAAAAAATCTGATGTGTTACACTCACATGACTTTCTCTACTCTTGTACAATCTATTTTTACAAACGCCTATTCTCCATATGCTTTATATTAATCGAGATATCGAGTTGGCAATCTTATTTGTAATTTTCTTGTAGATGCAAGGGGAATATGGTAGCTTTTAAGCGATAGTCAAATATTTTATCGCTGGTTGCTATGTGGCGCATTCCATTCTCTTTGCATGTCCAGGACATAAAAAAATGAATAACGAATTTGAGAAAAAGTATAAGTATTGGAAAATTTAAGGAAATAACAAGCAATATCTCGAAAACGGTTCACTCAACAAAAAAAATGTATATGATATAAGTTGTGTATTTTAACGCGATCTACATTTTTTGTGTAGTAAAATTTTGTCTATCTCTTATGGTTTACCAGTTATGCAAAAGTCGTTCACAATGAAGAATACTTTTGGAGACATTCCCAGAAATTTCGAGATATACATTTCATTTCTCATGACATTATCTTAAACATATGATATTTTCATCAAAATCGTTAGAGCCATTTTTGAGAAAATTAAAATGTTTGAAAAATGTTCCATGTAAAGGGTAGTCTGGTGTGGGGGGATTTTCTTGAAAATCTTCGTGTCGCATCTCTGGAAGATACTGAACGTAAATACCAAGTTTGGTGTTTATCCGACTGTTAGTTTTTGAGTTATGCTGTTCACAGACACACAGACACACACACAGACACACACACACACACACACAGACACACACACAGACACACACACGGACATGTTTCCAAAAATGCTTTTTTTGGATTCAGGAAGTTTCAAAACATGTATTTCCGGTGAAATCTTGGTATCGAATTTTTGGGTGGAATGCAATACTTCCCCTACTTACTATACGTAGTAGAGAAAGTAAAAATTAAACATTCTGGAACTACCAGGAAATATTTGAAATATATTTGTTTACATTAAGAGAAATATGGCAAATCTAACAACCAATGCTGAAGTACATAATCACAACACCAGAAATAAAAATAATTTGCATGTTAGGTTTCATAAAACCAGCCTCTGAGTAATCATTTAAATATACTGGTACTAAGTTATATAATCAGCTTCCTATACACTTGAAAACCTTAAATTCTTAATTAAGATTCAAAAAAGAAATCTTTAACTTCTTATCAATTCATCAGTTTTATTCAACCAATGAATTCAGTAATCACTGCATAGGAATGACTTAAAATGATATGAATATGGTCATCTCTTTCCCTATTTAACTATTGCGAGGTGCAAATTATAACCAAAAATTCTAATGCCATTTTATGTCCTCTGTTGGATGTGACTGAGAACTGAGACCTGAAATCAGTGGACAGGAAGACAAAGCCCATCCCCAATGGTAGAAAAACTTGAAAATCATTTATACTGTGCCAAGAATGTTATTAATACTTAGCAATAATTAAAAACTGTTGATATTTTTAACAACTGCATTGTAAACTCATTGATCTTCATAAATACTACTGTAAATAATGTTTGAAGTTTCCTGCGTTGTATTAATATGACTTGAGGATGAAGTAAATTACAATTACAATCCATGAAAAAGCCCAGGTCTTCTATTGCATATTACAATATCCACATAACTTTGACAATCTTTCTTTTTTCTTTCTTTTTTAAGTTTATGGTCATTAACTGAGAACAAGTGTCTGACTTTTGTCTAAATATTTTCATATGAACTGTCAAAATATTGAATGAAAGTGGCATATGTTAACCCCTTGGAAATGCAGGAATTTAGCTGTTTTTCTTGCTTTTCTAAGGTACAAGAGTGTGCATAACTTACCTTGGCCATGGACTTTGTTTTCCTTTGTCTGTGAGCTACCTTTATATTCATAAATAGAACCAGTAATTACAAGGGCAGCAAATACCAGTATGAGTACACTGAAACAGAATAAATACAGTATCAAAAGGTCTTTAATATATACATGTTTACCTATTCTACTACTTACCTCTAGTAAGTAGAGGAAGAATTGCATTCCACCAAAAATTGAATATCAAGATATCACTGGAAATACACATTTTGGGGCATCCAAAATTTAAAAAAAAAAAAAAAAAAAAAAAAAAATCCATGTTTATGTCTATGAACAGCATAACTCAAAAACAAAAAAGATGGTTACATACCAAACTTGGTATTTATGTTCAACATCTTCCAAGGACTCAAAGATTTTTCAAAAAAATTCCCCCACCTTAAACTATCCTTTACAAATTTTTACCTTTTAAATTTTCTCAAAAATAGCTTTGATGATTTTGATTAAAATACCATATGTTTAAGATATCTGCATGACAAAGTGTATATCTTAAATTTTCCACAAATGCCTTTGAAGCCCTCTTCACTTTGAATGAATTTTGTATAACTTGTAAACCATAAGAGAGAGATGAAAACTTACTACACAAAAAATATAGATCTCGTTAAAAACACAACTTAGGTAATTTTTTTTTTTTTGTAGTATTAACCATTTCTGAGATATGCTTTATTATTGGTTGAATATTCTGTACTTTTTCAACTATTAAGTTCCCCCCTTCATGGTCTTGCAAAGAGAGTGGAATTTCAAAGCCAACACATAATGACCCATTTTTAAAGATTTCACTATCACTGAAACCTACTATATTCCCCTTGTACCTACAACAGAATGTGTAATAAACTCACTTCTGCAATGAAGACAGCAAAAGTGATTACACTGCTGTTAGGTTGAGGAAACTACAAAAAGGTGTAAGAGCATACCTACAACTCCATATTCCATGCTAAGGAATCAGACACAAACAAACAACCAAAATACAAGCATTTCACATTCACTCTCCAAAAGATTTGGTGAAAACAATGCACTAGAAATATTCTATTTTCCAGGTGGAAGCATAATGTCAGATTTACAATGGTGTACAATTATGAGATACTAAACAACAATTACAATAAGTATTTATTACAGATATGATAAATTTTGTTTTTATAGTAAAGAAGGAAAATGTTTTGATTTTGATTTTTCACTGTCTGTTGACTTTGTGGCTAAGGGCGCTGCTAGGGCACTTATCTCAGTAATACTGTCAATGAAAGTGAGCAAATAAATGCACATAAACTCACTCTGGGCAATATTCATTTCATACATTTACTTTAAGTTCTTAATAAAGAAAGGAGGGAAATAAAGGCAATTGTAAAGAAGCATGGTGGTGTGTACTTTTGTATGTTTAGCATGCTCAAACAAGGTAGATCATATCATAAGCTGAATAAATGAATGAAAGAAATGAGTAAAATGGTGCTCAAATGAGCCTGGCCCCCACAAAGTTTGTGGTTACCTGACATTTATCTTCTAAGGATAAAGGAAAACTGCAGAAAAAATGTAATTCAACCTAACCAAGATTTGAACTCAGGACATCTTGAATATGAGACAGATATGCCACACTTACATCACAGAAGTGGATGTTGGTGATTTATGTATGTTTCATGGTTGCGGAAAATGGGAGAAAAATATGTAAAAGCGATCATAAGTGTCTTATCCATATTAAATTATCTGTAAAATCACTAATGAATGAAAGAGTTTGACATGCAAATCATGAGTTAATAATGAGGCAATTTTTAGTTACCTGAAGATATTTTCTACCAACACACAACAAGCCTTGCAAAATTTAAAGGAAGGGGATAAAAGCCATGCTGTTTGTTTGATCCTCCTATTAAATATGAATAAAATGCTGAAACGAAGTATTATTAGAAGTATGCAACGGAACATAAATTATTTACATAACAAACAATAAAATTTCTTAGTATTGAATAGGTAACATTGGAACAATCTTACTTCATTACTCCATATCTCTAGTGCAAATACTGTCATTAAGGTGCATTGCCATTAAAATCAATGTTGCTATAGTCGGGAGCACACACGAAGGCGGGTGAGTGCAGGTTGCGCAGTAGTACTGCTCTGAGTTACGTGACCTGCAACGCATGTTGAGCGAGAATGAAAGAGACAGTGTGCTAATATCTCTCTCTCTCTCTCTCTCTCTCTCTCTCTCTCTCTCTCTCTCTCTCTCCACAGTGGCTTTCCGCTGTGTGCTCCCGACTCCCATTTCCTTATAAGCAGTGGACCGAAACCTTTCGAGCGAGATTAGTCCTAAGGTTGTACATGAAGTACCTGGCTCACGATGGACATCATAAGCTTGCAGATCCGGATTCAATTACAGCTTAACAATTTGCCACAATCAGGCTTAGTTTTCTGAAAAGTAGGTACCAAGATATTTTCCAGTTTACGGCTCTTTTAAGGTCCCTTTCATTATTTTTTTTTCCATTGCTCAGAAGAACTTAAAAAAAGAAGAAGAAGAAAAGAAGGGAGCATACCAAACAAATTGTCCGCAAGATGCACATTGTGCATGACAGTGAGTTTGAGGAGCAGCGTTTAACAGGAAGAAGAAGGTGTAGTTATTCCCAAAGAGGGCATATTATTAAAGAAAGAAAAAAAGAAAGAAAGAAAGAAAGAAAGAGAGAAAGAAAGAAAGAGAGAAAGAAAGAAGGAAAGAAAGAAAGAAAGAAAGAAAGAGAGAAAGAAAGAAGGAAAGAAAGAAAGAAAGAAGGAAGGAAAGAAGGAAAGAGAGAAAGAAAGAGAGAAAGAAAGAGAGAAAGAAAGAAAGAGAGAAAGAGAAAGAAAGAGAGAAAGAGAGAAAGAAAGAGAGAAAGAGAGAAAGAGAGAGAGAAAGAGAGAAAGAGATGAAAGAAAGAGAGAAAGAGAGAAAGAAAAGAGAGAAAGAGAGAAAGAGAGAGAGAAAGAGAGAAAGAGAGAAAGAGAGAGAGAAAGAGAGGGAGAAAGAGAGAAAGAGAGAAACAAAGGAAGGAGGGAAGGAGGAAGGAGGGAAGGAGGGAGGGAGGGAGGGAGGAAGGGAGGAAGGGGAAGGAAGGAAGGAAGGAAGGAAGGAAGGAAGAAAGAAGAAGAAAGAAAGAAAGAAAGAAAGAAAGAAAGAAAGAAAGAAAGAAAGAAAGAAAGAAAGAAAGAAAGAAAGAAAGAAAGAAAGAAAGAAAGAGAAGAAGAAAGAAAGAAAGAAAGAAAGAAAGAAAGAAAGAAAGAAAGAAAGAAAGAAGAAAGAAAGAAAGAAAGAAAGAAAAGAAAGAAAGAAAGAAAGAAAGAAAGAAAGAAAGAAAGAAAGAAAGAAAGAAAGAAAGAAAGAAAGAAAGAAAGAAAGAAAGAAAGAAAGAAAGAAAGAAAGAAAGAAAGAAAGAAAGAAAGAAAGAAAGAAAGAAAGAAAGAAAGAAAGAAAGAAAGAAAGAAAGAAAGAAAGAAAGAAAGAAAGAAAGAAAGAAAGAAAGAAAGAAAGAAAGAAAGAAAGAAAGAAAGAAAAAGAAAGAAAGAAAGAAAGAAAGAA
This sequence comes from Deroplatys truncata, assembly GCA_030765065.1. NCBI lineage: Eukaryota > Metazoa > Arthropoda > Insecta > Mantodea > Mantidae > Deroplatys > Deroplatys truncata. The sequence continues at coordinate 120,807,043 of CM060977.1, read as the reverse complement.
AGAAAGAAAGAAAGAAAGAAAGAAAGAAAGAAAGAAAGAAAGAAAGAAAGAAAGAAAGAAAGAAGAAAGAAAGAAAGAAAGAAAGAAAGAAAGAAAGAAAGAAAGAAAGAAAGAAAGAAAGAAAGAAAGAAAGAAAGAAAGAAAGAAAGAAAGAAAGAAAGAAAGAAAGAAAGAAAGAAAGAAAGAAAGAAAGAAAGAAAGAAAGAAAGAAAGAAAGAAAGAAAGAAAGAAAGAAAGAAAGAAAGAAAGAAAGAAAGAAAGAAAGAAAGAAAGAAAGAAAGAAAGAAAGAAAGAAAGAAAGGGTGATATAAGCAAGGAGACTGTCACAGAAAGGAACCGCAACCAAATGAAGAGGTTGGACAAACTTGAGATTCTACTCGTGGCAGTTTATCCGGGCCACTCTATACTCGGTTTGAAATGCTCTAAGCTACAGTGCGTTTGTAGATCGGCCGGACCGTTCCGCGGCGTCTTTGAACTGGGTGAGGATTGGCGCGCTTCCGCCAGAGTTACACATAAACGACCGGCAAGTCCCAAAGACCTCCCTGGCTTACCAGGAAAGATCTAAAACGGTGGCGGTATTGCTCGACGTGGAAAAAGCCTTCTCTACAACTTGGCACGAAGGGCTCATATACAAACTCATACAGCATGACATCCCCTCTCCATACATTTCCTTGGTAGCCGGTTTTCTACAAAACCGCAGCTTCCGAGTAAAAGTGGAGGGGGAACTTTCCACAGAGCGGCCCATTGGCGCGGGAGTACCGGAAGGCAGTGTACTGTCGCCGGCGCTCTTTGCAGCTTCACACTTCGCTTCGAGACTTCGCCGAGGTAACATCTCAACACTCGCCGAGATCGCCGAAATGGGGAAGAGAAGGAAACGCCTCGCCGCTGAAGCTTCCGCTGCTGCTTCTCCGGCCACCGCTGAGGAGCCCAGCGCTCTCCAGCCGACTCCGGCCGCAGACCCCGCCGACTCGCCGGCAGCTCCACCGGCATCCGCCTGCTGCTGCTTCGCCGACACCGCTGACCGGGCGCAGCTACGCTTCTGCTGCTGCTTCACCCGGTCGCAGCATTGCAACGCCTGAACCTGTTGCCTCCGGCTCTGTTACCCAGGGCTGCACGACGCCACCGACTAACGCCGGCTTACCACCCTTGGTGAGCCCGATGTCACCGCCGACGCACCCTCCGGCAGATGGCCGCCACAGTGTGGTCATCTGTGGAGTACCGAGGGAATTGCCAGTACACTTCGTGCTGGATGTCGCAAGACACCACTGGCGCTCGGCAATTCGGGCATCCCGAATTTCCTCAAAACGAGGGCCAACACCGCTGGTTCGCCTCCACCTGGGTTCCGCCTCGGACGCTCAGGCGGCCTTGGGGTCAAGCCTGCCTCTGCTGGGGCAGCGCTTGCGCATCGAGGCCAGCAGGAGCCAACGCCCGGTACCCTGCCGACGCTGTTGTGTCTTCGGGCACACAGCGGAGGCATGCGTCGCTGCACCTCGGTGTCATTACTGCGGGGCAGCTTGCCTCACAGCGTACTGCACCGCCCACGACCTTCGCTGACGTCGCCGATTCTGCGCCACCTGCTCCGGGCATTCGCACTTCACTGGGCAAGCTCAGTGCCCCCTGTACCCTCGGAGTAAGCAACCAGCTGGACCAGCTGTGACGACAACCACACAACCGCCTCCACCGACGACGCCCAGTGAAAGGGCCAAGCCTCAACGAACAGCTCCTGGCTCCACTCAACCAGATCTACAAGCCACGCTGGCTGCAATGCAGTCCACATTTCAGGACTTCACCTCACGCCTCGCTGAGCTACGCTGTGCAACCAACACGCGCCTTGCGGCCGTGGAGGCCAAGCAGCGGACCTATGCGAGAGCAGTTTTCGCCCTCACATTGAAGATCACAGAACTACAAAGTGAAGATGGGATCCTCGCATCGGTCCATCGCAAGCTGGAACGCATCGAGACCCATCTTGTCGAACCAGACGACGCTGAGGATGGATGCGACAACCGATCCACGCGACTTGGTGCCCTTAGGCTTCAGTTGATGGACTTCGAGAGCTCCAGACTGAAGCCAACAACCACATCTCCAAATCCAAAATAGAGCTACAAGGCACAGTGAAATACAACGAGTTCCAGAGTGACATCAACACACTCAGCTACACAATAAGAAGAATCTTCAAGGAAGAACTCCGCCTGCTTAGGCAGCTACAAGACTCCGATTCAAAGGACTGGCCGGATGCTGCTCCTAGAGGCCGCGCTAGGCAACACAAGCACTACTGAACAATACCACACACCACTCACCGCGGGGGCATGCAGGGCTTTGCCCAGCTTGTTTACTGCCACATTTTCCTTCTCACACTTTTCCTTCTTAAGTCACCTTCAAATTCCCAAGGGCGCAAGTAGGGCCTCGGTCATGCTTGCGTCCTGGCACCTTCCTTCACCCGGCTTAGGCTACGCCTGCCGAACAATCTATCACCTTGAATCCGCAGGTGCTTAATGCGGTACTGCCTCACCTTCACTCCTGACTTTTCCCTCTCCGGTGGAGGAGTTTTTAGTGGGTATGCCGATCATTCGGTGAGTCCCACACTCTCAGTCTCGACTCCCATCGGGGCTGAGGTCAGTGATTAAATCATTTTCTCCTCCACTCGAAAAAAAATGCAGCTTACATGGCCGACATTCCAACCCACCACAACACCCACACTTGTCAGTATGCGGACGATCTCATGATCTTCGCAATAAACAGGAATACCCACTACAGCTATCGGCAGCTACAAACCCAGCTCCGCGCCATTGGCAGATGGAGCGAGAAATGGCGAATGGCCATTAACCCGGAGAAAAGCTCTGCGATTCTCTTGGCGAAAACCAGAGCCAACCGACTCCAGCGAAACTTCGTGCTGCGACGCCGTCGAATCCCCTGGGTGAACACGGCGAAGTATCTCGGGGTGACGCTGGACCGGAAACTAACTTTCGTCCATCATGTCAGAGGCAAGGTGTCCCAGGGTCACGGAGTTCTCCGGCAGTTATACCCCATCCTGAGCTCAAAGAGCATGCCCCTACGCCTGAAACTCCAGCTATATCGTGCGATAGTGCCGCCCTTAGTTCTGTATGGCTGTGAGATCTGGGGAACGGTGGCTAATTACACCCTCATCAGACTCCAGACTTTACAGAACAGGGCACTCAGGACAATCTACGGTACCGGCTGTAGATTCCCATCTCACATCCTTCACGAACATTCTGGCATCCCGTACATTATCGACGTCATCAGATCGAGGACCCGATCAATGTACATCAAAATCAATTCCCACCCAAATCAGCTGGTCAACACTCTGGGAAGATACAACCAGAGAGAGCCACGTCGCTTGCCATCATACAAACTGCCAAGGGACGCCATTGGTCCGCTCGGCTAAGCCACGCCCCCATTCACCAAAATCGATCAAAAGGCATCGATTCTTGGTACAGATGGACAAGCGACAAATCACCCGTAATCAAGACGGGGTTAATTAACTAGTACCTCGGTCACCATCAAATTGAGTGACCGATTAAACAAATTAGGCGGGAGGAAAACGCGCGGCCATCTGATTGGCCCGCCCGCCTGCCCGTGGGCGTGTCCCATCTATCCAAACTGAACACAAAACCCAAAAATTTTACATTCCATTTCGCAAAAAATACCTAGGGGTTCTGCTCGACCGCGGCCTCACATTCACTCCTCATGTCAAGGCTAAGGCCAGCCTAGGTCACGCCGCCCTTCGGCAGTTGTACCCCATCTTCCACTCTACAATGCCTACCCACCTTAAACTGCGCCTGTATCGGGCGATCATCCCGCCACTAATTCTGTACGGCTGCGAGGTCTGGGGCTCGGTGGTTCCGTCCACTATGCGCAGACTCCAGACCGTGCAGAACAGGGCACTAAGGATGATCTACGGCACAGATCGCAGATTCCCGTCACACATTCTTCACTCCCAATCAGGACTCCCTTACATTGTGGATGTTGTACGAGAAAGAGCTCGTACAATTTACACAAAGCTTGCACCCCATCCCAACCGACTGGTTAATGCGCTTGGCCAATACGACCAACGCCAACCGAGGCGACGAAGAAGCTACCGCCTCCCCAAGGATGTCCTTGGTCCATAACTGCCACTTCATCCTATCTACCACACGCACCCCAAGTTAAGCAGCATTGAGACGGGCCACGGCTGGTTGGGTGACCACCCAGCCGCACCACTCAACTGCTTTCCCTTGGTACCCTCACACCAAAATACCCAATCCCATCGGCCCCCGCTAGAGGCACTGCTTAACTGACGGCCCAGCAAGCGGCCGCCAAGTTAAGCAGCATCGAGCTCGGTCACCGTCTGGTCGCTTGTCCGCCCAGGCGCTATCACCGACCCGAGCCAATAGCAACACGAGGGGCCAGCAACCGCCATCATCATGTTGACATCGACAAAACGCTTGCTATTTGACTAATCTACATCACCGCACGGGTAAATCCGTAACTAAACGGATAGGTACCGTGGCGATTAACCTTCCGCCCGAGTAAACTCGGGCGACCTGTTCTTGCTCCTGGCTCCTCCTGGCGAAAACACAACCTTAAAACAAAAATTCCTGCAGAACATACACATCCTAGTGCTCATTTCGCAGGTTAAGCCGCAAAGCGGCTCGGTACTGCGGCAACTGACACACGACTGGGGCTAAGCCCCCGATCGTCCTGACATTCCTCTGGCCTCTGGCATATACGGAACACTAACTGCTGTACTAACTTACACTAGGCTTACCTGCAGCACAACAGATGTTGAAATTGAAGACTTCAACGCGATCACATTCCCTATAACTCCGAAAACAACTCTGGTTTACTCGCAAAAGTTCATGTTGACTGATTGCCTGTATTTCTCTCGTGATGTTATCCTTCAATTCTTATAACGTGTGAGGATTTTATGCGCACACTTTATTCTTTAACGTTCCCCATAAATAAAAACTGCATGGAGATAGATCAGGGGAACGATCCTCGACTAATTATTCTGTCACCATACACACTTTGCATTTCATGCACAGAATTCGCAGCAGTGTGCGCTGTAGCTGAAACCTGCCACAAAATCTTCCATTTCTTCTTTGTTGCGGGAAAAATTATTTAAAATTGAATTTACATAAACATTTGAACCAATTATCATGTCGAAAGAATACGGGCCCGAAAATTCTACGCGCACTCACTGCGCTCCGAACCCCAACTTTTGCAGCGTGGTGAGGAACTCTGTGAATAATATGGAGACTTTCGTTAGCCTAGTATCTATTGTTGTGAGTAGAAACGTGACCTTGAAGATAAAACCACGCTTCACCAGTCAAGAATGTTAAAAGTGGGTCCACGTAACCATTATGAACGGACTGCAAAAACCAATTGCAATAATTAACCATACTTACAGGATCTTGTGGTTGTAAAGCATGAACTACAGTTACCTTGTAGGGCTTAAATTTCGTTGCCACAAAATCTGACGTCTTGGAACTGTTAACCTCCTGTGCTAAACGTCTCAGCGATTTTTGGGGTGAGTGCTCTTCTAACCGGGCCCCTACTTCATTAAGCTTCTCTTCTGTCAGCACACGGCGTTGTTCAAAATAGATCCTGTACTCCTGACTTTATTGACAAGGTCATGAATAGTTGACCTGTTAGGAATTAGAACACCTGTAAACCGATGTTGAAATCCTCTACGGCTCCTTCTTACAGAAGAGTATTTCACATACGCATCATACAGAAAAATACGTTGTTCTAAAATGTACTCAGCCATTATTAATGGACAATTTATCACCAAGTGACAACACAATTTTACTCTAAACACGCTCACAGACGTATTTCCCTCGCGACAGGTCCAACTTGACTGACGCGTCAGCGGTAGCTACAGCGCTACTCTGGCGGCAGGCGCGCCACTCCTCACTCAGTCCAATGCCGTTCCGGCCTGGCCGATTTAAGAATGCACGGTATTATTAAATGTTATACAATTTCAAGACAGTATTTAATGTTAAGCTTTCAATCACCTGAAATTTTGAGAGAAAAATAAAGCATAGGGTAAATTCCAGTGCTTGAGTAACAGAATTGATGAACATTTACAGAGGTATATATTAAGTTGACAAAGCAAGAATTATACCTATGTAAGTTGTATACTACACTTACCTCATTAAGTAGTCAGCAAATACATATGGTTTCTTTCTGTCTTGGCAATTTCGAGGATCCAGCACTACAGTTGCGTTGATGTCAAAGCGGTCTGCTGCCGGTCTCAGTTTATCGAACATAGATATCTGTATTTGTGTGCTACTGCAGGATTCAGGAACACACAGACCAACAAAAAGTCTATCTCGGCGGTGATTCATTGGCAGCGAAGAAATTCTCTGCAACAACATTTAATTCCAATCTATTAAATATTCTTTCGTATCAGCCAAGGTTGGAACGTTGAGTTCGATCTGAAAAACTCAAATGCCAACCGCGATTCTTCGACTTTCTGTCCTACCCATTACAACTGTGCTACCATGCAGGGCTAACTCAAGGGGGGGGGGGGTCGAGCCGTACCAACACCTAGGGCGGCAGGCTTTAGGGGCAGCAAAATATTAAAACATGAAGATATGTGAAAATATGACGGAATTCAAATCATGCTTAAAATCTAGCTACTTGCTGGAGATACTTTGTTTCGAACTGGTGACGAATGAAGCTCAGAGTGATCTGGATGCGATCCTCATTGATGATCTCGTCAAAGCATTCCGTGCGCGTCGTGTGTTCAACAATACCACCAAAACGTCGCGTTTATAAATAGGATCGTTTCAAGCCGAAGCCACTATAGCTTGTCTCAACCTTAAAAACAAGTATGGAAGTAAATGGGATATCATGGTCTCTATCTAATGCATATGTGTTGCCATTAGTTTCGTCCTTTTCTGTTCTCGTGCTGTCGCAAGTTGATAAGTAATAACATGCTGTAAATATTCATTTGTTATAAATTTCAGCTTTGAACATATGATTCTATACAGAATATTTTTCTCTATCAGATTATATCAGTTTTAGAGCCTTTATGGATTTTTTGGGCACAAATTTCTAAAGAAAACGGACTTTTTCAGTAAAAGTCCGATATTTGCTGTTTCTGTGCTTCACGCAGTAACTAATAAACTAAAGGGTAGAATGCAACAATAATACCTACTCAGTTTGAATGCTGCACCTTCAATAAGATGAGCGTTATAATTTTTAAACTAAATATTTCCGGAAAGTTCTATACCTATGCAATAGAAAAGTCAGCCGGCGAGAAACGTTTTTGTAATTGGGCTTACAACGGGGACCATGCGAGAGAAAATGTTGAGGAGGGTTGGAGACAGTTTTTAAAAGAAGTCGGAATCCTGTAACCTTTTGCATTCATTGTATATGACAAACAAAAATAATCCATCTATTTAGTTAACAGGTCAGGCGCGACATACTAGAAGTTAGTGAAGGTTTACATCAGTTGCCAGAAAGTGGGTATGTGTATAGTATGAAGTGTTATGTAGGTTATTTATCTAAAGTTTTACGTAAATACTTATGGTTATCGAGGGAGAAGCTATGAAGAGACCAAATGTTGGTAAAGTAAGAAAAGTAATAATGAATATGTTAGATTATTATTCAAGTCAAATGAGTGCTGGAAGACAGTAAAAGAAACACCTAAGGCTGCTTGTGTGTTCAGAAACAGTAGTGTATAGGACAAAAAAGGGATGAATGAAAGAATCTCTAAGGACCCATAAAAAGAATGCAAAAAAAAAATATGTGGGAAACAAAAGCACGCTAAGTTAAACAATATAATGGAATAGCGCAAAGCGAAGTGGGGCACACTGTTCATTCTTTGCTGTTTAAAATAATTACACCCACGCTGAATGTAATTTTGTCAAGGCTAAACAGTGATGGCACCCCACCAAATTATAGTTTTTATCATTTTATATCTCCACATTTCTTTGATAATATATATTTTTATGCCTGTTAAATCGTATTTCGAAGTACTAAGAATACAAAGAAGAGACATAAAGTAGAGGTGAAAATGAAATATCTCACAATTGTCTTAAATATCAGTGCAGATATTTAACTATTTGGTGATGTATAATTCACAAGATTACATTAAATTAGTAGATCGAACGCAGTTGCACCCAAATTTGCGAGCATACGTATAGTATATGTGTAACTGTGCGCCCCATTTAACCTGTACTGTCTTTTAAGCGTGAGACGCGATATAGTTTTGGTTTATTTGCTTACACTGATGATTATGACCAGGCAGAGGGGTTTTAGTAAGTAAACAGAGCAATCCTGTTACCGCATGGAGTATAGGTGACATCAGGTACGATGGACACACTCCTCCCCTCCCCTAACAGACGGTTTCGTTGCGACTGTTTCATTTATTCACTGCATATACACCAGTACAGAATTATGGCAATATGCCTAAAGCAGAGAAGAGATTTTGCACATCAAAATTATAATCATTTGTGGAGGGATGTGGCACGGAATACTTCAGCACAAATGGGGAAACCATAAGATGTAACATAGAGCTCAAAAGAAGTACACAACACTGTAATTCAATGAAACACGAGGAGCATGTGACATTAGAGAGGAAAATGAGGAAAGTATACCTTCAAACCCCTTAGTCCCAAACTACACATCAGAATTTTTCAAGGATCTGTGTTATACACTAATAAGAGCGGATATTGCTTTAAGAAATGTACAGCTTTTGAAATGTTTGCTTAGTAACTTTCATAAACAAATTACACAGTATCAATAGTTACATTATTGTTTTCCTCTAATATTCTTTAATGCTGTCTACCTTCGAAGTAGGGTGTACTGCCTATAACTGTACATCATATTTTGTTCAAAGAAAGCACTGCGAGGTCGCAAGCGCTTCCAACTTTCCTCGCCATCAACCCTCAGTACGTTCCTAACTTGATGGTTTACTTACTAAAACCCCTCTGCTTGCCCATGACCTCTAAGCTCAGTTATCGCTCTAATGGATCCTGAAAGTCCCTGTTCGTGCATTCAGTTACTTTTTGTGTTGCTGCAAAGTCTGCGGCCCGCATTCGGGAGGTCCCGGGAACGCTGGTGACCGCCCACTCTGATCTATGACAATGACCAGGCATGGGTTTTTCGGGGGTTTTCCCGGGTCGTCAGGCGAATACTGGAGTGGTTTCTTTCATCCCCCGAATTTCCAGTCCCTCCATTTCATTCCATCCTTTATTTCATTCATCTTTCATCCCGTTTGTCTCTTTCAGGGTTGGAAGCACTGACAATGATGTTTCGGTGCAGCGTAGCAGGCAAAAATGATGTTCTTTGTGACTCTCCGTACCTCGACTGGCTGCGGGGTGTTCGAACTTCCTTGAGAGGCATTGGACCGCCTCTGTGTGGGGTGGGGTTCTCGGTCTGCCTGTCCGTCTGCCGGGTATCTCTATCTGGAAACTTAGGGACCGTGCCATTGTTGTGTTGTCGCTCCTGGATCCAGCCGCCCGATGTCTTCTCTCGCCTCATCCTTCCTCCTGGGGACGCCTCCCTGTGGGGCGTAGGTACAATATCCTCTCTGGATCGGTTGCGAGTCCCCTCAGTAGTCAGTCTTATCCTATTTTATCGTACTTTGTTAACAAAACCACAGCTTTTAACTCCAGAGAAACGCAATTGGAAACTTTGAATTAAATGCAATAAGAAAGTATATCACGCCGTCCAAATGGATGAGCGTACACTAACAGTAACACTAAAGTAGATATAAGTGTTAGAGTAGCTCACTCGCATAATGTGACATGTAACTTAACAATGAAATGAGGGGAACTTATTAACTTCTGTTACTCATAAACGAAAACAAGTCCAGGCTCAAATATACGATTATATTGTGGATTATTTACCAGTGCAGTCGACCGTCAAGTGTGTTTTCTTTCTGTGAGTGTTTTTAGTCATTTAATCTCTTGATGAAGGGATAAACCCGAAATATTCAACACTTTTATTGTGTGACTTTGCATGTTTAATCTTTCACTCAGAAAAATCGCGTTCTTTCACACACATATCGCTTCTTGACTTCTATTTATTGATTGATCCTGCAAGTAAGCAAATAAGTAAATTTACTTTATATGGGAATAAGTTAGTCGGGAAGACTGACATGCGGATAAAAATTAGTTATGTCTGAAAGCGTGAGGAGACGGCACGTGCAGTTATCGCACGGGGCGGCAAAACTCCTGGTGTCGGCCCTGCTACAATGCCAAGCTACCCGACATTAGACTTCTCAATGATCACTAATTGTTCTTCCACAAATGCTGCGCATAGGCTAAAGTGACCAGACGTCCCTTATTAGCTGGGACAATCTCATTTTTTGAGTCTCTGTCCCTTTTTGTTTAAGGTAGAAATGGGACGCCAAAATATCTCCTTTTTGTGGGAATGACTTATCGGCATAAACATCTTTAACTATAGCTCTGAAAAATTCAAAATGTCTTGTTTTGTATCAGTTTGATGCAAAATTTAAATGTATTAACAACTGGCAAAGCAAAGCGCTGTTTATATTATGGGTCTACAATACAATACACCTGAAACCGTGTGGAGACTTCGCTTGCAAAAGTACAGTTGCGGACGACAATTGAATTGTGCCGATCTGCGCTAACAACAACAAAATCATAACACTCGTGTTTGATGTGAATGCCGCCAACAACAACGAACTACAACATTAGAAGTAGGTATGTAGTTGTTCAGAACGTGTAGCATTATTACACTTACTATGTTGGTGTGATTGTGCGCATTTCCGGCTCCGCTGATGACAAAGGGAAGAGTGGGGAATTGGCCGTGGGACTCTCCCTGACACGTGCACAAAATTTCACGCCGCTGTGGTGATTAGTTTGGCTGTGAGCCTTCTTAGAAACGGGTCGTGTATCTGAGTTCGTCGGAATTATGCTACGCTGTAAAGTAGAACAACGTGTTAACATCACAAAACTTGGAAAACCCCACACAGAAACTTACGATTTGTTGAAACAAGTTTATGATTATCAGTGTCTATCTCGTACTCAACTAGAAGTTCAAGGACGGTGGAGAAAACATCTAAGACAATCTGAAACCGGGCCGTCCTTCCACTTCGAAAATTGATGAGAATGTGGAGAAGGTCGGTAGGATTGTTCGAGAAGACCGCCGCCTGAGCATTCGAGAAATTTCAGAACTTGCCTGTATCAATAAGGAAACCATTAGACAGATTTGGGCATGCATGCACGATGACCTGGGCATGACTAAGGTTGTGCTAAAGTGGTGCCAAGAATCCGCACAAAAGAGCAAAAGCAACATCGAGTGGACCGCTGTACTGACATTCTTGAAAACATTGAAAATGACCCTGATTACCTCCGCAAAGTAATTACGTGTGATGAAACATGGATATTCCAGAGACTAAGTGACAATCCATGCATTGGAAGAGCCCTCAACCCCCTAGGAAAAAGAAAGCGCGCATGAGGAAATCAAAATTCAAAGCAATGATGATTGCTTTCTTCGATATCTGAAGGGTTATCTACATTGATTGGGTGCCTGAAGGTCAGACTGTCAATCAAGTTTATTATACAACTATTCTGAAGACCCTCCGTGAACGTCTGCGACGAAGGAGAACAGATCTGTGAAAGAATCGCTCTTGGATTCTTCATCAGGATAACGCGCCGGTCCATAACGCGATGTCTGTGAAGAGATTTTTGGCGAAAAAAAAAATTTTAGTGATGGAACATCCACCGTATTCGCTTGACCTAGCACCATGCGACTTTTTTCTCTTCCCAAAAGCGAAGTTTGCGCTCAAAGGAACCAGGTTCGAGTCCGTGAATGCAGTGAAGGAAAACGCGACGAGACTCCTGAACGGCATAACAGAAAAACCTGCAGCACTGCTACCAACAGTGGAAAATTCGCATGGAGCGGTGCAGGGATCGGGGAGGGGACTACATTGAAGGGGACAACATTTCAGTTGTGTAAGTATTTTCAATAAAGAGTTAGAGCATCAGTCCGGTTTCTTTATATTGCCACACCTCGCAGGTACAATAGGATACATTGAAATACCAATCCAAATACACCATTTACCAAATATTTTCGTTTGTAATTTTTTGCGTAAATATTATGTTTTATTGATTTTAACTTACCAATTACTTGTTTAAGCTTTTATCGTGCACCTATGTCACAATAGCTACTATAGTATCTATAAGACAGCCCCTTTGCGAAGCTTTCCAGCAACATAAAAAAGGAACTAGATAGTTTAAAATGAGCTCTCAGAAAAATTGGGGAGAGGGAGAGTGATTATTTTGGGAGTACACTCTAGCCTTTGGGGAGATGGATACCCCTGTCTCTATACATATACTTAATTAGAGAAGTAAAAAAGAGAACATTTTAAATGAATTTACAGTTTTACCAGCTCCACAAAGAGATACTGTGAGAAAACTTACCAAATTTAAAGGCCCGATATTTATACTCAATAATAAGCGAAGGGTAACAAGGAAAGTGTTTACTAAAACTAAAATGAGCTGTAGATGAGAGAACAAACCCCCACACACTAAAAACACTGAAAGAAAACATCACTGATACACTCGAATGTCAATTGTTTTTATAAAAATGGAAACAACGAAAATTCAAATCAACTCACGAATATTGTACATCAGATTCACCAAGAGTGACCGCTCTGATCGCCGACTCACCAAGTGTTGTGAAAAAGACAACAACCCTGAATTATATGTTTAACAGGACACGTTTCGGTTTGCACGTTGTTAATCTCTTATACAACGTATTAGGTGCCCTTTTATATCCTTATGGCTGGTTCACAACGAGCGGCAACCAGAACGAGAACGACAAAGTTGAAACATATATATATTCAAATGGGAGCGTTCACAATCTACGGGAAGCCTTCCCGAACCGCGGATGCGATTGTGGAGAACCCATTTCTAATGGACTAGTGAAAATACATGCAAAGCCATGAGATACTGCTAGGACAAATGGGACAAGCGAAAAAAAGCTCTAGTGGTGTAAACCACTGTTTAGTGTAATGTACCTAAATATGGCAATAAAAATTAAATAACGCAGTCAAAAGCTTTTTGCGAGTAAATGTGCGAATATTTACTGTGATTGTACATACCTGTTTTTCCTGCCAAAAATATGAAGCATTTTCACTGGGTTGTAGATATACATTGACCAAGCAGTATTGCTGTTTTCTTCTATAAACACATTCATCATAGTCTCCCAACTGATATAGAGGACCTTTCAAGATGTGCTCTGTATCTACAGGAACTGCAAACACAAAAAAGATTTAAGCAGTTGGGTGAGCTAGAAAGATCTAAACGTGGATATGATTATATACAAGTAATACTAAGATGTATAAGGTGTGTAGCAGACTACTGGTTTGCTTACAGTGTAGGGTGTTTGAAAACCAATTTTCAGTCTAAATGTACAGGTACACAAGGTACACAACGGAGGGATACACCTTGCGCACTGCGACCTACCGAGAGATATATTGCGGCTATCATCCCACATGAGGAAGGGACGAAGTGAAGGAACCGGAGGAGGCTAAAGGCTGCAAGCAGACAGGCTAAAAAGACGCGCGGAAGTTTGTAACATTTTCTGGCTCGAAAAAATTTAATTGAGCTTTATTTAAGGACGCTCTTTAACTACTATATTTCTTAGCGTCCCATTCTATATTGGGCGTGAAAGACCGGAAATTTTTCTGAGGCCTCTTTATCACGCTTGTGGTTCTTTCGTGTCATCCTCGTGGTGTAGTGGTTATCATACTAGTCTCTAGTTCTCGAGGTCGCTGGTTCAAACCCGGCGGAGGGCGATGAAATGTTTCGGGCGTAAAAATCCTTAGCATGGCTTCCTTCGGAAGGGAAGTAAAGCCGGTGGTCCCGTGTCGTAGATTTACGGCATGTAAAAGAACCTCAAGTCTGAAAAAGAGACCTCTGAGCAAAATTACCGGTCTTTCTTGCCCAATGTGGAATAGGACGCTAAGGACCACAGCAGTTAAAGTGTCCATAAATAAAATGAATTTAATTTAATTTTGGTTATTTTGCGTACCGTAAATCTACGAAACGAGACCACCGGCTTTACTTGCGTCCTTTGGAAGTAAAGCTTAAGTAGTGCTTAATCATATGCTTAGCAAGCAATGAATTAGTGCACAATTACACAGTGTGTAATCTGGGGTATCTAATAGTGAGATAATTATTGGACAAAACCTTAATTACACCGGCCTAGAATCAACTGATCATTAAAACTTATACCCTATTCGATCTTGATACTTGCTGGGTCCATACATCCAGCAGTAAATGCATTTTCTCACTAATGAACACTAAGGACGATATATTTGTGTGAGAAGTACCGGAACCGATATCTGGCGCCTCCACCACATGTAACGTAAAGGTCATTTAGCCCAAACCAGTGCCTTTGTAGAGGAGACGGGTAGGGACGCAGCACAGGAATGACATCAACTGAGTTATAGGTTGCGGTAGCTGGAAGGGTGATGAAAGGGTGACACTATTAGTAGACGTGTAATTCTGCTTCCAAGCGATACTTTAATCGTTCTAATAACTAATCTATACTACATTACATGAGGGAGAGAATTAGACAGCTTGGGGTTTTACCTGGTAGACGGAAGAAATCCGGCTTTCCATCTTCGTCGTGCTTAGGCCTCTGGCGAAATTGTAAGTTAGCACAAAATAAATTTGGAGAGCTGACCGACATAGATTCCTGCTAGGCAAGCGGTCGACCGAGCCCAGCAGATAAAAAAAGATCTCTAAGTTTAAATACTCAAAGAGAATGCTGACTAAGGTTCGTTCCATATAACTTTGCCCCATATCTCTTAACGGTCACGTGCACCAGTCGCCTCTCATTGCCTGCTGTTGTGGAATAGGTTGTTATGTGGTAAAAAATAGTTACCTATTTAACATGATCATTTACCTTAATATATTCGAAGATAGTTGTCAAATTTACATTTCCATAACCGTATGAATTATGACATGTTTTATAACCGTGTTGAATATATATTGTAACAGAGTTAATGCATCTGGAATGCATGTAAATTCTTATCAACAAATAGATGGGAGGTTCTTTCGGTTTAAACCTGTCTCTCAGCATCACGAAAGCATGTGCATCTATCACGACAATGTGTTTAAATTGTTCTTATCGCCTATCGTTGTACTGTACACTCTTGTTTGTCACCATTCAAATGTGTACATTAGCCAAAGGAAAGGAGAAGGAAACGCAGCGCGAAAGAATACATGTATGCGGGGCAAGGTTATAAGAAACAGGGTTTAGTGCCTAGCTAGTACTGACGTATTGCATGTCAGCAAGAAATGCATAATCCACGCATGTGTCGGACATAAGGTAATCCTTCCCCTAAAAGTCATACCAACAAACCCCTACTTATATAAGCATCCGAGGAATGACTCCCAAGAATTCTATGCCAATTTGATGGATTTACTTAAACAAATGTTGTCCTGAATATCTCGAACTCTATAAAATCACATTTATCACATTCTTTTAAAAATAAAACTATAACCGTCATAAATCAATGCACTAACTGCAAGAATAAAACGGCAGGATGAACTAATACTTCCCTTAATAAAAACCAATTACATCCCTCAGGTAAAATAAATACATAAGAGTTTGCAACCTAAATAAGCAACTTGTAGACAGCTTGGATATCAGGGAACATGACAAACAAGTATTGAAGTGGATATTCCTGAGGACCAGATAAAATGTTTAAACACATTAAAGCTGTCATTAGAATACGCTACATAGTTAAAATGATATAACCTAGCAATTAGAGGCGAAACGCAAGCGGGTGCAGTAAAAAAACAAACTGTGGTAACATGTGTGTAGCACAACGTACACGAAATAGACTTCAGTACCTCTAAAATGATCATATTATTAAGGATTTCCTGTTTAGCTTACCAGGATGATAGGTATTACTTAATTTCAGTTTATTTATTTCCCCCATAATATTCGCTGTGAAATAAAATTTGCTTTAGGAGAAGTTTATTAGCTTTTCAAGGAATATTTTTTTTTAAAATTCAAGTCTATAGTCTTATTTTGCGCACATCTTCACAAATACGCCACTTGTGATGTTTTCGTTCAAAATTAACGGTATAATTTAAAAAGGAATTTTCTTAGTTTCAGTCTTTGTGTGGTTAACGTACGGGAAGGTTATTATACCACTTTTTAGTTTTTATTTCTTTAGCTCATTCATAGGAATCATTTACATTGTTTTCGTCTAATATCCGTTAAACTGTTATATTTTGAAGCAAATACATTTTGGGGGCAGTTCTGTCAGATAGATAATCACAACCTTTCAAGGCATTTTTCCGATCAACTACAAGTGGTACCATTTTGGCAACTAGATTCCCAGTCGTACTTGGTGGTATCCTAGATCGTACTTACCTGTGGTAAGAAATGTAAAACAATGTTACATTCTATAATATACAGTCAGGTAATGTTATGTTTTAAACTTTTTAATTAAATTTTATGCGCATTTAAATGCTTCTGTTTTATAGCTCTCAAGAAATCAGCTGGATATTCTAAACTTTGTAAGGAGAAAAAAGAGAAATTAATGTTAATTACACATTGGTAAGAAACAATAAACATTGGTAAGTATATATTACATAAGCAGGCAAGGTTATGAATGAAATAAAACATTTAAAAAACCCAATATCTTTAAGCATGGATGATGGTTTCATATTTTGACTCTAAGCTTGCAAACCTCATACATAAAAGGATGATAATTTCCTTTTTGTTTATTAATATTCGCACATCTTTCATGTGTGAATTTATTACACTGAAGTGCCTTCAAAACGTTTTTCACACCAGAAACAGTACCAAAAGTACCTCTATAACTACGTCCTTCGATGTCGATGCTCTCTCCTTTGTTTTCTTATATTTCTCGGTTTCCTTGCGAGCTTGTACAACTTTGGATATTTCCAGATGCCTTTTGTACGGACTGGTTGTTAGAGCAGCTACTTCTTGCACCTTGTTTCCACAGTTGGTTTTGGCTTTGAAGTTGGACTAAGTTTTCTAGTGGTATCCGAAGAACCTCTGGAGTTTCGGTGAGAGGATTGTGCTTGTCGTTGGTTCGTCTGATAAAATTAGAGCTGCTTTTTACGTTCTCTACTACGTATAGTAAGTAGGGGAAGTATTGTATTCCACCCAAAAATTCGATACCGAGATTTCACCGGAAATATATGTTTTGAGAGCACCTGAATTCAAAAAAAGTATTTTTGGAAACATGTCAGTGTAACTCAGAAACGAACAGTCGGATAAACACCAAACTTGGTATTTAGGTTCAGTATCTTCCAGAGATGCGACACGAAGGTTTTAAAGAAAATCCCCCCACCCCAGATTACCTTTACATGGAAGATTTTTCGAAAATTTTAATTTTCTCAAAAATGGCTCTAACGATTTTGATTAAAATATCATATGTTTAAGATATTTTCATGACAAATAAAATGTATATCTCGAATTTTCTGGGAATGTCTCCAAAAGTATTCTTCTTTGTGAACGACTTTTGCATAACTGGTAAACCATAAGAGATAGACAAAATTTTACTACACAAAAGATGTAGAACGCGTTAAAATACACAATTTATGTCATATACATTTTTTCTGTTGAGCGAACCATTTTCGAGATATTGCTTGTTATTCCCTTAAATTTTTCAATACTTATTTTCTCAAATGGGAATTCGTTATTCATTTTTTTGTCTTGGATATGCAAAGAGTATTAATCTGTGGCAAAGGGAATGGTGCTGCACCTAGCAACCAGCTCTTAAGAGAGATGTATGTGCTTAAAGGCTACTGTATTTCTATATTGCCCTTGTAAATATATATATTCCCCATACATCTACAAGAAAATTAGCAATAAGATAGAGTCTGCAAATGTTTATCTCGATTAACATGAAGTAGATGGAGAATAAGCGTTTGTAAAAATAGTTTGTACAAGAGTAGGGAAAGTCATGTGAATGTAACACATCAGATTTTTTTTGTTTAACTTCCCACTATGACTACAAAGTTCAAATTTTCACTTGTAACAAAATCATTTTCTTGAAAGTGTATATCTACCAACAAACATATGCCAGCTTTATGAATGCTATGTACGACATTATTGACGTCTCCTGTCTTTTCTTATGTTTCGCAAAAATAGCGGCGAATTATATCACGATTTCCCTGGTTCTGTTCGTAACCACTTTGTCACGCTTTGTTCAGGGAATGTTTCTAAGGAGCCAATACATTGACATCCAAAGGTGGTGAGTAATATGATATGGTAACTGAAGAAGAGTAAACGCCATTATCTCAAGCAAGAATAATCGCTTCCACATTTTTAGAATGAGGGTGTAGCCATCAATAGAAGCCAAATGTTTTGGTTTGGGTTGGTTACACAAAGTTAATATGGTAATGTCCTTCATGACAAGGGCGGGTGTATTGTTTGTCTTTTAATAATTATCATAGGTAGTATATAAATCCTAGAAGCTCTATTGCAACACACTATCGCTATGTTTACAGCCCTCGCTCCATTGCAAATAAATACATCTTTTCTACATTGCAAAACCATCTTTAGTGACTTCTTTTGCGTGGTACAAAATCCAGACTCATCCACGTTGAAAATGAGGGAAACAACAAGGTTCTTCGTTCGAAATTGCGTTCCAAGAGGTCCAAAAAATCCATATACATTCTCCTTATTGAATCTCTTAGCATAAACACTTGAAATGGAGTCAGTTTGGCGTAATCTATGGTTTGGATGGCTCCTCATGCAGGCGTAATACTAGTTTTGTCTTCTTCCATATTTTTATCCTCATTATAAAGGGGCTTGGTATACGTAGATTGCCTCCAGAATGTGAAACGCTAACGTCTAATGTCAATAATGGTTATGTCGAAGAGGAGTTCCTCCAATTGGAGGATGTGCAAAACAAGTTCATCTTCTATTTTACGATGTAAGGCCGTATCTGTGCTATTAAGACCTCCAGAAATACGGCGAGAAATCCTTCTGTTAAACCAAACCCATTACATTTATTTTAAACATAGGCTTTGGAATATCGTATTTCTGTCAGTATTCCTTCAAACCTATCCTAAACTCTTCTAAAGCCGTATTAACGCATTCCGGATCCTACTTACCATAGTTTCTTTTGTCCTTGGCTGTTATTTAATCTTTAAAAAGAATTGTTTACAGTGCCAATTCTCAAATCTTACTGGTACGTGCTATTTTAGCAACTAATGCAGTACAATTTAGGCAACAAGAGGGATAAAGCCTTTGCTAACGTAACAATACCATGGTGCTCATTTCAGTAATCATTGCATTAAAAACAAACACATTCGTAAAGACATTAGTAATATAACTTTTAAATATTCTACGCTCGCCGCTATTAGCTTACAGAAGAATACAGGTTTCTTATATCACTTATTATTTATTATTATTAAAACTAACTGCTTCGTACAAGGGAAGGAGCCAAATATAAGAAATATCTTTTCTGTCAGTAGTTCTAAACGTCACTAGCTGTCACTAGCATTCAGCCGTTTTCTTAGAAATAGTGGTAGTACAATTTGGGAACCAGTGCTAGTTCACTACTTGTCCCTAATAAAATTCAGTTATGGGAAGTGAGATGGTATTTATCCGTACCTCGTAAGTATGTCAGTTTTTATGTAATTATTATAGTTACCAACTCTAAGGCCCTATCATATATATAAATATTATGTTATTTTATTTAAGATTATTTTAGATTTTTGTAACTCATGTAACGTATACAGAAATTTTCCATTGTTAGACTTTAGCAACTCAAAGCCACGAAGAGAAAGTTTGGTGCAGACCTCACTAAACAAAGAATCTTTATCTATGTTACGCGTAAGAAATA
This sequence comes from Deroplatys truncata, assembly GCA_030765065.1. Taxonomy (NCBI): domain Eukaryota; kingdom Metazoa; phylum Arthropoda; class Insecta; order Mantodea; family Mantidae; genus Deroplatys; species Deroplatys truncata. The sequence continues at coordinate 120,787,212 of CM060977.1, read as the reverse complement.
CTCAACTGCACGACGCGCTAGGAACCCCAGAATAAGAGAGAACTAGGGAATTTTTCTATTGTACAAAATCACGCGACTGCATAACAACGAATCAGAAGGAAGTGGAAACATTCTGATTTTATCAAACTTCGAAGAGCCCGGTCTTGGGTAGTCAATAGGAAAGTTAGAAATAATTCGAAGAGCGCCAGGATATTTTACTATATATAAGCAGCATGTAGAATGATTTAGCAGTCACTAGTATATCTTGAACTGTAATACAAATCCACGTTCGTCGTGCGAATAATCCCGCGCCAAAAAGAACAATGTAGTATTTCCTAAATATTTTAAAGTGCGCGAGTAAAATTCTTCGTGTGTGTTGAAACTACACGAAATATATAAGTTCGGGCACAGAAAGTCATTAATTATTAAATTTGTTGTAAGTAATTTACGAGCAGTGAATTCTACGATAATTGTAAAGTTCTTTCGTGTTCATACTACAGTGCTCAATACTACAGAGAGTAAGTGAACAGTGTTCTCAGGAATTAACTTTTCGTTGCTTCTATGTATACAATTACTTTCACATGTACCTCACCCTTTAAGATCTTCGACTAGTCTCATTCCGACGACAGGCCGCGGTAACCCAAAGACGACGTATTCCAGCATCTACAAGATAATCTTCCGCCATGACGTAGATAGCTGAGGAAAACACGATCATCCAGGTAATGTGGCAAAATTAATTAACTTACGACGGCAATACCGGAGGTCCATAATTTGTTACCTCCATTTGTTGATGTGACCTGGAGCACGACAGCAGCAAAGGTTTCGTGAAATATTTTTCATATAATATAAAGTACCAATAGCTTCTTAGAGTTAATCTTATATTCCAAGGTGCTATTTGATTGCAGTAGTTTCCTCGTAATGTTAATTTGTTAAATATTGCTTAAGATGTTAAATAGGATTTATTTATAAACAGTCTATTTAATTAAAATGTGATGTTTGTGCAGCTCATTACCAATAAGCCTCAGTGATTAAAATAGGTATTATATACCATTAGGAAAACACTTACCATTGTAAACGCTAAGATCGGACAGACCAAGAGGTATATCTGATCCGTTCCAGCAAGCAACTGCCCATTCCACTAGACACAGCACAATTATTACTAACCTCTCAAGCATCGTGACCTGAAATAAGAATAAAGGGAAAAATTATTCAGGAACGCAAGCTATGTTGGACTCCAATGATTTAGACTCTGGATCTTAGTGGCACCTAAATTACTGGGGATCTCTTGTATTCCAGCACACCAGTTTTTTCTGCAAACCGCCACCAAATTCATTTGCAGTTCTGGTTTTCTGGTTGCTGTCTGTGACGAAATGTATATTTTTGCAAATTCGCTATGAAGAGTAACTTGCGATGACGTTTTAGCTGTTTATAAGAAGCAAATAAGATAAGCCATAATTATCATTTAATAATTTATGTAAATATGCAAACTATAAGGCCTTTCTGCTTTCTCTACCGTTTGCCCAAGTAAGCGGAGTACGGATTCGATAAAAAAACTAGATATCAAAATATCCCAGAAAGTTAAAACCATTGGAAATTTGGGGGGAGATTGAGTGATCGGAAAGAAGTTCGGGATGTGGCGGACTTCCGCCTGAGCACCCCCATTATCAAATCATACGAGGCATCAGTGCTATTGCTCAAAGAGGTTGCCGGGTGTCTGAATGACCAAAGCCATGACAGGAACCCTGAGGATAGACTTGGAAGGAGTGAATTTAGAGCATATTACAAAATACTAGTATCATTACTGTGAGCCTGGTCGATTGTTACACTTAATAGAGGTCATTTAGCGTTGCACAGCTTGGAACCTCTGAGCTGCTCCTCGAGGAAGTCTGAAGTCTCTATGGTGGCTGGTGGAGACAGCGTACAGGTCGTGAACGGCGGCTGAGGTATCTGTGGTGTGAACGGCGTTGGTGGTATGGTGATGGTCAGTGGTGGCAGAAGGAGGAAGGCGTGTTTCTTCTTCTTACTGACCGGGCGGAATATTGAAATTGGTGTTCCCTGGTAGCAGCGTTATTAGGAGATTTCTATGATTTGTAAGACATGATTGAGCTGTAGCTAGATGCGAGTCTTGATGCTAGTGATTATCAAAACAGGAGCGGTACACACCTGTGATGTTTAGATGATAATGTTGCGGGTATCTTAGACCACTTACTTCAGTTGAGCACTTATTAGACCACAATGGCAATGATTATCAAGAAAAAAGCGATACACACCTGTGATTAGGTAATAATGTTGCGGGTATCTTAGACCACTTACGTCACTGGTGCCTTTATTGGACTTCTATGGCAGTGATTACCAAGAAAAGAGCGGTACGCACCTGTGATGCATTGTGATAATGTTGCGGGTACCTTAGATAACTTACTTAACTAGGCCCATACTAGTCTACTATGGCAATGATTATCAAGAAAGGAGCGGTACACATCTGTGATGTGATAAAGCTGCGGGTATCTTAAACGACTTGCATCCCTGGTGCCCTTACTAGACTACTATGGCAGTGATTCTCAAGAAAAGAGCGGTACACACCTGTGATGTTTAGGTGATAAAGCTGCGGGTATCTTAGATCACTTGCTTTGCTGGTGCCCTCAATGGTCTACTATGGCAGTGATTCTCAAGAAAGGAGCGGTACACACCTGTGTCCTTTTGGTTATAATATTGCGGGTACATTAGGCCATTTACTTCGCTGGTGCCTTATTAGATTACTATGGCAATGATTATCAAGAAAAGCGCGGTACACACCTGTGATGTTTAGGTAATAATGTTGCCGGTATCTTAGATCACTTGCTTCGCTGGTGCCCTCAATAGTCTACTATGGCAGTGATTCTCAAGAAAGGAGCGGTACACACCTGTGTCCTTTAGGTTAGAATATTGCGGGTACCTTAGACCATTTACTTCGCTGGTGCCTTATTAGACCACTGTGGCAATGATTATCAAGAAAAGCGCGGTACACACTTGTGATGTATAGGTAATAATGTTGCCGGTATCCTAGATCACTTGCTTCGCTGGTGCCCTCAATAGTCTAGTATGGCAGTGATTCTAAAGAAAGGAACGGTACACACCTGTGTCCTTTAGGTTATAATATTGCGGGTACCTTAGACCATTTACTTCGCTGGTGCCTTATTAGATTACTATGGCAATGATTATCAAGAAAAGCGCGGTACACACCTGTGATGTTTAGGTAATAATGTTGCCGGTATCTTAGATCACTTGCTCCTCTGGTGCTCTTATTAGTCACCTATGGCAGTGATAATTAAGAAAGGAGCGGTACACACCAGTGATGTTTAGCTAATAATCTTGCGGGTAGCTTAGAGCACTTGCTTCGCTGGTGCCCTCAGTAGTCTACTATGGCAGTGATTCTCAAGAAAAGAGCGGTACACACCTGTGATGTTTAGGTGATAAAGCTGCGAGTATCTTAGAGCACTTGCTTCGCTGGTGCCCTCAATAGTATACTATGGCAGTGATTCTCAAGAAAGGAGCGGTACACACCTGTGTTCTTTAGGTTATAATATTGCGGGTACCTTAGACCATTTACTTCGCTGGTGCCTTATTAGACTACTTTGGCAATGATTATCAAGTAAAGCGCGGTACACACCTGTGATGTTTAGGTAATAATGTTGCCGGTATCTTAGACCACTTGCTTCTCTGGTGCCCATATTAGTCACCCATGGCAGTGATAATTAAGAAAGAAGCTGTACACACCAGTGATGTTTAGGTAATAATCTTGCGGGTAGCTTAGAGCACCTATTTCGTTGGTGCCCTTATTAGACTACTATGACAATGATTATCAAGAAAGAAGCATACACACCTGTGTTGTTCAGATGATAATGGTGCAGGTATCATAGACTACTTACTTCGCTGTTTCCTTGTTAGTCTACTATAGCAATGATTATCGAGAAAGGAGCTGTACACACCGATGTTGTTTAGGTAATAATCTTGCGGGTATCTTAGACCACTTAGTTCACTGTGTCCTTATTAGACTACTATAGCAGTGATTATTATCAAGAAAGAAGTACACATTGATGTTGTTTAGATAATAATCTTGCGGGTATCTTAGACCATTTACTTCGCTGTGTCTTATTACTCTACTGTATCAATGATTACTATCAAGAAAGGAGCGGTACACACCTGTGTTGTTTAGGTAATAATGTTTCGGGTATCTTAGACCACTTACTTTGCTGCTGTTCTTATTAGACTACTATGGCAGTGATTATTAATAAAACAGTGGTACACACCTGTGTTGTTTAGGTAATAATGTTTCGGGTATATTAGACCACTTACTTTGCTGTTGTTCTTATTAGACTACTATGGCAGTGATTATTAATAAAACAGTGGTACACACCTGTGATGTTTAGGTAATAATGTTTCGGGTATCTTAGACCACTTACTTTGCTGCTGTTCTTATTAGACTACTATTACAGTGATTATTAATAAAACAGTGGTACACACCTGTGATGTTTAGCTAATAATGTTTCGGGTATCTCAGACCACTTACTTTGCTGCTGTTCTTATTAGACTACTATGGCAGTGATTATTTATAAAACAGAGGTACTCATCTGTGATGTTTAGGTAATAATGTTTCAGGTATCTCAGACCACTTACTTTGCTGCTGTTCTTATTAGACTACTATGGCAGTGATTATTTATAAAACAGAGGTACACATCTGTGATGTTTAGGTAATAATGTTTCGGGTATCTCAGACCACTTACTTGGCTGCTGTTCTTATTAGACTACTATTACAGTGATTATTAATAAAACAGTGGTACACATCTGTGATGTTTAGGTAATAATGTTGCGGGTATCTTAGGCAACTTACTTTGCTGCTGTTCTTATTACACCACTATGGCAATGATTATCAAGAAGGGGACGGTACTTAGAAGTTATAAATACTCTTTAACACTATTTATGGTAGTTGCATTATTTTAGTCACTCAACTCTAAATATTCATTTTCATGTTCTTTAGCTAATAGTGTTTCGGGTATCTTAGACCACTTACTTTGCTGGTGCTCTTATTATACTGCTATGGCACTGATTATTAATAAAACAGCGGTACACACATGCGATGTTTAGGTAATAATCTTGCGAGAATCTTAGACAATCTACTTTACTGGTGCTCTTATTAGACTACTATGGCAGTGATTATCAAGAAAACAGCGGTACACAGCTGTGATGTTTAGGTAATAATGCTGGGGGTGTCGTAGACCACTTTTTTTGCTGGTGCTATTATTAGACTACTATGGCAGTGATTATTAAGAAAACAGCGGTACACAACTGTGATGTTTAGGTAATAATGCTGCGGGTGTCTTAGACCACTTTTTTCGCTGGTGCTATTATTAGACTACTATGGCAGTGATTATGAAGAAAACAGCGGTACACAACTGTGATGTTTAGGTAATAATACTGCGGGTGTCTTAGACCACGTTTTTCCCTGGTGCTATTATTAGACTACTATGGCAGTGATTATCTAGAAAACAGCGGTACACATCTGTGATTTAAGGTGATACTGCTGCGAGTATCCTAGACCACTTGCTTCGCTGGTGCCCTTATAAGTCTATTGTGGCAATGATTATCAAGAAAAGAGTGGTACACACCGGTGATGTTTAGGTTTCTATTGTGCATATCTTAGACGACTTCTTAGGCTGGGACTCTTGTCAATTTTCTGTGGCAGTGACCAACAGGAAAGGAGCGGTAAACATCTGTGATTTTTAGGTGATAAATATGTGGATATCACGGACATGGTCCATCGAAGCATATCGTCAGTAAAATACATATCCTCTCCAACCAGCAGAACATTTTAGAAAATCGGGAGTTATTTCTTGAACATCTTCAGGGCAGTTAAAGCTTAAGTCCTCGTGATTATCGTGTCTCTAGATCAAAGACCTAGCAAATATTCAGAGGCCAGAATTTTGTAGATGAAACCGTGTTAGAGAAGTGAGGTAAAGGTACATATTACGGAGGGGTCCTTGAACCGGGGAAAAGCACCGCAAGTAGCCCGTAATGGCCATATTTGCCTCCAATGTGACCCCTGGGAGGAAGGGATGAGGTTAGAGACCCGAAGGGCGCAAATCCGAATGCCGACGGGCGAAATCATGGGAGGGGTCATAACGTTTCCAGATACAACGCATCCGACTCCGGTCTATGCCGACAAGCCACCAACCTCCCGGGTCCCCGGGACAGAGCCCACTCGGAAGAGAGGCCTAAATGACCGGTACCGCAGCGACGCCAGAGAAAAAACCTTTACAGACCGCGGAAACATTTTCCAGCCGCCGAACACCGTTGCATGGTGCTACAACCCTGAAATAGATGACAAGGGCGATTATGGATATAGGAAACGAGAGGAAGGAGATTCGTGGTAGAAGATGAACCACCCCAGTGTTCACCTGTCGACCCGGAGAAACCACGAAGAACCCGTGGGCCAGCGTGGGCGTTCGCCGAGGATCGATCCCGGGATCTCCCTAATGCGGCACAGACGTTGCCACCTGAGACATTCAGCTCGCTTGTTAGAGGAGTTCTTGTAGATGTAATTACAAACTAGTCCCTTTGTTGTCTAGGAGAATGGGATCACGAAAGTTTTACTTGACGGTAAAAGTTAAAGGGGAACCTTACAGAAAATTAATATATTTGTTTTTAAGTTGTATTTTATAAACTATAAACGAAGAAAACCTTGTGTGAGACAAAATCTTTATCTACAACTGATTTTTATCTTCATAGCCACTGTAGAAATTATTCATACAAAAGCCTGCTTTTCTATCTTCTTCCTGTTAACTGTGATAAATATTTACCAAAAATGATTTCTTGTGAAAGTTCCCCGGAGCATAGAGGAGGCTGAAGTACCAGTCAGTTAAAAATCAGTTAGTTATTATGCTAGCCTTGGTATTCGGTCTTCTTTGCTCGTGAGAAACAAAAGAATGACCAGATAACATCTCAAAAGTGCCAATTGAAAAATATAAATGAAAAAATGAAATATTTTAAAAATTGCTAATGCCTCAATATATTTATTTGATATAAACTGGGCGACGCCGTGGCCGAGTGGTTCGACCGCTCGCCTCCCACCGAGGCGGCCCAGGGACCTGCATGTGGGATTTGTGGTGGACGAAGCGGCGCCTGGGCGGGTTTTCTCCGGGTTTTCCGGTTTCCCCCGCCATTCATTCCACCAACTGCTCCATCATCACCTTTCCTTTCATCCATTTCACCATCATTTCGTTTCAACTACTTTCTTCATCCCATACCAGGCATCAGGCTGATCACCCATCCTGGATGCTCTGTCTGATCCATGAGTGTCTGCTCCTCGACGGGCCTCTGACCCCAGGCACCCGCTTGTAAGTCCTGGGGGTATAAGTCCTACATAAGAGGAGGATAAACAGATAATGAATGATATAAACTGTATATTTAACGACATCTGCAATTTTCCTTTGTAAATTTTATCTCTTATGGTTTTACAGATCATAAAATCCGTTAAGAATAAAGAGTTATCTGTAGGAAATTGAAGATGTATATTATATTTACCATGACAATATTTCAAATAAATACACAATATTTTAGTAAAAATCGTTTTTAAGAAAACGAAAATTCCTTATCTAAAGGTTTATTGGTTTGCGATGAGTATATTTCCAGGAAAGCTACGCCTTGCATTCTTAAGAGCTGTCTGATTTAAAGAAATTGGCACCTATATGTTTGCTTTCTGAGTTATACTGTGCAGAGACGGACAGAGATATATAGACGTCTGGATGACTGACTGGCTGACTGATTGACTGAAAGCAGACACGTAAACTCGCGCGGGGCGGCGAATGGACAGACATTTTTCTGAAATTATCTTTTCTGCTTTCTCTGGCTCAACGGATTTCAAAATATTTTATTTCTAATGAAATCTGGATATATCGAACTTTTGGGTTCTATACCAGGTGGCCCAACCGAGTCGTATTTCAAGTGCGTAGATATTCTTTCGTGCGTTAATAGAGTTCAGAACTCAACGCAGCAATTTCAAGTAAACACAAGTCAGTGGGGAATTGTCAAATTAGCGTGAGAGAGCTTCGTTTTTTAGTTCCACGTATGCCTTTAATTACAATGGTCTTATATGTGGGCTTTTCTTTGAAACATATTAGGCAATGTTATTAACTTTTGGTCGCTTGTCTTCGGGTTTCTAATAAACACTGGGCTTTCACCACTAGATCACACACACTCATGATAGGGATAGGGAATGATCTTGGCTAGAGACAAATTCCCACCCCCTCACACAGCAGGCAGATGCTCTATCGACCGAGCTACGAGCCAGCCGAGCTTCGTTCTACCCTTCCTGCTTATCAGCAAAGACGATGAGCGGATCGCGCTCATTAAGAGGCACTTCCCAGGCTTGCACTAGAGTGTACGGTCCGTGATGATAGATAAAAATAGACAGAAAAGGTCTTAGAATACTTTCCACTTCAGTTACACAGGCTTTGTGTTTGAGGGCTTAAACTCAATTTTTAGAATGATAAATAATTATAATGCCTTGATTTGATCGCAGCACGCAATGTTTCACTGCTATTGTTACTATTATTATTAATATTATTATTATTATTATTATTATTATTATTATTATCATCATCATCATCATTATCTAACGGTACTGTTATACTGATTTCGCTCATTGAATAGGTGTTGGAAATATTATTCCTGTTGTTGATTGATACGATATTTCAACCGTCTCCGTGTTTCCATATGGAAAGTTTCTGAGAGCCGTTGGTGTTTTAGAGTAGTAGTAGTAGTAGTAGTAGTAGTAGTAGTAGTAGTAGTAGTAGTAGTAGTAGTAGTAGTAGTAGTAGTAGTAGAGGTAATATAGGTTCTTTCAACAAGAGTGTCCTATCTATGAACTTAAATAAAACACGTTCTATAAATAATAAAGGTTTATTTCTTTTTTTTATTTTGGAACATAGTTAATGTCATTACGTGTGGAAGAGAACATCAGTTAAGTGACAGCCGCGACTTCGTTGGGTTGCGCGTATACGGTTGACCCAATTTTCAATGACAGAAGAACTTAAATTAGGTCCAACTTCACGAATAACAGGCGTGATGTTATTCATAAAATCATTTACTGTTTCTGGCTTGTTGACGTAAACTCGAGATTTAACATAACCCCACAAGAAGTAATCAAACGGCGTTAAATCGCATGACCTCGGGGCCAGTTAACATCACCACCACGGGAAATGATGAAACCTCTGAAGTTCTCCTTCAAAAGATCGTATGTTTCGAGAGCAGTATGACATGTGGCACCATCTTGCTGGAACCAGATGTTTCTGAGATACATACCATCCAATTGAGACCAGAAATAGTCCCTTATAAGAGCCCGGTATATTTCTCCATTGACAGTTAGAGCTTATCCATCTTCATCTTGGAAAAAATATGGACCAATGATTCCACCATACCAAAATCCACACCACACAGTAACCTTTTGGGGATGAAATGGTCGTTCTTGAATCTGCATTGGATTTTGATTGCTTCAATAGCGGCAATTTTGTTTTTTAACACATCCATCCATCCAAAAGTGGGCTTCGTCGCTGAAGATGATTTTTTGACAAAAATCCGGATCAGCTTCCAATTGCTCCATAGCCCAGTCAACAAATACACGGCGCAACCTATGGTCGTTGGGCTTTAGTTCTTGAGTTAACACCATTTTATAAGCGTGAAACTTCAAGTCTAGATGCAAATTCGCCAAGTTGTGGTCGGCGAAAGCACCAATTCTTGCGCTCGACGAGCAATTGATTTGTTTCCGTTCTCGCGTACACTCTCACGAATGGCGCCTATGTTTCGTTGGAGCGCTTACGTCGATTACGTACAGGCGTTTTTTGATCGCTGACAGAACCACCTCTTTCAAATTTATCGATCAAACGCCGAATCGTTCTCTCGCAGGGACGATTATGCACACCGTAAACTTCACGCAACACACGGAAGGTTTGGCGAACAGATGATCCATTTTGATAATAAACTTTCACAATTTCTACGCGTTGCTGAATGCTGTAACGTTCCATGGCTGTTTGTCAATAACAACTGTAACCACATGAAAAAAATGACTGCTATAACTCAGTAACAACGGCAGTTATCATATGTTAAAAATAGGACACTCTTGTTGAAAGACCCTTTTAGCAGTAGCAGTAGCAGTAGCAGTAGGAGTAGGAGTAGGAGTAGTAGGAGTAGTAGGAGTAGCAGTAGCAGTAGCAGTAGGAGTAGTAGTAGTAGTAGTAGTAGTGGTAGTGGTAGTGGTAGTGGTAGTGGTAGTGGTAGTAGTAGTAGTAGTAGTAGTAGTAGTAGTAGTAGTAGTAGTAGTAGTAGTAGTAGTAGTAGTAGTAGTAGTAGTAGTAGTAGTAGTAGTAGTAGTAGTAGTAGTAGTAGTAGTAGTAGTAGTAGGTTTTAGGGCACTAATGCACCAGTTTACCACTGACCTGTGTTTACTTGGAATTCCCGTTTGAGTTCTGCAACGCTTTTAAGGCATGAAGGGTTATTAGGCACGCGTTTGAAATACGGCGCGGTTGGGCCAGCTAGTGCAATATTTCCCTTACCATACGTAAGCGGTACGGTGATGTAATAAAGTCTCATTTATGTTTAGCAAACTTACTACTATTAGAAATGTATTAAATAGATAAAAATAGCTTGCCTACCTGATACAAGAATTATTGATTATTATAATAAATAGAGGTTATGAAATAATACACAACTGACAGAAGAAGCCCACTTTTTTCAAGTCATTGTCATCCATATCCACGAGCACTCAACTTCCTCAATGAACATGCGGAATACATACTCTTCTGGTCTGTCTGTTGTGGGTTATGGTGTGACCTTGCTTCCAAGTTTCACGCATTGATCCAAGAAGGTAATTAACGAGCACTGAAGCAATAACATGTGGAAGTCTTCTGTGTGCATTGTACGTCATATCTGTTATGTGAAGTTCATTGCTCACCTAGCATTATGTGGCAAAGCCACTGTGAATGAAGGTGAACACTATACAGAGGGGTGTCCAATGTAATCTGTAAAAGTTCATCCTGATCAGAGGTTTCAATTGTTTAAGTCAGTTACATAGACAAAAATAAAAAGACCTTGTATGTGTTTCAGAGGCTTCTGTGTTTTCATCGTTGGAATCATAGTTCAGGGTAGGCAAAACGTTTACGATTAAAAAGCAAAATCTACAGAAGCTAGAGTAGCTTTCATTTATTGAGAATATTAGAACTTTTAACCAAAATATTAACTTTAGTATTTAAGAAATATAATTTTATCTTTTATAATATGGAAGACTTATAAATGTTAGCATTATTACAGTTAGAGAGTGGTTTGTGAAATATTTCCAAAAGTTATTACTAGTATGCAATTTTAGCTCTGATACAGGATGTATGCAGTAGTTATAATCAAACTTCATTCAGTTAAAATGTGATTGTCACAGGCACTTGGCTTTCTGTATCAACTGGCACTTCGTAGGGAATTTAAAATATTTTATATAAAAACGGTTTTTCTATCAGTTTTAGTCAATCAGTACAGTTAATACTGAGCAAGGTGACGCCGCAATAACGAGTGCGACTCACATTCTGTCGGTGCCGCGTTCAAATCCCCGGGGCCGACCAACCTGACCGAAGGTTCTCTCGCGGCTTTCTTCCCCCACTAGGCGAATACTGATAATTTTCCTATCAACCCTTTCAACACTTCATTTCATTTCCTTCTTCACCGCCATACCAGCCATCACCCATCCTGGATATGCTAGAATCCAGAGTTTGCTTGCTCCTCGACAGGCTATTGACCCAAGGCATTGGCTTGTAGGTTCTTAGGGATGTAAGTTCTATAAAGAGGAGGGTAAGTACAGTTAACACAGTCATAGAAATAGTTTCAGTTAGTTATTACACACTATATAAATACGCAGAAAGCAGAGGAAACGCTCAACTGCTTGTACTAGCTTTGAAGTCATGGAAACAATTACGTAGTAATGTAGCTAACATAGCTGGCGAATTAAAACAAACTGCAACAAGGATAGCATAAACAAAAGTTGAGAATATTTCAGAAATCATTAAAGTTAAAAAATAATTATTTTAGCATAAATTGTAAATTATAACCATACATGTCTCCAATACTAAGCTTTGTATATTTCGTGATTTCCATTTATATTAGGTCTTATAGTTTGATTTTGTGCAGTTCACAGATTATAGACGACCTACAAACATCAGTCCCATTCAGGATTAACTGAACCACATGCTTGGATTGACGGTTTAGAAACAATCGATCGCTTAAAAATTGGGCATTTAAAATGCGATATCCCATATTTCATTTTTGAAAAAAAATCTTAGGGGTGAATTACATTCACACAATTTTCTCTGCTCACTATCGTTTATTTTATAAAGGTTCTAGAAACTATGGTTTACAAAAGCTTATTTTTCTGTCTATTTCATTTATCGAGATAAACCTTTGCAGAAATAGTTAAATTACACATTTTATTATAGGTATATAAAAGGGGATAGAGGAAAGCGAATGGAGTCAGATGTTTATAAGCGGGTTGCCATATGCTGGCCTTAAAATTGCATACTTTTTCTATGACATCGCGAGAAACAACCGAATATCGACAGTACTTTAAAAATAGACGGTTTTGAAAAAATCAAACTAATAATTATGAATATCTTGGAAATGACTGATGCCACAAACAAGTTATTTGAAAGAGCTCTACATCTCTTAAACTTTATCAGTTATGTAAAATTCCTTCCGAGTTAAGAAGATTTTACTGGTTATTCCTAGAAAATTCACGATATAAGTTGTATTTATTATGTAAATATCTTAAATATACAGCATTTTAATCAAAATTGTCTGACCCATTTTTTAAAAAAATAAAAAAGTTTTGAAAGTCGAAAATTCTCTATTTTAAATGGTGTTTGATGATTCAGTTAGCGATCAGTTCCGTGTAGGGAATAAAATGTCCTACAATTGCATCCCTTGCTCAAAAAGTCTTTAAGCATGAATGCTCACACCTTATCGCATGAAGTGAGTGGAAAGAGGAAGTGGGACGGCTAGTTGTACCACTGGCACTAATGTCACTTATTTTCACTGGTGACTTCCTTCGCACGGTGCTTAAACCTGAAACGTGTTACGCAGTAATCTATATATATAGGAGAGTCTTTTATAACTAAGGAATAATGCAAATAAAATTAAAAAATCTGATGTGTTACACTCACATGACTTTCTCTACTCTTGTATAAACTATTTTTACAAACGCTTGTTCTCCATATGTTTCATGTTATTCGAGATATCGAGATGTTAATCTTATTGCTAATTTTCTTGTAGATGCAAGGGGAATTGGTAGACTTTAAGCGATAGTCAAATATTTTAAGAGCTGGTTGCTTTGTGGAGTATTCCATTTCTTTGCATTACCAGGACAAAAAAATGAATAACGAACTCCCATTTGAGAAAAAGTATAAGTTTTGGAAAATTTAAGGGAATAACAAGCAATATCTCTAAAATGGTTCACTCAACAAAAAAAGGATATGACACAAATTGTGCATTTTAACGCGATCTAAATTTTCTGTTTAGTAAAATTTAGTCTATCTCTTATGGTTTACCAATTATGCAAAAGTCGTTCACAATGAAGAATACTTTTGGAGACATTCCCAGAAAATTGAAGATATACATTTTATTTGTCATGAGAGTATCTTAAATATATGATATTTTAATCAAAATCGTTAGAGTCATATTTGAGAAAATTAAAGTTTTCGAAAAATGTTCCATGTAAAGGGTAATCTGGGGTTGGGGGGATTTTCTTGAAAACCTTCGTGTCGCATCTCTGGAAGATACTGAACGCAAATACTAAGTTTGGTGTTTATCCGACTGTTCGTTTCTGAGTTATGGTGTTCACAGATAGACACACCCAGACACACACACGGACATGTTTCCAAAAATGCTTTATATGCATTCAGTGCACCTCAAAACATATATTTCCTGTGAAATCTCGGTATCGAATTTTTGGGTGGAATGTAATACTTCCCCTACTTACTATACGTAGTAGAGAAAGTAAAAAATGCTTGGACACGTCAAATTCAATACTTTGGAAGGAAAATTTTATATATAAGAAACATTTCCAGCCATTATTGCACACGGTGTGACGTCACCGACAAAAGTTTCAAATGACAATATATTATTATTTTTTTTATTCTTATCTCAAAAGTAGCTAAGTTATTTATTTGCGTGAACAATAATCATTTGTCTCATGCAAAAGGTTTGGTTGCTATGGGAATAGATCTCTGCCAATCTGATTACCTTTTATGGGGATATGTGAAATGTAAAGTCTTTGTTACAGACCTGCTAATATAGATGTGTGAGGATCAGCAGTGACCAGGGTTGCCAGATATCTGAAATCAAAATAAGGGTCATGACTGTCTCTGTGGTCTGGTAGCTCACGCTAACCTTCAAATTCGAGGTCCCAAGTTCGATTCCCTGCTGAAGGGTGGGTGCTTTTCTTTAGCCAGAATTATTCCCTATCCTTTCTAGAGTCTGGAAGTATGAATGGCAGTGCGAATGTGTGTGTGTGAATTTAATGTAATAACTAAAAGTAATAGAACACCAAAGATTAACAGCACAGTAAACGAATGAACATAATTGCTGATGTGATGAGCAAGGCAAAAGCCATCGATCGACCTTGGAAGTTAAAGGCGGAATATAAATGGAACACAGCAAAAAAAAGGGGCAGGTGCTCATTCTGAGCCCCACTTACGGCAATATTTACAAAATGCTTTGTACTTATCGTCGCCATTGCATACTAACCAATTTTTATTTAGTTCAGTTTTACCAAACCTTACGAAAAACACATAGTTTTTTATATTTTTACTTTCTCTACCACGTACCTAGTAGGTAGAGGATAATTTTAAAAATGGTTCGAATTGTTTAATAGTCGTCATTCTTTTAAAGTCCTGTCAACACTCAGTTGTTTCTCGTGTTTCCCTTGAAACAGTAAAGAGTTTTAACACCAACGTATAGCGTCCAGTTCTTAAACATTTGACTGTCGGTGTTCCCTTTGTATCTATAACGAAATGCGTAATGTAGCTATTTCCGGAAAGTTGTATTTGGATTAAAATTAAGTAGACATCAAAATAAGCTTTAGTAAGACTTTTTTGTATATCCACTAATAAACGATAGAGGTTAGAGAAAGTCGTGTGAATGTAGCATATCAGA
Source organism: Deroplatys truncata (assembly GCA_030765065.1). Lineage (NCBI taxonomy): Eukaryota > Metazoa > Arthropoda > Insecta > Mantodea > Mantidae > Deroplatys > Deroplatys truncata. Next base: position 120,772,017 of record CM060977.1, on the reverse strand, counting down.
ATGTGTGTCTGTGAACAGCATAACTCAAAAACGAAAAGTCAATTTAACATCAAACTTGGTAGTTAAGTTCAGTACCTGCCAAAGATGCGACACGAAGATTTCCAAAAAAATACTCCACCCCAAACTATTCTTTCTATGGAGCATTTTTTCGCATTTTTTTATTTTCTAAAAAATAGCTCTAAAGATTTTGATTGAAATATCCTAATGTTTCAATTTGTTCAATTGCTTGTCATCCTATAAGTCCCATCGATTTTCACTTTTTTCTCGCAATCTCACGGAAAGAGTATGGAATTTTAACGCCAGCATATAGCGTCCAGTTCTAAACATTTGACCATCGCTGTTCTCTTTTCACCGTAACGAATACGCAATGTAGCTATTTCTGTACAGGTTTATCTAGATTAAAATGAAGTAGGTAGAAAAATTAACGTTCTTAAGAATAATTTGTATACCCACTAATAAACGATAGAGGGTAGAGGAAGTTATTTGAACGTGTTGGGTTGTCTCATAAGTTCGTTTTTGTTACGTTTCATCACTAAGAACGCCTGGGAACACACCTCACCCCAGCACAGCTACGACTGCGTAGTTAATGAACTTTTTGTTTATAAACTTTAAACACAAGGTCGTTCAAAAGATAAATAACTACGGCAGTTAGTTTTTGTAAACAAACTATTTATTTCCTGCATTATACACCATTATTGTCGACAATATATTGCCTTTCTCTGGGAGTGTATAAATTATGTTTCTCCAAAATGTGGGGGTTTTCTGGTTGAGGAACTCTTCGAGGTTCAGTCTGCAGTCCTCCAAGGAAGTGAGGGTTTGGCATTCAGGAAATTCTGCAGGGAAAGGAATAGACGAAAGTCGGATAGGGCAATGTCTGGGAAATACGGGTGGTTGGGGTAACACATCCCACTCAAAATTACGCAACTTTTGACGGTCACCATAGAAGTATGTGGTCTGGCGTTGTCGTGGTGAAAGACAACATCGTTTCCCAATTCCGGTCTTTTCTCTTCAATGACTGCCTTGAAACAATCCAACTGAGAGCACTATTTTTTGGAATTGATAGTCTCATTTTTCGGAAGAAGTTCGTAATACAGGATTCCTTTGCAATCCCACTAAATGCATAGCATAATCTTTCTTGGATGCAGCCCTGGCTGAGGAACCGGTAGTGGTGGCTGCCCTTTCTTGCGCCATGATTTACTCTTTCGGGCGCTGTTGTACACAATCCACTTCTTATCTCCAGTTACCAGCCGTTCCAGAAAAGGATCATTCTGATTGTGTCTCAATAAGGGGTCACAGATGAAAACGCGCTGAATCAAATTCACTTCACTCATTTCGTGAGGAACCCATACATCGCGAATATTTACGTAACCAAGTCTTTTCAAGATCCTGGCTACAGTAGCACGAGCTAAATTGAGCTCCAATGCCAACACCCGAGTTGTCATTCGTGGATTGTTGACTATCATTTCATGAATTATTTCCACATCCGTAACCATTGCCGTCCAAATCGATGTTTGTCTTTTAGGGAGAAATTCCCAGCTCGAAATCGATTAAACCAATTTTGACATGCTCGATTTGTTACTGCATCTTCCCCGTAGACAGCACAAATTATCTGCCGGCATTATGAGGCGGTTTTACCCTTACGATAGTAAAGCAACATAAGATGTCGGAAACGTCCTTTTTGCTTTTCATAGTTTGTAAACACAAGTTACGCTGTTCCACCCAACGCCAGTTACAAACACACGCTGACATATTCAATAGTGAGTCTGGTTGTTGACCTCTATCTAAGTCGTAGGGGTGGTTAGGCAAATATGATAACTTGAGTGTACAGAGGACAGAGGATTCAGGTTTTTCAGGCGTTATACATTGAACTTGCGAGCAAAATGAACGAACTTATGAGACAACCCTATAATACATATTTTTTTACAACACTGTATCTAAAGGTATAATTGGAACTAAAAGAATTCCATACTGTTTCAATGCAATCACGAGAGAGAACTGAAAATCGACAGGAATTTAAAAGAATGACAGTACTGAACAATTCGAACCATTAATAACGGAAATCTCGGAAATGGGTGATGCGACAAAGACGTTATTTGAAATAATGTCTCATTCTGCTCTTCTGTGTAGTTAATAGTACTTATTTCTTATTCACTTTTGCTTTTATTTCACACATCAGCTTATTTTCATTGAAATGTTGCTGCAAACTGAACCTGGATCCGCCCAGCTGTAGGAAGTTCATTCCTTTTACCGTTTTAAAAAGCATGCCTTCGTTATACTATTAAATATAAGAAAATTATTTTCATAATCATTTTAGTAATCGTCATAAGTATGAAATAATCAACATTGCTACTTTCGATATTCACGGTATTTATTTTCATAACCTCTTGGCCTTTGAATAATTTTCACAAATCTTTTCCTATACATATTTCTCTTCATGTCATAGTGGAATTATTAACATTCTATATTACATAAAAGGGAATTGCTTTCAGACTTTTCTGGTATTTTAAACATCTGCTCAAAATTAATATTCCTTTCCATACGTACAGAAAAATGGATTTACCTGTACATCAGTGGAGAATATCAACACAACCACGATAGACTTTGTGTTTGTTGTTGCCGCTATTAAGTATCACCTGACAATTATGCATTGTAGATCCATAATATAAACAGCGCTTTACTTTGTCACTGGTTAATATCTTTAAATTTTTCATCAAACTGATACAAAACAGGAATTTTGAATTTTTGAGAGCTATAATTAAAGGTGTTTAATGCCGATAAGTCATTGTTACAAAAAAGGGATATTTTGGCGTCCCGTTTCTATCTTAACCCACAAGACTCTTTGATTGTATACATATATGTATAACAATTAAAATAACTAATATTGTTGTAGTTGCGAATTTTTTCCAACAATTAAACTTAATTGTAATGTTCTTTGTTGGCAGAGTTTAGCTAATCGAAGTGGTGCCACGTCTATTTTGTGCTTTGGAAATGTTTCTTCTGTCGCAATGGATGAACTGACATAGTTTTGGATGGGTGAGTAAACTTTATTATAAATGCTTTATTATTTATATTATTGTTATAAAATTAATATCTTAAATGTGCGGCAGTCACCTCCTCATCCGTTGCTGTTAGGCTTACCTTGATGCTTCTCCCGTTGGTTCCAGAAGTTCGCCGTGTGTTGGTTCTCTTCACTTTTATCCTCGGCTAGCTGCAGTAGTTTTCTTTAAACTATATAGGAGCATGGACTTATCCTCGGTAAAGGAAAACGTAGATCTCGGGTGGTGATATAGGAAGACATAGACTTGCTTTGTTTATGAAAAGATGACACTGCCGTTTCTTTTTATTTAATTAACACTCGTAGTATACAAAACTGGTATTGCCGCTGTAAAATACTGTCCACCGCTGTTAAACTACGGCGCGGATATGACACGAAGTTTAAATATGCTTATTATCTCTTTACGAGTAGCGGATCTTCGGTGGGTTTCTAAAACTGTCTTGATTCCCTTTTTGGCGCGATATCTCACACATCCTGCAGCATCTCTCCCTGACCACACGTGACAAAAACTGTCTTACTAAAACTGCTGACAAAACTGCCTTGCTAAAACTGCCTAACTGCAATGCTAAAATTCCATGACAAACTGCCTTGCTAAAACTGCTGACAAACTGCTTTGCTAAAACTGCCCTGCTAAAACTCCATGATAAAACTGTCTTTATTCCCTTTTTGGCGCGATATCTCACACATCCTGCAGCATCTCTCCCTGACCACACATTACGAAAACTGTCCCGAATTTGCTCCGAACAGATCCATTTATAGTCGCAGGCTTCTGGGGCTGCTTCCTTTCCTATTGGTCCATTTTTAGCGCCATTCGACGCGTCTAACTATTTCGAATAAACTTCCAGAGATCTCATTGGTCCAAGTTTAATATAAATCGCGGCTTTTCGTACATTTACCGTTATGCTATCTGTCTCACTCACTTGGTCACGGCGAATTATCAAATAAAGGGACAAAGGCGCTACACCCTCGCTGTAGGAATAATGGCACTGCGACCGAGGAGAGGTCATAAAGCTAGGTTTTCTGCCTTCGAAAGCACTATTCCTGTAGCTAAAACATTTCGTCGTGGACAGTATTTTAACATAGCGCTTAAATTATTTACATTAAACCATTTATAACTCTACTAATATTAGTAACCTAGATAGATACATAACGTTAAATCACCCTTCTTAAAATATACAAGCAGTATGAGAAAAAGATATTTACATAGTACGATTTAACATCAATAAAAGTTAATTAATAAATTATCTATAATTACAGTTCTCGGGCCCGGCCTAGAGTTGCCGTTTCAAATGTTTAATCTTGCATGCATTGTAAAAATGCTACCTAAGAGTTTTTCATAGGCAGTATTTAGGGTATTATTTCTAAAAACATCCTTCCACAAGGATGGTAGGATTATATGACATCTTTCCTGTTTTATTAACAGAAAAAGCATTACTCTAAATGAACTATATGAAATTCTGTATAGCAATGATGATTTGCCAAATAATGGTGTAGCTCTTCCTCTGAATGCCACAGGTGACATTAGTGATGAAGATTCAGGCGCTGAAGATAAATCTTGTATACCTACAAGTCAGTTACATGCAACAGTTTTGATTACTGGCTCGGATATTAGGGTTTTAACTCAAGATTCACCAATGAAGAAAATTTCTTAAAAGAAAACAATAACCTGGTATATCTTCAGTGTGTAGTAATAACAATAATAATATTGATAATCATCAATATCAGAGATCATCAGAGATCTCAATCAGCTACTCCTCCTGCCTCTATATACAGGGTGAATCACCTAAAACTTGCACCGCAAATATTTCGGAAATGGAAAGTGCTATTGATGTACAGTTTTCACAGCATTGATTGGTAGTCAGGGGCTTGTACCTTTAGCCTATAAACAGATTTTAATAATACTGAGAAGGTGTATTTTTTTTAGCAAACACAGTTTTTTTAAATAGAACAATGCCTAGTTATACCAACAGAATAACGTTAGGGTAAATTAGAATGTCGGTGGCGTTTGTTGCAAGATTCTAGTGCAAGTGGTTTACGAGAAATCTTGTTTTGAAACTTTTACGCACCGACACTTGTACAACCCGTGGTAGCACAAACTAAAGAAAAACAAAAGGGAATTACAATACTTCTGTGGATTCTTACAAGTAAAGAGAACATAGCCCTTCAAAGGTTGTGTTCAGAATGACCACCGGCAGCTTCAATACACACTTCCAGTCTGCTATGGAAAGACACGTCGTTTCATATCGTCTGGTGTAGTTGGTACATCCTTGTAGACAGTGTCTTTCAGCCTTCCCTACAGAAAAAAGTCTAAAGGGGTCAGATCCGGTGGACGGGCCGGTCAAGATACAGGTCCTCTTCGTCCAATCCAACGATTTGGAAACAATCCGTTAAGACAAGCTATAGTATTTCGTGCACTGGACAGCCATCATGTTGGTACCACAGGTTCCTCCTAGTCTGCAAAGGAACGTCTTCTAGCACCTGCGGCAGATGGTCTGTCAGGAGATTGCGATACTTGTGCGAGTTCATTGTTCCTTCTATGAACAAAGGGCCTATGAGCTGATGATTCACTATCCCACACCACGCGTTTAAACTCCATGGACGCTGACGTTCCACCTGAGAAGCCAACGGGGATTGTCAACAGACCAATAATGCATGTTTCTGCGATTTATCTGGCCATGATTAGTAAATGTTGCCTCATCACTAAACAAGATACATAATGAATCTGGAGTATCATGTCTTAATGCCCAGGTACAAAAGTTAACACGATTCTTAAAATCGTTTCCATGCAGCTCTTGATGGAGAGAGATGTAATACTGATGGAACCTATGTCGATGGAAAATGCGCAGTACACTTGCCTGACTTATGCCACTTTCACGTGCAATTGTGCGGGAACTAATTTGAGGATCTACTGCAACGGCAGCCAAAACATTAATTTCTGCCTCTTCTCCAGACACTTGTTTGTTTCTGTTACGTTTTCTAGGTTGTTACAGTACCACTTTCACGTAACTGGTTGAAGAGGTTGATAAATAATTGCCGAGCTGGTTGACGTCTATTGGGATACGTTTTCGCATACACCGTACAGGAACGAACTGCATTCTTCCTACACTCTACATACACCATGAGCATGTCGGCTTTTTCTGCATTAGTAAGCCCCATCTTCTATTCACGACCTTTTGCTTGAACTGTCACAAACTAACTGACCAGAAAGTCGCAATGCAATCAATGAACAGAAAACACAATACAAACAAACATAACACCATCGTGCCTAGCAACTAAGCAGGTTGAATGGGAGAAACAATTTTCGGGATGGAAACTTTTCAAAATAACATTTCTCGTAAACCACTTGCACTAGAATCTTACAACAAACACCACTGACATTCTAATTTACCCTTCCTTTATTCTGTTGATGTAACTAGGCATTGCTCCATTTAAAAAATTGTAAGTTTGCTCAAAAAATACACTTTCTCAGTCTCATTAAAATCTGTTTATAGGCTAAATGTACGAGCCCCTGACTACCAATCAATGCTGTGAAAACTGCACATCAATAGCACTTTCCATTTTCTAAATACTTAAGGTGTAAGTTTTAGGTGATTCGCCTGTATATATGGGATTCTGTTTCAAAAGGCAATTCTAGGAGAGAAGAAAGTTATAACTGGACAAAAGACAGCATTACTGAATCAACTAGAATGGCCTGTAATGAGTACTGTACCTAAGAAAACAGGTATGAGTCCTTTAGAATGCTTTGATGAAGAGGTTATTAGCCTGATGGTTATATACACCAATAAGTATGCAGCGAAAAGTAACAGACTGGGTGACTGCAGTGAAAATGAAATGCGGGTTTTCATAGCTGCCCTTCTTAGTGGGAACATTGTGGTTCCGAGGAGGAAGATGTACTGGCAAGAAGAAAGATTTTATTTATTATGAAAATAGCTTAAACATGTGGTATTTTAATAAAAATAGTTGGAGTCATTTTTGAGAAAATAAGAAATAACTCAAAATTTCCATGTAAAGAGTAGTTTGCGTTGGGGACATTTTCCTCAATATCTTCGTGTAGCATCCTTGGAAGGTCCTGAACTTAAATACCAAGTTTTGTATTTAACCAACTTTTCGTTTCTGAGTTCACAGACGCGCGCGCGAACCTTTTTCTAAATATACTTTTTTTGGATTCGGGGCGCCTCAAAACGTATTTCCAGTTAAATCTCGACAGCGGATTTTTGGGTGGAATATAAATACTTCCTCTACTTACTGCGAGCATGCAATAGAGAAAGTAATGTTATTTTATGTGAATAATTTGCAGTACAGTATGAAAATAAATGAAAATTGCACGACTGTACGCATCCGAGTTTTTCACAAATAGATTAAATAGCGTGGCAAGGTGGACATCGTATTGCATAGCAAGCCCGTTGCTCAAAACTAAACGGAATAACACAAAATCTATATAGGAAGGGAAAGTACATAATTATATAACAGATGCATGTCAATGCATGCTTTCAGGTGTTTGCGTGCATCACGCGTCTAATTGCAAGCAAAGTCAGTCGCCGCTAGCCAACAATTTAACCTTGTCACTTGTGATTCATTATCCACTTTACCCCATCTAACTCACTCCTTTTCTTTCATTATTTTATGATACAGTTAGTATTCCTGCAACTGGTAACCTCTACCGAACCAAGCGGTCGTGGGTTCGATTCTCGTGGCCGATCTTGCTGATCCACGGGTTTTTTCGGGGATTTTCCCGAGTTGCGCGGCGAATGTTGGAAATGATTCTCACATCCCCCGAATTTTCTGTCCCTCCATTTCATCTCCATTCTCATTTCACTTCTGTTGGTCTCTTTCAGGGTCGGAAGTGTCGGCGATGATGTTTCGGTGCAGTGTGGCAGGGGGAAAAGGATGCTCTTTGAGACTCTCTCCGTCCCTCGGCTTTCGGCTAGCTGCCGGGAGTATCCGAACCCCTTGAGGGGCGTTTGACCCACTGTGTGCGGGGTGGAGTCCCCGATATGCCGGGAGCCTCTATTTGGAAACTTAGGAACTCTGCCATTCCTGTGCCGTCGCGCGTGGTTCCGGCCACCCAGTGTCTCCCCTGCTTCATCCTTCCTCCCGGGAACGCCCTCTTGTGGGGCGTAGGTACAATATCCCCTATGTGGATCAGTGCCGAATCCGCTCCGTAACGAATCCTAGCTCTACGGAGATAGTGAATGAGCTTTTACGAAAAGATAATGTAAGTAGTTGCGAAAAATCGGAACGAGCGAGATGTCTCCGCGGCAACGTGTGAGACTCACATTTGGGAGTCCCGGGTTCGATTCCCAGTGGCCGTCTACTTTGACCATGGGTTTTTCATGGTTTTCCCTGTTTGAACATAGGTGAATGCCGGAGTGATGTATTCCTCGGATTCGTTTCCCTTGCATGTTTCAGGTTGACTACGGGGCTGTGGTTCAGTCAGTGTCGGGCCGATGGTGCAGAGGCTTGCGATTTGGACCTTCTTCTCGGCCCTGCTAGAGGGAAGCCTGTCAAGCCTCCACTATTGGGTCGTGTTTCCCCGGTCCTGCTAGAGGGACGACTCCGAGCGACCCTCCCATTGTCGGGTAGTCAATCTGGAACTGTTTGTGAACTCTGCGCGTCCCTGTGAACTTATCCGGCTCTCTGCAGCCCACACGTCTCCTGTGGTTCCCACACCTCTCCGCTCCTCCCGGGAATGTGTGCACCAAAGATCCATTAGGAGTCTAGGTGCTAGGTGTCTCATTAACAAGTCCTATTCTGTCCTATCCTACGAAAACCGGAAGGTGTAAGCTAGGTGGAATTCGTTCTTCGAGGATAAAAGGAAATTCTGGAAGAAAAGCTTTACTTACTCGTAAGTAACCGTTTGATAGATTCCGAAGCCACTACTATAGTTTTGTAATCATATACGCTGATCTCAAACTAAGGGTCTGTTATAGGGATAGTTAATCTTGATCTTGTTTGTTATTCTAATACGATAAGCCTAACTCCATAATTAAAGACAACAAATATGACAATAAAATCCAATCTATCTGTACCGATAATAAACGTGTCCCCGAAATGTTTCTGCTATGTTTCGATTTAGGTTAATAACTCTGTGTGTATGTGTGTGTGTGTGTGTGTGTGCGCGCGCGTGTTTTTAGTTAAATTTTAATTAAATAATTTCTGATGATCAGGACTCGAATTCTGATGACCAAAGACAGGCAATATGTGAAATAAAATTTGCCAAAAGGAGGAAGTATTAAGATAAATGTCCCAAAATATTATGAAATATAAAGCCAAAGGATCTTATACTTCAGGAGTTTGGAGCAGATTTTCACTTCATTAGTTTAAAATAAGAAAATGATGTGCTACATTCACATGGCTTTCTCTACCCTCTATCGTTTATTAATGGGTATACGAATTATTCTAAGGAAAGTTTTTCCTATTTACTTCAGTTTAATCGAGATGAACCTTTCCGGAAATAGAAGTCTTTTTTTTAAATCCCGCCTTTAACTGAGTTGGTCTTATCGGTGGCCTTTCCTTTGGAACTTATTGCCTAGGCAATGGTTTTATCTCGTATTCGCTTGTCGTTGGATTTCTTTCACTTTGGACTTTAATCATTAGATCACGCATATATTCACACCCTCATTCATACTGGGGAGGATAGGGAATAATTTTGGCTAGAGAAAAATTCCCACCCCGACGAACCGAACCCGGGACTCTTCGCACAGCAGGCAGGTGCTCTACCGACTGAGCTATGGGCAAGCATAGATGTAATTTTTTTTAAGCTCCATTTATATCAGTTCTTATCGGCGGTCTTTCCTTTGCAACTTATTGTCTATTGGCAGTGGTGTTAACTCGTGTAACTCTTTTCGTTGGGTTTCTTGCACTTTTGGGTTTTTAATCATTAGATCTACACACACTCACACTCTCATTCGTGATTCCAGACTCTGTGGAGGATAGGGATTAATCTTGACTAGAGAAAAATTCCCCCTCCCCCAACAGGGACCCTTCGCATAGCAGGCAGTTGCTCTGCCGATTGAGCTACGGGGCCAGCCCATAGATGTATTGCACATTTCGTTATAGAAACAAAGGGAATAGTGATAATCAAATGTTTTAGAACTGGACTGTGTCTATATGGAAATTCCATTCTCTTTTCATGACATAGCGAGAAACAATTGAGTATCAAGAGGACTTGGAAAGAATGCCTCGAACCATTAATAACGGATATTTGGGAAATGGCCGATGCCACAAAAAATCTTATTTGAAATAAATTGTGTTCTTTATTTTTTGAAGAGCTCTACATTTTTATGTAACACGCTTTTGCCTATCGCTTAACGTTTACCAGTTATATAAAATTATATAAAATTCCTTCCGAATGAAGATCAAAGATTATAGATATTCACTGACCAATAAAATATATATCTTAAATTTTATGGCAATAGCCTGTGAGGTCTTCATTCAGAAGGAATTTTGTATAATCTTGTATAACTGGTAAACGTTAAATGATAGAGGAAAACGTAATACACAAAAATATAGATCTCTTTAAAATACACAATTTATTTCAGGTAATGTTTTTGTCGCATAAGCCATTTCCAATATGTTCCATTATTAATTATTCGAATTGTTCAATATTTTGTCATTGTTTTAAAGTTTTGTGGATTTTCAGTTGTTTCTCGCGATTGCATGGAAACAGTGTGGAATTTTACGGCCAGCATATAGATTCCAGTTCTTAGATATTTTACTATCGCTGTTCTTTTGTATCTATAACGAAATGCGTAATGTAGTTATTTCTGCAAAGGTTTATCTCGATTAAAGTGAAGTAGATAGAAAAATGAGCTTTCCTAAGAACAGTTTGCATACTCATCAATAAGTAAATGTGAATGACTTTCTCTAAACAGCAGCTTTTTACTTTCTCTACTACGTATAGTAAGTAGGGGAAGTATTGTATTCCACCCAAAAATTCGATACCGAGATTTCACCGAAAATACATGTTTTGAGACCCCCTGAATTAAAAAAAGCATTTTTGGAAACATGTCCGTGTGTGTCTGTGTGTGTGTGTGTGTGTGTGTGTGTGTGTGTGTGTGTGTGTGTGTGTGTGTGTGTGTGTGTCTGTGTGTCTGTGAACAGTATAACTCAGAAACGAACAGTCCGATAAACACCAAACTTGTTATTTAGGTTCAGTATTTTCCAGAGATGCGACACGAAGGTTTTTAAGAAAATCCCCCCAACCCAGACTACCCTTTACATGGAACATTTTTCGAAAATTTTAATTTTCTCAAAAATGGCTCTAACGATTGTGATTAAAATATCACATGTTTAAGATATTTTTATGACAAATAAAATGTATATCTTGAATTTCCTGGGAATGTCTCCAAAAGTATTCTTCATTGTCAACAACTTTTGCATAACTGGTAAACCATTAGAGATAGACAAAATTTTACTACTCAAAAAATGTAGATCGCGTTAAAATACACAATTTATGTCATATAATTTTTTGTTGTTGAGTGAACCATTTTCGAGATATTGCTTGTTATTCCCTTAAATTTTCCAATACTTATTTTCTCAAATGGGAATTCGTTATTCATTTTTACTTTCTCTACTACGTATAGTAAGTAGGGGAAGTATTGCATTCCACCCAAAAATTCGATACCGAGATTTCACCGGAAATATATGTTTTGAGACCTCCTGAATCCAAAAAAAGCATTTTTGGAAACATGTCCGTGTGTGTGTGTGTGTGTGTGTGTGTCTGTGTGTGTGTGTCTGTGTGTCTGTGAACAGCATAACTCAAAAACGAACAGTCGGATAAGCACCAAACTTGGTATTTAGGCTCAGTATCTTCCAGAGATGCGACACGAAGGTTTTCAAGGAAATCCCCCCACCCCAGACTACCCTTTACATGGAAGATTTTTCGAAAATTTTAATTTTCTCAAAAATGGCTCTAACGATTTTGATGAAAATATCATATGTTTAAGATAATGTCATGAGAACTGAAATGTATATCTTGAATTTTCTGGGAATGTCTCCAAAAGTATTCTTCATTGTGAACGACTTTTGCATAACAGGTAAACCATAAGAGATAGACAAAATTTTACTACACAAAAAATGTAGATCGCGTTAAAATACACAACTTATGTCATATACATTTCTTTTGTTGAGTGAACCGTTTTCGAGATATTGCTTGTTATTTCCTTAAATTTTACAATACTTATACTTTTTCTCAAATTCGTTATTCATATTTTTTATGTCCTGGACATGCAAAGAGAATGGAATGCACCACATAGCAACCAGCGTTAAAATATTTGACTATCGCTTAAAAGCTACCATATTTCCCTTGCATCTACAAGAAAATTACCAATAAGATTGACATCTCGATATCTCGATTAACATGAAGCATATGGAGAATAAGCGTTTGTAAAATTAGATTGTACAAGAGTAGAGAAAGTCATGTGAGTGTAACACATCAGATTTTTACTTTCTCTACTACGTATAGTAAGTAGGGGAAGTATTGCATTCCATCCAAAAATTCGATACCGAGACTTCACCGGAAATACACGTTTTGAGACCCCCTGAATCCAAAAAAAGTATTTTTGGAAACATGTCTGTGTGTGTCTGTGTGTCTGTGTGTGTGTCTGTGTGTGTGTGTCTGTGAACAGCATAACTCAGAAACGAACAGTCGGATAAACACCAAACTTGGTATTTAGGTTCAGTATCTTCCAAGGATGCGACACGAAGGTTTTCAAGAAAATCCCCCCACCCCAGACTACCCTTTACATGGAACATTTTTCGAAAATTTTAATTTTCTCAAAAATGGCTCTAACGATTTTGATTAAAATATGATATGTTTAAGATATTTTTATGAGAAATAAAATGTATATCTCGAATTTTCTGGGAATGTCTCCAAAAGTGTTCTTCATTGTGAACGACTTTTGCATAACTGGTAAACCATAAGAGATAGATAAAATTTTACTACACAAAAAATGTAGATCGCGTTAAAACACACAATTTATGTCATATACATTTTTTTGTTGAGTGAACCGTTTTCCAGATATTGCTTGTTATTCCCTTAAATTTTCCAATACTTATACATTTTCTCAAATTCGTTATTCCTTTTTTACTTTCTCTACTACGTATAGTAAGTAGGGGAAGTATTGTATTCCACCCAAAATTTCGATACCGAGATTTCACCGGAAATACATGTTTTGAGACTCACTGAATCCAAAAAAAGCATTTTTGGAAACATGTCCGTGTGTGTGTCTGTCTGTGTGTCTGTGAACAGCATAACTCAAAAACGAAGAGTCGGATAAACACCAAACTTGGTATTTAGGTTCAGTATCTTCCAGAGATGCGACACGAAGGTTTTCAAGAAAATCCCCCCACCCCAGACTACCCTTTACATGGAACATTTTTCGAAAATTTTAATTTTCTCAAAAACGGCTCTAACGATTTTGATTAAAATATCATATGTTTAAGATATTGTCATGATAATTAAAATGTATACTACGAATTTTCTGGGAATGTCTCCAAAAGTATTCTCTACATTATGAACGACTTTTTCATAACTGGTAAACCATAAGAGATAGACAAAATTTTACTGCACAAAAAATGTAGATCGCGTTAAAATACACAATTTATGTCATATACATTTCTTTTGTTGAGTGAACCGTTTGCGAGATATTGCTTGTTATTCCCTTAAATTTTCCAATACTTATACTTTTTCTCAAATTCGTTATTCATTTTTTTATGTCCTGGACATGCAAAGAGAATGGAATGCGCCACATAGCAGCATAGCAACCAGCAACCAGCGTATTTGACTATCGCTTAAAAGCTACCATATTCCCCTTGCATCTACAAGAAACTTATCAATAAGATTGACATCTCGATATCTCCATTAATATGAAGCATATGGAGAATAAGCGTTTGTAAAAATAGTTTGTACAAGAGTAGAGAAAGTCATGTGAGTGTAACACATCAGGTTTTTTTATGTCCTGGACATGCAAAGAGAATGGAATGCGCCACATAGCAACCAGCGTTAAAATATTTGACCATCGCTTAAAAGCTACCATATTCTTCCTGCATCTACAAGAAAATTACCAATAAGATTGACATCTCGATATCTCGTTTAACATGAAGCATATGGAGAATAGGCGTTTGTAAAAATAGATTGTACAAGAGTAGAGAAAGTCATGTGAGTGTAACACATCAGATTTTTTTATGTCCTGGACATGCAAAGAGAATGGAATGCGCCACATAGCAACCAGCGCTTAAAAATTTGACTATCGTTTATAACCTACCATATTCCCCTTGCATCTACAAGAAAATTAGCAATAACATTGACATCTCGATATCTCGATTAACATGAAGCATATGGAGAGTAAGCGTTTGTAAAAATAGTTTGTACAAGAGCAGAGGAAGTCATGTGAGTGTAACACATCAGATTTTTTATAATTACGAATATTATGCCACTTCTAAACATTTTAGAGTCTTTTTATGGGTTCATTTTTCAAACACTTTTAGGTCATTAAAATCCGGGCCCGGCTGATGACTATGAAGTTTGGTATGTTAGTTATATGACGTATTTGTGAGAGGTTTGACTTGAGAAAAAGCTATGTGAGGTTATGATGGGGGTATCGAGTAAAACATTTGATATGCTACATTCGTATGTGTTTCTCTAACCGCTATCGTTTATTTTTATGCATCTCTTTTAAACTGATCTTACAAATATTTATTTCTCTGTTTACTACACGTTAATCAAGATAATGATTTGCAGAAATGGTTTCAATACACATTCCGTTGTAGGTGAAAGGAGGATATAGGAGGCTTAAGTGATATTCAAATCTTTTAAGAACTGAACGCTATATGCTGGCTTTAAAATTCCATATTCTTTCCACGCACATTTACTAGTTACGTAAGATTATACAGAATTTTCCAAATGAAGAAGACTTCGCAGGCTATTTCCAGAAAATTCGAGATACACATTTTATTTCTCGTTTAAATAGTTTAAACGTGTGATATTTTAATCAAAATCTCTTGAACCATTTTTGAGAAAATCCAAAACTTCAAAAAGTCTTCCACATAAAGAGTAGAATGGGGTGTGGATTTTTTAAACTCTTCGTGTCGCATCTCTGGAAGTTACTGAACCTAAATATCAAGTTTTGTATTTATTGGACATTTCGTTTTTGAGTTGTGCTATCACAAATACACACATATTTTTTCTAAATTGCTTTTTTGAATTCAGGATGCCTCAAAACATGTATTTTCGATGAAATTCAACATCGAATTATTGGCTGGAATGCAACATCCTTTCTGTGTACTATGTACTTGATATAGAAAGTAAAAAATCTGATGTGTTACATTCACACAACCTTTTCTACCCACTGATCAACAAACTATTTTTACAAAGGCTTATCCTTCTATCTACTTCAGGCTAATCGAGTTAAACATTTTCAGAGCATATTTTCTTTTAGGTACAAGGGGAACACGGTAGGCTTAACCTTAGGTCCCGATAGTCAAATCTTTTAAGCGCTGGTAGCTATGTGATGGCTTTGAAATTTCGTTTCCTTTGCATGACCACGAGAAAAAAAAACGTTTGCCGTTGAAAAAGTAAGTATTGACAATTAAAACCAATAATAAAGAATATCTCAGAAGTGGTTAAAGCTACAAACATTTTACTTGACATAAATTGTATGATATAACGAGAGCTACATCTTTGTATGGTACATTTTTGTCTATCCCTTAAGGTTTACAAATTATTCAAAATTCACTCACAAGTAAGGGAACTTCGCAGGATTCAAGGAAAATTCAATATATAGATCTCATTGTCAGAAATTATCTAAAACATATGGTATTTTAATCAAAATCGTTAGGGTCATTTTTGAGAAAATCCAAAATTTCGAAAAATCTTCCATGTAAAGAGTATTGAATTTTAATGAAAATCTTCCTGTCGCACCTTTGGAAGATACAAGTCGTAAATACCAATTTTGGTATTTTTCCGAGTTTTCGTTTTTGAGTTATGCTGTTCACAATCACACATAGACGACCTTTTTTCTAAAACTGCTTTGTTGAGGTTCAGTGTGCCTCAAAACACATATTTCCCGTGGAATCTCGGTATCGAATATTGGGTGAATACAATACTTAAATTCCGTAACTTAACTAGTAGTAGAGAAATTAAAGCTAATAGCGATTGCAGTTAAGAAAAGTATAATGTATCTGAAAAATTCAAACCAAAAACAAAGAGTATCTCGGAAATGATTAACGCCACAATTTTTTTTTCACGTGAATTGCGTGCTTTAACGAGATTTACAGTTTTTGTGTAGTAAGATTTTGTCTATCTCTTACGGTTTACCAGTTATACAAGTGTTACAGAATAAAGGGACTTCAAAGGCTATTCCCAGAAAATTCAAGGCATACATTTTATTTGTCATAAAAATAGCTTAAACATGTGGTATTTTAAATAAAATAAAAAATAACATATATACGAAAAGTTTTGCTTATAAGGGGTATTTTGGGATGGTGGATTTTCTTGAAAATCTTCATCTGTGGAAACTCCTGAGCTTAAATGCCAAGTTTCATATTAACGCGGCTTTTCGTTTTCGAGTTATGCTGTTCGCTTATAAACACAAACACACGCCCGACATTTTTGAAAAAGTTTCTGTTTTTTGGATTCAGGGTGCCTTAGAACGTGTATTTCGGTGAAATCTCTTTTTCTAATTTTTGAGTGGAATGCAATACTTCCTCTACTTACTATAGGTAAGCAGTAGAGAAAGTATGAATCGATATATCATTTTACAAATGTTCACAAACGTATTACTTGAGTACCAGTTAAAACTACACTTGCCTGTAATGTATACGACAACCTCAAGCTCTATTTGGTTCCTCCCCAGCGCCGTCGTGAAGGTTAACATGCTATAGTATACAACTAATACCTCTGGTTATACTGAACTTCAGCGGTAGTAGGGATCTCAAAGCTTTCCATTGGTTGTTCATAAGCCTAACTACCAGCTCCACTCCAAGATGACCGGAACAATTAACTTTAGCACGAATCTCTAAGTATTCCTTGTTAAAGCAGCGTGCTTACGTGTCTATTTTACAAACAAGGAAACTAAAACGACAAGGACACAATTTGTACGCACATATTCATATCTTAGCGGAGATAATGCGATAATAGTTTGTTATTGTAGATACTTTGTAAAATTATCCTAAAAGTAATACCTTTTTACTTTCTCTACCACGTACATGCATAGTATGATGTATGACCAGGAGCGGAGAGGGACCAAGCTCCTTGACATTTAGATCTTTTGTGCCAAGGGGCGGGAGGAAGTGGTGTGGTGAGAGGAGAACGGATAGGGAGGCACAACAGAGCAGAGGGCAGGGTCCCTACATTTTTCAGGTTAAAACTCCCCGGTGGCAGCTGGTACAATCGGCTCCTCTCCAACTCTGATGGCTTGCACATCCCACTGGGACTCCGGGACTCGGAGACCGCCTCCATTCCGGGTACGAAGTTTTACAGAGAGCATCCTTTTTCTCTGCCATGCTCTCCGCCGACACTTGCAACCCTGAAACAACCGAGCATATGAAAGATGGTGAAAGGAGGTGAAATGGAGGAACAGGAAATTCGGTGGATGTAATTAACCTTCCCAGCATTCGCCGAGCGATCCGGGGAAACCCTCCAAAAAAGTCATGGATCAGGAAGGTCTGTCGCGGAAATCGAACCCACGACTTCCCCAAAAGTCGAGGTGGCGCGCTACCGCCTGCGACACCTCGGTCGCTTACATATACAGTAAGTAAAGACGATAACCGAGCGAAATGACTTTGGCGGCAGCATCTGTGGCTCCCAATCGCAAAGTCTCGAGTTGGATTCCCTGCAACCGCCCAATCTGATCCATGGGTTTTTCTGGGACTTTCCCGGGTCGTCAGGCGAATGCTGGAGTGTTTTCTTTCATCCTCCGAATAATCTGTCCCTCCATTTCGTTCCATTGCTATGTGGAGCATTCCATACCTTTGCATGAGGTTATAAAAAACAATAACGAATTCCTATTTGAGAAAAAGTATAAGTATTGGAAAATTCAAACAAATAGCAAGGAATATCTCGGAAATGGTTCACTCCAATATATATATATATATATATACCATATATGTGACAAATTTTGTATTCTAACGAGCTCTACATTTTTGAGTAGAAAATGTTCGTCTATTTCTTACAGTTTATCAGTTATGAAAAAGCCATTAGGTAGAGTTAGAGTCTCTCCTCAGCTTGGGGCTGCGCTCCCGGGGACCCTAGAGGTTGGTGGTTTGTGGGCAGGGACAGTGCGGCGTCGGATGTGTTCTATCTGGAACAGTTAGGAACCCCATCCATGCTTGCCCCCGTCGGCACCCGGATCTGTCGCCCTTCGGGTCTCTCCCCTCATCCCTCCTTCCCAGGGGTCACGTTGGAAGCACAATGGGCCGACTGGCCTGCGTGCAGTGCTCGCCCCGGTTCCGAGGGCCCCTCCGTGATATGTACCTTTAACTTTACGTTTGATAATTCTTTCACATCGAAAAGCCCAAGTCCATTTGACGGACATGGGGATATAAAAATACTTCTAATTTCATTTCATAACTTATTAAAAAAGTAAAGAGGATTTTTAAAGTCCTTGTATTTGAATGCGAACACATTGGAGTTATAATAGAACATGCTTGCAAAGAAAGCTTTGACTTTTAGTTGAGAATGACATGGAGTAGATAATAGTTGTTGTTACTACACAGAATATGCATGTAAAATAAAAAAAATGACGGTGATATTCCATTCCAAGAAATATTAATGTAGATGGTCACAATTTACAATTCAGACCCAGCAAAATAAATGAGAATCGAATCTGCTTATAACCCTACGATATGAATGCGATACCAAAGCCAGAATATTTTAATAACCCTGATGTATGAAAGCTTTGCTTTATTTCCTCTGTGCTTACGAAGTAAGCAACTTCCTTAGCAGGCAATGCTAAATTATTTATTTATTTACCGTGGCAGAGCTAAGACCATTTGGCTTCTCTTCCACTCAACCACCTAGAACAAACCAGAATACAATATTAAGATCACATAAATGGAACACAGTAATATCTAAAGGAACACAAAACAGAAATAACATAAATATTAGAGGAACAGTAAAGTTAAGTTAATTGAAAATTTAGAGAAACTAAGTTAATAGAAATGAAAATATGGCATACACTATATATACAATGAAAATTATACTTCTTCTAAGTTAATTGTTTTTAACTAAAATCTGCAACCTGTGACGAAAAGCATATAAAGTATGACATCCCCTGATATCTTGTGGAAATGAATTCTAGAGCCTAGAAGGCTTCACAGTAACATGTGACGAGTATAGGGATGTTCAATGAAGTGGTATTGAAAGTATGTGGCAATTTTCTGAGCGTGTATGAAGGTTGCGAGACGAAGACAAACTTTTAAAGCGAGAAGCTAGGTATGTAGGGGAAGTATTGTATAAAGAGAGAAAATTGCTGACATTGGAAATCAGTGAACCGACATTTTAAAATTAAGATTGTTTTTCTCGATGGTGGCGGACTATGTATATTTTACAAAGAGGTCAACTTGGTGGTCTGGGAGTGCGGAACCACCAGCTTTACCTCTATTTCGTTGTACATGCTAAGGGTTTCTGTATTATGTGGAAACTGTGTACCTAACTATTGTGTTATTAAATAACTACGGTGCCAAAGAAGATACAACGCTTTAGAGCTTATCCTACTGCAATTATCTAGCAAGTTACTCGATTATTCCGATCGACGATTGTTCCACCGTCAAAGGGTATTCACAGGCTATGCAGTATTTCGAGAACTTGGAAGACTGTCGGGAGGAGGTTAAGCAAGTCAGAATGAAGTTAATGTTTCACATGCTTTTGTGTGAATATCAGGGGACCGAGAGAGGCTCGCATTCGGGAGATCCGGGGTTCTATTCCCGGTGGCCGCTCGCTCTGCTCTTGGGTTTTTCGTAGTTTTTCCTGGCTGACAAAGGCGAATGCTGGAGTGGTGCATTCTACCACGGTTCTCCTCTCTCTCCCATTTCCTCTCATTTCATTTCCCTTTCATATTTCAGGTTGACTCCGGGACTGTGGTTCGGTCTGTGTCGGGCAGATGGCTCAAAGGCTTGCGCTTTGTAAATGTTTCCCTGGTCCCACTTGAGGACGTCTCCGAGCGGCTCTCCCGTGGCCGGGTGGTCAAGCCTAAAACTGTTAAGCTACTCTGCGTGTCTCTATCCACTTGCGCCAACTTCGCTTTGCAACCCATGTGCCCCTATGGTTCCCTCACTTCATCCGTTCCTTTCGGGGCGTACGCACAACAGACCGCTTGAGGGCTGCAGTGCTAGGTGTACCCTCCGTTCACTAGTCCAGTCCAGAATATCAGGGGATTTTTCATCCGCTATTAGGAATAGCCGGGCTGTACAAAATTGCAAGTATAAGAGGTAAAGGAGAGAATTGACCATAAAAACCTTATGGGTCATTCTACAATAATTTCATAAAAAACGGGACATATAAATGAAATTAATTCGTCAGTCGAATTTAAAAAGCTACCCCTGCAACGTAGACTATAGCCAGATAGTAGACTATACCTTCCAGAAGCATATTGTCACGTATACTGACGAGAGGTGTAAGTTATTAGATTACATAACAAACATTTATTGAAAATATAAAATTAATTTACTTTTAGGGAAATTGTCATGTTAAATTCGTATTGAAGTTGCTGAGTTGAGCAGCCTACAGTATGAAACAGGATCCTAGGGTCAACCACTTTCTATGACAATCTCAATGAATTTTACCATGACATCAGCTTCTCAAGGCTACGTGCAAACTTGTACAACACCAAGCTGAATTCTGGTCTGTCATGCGTCATTAGGAATGTTCTAGAACAATTTGAATACTTCGATATTATTGGCTATCATAATTCAAACCTGGAGCCGAGGCACACCATATTTGATAAAGCCTGCAGATAAATGAGAAGATAATTCTAGGCAGTCTTTAGCTATATAAAACGCCGTGGGGCCCATTTGAAGAGGTCCTGTTCTGGTAGACTTGCACGACACACGGCCCGTCATCTCCTGGGGCACCAGATCCCTCGTCTGTATACGCACATCCATGAAGGTAAGCCCCATAAAGGGGAACTTATACTTTGTAACTACTCAATAAGCTATGATTCCAATAAATGGGCTATCAAGCTGCATTAGTTGTTTCTACCTCTTTATTTTTCCTATAAGTTATTCCCTCGTCCACATTCCCTGTGTTTGTGACATATGGGGCTGCGCCGACCTCTTATTGAAATTTTTGGAAGTGTTGCGGTTCAATCCCGCACCTTCCAATTGATTATATTTGTAGTAATAATTCCATTGGATTTCTTTGATTTTAAGTTGGCAATCCCATTTGAAATTTTCTTACCACAATACTGTGTTAGTTATGTTGTTTTCTAAGGGACATAATGAGGTGTGATATAGTTATAGTAGGACTGTTATTTTTATTCTTGCTTAGGGCTATGTGTTTTTCCTATTTACTTTTACGCGTCACTACTGTGATTTGGACCTCTAGTTGGTGTAATTGTGAATCCACCTATTCTTCATAAGTACATGGATTTATTGTCGCATTTTCAAAGTGATAGTCCTATCAGTACTGGAATTATAAAACTAATTGATGATTACTAACAGACATTGGAAGTAATGTTGGGGCGCATTTGGTAGCTGTGAAGGACATAAGAGTAATTTCTCAGATCTTGCTAGTTTTACCAGTCAATGTCCAAGATTCGTCCTAGAACTAGCCGTAGACTCCGAGAACAAACCCCAGTAGTTTATTTTCCAAGTCGACAACGTAGTTTTAATGTGGGAGACTTAGATACAGCCGAAATAGACGTACAGTCTGAACCACAATCCACTACACTAACCACTAAATCTATTTCAGATTCTTCACCTGAATATATTCCAATGGCGACCACTTCTGCTCTCTGGATCTTCAGCTTCGATCAGGCGTCTATGAAATCCATAATTTCTCCACCTGTGCCGTTCGCCAGGACTTTTATTGACCCGGGAATTTTTGGGGGGTAAACCGGAAAAGATGTATCAACATATGCTTATAATTTTGAGGCTAACGCCGCGGCCAATGGATGAAAACTGCAAGAAGCAGTATTTGCCTTGCTACCTCCAAGAGGCTGCCGCAAAATGGTTTGAAACAGTTGCTCTTAACTACACACATCATGGATAGGCCGAACTCAAGGCAGTCCTTCAGGCAGCTTTTGTCCCTGCAGCCCAGGAGGACCTATTGGAATGTCGCCTCCGCCAATGTGTGTAGGATATCACTGAACCAACGGAGCGAAATATTTATATCTTGATCTTGTGTGACCAAATTAATTCTGCTATGGCGGAAAGAGAAGGAATCCGTCATATGCGTGGTCTCAAACCATCTCTACTGGAGCAAGTTCTCCCGGCAGAC
Organism: Deroplatys truncata; assembly: GCA_030765065.1. Taxonomy (NCBI): domain Eukaryota; kingdom Metazoa; phylum Arthropoda; class Insecta; order Mantodea; family Mantidae; genus Deroplatys; species Deroplatys truncata. The sequence continues at coordinate 120,749,524 of CM060977.1, read as the reverse complement.
CACCACACAGTAGGAGATTTAATTAAATTGTGCGCCGCATAGAGGCTTTACAATATCTCGCAAGACGTGTAGACCTCCTTCCCACTCACAGACGAACCCAATATTCTTAGCAAGTAACTCGATATCGGTAGATCCTATGACATGTTTGGCAGATGAGGTTCAACCCCTCCAGCAGCAAATGCAGTGAATGCAGATAGGGCGAAACCAATCACAGATTCAATTTTCAAACCAACCACCACGGAACTCTACTCCAGGGAGAGCTCGAGGTCGAGATAATTTCAATACACGGGGTAACTTTAACTAACGTGGCTCCTTCAACCGACGAGGGAACTCTAACACATTATTCAGAGGTACACTGCGAAGACCCAATTCGACAGGCCGCAAAGATGATGGCCCTCCAACGTGTGTATGTGCAGAAAAACAGGTCATATTGTCACGTCCTTGATTTGAAGGGGGTTGAGGACGTGCATTTGGGAGCGTAGCAGGATTAAGGGTTGGTGAGCAACTCTGAATAGCAAAACACAATTAACAAAGACGATAACATATATTTTATATAATAAACGAGTGAAGACAATGAAAGTGAGCAAGCCATTTTTAGGATTAAGTAATTGAGAAAGTTCAGTTTCTGGTTACCCAGTACCTTAGAACAGATGTTAGGCTGGATGCCATATCCAAAGGTGGGCGTTGATCTGGGCAGCGCCTTCGGCCGCACCTGGGGTTGTTCCTATCAAGACTACCATGCCCATAGATTTATGGAAGGCTTTTTATATAATAGCTGCATGCCTCCACACAGGGCTTGGTCATATATGGAGAGATAACCTATACTCTATGAGTTGGCATCAACAACCCACATAATACCACAAGAATATGACTAACGCTAAATGACGATTTACTGTACATACTGTGTTGCAATGTGAAGTAGGTGTGCAAGAAATAAGCCTCACATGAGCCAAATTCTAAAAAAGTCATTTTTAGGAAAATCATTTAACTTAACTTAACTCATACGTTACAATATGGCCCTGAATCGCACTCAAAGACACAATCACACAAACGGTGCAGAAACGTCACGGAATTGAATTCCGTGACGTCTGTCAATATGCTGGTCCAAATTACTTAATATCGCTTATAGATCCAGTTAACTGTTGAAAAAAGGGGAATACTTCCTAACGATTCTGGAATTAACATTTTGTTTGATACAGGTAGTGCAGTAAGCATTGTACATAGTTTGATAACTACCCCTATTTATCCTCTGCCGAGCAGTTTTATTCTACGAACGGCTGATATGTTATTAAATATGTTTTGTCAACAAATTACACTTTGAAATTGAAGGTGTTCCTTTTTACGAAGATGTCTTGGTTGTCAGGGAATTTGGACATGAGAGTTTGTTAGGGATGGATTTTTTAAATAAACATAAAACCATTTTGGACCTAGCTTCCTTCATTGTTACGCTACAATTACCGATAACCATAAACTCGTCCTGAATTGCGGTGAGAAGATAGATTCCCCATTGGCATAAATTACGTTGGAACGGGATGAAGAATTAGAAAAGCATTATAAAGCCAGCTTCAAACAAGATAAGATATCTCCCTTTACGTACCTCCACGTAAAGGTTCATCTCCCCCTAGCGTATTGAGTCGGATTATGTTAGAACCCAATTTGGCCATTATATAAACGAAAATCCTTGACATTGCACCAGTGTTTTGTGGGGCATAGAACGAGTGTCTAGTTCCAGTATATAATAATACGACTGAACCTGAAACAATGTTTTCGTACATAACTCTTGCGAATGCACACAAGGTCACTACAACCAGCAAACTGGTCTGCTGCAGATTCTTGATGATGCAAAATTTCATGTGAATTCCCAGCTAACACGAATACAATGCATGCAATTATACACTATACTCAGAAGGTTTAGGAATATCTTTGCTACAAAATTTAAAGTCTTAGGGAAAACGGATATTATAGAGCTTAAAGTCCAGGTTGTTTATACCAAACCCAGAAAACAAAGACCCTATAGGGTATCCCAGGCCCAAAGGGAAATAATACGTCCCCAAGTGGAGATGAAGGATTCCGGGATTATAAGAGAATCACATAGCCCTTGGGCATCCCTGGTTGTACTTGTTAAGAAAACCAAATGGTGAAATGAGGTTTTGTGTCGATTACCAGAAACTAAATGCAATTACAGTTACTTCCTCTCATCCGTTGCTGCTAATAGACGACCTGTTAAGTTATTTGGGCAAATCACAATGGCACTGTACCCTAGACTTGTTGAGGGCCTATTTTCAAGTCCTCACAGTAAACAATATAAGTCTTTTGTTACGTCGGAAGCGCAATTCGAATTTTACCGCCTAAGTTTTGGCCTGGTGAGCGCTCCGAGATGTTTTATGGCCATAGGAGACAAGTTGTTAGGCGAGCTTAAGTATAATAAAGCCCTAGTTTACCTGGATACATACTAGTATTCGCATTAACATTCCCAGAGCTTTTGAGTGATTTGGAAGAAGTGTTTTGTAAATTGAAGGAACACCATTTAAAATTAAAACCAGAAAAGTGTTTCTTTGGATTGACATGTATTAAACTTCTGGGCTTTGAGATATTCGCCAAAGGCATCGAACCGGATACTGATAAAAGTTAGAGCTATTACCGAACTGCCCGCACCTAAAACATTAAGAGATGTGCATAGAGTACTGGGTCTATATAATTTTACAGACGCTTTGTACCTAAGTTTGCTTTCATATCCCAACACCTACATGACCTAATACGAAAGAACCAAGATTTTCAGTGGACTCAAACACAGCAAGATTCTTTTGACAAACTGAAGCATCTATTGACCACCGCCCCTGTTTTAGCCATTGCGTCCAGGGGCCAACAGTGAACTCTGAATCGTCCTCCGTGGTGTAGTGATTACCATGCTAGCTTCTAGTTCCCGAGGTCGCGGGTTCAAACCTGGCGGAAGTCGATGGATTTTTCGGGCGTAAAATCCTTAGCATGGTTTCCCTCGGAAGGGAAGTAAAGCCAGTGGTCCCGTGTCGTATATTTACGGCACGTAAAAGAACCTCAAGCCTGATAAAAAGGCCTCTGAGCAAAATTACCGGTCTTTCACGTCCAATATAAATGGGACGCTAAGAACCAAAGTAGCTAAAGAGCGTCCGTAAATAAAAAAGAAACTCAACTCTGAACCGACGCCAATGGCGTCGGCGTAGAATGAGCCGTTCTACGAGTGGACGAAGAACTCCACCAATAGCCTTCTTTTCCAAGTCATTGAAAAGCATAAGTATTTCCGGACTTGAATTGCTTGCAATAGTGTATGACCTCACACGCTTTAGACCCTACATGCACAACTGTCCTGTGAATATTGTGAGTGACCACCATGCTTTGTGCTACCTACTAATTTGAAAGACGTGACAGATAATTTGGAAGGCCGGGCCTTGAAGCTACAAGAATATGAGTACACTGTCATATACAAATCCGGTGCCAAACAGCTAGATGCTGATGCACTTTCGCGGTTCCGTGTGGATGAACCCAAATCAGTTCCTTGAGCAGACTGACGAGCTGATTACTTCCTTATTGTCACCCGTGGAAGTTCCGCAAAAACAACAGTGACCCCCAGCTAAAACGTATTATGCAAGTGTTAGAGAACCCTAAGGCAGAATCTCCTATATTACGTCAAGCTGCTTCTTATATTTTGAAATCTGGAATTCTTTATCGTAAGAATGCGGGGGCAACAGGATCGACCTATTCGTTGGTAATCTCGAAATTACTGAAAAAGAAATATTATTTTCTTGTCATGATAACCCAAGCAAAGCATATAGGTTTTACAAAAACGTTTACTAAGGTCAACTCATGCTACTATTGGATATGGATAAGAAAAGATATTGAAAAATATGTTATGGGATGCCCGAGCTGTCAATCATGCAAGATCCCAAGAATGTCAGACCACCGGACTGTTACAACCCATACCAGTTAATCGCATAGACGAAAGATGGGGTATAGATCTAGTAGAACTGATCCATAAAACATGTAAAACAATATTCTTACTTGGTACAGACTACCTTTCCAAGTGGACGGAAGTAGGCGCAATCCCTAAGGACTCAATTGAACATGTCGCTCGATTTATATTAGAGCTTATAATTTGCTGCCATGGCGCGCCAACTGAGCTATTGTCTGATACAGGGGCAGTATTTCTTACTGCTGTTATACAACATCTATTAAAAGTGATGGGTGTCAAATCCACTTTCACCACAGCATATCATCCAACCCGTAACGGTCTAGCCAATCAGTCATCAATATGATTTCGCATTGTACATCCACTGGGACGCCGCCCTCCCACACGTGATCTTCGCCTGTAACACTAGTCGACAGGAGCCTACAGGGATGTCTCTTTTATTTTTGCTGTATGGACAACACCCCACTGTGCCTGAAGAAGTGCAGTTAAAATACACGGCCGATAATATCTTTGTGAAAGAAACTCAGACACGTATTCAGCAGACCCATAATCCCGCAAAAGCTGATATACAAGTTCGTAATAACCAAAAGCTAAGCATAAGCGCATCTTCGACAGGCAAAGACTTTAACTTAAGTTACACCTGGTCAGTTGGTGAAATTATTTACACCAATACGGAAGAAATGCAAACCTCTAAATTATTGCATAGATTCCATGTACCCTATACTTCACGGTAAACTACTGAATAAGACTAAATACGGGATCAATATTTAAGGAATCCATCGTGCATGTGTCGCGGCTCAACCCCTATTATTTACCCTTTTGTAGGCGGTTAGACTATACCGTGGCAGATAGAACAACGAAACTTTATGGTTTTGACCTGAGAATTGTGTTTGGTGTGGATGGGGTGGTTGTCCCATTTGGGGTAACATATGCCGCGTGTAAGAATCTCAAAGCTCTAGCTAACATAGTTTTTATATAATAAAATTTGTTATTTATAATTAGTGAAATAAATTAAAAATGAAGTAAAGAAAACAGCTTTGCCCATTTACACTTTTTCAGTAAAAAGTGATAGGGATATTTTCTGATCCCTTGGTATAATACCAATGAATGCAATAACAACAATTAGTTGTAGAGAAACAAATTTTTGTTTTTATTCCGGTTGTTGGTTTATAGTTTTACTCGGTTTCGGTATAAATTCCTGTCGGGTGAGTCAATGCATAAAACAATCATAGAATGAATGCTTCAATCTTCAAACAGCACGTTTCAGAACATATATTACTTTCTCTACTACGTATAGTAAGTAGGGGAAGTATTGTATTCCACCCAAAAATTCGATACCGAGATTTCACCGGAAATACATGTTTGAGACCCCCTGAATACAAAAAAACCATTTTTGGAAACATGTCCGTGTGTGTGTCTGTCTGTGAACAGCATAACTCAGAAACGAACAGTCGGATAAACACCAAAATTGGTATTTAGGTTCAGTAACTTCCAAGGATGCGACACGAAGGTTTTCAAGAAAATCCCGCCACCCCAGAGTACCATTTACATGGAACAGTTTTCGAAAATTTTAATTTTCTCAAAAATGGCTCTAACGATTTTGATTAAAATATCATATGTTTAAGATATTTTTTGACAAATAAAATGTATATCTTGAATTTCCTGGGAATGTCTCCAAAAGTATTCATTGTGAACGACTTTTGCATAACTGGTAAACCATAAGAGATAGACAAACTTTTACTACACAAAAATGTAGATCGCGTTAAAATACACAATTTATGACATATACATTTTTTTTGTTGAGTGAACCATTTTCGAGATATTGCTTGTTATTCCCTTAAATTTTTCAATAATTTTCTCAAATGGGAATTCGTTATTCATTTTTTTGTCTTGGATATGCAAAGGGTTATAATCTGTGGCAAAGGGAATGGTGCTGCACCTAGCAACCAGCTATTAAGAGATATGTATGTGCTTAAAGGCTACTGTTTTTCTATATTGCCCTTGTAAATATATTTTCCCCTACATCTACAAGAAAATTAGCAATAAGATGAGAGTAGACCATTTAGGAAAGCACACACCAGTAAACACAGTGTGGTTGACGAAACTTTACATATATATGTACGTTAAGCTTCAACATAATCTTATGATTGTATTTCTTGATCTTCTTCTTGTACATGGATTATTTTCAGTTCTTTTCTCAAAATCATAGTTTGTATTTTCGATTTTTGGTAATGACTACGGTTTATTTATTTATTTATTTATTTATTGCAAATTCCTCTAATTTATTAAACATCAGCATCGATTCTGATTAGTTAAGGTAAACATACCTTGTTATGCGGATGATTATGCTTTTATCTCAAAGTGTAATTTAGATCATGGCGTTTCGTATGTAGGCATACATATTCTAAGATATTCCAAACTTGCCGCCACTGAAAATGTATTTTACTTCAATAAACTTGCAAACAAACACGACAAAAAAGCATTAGTACTATTATTATTATCATGATGACAATAATAATAGTAATAACAACAATAATAATAACCTATAATAGTAAAACATACAAACAAATCATTACCCACAGGCAAACAAGCAACTGGAATAAAATCAAATATGTTATCAAATAAGCAATAACAGTATAGCTATTGTAAAGGTAGAATAAGATGGCTAAAAATTCAATGCCATAGCCGGGATTTGAACCACCGGGATTTCTCTTTTTTAAGTCCCTTCCTTAATTATTATGCCTGAATGGTTTACTTCTTGTCGTATTTCCCTTGGTAATATCAAAATAAAATAAACTGAATTATAATAATTAAATAACTAAATAAATAATACGCCTCAAACTTAGTCACCCTCATGTTAGGTACACAGGCTAAGATTCGTCATCATACTCAGATGCCAGAGTGCGTAGATTCATACGACTACTTATTGTGTTCATGTTTGGCAGTTGTCTTCTTTATGACTATGTTATTCATTAGTCATAATTACCATAAATTGGTTTGTGCCTCAACTGTGAGTCCTAACTCAACTATTAACAATCATACTGATAATACTCTTATATTAGTTATTATACTGATAATAATTTTATTTCTAAAACTAAACAAAACTAAAAGACTCTCAGCGCATCAAATGCGCCGACTAAAGCCCGTGTCACTGATAAAAGTAAAAGACATTCTACAGCATGCGCGTCGTCTACCAAAACGTTTGCTATGTCAACAGGCAGAGACACACGAACGCGCAATGAAGCTAAAACTTGAAACTCGGCTAAAATGTGACGCACCGTTAAGGGCGCATCACACTGCTCACAGAGTGGTGCGGGGTCACCACTGAGTAGGTGTCTATGACTAAAAAGGCAATATCCGATACGTAAACAAGCTAAACTTAGCTCTTCACGACGAGAAGAACAAGAAGAGGTACTCCGGACTAACGGGAGAGGTTTAACCTCCCGCAACTTGTTCCCCAGAGGACCGTCCACTCATGCGTCAAAGCGAGAGGATGCGGCGACGTAAAATAACAAACAAATCTGTGGAGGGAACAACAGAGGTAAAACATCTGGATGATTAAATTGCCGATTTGGCCGCGACGTCGGCAGACTCGTTTCCTGAGATGCCCACATGACCTGGAATCCACAAGAAGGAGACGCTGATGCCAGAAGCATAAAGCAAGTTGAGCAGGTCATGAATGCGCTGTACGAGCGGGCGGTGGGTGTACAGCACGCGAATATTCTGAAGAGCACTCAGAGAGTCTGTACAAACAACACGGTGCCATAGGTCGTGCCGCTGGATGTATAAAAAAGATTGATAATTACTAAAATGTTGGGCGGTAAAAATCGAAATTTCCCACGGTAAACGAAAGGTAAAACAATGTTGACTAAAAACAAAAGGCACACCCTACTCCAACATCAGTCTTAGATCCATCAGTATATATGAAATGAAAGTCCTCGAATTGCGCCTGAAACTCTATAAAGGCGGATCTAAGGACTGAAGAAGGAGTCTCATTCTTCGGCAACGACGTTAACTCAAGGAGACAGTGGGCCTCAATGCGCAACCAAGGGGGAAACCGCGTTTCGTCCCTGGGAAGTGTCGGCGCTGGCATAACGACCAAATGCCGAAGAAACCCCTGGAGGGAGAAATGCAGAGGAGCGAACTAAATATTGCCGATGAAGCAAATCCTCAAAAAATAACTCGAAGGACAGGTGGTCAGGCAAGCTTGAGAGTCGACATGCATAGCTGCACAAAAGCATCTCACGCCTGAAGGACAGCGCAGGCTCTGCAGCTTCAGCATTCAGACTGGGTACAGGGTTATTTGGAAAGGCTGCTGTAGCGACTCTTATGCCACGATGGTGAACGGCATTCAAGCAATGTAACACAGATAGACGCGCCGATGAATAGACAATGCACCCGTATTCAAGCTTGGATCGGTCCAAAGAGCGATAAAGACGCAGAAGGACGGTCCGATCAGCTCCCCAGGATGTGCCACTTAAAACATGTAAACGATTAAGAGAGCGGTCACACTTTGCTTTTAAAAAAGAAATATGCGAAGCCCAGCTCAGCTTTCGATCGAAGATCAAAACCAAAAATTTCACCTCGTCAGCAAATGGAAGAGAATCCGGCCCAAGATGGAGAGGGCGAAGGGAAAGCCTCCCGGCTCCAGAAATTGGCACAGACGGATTTCTCGGCGGATAAATTAAAGCCGTTGGCGTTACTCCAGGGGTAGCGATGGTCGATACAGCTCTGGAGACGGCGTTCGAGCAGACAGGTCCGCCGTGAACTGCAATAAATGGCAAAATCGTCAACGAAGAGGGACGATGAAATACTAGGTGGAATACATTCAACAATGGGAGTGATAGCAATCGCAAAATGTATGACACTGAGTACAGAAACCTGCGGTACACCGTACTCTTGAATAAAACGACTAGATAAAACCGAGCCCATACGTACACGATACACGCGATCCGTCATAAACTCCCGAAGAATATGGGAAGACGACTGCGTATATTCCATGCGTGGAGTGTACGTAAAATGCCGACATTCCAACAAGTGTCATAAGCTTTCTCCAGGACAAAAAACACAGCCACTGTTTGACACTTTCTCAGAAATCCATTCGTAATATGCATCAACAGAGACACCAGATTGTAGACGGTAGAGCGATGGCGTCGAAACCCGCACTGAGCGTTCTCCAGAGGTTCTGAGACTCAAGTCACCATGTCAACCGCCCGATGATGGCTTCGCGCCAAACGGAAGGGAAAAAGCCGTCTTACCAAATAGGTTATAGAGCTGGAAAAAAAGAATTTACTGTCGGCTGAAAGGTTCTTTAACATCACGACATGAATGCCGTCCGGCCCAGGAGCGCAGTGCCTAGAGAAATGGAGGGCGTGCTCCAGCTCCCTCATTGTGAAAAGTTCATTATAACACTCCTAATTAGGAGATCAAAAACTATAGGACTCGAAATCCAGCCGGTCTTTGAGAGTGCGAAAGCCGGCGGAATAATGGTCAGAACTGGAAACCGTTTCAAAGGCAGCACCCAGAGTGTTAGCAATGGCAGCAGATCCACAATGGTGGCATTGGAAACCTGAATGCCAGACACAGTACAATGCGACACTTTACCGGAGAAGCGACAAAGTTTATCCCAAACAACAGAGGAAGGCGTGAAGCGATTAAAAGACTCGACAAAACGACTCCAGGACGCCTTCTTGCTATCCTGAATAATGCGACGAGCCGTGGTGCGGATCTGTTTAAAGGTAACCAAATTATCAAGTGTAGGGTGTCGCTGAACTGCGGGCACGAACTGCGTCCCGACAGTTCTCGGTCCACCACGGAACAGGAAGACGCCGAGGTTGGGAAGAAGAACGGGGAATTGTGCGTCCGGCAGCAGATAGGATCGTAGAGGTAAAGTGCTGCACCAGTTGTTTAACGTCAGTGAAGGGCTGGTCCTCAAAAGACACGAGGCTAGAATACAGTCTCCATTGGGCTTTGCGGAATTGCCAGGTAGGTGCTCTGGAATGCAGGATGTGGTGAGACAGAAGAGAAACGATGCAGGGGTAATGATCGCTGCAGTAGGTGTCAGCGACGACGTTCCACTGCAGACGACAAGCCAGCTGGATGGAGCAAACGGCAAGATCCAAGTGAGAGAATGTACCAGAAGTATCAGAAAGAAATGTAGGCTCACCTGTATTGAGGATGGAGAGTTTGAACTGGGCAAAAATGTCGGAAAGAAGCATTCCCCTCGTACAAGGCTTTGGCGAACCCCAAAGGGGGTAATGGGCATGAAAATCTTCCAACATAAGAAATGGTGTTGGGAGAGCGAAAAGGAGATATCAAATGCCCGCGCTAGCGCGTGGAGTGAATAGAGGAAGTAAATAGAAAAGAGAAAGCCGGGTAATTGAAACCTAACGCAACAGCTTGCAAGGCAGATGTAAGTGTGAGAGTCTGAAAATGAACGTCGTTACACACTAATAGCATGACAGCTCCATTGGCAGGAGTACTCTCATCCGGTGCAAGATCGTAGCGAACCGGAGTATACCATCGGAGATCAAAAGCATCGTAAGGGCGAAACTTGGTTTTCCTGCAAACACACGACCATAGGAGAATGGGAACACAATAAAAGTTGCAGTTCCGCTCTATGCGACCGTACACCACCTAATTTCTAGGTCAGGATAGCCATGAATAAAAATTGATAAACTTCCTACTTACAAGAGCGGTTCAAAGGTAACCTTCTGCTTAACTTTTGGGCTCGGGTTTTTTGGTATGCAGTTGGTCAGACTGCATAGGCTCCTCGAAGAGAGGACCCACGCGCTCAGTGCCAGAAACTGATTCAAGCGCCTAGAATCGGTTCAGGGTGGCAATGGTTGACGGGTGCCACTGGGCGCGCCTTGTACCAGGAGCATCCTGGGACTGCGACCTCTGAGGAGGAGAAGGTGAACTTTTCTTACTGAGCGCACGCGGAGGGTCTTTAAGAAAATCTCACTTACGAAGTTTCTGCTTGGATTTCTTCCCAGTCGCTTGAGACTTCAGAACCTTAGGACCAGCTTTAGAGTGCTTAAGAACTGTGCAATAGACGGATGGCTGGATGGTAGTTGCAGTCATGGCAGTTATGGTCCAGGTCTGAGTTTCGGCTTCCTTCTGGGATACTGGCGAGGTAACAACAGAACTGAATGTACCCGATCGCAGGAGCGCAGGTTGGCGCGTTTTGATAACGCCTTCGGGTTTCAGCGAAGGAGAGTTTTTCTTTTACTCGCATCTTCTGAATCGCCTTCTCGTCCAAGTCACTCGAGTGCAGGAATGAACCGAACCAGCCATAGAGCAAATGCCCTTCTGTATTATAAAAGCGTTCAGCTTCTCGAAGGGTTGTCCGTCATGTGTGCGGGTAATGACCAAGTAACAACCAGGTGGCGGTGGTGCTACTTCTGTTACGATAACTTTTCGGCGCTTATTAATAATGAAGAAAGAGGGCTCCATAGCGAAAGAAATCCTCCACCATTGCAACCGTCTCCGACCTCGGGCTCTGACTTCCCGGGCGTTAACCCTGCTTGGGTGAGTGGCCTATCCATATCGGTCTCACCCAAGGGTAACACCTCTCAGAACATAAACAGAGGGACCCAATGGCTGTGGGGATTCAGCAGCTCATTCAATGGCCACGGGACTGCAGTTGAACCCCGGATACGAACACAGGCCCTACATGACGACCCTGGGTGGAGCGGATGACGCTATTATACACTCACCCAGCTGCGCACACAGTGCACGGGTATGCGTCAGGCTGTGTCCACGGAGGAATAAAATAAATAGAATCGGAAGATAAACCGAAAGTGTGTGGGCGTTTCGCACGCAAGGTAGGCCGGCGAGGAAGGAAAAGAGATGTGTGAATCGTCGTGGTGCGAAATGTTCGTAAATAGGGTATAGAAGAAAGAAACGATGGCGAGGGGCGGCATGGAACGAAATGCAAAGAACGCACGAGAGCCTACCTTGTGTCCCCCGGTCACGAGGACGAACCCACCTCGACCGTGCGAGGGTGGAGGGATGGCGGTGGAGATGAGCGGCTCGGGACCCCGGGTGCGCCAAACCCGTACTCACATAAAGTGTGCCCCTGGGGGGACGTCTTTTTAGGTTCCATGAATTCAAATAAGGCATTTTTGGAAATATATCCGTGTATGCGTCTGTCAGTGTGTCTGTCTTTTAGACTGTGAACTGTGTAACTCAAAAACAAAAACGTCGCATAAATACCAAACTTGGTACTTGAGTTTACTATCTTCCAAGGATGCGACACGAAGATTTTTAAGAAAATCCTCTCACGCCACACTACCTTTTACATTGAACGTTTTTCGAAAATTCTGATTTTCTCAGAAATGTCTCTAACGATTTTGATTAAAATATTATGTATTTAACATTTTCATGGCAAATGAAATGTATATCTTGAATTTTCTGGGAATGTCCCCAAAAGTCCTATTCCTTTGAATGACTTTTGCATAACTGGTAAACCGTAAGAGATAGACAAAGTTGTACTACACAAAATATGTAGATCTGGTTTAAGCACAATTTATGTCATACACCTTTTTTGTGGAGTGAACCATTTCTGGGATATTCCTTGTTATTTGTTTGAATTTTCCAATACTTATATTTTTTCTCAAATGGGAATTCGTTATTCGTTTTTATGTCCTGGACATACAAAGAGAATGGAATGCTCTATATAGCAACCAGCTCTTAAAACATTTGACTATCGCTTAAAGCTTACCATATTCCCCTTGCTCCTACAAGAAAATTAACAATAAAATTTGCATCTCGATATATCAATTAACATGAAGTAGATGGAGAATAAGCGTTTGTAAAACTAGATTCTGCAAGAGTAGAGAAAGTTATGTGAAGCGATACGCTGAAGAAATGAGGATGATAATAATATATCAAGACTATTTGCGTATCACCTAAATAAATGTAGAAACATGTAACATATTTTTATAGGACTGTCCAGAGTAGGTATACGCCGGGAAGGAAACATACCGTCAGAAGATCTGAATGCCGGGCGAACATTTATTTTGTCTAAGGACACACATGTGACTTGGGGAAACAAGGCAGTCAAAGGGTTTAGGATTAAAAACCTGAAGGAATACGAAGCGAGGGGCGAAGACAGGCACTTGTAATCTGGAATCCTGCGCGAGCAGAGGTGGACAACACAACGAGCTGCCATGTGGCTATAACTTGATTGGCGATGGAGTAGTTAAATATATTTGTGTGGTCGGATAGAATGTGGGAGTGGTTTAAGGAGGACTGAATAAAAGGTGTAAACTAATATAAATGTCATCGGTTAACACGACCCGAGATTAAGAGAACCCTATACGTCCATGCACCTCCGATATTTCACCGACCTCCTTTTCTCCCCCCTCGCAAAACCGATACCGCACCACATGTTAGTGCAACACATCAGGTTTTTGCACTTTCAGTTATCCCATATGATGTGTTTGAGTATGAATTAGTTCAATTAAAACAGAGTTTGTGTAACATTACATTTGAACTAGTCCTGGATACTCCCGAAATTCTTAGATATTTTTTCTTAGAAATCACTTCCTGTTCCTTTAACGCCACTTATATTTTGAACAGCATTAAAAGTCCGGTAAAGCAAAAAGGTTTACAATGAGAGATTTATGAGCCCATTAGTACACCTTTCGCATGCGAGGCCTCTACTTGTACAAAGAGCGCCAAAGAAATTCTCACTGCTCCTCGCGTCTTTGTCACATTATTTGTCGTTGTACGTGGCCTTCCGAAGCCATAGCCATTTCACTGGTTGCTTTAAGCCACGGTGCAAGAGTGTGCTACTCCTTCTACTAAATAGTTACATCAATAACCACAACAAAGTTACAAAACGACGTAGAAACGAAATATATGTTTACGCTCTCGATCGTATTGGCTAAAAGAGAGAGACGTAGAGTGAATGCATTCAGTTTGTCATACAGACCTCTTATCATGATTGGTAGACCATACCTTATCGGCTAGTGCAGGACACGCCTTTGAAAGGATTAAAAGCTAAGGGAAAACTTGATCAGTGCCCAGATTAGCGAAATGTAGAATGTGTAGTGTGGGAAGATTTTCAGGAGGTGCAAATTAAGGCTTGAAGGTATTCATTAAATACATAGCAAAGCATCACTTCATAACAAAAAACAAACAGAACTGTATTCTCACAGTGATATCAATGCTTGTTGCTGCATAGAAGCAAACATAACTAAATAATAAATAAAGCAGCATGTTTTCCTCTAATTCAAACTATAATTGGTTAATATACCTTTATTAACGTAGTGCTGATCATAGGAATACTACAGGATTATAGACAATAATATAACCCAAGTTTATTGCCATAATATGTACGTTATATACATGTAAACCATATACATATGCATATTTATCTCTAATTTCTGAACATGATCAGTCAAATATAACAAAAGAGTAATTTTCATTTAGTAAACGAATATCATCTGCGGATGTTTTCTGACGATTATGTAGACCGTCTTCCTCGCTTTCCTGGAATATTTTTATCCGGTAATTTACTATAAAGCACTTTTATGCACTGCCGTTGCAATTTCTGTAACAGTGCGATCCGGCTCCCACATGCCCACGATACGTCCACGAGCAATTTCGCTAGTATATCATACTGTTCTGAGACAATAAACATGTTTTGGTTTCAATAATACCAGAAAAAGCAAAGGCATCAGCCTCCCCTCTTTTCTCCCTTATTGCTCTGTTATCAAGCCACCACGCTCTGCGATAGCTATGGTGAAGGACACGCCTCAAAAGACCCCAGAAAACGATTCAACATCCGCCGAAGATCTTTTTTGGCGCTCTGTGTACCATACTTCATGATACGACGTTTGTGGCCGTCAGTTTCTTTTATTTATGAACGCTCTTTAACTACTATGGTTCTCAGCGTCCCATTCTATGTTAGGCGTGAAATTTTGCTCAGAGGGCTCTTATCAGGGTTGAGGTACTTTTACGTGCCGTAAATCTACGACACGGGACCACCGGCTTTACTTCCCTTCCGAAGGAAGCCATGCTAAGGATTTTTACGCCCGAAAAAATCCATCGCCTTCCGCCGGGTTTGAACCCGCGACCTCGGGAACTAGAGGCTAGCACGGTACCACTAGCCCACGAAGGACGATGTGGCCGTCAGTGGAGATCAAGTTCGCCCTGTTATGGGTGCTGCTATTCAATAATGCGACCCATTTAAAACAGACCGTTGTTATATACCTTGTTTCAGTAATGACTTTATTATTTAGTCCTATGTGTGCTACAAAGATGCTGCATGGCATGACTGCTACCGAAATGTATTAATTGTGTCCTTTTCAATGTCACAAAGCTGATAAGATGCTAATTATTGAGATTAAATGAGATGTATACGTAATCACTCACCCACTTGGCGCTATAGAATTTATATGCAATAATGTTTGCCAACAAATACTCTCCGTGGCTTACAAATTACTCTTTTCTGTTCTTGTGAGTTAAAATTTGGCCATGTGGTGCATATTCCTACACGTTTCCGCTGTTTTACTTCGTCTATGTCTCACCCTCAAACTTTACACTTGATTCCAGCAGATGGTTTACTCTTGTTTCCCTTAAGATTTTACCATTTGAAAGATCTGAGCATTTAACATTTACAAATCTCTCCCAATGTTTGAACACTAATTGAACATTGGAAGTGCCGCATCTTAATTTGTCTCACATGTCCTGTGTTCATACTCTGTCAGCATCGACCTTTGTCTCCCAAGGTTCCTCTACCCTAATGCATATTTATTTCTATGGCTCTCGTTCTTAGCGCTTGTGGTAGCAGCTGTGTTATTTAGGCGCCCGGAACTTTTGATGCTACTTGCATACAAGGCTCAATGGTTGCTGGAAAGTTTCCAGTCGCTTTTTACGATGGCTTTGTAATAGCACTTGCTTTATTTCTTTTTGTGTTTATTGGCGCTGTGGTTTGCCAAATTTGTAAGCTATGTTAGCAGGTTTATCGTTTACATCGTGAGGTACGGAGACCAGCGGTGTTTTTTACAACACGGCCAGTAGCTGTTCACCGGAGGCCTCCTACACCTTTACAAGAAATTCCGAAAGTTGCATCGGCTTAGACCTTTTTATTGGTAATACTGTTTTATATTTCTGTATTTGTGAAGCTCTTACTGTTGGCATAGTCTTTGTTTAATAGACAGTTTTTCTCTAAGGATGTGATGTTTTCTACTTTCTGTTGTTCTACTTTAGATAAGCAGACTGTCGCCGTCTTTGGGTCACTATTACACTGTTATTAACTACATATTGTTATTGAGTTATATTAGTCTGTTGTAAATACTTCGGGCATATCAGGTTTTTTGTTTCTTTCTTTCAGGGGTTACAGCTTTACTCTTGGTGTGTCGTGAGACCCCCGAACAGTACAGTTGTTTAAGTAGCAGATTAGAGAGTTTATTTGCGTTTCATGAGTTTACTGCGAGGCCTCATGGAATGGTGGTGTAGGGTGTTTATGGTTTAATAAATTTACATATTCTTTTACCTCATGGGTATACCGTGAGGTCCCGTGAATGATGATCTAGAGTGATAATGGTTCTGAGTTGTATATTTAGAGTTTTTCTTAGCTGTGCATAGGTTTTTGTTTTTCTCTTTCGTTGTTATTACATTGCGTATGAATGCGTGGGTCACTCCATCTCTTTTATTTTTATTATCGTATAAGAGGGGCTGTTGATAAACCAATGTAGATTTGTGATTTAAACGGTATTTATTTCCAAAATTCTAGATAGCTCTAATTTTGTATTGTGAGAATTATGTACCCGCCTGCGATGATGATAATATTGTACATTCTGCTATGCCTAACATCCCCTAGTATGCTTACAGGACCCACAGAAAATCCACCTATAGAGGTGACAGCCGGCGCAGATTTTATGTATTGTCAAATATAATCTTTTATGAAAATTCGGTTCCAGTATTGTTTTTGGCTGCCCAGTGTTGCGTTTATGCGCCCCTTGCCCCTAATTGTAAAGCTGACGCTAGTACTTCTGCATTTTGCTTATGGTTACTTTCATATTTCAGAAATGTTCAGGACGAATATCCTTCTTTATTTGGTTCCTTTGATAACCCTTAAGTTATGGTGGATCCATAGTTGGATAGCAGTTCTTATTTGCTGATAAGCAGCACATTGAGAACATGTTTATATCTGATGAAACTATGTATTGGTATATTAAAATAGGCTAGACAATTCAGCCATTTTGCTACAATTGTTAGTACATCTTTTTGTGATAAAACGTTTAGTCCTCAGAATGCCATGCCTGCCCTATCGGCTGCTGGTCCGTTGTTCGAGTTGTCTCTTCAAAATTATCGCTCTGAACTCGTATACCGTATATGTAGAACCCGTATTTTGCACCCACGGGTGATTTCGTGGTTTTTATTAGGTAACGCGTTAGATGAAGTTAAATAGCTCAGAACATCGACTTGTCTGGGGAAAGATTCTATTGGCAAGTATTATACCGCACATATTCTCGATTGTCTCATTTGCAAGCAACATATTATGCTCGGCTTGCAAATTCCACTTATCCAAGGGGATGCACAAGAGGCAGTGGGCCGTTACTTCACCCCCACGCCTTTTGCCTTCGCGGAGGAGTCTTCCATGATTAGCTGGAGGGATCTGCGCTGGCAATATTGTACACCCATGGGAATTTTCGAGTTTTGTTGCCGCAATGCGGTACCTCTAAGTCTAGTTTATGTTTGGTGAATCCAACGTATGGCAAGTCGACTCTTTTCACTGCCTGTGCTATGGCTGTCTTATAAGGCACGACTGTGGCCAATTTGTCGAAAGTATGGCCCATGACATGCATGAAGACCAATAAACCCATGGTGTCTCCGCTTGATGCATTTACTTTTGTCCTTACTCATGTGCCTTCCTTTCAGGTGAACATTGTCCTAAATCTGTACGATTTGCAAAGTGGCATAAGTGCATACCGAGTGCGGCTTCCTTGCCCATGCAATGTCACCACCAGTCATTATATTTCCCCCAGGCAGTGTCTTTCAACCTCTCCATCTTCTGTGGATATTCGTCGGTTGATACCAGCGGCTTGGTCCTCTATTGAGACAACAATATTACGCCCTACTATTCTTCGGTTTATCCGACTTATACCTCTCGGAGTCAAAGTTATAATTCTAGATGGCATTCTAAAGATTACTCAACAGCAGTCATTATAGTCTTAATTGGTGTACTCTTTGGTATAAACTTTTAATTATTTGTTATTTAATCTGGTTGGCTACGTCCAACGGTTTGCATCCTGTATGTTGGCGTAACATTACGTCTTGGTCTGCGGCTTTTGCCTTCCTTCCTCCACCTCCTCTCAAGCCTCCGAATCTCGACGTAAATATGATAATGTTTCACCACTACTCTAGCTCCGCTACCACCTACTCCCAATTCTCATGACCTCCTCTTCCTTTCTACGAGATGCCTCGTTCGAATGAGAACCTCTATACCTTGCTGAGGCGGCGGGTTTGACTTGTATGTACGGCTTTACCGACTCACCTGTCCTATGTCAATGCCTCTGTTTCCCTGTGTAGCCTTACTTCCTTTTTCTTAGGTGGATTTTAAGTTCTCGTGTTTATGTATGTTACTCATTTATAGTTCTTGGTATATATGATGGGGCCCATTTGAAGAGGTTCTGTTCTGGTAGATTTGCATGACGATACACGGCCCGTCATCTCCTGGAGCACCACACCTCTCGTCTGTATACGAGACATCCGTGAAGGTAAGCCCCATAAAGGGAAACTTATACTTTGTAATTACCCAATCAGCCATAGTTAAATGTTATATTGAGATTGCAATAAATGGACATTCAAGCTTCTTTATTTTTCCAATAAGTTACTCTCCAGTCACATTTCCTATGCATGTGACAATATGGCAAAGATTGAGCTTCCTTTAGTACTGAGAAATCAATTCAGTATACACTGAGTCAGTGTATTCGTATTGCGCGGATGGCCAATTTCCATTAGAGACCCAGGTAATGAGGCTCATTAGGAAGGAGTTGTCAATCAATGAGTTTTAAGGAAAAACTACCGGTTAGACAAGTGAGGGCCTACGTACAAGGAAGGAAACTATTAAACTAACCTTCACAAAGCATTAATATAACTATATATTTGTGTTAGGTAATCTTATGCATTATACACATATGCACATACATACCAACATATAAAAGTCAATACAAGAGGAAATTGGGGAAAGTAGATCAATTTGTTTTTAGCTAATATTAACACTTATTCTTTAGGGACAGTTTTATGTAAAGCAATTTGTTTTTCCAATGAATTTGAATAAGCTATACGTAGAATGGAAAATTTAAGGGAATTTGCACGTTTTTCAAAATCTCTACTCCTCATCTGTGCCACGTTTGATAAAAATATGTTGCAAAGTTTCCTATTACAAGTTTGTACCTGCATGGAAACAGGCACGTAATTTAAAACAAAAAATATTCTCAGAAATTATATTTTGGATATTTTTCGGCAATTAAAATGCTGTTTACAATGCAGCTTATCGTAACACAGTTTTTCTTTCTCTACAGTCTACCTATTGATTTTCCCAAAAACTGATCATCAAATGTTTCACGTGTTAGAATGGCAAATATCTTGTACATCTTGAATTTTCCAGGAATAGTCGACAAAGCCACCTTTACTGTTAGTGAATATCATGTGTCGCGATTTCTCGTCGTCGTTGTCTTACCTGCGTCGTCGTCGTTCTTGCCGCTACATAGTAGGGGTCGTCTTCAGGAATCAATGTCACCAATGTCAGTAGGAAGCACTTGGCATATCTCAACTGTCAATTGTCGGCGAATCAATCTGAAATTCCCTACTGTGATTATGTCAGGGTAGGATGCGGGAGTGGTGACACCAGGATATCGTCGAGAAAGAAACACTGTTTTCACTTTTCTTACTCCGGCGCGTCTTTTTGCTGGAAATACTGCAAGATTCTCTTGTTTTCCCTAACACGTGCAATTCATTAACACTATCTTCCCATTATTATCTCTTGATCTACTAACGTTTGCTCCGGCTAATTATTTAATATCTCGGTGCTCTATCACATTCTTTGGATTCTCGCGAACTTGCGGTAGTCGCTTGACAAACATGAAATCGTTTTTAAGCTTGGATAAAAATTGTATCAACGAATACTATTAGCACATTAGTAAAATATTGCACATATATCACTTTATAGTTACATAATTGCGCGGCATCTAGGAAACTTCGAAACATAGCGTCCTTTTCTGATTCGGAGTACTACGTGTTCATTTAACGAAGAACCATGACAAACTGTGTGAAATCCACGTCCACGTTTACATATATCAACTTACTACTCGCCTCTGGATTTCGGTACATGAAAGCACATCTTCTTATCTTCTCATTGATTCTAACAATTATCCTGTATCTTTATTGGCTCTCCGGTTGAAAATTCGAAGCTTAAACGGTACGAAAACACCGTTGCCTACAGCTTCTACTATCTCTTAAAATTTGGTTCTTCCCCTCGAAATACAACGAAACGTTGTATGTTTATGGCTCCACGCTCGAAAAAACAGAATGAACACTTTGAAGCAAAGCTACCATATTTCACCTAAATCTTGCAGATTTTCTTGCGCATTTACGCCTTTATTTATTGGACCATATTAATGAAACTTAAAACATATTTATACGTTTTGATAGGCTTTTGTTTTGTGTGTTTTTTTAACTAATTATTTTAAAATTGTCCAAAATTATCAAATAGCGTGTTAATTAATCATTAATAATTCCTAAACTAAAATTATTTAAGAATTCCTTTCTGTGCAGGTGTAATGGAATGCGGAAGTATTGCTACACATGTAACGTGAAAACCATAAGGGATAGGCAAATAACTTACTATATAAAAATGTAGATTTAAAAAAAATAAACAACAATAAAAAATAAAAATATCCCTAAGATTTTAGAAACATTTCGTGTCATATGTTTATATGTTTTCATGTGTAAGTATATCGTAACGGGTATCCTCTAAAGGTATGCCATTCTTCTTTTTCTCCTCCCGCAATAATCTCATAAAAAACATAATATTGTACATACACAAGACTTTTTCTTTCATTACAATTTCACAGGTACTGTTCATATAAAACGCATTTCTTCCATTTCCTTTACGTTGGTCGCGATTATAAAATATTTAGCTAGAAAGATTTCAGCTTTATGGAATTAATAATTTCTACATGCTTATATGCAAGGCAGCGAGCTGTTATAACTTGTTTTTGTTTAGAGATCATGCAAGTAAAACAATAAACAGCCGCGGATTATCAAACTATTTCTGTCAAATGTACTTAACTTGGGAACTATAACTGTATTATTGTACGAAATATTTCGAAAACGGTAAGACGCTACGTCGGTTGACGCTAAGAAAAAGTTTATTTGGGATGATGTATATTTTAATGAGCTCTAATTTTTCCTGCAGTATATTTCTGCGTATCTCCTATGGTTTCCCAGTCTAATAAAAATACATAATGCTCACTATAGGTAAGGAAGAGTTCATAGCGTATTCCTAGAAAATTCAAGATATACAGCTTATTTGTCATGTTGATGTCACAAACAGTTGGTATTTTCATTTAAAAAAATCTTATGTGATCCATTCACCTGACTTTCTCTACCCTCTATCGTTTATTGGTGGGTATACAATCCATTCTTACTAAAGCTTATTTTTCTATCCACTTCAGTTTAATCTAAATAAACCTTTGCGGAAATAGCTACATTACACATTTCGTTATAGATACAAAGCGAACAGTGACAGTCAAATGTTAAGAACTGGATTCCATATGCTGGCCTTAAAATTCCATACTGTTTCCATGCAATCGTGAGAAGCAACTGAAAATCGATGGAGCTTAAAACAATGACAAAGTATTAAACAAATATAACCATTAATAACGAATATCTCAAAAAAGGTTATGCTACAAAAAATATATTTTAAATAAATGTGTGTTTTAAAGAGCTCTGCATTTTTTGTATAATACATTTTCGGCTATCGCTTAACATTTACTAGTTATACAAGGTTATATATAATTTCTTCCAAATGAATTGGACTTCATAGCCTATTCCCAGAAAAGTGAAGATATGCATTTTATTTATAATGTAAATATCTTTAATATATGGCATTTTAATCAAACTCGTTATGGCCATTTTTAGAAAATGAAAAATTGAAAAATTTTCCATGTAACGGGTAGTTGGGGTGGGGATTTTCTGGACAATCTTCGTGTCCATCTTTGGAAGGTAATGACCTAAATACCAATTTTGGTATGTATCCGACTTTTAATTTTTGAGTTATCTGTTCACAGACACACACAGAGACGGACACACACGCGGACCTTTTTCTAATTTTTTTGGTTCAGGGGGCCTCAAAACACGTATTTCCGAATTTTCTGGCGGAATACAGTAAGTACTTCCTCTATTTATTATACGTAGTAGAGGAAGTAAAACTCGTAGAGCCGTTTTTAAGAAAATAAAAAATAACCAAAAATTCTCGCGTAAAGGCGTGGATAAAATTTCGTGAAAATCTTCCTACCATATTCTTGGAAGATGCAAACTTAAATATAGAGTTTGCTGGTTTTTAATTATGCTATTCTCTCTCACACACACACGCATACAAACACAAAGAGACCTTTTTCGAAAAAGCTCACCAGAAAATGTATATTTTCACTGAAAACTCGCTTTTGATTCTTTGAGTGGAATACAATACCTACTTCCTCTTCATACCACAGGTAGGCTGTAAAGAAAGTAAAAATCAACCGAAGCAGCTGACTGTCTTGCATAAATGTCAGCATAGAGAATAAATATAGCAAAGTCAAGTAGTTTATTTGAAATAATTTCTAGCCGAACATTGTGAACGATTTGAAGCATCATCTTTGATACGAAGCAACGGGATTCTTGGTTGGAATGCAATACTTTCTTATCTAGGTTTGAAAGGTAGAAAGGTGACTGAAAAATTCAATACCATAGCCGGGATTTCAATCATAAATCTGCCGGCTATGGCACTGAATTTTTCAGTCATCTGATTCTACCTTTCCAGTCTTGTCCTACACACATGGCTAGTGTGGAAGAACAAAAAAATTAAATCGCTTTCTTATCTAATGTAGATGCTAGGTTTTGCTGAAAGTTTCCATTTAAGTGGTCAAAAAGTATATTTTACGTAATATAAAATACTGATAGTAAAAGCGTTTCAAATAATTTTAATATGCATAGCAGTATTACGCATTGTTGCCGAAATTAATTGACTAACGAAACTAAATATGCTGACGATTTTGAAAATTCATTTTTAACTTTTTATAATGATTTTACCAATTTTCATAGGCACAATAGCTGAAAAATACTTTCTCTCACACTTTTACTCCGGCTTAAGACTGGCAGCTCCATTGTACTCCTTTGCTGGCGGTTTAAAGTTTGATTTTCAGGAGAAGGTTTTCGTTAGTGCTTTATATCCAGAAATTTTCATTAACTCGCAGCTTGCGGTTCCATTTGCTGTACATGGAATAATATTCTAGTAAACAAACACAGTAATAGAAATCAGATGGCTTTTGAGAACGGACTATTCATCGGCGCAATATCAATACCTATTAGCAACCCATCGTGCACCTCAAAGGTGTAATGACATTCCTGGAGAAAGAGTCAGGGGACAACCTGACCATTGGCGCAATATGATATTACTTTACGAGCGATCAAATTTAGCCTTATATCCCTGGACTGTATATAGTAAATATTGTATGCCGATGATTATGCTATAATGACGTTGCTGACTGACCAAGGTGTGTTCTTGTGCCGCATACATATATAAAACTGGGGGGGGGAGAACAGAAATAAGTGGAATCATACTCTTAGCCAGTGAAGCCCAACCTCTTCTCTAAGACCTAAGGTTCAAAGTCCATAGTTCATTCCACTACTATATTTGAAGAGACTGGCAAACTAAACCAACTAAGTTTCAGTCCTTGGCAGCACAAGTGGCAATGAGTGGGAAGAGAAACTCCCTCCATCCCCTCTCTCTGTAAAGTTGGGCATTACTTGCTCTTAGCGACCTTCTCCAGCGACATTCGGGTACACCGACGATATACCTTTTTACTTTGTCTAACACGTACATAGTAAGTAGAGAAGGTATTGTATTCCACCCAAAATTTCAATACCGAGATTACGACGGAAATACATGTTTTGAGGCCCCTTGTATTAAAAGCATATTTAGAAGAAGGTCCGTGTGAGTGTGAACAGCAAAAACGAAAAATAAATATAAAGATAAATACCAAACTTAGTATTTAAGTTCAGTACCTTCCAAACATGCGATAAGAAGATTTTCAAGAAAATACCGCCACCACAACCTATCCTTTAAATGCAACATTTTTTCGGAATGTTTTATTTTCTAAACGTGGCTCTAATAATTTTGATTAAAACTCCATATATTAAAGATATTTACATGACAAATAAAGTGTATACCTTGAATTTTATGGGAACCTGTGAAGTCCACTTCATTTGGAACAAAATTTGTATAATCCTGTATAACTAGTAAACGTTAAGCTATAAACGAAAACGTACTACACAAAAAATGTAGATCTCGTTAAAACACCGTAATTATTTCAAATTAGTTTTTATTTGTGTCATAAGTCATTTCTCAAATATCGGTTATTGATGGTTCGAATTGTTCATTAATAGTCATTCTTTTTAAGTTCCGTCAACATTCAGTTGTTTTTCGCGATTGCATAGAAACAGTATGGAATTTTAAGACCAGCATATAGCATCCAATTCTTAAACACTTGACTATCCCTGCTCTCCTTGTATCTATTTTCTTTTTAATTTATGGACGCTCTTTAACTACTATGGTCCTTAGCGTCCCATTCTATATTGGACGTGAAAGAACGGATATTTGCTCAGAGGCCTCTTATCAGGCTTGAGGTTCTTTTACGTACAGTAAATCTACGACACGGGACCACCTGCTTTACTTCCCTTCCGAAGGAAGCCATACTAAGGATTTTTAGGCCCGAAAAAATCCGTCGCCCTCCGCCGGGTTTGAAACCGCGATCTCAGGAACTAGAGGTTAGCAAGTACCACTAGTCCACGGAGGACGACCCTTGTATCTATAACGAAATGTGTAATGTAGCTATTTCTTTAAAGCTTTATTTGGATTAAAATGTAGTATATAGAAAAATAAGCTTTAGTAAGAATAGTTTGTATATCCACTAATAAACAATAGAAGGTAGGGAAGGTCATGTGGATGTAGGTATATCAGATTTTTGTATTGCGATTTTTAATTTGTCGAATCACTTGTATTTTGTGTTATCTTTTTCATTTTTGGATAAACATCGGTGTATGCTATAGCTTGAATAGCAGCTTTTGAATATGATAGCATTAAAATTATTGTACCTATTTAACCAGTTAAAGATATTTGTGATATATATACATATATCTTTGATTACCCATCTAAATCTGTACTGTTATTTCAAACATGTTTATAAAAGGAAAATAATTTATGTTCCTCCTGCATCGGCATCCTCCTCATTATCAAAGAGGGATCCATCTGTCAGTGTCCGATTATGTTCTGGGTACTTTGTAATTCTATTGTAATCAATTTTTGCTATTTTTTGTGATGATGATGAAATGGGGTTAAGGGCGCTAAATATATACGGTCATCAGCGCCCTTACAACGAATGAAATTTAAAATACAAAAACTAAAAAACGGGACACAAACCCGCTTAGGCGAAAACACTAAAAAAGAAGCATGGCAACAAATTCTAAAACCACCACACTAAAAACATGGCTAATAAAACAATAAAAGAGTAAAACGACGTGTCAAGAACTGTAGATGTCAAGGGACAACAGCGCCATATGTCCCCAGGGGAGAAGACACCCCCCCATTAAAATAGACAATATAAAATCACAAAACTAAAAGACGCTCAGCGCATCAAATGCTACAATTTAACCATTCGTCGTGTACATAAAAATGTGAAAATCAACTCGGCATATAATCAGACTAACGTCCTGATACCAATTTTCCAAACAGAAATGCCTGCTATCTATGGTGCAGATGTAAATAAAGTCTGATTGCATCAGGATAAGGCATCAAGCCATACGTCTGCTTCAACCTACAAATGTTTGGAGAACATAGAGAAATGGGAATGCATTCCATACCTTTCAGCGACATTCATGTCAGTCATCTGATGCATCACTGGGTTTTGTGCATTTGGATTACTGAAAAGAGCCCTTGGCAGCAGACGGCTGCGAACTTTGGATGGACTCTGGAAAGCTGCCAGGATGAGTGGAATAAACTGGACATCCCTGTATTTCGTAGCAGTTTGCTCCAGTGGAAGCTGTGCTGCAGATTAATAGCTCAAGCTAAAGGTCGCCAGATAGAATGTCATTGCTGGTGGAAGCGTGATTTTTCATAAGGTAAGGGGATCGTAAATGTGTTACCATAGATTGCGAACAACCCTCTGTACCATTGAAGAAATTTGCTATGCATTATTTCGTGCTTTTTCCTTGACTTTTTGGCAGAAATTCTAATGTTACCCTCTTCGCTGTTTGTAAAATTTTGGCTGGTTCTTAAGATTCCATAAATTACCAGTTCTTCAAATTACCCTCATTATATAAAAAATATAATCCTCTTGAATAATATATTCACATCTGCGAGGAAACCAATATTTAATTTTAATCTAGTCAATCGGATAATTTTTTCCTTTTAAGCAATATCAACTACTGTTAAAAGCGCTTCCTTTGCCTTCGATCATCTAAAAACGTAATTCTATTAATTTTTTCAGTGCTCGTTATCATGCAAATTGTTCCTTGTGGTGAAAACTTTTGACAATTACTTTGAAAACGTTATCAAAGAGTCTTAAGATAATGATAAATGTTGTTCCCGGAAAGCTTTAGGAACGTATTAATGACAAAGTACATGTATATGGAAATCATAATAGTAAAAAGTAAGAAGTTAATTCTCTTGTAATTGCTTTCCAAACAAGCTTAAATTTTATTTGCAAACAATGTGATAAGTTTGTAAGACAGATATATTTGGAGCGCAAAATTTAAATTTGGTTTCAACATTTTGAAAACTTTTGAAGATTTTTCTGTAAATGATTAAAAAAATAGAAAGTATGTTTACTTTTTCTACTAGTAAGTAGAGGAAGTATTGCGTTCCATCAAACAATTTGATACCCAAATTTCACCGGAAATACATTTTTTGAGGATCATGAATGCTTAAAAGCATTTTTGAAACATGTCCATGTGTGTGTGTCTATGTACACCATAACTCGAAAACGAAAAGTCGGATAAATGCCAAACTTGGTATTTAGGTTCAATATCTTCCAAAGATGTGACACTAGCCTCCAATTCCCAAGGTCACGGGTTCAAACGCGGCAGAGGGCAATGGATTTTTCGGGCGTAAAAATCCTTAGCATGGCTTCCTTCGGAAGGGAAGTAAAGCCGGTGGCCCTGTGTCGTAGATTTAAGGCACGTAAGAGAACCTCAAGCTTGATAAAGAGGCCTCTAGCAAAATTACTGTCTTTCACGCTCAATATAGAATGGGACGCTAAGGACCACAGCAGTTAAAGAGCGTCCATAAATAAAAGCTCATCTCAAGTCAAAGATGCGACACGAAGATTTTCAACAACATTCCCCCACTCCAAACTACCCTTTACATGAAACATTTTTGAAACTTTTTTATTTTCTAGATTTTATATAAAAATATTTACATGACAAATAAAATGTATATGTTGAATTTTGGGGGAATAGCCTATGAAGTCCTCTTCATTCGGAAGGAATTTTGTATAAACTTTTATAAAAGGTAAACCTTAAGCAATAGACGAAAATGTGCTACACAAAAAATGTGCATCTCTTTAAAACACACAATTCATTTCAAATAAGTTTTTTGTGGAATAAATCGTTTCTGAGATATCAGTTATTAAAGGTCCGAATGGTTATTTTCTTGGGCATTCTATTAAAGTCCTTCTAACATTCAGTTGTTTCTCGCGATTGTATGGAAACAGTACAGAATTTTAAGGCCAGCATATAGCGTCTAGTTCTTAAACATTTAACTAATGCTGTTCTCTTTGTATCCGTAATAAGATGTGTAATTTGGCTATTTCTGCAAAGATTTATTTGTATTAAAATGTATAGTAGATAGAAAACTAAGCTTGAGTAAGAATAATTTGTATAGCCACTAATAAACGACATAAGGTGGAGAAAGTCATGTGAACGTATCACATCAGAAATCTTTCTTGGGAACCACACAAGGAACTGATATAAAAACTTAGAGGTTTCTTACAGAATTTATCACAAATATCTGATAAAATATTCAAAAGTAATGCTTAAGAAATACAGAATTGGCAAGTTTCACAGATGGGTTCATTTATACAATAAATGCATTCAGACTAGAAGTTATTACCTTGAAATGTTGAGTACCTAGCTATGCAATGGGGTTATTGGTCTCATTCTGCAAAGAAGCGCTGTAAAAAAACAGAAATATTTTAATAATTTGTAATCAGTGTATGTTACAGAAGTGTTTTAACTCCATAGTACTAAATTTAATTATGTGAACTCTGCAGGTTTGTTACTCTATCAGAAGTATTGGTATAAACATGTAGCGAAAATATGGTATCCTACCACGATGTGGTGTTTGTTGCTGGTACACTATTCATTCCAAATTGTGCTAGGACAATAATATACGTCACAAGCGCTGATGAGAACTGTAACAAAAATATTATTGTATTACATTAATACACACTGCACAACATGTTTTAAAGAACTGTGCGTTTTTTATACTTTCTCCTTCCTCTACCACTCGCATAGTAAGTAGAGAAGGTATGGCATTTCACCCAAAAAAATCGATACCGATATTTCACCGGAGATATATATTTTGAATCGCCCTAAATCCAAAAAACATTTTTAGAAAGGGATCCCTGTGTGTGTCTGTGACCAGCATAACTTAAAGAAGAAAAGTCGGATAAGTACCAAACATTGTATTTAGATTCATTACCTTCCAAAGATGCTCCTGAAGATTTTCAAGAAATCCCCCCACCCCAGACTACCTTTTACGTGGAAGATTTTTCGAAATTTGTTATTTTCTAAAAATGGTTGTAACGATTTTGGTTGAAATACCACATATCAAACATATTTTCATTACAAATAAAAAGATATATATAACTTTCTGAGAATAGCTGTAAAGTCCACTTCATTCGGAAGAAATTTTGTATAATCTGTACAACTGATAAACGTTAAGCGATAGACCAAAACGTACTACACAGAAAAGGTAGATCTCTTTAAAACATACAATTTATTTTAAATAGCTTTTTTGTGGCATCAGCCATTTTCGAGACTTCCATTATTAATGGTTTGAGTTGTTCAAAACTTTGTCATTCTTTTAAACTCCTTTCAATGTTCAGTTGTTTCTCGGATTGCACGCAAATACCATGGAATTTTAAGGCCAGTACACACCGTCCAGTTCTTAAACATTTGACTATCACTATTCCCTTTATATCTATAACGAAATGTTCAATGCATCGGTTTACACATTAGTAGAAATTCTAGTAAGAAATTTCACACATATGCTAATGGAAACAGCAGAAGTTAACATTTCTAAAACTAATACAAACCGTCGAAAGAAAACTGTTCCTGGGTGGAACGAAGAGTGTCAGCGTACTGTTAGAGCTAAAAATAAAACCTTTTGTAAATACAAAAGCTCTCCCACTGTGGAAAACAGGATATTTTACCTTAAGTGTAGAGCACACGCCCGTAGAAGTATAAAAAGTAGCAAAAGTCATCATGGTTTAATTTTGTTTCTTCTATGACCAACAAAACTAATTCAAACGAAATATGGTTAAAAATTAAAAGAATCAGAGGTATCAAGTGTGTAACTCCAACTTTTCTGCAGCCCACCAATTCATTCTATCCTAGCGCAGATGCCCAAGAGATAGTACAAATTCTAGCCGAAGCTTTCGCCAGTTACTCCAGTGATTCTAACTATGACCCTAAATTTCTGCACTACAAATCACAACTTCCTGAATTGCAACTAAATACCACGTATTTTGGCTCTGAGGCCCCATATAATGAATAACTGTCCTTTGAAGAAATGATCGAAGCCCTCCATTCGAGCAAGAATACCAGTCCTGGCTCTGATGGTATATCCTAGGAATTCCTCCAACATTTAACACCTGAAGGAAAAGCGTATCTATTAGCCATCTGCAATTATATGTGGACAAAAGGAGTATTCCTTGATCAATGGCACCAGGCCATTGTAATACCGATACCCAAGCCTAACAAGATCCATAGTCTCCCAGAAAATCATCAACCAATAGCACTAACCTCTACACTGTATAAACTGGTGGAGAAAATTATTAACAAACGCCAAAATGGACACTGGAAAACCCACAGTTCTTTAGCTCCTTTCAGTTTGGTTTTAGACATCATCGTTATACACTAGACACGCTGATCATATTAGAATCTAACATATAAGATGCCTTCAGGGACAGAAATAATCTCAGACCTGTAAGCCTTGATATAGAAAAGGCTTACAATATGACATGGAAGAGACACGTTCTTAAAATATTAATCTATCGTGGAATTTCGTGAAATATGATGAACTTTATATACAAATGGAATTTCAGGGAATACGATGCACTTTATACACAACTTTTTACAGAAAAGAAAAATTCAAGTGTGGAAGAATGGTATCATGTCCAGTATTTTCCAAGTTGAAAATGGAGTTCCTCAAGGATCTATTCTAAATGTTACCTTGTTCCTAGTAGCTGCCAATGACATGCCAAATATAATAAGTTCATCAGTCAGTGTGAATATCTTTGCAGGCGATTTAACCATATGTTGTTCAGGGAAAAATCCAGAAATGACACAAGAACTACTACAAAGTACAATTAATGCACTGCAGGAATGGACTAACACCACGGGTTTCGATTCTCTGCAACCAAATTCAGATCTATGTATTACCTTCTGCAGAGGCAAAATCCAAACTTCTCCTCTAATAGTGAACATTAATGGCCAAATAATCTCAAACACCAGTACTTTAAATTGCTTGAAATGATCTTTGACGAAAACCTCACATGGTGTCATCATATCCGATCTTTACGCGAAGACTGCCTCAGAAGACCTAACATCCTAAGATGCTTAGCGGCTCAGAATTGGGGGGTCGATTTTCAAGTCTTGCTGTCTTCCTATAGAGCCATCATACGCTCAGAGTTAGATTACGGATCCATCATCTACGCATCGGCTATACAGTCTCTATTTCAAACCTTAGACCTCATCCAATCATCAGCATTACGTATAGCCTTCGGAGCATTCATAAGCAGCCCAACTGTAAGCCTCCAAATTGAAACCGATGAACCACCTCTGGTCTTCAGAAGGAAAGAACTCATCACTACTTACGCACTTATAGTAGCATCCAGATCACAGTTACAGATACATGAAACTGTTTTTTCATCCACAGCTCATTTGAACGGATATACTAGCTTATTCTAATGATATCAGGTTCACGATATCACCAATATTGGACTATCAATTTGGCCTAGATGTCCACCATAGAGAATCAAAATACCACAAATTAATATGGAGCTCGGCAAAAAAGAAAATCCGTCACTAGCAATGTTGTTTATATTCAACGTTTCGGAGAGCTGACTTCTAAATACGCGTAAGGCCGGCACTTATACACATATGGCTAAAAAACGGATGTGGATATGCAGTGGTCACAGACACCAACTGCATAGCTTCCCAACGCATCTCTGACAAGTTTTCGTTCTTCTCCTGCGAACTACTGGCTCTCAGGAAAGCACTATCATATATTATGGCATCCGATAAGAAATTCTCTGTCATTTTTACAGATTCCAAAATCTCCCTTCACGCAATATTAGATCGATTCACGCACCATCCTCTGGTTCATAATATTCATCACCTGTTCCAGCCTATTTTTGCTAAGGACCACCATGTAGTTCTCGTCTGGATTCCATCACATGTTGGCATCGCCGGAAATGAATTAGTGGATTCCATGGCTAAAATACCTATTCTTCAAAATTCTGTTGATCATTCCTCCAAAATTCCCCACCTGGATTTAACGTACACTTCAAGGGAACTCTGGCAGCAATTAGAAACTTCAATGGCTTTCTTCTTCCGACAGCAAACTTCACATAACTAGGAATAACGAAATTAAGCCTTTTCCTTATAACACTATGAAATGTCAAGATCAAATCATACAAACAAGGATACGTAAGGCCACTCAAGACTCACTCATACGCATCCCATATCTAAAGATGAAACACCAAAATGTCCCTTTTGCTCTGCTACCTTGGCAACAGAACACATAGTCACAAAATGCCAACAAATCGATCTCAAGAGGAAAAGATATGGAATCCCCGTCGAGCACCATAAAGCAATCGGAAGCCCATCAGCTTATTTCAAGTTGAAATTTTTCCTCAGTGACATTGGAACATTAAATAAACTGCAAATCACTCTGTCACATGCTATATTAACCATTAAATATCGCCTGATATAGTTACTGTCTCACTGATCAATTCTATTGTCACTCATCACAGTATTACTATGTATCCTGTATCCAAAATACAGTTATGTAATGATACTTGCTGTAATATGTATTACCTTGCAAATGTCGATATAAGACCTACGGTATTTTAGCGACTAAAATAAATAAATACATTAATTAATGGTGCGAATTCCGAATACTTTATCTCGATTAAAATGAAGAAGATAAGAATGCAAACTTTCGTAAGAATAATTTGTATGCTCACTAATAAGCACTAGAGGGAAAAGAAAGTCATGTGAATATAACACATCAGATTTTTCAGTTCAGTAAGCGAGTTCTGAGGCAATCAGTTTAGCTAAGAAGGCTAAACTCCGAATTGCTCCTAGCTTTAACAGGGTGTAATGGAGAATATCTCGCTTATAAATTTATGGTAGAAATACAGATTGATCCAACAAATATGATGTCCCACCGGTTGCTGACAGCCAACCGGGTTTAGGCGCCACGGCGCGCCAGTCATCTTACTTTTAGGGTGCAGATCCCTAGAGGACACAAGGTCGCAATGATACCAGAATAGTATTAGTTGATATTGGGAATACCTCATGCGTTTGAACTTCCATGATTAAAAAATTACGGTTTTTGGCATTGGTATGTCACAATGTGTTGACTCTTCTTGCGGCAATCTGGGATACGTTCATTGTAATCGTCGACGAAGTTGTTCTTTCCTCTGGTGTTCGGAGATCCTCTCTTCCTGGACCTCAGCTGTGTATTTTACTGACCTTTGTGTACAGAAAGTAAGCTGGGATTTTGGCTTAGGTACAGTATAGATACCTCATACCTATTTATATGAATTTAAGCGTCTCTGTCGTGAATACTACTTATTTTCTAATTGGTGATACTTTCGTGGGCATCGTCATATATCTTGACGTCCTGTGTTTGTTTCTAACTTGTTATAGGTTTATAAGGTGCACCACGTGCTAAACCATTGATTTTAGAGGGTGCTCCTCGAGCTATACTGTTCTTGGTGCTTCTCTTCGTCACGGCCACCTATAAGTTTCTGGAATAATACTAAAATCTGAGTTTTACATTCATATAACCTCAGCCTAGGGGTTCGTATCTTACAAGACGTGAATAGCGACCACGAGGCCCCTAGTTGAGTTTGGTAACTCTTGTGCCAAACTCCCTTTTCTCTTCTATACCATCGGTCTCTCCTGACCAACTCTTGATTTTTCGACACCGTGTCATCACGACTAGGGAGTCTTTCCTTTTTATATACTTTTTTGCTGACAAGGGATAGGATACGGGTTGGGAGTGCCAAATCACAGTCTGATTGGAAGGTCAGTTATAGTGGTGGCTGATATGAAGAAATTCTACTGAAATTCTATCCCTTACCCACCATCCTCTCCGTCTGTAGCACGTGGTGTACCATGGGCAAAAGATACGGAGGCCTATTGCTAAAAGCGAGTTCCCATGGTATTGGTATACTGGGTTGAGAAATACCCAGCTTCCCGACTTGGTGAAAAGTATGAGAAGTGACTTACTGAAGGAACTAAGGCAAGATAAATATCCGAGTGGCCAGTCACATCTCTGCCCGCTCCTTGCTACACCAAGGATGGCAACACGCTTGGAATTTCATATAAAACTCCTTTCAGCTTACTGAAGCATTCCAAAGTTTCAGGAAACACTTCAGATATTGAAGAGACAGTTAAGTCATCAACAGTATCTAAACAGCCTACACGTACTCAAACGACGTTTATATCAGCATCAGTACGTGGTCCTTTCCATGAAGAACAAACACTCTCTATGAAACAACAAATGTTGTTGGAAGAAATCAAAGAGTCTTCCCCCAAAGAGACTGAAGTAGCCACTAAGAGAATTGACCACAGCCGAACGAAAAGCCAGGCCAAAAGAGGAACTGACCGCTCAAGGGATACCCTGTGATCCCTCTAAGTGTACTAAGAAAGCGTCTAAAGGGACTTCCTTGGTAGCGGGAGGTGCAGAAGTATCTGGAGGCACCAAACGTAGCCGTCCGAAAAGTTCCTCTCCTCAGCCGTGAAGGAAACCCTATAGAAACCTAGAAAGGATGAGTCAAAAATAACAATGATATCCACCTCTTTTACAAGCTATAAAGTCACACTGTCATCCATTAAGATGGCAGTAATAGTTAACGATTATCCAAATAGTAAGCTCATAAACAAGCAGGCAGAAAAAATTGTAACAGCCAAACAGCACAATTTAATGTACTATCACATGGAGAATATCTCCAATTTATATCATCTACTTAGAAGCAGGATCCTTTATCCTAATTTGTGTGAACGAAGTAACTAAAAACTGTAACCCAAAACTAAAATCTTGGGAAAAATGAAATTTGATCTCTAATCTTTGATCTCAGAATAGCACCCTTAAAAAGATCATACCCATCTAAGCTTTTATCTGAACTCAGGTCTAGAGCCTCGCTAACTCGAAATATCAAAATAACTGATTGGCAAACCTATCATGAAACTTTAGTGCAAGAGTGGGTTACAGGAATGGGAAAGTCAGGATTTTGGTTGATATTGTAACACCCCTACCGCGGATGCTTACCCCGCAGTAGTTGGTTACGCTACGGGGCTGATGGCTCAGAGGTAGGGGGAATGCGTTGGTACCGGGGTGGTAGGTAGGCCGGGGTGACGCTCCAAGGTGTGGGTAGCTAATTAATGCACTGGGGGTGCATTGCCCAATAAATTTTATTTGTTTCAGTGTGCGTACATGGGTCCTGTAGTCGGGCAACTATAGACTGGTTGAAGCCCGTGCAAGCAAATCTTAGAGCAGATGCATCCTTACCTATTTAACTGTTGTTGCAATGGCGACTCGTGTATGGAAGGCAGACCACAGGTCGTCGATGATAAAATTCACCATCTATCCGCTAATCAACTATTCCACGATTCTCTCACCTATACACACCACCAGCCAGACCCCCATAGTATGTAGATATACTTTCGGAAGTGCTGACTTCGCATTCCTTAGCACGCCCGTGTTGAGGTAACCGTATTTCAACATTTTCTGTTCGGTTACATCATCTGACGTAATCCCCGGTGCTCAACCTGATCCGCTACAATATTTACTCTGCTGCTTCCAACTTACAAGAAGCTATAATAGATTTTCATACCAGGGAAATTGTCCCATCAGTAGTAATAGTCCCGGATGAGCCAATTGGATTAACGATAATCCTGCCGCTAGGGGTGCTAGTGTCGCTAGTGTCGCCGCGGATTAAGAGCGACGGCGGTAAGTTTGAAAAGCGCCATGAGCGGAAGGATTATCGTTATTGCAATTGGCTCATCCGGGACGAGATAAAAGAATTGAGGATTAGGGAAAGATGAACGAAAAACAGGAAGTGACGTGGAGGGTTTTGATTGGTAAAAATAAGACGAAATGTGATTGGTTCGTTAATTCGGGTGGAAGATGAAGGAAGGAAGATAAAAGAGTATGGAGGACACGTGATGGAGAGGAGCGGAGCGGCGAGGTGTTGTCTGTGCGGAGATCGGGACTGAAAGAGGGAAAAGATGGCGAACGAGGGATAAAAAGTATAACAGAAAGTGACGTGTGAAGTTGTGATTGGTGGGGATAAGAAGTGATGTTATTGGTGGAAAGGAACAACTGAAAGTTGTTGATTGGTAAGAATAAGAGAGATTATGATTGGTGGAAAGGTCCCGGATGAGTCAATTGGATTAACGATAATCCTGCCGCTAGGGGCGCTAGTGTCGCTAGTGTCGCCGCGGATTAAGAGCGACGGCGGTAAGTTTGAAAAGCGCCATGAGCGGAAGGATTATCGTTATTGCAATTGGCTCATCCGGGACGAGATAAAAGAATTGAGGATTAGGGAAAGATGAACGAAAAACAGGAAGTGACGTGGAGGGTTTTGATTGGTAAAAATAAGACGAAATGTGATTGGTTCGTTAATTCGGGTGGAAGATGAAGAAAGGAAGATAAAAGAGTATGGAGGACACGTGATGGAGAGGAGCGGGGTGGCGAGGTGTTGTCTGTGCGGAGATCGGGACTGAAAGAGGGAAAAGATGGCGAACGAGGGATAAAAAGTATAACAGAAAGTGCCGTGTGAAGTTGTGATTGGTGGGAATAAGAAGTGATGTTATTGGTGGAAAGGAACAAATGAAAGTTGTTGATTGGTAAGAATAAGAGAGATTATGATTGGTGGAAAGAAAAAGGTGTGGGAGTGGGGTATGTTGGAGGTGATGGGAAAGGTAAGTTTTCCTAGCAACAAGATTTGCAAAAGCCTCTTCAGAACTCATCAGCAATTTTTGAACGTTGGATGGTAGTTTTCTTGAGTGGATAGAGAGATGGGGCGATATGAGATGCGGTGGCGAAAATGGGAACTAAACAAGATGGTTGAGACAAGAGGTCTAAGGACGAGGAAATTTCGAGGTTAGTGGTCAACATGGCGGTCGCAAGAGGTGGAGGCAAGGAGACGCGGTGGTGAGAATGGGAACTAAAAGAAGATGGCGGAAGCAAGAGCTTAGAAGAGCAGATTTTGAGGTTAAAATAGTGGGAACTAAAAATGGCGGAGGGTTGGCGACAAGGAGATGCGGTGGCCAACGTGAGAACTAAACAAGATTGCGGACGCAAGAGGAGGGTAAGGAGATTTGAGGTTACAGTACCAAAACACGAAAGGATATATTCCTACGCCAAGCAGGCCCGAAAAATAATTATGCGTGTGGTACTTACCTCTTACTGGCGTTGATGCGTCACCAAAAGCGCAGCAGCTTGACGCGACGCGAAAAAATAAAAGCAAACTGTTTTTAAAAATACTTAACCAGCTTTAAGATCAACCAACATCACTACGCACTGATATTCCTAGGTTTTTTAAAGCGGTACAGACGCCCTTTGCACAGACGTAATTTAACTATACCAAAAACCTGGTACTGGACCATCGTAATGGTCGCTAGCGTACGTAGGAGCAGGGTTCTCATAGCCGGTCGAAAGCGGTCAAAAAAGTGTACGACGTAGGTGTTCACAGTAGCTACTGTCGAGTGAACCGTCGAGGTGTGAATGAATGAGATCTGTTCTTGCCGGCAATCTGGTTCGGAGATGTGAGGAGCGGTGGCAAAAATGGGAACTAAACAAGATGGCGGAGACAAGAAGTGAAGAACGAGGGGATTTGAGGTTAGTGGTCAATATGGCAGACGCAAGAGTGGAAATCAGCAGTCGATGTGCGTCACGATATGCCCGCTGCGATGAAAGAGCTGCAAACTGCGCGATAACTTGAAAAATATTGCCCGGCGTGACGCATTGCGCGGCGCGCGCGTTTGCCGAAAACTGCTACAGTTGCCATACTTTTATTATCCGTCTTTTTTTTTCTTTTTCTTTTTCTTCGTTTTTTTTAAAAAAAATAACTAGTTTTTCGGGGTTTTCTCTGGTTGGTAGACGAATGCAAGCTCTTTCTGCTTTTTCATAGGTTTTCCCTGGTTGGTAGGCGTTTGCTGTAGTGGTTGACGAAGCCCTTTCTAATTTTCGAGATTTTTCAGGTTTTTCGTGGTTGTCCCTGCCCGGTAGGCAAATGATGAAGTTTTCCCTTGTCGGCGCACGTATACGAGGCACATACTCGCACACACACACACTGTAATAGTAGCGTATAAAAAACTTTTAACAAACAAAATGCACACAATGACAAAATTGAAAATGTATATATATATTTTAACACAAAAGTGTGCAGAGCAAAAGAAAATAAAAATTAAATAGGCACACACACATTTAATAGTAGCGATACCGCTTGGAAAGACACAAATTGCACGTTGTTAGGGCAATGCATGTTGAACGTTGGCACACTGGGAAGTTGGTTCGCACAAAATCCACACAATGACAAAATTGAAAATGTATATATATTTTAACACAAAAGTGTGCAGTGCAAAAGAAAATAAAAATTAAATAGGCACACACACACATTTAATAGTAGCGATACCGCTTGATAAGACACAAATTGCACGTTGTTTGTTAGGGCAATGCATGTTGAAAGTTGGCACACTGGGAAGTTGGTTCGCACAAAATCCACACAATGACAAAATTGAAAATGTATATATATTTTAACACAAAAATGTGCAGTGCAAAAGAAAATAAAAATTAAATAGGCACACACACACACATTTAATAGTAGCGATACCGCTTGATAAGGCACAAATTGCACGTTGTTTGTTAGGGCAATGCATGTTGAAAGTTGGCACACTGGGAAGTTGGTTCGCACAAAATCCACACAATGACAAAATTGAAAATGTATATATATATATATTTTAACACAAAAGTGTGCAGTGCAAAAGAAAATAAAAATTAAATAGGCACACACACACACAAACACACACACACATTTAATAGCAGCGATACCGCTTGATAAGGCACAAATTGCACGTTGTTTGTTAGGGCAATGCATGTTGAAAGTTGGCACACCGGGAAGCTGGTTCGCGCTGTGGTCAACCGATTACTTCGTCAGCATTCGTTCACACGGTCAGTTTTCATGCTATCGTGCAGTTTGCACGACGCGTACAGCACGTGCTTTCCCCGTATGATCGCCAAACACCGTGACAGCTGTTATAGCTTGACGGCTTATTTCATGTTCATATTCCTTTTCAACGCATTTCGTTTAGAGGTATTGTTTATTTGTTTTTCATGGCCATACGTTTTTGGCATAAGTTTTTTGCATTAATTTTATATAATGGATTGCGAAAATGGAAGTTTCTATTTGTATTTATGACAACTATGAAAATACAAGGAGAAGGACAGGCTTTTTGCACCTACCATGCTGTTGCTGATAGTGCGCTCGGCGGCCATATTCGACAGGGTGCGGTTGGCGGCCATATTCGACAGTTTATTGCAATGCGTGCAACAAGGGCACACAGCCACTTGTTGCTGGCGTCGAAAGTTTGTGCGTGAGTTTTCTCAGATTTTATGCACCGCACATCACAAAATCACTACACACGCCACTGATAGTTTTAAATATTTGACACTGATGTTGAAGTTGTGGCGGGGCACTGTTTTTAACTCCACACGCACTTAATAAATCACATAGCCTTGCGGAAATACTTAACTTTCAGCGAAAAGCGTAAGTGGGGAGTGCAAGCTCAACCACTATTAGCAACATGTAGCAAGAGTTATAGTTCTGCTCGCGTTAGTCTTTTCTCCTACGATGTCGTTGGTGATGGTGCGGTTGGCGGCCATATTTGACAGTTTATTGCAATGCGTGCAACAAGGGCACACATCCACTTGTTGCTCGCGTCAAAGTTTGTGCGTGATTTTTCTCAGATTTTATGCACAGCACAACACAAAATCACTACACACGACACTGATAGTTTTAAATATTTGACACTGATGTTGAAGTTGTGGCGGGGCACTGTTTTTAACTCCACACACACTTAATAAATCACATAGCCGTGCGGAAATACTTAACCTTCCGCGAAAAGCCCTAGTGGGAGTGCAAGCTCAACCACTATTAGCAACATGTAGCAAGCGTTATAGTTCTGCTCACGTTAGTATCGGAGAAAACAGTAAAAAGAACGATTCTCATGTGCAGCGGAAGCAGCAGTACGTGAATGACCGTGTGCTGATGAAGCAGTGGATGTGTGTTACAATATGGCAGCCGTGGTTAAAGAACTGCAAACTGCGCGATAACTTGAAAAGACCGTGAGAACGGCTGCTGATAAAGCAGCCGCGTTTAAAGAGTTGCAAACTGCACGATAACTTTAAAAAAAATGGCCGTGCGAACGGATGCTCGTCAGCGAGAAAATCTTTTAAATGCGGTTTTATGGTCGATGGTGGGGAAAAGTGCAGCGGTGGATGGATGGATGGTGTGACCGGAAGTGCACCGGAAATGACTGCGATTACAACTTGGCAAGTTGTGCTGATGAAGCAGTCGATGTGTGTTACAATATGGCAGCCGTGGTTAAAGAACAGCAAACTGCGCGATAACTTGAAAAGACCGTGAGAACGGCTGCTGATAAAGCAGCCGCGTTTAAAGAGTTGCAAACTGCACAATAACTTTTAAAAAAATGGCCGTGCGAACGGATGCTCATGAGCCAGAAAATCTTTTAAATGCCGTTTTATGGTCGATGGTGGGGAAAAGTGCAGCGGTGGATGGATGGATGGATGGTGTGACCGGAAGTGCACCGGAAATGACTGCGATTAAAACTTGGCAAGTTGTGGCGAAATAAGGCTACAGGATTTTTTTTAATGAGGCATTTAACTCGACACGCATGCTGTAACTGCGGTTGCGATAAGCGAACTTATAAAAACCCAGTGCCAAAAGCTGCCGGCCG
Source organism: Deroplatys truncata (assembly GCA_030765065.1). Taxonomy (NCBI): domain Eukaryota; kingdom Metazoa; phylum Arthropoda; class Insecta; order Mantodea; family Mantidae; genus Deroplatys; species Deroplatys truncata. Next base: position 120,708,804 of record CM060977.1, on the reverse strand, counting down.
TAGTGAGAAACGGGAGCGATAGTGGATTTTGCTATAAAATCGTGCTATTTGACGTGATATAAGTTTTAGAGCAATACGCGCACATGTGCGGGTGTCTTCATAGATCGGTATTGACCATCGCCCTAGTGATAGCAGAACATACGCCGCAGCAGTTGTTCCCAGAGTGTTAAAGCCGAGAAAAATAGTTTAAAATAAAAACCAAATAGCAGCAGCACTTTGCAGGTAAAGAGCGATCGGTGCATTTGGCCGATAAGATGGAGCCGCAACCCGGGGGAAGTCGCGATGACACCTTGCAGCCTACGTTCGAAATTATAGGGCACAAGCAGAGAACGCTGCCAAGGCTTTTTTGCGGCTCTACAGAGTCGCAAATTAGCGTAAACCCGGTCCCCAGAGATGTTAACCCGGAGCAATGGGTGTCGCATTTGTTTAACGATATTCTAAACTTTGCGAAAGAGAACCTGTTAGAAAACGAACCGGGATATTTAGGCATATCCATAAAAGACGAAAAGGAGGCGTTTAAAGCCTTCAATATGAGCGTGAGGCGCGTAGAGCAATTGAATGCGGATGTCATTGTTCCAAGCATCGAAAAAGTAATGCAAAGTAACCAACAATTCTTGCTAAGCGGTCCTCTTCATCTAACGTTTGTGTGGACCAAGGAGGTCTCGGGTTCGTGCCACCAACCTTGCGATGCCTGTAGGGACAATAAAGGCATTGTCGAAATAGCCAACAAAGACAACTTGTGTTTAGCAAGAGCCATTGTTGTAGTTAAAGCCAAAGTGGATCGTGACGTCAACTATAAAACGATGACGCGCTCCGACTATCTGCAAAAATCGAAGGCCGTAGCCTTGTGTGCGAGCATCGGTCAAGGCCACGACAGCTGTACGATAGATGACGTCAGACGCTTTGACGCTGCGTTAAAGGGCTACGCTGTGACGGTGTTTGGCGATCATACGGGGAAGCACGTGCTGTACGCGCCGGATAAGAAATGCGATAAATACATCGACGTCATGCTCCACGCCGGGCACTTTAATGCTATCGTGAACCTTCACAAGTGCTTTAAATGCAAATGGTATTGCCGCCAGTGTCATCATCCCTCGGCACACAAAAAAGAATTTCATAGGTGCGACGCCAGGTGTGCTAAATGCCATCAGCAGTGCGATGCGCGATTTGATGCCTACATACGCTGCACCGAGTGCAACAGAGATTTTAAGGGACCGACATGCTTTGCAAACCACGCAAAGAAAGGCGTTTTTTACCCAAAGGCGCTGTCGGTGTGCGATGTAGAAAAGGTGTGCACGTCTTGCAATAAGCTCGTGAATGCGAGGTACAGAAAAACCGCGCACGAGTGCGGGGAAAACTACTGCTATCATTGCAAGACACACGTGAATTCTAGCCACATGTGCTATATGCAGCAGTATGCCACAAAGAACAAAAGAAACCGGTACGTGTTTATGTTTATCGACTTTGAATGCACGCAAAACATTCCATATACCGGCAAAAAGGACACATACGAGCATGTAACTAACTTGTGCGTGTTGTACCAAGCCTGTCCGCTCTGCATCGACGAACGCCACAAGACGGCATACTGTACCGAATGCGGTTGCAAAGAATGGGTGTTTATGGACGAGCCCGTGAAGCAGCTTTTCGAACACATCGCGCAGGCGAGGTTCGAAGACTGGGACGTCTACGTCGTGGCGCATAACCTCAGAGCATACGACGGGCAGTTTTTATTAAAGTACATGGTGGTGCCCTTAGACTGGGTGCCGGAGCTCATCATGAACGGGAGCAACATCTACAGGATGAGGTACGGTGACGTCACATTTCTAGACTCGCTCAACTTCATACCCATGCCACTCTCCCGCTTTTCCAAGACCTTCGGATTGAAGGAATGCAAAGGTTATTTCCCGTACCTGTTTAACACGAAGGAAAACGAGCAGTACGTGGGTTCGATTCCCGACAAAAGGCATTACTGTCCGGAGGGCATGTCGGCGGAGGGTCGGAAAGCCTTCGAGCAGTGGCACGAAGAAAAGGCGTCCTCTGGGTACGTCTTCGACATGAGGGCGGAAATGGTGGCGTATTGCAAGATGGACGTATTTCTACTCAGTCAGGGAGTTTCCAAATTCAGAAGGGAATTCTTGGACGAGAACGGAATAGACCCGTTCAGAGAATGCGTCACCAACGCGCAGGCGTGCATGTGCGTGTATAGAAAGTGCTTCATGCCGCTAAAAAATTGCCCTCTTGCCAGCGGGCGGGTATCGACTAGCGGACCGGCAGTCTCGCGCCGCATGCATATGGCTAACTTGGCTAGAGATGCAAAACCGCATCGTCATCCAGCACGCCATGCGAGGACGCGAAGTTAAAATCGTGGGGCACAAGGTGGACGGGTACAGAGAGGCTGAAAAAACCGCGTACTTTTTCCACGGCTGCTTTTACCACGGCTGCAGGCGGTGCTTTCACAATCGCCATGCGGTGATATACAACTCGGGACACGAAACCATGGCCTCCAGGTTAGAGAGCACCGAGAAGGTCACGGCCAAGATCAAGGCCGCCGGCTACGCCGTGGTGGAAATATGCGAGTGCGAGTTCAACGCCGCGATGAAGGCCAACCAGGACCTCGCGCGCCACGCAAGGGACTTTCCGGTACCCGAACCCCTGAACCCCAGAGACGCCTTCTACGGAGGTCGCACCAACTGCACTAAGACGTACTGCGAGGTGCAGGGGGATAGCAAGATCTACTACTACGACGTATGCAGCCTGTACCCGTACGTGAACAAGACGAAACCCTACCCCGCTGGCCACCCCAAGATCCACGTGGATCGATTCCCGCCCTTGGAAGACGTGGGGGGGCGGGTTGGTGAAGTGCGAGGTTCTACCGCCGCAACACCTGTACCACCCGGTGCTACCGACGCGCATCGGCGGCAAGCTCATGTTCCCGCTATGCCGCGCTTGTGCGGAGGCGGAGAACCAAGACGAGTGCCACCACGGAGAGCGCGAGAGGGCGTTGTCGGGTACCTGGGTGATCGACGAGATGAAGGTCGCCCTGGAGGAGGGGTACCGCCTCCTCCGGGTCCACGAGATGTGGGAGTACGACGTGGTGCGGAACGAACCGACCACCGGAGCCAAGGGTCTCTTCGAGGACTACGTGAATCAGTTCTTGAAGATCAAGACCGAAGCCTCCGGCTGGCCCTCGGATTGCGACGACCCTGCCGCAAAGCAGCAGCACGTGGAGCAATTCTTCGAGCACGAAGGCGTCGCCCTGGATGCCCAGGCCGTCGCCACCAACCCCGGCAGGCGGGAGCTGGCCAAGCTGATGCTCAACAGCTTCTGGGGCAAACTGGGGCAGAGGGACAACCTCCCCACGTGCGAGCTGGTGGGCCGGTACGACCGCCTCCTGGAGCTGCTCAACGACCCAGACGTGGAAGTGCAGACCTACGTGCCCGTCACCGACCGGATCATGTACGCGGTGTGGAGGTACTGCGAGCAGTGCCGCAAGGTCAACCCCGCCGCCAACGCCGTCCTGGCAGCCTACACCACAGCTCACGCGCGCCTGGTGCTCTACTCCTACCTCAAGAGGCTGGGAGAACGGGTCTGCTACTTCGACACCGATTCCGTCGTCGTCGCCGCCGCTCCGGGTGACTGGACGCCGTCCGTTGGACGCCTCCTGGGGGACATGACAGACGAGCTGGAGAAGTACGGGCGCGGTTCTTACATCTATATTATCACGGCAGGGTCTTACCCAACTGAGGCCATTGATTTTAAATAAAAAGTACCGCTTTGGCAGCGAACGTCATTATCGCGCAAGCATGGCTAGAGGTAGGTTAAGGCTTGCGACGCTGATCAGTCCTCGCATAGCGAGACAGCACGGTAATTTGACGGCTCTGGCCAAGGCTAAGGCCCCTCTGCGCAAAAAGTTGTTAAAAAATGCCGATGGCGATCTGATCAAGGCCATTAGCGAATGTATGCTCAACGTGTGCAGAGGTCACGTGCAACTTCCCGCAAAGTGCTTGGGTCGCCTAAAGAAGCTCAAGGCTTCTTGGAGGAAGTTGACGGATAAACGGGTTCCTCTGAAGAAGAAGAGCATCTTGGTTCAAAAAGGAGGTTTTTTGCCGGCATTTCTCCTACCCGTCTTGGCTTCGCTTGGCGGCGCGCTAGTGTCGAAATTAACAGGATGAAGTACGGCAAGCAGATCCTCGTTGCACCGCAACCGAAGACCGTCGATAAGCTTCACGCTATAGACCGCACCATATCCAGATTGGCTAAAGAAATTCAGAACCTGCAGAGCGCAAAGCTCTCTGCCGACGAAAAGTGGCGGCTCGTAAAACATAAATTGGACAACTACCTCGATCTCGTGGCACAAGTCAGAAAGCCCTTCCTCGGCGACGACGACGACGATTACGAAGACGTGCACGAACGCGTGCGGTGAAGCAGGAGGTCGAACCCCGAACCATAAAGGTCAACCTCCTCTCGCCTCGCAAAAAGAAGAGGGCAAACCCTGCCACTCTGAAAAAGAAATCGAAATCGCCTTCCGCGTCGTACCATTTTCGCAAACGCCTCTGGCAACCCCTGTACAAGTAAAGCATGAAGGAATGGAAGGCGCTAAGGCGATACTATGCCAAACCGGAGCACTATGCCGGTTTGGGTACGGTCAAGCCCCTTCGAAAGGCCACGGGTGCGTCTAAGGCGAACATCGAGTCCTTCCTTCAAACCCAGGACAGTTACACTCTGCACAAACCGGTCAGAAAGCGGTTCCCACCAGATATTATCACGTGACGAATATGGACGATCTTTGGGAGGCCGATCTAAACGTAATGAACAGCGTGAGGGAACATAACAAACCTTACGTGTACATTCTGACCGTTATCGACGTATTTTCCAAATATGCTTGGGCCGTAACCCTAAAATCGAAGCTGGGTACCGAGGTTGCGCAAGCGTTTCGCTCCATATTCTCCCAACGCGTCCCCAGGATCCATCCAAACGGACAAGGGAACCGAGTTTACCAACAAGATTTTTCGCGACTTTCTGAAGAAACACGACGTGAAACATTACACAAACAAAAATAACGTTAAAGCCAGCGTCGTGGAGCGCTTCAACCGCACCTTAAAAACCAAGATGTGGAGGTATTTCACACACAAAAACAGTTACAGATACCTGGAAGTCCTTCCGGCCTTACTCGAGTCGTACAATAGCTCGCATCACAGGTCCATAAAAATGGCTCCGAAGGACGTGAACGAATCTAACATTTTACGAGTGTACCGCAATCTCTACGGAAATAGGACCCTACCTCGCGCAGGGAAACCCAGATTTTCCGTGGGCGATCACGTGCGCATCTCTAAAGAAGAAATGAAATTCGACAAGGGGTACGAGCAGAATTGGACGGACGAAATATTTCGGATAGCCGAGGTGGTGCGCGGTCGGCCAGTGGTATATAAGTTGAAGCATCTGGCCGGAGAAACCATAGACGGCATATTTTACACTGAGGAGCTACAAAAGGTCGCGCTACCTCGGACGTTTAAGATCGAACGCGTTTTACAGACCAAGGGCCGAGGGCGCAACAAGCAGGTCTTGGTAAAGTGGAAGGGGTATCCGGCAAAGTTTAACTCGTGGGTTCTGGCTTCGACCATCGATTCGACATGATTAAGACCAAGCCCTTCTCCATCACTCTCGTGAGCAACGCTTCCATGGAACACTTTACCGACAACACCACGGCCAGATTTTCTAACATCTTGCCCGAGAGAATGGGAGGTCGCCCTGCAAAAGGTCAGGTATCCGGTGAAATTTTATAACCTTTCGCGAGACGATGCCCGTCTGGTGGGCACCAAGTACACCATGACGCTCCTCCCCACGCATTCCAAATTCAGCCTGGAAATGCCGCAAGGCATCGTGCACAATCCCAAAGACTTGGTGAACCTCGTCAACGACGTTCTACTCGAACACTTGCACGTGGAAAACTTCTTCCTCTTCGACGAGCGCAAGAAGACGGTGGGCGTGAATGCCGCCGTCGCCCATACCGAACCACTACCCGACATTCCGTTCGACGGGTTTGTGGAAAATGTCGCGCGCACGGCCGTACCGTACGCGATCGGCGAATACGAAGCTCTGAACGATGCGCCCCACCAGAGACCCAAGCCGAAACCGAAACCGAAGCCCCCGGCTTCGGGGCAGCAGAAACCCGCGGCGGCTCGTCCCGTCAGACGCAAACCAGACGTTTCAAAATCGGAGGACCCTCCGGGACCTCTACACCGCATCCACAGTTTGCTCTTAACACCCGCTATGGCAAAAATGTTGGGTTTCGAGCCCTACGTCAACGTCATTCTCGAAAAAGCTGTTAAACACCCCGTAGATCCTTATATGGGGTTTCCTTACGAAATGTTCATCTATTGTAATCTAGTGACCCCGCAAGTCGTGGGCGACACGTTCGCCCAAGTCATAGAGAGCGCGGCCGTGGAATACGAAAGAACCAACAACGCTTACATGAGCGACGAAAAGACGTTTTTTCCCCAAAATTGGGTACCCTTGATTCAGCAAGACTTCAAGACGGTCAACATAGATTTAAGGAACGGTTACGGTGATCTCTTGCCATTCGCCGACGGATTTTCCTCTACTATAGTTCTCGCTTTTCGTCCGAAACAGGCGTAATGGACGTGCACACCGTGACGCGGTACTACCTCAATCAGGCCGGCGGCGCGTTCGACGATCCCGATTTCATTCTCTACAGGGGCAAGCGCTACCAAAGAGGCAGCGGTCTCTTTTCAGCCCTCGGAGGACTCTTCAGAAGGTTGCTACCGTTTTTAAAGAGCGGAGCAAAAGCAGTCGGAAAGGAGGCCTTTAAGGCGGGCGCTCACGTTCTGTCCGATGTGACTGTGGCGGGAGCAGCGCCAAAGGAAGCGTTCCAACGGAGGCTCAAGGAGTCCGGATACAATTTAAAGCGAAAAGCCGACGAAAAGCTCGATGCCATGCTCGGTTCCGGCGCCAGGCGCCTTAAGAGAATAAAACCGAGCAAATCCAAAAAGAGCAAGCAGTCGAAGCTGAAACGCCGTAGGCGTAAGGTGCAAGACATATTTTCGTAATGGCAGACGCGGCCGTCCACATGAGTTCCGAACTGGACCTCTTTACAGAGGTGCCGGTTCAGATGAGCATCGAGGAGTCACGGTTCCTATACCTAAACCCTCAAAACACTTTAATGAAAAATGCCCCCATCACCTTTCATTATTCCGGAAATGCGGACGATTACCTAGACTTGACCTATGTCGTACTCGAACTCATGGTGCGCATTGTAGATGACAAAGGACAGGCCTTAAACGCTGACGCTAACGCCACTCTGGTCAACAACGCCTTAAATTCCCTGTTTCAACTGGTGGAGGTAACCCTCAATAACGTCATCGTCTCCATGCCGCAAGCCGGTTACTCCTATAGAGCCTACCTCGAGACGCTTCTCAATTACTCCGAAGATGCCATGAACACCAAACTAGAATCCACCCTCTGGAGAAAGGACACGGCAGGCATCATGGACACTTTTATCGCCAATGCGGGTTTTCAGTGGCGTCAGGGGTTTACCAAAGGGAGCAACGTCGTACAGCTCATCGGTCCTCTGTCCAACGTTCTGTTTAGACAGGATAAGATGCTTTTAAACAACGTTAGCATGACCGTCAAGCTCACTCCCGCCTCTCCCCAGTTTTATCTGTTTTCCGACGTAGATACCTTTAAGGGGTACGCCGACATCGTGTCTGCCACGCTGCGCTTAAAATCGGTGCGGCCCTCGCCGACCATAAAGCTCGCGCACCAGGCCGTGCTCGCAAAGGGCAACGCAAAGTACCATCTCAAGGACGTCAGCTTTCACGCTCTCAGCATTCCCAAGGAGTCCAGGGCAATGACGTTTAGCGACGTGTGCGTAGGGCAAGTTCCCAGGAGAGTGGTAGTAGCCATGGTCACCGAAAAGGCCTATTCCGGCCATTTTAACTCAAATCCGTACAACATGAAACATTTTAAAATGAACTTCTTTCAGCTCTACGTGAACGGGCAACCCGTTCCCTCCCAACCTCTGCACCCGACTTTACAAAGGGACACTATTTGCAATGCTTTCAAACCCTCAGGACGGCCTAGGCATTTATTTCAAGGACGAGGGACACTCCATCTCCAGAGAAACCTACCCGCAAGGGTATACGATAATGGTTTTCGATCTCACTGCAGACATGAGCGCTAACGAGTCTCACATCTCGGGTCAGCGCCACGGAACCGTCTCTATAAGCATCGGTTTTGCCGATAAATTGACAGAACCGGTCATACTTCTGCTGCTAGCGGAAATACATCGCGCGGTCGAAATCGACGCCAACCGATCCATTTTGGTATCATGAACACCTTTCAAATTCAACGGTTTCTATCGACATGCCCCTCTACGCGCTCTCACTTTTTAGGCGTCTAGCCCTGCGATAAACTACCCGTACTTCACGGCATTCGAACGCCTCCCTTGGCGCTAGTGGCTAACACCGACCCCAGCACCAAATCCGGGCAACACTGGGTTTGCATCTTTGTGGACAAAAACTCGCATGGAGAATATTTTGACAGTTACGGCATGACCGCTTTCGCCTCATTTTCTCCGGTTCTTAAATTCGGTCTGCGGGACGCGTTGGTCCACCAACGCCACAAGGCTGCAAGGTTTCGAAAGCACCACTTGCGGTCATTACGTCATCGCCTACCACACCCACCGCTGCTCCGGCTTACCTAAGCATAAATTCTTCTCAAAATTTCACGTCAGCAATCACGCGCACAATGATGTCGTCATTCGCAAAACGTACAAAGACGCATGCCGCGCAAAGTGCTCTGACGCTCAGCAAACTTGTCAACCCTTGAAGGTGAGTACGTGTGTGTGTGTGTGTGTGTGTCACTATTCATCACATCTAAGCTAATCCATCCTCTTGCACGTGCTTTCAGAAGACGCTCCTGCTCATATAAAAAGCAACGTCACGGTGCCGCTCGCCTCATTCAGAGTGTACCATGCAGCACGCGGATACAGTCATGCTGCCATGCAGCACGCCGACCAGGTAGGTCCACACCTATGTATTAGTTTGCTTTTTTCTATCCCGTTTATCTCTCTATGCCTCACATTATTATTATTGTTTTGTGTGTTCCAGTATAACCGGATGTCAAACCCCGACCACCTCGAAACCCGGGGAAAAAAGGAAACTACCCATCTTCGACCTCCAACAGCATCCCGACAGCCCTGCTCCGCCAGCACAGTTCCAACACAGTGCAGTTGTGGGTCCTCTGGCGGATATCTACTTCCTCAACCCGCAACAAACTAAATTCGTCAGTGTGGGATTCTCCCCCCAGCCGCCGCACCATCTCGTCGTCACCATTGCCAAATGTGGACAGTACAACGCAGTCGTCATGAGTTCCTCGCAGTGTCACAAACTCGTCGAAGTCATCCCCATCATTCACAAACGCTTGAATGACCCACAGGGACGTCTACAGGAATTTCAATTCAGCGACAGCGTCACCATCGTGTTTAAGTTTGTGTTCGGAAAGCTAAAGCTCGTTTTCAAAGACCCGCAAGGCGCATCCGTTACGCTCAACCAACAAGAATGGCACGTGTTGCATGCCCTTCAGCGCATCATTACCGACATCATGTATCACAAAAGAAGGAAGAGACGGACGTGCAAAATCAAATCATGCCATACCACAAGTACATGCTTCACAACCATGCTTCCAACGTTCCCTTACATAACATGAATTTCACGCAGTTCACCAAGTACATACGGTGCGCCAATTTTAGAACATTCCTCGAGGTTCATCATTTCCTCAACACCCATTTAGCACTGCGCATCTCACAAAATAGTCCTTAGTGCGCATGTATTTCTACCAGCGTTCCAACCGCACCTCACCCAATCATCTCGCACCCTTCGCTCCCGCATCATGGGTTACATAAATTAGCTGTCGGTGTACTACCATGACAGTAAGGTGTTTAAAAACTACGAGGTGGACGGTCACCCCCAAAAAAATACACCTTATGCACTTCGCTTCGTCGACAGCACCTACGACGGAAAATCCGTCTCCGCCAGAGTTCACAGCTGCGAAACCAAAATTCATTTTGTGCTATCTAACATGTACTTCAACGATATCCATTTCAAAGCAGATAAAGAAGACGCACAACATCAGTGGTTCCAATTTGTGCCCGCAAGAGGTTTATACATCGTTTTCTACGAACAGCAATACATTTCCACAGACAAAATGCAGCAAATGTTAAACGAAACCCCATGTGCTACGGCACGTGCTTAGCGGCGCATTTGGGTCGCGAATCACCCTATATCATACCCGATCACATTCACGGCGTTTGCATGTTCAGCACCGTTCAAAACAAAGTTCTCCTCCAAGAGGAAAACCGTTAAATCAACGGACACAATGTTTTTCCTGCGGATGTTGTGCAATAATCGCTAAGCGCTTCCGGCGGATGTAGTGAACCTCCAACGAACGTTTTCCCCACCAGTGCTTCCCCCTGATGTGGTAATTCTCCAACGAACTTTTCCCCCACCAGTGCTTCCCCCTGATGTGGTAAATCTCCAACGAAACCGTTTAAAACAGAGTTCTCCTCCAAGAGGAAAACCGTTAAATCAACGGACACAGTGTTTTTCCTGCGGATGTTGTGCAATAATCGCTAAGCGCTTCCGGCGGATGTAGTGAACCTCCAACGAACGTTTCCCCCACCAGTGCTTCCCCCTGATGTGGTAATTCTCCAACGAACTTTTACAACACCAGTGCTTCCCCCTGATGTGGTAATTCTCCAACGAACTTTTCCCCCACCAGTGATTTTCTGCTTCCGGCAGTTGGGTTATATTTATGCACGCGCATTCTTTTCCCCTTCATTCGGTGCAAGCCAGCCGTGGGGGAATGCCAGGACCGACGTGTAAAGACTTCCACTGCTCGTTTTGATTTCACCAAACGTGCAGCTGCGAACTTAGGCACCGTCTCACCCGCCTGTGCACGCAGTGTCAACTCGGTTTCTACGAAGACCTCGATCAACTCAACAAGCAAATTCAACAATTCCTTCGAAGGTACTCCGCTAGAAACACCACATGAACTGCTTCATCGTGCTCTTTCGGTATCTCGATAACGGACGAAGAATCCACCTGCTACTGCCCAGGGAACGCCAAGTGCTGCTGCAGAACGGCATATACATCTTTGAACGTTATCCCCCAAGCGACGTCGACCTTGTGTGGAACCAACTTCCCAGAGACGCACAGGTAGTTTGCGCACCTTATCGCAGGTGTAAACAACACTACAACCTTCCTCATCAAACCACTCATATAGACGGTCCTCCCCCGTTTATCAAAAACTGCCATCTGTGCCGTCATAATGTCACAGGACGCCCTTAAAGAGCTAGAAGAACTTTCCCGCAGCGCCGACACTCTCAGCGTATCTACGCTTGAACAGCACGTACCATATCGTGTCGTCGGCGTCAAAACAATCGACACCGTTCACGGTACAAAGCTCGTCGCCAAACTCGACAACGACACAGAAGTTTTCCTAGCAACAAGATTTGCAAAAGCCTCTTCAGAACTCATCAACAAATTCAACTCTACCTCATTCTGCATCATATACGCAGGCGAGGAAAAACCACGCAGCGGTTTCAAACGTCACATCGTCACGTTCTCCCCATATAACCCTAAATAATGTCCGACGAAACCTATCCCGTCCCCGTGGGGAACAATCTTACCCTACAACTCATTCTCAACGCAGCTTCACCTATCCGTATCCTCTGCATCTCCAACTCCTATTTCCGCAGCAGCAGAGTTGTCACCATCACACTCGACGTCCAAGGGGCTCACGCCGTCCACGTCAAATGCGTACCTACCAAAGTGCACCAGCATCAACAAGACGCACTATGCATCATATACCTCGGCAACAGCAACATTCCTGCTCTAACCAACAAAGTCACATCCACAGGATGCTTCTCAACCCGCCATTACAACGAATTTACCAGCCCCATCTATATACCAACCTTCACCGAGTTCGTCAACGAAAGTTTCTCTCACCTGCTCGTCACCTGCTTCACCAAACCTATCCACCAATTTACCGTCGATAGCAACAGCAGCGATGACGAGGACTCAAAGTGCACCACGTACTTTAAAATCATTGTTGTGCGCGAAATCTGTGTGTCCTAGTGCCTCAACAAACTATGAATTTTAATGTGCTTTTTTTTCTCCTAATATTTCTTATATTGTTCATTTATTGTATTCATATGCTAATCTCCTGTAATCAAATAATCCATTATGTTATTCTCAAACTATGTATTCATATGTTAAGCAAATAATACATCATGTTAATCTCAACTATGTATTCATATCTTTATCCAATGTACTGTATTCAAATTATAAATAAAGAAAACAGTCCCGGATGAGCCAATTGCAATAACGATAATCCTTCCGCTCATGGCGCTTTTCAAACTTACCGCCGTCGCTCTTAATCCGCGGCGGCACTGGCGACACTAGCGCCCCTAGCGGCAGGATTATCGTTAATCCAATTGGCTCATTCGGACTATTACTACTTCCATCCAAACCAAACAAGCGTGGAGGAGTAATTTGGTGGAATAAAGAACTAGAGCAAGTGAAACGTAAACTTAGGCGCTCTTCCAATAAAGTATAAAGACAGGGTAACTAGGAAGATTATTACAAATATCTTACCAATTACAGTATACTTATAAGGAGGGTCAAACGAGCATCCTGGAGAAAATGCTGTACAGATGTAAACGCTGTAAAATCAACTTCTAGAGTAAAAAATTCTCGATCTATGCCACCCACAGGGACTCTAAAACAGCCCGATGTTGAATATGCTACATCTATCAGAGGAACACTGTAATTATTAGCAATGACTCATTTTCCAGATTGTATATTCGTTGATGAAGAGAGAGCAAATCCAAATTCTCTTTGGAATAGCTATAGTTTGAGAGCGTCCAAAGAGGATTGGGAAATAGCTGGTTCCATAGTCAATGCAACTAATATTAAATGGTCTATAAACAAATTTTAACCATTTAACTCACCTGATGGCGATGACATTTACCTCGTCTTGTTTCAGAGAACAACTGTTCCATCTACTCTGTCAGATCTTTAGAGTTAGTCTGGCCTTTAGCTATGTACAAGTGGTCTGGAGAATTAGCAGAGTAATATTCATTCCGAAGCCAGGTAAAAAGGACTATACAGGTCCAAAAGCATTTCGGTCAATCTGTCGTTCCTCCTTCATTCTGAAAGTTCTGGAATCACTGGTACACAGTCACCAACATGAGAATCAATATGCCTATCGACCGGCAGGTCATGCGATACACCGTTGAATTGAAGAGTCGCTAGGGCCTAAATAACTGGCACTGGGAGTCTTTCTAGATATTCAAGGTGTTTTTGATAATTCAACCTATGATCCAATCGTAAGGAAAGCCAAACAACGGAGTCTGGATGAACCCATACATAAATGGTTAAAATCCTCATTCCGCACCAATTTTATCAATTTGGTAATAGAATCGAAGTGTCAGCGGTGAAAGGGATCCCTCAAGGAGGAGTCCTCTCACCTATTCTATGAAATATAGTAGTAGACACTCTAATCGACAAACTCAACAGTAAGGGCATTTTCAGCTAAGGCTATGCTAATGGCATAGTCATACTAGTTAGAGGAAAATTTTCTAATACAGTTTCAGAAATCACGAATGAAACTCTGTTTATGACTGGTGTAGGGAAGAGGATTTTGGCCTAAACTGCAAGCAGACCGTTATAGTGCCATCCAGGAAAAAGAAACGGGTTTAAATAACCTAAAACTTGATACTGTTATAGCTGAAATCTAAGGAAAAGTCAAGTATCTAGGAGGTATACTAGATGAAAACCTTACCTTCACATCTTGAATGCATTCCTTGTAAAGCTAAACGGACAATTATGTTTGGAAAACGTTTAATACGTAAAACACGTCTGATAAAACCACAAATTACCTCGGAGCAGAAACATTTTCCCTTGTACTGACAACGAAATGGTAATGAAGCTATTTCTGCAAAGGTTAATTTAGATTAACATTAAGCAGATAAAAAATAAGCGTCTATAGGAATAGTTTGTAGTACCTCTGTAGAAATAAACCGTAGTGCGCAGAGAAATGGTGTGAATGTAACACATCAGATGACAGAGAGAAGAAAGGAAATTATAATCTTTTAAAAAATGTATTTCTGAATATGTAGGTTGGTTTCTCTAAATGAAGTTAACTAGCCTACCTTATCATTCTTATTTCTCAGTCTGTATTCTGTAGCTTTGAAGTGACGATTGCCTTGACCACGGTCGATAGGTGTTTGACTTCGGTCCGTTGCATGGAAAATCGCATCTCTGGGTTTGAGTCCTGCCTCAGACATGGATGTCAGTGTCCATGTAAATATGGATGTGTGCGTATAAAATAAGCACAAAAAATACGGAGAATGACGGTCAAACAGAAAAAATTACATAAAACGAAACAAAAGTGCGTTTGAATACAAAAAAGAAGAAAAATGCATATACGTTATAAAGCTGTAGTTAAAATACTGCGCAGTATTAGGAAACAAACGAGCCTAAGGAGAATGTTGCCAATTAAAACGAAAAATAAGATCAAACCTCATGGAAATAATACTAAACCATAGTTCTGTCGATGTTTGGCTGTACATACGTCGATCCAGTTTTTATTGCCTCGAAGATTTTTCTCTAATTCTTGAATAGAGAAATTCAGCTCTGCAAACCGCACAGCTGTAATAAGCTGTTGCTGGTTTGGCAGTATCAGTAAGGCACGAGTAATTTAACGTTGATCAGCAGTGGAAATACCCCACCCATTTACACTCTAATTGAAAACCTTTTGTCTCATAGAAGCACATTTCCATATCTGATGTGATACATTTACACGACTTTCTCTACCCTGTATTGTTTGTTAGTGAGTATACAAACTGTTCTTACTAAAACTTATTTTTATATCTGCTATGTTTTAATCCAAATAAACCTTTGCATTAATAGCTACATGACACACTTCGTTATAGATACAAAGGGAACAGCGATAGCTGGACGCTATATGCTGGCCTTAAAATTCAATACTCTTTCCATGATATCGCGAGGAGCAATTGAAAATCGACAGGATTTGAAAAGAATCGCTAAGTATCGAACGTTTAATAACGGATATCTCAGAAACGGCTTGTGCAACAAGAAAAACTTTTAAATAAATTATGTGTTTTAAAGAGATCCACATTTTTTGTGTGGTACGTTATCGTCTATCGCTTAACGTTTACCGTTTATATAGCATTACATAAAATTCCTTCCGAATGAAAGGACTTCAAGGTTATTCCCAAAAAATTAAGATATACATTTTATTTATGATGTAAATATCTTTAATTATATGTTATTTAATCAAAATCGTTAGAGCAATTTTCAGGAAATAAAACTTATAAAAAGTACCACGTAATGGGTAGTTGGGGTGGGCGGATTTTCTTGAAAATCTTGTGTCACATGTTTGGAAGATACTGAACTTAAATATTAAGTTTGGTACTTATCCGGTTTTTCGTTTTTGAGTTAAACTGTTCACAGACACACAGATATACATGAACCTTTTTGTAAAAATGTTTTTCTTTTATTCGGGGGCCTCAAAACATATATTTCCGGTGAAATCTCGACATCTAATTTTCGACTGGAATAAAATGCTTCCTCTATCTCCTATACGTAGTAGAGAAAGTATAATGACCGATAAAACCCAGGATCTTCTTTTCAATTCCCGGCTTTTGGGTGGAGAATTTAACTCCAGGTCTTCACCTCTGACTTGCTCAAGCGAAGTAACCATATGGACGAATATGGTTGGGAGTGGATGGTAAAAGTTGTAGGTCCCCTCGTTCCATCACCACCCTCATTGTCATTCTACCATCGGAGGTAAGAGATGCTGCTCTCTGGTTTGGTGGAACGAGTTCCCCGAAAGTCATATACCACATGGGGAGCTTTGAAAATAAGAAAGAAAAAATCTGATAGTGTTATTATCCTGCAAGTTTGAAAAATTCACGCAAGGCAATGGCGGGAGTTTATATGTGTGATAAAGTTCCTATTATATAACACCAAGCTTTGTATTATGTGCGATTCTTTCAGGGCTTAAGCACAAAATGGCAATTTTGTTATTTAATTCTTGTTTCTACACTGTCTTTCACCTTCAGCACACTATTTTATTAAAGCTGCTGCACAACACGATACTGCATTGTAAAACATTTATGTTCATAATACAATAAATCAATATATCGTGTTTCTCTGGGTATAAATATTTATAAGCACAAAGGACTATACTTTTAGCATAGTATTTAAGTTAATGTGTGATGCTGTCGAAATGAATCGTTATATAAAGCAATCAACATATTTCAGTTTACTGTCCTAAATCTTCGAACACTTGTATTTGATTAGAATATCAAAATGTAAGCTAAGTGGATAAAGGGTTTGAATCCCTTTACTTCCTCCTTTGAAGAATGGGTTTCTTTTCCTTCCCTATTTTGTTTCGAAGGAGTGGTTAAATCTCTGCTACTGGTATCATGCCCGTTTTAATGAAGAAACATTATGTATATACTTATACATCTTAAATATTATTTTATTTTAATCTTATGTTAGTATATTAACTCACTTCACAAAGTTTAAAAAGCACATAATTATCTGCATTTGTTGCTTTTGGATGAAATTCCTTCATATGTGATTATTTTTGGATTTCGAGCACCATGATATTTTGATAGCGTTTATTGAATTTGCAGTTGAGAAAATAACATCGGTGGCATTGCCCAAAGAGGTCATATTTATTTTCTACTGTGTAAAGTAAGGTAATGGGCACTGTATACAAGGGTTGGTGTAGCAGAACCAGGGCAGCGGAAGAAGAACAGGCCAGAAACAAATAAATTTGTTTTCTATGTTGTTGTGAAATACTTACCGCAACGCTCAAGGACCTGTTAACCACAGCGAAACCACTGAAAGTTACTCTGGCTGCATTCCGATTAATTGTCGCTATAAATTTATGTATCTAGAACATATAAAGAAACAAAATATTTGTATTAGAAAACAATTCGTCAAATGAATTCAAAGCAGAAGCAATATTAGCTGATATATCTAAAGAGTTTGTAGCCAGAAAGACTGTTCTAAGTAAAAGAACGCAATAATCCTATATTATTTCTCTGTCTCTCTCTCTCTCTCTCTCTCTCTCTCTGTCCCTCTATCTCTCTCACTCAGTGAGGAAAAACTCAAATGAGGAGCCAGGGCTGAATACCGGGAGTGAATAACTGAAATCGGGCCTTATTTTTATTTCGTTATTAAACAAAGTTTATTCCATAATTTCTACCTGGACGGTGGCTTTGCTCGGTGATGTTCAGAGAAGCTTAACGATACCTTGTAAACCGATTATTCTCGACTATTAATGAAGTCAAAATCTTTAATAGTCGTTAAAAATGCAAGCACTTAATTACATACATGGTTTGTAAAAAATGGTAATATATCCAGTATAGGCAAACAATTTGTCTACATTAAAATAACCAACTCCTGTCTCCAGATTCATTTCTGGTCATCACAGGTGGCCGGCCAGGTGAAGAATTCTTCACCTAATATTTCCTATTTACTCCATTTCTTAATTTGCTTTAAATGCAGCATTTAATACAGCAATCAAGCTTGCCAATAGCTGTTAAATGTTTCGTCCAGGTAATGTAGACGTTGAAGTTGCCAACTTTCTCTTTTGCATCCTGTCTTCGAAGGCAAGCTTCGCTGAGAGATGGGAAAGAAGAAACACCGCCGTGTTACCGAACGCGCACTGCAAGAAACCCCTCCACAGGCCCTCCACCACCCCTACTAGGGACGAGCTACACCTCGGCCGCTGCATCGCCCCGACAGCAGGTGCACCTGCTGTCACATCCGCCAGCTCAGGCAGGGAGCACAGCCCCTCCACACCCCTACTAGGGACGAGCTATGCCTCGGCCGCTGCATCGCCCCGACAGCAGGGGCACCTGCTGTCACATCCGCCAGCTGAGGCAGGGAGTACAGCCCCTCACAACCGCTACCAAGGACGAGCTATACTTCAGCCGCTGCATCGCCCCGACAGCAGGGGCACCTGCTGTCACATCCGCCAGCTGAGGCAGGGAGCACAGCCCCTCCACCACCCCTACCAGGGAAGAGCTATGCCTCGGCCGCTGCATCGCCCCGACAGCAGGGGCAACTGCTGTCACATCCGCCAGCTGAGGCAGGGAGTACAGCCCC
Source organism: Deroplatys truncata (assembly GCA_030765065.1). NCBI lineage: Eukaryota > Metazoa > Arthropoda > Insecta > Mantodea > Mantidae > Deroplatys > Deroplatys truncata. The sequence goes on along the minus strand of CM060977.1, from coordinate 120,690,574 downwards.
TCCACCACCCCTACTAGGGACGAGCTATGCCTCGGCCGCTGCATCGCCCCGACAGCAGGGCTGCTGCTGTCACATCCAACAGCTGACGCAGGGAGTACAGCCCCTCACAGCCGCTACCAGGGACTAACCATGCCTCGGTACCGCTTCGCCCCGACAGCAGGGGCACCTGCTGTCACATCCGCAAGCTGAGGCAGGAAGCACAGCCCCTCCACCACCCCTAGCAGGGAAGAGCTATGCCTCGGCCGCTGCATCGCCCCGACAGCAGGAGCAACTGCTGTCACATCCACCAGCTGAGGCAGGGAGTACAGCCCCTCCACCACCCCTACTAGGGACGAGCTATGCCTCGGCCGCTGCATCGCCCCGACAGCAGGGCAGCTGCTGTCACATCCACCAGCTGACGCAGGGAGTGCAGCCCCTCATAGCCACTACCAGGGATGAGCTATGCCTCGGCCACTGCACAGCCCCGACAGCAGGGGAAGCTGGTGTCACATCTGCCAGATGACGCAGGGAGCATAGCCCCTCCACCACCCTACCAGGGAAGAGCTATGCCTCGGCTGCTGCATCGCCCCGACAGCAGGGGAAGCTGCTGTCAAATCTGCCAGCTGAAGCAGGGAGTACAGTCCCTCAAAGCCGCTACCAGGGACGAACTATGCCTCGACCGCTGCACAGCCGCGACAGCAGGGGCAGCTGCTGTCACATCTACCAGCTGACGCAGGGAGTACAGCCCCTCACAGCCATTACCAGGGATGAGCTATGCCTCGGCCACTGCACAGCCCCGACAGCAGGGGAAGCTGGTGTCACATCTGCCAGATGACGCAGGGAGCATAGCCCCTCCAACACCCCTACTAGGGACGAGCTATGCCTCGGTCGCTGCATAGCCCCGACAGCAGGGGCAGCTGCTGTCACATCGCCAGATGAGGCAGGGAGCACAGCCCCTCCACCACCCCCACTAGGGACGAGCTATACCTCGGCCGCTGCATCGCCCCGACAGCAGGGGCACCTGCTGTCACATCCGCCAGCTGAGGCAGGGAGTACAGCACCTCACAACCGCTACCAAGGACGAGCTATACTTCAGCCGCTGCATCGCCCCGACAGCAGGGGCACCTGCTGTCACATCCGCCAGCTGAGGCAGGGAGCACAGCCACTCCACCACCCCTACCAGGGAAGAGCTATGCCTCGGCCGCTGCATCGCCCCGACAGCAGGGGCAACTGCTGTCACATCCGCCAGCTGAGGCAGGGAGTACAGCCCCTCCACCAGCCCTACTAGGGATGAGCTATGCCTCGGCCGCTGCATCGCCCCGACAGCAGGGCAGCTGCTGTCACATCCACCAGCTGACGCAGGGAGTACAGCCCCTCACAGCCACTACCAGGGACTAACCATGCCTCGGTACCGCTTCGCCCCGACAGCAGGGGCTCCTGCTGTTACATCCGCCAGCTGAGGCAGGGAGCACAGCCCCTCCACCACCCCTAGCAGGGAAGAGCTATGCCTCGGCCGCTGCATCGCCCCGACAGCAGGGGCAACTGCTGTCACATCCGCCAGCTGAGGCAGGGAGTACAGCCCCTCCACCACCCCTACTAGGGACGAGCTATGCCTCGGCCGCTGCATCGCCCCGACAGCAGGGCAGCTGCTGTCACATCCACCAGCTGACGCAGTGAGTACAGCCCCTCATAGCCACTACCAGGGATGAGCTAGGCCTCGGCCACTGCACAGCCCCGACAGCAGGGGCAGCTGGTGTCACATCTGCCAGATGACGCAGGGAGCATAGCCCCTCCACCACCCCTACCAGGGAAGAGCTGTGCCTCGGCTGCTGCATGGCCCCGACAGCAGGGGAAGCTGCTGTCAAATCTGCCAGCTGAGGCAGGGAGTACAGTCCCTCACAGCCGCTACCAGGGACGAACTATGCCTCGACCGCTGCACAGCCCCGACAGCAGGGGCAGCTGCTGTCACATCTACCAGCTGACGCAGGGAGTACAGCCCCTCACAGCCATTACCAGGGATGAGCTATGCCTCGGCCACTGCACAGCCCCGACAGCAGGGGAAGCTGGTGTCACATCTGCCAGATGACGCAGGGAGCATAGCCCCTCCAACACCCCTACTAGGGACGAGCTATGCCTCGGTCGCTGCATAGCCCCGACAGCAGGGGCAGCTGCTGTCACATCGCCAGATGAGGCAGGGAGCACAGCCCCTCCACCACCCCTACTAGGGACGAGCTATACCTCGGCCGCTGCATCGCCCCGACAGCAGGGGCAGCTGCTGTCACATCCGCCAGCTGAGGCAGGGAGTACAGCACCTCACAACCGCTACCAAGGACGAGCTATACTTCAGCCGCTCCATCGCCCCGACAGCAGGGGCACCTGCTGTCACATCCGCCAGCTGAGGCAGGGAGCACAGCCACTCCACCACCCCTACCAGGGAAGAGCTATGCCTCGGCCGCTGCATCGCCCCGACAGCAGGGCAGCTGCTGTCACATCCACCAGCTGACGCAGGGAGTACAGCCCCTCACAGCCGCTACTAGGGACTAACCATGCCTCGGTACCGCTTCGCCCCGACAGCAGGGGCGCCTGCTGTCACATCCGCCAGCTGAGGCAGGGAGATCAGCCCCTCCACCACCCCTAGCAGGGAAGAGCTATGCCTCGGGCGCTGCATCGCCCCGACAGCAGGGGCAACTGCTGTCACATCCGCCAGCTGAGGCAGGGAGTACAGCCCCTCCACCAGCCCTACTAGGGACGAGCTATGCCTCGGCCGCTGCATCGCCCCGACAGCAGGGCAGCTGCTGTCACATCCACCAGCTGACGCAGGGAGTACAGCCCCTCACAGCCACTACCAGGGATGAGCTATGCCTCGGCCACTGCACAGCCCCGACAGCAGGGGCAGCTGGTGTCACATCTGCCAGATGACGCAGGGAGCATAGCCTCTCCACCACCCCTACCAGGGAAGAGCTATGCCTCGGCTGCTGCATCGCCCCGACAGCAGGGGAAGCTGCTGTCAAATCTGCCAGCTGAGGCAGGGAGTACAGCCCCTCACAGCCGCTACCAGGGACGAACTATGCCTCGACCGCTGCACAGCCCCGACAGAAGGGGCAGCTGCTGTCACATCTACCAGATGAGGCAGGGAGTACAGTCCCTCCACCACCCCTACCAGGGAAGAGCTATGCCTCGGCCGCTGCATCGCCCCGACAGCAGGGGCGCCTGCTGTCACATCCGCCAATTGAGGCAGGGAGCACAGCCCCTCCACCACCCCTACTAGGGACGAGCTGTGCCTCGGCCGCTGCATCGCCCCGACTGCAGGGGCACCTGCTGTCACATCCGCCAATTGAGGCAGGGAGCACAGCCCCTCCACCACCCCTACCAGGGAAGAGCTATGCCTCGGCTGCTGCATCGCCCCGACAGCAGGGGCACCTGCTGTCACATCCGCCAGCTGAGGCAGGGAGCACAGCCCCTCCACCACCCCTACTAGGGACGAGCTATGCCTCGGCCGCTGCATCGCCCCGACAGCAGGGGCACCTGCTGTCGCATCTGCCAGCTGAGGCAGGGAGTACAGCCCCTCACAGCCACTACCAGGGACGAGCTATGCCTCGACCACTGCATGCCCCGACAGCAGGGGAAGCTGCTGTCAAATCTGCCAGCTGAGGCAGGGAGTACAGCCCCTCACAGCCGCTACCAGGCACGAACTATGCCTCGACCGCTGCACAGCCCCGACAGCAGGGGAAGCTGCTGTCACATCTGGCAGATGAAGCAGGAAGCACAGCCCCTCCACCAACAATACCAGGGACTAGTCATGCCTCGGCAGCCGCTTCGCCGCGACAGCAGGGACAACTGTTGTCACATTCGCCAGCTGAGGCAGGGAGCACAGCCGCTCACCGCCGCTACCAGGGACGAGCTATGCCTCGGCCGCTGCATCGCCCCGACAGACGCACTGATTGTAATACTAATTATATGATATATTATATTAATTATACTATTATTTATATTAGATTAGTTATTTAATTAGTCTAATTATACGAACATTTAATTATTAGCTTGTCTCTTAAGTAGTGTCGGTTTTTAAGTTTGATGTTTTATAAGATACAATTGGTTTTGTTTGGTTCGCCAATGCTATTTACAGCATGCCATGGCTAGTATTGCGTATATTGTGAGAATGTGTCACTTGTCGGTTGTTAATACACAATCACAAAAGGGAAGTTAGTAAATTTGAGATTATAGTCCTTCTAAAGCACTACTGGAAACAAGCTGCTGAAAAATATGTGAAATGGAAGGAGAAGGTGTCGTTAGTGAGCGTGTGGCACAACGACGGTTCCAATGTTTCAACACTAAAGATTTACCACTTTCTGGAAGACCTAAATTATGGGTTATAGAGACTACACGCAGAGTTTTGGAAGAAACTCCACACAAAAGTACTCGTAGGCTGTCAGAAAAACTTGCTCCATCAAAATATACCATACATCGCCAGATTAATAAACATAAAAAATCAAACAGAAGCTGTAGATCTGTACCCCATGAATTGACACCTCAACAGGCTCAATGTAGAGTGGATATCTGTCGTCAGCTTATCGTAATACCATGGGCAGAGTGGGCGGTCGCCGGGGATCGAACCAGGAATCTTCCAAATGCGAGTTGCACACGTTACCACGGCGCTATCTCGTTCGGGCACTAGGTTGTAGTCAACTGACAATCATCTGAAGATTATTAGGTGCTCTAGAAGTTCGTTTGTGAGGCCCTGGAAGTCTCAAATAGTTTACGCCATCCTAGTCTTTAAATATAGCAGATTATTCTGTCCTTCTCCGAGATCCTGTAATGTCCCAGTTCCCTATATACAAAACGGTGAATTCACCGGGAAATCTTCAATTTGAAACCACCCCAGTCACCAAGGTCTTTATTTTGGTAAATAGAAATGAAGTATGATGAAGGGCACTCAGGTCCTCATCTTGTAAACTAAAATTAATTTACACTAGTTCTACATGATGTTTGGAATTTTCGTGGACAGATCATTAAAATCTTTGACATGTGAATTCTAGGGAATTCCGCTAAGGTACTGTACGTATTAACAAGCAACAACAGTAGAGATATAATGCCGGTTTGAGCACAGTAGAGAGATGCCGACAAGCGATAAAGTTCTTTGTTCTACGCCGACAAGCCCCGCCCCCTCCCTTTGTGTGCTCACATGCCGCCAGGTCTCGTGTCGTTAGGCCCCGCCCCCTCTCGCTTTGTGTGCTCACCTAATGCCGGCAGTATCTGTGCTAACAGGTTCTACCCCCTCCCCCATGCGTTCTACTGTGGCGTCATGACTTGATGGAATTGTTTTCTCGAGTCCTGCCGCCCCTCGGCAAATTAATTAGGTAATGTTCGTCAAACATTTTTTTTATGATTACTAAGGTCTGCAGATTGCATCCTCGAGCAATTAAGTTTTTTGATTAATGAATTGTTGACTGGAGCTTGAGTATAAGTAGTCTGCTCACGGTAACAGTCTGTCATGTAATGAAACACTGCAGCCTTCTTGTATCTGGGGAAATCGCTTGTCCATTAGCTGAACATGTTAGACGCTTTCAACACATTAATAGGCTTTTAAGTTTACATTCCGGATCTGTTTACATACATTAGCGATCAACGACATACTTCCGTCTGGAGGTAACGGTGACACACATTAGCTGACCCGTTAGACGCTTTCACCCCATTAGCGAACAATGTCAGTAATTGTTTTCCTAAGTGCTCTGCCCAACACTCAACACTTTAGATTTTAGCGATGGAAATGATATAAAAAGCAGCAGCTTCTCCAACGAGTTCCAAGTTGACCAGGATGCCCGGGTTCGAATTACAAAATCAGCTTCTAATAACTCAGAGACTAATTACGATAAAGACATCAAATAAAGTTTATTACATTAATGTCATTAGATAGTTTCTTGTGAATGTATATTTGGGTACATGGTGTCCAGGGTTCGAATACCGATAAAATGTAATTTAATTATAAATTTAATAACTCCTAAACTAATTAAGATAAAGACGCCAAATAAACTTTATTGCCTTTATTTTATTAGGTAGTATCTTGTGGATGTGTAATTAGATACCTGACGTTCTGGGTTCGAGCCTAATGTTTAAATCGTCATTATCTCAGAAACTAAGAGAGGTAGAGGAATTGACCAAAGCATGATTGATAGCTCCTATGATGGGTAATTAATACTGTATATAATTTTCAATCAGTTGTCCTTACTTCGAATACCGATCTTTCAATCACTTACTTATTTTTTCTCTATACTCTAGAATATGTCACTTAGATTGATGCTGTAACTGCATACACAACCTTTAAAAATATCAAACTAATATTGTAAATAATTTTGTTTCTGGTGTCCAGGGTTCGAATACCGATAAAATGTAATTTAATTATAAATTTAATAACTTCTAAACTAATTAAGATAAAGACGCCAAATAAACTTTATTGTCTTTATATTATTAGGTACTATCTTGTGGATGTGTAATTAGATACCTGACGTTCTGGGTTCGATCCTAATTTTAAATCGTCATTATCTCAGAAACTCAGAGAGGTAGACGAGTGAACTAAAGCATGATTGATAGCTCCTATAAGGGGTAATTAATACTGTATATAATTTTCAATCAGTTGTCCTTACTTCGAATCCCGATCTTTCAATCACATACTTATTTTTCTCTATACTCTAGAATATATCACTTAGATTGATGCTGTAACTGTATACAGCACCTTTAAACATATCAAACTAATATTGTAAATAATTTTGTTTCTGGTGTCCAGGGTTCGAATACCGATAAAATGTAGTTTAATTATAAATTTAATAACTTCTAAACTAATTAAGATAAAGACGCCAAATAAACTTTATTGCCATTATGTTATTAGGTATTATCTTGTGGATGTGTAATTAGATACCTGACGTTCTGGGTTCGAGCCTAATTTTAAATCGTCATTATCTCAGAAACTAAGAGAGGTAGACGAGTGAACCAAAGCATGATTGATAGCTCCTATGAGGGGTAATTAATACTGTATATAATTTTCAATCAGTTGTCCTTACTTCGAATCCCGATCTTTCAATCACTTACTTATTTTTCCCTATACTCTAGAATATATCACTTAGATTGATGCTGTAACTGCATACAGCACCTTTAATCATATCAAACTAATATTGTAAATAATTTTGTTTCTGGTGTCCAGGGTTCGAATACCGATAAAATATAGTTTAATTATAAATTTAATAACTTCTAAACTAATTAAGATAAAGACGCCAAATAAACTTTATTGCCTTTATGTTATTAGGTATTATCTTGTGGATGTGTAATTAGATACCTGACGTTCTGGGTTCGAGCCTAATTTTAAATCGTCATTATCTCAGAAACTAAGAGAGGTAGACGAGTGAACCAAAGCATGATTGATAGCTCCTATGAGGGGTAATTAATACCGTATATAATTTTCAATCAGTTGTCCTTACTTCGAATCCCGATCTTTCAATCACTTACTTATTTTTCTCTATACTCTAGAATATATCACTTAGATTGATGCTGTAACTGCATACAGCACCTTTAAACATATCAAACTAATATTGTAAATAATTTTGTTTCTGGTGTCCAGGGTTCGAATACCGATAAAATGTAATTTAATTATAAATTTAATAACTCCTAAACTAATTAAGATAAAGACGCCAAATAAACTTTATTGCGTTTATGTTACTAGGTAGTATCTTGTGAATGTGTAATTAGATACCTGACGTTCTGGGTTCGAGCCTAATGTTTAAATCGTCATTATCTCAGAAACTAAGAGAGGTAGAGGAATTGACCAAAGCATGATTGATAGCTCCTATGAGGGGCAATTAATACTGTATATAATTTTCAATCAGCTGTCCTTACTTCGAATCCCGATCTTTCAATCACTTACTTATTTTTCTCTATACTCTAGAATATATCACTTAGATTGATGCTGTAAATGCATACAGCACCCTTAAACATATCAAACTAATATTGTAAATAATATTGGTTCTGGTGTCCAGGGTTCGAATACCGATAAAATGTAATTTAATTATAAATTTAATAACTCCTAAACTAATTAAGATAAAGACACCAAATAAACTTTTATAGGGGAAAGGATGCTCTCCTGAAACATTAGGTCTCTAGATAGAAGTATTTATAGGGGAGAGATGGGGAATACCAGGGCTGATGCTAGGCTAGTCAGATGCTAAAGGAGGGAGGGATATGCTTTATACGAGAGAGATAGGGAACACAAGGAAAGATGCTATACTAAACAGGACTTGAAGGGTAGAATATGAGCGATATAGCAAACCGAGGAGAGGTATTAGGATAGGAGTTTTGAATGATGGAGTAGGCGTTTATATGCGAGAGATAGGGAATACGAGGTTCGATGCTAGGCTAGACGGTGTTGAATGAGGGAATGCATCTTATATGAGAGAGGTAGGGGAATATGAGGAGAAGTGCTAGGCTAGTCGGGAAGGTCTGAATGAGAGAGTATACGTCTATATGGGAAAATATAGGGAAAACGAAGGTAGGTGCTAGGTTGAGAGAGTCTTCAAGGAGGAAAATGCATTTATATGAGAGCGTTAGGGCATACGAGGAGAGGTGCTAGTCTAGACATGGTTTGAGGATTAGAGTATACGTTTATATGGGAGAAATATGGAAAACGGGAGAGATACAAGGATAGACAGAGATTGAAGGAGGAGGAATGTAGGTTTATACTGTAATATAGAGAGTAATTCGATTATAAAACTTTTCTCATCCAGCCTTACAACACTTTTATATACTTATTTTCTAAACCTTACAAACTTTATATTTGTTAAACAGTAGTGCGCGAGACGGAGAGGGACAAACAGTATATCGGTTTACAGTGAAGTATACATCCTAACCTATTCCCACCTTGTTTGTTCTGGATCTTCTCATTGTCTATCATCTAACGTAAACACGTAACAAGACGTAACACAGGAAATCATACATATGGCACATTAAAAAAATAAAGGTATATATAATGAAACATAAACAAGTAGACAGAGGGTCGTCGATACATAGAAAACCAGGAGTTGTATGTACTGAGACCATAGATTAGTATAGGCAAACAACAAAGAAGTGAATTTATAGTGTAAATAGCCAAATATTTTCAAATATTATTATAGTCTAAAAGTATATAACTTAATTATGTATCGAGTATTGAGAAATAAACGTTATTCATTATTCACTAATCTCAGATCACTGCAATTGTATTGAATCAATTCACAATTGCTAATGCCATTCAACTTTCATTCGTCTCTGATACATAAACAAATTGCAAAATGGAGAAGGACGAAAGTAATAAAAAGACTCAGGCAGCAAATTTTAAGAAAGAAGAGAAAGATATATGACCGACATTGTTTTGGAACACAAATTAGTCTTGAAAATAAAATGACTGATAGCTCTGCTAAGCGTAAGGAAGAGACATGGAAATAAATTGCAAATGAATACAATTCTAGGTTGGAAAAGAAGATAAACAACATTCATGTAAACCAATTTTTAAAAATCAGTTTAACTGAATACATGTAAAAAAACATATCACTTTACAAAAAGTAATGCAGACAACATTTATTTTTTATAAACATTATCCTATTACATTACTTTACAAAAAACCATACATATTTCCTAAAGGCAAAGGTGATAGTCTAGACATTCTAAACACTCAGTTATATAATCATATACATCACACAGAAAGAGACCTGCATTATCAGTAAAAAAACTAAACATCTCAACAATGTCTGAATGATGTATTTTATAAGTACAAGTTTTTTGATATTTCAAAGTTCCTGTTAACCATGGCAGTAATTGATTAACACAATTTCTCGATCCTGTCATGCTATAACTTTAGATGCTTTCAGCTTACTTATAATTTCCTCAATCTCTTGTGTGTGACTATTATTACCAGCATCCCTCGACGCAATTAGTAACCTCAATATATTTACTACTCTATTCGGATTTTCAAGCGTTGATATCACTGAATCATCATCATCTGAAGATTTCATATTCTTGCAACTTCCGATGTATCCAGATTTTTCACCAACAGTAGTCTCCAGTGAAGGACAGAGGCTTGATCCGGTATAACATTCCCCTCTATACATCTTCGGATCTTCAAGTGCAGGTGAGAGAGTCGATTCAGTATAACATGTTGCTCTATGAAACTTAAATCTTGACAAAGAACGATTCTTAAAAATCCGCCCGCATACACAGCATCTAATAACGCGTTTTCCTCCATGTGTAATGTATGAAAAATCGTGTTTCTCATTCGTCAGTTGCACAGATTTTCCCGGGCAGTAGTTCATGCTAAAACTAAAAGAAATTAAATGAATACGTGAATGCTAACGCTCGAAGGAATTAAAAGCGAATGAATGAATTCATAACACGCACCTATGTATATATCCAGGATGAGGACGACGGAGGGAATTGCGATCAATGCATAGCAGGGAGAAAGGATACTCTCTTGAAACATTAGTCATCTAGACAACTATTGTTCACGGAGCCTGTAGACGTCAGGTTGAATGGGACAGACCTCAGGTTCAAATCTTTAAGGGCACGGACCCAGCCTTTTGCCTGTCATGTATACTAAACCATCCTAACAGCGTAACATTACGTTACAACGACACGTAACCAGAACATGGCGAGTGCGAGCATGGAAAAAAGGATGCTCTCTGGGAACATTACTGGAAAAGGATGCTCTCTGGAAACACTAGTCATCCACACAACGGGTTGTCCCTAACATTTCCAGATTTCGGGTCGTTCAACATCGTGACGCGCCCCTGTCATCTACATTTCGACGAAATTTTACCTCCTGAATTAAAGTTTGGTGATCTGTATAGACCTGTACAACATGCATTACGCTATGTAACAGACTCATCACGTTATGTAACAACACGATCACGCTAGGTAACAACATGTTCACGCTATGTAACAACATGATCACGCTATGTAACAACATGATCACGCTATGTAACAACATGATCACGCCATGTAACAACATGATCACGCTATGTAACAACATGATCACGCTATGTAACAACATGATCAGGCTATGTAACAACATGACCACGCTATGTAACAAAACGATCAAGCTATGTAACAACTGATCACGCTATGTAACAACATGATCATGCTATGTAACAACCTGAGCACGCTATGTAACAATCTGATCACGTTATGTAACAACTGATCACGCTATGTAACAACATGATCACGCTATGTAACAACATGATCACGCTATGTAACAACATGTTCACGCTATGTAACAACATGACCACGCTATGTAACAAAACGATCACGCAATGTAACAACTGATCACGCTATGTAACAACCTGATCAAGCTATGTAACAACTGATCACGCTATGTAACAACATGATCACGCTATGTAACAACCTGAGCACGCTATGTAACAACATGATCACGCTATGTAACAACCTGAGTACGCTATGTAACAACATGATCACGCCATGTAACAACTGATCACGCTATGTAACATCATGCTCAAGCTATGTAACAACTGATCACGCTATGTAACAACACGATCACGCTATGTAACAACCTGATCAAGCTATGTAACAACATGATCACGCTATGTAACAACCTGAGTACGCTATGTAACAACATGATCACGCCATGTAACAACTGATCACGCTATGTAACAACATGCTCAAGCTATGTAACAACATGTTCACGCTATGTAACAACATGATCACGCTATGTAACAACATGTTCACGCTATGTAACAACATGATCACGCTATGTAACAACATGACCACACTATGTAACAACATGATCACGCTATGTAACAAAACGATCAAGCTATGTAACAACACGATCACGCTATGTAACAACCTGATCAAGCTATGTAACAACTGATCACGCTATGTAACAACCTGAGCACGCTATGTAACAACCTGATCACGCTATGTAACAACTGATCACGCTATGTAACAACATGCTCAAGCTATGTAACAACATGATCACGCTATGTAACAACATGTTCACGCTATGTAACAACATGTTCACGCTATGTAACAACATGATCACGCTATGTAACAACATGACCACACTATGTAACAACATGATCATGCTACGTAACAAAACGATCAAGCTATGTAACAACATGATCACGCTATGTAACAAAACGATCAAGCTATGTAACAACCTGAGCACGCTATGTAACAACATGTTCACGCTATGTAACAACATGATCACGTTATGTAACAACATGATCACGCTATGTAACAACATGATCACGCCATGCAACAAAACGATCAAGCTATGTAACAACCTGAGCACGCTATGTAACAACATGTTCACGCTATATAACAACATGAACACTCTATGTAACAATACGATCACGCTATGTAACAATCTGATTACGCTATGTAACAACCTGATCACGCTATGTAACAACTGATCACGCTATGTAACAACATGCTCAAGCTATGTAACAACATGATCACGCTATGTAACAACATGTTCACGCTATGTAACAACATGTTCACGCTATGTAACAACATGATCACGCTATGTAACAACATGACCACGCTATGTAACAACATGATCATGCTATGTAACAAAACGATCAAGCTATGTAACAACCTGAGCACGCTATGTAACAATACGATCATGCTATGTAACAACCTGAGCACGCTATGTAACAACATGTTCACGCTATGTAACATGATCACGTTATGTAACAACATGATCACGCTATGTAACAACATGATCACGCCATGCAACAAAACGATCAAGCTATGTAACAACCTGAGCACGCTATGTAACAACATGTTCACGCTATGTAACAACATGAACACGCTATGTAACAATACGATCACGCTATGTAACAATCTGATTACGCTATGTAACAACTGATCACGCTATGTAACAACATGATCACGCTATGTAACAACCTGAGCACGTTATGTAACAACATGACTACGCTATGTAACAAAACGATCACGCTATGTAACAACTGATCACGCTATGTAACAACCTGAGCACGCTATGTAACAACATGACCACGCTATGTAACAAAACGATCACGCTATGTAACAAAACGATCAAGCTATGTAACAACTGATCACGCTATGTAACAACATGATCACGCTATGTAACAACCTGAGCACGTTATGTAACAACATGACTACGCTATGTAACAAAACGATCACGCTATGTAACAACTGATCACGCTATGTAACAACCTGAGCACGCTATGTAACAACATGACCACGCTATGTAACAAAACGATCACGCTATGTAACAACAGATCACGCTATGTAACAACCTGAGCACGCTATGTAACAACCTGAGCACGCTATGTAACAATACGATCATGCTATGTAACAACCTGATCACGCTATGTAACAACCTGATTACGCTATGTAACAACTGATCACGCTATGTAACAACATGATCACGCCATGTAACAACCTGAGCACGCTATGTAACAACATGATCACGCTATGTAACAACATGAACACGCTATGTAACAATACGATCACGCTATGTAAGAATCTGATTACTATGTAACAACGGATCACGCTATGTAACAACATGATCACGCTATGTAACAACCTGAGCACGCTATGTAACATCATGATCACGCTATGTAACAACCTGATCACGCTATGTAACAACATGCTCACGCTATGTAACAACTGATCACGCTATGTAACAACATGATCACGCTATGTAACAACCTGAGCACGCTATGTAACAACATGATCACGCTATGTAACAACATAATCACGCTATGTAACAACACGATCACGCTATGTAACAACACGATCACGCTATGTAACAACATGGACACGCTATGTAACAACATGAACACGCTATGTAACAATACGATCAAGCTATGTAACAACCTGAGCACGCTATGTAACAACATGATCACGCTATGTAACAACATGAACACTCTATGTAACAACCTGAGCATGCTATGTAACAACATGATCACGCTATGTAACAACCTAATCACGCTATGTAACATGATCACGCTATGTAACAACATGATCACGCTATGTAAATAGGGTGGACCATTTAAGTTGAGGCTATACAATATATCCAAAACTAAGCGTTGTAGAAAGAAATGTCTTTAATAAAACTTGATTGATATTATGGCGAAAGTAAATGCTGCTAGTCGTGTTTCGTTTGGAGGCCGTTATGAGGGTCATTTTGGGTCAATTTATTCTTTTAAATGGGAACCTACAATTAGGGTCCCATTTAAAAAGACCCTGAAATGACCCTCACTACGTCCTCCAAACGAAATACGACTAGCAGCATTTACTTTCGCCATAATATCAATCAAGTTTATTAAAGACATTTCTTTCTACAACGCTTAGTTTTGGATATATTGTATAGCCTCAACTTAAATGGTCCACCCTATTTACATAGCGTGATCATGTTGTTACATAGCGTGATCATGTTACATAGCGTGATTAGGTTGTTACATAGCGTGATCATGTTGTTACATAGCATGCTCAGGTTGTTACATAGAGTGTTCATGTTGTTACATAGCGTGATCATGTTGTTACATAGCGTGCTCAGGTTGTTACATAGCTTGATCGTATTGTTACATAGCGTGTTCATGTTGTTACATAGCGTGTCCATGTTGTTACATAGCGTGATCGTGTTGTTACATAGCGTGATCGTGTTGTTACATAGCGTGAACATGTTGTTACATAGCGTGATCATGTTGTTACATAGCGTGCTCAGGTTGTTACATAGCGTGATCATGTTGTTACATAGCGTGATCAGTTGTTACATAGCGTGAGCATGTTGTTACATAGCGTGATCAGGTTGTTACATAGCGTGATCATGATGTTACATAGCGTGCTCAGGTTGTTACATAGCGTGATCATGTTGTTACATAGCGTGATCCGTTGTTACATAGTAATCAGATTGTTACATAGCGTGATCGTATTGTTACATAGCGTGTTCATGTTGTTACATAGCGTGATCATGTTGTTACATAGCGTGCTCAGGTTGTTACATGGCGTGATCATGTTGTTACATAGCGTGATCAGTTGTTACATAGCGTAATCAGGTTGTTACATAGCGTGATCAGGTTGTTACATAGCATGATCGTATTGTTACATAGCGTGCTCAGGTTGTTACATAGCGTGCTCAGGTTGTTACATAGCGTGATCTGTTGTTACATAGCGTGATCGTTTTGTTACATAGCGTGGTCATGTTGTTACATAGCGTGCTCAGGTTGTTACATAGCGTGATCAGTTGTTACATAGCGTGATCGTTTTGTTACATAGCGTAGTCATGTTGTTACATAACGTGCTCAGGTTGTTACATAGCGTGATCATGTTGTTACATAGCGTGATCAGTTGTTACATAGCGTAATCAGATTGTTACATAGCGTGATCGTATTGTTACATAGCGTGTTCATGTTGTTACATAGCGTGAACATGTTGTTACATAGCGTGCTCAGGTTGTTACATAGCTTGATCGTTTTGTTGCATGGCGTGATCATGTTGTTACATAGCGTGATCATGTTGTTACATAACGTGATCATGTTGTTACATAGCGTGAACATGTTGTTACATAGCGTGCTCAGGTTGTTACATAGCATGATCGTATTGTTACATAGCGTGCTCAGGTTGTTACATAGCTTGATCGTTTTGTTACATAGCATGATCATGTTGTTACATAGCGTGGTCATGTTGTTACATAGCGTGATCATGTTGTTACATAGCGTGAACATGTTGTTACATAGCGTGAACATGTTGTTACATAGCGTGATCATGTTGTTACATAGCTTGAGCATGTTGTTACATAGCGTGATCAGTTGTTACATAGCGTGATCAGGTTGTTACATAGCGTAATCAGATTGTTACATAGCGTGATCGTATTGTTACATAGAGTGTTCATGTTGTTATATAGCGTGAACATGTTGTTACATAGCGTGCTCAGGTTGTTACATAGCTTGATCGTTTTGTTGCATGGCGTGATCATGTTGTTACATAGCGTGATCATGTTGTTACATAACGTGATCATGTTGTTACATAGCGTGAACATGTTGTTACATAGCGTGCTCAGGTTGTTACATAGCTTGATCGTTTTGTTACATAGCGTGATCATGTTGTTACATAGCTTGATCGTTTTGTTACGTAGCATGATCATGTTGTTACATAGTGTGGTCATGTTGTTACATAGCGTGATCATGTTGTTACATAGCGTGAACATGTTGTTACATAGCGTGAACATGTTGTTACATAGCGTGATCATGTTGTTACATAGCTTGAGCATGTTGTTACATAGCGTGATCAGTTGTTACATAGCGTGATCAGGTTGTTACATAGCGTGCTCAGGTTGTTACATAGCGTGATCAGTTGTTACATAGCTTGATCAGGTTGTTACATAGCGTGATCGTGTTGTTACATAGCTTGATCGTTTTGTTACATAGCGTGATCATGTTGTTACATAGTGTGGTCATGTTGTTACATAGCGTGATCATGTTGTTACATAGCGTGAACATGTTGTTACATAGCGTGATCATGTTGTTACATAGCGTGAACATGTTGTTACATAGCTTGAGCATGTTGTTACATAGCGTGATCAGTTGTTACATGGCGTGATCATGTTGTTACATAGCGTACTCAGGTTGTTACATAGCGTGATCATGTTGTTACATAGCTTGATCAGGTTGTTACATAGCGTGATCGTGTTGTTACATAGCGTGATCAGTTGTTACATAGCTTGAGCATGATGTTACATAGCGTGATCAGTTGTTACATGGCGTGATCATGTTGTTACATAGCGTACTCAGGTTGTTACATAGCGTGATCATGTTGTTACATAGCGTGCTCAGGTTGTTACATAGCGTGATCATGTTGTTACATAGCGTGATCAGTTGTTACATAGCTTGATCAGGTTGTTACATAGCGTGATCAGTTGTTACATTGCGTGATCGTTTTGTTACATAGCGTGGTCATGTTGTTACATAGCGTGAACATGTTGTTACATAGCGTGATCATGTTGTTACATAGCGTGATCATGTTGTTACATAGCGTGATCAGTTGTTACATAACGTGATCAGATTGTTACATAGCGTGCTCAGGTTTTTACATAGCATGATCATGTTGTTACATAGCGTGATCAGTTGTTACATAGCTTGATCGTTTTGTTACATAGCGTGGTCATGTTGTTACATAGCGTGATCATGTTGTTACATAGCGTGATCATGTTGTTACATAGCGTGATCATGTTGTTACATGGCGTGATCATGTTGTTACATAGCGTGATCATGTTGTTACATAGCGTGATCATGTTGTTACATAGCGTGAACATGTTGTTACCTAGCGTGATCGTGTTGTTACATAACGTGATGAGTCTGTTACATAGCGTAATGCATGTTGTACAGGTCTATACAGATCACCAAACTTTAATTCAGGAGGTAAAATTTCGTCGAAATGTAGATGACAGGGGCGCGTCACGATGTTGAACGACCCGAAATCTGGAAATGTTAGGGACAACCCGTTGTGTGGATGACTAGTGTTTCCAGAGAGCATCCTTTTCCAGTAATGTTCCCAGAGAGCATCCTTTTTTCCATGCTCGCACTCGCCATGTTCTGGTTACGTGTCGTTGTAACGTAATGTTACGCTGTTAGGATGGTTTAGTATACATGACAGGCAAAAGGCTGGGTCCGTGCCCTTAAAGATTTGAACCTGAGGTCTGTCCCATTCAACCTGACGTCTACAGGCTCCGTGAACAATAGTTGTCTAGATGACTAATGTTTCAAGAGAGTATCCTTTCTCCCTGCTATGCATTGATCGCAATTCCCTCCGTCGTCCTCATCCTGGATATATACATAGGTGCGTGTTATGAATTCATTCATTCGCTTTTAATTCCTTCGAGCGTTAGCATTCACGTATTCATTTAATTTCTTTTAGTTTTAGCATGAACTACTGCCCGGGAAAATCTGTGCAACTGACGAATGAGAAACACGATTTTTCATACATTACACATGGAGGAAAACGCGTTATTAGATGCTGTGTATGCGGGCGGATTTTTAAGAATCGTTCTTTGTCAAGATTTAAGTTTCATAGAGCAACATGTTATACTGAATCGACTCTCTCACCTGCACTTGAAGATCCGAAGATGTATAGAGGGGAATGTTATACCGGATCAAGCCTCTGTCCTTCACTGGAGACTACTGTTGGTGAAAAATCTGGATACATCGGAAGTTGCAAGAATATGAAATCTTCAGATGATGATGATTCAGTGATATCAACGCTTGAAAATCCGAATAGACTAGTAAATATATTGAGGTTACTAATTGCGTCGAGGGATGCTGGTAATAATAGTCACACACAAGAGATTGAGGAAATTATAAGTAAGCTGAAAGCATCTAAAGTTATAGCATGACAGGATCGAGAAATTGTGTTAATCAATTACTGCCATGGTTAACAGGAACTTTGAAATATCAAAAAACTTGTACTTATAAAATACATCATTCAGACATTGTTGAGATGTTTAGTTTTTTTACTGATAATGCAGGTCTCTTTCTGTGTGATGTATATGATTATATAACTGAGTGTTTAGAATGTCTAGACTATCACCTTTGCCTTTAGGAAATATGTATGGTTTTTTGTAAAGTAATGTAATAGGATAATGTTTATAAAAAATAAATGTTGTCTGCATTACTTTTTGTAAAGTGATATGTTTTTTTACATGTATTCAGTTAAACTGATTTTTAAAAATTGGTTTACATGAATGTTGTTTATCTTCTTTTCCAACCTAGAATTGTATTCATTTGCAATTTATTTCCATGTCTCTTCCTTACGCTTAGCAGAGCTATCAGTCATTTTATTTTCAAGACTAATTTGTGTTCCAAAACAATGTCGGTCATATATCTTTCTCTTCTTTCTTAAAATTTGCTGCCTGAGTCTTTTTATTACTTTCGTCCTTCTCCATTTTGCAATTTGTTTATGTATCAGAGACGAATGAAAGTTGAATGGCATTAGCAATTGTGAATTGATTCAATACAATTGCAGTGATCTGAGATTAGTGAATAATGAATAACGTTTATTTCTCAATACTCGATACATAATTAAGTTATATACTTTTAGACTATAATAATATTTGAAAATATTTGGCTATTTACACTATAAATTCACTTCTTTGTTGTTTGCCTATACTAATCTATGGTCTCAGTACATACAACTCCTGGTTTTCTATGTATCGACGACCCTCTGTCTACTTGTTTATGTTTCATTATATATACCTTTATTTTTTTAATGTGCCATATGTATGATTTCCTGTGTTACGTCTTGTTACGTGTTTACGTTAGATGATAGACAATGAGAAGATCCAGAACAAACAAGGTGGGAATAGGTTAGGATGTATACTTCACTGTAAACCGATATACTGTTTGTCCCTCTCCGTCTCGCGCACTACTGTTTAACAAATATAAAGTTTGTAAGGTTTAGAAAATAAGTATATAAAAGTGTTGTAAGGCTGGATGAGAAAAGTTTTATAATCGAATTACTCTCTATATTACAGTATAAACCTACATTCCTCCTCCTTCAATCTCTGTCTATCCTTGTATCTCTCCCGTTTTCCATATTTCTCCCATATAAACGTATACTCTAATCCTCAAACCATGTCTAGACTAGCACCTCTCCTCGTATGCCCTAACGCTCTCATATAAATGCATTTTCCTCCTTGAAGACTCTCTCAACCTAGCACCTACCTTCGTTTTCCCTATATTTTCCCATATAGACGTATACTCTCTCATTCAGACCTTCCCGACTAGCCTAGCACTTCTCCTCATATTCCCCTACCTCTCTCATATAAGATGCATTCCCTCATTCAACACCGTCTAGCCTAGCATCGAACCTCGTATTCCCTATCTCTCGCATATAAACGCCTACTCCATCATTCAAAACTCCTATCCTAATACCTCTCCTCGGTTTGCTATATCGCTCATATTCTACCCTTCAAGTCCTGTTTAGTATAGCATCTTTCCTTGTGTTCCCTATCTCTCTCGTATAAAGCATATCCCTCCCTCCTTTAGCATCTGACTAGCCTAGCATCAGCCCTGGTATTCCCCATCTCTCCCCTATAAATACTTCTATCTAGAGACCTAATGTTTCAGGAGAGCATCCTTTCCCCTATAAAAGTTTATTTGGTGTCTTTATCTTAATTAGTTTAGGAGTTATTAAATTTATAATTAAATTACATTTTATCGGTATTCGAACCCTGGACACCAGAACCAATATTATTTACAATATTAGTTTGATATGTTTAAGGGTGCTGTATGCATTTACAGCATCAATCTAAGTGATATATTCTAGAGTATAGAGAAAAATAAGTAAGTGATTGAAAGATCGGGATTCGAAGTAAGGACAGCTGATTGAAAATTATATACAGTATTAATTGCCCCTCATAGGAGCTATCAATCATGCTTTGGTCAATTCCTCTACCTCTCTTAGTTTCTGAGATAATGACGATTTAAACATTAGGCTCGAACCCAGAACGTCAGGTATCTAATTACACATTCACAAGATACTACCTAGTAACATAAACGCAATAAAGTTTATTTGGCGTCTTTATCTTAATTAGTTTAGGAGTTATTAAATTTATAATTAAATTACATTTTATCGGTATTCGAACCCTGGACACCAGAAACAAAATTATTTACAATATTAGTTTGATATGTTTAAAGGTGCTGTATGCAGTTACAGCATCAATCTAAGTGATATATTCTAGAGTATAGAGAAAAATAAGTAAGTGATTGAAAGATCGGGATTCGAAGTAAGGACAACTGATTGAAAATTATATACGGTATTAATTACCCCTCATAGGAGCTATCAATCATGCTTTGGTTCACTCGTCTACCTCTCTTAGTTTCTGAGATAATGACGATTTAAAATTAGGCTCGAACCCAGAACGTCAGGTATCTAATTACACATCCACAAGATAATACCTAATAACATAAAGGCAATAAAGTTTATTTGGCGTCTTTATCTTAATTAGTTTAGAAGTTATTAAATTTATAATTAAACTATATTTTATCGGTATTCGAACCCTGGACACCAGAAACAAAATTATTTACAATATTAGTTTGATATGATTAAAGGTGCTGTATGCAGTTACAGCATCAATCTAAGTGATATATTCTAGAGTATAGGGAAAAATAAGTAAGTGATTGAAAGATCGGGATTCGAAGTAAGGACAACTGATTGAAAATTATATACAGTATTAATTACCCCTCATAGGAGCTATCAATCATACTTTGGTTCACTCGTCTACCTCTCTTAGTTTCTGAGATAATGACGATTTAAAATTAGGCTCGAACCCAGAACGTCAGGTATCTAATTACACATCCACAAGATAATACCTAATAACATAATGGCAATAAAGTTTATTTGGCGTCTTTATCTTAATTAGTTTAGAAGTTATTAAATTTATAATTAAACTACATTTTATCGGTATTCGAACCCTGGACACCAGAAACAAAATTATTTACAATATTAGTTTGATATGTTTAAAGGTGCTGTATACAGTTACAGCATCAATCTAAGTGATATATTCTAGAGTATAGAGAAAAATAAGTATGTGATTGAAAGATCGGGATTCGAAGTAAGGACAACTGATTGAAAATTATATACAGTATTAATTACCCCTTATAGGAGCTATCAATCATGCTTTGGTTCACTCGTCTACCTCTCTGAGTTTCTGAGATAATGACGATTTAAAATTAGGATCGAACCCAGAACGTCAGGTATCTAATTACACATCCACAAGATAGTACCTAATAATATAAAGACAATAAAGTTTATTTGGCGTCTTTATCTTAATTAGTTTAGAAGTTATTAAATTTATAATTAAATTACATTTTATCGGTATTCGAACCCTGGACACCAGAAACAAAATTATTTACAATATTAGTTTGATATGTTTAAAGGTTGTGTATGCAGTTACAGCATCAATCTAAGTGACATATTCTAGAGTATAGAGAAAAAATAAGTAAGTGATTGAAAGATCGGTATTCGAAGTAAGGACAACTGATTGAAAATTATATACAGTATTAATTACCCATCATAGGAGCTATCAATCATGCTTTGGTCAATTCCTCTACCTCTCTTAGTTTCTGAGATAATGACGATTTAAACATTAGGCTCGAACCCAGAACGTCAGGTATCTAATTACACATCCACAAGATACTACCTAATAAAATAAAGGCAATAAAGTTTATTTGGCGTCTTTATCTTAATTAGTTTAGGAGTTATTAAATTTATAATTAAATTACATTTTATCGGTATTCGAACCCTGGACACCATGTACCCAAATATACATTCACAAGAAACTATCTAATGACATTAATGTAATAAACTTTATTTGATGTCTTTATCGTAATTAGTCTCTGAGTTATTAGAAGCTGAATTTGTAATTCGAACCCGGGCATCCTGGTCAACTTGGAACTCGTTGGAGAAGCTGCTGCTTTTTATATCATTTCCATCGCTAAAATCTAAAGTGTTGAGTGTTGGGCAGAGCACTTAGGAAAACAATTACTGACATTGTTCGCTAATGGGGTGAAAGCGTCTAACGGGTCAGCTAATGTGTGTCACCGTTACCTCCAGACGGAAGTATGTCGTTGATCGCTAATGTATGTAAACAGATCCGGAATGTAAACTTAAAAGCCTATTAATGTGTTGAAAGCGTCTAACATGTTCAGCTAATGGACAAGCGATTTCCCCAGATACAAGAAGGCTGCAGTGTTTCATTACATGACAGACTGTTACCGTGAGCAGACTACTTATACTCAAGCTCCAGTCAACAATTCATTAATCAAAAAACTTAATTGCTCGAGGATGCAATCTGCAGACCTTAGTAATCATAAAAAAAATGTTTGACGAACATTACCTAATTAATTTGCCGAGGGGCGGCAGGACTCGAGAAAACAATTCCATCAAGTCATGACGCCACAGTAGAACGCATGGGGGAGGGGGTAGAACCTGTTAGCACAGATACTGCCGGCATTAGGTGAGCACACAAAGCGAGAGGGGGCGGGGCCTAACGACACGAGACCTGGCGGCATGTGAGCACACAAAGGGAGGGGGCGGGGCTTGTCGGCGTAGAACAAAGAACTTTATCGCTTGTCGGCATCTCTCTACTGTGCTCAAACCGGCATTATATCTCTACTAACAACAATAATTATTAATATCAGCTTACCTCTGTTATTGCCTGTCGATTTGATACGTGTATGCGATCTTCTGTATCATATAGCTGCTCTGTAATTTTCTCACGCATCTGAAATGTTATGCAATTATCTCAGATTAATACCACAGGTAACTCCCAAAACAATGTGCAGAGAAAGTTGCATAAAGGAGAAAGTAAAGCTTAGAATAGTCCTTCCCAGTCATTACAACCAAATTGCTGATTGAAAACACACCATATACATAAGTAAGATTAAATTAACTTTAAGGAAACAAACAAGACATCATACTGCTTTATAAAGTGCCAACAAATGAACTGATTTGGATAGCAAGGCCTAAAACAGTGCACACGAGCCAAAAGCTTTGCGATAATCCTCAATCCTTTGCGATTGAAACCAACTTTGGTTTCAAGTCCAATCACATGGCAATTAGCCTTTGTATTTGCACATGTTTAATAACTCGACTTGGAATGATTAGGTTTTACTTTTCATTGTATTTTTACCTGATTAGTTTCTCATGGCGCTCGCATTATCTGTTCACAATACAAATCGTCATACTTCAATCTATCCCAATTCGTTGTAGTGTTAACCTATACTTTACTCTTTTATTTAAGACGAAATTATGAATTCAGAAGAAACTGAAATGGGAGTGAAATTACAAAAGCAGCCGAAAGAATAGCACTAGAACTATTTACCCAGAAGATGCAGAAAACAATATGATATAGCATTTAATCGCTTCATTGCCTGGTGTAAGGTAAAACATGTGGAAAATAATTTCACTGAAAACTGCTACTAGCGAATCAACAAAACAACAGACATCTGACATCTCGCTTTTCACTGTCTCTACTAAGTATAGTAAGTAGGGGAAGTATTGTATTCCACCCAAAAATTCGATACCGAGATTTCACCGGAAATACATGTTTTGAGACCCCCTGAATCCAAAAAAAGCCTTTTTGGAAACATGTCCGTGTGTGTGTCTGTGTGTGTGTGTGTGTGTGTGTGTGTGTGTGTGTGTGTTGTCTGTCTGTGTGTGTGTCTGTCTGTGAACAGCATAACTCAGAAACGAACAATTGGATAAACACCAAACTTGGTATTTAGGTTTAGTATCTTCCAAGGATGCGACACGAAGGTTTTCAAGAAAATCCCCCCACCCCAGATTACCCTTTACATGGAACATTTTTCGAAAATTTTAATTTTCTCAAAAATGGCTCTAACGATTTTGATTAAAATATCATATGTTTAAGATATTTTTATGACAAATAAAATGTATATCTTGAATTTCCTGGGAATGTCTCCAAAAGTATTCACTGTGAACGACTTTTGCATAACTGGTAAACCATAAGAGATAGACAAACTTTTACTACACAAAAAATGTAGATCGCGTTAAAATACACAATTCATGTCATATACATTTTTTTTGTTGAGTGAACCATTTTCGAGATATTACTTGTTATTCCCTTAAATTTTTCAATACTTATTTTCTCAAATGGGAATTCGTTATTCATTTTTTTGTCTTGGATGTACAAAAGAGTATTAATCTGTGGGAAAGGGAATGGTGCTGCACCTAGCAGCCAGCTATTAAGAGATATGTATGTGCTTAATGGATACTGTATTTCTATATTGCCCTTGTAAATATATATTCCCCTTACATCTACAAGAAAATTAGCAATAAAATAGACTCTGCAAATGTTTATCTCGATTAACATGAAGTAGATGGAGAATAAGCGTTTGTATAAATAGTTTGTACAAGAGTAGAGAAAGTCATGTGAGTGTAACACATCAGATTTTTAACGTCATTTCTCTTGTTTCAAGAATGCGTTCTCAACTGATTTCTCTTAGTTTCGGAATTAATATAATATTACTGACATTTTACAAATTCGAGGGCTGTCTAAAAAATAGTATCCTCTGTACGTGTTAAAAGTGGTTTTATTTTGCTCGTAGGCCTTGACTAAGTAACTTCTGATTTGTTACAACCTGGCGATAATTATTCCTTAGCCCACCTCTACCTCATATTCCGAAAATCCTGAGTTCGAATTCCTGTTGGGTATACTCTTTCTTTTTGTGTCTTGGTGATTCATTCACAACTCAATATTTAATAACCGATCTCTCGCAGGCAGGCAGGCTCCGGTGGTCCCGTGTCGTAGATTTACGGCACGTAAAAGAACCTCAAGCCTGATAAAGAGGCCTCTGAGCAAAATTACAGGTGTTTCACGCCCAATATAGAATGGGACGCTAAGAACCATAGTAGTTAAAGAGCGTCCATAAATAAAACTCAATTTTTTTTTCGGCAGGCTTTGTGGAGCCGTATAACACACACGCGTAATTGGCCTCGGCCAATCAGGCGTAGAATGGACCTACAAGTGCATTTTATTTCTGGATTTCTGACCGCGAAAACACTGAATCTGCTTTATTTATCAGCAGTGCAGGGAGAGGGGGGAGCTAAAAGTCTCTAGGAGCCTCTTAGAAAAGTCTCTAGAGCCTCTTATCTCAGATAAGATGAGTGCAAAGGCATCGCCCAGAGCTTACTTCACTTAACAATAAAGAGAGGCTTCCACCGCTTAGGTTTGGCAGGGACTATTCTGCAATAATAGGTTACTCTTCGCTCAAAGTGATACGTATGAGACTATAGTTGTTCAAATAGCAGTTTTAATTATTCGGTTCCCCAAATGTTTTCGTTCTATTGACGTCCCTGGTGACCTCGCGTCACACTAACAGATCAGCTGCGAAAATAACCATAGAGCACAATAATTTCGACTGCTACTACCACTTACGCTACCAACCTTGGAGATGTTAGTAATAGTGATAATATTGCTCTGCTTTTCATGTTACTGACGATGTGAAAGGTAGGTATCATTTCCGACATTGCCCCCTTAATGAATATATCGTAAATGTATGCGTAACATAGCACTATTGTGACAGACGTTATACAGCAACATTGCAATAAATCCAAGAATCGTAAACGTTGAAGATGCTCTCCATAAATTAATCTTAATATTGCCCTGATTGCAACCAAATTCAAAATGTGTTAAAAGTTGCTTCCCAAACACGTATACATGATGTTAATACAGGTGCGGCAGAAACAGTGACCCATTTTACACATGCTATTTAACCATGAAGACATACAATTACAAATTATCATTAGTGCGCACTGTTCGAAAGTCCACTTCACACCATTGATTACACATGTCACTTTTCGTAAATTATGTCCTTCAGCTGTCCGCCACTGTTGGCGATGCAATCTTCGGCACTAACACGCACACTCACCATAACCTTACCAAGAGTTTCGCCTGTTATGGCCTCGATTTCCGTGTGAATGTTGTTTTTCAAGTGTCAATAGTTTTTGGCCTGTTAGCATACACTTTGGGTTTCAGGAATTCCCACAGAAAAAAGTCACAAGCCGGGCGAACGGGTGGCCAGTTAACATCACCAAAGTGGGTAGCAAGATGTTCTGGAAACATTCTGCGTAAGGCTGTCATGGCCGTTCTGGCTGTGTGGGCGGTTGCACCATCCTGTTGGAACCACGACTACATATGGATATTCTTGCGGTACATTTCCTGCAACTGCTGTAACAATAACAGCATATCCATCTGGTGTTAATGGGAGTGTCACCTGCGTCATTCAAATAAAAAAATACGAACCAAAAATACCCTGCGCAGACACAGCACACCATACAGTAACTTTTGCACTATGAAGTGATCTTTCGTGAATCTGATTAGGATTGGTAGGCGCCAGTACCTAAAGTTTTGTTTGCTGACATAACCCGATAAGTGAAAATGGCCTCTCGGATATTGTGAAGTTGTTGAGAAAATCGGGTTGAGTGTTGATCATCTTCAGAAGCTCTGTACAGAAATGTTGACGTGCCTGCAGATCTCTAGTGATAACTGTTGCACTATGGAGCTTGTACGGATGGAATTTCATTTCCAGACGCGACATCCGTCACAGGCTTCTGTCCGAGATGTTAAGGACTTGCGAGTGCCAACGAACTGAATCGCATAGGAGTTCGCTCTACAGCAGCTCTTACTGTTGCAATTTTGTCCGGTGTACGAACCGTACGTGACCCGCAAGAGAACTTCTTGTTTTTTGCACAATGCTCTTAACTGCTGGATATATCTACTAATCGACTTCCGGGACGGAACTTGATCATTCCGATTAATGTCAAAATGTTGCCGAAACAAACGTTCGTTCGTACGACCCTATCACCACATTTAAAAAACGTTTCAATTGCAAACGCAAGATGTTCTTTTGACCAACGCTCCATACTGAACATAGAATAACAAACAATCTGACTGACAATGCTTTGAACAGCACTACTTAACGGTACCGACATTAACTCTCTAGGAAGCCGTGTTCAAAAATCGCGTGCAATTTGAAATGGTTCATTGTTTCTGCAGCACCCCATATATATTATAAGCCTTGGTGGTAAGTATATGGGCACTATGTGATTGTATTTGTTAATAAGTCAATCTCCAGAAACGCTTTGTTTACGAATTAGGTTCTGTGATATATGGAAGAAATATCTGCAGTACGGGTAATAAAAGATAGGAAAGAAGTAAGAAATAAAATTGAAATATTGTAAGTAAACGGATAGCAAAATTGCTGCCAACTTAGATACGTCATCTGGGTATATGATGTCAAACTCTTGGAAAGAGTTCAAATTTTGGTGTACGACTGCGGACGTCTACAGGGGTATTTGCTAGGATGTAAGCTGTCTGTTTCACTTAAACGCCTCTCCAATCTTGGAAACATGATATAGGTTGGGTGATGTCTGTTGGTGTAACGATGTTGATAGAACCGACAGGTCTTTCTTGCATTCCACGGGCTCCTCCGTAGATGAGAAGCTTTACTGCTTGTCGCGGAGTCTACGGTTTGTTTACCACAGTATCCCCCTTCCCATTTCGGAGACTGTAGCGCGTAAACAAAGAGTCTTTGAACATGGACTTATAAACAAAATATGGTCATATGGTACGCTTCTATCTACCACCGAGTACTGTAACACACACACACACACACACACACACACAAATATATATATATATATATATATATATATATATATATATATATATATATATTGGTGTGTGTGTGCACAGCGGTTAGCATAAAATTAGTATTTTTTAAGGTTCACCATATGAGCTATTCTGAATTTCAAATGCTCTCTCTTTCTCTGTCTCTCGCATAGATGACATTATTATCTATCTTCCAAACAGTTGAATCCTTAACAACTGCGTGCATCCTTCAGTGGCCAAAGAGGGTTAATGACCAAAGTAATTCTTATTTTTAGACTTCCAGGCAGGAAAGGATTAGCCGGGTGAATGGTAGTGTACACAGATAACCCAAAGTAAGCTTTTAGGTAGAAAGGTTCACAAAAATTCTGGAGAACCTACTGCTCTACACAAGGTTGTTTGGCATGACAACATGACTTCACGAAACAATTCATTCCTATTGCATATGTTGTTGGCAACAAAATATTTTCACCTATATGGAGTGGCTGAGAGATTATTTAGCGTTTAGGTAGAGGGGATGTAACCCTTTAGCTGAGATACTAGTCCTATCGAAAAGTCGCAGCCTGTTAAGCCTAGAAAATTAATTGTTGATGATACCAAAAAGAGTAGGTGAAGTGGTAAGCGTGTTTACAGTGAACGATATAATTTATGCTTTAAATGACTGATTCCGCCATTAGCTATAAATTATAATAGAATATGCGAAAAAAATAAAACTGAGTTTTATTTATGAACGCCCTTTAACTACTGTGGTCCTTAGCGTCCCATTCTATATTGGGCGTGAAATACCGGTAATTTAGCTCCGAGGCCTCTTTATTAGACTTGAGGTTCTTTTATGTGCCATAAATCTACGGCGGGACAACTTCCCTTTCGAAGGAAGCCATACTAAGAATTTTTACGCTCGGAAAAATCCATGAACCCACGACCTCCGGAACTAGAGGCTAGCATGGTAACCACTACACCACGGAGGAGGCTAGAATATGTGGGTGTTTTTACTTTCTCTACTACGTACATAGTAGATAGAGAAGGTATTGCATTTCACCCGAAAATTCGATACCGAGATTTCACTGGAAATACATGTTTTGAGGCCTCCGAAATTAAAAAGCTTTTTAGAAAAGGATCCGTGTATGTGTCTGTGTGGTCTGTGAACAAAATACTTCAAAAACGAAAAGTCGGATAAGTACCAAACTTGGTATTTAAGTTTAGTATCTTCCAAGGATGCGACACGAAGATTTCCAAGAAAATCCCCACCCCAATTACTCTTCACATGGAACATTTTTTCTAAAACTTTGATTTTCTAAAAAATGACTAACGATTTTGATTACAGCATACATTAAAGATGTGAACATGAAATTAAAATGAAGATTTTTAATTTTCTGGGAATAGTCTTTTAAGTACTCTTCATTCTGAAGGAATTTTTATAACCTTCTACAGCTGGTAAATGTGAGGTAGGCGAGAACGTACTATACAGACATTGTAGATCTCTTTAAAACACAATTTATTTCGAGTAGGGTGGTTTTTTTCCCTTTTCTTTTAGTGGTGTAAGCCATTTCTGGAATATCCGTTAATAATGGTTCGAATTGTTCATTTCTTCGTCATTTACCATGCTAGCTTCTAGTTCCCGAAGTCGCGGGTTCAAACCCGGCGGAGGGAGATGGAATTGTTTCGGGGGTAAAAATCCTTAGCATGGCTTCCTTCGGAAGGGAAGTAAAGCCGGAGGTCCCGTGTCGTAGATTTACGGCGCGTAAAAGAACCTCAAGCCTGATAAAGAGGCCTCTGAGCAAAATTACCGGTCTTTCACGCCCAATATAGAATGGGACGCTAAGGATCACAGCGGTTAAAGAGTGTCCATAAATAAAACTCAATTTAATTTTTTCTTCGTCATTCTTTAAAATTCTTTCAACATTCAGTTGTCTCTCGCGATTGCATGGAAACAGTATGGAATTTTAAGGCCAGCATATAGCGTCCTGTTCTTAAACATTTGACTATCGCTGTTCTCTTTGTATCTACATATAGCAAAATGTGTAATGTAGCTATTTCTGCAAAGGTTTATTTGGATTAAAACGTAGTAGATATAAAAATAATCTTTATTAAGAATAATTTGTATACTCACTAATAAACGATAGGGGTTAGAGAAAGTCATGTGAATGTATCACATCAGATGGTTTTTTTTATGAAACCCCTGAACGATATAATTTGCATTTTGTTACAAGCACTATTTTTTACGTGGAAAAGTGAAGCTAAGACAATGTTTTAAAATTTGTTTGCCTTACGTCATTTGTGTAATTCGGTCTATTCATAAGCATGACGATTTAAGATGCAAATTACAATTGAATCCTTTTGAAGGATAAAAAAAGAACAGAAGCACTATAACCAGGGTCTTTCAAGAAAGCAGATTCAATGTTAATGCAAAATTAAAAAGTATATACGCTTGTTAAATAGCATTAAGTACATTGTGTAAATAAGAGCTAGAATTTATGGGTCACGATGAAAGTGCTTCTCCACTGATCCGAGAATTTTTGGTGCTTGTCGCGTTAGTAACATCCGAAGAAATACGCAACCACTATAATAAAACCAAGAGTATATTCATGCCGAAAGTTAACACTGTATTATATAAGTAAGAGCTTGAATTTATGATCCACGATAAAGTGCGTCTCCAGTAAATCGCTGGAATTTTAAGATTATTTACATCCCGAGGAATTACGCAACCGCTATGATAAAACCAAGAGTATAGTCACCGAGCGAGGTGGCGCCGCGGTAACGTGGTTGTCCCGCTCCGGGGCCAATCAACCAACCTGACCGAAGGTTTTTTTTTCGCGGTATTCCTCGGTCGCTAGGCGGAATGATGGGATGGATAATTTTGTCCGCAAATTTTCCTATAAGTTTGATTTCCTTCTTCTTCACCGCCATACCAGGCACTGATCTGATCATCCATCCTGGATATGCTATGATCCAGAGTTTTCTTGCTCCTCGACAGGCTACTGACCCAAGTCATTGGCTTGTAAGTCCTTGAGAGTATAAGTCCTACAAAGAGGAGGGTAATCCGTTAAAGAAGAAGCAGAGTCTGGTCATTTAAAACAAGCAACCTACGGATATTTGTTAGCTCTTCCAGTGCTTCATGTGAATACACAGGTAAAGTTATTTAAACGAGAGTGGCAAGCCAGCCCATACTATCGTTCGAAAAGGGAAGGCGTTGTAGCTGCTACTTAATCGAAATGTTCGCCAAATATGAAATAACAATCATATGTGATATAGGTATCATTCAATAAGATTTTTATTTCCTTTACGCAAGGGCAATTTCTTTCCACCAACTCATTGCTCAAGAGAACTGTGGTAGCTAGGGAGAGTAATTTGTTGATTTCCCTAAACATGTTTCGATTTTCTTCAGGCAGCACTGCACTTCTTGGGTTGTCAAATCTCTATAATTCAAATGATCTACATAAAAAGGGATAATTTGCTTTTAAGATGTCGAGGCTTTTATGAAAATTTGGAGTTAACACAAGACAAAACAGCAATATATCTCAGTTTGAAATTAGTACAGCATAACCTCGGTTATACATTTTCAAAGTGAAACGGCTAAAATAATGTATAAATGAGAAAACGTATGAGTGAACTTTCTTAAGAAACTAAAACCGTTTAACGAGGGCTGATCAATAAAGACTGAGACTGATTTTTTTTCACAGATATTTATTACTCCATTTCAATGTTGACATGATCCTTTTCAAAGTAGTCCCCTCCTAACTGATTGCACTTTTTATAGCGTCTCTGCCAGTCCTCGAACACATGGTGCAGGCCATTCTTTGTCAGGTCTTTGAGAATCGCCTCACTTTTCTTTAGCACTGCTTCAGTGCTCTCAAATCGAATGCCTCGGAGCTTTGCCTTTAGTAATGGAAATAAAAAGAAATCACAGGGGGTAAGACCGGGGCTTTAAGGCGGATGAGGCACACAGGTAATGTTGAATTTAGCCAAAAATTCCTGGACTTGATTTGCGACGTGAGGCCGCGCGTTGTCGTGATGAAGTCGCCACCCATTCCGATGATGTTCTGGACGTTTCCTTGCAATGTGCTTCCTCAGTGTAGCCAATACTGACGTGTAGTAGCTGCTGTAACAGTAGTGTGAGGGGGGAACTGCATGCTGGTAAATCATTCCATTCCGAAACACCAGGCCCACCTTGCTTAGCACAGAGAACTCGCCCTTCTTTGAAGTCCTTGAACCACCTAAACACCGGTGCACGAGGTAGTGCATCTTCACCGTATTCTTGCTTCAGCTTTTCAAAAGTTTCAAGGCTGTATGATTTAAACGAAAATAAAATTTTATTGCGCTGTATTGCTCCTCTCGTGTTACCTCCAGTTTGTGGTATGCGAAATTCAAGTAGGGTCAACAATATACAGCATTACTACCAACCTACGGTTACGAGAGTGCTGTCGCTTATGGACATTATACATGAAACCCTGCTCTTTTCAAGTATTCGTGGTAGAGACATAAAACGATCAAGGAAACTACAGAAAACAATCAGTCTCAGTCTTTATTGATCAGCCCTCGTATTAGATTAATAATAATAATAATAATAATAATAATAATAATAATAATAATAATCCTGTGGCGCTACAGTCCATGAAGGGCCAAGACCTGCCAAATCGACTGCCGGCCTCACGCCCGGCAGAGGTGGACGATCATCCAAACGATACGTGAGGTGATGTGGTCAGCATCACGCATCCTCCAGCCAGAAAGTTGGGCTCTCGAGGTCGAGATCGCTGCCTAACATAGCTCCTTACTTTTCTCACGATACTGAGTGGGCACCGATCCTATAGCCGGATCTTAAATTCCGCACCCCCATGGGTGAGATCGAACCCAGGCACATTCCGTGGCTGGAAACCAGAATTCCGTATTCTAGTCCACAGCGCCGCGGTGCAGGACTTATTAGATTATTACACAAACTAATTACGTATTATTTAATATAATAACATAAATGATAAACAAAATGCACCATTAGAATACTTATACCTATGCATACCAGCATTGTTATTCATAATTCAAACCAAAAGAATGGAGGGGCGAAAGGATTCAGAGTACTGAGTACCTAAACTGGTTTAGGATAGGATAGGACTAGAAGCAGAGGGGGACTTAACACCTCGACCTACGCAGATCTTTTGTACCTAGACCCCTGACGGGGCGCCCCAGGAGGGAGGGGTGAGGTGAAAGAAGACAGAGGGCGGTTGTACCAGGAAGCACGACAGGCAGAGGGCAGGGTCTCTAAGGCCTACAGATTTGAGCGTCCCGGATGGTGGCTAATGCAACCGGCTCCTCCCCCCTGTGGGCCTACACATCCCCTGGAGGGCCCGGGACCCGGAGACCGCTCGCAGTCCGAAGGACGAACGTTTTCTCAGAGCATCCTTTTCCCCTACCATGTACACCCGAGACCTCCAGCCGACACTTGCAACCCTGAAAGTAACCAAGTAGATGAAAGGTGATGTGAAATGAGAATGGAGATGAAATGGAGGGACAGGAAATTCGGTGGATGTAATGATCCTTCCCAACAATCGCCTGGCGACCCAGAAAGGTCAGCTGCGGGAATCGAGCACACGATCTTTCGAATTGAGGCCACAGCCATTACCACTTGAGCCACCGCGCTCGTTGATTCCGCTTTACTGCTGTGAACACTTTAGTTGCGATGTCAGTCTAATTATAAAATGGACTTCAGTTCCGGCGCAGATTCCAGTATTGAAAAGTAAGTTCACTAACCACTAAGTTTGTTGTTTCTCCAGAATTACATATAGTGAAAATGATGAGCCCAAAAGCAGCACTCAGAATCCCTGCATACATTGATCTCTCTGTTTTAAAGTCAGTCACTACTGCGTATGATAGAATAACTTGCAGGAAGAAGAAATTCAGTGTAATTAGGCCAGCAGTCCATCCTTGAGATAACCCCAGTTCTTTTGTCATTGTATTCAGCCTGAACCAAAGAGCAGTAAATCTGCTGGGCCTTGAACTCTGAAACAACAACAAAACAACAGAAAATATATTTACAATTTTAAATGTGAGGGATAGCTGTCAGTTAATTATCAACTTCTTAACACATGATACAGAAAATAATTTGATATAATTTTATGAATTGCTATTTACATTTATTTTCTACTAAATATAGTAGGGGAAGCATTGTATTCTACCCAAAAATTCGATAGCGAAATTTCAACGGAAATACATGTTTTAAAGCCCCTGAATCAAAAAGAGCATTTTAGAAAAAAGTCCGATTATGTATGTGTGTGTATGTGTCTGTGAACAGCATAACTCAAAATCGAAAAGTTTCATAAATACCAAACTTGGTATTTAGGTTCAGTATTTTACAAAGATGCGACACAAAGGTTTTCAAGAAAATCCCCCTACCCCAACTACCTTTTACATGGACAATTTTGGAAATTTTTAATTTTCTAAAAACTGGCTCTAACGATTTTAATTAAAATAGCATATATTAAAGATATTTGCATGAAAAATAAAATGGATATCTTGAATTTTCTAGGAATAGCCTCTGAAGTCCTCTTCATTCGGAAGGAATTTTGCATAATCTTGTATAACTAGTAAACGTTAAGCCATGGACGAAAACGCACTACACAAAAAGTTTAAATCTGTGAAACACACAATTTATTTCAAATAACTTTTTTGTGGCATAAGTCATTTTCGAGATATCCGTCATTAATAGTTCGAATTATACAATACTTTATCATTCTTTTCAAGTCCTATCGACATCCAGTCGATTCTCGCAACTGCATAGAAAGACTATATAAGGCCAGCCACCAAGGCACCTTATAAAGACCTGAATGCATTAATTAAACATATATATATATATATATATATATATCTAGTAGCCGCATTATAACACTCTCAGATTTTGTTTAACATATACTAATGTGCTACATGTCCAGTTCTGAGACATTTGACTATCGCTATTCGCTTTGAATTTATAACGAAGTGTATTATAATGTAGCTTTTTCTGCAACGTTAATCTCGAATAAAATGAAGTAGAGAGAGAAAAAAAATCTGATGTGTTACACTCTCATGACTTTCTCTACTCTTGTACAAACTATTTTGTATTCATATTCTCCACCTATTTCATATTAATCGAGATATAAACATTTGCAGAAACGATCTTTTGACATGCAAAGAGAATTACATTTTACACATAGCGACCAGTTTTAAAAATATTTGACTATCGCTTAAGGCGTACTATGTGCCCCTTGTTTTGTATTTGCAAGGGCAATATAGAAATATAGTAGCCTTTAAGCATAGACATATCTCTTAATACCTGGTTGCTATGTGTAGCACCATTCTCTTTGCCACAGATTTATACTCTTTGTATATCCAAGACAAAAAAAATGAATAACGATTTCCCATTTGAGAAAATAAGTATTGAAAAATTTAAGGGAATAACAAGCAATATCTCGAAAATGGTTCACTCAACAACAAAAAATGTATATGGCATAAATTGTGTATTTTAATGCAATCTACATTTTTGTGTAGTAAATTCTGTCTATCTCTTATGGTTTATCAGTTATGCAAAAGTCGTTCAAAATGAAGAATACATTTGGGGAATTCCCAGAAAATTCGAGATATACATTTTATTTGTCATGGAAATATCTTAAACATGTGATATTTTAATCAAAATTGTTAGAGCCATTTTGAGAAAATTAAAATTTTCGAAAAATGTTCCATGTAAAGGGTAATCTGGGGTGGGGGGATTTTCTTGAAAACGTTCCTGTCGCATCTCTGGAAGATACTGAACCTAAATACCAAGTTTGGTGTTTATCCGACTGTTCGTTTCTGAGTTATGTTCACAGACACACAGACACACACGGACATGTTTCCAAAAATGCTTTTTTTTGGATTCAGGGGGTTTCAAAACGTATATCTCCGGTGAAATCTCAGTATCGAAATTTTGGGTGGAATACAATACTTCCCCTACTTACTATACGTAGTAGAGAAAGTAATAAGCTTTCGTAAGATATTTTTATACCCGTTAATTAATGATACGGGGTAGAGAAAGTCATGTGAATGTAACACATATTAATAGAAGTATTTCTTTTCTCCATAATCACGTGTTGAAATGATAATTTGTACTCCATTACATTACCCTATTATATTTACGTCAATTTTTTCGTGCTTAGAGTGAACTTACATGCTTAATGTGTGCAATAAGTCTCCTAGCCGACTGCGTTAGTGCAGAGCAGCTGATTTCCCACAGAGCTGGAATGAGAATGAGCACTAGACTGGTGTAAAACCGAATTATAATTGCCACAGGATTGCATTCCTGGTTTATACAACCTCTCCAGATCGATATAAGCGTCCCACACATAAAGAAAATTGCTGCAATAACTATTGCTGTTATAGCTCTCAGACGTAGACTAATTGCCAAAGATCGTCCAGTAAGGAAATAAAAATCATCCTGAAATATTACAGAAAAGGAAAATATGTACATTTTATATGGAGAACTTTGAAAAGCTCAGTTAGTTATTCACCACTTTGTTAAGAAAATACGAAATTCCTGGTGACTATAATGAGTACTGTGATCACATGTGAGAGTAAAAGTGATATCTGTGCTTTCTGTGGATCACTAAGATGGTGAAACAATGGGAGAAAGTGGGCTAAGTGCTAGTGCAAATGCATATGCCACTTAGTGGACTAACTGTCGACGAAGTGCAGGAGCGCAATGACATGAAAGGAGAGATAATCGGGAGAGGAAAAGAAAGGAATATGCTTAATCGTAATGGGCAACTGAAGCGCAGTGACCTAAGAACAAGCTGGAACAACAATTGGAAGCTATAATTTTGGCAAACTATAGATCTATTTTGGCAAAAAAATAGATCTGTTTTGGCAAATGGAAATGATAAAGGTCAAAGATTTGGTTAAACTCTACGAAAGCCACTCGATGATTGCTGGAAATACCTATTCCAACAGCACACAAGGCAATGACACACGTGGATATACCAGCGGAAGACAGGTGATCCCGGATAGAGATAGGAAATATTGCGTAATTTTTAAAACGTGCAAAGACTTTGCCAGGAGCAGATATTTACCCATGTGCTAGTGACTGGTAAAGTATACACTTTTCTGAAAATATAAGCGAATAGGAAGGAAAAAGAAATTATAAAATCATGAACACAGAAGAAAGTGTAATAAGCTACAGAGCAGAGGAAACAAGAAATTAAGAAGAGAAATTAATTAAGCAAAAGAAAAATGAATGCAACAAGTAAAGACTCTAAGAGAAAAACTCCAAGATACAATTAAATGTATAGTGAAGTAATATGTTTTTAGATCACAAAATAGAATGAGGATTTAGAATATTAAAACACTTCGAAATATCGGACAGAAATGAAATGCTGAAAATATGGAAGACCTATAGAGAGGAAGTGTATATGACTGTAAATCCTTACGCAGGTAGAGAAGATAAAATAGACGTATCAAAGGGCAAGAAATATAAATGCATATTAATTCTAATTGTTACTAAAATGGTCCATTTAATATGCAGGATTATTCAGTAAATTTTGTTTTAACTATGTCTTGAAATGTGTCCTTGCTTTGTTTTTGTCTGTTGGTAATTTATTGAACATTTACGCCTGAGCAGACTCCTATAAACTGTCTTGATATTTAAGACTCAAGTACGAAAACGTTTAATCCTGGTATTATAAGCAATAATAAGCTGAAAATATTGTCGCGGTTAGCAAGGAGGGGATGTTGCGCTTTCAGACCACAGGGGTAACTACCCACTGTGAGAAGACCCGTGCGCTCGACCAAATGTCGCGGGGATTTCAGGGGATAGGGTTTCTTTACTGGGGCTGACTGCTGCAATGTGGATAAGACCCTTGCGTCTCCACCACTTGTCGCGGTGTCCTCGGCGTCGCTTCTACGGCTGCTACTTCTATTCATGGGTGCGGCTCTAGACGCCGGTGCATATCACGAACACCCACGGGGGATGACTCGTAGGCCAGGGACCTAGGTCATAGATATGAGCTACTCGCTAACTATGCATCCCCCCTTCTAGTAGGTGATTTGCCGGACTAGGGAAACCAGGACAGGCATAGGTTATGGGGGTTCTAAACTATTCAAGGTTTGTGAGAGGAAGGTGCTAGTATGGTATAGGTGGTTCTAAACACTTACATAGTACACCCAAATAAAGTTAATATACCTTTTAATAAGACACTTGAAAGGGTCGTGAACGGCTACGAGATACAAATATTTAAGTGGATGAAGTGTTTACCTGAACCTTGAAGATGATGTTCGATGCATGGTGTTAGTACTTGAAATAATTTTTGTCCCACGTGGACTTTTAAAATGGCGACCGACAAAGGGTCCAGCAGCAACTGCCCAGCATTCGACCACGAGGTCTAAAACTTGGAATATTTAAAGTCACACCCCAGCTAAGCAGAACATCACCAACCAGAGGAAACGACTTGTGCGACTCAGCAGAAACCCAATCATTGGCCCCAGGGTGAACGGTTCCTGACAATGCAACTTTCATGCAACGGGTTTCTGAACCCTCTGCTTAACATGTGGAAGCCTTTACTTCCATAACTTATAAAACTTATAATTGTACGAGTAACTAAATAATAATAATAACCAATGCATCGTGACAACATATACGTAAGAAATTATAAAGAAAATAATATAATGCATACCAATGAAGTTCTGTGTTCTTGTGAGATTCGCCAATTATTTTAAAATGTTTCTGCAAATTGTACTTCACATAATTTATAAACGTTTTCAGGTAAATTAATCTGTGAAATTAGTTAAAATATGTGTTTATTTAAATTTAACTTCAGGCCAATAATTTGATTTGAAGCAACAACTTTATTTGAAGACTTGTTGACATACGTTTATGTATCTCAGTTTAGCTTCTTCTGTTGACAAATATATTCCGCGGCTTTCGTTAAAATTACTGTACTTTTATTTATTTTGAACCTTTCTCGTTTATTCCAGAGATATTATTCTCAAGTATGAGTGTGTAAAAAAGTTTAAAGGAAGACATGTAGTTAGTGGTTCTAAAAAGTTATGAAATTTCATTTGTGGAGTCTGCACTGCACTGTTCTGCCATTTTAGAATAAAATAATTAATTATTTAGTAATTAAAGTTAGCTAATTATAATTGTGCTCTGCTGGAGGAAAGCTATGAGACCATTCAACAGATGTATTTATTTTTTACGAAAATAGAACTGAACGATTAGAACTTATACTTCCTCATAAAATAAAAATGAAGATAATAACAGCAATAAAGGAAGTGATTGATGCTATAGACAATAAAACATTTCATGAAGTATAAGCGTCAGGGTAATCTGAATGCCGTCGAGGTATACCTGCTGAACTATTAGAAGACAAGAAAGGATGTTCAATTTTGGTGGAAGAAGTACAGCTAGCAGTTATGGAAGTATATGGGAAAGCAATAACAGCTGTAAGGCTCCCGATTGGATTAGTCTAATACAAGGTAGAAGGAATAGAAAAGTCTTTATTTAATAACCTGCAGCAGAATGGCGAATGGCCGAATACTTAACGAAGACTGTAATATGGCTGTTTTCTGGTTACTGCCATATCATGGTTTCCACCAACGCTTCTACCTCTTGTTGAGATCGTCTTCAGCGCTGCACTACCAAGACGAACTCAACATTGGGGTAGAAACGTTGGTGGAGAAAACCGATGACGCGGCGGCAACCAGAAAACGGCCATATTATGAACGAAACTGGCCGCGGAAGCTTACGAATTCATGAAGAGTGCTTCCGCCTATACCGAGCAGAAACCATACACTCGCAACAGTAAGGGTATTCCGTCCATGCAGGGCAGTTTCCTGTGTAACAAGCATATAGCAGAAATATAAGGAGCAAGGGAGAGCTAAGCGGGAGTGTGCACTCTAACAATTTAGAAGCAACAAATATTAGCTATGCCTTAGAAGTTCTTACCTGAAATAACATCCACATATTAATGAAACGAATCTGATCATTCATCTCCAACCAATGGAGAGGAAGGACAAGTACGTTTGGAAGAAGAAAAAGCATAGATGTTATGTAAAACATTCCAGCCACAAAAGTTTCTTTTTGTATCTCCAAAAGTAGTACCCAAAGAGTCAGTCCTGTTATTGCAAGTATGGCACTTTGCAAAAGTATTGCATATGCTACCTCCAATGATAGGATGTTGAATTCCAGCTCTCCTGTATTATAAAATATTTCATAATTCAGGAAATTGAGAAATTAGGATAACACATCACGTACATCTTATTGTTCCAGTTTTCTGTTTCAGTGATGTGTAATTTATAATGCTAAAAGCTAAATAAGCTGCTTTGAAATATCTATTAATGATCTCACAATAGAATTCACACCACTATACCTTACATATTATATCTTACCTAGTCTCTAAGCCTTACCTTGAGTTGAAACTTGGTATGGAACTATGCCTATGAATTTGAGCACAATAAATAGTGGTTTTAGTTCATGGTAGAACACATTAACGTGTTTTTCAGGCATAACTTTTTGCGGTTAAAGGCGTTGCTTTCTTTGTTTTTTACTTGAGGTTAGTTCGCGTTTTGTAATTCAGTTTTCCTGCAATGAAAAGAAGATCATATAGTTATTCTAAAACTATCCGAGAAACGCTATGAAATTTTCTTCTTAAATGATAATTGCAGGAGGTTTAAAAAGGTTTACATGAAGAAATGAGAGAACTAACTTAACTTTGTGGTATATACTCGAGAGAAAGTATGAACCCAGAAAATTGTATGCATAAAAGAGGGTATGTACTTTTTGTGCTGAGTTTATACTTCTCTTAGGCTGAGCTTGGCCAGTAGCAGACTCAATCTCGCGTTGTTCATGGTGTTAGATATAATGGCTGAATTTATGAATAACTTACGTACTAGAAAAGACTATCCAGTCCATCGCGATGGAAATGACCGTAATTACAAACAGTTTGTATAGATTTGAAAGACAGAACGTTAGGTTGTTTGTAGAAAATTTTGGATGAAAGCAGGGAAACCAGGGAGGAGCCATTTCATCTTAGCAACGCCTATGCACTTCTCCTAGGTATGTGGGTGACCCAGGATTTCGGATGGGTGTATACCCATCCGAAAGATTTATGGTGTACACCAATCTATTGTATGCAAAACAGTTTCTAGACAGTATCATTTCCAGGGCTAACGTGTGGGCTATATTTCCAAACACAGCCAAGGCTCTTGAAAATGCCACATTGAAGTGGCAAAGCAAATATTCTTTTCCATGTGCAATGGGTGCCCTGGACTGCACGCACATTCTTATCAGAAAGCCATCTAACCGCGAGGATGAATATAAAAACAGGAAGCAATTTATGAGCATCATCAAAATTGCTAGTAAAGAGATACCTACTGTGATTTTCAAATGGGATGATGTTTGTCCTTGAGCGCGGCCAGAGCGGCAACCAATCGGAGTTCCGCTGTATTGTCATATTGCATTCGCCGTAAGCTAAGCGTGACGCGCGCTAAGCGAATCTGTTTCTAATAAATATAATTTGCGCTAAGTCAAAACTTCAAATTTTGCAAAAAGTAACCCACTAGAAGTTAGGGAGAAATTTTTGTAACACAACCGTAAAAACCACATATTTTTAGCTCAAATAGTTTTCATAATACAAACGAATAAACATACCCATATGTTATATCATAACCACGTAAGCACTTAAAGGTCACATTATTTGTATGTATGCATTATTGTATACATTATGTATATATACTTGTAATTATACAGAACTACTGACTTGATGGTGATAAAGAATTATGTTGAAAAACCAAGGCGTTTGTTAAAGCTGAGAGACAGCAAGCAACCCACCCAGCTCACTTGTGTTACTTGTAGAATGCTGAATCTGTAGAACGTGAGTCGTCACATGTTTATTATTGTGTGTTGTTTCTAAATCTGGGTTGGAATTTATTTACCCTACACAGTTAATATCAGTATGCAGTTGTTCAGAGAGCAAGCAGCAAGAGTAAAATAGTGCAATGGCTTATTGTGGTGAATTTAGTGGCGAGTCAAAGAGGCAGGTATTGCGAAGTCAGGCTCGAAGTATTATATGTAGGGTCTACTCGTTTTTTAAAAAATGCAACAATGAGGAACACAGAAATCAACTTGATTTCAAAAATCCTCAACAGCTTACTGCTAAAGCGTGTGGTGTAGGTAAAGCAAGTGTGTCTCGCATTTGCGGAGAGGCAAGATTAAAAGCACAGGTAATTCATAACTTATAATTATATAACACTTAAAAAATATGTACGTAACAGGCGAGTATATTCCCAATTATGAATTTAAACACCAGGAGAATTATAAAAGTTTAGAAACTTCAGTTTGGGTTGCTTTACGTCGACCATTCTAGCGCCAGGCCGATGTGTGAGTGAGAGGGAAACATGAAAAGAGTGGGGGTAACGAGGCGGCAACGCTGTGCACGCAAATGCACCTCATTCGCTGCAGAGCAGAACTCTTCCCATTTGAAACTAATTATAATATTGATGTCTCTTGGTCGGAATCAGTGCATGATTCGAATTTGAAAGAATTAAAATGCGTGCGAATATCGCTTAGTGCAGTTTTCTTTTCTTCGCTTGCAGCTGGGGTTTGCGATTTGGAACATACCATAAGATATTTTTAAGCGTGCTCACGAAATTAAGTTCACCTTCTCAATACACGATATATCTGATATATTAACACCAGTTGTTCGTTTATACATAAATCCAATGGAAGCGTGGTAAGCCAATATGCAGCAAAACTAAAGCCACAGCGGTAACAAGGATGAGCGACAATGCATTTTCTAGACAGAAATGTGAGTTTAAACTATGTTAATTAGTTAATTCAGAAGTATAAACTCTGAGCGTATATTTATACTAAGGTCACTTTTATTCGTACGTCTCTGAGTTTCAGCTTTTTATGTATTTCCGATGTTACAATGCACAAACATTTTTCTGGCACCCAAGACTACAGTTTTTAACATCTTTTTATAATTTTTCTGCATTTTTGCTTGCTGAACCATAAATCTTTCTCAATTCCCCAATCCACCATTGGCCCTTTAATTCCTTGAATCCAGGTGCTATGCGGCCTTCCTTTTCTCCTCCTTCCTGGTGGCGTCACTCCATTATTTTTGGGGTAATATCTCATCTTTCATTCTTTTAGCATGTTAATGCCATTCTAATTGTTTCTGTTGAATAAGATCTAAAATTGAATTTTGAACATTCATTTTTTCTTTTATAATCTCATTTCTATTTTTGTTTTTCTCTTATAGATATTCTAGCAGATCTCCTCCAGTAATTCAACTTAAACAAAATGCTTATACTCAAGAGTTTATACTCCCTAGTATTAACTCATGTCTACACATTTCCTTTCGTCTTCCTTTTTAAATACTGTTATATCAATTATTAAACAGTATTTACGCCAAACCAAATGGTCTACTGGTCCCTTATGATTTGCTCAACCCGCTCGTTATGGACAACCTACAAACACCGGTCTCATTTCTCGTCCAGGGGCACTGTAGCAATAACAGTATGATCTTTAGGTCCCTCTGCATTGGTAGAATAAGCGAGAAATGGGAATATGG
This sequence comes from Deroplatys truncata, assembly GCA_030765065.1. Lineage (NCBI taxonomy): Eukaryota > Metazoa > Arthropoda > Insecta > Mantodea > Mantidae > Deroplatys > Deroplatys truncata. The sequence continues at coordinate 120,646,825 of CM060977.1, read as the reverse complement.
TGGTAACGGTGACTCTATGGATTTGTTATGCCGCAATGGTAGACTGGTCGGAATATATTTGGATAAAGCAGTAGAAAGAGAAAAAACAAATAAAGACAATAGTTAACTTACGCATTCATAAAAGGTGTTGAAAATGTCCTCCATTCCGTTGAAGGCACAGATTCACATGTTTAATTGTACTGTTAGGAACTTTGATTCAAGATTTTTAACACTAAATTAGTATAATTCATGATTCACAATTCTATTTCATGTATTATTTTCAGATTAGCTGTATACATGTTGACTTTGCAGCACCATAAGAAAGAAATGATGATGACTACCACTTCTTGCAACATGAACAAAAACAGTTTCGCAAAATTTATTCATTAATTCATAAACAGTATATCGAAACGGCAATCTGGAATTTGGAAACTGCTCTGTAAATGCTTGTTTAATTTTTCCGTATACTTATCATCTTTTCTATAAGCATGCCCCACTAAAACAACACACTGTTCAATCGAAAACATTTTCAACTTAAATGAAAACATACTTGTACACTGGTAGAGACAGTTTGACATTGTTCACCGTTCACAAACCTTGTTGCAATAGGGATAGTACTTTGGACACGGAATGCGATCGCCGTGTGCTTTACAGGCATAAACAACAGCTTGCTGATGAGACATAATAAGAATATGGAAGTTATGGCTGAAGGAAAATTTATTTTTCATAAAGAAAAGAAGTGAAATAAGCTTGTGCATATCCCGAGAAAGCATTAAGCAATCTAGAATTTGAAATGTGTGCTAAACTTTCAACACTCCACGCCGTGTTGTAGTTGGCTGCTGCTTAGGTTACAATTTCACCAAGCAAAGAATGAGAAATGTTTGGGGGGAAAATCTAACTCCTCCATGGTTGCGCGTATGCTTTGTACGATTTTGTTGTTCACTTGATCCTTGAAATCATCTGTGATGAGTGACGGATGTCAGAGTAGAGTTTAATTAAACATTTTTCAACCATAGTTGAACGTATCACATTTCTTTCGCTTATGACCGTATCACCATAGAAATATCCTCTAGTTGACGGTAAATTTTTACAGGTTTCAACTTCCGAGCATCGAATACCACCTCACTTCACAGTCGGCGGACTTTGTATCACACAGTTCATTTTGATCAATCACAGAATGCACAATAACAACTTGTCTCGAATAGCGCTCACACAAATTGAGAACGACGTCGAGAAAACCATTCGATTTAGGATAGTGTTCTGCGAGCGGGAATGCGCAAACGGTGTTATTTTCTGGGTAATACGTTACCCTCGTACTTACAACTTTTTGTTTTTTATAGTGCTACAATGCTCTGTACATAAAAAGTATGAAGTAATTTGCTTGTTATGAGAAGGATCACTGCATATAATGGTGTGCATATTTACATTGCAAGGCTCAATGCAATTCCCAGGATTCCTCGCCTCTTATATTCGTCTCACTTTACGCTGTCACTGTCTAGTGCGATACTTTTGACCACACCGATATTTCAATAAGCTCCTTTTCGTATTATCCTCTTATATATTCAAAATAAGTCACGCAAATACCATGGCTTGGACACATCACAGCTTGTGGGAGGTGTTCTCTTGCAGAATTTCATGTTCAGACAGTCCCTTGAGCCCGCATACTGTGGCGCAATCACAATTTCATGTCGAAACTTGTTCTTGTCAACTGGCATCACAGATTAATCTCCGAACAAAGGGGACTGCCCGAGAAGTGTCGGAGTGTTTTATGTAAAAATCGAGATTCATAAAACATGTCATTTCTTTAGTCATATACCCATGTGACTAACAATGTTTCTTCAAATGCTTGTTTCTAATATTTCGAGATCAAGCGGGAGGCTTGATTCAACCTTGGTATATATATATATATATATATATATATATATATATAATCTCCGTACAAAGGGGACTGCCCGAGAAGTGTCGGAGTGTTTTATGTAAAAATCGAGATTCATAAAACATGTCATTTCTTTAGTCATATACCCATGTGACTAACAATGTTTCTTCAAATGCTTGTTTCTAATATTTCGAGATCCAGCAGGAGGCTTGATTCAACCTTGGTATATATATATTACTGGTGTTGATTTTAAAATGGTTCTGCCATAGCTCACTCCTGATTAAAATTACTTCTATTTTGATGCGAGTTTCGCCTTCTCAGAGGTTGCAAAGACACGATAGTTTGTGTCGAAGTTGCCTAGTTCCCACGGAGTAACAAAGTTCTATAGTGGTACTCATCTATGGCGCTCTCTGTCAAACAACCCACCACAACCCCCACGAAGATTGCTGGTACTAACGCAGAGCTTGGAGGTACTGTTTACGTTTAAACTGTTCTATTTCAATTCCTGCATTTTGGCAGACTATCTGTTTATCAGCACGTGCAACAGGATGCCTTTAACGTAAGAACAGTCCGCTTTCATTGATGAATTCTACTTCAGAACAAGGGTTCTAATTGAATAGTAATATCATCACGATATCAGCCATTGTCTAATTGATATTGCAGAGAAATATCCCTAGTTACAACGGATGTTAAACCTGAAGAGGATATTAAGAGGTGAGATAGTTTATCTTTTACATTCGTTATGGATGTAAAATAATTGCTGTGCAACATTTGAGTTATAAGTAATCTGCCATATTCCTAATTATTGTATTTTCTTTGTTTTGTTTACGATGGCTGCATTGTTCGCTTACAGCAAACAAGATCCGTATGTTGGAAAAAGTGTGTGAGACGGCGTGGATACCTGACAGATGCTGTTTTGCAAGTGATGGTGATGCGGTAGTAGTAATAGTCCCGGATGGGCCAATTGGATTAACGATAATCCTGCCGCTAGGGGCGCTAGTATCGCTAGTGTCGCTGTTAATCCGCGGATTAAGGTGGATTAAGAGCGACGGCGGTAAGTTTGAAAAGAGCCATGAGCGGAAGGATTATCGTTATCGCAATTGGCTCATCCGGGACTGTTTTCTTTATTTATAATTTGAATACAGTACATTGGATAAACATATGAATACATAGTTGAGATTAACATGATGTATTATTTGCTTAACATATGAATACATAGTTTGAGAATAACATAATGGATTATTTGATTACAGGAGATTAACATATGAATACAATAAATGAACAATATAAGAAATATTAGGAGAAAAAAGCACATTAAAATTCATAGCTTGTTGAGGCACTAGGACACACAGATTTCGCGCACAACAATGATTTTAAAGTACGTGGTGCACTTTGAGTCCTCGTCATCGCTGCTGCTGCTGCTATCGACGGTAAATTGGTGGATAGGTTTGGTGATGCAGGTGACGAGCAGGTGAGAGAAACTTTCGTTGACGAACTCGGTGAAGGTTGGTATATAGATGGGGATGGTAAATTCGTTGTAATGGCTGGTTGAGAAGCATCCTGTGGATGTGACTTTGTTGGTTAGAGCAGGAATGTTGCTGTTGCCGAGGTATATGATGCATAGTGCGTCTTGTTGATGCTGGTGCACTTTGGTAGGTACGCATTTGACGTGGACGGCGTGAGTCCCTTGGACGTCGAGTGTGATGGTGACAACTCTGCTGCTGCGGAAATAGGAGTTGGAGATGCAGAGGATACGGATAGGTGATGCTGCGTTGAGAATGAGTTGTAGGTTAAGATTGTTCCCCACGGGGACGGGATAGGTTTCGTCGGACATTATTTAGGGTTATATGGGGAGAACGTGACGATGTGACGTTTGAAACCGCTGCGTAGTTTTTCCTCGCCTGCGTATATGATGCAGTATGAGGTAGAGTTGAGTTTGTTGATGAGTTCTGGAGAGGCTTTTGCAAATCTTGTTGGTAGGAAAACTTCTGTGTCGTTGTAGAGTTTGGCGACGAGCTTTGTACCGTGAATGGTGTCGAGTGTTTTGACGCCGACGACACGATACGGTACGTGCTGTTCAAGCGTAGATACGCTGAGAGTGTCGGCGCTGCGGGAACGTTCTTCTAGTTCTTTAAGGGCGTCCTGTGACATTATGACGGCACAGATGGCAGTTTTTGATAAACGGGGGAGGACCGTCTATATGAGTGGTTTGATGAGGAAGGTTGTAGTGTTGTTTACACCTGCGATAAGGTGCGCAAACTACCTGTGCGTCTCTGGGACGTTGGTTCCACACAAGGTCGACGTCGCTTGGGGGATAACGTTCAAAGATGTATATGCCGTTCTGCAGCAGCACTTGGCGTTCCCTGGGCAGTAGCAGGTGGATTCTTCGTCCGTTATCGAGATACCGAAAGAGCACGATGAAGCAGTTCATGTGGTGTTTCTAGCGGAGTACCTTCGAAGGAATTGTTGAATTTGCTTGTTGAGTTGATCGAGGTCTTCGTAGAAACCGAGATGACACTGCGTGCACAGGCGGGTGAGACGGTGCCTAAGTTCACAGCTGCACGTTTGGTGAAAGCAAAACGAGCAGTGGAAGTCTTTATACGTCGGTCCTGGCATTCCCCCACGGCTGGCTAGCACCGAATGAAGGGGAAAAGAATGCGCGTGCATAAATATAACCCAACTGCCGGAAGCAGGAAATCACTGGTGGGGGAAAAGTTCGTTGGAGATTTGCCACATCAGTGGGAAGCACTGGTGGGGGAAAAGTTCGTTGGAGAATTACCACATCAGGGGGAAGCACTGGTGGGGGAAACGTTCGTTGGAGGTTCACTACATCCGCCGGAAGCGCTTAGCGATTATTGCACAACATCCGCAGGAAAAACACTGTGTCCGTTGATTTAACGGTCTTCCTCTTGGAGGAGAACTCTGTTTTGAACGGTGCTGAACATGCAAACGCCGTGAATGTGATTGGGTATATATAGGGTGATTCGCGACCCAAATGTGCCGCTAAGCACGTGCCGTAACACATGGGGTTTTCGTTTAACATTTGCTGCATTTTGTCTGTGGAAATGTATTGCTGTTCGTAGAAAACGATGTATAAACCTCTTGCGGGCACAAATTGGAACCACTGATGTTGTGCGTCTTCTTTATCTGCTTTGAAATGGATATCGTTGAAGTACATGTTAGATAGCACAAAATGAATTTTGGTTTCGCAGCTGTGAACTCTGGCGGAGACGGATTTTCCGTCGTAGGTGCTGTCGACGAAGCGAAGTGCATAAGGTGTATTTTTATGGGGGTGACCGTCCACCTCGTAGTTTTTAAACACCTTACTGTCATGGTAGTACACCGACAGGTAATTTCTGTAACCCATGATGCGGGAGCGAAGGGCGCGAGATGATTGGGTGAGGTGCGGTTGGAACGCTGGTAGAAATACATGCGCACTAAGGACTATTTTGTGAGATGCGCAGTGCGAAATGGGTGTTGAGGAAATGATGCACCTCGAGGAATGTTCTAAAATTGGCGCACCGTATGTACTTGGTGAACTGCGTGAAATTCATGTTATGTAAGGGAACGTTGGAGGCATGGTTGTGAAGCATGTACTTGTGGTATGCCATGATTTGATTTTGCACGTCCATCTCTTCCTTCTTTTTGTGATACATGATGTCGGTAATGATGCGCTGCAGGGCATGCAACACGTGCCATTCTTGTTGGTTGAGCGTAACATATGCGCCTTGCGGGTCTTTGAAAACGAGCTTTAGCTTTCCGAACACAAACTTAAACACGATGGTGACGCTGTCGCTGAATTGAAATTCCTGTAGACGTCCCTGTGGGTCATTCAAGCGTTTGTGAATGATGGGGATGGCTTCGACGAGTTTGTGCCACTGCGAGGAACCCATGACGACTGCGTTGTGCTGTCCACATTTGGCAATGGTGACGACGAGATGGTGCGGCGACTGGGGGAAGAATCCCACACTGACGAATTTAGTTTGTTGCGGGTTGAGGAAGTAGATATCCGCCAGAGGACCCACAACTGCACTGTGTTGGAACTGTGCTGGCGGAGCAGGGCTGTCGGGATGCTGTTGGAGGTCGAAGATGGGTAGTTTCCTTTTTTCCCCGGGTTTAGAGGTGGTCGGGGTTTGAAATCCGGTTATACTGGAACACACAAAACAATAATAATAATAATAATAATAATAATAATGTGAGGGATAGAGAGATAAGCGGGATAGAAAAAGCAAGCTAATACATAGGTGCGGACCTACCTGGTCGGCGTACTGCATGGCAGCATGACTGTATCCGCGTGCTGCATGGCACACTCTGAATGAGGCGAGCGGCACCGTGACGTTGCTTTTTATATAAGCAGGAGCGTCTTCTGAAAGCACGTGCAAGAGGATGGATTAGCTTAGATGTGATGAATAGTGACACACACACATACGCACACACGTACTCACCTTCAAGGGTTTGATTAGTTTGCTGAGCGTCAGAGCACTTTGCGCGGCATGCGTCTTTGTACGTTTTGCGAATGACATCATTATGCGCGTGATTGCTGACGTGAAATTTTGAGAAGAATTTATCCTTAGGTAAGCCGGAGCAGCGGTGGGTGAGGTAGTCGATGACGTAATGACCGCAAGTGGTGCTGTCGAAACCTTGCAGCCTTCTGGCGTTGGTGGACCAACGCGTCCCGCAGACCGAATTTAAGAACCGGAGAAAATGGAGCGAAAGCGGTCCTATGCCGTAACTGTCAAAATATTCTCCATGCGAGTTTTTGTCCACAAAGATGCAAACCCAGTGTTGCCCGGATTTGGTGCTGGGGTCGGTGTTAGCCACTAGCGCCAAGGGAGGCGTTCGAATGCCGTGAAGTACGGGTAGTTTATCGCAGGGGTAGACGCCTAAAAAGTGAGAGCGCGTAGAGGGGCATGTCGATAGAAACCGTTGAATTTGAAAGGTGTTCATGATACCAGAATGGATCGGTTGGCGTCGATTTCGACCGTGCGATGTATTTGCGCTAGCAGCAGAAGTATGACCGGTTCTGTCAATTTATCGGCAAAACCGATGCTTATAGAGACGGTTCCGTGGCGCTGACCCGAGATGTGAGACTCGTTAGCGCTCATGTCTGCAGTGAGATGAAAAACCATTATCGTATACCCTTGCGGGTAGGTTTCTCTGGAGATGGAGTGTCCCTCGTCCTTGAAATGAATGCCTAGGCCGTCCTGCAGGGTTTGAAAGCATTGCAAATAGTGTCCCTTTGTAAAGTCGGGTTGCAGAGGTTGGGAGGGAACGGGTTGCCCGTTCACGTAGAGATGAAAGAAGTTCATTTTAAAATGTTTCAAGTTGTACGGATTTGAGTTAAAATGGCCGGAATAGGCCTTGTCGGTGACCATGGCTACCACCACTCTCCTGGGAACTTGCCCTACGCACACGTCGCTAAACGTCATTGCTCTGGACTCCTTGGGGATGCTGAGAGCGTGAAAGCTGACGTCCTTGAGATGTTACTTTGCGTTGCCCTTTGCGAGCACGGCCTGTTGCGCGAGATTTATGGTCGGCGAGGGCCGCACCGATTTTAAGCGCAGCGTGGCAGACACGATGTCGGCGTACCCCTTAAAGGTATCTACGTCGGAAAACAGATAAAACTGGGGAGAGATGGGAGTGAGCTTGATGGTCATGCTAACGTTGTTCAAAAGCAGCTTATCCTGTCTAAACAGAGCGTTGGACAGAGGACCGATGAGCTGTACGACGTTGCTCCCTTTGGTAAACCCCTGACGCCACTGAAAACCCGCATTGGCGATAAAAGTGTCCATGATGCCTGCCGTATCCTTTCTCCAGAGGGTGGATTCTAGTTTGGTGTTCATGGCATTTTCGGAGTAATTGAGAAGCGTCTCGAGGTAGGTTCTATAGGGGTAACCGGCTTGCGGCATGGAGACGATGACGTTATTGAGGGTTACCTCCACCTGTTGAATCAGGGAATTTAAGGCGTTGTTGACCAGAGTGGCGTTAGCGTCAGCGTTTAAGGCCTCTCCTTTGTCATCTACAATGCGCAACATGAGTTCGAGTACGACGTAGGTCAAGTCTAGGTAATCGTCCGCATTTCCGGAATAATGAAAGGTGATGGGGGGGCATTTTTCATTAAAGTGTTTTGAGGGTTTAGGTATAGGAACCGTGACTCCTCGATGCTCATCTGAACCGGCACCTCTGTAAAGAGGTCCAGTTCGGAACTCATGTGGACGGCCGCGTCTGCCATTACGAAAATACGTCTTGCACCTTACGCCTACCGCGTTTCAGCTTCGACTGCTTGCTCTTTTTGGATTTGCTCGGTTTTATTCTCTTGAGGCGCCTGGTGCCGGAACCGAGCATGGCATCGAGCTTTTCGTCGGCTTTTCGCTTTAAATTGTATCCGGACTCCTTGAGCCTCCGTTGGAGCGCTTCCTTTGGCGCTGCTCCCGCGACAGCCACATCGGACAGAACGTGAGGCCTCCTTTCCGACTGCTTTTGTTCCGCTCTTTAAAAACGGTAGCAACCTTCTGAAGAATCCTCCGAGGGCTGAAAAAGACCGCTGCCTCTTTGGTAGCGCTTGCCCCTGTAGAGAATAAAATCGCGATCGTCGAACGCGCCGCCGGCCTGATTGAGGTAGTACCGCGTCACGGCGTGCACGTCCATTACGTCTGTTTCGGACGAAAAGCGAGAATTATAGTAGAGGAAAATCCATCGGCGAATGGCAAGAGATCGCCGTAACCGTTCCTTAAATCTATGTTGACCGTCTTGAAGTCTTGCTGAATCAAGGGTACCCAATTTTGGGGAAAAAACGTCTTTTCGTCGCTCACGTAAGTGTTGTTGCTTCTTTCGTATTCCACGACCGCGCTCTCTATGACTTGGGCGAAGGTGTCGCCCACGACTTGCGGGGTCACTAGATTACAATAGATGAACATTTCGTAAGGAACCCCATATAAGGATCTACGGGGTGTTTAGGAGCTTTTTCGAGAATGACGTTGACGTAGGGCTCGAAACCCAACATTTTTGCCATAGCGGGCGTTAAGACCAAACTGTGGATGCGGTGTAGAGGTCCCGGAGGGTCCTCCGATTTTGAAACGTTTGGTTTGGGTTTTGTGGTAGATGTCGCAGGTCTGACGGGACGAGCCGCCGCGGGTTTCTGCTGCCCCGAAGCCGGGGGCTTTGGTTTCGGTTTCGGCTTGGGTCTCTGGTGGGGCGCATTGTTCAGAGCTTCGTATTCGCCGACCGCGTACGGTACGGCCGTGCGCGCGACATTTTCCACAAACCCGTCGAACCGAATGTCGGGTAGTGATTCGGGATGGGCGACGGCGGCATTCACGCCCACCATCTTCTTGCGCTCGTCGAAGAGGAAGAAGTTTTCCACGTGCAAGTGTTCGAGTAGAACGGCGTTGACGAGGTTCACCAAGTCTTTGGGATTGTGCACGATGCCTTGCGGCATTTCCAGGCTGAATTTGGAATGCGTGGGGAGGAGCGTCATGGTGTACTTGGTGCCCACCAGACGGGCATCGTCTCGCGAAAGGTTATAAAATTTCACCGGATACCTGACCTTTTGCAGGGCGACCTCCCATTCTCCCTGCAGAACGATTCTCTCGGGCAAGATGTTAGAAAATCTGGCCGTGGTGTTGTCGGTAAAGTGTTCTATGGAAGCGTTGCTCACGAGAGTGATGGAGAAGGGCTTCGTCTTAATCATGTCGAATCGATGGTCGAAGCCAGAACCCACGAGTTAAACTTTGCCGGATACCCCTTCCACTTTACCAAGACCTGCTTGTTGCGCCCTCGGCCCTTGGTCTGTAAAACGCGTTCGATCTTAAAAGTCCGAGGTAGCGCGACCTTTTGTAGCTCCTCGGTGTAAAATATGCCGTCTATGGCTTCTCCGGCCAGATCCTTCAACTTATATACCATTGGCCGACCACGCACCACCTCGGCTATCCGAAATATTTCGTCCGTCCAATTCTGCTCGTACCCCTTGTCGAATTTCATTTCTTCTTTAGAGATGCGCACGTGATTGTCCACGGAAAATCTGGGTTTCCCTGCGCGAGGTAGGGTCCTATTTCCGTAGAGATTGCGGTACACTCGTAAAATGTTAGATTCGTTCACGTCCTTTGGAGCCATTTTTATGGACCTGTGATGCGAGCTATTGTACCACTCGAGTAAGGCCGGAAGGACCTCCAGGTATCGGTAACTGTTTTTTGCGTGAAATACCTCCAAATCTTGGTTTTTAAGGTGCGGTTGAAGCGCTCCACGACGCTGGCTTTAACGTTATTTTTGGTTGTGTAATGTTTCACGTCGTGTTTCTTCAGAAAGTCGCGAAAAGTCTTGTTGGTAAACTCGGTTCCCTTGTCCGTTTGGAGGACCCTGGGGACGCGTTGGGAGAATATGGAGCGAAACGCTTGCGCAACCTCCGTACCCAGCTTCGATTTCAGGGGTACGGCCCAAGCATATTTGGAAAATACGTCGATAACGGTCAGAATGTACACGTAAGGTTTGTTATGTTCCCTCACGCTGTTCATGACGTTTAGATCGGCCTCCCAAAGATCGTCCATATTCGTCACGTGATAATATCTGGTGGGGAACCGCTTTCTGACCGGTTTGTGCAGAGTGTAACTGTCCTGGGTTTGAAGGAAGGACTCGATGTTCGCCTTAGACGCACCCGTGGCCTTTCGAAGGGGCTTGACCGTACCCAAACCGGCATAGTGTTCCGGTTTGGCATAGTATCGCCTTAGCGCCTTCCATTCCTTCATGCTTTACTTGTACAGGGGTTGCCAGAGGCGTTTGCGAAAATGGTACGACGCGGAAGGCGATTTCGATTTCTTCTTCGGAGTGGCAGGGTTTGCCCTCTTCTTTTTGCGAGGCGAGAGGAGGTTGACCTTTATGGTTCGGGGTTTGACCTCCTGCTTCACCGGTACGCGTTCGTACACGTCTTCGTAATCGTCGTCGTCGCTTTTGCTTTCGCCAAGGAAGGGCTTTCTGACTTGTGCCACGAGATCGAGGTAGTTGTCCAATTTATATTTTACGAGCCGCCACTTTTCGTCGGCAGAGAGCTTTGCGCTCTGCAGGTTCTGAATTTCTTTAGCCAATCTGGATATGGTGCGGTCTATAGCGTGAAGCTTATCGACGGTCTTTGGTTGCGGTGCAACGAGGATCTGCTTGCCGTACTTCATCCTGTTAATTTCGACACTAGCGCGCCGCCAAGCGAAGCCAAGACGGGTAGGAGAAATGCCGGCAAAAAACCTCCTTTTTGAACCAAGATGCTCATCTTCTTCTTCTTCAGAGGAACCCGTTTATCCGTCAACTTCCTCCAAGAAGCCTTGTGCTTCTTTAGGCGACCCAAGCACTTTGCGGGAAGTTGCACGTGACCTCTGCACACGTTGAGCATACATTCGCTAATGGCCTTGATCAGATCGCCATCGGCATTTTTTAACAACTTTTTGCGCAGAGGGGTCTTCGCCTTGGCCAGAGCCGTCAAATTACCGTGCTGTCTCGCTATGCGAGGACTGGTCAGTGTCGCAAGCCTTAACCTACCTCTAGCCATGCTTGCGCGATAATGACGTTCGCTCCCAAAGCTGTACTTTTTATTTAAAATCAATGGCCTCAGTTGGGTAAGACCCTGCCAGGATAAGCCATGCAAAAAAGCAGAAATATAGAACGAAACGAACCCGAGCACTCTCGGCGGTCTCAGTTGGGTACGAAATAAGAGAGGTTTTCCCCCGGCAGAACGCCGGTTCGATACCTGTATCGGGCGGGCGTGTACTGAGTGCAGTCCAACACGAGATACCCGTGAGGGCGTTCGGTGGCCTTCTCGAAGGCCTCCAAGAGAAACCTAGAGTTCCTGGGTTCGATCTGCTGGCACAGTCCCTCGATCTGCATCTTGTCCCGGTTGTTCTTGAAGACCACGACGTAGTTTGCATTCAGAGAGATGCAAACTGACCCTGCGGAAACACGTTCTGCAGGATGTAGACGATGCCGAAGCACTTGTGATGGGAGTCTCTGGTGAAAAAATTGGACACGTCCTTCCTGCCCCCCTCCAGCATCAGATCGTCGAGGACGACGAGGTCGTTCTCGCCCACCAAAGCAAGTTCGGGTATGCCCGCGTGGGTCTCGCAACGCAGAGCCGAGGGTTCGAGTCTCGGCGAATACTCCGGCGGGTGGCACCACAGAACCCTCCTGGGGCGCACGTCGAACATCCGGTGTGCTTGGCGTAACAGGTTTTTCACGAAGGTCGACTTGCCGCAGCGCGACGGCCCCGCCACGAGCATCGTGCTGGGAAACTCGAATCGCCCCAAGTCCCGTGGACCGGGCATCGTCTCCTCAGGGGCGCCCGGTTCGAAATGACTTTGGCGCGGCTCTAGACGTCTGATTTATGCGTTCCTCTTGAACCCGTAGGGATAGGAATCGTGATCGCCGGCGAGAACGCGCTTGTTGACCACCATCCTAAACGTCTTCGAGCTAGGTTCGGTGACGACCTTCCAAGACGGTTTCCGCGAAATCTGCGTGCCCGCCAGCTCCACCGCACGGTCGTTGTCCCTCAGCACCACGTCGCGAATCACCTCGGCGTTCACCAGCTCCAGGTTGCCCGAACTGAGCGTGATCCCCTTCACCTTGCACACCGAGAAGGTCTTGCTCGTCTCGGGGCAAACGATCTCCATGCAGTAGCTCTTGGGCCCCGTGGAGGCGAACCGGGCGATGTAAGAGCCCCTCCCGTACTTCTCCAGCTCGTCCGTCATGTCCCCCAGGAGGCGTCCAACGGACGGCGTCCAGTCACCCGGAGCGGCGGCGACGACGACGGAATCGGTGTCGAAGTAGCAGACCCGTTCTCCCAGCCTCTTGAGGTAGGAGTAGAGCACCAGGCGCGCGTGAGCCGTGGTGTAGGCCGCCAGGACGGCGTTGGCGGTGGGGTTATCCTTGCGGTGCTGCTCGTAGTACCTCCACACCGCGTACATGATCCGGTCGGTGACGGGCACGTAGGTCTGCACTTCCACGCCCGGGTCGTTGAGCAGCTCCAGGAGGCGGTCGTACCGGTCCACCAGCTCGCACGTGGGGAGGTTTTCCCCCTGCCCCAGTTTGCCCCAGAAGCTGTTGAGCATCAGCTTGGCCAGCTCCCGCCTGCCGGGGTTGGTGGCGACGGCCTGGGGATCCAGGGCGACGCCTTCGTGCTCGAAGAATTGCTCCACGTACTGCTGCTTTGCGGCAGGGTCGTCGCAATCCGAGGGCCAGCCGGAGGCTTTGGTCTTGATCTTCAAGAACTGATTCACGTAGTCCTCGAAGAGACCCTTGGCTCCGATTAGCCAATTGCGATAACGATAATCCTTCCGCTCATGGCGCTTTTCAAACTTACCGCCGTCGTTCTTAATCCGCGGCGACACTAGCGACACTAGCGCCCCTAGCGGCAGAATTATCGTTAATCCAATTGGCTCATCCGGGACTATTACTACTTGCGGTCCATTATCTTATAATGCGAAAATTAATATTAATATAATGTTGTACTGAATTACCAGCAACACTCAATGGCCTTCGAGAACCCCAGATTTGACACCACCTGATTCTCTCTCTCTCTCTCTCTCTCTATATATATATATATATATATATATATATATATATATATACACATGGGGTTATCTGAAGGACCGAGTCTTTGCTAGACACCCTGAAAATCTGAACCAGCTGCTAAACTTCACGCTCCAGGAGATGATGACGAGATCGCATACCCAATACTTGAGGCTGTCTTCCATAATTTGGTCAAGAGAGTGAGGATATGCTTACATAGACATGTTGAATCATTCCTTTTAAGTTTTGTTATGTTAATTCTTAGAACATTTTTCAGAGTATAAGAGTATTTTTATATTTTCTACAAAAACGTTAATTTACTATTCAAAACATGTAAAACGATTTATTTTATCTTCTCTTCCTGTTACTCTGCAATTAAAAAACAAAGGGAAAATATGAACCCCAAGTTTCGAACTCTTTTCCTTATAACCTATTCGTGAAGCAGTTGCTGCCATTTGGCATACAGATTCACTAACTTTGAATACTAAAAGATCGGCCATCAGCGCTAACGTCATATCTTGTCCAATATGCTGGAAAACGGACCATAATAAAATGAACACTCAGTAGTTCATGGCGACAAGCTGATGAGCCGAGAGTCAACGATCTGCAGTGGAGAAGCACCCTCGATCAGGAGACGCGCTAACCCTCACCTGATTGTTTCCTGATTCACCCTTCAACAGGACTGGGGCGGGATCGAACCGTAAGTTCGCGAGCCGCAGAGCCGGAGGTGTAGGAAGATAAGTGGGTCAGAGAGGGCAGGAAGGAGGAAGGAGCGTATGAATTAAATGATCTGACGAAAAAAATATGTTCCCCGGCATCTCCACCCCACTCCACTCATAAATTAGGATCGATAATAGGTGTGCTAGATTAACTGACAGGTGGGCGTGTGTAAGTTTGCATATTAAGTGATCCAAAATCGTCATCAATGCTAACTAATCTAAGCTTCCAAAAGTAAATTTGCTGTGTGTGAATGCATTCCACAGTTGTATGATGGGATCTATTATAAGATGGAGGGGAGGGAGAGAAAGAGATAGGATTGGGTAGGTGTATTGTGTGCAATTAGTGCCGAATGAGGTAGTGCATCGTAGTCATACGATGTCACTGGTTGTAGCAGCTGTTTGATTCCTAAAAACTAAAGCGAGTGAAATACCTTCCAGGTTAATTTTTCCCCACTTTCCCGAATGCGGGCTACAGATTAATAACGGATGTCTCGAAAATAAAATAGGATATGTGAAATAAATTGTGTGTTTTAAATAGGTCTACATTTTTTGTGTAGTACGTTTTCACCTATCCTTAACGTTTAGTAGTTATACAAATTCCTACAAAATTCCTTCCGAATGAAGAGAACTTCACAGAGTATTCCCAGAAAATTCTAGGCATACATTTTATTTGCCATGTAAATATCTTTAATATATGGAATTTTAATCAAAATCGTTAGTCATTTTTATAAAATAAAATATTTGATGTTCCATGTAAAAACCTTCATATCGCATCTTCGGAAGATACTGAACCTAAATACCAAGTTTGGTATTTATTGGACTTTTGTTTTCAAAGCATGCTTTCAGAGCGACACACAAACAGACACACACACACACACACACACACACACACACACACACACTGACCTTTTTCTAAAACGCTTTTTGGAGTTCTCAAAACATGTATTTCCGCTGAAATTTCGGTATCGAATTTTTGGATGGAATGCAATACCTTCTCTACTTACTATGTACGTGGTAGAGAAAACAGGAAGGCTATATTAAGCAATTAGGCCACGCTAAGAAGCTAAACTGAGTACACCGTAACACACGCACACTTAGGAGAATAGGTCTGGCGCCGACTTTAATAAATGTGTACGTTTACCTGATACACATCGTCAAGAGATATTACGCTTGCATAATCTAATCGATATTAGATTACATAACTACTTAGCTAGTGATTGTTTTGGACAATACAATCAAACGTTAATTGCTGTTAAGCTGACGAAGCCTGTATTATCCTAGCTTGCTGTCTAACTTAAATGTGTAAATAGCAAATATGATTCATTTTCGCCTCTCTTTGAGTTTAATAATAATCAAAGGACTGCATTGTCTTACACTTGATTAATGCTCGGAAATGTAGTTTTCTAAAGATCTCTGAATAGCAAGCAAAGAGGGCGTGCTTAAGGTAACCATTTAGCCCTAAGATAGGGAACGTTGCATTATCTAATTCGAGCATGACAGCTACTTGAGCATATTTATTCTTTTTTATCATCATCATCATCATCATCATTATTATTATTATTATTATTATTATTATTATTAGCTACTCTATAGGCTGCAAAATCATGTTAATAATAGAAAATGAGTGACGAGAATGACGATAATGCTGTTGATGATGATGATAATGATAATAATAATAATAATAATAATAATAATAATAATAATAATAATGTACCCTATACTTTAACAAAATATGTAACAGCAATTTTTATTTTCTCTACTACGTGCATAATAGGAAGATAAGGTATTGCATTCCACCCAAAAATTCGATATCAAGATGCCTCCAGAAAGTTTTGAAGTCCCCTGAGTAGAAAAAAAGCATTTTTAGACAAATGTCCGTGTGTGTGTGTGTGTGTGTGTGTGTGTGTGTCTGTGAACAGATAATTCAAAAACCAAAAGTCGGTTAAGTACCAAACTTGATGTTTAAGTTCAGCATCTTCCAAGGATGCGACACGAAGATTTTCAAGAAAATCCTCCCACCTCCAATTACCCTTTACATGGAACATTTTTCGAAAGTTTTGATTTTATAAAAAGTGGCTCAAACGATTTTGATAAAAATAACATATGTTAAAGATATTTACATAACAAATAAAAGGTATATCTTGAATTTTCTGGAAATAGCCTGTAAAGTCCTCTTCATTAGGAAGGAATTTTGTATAATCTTGTATAACTGGTAAACGTTAAGCGATAGACGAAAACGTACTACACAAAAAATGTAGACCTCTTTAAAACACACCATTTATTTCAAATAAGTCTTTTTGGTGGCATAAACCATTTCTGAGATATCTGTTAATAATGGTTCGAGTTTTCATTACTTGGTCATTCTCTTCAAGTCCTTTCAGCATTCAGTTGTTTCTCTCGATTGCATAGAAACAGTATGGAGTTTTAAGGCCACCACATAGCATCCAGGTCTTAAACATTTGACAATCGCTGTTCTCTTTGTATCTATAACGACATGCGTAATGTAGCTATTTCTGCAAAGGTTTATTTGGATTAAAATGTAGTAGATATAAAAATAAGCTTTAGTAAGAATAGTTTGTATACCGACTGATAAAGATAGAGGGTAGAGAAACTTATTGAATGTAACACATCAAATATTTTCCTGAGTATCTCGGATACTATTCAGTCTTCCATTTCTTCAATGATGGACGGCTGTCTTGGTCTTCCCACATTATTTAGGTTGGCTTCTCTAAAAACAGTTGTCAAGTAATGTCGTTTCTAAGATGAAACTTTTCTCCGTAACTCCAGCTCAGTTAGAATCTTAAATTTTAGTAGGCTGTCTATATAAATTGCCGTTAATTTTGTACCGATTAGAACTACATATGAAGGTTGTCGACAAATTGGCCTATGGGTGGTCTGCAGTATCAAATGCATTCAAAATGTCCTAACCCCTCCCGACAAATTCCTGGCAGTGCCACGGTTCTTACAAAGGTACATATAAAGTCAGATTAATTAAAGTGCTGTGTGTCAACCGTCCGCACGAAAGAACAGACCATTCTGCAACGTTGACCAGTACAAAAAAAAAATATTAATCGAGTATAGTTTCATTGCACATTTAGTTGTAAGTACAAGGGGGTTGGACGAAACGAAATGGATACTCAAATGTTTAAAGGCAGGCCTTGAAACTCCATACTCTGCATGACATCGCAAGAAACAACTGAATAGCGACAGCACTTTGTCATTTTTGCTTTCTCTAATACTACATAGTAGGTAGGGAAGGCAGGTATTGCGGCCCCCTGAAGCATTTTTAGAAGGTCCGTGTGTATGTGCGTCTGTGTGTGTGTGTGTGTGTGTGTGTGTGTGTGCGCGCGCGCGCGTGTGGACAGCATAACTCAGAAACAAAAAGTCGGATAAATACCAAACTTGGTATTTAAGTTCATTACCTTCCAAAGATGTATCACGAAAATTCTCAAGAAAGCTTCTCGCTCTAAACTACCGTTTAAATGAAACATTTTTCGCAAATTTTGATTTTCTAAAAAGTGGCTCTAACGATTTTGATTTAAATGCCTTATATTAAGCATATTTATATGATAATCTACTTATATGTATATCTTAAGCGATCGACGAAAACTTACTATACAAAAAATATAGATCTCTTTAAAACACACAATTTATTTCAAACAACTTCTTCCTGGCATAAGCCATTTCCGAGATATTCGTTATTGATGGTTAGAATTGTTGAATACTTCATTCCTTTAAAGTCCTGTCGAGTTTCAGTGGTTTCTCGCGATGTCATGAGTACGGAATTTTAAAGCCAGGATATAGAGTCCAGTTAACGCTTGACTATCTCTGTTCCCTTTGTATCCTAACGAAATGTGTAAATGTAGCTATTTCTGCAAAAGGTTTATCTCGATTAAAATGAAGCGATAGAAATAATAGAAAAATAAACTTTCATAAAAATAATTTGTACATCCACTAATAAAGATAGAGGGCAGAGAGAGTCATATGAATGATACACATTAGAATTATTATTTATTTGTTTCTTAAAAGACTTAAAACGGCGATGGTTATTGATTAGAGCTTCTCGAGTTATAGGAACTTCAGTTCCTGAAGAAGGCCACAGAGTCAAGATGGCCGAAAGCTGAGTAATTTCATGGATATAACACGGCTGATAATCCGAGAAGCTCTAATATATTTATTTTTTGTTTGTTTTTTGCAGTATTGGAAAATACTAACCAACAAAAATTCAAGATATACATTTTATTTGTCACGTGAATGTCTTAATTTTTTAAAATTAAAATCAATCATTATACAATCATTTTTTAGAAAATTAAAACTATTGAACGTTTTTTCCATGTAAAAGGTAATTTGGGGGTGGGGAATTTTCTTGAAAAACTTCCTGTTGCATCTTTGGAAAATACTGAACTTACGAGGCGTGTTTTTAAAGTGGTACCAATAATTTTTTTAAAAAAATACTTTATTATCATTCATTACCTTACACTACTTCTCCACAGTCACCGCCCTTATTCAGGCTCTCGTTTTTCTATCTATGTCTTCGTTAAAGAATGATGTCGTCTGTGATGAAAACCAAGTCTACACTTCTTTTTTCACATCATCGTCATTTAATTTTTTTCCACCAAGGAATTTGTTCACACGAAGAAACAGATGAAAATCCTTGGTGCCAATTCCGGACTGTAGGGAGGGTGGTGGAATTGCTCCCAACCAAATGGTGCGATCAGATCTTGAGTTTGTTTGGCCGTATGTGGCCGGGCATTGTCATGTCAGAGTCAAAAGGATTCCACTTGAAAGAATTCCAAGCTTTTTGTTCTTTATTGTACGAAGGAACTTTCATAGCGTCTTACAATGAGATCTTTGTTGATTGACGCGTTCCTAGGTAAGAATTCAACCAGTAAAACATCTTGTCTCTCCCAAAAAACTGTGCACATGATCTTGCATGTGGATATTGTCTGCTGGCATTTTTTTTCGCGGGGGATGGTGTGCCTCCACTCCATGAATTGCTGCTTTGATTCAGGAGGAATGCGAGACACCAATGTCTCATCACCTGTAAGGATGTGCGTTACAAATCATCGCCATCCTCAACATATCGCGTGAGAAAAGTCAGTGCAGCGGCAGATCGCTTGTTCTTGTGCTCATCAGTAAGATTTTTGGGCACCCATCTTGAGCACAATTTCCGAAATCCTAAGCGTTCTGTCACAATGTTGCAGAGTGCTGACCTTGAACTTTATGGAAAATGTGAAGACCACGGATATGGTGAAACGTCCGTCCTCGCGAATATTTTCTTCCACAGCTTGCACCAAATCATCCGCGATCACAGACGGTCGCCCACTCCGCGGCTCATCATGCACATTTTCACGACCTTCATTAAACTATCTAGCCTACTTCCTCACCATTCTATCATCCATTATTGTTTCCCCATAAACCTCACACAATTGGCGATGAAAGTTTGCTGGCGTAACATTTCTCGCATTCAAAAAGCGAATCACTGATCTGACTTAAGTCAGCGGGTCGTCCGATTGTTTTGAACATTTCGAAACGCTCTAACAACAGGAAAACACAAAGTGACGATCGCTCACAGCTGCGTCTGCCTTCCTAGTGCATGGAGAAAGTGGACATGTATGCTCAAAGTCGTCACTGCAACGGCAAAATATTAAAATGATACCTACTTGCTTTAAAAACACGCCCCGTAGATACCAGTTTTGATATTTATTCGACTTTTCGTTTTTGAGTTATGCTGTTCACAGATATACACACACATAGACACAGAAATACACACACGGGCCTTTTTCTTAAAGTTTTTTTTCTCCTTTCTTATGTACTTCCGATGAAATATCGACATCGAATTTTGGTTGGAATATAATATTTCCTCATATCTAGTAAAGGTAGTTGGCACAGAAAGTAAAGAATGTTAATTGAAAACATACAAGGTTAGTTAAAGGTCCCGCAACACCTAAATAGCTTTTGAAGCTAGTGATTCAGAGATATAAAACTCGGTGTGAAGATAGCCGTATACTGAGAACTCCAAAATTGTATTATCGACATTTTTACACTTCCAGTCTAACGGGAAGGAACTCCAACTCTCTTATTTTAAATGGAATACCCTATACATGTTAATATTTTGCATAATGCTCAATAAGTGTTCCTTTTTTCAAAATATATCTACATTAATTACTTCTATACAAGTTCATTGTTAGATTCACTCATTTTAGGTCACAAAGAGATGCTTAGAATTGAATCGTGCATAAAAAACAGTTATTCAGGTATATTTCATGCAAAAATTTGCGTCTGCCACAAGAGACGTTAACTTAATCATATATTCAAGTCCTTAGACAGAAACTTTAGTAAAGTAAAATATCTAAACAATACAACAAAAATACGTATATTTCAAAGTGGTGATTATATTTAACATTCCCAACCAACAATGACACAGTAACTCTGTTTGAAATAATTACATTGCCTGAACAATAAACCTGTTCCTATTGATCTATTAATCAAAATGCAAGCATGAAAATTAAATGAAAAAAGTAAAGTGGGATAGATGATTATTATTAATCTCGTGGCGCTACAGCCCGTTTGGGATCTGGGCCTGCCAACCCGACTACAGGCCTCACGCCGACTTACGCACGGCAGAGGTGTACGACCATTCAACCGATTTGGTCACGCATTCCCCAGCTAGAATGTTGACTGGCGAGGCCGGGATCGTTACCTATCGTAGCTCCTCAATTTGCGGGACTTAAAATCCGCACCCCCATGGGTGGGATCGAACCCGAGCGCAGATACATCGAACGCTCTAGCCCACTGCACTACAGCGCAGGACTCCACAACTGCAATATACAACATGAAAAGGAACCCTGGCTACTTCAGAACAGCTGTTATTTGAATATTTTTGTCTTTTCCTTTTAGAATGATGAAAACTTTTGAATGAGTTAGAAGTTTCCAATATGCTAATGAAACAAGCAGACAAGAAAATGTGCGTAAGCTAAACTTCTGAACAAAACCTTCTGTTCAGAAAACTTATATCTCTAAGTACTTACCTAAAAGTCTCGACAAGGGCAATCAAACACAATAAAGGACATGTTATGTCCTTAAAAAAGGATGTAACAGATTTATTGCATAACTTCCTTGTTCAACTTTTCCTATACAACAGTTACTACGGTGTGGTAACGACGTTACTGTACTTCCATGTCAGAAAGAGTATGTGTACATAACTAAAATAGCATCTTGTATGTAATAATGGCTAAATACACACAATAATTTCCTAATAATATGAAGTACGTGGAGCATTATCTGCTATTCAAACAGGTTTGGATCAATAACACTCACATTAAGAGAGACCCATTTTCTTCTGCCTTGTTTTTGTTGTGTTTTTTGCATAGTAAAAGAGTGAATGTGTGTTATTCTGTCATCTGAGGTGGCCTTCGGCCAAAATGTATATTCTCAAAGGATTCCGGTACCTATGATTAAGGCAATTATTGTCAGAAAATGGGCTACGAGTCCACTGATGCCCATAGTTAAATGACATCGACTTTCTGGAGTAGAGATAATTAGAAAATAAGTTATTGAAGTTATCCTAATAACTCGGCTTATCGCCATTGTATTCATAATTAAAAACAGCAGCACATATTCAGCAATTTTGAAAGTTTTATTTCTTCTTGAACTTAGAATAATGTAAGCAGCAGGTTCAGGCGGGAACACCTTGGACTAAGTGGCGGCACGTGATCTAAACAAAACGTGAAGGTATTTTCACATAAAACAAGACATGCAACTTACCTATTTCTTGTATATTAGGACTAGGACTAACTACCGAGGGGACTTAGCACCTCGACCTACAAGATATTTTGTGCCTGAAGACCCTGACGGGGCGCCCCCGGGAGGGAGAGGTGAGTTGAGAGGAGACAGAGGGCGGACGGACCAGGAGGCACGACAGGGCAGGGGGCAGGATCCCTACATTTTACACACTGAAACTCCCCGGATGACACTGGTGCAACCGGCTCACCTCTCGCCTACGGGCTTGCATATCCCTTGGGGGGCCCGGGACTCGGAGACCGTTCCCATTCCGGAGGACAAAGAGCTACATCCTTTTCCCCTGCTTTGCAACGCCGGACTCCCGCCACACTTTCAACCCTGAAACAGATAAAGCAGATGAAAGGTGAAGTGAAATGAGAATCTAGGTGAAATGGAGGGGTAGGAAATGCGGGGGATGTAATGAACCTTCCCAGCATTCACCTAGCGACTCGGGGAAACCCCCGAAAAACCCCATAGGTCAGGAAGGTCGGCAGCGGAAATCGAACCCACGACCTCCCAAATGCGGGCCACAAACGTTACCGCCGAGCCGTCCCGCTCGGTTTCTTGTATATTAAGTTGACTTTGCTATTCTTTCTGTTGACGTACTCACTATACCACGAGCTTTTAAAATGTTTGATGTAATACTTCCCACCTTTCCTTTCCATTTTATGTGCCCATGCACTAAGAATTGGCTTAGGTCTACCCGTAAATATTGTTTTTGTAACACGCAGCATACTATATCATTTTGCAGATTCATTGCATATCGCCAATGGTTTAAATGTTTTTAAGGCATGAACTTGTTTTTATACTTTAATTCACACTAGCGAACTTCCAAGACTTACACACGACAATAATCGCTATACAGATTGTTTTCGCACACGGGCTGAATTGACACTGAAGGTCCGAGTCCGAGAACTAGGGAGTTTGAAAAGGAAAAGAGGTGTTTGCCCAGAGGAAGAGATGTTTGCAAGTTTGCAAAACATTTCACAAGTGTCCGTGACCACCGAATAGCCTCTAAAGGGTTTCTACTCTAAAACAAAATCCAGCATTTTAGCTTCACCGTTGCCTCGAAGCAGGTACATAGCAATCATGAGTGAGTTGGTTGTAATGGCAACCAGACATAAACAGTGCAGTTGAACATCCCAGAGACGGGAGCAGCTGCACCAACCCTCTATATCTGCTCACGGACATTGCAGCTTTCCTCTTTCGCTTGCTTACATCCCCTTTTCTTTATTTCTGTTACTCCCGAAGTAACACTTTGGAATGGGCGACTTTCGCTTTTAAAATAATGATTAGTAAAATTATATTCCTCTATATGGAAAGTGGAATATTTAAATATAATTTTTTTAATAGAGATAAAATTATATTCCAATGTACCTAGTTAGAAAACACTAAAATGGCACTTCACTTAGCCTCACCTGAAGAACCGCCCCTGCTTATACTTGTATTCCGGAGGTGAGAGATTCAAACCCTGAAACTGGCTTCATGCCGTAACTTAATTTCAAATTGCTCTAAGAGAACCCGTGAGAGACAAAAATACGGCAAACAATTATCAACAGTTTCAACTGCAAGAACTGGATATCGAAGCAAGAAACCTGAAACGGCAGCGCAGTTTACCATGCAGACATATCTGTCTGAGGTGGACTGAGTTGCATTGCTTCCTTATGAGGCAGTATTTTATATCACAACACTGTGAACGCCAGAGTGATTGTAGTGTAAACTAACATTATTGTATGACAATGATTTTAGATGTTTGATAGCCATAAGCATTGTTAGGAAATAAGTTCACACGGCCTCACTGAAACTGACAATAGAGTGGGTAACAATGAAGCGAGGGGGTGAGTTGTTTATCACTTAGAAGAGACAAACAAATGACGTCAGGGTAGCGTGCCTTTCTTTAGAAATGGAGGGAATATCTTCCCTAGAGCAGATGTATTAGTAATTATGATTGGCTTACAAAACAGACGCTAATGAAGGCGCGATTTAGTAACCAATATCAGCTCTATTATAATGTTTAGGCATTTCGAGGTGAAGGAGTATATATTCTCGAGCCATAAGCATGTTTTACGAAGTTCTAAGAAATCTCTCGTGAGGTGCACGTCATACAGTTTGGAAGAATCTCTCGCGAGGTACACGTCGTAAAGTTAGTTACACAAATGTGAAGTACGCGGCAACTAATACGACAGTAATTACATTCGGAAATACTACAGTTTCAGTCAGGCGTGTATAAAGATTAAAGACGTGATTTATTAATTAAGTGTGACGGCAATAAAAGTGTAAAAACAAATTCTTTTATCACTGTTATCTTTTAGTAACAACTCCTTTCCGTTTGCACGCTCTGCTTAGAGATATTTACTCGACCGAGTAATAATAGCTAGCCGGAAGACAAAAAACCCAAATTTAAATATAATAAAACAACAGGCGCTCAGCAAATAAGATAACACGAGCCAATTACTGCGACAAAATAGAGATAAAATTATATTCCAATGTACCTAGTTAGAAAACACTAAAGTGGCACTTCACTTAGCTCACCTGAAGAACCGCCCCTGCTTATACTTGTATTCCGGAGGTCAGAGATTCAACCCCTGAAACTGGCTTCATGCCGTAACTTAATTTCAAATTGCTTTAAGAGAACCCATGTGAGACAAAAATACGGCAAACAATTATCAACAGTTTCAACTGCAAGAACTCGATATCGAAGCAAGAAATCTGAAACGGCAGCGCAGTTTACCATGCAGACATATCTGTCTGAGGTGGACTGAGTTGCATTGCTTCCTTGTCATGCTCGGAAGTGAGACAAATCCTTTTCTTTTGGAGAGAGGCCTCCGAAGACCAGCGCAGGCCAGAAAATAGTGGATTTTATTAGTCCTTTTTGGCTGTTTTGTTTGTTTTGCTTATTGGTCCTTATAACTTTTTTTTACGTCTTACCGATGTTTTTGGCAACCAACTTTTTTCGACTACATTCTAACAGACAAAAATGATTTATACATATTAACAATATGAAAAATTTGACTGAAAAAGAAGCATTTTATTCTTAAAGTTTTTCGCATGTTTCATATCACCTGAATTTTGTATTTTTAAACACAAATGTTTAACTCCATTTTAAAGAATAACTTTCGGGGATTACGACTATAAAATTAATTGCATCAGTCTCTTCTATGTGTAGATATGTATTAATGTATATTGAGACCATAAAGAACACAAGTTGGAGGGAAATTACACACATGCCCTTTTAACAGTTTCTGATGTAATAATGCTGATGCCTACTGCCAAGCATTATATTTATTTTTTAAATACGTAATTAAAACTAAAATTATTAAAATATGTTAATTTGCATCACATTTTTAAGTTCTCTTTCCCCAGTTATGTCCTTTTTAGAATATTATAAGTATTTTTAGGCAATTTATAGGTCTTCAACTTCTGAGCCCAACGATCATGTGTACGACTCGTTCACCTCTAGTTTCATTTGCAACCTTCTGAGGCAGTCAGGTCAGTTGGTAAAATATATATGTATAGGTACTGTCTGTTCAGCGACGTTTCAGCTAGGGAGTGGGGACGCTCTTCCCAGTACGTAGGGGTTTAGCTGGTGGAAGGAGGTGGTGTTTACTTGGTCTGAGGCAAGTGAGGGGTAAAGACGCGCGATACTGAAAAACTGTTGGCTATTTTCCAGTAGAGGCATCACACGCGTTGTAAGAGTTCAGTATGCTGTGTACTCCTACCACCAGCTAAAGCTTTATCTGAGAGATAAATCACTCCACCCAACTAGCTAAAACGTCGCCGAACAGACAGTAGCTTGTTAAATTAAGAGTCGAAATGATATTAAAAGCCTTCACTTACATCTCGATGGACTTACATCGAGACCTCGAAACGATCGTCCATCTTGATGTAAGTGAAGGCTTTTAATATCATTTCGACTCATAATTTTATCATTTGACTCTTCACTGTTAATAGTGTCCGATTTGCTACAAACATAAGACAGTAGCTTCTTTATACGTACTTTAAATTCCCTTTATTCAGCGCTCAATTTTGGAGCTTTGCACATCATTCTGGCAAATTGCTTCCGTAACCAAAGTTTCAGATAAGTTTGAGCATAAAGGTTTTGATGCTTTCTTTTTCAACCCCATCTCAATTAATCGCAAATTCCGGCTTAGAATTTTTCTTCCATTTCAATTTTCTTTCTAATTTCGTTTTCCACACAGATCTGTGTTCGCTGCATCACTAATGTTTATCTGGGCGAGAGAAACTGTAAACAGTGGAGAGAAGCAAATGCGGATGAAAGTGAATTTAACTTAAAGAAATGCTGTCCATGTGCACTGGTTTACCGTTAGTTTACGGATAATAAATAGCAAGCGTTGCATACGTACACATTGATGCAATAAGATAACACTAAACTCAAACCTTTTTCCTCGCATTCCAATTAGTGTTGCGTGTGCCACTCTGGTCACACCACACAATAATCTCCAAGCGGCATTCGAGGTTAGTTCATATCAGTGGGCTCGTGAAATTTGGTATGGGATTCACGTTTTTACTTTCTCTACTGCTTATAGTAAGTAGCGGAAGTACTGTATTCCACCCAAAATTCGATGTCGAGATTTCACCGAAATACATGTTTTGAGGCCACGAGCCCCCCCACCCCCAAAGCAGTTTCAGAAAAAGGTATGCGTGTATGTATCTGCGAACAACATAAATCAAAAACGAAAAGTCGGATAAATATCAAACTTGGTATTTCAATTCAGTATCTTCCAAAGATGCGACACGAAGATTTTCAAGAAAATTCTCCCACCCCAAAAACCTTACACATGGAACATTTTTCGAAATATTTTATTTTCTGAAAACTGGCAAATAAAATGAGTAGGTATATCTTGAATTTTCTGGGAATAGCATCTGAAGTCTTCATTCGGATGGAATTTTCTATAATATTGTATAACTGGTAAACGTTAAGCGATAGACGAAAGCGTACCGCACAAAAAATGTAATCTCTTTAAAAGACACAATTTATTCCAAATCATTTTTTGTGACACAAGCAGTTTCTGAGATATCCGTTATTAATAGTTCAAATTGTTCATTACTTCGTCATTCTCTTAAAGTCCTATCAACTTCCAGTTTTTTCGCGTGATTGCATCGAAACAGTATAGAATTTTAAGGCTGGCGTATAGCGTCCAGTTCTTAAATATTCTATCGCTGCTCCCTTTGTATCTATAATGCAATGTGTAACGTTATTTCTACAAAGGTTTATTTAGGTTAAAATGAAATAGATACAAAAATAAGCTTTAGTAAGAAATTTGTGTAACCACTAATAAACGATAGAGAAAGTCATTGAACGTATCACATAAGATATTTAACTTCTAACATCTACAAAAGTCATTTTCCGCATCCATGTATATGAATGGGCTTAGGGAGTGAATAACAATTAATCAAATCACAATTGTAAAGTGAATTCTCACCAAAACCAGAAGTACTGAAGTGGATGATATTGTTGCTCAATGCAGCACAAATCCAACCTTCTCTCCTTTTTGCTGAAAAAGTGTCTATCGCTGTCTCTTTAGTATCGACAA
Source organism: Deroplatys truncata (assembly GCA_030765065.1). Taxonomy (NCBI): domain Eukaryota; kingdom Metazoa; phylum Arthropoda; class Insecta; order Mantodea; family Mantidae; genus Deroplatys; species Deroplatys truncata. The sequence continues at coordinate 120,619,370 of CM060977.1, read as the reverse complement.
ATTGCGTAACCATAGATTTTTTCCAACAGTATTACCAAGGCCGTTAGACATTCTTTCTCCATCGGTAACTTTCGATTACTCGTATCGATTTTTTCTGACATCATTATGTCTTATCGTGGCTAATAGCAACGGCCTCATAATGCTCTGATTGAGCGCGGTATCTAGCTTTAATACGTTAGTGTTCTGTGGTATCTAGTTCTCCTGTTTTATCAAGCAGTGAAAAGTCCAGCGTTGAAATCTTGTGAATAAGCGATTCTTCGTGTTTTTAATTTAAGTCAAATGACTTGTCACGCACACCCACTTTACTCTCTTTAGCGATGAGTAAACACGGAAAACGAAAAGATCTACCTTTTACAGTACAACCGCAGATCTAATTGTTTCGTTCGTCAATTTGAAGTTTTAACATTCCATTACACGATTTGCCCTTACAGACCGGTTCTGAGAAACGTTCAAAAGTGGAAGCGTTCTTCCAAAGTATGTCGTAAGTTTTTGTTATACCTAACATACAGACCTAACGTAAGACTTGAAAAAAGTACTTCCTGGAGAACACTTAACTTTGTTTCCCGCCATTATTAAAAACACGCTTTAGGCTATCATTATTAGAAAAACGCGTAAAATATGTCCGCATAGCATCGGTTTTCACCAACGAACAAAAATCCCTACCGCAAGAAACCAAACATAACTCTTATAAATACTAGAATAGGGCAGTTTTCCCACAAATACATCGGTTAGTGGCCATCCTTCCCATTTCCTTTCAAGTGTTATAGGTTATACAGTGGAGGGAACAACTCGCGTACTGCGACCTACATAGATGTATTGTGATTACCACGATAGGTGGCCCTCGACCTAGCAGCCCTCTAATGTCCACCAGGAGTACTTTTTCCTTTGAGCAAGCAATCGCGCCGTGTCCAGTACCGCCATACGCCACGAAACCTACACCTGAAAGGAATGAAAGGGAAATTATAGAAAGAAATCGCGTTAGATGAGAAATCATCCTAGAATTCGCCTACAGACTAGTGAAAACCCCGAAAAACACAAGGTCATAATGGGTGATCGATGGGAAGCGAATCCGGAGCTCCAGAATATGAGCCTCACACACGTTACCACGGAGCCATCTCGCTCGATCCCTTTCAAGTGTTACTTAAAGCGCAATGAGACAAATTCTGATTTTGTTTGCTGGTTCCAGGTACTTAGAGCGACTAGTAAGGAACGAAAAAGAGAATAGTGGTGTGACAAATGGAAATATTTGAGCCACACTTTCCCTATACCTTTAAACATGTGTCTAAGGGATATTTTAAAGACCTTTCTGGTTCACTCTGCAGAATGAACCCATAGTTCAGCTATACAGCTAGGTATTCCCACTCAGCTTGAGAAGCTATAGCTCCCTTAAGCTCTAACACAGAATCCTACAAATCAGCATTATCTTTCCTGATTTTATTCTTAGTAATATACTTATCGGGAAAATCTGCGACATGTAGCAACAGGAGGTTCAATGAACCCAATGACGTGCTGCATCTGGTGCATATCTTTTGTACTAATTCCTTCTAACATCAATATTTCTCTCAATGTTGACAATGGAGTAACAAGACTATTGACCAATAGGAATTCAACATGAACACGATAAAAGTTGAATCGGAATTAAATTTTACTGCGCAGGATGGCGGCATTCATAGAGCTAGTGGTGTTCTTGTTAGGATGGCATCAACCTCCGGGGAAATGCATTCCTTTTCAGAAGAAATATAAAATTACTCTTGAGTTATATGAACTGTGTTCACATTCATACAAAAAAAAAAAAAAAAAAAAACAAAGGTGTGTGCTTTCCCCTGAGCATCGCACAGCAATGTAAAATTGTGCTGGTTCATTGTAAACAAAGATTTTGACAAGCATTAGCATGCAACAGTCCCTCATGCTGGTTCGCCTGTCACTCCATTGTGAATTGGACATAATTCAGTCTTGTCTTGCTCAATACAATCATTGCTCCAGATGCACTTCAGCATGGTAGCTTAGTCTACCTGCATCGTTTTAGAGACAATACAGTGCCTGTACCCTTTACCAGGAATGCCGTCATAATAGATATGGTTTCACATTCTTCTGGTAGTTCTAAAAACATTTTCCCAAAAGCAATATATCTCCTGTGAGGCAAGGTCTCATAGATGCATATAATGTGCTGGGCTGTTTTAGTTTCTTTCTTACACAATCTTCAATCTAAGTTACCCTGAAGCACTCCCATTGTATTAAAATGCTTTTTCATAGAAGTATGTCCTGTGAGAAATGTAATAATTGTTCTTTGCTGAAGTAAACTTTCAGGTCTTTTCTTACATAGTTTTCTAATAAATATGAGTTTATCATGTTTGTTTCCTGGAATTTTAAGCCAGGTTTTATGATGTTCCACTTTGGACCAGTTCTTAATAGCCTCTCCTACTAAATATCACGATGTTCCTAGAGCCAACTCTGACTTAATAAATTGTGAAGCTGCTCCTTGTCTTGCAAGTTCCGTCAGCTTTTTCATTTTCCTCTATGCCACCACTATGACTCAACACCCACATGAGTTTAACTTCATTCTGTTCTGCCAAGCTTGTGAGCATGTTTAGGCAGTTTAAACCCAGTACTGAAGTTACTTTATGGCTAATTAGAGCCTTAACTGCAGCCTGGCTATCTGAGAAGATAAGGATTTAATGTAAGCTCTCCTTATGTTTAAGAATTCATGTCACTGACAGCCAATCACTATAGAAGAGCTCTGTATACACCTCATTGGCGATTTCACAAACTTTTATGTTGAGCTGCTGAAAACAGTTACCTGCAAGGCATGACTGTATAACACATAACACAAAAGAAAGATGTGTATTTCTGCGAGCTGCTTTGCACTTCCTTTGACAATGTGTGGTTAACTCAATCCTCATAAAATACCAATTGCATAGGTACTTGTTTGTGATCTGCACTGAAAAGAAAATGTAGAACATATTTATCCCCCTTTTTAATAGAAACCTATTGTTGTGTCACAGAAACCTTTATATTTAATTAAATAAGTTGATGTACGTTCTCCAGACTGCTGCACTAGATGGTGACACTGTCACGTGTCACCGGCCATTCCCATGTTAAATCTTCCAAGTTTGAAGATTTTATTTTTCTGTACTCCTCTACAGCCTGCAAAAGTTTCTAAATGAAATGCTGTTAGGCCTTGGTTCCATATTCATTTTGTAATGTGGCAGAATTCAAAGAACGAACGAGAGAGAAAGAAACAAACAAACACTGAATTTTGTAACTTGCATTTTAGTTACCTCTAAGCTAAAACAAACACTGCAGACAAAGATATTTATTTTCACAAACAGCATCAATTTTCCATATTATACTTTTAATTGGAAAGATTGTTGCAAATTACCATAAAGATGTATCACTTCTGTAAACCGTTCAAGTATTGTCTCAGATATATGAAATAAAATGCAATAATTGAGTTTGTGGTGCACCACTCATTTCTTTTTATGTGTGTCGGCAACTATTTCAGAGAATAATAATTCAGAAAACAAAACAAAAAAACTGGAGATTATTTAATGAAGGTACAATACAAAATTTTACAGCAAATATTTTGTTAACCACAAATAACGAATTACTAGAGTTTTCCAAAATATTTTAATGATTATAAGTTACTGCATTTTATAGGCCACACATTCCTCATAATTAATTTCCTTGCATAAAGTAAATTTCAAATTTTGATAATCGTGAAAGAGGCCTTGGTTGTTTCCACGCCATTATTAAACATATGTTTTATATGATAATTAAACAAACTGGAAGTGGTACACAGTGACGCGAAATGAAGACTTATTAAAGTAACATTGAGTCAAAATTAACACTTAAGTTAAATGTTAGTGAAGCATTGTGTTAATTTTGACTCAATGTCACTTTAATAAATATATTTTCTCTTCCACCTAAAAAATTAAAGTTCACAGCAAAAACTTAGTTCAAATGAATCTGGAAATAGATAGCTGAAGAACCAGAAAGAACAAAGGAACGTATAAATAACTTACCTGATAATTGGGCTTCATTTCCCTTTTGTTTTGAATAAATATTTATTTTCTTTTATTGTTCAGAATCTGTTTCCAGATATATACCGCTTTAGCTTCAGCAACCAATGAAATACATTTCTGAGTACAATAAATAAAAGATTTTGTTCCTCGGGTGTCTCTGGTACACTATGAGCTATGAGATAGAATAAAGAGAATTCTCTGGCAAGAAAACAAGGAAGAAAAACCTACATACTATAACTAGCATATTATTTGTGACAAAATATAAATTGTTTGAATATACAAAGAAATGATGTTATTTTGTAGGCTGCATTTTAGCAATCCATTCTTAAAGGCCATCATTGTTTAAAACAGCAAACCTGAACACCTCTATACCGCTCTACACAGCTGATACAAAAACTCCAAATTGCTATACTAGTAGCACTAGTGTTCCCTATGCTTGTAGGCAAGTTTCCTCTATTGGTACTGTATGGTATTTGACGTCTATGAATAAACGTCTTGTTTACATCATCAAAATGTAATGAAATTATAAAACTACAATTCATTATAGCTTCTACATATGCAATAAAATGACACTTAAAACATTCCCATCTCTTCAAATGTTCTGTATGTGCCCATTTCATAACAGGCCCTAATAGTAGTGGAACTTGGTCCTGTGTGTATTTTGCATTCCTCTGCCAATAATCATCACTTGGTAATGATAATGATTTGAAAGTTAGTATCAGCCTTAATAACGAGGCCTCCTTTGCAGGGCCAGGTGACACTGCGGGATGCATGCCCTTAAACCTTTAGATCCCAATAAAGGCACATACTTCCCTTATTTTAAATATATATGTTAAAAAAAATTAAGTTTATGTTTTCTATATAGTCATGTGACTTTAGTCGTCTTCTCAAATTGTAACAGTAGCATTTACTACCATTTACTGTGTTATCAAAATAATTTATCAGATATATGATCTAAGTAGACATGTGAGATCAAGGAAAGTGTGGATGTTTCAAACCTTAATACTAGTATAGTAGCAATCTTAAGACAAATCACCCATAAAGAAAACAACTGTCTCAAAACAATATCCATCCCTAGAAATTACACAAAATAACAGAACAGCTTACGGAGAAAGTATTTTATATTGAAGGTGAATTGTCCCAGAAGAAAAACAGGATTCCAAAATAATTCAGAAGCTGATAGATTTCATAGTACAGCTGATTGGAACTTAAAAATTCACATTTTGACTATTTTCAAAAGCTGGTCTTAAGGAACATTTCGGAAATAATGCTTCGAACCACATGATAAAAACAGCAAAAACATTAGCCTTTTGCCAACTCCTGAAACCAAATCTGGTAAACCACTAAAATATTTTGTGGTGGAAAAAGTATTAGTCTTAAATTTCAACATTATGGCAGGAAAAAAGAATCATATTTCTGTTAAAGGAGGAGGACAGAAAATTAAAAAAAACAGAAGAGACTGATTTTGTGCAATCCAAAACAAACCTTCCACAGTTTTAAAGATAAATTTATCCTGATATCAAAATAAGTTTCTCAAAATTTGTTCAACTGAGTCTGAGACCTAAACAGTGTAGGTATACTTCTAGGCACCCAAGGTACGCATTCTGCCTGTGTTGTACTCATGGAAACTGATGCACATTTGGAATGAACATTTTCCATTTTATTGAAGACTCAGGTGTTGTTCTCTGTAATTATAAGGTATATATATATATATATATATATATATATATATATATATATATATATATATCTCCCTCTCTCTCTCTCAAACAATTTGTGACTCCCATCACCAAATTCTATTTAAGGAAGTCTGTTATTTGACCAGGGACATTTTTGAAGAAAAAAAGTATAGAGGTAACTTATAAAGAATCAGTAACCATAGATTGCATAAATTTAGAAACAATACAATCACCTGTTGAACACTTCCTGGAAAATTTGTCAGATCTTTTAACTCATACCTTTATAGCTAACAACAGTCTGTATTTTTGTGTGAACAGAAAGAAAATTTGAAACCTAAAGAATGTATTGTAATTTGTGATTTTTCAGAAAACTATGCCTTTCTCATACAAGATTCTGTTCAGAGGGAGCATTGGAGCAATAACCAGGCAACAACCCCTCCATTGTAATCTATTTTAAAGAAAACAATAGCTTAAAACAAAAAATGATATTGCAATATCAGAAAGTTGTTTCCATGATACAAATGCTGTTCAACTATTCCAACACCAGTTAACAAACGTCCTACTAAAGAAGGAAATAAGAGATCTGGAAGAAGTAATTTAGTTTTCCTATAGTGCTAGTGCTCAGTACAAGAACAGAAACGAAATTTGTAAACACTGTTTCCGTGAGGAAGATTTTGGAGTTAGCAATGAATGGCAATTCCTCACCACTTCACACGATAATGCGCCTTATGATGTACCAAACCTCTAGCAGTGGAAGCCGGTCTCCAGCCTGGACAAGATCCCATCTTAACACCTCATAAATAAGTTACTTGGTTGCAGAATCATATTACAAACATTACATTTAATATTTTACTGTTAATCAGCGAAACAAGAGAGTGTTATTTATGAAACAAAATATGAAAACCGAAAACCAATAACAGGCACTTTAAAACTATATTGTTTTGTACCATGATCAAAAAAGGTTTCCATTTAAACAAACCGTGCTAGGTGTGATTTAGGCTTTTAGATTGTTTCCTGAGAGCACTGTGCCTTGAAACAAACTTGAATGCGTTGTACATCATTCCTCCCATTTGTTGTCATCAGCTACAGTGGGTGCGGTGCTCTGGTTGTCCACCAGCTCTGGATTGAATTCATGTGCCACACAACTAGGTAAATAATTAAATTTTAAATGAACTAAAAATAATGCCTTCATGCTGTTATAAAAAATATGGAGCAAGAATAGTGATTTTTTTTAATTTTTTTTTAAATGGTCAATATCATACTTAAATTTAAATTTTAAAGTTAAGAGCCTTTTGTTTTAAACTAGATATATTCTGTTTAAAATGATCTATATAATATAGGAAGATAGTGCATGCTCTGAGCTTTCAAATAAAAGATTTACAAAGTCTTTAACATACAAAGGACTGGCACTAATCAGTATTTAAACATGTTGAGGAGGAAGCTATTTCTGAGAATTCGTTACTTAGTAACAGGCATAATACTACTGTTAAATAATATTTTAAAACACACACATATATTTTTTTTTATAATAAAGCATACAGAGACATTTAAAAAAAAACACACGATGGTCAATTTTTGTTAGAAATTGTTCAATGTGTTGTGGAATGACTCATTTGCACAACACACAAATGTATATATAGAATTTTCCTGGAATAGCGTATGAAGTCCTCTTCATTTTGAATGCATTTTTTACAACCAACTAATCAAAAGAGATGGACAAAAGCTTACAGGAAAAATGGCAGTGTTAGGGAATCTTTATTACATTATTACATTATTTTCAAGTTTCAAGAATTTGTTGACTTTCTGAACAATGCAAAAAAATAAATAAAATAAAAATAAAATTTAGTTTTATTTATAGGTGCTCTTTAACTGCTATGGTTCTTAGCACCCCAATCTATATTGGGCATGAAACACCAGAGATTTTGCTCAGAGGATTCTTTATCAAGCTTGAGGTTCTTTTACGTGTCGTAAATCTTTACTTCCCTTCTGAAGGAAGCCATGCTCAGAATTTTTAATCTGAACAATGCAGGTTTCACAATCTGACAATATGAAAAATAATATTGTTTTTGGGAAAAAAACACATTTGAGGAAAAATAACATAACTTAAAGTAATAATAATAAATAAAAATATATAGCATTTATATAATACATATATATATAAAATGTTGAAACTAAAACTAACAATGCAATCATGCATAGATACGTATTTCAAAGTGGTAAACATTCTATTCTGTATTTGACTATGAGGTAAAATGTATTATTAGATTCATATTATTGTAAAGTTCATATACTGCAAATTCTGCATTTCTGTTACCAAGTTTCCCATCTGTGACATCCAAATCCTAGGTTTTCTGCAAAAACTTACTAATCTGATTTCACCATGCTATAAAGTTTGAGAGATGCTACTACTAATGGTAATCTTGCTGCCAGCCTCTCCCTAGGCTACGTTACTGTATGCTGTCAACCTTTTGCAATGGAAAGTCACTGAAATTATGTGAGAAGTTGTATTACAGAATACAAGTGTTGTTGGCGATACGTAAGGCATGCCGCAGAGAGATAGAAAGCAGGAAAAGCCATGTACATGTACCACATAACCCTGTGCAATTCTGCAAAAGGTATTAATCTTAAAATGTGATTACATTTTGTACTGGGAATTACGTTCATTACTGATGAAATAAACCTAAGCTAATGCATCTATCACAAAACCATTAAATTATAACCTTGCGCAATTCTGCCATTAGATAAACAACCTTAAAATGTGGATACATTTCGTAACGGGGATTAGATCATTTCTAGTGAAATAAACATAAGCTAATGCATCTACCACAAAACTATTAAATAATAACCTTGCGCAATTCTGCCATTAGATAAACAACCTAAAAAGGTGGATACATTTCATAACGGGGATTACATCATTTCTAATGAAATAAACATAAGCTAATGCATGTAGCACATAACTATTAAATCATAACCTTGCACAATTGTGCAATAAGTAAATACCCTTAATATGTGAGTACATTTATACGTTTCGTAATATACGCTTATTCAGCGATTGAGAAACATTACGATTTAAACATCGCATATTAGCAAAATTAATTTTCAGCAAATTATTGGGAGTTGAAAGGGAATTGCAAATACACTATAAGTATTAATGTGTTCCAGTTTGCATAAAATCAAAATTTTACACCACCTTTTGCCTCTGCATTTTAATTGGCTGCTTAATCACATGACTTCACCTTCCCTACAATCCATTTCAGTTTCAGTTCCAGTTCCAGTCCTTCCGTAAACACAAGTTCTCTTCACACGCATTCCTTACTGCCAACCCACATATGCTCGCATATTTTGTTATGTAACATTGGTATGGTTTAGCAGTGTGATATAGCAAAGGGAGAGGCTGGCAGCAAGATTATCCAACTAATCATTTTTATACCAATAAATTTTTAACACAAACAAACAGGGTTGATAGCCTTCATCAGCTAAATGTAAATTTCAGGGCCATTATCTCCAGCTATTGCTGAAAATAAACAAGCAACTATAATATCACACCAAAAAGTTCTTCAATGTAAATATACTTCCTTGCAAAGATGCGCAGGTGCTTGTTATTCCTGCTTGTTTTGTAGTTTATGAGGTCTCAAACAGTGGTTCTTCAGTGAAATTCCACAACGCAAACTTTAAGACATCACAACTTGTGGTACTATACCGCTGAAATGGCTTGCTGCCTGGATAAATTCTTCTGGAGTTTAGCTACATGCAAATTTGTCAGGACATTGTAAAACCAACCCAAAGAGGAAAAGTGAAATTCAAATTAAATGCAATCTTCATCTTATTAAAAGAAGGTATATTCTTTCATGAAACACTGTAGTTTAATACACACAATTATGGGAGCCATAGTTTGTACCAATCATTTTAAAATCTATTGTAAACTGTGGTATCTGCACAAAAAAAAAAGACATGCAACCATTAAAAAAAAATGAATATAACAAATCCTCCAATGAAAATGGAATGGCACCCTCAGTGTATATCACACAGTCAACCAATCTTCCATAGTAAATATATAATTCTGCTGTTTAGTCACTTTCTTCTTTTTCCTTTTTCATTTTCTTTTTCTTTTGTTTTTTGTGTGTCTGGAAAAAAATATAACAAATGTAAATCAAACTGATAAATGAAGCTACGTCATACTGTGAAAAGGAATTTAATGCAAGTAATTAAACATTATTCTGCAATAATGGTACAAAACAGTTAATGCTACTTCAAAAGTCTGGTCAAATGACAACGCTTTTCTGTGTAAAATTCTGAAAAGTTATACCAAATGACTTATTAACATTAATTTTATTTGACCAGAATTACAATATCACTGTAAAATTTATTGTGGCAACAAGTGCATATAAACAATATGTATAGACAGCAAAAGCTTGTGAGCCTTAACTTAAATGTGCTGATGTGCCAAAAACATCATAAGCATCACAGATTTGTTATTGTTCTTAGTGGTAAGTAGAGAGTAGCATGATACAATGTGTTTATAATTAAAATGAGTGGTTCAAGCATGTCACAGTAGACTGTAATGATTGTAGGAGTCTGAAACACCGTAGGTATGCCAATTAAGTATTGTAATGAATTATGCAAAAACATAATTAGTTCATAGACTTGCCACCCGTTGAAAATATGGTGTTGTAGGCAGCCAGAATATGGTATTGGTGTAGGAAAAAGATGGAAAAGTTCAAACATATGATAACTAGGGCTGGATTTTAATGACAAATCATATTTTTTTCCTGAACTTTAGGGTGAATTTTACAATAATTTATGCATGAATCAGGATATTGTAATGTAGAAAAATGTATTTTTATTGAGCATATAATCATATTTACACCTATTTTAATAATAGGTCATATTTCGGCCAACTTTTGCCAAATATGCATATTTTTGTCGTATGTTTATACACATAAAAATAAAAATATGAAAATGTTGCTCATATGACAATGTTTCAGGTGATATTGTCACAAATAAACACAACAATTACTACATAGCTTTACAGTAAACAAGCAGCGTAACATACTAGTCATTTGCTGATGTAAGACATTGCTACGTGGGGTGAACAACAAATTGAAAAGTGTTCTCCAGCGGAATCCTGGATATTCTACAATGTGCAAAATTAGTGACAGTCTTTCTGGAAATGCCACAACATTTGAAAACAATGAACCAAAAGTGGCTTGCAGTGATCTCAGCACCTTCAAATATGCTCCTGTGATGTAAAGAGGAGCTTTTCCAGGTACAAAACTATCCTCAGTGACAACTGCAGATTTTTGAAAATGGAAAACCTGAAAATACACTGTGTGATCCAGTGCAACTCTGCAGAAACTGAAGATTGACAAGAAGTGTTAGCTAATTTGGAATACTTTAAACAAGTGGTGTGCAGTAGTAACAACATGGTTTTATTATTTCGACAGATGTTATTGTTTTCACTGTTTTTTTCAGACCCATGCAGATATTTCAAACATAAGAGTTAGTTTCAAACACTGCAAAAATAAAGTACTATACTCACAATTTATTCTGAAGTGAATTTTATATTACATGGTATACAAAAAAATCAACAAGAATGTTTTTGAATACACTTATATAAAGTCATATTTTATCTTTTAAGGTCATATTAAATATAAGTTTTAGGTCATAAATGCTTGCATATTTCGCTGGTTTTTAGGTCATTAACATCTGGGCCCTAATGATAACATGGTTCTGGCACATTTATCATGAATTATGGCTACAAACCCTGTTTAAAATGGCCTCCCAACATTTTGCATCTGTAACGCGGCATTGTCGACAGTTGCTCATAACATATCTGGTGAAATCAGAGTGACATGTCATCGTATGGTAGCCTTTAGATCAGGCAGAGACCGGATATATCCCTGATAGACACAATCTTTCAAATATCCCAACAAGTGGAAGTCGCATAGATTTATATCGGGGGACCTTGAAGGTCACAGCAAATCTTTCACCTGGTGAGCAACTTGTGGTATTGGCCTATCTGCATGAAAATAATGGTGTGATCAGAGTTGCATTTTTGCACAGCTGCAATCATGTGTTGCACAAGAAGGTCCCTACAGTGTACAGATGTAAATGCACACCTAACAGGCATATAAGGTGTCATCTCAAAGAAAAATGGACCAAGAATGAAAGAGCTTTGGAAATTGCACCAAACAGTAATGTAAGTTGAGTGCAATGGTTGTTGCGGCACATGTGGAGGAGTTGAACTCCATACACAACAGTTATATGTATTTATTGCACCATCCAAAATAAAATGTACCTTATCAGCCCAAAGAATATTGCCTGGCAACATGTTATAAATTTTTGTGCATGCCAAAATCTGAAGGGCAAAGTCAAGGCATTACAATATCTTGGGATTTCAATTGGTGCACAGTATAACTTTTGGAGGGATACTAGTATAAAATACACTGTTAAAATTTGCAAACTGTTAACTGGGGAGCAACAATTCATGTGATACAGTTCAAGTACTGGTTGCAGAATTTAAAGTATCTGTTGCATGGTCAGCTAAAGTAATTTTGCTTTCATGGGGATGGACCGTTGGGTTCCCAGCGATCTGGAAATTCAGGGAAGGTCAGAGGAGAATTTAAAAACTTGGCATGTGTTAGCGAAAGTCAGGAAATTGGTTCAAAGTTATCACATGTCTGGTAATTCATACCGATGAAAAACTACATTAAGGAGGATTACAACATTTTTTTGCTGCTTAAAATCCTCTCCCAATCCTTGAAATGATGAGTTCCAAATTAAATGCAGAGGAACTGATATGTATATAAATACTTTCACACAAGTTATACAGATAAGGCTGTTCATCTTTTTTTGGCTGCAGTTTCGGATTGATTTAGTCCATCATAAGACTTTGGTGGGCCCAAAAAAAAAAAGAAAAACCTTTTAACAACTATCAATGGCTGGATGCATCGCTTAATCCAGTTTGTAGAATGGCTTGATGTTCTGGGCAATCAATTTGAAGCCTACTGTAAAGTGTGCAGAAAGAAATTAAAAACTCAGTAATATGGGGTACCAAGTATTACATAAGGGTGAAGGAGGCTGTTAAAAATTGCACGAATACAAAATTGTGGTCCAAGGAAACTCCAGAAAGTGAGGTTCACATTTTTGCTGGGAACTCTGACTGCTGTCCTCTCCCTAATGTGAAACCTAATTCAGCTGTTTCCTCAAAAAATTCTTCATGTTCTTTGGCCCATTAGTCAACATGATTTCTTCTCAACAGCCATTGTGTTTCACATGGAAAAGTTCAACCTTCTTCAGTTTCAACAAACATTCAATTCACAAAAGGAATCATTAAAATGCATCACCAAGCAACCAGGGAACTGACACAGTGCAACGTGAACATACTGACATCAGAGTTATGGAAAATTGCATGTTCGGATTGCTTACAGTGCCTGCTTTCAAAAGGTGACAAGACTTGCAAACTAATTATTCTTTTGGCACAATTTGCAAGCGTATTGCTTAATTAGCATATCTATGAGGTTTTAGACTCCTATGGTCATTACAGCTCATGCTGTGAATAGTTTAAAACATAACCACCCATATAAAATATTCCAAACTTTAGAGAAAATCTAACTTTGTTAAGTGAAAGGTCCTTTTGCCAATATAGGCACAGTGGTTCCATCCACTACAACCCACTCCTGATGTTATAATTTTAACAAGCCAAATGCATGAACTCAAAATATTTAAATATGAAATAAGTCCAGTATTATGGACTAACCCATTTCTGGTTCAGCTGTTTCCAGTGAATCTGATGATATTAAAACAAAACATTTTATACTTGCTATATATACTAGGGAGCTTCATTATTCAGCAGAATTCAATCACATCACTTTTATTACAAACGTGGAAATAGCAATGGTGTTGGTTGCAATTTTTTGGAGATGAGTTTTTCTACCTTGTTCTACAAACAGGCTGCGTGGTGTTTTTCCTGTCCACGTCCTTGGCGCTCGTTGCCATCTGCCGCTATCATAGAAAGGCACAGATGAAACCATACAACATTTTTAAAAGTACTTTTAAAGGCTTTACTTACCAACTTTATAAAAAGAGATGCTGAAACTGGCCACTGTCGTCCATACATTTTTGGCCCTCTTTAGGAAACTATCCATTACTCGCCATAGTTCACTTTGAGAAATAATGGCAATTTCTGGCGGATATTTTGTTTTAATTCTTCCAGGGTGTGTGGGTTTGTCTTGTACACTTTACGTTTTAAGTTACCCCAGAGATAAAAATTGCAGGGTGTTAGGTCGGGGGACCGAGGGGGCCACAAATCTCTACTAATAATTCTGTCCTCAAACACACTTTCAATTGTTCTCATCGAAATATTGGCCGTATGAGCTGTTGCAGTGTCTTGTTGAAAAAAGGCAAAATCATGCTCCGTGTCTGTTAATTCTCTAAAAACAGAGGGCAAAATTGTATTCACGTATGCAAGGGCTCCAACTTCTAACTCAAAAAAAATTGGCCCTATAACTTTCACCGTCTTTTAGATTTCTTAGCCTGAACACTTCCTGTGGCCTGAAATTTATTGTAAAGTTCATGGATTGTTGTATGGCTTGGAACTTTTACACCTGGAAATCTTTCTGCAAATCATAATTTCACTTGGCGAGCTGACTGAGTTAACACATACAAATCATAAATAAATACACGCTGTGAAGTAGAAAACATAAACTGAGCCATAATATACTTTGTGATTAAGTACAGGACAAAATAACTCATAATAACTGAACTACATCACATCACTGTCACTCAATACTACACTTCACACTGCAGAGCAAAACCATGCCAAAGCATGACCTTGTTTATAGCAGTAGTGCATTATCATGTTTCCACATGCCCAGTGGAAAAATACCATGCAGCCGGTAATATTGTTCATGAAGTACACCTTCATGACGAAAAAATTGGTGTAGAGTTATAGGGCCAATTTTTTTTTGAGTCAACAGTTGACGCCCATACATATGTGAATACAATTTTGCCCCCCTTTTTTTTTTTAGCGGATTAACAGACAGGGAGCGTGATTTTGTCTTTTTTAACAAGACTCTGCAACAGCTTATATGGACAATATTTTGATGAGAACAATTGAAAGTGCTTATGAAGACAGAATTATTAGTAGAGATTTGTGGCCCCCTCGTTTCCTGATCTAAGCCTCTGCGATATTTCTATCTCTGGGGTAACTTAAAACAAAGTGTACAAGACAAACCTACACACCTGGAAGAATTAAAACAAAATGTCTGCCAGGAAATTGCCAGCATTTCTCAATGTGAATTACAGCGAGTGATGGATAGTTTCCTAAAGCGGTGCCAAAAATGTATGGATGACGGTGGTCAGTTTCAGCATTTCCTTTTATAAAGTTGGTAAGTATAGCCTTTAAAAGTAGTTTTAAAAATATTGTATGGTTTCATCCATGCCTTTCTATGACAGCGGCAGAGGGCAATGAGCACCGAGGACGCGGACAGATAAAACACCACACAGCCAGTTAGTAGTTTTTTGGCTCTCTCTGTATTAAGCTTAAGTAAAATGAATTTATCAACAGATACTTGCAGTAACTGTATTTATCATCTCATCTCAGTTATCACGGGAAGACTACTAAAACTGTAGCATGCATACCTTTATAAACACATATCTATTCTTGGGTATGGAAAATAAGAATAGTGATATAATCAATATAATTAAATGCATTTGAGTCAGTTTTGTTACTCTATGCATTATAGTTCAAAGGATTCTGTGGAATCAAAAGCTTGAAACTGAAATTCAGAAAGAAACAGATTTCACCCCCACAGATTAATCCAGTTGAGGATGTTGCAAACTTGTCCAATAAGACTTTCAATAGTACAGGAACAGGCATATTAACCTGGGTTTAAAAATTATACAAAATACTCTACAAAATACAAATATTATATCACAGATATAATAATTGCCATAAAGGAACCTAAATGAACACAAGTAGTTAAAATAAAATGTGAAAAAATACTGGAGCAAATAGAATGAGAAGCACAAAATCACAAAATATACAACAAAACAATAAATGCACTTAAAAGAAAGTCTGTCGTATATACAAAAACAGACAATGGTAACAAAATAATGATAATGATCACTGAGTGGCCTCTTAAAGAGGCCTGCACATAAGCTTTTGGAGCCCTTTGTGCCTCAAAATTTAGGCATTACTCAAATTCAATGGTCTGTATGAAACACAGACCACGTTCTTGATATCTGCCCTTCTTATCTCCTGAGGTTCCAAAAAGAAGGATCCTAAGGATACATACCTATGCATAGCGAAACCTTCACATTCACATAGTATATGCTGCGAGGTCTCAAAATCCCTCGCACATTTCTGACATAAAGGGTCTTGTGTCAGACCCATTATATACAAATGCCTGTGCAGAGCATTGTGGCCCATGAGACAGCCCAGATCTGAACTCAGATCTGGTCAAATTCAGGAGAAACTCGATAATTTTCCGGTCTGGCCTTAATATCAAAACATGTGCCTGCCTAGCAGAGGTTTGTTACTCCAGATTATAAGATGAGCCTTCGTTGTAAGCTGGGTTATCTCATACTTGACGATTCTAGTCGACACACTGCAAAAGGGCTCATGCCCAATAAAATCAAGCCCAGATCCCCTCTTTTCAAGAGTGTCTGCCATCTTGTTTCCTTTAATACCAGCGTGCCCAGGAACCTACAGAAGTGTAACTGGACAGCTGGTACAGAATCTATCCAACATCCTCTGGCATTGTCACACCAATCTGGATGTAGTTTTAACCGCCCTAAGGGCTTTCAAAGCTACCATACTATTCAAGCAGATGTACACATCCGCTTGTCTGCATGGCATAGTGTAAATATGCATGATGCAGGTTAAGATCGCATAGACCTCAACCTGGAAAACCGTGGCAACTCGACGAAGGGGAATGACCAGACTGGTTTTAGGGCCTCAGTGGCCGTCCTGCCCCCAAGGCGGGAACCATCCGTGAACCACGTCCTGCCCCCTATCTTCAGGGGAGACCTGGTCTCTGGGTTCCATTGCCACTCCCCCCTGGAAGGTGTTACCACTGTATAGGATGACTTAAATTATACCTAGATGATAACAAAATAGTTATCCTAGAAAAATCGGAGTACTTCAATAGACTGGAACAGCTCCTAACAAACTAAGAGTATGAAACACTCAACACAAATCCACTAAAATCATTCACACAGAAAAGGCCATAAAGGACAATCATGTGATCATTCAAAAAGATAAACTAAAATAAAACTTAGACAACACAACCTTGCTCAGAATATATTGACTTCCTAAAATACAGTGGAATCTCGTTAGCACGTTCCTCATTAACACGTTTTCCCGTGTATTACGTTGAATTATAAAAGTCCCGGTACCAAATCACCAAATATAATAAATAATGTTTGCTTAGTGCGTTTTCCCGGTCCCGCTTACTACGTTTGAAGTTTGACGTCCTCATTCGCTGTTTTGGCCAATCGTTGATCGGTACAGTGGATGTAGGCGTTTAACACGTTCATAGTTTGACGTCCTCATTTGCTACTTTGGTCAATCCTTGGTCACGGGGTGGATATCGGCAGCCAATCACATACATGCATTTAAATATTTGTGTGACACGATTTCTGTGGGCGAGATAGAGAATGCTTTACCTTGGCGTGGTAAGCGTGGTAAATGCTAACGATAGTTTCTAATGTTGAGTGATGACCAAACAACCGTAGATTGTATTTTAACTTTTCATTTACAATGAAAAAAAGAAAGTGTAGTAGGTGAATAACCAACAGTGAAAAACTGAAAATCCTTGATGTAATCACAATCCAAATATAAAACATGTCGATATAGTGCGGAAGTTAAACATTCCTCTGTCAACCTTAAACACGATTGTTAGCAAACCTAAATTGATTGAAACTGCTTTTAAAGAAGGGAAAAATACTAAAACAAAACTTTTCTCTTGGAAAATAGGATCAGAAGAAGACCGGAACGAAATTTGTTGCATGGAAACACCTCCATATTCAAATCGTCTTGTATACACCAAAGATAATGTCGTCTATTGTACTCGTAACACGATGCACGCTCATAATTTTTTTCTTTTTTAGCAGAAATTGTTATCACGTGTGTAATAAAACACAGCAAAACCACTATTGCCGCTTCCACAATTCGCAATTTATTTTCTCAAAAACATTCATAACCTAAAAAATCCAAGTTGACCAAAATAAAAGCTTGAATTATTTATTCTCAGGCTTTGTGTATCCAAATCCATTTAAATATATTGAATTTAACATGGAAACGCGGATCGTATTCAGTATGAAATTGTACTCAAAATCGATTTAAATTGCCCATGGAGACGTAGTAATTATTAGATTTTTATTACCTATGTTCTTAAATTGCAGATTTTGCATTTTCGTTAACACGTTTTCCCGCCTATGACGTCCAAATCCTTAGGTCCCTGCAAAAACGTACTAACGAGATTCTACTGTATATAAAACAGGCACTTCCTGAGATCTATCATAGCATCCCAACATACAAATTAGCAAAACAATGGTTAATCAGC
The DNA here is from genome assembly GCA_030765065.1 of Deroplatys truncata. Lineage (NCBI taxonomy): Eukaryota > Metazoa > Arthropoda > Insecta > Mantodea > Mantidae > Deroplatys > Deroplatys truncata. The sequence goes on along the minus strand of CM060977.1, from coordinate 120,601,100 downwards.
ACGTTCAACTCCATGCCAAAATTTTATAGTTTCAGATTGAAGAATTCCCTGAAATTGATAGAGCAAATAAAAAACAAATGATAATGTTCTGATTTTATTCAATGTCACAGCACTATTTCCCAGCATTCATACATGCAAGCTAGAACTCTATACTGACATGTCTAACAGGGTGCAGGGTAGTGCAGTGGTTTTGTTTCCAGCTCTCATACTGGGGTTCAAATCCTGCTCTGGAGTGGAAATGTTAAGTCAGCCCTATCCATGCCTTCACCTCTGATTTGCTCATGGCTCGACATGGTTTGGAGTCCACAGTAAAAGCTGTAGGTCTCTCATACCACCACCACCACCACCACCCTACCATCGAAGCAATGGATTCCACCCGCTGGGTGCCTCTACCTCAGAAATGGGCCCAGTCATCAATAGGTGAATGAGGTATCCCCCAAAGGTTACCTGTTTGATAAGTCTGGTAAATTTCCATGAAATGGCAGAAAATATTGCTATGTGGTATCGCTGTGGTAAGAGTGATTCAATACTGTTTTAAACAAATTTTCAGATGGATGTGAAGTTCACTTAATTGTTGAGAGCTATCTCAGGTGTTACGAAAGCATAGGAAGAGAGTGGATGTGTGTAGAGGAAGCTCCTGGAGTGGAAGAAAAGAAGGGCTCAAGAAACTATGCGAATTAGTTTTGAAGTGTACAGAGGAAGAGTTGGAACTTTTAACAAGTTAAAATGGAAGAAATTCAAAACAAATAAAGGTGCAGAAGAGATGGTAAACATGTTTCTTCTCACATGTATAATAGGCATACAATTGGTAATTGGTGGAGTTGAAATCAATCCTGGGCCAAATGGGAATCGAAACGTCATGGATGAAAGTTTGGCTAGCATAAAAGATATGGATGAGAAATTAGGAAACAAACTAATGGAGTGGAAAAGGAACTAAGAGATATCAAGGGAGAGATTAAAAATGAAATGCAAGATATAAGAAATGAGGTACAGAAAATCAAAGCAGAGTACAGCTGTTGGAAGAGAGACACCAAGATTCAATCTAGTTATAGCAGGAGTGAAAGAAAGGAATGGAGTATGGCCTGTAGAAGAGGTCAGAGAGATTATAGAAGGAAAGCTTGGAATAGTGCTACAGGGCTGGGAGATTAGGGAAGCATTCAGAGTGGGGAGATCAAGAGAAGCCAGAATGATAGTTGCAAGATTTATGTCAGTGCAGTTTTTTATGAAGTGTTGAAGAAAACAAAGCAACTAAAAGGAACAGACATTTATATAAACAGAGATTTATCAGGGGAACAACAGGCCTTGAAGAAAAATTTAATACAACAAATGAAGCTGGCAAGAATGGAAGGAAACAGGCCTTCATAAAGAATTTACGATTGTGGGTCGATGGGCGCGTGGTGGCTGGATACGAAAGTGACATAAGGAGCAGCAGATTACAGGAGCAGGAAATGACTCAGCTAAATACATCTGAGACCAGAGAGAAGGAATTCAGATCAGAAGGAAGTACAAAGAGCGATTGGAGACTAGAGGAAAAGGATGAACAGATGGAAGCTACATCACTGGCACGTGGGGCTGGCGGAAAGGAGATGACTGCGTCAGAGGGAAGACGTGGAGATGACTTAGCGAGAACGTCAGATCAGAGTGATGTAAGGGCAACAGCTGGCGAAGCAAGGAAAATGATATCACCTAGGATGGAGGAAGTTCAATCGGCACATGGCCTGGCCGTGGGCAGGGCGGAGGTGTGGTCACAGAGAGACGGAATGGAGGGAGAAGAAAGCATTGTATTGACACCCAATGGGAGTTTACTGGTTTTGGACAGAAACATAGCGGGACCGTCAAGGGAGACAACTGGAATAGAATTATGGAGTAGGAAAGTGTGGGATAGATATAGAAATAGAACAGGCTCAGAGAGAAGTACGGGAATACGGAAATAATAACAATGGGGGATTTTAATATCATAATAGGTGAGGGGAATGTGAATATAGAATGGATATTTTTGTTCAAAATGAAACATGTTCTAGAAGGGAATAACTCAGGTGAAGTAAAGACAAGTGCATTGATAAGTCAAGTGATAGATTTATTGAATTTTGTGAAGTGAACGCTCTAGATATTGAACGGTAAATAGGGAGATGACTTGGAGGGAGAGTTTACCTTTGTTAATACGAATGGGCAAAGTGTTATTATGGCCGATCAGCACGGGGTACACAATAAGTAACTTTAAGGTTTAAAATAAAGAGAGTTGAAGGTTGTTACACTACATCACTAAAATATTCTTACTTCAACGCGTTTCGGGAGACGGCTTGTTCCCATCATCAGCATGGAGTTGAGGACATGCTGACAATGGGAACAAGCCGTTCCCGAAACGCGTTCAAGTAAGAATATTTTAGTGATGTAGTGTAACAACCTTCAACTCTCTTTATTTTAAATTATGGCACATCACTGTTACTAGCTTCTAAATCTTCAAAATTAGTCAATAACTTTAAGGCATTAAACTTGTATCTAATAGTTGCCACTTCCCACTGGTAGGGAGATTCAAAGATGATCAGAGGAAGTAAGGGAAGTGAGATGGGAATGAGAAAAGAATACTAAGCAGTATATTGAATTTAAATGAGGAACTGTTAATATAATAAACAAACTCAACACACATGATTGTTAAATGCTGTAAGCTTGGGTATGATCGGCAATAGGAGCCAGGGCTCGATGCTGATCATGCCCAAATGAATTGTAATAGTTCAACACTCAATATATAAGTAGAAAGTAGAGAGAGAGCTATCTGAAGTGATCAGCATCACACATGCCATAGAAAATGGAAGGAAAACAAGTTCATGCTGTTATTAACTTTCAATTTAAAGGGTAGGACTGCTAAACAGATCAAAGCAGAGTTGTAGTTCATGCAGTCTCCGCTCTGTCATTGAAAACTGCTTATTTCTGAATGAATGAATTTAAACATGGTCGAAGAAGCACCCTATGACCATTCAGTTGGGGTTACCACAAGGGAAAACACTGAAAAAATCCATAATATCATAATGTAAGACTGCTAAGTAAAAGTGTGCGTGGTAACCGTAGGCATCACAAATAATAAGTGCATATATCCTGCACCAAAAATTAGAACTGAGAAAGTTGTACTGGGTCACACCAGAGACAAAGCAGTTATCAAACAATGGACAAATGCTGGTGAGAGTGTGCCAAAGAAGGTGAGTACTGCTTTGTTGGATGAAAATTTGAACATGAGTTTTTTTTGGACTTCCCAGGTTACAATATTGAGAGTTATGAGACGGAAATTAAGTCCACTGAACACTTACCTGATTACATTTATGAATGAGAACACATGTTGATTTACATTTTGAGTTTACATTTGCATATTTGTTGTAATGTTCATTTATTTTCCATGTAATTATCATAACTATTAATGTATATTTATTATGATATTAATCATTAGATTAACATAACCTATAATTGTGTTAGGAGGGATTTAATTAATTCATGTGAAAGGTTAAAATGCAGATATCACAAAGATTGGCCCAATAGAAAATATAGGCAGGAATAAATGTACATGGCCATAGAATCAACATATTTTGATGATTACATGAAAAAAAAAGACATAAAAAGAATGGGTGTTGCATGGAGCTTAGAGAGATTTTTTTCAAACGAAGGTCAATAGCTGCCTAGGGGCCTAGGGGGTACTTGAAAAATATCCCAAGCTGTTCTTAGCATCTGGAATGTAGCCAGGGCAAATTATTTGTGCTCCAATTAGATAATATCAACATATAATTACAACACAGTTTGAATAAATAGAAAAAGTGTGTCTGCAAAATGGTGAAATTACTTAGAAAAAGGCAGAACCATAACTCAGGACTATTATGCTTCATCGTTGGGTCATTTGATTGAATAAAAAATTACCAAGATTGGAACACAAAAAGTGCTCTTTTACCAGAACAATGCTCCAGCCCACAATGCAGCAGTCACAATGGCCAAAGGGCATAAGTTAAGCCTGGAATTGATTCCTCGTACAACCTGAACTCCTATTTAGCACCAAAAGAATTCTTCCTGTTCACATACTTGAAGGTTTGGCTTGGTGGGAAGAAATTTTCATCAAATGAGGAAGTGATCCTCACCATCAATGAGTACTTTGCAGTTTGACAGATCCTATTTTTCTGATTGGATGAAGAAATTCAAAACTTGCTGGTCCAAGGGTATAAACATATATGGAGACTATACTGAGAAATAAAGTATGTTACAAAAAATAATCTTTATTTACCAAACTTTTCAAATAACTCGTAGGTAATGCAATGAAATTTTTTAACTTGCAGGATAGTTCTATAAAACCCCTTCTGAAGCAGAAAGAGATGAAAAACTGGAAACAGACCCAATTTTGGCATATGAAAAACTTACACATATAGCAATTATTACTTCAAATGCAACAGATTCAACCCCAAACCTCACCAGTAAGCCATATCCCATAGCCCAGCGCATGAACTTGTGTAACAGAGAAGATTACAATAGTGAAAAGCTGCAAATCCTAAGAGTTATAGAACTCAATGGCTTCAATACAACTGATGTCAAGTGGTCAGCATTCTGGCTTCTCAACCCAGAGGTTCTGGGCTCAATTCCCAGATGGGGCAAGAGAACCTTTATTTAATTAGAATCTTTCCCTCCCTGCGTAAAGTCTGGAGGTATGCACATGAATGTGTGTTTTATGTTAAAAATGATTAAAACCCATTAAAACAAAAGCCACAGCCAATGAGTTGTTTCCCAAGTCAAAGCCATAGTGACCATAGAAGTTAAAATCAAAGTTATAGCCCCCCCCCGGCCATACAAATGAAACAACAAAAAAAGAACAGAAAAAATAACAAATTAATAAAATTACAATAGAAAAGCAGATATCCAAAGTCAAAAAACTTGAATTGATCATGAATACCACAACAATATCCATACAGGAAGAGTCACACACAAAATATTCAATACCATTTGAGAGTCCATGAAAAATTAAAAAAAAAAAAAAAAAAAAAAAAAAAAAAAAAAAAAAAAAACTTCAAGGAACAGAAGATAACATTGGTCCCAAGGAGCACCTAAACCATCCAAAACTAAATGAGTTCAAGATTAAAACATGGTTTACTGAAAAACAATACATCAAGGATAAACTGTCAACAGTCCAACACATTGGTAAAAGTAGAAGAATTGTGAGAAAGAAGACTTCAGAAACAAAATACAGAATAGAAGGAAAATCAGCAGTGGCTCCACATTTCTGGCAAGAACAGCATGAAATTAAATTCTTTTTTGGCTTGGGAAGCATGCCTCTGTGAAGAAGATGTCATCCTGTACAAACAACATCTTCTCGCCAAATGCAAAGGCTCTAACAGTGATAACTTACAGATTTTATATTGGGAAGCAAAAGCGTGGAGTATTCGGAGGAAGAAAATATTATTGTGTCACCAGGGAGAGAGGAGAGGGAAGATGTACGCGTCCTTGCAGAGAAGAGGAAAGAGGCATGGCAACAGTGTGTAGTGAGCAGTGCAAAAAAGAATATAGCAGGGAAGGGGAGGGGAGAGAATTGTTGGAAAAGTGGAAGTATTCGGAGGAAGAAGGGGAAGTAAACATTATATCATCTCCGCACGGAAGTATATTGGTGCTCCAGAAAGAAATGCAAAAATCAGTGGAGGGAATCAAACTGAGAAGTAAAAAAAACTTTAGAGAGGTTTACACCTTTCCGTAACAGAACGGGATCGCAATAGCTGCCAATAAGATTGGGATTTTGGAATTGTGAAGGCCAAACCGGCTGCTTCACAATTTCACAATCTTGGACTGTACCATCTTTTAGAGAAAGATATATAAATGTTAAAGGATAAATATACAAACATAGAAATTATAATAATGGAGACTTTAACATAAGAATAGGGGAAAGAGACAAGCAGAGAAATTAACTAAAATTACTAGAGAAAATAATGTGAGTAAAATATAGAAGGGTATAAAATTAATGTATCTAAAGAAATAGAGATTAGGAGAAAAGAAAGTTCATGGTATGGAATGAATAGGAATAAATGGATATGGATGGTTAAAAGAAGAAAATAATGTAAATACAAATAAACATAAGAATTACTAATTGTATTAACATGTAATATTAATCCGAGAAGACATCTAATATGTAATAACTTAATGCTCAATAGATTAATACGTTATTATTATGACTAAAGGAGGGGAGATGACTATAAAATGGCCAGGGCCAGAAGCAGTCACTTCCAATATGTTTGTAATTATTTTGGCACTCAATGAATATTACATTACATATTGGGAAGCCAGAGGTAAAATGATGCAGATCAATTAATCCCCAGTGCCATTGCTGAACAACAACAGTATGAAATTAATCCAGAACTAGAATTACTCAGAATCTAACAAATAGCAAAACTCACAACTTGGAAAAACCTTCTCATCACCACAAATCAGCACTGTGTATTAAACTTTGAAGTACCCTGCAGAGACAATCTTACCAAGAGGTTTCTAGAAGGAGAACAGAACTTCCACAACCCCTTACACCAGCAGTTGACATTTGGTTGAGCATGAAAGCGAACGCTTTTGGAATGTGTACCACTAAATAAATTTAGTGCGTGATATATAGTATAATAACAACTAACTCAATTGCATTTTATATCAAAGTGGCATTTTCAGATAATCTCCAGAAGTTTATACTTCAATATGAAGTGAATAAATGAATAATAGTATTTTCATTCCATAAAAAGAAAAACCTAAGTTACACATCTTCTCCCATCCACTCTACTAGTTTCTTAAGAAATATTAATAAATCTATACTTTAATGATTATGAGGCAGATACTACAAAGTGTATCCACCTACTTTGGGTAAATCTAAGAAATAAAAAGGTAATAATAACCTCTAATTCTTCTGTTTCTTGAGCGACTGTCTCCTCTGCTGCTTCCAACTCCTTCTTTCGTTTCTTCTTCTTTTTCTTTTCTTTTTTAATGGAAACTGAAGAAATGTCAAAGGAAGTTTCAGCCTGTTCTGTACCACTTGGAACACTCTCACTCCTCTTACGCTGTGACAGACAAAATATTCATGTGATATTAATCATAAATTCCATCATTACTAGCAAACAGAAAGCATATTCATATAAAAATCCTGTCTGTTGTCAGAATCAACCTCTTGTTTAGCTCAATACAAATCTCCCAAATCAATACTCGAATATCCTCACGCACAGCAACCAATTTGTGATTCCTGGACATTCCTCAACAGCAGTCATGAATAGAAGGGAAACAAAATGTGCTAGCTGAACCAGCTTATGTTCTTAGGTAAAAACTTAAAGCAGAAATGACATTGTTAGTCATGCCCTAAGTATAAGAGTAAACTGTACATATCTGCATGCAATTTTTTATGGAGTTTCCATTGTTAACTCCAAATACTTAACATTCAAATGTGCAGTGGAACTTGTGGGCACCTAAGAAGATGCCAATTGTGGCACCAAAGTTTTAAGACAAGACTTCTTTACGAGCACTCTCTTCACTTCTTTATAAGTTAAAACTGCATAAACAATGCAATCCAAAAGAACTCTTCCTAGCTCTCTCTACAGAAATGTTTCAGTCTTGAGAGCAAGTTGACACAGCCAGAAACAATGGAGGGGATAGTCTTGTGAGAGGGGAGCTATCGAAACTATTGTACTGCCACTATATTTTATGGCCTAGCCTTGTGGGAGGGGGCTATCAAGACTATTGTACTGCCACTATATTTTATGGCCTAGCCTTGTGGGAGGGGGCTATCAAGACTATTGTACTGCCACTATATTTTATGGCCTATCAGTATTAGCTACATAGTAAATAATTTTATAGCCTTACACTTATGTTCAAATAGTGGTCACTTTCTACTAGTAGTGAATATAAAGGCTAAAGATGATTAGGATAAAGGAGAGTGGAGAAGCATTTATTTAGAGTTAAAAAGAAGTGTAAATAGTGCTAAATAAATTCAAATTCATGCTCATTGTACTGTCACTGTATCTCCAGCCTTAATGTGTCATGAGAGTAAAGAAAGAGATAGGTATATATCAGTATAACCACATTTAACAATAGTGCTGTTAAATTCCACAGTAAAGGAAGATATGATTCATTTCAGTTGATAAATCAGCACTCTGATTTGATTTCTTGTAATGTTTTTATTATATATAGTTTACTGTTAATGGTTAAAGCTTTGTTACATAAAAAATAAAAGAAAAACAATAAAAAAGAAAATTGGCACGGTTTACTGTGCTGGGGATGATTTGCACAGCAAAGGGTGAAAGTTGCCTGCTAACACCAACCATAGGTTTCCTACCCATGTGTGAAAGCCATAATTTATATGAGTACTTTGAGAAGGAGACAGACAAGATGGAACCTCTTCTTCCTTTGACAAGAGTAATAGATAGAGTATGAATGCACTGAAGGTGGTTAAAACAACTATGAATGGCATGTTTATACATGTGTTCACAGTAGTGGCAAGAACTGTCAACATTGCTTTCTTGGTTGGACAGAATGTCAGAGCCTCTGACTAAGCGGCTGGACTATACTGCTGTTTTCTTTAAGTTTCTTTCACTTCAAAGCTAGCAACAGCATAAATAGAAATTCTCCCATTACGCTATCAGCTGCATTTAACTTCTTCCTCTAGTTAAAATAATTGCTGGTTAAATCTTCCTTTTCCTTGCAGTGATCACTTCAAAAACATGTTCTTTTAATGCAATCCTCACACAATATATTATACAGCAGAACCTCGATTATCCATCACTTGGTTAACTGTTCAGCTCATTAACTGCCATTCTTTCTTTTCTTGGGGGGGGGGGCTAGTATTTTGGAATGAAAATTCCCTGCATGCAGCAAAAACTAACTTGATTTGGAACAAAAGTCTATATTACTTCACTTCCCATGCGATCACAGAAACAATTACTACGTTTCCATGGGGAATTGGAATCAAATTTAAGTACACATTCTGTACTGAATATGATCAAAATTTTCATGTTAAATATTGAGATATTGGGTTATTGAGATCAATTTGGACTACTTTGATGAAGAGCAAACCTGTTAAACATAAATGTTACTTTGTTGTTCTACGAGTTAGGTGAAGGTTTTTGCCATATTATAACTTGTCCCTTGAGACAGCTCCAGCACCACGTGTCATGAGTGAAGTGGAGGGAGAGCTATGTTGCAAACTTTTACATGGAGGGAATGGGAAGGTAAAATGCTACTTGGCGCACTTGGTTAACAATGCTAACAGTTTATTATTATTATTATTGTGCATGACTAAATAAATCATTTTTTGCACACTGTTAATGAAAGAAGAAATTAAAGTTAACATTTATACTGCGAAATTACTAATGCTATTATCAAAAGCCATATTAATTAGCACTATTATAATTACATGTTTAATTATAGCATTGTGAGGTGAGATAGCAGGAAGAGGGAAAGCTACATGTTATTTGTGAGTAGTAGTTCTGATAACAACAAACATTTGATCATGGAACCAAAGCAACGCATAAGAAACATAATGAGTCGTGCATAAAATGCATAACAATTTTATTTTCATGTGGTAACAGATAAATGTAAATGTAAGCTCTGTGAACTAAAGTTTGACAAATACCATGTGCTATATTGTACCAAGTGCTCAAAATCTCAGTTCCAAAGTGCTCAGAACTCAGTGCTGATTTGTTTCATCCTTGTACACTTGTCCACATTTCACTTTATTATTATTATTATTATTATTATTATTATTATTATTATTATTATTATTATTATTATTATTATTATTATTATTATTATTATTATTATTATTTCTAACAACACCTGAGTACGGTTTATTGTGCATCATGTTAAGGCTGTGTCCATTTTTTTATACATGCATGCATTCCTTCCAGGGTTAAGACCAAAACACATAGTACACCACGTGCCAGCAGTATAAATAAATCCGTCAACAGTGAAAGTGTTAATGTTATATTATGCAGGAGGTTATAGGTGGAAGGGCGAAGGGGTGTTAGGCGGTATAGAGGGTGATTTGGTTGTCACATACTTAGCTGCTGTGACTTGACTGTCACTGAGCTGTTTCAAGGAACAAATTATAATACAGCGATTATAAGCTTAATGTTTTATAAAGAATATGTGACGTTAATATGAAAATAGTAAAAACAGCCCTGCTGTGTGTATTATTGCACCAGTTTCTGACAGGCTTATTGTATTTTCATAAAAAGTTGCAGTATGAACGGGTACAACAAAAGAAAACAGTAATTTTCTTCCAAAAATTAATGACTCAAAACTTTTATCTTACAACACTACTTCGGAACAAATGGGTAAAACCTAAGTCTGTATATTGGGTTAAACAAAAAAGCAAACATTAGTGGGAACATATAGTTCGCTTTCATTTTAAGGAGGAAGATTGACTAGAAGATTTCTGAATGGGCCATGCCATCTACAAATTCATATTCCAGTGGCTTGAACCATATTAAGAGCACAGCAAAAGGATTTTGCGAGTTTCAATGACTGTAGAACAAAGAAAAGACAAGTGATCAGCATATTACAATTACAGTAGAAGTCAGTACTCTTTGGCGTACTCAATACATTTCAATAGTGTTTCCATGCAACAAAACTTCAATCCAATCATACTTTCTAAGATCATCGAATCTAAGATCTAAGATTCAGTTCAGTACAGAATGAACATGTATGTACGCTAGTCAAGAGGTTTTTCATGCCTTCAGCTATATATTACTTAAGATTTAGTTTCAAATCGCAAAATGGTCATGCAATTAGACAACAGTACATACTGATCATGTACTGTTGTCGTCTAGAGACACACCTACAAAATTGATGAAAAATGGAATGATTTTATGGAACAAAAGTCTGTTACCTCTTACCGCGCAGCCCTGCCCCATGGACAACAATCACCTTTATTGCCATTTTTCTAAATATACAAAAAATATAGCATAGGACTCATGTGTTAAGTGAGTTTTTGGTGTAACTGCTTATTAAATCTATTGTTTATATTAAGATGGTTTATCCGTCATTTTCGGTTAACTGTCAACCCCATCTCCTCCATTATAATGGATAATCGAGGTTCTACTGGGTACTTAATTTTAACTAGCAAAGAAATGGTAGTGGTGTTGGTCGTAAAAAAAGCTTCAGTGTTGCAAAACTATGCTTTCACAAAGGAGTTCTGCCGAAATGTTGTGTAGTTCCTTATGAAAGGATAAGGAAGATGGCAAAAATTGGTTTTTGTGAAGTATTTTTGCCACAAAAATTTGTAGAGGTAGTTATGAGGAACAAAAAAAGTAGTTCTTGTTTTCCATTCTTTTGAAATTATTCTCATGCATAGGAATTCTGCTACTGAAACTTGTATAGTGGAATCTCATTAGCATGTTCCACATTAACACATGTATTACATTGGATTATAAAAGTTCCAGCACCAAATGCACCTAATGTAATAAATAACATTTGTTTAGTATGTTTTCTTGATCCTGCTTATTACATTCGAAATTTGGCGTCCTCATTTGCTGTTTCGGCCAATCTTTGGTCGGTACAGTGGGTGTAGGTGCTTAACACGTTCGAAGTTTGATGTCCTCATTCGCTACTTTGGTCAATCCTTGGTCACGGGGTGGAGACCAGCAGCCAATGACACGCATGTATTTGTGTGACGCGATTTGTATGGGCCGGATAGAGAATGCTTTAGCATGGTAAATGCCAACAATAGTTTCTACTGTTGAGCGTTGTCCAAACATATGTAGATATCATTTTAACTTTTTGTTAGAAAGCGGCAAATAACCAACAGTGAAAAACTGAAAATCCTTGAAGAAGTAGATCACAATAAATATGAAACGTGTGGATATAATGCAGAAGTTAAACATTCCTCCATCAACCTTAAACACAATTGTTAGCAAATGTAAACTGATTGAAACTGCTTTTGAAGAAGGGAAATGCTAAAACAAAACTTTTCTCTTGGAAAGTAGGATCAGAAGAGGATCAGATCAAAATTTGTTTCATGGAAACATAAACTGTATTCAAATAGTATTGAATACGCCAAAGATACTATCTTCTATTGTACTTGTAATATAGTGCACACTTGTAGTTTTGTTTTTTTAGCAGAAATTGTTATTACATGTGTAATAAAAGACACAGCAAAGTCACTTTTATCACTTCCATAATTTGCAATTTATGCTTCTCAAAACAATTCACTTATCTCAAAACTTGCTTAAATTATACAGAGAAACAAACTAACATATGTTTAACAGGTTCGCCAAAGTAAAGTTGACAAACATAAAAGCTTGAATTATTAATTCTCTGACTTTGCGTATCCAAGTCGATCTCAATACATGTTGACTTTAACATGGAAATGCAGATTGTATTCAGCATGGAATTGGGTTCAAATCTACTTCAATTCCCCATGGCAACCTAGTAATTATTAGATTTTACTATACAATATTATGTTCTTAAATTACAGAATTTGTATTTTCATTAACACGTTTTTGGGTCTATGACGTCCAAATCCTTAGGTCCTGCAAAAACGTACTAACAAGATTCTACTGTACATTTTGGCAAGAGTTACATAAAATTATGGTTCTGGTGATAAGAATGATAATAAAACTACTGCGAAATAATAACACGTACATTTTCTTCTAAAACATTAACCCAATGTTGAGTTCCAAAAATTGCTTAATATCTGCTCATCATGGACTTGTGACAATAAATAGTACAGTCATTAACAACAGCAAATATGAGAGAAGACAGCACCCAAAGCTTCCACATGTTGCTGCTGCTGTCATTCACAGTTGTACTAGACATTAACAAGATGTTAGCCAATAATTTTCTGTAAAAGCTTGATGAAACGTAAGAGTTTTAATATGTTAGATGTTAAACTTTACCTTCCTTGACCTTTCCTCTTGCTGCTCTTCATCTTCTTTTTCTTGTTTTATTCTCACAGGCTGCTCAGTGCTTGCTGCTGCTGCTGCTGCTGCTGTTGCTGTTGTTCCTGCTGCTGGCTGACTGTAAATGTATTCAAAATAAATTTTAAATAAGTCATTCACTTTTATTTCACAATCTTATCTTACATACTTTGCAACAAGAATTATTCAGAGAACAGAAATAAAGCCAAACTCAGATGATGTTCAATAGCTAAGCAGACAATCTGGGGTTGGGGTTTCAAGGTTTTGCATATAGCAAACGCTTCACCCATGAGAAGGAATCAGAGCTCCATATTTATGCCAGATTATGGTTGTACATTCTCATTTTAAAGCATGCAACAATAACACATACTAATTAAGATTTCCTAACTTTACGAGCGTAATCCCAAAAGTAACGTCTCCAATTTTTTTTCAAATACAAAGAAACCTTTATTGACAACAAATGGTACATAGTTTTGAAGCTTTAACATTTGTCTATTTTTCCACATAATCGCCATTTCGCTCGATGCATTTTTGTAGACGCTGTGGCAGTTTTTGTATGCCCATTTCATACCAGCTTGCCGCCATGCTCTTGAAAAAGTGATGGACCTCATTTTTCACTTCGTCGTCAGCGAAGCGCCCCCTTTCAGTCAAGTGTTCTTTCAACTTGGGAAACAAGTGGTAGTCACTGGGTGCTAAGTCCGGACTATAGGGTGGATGGGTGATGGTTTCCCATCCAAAATGTTGCAGAAGATTCATGGTTTGGCGGGTGGTGTGGGGGCAAGCATTGTCTGGAGAAGTCTTATGCCCTTGCTCAACATTCCTCTTCTACAGTTCTGAATTGCCCGTCTGAGTTTTTTTAATGTCTGACAATACCTGTCGGCATTTATTGTTGTCCCAGGATCCATAAAGTCGACCAACAATATCTCCTTTCGATCCCAAAACACAGTTGCCATGGCTTTACCGGCAGACTGTGTTCTCTTGAATTTTCGCGGCTTGGGTGAACCGGAATGCCGCCGCTCACGTGATTGTTGTTTGGTCTCAGGTGTGAAGTGGAAAGCCCAGGTTTCATCACCTGTGACTAGTGAATCCAAAAGGTTGCCCTTTTCATCTGCATAGTGTTGAAGAAATTGGCGGAAAGTTTCAGCGTGTTGCCTTTTGTGATCTTCTGTCAGCATTCTTGGGACCCATCTTGCGCACACTTTCCGAAATTTCAACTCTTCAATTAAAGTCCGATGAATAGTGCTTCGAGAAATCTCAGGAACAACAATGCAGAGCTCATTGAGAGTGATCCGCCAATCTTGAAGCACGATTTGTTCAACCTTTGCGACTGTTTTGTCAGAAATGGACGGTCTCCCGCTTCTTTCGTCATGAATTTCCGTGCGACCATTTGCAAATTCTCTACACCACTTGCGGACATTTCTGACATCCATACAAGACTATCCATACACTTCCATCAACTGTCGATGAATTTCGACAGGTTTAACCCCTTTTGCACTCAAAAAGCGAATAACTGCGCGAACTTCGCACCTGGCAGTAGTGGCTAACGGGAGCTCCATTATAACTGGCTGCCAAGCCAAGACTTTGGTCGCTAAGGGATGTGCGGTGGTTTCTGAAGAGAGTGGAGGGAGGAAGGAAAAAAGCAGTATGGCCAACATCCACACAAACAGCTTCCCTGCGATCCCAGCGCTTTGGAGACCTTACTTTTGGGATTACCCTCGTATATTCCTTTAAAAACAGAATATTGTTATTGCTGTTGCAAAATTTATTGTTTCTAAAAACCACATGGAAATGGGCTGATAGTCTCTATTCCAGGAGGTAAATTTAACCAATTTTTCTAAATTCTGGTCCACAAAATTAGCACTGCTTTCAGAGGCAAGGTGCTTATGTATTCATAATGGTAGCAGAATGTATGAATCTATATTTTAGAAATAATTTAGATCTACTATAAAGCTACAAAGAGAATTACTATTTTGGATGGACTTATATGCAAGATGACCCGGATTTTTAAGGGTACTTTTGGAGAAAATCTAATGTGAAAAACACAAAACTTGTTCGCTAATTATCAGTTATTTTCACACTGTTCTAAGAAGATTTCTTCCTGTTAATCATTTTACATGTTCATCAGATACATAGAACAGATAGAGGCAGCAATCTTAACATTGCATACTCTTTGCATGGGCTAATCAGATACAAAAGAAAGGGCATTAACACTTTTTGATTACTCTACAACAGAGGTGGCAAAAACGGGACTCGCGAGTCATTATGACTCGTAGGCGCCATTCCCTCTCTGCAACCGTCCCTTTGTTTTTCACATGCTGCTGAGTGTTGCAGTGCGTATTGCATATTTGGTGACTCGCGGAAGGAAGTCGTTTTCGCCAACCTTGCTCTACAACATACTTACAGTAGAATAGGACTAGAAGCAGAGGGGGACTTAGCACCTCGACCTACATGGATCTTTAGTGCCTATACCCCTGACAGGGCTCCTCCGGGAGGAAGGGATGAGGTTGCAGGAGACAGAGGATGACTGAGCCAGGAGACATGTAAGACAGAGGGCAGGATCTCTATCATTTAAGATTTGAATTTCCCGGGTACTGGCTGGTGCAGTTGACCCCCCCCCCCCTCCCCCTTAAGCTTACACATCCCCTGGAGGGTCCAGAGGTTGAAGGTTTCCTCAAGGCATCCTTTTCCCTGCCATGTACATGCCAAGACCTCCTGACAACACTTGCAACCCTGAAAGACACCAAGCAAATGAAGGGTGAAGTGAAATGAGGATGAGAGATGAAATGGAGGGACAGGAAATTCGGGAGATGTAATGATCCTTCCCAGCATTCACCTGGCAACCCAGGGAAACCCTTGAAAAAACCCATGGGTCAGGAAAGCTGGCCACAGGTATCAAACCCACAACCTCCCAAATGTGGGCAAAGATGTTACTGACTGAGACATCCCACTTGGTTACTTACAGTAAGTAAAGGAAGTATTGTATTCCAGCCAAAAATTTGACGGAATCCCCTAAACTAACAAAACTATATATATTCTGAAAAAGGGTAGAGCGAGAGAGAGTGTGTGTGTGAGAGTGAGTGTGTGTGTGCGTGCGTGTGTATGCATGTGCATAGCACAACTCAAGAATACAAAGTCGGTGAAATACCAAACTGGGATATAAATTCAGTCTTTTCCAAGGTTACAACACAAAGATTTTTCAAAAAAATTCTGCCCACCCCAAACTACCCTTCTTCATATGGAAAACTTTTTTAAAAATTTTATTTTTCTCAAAATACAGTTTTGATTAAAATACTATATATTTAAAATATTTACATAACAAATAATATGTATAGTTTGAATTTTGTGGAAATAATCTCGAAGTCTGCTTCATTCTGAATGACTTTTGCATAAGTGATAAACCATAAGATATAGACAAAATCTTACTGCATAAAAAATGCAGACCTTATTAAAACACACAATCTATGTCAAATAAAATTCTTTGTGGCATTAATCGTTTCCAAGATATTCCTTGTTATTGGTTTGAATTTTCCAATATTTGTTTTTTCAACTGGTAAGCCACTATTCATTTCTTTTTTCTCATGATCATGCAAAATGCATGGAATTTCAAAGCCATCACATAGCAACCAGCTCTTTAAAAATCTGACTTAAACTTTACCTACTATATACTTTTTGTACCTACAACAAATTTGTAAATGTGAATTGAAGGTTTCCCTGGATTTACAAGAAGTAGGTAGAATAATAAGCATTTGAGTAGTAGAGAAAATCAAGTGAATTAAACACATCAGATTTTTTTTATCTTGTTAACTTTGTGGTATCTATTGGTACCATATTTACTCGGCTATACGACCCCATCGCCTTTAGTACCTCTCTTAATGTCTGAGAGTCAAAATTAAAAATTCTGGGAAATTGAAAAATTCCTTATGTCAATCTATGCCTTATTAGCTTCTATGATAAGCATGGTAAAACCCAGTGACAATCTTTCAGGCTATGGCCAATCACAGAAGAATGGAAAAACCAACCCCTTCCTGGTTCCCAACCACTCGCACAGCCACTTGGTTTGCACTTTCTTTACGCATCCAGCATTTATCTTTGATGCATACTGTGAATGTGAAAACTTACAAAATGAATACCAGGAATCGCAGGAGTTTTATGGCCTCTTTTAAATTAAATGGTATCAAGTTTGCAAATAAAAATAGTGTAAAAGCAGCATCTCATTAATTCGACATACAACCTAAAATAATTCAATATTGGGCGCAATCAGAAGGATCAACTTATGGTTGTTAAGACAGACTGTAATAGACATGGAGTGTTTCATGAACGGCTACAAGGAAAGAATCGTATGAATCGCCATTCAAAAAGAATCGTAAGAATCATGCATGAATTGTCGTTCAAAAAGAATTGCAAGAAACGTCATTCAAAAAGAATCACAGGTTACCAGAATCACGATCAGGACATTCTTGATTCATTCCTACTTGCCCTTAGCTTTGGCTGCCAAGCTGAGCCCGGGCAAATACTGCCAAGTAAGTACGATGATGCACAGGGAAATTACCATGCATTGTGATGGTATAACTGGTGTATGAAAACAGAACAGCACTGCCAAAAAAATTGAATATTGCCAAGTTCTGTCAATTTGGAGTAGACTGGAATCATCAAAGTACTGAATGAATTGCGTAGGCTGAAAGAATTGTTAGAATTTATAATATGAATTGGTAGACCAACATGATTCTTGGAGAAGTTGATGTCATAACCTAGGAGTACTGAGTTCAGCCGAGGAAGATTAACTCTTAAAAACAATAGCATAAACTGTAAAGCACAGTAAAATGAATCATAAGCATTGCCAATGGATGAATGGAGGCTGCGGAACATGGTATAAGCAACAGAAATAATTTCCTTGTTTTTGAATCTGGGGTCCAACAAAGTAGCCTACACAAGAAGACTCCTTTCTTCAATATCTCTGAACCTCTTTACAATTTCAAATTGTATTTTTTGAACAGCAGAAATGATTTCTGCAGAAGAGCAGCTGTAGTCATATGTATGGAAATATTTTGATAGCCTCCTTGCAAACAAAATAATTTTCGAAATTTCACTTGTTTTTCGGAACTCACTTCATCTGTTATTGCCGAAAATAGTTTCAGCAGCTTGCACATTTCCTCCAAAATTATGAAATTCTTTTTTGAGAGATTGTGCTAGGATTCATTAATGCCAGTGTTGACACAATAGCCTCGCAATTTTTCACCACACTGTCAAACATTACTAGTGTGGAATCAAGTCACAACATCTTGTTTAACATAGCTTCTGGAAGTCCTATCTGCTTCCGTTTTCCCTGGAGTCTGTGAAGAGTTTGTGAGCTGCTTTTGAAATATTCCACCACACCTTCACTCTTGTGTGCAGATATCCTTTATTTCCTGCATAGCATTCTGCACTAATAAATTGAGGGTGTGTGCAAAGCATAGAATGTGCTTCCGCCCTAGAGTTTTCGCAGTGACAACCATATATGAGGCGTTGTTGGAAATTAAGAAGACAACTTTGTTGGATATGTCCCACTCTTGGCACACCCGCTTTATTTCTGAGGCAGTATTTTCCGTGGTGTGCCTTTCTTCTTAAGAAAAGCACTCCAGCAAAGCACTGCTTAACACATCAACTTCGTCCAAATAATGGACAGTTACTGCAACACAGCTCACATTTGAGGCAGAAGTCCAACCGTCTGTTGTCAGAGAACAGGCCACAACCCTGCTAAGGCCACCTTTACATTTGTATTCACAGTGTTGACTGTAACATCCAAAAGAGCATTACAAAGTGTTTCCCTTGCTGGAATAACATAATCTTGATTTAAGTTGTACACCAGTTCTCAGAACTCTGTTGCTCAACCAGCCACAAGGGGTGAAATTGTTTTACGATGAGTTTCAACAAGAGGCAATCCAAAATTTTGCTTCTGGATGTTGACAGTGGTTTAGAAATAAATCATTGATTCTGCTATGATCAATATTCTGCTTTTCTGACGGTGGCTCTGATTCTGTAGAAAATGAACATGTTAAAGAAGTAGATAGCATGGAAGATACTGCAGATGCAGGCACAGAAGATGCTGAAGGTGTACATTCAAGACGGTCTGTACCATCTTGTCCATAAGGTGGTTCCTCCGGTCTTACTGCAGCTGTTGGATGCCTCAGTCTTAAGTGCCATGCCAAATTTGAGGTTGTCCCAGCCTTAAAAGAATAAACATTTGAAAAAAGTTCACACTTCATACCACTAGACTTACTTCTTGGAAGTATTTCCAAATAAAACTCTTCTTTTTAAATCCCATTGCAATTTAAAACAAGCTAAAAACTAACACAGAAATCTGTTGTGACTGATAA
The DNA here is from genome assembly GCA_030765065.1 of Deroplatys truncata. NCBI lineage: Eukaryota > Metazoa > Arthropoda > Insecta > Mantodea > Mantidae > Deroplatys > Deroplatys truncata. The sequence goes on along the minus strand of CM060977.1, from coordinate 120,581,854 downwards.
GATCCTTGCACCTCATTTTACTGTTTAAGGAAAGGAGTGGTGGTAGTGATAGATAAGGGTTGGTTAATTGAAAAAATTCTGCCTCACTTTTGTTTCTGTATTGGTCGGAAGTTTGGTACACAGGTGGAGTTTAAATGACAACATCTGTTGTTTTCTCTTACAACAGAAAAATCTGGTCACAAGAAATAAGTGCATAAATATTTTCTTTGAAAGATACTCAAAAGTAGTTCACATGTTTTCTTTATACCCTATCCTTTACCTGAAGTTTGCAGATGCTTAAACACAATTGCTTTAGGCAGGAAGTTTGGTGAACATCTGTTTCGAAAGAGAAATATGTTTGTCTTTGGTTGCGTTTGATGCTAACTGCACTTAACGAGTTAAATGCTGGTGTAAGAAAAGAACAAGATGAAGAAATTAAAGTTATATAAATTTAAGGCCGCATACTTATTAATTTAGTTTCATCACTTCCACATATCAACATGTGCTAGGAAAACGTTATTATATTAAAAAAAAAAAGTTGCACCTTCTTAAATTTCCTGACATTTTACAACTCTTTGGCCATGATTTAGATTACCACAAGGCTATGGAAAAATAGTTGACGACACAGAAGAAAGAACAAGAAATAGAGTGTAAAATAAATACTCGTAAGTATTTTACATACTCATATCTTGATCCTTTATAGCAGGCGAAGAAATAACAATTTGTAAATATAATAAATGGCAGCGATTAGAGGGTGCAAATATAGAATACCAGATATAAATGTTAAATGGCTAGAGAAAATATATAACACAGTAGTTGAAGCAAAAATGTTATATGGTAGTGAAATATGGGGAGTAGAACGAGGCTGGGAAGAGATAGATATGGTACATAGGAGTTTCTGCAGAGAAGTTTTAGGCCTGCCAAATGCTACAGTTAAGGAATTTGCTCAAATTGAAATGCAGAGAGTGGGGGGGAAAGGGGTAATAATGGAGAGAGCTCTTAAATATTGGTACAGACTATTAAATTTAGAAGAGAAGAATTTGTTGAGACAGTGTTTGGAATTCCAAGAAAGGAGCTTAAAGAAGAATGGGTGGAGTTATAGTATACAAACCAATTTGGAAAATAGTGGTCTAGGGGAAACCTGGAGAAGGAGGGAAAATAATGCTAAGGGTTTTTGGAAAGAAGCTAGGCAGAGGTTTGAAGATATAGAGATACAAAATTTATTTAGCAACATTGGGAACAAAAGTTCCTTGGAATCATATATATTAATAAAAAATGTATGGGCTAGAGAACAGTATGTGGATAACTCAAATAAGGAACAAAGAGAAAGTATTGCCTGGGCACGAGCAGGTGTATGGAGATTAATAGGAATGAGAAATGGGTTCCCACAGAATCAGTGCCCAATATGTGGGGAAAGAGAAGATTTAGAACATATCGTTTTTGACTGTAAAGGTACACAGCATTGGAGAAAGGTAGCTATAAATGGGAAATGGTTAAAACGGGACAGGAAAGTAGCTTTAAGCAAGATTTTTAACAAGGATAGGAAAAAGGTAGGAGAATACTTGTCCAAAGTTAAAAAGAAATGGTTATGGACAATAAAAAGAGATGTAAATTAATTTCATCAAGTGATGTTAAGTTATGTAATTATATTATTATTATTATTATTATTATTATTATTATTATTATTATTACTATAAGATTATTATTTTGGTATCATTACTATTATTTTACTACTATTTGTATTATTATCATCATTTTTTTATGTTATAATAAGAGTGTAATATGGGTAGAATATGGCAAGATAACAGCTTGGGCTGATGTATAGCCATATTCTAAGGAAGATTGCTAGCACCAATAAATAAATAAAATATAATAAAGTGTTAAGGAGCTTTACATCAATGTTTCAATTGCAACTATGCACGTTTGCTAAACATAGAAAGAGTAGGAGCAGTTATGACCTTTTTAGCTGGTTCATTAGCTTAAATATGAAAAGAAATAGTACTTAAATAGAATTGCTATATCCTTACACTATAGATATTGTTATACAACTGCAAATAAGTAATGACTGTCATTCTTAAAATGAGGTGACGTTATCAGAATGACCTCTGCATCAGTGCACCAGTTTATTGCTCATAATATAAGTATCTAGACATCTCAGGAAAGGCAAATAGCATAATTCTAATAATGTACTAACCGATGCTCAAAATGTTCATGAAGAGCCAATGTTTAAATAAATAAAACTGTGGAAACCTCTGACTAGATAAACAGAATGCAATCCCTTAACATGCACAAAGCTCTGAATATTTGAGGTCCTGTTCGACAGAAAGGCTAATAGTTAAAGTAGAGAAATGCTTGAATATTTCCAAAAATGAACAAAAATGTGATGATATGAATGTTTATCATTCTGTTTCTTTCGTTTGTAAAACCACACATTAAAATTCTTAAAAATTATAAGATTTAAAGCACTATTGAAAGTAAAGCAATATAAAGATAAGTTGGCAGTAATTCCTCACTTTTGGTACGATAATCATAAATTGGACAAGATATTCAATTGTTAAAACCAGTAACTTCAGCTTTAGAATTGAAAATTTGGGAAAAGATTTATATTACAAAAAAGAAGTTCATTTGTTGAATTTTGAGATCCCACCGACAAACAAACTAATGAAATATGTAGATGAGCAACGGCAGCCATCATCAGTCACCAATCACCCGAAGATGGAGATGAATGTCTCAGAAAAACGTTTCCTGATCTTAACCATCCGGCATAAGTGAAGTATTTTTAGTATGTAATTCTTGATATATTTTAATACACAAAAGTTGTTGAGAATGAAAAGGACTTCAAGAGTTCAGAGGCCATTCCCAGAAAATTTAAGATATATATTTAATTTTTCACGAAAATATGTTAAACATACATATTTCAATCAAAACCATTAGTCATAGTTTACTTCAATTAAATATCTCATAAATAGCATTAAAATAAAAGAGCTTATTTTTTAATTACTCCTCTCTTAACAGATTGAGTTTACAAAGTTCGCAGCCATAGGACCCTCCCCCAATTTTGCAAGTAAAAATAGAAAAAAAGGGGGTTCAATAGCTGAGTAAATATGGTAATTGAGCTAACTGTAGATTTATTATCATATAATTATATGACTTGGCATTGTGTGCTCAGGGTTATGGCCAGTGGCAAACCTGAAATATTTATAATGGGCAAAATAATTATTAAATAATCAACACCACAATTACATTTCCACGTCAGATTCTGGGCACACACAGAAACCCTGTTTACAGAAAAATTCCTGGATCCCAGCTGGGAATCGAACTTGAGACCCCTAGTATACCAGGCACTGTTTTATCGAATGAGCTACAGGACCAGTTGACATAATAATCTAAAGTACTTTGCTTAAGTAATGGAAAATTCAAATGAAAAATTTATTGGAAATGACTAATGTTACAAATAAATTTTATAAAAATTGCATGTTTTAAAGAGCTCTTAACTTTTCTGTTGTAGCCTTTGCCCAATTCTTATCATTTATCACATAAAATTCAATGACAAAGAAAGAACCTAACAGATAAGTCAAGATGTATATTTTATTTGCCCTTTCAGTATATTAAACATATGACATTTTAATCTAATTCATTAGAGCCATATTAAAGAAAATCATAATTACTTTTCTTCAGTTTAACCATTCTCTATGGTGGGGAGAACTTTACAAAAATCCCCTCTTGCATCCTTAAAGGTGTTGGAATTTGAGGACTATAACGTATCAGGGGGATGATGATGATTAAACAAATATCCCCTACCTTCATTTTAATTGATGATCATTTGTACGTTGCATTTGTTTTAATCAAATGAACTTCCCACATTTAATATGTTCATCTGTCACTATTATTACAGTCACCTATGTAGGTAAATCCTATACAGCTTTGTAAGGTCTCAGCTTTGTTTGCTGAATCATGTGTACGAGATGTGATAATAAAAAAATAAAACAAACAAAAAAACGGAATTTTTTTAATTTTGCAGGCTTTATAAATCCGATTTTCAAAACTTTCTTTTATCTTGTTGGTACATATGTTCCTGACATATGTTGACATTGTAGCTGTTTTGAATGCTTAGTTCATTGTTGACAATCGAAAAGGTTATACATGTTTCGGTGTGCTCTGCGATATTTTACTTTCAAAAAAGATGGATCAAAGAATTGTATTAAATTTTGTTTGAAAAATGGAATAAAGTGCAGCACCGCACTCTAAATGTTGACTTGGATTTTGGCGAATCTACTATGAGTAAGGCACAGGTTACCAGTGGTACAAATGTTTTAAAGAGGGTCGTGAAGATGTTGAAGATGACCACCCTGAATGCCCTAGCACATCAATAACCGATGACAATGCCAAATAAGTGAAGAAAATTATTCCGGAAAAATTGCAGAGGTTGCTGATGGTGTCAGTATATCATTTGGCTCATGCTAAGTAATTTTTCTGAATCTTTTGGGCATGAAATATGTGGCAGCAAAGTTTGTTCCAAAACTGCTGAATTACGACCGAAACAATGTTGCACGCACATCACTCAAGAATTGCTGAATGAAGTCAACAATGATCCAGAACTTCTTAAAAAGGTCATAACAAGTGGCGGAACATGGGTATGATGAAACCAAGGCCCAATTGTCCCAATAAAAGCTGTCTGAAGAGCCAAGACCAAAAAAAAAATTTGACAAAAACACCCCTCTCAAAAATACCATCCCAAACACATTACAATCCGGGATTTACCAGATTAGTTGTGATGACTGTGAGAAATACTACATAGGAAGAACTAAAAGAAACTTGGAAACCAGACTTAAGGATCACCAAAGAAACATAAAACTAAAACAAATAGAGGAATCCGCTGTATCACACCATTTTTGGACAGAAAACCACAACATTGGCCAAAGTATAAAGTTGTTAAAACCCCTCACCACACCAATAGAATTGAACATCTGGGAAAAAATACACATCATCAAAAACAGCAACAGCGTCATTAATTTTGAAATCCCGCCTGTAAGCAATGTGTTAAAACTTTGTGCCTCCAACACCAGATGGCAACAGGTTCAGAATCTACAGAAAGAGGAAGAAGAGGACACGGGAGAAAGCGACCCTTAGTCACCCAGTCGCTGACGATGAGGACAAATGCCCTTGAAAACGTTTCCTGTTTTATATAACTCTTAATTAGTGAAGGTGAGTGTAAAAAAGTGTGACTCAATCTACATCTTGACAAATTCAATCAAATGTAAAGATTTCTCTCACTGTTTTTTTCCAATTCCAATGGTGTAGTACACCATAGTTCCTGCCATATGGTCATACGGTCAATAAGGAATGCTAAATGGAAGTCATGCACCACTTGCATGAAGCAGTGCAATGAAAATGACCAAATTGTGGCAAAACCACTCGTGGAAATTGCATCACGATAATGCTCCTGCTCACACCTCAATACTTGTTCATGATTTTTTTGGCAAAAACTAAAACCATTATGTTGCCTGAGCCACCGTATTTGCTGGGCATGGCACCCTACAACTTCTTTCTAATCTCAATGATGAAGAGAACCATGAAAGGATGATATTTTTCCACCACTGATGAGATAAGAACAGAATTGAGGGAGCTGAACACCATACCGAAAAGTGAATTCCAGAAGTGCTTCCAAAATTGGAAAAATCACTGGCACAAATGTATTATATCTGAGGGAATTACTCTGAAAGCGATAAAGTTGATGATGAATAAATAAAGATTCTTTAAGAAAAATGAAAATTCCTATTATTTTTTATCACACCTTGTATTTGCTAGACCTACCATTCACACTACTTCTATACAGTTTAAATGTATAAAGGTGAAGTTTTTACCTGTAATCAACATAACTTGTTAGCCAATCTTTAGGTGTACTTTCATTTGGCCTTCCATATTTATCCAGTAATCCTTGCTTTATCATTTGCTTTTTCATTGTAGCCTGCAACACAGAACAGAAAGGTATAATTCCAGTTTAACAAAAGCATTACTTTTTTACACATCACTATTACTAGCTTCTCAATCTTCAAAATTAATTAAAAGCATTACTATCTGCTTAGTACAATACTTTTAGACTGCAGCTGTACATACAGTGGAATCTGATTAGCACATTCCTTATTAACATGTTTTCCCATGTATTGCGTTGAACTATAAAATTTGCGGCACCAAATGTAATAAATAATGTTTGTTTGGTACGTTTTCTCACTCAGTTGAAGCAAAACTGGTCTATGGATCAGAGATTTGGGGAAGTGACAAAGAATGGGAGACGATTGATAAAGTACATAGATCGTTCTGTAAATGTATGTTAGGTTTATCTATCTCATCACCTAATGGAGCAGCAATGTTGGAGTTGGGAAGAGTAGGTAGCAAGGGCATGATAGTAGAAAGGATACTTAAATATTGGCATCGATGGAAATCATTGGACGAGCATAATATCTTGAGAGGCAATGTTTAATAATCCAAGAAAAATCCAGTGCTGGGATGAACTGGGCTCAAGGAATAAGAAGAATTTTACAGGTAATAGGAATGGGTAACTCATGGGAAGAGAGAGAGAGGTTAGTTAAAGGTTTCTGGAAAGAAGTGAGGAACAGAGTAGAAGATATAGTGAAACAAGGATTATTTCAAAGTCTGGAAGGAAAGAAAAGTTTGGAACTATATAGACAATTAAAGGTGGACTGGGGAAGGGAGAAGTATGTGGATGTAGGTAATAGGTTAGTGAGAGAAGGGTGGTCTAGATTAAGTGCACATAGGCTAAGGGGAGATAGGAAGGGAGCAAATTTGAATAGGTGTCCTCTTTGTGGAGAGGCAGATAATGATTTGCATTATATAATTGAATGTGAAGAAACTAAGTTGTGCAGAAATCAGTTTTTACCTTAAGAATGGGAGAATGCTAACAAAGAAGTATTAAAAGTTAGGATAATGAAAATACAAAAAGGGAGGGATATAAAAAGAATGGGAGAATATATGGGGAGAGTAAGAGAAAAATGGTTTAGAAAAATAAAGCAATATGAATTTGTTATGACTGACCATGCATAAATAACCACGGTGTTAAAATGCATGATGGACTGAAGAAAGAAAAAATAGCAACTCAACGTAATGTATTAAAAATTGTAAGAATTTTGTACGGCATTATGGAAATAAATATATACATACATACACCTCCTCTTACTATGTTTGAAGTTTGACGTCCTCATTTGCTATTTTGGCCAATCTTTGGTCGGTCCAGTTGGAGTAGGTGCTTACTACATTTGAAATTTGATGTCCTCATTCACTACTTTGGTCAGTCCTTGGTCACGCGGTGGAGAACGGCAGCCAATGACATGCATGTATGTAGATGTTTGTGTGACGTGATTTGTGTGGGCAGGATAGAGAATGCTTTAGCTTGGCGTGGTTAATGCCAACAATAGTTTCTGTTGAGTTTTGGCCAAACGTACGTAGATTGTATTTTAACTTTTCATTTGCAATGGAGAAAAAGAAAGTGCAGCAAATAAACAACAGTGAAAAACTGAAAATCCTTGAAGAAGTAGATTGCAATCCAAATATAAAATGTGTGGATATAGCATGGAAATTAAACATTCCTCTGTCAACCTTAAATACAATTGTTAGCAAATATAAACTGATTGAAACTGCTTTTGAGGAAGCGAAAAATGCTAAAACAAAACTTTCCTCTTTGAAAATAGGATCGATATTTGTTGCATGGAAACACCTACCATATTCAAATCATATTGAATACAGCAAATATACTATCTGCTACTATACTTGTAACACGCTGCATGCTCATCATTTTGCTTTTTTAACGGAAATTATTAATACATGTGTAATAAAATACACAGCGAAGCCACTTTTATCACTTCCATAATTCTCAATTTATTCTTCTCAAAAACATTTTCTAACCTCAAAACCTGCCTAAATTATACAGAAAAACAAACTAACATATCTTTAACAGGTTCGCCAACGTAAATCCAAGTTGGCCAACATAAAAGCTTGAATTATTTATTCTCGGACTGTGTGTATCCAAATCGATCTCAATACATATTGAATTTAACATGGAAACACGGATGTATTCAGTATGGAATTGGACTCATATCGATTTCAATTCCCCATGGAAACATAGTAATTATTAGATTTTATTACATAATTATGTTCTTAAATTGCAGATTTTGTATTTTTGTTAACACGTTTTCCCATCTATGATGTCCAAATGCTTGGATCCCTGCAAAAAACATACTAACAAGATTCTACTGTATTAGGCAATTATAATAAACTAATAGAAAACTTGTACACAAACCTAACACACTTTAAGCTCATACCAGCTTCACAGTATATTTAATAATGTAAAACTAAACTGAAATATTTTAATTATTAACAAATTAGACAAATAAAATAATTAGAACCACAAAAGTGAAGCATTTTGTTTTCATAGTTCATAATGATACCTAAATACAGCCACTAACGCTTCAATTACCATATTGTTATCATTATTATTATTAGCACAAGGAACAGCATACCTTTGGTCCCACACCCCACTTTCTTGGATATGTATCACGTTCCATGATTACTCGTTTTAATTTGGCTGCCACTCCATGATCACAGGAGGCAATTGTTGCCGTAGTCATAAGAGCGATTGCTGAAATCAATATGAATTGCAAATGCAACTTCAATTAAGCAAGACAAATATGCATTAAAAACTTTGTATAATTTAAAATAAAGAGAGTTGGAGGTTGTTACACTACATCACTAAAAAGTACTTACTTTGAATGCATTTCTGGAGCATGCTTTGATCGTACCATCAGCTTGTTTCCAACTGATTTTGCCAGTTACTGCCTGGGGGATGTCTGTGGTTAGTGGTGTTCTCTGGTGCTAGGTTGATGAACCTACAAAGGCTACTGGGTGGTGGTAGTTCAAAATTCATTAGGTAATTCCTGTGTTTGACAATATGTATTTTTTCCCAGATGTCCAATTCATTGCTGTTGTTGATCGGTTTTAAGAGTTTTATGTTTGGTGTGATTCCATGGTTAAGCTAAAAAATATATCATCAAACACAGGAATCACCTAAAGAATTTCTAACTACCACCACCCAGTAGCCTTTGGAGGTTCATCAACACGGCATCAGAGAACACCACTGACCATACACATCCCCCAGATCATAACCGGCAAAATCAGTTGTAAACAAGCTGACAATGGGAGCAAACCGTTCTCCCGAAACGCATTCAAAGTAAGTACCTTTTAGTGATGTAGTGTAACAACCTCCAACTCTCTTTATTTTAAATTATGACACATCACTGTTACTAGCTTCTCAATCTTCAAACCTTGTATAAGCTCACACAAAAGTAGGTTACTGTTCACAAAATATATTAACTTAAATTACGGATCTTTCAATTTACTTTCTCCACCAAGTACTAGTAGGTAGACAAGGTATTGCATTCCACCCAAAAATTTGATATTGAGATTTCAATAGAAATACATGTTTTGAAGCACCCTGCATCCCCCCCCCAAAAAAATTGTTAGTAAGGTCTGTGCGTGTGTGTGTGTGCGAGCATGTGCATGCAACACACACACACACACAGACTTATTTTGTCCATTTCGTTCACTGACTACCCGATATGACCTACTGGTACAGGACATTAAGTCATACCCCTTCCAAAACTAATTAAGCTAAGTTATTGCTCTTATTCCCCATAACTTTGAACATTAGGCTCCTATTCTTAATTTAAGAAATGTGAAACATACAATAACTTACCTAGTGCTACAGCTTCACCTTTTGATGTCACTATTACGATTTCTTCATTTAGTTCAATCCCTGCTTCATAACGTAAAATCCCCGGAAGCATAACTTTAGCCCCATAGCACACAGCATTCACCTATCAGAAAGAAATTAATTGTCCATAAGTCATACATTTCCTAAAAATTTGTCAAAATCGTATTAATTACAAATAATATTTCACTCAGAGCTGAAGTGATATGAATTAGGAAAGTCAACCACGTATTACTACGAGGGCGAGTCAGTAAAGACTGAGTTATATTTTTGTACCACACACAACAAAGGCACACTGTGGAAACAATTTTGCATGATGCCAATGGATCAGCTCTGATTGGTGGACAAAGCACACGCTCGCTTGCACATGCGTCTGTACACAGAGGACGAACATTCAGAGGAAATGGGGGTGTTGCGCAAAGAACAATATGCTGCATTGAAGTTTTGCTTTCGTTTGCAGAAATCCGGCACGGAAGCTTACAGAATGTTGCAGGAGGCATATGGTGATGATGTTATGCCACAGTCCACAGCACTTCGATGGTTCAAGGAATTTAAGGAGGGCTGTGTTTCAATAACAAAGCAAGGTGGGCCAGGTGCTCCAGTAACAGCAATAAACGAAACCATGATTAACACAGCTGGCATCATTGTTCATGAAGACCGATGAATAACAATTGACAGACTTGCAGACATGTTACAAATTTCCCAAGGCAGTGTTTTTTCAATTCTGCATAATCACTTAAACATGAAACATGTTTGTACAAGGTGGATGCCAAGATTATTGACTCCTGAACAGAAGTTGATGTGGGTGGAAGTGTGTATGGAACTGCGTCTAGTTGAGACGCATGGGGATGAATACCTGAATTCCATCATTACAGGTGATGAAAGTTGGCTTCACCATTGTGACCCAGAAGGCAAACAGGTGTCCTCAGTATGGAAATCACCTGATTCTCCGACGCCAAAGAAAGCAAAGATTGTTCGATCAGCAGGAAAAGTGATGGTCATTTCGTTTGACTGCCATGGAATGGTGTACCAACATTAAGTACCTTCTCATACAATAGTTAATGGCATATATTAAGAGTCTGTTTTGGATGTCCTTGCTAAACACATCCAACGAAAATGACCAGAACTGCATCCTTCTGGTTGGCACCTGCACCATGACAATGCCAGCCCTCATGTGCGCAACATTGTTACCCAGTATTTGGCCCGCAGAAACATTGAATGTGTTCCCCATCCTCCATACTCTCCAGACTTGGTCCCCTGTGACTTTTATCTCCTTTGCTGTCTGAAAAAGGAACTAAGGGGAAAGCGTTTTGCTGCTTCGGAGGCCGTCGTGAAGAAGGCTGAGACGGTTATAAAGAAGGTGTCAAAAGATGGCTTCCAGCACGTGTTCCAGGACTGGCAGAAGCGTTGGGCAAAGAGCATTCAACTCAACAGGGAATACTTTGAAAAAAGACCACACCAATCTGGACCAAGACTAGTGTATTTTATGTGTAAAAAAAAATTCTCAGTCTTTATTGACTCGCCATCTACAATGGACTGACATAACTTTTAGAAAGTCTTCTTATAATCATTTATGATTATTTAAACAAAATCTGTAGTGAACGTAAAAGTGCCCCTTCACAAGTATGACTCATACCTACTAATTGGTGAACATAATCATCTGATTAGAAAATATAGAAAAATATACACATCCTTTCAGTAAACACAAAATTACTAGGGAATGGAAAACTTCAATGCAGCTGTAAAACTGTTTAATGCTTTGCCAAATAAAATTAATAAAAAAAAATAAAAAAAAAGTTGTATAAAAATTCAAAATTTTTAAAATAAAACTAAACAATTCTTAAGCAAAAACTGCCAAATATCTTTGTAAATAATACATATAATTCTGTGACATGTTCTCTATCAGATGTGCCAAATGTACAATATAGATAAAAAATAAAAAATATAATGCAGTACAAGTACTTATATGGTGCAGCAAAAACTTAAAACAGTTGGTTACTTACAGCACTGTCCTTAACGATGATACGTTTATGTGAGATTAAAAGTCCCTCTAACGGCCTAATAACTCTACGAAGATAAGTTTCATCTTTGTGATTTTCATACAGCCACTGTGCATCCATCACATCATGCAATGTTACTAAGCCATCATTCTCAGATTGAATTCCTGCAAAAGACATTTTTATCGTTTGTTATTTCTGACTGCTGCAATTTACACAGACTGCCATACAAGAAAACATACAACCACCAAAATCATAAAATTGTACTTGTTAAAAAGCCTTAGACTAACTACTGTAGTTTATTATTATAATCTTTATTCTGGGAGTTTTAAAATGCGTATATTTTGAATTATGCATATGATGGAACGAACATTTTGGATAATTTTAAATTCTGAATAAATGACTGAATATTAAGTCAAGAGCAGAAAGAACATTTTCAACAACTTTTGTTCATTTTTGTCCAGTGTGAAAGAGCACTTATCAACATAAATCAAGCTCTTGAAGCTATTACAAAATTAGAACCTTTGATTGTAAATAAACAAATAAATAAATAAATTTGGTTCTGGTTCTTGTTGTTATTATTATTAACATCATCATTATTTGCCCTTTAACCTGGTAGGTTCAGACAATGAATGAAATGGGTGAAATGATACTCAAATGAGCCCGGAGTTCATGGAGCTTAAAGTTACCCAACATTTGTCTTCTCAGGATAAGGGAAAACTCAGCCTAATTGAGAATCAAACTCGGGACCTCTTGAATTTCAGGCAAACAAGCTATCTCCAAATCACAGAGGATATGCAGAGCATGATCAAGGCACCTTGATCATGAATTGTTGCACTGTTTGTAGCACTGTGAGTCTTGAATCAAAGAGACTTTTTCTTTCCTCCATTATTTTAAGTTAAAATACATATTTTGATATTCTGATTTGGCACGTAATCAAAATACGATCTGTTGCTTCTAAATTGTTTCTGTGAGAAGCAATGTCTCACAGGATTGAAAACTTGAATGGCATTGAAAATAGTAATGTTAGCAATAATTTTATACATTATACATAATAAATGAAATAAGTATTTCATACAGTGGAGCATGACATTAAAAACCTAATGACCAAGAAAGCTTTTACTCCAAAAGTTGAGTACAGGTGTTCTTAGACAACAGTTTTTAATGTAGGTACATATGTATCTAACGCTCAGAGCTTGACAATGAAGTCAGTAGTCTTCTTGCTTCCAATACATATTTGGAGAAGAGGTACTTGACGGATGATAGTGCATCACATGTTGATAAGTGATCTTTGTTCATTTCTTCCTCTTTAAAACATAGAGGGCAGTTTGATGACTCCAACACTGCAATCCTGTACAAGTGCTTGCCCAAAAAATCATGGCCTGTAACCAGTCTGAATGTTGCCACAGAAAATTTGCATGGAAAGTCTGGAATTTATAAAGCTATGTCCACACTGATTAACATTTAACAAAATTTGTCAAGTGCAACGTTTGATTAACATTTAACAAAATTTGTCAAGTGCAACATGTTAACATTTTGCATGTTGATTGAATTTAAACATGTTAATCAAGAGTGTTGCACTTGAACTTTAATATGCTGGGTGTTTTCCACTTTTCATGGAAAACTTGTTACGTCAATTCGCTATTTGTAAGTGATCAGGCGAGCTTCGAAAGTTTTCAGAGCAATCATGATTCGGCGTACTTTTGATTCCTGCATGCTATTCATCACATGACGGTATGCATTACTTCTGTTGTTCACTTGTATTGTCCTGTGTTTATATCCTTTATTTGGTTTGCTTTATGGAATGGACAAAAGAAAAGACACTTTCATTAATCAATATTATGTTATTCCAGAAGCAATATCAAAAAAAAAGATGGTCTCACTCCACTCACAATACAGTAGAAAACTGTAAAACAGCCTCAAGTCATGCAGCTGGAATGGCTGCTCTCAAATGTGTATCCTTTTTGTGAATTATAGATTGTACCTTGCTCAAAACAAAACTGCAGTCACTTTACTCATTCTCATGAAATTCTTGAACCTGTCCTCAATTTTAAGCTCATTCAAAATATTTTGACTCCTGAGCCAAGTAACCATATGGGCCTCATCCACATTCTGCTTCTTTTCTATTTCATTGCATACCAAGTACAGACACAAATAGCAATAGCCAAATCATCATTGGAGCCCTTTTTACTTTTAGTTGACAAATTTTGTTTTCCCAACAAGTCAATCGGTGTGGATAGCATGTTAAATGTCAATAGTTACAACATGTTGAAGACATTTAACACATGAAATGAAATATTTTGTTAATTGTTATATGTTAGCTGTTAATATGTTGAACAGTGTGGACTCACCTTTAGATTTTCTTATCAGTTTCTTCCGCTTAGCATTTCATTATTGTTAAAGTTGATATGTTTGGTTGACTTTTCATTTAATTATTCATTTTATCGATTTGTATGAAACATTTTGTACAGCCTTTTGTTTGATTTTTGCTCCTTTTCTGCTAGTATATATGCTGTTTCATTACCAATTACTCTGCAGTATACTGGGATCCACTGCAGTATGATTTTATTATTGAGATTTTGAATTTGTCAAATCATTCATGTATTTCTTTTACCTTTTTTCATTTTTGGATAATCAGTGTGTGCTATGGCTTAAACAAATTACCCAAAAATGAAAAAGATGATGATTCGACAAATTCAAAATCACGTAAAATGTATTATACATGAAGAGAGAAAACCCTCAGGTTATAATTGTCCATTCAATAAAGTCAATCACCTTGAAGCTTTTAAAATGGCACAAAACCATGCTGAGTTGATTGCTGGATATGTGAAATACAAACTATATTTTACAAATAAAAGCAGGAAGTGATTAAAATTAATTTTAAACTCCATCTTTCTGCACCATCATCAAATGTTGCATTCAATCAAAACTGGAAAATAGATTTTGACATGCTTATGAAAGCAGGTGGGGTAGGGGCATTTCAGAATATACAGCATCCTCTCCAAAAGAGTAAATAAATACAATCATGATTATAAAAAGGCAAATAAACAACAAGCTTTATTTGCATTTTCAAATGTAATATTCAGCACAAACACAAATTTTGATCTAGTAAAACATGCCATAACAAATATTTTGGAAGTGGGTAATGCTATGAAAGTATTATTTGACGGGAGTTGCATGTTTTAATGGGATTTACCTTTTCTGAAATAACTTTCTGTCTATCCGTATTGCTTTTCAATTATGTAAAATTCCGTGAAAATTTTATTTAGAGAAAATTCTGGCATGTTAGTGACTAACACATAATTTAATCAAAAGCATTGAGAACTATTTTTAATAAAAGCTAATGAAAAATTTTCCATCCAAAGAGAGCCTCCAACCCCCAAAGTAATCATCAGTTAAACCACTCAAACTAAGTGTAAACCTTTCATTTTTAAAATAGCCTTAGAGGTTTCTAAAATATGCACAATCAGATGCAAGAAGTTACACATTCAGCTAGCTATTAGAAATAAGATAACTGCTAAATTGTGAATGTCTTACTGTACAAAGAAAAGCACATTTAAAGTATTTACCTGATCTGTTTCTTCTGAGCTCTATCATCTGCCCTCCAACACCCAATAACAGGCCAAGATGAACACAGAGTGTACGGACATATGTACCTGCCTCACAGCTTAACCAAAACAATCCTGCAAATAATGGCATTATGGTTCATTCTCATGCCTCTGATATTAAGAAGAGTGTCATTCATAAAACAACAAAACAAAAAGGAATTAAGCAAAACATTTACTACATAAAGTCAACTCACATTACATTTCCTACATTATGAAAGTTTCATTGTTTATAACATTTCTCATATATTTCATGTGGTATCAAAGAAAAGGGTTCTTTGAGACTCTATAGGGAAACAAAAACCAGTACGAGAGAGGGAAAAATATAGAGATCTGTAATAAAGTAGAAAAGGATTTGCGTGGACAAGAACTGTAGTCATGAATTTAAAAGGTCTAAGACATGACAAAGATTTATCAAAATTCCAATGTGTCAAGAGGTACACGTAGCTTTACACTGTGTATTATACTGCAATCAAACAAAGGCATGGCACAAAAATGGAATAATTTAAACGGGAAATTTTAATTAAGAAATACTGCCACTTTAAAAGGAGGAAAACAAAAAGATAAGAGTGTAGGAAACTATTTGGATAAAGTGAGAGATAAATGGGCAAGAATGGTAAAGAGGGAGAGTGAAGGAAAAGAAATATTAGAAGAAGAATACGATGATTAAATATAAATAGGGATGGAAATGTAATATAATTGTTATGGTCCCTAATACATAAATAACCTGGAGTTGTGCGTATTGGGACTAAATATATTTAAGCCAGCAACTTTATAAAGGCAATATTGAGAGAAGATAAATAACATTCCTATTTTTAGTGGGAATAATAATTTGTATTTGAGGTTGTACATTATGTAATCATAGTTATGAGACTGTATTTAGTTGGGAAAAAAACTGAGAGCTGATTAGTACAGTTCATGTAGTAAAACATTTACTGTTAAACATTTAGCAAGCTTATCACTGTCTCCTCACTTCTAAGCACTATTGGCATTATTCTTACATTTATAAACTTTTCAAAATAACTTTTACAGACTATAACTGTAATATACTTAATGTATATTAAAATTTAGTAAAACTTTAAAATAGGTAAGAGCTAAAGCCTTTCTGAATGGATAATAACTCTAAATTTTCTCATGCTCCTAGCCAGGTAAATAGTTGGTTTGAGACCAATGTTTCGAAGATGTTTATCATCTCCGTCTTCAGGATAAACTGATGGAAATGTAATCCAGATCACCATATTTATAGTGCCTGATACATACAATACACAAACAAAACAACATATCAGATGAAATGAGAGCCATAGCAATAGTTACGGAAAATGAAAGATACTCAGAAAAAAAAAATGGCTCTGAATATATACAGATGGATCCCTCATCAATAAAAACAATGTTGTGCAGGAGTATACTATAAACATTTTGCACAGTATCTAACACTAGATGAAACGTCAAACCACTATGATGGAGAATTAACAGCTACAAAAGCAGCATTACAGAAAATGTTATAGACCATAAATAAATAGTCATCTTATCAGACTCAAAATCAGCCATAGAGGGAATAGTAAATTACAATAATAAAATAACAAGAAATATTAAAGAAATAAGAAGCCTAATTAAAGCAGTTGAAACTAAAAATCATGTCACTCTACAATGGATCCCAGCTCATGTTGGACTTTTGGGCAATGAACATGCAGATCAATTAGCAAAGAAAGGCGCAATACAACAAATAAAACCTGTAGGACAAATAGAAATAAATAAACAATTAAATAACATTAAACAACATTTCAAAAGACAGCAGAGACTTATGAAGAAGATAAATTAAAGGATAAAGATTATAAGAATATTAAAGATAGTCGATATACAAAAAATGCCAAGGAAGACTGCAGTGGCCTTATTTAGGATGGCAACTGGCCACGATTGTCTCGCAGAACATCTCTACAAGATAAGATGCCTATACACCTAAGTGCACTCTCTGTGAAGATGATGTCATCCTGAACAAACCACATCTCGCCAAATGCAAAGTCCTTAAAAGTGATAACTTACAGACTTTATATTGGGAAGCCAGAGGGAAAATGATGCAGATCAATTAATCCCCAGTGCCATTGGTGAACAACAACAACAAATTTATAGTGCTGGAGAAGTGATGTGAAGCTGAAATCTCATTGATTTACATGATTTTCTTGGCCATGAAGCATCTTGAATTTAATGTAACTGAGGTATAGACACGGAACTGATAGGAAACCATTTATAGCATTTGTGTACACATGGTATTTTTTAATTTAAGCATAAGCCTGGTAGAAAACTCTTTATACTAATATTTTTCTTTGGAAAGGAGAAAATGATAGAAGCGAATGAGAGGAGAAAAAGACTTACTTTGCCAGAGGAATTGGCTTATCTCGCAGCGGAACGGTATGAACGAGTATGAAGGATGATTTAAGTAAGAAAATCAGAGGCATAAATTTGTGCAGGCCTGCAAATGCTGGTAGAAGGTATGGCTATATTAACATATGCTGCATACATATAAACTGCCAATTGTTGAGAAAAGCATATTTTGAAATCAGGAGACTATGTAGAAAAGTGATATACCTTTTCATAGGTCCAATAAATCTTTGGTTTATATTTGATGCACATTTGTATGAGAAAATTTATATACATGGTTTGGTGTTGAACCAACTTTTCCTTACTGAGTCCCTCTCCCTCTCTCTCTCCCCCCCCCCCACATTCATACATGCAGTCCTTTCTCTAAAAATGTTCCTTTTGGATTCAGAGAGCCTCAAAATGTGTATTTCCAGTGAAATCTTGGTTTCAAAGTTTTGGATGGAATGCAATACTCTACTTATTATAGGTGAGTAGTAGAGAAAGTGAAAAAAGGAAACATGTATAAGGTTTATTTACTGTACTTTAACCAGAACTTACCAATGTTTCTTTCTTGATCAAATTCTAGTAGTTTACTATCATAGACAGTTCGTATACGCAACTGTCTTTTTACAGCAGAGATAACTGGAGGACGTTGAAAAAGAGCTCCCTTTAATCTGGCCAAAGTTTCGGAAACCTGAAGAGAGAAAAGAAAGGTAAAACATTTAGAATCCCAAGGTAATGAAAATAATTTAAAAGCAGATAGCTAAATTCAGTCAAGCATTATGAAAGAATTGCCATCATTTTGTAGTGATATTTCTGCCTGAATGCAAAAGTACAAAAAGAAAATCTTAACTAATTATGATTTATGAATTATTAGTGATTAATTACAAACTATATCAATCAAGAACCCTTCAAAAACTGTAAATATGTTATAAGTTTCATTAATATTATCAAATAAATAATGGCATAGTTGCGTAAAAAAATCTCCAATATTTACACAAAATGTTCATTGTATTTTCTGAGCATAGGGCCAATAAAATCCTGCTTTCTTTGTATTCATGTAGGTGGAAACAAGCTTCCCCAGAGAAAGCAGACACTACAGGCAATGGCCTTTTCTACTATTTATATTTTAAATTTTCAACCAAGCCCATAAAATAAAGAATAATTACCACCAATGGGAAGATAGGAAAGACGTAGTTTCATGTAAAGAAATCCAAAGGCTAATAGTAACTTGATATGTGCGAGCATTAGCATGGATTTTACAAAGTTGGTCATGATTCCTGGTTGAGGGAACACCTAAAGCTCTTTCTCAGAAAAGACACTAATTTGTTAAGTACTACGCAGAAAGTCGGAACTAACTTCTATATAACAGTGAAGTGACTTGTATTTAATATTTATCCAGTGTTAATAATAATTATAGACACAGCTTCACAAACTTATAAATAAGTGCTGTAAAGTAAATAACTGTCAAATGATGATTCCAAGTGAATGTGCAACTAAAGAGTGGAGAAACAACATTGACTACTAAATAAGTTAGCCAGAGCAAAAAAATTGGTGAAACTAGTGATAAAATCATGGGAGTGTGTATTAGAGAATCACCCAAAATTGTGATCAATAATCTTGCAGGATTTCCCATAAAAAATGTGCCAGAATGAGAAAGTGAAAACTGAGTTTCTTTTTAGATAGAACCCAAGTTACCTCACTTCTGATTCCTGCTCATACATAACCATTACAGGGGATCAAGATTAATTCAATGACAGCTGAAACCTGAGACGTCGTGGGGTGCTTCCTTGCTGACATCAGCAACCTCAATTACAGACAATGGCATCAACTCTGACATATAGCGACGAGTTTACAATGATGCACATAAGATGACAACAAGAACCACTACATACGTGACTCCACAACAGGCAACAAATAATGCTGCAATTTATCGCTCCTCTTCTCAGGTAGACATTATTTCCTTTTCTTTATTTTTTTTTCTGTGTGCTGCTTTGACATCTTGGTATAGCGACTACACAACATTTATTACAAAGAAAAGAATTTTGTGAATTTTACAAAATGTAACTGCAGTGTCATGTGCAGGTTTTGTTTAGAGCTTTTTATAAGGTTATTTCTATAGAAAGATCTCCAACTGAATTCTTAATTTTATTTCAGGAGTTGTTAACATTCCCTGCATCAAGATACTACAGGAGAACTATGTTCCAACTTTGCAATAGGAGACAAAACATGGATATTTTGGAGATGAGATAATGGTCAAGAAAGTGAGATCCTGGCTTACTGCGCAACCTAAGCAAAGACAATTTGGAACCCATGACCATCCTATCATTTCAAATTTCAAGTGTCACTCAGTGATGCAGTTGTTATCGTTATAACTATTGTTATATGTGCATAAAGAATACATTTTATTGTATTTAAGTGACAGAGAGAACTGCAAATTTAATATGCAAGTATAAAGGTATCACAATTCTTGGTATATTGTGCTTGTATAAAAGTAAATGAAGTGCTTGTCTTCATGGCTTTGTATACATGAAGTGTATTTAAAACTAACTTCTTAATGAAGTAGTTTAAAATTCAACTTCAGAGTAGATTCCCAAAAAAAACGAAACTGAGTTTTATTTGTGGATGCTCTTTAACTGCTATGGTTCTTAGCATCCCATTCTATATTGGGCGTGAAAGACTGAAAATTTTGCTCAGAAGCCTCTTTATCAAGCTTGAGGTTCTTTAACGTGCCGTAAATTTATGACACGGGACCACCACTTTACTTCCCTTCCGAAGGAAGCCATACTGAAGATTTTTACGCCCAAAAAAACCCATTGCCCTCCACCAGGTTTGAACCTGCGACCTCAGGAACTAGAAGCTAGAGGGCAGATGTCTTTAATATAACCACACTTTTCAAATGGCATATCATAAAAATGGTAATGCACATAAAATACCGCTCTTCCAAATTTGCTGACCGTAGTGCAGAAAGTCAATGATGCCACTAATCTTCAAATTAGAGACTCAATGTAATATCAAACACAGTGTGCAAGAAATAATATGTAGTATTATTTAATTTGCAATAATGTTGTTAAGACATATGTACCTTTTTAACACTTTCCACTGGTCCGTGAAGTTTGAATATTGATACATATTCCTTCCCTGCATTCTGTTGTGACTTTACTAGTCTTGTTGCTCTTTCTATGCAAACAATTAGGCAACCTGAAACAGTGAATGACAATAAAGACAAACCAGACAGTGAATGTATGTATAGCACTGAATTTCAGCTGCATTTGTTCTATAGCGAAAATAATGCAGTAACATTGGTAAAATTCATTCTTATGGACATTTTAGAAAATATACTACCCTTAAATTTACATTGATTTCAATAAAATTAGAAATTTTTAGTAGACACTACACAAACTGCCACTGATTTTGTACCAGTTTTAACCAAATTACTTAGAGCCTCTGTATGTACACTAGAATTAATTTTGGACTGATTTCAACTTAACTTTAAATGTGTCAAAAATTTTGTACACAGCTTCATATACCAGGTTTTCATATTTATTCTGCTATTCCTGCCAATCGGTTATCTGCAGATGACATCAACATTTTGAAGTGAGTTTATCACCAGTGTCTCTGGCAGAGGACTAGTGAAAGATGAATAGAAGGGGTGGATGTCGGCAGTTTTGAAGTCATTTTAGTGATACAGAACTTATATTGTATCTTTCCAGTGTTTAATTTGCAACGTCTTTCACTTTTGTCTTGTAAACTTGCAATCTCAGCATGTGTGCTACTAAATAACTCAAATAATTGAATGGTTTTTGTAGTGCAGATTTTCTCGGCTTAGCACTCATTCATGCAAATTCTGTGATCGTGGTCACTTCCATCTTGCATGCAAAGAACGCACAAAAAGTCTTAGTGAAAAACAGTTCTACACTGCTGCAGTACAGTATCTGTTTACAAAGTCGGAAACGCATGCAGTCCAAGGTTCAATTCTGCACCTCCCCTTTGAGACAAGGAGCTCACTGAACTAATAATGACATCATTCATTTAAACTAACTGGCAGTAAAGGCCGAAAAATGTCAACTTAATACATTCAGTACTGTGTGAGTTCTTTTATGCGAAGAGACAGACAAAATGATGCTGAAAGGTGCTTTGTTGTAATAGAAGTAAATAAAATGCACTGTAAATCATTTTTTAAATTCTGTTAAATAACTTATTTTCCTAAACTTTGTTTCTTCCTAATATACAGTTCATTTCACTCTAGATACAAAGAAATATTAGTTGAGTTCAACTCTTATGAGGGAATTTACAGTCATCCTCAAACAATATCTCACCTGTAGTTTTGGGATCCAATGTTCCGGAATGCCCAGTTTTTTGTACCTTCAAAATCCTTTTCACCCAAGAAACTACTTCGTGTGAGCTTGGATTTGAAGGCTTGTCTAAATTAATGTAACCTGCACGTATGTATTCAACAATATCCCTCTTTAGTGGAGATGCACCACAGGGTATTGGTGTATAGTGATTTGTACGACAACATAGCTTTGTAAAATTCTGTAAGCACAACAAATAAGTATATTTAGTTTAGTACCATATTATGTTTATTGAAAACTTTATTATACAATTTCTCTCAACCAAATAAGCATGTTTTAAAAAATGTGCTAGACTGGGCACTCTGAAACAAAAAAGGATAATACAAACATCAGTGTCCTTTTAGAAATCAATAAATGATTGTAATAAGCAGTTGTTGGAACTTAAAATATACTTCATCAAAAGAAGATATTAGCTAATTCAACAATTATTATTTATCTAAGAGACCTAAAACACAATTTATAAATTTCCATATTTCTTTAAGCAGAAAATAAAAGCCATTATGAAAAAGCATAATCTATGCCATTATGAACAAATATAATCTATATGTAATATAATTAAACAGCATAACTATTAGGAAAGCTATTAAAATGTGTAGGGGAAGAATGATGACTGGTGAGGGTGAAGTTCCACATTGCTTTCTGTGATGGGTTATAGGCTCCAGGTTTACTCCATTGACTTGCTGCAGCTGATATTTCCAAACTTCTGTTTTTCTACCTTTACCTCAGTTAGTGGTATAACAAGGGATCTGAAGGTCTGGCAGAAAAGTTTACTTGGTTTAGGACAGGGAATTGTCAGCTGAATGCTAACCTGTGTGCCATTTTTTATTTCCCGCAGAATATATTTCATAAAGCAATAAATATGATTGCTATATTATCATAGTATTACAAATAATAAATATTTACAAATCACCTCAGATACCTTGGTATAACATATATACATTCTCAGCTAGGAGCTATGTACAAACAATATGTCTTAGAGAAGTGGCAAGCGTGAAATGCGGCTTCTGGGTCCTAGGTATATCTTTATCTAATTAACAACAGCAAACAGCTACCTTTATAACAAATCAACCAATAGATAGGCTCAGCAATGCTGTTATTAAATTCAAGTGTATTTTAAAAGGTTAGATCACAATCCTAAAACATATTTTGTATTGTAACATTTGACATTCTAAATTAACAAAGTATGAATAAAAATAAAACATAGTACAAACAAATGATATCATTAGACTGAGTAAAAAAAAATTGAATAAAATGTACAAATAAACATGTCATGGCATAAAGTAAAACAGTTTTGGCATTAGGTATGCCCTACAAAAAATGACCTACTTTCACTTAACCCTGACTTTTCAAATTAGGATTGTTGCAATCTGATAATTGAAAATGATCTGAACATACTCTGTTATCCTTTTGCCAAGGATAATTCTTGTAGAAATATACAGGCAAACAGTACAAATACTTCTGCATTTCTCTGACATTGTGTGCTACAATGAACAACGCTTGTATCAGTGCATCACCTTTCCCCACCACTAGCCAATTCACCTCTTTTAGTGCAAGCTTTCCAGTATTGGCTTTACAAAGCCTTTATTACTCCTTCAGTAATGCAGCAGAATTGATAGCATGAGATAAAAATCTGATGTGTTACATTCACATGATTATATCTGCCCTATATCGCTTATTAGTGGGTGTACAAATTATTCTTATGAATATAATTATATAATTACTTTGTAATAAGTTAAAAGACCCCATTCCAGAAGACAAAAAAGCTGGAATCTACAAAATTAATTGTTAGGATTGCAATAAAGTATATATAGGTAAGACAAAAAGAATCTAGAAACTAGTCTAAAGGAGCACATGAGATGTATCAAATACAAACAAATGGACAAATCTGCAGTTTCACACCATTTTTGGATCACTAATCACAACATTCAAACCCAATATTACATTAGTCAAACCAGCCAAATTTGCAGCTGAATTAGATGCATGGGAGAAGACCACCGTTCTAAAACACAACACACATCTAATGAATTTTGATTTGCCGCCACCAAGTCCCCTCTGGAAGTACATTTCACTACAAGATGCCACCACAGTATCCAGTCTGCAAAATGGAAACACCAACAACACGGGCCAGTCGGATTAGCTTCTGAGGATGGGAACAACCGTTTCCCAAAACATGTTAAGTAAGTAAACTTAAGTGATGTTAGTGTAACAATTCCAACTCACATTTAAATATATTCTTATGAAGTTCATTTTCCTATCTACTTCAGTTAAATTGACTTAAATCTTTCTGAAAATAGCTGCATTATATATTGTGTTATAGATGCAAAGCAAATAGTGAAAGTCAAATGTTTAAGAACTGGAAGCTTTAAGCTGGCCTTAAAATTCCATACTCTTTCCAAGACAATGTGAGAAATAGCTAAAAATTGACAGCACTTAAAAAGAAATAGTAAGTATTGAACACTGTGAACCATTAATAACATATATCTAGAAAATGGCTGATGCCATAAAATAAGTTAAACTGTGTATTTTAAAGAGATATACATATTTTTTTATGTAGTACATTTTCGTCTATCACTTAAAAGTTTACCGGTTATGCAATATTATATAAATTTCCTTCCGAATAAAGAGGACTTCACAAGCTATTCCCAGAAAATTCAAGATATATATTTTATTTGTGATGTAAATATCTTTAATAAATGGTAGTTTAATATCAAAATCGTTAGAGACATTTTCCAGAAAATTAAAACATTATGAAAATGTTCCATGTAAAGAGTAGTTTAGAGTATAGGGAAGTTCTTGAAAATCTTCATGTCGTATCTTTGGAAAGTACTAAACTTAAATAATAAGTTTAGTATTTATCCAACATTTCATTTTTGTGTAAAGTTGTTCTCGCTCGCTCACATGCATGCACTCAAGCATTTTTTCTAAAAACGTAATTGTTTACTTGCTCTACTACTTATAGCAAGTAGGGGAAGTATTGTATTCCACCTAAAAATTCTAGTCAAGAATTCACCAGAAATATATGTTTTGAAGCCCCTTGAACCCAAAAAAGTATTTTTAGAAAAAGGTACATGCGTGTGTATCTTTTCTGTCTGTGAACAGCATAACTCAAAAATGAAAAGTTCAATAAACACCAAACTTAGTATTTAGGTTCAGCACCTTTCAAAGATGCAACATGAATATTTTCAAGAAAATCCCACATCCCAAACTACCTTTACATGGAACATTTTTCGAAACTTTTTATTTTCTAAAAAAATGGCTGTAATGATTTTGATTAAAATACCATATATTAAATATATTTACATAACAAATAAAATGTATATCTTGAATTTTCTGGTAATAGCCTATGAAGTCCTCTTCATTCAGAAGGAATTTTGTGTAATCTTGTATAACTTGTAAGCGATAAATGATAGACAAAAACCTACTGCACAAAAAATGTAGATCTCTTTAAAACACACAATTTATTTCAAATAACTTTTCTGTGGCATAAGCCATTTCTGAGATCTATTAGTAATATTCAAATTGTTCATTACTTGGTCATTCTTTTGTAGTCCTGTCAACATTCAGTTGTTTCTCACGAACGCGTAGAAACAATATAGAATTTTAAGGCACATGATTAGCCTCCAGATCTTAAACATCTGACTGTCACTGTTCTCTTTGTATAACGAAATGTGTAATGTAGCTATTTCTGCAATGGTTTATTTAGATTAAAATGAAGTAAATAGAACACTGAGCTTAGTATACCCACTAATAAGCGATAGAGGATAGCATAAGTCATGTGAATGAATCACATGTGATTTTTTTTATTTAAGGGCCTCAAAACATGTATTTCTGGTGAAATCTCAATATCAAACTTTTAGGTGGAATGCAATACCTTCTCTTTGTATATACATGATGGAGAAAGTAAAAAATACAGACTAAAAGAAAATATTCTCTTTATGGCATTCTCCTCCTGCTTGAATACTGCAAAATAGTATCAACAAATAGAGAAGCAAAACTTACCATACTACATTGTGAATGCATAGCAAATCTGAAAGTGCACTACTAAAAGTACACCAAACAGACACTTATTTTAATCCCAAAATGTTGCCACTTGAGTTTGCTAAAATAAAGATTCATGCAAAAATAACATATAAATATAAGGTTATCTGTCCCATGTTCTAGTGCCTATGTACTTCTGCAACAGCAATAGTTACCTTCAACAACAAGGGCCAATTAGATGTATCCAGAGGTTCCACTTTTTCTGAGGGCTTAAGGAAAAGGTTATCATCACCATCATCTCCTTTTGTTCCATCTTGACTCTTCCTCTTCTTTTTATCCTTTTTCGAAGATTTTTCCTTTCCTTGCTGAAGTTCCTCCAGCTGTGCAGCACCTAAAACTATGTTTTTGACAAGATTAGCATAAATATATACATATATCATGTTGGCATAAATGTGGTCAAAAAGCCCATTGATCCCAGCACTACCACAATCAACCAAAACGTTGCTAAAATAATAATCATTGTGCTAACATGCATGAATACATATTATCTTACACTTCATAACCCTTATATTTGTCCCATACTTAGTAACCGTTACTTTTATGAAATATAGAATACACTGTTCCACAACGTAGAATGTTAGATAAATCAAACATCCAAGTAAAAATTGCCACAAAATAAATACAGTATAGGCCTACATACATATATTTTCATAAAAAAGTCAAGCTTAACCATATACAAATAAAACTACCAATTAATTTCATGTTCATCAATTGTAATTTTCTGAGGATCTGATCTTATGCACATCAGGCTTGTTTAACATGAAGTACTTCACAAATGAAGTTTTTAAAATTACATTTCACTGCAATACCTTTGACAAGGTCAATTGATAATTTCTTGTTTCTTTCATTTGTCCACTGTGCAGATATCAAAGAAAAAAACCTCTCAACATTAGCACTGTATGCAGGAAAGCAAAAAAGTACTCGAATAGTATCACAAGTTTAGAGTGATAGTTATCATAGCTGCTAGCACAAATGCCATATCTCACTCGTTATTGCAGAACAAATTTTGAAGGAATGAACTATTTTGTTGCACTTACCTTTAGGCATTTTGGTGCACATTTTAGAACTTAATAACTACCATGCCGAGCTTCTTTTGTCTTGCTTCTGGCTCACTCCAGCATGCCAAGTGTGCAGTAGCCCACCAAAGTGGGCAATAATGTTGCAACATTATCTACAACATCAAAGACTACCTACTTAGGTATATGTGTTTTTTTTATAACAGCCATGTTACTATGTAAATTTTGGCTAATTTTGTATTTTTCCAAGTTGTGAATTTTTATAAAATGTCAAAAATTCCTCCTGGATGGCTGACAAAAGGTTAAAATTACATATACTATAAATTTCATAGTCCCAGAATGAGTCAAGTTGGACCAGGCAGTGTATATCTTGATTAAGGTCATTTAGCTTATGTTAATGAGAATATTTCATTTCCTTAAACATGTATTTTTAGTTTTAAAACAAATAGGAGGCAAGTTTAGTTCATCAGGTAACAAAAATCTGCAGAGAAATCAATGAGTACCGTGATTCCTAGATGTAACGGATTAGTCTGAGAGGACTACGTACTGGAACAGCAGTGTAGGTAATGATGCTGTAATCTAGACTTGCTCCAACTACTGTTTAAAATCTACCAAAATATTAATAATTACATGGTTTTCATGCACAGTGGAAGGAAACCTTTATCTTTAAAGTATTCTTAACAACTAGGAAAATAAACAAAATGTGCTTCTGGAAGATGTTACCGCAAATCTGCTCTTAGTGTATCCTCATTGAAAATGCTTATAAAAGCAAAAGGAAAGTGAATAAATTACCTTAGGACTGAGTTTAGAAGTGGATGTGATGTCTTCAATATCTGGTGCCCACCTGCCTGCCCTTTTTTACTTTTAAAGGGAAATCGCGTTATGAACGCAACAAACATAGCCATGTTGTTGCTAAAGCGCATGCAAAATGGGAACTACCAACCTAAATAAAAAGTGAAATCCGCTAAATAAGCGACGTGTTGTTGTTACTAGAATTTCTTCTTCGTTTAGTGTTGCCGCCGACAAAAATGCAATGCATTCATAGTAAGAAAGACTATCCACCAAAATTGTAATTTTTGTATTTTTTTGTGAAGGTTTGTTATATTAATATGTTATTTCCATTAAATAAAAAAGTTCCTTTACTGTAACAGTGGTAGATAGTTAACGCAAGCCTACATAAAATAAACCTAACCTAGAGCTAACCTTTTGTGAACTCAGAAACATAAGCTTATATATATAAAAAAAAAAAACCTAACCTCACGTGAATCAGAAACCTAAGCTTATATATAAAAATAAAAGAAACTAAACCTAATCTAAACTACCGTGAATCAGAAACCTAAGCTTAGGAACGCAACTGCTACACTCCTCCCCTTCTAAAAAACATCCCTCGGCTACGCTTTGAGGCTGAGGGCCCTCAATCCCTCGGCTACACCTTGAGGCTGAGTATCTTACCGGCTTTGTCAGCATCAGTTATTCATATATTGCCAGCATTGTGTTATAGCTAGTGTATGACATAGAGTGACATCTGTTGGACATATAACACATCATTTTCATCACTGTGGGAGATACACTAAGAGCAAAATGTCGGACGTTACTATGGTACGATAGTAAAAATCTATACAATATTGAGTTCCTTGAAAACAGCTAAATAATTATGGTGAATCAAAGAAAGTGCTTAAAATTATGGCTAACAAAGATGCAATACAATCAGAGCATCAGCTGTTGACTATATATTTCCCTAAACTGATATGGTAGGAAGATTTTAGCAACTTATAGCATGAATGGGCAACCTTCATTTCAGGAGAGTAAATACATACTATTCTGAGAACTCACAGGAACTTCTAGAATTATTTTTATTGCTGTTTATGAACCAAGCTTGATTTTTGGCCTTGAACTTATTAAAATGGAATGTATGCTTATAGCTTTTTTCTTTGTCATTTCTTTAGAAAGGTTTTAGTATATTGGCTTTGAAATGTATCATTAGAATACATTAGGCGAACAACATTATAAACCTAAGAGGTCACTATGAAAGACGTGTTTCCCAGCACGCAAGAGTCGACAGTCAGAGCTGCAATTTTATATGGTTTCCTGTATACATACTGTTTTATTGCTAAAAACTGGAACTCTTCTTGATACACGCAATAAAATAAGGAGCTATGAAAAGCGTTTTCAGCACGCAAACCTTCTAAGACGGTAGCTATGTATACTAGGAAGTAATTACCTTTCTGGAAAATAGCCCTGTCAACAGCGTAGTTTATCTTTGCAATGCCCAATAACATATACTAGAACAACTATAAAACCAAAACCCACAATTGATTACCACCCTTTGAGTATATCGTATGCGTCTCTCGTTTGTCTTAACATTGTGAGTAAACAAACTTTTTAGGTTAAAAGTTAAGTTCTTATCAAAAACATACCAACCAGAATCTTTACCATTCTTAATTGATGTTGCAAGTAATTGTGTATTATTAAATAAAATTCATTTCCTTTCGGAAATACAAAATAGCTTACCTTCCCTCTCCATGTTGTATTTACAATGCACGTGCTAAACCGGCAGAGACGCCATTTCCATACACTAATTGATGTTTACCAATTCCAATGACAATACACAGTAAAATAACTATATGACCAACATTTGAAATTCTTCCTTATTATTGATTGGCGTTTCCCTTATTTATTTTTCGCACTTATGCAAAGACAAACGAGTTTAGAAAAAATGCGTGTTTATGTAGCCATAAAACATGCAAAGTGCTGTCCGATATTACATTAATGTCTTAACTATATAAATCAGCTGACAAGAAGCTTAAAAGGAAAGGTAAATTATCGCAAAAGCTCTGATTAATTTGGCAGCCATGCAAAATCTGGTTAGGTTGTCAGTAGACTTCTTTTTATTTATTTTTTTATATATAGTGCTACCATATATATTATATATTAGAAAAAGGCCACGAATCGCCACTAATAAAGCACATGGAGATGACTACGGACATGTATTTATACGGAGATTATGCCATCTTCCCGAACGCAGGCAGGGTAAAGTTTCACGGCGCTGCCAACTATAGTGCATCTTGCTCCTGGTGTCACGTCGTTTGCACCGAGGCAAGGGGGACCAGGGATCCCGTGTCCAATAAACGTAAATGTTATATCAGTCATCTGACCATTACGGATTGGATACAAGAACGCTGGGCCCCGCATAGGCGATAGCCCGAAGCCGCCCATACACCTATTACTACGACCGGAGAAACACAGGACCATGGGGAAATTTTGGGGGGATACCACCTACACCACGCCCTATAGGGCCTACAACACAGACTATACTTGTAAAGTCCGGGGCGTTGCCCGATGAATACTTCTCGGTAATTCATTATTGGAATGCTGTAGTACCATCCAAAGTAAGCTGAATTACGAGCTTATATAGCACGTCTCCGACCTCTAGTATTGATTGTAATAGAGAACTGGTTAAGAGAAGGGCAGACATTTAGTCTCACAGCTTATAAAGTCTACAGAACTGATATACATTCTCACTGGGGGGGGGCATAAGTATCGTAGATCATCTTAAGGTATATAATTGGAAGATAGGCATCCTTCGTCACCACGTCTCGAGGCGGTTCGAGTAGTGCTTGGAGACAATACTATCGCTGACGATTACACTTCCGGCAAAGGCCTTACCGCGCAGGAGTGGGAAAGGCATCTAATCCCACGTTCCTCTAAATTTTTACTTCGTGATGACTTTAATTTAGGTAATTTCGCAACTCTCACGCCACAACGGAGACGAAAATCTCCTAGGCCAACTTCTGATTACGCATGGATGGCACATTCTTAGGCAGCCCTATTCGCGAACAAAGATCGCTGCACCAGCTGGATTCTTTGCCGTACATAATATTTGCCAGACAGGACGTGACACAACAACTGCATTTAACCCGTCTCATTATACTATGAGTAGTGATCACTACCCTTTTCTACTCTACACCCGCTCTTCACTCATACCAGCTCCTACGGACACCCATTATTACTGCAAATGTGGCTTTTCACCGACTCAGTTCCAAACTCACTTCCAACATGCTACTCGACTCCTCAGTGATGCTGATATGACCTGTGAGAACTTAGAGGACACTATCACAGGCTATTTGGAGCAATTCCATCCGAAAGTACTGCTACGTCAACGCCAAACTCCTAGACCACCTTGGTGGACGAACGGCAGCTATATGGCCACTATAATCGCGAGCGTACCAGGGAAGCTTTTTCATGGTGAGAGTTAAGGAGTCGCAGGTCCGTCATCGCCTAAATAAGATTAAGCGAGCTTCTTGGGCAATTTTCTGCAATTCGACTTCAGTAAATACACCGTACACCTACCGCTGAAGTTTGGAGACGCCTTGCGTGTTTATTACAGCTAGGCACACGAACCCTCGTCCGATAGTGGGACAACCACAACTGCAATCCGAATGGTTATGTCATGTAGCGACAGATTCAGTCATTGACCCCCCAGTCTATGGGGGGCATAGACTTTAACGTGCCGGACACCCTGTGTAGCCCAGTTATGTTAGATGACGTTCGAAATATCTTGACTAGTAAATCTGATAAATTCACTCCAGGGTAGATGATGTTACTTATCGATATTTGATAGCCTTGCCGAATAGATGGTATATTCTCTTAGCTATTGCGTTCATATGCATCCTCCATAGGGTATAGTGCTGGAATCATGGCGTGATGTGATTATTTACCCTATCTTAAAAACCGGGTTGCGCCCGTCTAACCGCCACTGAGTATAGACCCATTGGCGTGTTATTTAACATCCGCAAACTCTTTGGAAAAACTCCTTCAGGACCGATTCAGTGTTTATCTGGAACTGCGTAACTTATGACCTGCCACACAATATGGATTTCGGAGAGGTTATGGCAACACTTACCCCTTATACATTCTGCTCATGGACATCCATATCGCTTTTCAGACACGCCAACATGTATTGGTGCTTTTCTTGGACCTATCAGCGGCGTCTACAGTCACTCCTAGATGTCTCAGCAGATATGCTATTCCGCCTCACATATGTGACTTACTACACTTTTTTATAATTCACGTTATCGGCTAGCGTCTCATTTACACAACTTCCAATTTAGAAGTACCTCTCGAGGTTTGATACAAGGTTGGCTCTGAGTCCGCTTCTATACACTTTGTATATAGGGGATGTACAATCGGAAGTAACGATGACGGCGCGTTTTTCCAATCCGATGATGATATATCCGCCGACACAACCTAACACCAGGACCGACTTTCGACAGTTCGAATAGGACTGCCTTCGAATTACTCAGTAAATGAAGAACTTGGGAATCTAGTGAATATCCGGAAAACCAAATTTGTTCAGTTTCGTAAACCTGCCCAACCCTCTCCGTTTACCCTCCGATTACAGGACCATGACTTCAGCCCTCAACGACTTTTACATTCTTAAGCATATAATTTTTAACATAATATCTGAACTATTGCACATTATAAACATATTTTTACGACCTTGATAAGATCCAAGACTTATTTAGAGCTATGACAGCCCGACACTGGGGTATGCATTCCCCTTCTTATTCGACTCATACCGCCATTTATACACGCCAGACTGGAATATGCCCAACTCGTTGCGACTCCGCTGTCTCGCGGGACTAGTCGGGCTTTGGATACATACTTCTACCATACATTTACTTTCATATTCCAGGTAAACCGGCCAAAAGCTTATCACATCGATACCTGCCGACGCATCATTTGGACAATCGAATTTTTACTCTCGGCGTACGATTTCTGGCTGGCCTAATGACACACTGTTATAATCCGTTATTACCCAAACTTACTTGCTTATATGAGATACCATGCGGTAGACCCGGAGGGGTTGCACAGTTACCTTTTTCACCTTCGCGCGGTTTAGTGGTTTTTCGTCGGCACAACGACTTTTTCCGTACTGCGATATATTCTGCGTTTCTACTACACTTGTGGCTCGCTTCCTCCCCTCTAATGTACCTATTGGCATAGCGACATTTCATATCCAGAGTATTAATTATAAGCAACTCTGGAACGCATACTTGGATGAACTTAAGTCAGACTGGAAGGAACGACTTATCACCATTAATCTTTACAGACGGCTCCAAAAACCCCGGAGGGACCAGTGCGGAAATTTATGTCGACTCTACTTCGGAGACTTTCACTTGGAACTATACGCCATCATTTCGACTTATAGAGCCCTAAAATACTTACAATTCGATCTGGTAGTTAACTGCATTATATTTACAGATTGTCGTAGTATTTTAAGTGTTCTACAACATCCAGTACGATCGCTCAGGGTCTCAATTTACGAAATTCTCATTTGCAACGCATACCCTACGGGGTATAACCGACACAGGAAACCACACCGACTGCCTGCGGACCACATAATGGCTTTTTTTTATCTTTCGTTCGACGATTGCCTAATCGGGCTGTTTCCTACTATTTTCGCGTTTTGTTAAATGTGGCATTGACACCCTATTATCTCTTCCGTATTGGCTATCAAGAAACGGATCAATGCGCATGCAGACATCGGGTGATATTAATCACCTGTTTTTCGCATGCCCCCTTTACTAGATAGTTACAAATAATTTATTATACGACTTACACAATTTGAACATCATGGACCCCTAATCATATACCATCGCTCCTCCTTCCCATTTCAAGTCACATATGCAGGGCTTTATTTCGCTGTATCAAAAGAACGAAAATAAAACTGTAGACGACTGTTTCCCCATACCTCGACTTAGCTTTACACTGCGACCAGCATCAGTGCTAACGACTTTCTTTACGAGACCCAGTAGCCAACCTTCATGGTGTGGCACTAGCGTCTATAAACAATCCTTTAACAACAAAGCACATGGAAGGTATGAATGCCTAGGCTTTTAATGCTTATGTGTTGATGCATATTTTTAGCTTCCGGATAAGGCCGTGTCATCTTGCATTAACTTGCCGACGTTTCGCTCTTCTTGGCGCTAGCTTCTTCTGGGCTCTTGTCCCTGGTGGAAAAATACTGTTATCTACTACCCCAGTGAGAAAGTGTGGGACTCGTGACTTTACCACGGTATTTAACCATAGCCCTACCCACTAAAAACCCTTACCGAAGAGGATTCAGGTAAAGTGCAGGAATTTGTAAAAAAAAAAAAATACGCAACAATAACTACGATGTGAGGGAAAATGCCAACGTTGGTTCCACAGAAGTTGCTTAAGCATCTCAAACGATAAATATAGTGATCTGTGTAATAATGGTGTTGTGAACGTGTTGACTATGCTGAGCCACCTAACATAGCGGAAATAAATGATTTCGTTCTTAATCTGGACATAAGGTTTAGTGATGTTGTTAAAGCTCTCCAAGATGAAAAGGAAATTAAACGGAACGCATAATTCTTAAGTAAGAAATACGACGATTTGAAAATACATATAAATACGCTCAAGGAAACTGTACTTAACCTTCAAAAAGTAACAGAAGGTAATCAGTGTTGATGAAGGTGTTGAAGATCTGAAACAACATACAAGGATAAACAACTTGATAGTATCGGGAATTCCAGAAGGGCAAGAAGATATATGCGATGCAATCAGCAATCTGGGGACACCACTGAATGTTCACCTTAATTATTGCCATCTCGAGGTGGCCCAACTAAAAGAACCGTCAAGGACAATGGTGATTAAGTTTTTAAACCGCTGGAAAAAAACACGAGCTCCTAGATGCAGGATTTAAGAGTAAATCGATCTCTACTGCTGATCTGGGTTATATGGGTGTAAATTGCAATGTTTACCTTAATGAGTATCATAACCCTCTAAACAATGCTCTTGCTAAAAGGTCGAGAGATCTAAAACACCAAGGGCTCATCGAAGCTACATGGACAAGAAATTGCAAAATGATGAGGGTGAAATATGGGGAAAGGGCAATACAAAATAAGTAGGCTAAACTTGTACATCAACATGGCTAACAATAGAAATTATAGCACACCAAACCCAACTAGTAGTGAAATAATTTCTCATAGCATTGTTCAATATGCATCTAACTTTTGTGTACAGATACTCATGGATGTAAATTGAAAATATTATATCTCAATGCTAGGAGTATTAGAAATAAATTTGAGGAGTTAGAATTAATACTTATGAAAATGGGTCATGTCGAAGTTATCATAATTGTGTAAACATGGTTAATGGAAAATGAAACGCGCTATTATAATCTAAAGGGGTACAATACAATTCACTTAAAGTGTGCACAGGAAGGTGGAGTTGTATCCATATTTGTCAATAACTTATTTAGGGTTGAAAAAGAAAGCTTAGTGAATAAATATCATAGCATGTTGGCCTTTACCATTACAAAATATAATAACCGAGTAAACATTATTGGTGTGCATAATCAAAAATATGCTAAAACAGTTCAATTTCTGCCTGATTTTGAGAACATCATGATACTGAAATAAAAGAGGTGATACAATCGTACTTGGTGATATTAATATTAATAGTCTTTAGCTAATAATTACATAAACACACAACTGGGTCTTTGTAAGAGCTTAAATCTCAGTTTACTTAACCCATCAGATACTAGGATCACAGCAACAACTTCCTCACTATTATCTCATGTATTAACTGAAACAACTGATGACAGGCTACTCTTAGATAACATCTTCTCTTATTTCATGACCATAACATATTCATTCATCATACAAACCCATTGTTTGCACCACCTTTACCATCTGAAAGCATGATGCCTACTACCAAAATTAACTATAATGAATTAAACAATTACCTTTCTAGCAGGCCATTTAAAAATGTAATGATGATGTAAATACCTTAGCTCATAGGTTTGTCAATTATATCAAAGCAGGAGAAGCTAATTGTTCATATAAGTTATACGAAACCACAAATTACGTAAACTCTGGGTAAACAATGAATTTTTGGCATTGCTAAAGAGAAGGGACTTACTGAATGCTAAAGCTAAAAAAATTAATGGATCTAATCACACATATACTGATTATCAAGAAATGTTAAGACAGGTAGTAAGAAAAAAGCAATTAAAAACAATAAAATGCAAGGATACCTAATGATACATCTAATAAAAGAAGATGTGGAATATTGCTATAATATACTTAATAATGATAAAGCACACAATATATGTGCATTCCAATTGCATGTACAGGATCGTGTCTATACTGACACACACAATGTGTGCAATGGACTAAATCATTTCTGCGT
Organism: Deroplatys truncata; assembly: GCA_030765065.1. Taxonomy (NCBI): domain Eukaryota; kingdom Metazoa; phylum Arthropoda; class Insecta; order Mantodea; family Mantidae; genus Deroplatys; species Deroplatys truncata. The sequence continues at coordinate 120,545,506 of CM060977.1, read as the reverse complement.
TAATATTACTACTACTTTCACATCTAATTTAGTTACATCAACAAGCGACACTCATAGGTCTCTTTATAATAAACCTTCTTCCCACATCCTACTGACACACCTTTAGTCAGTGATGTAATTAATAAACTTAAAAACAAATTTTCTACAACTGGCCATAATACAGATAATTTTACAGTCAAGAAATGTAATGAACTACTGCTATCTCATATTGATGACATTGTTAATCTATACTTCCCGAGGGTGATATGCCTGATACTGCAAAAGTTGTCCCTATTTACAAGGGTGGCAACAAAATTTACCCAAACAATTACAGACCGATTAGTGTTCTATCGAGTTTATCAAAGATTGAAAAAGTAATGAAAAACGATTACTGTCGTTCATTAATAACTCTGATAATGGATTATTAAATAAGGCTCAATATGGATTTTTACAAACACCACTATAGACTGTATAGTACCAATTCAAAAGGTATTTGATAGTAATATCATTACTACTGATCGCTTTATTGATCTAAAAAAAGGCATTTGATATGGTAGACCATGACCTCTTTTGTATAAAATGGAAGAATAGGTATAAGGGGTATCTCACACTTGCGGTTTCAACGTTACCTAAAAAGTTTGCAAACAACATGTAGCAATAAATGTCAAATCTGACTTACAGAAAATAAAATGTCGTGTCCCTCAAGGATCGGTGCTAGGACCCATTCTCTTTCTAATGTTTATTAATGACGTTATCAACATAAACTTGAAAGGAAAACTTACACTATTCGCTGATGGTAGGCCACTTTTTACATTGGAAAAGATGAAGCATCACTTATTAATTATATGCAAACAGATCTAAATTTGCTAAACAAATGAATATCCGTTAATAAATTAATTCTTAACACTAATACAACCAAGTAGGTATTGTTCATTAAATCCGCATATTTAATTTGCCAACATCCACCCGGGTGTTTCAGAATGAGTGTATACAGAAAGTTCAATGTTTTAGCTTTCACTGTCTTACACTGAAGTCTAGCATCAACTGGAAGTATTGCATTGATAAAGTTACCGCGAATATTACCTCGATAACTGGCGTGATTGTACGATTGAGAAATATTGGGTTATCTAGGGTCATTTTTAAAAAACGTCTACTCTGTACTTTTTCATTCCCTCTTTACTTACATGGACGTAGTCTTCCAATCAGGTAGAAAAGCTCAGATACATCAACACTTCAAGTTCTACAAAACTGGGCAAATAAAAATAGTATATATGTAATATGGATTTTTATAATCCTACTAAGCTAGTATACTAGTATACAGGAATTATTTTGTTGCCAACGAGTCTCAAACTATCCATTATCTCATTTGCTTTCAAGGTACTCAGTGGGCAATTCCACACAAATATACGAATGATGAAGCCAAACAGCATACACCACCATTACACTAGATGCGTGAATAATATTGTGATGACACATGTTGATACAGCTAAGTATGGATTAAGGAGTATAATTCACTTAATGGCCATAGCTTATAATAAACTCCCAATGAATATTAAAGAAGTCAGAAAATTCATCCTTTTAAGAATAAGACAAAAACATACCTACTTACAGAATATTATAAGTAAACACCTATTGTAAACATTCTAGATTCTTATGTGCAATATGTTTGTCTTATCCTGTTAAATGATAATTTTGGAATGTGTTCTTTGAATTGTCTTTATCTCTGGTCTCTTAGTTATTGATGTGTATTTCCTTATGTATTTATTTATATCTTCCTTACATATCATATAGCTCGTTATCACTGCCATATAATTGTAAACTGACTGTCCCTGATATGTGCCCTAGGGTTCCTTGGGACCGGCATTTAAATAAACATATTGACCAGGTGAAGGTGAGGAGTCATGACGTAAACATGGTCGACAGCCGAAGCCTTATCACGCCCTAGCGGATTAATGGCGAGTAAGAATTGGGAGCTGGAAGACAAGCTTGACTAAAGGTACGGCCTACCGCCCCCCCCCAGCGGAGTGCAAGAGAGGATAGAGGAAGTTTCATGTGTCGAGTTTGGATATTGAAGGCGTATCATTCTTGATATTAATTATATATGTTTACTTCCAGGTCCTGATCACGCCTGCGCGCTGCGTCCTCTGAGAGTATGTAGGTCGTGCATTACAAGTATTGTACTTGTACGCAAGTCAATATCTTCCTTGAACCAATGGCTGCGTCCCTGAAACAAACTAAGCTGCTATTCGTATTATCCTATTCTGGAGTATTTGTAACTTACGTGTATTTTTGCAGCGATTCCCATACGGGAGCTGCATACGTAATGATAAGCCTTATTAATGTTTAGTATAGGTTAAGTTGCATATTTAATTTCAGTTGACTATTTATACTGAATATTGGAAATACCCTGTTTAGCTGACCATTGGCCTTGCCCCTGAACTTAACAATGTGCTTATTTCAGGCGACCTTGATCCATAATTAGACCTAAATAGGTCACTTGGTCCTTCCATTCAATTCCCTAGTCTTGATAGTTAAGAACCTGAAGAATATTTTTGCCTTTCCGGTGAAGTAGTCTTTTCGTAAAAATTATTGCTTGTGTCTTTTTGGCGTTAACTTTAATTCTCCACCTAGTAAACCAAAGTTCAAGTGTGTTTAACACACTTGCAGGCACAAATGTATGATTCATGGTTGAGTGGATTGCCTTGCTGTGGTAGTGTCGTCTGCGTACACGTATTTGCTCGATCTTTCTATTTCAGGCATGTCATTTATGTATATGTTAAATAATGGCGGTCCCAAGAGACTTTCTCGTGGAATCCGGTGTTTAGTGTTTGGTACTTAAGACTCCACACTCTACAAGGGTGTGAAAGCGTCGTCGCAGAGGTAACTCCTAATGAGGGCTATAGCAGAGTCTGGAAAGGCGTACTGCTTTATCCTGATAAGTATAGCTTTGTGAAAACTTTGAATTTGTCAAAAGTGCCGTCAAGTCTGTTGATTTGTTTGTGTTATATCCTTCAGTGATTTCTTCGGTCATTCTTAGCAGTTGTAGGGTGGTAGAGCGTTGTGCTATAAACACAAATTGTTTACGGATTAGATATTAGTTTTATGTATGTGTTTGTTTACTCGTTTAAGGATTACTTTTTCTAATACTTATATTGTTGAGGACGCTAATTGGCTTGATGGATAATGCTAGATTTTTGTTTGCTCTGAGGAATAGCATAATTTTGGCTATATTAGCTAATAGCTTTGTTGCAATGTTCGAGAGGTTCTTTAGTACCACATTTGGTATCTTATCCGACTCTAGCGCTTTTCTTGCAGCCGGTGTTTGATGATCCAGTCTATTTTGCCTAAGTTCGTTTTTGGCATTTAATTGTGTCTCAGCGTTTGGCATATGTTTTCTGCTTCGTTTTCGATTTCTAAAATTAATTCTTTTTGTCCAAACGTTGGGTGATCACAAAGGTTTTGACTTTGGGCTGTGGAGTTTCTGTTATGGTGTTGTTAGCCTGGACAGGAGGGATATTTCTTCGTGTGTGCGTTAAGCATTCCGTTAATTGCCAAACTCAATTTTGTAGGAGATTTAAATTTTCGAGAGTTTTGGTCCATTGATTTTGAATAAAATTTCTGGCTCATTCATTTGTTAGGTCTCTTGACTGATAATATTCAATTCGATATATTACATTTATAGTACTTTACCATTTAGGTCTGCCTCTATTTTGTGCTTGCTGCAGCATCTTTAAGCCATAGGAAACGCTAACACTTATAACGTGTTGCCGCATTAATGGTACAAAGTATGTGGTGGATATTTGTATGGCTATTTCTATGGCTGTTTCTAGTTTATTTATCGCGATGTCCTGTTCTCTAGCAAAGTTTACGCGTAGATTTGGGAGGGAGTGATCTACCGTGTTTTAGTTTTTAAATCTCCCCAAAATACTTGGTTGTAATTGTGCCTTAGAGGAGCTGGTTTGAACGCAACAGGAGCATTAATTCTCATCAAGACCGCAAATGATCTGATGTTAGCTGGTGTAGTACTTACAACTCCATGTTATAGGGTATGTTATTTAAAAGCGCGATGTCTAACATGTCCGCCGTATGATTCAGCATGTGAGGTATAAGAATGGGCTCTTCCGGGCCCCGTATTAAGTAATTTTTATTGTTGGTGTAATTCAGTAATCAAGTGCCCTATGGATTGAGGTTCGTGCTATTCCAAAGATAACGTAATCTCCTGCAGCGATTACTCTTCGTCCCAAAGTTCATCATTTTGTCTATGCCATTTATATTTATGTCACTCAGGGGATTGTTGACTGATGTTATAACAATTTTGGTATTATGGAAGTTGCGTTTTAATGCAGTGGTTTCGACACAAGTTTGATCTGGAGATTTAATTTAATAATGCTCTATGTTAAACTGTATAGCTGTCGCGGTTCCTCCTCCCCTATTTCGCGATTATTTCTGTATAATTTGTATCCGAGAACAGAAAGGCGGTCTGTGTGGTTTACAGTATTTCGGTTAATTATGCTATTTGTATCATATATGTATGAAGAAAATCTGCTAAACCTTTAATCCTTTTACATATGTCGTGACAGTTCCAGAAAAGTATTCTTTGTCGGAATTTAACCATGATTAATGGTTGCGAATAGGTGTCACCAGTTCAGAGATATAGGGGCTAATATAGCAATGTCTGTTCCAAATGCATTAGTTACATCGCAGAGCTTCTGAGCTTCAATGTGAACCTTGCGCATTGGATTATTTTTGCTGGTCATACACAGCGTCTTCTTTAGTTTGTCCAATGCCAGTCCAGCATCTTTGAGGGTTTTTTTATTCTCGTGGGGGGCGACATTGCTGCTGGGTGAACCCAGCTGCTTTCTAAGGGTGTCCTGAATTTAAGGGTGGAGTCTGACGGCGTCATCTCACTACCAAGCCTGACCCTATCGCCGATAGGTCAGTCTCGGTAGTAAGCTAGGGTTCCCAATCACAGAGCGTTCAGCTCCTACGGCTGGATGCCAACGGGCTTTACTAGTGCTAGTAAACCACTCTGGTTACCATGCTAGCCTCTAGTTCCAGAGGGCGCAGGTTCAAACCCGACAGAGGGTGATGGATTTCTTCGGGTGTAAAAATCCTTAGTATGGTTCCCTTCGGGAAGTAAATCCGCTGTTCCCGTGAGGTAGATTTGTGGCACGTAAAAGAACCTGAAGGCTGATAAAGAGGCCTCTCAGAAAAATTACTGGCCTTTCACGACCATTATAGAATGAGACGCTAAGGACCACAGCAGTTACATAGCGTCCACAAATAACACATCCGACTCCCGAACACCATTAATCTATGGTATACCAAAAATTCACATCCTTGGGCATTTCTGGGATGCATAGGGCCACAAAACGCGTATTTCCAGGGAAATCTCGGTATCGAATATTTTGTGTGGAATGAAACACATCCTCTGCCTACTAGGAACGTAGTAGAACTAAGTAAAAGTAATTTTGTTTCGTTCAAGTGTCTTAAAATACTATTTCCGGTGAAATCTCGGTATCGTATTTTTGGGTGGAATGCAATACCTCCTCTGCCTACTACGTACGGGTGGAATACTGAATGAGAAAAAGAACAAGTAAAATGAATTTTAAAATATCGACAACTCTAAACTTCATTTTTGCAGACTTTCCTAAAATTTCATGCATATTTATTGTGTAGTTTACGTATGCTTTGCTTTAAACTTTATTTATGTTTAGCTCCATCTACGTGTTTTGTTTTACGGCGTCATTGCTTTTTTAATTTTCGTGTTTTCGCACTCAATCCGCGAATATTTATGTGTGTTATACCCATGTTTATACAGACTTCACTTTTTATTTCTCCTTACAGAAAACACGTATTAGTTACTGTACGCGTTACACACTGTCTTCTTCGTCAAAGCGTATCGCTCGAGGGGCATCGGAAAGGTCAGGTGATGATGACGTCGACACTGCATAAGCGCTATCTATGCTGGCGGAGAGGGCGCAACGTGGTGAGCGCTGTTGTTATTTGGTGCAGCCGGTTACTGACAGTTAATCGGGCTGCCAATGTAGTTTTGAGCAGGAGCCGAAAATTGTAGTTCATCATTCCAGAGGCGTTAAGCAAGTGGGGCCATCTCTGCTAAAACAGCTACTCCTTGACAAAAAGAGTCATAATTGGCTCAACATGTAAAATGGATTTAATTTTAGGTTACGAAACACAGTCAAAGGAATTAGCAACGAAGTTTGATATTGATTTGATGCCAGTTTCACTCATATTCAACCCGTAATTATTGCATATTTTTCTTCGTGGTTTTTGCTTTTAGTTATACATCTTAAAGATACAGTTGTCAATATTTTTTTCTGAAATTGTAATGTATACCATCAAGCATAAATGTGTTCTTATTCTTTTGCTCGTGGTTTGGTAATGTTCTGTTTTAGTTCAATCCTGTGGTCATGTTCTTGCATCCTAATCTTTGAATGAAAATCATTATTGGAATCTGGTAATAACCATGTTGTTTTAGGTATTCGTTAAGCGGAATTTCGTAGCGAAAAGGAAGCTTAGTTTCACTAGTTGTAATATCTGGACGAATGCTATAGCTACAAGTATTTTATTTCGGATTATTCTTCATGTGCAAATTTATTTAGTATAAATTATCATTTTATAACCCAACTGACTGCCTTCTGTTATGTTCTTCCTCTTTCAGCAGCATCAGTATAAATTCAATTTTCTATGGTTGCGAGAATCTGGTAAATAACTTTTTACTAGACATTTTTCTAGCAGATTATATTAAGATAATTCTGGGAAAGGAAATGCATCGCTGTACTATCCTAAAGCTATCAAAAGTGCTCAGTTCCTACTCTTAACCTAAAAATGAAGCAAATACATGCATGAACCATGCAAATAAACACAAGCTTTATCACTGTTTGAACCCAAAATTCTTAAATCAATAACTATGCCTTTTTATTGGAATACTATATTTTCCTATTAAAATTCGTCTCTTAAAGGTCATGTTGGGAGCAATTCAAGTATGGTTGCTTTTGCAAGAAATAATCTTTTGGTCATTTATACCCTAATTGAAACTGAAGCAGAACCAGCTAGAAAGAAACGCTGTTCACATATAACCTATAGTCTACTCTGCCTGGAGCAACCTTTGTAGATCATGTATCTCTTGAGTTGGGAGATGAATTGGATGTAAACTGTTTATAGCCAAGTCTGTTTCTCAGCAGTGGTGAATACAGTATCAAAGTTTGAACGAGATCTAAATGTATAAGAAAGATCTCTCCATTTCTAGCAACACCAATAGCACGTAGTTGTACTACTCTCCACTTGAGCACCAATGGCCAACCCTTCCGCGCATGCTGATACACTGGAAATGTGCACTTTTGGACAAAAAAGGACTTAACACTTTAAAGTGTTCTTGAAAATATACACATAATAACGGTTTTATATTCATATACGAGATTCAATTGACTTAAACAATTCATTAAACGTTTGCTCATAATTAAAATAAATACGAAACTTTCCATGTACGCTTTGGAACAAAGCCTCCGGTTACCTTAACTCATTCACATACGAAAATAGTTAACAGTGTAGACTTACTTCCTTGCTATTTTGAAACGTCAATATTCATTGAAGATTGATTTGGTAGACATTTAACTAAAGATCATGTCAGAAGTTCCCCTGACAAGTAGATGTATTTGTAAGTCTAAATTATGAGCGCTAAAGTACAATTCAGAAATGAAAAAGCATCTGGGACACCTAGGAAATTCTATTCTAAATATAGAAAATATTAAAACAGGTGAACAGAGGTGAACTAAGACATTCTTTTAAATATGGATTACTTCCATTTTTATCTGTGCTATCCCCCGAGCTCTCTTTCTACTGTAGAAAGGGAAGTAACACCATAGCTATTACTTCTTTTCTTAAAATTGCCAAGAATTCTCTCCAGACTGCAGTTGTTGGTTTCAACAAATTAAGTAACATGATTTGGCGACAGAATTTTCTACAATACCTAAGTTTGTTTTTGTCTACACTTTCCTTCGCAACGCGGAATACGCAAAGGTGAAGTTAATCTAATAAAACAGAAATATGCTTATCACTTCAAAATCGAATGCTTGCCGGCTAGCAATTTGTCCAAAGTATAGATTGGGATCATGTAAAAAAATTAACCAATCTTCGGCCATACTAAGTTTCCTGAAAAATGTTCAGTTCTGGCCTTATTCTGTAACAACAGCTCTAGGCTCTGTATCATTAATATTTGCTGTGTAATTACGTATATGTGCCTTAACCTTTAGATGAAGCCAGCTGACTGACGGGGGGCGGCGGAGGATCGAGCCGTGCCACCGCCCATAGCGGCAGGTTTTAGGGACGGCAAAATCTTAAAACATGAACACAATATGTGAAAATAGGACGGTATTACAAATCATGCATTTTGTTGATATTTTTGTTATGAAACTTGTGACAAATGAAGCGCCAGAGTTGGTCACTTTGGATGTGACTCTCATTCATATATCGTCAAAATATTTGTGCGCGTTTTAAGTACCGTATCATTTTATGAAGCGGTCGCCATTCAGTTGTTTCTCACAATGTGATGGAAAGCGTATGGAATTTGAAGACCAGCATAGATGCTTTTTAACAACTGGCTATTGCTCCTATTTCCCGTGTCTCCCTCGTACATAACTAATCGTGTAATGAAACTATTTCTATAACGTTTATCTTGATTAGCATGAAGTAGATAGAGTAGTTTGTTGCAGAGATGTACAAATAAAAAAAGAGTGCTGTAGAAAGTCATGCGAATGTAAAGCGTCAGAATTTTTTCTTTATTTTCCGAATGATACCATTGTGTACCTCCCACAGAACCAGTGAGTATGAATTTGGTGCTTGTGTGTGTGTGTGTGTGTGTTTGTACGTGTGCGTGCGTGTCCTCGCGTGAGAGTGGGCAAGAGTAAAATGTATAGAGAGATTAATAAATTACCACCACGATCATCTTCTTCTTCTTCTTCGAAAAATGAGTGGTGAATGCAAAGTGTTAATCTGTGGTGTACACGCTATAGTCTCTGGTTTAATGAGAAATGAAGGAGTTAAAACCTGCAATAATAGTTTGGTGTTTTGTGCTGCAATAGCTTTAGGAATCCGCTGATGTGAACATGTAGCTGAAAGCGAAATGATGCAATAGAAGTAAATTAAAAGAATTGACAGCTCAAAAAATTAAACTATATATATATATATATATATATATATATATATATATATATATATATATATACACACACAACCGCTTTGAGATCCTAAAACTAATTAAATTATTTTTTTGAAATGGTTGTAGGACCGAACTTATTCATGAGGTTGGCAGCTGAGTAGGAGGGGCAATAAGGCATGTCCAAAACTGCTACAGCACAAATTTGCATTACAACATTGATAATTATGCGAATTTGAAATAAACTGTCTGTTAACAGTAGAACAGAACGCGGCTAAAATGTCATCTGCATTTAAACCAGGTACTGCGGCTGAACCAACAAGTGAGGTTGAAATAACAATTTGTTGCAGGTAAACAGTTCTTTAGTTTGTGTTCTTGTATATTCCATAACTTAACCTTAACTTATCATAACTTATACCTCCAAACGATTAAAATGAGAAGAAAAGACTATCATATTTTTTTGAAAAGAGCTTACATCCACAAGGAAATCAAATTAATATCGTGCTGTATATGCCGTGAAGAATGCATGTGTATTTAATATATGCATCAATATAAACGCCACGCCAAAGACAGTGGAAAGATAATGCCAGAGTTCATTCATGTCATATAATGATAACGTGTTGAATACCGGTTGTCGAGCATGTTTTACCCCATATAGTACAAGTATACCATGCCAGTCTCTTCAATCATGGATGCGTAGTTAATATGGGTTACCATACTGAGTCAAGTTTCACTGTTATTGAGTACCTAAGACTCATAATTATGTTGCATGCTGTTTCGACACTGTTGGACTGTATATGATTGCATTAGATGGGGACAGGAATGAAAATGAGAATGCTGCTTTTACCTCTCGCAGGCAGTTTCATTTTTAACTCAATGTTGAATATTTCTAAACAACTGAAATAGGAAATTACTTTTTACATGTACAGTGGAGCCCCGGTAATTCGAGCTAATTGAGGCTGAGGCTACCTCGAATTACAAAAATCTGATGTGTTACACTCACATGACTTTCTCTACTCTTGTACAAACTATTTTTACAAACTTCTATTCTCCATATTCTTCATGTTAATCGAGATGCTAATTTTCTTGTAGATGCAAGGGGAATTGGTAAACTTTAAGCGATAGTCAAATATTTTAAGAGCTGGTTGCTATGTGGAGTATTCCATTCTCTTTGCATTACCAGGACAAAAAAAAATGAATAACGAATTCCCATTTGAGAAAAAGTATAAGTATTGGAAAATTTAAGGGAATAACAAGAAATAACTCTAAAATCATTCGCTCAACAGAAAAAATGTATATGACATAAATTGTGTATTTTCATGCGATCTACATTTTTTATGTAGTAAAAGTTTGTCTATCTGTTATGGTTTACCAGTTATGCAAAAGTCGTTCACAATGAAGAATACTTTTGGAGACATTCCCAGAAAATTCGAGGTATACATTTTATTTGTCATGAAAATATCTTAAATATACGATATATTAATCAAAATAGTTAGAGCCATTTTTGAGAAAATTAAAATTTTCGAAAAATGTTCCAGGTAAAGGATAATCTGGGGTGGGGGGGATTTTCTTGAAAACCTTCGTGTCGCATCTCTGGAAGATACTGAACCTAAATACCAAGTTTGGTGTTTATCCGACTGTTCGTTTCTGAGTTATCCTGTTCACAGACACACACACGGACATGTTTCCAAAAATGCTTTTTTAGATTTAGGGGGTCTCAAAACATATTTCCGGTTAAATCTCGGTAACGAATTTTTGGGTTGAATACAATACTTCCCCTACTTACTATACATAGTAGAGAAAGTAAAAAATTTGGATTATACGGAGATATAATTTAGTCCTGTTTCATTACAATTATACAGTTGATCAAGAGAAACATTTTCTTCTTGTATAATTTTTCTTAATTTCTCACAAAATTGTGTAACGGTTTGAGAATCTGCAGAAAGTTTTTCACCACAAATTTCAAGTTGCCTTATGCCATATCACTTCTTCCACCTATCCAACCATCCTGAAGTTGCAGTAAAATCGTCCTCACCTTCCTTTAATTCATTCCTAAAAAGTACAGCTTTTTCTTGCAGAATAGGCCCTGAAATTGGATTTCCTTTTTGTCTTTGTTAAGTAAACCAAATGAACAGAGCTTCACTCGTTATTCATACTCAGATTTCATTGACTTCCCTTCAAATGACGAAATAGAACACTTGTTAGATGAAAACTAAATTTTGTCTCTGTTTCTACACTGATCACCAACTACATACTCAGCAGCAAGTTTTTTTAATGTTTTTCCTTTGTCTATAATAGTCTTTTCAAAACCTCCAGTTTCACATTCAATAGCACAAATTTTCTCTTACTTGTGCCACTCATTGTTTCATTGTTTGTGTGAATTAAAGCATTAAGAAACAACAGTGACATATGTACATACATACAACACTTTAAAATTAATGTTACACAGGTGACCTCACTACAGTACAGATATTATTATACAACCATTTACATACAACAACAGTCAGCCTATGTTGTAAAATTTTAATTTTTACTTAGGCGTATTTCAATGATCGCTGTCGCTGAGTAGGGACAACAATGGGGGTAACAATAAGGATGGTATGCACTATACAACTGATTGTCAGGCAGTCCCAATTAGTGAAGGGTCACATAAAGAAAGAGCAAGCGCATTCCTTAAAACCTAGGTACCTGTCCATCTGTAATAGAAATGCAATAGCAGTCTGAGGCCAAGGTTATTTCTGTGCATTATGAACGAAAACCCTAAGTAGGACAGTTTCACCTGTATTGTATATCGAAAATTGAAAGAAAGTTCAAAATGTAACACATTTGGAAGGGCATAATATGTACATGCGGACAATGTATAAATACAGGATTTGACTCCAGTTTTATATAAAATTTTAATTTTCTTAAGATTACCTTGAATTACACGGAACCTCGAAATACCGGGGCTCTACTGTATTCAAATTCTCCCATTTGACTGACTGATCCAGCGGTTATCAGGCAGGCTTCTGAAGCAGCACATGAAAACTTGTCTTAGGATCATACCCCACTGTGAAAATGCATATTTTTAGAATTTGGTATAGTTTGCAACACCTTTGCCCATTGCTTCCTCCCCATAAGCTGTTCTTAACATTTGTTAGGTTTCTATTGCAGCTTTACCAAGCAAAATTTGATGTTTGTTCTTTGATCTTCGTAATCTCATGTTTTCACCACAGACACAAAGCACGTATTTTCACTCCAGAGCTCATACCTCTGCACTGCAAGGTCAGAGAAGGTTGCCCAACCCTGCATTATCAGAAGGGAGCACTATATATAGAGCCTGGATAAGAATTAAAGATAGCTCAATGGCAAAATTGTTTGGAAACTTTTGCGAAATATTTTTGATCACACCTTGTATAAAATGACTAAGAGATTTACTGAAGTCTACTATACCAAATTTTAACAATTTTTTTGCCCCTCTCATCCCGTCCATAGGACTTTATGCTTTTAAGAGAGTCAATAATCTTTTATATAAGGGTCATTTCAGAAGTCATGACAACTGCATTATATTGTTCAAATACAAAAATGTGGTTAGTTCAGTATATACGAGGTTCGGCTGATAAGTCCCGGGCCTCACACAGAGATGGCGCCACTAGGCCAATTAGACGGTAGCATCGTATAGTTTTACTCTAGACTAGCTTGTATCCATAGTTACAGGTCAATAGCTTGTTTAGTTTTTGAATGACAGCATTTTAAACAAGACAACTTTAGAGTTTTCACGAAAATGGAGGATTTGGAAAAACGAGCGGTAATTAAATACTTCCATTTGAAAGGCTTAACGCCTAAGGAAATCAAGGAGGAAATGGACAGTACATTGAAAGACTCTGCCCCTTCTTATTCAATGATTAAAAGGTGGGTTGCAGAGTTTAAAATGGGACATATGAGCACCAGTGATGAGCCTCGCTCTGGATGCCTTGTGGAAGTCACAACTCCAGAGATGATTGAAAAAATTCATTGTTTAGTACTGGAAGACCACAGATTAAATTTGTTTGAGATAGTAGAGGCTGTAAACGTATCAAAAGAACGTGCAGGTAATGTTTTGGGCTTTCATAAGGTCTGTGCGAGGTGGGTGCCGCGTTTGTTGACACCTGATCAAAAGTTGCATAGAAAAAAATGTTTCTGTTAAGAATGCGAAGCTCTACCATAAAAATCCCAATGAATTTTTGAGACGGCTTATTACCATGGATGAAACTTTGATACATCATTACACTCCAGAAAGTAAATCACAGTCAAAACAGTGGATTGCACCAGGTGAACCAACTCCAAAAAAGGATTATTTTTATTGATTACCTAGAAAAGGGTAAAAGTATCACTGGTGACTAGTACGCAAGCTTACTGCAACATTTGAGTGATGAGGTGAAAAGACAAAGACCTCATTTGGCAAAAAAAAAAAAAAAATATATTGTTTCATCATGACAACGCTCCGGCCCATCGTTTAGTCATTGCAATGGGGAAAATTTGCGAATTAAAGTTTGAATTCCTTGAACATCCACCCTATTCACCAGATTTAGCAACCAGTGACTACCACCTGTTCCCTAATCTCAAAAAATTTCTTGGAGGACGAAGATTTCACAGCAAAGAGGAGGCCATTGATGCGGTAAACTGCTATTTTGAGGACCTTGACAAACCGCACTACAGAGATGGTTTAATTAAATTAGAACACCGGTATGACAAATGTATAACCTTTCTGGAGATTATGTTTGGAAATAAAAAAAAAAATTTTAAAGTTTGTTTTCATTGAGAGGCCCGGGACTTATCAGCCGATCCTCGTATGGAAAAAGAAACTGTTTTCGCTCTATGGGATATCGCTGCCAGATTGCATTTTCTGTGTGCATTGGTGACTAGTTGACAGCACATGCAAAAGTTGGTATGCTAGAGGCTGTGCTCCAAGATGAATGTAAGTAAAGGTGAATTTTGATACATGAAAATTGCAGCTCCTCATGGCAGAAATCCTTGTTAGTGTCATCAACTGCTAGATGATCCAACAGTTCATACAGGATGGGCAGGTTTGTTCTCAGTAAAGTTCATGCAATATGTTGGTTGAAACATGTACTGAAGTAATTGTTGCTGATACAAAAAAAAAACTTAAAAAAAAATTAAAGAGGGAATGTGTGTACTGCAATAGAATACATAAAAGTCAGTATGTATTTAAATAATCATTTAGAATGCTAGATAGCAATATTTAGTTATCAATTTTGGAAGATAATTTCATTTCTTATCATCCATAAATTCTCTTGGGGGACAGTAAAACAGGAGTTGCCTTTTCTGTGATTGTGTTTCAGTTTGTCTAGAAATAAAATATTTATACCCATATAATACAAACAGTAATGAGATAACTGTATTTGTAAGTCAAGTTACAGGTATAAGGTCACAGGAATGTTTCCTTGATGCAAATAAAACCACGGTTCTTGTACACTGCTTTGTGGAAAGGGGACAATACTCAACATAAATTAAAACTTGTGTAAAAAATTGTCTTATGATTTCTGCACTGTGTACACATTTTGTATATGTATAAAAATTATCTTTCTTTGTAAACATTTTATGGCATAAATCATATACTAGTTCTCCACCGCCTAAATCTAAAGCTAATTCCCACCATGGCAGGCAGAAATAATATCCTCTACCAGAGTTAGCACAAATCATGGTTGGCAGGTCATAATGGCACCCAAAATTTGCTTATCCAGAATCGTTTACAGAAGTGCATGTGAAAGGAATTTAAGACACTTCATTGAGTAATACTATTGTTTCCTGTATTTCTCACATGTAATAATGTTCTGTTTTTTCCCTAGTCAAATATGTATTTGCACTATATTGTGACTTTGTTCGTTCTTTCTTTAGCCACTCTTTAGTGTTTCCCTGCATACAACATTTTAATTAACAGTGCATAAATCAGCCTCCTTACTCTCTTTATGTAGACAACTGCTACTCATTCGCATTTAGCAAGATCCTGCAGGGTTAACATTAGAACAGAATGAATACAGCCTCAAAACAACCATGTTGTGGCTAGCAATCAGCTTCTTTTATACTCGAACAGCACCTTTGAGAACAGGCCAGGGGGTGGGGAATTCTAGAAACTTCCACACGCATCCCAGTAAGAGTTCTAGACAGTTTGAAAGTTGAGAGCATCTCCTCTTCTATCCCCCCCCCCCTCTAACCAACCATATGTCAGGTGAAATCACTTCCTACTTCAAAGGCGAGGCAAACTGCAGACGTGATGTTGCAATAAATAGATGTGCCTTACCAAAATACCTGCATTTTATATTTACCATTTTCCAAACCCTTTGTACCCAGCTAACACCTAATACTACTGTTAATATTTAGAGGCTGGTAGGCAGAGATAATCTGAATACTTTTTTGATAAAATTACATAAAATAGTATTATTATAGTTAAGAGAATTAGATAGAAACCCACTTAATAGCAACAAACTAAATTGATTTTTGAATATAGCACAATAACTTCAAATTATCTCACTTGATTTGATTTAGACTAGGGTTACAAAGTGGAAAATTTCACTCTAGTGTATAACCCAAGTGATTTAATTCTGAGTCTTCTTATCCCAGAGAATTATGACAATAGCCAAGTACTACATAAACCAATAAAGTACCTAGTCTTACCATAAGTTCTGTCACAGCTTTAAGGAATAATTTCCAGGTTAAATGAAAACATTTTTTAAAGTTTTTATATATGTACTATTTAATAGAATAAGATTATGATGAACACTTTGCACAATCATTTCACTCAAAAACTCCACCTTCAGCCTTCCCCACAAGCCTTTAAATGCCTTGGCCAGTCATCTATAGTGACACATATGACGTTTATGTCTAAATTCACCACTGCTTGCCTCAGGGATTTTTTTAGACTTTCAAGATTAATGTGACTTCAAGAGGTAGCCTTGGTCTCCAAAATGTACCACAGTTTATAATCCAGAAAATTCAGGCCTTGACTAGACGATGGCCAATCCATATGGCTGATGAACTCCAGAACATTGTCCTTGAGCCACTGCTGAATCTTCCGAGCTTTATAGTCAGAGCACTGTCATGTTGGAAGATCCAGTGATCACCAGCGAACATTGACTGGTTAAGAGGTTTCACAACTTTCTTCTGGACTTCCTCTATGTATACATTGGCATTGGCCCTGACCCCCTTTTCGCAAAAATGAACATTTAGCCCCTATGTATGAGACTCCCAACCAAATCATCACTGATGCTGGATGAAGGCAGGAAAGAACCTGAGGAGCAACCTGGCAGGATTCTTCACAACTCCGAGCATACACTCTGTCGTGCTGCTTGTGAATTTCTGCTTTATTGTGAAAGTTTTTTCTCTTAAAAAAGGAGTTTCCAATGTTGAATTTTAGTGTGTCATCTAAGGAGGTTACGTGATCTCTCCAGTCTAATCTTTTTAAGACAGGTGTTAAGCCCATGTCCTGTACATCGGTGGTAAGCCTGAAGTCCTAAGTCTTGATTTTAATAGCCTAGGGACACTTATTCTTGACATTTGAAGCTGCTGCACCATTATTTTTTTGTTTCCTAACAGGATTTCTTCTGACATATTCTCAAACTTCTTTTATCATATCTGGGGTTCCAACTGAGCAGGATGGCCAGATCTCTGCTGGTCGAATCTTTTAATGGTCTGATAAACAAATCTGAGTGAAATGCCTAGCGGTTTTAATGGATTAAAAATTGCCTTTAGATCCTTCTTACATTTATGTAATGCTATTACAGCTATACAATTTTCTTTCACAGACCATTCCATCTTGAAACAAAGATTAATACTGAATGTCAATAGGTAATACTGCTGGGGAAGGATGTTTATTCAAGATAAAAATTCCAAAAGCTGATGCGTAGTTGCATCGATTGAGAGAAAGGGGCAAAGTTTATGTCAGTATTTATGATAAGACTAGGTACTTTATATATATGCAGTAAAATACACTTTTCTCCAACTTAATGCAATTTTCTGACGCAAGTTTAAAATATCCAGTGAACATTTAAATCTACATTAAGATAATATTTTAAGAAATATTTAAAATAGCTAGCTTGGTACTAAAACTCATTTACTTTTCTGGGTTTATTTGTCATATCAGAGTGCAAATATTTTGGATTCTTTACACAATCTTTTAATTATCATCATACTCTTGATCATTGGAACATACAGTGGCTACAGATTATATACTCCTTATTATTGGCCTGATGCAAATAGAAGCAGGATATGGGTGTTCCAGAAGTAAATGAGTATTTTGCAATCTGGATTACCGTAGAAGTCTACCTTCAACTAACTTCTTGGTTCTCCAGCACTTCAGGACTTACAAAGTAGCTTTCTCATTTTCTTTACAGAAACTTCATTTGTGTACATTAAGTTAATTGACTAGTACAAAAAATAAAATTTCATTATTAGTTATTGTTTAATATATTTAAGTAGCTTGAATATTTTTGTAATCTATGTTTTAGGGTTTTTTGAGATTTAATGTATCTCCTTTGTTCCATTTCCACAAGGAATCTGCAAGGAAAGGATTTACTGTCCAAGTCTGATCCTATGTGCATAACATACATTCGACCATTTGGTGAGACAAGATGGGTAGAATATCATCGCACAGAAATAATGTCCAATACTCATAATCCTGATTTTGCTGCTAAAGTCCTAATGCACTATAGATTTGAAGAGCAACAACTTCTGAAGTTTGAGGTATATGATATAGATTCTCCGAGTCCAGAATTAGATGACCATGACTTTCTTGGTGCAGCAACATGCAGTTTGGGACAGATAATATCCAGCGGTAAGGTAAGTCAAGAAGAAATAAAATAAATGACCATAACAATCTATACTGCATTCACTCATAGGTTGATCCGCGCCAAAACAAATGCACGTGACCAGTGCACCATGGTACAAGACTGTAGCAATGCATGCAGGAAAGTAATCCCATGCTAATAATCTAAATTTTGGAATGAATTTATCCTTAAATGGTTCAATATTCTATACAAATTTCTAAAAGTGTAATTAATGCTAATTTGTACCGTTAAACAGAGCTACAAGTCCCAACATGCAATTCATATAAGTACCTGACATCCAGGTATGCGCAGAATATTGTTTGTAGACAGAAACTAGCAGTTTCTGTTTAGTATTATGGTGGACGGTGATTTGCTCTTGCATTTTCATCGGCTTACGTAAAGTGTAAGCGGACAAATCATTGACTAGTGGTGAAAAAACAATAGGGTTGGAAGTTTATTGTAAGTTATGTGAGAAATATCTAAAATTTCCTGTGAGTTCATCGGTGTTTCGAGTACAAGTATAAAAAACAGTACTCGTTAAGAAAAATCTGAAATGTGAAAGTGGTTACACGCGAGAAAAACAGAAAGTGTGTGAAATACACGATGGGACAAGAATGCAATTCACGCAACAATATACAATTTCTTTTTAAAAATGTGCCGCCAACCGTTGATAAAGTGCCGCTTTCAGAGAGCGAATAAATGTAAGATATTGTATACCTGTTACTTTCTTTTTCACTCGTTTCTTTTAGAATTAACCATTATTATATGTGCAAACATTTATTATGTTGCAACTATCAATCTTATCACTTCAACCCTAATAGAGTATGCTAGTCACCATTTAAGTTGTCGGACCATGTTCTTTTTGCCTGTACTTGTCATATGGTTGTAAAAATATGACAGTATTTCTGGTGTGAATGGCAGAAAGATACATTATAACAGTGCGCTGGTCACCTGGGTTTTGTTTTGGTGCGGATCAACCTAAGAGTGAATGCAGTTTAGTCTGTATAAGAAAACTAAATTAAATTGGGTTACTGTATGTTTTACCAAGTTAAAATAAATAACATTTAATGAAATGGGGTGTTGCAGAGACCAAAACCTCAAGTCATTTCTATTACTGAACACTAAAGTTTCTAACATATCATCAGTTTACATAACATTACAAGATTTTCTTCGATATTTCAGTTAGTTTTTTGCTGGGAGTGCCAATCAAGTTGGTTTCTTCCTCATAGTGACTGGGGAATCAAGGAAGTCTCCTGTACCTCTATACTATTTTGTTTCATGTTCTGCCACTCGCCATCTATCATTTTTTCTTGTCTGGTCCTTTCCCGACCATATCATTCATGCACACCCTCATGCTGTTAATTTTTATTCTTGTTCTACTTTCTTATTAATGCAATAAACAAGCTGAAGTGCGTTTCTTTATCAACATACAGCTAAAGTGCATTTCTTTCAAGCTTACAGTGTTGCATTGGTGTGTAGTCTCATATTTAATTATGTAAATCCAACTGAGGAAATTTTGAAAGCTTATTGTAATAGTAAGATTGCGAATTGTTTTAATTTGAATGCATTTAAACATGCAGAAAATATTTAGGTATCTTTCAATCTCCTCTAAGAAATATTTGAAAAAGTGTTAAAGTTTCGTAAATTCTTCATTTAAAATAGAGTTAATATTAAGCAATTTTAGCTTTTTTCTCAACATGTGCTATACATATGCTTGCAACTTTGGTGCTCAGCTGCTATTGGTCTGTCAATCTAATGTTATCTTGTGAATAATACATCAACAAATAGTGAAATAACTGCACTGCTGTTTAAGCTATTGTACATTTAATTTTCACCTCCACTATATCTCTCCTTTAAGTATTTTTAGTACTTCAATATATGATTCTACAGGCATGAAAATATATATCATAATTAAATATGGAATTATAAAATAATACAAACTATAATTTGGAAGGGTATAATCACTATTTGGCCTTGACAAAGTTATAGTTAGCATGGGTGGAATGTTTTAAAACAGCAAAGAATGAACTACACGCCTCACTCCACTTCGCTTTATTTCATTATATTGCATTAACCTAGCATGCTTTTGTTTGCCACATCCTTTTAACCTTATTTTTTGGTAGTATGTTTAGATTTCATTTCATTTGTTACTTTTTTACCCTATATACTACTGTTTCTGAACACCCGGTAGCCTTAGCTGTTTCTTATACTGTCTTACTAACATTCACTTTACTTAATAATCTCACACATTTGTTATTACTTTGTGTTTTTATTTAGTTTACCAACATTTCATCTCTTCCTAGCTTCTTCCTCTATAACTATAAATATTTATGTAAAATGCTAAATAAATAATCTTAATAAAGCTTCACTGTATATAAACGTACACATTTTCTTATAACTGATGTTAACCTATACTGGCTTCTGCCTCACACCTGGTCCCTGCTAGCTGAATAGATGAATGCCTTTTGTTTATCACCTACAATGAATGCAAGAAGTTAGAGGGTTCTGGCTTCTTTTAAAAACTGTCTCAAATGCTGCTCAACATTTTCTCTCCTTTGGTCCCCGTTGTAAATCCAATGACAAAAATGTTTCTCGCTGGCTAACGTTTCTAATGCATAGGTATGGAATTTTCCAAAATATTTCATTTAAAAAATTATAACACTCATGTTATTAAAGATGGAGCATTCAGACTTGGTATGTATTAGCACTCTAGTTTACTCTAGCTAAGAAAAATATATTGTTGTGTGCATTCTACCCTTTTGTTTATTAGTTACTGCGTGATAGCATAGAAACAGCAAATATCGGACATTTTGTTTAGAAATTTGTGCCTACAGAAATTTATAAAGGCTCTAAAAATAATATAATCTGATAGAGAAAAATAGTCTTCATAGGATAATGTAAAGCTGAAATTTATAACAATTGAATATTTGCACCATTATTAGCAACTTGATGACAGTGCGTGAGTAGAAAAGGACAAAGCTAATGGCAACATGTATGCGTTAGATGAGACAGAGATATCCCATTTACCTCCAAACTGCCCATTTTAAGTTTAAGGACGTATTGCATTCCACCAAAAATTTGATATCCAGTTTTCGCTGGAAATACTTGTTTTGAGGCCCCTCAATCCAAATAAAGTATTTTTGGAAAAATATGTATGCATGTGTGTGCGCATGTGAGAGAGAGAGAACAGATAACTCAAAATCAAAAAAAGTCTGGTAAATGTAACAGTTGATATTTAAGTTTAGTATCTTTCAAAAATGCAACACGAAGATTTTCAAGAAAATCCTTCCACCCCAAAATTTTTTATTTTCTCAAAAATGGCTCTAATGATTTTGATTAAAATTTCATGTATTAAAGATATTTACATAGCAAATAAAATATATGTGTTGAATTTTCTGGAAATAGCCTCTGAAGTTCTCTTTATTTGGAAGGAATTTTGTATAATCTTGTATAGCTGGTGAACAGTGTTATAGTGTTAGAGGAAAATGCACTACATAAAAAATATGGATCTCTTTAAAACACACAATTTATTTCAAATAACTGTTTTTGTGGCATCAAGCATTTCCAAGATATCTGTTATTAATGGTTCGAATTGTTCAATACTTTGTCATTCTTCTCAGCTCCTATCGATTTTCAGTTGTTTCTCACAACGATTGCTTGGAAAGATTATGGAATTCTAAGGCCAGTATATAGTGTCCAGTTCTTAAACATTGACTATCACTATGTATAATATAGCTAATTCTGCAGAGGTTCATCTCAATTAAAATGAAGTAGATAGAAAAATGAGCTTTTGTAAGAATAGTTAGTATTCCCACTAATAAATACTGGTGAGTAGAGATAGTCTTGTGAATGTAAGATATTCAATTTTTCTCTTTATGTTTTAGCTTTTAAATTATTTACCCTTCTTAAATATTCAGATTTCACAATTATTCTACTTATTTTTATAGTATATAGATGATGTACTCTTATACAGCGCATACATATATTTCATCTATTGTTTTAGTTGTTGCTAACTCAATGGGTAGTTTGACCCTTTGCTTTTTTTTACCTTATTTGTACTTATTTGTTTTAATGGACAAGCAATATGGAGGCATGTTTATATGCCTCGTAAAAATTATTCCATTTGTTATTTGTATCATTAACATATTAAATGCATTACCAACTTTCAGCATTTAGCATGCATACCAGATTAGAAATATTTTTATCACTTATATACCGGGTTATTTTAATTTACCCTCTATCTCATACTGTGGGGCATTAAAATGGACAAGTTGTGCATAACAATCTGGAATGCAAGTATTCATTACAGAAACAGAAAGATCTTGAATATTGAATGCAACATCAATTATTGTGGATGCACTGTCAGTTACTCATGTAGGTTACAGAATTATATCTTTCATATAATACATATTAAAAACCTCTTTTAATTCTTTGTACACCTGTAAAGTCATCAACAAGAATAAATCAGTAGCTTTATTTATGTGCTTTTTTAGCATTGTTTCAAGCTTGAAATAAAGTCTTTAGTTGAGGTCAAACATTATTGTGTTTCCCATTCAGAATATTATTTTTATTCCTGCTACTTCAAACTGTTTCTCAATATAGAAAGTTTCCAAATGAGTTTCGGTAATTTTTATTTAATAATAAAGGAATAGTGCACAATGTCCATACAGTTTCGGCACAAGGGCCTCAATTATAATTTTCACTTATACTGCACTCATTCTTTTACTCTAGGCTGTAGGCTGTACTCTAGGCTCCTTTCTTTGGACCATTGGACATAACATTTTCCACACTCTCTGCTGCACAGTTCACACAAAACTTGCATTTAGGTTCATGGAATAATTTGAGAGTGCATATCCTATGGTGAAACCCATGTGTGCTGAGTCTGGTCACTACATGCTGTAGCTCATAGTAATTTTTATTTCATGAGCTACCACCCATGTAACTATTCCTGAAATATCTACTAACAATTTTGTAGTTTGCAAATCTCATCTCTACTCATGCCATGTTCAGTTATTATACAAATATCTACATTTAACTCATTCAGGATGTAAGACAATGCCATTTGCTTTCACCTTAGGTAATGAATGTTCAGATGAAAGACTTTTAAGATTCTGGTTGTGGTTATTTACTTATATTGAGCCGAGTCATCATTTCCTTTTGCTTTGCTGTTGAGTAGGTTTTGTACATTCTGATGATTCATAGTACAGTTATGTGCATTTGATTGATTGGTGTTTACCATAGGTTTGGCGTTGGAAGTCACAGCTTTAAGTTTGTCACTCTTTATCAGTGGTACCCAATTTCCCATTTGGCACCACTTTTAAAATCTCTAATATACATAGTTATTACAATTATTTTTTCTTTCTAAAATATTAGCACATATGTGAGAATAGTGCTGAATTAATGAGAGTTTAAAAAATTTCTGTAATACAGTAACTAACTGTAATGTTGACAAAAATTTCATGTGTTTGATTCACATGACTTTCTCTACCTACTTTTCTACAAACTTTTCTTGCAAAAGCTTATTTTTCTATCTACATCTTCTAAAAACAGATAAACATTTACAGAAAAGCATTTATTACAGCTTTGAAGTTACACTTTTTGCATTACAAGAGAAAATGAGTGACAGCTTAGCTCTCGAAAGGAAACAAGAAAGGATGTGTTACATTCACATTATGTTCTCTACCCACTCTTCTACAAATGATTCTTGGAAGAGTTTATTCTATCTTTCGTGTTAATTGAGATAAACATTTGCAGAAATGGTTCCATTACACATTTCAGTGTTCAAATAAGAGAGATGTAGGAGGCTCAAGCAATAGCCAGAGCTTTAAAAAGGGGTCACTGTGTACTAGCTTTGAAATTCCTCTCTAATACCACAAGAAAGAACTGAATGGCTGCTTAAACTTCAAAAAAGTATAAAGTATTGGAAAATACAAATCAATAGCAACAAATGTCTAGGAAATGGTCAACACCACAGAAAATATATATATATTATGTAACTTGTGTATTTTGACAAGATCTACATTTTTTGGGCCCATCTCTTATGGTTTAGAATTATACAAAATTGATTTAGATTAAAGAGGACTTCACAAGCTATTCCCAGAAAATCAAGATTTACATTTTATTTATGGTGCAAATATCTTACACATTTTGTGTTATAATCAATTGTTAGTCATTTTTGAGAAAACGAAAAGTAAAGAAAAATAATCCATATAAAGGCTAGTTTAAAGTGGAGGAATTTCCTTGAAAATCTTTGTGCTACAACCTTGGAAGATGCTGAACTTAAATACCAAGTTTGTATTATCCAACATTTTGATTTTGAGTTAATGCTGTTCACAGACACACATTCAGTCACATGAACCTTTCCCTAAAAATGCTGTTTTTGATTCAGTGGACCACTGGTGAAATCTTGACATGTTTTTGAGTATCTCTACTATGAGTTCGCCCATCAATAGCTATGGCAGATGTTCTTATTTTACACGACAATGCAAGACCACATACCAGTCTTTGCCCATTCAACAGATTGTGCAAATTGGATGGGAAGTCTTGCCCCATCCCCATACAGCCCTGACCTAGCTCCATCTGATTTCCGGTTATTCAGGCCACTAAAGGAAGCTCATCATGGGATTTACTTTGAGGACAAGGAGACCTTGTAAAAATCTGTGCACCAATGGCCAAGGGAGAAAGACTGATTTTAGCACACTGGAATACATGCCCTTGTTTCCAGATGGACCAAAACAGCGAAAAAAGATGCGAGATTATATTGAAAATTGACTAAGCTTGAATATTGCAGCTATCATGCTATGCAATTTTCATTTAATTTTGTTTTCAAAATTAAAAGAGAAAAAAAAATAGGAGGCATTACTTTCTGACTAACCTTCCTACATTTAGCAGTAGTAATGATTTTGTTTTAGAAGTAAATTAAATTTAATCATTGAGTAGAATACCGCTTATTTTAAAAATCTGTGTTGCATTCGCTTGATTTTATCTGCTCTTCTAAAAACTATTGTTGCAAGAGGTGATTCTTCTATATACTTCTTGTTAATGGAAATAAACTTTCATTACACATTTCATTGTAGATATAAGATGAATACAGTAGGCTAAAGCGAATCATATTTTTGGAAAGTGGGTCTCTACATGATGCGTTGAAATTCCATTCGCTTTGTAAGATCACAGGAAACTTTAAATAGCAATTTTCAACTGGAAAAACGTATTACCTATATTGCAAATTCAAACTAATAACAAAGAGTATACCTCTGAAATGGTTAATGCGATAAAACTTTGTTTGTGGCCTTTAACAAAATCTACATTTTTTGTTGTAGAATTTTGTGTATATCTTATAGTTACCAGTTATACAAAACTCATTCAGAGTGAAGAGTTCTTCACAATCTATTTGCAGAAAATTCAAGATATACATTTTATTTATAATGCAAATATCTTAAACATGTATTTTAATCAAAATCATTAGAGCCATTTTGAAAAAATAAAAGATAACACAAATTTTACCATGTAAAGGATAGTTGAGTGTGAGGATTTTCTTGAAAATCTTCAGGAAACATCCTTGAAAGATGTCAAGGTTGGTAATACATAAACCGACTTTTCATTTTTGAGTTATGCTGTTCTCTCTTTCTCTCCCCCCCCCACACACACAGGCACACACCTCTTTTTCTAAAAATGCTTTTTGTTTTTGATTCAGGGAGCTCAAAACATGTATTTCCAGTGAAATCTCATTATTAAATTGTGGTTGGAATACAATGCCTCTGCTTACTATAAAAATAGGTGCTAACCTATAAAATAAGCATTTATAGTAACATAAAAAATGTGCCTTGTCATTCTGAAAACCTGTAAATGAGTTTGGTTCTCCTAGTGCAATTTCTGGATATGGGTATAAAAAATCTGATGGTGATACATTCACATGACTTTCTCTACCCTCTATCTTTATAAGTGGGTATACAAACTATTCTCACTAAACCTTATTTTTCTATCTACTACATTTTAATCCAAATAAACCTTTGTAGAAATAACTACATTACATCTTTCATTATAGATGCAAAGAGAACAGTGATATTCAGATGTTTAAGAACTGGACGCTATAACCTGGCCTTAAAATTCATACGTTCCATGCAATCATGAGAAACAACTGAATGTTGAAAGGACTTAAAGAGAATGACCAAGTAATAAACAATTCAAACCTTTAATGATGGATAACTCAGAAATCGCTTGTGCCACAAAAAAAAACTTATTTCAAATAAATTGTGTGTTTTGTAAGTACGTTTTCGTCTATCCCTTAACGTTTAACAGTTACACATGATTATACAAACTTCCTCTTGAATGAAGAGGGCTTCATAAGCTATTCCCAGAAACTTCAAGATATACATTTTATTTGTCATGTAAATATCTTTAATATATGGTACTTTAATCAAAATCGTTAAAGCCATTTTTTATAAATCAAAAATTTTGAAAAATTTTCCATGTAAAAGGTAGTTTGGGATGGGGGGATTTTGTTAAAAATCTTTGTGTTGCATCTTTGGAAGGTACTAACCCTAAATACATACCAATTTTGAAAGTTATCCGACTTTTCATTTTTGAGTTATGCTGTTCACAGTTTCTGAACAGCAGACTTTTTCTAAAAATGCTTTTTTTGGATTTAGGGACCTCAAAACATGTATTTCCGTGAAATCTCTATCACATTTTTGGATAGAATGCAATACCTTTTCTACCTACTAGGCATGTAGTGGAGAAAGTAAAAAGGCATTTAGAATGATTCCAATTTTAAGTTACAAAAGGAAATTGCACCATGGTTTTTTAACATTTTCCTTTTACAGATTTTACCTTGGTGTATAGAAAGAGAGAGGTTTTTTATTTCATAAGTGCCTATAATCATGAATGTCTGAAGTTATAATTGCATTTCAGGTTCAGTTGCCCTTGACGCAGAGAGGAATAGTACCTGATGGGGTGCATCAGCCTCATATTATTTTAATTGCTGAAGAATTATCATCTCTAAAGGATGAAGTTGTTCTGCAGTTCAGTGGTTCTAAACTGGATAAAAAAGACTTTTTTGGAAAATCTGACCCTTTTCTGGTTATTCAGAAATCTTTGGAGTCTGGTGGTTATGCTGTGGTGCATAAAACAGAGGTAAGGATGTATGCAAAGCAAAAGGAAGTTTCTGTGTTAAGAGAAATGATATACTATAGTCGGTCATCTCAGCTAAATAAAAGTAAATTTTCAAAGGTTATACCAGGACTAACACCATATTTGGTTAATACTGTTTAACTTCTGAAACATCTTGGTGCTCAATTTATGGCTCTGGTATCTGGTTGTTGTAAGGCACAGTTGGGGGCTTACTGAGTGGGGTTAAGGTTAGAACCTCCCTCTCCCAATATCATTAGGATAAGTTTTGCTTATAGGGATAGAACTGGAGATAGTACTAAGCTTTGTCATATTCACTCATGGGCATATTAAAAATATGAAGAGTGGCATAGAAGAAGCCATGACATTCTCTATGCCACTCAGCAGCAAGCGTGCCCAGTGTCAGCTCTTGTCATTTCCCAATGAACAGCGTCCGCTACAGTCAGTATTTCTCTTTCTCTGCCTTAAAAGATATAGCACATTATCACATTACAACTGCTAGCTGCTGTTCAGTTGTCAATGAGCTATGTTAATGTGTGTATTGATGTATGTCTTAGTTGAAGATTGTGGCTTAATACAGCATTACAACAAAGGATTTATCATCTCGATTGTTACTTCAGAAAGAGGAATTGTAAAAAGAGCGATGATGTTTTAGAACAAAATTTCCTGGTGTTTCCATTCCACATAAGATTACTTTATTAAACCTTGTAAAAGAGTTTAGGGAAATGGGATCAGTTCTGAATAAATGTGGAAAGAGAAACCCTTGTGTACTTACTGAGGAAAAGTTCAATGAGATAGGAG
This sequence comes from Deroplatys truncata, assembly GCA_030765065.1. NCBI lineage: Eukaryota > Metazoa > Arthropoda > Insecta > Mantodea > Mantidae > Deroplatys > Deroplatys truncata. Next base: position 120,517,624 of record CM060977.1, on the reverse strand, counting down.
AAAGGTTAGAACATTCTCCTCGAAATTGACACAGGAGTTTCAAAAACCACAGCATTAGAGCCATTAAAATACTTAAATTTAAACACTATAGACTGAATGAATTAAGCCTAGAGATGCTGATATTAGAGGTAATGAGATGGCAGACACTTGCAAAGAGGGGATTGGGGCTCGATTTTATTGGACCAAGCCCTTTTGTGGAGTGTCTGCTAGTAATGTTCAAGTATGGGATAACCCAGCTTATTGCGACGGCTCATTTTGAGATCTGGAGTAAGGAAAAACTGCCAGGCAGGCCCATGTTCTAATATCAGGGCCTGACCGGGCAGTGGGCGAGTTTCTGCTGAATTTGTCTAGAGTTAGGCTCAGAGGGGTTGTGGGCTATGTTGCGGGACACAACACTCTGCGCAGACATCTTTGCATAATGGGTCTTGCACAAGACCCTTTATGTAGGAAATGTGCGAGGGACTGAGACCTCACAGCATATACTAGGTGAATGCAAATGTTTCGCTGTACATAGGTATGTATCCTTAGGGTCCTTCATTTTGGAACCTGAGGAGATAAGAAGGGCAGATATCTGTTTCACATGGACTATTGAACTAGAGTATGTCAAAATATGAGGCACAATGGGCTCTTGACCCTGCATGCATGGCCTCTTTAAGAGGCCACTCAGTTATCAAGCCTAGAGATGTAAGTTGTGTAAAGTTTTGCAACTGGATTTTATAAAGGATTAGCAATGATGCTGTGAATCCTAAATTTATCATTTTCACTGTTGAAGCATGGTTTCATTTGCATGGCCATGTTATAATGCAAAACAATAAATATTGGAGTACAAAAAATCCTCATCTCATTCATGAAACTCGTTTACATAATGAGAATGTTAGCATATGGTGCACTATAACTGTGCATAGAATTATAGATCCTATATTTTTTTAAGATAGTCACCAATGAAAGATACAGAACACAAATACTCAATCCATTTTTGAGCAGTTAACTGATTTCAAGTGTCAGCTTATTTCACCCGGATTCACCAATTGCCCATACAGTAGACTAACATTGAATTTAATAAAGGAAATATTCAGAGACAATATTATTAGTAGAGGATTATGGCCCTCTAGGTCCCCCAATTTGTCAGCCTGTGACATTTAAGGGGAAATTTAAAAATAAAGTAAACAAAGACAATCTGCATAAAATTAATGAGTTTAAAGACAGTATTGTACGAGAAATCAGGAGAATTACAGTAGTCGAACTTGTACTTATAAATGCTAATTTCTTTCAGAGATGTCAGGAATGTGTTGCAGCAGAGGGACATTATTTTCTGTAGTCAAGGTTAGTACATAATATGAAAACTGTAATTTTAATAGCTGACTAGCAACTGTAGCAGGCCCTGTTCACTGGAAATGACAAGTGCTGAAAAAATGCCATACTTTGGTATTACTTATTCTAGGAGTGTATGGAATTTTATAAATTTAAAATAGCTGATTCAAATGAATCCTAGCATTAGTAAGAGAAACACTAATGTTGGATTGTTGTATAGTTACAATATTGGTATATATGGAATAAAATACAAATAAACACTGCAATAAACATGTATGCAGGGTGATTGTTAGTGGAGGATTCTCCACCGGGCAAGATTTCTGCTGTGGCAATCATGAGAGATTTAAACGAAAAGCAGAATGAATGCTACACTATTGAAAGGAAATATCTCACACATGCCTAAAAATACACATTTTCTTTAATAAGTAATCATTTTTGAAATGTTGCTTCAGCATACTTAAAAGAATGAGAAGGATAATTTTGAGGTATCTTTTTATAATTAATGTACTTAATTGAAAGCAAGATATTTATTGGACATTAAATAAAAAAGTCATGAAAAATGAAAGTTAGTAAACTGAGTGCAAGAATTGGTTTAATAGAGTTATTTAAGAAGAAAACTGTTAATAATAGCACTCAGTTTGATAGATTGTTACGGAACACTGTTCTGAATATCTTCAAAGATATACTTCACTCATTTATAAATGTTTCCCAATAAATTTGGTTGCATTTGTATTGAATAAAAATTCAAAACAATTACAACATAATATTTTGAAATAGAAATGAAGTGAAGTTATATGAGATTTAATTTGAGGTAAAGCAGGAAGAAGCACCATAGAGGACGTTACCCATTGGGCCACCAGTGAAAAGTTCGAAGCAAAATCCTGATCTGATTTTTTTTTTTTTTCATTGTAGGTGCATATTTGAATAATTAAAGAAAAAATGCAACATTATCAGAATTGCTCTATATTTGCTTTTTATACATGTTTTTACTCTTTCCTAATTCATATGCCCCCCTCAGACAGAAAGAGAACTTTCATTTGATTAATTTATGTTTAGTAATTTTAACAAAGTTGTCATAATTTGTGTGATCTTAATGATATAATAGGTGATCAGAAATACGCTGAATCCTGAATGGAAGAAATTTTCCATTCCTGTTCGCACGCTGTGTAATGGAGACTATGACCGTAATTTGAAAATGACTTGCTATGATTGGAATTCAAGCGGAAAGCACAGTTTGATTGGAGAATTTTATGTGACACTAAGGCAACTTTCTCAAGGACCATGTCCTGCCAATATTTTCCAGTGCATTCATCCAGAGAAACAGGTTAGTTTCCATTGATTTCTCATAAGAAGCAATCTTAATTTGATAATGAACCATGTATGAACAGCTATGCTGCAGTATTAAATAATTTCCTTTAATTGCTTGTCTAAGAAATGCTACTTATTCATTATTTAAAGTTATAAACTGTTTTAAAATAACATATACTATTGAAGGAAAGAACCTTATACCCAAGTTTTTATATGTATTCAATGTTTGATCCAGAAAAAGAAGCCACACTACACGCACTCAGGAATCATTAATCTCGATCTTTATGAAGTACGACAGATATGCACTTTCATGGACTATGTGAAGGGTGGAACACAGTTGCACTGCTCTTTTGCCATAGATTTTACAGGTATGTGAGTTATCAGTAACTTGAGCTGTCTGAAGCTTCTGTACAAGTATATCCATTGTCAGTGCTATTGGCATTCCCTTTTTAGTTTTTAAGTACCCCACTTTTTCATAGTTTGTTTCTTTTTTTATATCAAAGTATATTCTTACTTTTATACAGTATGTTAATAATTTATAGAGATAAACTGTGAAAAGAATGATTGCTGACATGACAAGGAGCAAACATATTCCTACTAACATATATCGGGCAATATCCTGCAAACCTCACAATGTATACATTTAGAACTACCGTCTCCCTCATGAGAAATGTTCAAGGTGACTGCCATGACTGCAGTGCCAAAACTATGAGCTGGCAAACCATAAGATCTCAAAGTCATTTGAAATATCATGCAAATACTGCTTCAAAACCTACACATCTGCAAGCAACTCACCATGTACTATGTTCATGTCACAAAAGAAAAAGTTGAATATTCAGATCAGGTGAGAGTGCAGAGCAGGCTATGAATCTGCCTCAGCTGATCCGACTTACAGCGAATTAGAATATCTGTTTATTTAAAGGTGAGTCGGAATTGTTACACTAACATCACTTAAGTTTACTCACTTAACATGTTTCGGGAAACGGTTGTTCCCATCCTCAGAAGTTAATTCGACTGGCCCGTGTTGTTGGTGTTTCCGTTTTTTGGACTGGATCCTGTGGTGGCATCTTGTGGTGGAGAAATGTACTTCCAGAGAGGATTTGGTGGCGGCAAATCAAAATTCATTAGATGTGTGTTGTGTTTTAGAATGGTGATCTTCTCCCATGCATCTAATTCGGCTGCAAATTTGGCTGGTTTGGCTAATGTAATATTGGGTTTGATGTTGTGATTAGTGATCCAAAAATGGTGTGAAACACACACACTCTACTAATTACATAAAAATAAGAGTTTCAATCCAACCACACACAAACATGCAGTACTAAACAGCCTAACACATAGACTGGTATATACCCCCTTAAATAAAAAAGAATACCAGTTAGAATACCAGCATATAGTAGACACAGCAATACATAATGGGTACAACAAAGCAACTATTGACAAAAAAATTGCAAAATTCAAACGACAAATGCACATCAGAAACACAACAAATCTCAGCCAGCAAGATAAAGAGCTAAAGTTCAAGAAATTCACATACCACCCAGGAACATTTCACAAATTTAAGAAGATTTTCATGAAACATAACATCAGCCTAGCTCCACAGAACAAATTTAACATAGAGAAATTACTTTGTAACAAGTTAAAAGACCCCATTCCACAAGACAAAAAAGCTGGAATCTATAAAATCAATTGTTCAGATTGCAATAAAGTATACATAGGTAAGACAAAAAGAAACTTAGAAACTAGGCTAAAGGAGCACATGAGATGTATTAAATACAAACAAATGGACAAATCTGCAGTTTCACACCATTTTTGGATCACTAATCGCAACATCAAACCCAATATTACATTAGTCAAACCAGCCAAATTTGCAGCCGAATTAGATGCATGGGAGAAGATCACCATTCTAAAACACAACACACATCTAATGAATTTTGATTTGCCACCACCAAATCCTCTCTGGAAGTACATTTCTCCACCACAAGATGCCACCACAGGATCCAGTCCAAAAAACGGAAACACCAACAACATGGGCCAGTCGAATTAACTTCTGAGGATGGGAACAACCGTTTCCCGAAACATGTTAAGTGAGTAAACTTAAGTGATGTTAGTGTTACAATTCCGACTCACCTTTAAATAAATTCAATACACATCACTGTTTCTAGCTTCTTTTCATTACAATATCAACGTAGAATATCTGTGTTATAATAGCACCCTACAGGAAAGCTGTATGCTGATTTTTTTTAGTAGTATTAATGTTTAATGCCCGTTTTACTGCATAAGGCACCACAGGCATTGGACACTGGTGATACATGAAATGATAATTGGGAAAGGAAGTGTTCCAGGTCTAAATATAATGGTACCTCCAGTTATGAGGACTGAGGAAAAATCTGGACGAAGCCTCAGTCAGGGAGAGCAGTCCTAGCAGTATTTGAACCATACACCTCCCATTCATGATTCCATGCCTTAACAGCCTCAGCTGTAACTATCTTATCTAAGGTTCACTTTTTAATTATCATATATAATTAATTTAAATTAGTTATACTTTTTATTGACCTTAGCCTGGTCTTGGCAAGCTTTTAATATAGAGTCAGCTGAAAAATTCAATGCCACAGATGGCATTTAAACACAGTTTTCCATGCGGTTGCTCTAACCATTGAGCTACTGTGACAACATGCCAAGACCAGGCTAAGAAAACCTTAAGAAAGCCATAAGCACGCAGTATTAAAGCACTTGTGTTGACAGGTCACCATTGAAATTGTCATCTCTAGTGCGATGTCTTGGTGGTCTAGCTGGATACAACTTGAGTCAGTTACGGAATTCAATATCCCACTGGCATGTTGTCACAGTAGCTCAAAGGCTAAAGCAACTGCATGGAGAGCAGGAGAACCGTGTTCAAATCCTGGCTGTGGCATTGAATTTTTCATTTGACTCTGTATTAAAAAATATATTATTCTAAGCTCATTGCTATGTTATCTGCTCTATAAACCGTACCTTCATAGCATATTAATATGAAAACCGTTCCAGTTACATACTGCTTTTGAGTCAATTGTATACGTTGAAAATGAAGACAATTGATTAAAAACATGTTCCTAGTTATTAATATAAGTGGTGCCTAATGTTCACTAAGGAACTCAAAAGTGGTATTACATTACATCATTGTCCTTAATCTCCTAAAAAAAAGTTCCAGCTGTATATTACAAAATTAAGAACCTTTCTGGATGCATCATGTCAGCAATCATGTGATATCCTGTATTCCAGTGCCATTTCATGCAAATAAAATAGTCTTATACAGGATTAGTTGAACGTTCCACTCCATCCAAGTATATTTTAATAGCATGAATTTGATTTATGTGGAAGTAACTTAACACTAACAATTTAAAAATAACAATGTTATTTTTTATCATGTTTGGTTTTAATGAGAGTGGCATCCTCTGCTATCTGTGTGTATAATTTGAAATTTTTAGAAGAATTTAGACAAACTTCAAACTGTTAGCTGTTTGTTATGTATCAGAAGAAATGGCTTGCTTTCTGGTAAAAACAATATGCTTCTGGAACTTCACATGTTTTCTGAATATAATTTAAAATTCAAAAGCTAATTTCTGAAGCGTTTCATAGAACAAGCAGCATACTTGAGTCCTAATGTGTTGTCATATTTGACATTTGTTTTATAAAGAAGTAGTGCAGTTTTATTTTAGTGGAAATATAAATGTCCTTGCTTATGTTAGGGCAAACTGCACCAAGATACATAAAATAAAGTACACTTACTCTCAATGACATACAGCAATATATAAAAAGTTGAACAAATAATGAAAATAAAATAAGAGGTTAAATTCATCCCCAAGTGTTCACATACAGGATGTATCAAAACTGAACGGCAAAGCTTCAGGATAGGATTCCTCATATAGAGAGAAGAATAAAAGATTATAACATTATGTGTCTGGAAATACATTATTATATATTTATTCAACCTTTTACATGCAGGGTTCACTGCATGTATAACAGCAGCTGGAACTTTCATCCGAAGTGACAATATACACCAACAAAGAGTTTGTGAGCATGTATTGCATGTATGGTTTGGCAGATGATAATGCATTGAAGGCGCATCACTTGTATCAGGAATGCTACCCAATGCGCAGACTGCTAGACTGAAAGGCATGTGATTAAATCCATCGCCATCTCTATGAAGACGGGAACTTCGCACGTCCACCAGACACCCTAGAACAGCCAAGGAGGACAACCCCTGACCAGTTACTTGGCCACCACTCTCTCCTGACTTGGTGGCCCATGGACTTTTACCTGTGGGGACATATAAAAGTCTGTTCCGACTCTGTTGCTGTGCATCTGTTGGACTCCTGTTGCTGATATGCCAATTCTCCATGTGCACATTGTGACAGCCTGTACGTACTTCACTAGCCATGTTTCCTCATGTGCATATCTCAATGAGGTGAATACAGAGGTCTGTATTCAGGCAGAAGGAGGTCATTTTGAACATTTCCTCTGAGACATGATCAGTGTGATACAGCTGCCATAACATAAAAAGTGGAATAAAGTTGTAACTATGCATTTTCGGACCCATGTTATAATCTTTTCTTCTCTCTATACGAGGAATCCATCCCTGAAATTTTTCCATTGAGTTTTGATACATTTTGTATATTGTGGCTTTATGTGCTAGCTATCCTTTCACCCCTCTGTTCAGCAAAGCATTATATATTTTGATTTAGCTATGTTTGTCATCGTCACTATAGAATTTTTAAATGAATTCTTGGATATAAGAATTCAAAAGTAAGAAAAGTAGTTACTTTAAATGAGTTTGGCGATGTTCACATTATATCATACTACATAATTATGTACATTCATAGCTCAAATGGGTATTCAGTAAAGCTAGAATTTGGACAACTGTAATTATTCAGATAACATTTATCTTTCAACTATTCAACAGGATAATGGTTAACTAGATAACTAGAAAATGACATAATTTTATACAGATAAGCAATTTACTATAGCCCAGCAATTTACTGCTGAAAATTACAGTAATGCTAAAGAATGAGTGTTTTGGCTTTGATATCAAGGAAAGGATAAGGTAGAAGGAGGGATTCCTTACATAGTGCCACATGTGTATTACAGAAAGAATTTAATTTTATCCGTGTGTGGAGAATGAGTTTATTTTGTTTAAGCATCTTAACCAACTGAAAAATTCTCCCAGTGGCCATAGGCTAAGAAGCTTTTAGTCTTTAATATTAATGTTATTAAATGTTTCTTCGGTTTTATGGCATTCTAGCCTAAAGAATAAAAAGAGAGGTTTGAAATGTTTAATATTGCATTTTGGGTATAGAAGTTTGTTTATGTCACGTAATGTGCTTATGGTTTCATTGAATGCTGATTTCAGGGAATATTTTTGCCATGATTCAAACAAAGCTTCGGCTACTTGGGGTATTTGACACTATCTTACAATTTGTATGTAAGGAGTTGAAATTAAAAGTTAAGTAAACTGTCATTTTGTATCCCTATAAAGAAATGTGCGTCCTTTGACCATTTTGGACTTATGCCACAATACCTGGCAAATATGATGGGTTATCTACATTTTTAAAAGATAGGTATACAGAGAGGGGAGGAGCTTTTATTTGCCAAAATAATTATAAGAATTCATAAGCTGTGTGAAGAAGCAAATTACAATCACATATTACAACTTAGGAATAATAACTTATAAAGTGGTAAATGAGGTTGTCATGAACGTTGTAGAACATGCAGGATAAAATCAAGGTTCATAGTACAGCCTTGTCGATACTGAGTAAACAAGTTACTGGGCTGTGGTCTACTGGGCTCATTAAGACATCTTCAGTGGCCATAGCCCAGTAGACCACAGCTCACAAGCCTGGGAACTTATTTAATATGTATGTAGGATAAAAGATGTTAACTTTGTGCTTGAGTTGTTTTTTGTTTTAAGTTTCTAGATTCCAGGTATGGAGCCCATTACCTTTATTAATTTGCATATTTGAATGGTATACTCTTATAAAAGGAATTCATAACTACGGAATTTGTTAGCAGTCATTAATATCCATGGTGTTTATTTACATGAAAATTATGTTGAGATTAGGGGTTTTAAATTCTATACTGCATCTGTCACCCCCTGTTCTCTTTATTTTGATGGAAATATGTGCTCCAAAGACATTTAGATATGCCAGACTGTTGGAAAATGGTGCACTTTCAAACATTTCTTTAAGAGCACTATTACATAGTTCTGTTTAAAATAAAGCATTGTGAATCACTTCCAGTGAAACCAGAAACTGTATAAATGTTATCAATCTTTTAATTCCTATGTAGTTGACCTCACATTTTCAAATAAGTGAAACACTTTAAAACAAATTACGAATATACATAAATACTTTACTTACGAAAGAAGTTCTCTTGCAGGATCTAATGGTGATCCTGCATCACCAGATTCATTGCATTACATCAGCAATGTGCCCAATGCTTATGAGCAAGCAATTCAGGCAGTTGGTAGTATAATACAAGATTATGATACAGATAAGTTGTTTCCTGTTCTTGGATTTGGAGCTAGACTCCCACCTGATGGAAGAATTTCTCATGAATTTTTTGTGAACATGCATCCTACAAACCCATATTGTTGCGGCATTACAGGTAATGTAGCATTAATTTGCACAATGCATGTTGCAGAGAATTTTGGAAATGCTTTTAATTAACGTAGAAGTCTGTTTTTTGCTTCTTTCCTTAATATGATTCTGAAATTGAAGTAAGAAAATGAAGTCAAATGACTGCTGTGATGCTTTGGTACAATACATTATTCTGCAAGAATTTAAGGAAATGCACAATTTGAGAACAAAGTCATGCAGTAGCCTGAATGCTGCTTCAGATAAGATGCGTCTAATATTCATTTCTCCATGGTGTATTAATATATACCGACTGCTTCTGTGGTCTGGTGGTGAGTATTCTGGCTTCTCAACCAGAGGTTCCATAGAATCTGGAAATATGAATGTTAGTATTTTTCATATTAGAGATGAATAAAAAATAAAAAACATACAGCGCAACGAGTCGTAACATCAGTTGTTTCTGAAGTCAAAGACCCCACTATAACCATAGAAGTTTAGAGGGGCTACACAAATGTAAAATAAAAAATCTGATGTGTTACACTCACATGACTTTCTCTACTCTTGTACAATCTAATTTTTCAAACGCTTATTCTCCATATGCTTCATGTTAATCGAGATATCGAGATGTCAATCTTATTGGTAATTTTCTTGTAGATGCAAGGGGAATATGGTAGCTTTTAAGCGATAGTCAAATATTTTAACGCTGGTTGCTATGTGGCGCATTCCATTCTCTTTGCATGTCCAGGACATAAAAAAATGAATAACGAATTTGAGAAAAAGTATAAGTATTGGAAAATTTAAGGAAATAACAAGCAATATCTCGAAAACGGTTCACTCAACAAAAGAAATGTATATAACATAAGTTATGTATTTTAACGCGATCTACATTTTTTGTGTAGTAAAATTTTGTCTATCTCTTATGGTTTACCAGTTATACAAAATTCATTGCAAATGAGGACAACTTCATAGGCTATTCCCAAAAAAAAGTCAAGATGTACATTTTATTTGTCATGTAAATATCTTAAATATGTGGTATTTTGCAGCCATTTTTAAGAAAGTATTATTCCGAATGAACAGGACTTCACAGGATATTCGCAGAAAATTCAAGATATACGAGATGTAGTAATAAGGAAGCAGATTTTATTATTCATTTCCGACCAGTTCAATGATGAAGAGGAGGACAGGGCATTGTACTCCCCTCTCCCATCATAAAAAGATTAATTCACGTAATACTCTGGCTATAACCATTGTTAGAAATACATCAAGTGGCTGAGCTCTGTTGGAATTATCTGAGTGCTAAAACAGAACAATGTATCATCAAATATCTCACAAAATTTGGAAAATCTTCAACAGAAACCTACATTTTGTTGACAGAAGTTTATGGTGATCACTACCTATTTCATGCAAGTTTTCAGGTGGTTATAGAAGTTTAGGGAGGGTAGGAGAGGCATTGGTTAATGATATAAAACCAAGCTGTCTTTCTATTGCAAAAATTCAAGAGAATGTGGAAATAGCTAGAATTGTTCAAGATCACCAACTGAGTATTCAAACAATTTCTGAAATTGCCAAAATCAATAAGGAGTATGTTAGATTTTGCACGACAATCTGGGCATGTGGTCCCAAAAATCCTTACACCAAAATAAAAGGAACATCGAGTGAATTGCTGTGCTGACACTCTTGAAAACAGAGAATATCTGATTTCATCCAAAAAGACAAAACTTGGATTTTTTATTCCAGAGACTAAGCCACCAAGAGCCCCCAATCCCCTAAAATGAGGAAAGTGTGCATGACCAAGTCCAAATTTTTTTTTCTATATCTGGCAGATTTTCTACTTTGATGGGTGTCTCAAGATCAGACTGTCAATCAGGAGTATTATAAAAATGATTTAAAGATCCTCATTGAACATGTGCAACAAAGTAGACCAGACTTGTGGAAGAATGCCTCATTGATTTTTCATCAGGACTATATGGTAAATGTGAAGAAGTATTTGGTGAAGAACAACATTCCAGTTACTGAGCATCCATCGTACTTGCCACTCCTAGCACCATCTACATTTTTCTCTTTTTGAAAGTCAAATCACTGCTCAGAGGAATCAGATACAATTCCTTGGGAGCAGTAAAGAGAGAAGCAATAGCAATGCAACTCTTGAACATATTATTTAACATTAAATTATTATAAAATATTATAAGAATCTTATATGGTGTTACAAACTTTTTAACAATGAAAGAAATAGATTGACAAAACCAAAGTGATACACTCCAAAAAGTACACCTACAACAATCAATGCTTCAAATAAGTTTTACTCATTAAAATTCTGCAACCTCAGCCTCTTTGTAACAAACTCAGTGTAACCATATGTTTAGGATTGCTTATTTGAATGGTTAATTGTCCCACTAACTTTGACTATTTACAAATGTCTGTTATAAATATTGTGTCTTTGCATTAAGATAGGAATCAACTTCTGAACTTTAGCAATATTTCCATGTACAGGAGCCTAAAAGAAATTAGAAAATATGTATACTGGGTGGGGAAAAGCGATATGAAAAATTGGGAAGTAGAAAGGCAGTAGCAAAATAAGCATTTTGAAGATAGGAACAAGGGGTTGCAGAAACTTTTTACTGCGGTACATACTTCTTCTTTCTAGGTTCAACAGCCTTCTTAGGCCAAGAGCACCCCAATAATTCTCCTCCATTTATTTCTGTCCTGTGCTTTCCTATTCCATTGGGTCCTTTGGAGAAACTTCAGATCTTTTTCCACATCATCTAACCATCTTATTGCTAGTAAAGGTGAACTTTTTACATGGATTATTGTCCACTGCCATGTCCTAATCATCTCAGCCTGTTGGCTTTATCACTATATAGTTCAGTATTATACCTGATTCGCCAGCTACCTCTTTCATTCACAGATCCATATATCTACCTCAGCTACCTCTTTCATTCATAGGTCCACATATCTACTTTAATACTTTGTTTTTCAAAGCTCATTAATGTTTCTATACGTTCTTTGTTTAAGGTCCAACTTTCTGTTTCATATAACAAAACAGGTCTTACTTAAGTTTTATACAACTTACATTTTAGTCTTAGGCTAAGAAAATGGGACTGAAATTGTCTCTTTAGCCTATGGTAACATTTATTAGCCATTTTTATTCTCTTATTTATTTCCATTGTTATATTATTATCATTAGTTTTAATACTTCCAATATATTTAAATTGTGTAACATTTTCAAATTTGTAATTATCAATTGTAATAAACTTTCCTTTTGTCCGTAAATTTGTTTTAGGTACTTTGTTTTGTCTTCATTGACTGTAAGTCCCATTTACCTGGCTGCCTTTTCTAGTTTATCAAATGTTCCTCTAATGGCTTTATCGGATGACCAATAATGTCTATACTGTCTGTGTATACTGGTAATCTGGGTTACACGCATCAACATTAAATCCGTCATGTTAGAGTCCCTGATTGTGAAACCTGTTTGTGGTATGTCTTATGAAAATAAAATGCATTCTTGTTCAGTTTTAGTCAATGTTTCCAGGTGTGTGTAATGTTTAATGCCGCATTTGTGTTGTAAAGCCTACTGAATGGTACAGTAATACCAAATGCTAGTGTTAATTCAGTACAAAGAGTACAGTACAGTATGTGCATGTAATGGTTAGTGTTTCGTTGTGTACCAGTACTCCTTAGTTGAGATAGTATGGTCCACTGTTGTGCGAGTTACTACTGCTACCACTGGGGTTGATAGGACCATTGTCCCAGCTTGGTTTTGTATGCGATGTACATCTTCTGCAGATAAGTAACCATGTGGCAGAAAGACATTATTTTTGCTATTTTTGTGTTCTGCATTCAAGGGCTGACCAATTGGCATCATGCAAGTAGGCTAGGGATAAGTTTTAATACATTTTGGTGATGGGTCATAGACTCTCCTTACAGAATAGACTTCAATACATATACAGTGATGATAGTGTGATCTTGTTAATTTTTTTAACTGGCTTCAAGAAAGAAGATGTATTGCTCAGTAAATTTAACTTCAATATTTTTTTTTTCTCATTATTTTCAATCTTGTTTGTAAGTCGTGGTTGGCTTATTTTGTAGGAATAGAGGGAGATCTCACCTGCTGCTGTGTGGGCTCTGTCAGTCTGTTTTAGACAGACTCGGGTGACTTGGGAATCCTCGGCTCACTTCAGGGTCTGTCGAATTCACTCGGCAGTTGCCATTTTAGTAGTAAGATTTTGTTTGAGAAGATAGAAGAAATCGCCATCTTAGTGTGGGTGAAAACAGTGTAGTATATGTGGGTGGCAGGCTTATCATCTCAGTAAATGATGTAAAGAGATGTATAATAAAAGTATTGAGAGTAACTTGTAATTTTTTAATGTAGTTAAACTCCTATTCTACCCACAGTTGTGGTTTGTAAGTAACATAACATAACATAAGATCTCAATCTATAGACCCTATTGTGAGCTAGGCCAGCTTAAAGAAAGCTAGTCTACTCTAGGATGTAGATTACATCATAAATACATAATTACATTGTGTACTTGTATATAAATAAATTGTAGTTCTTATGTAGAGTACGTTAGAGCTAAAAAATTTTAAAACAATATTATTTATACTTAATGTAGTTATAAAATTTTATAGTCAGTTATTTTTTGAATGAAAGAAATCCTCCTCTGTTTAGGTTCCTTTCACAGCGAGTTTGCAATTTTGCCACCTGAAGCCCCTTTTAATGCTTGCACGGCCTGAGTTAGTAAAAGTTAACTGAGGTCGTGACAGAATTTCATTTCGACTGGCTAATGAAGATGTTTCATAAAGTTATATTTCAATCATGTTCATACAGCACTCCTGTTATACTGCATCTGTGATCCCTTGTTCCTGTTCTCAAATTATTTATTTTGGTACTGCCTTTCTATTCTACCACTTTCTGCATGTTGTATAGTACCATGCCACAGTTTCATTGTTCACTATTGTTGGAGTTTTATTTGATTTCATTTTCTTCTTAGCTTCAGCCTTATATATACTAATTAGAGCACTAAAATAAAAATGCAATTATTCTGTCTAATAAGGAAGAACATTACAAGATTTGCAAACAATTTCTGTACCAGTAATATGTTTGCAAAGATTTAATGTCCTGAGTTGAATTGTGTAGGAGTTCTGGAAGCTTACAGAAACTGCATAAGACAAGTACAACTATATGGACCAACCAACTTTTCTCCTGTCATCAACCATGTAGCTCGTTTTGCCAGTACTTTTCGAGATGGATCCAGTTACTTTATCTTACTCATCCTCACAGATGGGGTCATCACTGATTTGCCACAGACAATCCAGGTAATAGTGATACAGCTTGGCATGTTATAGAGAACATTATTCATGTTGGTTTAAAAACATGCATGTGATTTGCATGCATGTAATAAATTCATAATTTAAGATGTAGAAAAGTTTTGCATAATTTTTATCAATAAGATCATGTTTAAAGTGTGCTAGGCATAATAGAGGTTAAAGTAGGTTAGGGCAATACAAAACCTCAATGAAAAGAAAATCTTTTATATTTGAGCTATTGCCTATTAGATAAATAAAAATTAAACATATTACCTTAAAACTGCTACTCATTTCATGTATGTAGAATGAGTGTTAGCTCATGTACAAATAAAATATCACATATCTGGAATTTATTTGATCTTTGAGACTTGTTTAATTTTTATAAACAATTAAAGGCCAAGATCATGCTTTCATTGAAAGTATTTTGACAATCGAACTCATAACATCTTATAGTCTTCCTAAGATAATTAAACTCAGTTGAAATGATAGAAAATTATTAACACTCATTGTAGTGTAAAAGTCATTCCATTTATAGTATTAGAAAATCAGGTTTTACTGCATTCATTTGATTTATTTTATCCATCTGAACAAGTTCATGTTATGGGACCTTTTGGTTTAAACTTGCAGAAATAAAATTGCTAAATTTTGTTTCTGTAACTAAATTCTCTTCAAGTTAAATTTGTTAATGATTCTACTTTCCATCTTTAATCTATATACAGTTAACTGCAAAAACAGTTTTCTAAACACTGAGCAGGCTGGCTCAGGTGGTAACATCTGTGGCTTGCATTCAGGAGCTCCCAGGTTCAAATCCTGAGGCTTCATTACGATGAATCTCGTGGTTTACATCATGTCATCAGGTACATACAGAATTGGATATTTATAATTAATACCACGACCCAAAGTTCTACCTTAAGTCTAAAACAATAATAAGAATGAAAATACTCTGGCATCTATCCACAGATAATGAAAGCAGGTAGAGTGGATGGCAGCCTAATATCATGTGTCCAGCGCATGTAGAAGTAGAGATACAGTTGCCTAGCACTAAGGTCTCTGTGGACATGTGTTGATGCTGCCATCTGCCTGTCACAAGCAGAGGTCTTGTTTTGTCTTTTGCGATATAAATTTCTGTCATTGCTTCAGATGCTTTTAGCCTTGAGCTTGTTGTGCTACCATGCAGAGGTACAGTTGCCTATCACTAAGGCCCCTGTGTACATGTGACAAAGCAAGGTGGTATGGTATAGTGCAAGGAGAGACCTAGAAGGCTAACTGTCCGCCACACACCAATCTATTAGGTAACTCTTAACAGATCTATCTCGATATGACAATGTAGCTAAAGCGACATAAAATAAATAGAGAAGAAAGAAAGAAAAAAGTTCTAAAAGTCCTTTACAGCTAAACTAACCCTAACATTTGCCTAGATATCTGATAATAAATTAGTTGCAATAGCAAATTGCGTTTGAGGTTATAATAGCTGTACAACCAAGATTGCCAACTTGTCAGAGAATATGAACAAATAAGACAAAAGAGCTTGGTGAGAAAGCTGGTAGCTCAGTAGCATCAGCACTGGAAGGCAAAACTCTATGGTTTGAAGTAAGTTGAATGGGATGTCTGAAATAGTAAAGGGGCTATATGGATAACAGATTATCCCTCTTGCTCCCTGGAACTTTCTACAAAGATTGCCAATAGGTACAGACTGGTTAAGGCATACTTTAAATTGTGTAACTTTTAAGCATAAAGAAATATTCATATCATAAGAAATATAATTCAGAAGTGAAAAACAAAATTTGCTCATAAATTGAGTATAATAAACCTGATAGGAACAGTTTTAGGAACAAATGTCTGTACCTTGTAACAGTTATTTAAACTCTTAATAAGTTTCACATAATCATTTGAATTAATATTCAAATGAAAATTATGTGCATTATCAATGTATTCTCTTAACCTTACAGACCATAGATAAGACTTGTCATATGGTGTTGCTCTAGTGATCATATTACAGTGGTATTTAATTTAAAAAGAATGTATAAGAATGAAGGTGCTTCTACTGAAATAATACTGCTGAAATGCATTAAGTCCCATTCACAATGAAAAGTAGGTGCAGAAGCAACATAAATGCAAGATATAATTCACAATAAAATTGCTTTGGTGGACTTTGTGACAATGATGTGTGTATAATTAGTAATTGTTGAGTCATTTGTAACAGTTGACTCGCAGGGAACTGAGGATGGGAGCAATTAGCTCCTGAAACATGTATTCGTGATAAAAACAAGTAAGTGATGTAGTGTTACTAACAACTCAATACAAATTACTAATAAATGCAATACCTTGCACCCATGTTATTTAATGCAAGTATTTGCATATATTCTTGTATTGCACTACGTAATGCAAGAGATTGCAAATTCCAAACTTTATGCTTGCATAGAGGAAGAATTCTGCATCTCTTTCTCCATGCAATACCAGCTTCGGAACAGCTCAGAATTGCAATGCGAGGTTTTATGCCATTTACTGTACAATCATTGTGCTCATCCATTTGGACATGCCATCCTGATGCTGCTCTGTTATTTGGTTGATACAGCACTCTTTATGACCTATTTATTTACAAAGACTGGATACATTTTTATATTGGACATTATCAGTTATGTTACTCAATGTTAAATTTGCGGTACGCTTGAAGATTCCCACAAGCAATTTATGAATCTGAAAACCAGTACCAAATTCTTATGCTGTGCTTATGGGTGTATTGTGAATGGGGTCTTAGTGTTTAATGTATTGATAGCTAATTTGGAACTGCTTTTGTATAGCATGATGATTAGATATTAAACCTGATTGGTTTCATCTACATAATGATCCATATCAAATAAGCTGTTTTTAAAACAATCTGATTAGTGTTTGGTGGCAGCTACTAACATGCAAATACTAAATGTACAGTACCTCTGGGATAATTTCTTACTCTTAATAGTAGATGCTAAAAACCACCTTTCTCCTGTATACTGGATATTGTCATCTCATATTTACATGTGTGCTGCCGAGTACAATGCAGAGCTGTGACATCACAGAGTAGCCTCAATCCCTTATTTACCCACTTTTGCTGCACTGAACTCTAATGTTGTGCTATGTGTTAAGTAGATCTACATTTTATGTTCGGTAAGTTGTAGTTTATCTCTTATGATTTACAAGCTATATAAAATTATGAAAAATCTTTTCAGAATGAAAAACACTTCATGGGCTATTTGCAAAAAAATTCAAGATATACATTTTATTAGTATGTAAATGGTTTAAACATAGGCATTTTAATGAAAATTGTTAGTCATTTTTGAGAAAATTTAGAATCTTGAAAGTTTTATTTGGCAACCTTGGAAAATACTGGTATTTATCTGACTTTTTGCTTCCAAGTTATGCTGCACATGCACACAATCACTCACAAAGCATGTAATGCTATTGAAATCTTGATATAAAATTTTTGAGTAGAATACAATATTTTTACTTACTGTAAGTAAGTGTTAAAGAAAGTAACAAAATCTGTGTTACATTCACATGACTTTCTCTAGCTGCCATCAGTTTTTGTATAGCTTCTACAAACTATTCTTTCTAAAGCTTATTTTTCTATCTACTTTATTTTAAACATTTGCAGAAATAGTTTCATTACACACTTCGTTGTAGGTACAAAGGGGATGTAGTAGATTAAAGTGATACTCAAATGTTTAAAAACATAGTTATAATTCCATACTCTTTCCATTACATTACAAGAAACAACTGAGAGATGGTGACAGGAGTTCATAAAGTGACAAAGTGTTGAAAAATTCAAACCAGTAACAACAAAATTATGTTGCAAATAGCTGATGTCAGAAAAACTTTATTTAAAAGAAATTGTGCTATAAGAATATCTGGGTTTTTATTAGTCATTAAATATATGGTATTTTAATCAAAATCATTAATCAATTTTTACAAAATAGAACAAAAATTTCCGCTTAAAGGGTAGTGTATGGTGCAGGGATTTTCTTGAAAATGTGTTGTATCCTTGGAAGGTGCTGAACTTATCACTCGGGACATTTGGCAATAATGCTGCTTTGGTGGCACTCTTATCATGCTTACATTCAAGTAGCCTATGTTTGCTTTACACAACAGGGATGGTTATTGCATTAGCCACAAGTAAACAGTGCTAAAGATATATGCTCTAAGTAGTATATACCAAGTCTGATATTTATCTGACATTTTGCTTTTGAGTTATGTTGTTCTTCCTCTTCCCCCCCCCCCTCTCTCTCTCTCTCTCTCTCTCTCTCTCTCTCTCTCAAGAAAGACATTCTGGAACAAGATATAAAATGCTTCGCTTAGGTTACCTTTAGCATATTTCATGAAAAAATATATTCTTATTTAAAGTTTACAAAGACAAAAAAAAAAGTTAGGTTAGAAAAAAATGCAGGGAGTCATATAGTTGAGGTCAATCAACGCTCCCTTAGTGTTCATTTTAAAGTCAATGTGGAGCATACATTTTTGAGATTAACTGCCTCTTGTCATTAAGCCAATGAAATTTTATTTCATGTAAGCATTAACACTTAATATTTACCACAGTAAGAAAGGTAATTGCTTACAAAGAGGGGTGCAATATTTATATTAATATATTGAGGAACTATAAGTATTCAGCAGTGAAACAAATCAGCATGTGTTTTCTCCATATCATCTGTGAATAGGGAAACCATCTTGTATGACCAGTAACTGAAAAAATACAACTAAAAATTGGGGTCAAGCTTCCTGTATGGTCAATGCTCTCTATATTTTATTTTTCATGGCAACATCTCAAATATATGACATTTTTAATCAGAATTGTTATAGACATCTTTGGGAAAATAAAATATGCTCAAATTTGCATATGAAATTTTGTTTGGAATGAGAGTAATTTCACAAAAACTATGCAGTGCATACTTATATCAAACGCAATATTTATCCAACTTTTCATTTTTGAGTTGTGCTCTTCAGTGATGTATGAACTCTTTCTTTCCTTTTATTGGGGATCTCAAAACACATATTTCTAGTACCACATTAAAATTTATGGATGGAAAAGCACTTTATCTACCATAGCTAAATAGTAGAGAAAGTATTAGCAATAATAATAATCATCTTTATTGCCAGAGAGTAGCAGCTTGCTGCTGCAGACACAGTTAAGTGGTGCAATATGTCACACTTGTCTTTCTCACCCTACTGAAGGTTTCTTTGGTAAAAATCTTATGTTTCACATGACATTCACTCTCCACTTTTGTTTATTTCTATATGCCTCTACACATTATTCTTACAAGAGCATATTTTTCTATCTACTTCATGTATATCCTTGATAAATCTTTGCAGAAGTGCTTTCATTATAGATTTCGTTATAGGTACAAGGGAATAGAGAAATCAATAGCCGAATAATGACAGCACTTTAAAACAATTACAAAATGTTGAAAAATTCAAAACACTAATGTATATCACAAAAATGACTCTTGCCACAAAAAAAATTATGTGAAATAAATTGTGTGCGTTAAAGAGATTTACATTTTTTGTGTACTACATTTTTGTCTCTCTCTTAACATTTACCAGTTATACAAAATTCCTTCCAAATGAAGAGGACTTCACAAGCTAATCCCAGAAAATTCAAAATATACATAGAGCTTTTCATGTAAATATAAGATAAGTATTGAGACATGGAATATTGGCCAGCGCTAAGGAAAGGATTGTTGCTGGGTTAAACTAGCCGACTCATTTTATTGCAATGAGCTCTGTTGCATCATTTATTTTCTCTCATTTTATGTTTTAAGCCTGGAAAGTATGAATGTTCTTGCAAGTGCATTGGAGATTCAGAGAGAGCATTTCATGCAATCTTGTATGATTTCAAATGTGGCTTAAATGAAACACAGTCACTTGAGTATTTGAGGGGGGGGGGGCTTTTGGGGAGTATTCTCCTTCATGTGCTACTGTGTACTGCTGGTTTGAAGAATTCAAGAGGTTGCAGCAATCTCTTAAAGATGAAGAGCAGAGTGACAGACCAACAACAGTAGTGACTGAGAAAATAAACATCACACTGGAAACAATGCTGTGCTTCAGATATTGTTATGGATGACGAAACATAGGTATATCAGTTTGACCCAGAAACCAAATGCCAGTCCTCAATTTGTATGTTCCCTGATGACCAACCACCTGTCAAAGTCAGGGGTTAGAATAAATAGTTACTGGAGTGGGATAGTATTAGGAGGAGACAGAGATAACTCAGAATTCCCAAAGTATTCAACAAAAATATGAATTAGTTTCTTTTTATGAGATGCCAAACCTAGTAGCCAGTGAGAAAGCATGTTGTATATTACAGAATTTCTCTGTATATTATTTCTGTATTTTTGTATATTCTGTATCCTGTATTATTATATATTACAGAGTGTGTGAACTCAGATGTATTTGCAACTTCGATCTGGACAAAGTAGTGGGAAGTTAATGGGAAATAATATGTAAGTTGAATTGTAAAGTGGTCCAGACAACTATAATATGTAACTTGCTAGCAGCTTTGTTATTGTTTATTTAACTGGAAAAAATCCAGATAAGCATAATACATGGCTTTATTCAACTCTCATTACCTGACCTGAGATAAGAGTAGCTAGACAAATATTGACAGTTTAGAGCAACAACACCAACAGCGAGAAGAAGACAAGCAGCAAACTTCAAGCCAGCATCCTGGACTTCAGCAGCACACCACTGCAGTTGGTATTACCTGACACTCCTACAAGGATAGGTAATTGCCCCAGAGATACTATGCATTTAAAATATTTACATGTTTGTAGCCATCATCAAATAATACTGAGATAGTTTTGAAAAACACTCATTTTATATGAAGTCCACTGTTCTTTTATGTATTGGGACTCAACAGCATGGTTCATATACCATAATGTTTGAAGGATATCACCAACATTACCATCACAAAGCAATGTCGCTGCAAATCTGTAGGATTGTTAAGCATAATTTAAGTACTGATATGTGGGTAAATATCACAATATGAAAATTGAGTCGAAATTTATAAACACAACACTATCTCCACTTACTTGTCGAATTTTATAAGACTAGTTTCAGGGAGCATCCTCCCTATCATCAGTTACTTGATCAACTGATGCTCTTGTGCCATGTACAGGGAGAGCCAAAAAACTACGAACCGGCTGTACAGTGTTTTTCCTGTCCAGATCCTCAGCACTCGTTGCCATCTGCCGCTGTCATAGAAAAGCGCAGATGAAACCATACAACATTTTTAAAGCTACTTTTAAAGGCTTTACTTGCCAACTTTATGAAAGGAGATGCTGAAACTGGCCACCGCCAATTTTTTTCGAGTCAACAGTTGACGCCCGTACATATGTGAATGCAATTTTGCCCCCATTTTTTTTACAGAATAAACAGACAGGAAGCATGATTTTGGCTTTTTTCAACAAGATTCTGCAACAACTTATACAGCCAATATTTTGATGAGAACAATTGAAAGTGCATTTGAGGACAGAATTATTAGTAGAGATTTGTGGCCCCCTCGGTCCCCCAACTTCCATCTCTGGGATAACTTAAAACAAAGTGTACAAGACAAACCCACACACCCTGGAAGAATTCAAACAAAATATCTGCCAGGAAATTGCCAGCATTTCTCAACATGAACTATGGAGAGTGATGGATAGTTTCCTAAAGAGATGCCAAAAATGTGGACAACCATGGTGGCCAGTTTCAGCATCTCCTTTCATAAAGTTGGTAAGTAAAACCTTTAAAAGTAGTTTTAAAAATGCTGTATGGTTCATCCGCACGTTTCTATGATAGTGGCTGATGGCAACGAGCACTGAGGACTCTGACAGGAAAAACACAGCACAGCCGTTTGTAGTTTTTTTGTTCTCTCTCTATATTCATATTCCATTTCTGTCGGCAGGATATTAATTAGTCTATAAACCAAACTATGAAAAATAGCATATTGATGTGGTGTTGAATTAAAATATGAACATGAATATACACAGGTACACCAAATAGCTAAGAT
Organism: Deroplatys truncata; assembly: GCA_030765065.1. NCBI lineage: Eukaryota > Metazoa > Arthropoda > Insecta > Mantodea > Mantidae > Deroplatys > Deroplatys truncata. Next base: position 120,495,076 of record CM060977.1, on the reverse strand, counting down.
GAACAAGTTTAATCCTAATTTCATAGATAAGTTAATGCATAAACATAAAATGCAGAAAATATATAAAGAAATCACCCTTCGGAAAAATTGGAAGAATCTACACCGAAATGCCGTACATTTACATTTCCCCAAAATATTTTTGGAAATTTAAAAAAAAAACTTCAAAAAATTGGACATTAATTTAGCACCAAAAAATAAATACAACATCAGGGATTTATTAAATGAATTGTCAGGACTGCAAAAAGATATACATTGGTAAAACTAAGAGAAATTTGGACACCAGAAGGAAAGAGCATATGAGAAATTTAAAATTCAAATACACGGATAAATGGCCATAGCTCATCATTTTTGGACAGAGAATCATAACATTTAACCAGGAATTAAATTGATGAAATACGTAAATAAACCTTTGGAATTGGGTACAGGAGAATATTTGTATCACAAAACATAAAGGAGACCTTATGAACTTCAAGATTCCCACACATAGATGACATCATCTGGTTAACAGAGAAGACAGTTGGCAACACGTCTGCTGATAAAACCCGGCACAGCTCAAGAACATCAGTTGAACAAGTAACTGATGATAGGGAGGATGCTCCCTAAAACTAGTCTTGTTAAATTTGACATGTAAGTGGAGATAGTATTGTGTTTATAAAGTTTGACTAAGTTTTCAAATATTTTACTACGATCATGCTCTACTGTATAAAATACTTCCTAATTATTTACATTACAGTACAAACTTATATTGTTTCAGATATTTGTTTTTTTTCTTTGTTTTTCTGCTTCTAGGCTATTGTATCAGCATCTGTACTGCCAATGTCCATAATCATAGTTGGCATAGGAACAGCAGAGTTTGGTGCAATGGAAGCATTGGATGCGGATACTGTTGCACTCTCATCTGGTGGCGTGAGAGCGGCTAGGGATATTGTACAGTTTGTACCTTTCAATAAATTTATGGCAACAGGTGACCCACGTACAGCTAGGCTCAGGCTGGCAAGGGAAGTGCTGGCAGAAATTCCCCGTCAGTTTGTAGGGTACATGAAAGCCAATCACATTTCACCAAAACCTCCGCAGCAAAATCTTACAGTTTTACCACCAGATCCAGAATTCCTTAATTCTGCAGTATGAAATAGTGCTTGCCACACTTGAACATTATACTCAAATTCATTTGTTATTGTTCTTGATTTAGAAATTCTAAAAAACTTAATTTGTTGTTGGATTTTGATCAAATTTTATACTGTTGCAAAATAGTCCTGCATCTTTGAAAGTACCTACTTTACCAAATATAATTTGGTGCATATTTCCGTAAATGACAATTTTGTTTAAGGTAATTTACAGTAATATTGCGGTGTCTTTCTTGGGCTCTAAAGTTGGAGTTTGCATTATATATCCGTGATATATATATATAGAGAGAGAGAGAGAGAGAGACAGGGATAGAGAGGTGTGCATATTTGATTGCATACAGTATGCATTCACTATAAACCACATTTGCCTTACCATAAAATGCATATAATTCACATCTTTCCCCTTCATCTCATAATTCATAAACAGAAAAGCAAATGCTCAGCTAAGTTTGTAAAGAGTGTTTCACAGAAAAAATTTGTTTTATAGCAGCTAGATTGAGTAAAAATGAAGAACTAGAACAGAAATAAATTTTGTGCAAGTCAAATAAACATAGCTTGCGTTCAAAAACCAGACATTTTATTCAAAATAAACAATATTTTGTGTTATACGAGGGCCATTTCAAAAGTTCTGCACACTGTAAGATGAAAGTAAAGAAAATAATATGTTTTACAAAATACTTTACAGGCCTTCAATGTAATCTCCAGTCTTGCTTATGACAGCTTCAGAATGTTTACGCAAATTCTGTATTCCTGATAGGGAACCTTCATTGTTGAGCTGTCTGATTACTCGGATCATCTCATTGGAAGCTTCGTCAGTTGTGTCAAAATGTTTTCATGGAGTGGTTCCTTCAATTTGGGAAACAAATAAAAGACTGGTAGGCTCATATCAGGACTGTGTGGTGGGTGGGGAAGTATTTCCCATCCATATTTGTTGAACGTTTCTCTTATTGGTAGGCCAGTATGTGGTCTTGCATTATCATGCAAAATCAGGACACCAGTTGCGAGCATGTTAGGCCTTCTTTGACAAATTTTTGGGCGCAAACATTTTGCAGAAACAGCTTGTAGTATGCTCCTGTTCAGACATCCCCTGGGGCACCCTGTTTGTAGCTATGATTCCAGTTTCACCTTTGATTGTTGGCGACGGAATTTTTTCGGGCGCGGGGAGTCGGAACGTTTCGTTGTGACGACTGAAACTTCAGTTCTGGCTCAAAATCTCGTATCCAGGTTTCATCAGGTGCAACAATCCTTTTCAGAGGTTGTTCTCCTTCTGTTCAATAATGTTAAAGCAGTTCTTTGGCAACCTGCTTTCTGCTCTTCACTCAGATCATGCGGAACCCATCTGGCAGCAACTTTTCAGTAATGATTCTGTAAACTGAAGTGACAGACATTCTGGTCTCATATGCAATTTCCTCATATGTTTTTCATCAATCCTCTCTCAAATGTCATTAACAATAATCTGGTGCAGTTGATGGCCTTCCACTGCTTGGGTTGTCCTCAATCCTTACCCAACCTTCATGGAAACGAGCAGACCACCATGATACTGTGCTACGATCCACTACACTATTCCCACACACCTCTCAAAGCGTTTTAAATTCATTTGGGTTCTTTCCACGTAGGGATTCAATTTTTATGTGGGAATGCTGATCAGTATATGTAATCCGACCTGACTTGGTTTCGGCTTCCATTTTAAAACTGAATTACTCACGACACAGCCATGCAAACACATATACAACCGTTAAGCCTAAAGTCTGACTCACAACTGACATAAATTTCAACTTGATCACACCACCGTAACGTTCACGCATGCGCTGTTTGCAGAACTTTTGAAATGACCATCGTAATTAAAAAATTTTCAGCTTTATAGAGACTTAACCCTTTCATTGCTAATGATGAATATATCCATCACAGTGCTAAGTGCTATCTGCTTTCAAGCTCATCTTCTGTGATTCAGTTAAATTTCTTCATCCTTAGACCGTGGATGTGCACTAGGTATGCAATGCCAGCATTCTGAATGGTCCATGTAAGTTTGTCAGTAAGTTGAATCTTTTCATGACTCTTATTGACTTTCTATCATCCCTAGCCCTAGTCAGCAAGCATTGCTTAAAAAATATACTCAGGATCAACACAATGTTTTTAAGTGTTCCAGAACTTTTCTTATGAGACTGTTTATTCTAGTTGGCCTCCAAGTTCTCTAAGATGCCATCCTACATGCGACTTGCAGTGGAGCAAGCATTTTAATTTCAAGCTTCTAGTTATCCACAGTGTTAATAATAATGAAAGAGGTTCAGATGGTTTCATAGACATTGTTATGGTAACACAATTGTAGTGCAGTGGCCCAGATCAATCATTTGACTACCAATTATGGCATTGGTTTTTTTTCCAATTTGATTCAACTTTTAAACTTTTCTTCTGCTTGGCATTGTGAGAGAATAGTTGTTAGTCTGTATAAATTATTTGTGTATTTACTATTTATTTTTATATAATTGTTATGTAGCTATAACAAAATTAAGTTTGAAGTTTTCATCAACTGCTCACTGTACATGATACTGCTTTGATTGGAGAAGAATTCAAATTATAATAATATTGGTGAAAGCAAACTGTATGAAAAGTGCAGATTCTGAATGCTGTGGGCAGGTGCACCTGACTCGGTAGTATTTTTTTTTCTTGTTTAAGGATTGGTGGTGGATTGTCATAAGTTTCACTCTATACAGTCACTGTAGAATATTGATAGGGGTTTACATACTGGTATGAAAATTATTGCATTTTAATTGTCATAATGATTGATATTCTGCACTGAGTTGAAACATACAAGGTATAAAAATTAATATGAACTTGATTTTGTAACATTAATTTCACTTGCTTGTTTGACAATGAGGACATGATTCAAGAGCTCATCATCAGCTATAGACTGTCTGGCATAAATTGTCTAATCTACTTCCTGTTTCTGCTTGGACTGGTGGTCTGATGAATATGCCTAGGTCTTTCAAAGCTAGAGTGTAGAAATTCATTATTCTTTCACAGTGTTTTATGATATAAATTTTATCCCAGATTGAAAGTTCTGCTGCATTCTGTAGGGGTTTTTAGCTTCGTGTTTTATCTCATGACTTTATGTCCAAAATGCACAGCAATTTGCCAATTTTTCTACTGTTTGAGAGTCATGTTTCTGAAATGCTCTTTCATCCTTGTTTCCAAATTTCTTTTGCCAAGTTCACATTAATTTATCTGATCCTTCACTGTTGCTAGCTTCTACATCAATAATCATCATAAAATGTATTTTAAAATTATTATAGGTACAAACTAAATGGGGATGGTAGAAAAGCAAAAAGTGCATGTAAACACGAGTCCAATCAGTTTTCAATATATGACATTCTTACTGTATCTATTAGCTGAAAACACTACAATGTTCTTCATACTTTATAATCTATATGAAATATATAATGGCACCATATATATATCTGTATGTTTTTTAACAAGGAAATGATAGACATACATTTCACATGGATGTAGTTAGCACTTTCAAATACTGTAACTGAGAGGGGAATTTCTTCATTGTTAACTCCTGAGCATTGCGTTACAAAACACACTATTATTGGGTCCAAACCTCCTGAGATTTGAGGCATCTCCACTAATAAAGCACTAGTGAATAGCAGAGTGCAGTTGCCTCATAGAGAAAGTACAGCTTACTACTTGTAAAACTCGAAATGCAGTATCATTTGCATGCATGTATATTTCATATAATAGAAGAGCAACAAGTAGCTAGGGTAAAAGGTGAAATTCTTCTGAACAAGTACAAAAAATCATTTTTACGCTTAGTGGTTGGAATTATGTCCTATTAATTTATAGTAATCCTTTTGTGATGTTAAAAGAGACTTTTAGTAATAGTAATAATATGTTGAGCATAAATTAAGTTTACTTGGATTTTTAATGTCAATTGGCTATTTATTTTCGCAATTTCTTGAACCAAAATGTGTGTGATTTTCGCAAAATAATGCCTGCTTCGAGGCATATTGCAAATTGCTAAAATAAGTATTCAAAACTTCCTGTTCAAGAAACGTTCCTTTGCATGCAAGCCATGCATTGTTTGAAACAAGCCTTTAAACATATAAAAGAGGATATATAGAATAGTTAAAATAATTATGCGGCAGTCACCACATAACTATATAAATGTTTATTTCTCTGGGCATTGTTGTAAGCTGATAATGGAGCCTGTCATTGATGATATCTATGTTGCACATTTACTTACAGTGCTTGCAGGTTCTGCATTGTAGAAGTCTTTCTTGCCATAGCGTAGCTCATGGTTGTAAATGTGGCCGACCATGCACCTTTGAATCAACTAATAGTGGAAGGAAACATGGATGCAGATATGTGTAACGTTTATGATAAACAAAACACGAGTATGATATTGAAAAACTTCTCAGGTTTATTTTAAATAATGTGCAAAAGTTAACACTGTCACTGACTTGAACAATGCAATGGTGATACTGTTACACTGATGGTGCTAATGTTATCGGTATCATTAAAATTTCTAAGTTCCACAGTAGCAATTTAATTAAAAATCTCCAGCAGATTAAAATTACCTCTGCAAAATCATATTTTGTTTCTCTATATTTTACATTGGTATGCTATCTCAAACCTCCAACTTTAGAATATTTAAAATCTGGCTATTTAAACATTATTGGTTACTTCTCTGCAGCTCCATACATTTAAAATTTGATTCTGACTCTGCCATTTGTTGCTGCTGCAAATCACATGACTGTAAGAATCTGCATCGGCAACTGTCTATGGAAATTTCCAGATTCCATCCTCTGCTTGCAACTTATAAATGCTCAAGGTCTTGACTATCGTATGTTTCTTTACGTAGGCTGGGGTAACAGTTCTCCCTGCACTGAAATAGCTGCATGTTACACACTTCCACCCTCAGTTTCGACCAAATATACAGTAAATTTATACACTAGAATATAACATACTATTTACATGAATATACATACATAAAATTGTGTAGTCAGACATGAATTATTATCTGTGTTATAAATATTGTACTCAGGGGTTATTAATTATGGTTATCATTCATTAAATTATTAATTACTTAGGTGCCGAATAATCATATTTTGTTTCTCTACATTTTACAACAATCATTAATGTGAAGATCACATTAACGGAAACAACACTACTAATTTCTTCACATAACACAAAACATGTCTTTACATCTCAATGGTCTAACAAGCGAGTTGGCATTGGTACACTGTCTTAAACCCCCAACTTTCGAAATATTTCAAATCTGGCTATTTAAACATCATTGGCTGCCTCTCTGCTACTCTATACATTTAAAATTTGATTCTGACTATGCCATTTGCTTCTGCATGTCACATGACCAACTTTCTAAAATACTATTGTTAGAATCTGCGTCAAGCAACTGTGGAAATTTCAGATTCCACTCTCTGCTTGCAACTTATAAAAGCTCAGGTTCTGGTTATTGTGTGTTTCTTTACCTAGGCTGGGGATACAGCTCTCCCTGCACTAAAATAGCTACATGTTGCACGCTTTCACCCACCATCATTTTTGACCAAATATACAGTAAACTATACACTAGAATATAATACACTATTTACACGAATATACATAAAATAATATAATCAGACATGAATTATTATGTGTTATAAATATTATACTCAGGGATTATTAACTATGGTTATCAATCATAAAGTTGTTATTAATTACTTAGGTAGCAAATGTACCGTCTCAAGTTAAACTTTCTTATGAAAATGTTGCTTGACATTTAGTACAAACATGGAACATTTTGCTGAAGCAGAGTGGAGTTTGACGATGCAGTGTACCATATTGGTCCTTGCAAAACATCAGGAGGTTTGGACCGCACAATAGGGATATTCAAATATAGACAATCGTCAATGAGGAAATAAGCTGATGCCTTCCTTGCGTGCACACTAGTCATGTGGAACACAGGTTGTAACATAATGACTTAACTTTTGTTTTTCTAATATTAATGATACCTCTGACTACCTGACTGATGAGTAATAAATCCATCAGGGCCAGTTTCATATCGAACCTTAAGCATGAATTGAAATCTTTAAGTCATATGCACTCGCTCACAGTGAGTGAATGCTTGAAGTTGTTTGCAATTCATAGATGTCACTTAAAGGATGTGTGATCTGTAAGCACTTTTGGAAATGATAGCTTTTTCTCCTTGTAGTTTTAGGATTTTGTCTTCTATCATTTCTTACTTACCTCTACAGTTAGTGCACATAGTTTTGGAACTCCCAGTATGTTTTACTTTTGATTAAGAGAGAGGGGAAAGATAAACTTCATTGAAATTTTGAAAAATAACTGATTTTAAATGAGAAAATCTTTTTATGGAAATGACTGATATGGAAGAAAAGTTGGCATAGATTGAGAGTAACTGTATGATATTAAGTTGTATTACAACTATGAATAATGAAATAATTATTTTTATGCACATGCATAATGTATATATCAAATTAATGCCTCTTAATGTTGTTGCATCTTATGGTACAGCAAATGTTTTTGTGTATGTATATGTGGCTTGGCTAGAGCTCCTTTGAAATGCAAGTTAATACATGATAACTGGAAAAAATAAATTAGTTTTCTTCCCTGATGCAGAAATTGGGCAAGAAATTAAAATTTTGTCTTGAGCATAATTTGAACAGTGGGAGGAAAATATGCATTATTTTTATATACACTTTTTATAGGTATTGTATATTTGACATTAAGAAGAGATGCGTTTGGATTTATGAAATTCTTGAAGTTTGCAAGTAAAATGCTTTTCAGAAAATTAAGGTAACAACCATATTAAACAAAAAGTCATGGCAGTCAACAAACTACATGTGACTAAAATAACAATTATTGAACAAAGAGAACAGTAACATTTCAGAAATACTTCCCTTGGACATCCTTGACTGCCACAAATTCTATATTTGATATAACCCAAAGTAAGATGCATTACAAAGTTCTGCTGAGCTCTTTCCCATGGTTTCCTTTGCCATTAGTTAGTAACTTCTTTTGAAATGTGGTAAAATGTCTGACTAGGATAATTTTAAATGCTTTAGGATTAGCCATGAAAGGTAGGATTTGCTTAAATATAAATAGAAACTGTAACTTCTCAATTAATATTGTTTTAACAGTTTCCATTAGTTAAATTTAAAACCCTTCATACAGGGTATCACATTTTTTTTTTTTTTTTTTTTTTCCGGTAATGCATGTATCTGGATCTTCAGAAAGACCAACCTTCACTTTCTATTTTAGGATTTATAAGCATAAGCGTGTCAGTTTTTTTAAGAGCAACCTCTAAATTTTTAATCAAGTGAGTGGTACCAATGTAAATGTTTAAAATTATAAGAGATGTATCTTAAAGAGGAAATTTGGGGGAATAGATATTAGAGCAAATCAAGGCAACTTTCAAACCCTACTTAAATGTACTCTCAAAAGTTATAAATGATTTGCTAAGTACCCTGGAAGCCAGGCTGAAATTTCTAAGTCCCAAACATTGTTTGGAATTTGGAAACATAATGGCATATCCAACTCACACCACAAAAGTACTGTCAGGAGCCATCTTAAACAAGAGATGGAGATACTTTCCAGATCATGCTAAAATTGAATGATCAGTCAATTAATCTTAATTATGCAAGATCATTAAGCCATTGACAGTCAGCTATAGTTGCACACTCAGGCCTTCTGATAAGCTATGGTGGCAAATCTGCTTCCCAAATTTGTGAGTCTCACATAAGATGTGTAATAATGGGCAGGGCAAAATAGCATTATCGTTAGGTAAGTGACATATATGCAATGTGTTTTATATTTTACTGCCAAAGCCTATTATGTCGCTTTAATTGGTTCTTCCAAGGTCTCAATGCCCCAGCATATATACTTCCTATACTCATTATGAGCAGCCCCGCTTACATCTGAAAATTCCAATTTAACCATGCTGCTAAGATATATGACCTGCAAGTTATTAGTGAAATGTAATACATGAACAGGAGTGGAACTATATTTCTGCTTTTTGAAATACAATTTATACAAATTAAATGTCTTTTCTGAATAGTGCTTTTATATGTAAGGTTTAAGCTGTAATTAAGCAAAGTTAATTCAATTTGGCTTCCACAGATCATCAAACCAGCTAGAGTCGACCAGGATGCTTTAAGTCAATCAGTTTTGCATGTGGCAATTTGAAAAATGTTCATTTGAATGCATTTTTTGTTGTTAGCAAACATGGTACCCACCAAGTAGAAAGCTTTCTCATACCAAAAACTTGGTGTAAGGTGTAGTGGACACCCTATCAAAGTCTGCAATGTCAGTCAACTTGCATACTTCCAATTAGCAATCATTGAGTACAGTGTTGTGAATTTTTGTCACAGTCTCGTCGGTCATAGTGGCTTTGGGATGCCCTGAGTGCCTATCATCTTGAATGGCTGCAGGACCACACTTAAATTCACACTTTAACTGTTGGAAACAATGGGAAAGAATCCTTTAATGTCAAATCTCACTCCTTTTTTATTTCTGTAGGGTTTAAACCCTTCAAAAGGAAGTACTTTTATTACAGCTCGTATTTCTGTTTTAATCTATTTTCTAAAAAATGCTAATACTTGTTTGTTTACCTGATCATCACAAACAAGTGACTACACTTGTGTGTCAGAAGCTTTACAGCACACTATTTAAAGGATGATACTTAACAACTATTTGGCCATGTTCACGGCATCTCTGAGAATTTTTAGAATGCCCCTTGCAGTTTATATAGTTATTAAAGATATAAAGGTATAAAGATTTAAAATGGACAGTGTTCAGTGGCACAGAAGACAATTTTAAAACCATTTTATGTGCCAGCTACTGTTACAGATGTAAAGCTTTTGGTCTCCAATGTAGAGGCATTTAGTGGTTCACAAAAATATATTTCCAAATGCATCTCCATACATTTTACCAGTCATTTAAAGCCCAGTCAAAGGAAGGGAGATCTAATCTTTCTTTTATGATTCCTATTGCTAATAGCAGAATACAGAGCGCACTCATATTTTGGCTTTGAAAGTTTACCAGCAGAGTTAGCAGCTTATTAGATGGCCATACAGCAAAATTCAATTGCCCCTTTGAACATGTGTCCAAAATTGACACTGGAAACTTAACCAGAATGGCATGCAAGTATGCATAGTTCTTCTCCTGAGCAATGTCATTTTTGGGTTGTGCATCTAGGTAAACATGATAAATATGTTGCTGATCTGTGATCCTCTAACCCTTCACCTATGACTGCTGCCAGTGGATGTGTAGCGCCCATGGCTTGTTCACATGTGTAGGGTTGCCATAATCTGATAATCTAAAATCTTTTATCATTAGTTTAATCAATTTAAGGAAATGAAATTTGAGGAATAAGGAACCCTAATTAAGGAGAAATGTGCATTTAATTAATAATCCAGAATGTTTAAAGTTAAGTATGCACATATTATAAAACAATTTTAAATGTATTCATTATCAACATTAAGTTTTTTTATACCAATCCTATTTCTCAGAACCTGAAACAAAAGAAGGGAACTTGGTATTAATCACAATAAGTTTATGAAATTCGCTACAACTTATATTTTTCATATTGTATTATATTTGCAGCATTGCATTAACTGATTTTATTGTTAACCTATTCCATTCTTCTGTCCACTGAGCACTTATGAGGGTAAAACCCTCTCTACGTTGGTGTTATGACCAGGAATGGAGAAATAATAATCCACAATTTTTAGCAACTCCAAATACTGCTCACTAGAAATGCAATTATGAATGAAGGCAACCCATTTCTTATGTGACAAAACATTCTCAAAACTATCATCCTTGGCCTCCCCCAGAAAAACATTAAATATGTTGAGGTTGAGTTTGAATATAGTAAAAATCGCAGACTTTTGTCTTTGTGGCGTAAATGTTTTCATTTACCATAAAATTGCAAACATTCTATGAAATCCATGGCATATGGCAACCCTACATGTGTGGCCAGCCATAAGAACATAATCCTTAGAAATTTTCTTCAGAAAAATCTGAAGTATGGTTTCAATATAAATACTCTTGTTTCCTAGTAGAAGCTTACTTAATAGCAGGTGTACGTAACGGGTGTTACTGAGATTTCAACAGAATTAAAATTAGTAAGTCTGCAGTTGCCTATAGAGAAGCATAGCCTTCTCACACATACATACACACATGATAGAGCCCAGCACTTATTGTATATCAATTTTAGTAATAAATACTCCAACAGAACTCTGAGAATTAAGGAAAAACATACATTTGCTTCCTAGAAGTGTTTTTTTGTGTTAGAGTGGCTAGCTTAGAAAAGTCAATTATTTTTGCCAGAAAAACTATCTACATAATATTTTTTTAAATTACAGTTATATGTAATGCTTTTTATATATTAATCTCAATCTATATTTTAGGAAGGTCTTTTTGTTCCAGATTTTATAAACTTGTTGACCAGTTTTCTCCTCTTGTACTGTTGTCTTTACTCTTTGCATCTGCCAATTTTTGAACACTGTCTTATTGATAAATGGGGTTATTTCTTCAAAGAAAAAGAAAATAATATATCTATTTGTTGTAATATGTATGTTGTGATGTCCATGTGTACATCTGTGTTGTGAAACGTATTACTGTTCATAAGCCCTTTTATATGCATATTCCTTAAATTGGCAGGCTTAGAAGTATATTTAGTAAATGTTGGTTGTGTTCTTTCTTACCTTAAGCTTGAATAGAGCGATAAGACTGTGGTCTAGAATGCTTAAGTAGAGTTGCTCCATGTGCCTATGATATATATACATATATATTTAATACTGTCTTAGATAAATAATATAGATACATGTACTAAAATTCTCCTTTAGGTAAACTCCTGAGAGCATGAGCATTGATGTAGCATTAAATCTTACTATATTACTGTTGCATAAGTGTACTTAAAATGCATACCTTGATGAATTGCACCACACATTTTTGTCAGAGTGCTGGGCAAATACAAAATATGACTATAACTACACATGTACTGTCAGTCCTTAAAACTCACTGCAGATATGCACAGTAAAATATCATAAGAGAATGAATTGCAATACAGTTATAATTCAAGTAATGCTTACTGATTGATATTTCCATGTATGACATTTTAATGCTGCTTTAAGGCACTGAATACTTTCTGCTAAACTAGGGCTATCACATATCGAAAAGAAAAATTCAGAATGCTATAGTAAAACATAATCTGCTATAGGAATGTGAGTCCCTAGGTCATTGGTTGCCAATAATTTGCAATTAGGGACAGTCCAGGCTCACAAAACAGTCATGCATAGAGTCGAGACTATTAATTTATACTCTATGCACACTTGTAGCATCCAAAATGCAGGCAGTTTGTGATAATTTTGTTGCATTGTCCAGCTGTAGGCTCCTTCATCAATCATGCATATTTTCTGAGGATGCAGCTTTTCATGTGAAATTCATAAAGTAGAATACCTATAGCTAAACTTAACTTTTGGTAACAATTTAATACTGTTTGTTATTGTGAGTTGATAGTAAAAATGCTGCAATGAATGCGTATTCAATCTAAAAGGTAATAGAGCCAACCAAAACCCAAGCTTGGAGAGTAAAATACCTTCAGTAGGTTGTTTCCCAAATTAAAGCTGCTAATATGAGCATAGAAGTTAAAGGGGGCTATCCAGTGGAAACAATTAAAATATATATATATATATATATATATATATATATATTTATTTTCTATTGGCAGAGACACCAGAACCTGGGGGCTGAGGCCCCTTCAGCCCCCCCCCCACGTTATTCAGGAGATAATGCTGAGCCACCTATTGTCATGTTCCAGTTTTATTCTTTTATTATTTTTAATGTGCTTGTACAAACCAGGAAGAAGTACATACACACTCTCTGGTGCAAACAGAATAAGTGTTTTTGGTAACATGATTATCTCGTTTTGGGCACAATCAGTCCACTAATGTAGTATGGGCACACTTAAGCTTTGTAATATATAAAGCCAACACACAACACATTAGTGTTAAGTTTTAAGTGTCAAAACATTTAATATCCCAAATAGTTATAATTTCAATCATTAATTATAATGTGTTGTGATGAATAACTATAATAATTAAGTTTATTGAGCCCATCCAATATTTTCTTTGTTCCTGTGTCTCTGTCCTTTGGTAATATTTGAGTATTAACATCAAAATCTTTGAGAAAAGTGAAAATTCTGATGGCAATTCAAAGAAGTTCTATATGTCAGGTTTTAACTGTCTTGTGTATTGAAGGCATTTCATCAAACAACTTCTATATTGTATTTTAAATAAGAATGAATGTTTGAGACATTTCACTTGGAAGTAGCTTCATTTACAAGTTGCTAAAAAATATGAAACAAATAGAGGACACACGATAAATATTTTCATATGCACTGGGCCAGACTCAGTGTAAAATCGTTTTAACAGTCCAGAACATATGATAGCTAATAGTTAAGAGCTTATCTAAAGGAGAATTTCGGTATACATAATAAGATTGTATAAACATGACACCAATACAAATAATATACAATATTTGCCTCCCTTGTGCCAACTTAAATTAGAATTTTATTGTAAGCAACTGATTTTGGTTTTAGTTTTACTGTGATAAAAATATATTTTTGTTATACATGAAATAAGGTAAATAGATGTATATGTGAAGAAAACCCGAACGTGTAATTTAAAATGTGTGTACAGGCTCTCTGTTTTACATTTTTCCAAATTTGGCTGGAGCAAAAATTTTTACATTGACAGAAAGTACAGATATTAAATGTTAAAAACCAATACATTCCTAGATAACATTCTTTGAATGATGTATCATTCCAGAGATAACCATACATATTTGTGATATTTGTTTGAAGCATAAAGAATGGTATGTTCTCAGAAGTAGATAAAATTCTTTCCATGAGATAACTGTAAATATATTATACGTATAAAAAGAGAAGAATAAGAACAATGCTTTTTATACTGCTCTGTAACTCTTGCAGCTGCAGTAAGGATAAACAAGCAGATTATTTTCATATGTCACTGTTTATATTATTTGCATTACATTAGTTTAAGCAAACGCTTGAAGTGTCATACTTTTTCACTTTTCATTGTCGTCATGAAATACTTAAGAACAATTGCAAAGAAACATCAAACCTACATACCAGATATAGGAAACATTTAGTGGTTGATTTGTGCATGATGGCATGCAACTGCACAACAAAAAGACAATAAACAGAATTATTTTCCATTTAATAAGGATTAATAATGCAAATCAGGAGTCAGCATTATTCTATTACAGCTCATAGACTTGAAAGATTTTAAATGTAATTTTCAAAATTTAATTATTAGGACCATGATCCTCTGACTTTTCTTTACAAAAGCTTAATTTGTGAGAAACTTGAAAAATAATGTTTGTATCACTGATCACACCCATTGGAAGAGCTGAAATAGCGTATAAAAAGAGAAATTACAATAGTTTCAGAAGATGAACCAATATATTTTCATAGTGTCAAAAAATGAATGTCCCTACAAAGGAAATTTTATTAGCATAAATCTTACAAATGTGTTGATACTTAATTGTAGTTTTGAAACAGTTTAAATGAAAACTGCATGTATCAGGTAAATACAAGGTTCATTTCATAAGTCATGGCAATTATATCAGCCAATAAAGCTGCAGAAATAGAAATTCACATTATGTGACTGAAGGTCACTAGAATGTTCTTTGCAGTACTAATACCAAATTGGGTTTGGATACAAGAGCCAATGAGAAAGGGACATTGAAAGATGTTAAAATAGAAATCATTGTTATATTATGTACAAAATGAAACAAAGTACATTACTCACAGGTAGCACTCTTCAAAATAATCTCCCAAGGCATCCACATATTTTTGCTAATGATGAGGAAGGTGTTGAATACCATCAGCTGTATACAATTCATCTATGTGTACCACTTTAGTCTAAATGCTATTAAGAAGTCCTCCTTGTTTGCAAACTGCTTCCCAAATGGTGGCTACTTCAATTTCAGAATGAGATCAAAGTCTCTTGGACTAAGATCAGGCATGGGGAGGGTATTCCAAGATTCCCCCCCCCCCATTGCTGCAAAAAGTTCCTGACAGGAGCTACAGTGTGAGCTGTTGCTTTAAGCATTATCCAGCAGTGCATGACATTTCCTCTGATTTGTATAATGTAGACAGCACATCAGGAATGATCTGTAGTTTTGGGCATTGACAGTGTGGCCCTCATGAACAGGACAACACTCCAGAACACCTTGGCTGTAATATGCCAAAGTGATTATGACCCTGGTGATGATAGATTCTGTAAAAACTTGTATCTTGATGTTGAACCAGTGACGCCATTTGACTGACACTTATTTGAGATTCAATATGTTTGTTTTGTGTTGGAACTGCTGCAGATATGGCATGTTTTGTAATGTGTCCACTTTTGCACATGTGGCACCCACTTTCCACAAAGCTTGCACATCTGCAAGTTCTCTCATAAAAGGTATCACACTGTCCGAGCATGAATACCCATATGTGAGGATAATTTTTCCACTGTCCAATACCTTTCATCTGTTAAACATTATTCAATAACAGCCACATGCACCCTTGTGAACAACTCAGCATGTCATTATGTGGTGGGTCAAAATTTGCTGTGTCCTTGTTTGAAGTCTTCAAACAACATGCAACAGAGCAATAAGGCAATGAAATATCATCCAGTGCTTCTCATAGCAAGGCATGACACTGACGAGCATTTCTGCCACAAAGAACTGCAATTTTCACGTCTGACTGCTGTTTAACTTTACTTAGTCTCTAGCATACTAACTTTTGCATGTGCTCTGACTAGTCACCAATGCACATAGATGCTATCTGACAGAAGCATTATATATGGTAACACAGATTTTCAAACATATACACTGAAATCCTCACATTTTCAGTTATTCAGTCGATATAACACAGTTATCATGACTTCTGAAATAATCTTTGTATACATCCAGTTCTGCAAGACTGGTGTTTGTAGATCGCTAAAACAGCCCATTTTTAGCTATTTCCCTAAAGTCATCATTAAAAGAAAATAAATAAGGGGGAATATGGATTAACACATTTTTAATTAATGAAAACATATTTTGGGAGCTAGCTACTCCTGTTTTCAGTTCCAAGTTGACTGCCATGTTGCTCCTTGTTGGTCAGGTGAACTTTTCATTAAGGTATCGCTACGCATGATTTCGAAGTTGAATATTCAGTCTTTGTTCTTTCCAATTAAAATGCTTTTCTAAACTGCCAGTCCTGCATACAATGTTTTTGACGAGTTTTTTGTTTCTATGGGTGTTGTGGTTTTCCTTCTTAAAATGCCAAACTACCACTAATGTTTGTTTTCTTTTAAATTTGTGCATTTTTGCTTTTGTTTTAATGTTTCCAACAAAGCAAGGTGGCACTGCAGTAATATGTGTAACTTGCATTCAGGATGTTCCAGGTTCAAACCCCTGGGGCTGGCCAACCTGACCAAAGTTTTTTTTGGGGGGGGGCTGTGTTTCTCATTTGCTAGGCGAATGCTGGGTTGTATTATTTGATCTGCAAATGTTCCTCTCATTCCTTTCATCACTGCATTTCATTTCCTCCTTCACTGCCATACCAGGCATTGGGCTGATCATCCATCCTGGATATGCTCTCATCCAAAGTTTGCTTGCTCCTCGACAGGCTACTGACCTAAGGCATTGGCTACAAAGGGGGGGGGGGGGTAATCTGTTAAAGAAGTAGTAGTTTTAATGCTTCCAATAGACTTTTCCACTCTCATGGTAGAGTCCTGACTTGTTCTCCTGTGGGATTTTGTCTTTTATTTGCAATTTAATGTATTTTTACCATGAATTGTGTGTATTGAGACCATAGATTAACATAGGCAAGCAACCAAGAAGTGAACTTTTAGCGTTAATAACCTAATTTTTCAAATGTTATAGTCTAAACTGTATGTAATTTAATTATGTAGTTGTGAGTATTGAGAAATAAATATTCATTCATTCAAAATATATGTGATTGAAAAAGTAAGTACATTCAGAATGAAGAGACTTAGCAGAAAATTCAAGATATACATTTTGTCAAATGTTTTTAAATGTATGGTATTTTAATCAAAATTGTTAGAGCTATTTTTGAGAAAATTACAAATAATAATAATAAATATATTTTTAGTGGAATAGCTGTTTTGGAAGCCAAGCGGAAGGGTGTTATTAATTTCGTGAATGTTTGGTATTTTTCTTGATTGAAATTAGCATGCTGATGTTGATGACATTATTTGCAATATTCCCACAAAAACATTTGGAAGTACTAAAATTACTAAATCAGTAAAATTCAGAATGGAGAAGGAAAGTAGTTGTGAGTTTCCATTTGTTGATCTGAAAGCAATTAGAAATAAGAACTACCCTTTGGCATTTATAGAAAAGCCACCAACACCAGCAGCTACATAAAGCCAAACAGTTACAATCCAGTTCCACATGAGCATGCAGTGCTACTATACAGTTTAGTATACAGCTTAATAAATACTCCCATGAACAAGGAGTATGATCTTGAACTACACATAGCTGCAGAAAATGCTGGAAAGAATTACAGCACGAGAAAATAAACACTGCAAATTATAGGAAGAAGGTAAGAGATACCAGCATGCTAGTTCCAATCAAGAAAATATTAAGCAATCAAATTTGCATACCACTCTTCAGCTTGACTCTCAAAAACAGTTATTCCATTAAAAGTGCATTAAATTCTAAATTAAAAATTGAAATCCCACCGGAGAACAAGTCAGACTCTACCATGATTGTGGAAAAGTCTGTATTGGAAAAAGAAAAACAAAAGAAACATTAAAACAAGAGCAAAAGCACACAGGAATATAAATTTAAAACCAGAAGGAAAACTAGCAGTAGCTTGACACTTTCAGAAGAAAAACCATAACATCAATAGAAACCGAAAACATTGCAAATGGAACTGGCAGTTTGTAAAATGTCTTAATTGAAAACGAACAGAGGCCAAATATTCAGCTTTGAAATCATGCCTGGTGATGCCTTAATGATTAAGTTTATTTGGTCTCCACCAAGAGAAGCATGACAACCATGAGGAGCAACAGTAGCAGTTGTAACTTAAGATTGGAGTTAGTAGCTCCTGAAATATGTTTTCATTTATTAAAAATAAGTGAAGTAAGTGTTACGAAAAACTGACTCAAATTACCAAATCAATGTTATTCTACATAACTGTTAAAAGTTCACTATAAATAATTAAAAATGGACTTGCTAGCTTTTATTCCCAAATATGGAATACTAAACCTAAACAGAATTTTCCTTTCTGATCAAATGGTTCCATTTCAGCTGACTCATAACATTATGATGATGATAATTCCTCTTGAAAGCATGTTTTTTATATATTGTAAACTGAAATGGTGATTTAAAAGTGGTAAAATGTTATTCATTGTGTGATAATCTCACACGTAAAAAAAAAAGAAAAAGGAATGTATCTGTCTTTGTGTGTTCATGTCGTACATAAATGCTTATTCATTGGAACATTTTATTCCGAATTAAAAATGTAAACCATAAGCATGCAAAACTGTGTCTAACATTGTATTAATTTTACAGGGAAGAAAGAAATGCAATCTTTCATTATTTGTATGTATTGACTATTAAATATTATGAAATTCATAATAAACACAGCACATATTTATAATGAAATATAGGACAAGCATGGTGATTATGCAGTAGTTGGGCTATTTGAGAAAATAAATGAAATGTGGTGCTCTGGTAGATGATATATGCTGATTGCTTTTTGCCAATTTTTTGTGTTGAAAAGGCTCTGTTATGGAGTTACATGCCAATTTGTTACATGTATGTACCGACTCTTCTCTTATTGTTAGTGTTAGAAGAGTAGAAGGCAAGTGTAGTGAAACCAAGGAGTCCTGTGTCTTCTAGATTATTTAACCTCAGGTTAACCTTAGGTTTGTTGGTTTGTTTGTGTGTGCATGTGCGCTGATGTTATTTTAATTACACATTATATAAGTTGCACCAATAAGCATTAGCAGCCGAAATTCTTTCATTATAAGTAATTAGTAATTACAGTAATGTCAGTTCATGTACACATACACTAAGACTAAGGTTTACCTCAGTTAAATCTAGAAAACATAGGACCCCTGACTTCACTGCAGCATATTACAGCATAATGGCCTATGCTCTAGTCCTCATTTTAAAGCAAGCAATAAGCAAAGTCATTACCCCATGTAACAAGTTAGTGTCTAATTCCCTAACAGAGTTTTTCTGACAAATAAAATTGGTAAAAAGATAATCAGGACAAAGTAATCTATTGGTAACACTGTATTCCATTGATTTTTTTCAAGCAGCCTAACTTTTGCATAATTACCTATTATTTTACAAGTGGTGATAATATGAATGGCTTTTTGAACTCCCTAAAAGAACTAAGTGTACTTGGTGAGTAACTTTATGGGGTGTTTCTGCCAGTACTTTACTCCCTGTGAAGGATCAGGGAACACCAAATGAAAGCTTACAAGCAAGCTTTAACTATTCGCACATGTTCATTGCATTTTGTAGGATATTGCATATCAAACATTGCATGGCCAGTCAGTCACACAAGTTGACAAGAGTTCATATCATTGTACAATGCACAAAGTATTTTAATATATTTTATGTCATTTGCTTATGCTTGAATAAAGCACTAATGGTATAATTTTTGCATATTTAATATTTCAGAAAGTAAGTATTCACTTAAAATAGTAATATACTATCAGCTAATATAGATCTTTAATTATAATAAAAGTTGCCTGCAAATATCCCATATAAAATCTAAAGTTCATAAACAGTTGGTAGGGTGTTTAAACATTTATAAAATAAACTTTCATTGTTTGATTGACCCTCAGTACTAAGAAACAATACTTTCTCATAGGGCCAAAAATCTAAAAAGTATGCAAGCACCTACTCAATACATTTTGTGGATGACAAGATATCATACTTAATTAAAATTAGTTTTAACTAACAGAATACACATCAGAGAAAGGCAAGTGCATGTTCTCATAAAATTTATGCACACACCCAGTGTGTCGTCCTCCATGGTACCATACTAGCCTCTAGTTTCCAAGGTTGCAGGTTCAAACCCAGTAGAGGGTGATGGATTTAGCATGGCCAAGGGAAGTAAAGCTGGTGGTCCCATGTTGTAGATTTACAGCACATAAAAGAACCCCAATCCTGATAAAGAGGCCTCTGAGCAAAATTTCCGGTTTTTCATGTCCAATATAGAATGGGACCTAAGGACCATAGCCATTAAAGAGTGTCCATAAATAAATTATATAAAAAAAGAAAACCATCCAGTGAACTATGAAAATTGCAGTGTTTTTCCACCAAACTTATGCACATATATTTCTGCAGTGCCAGGAACAAGGTCACGCCAGCTTCTGCCTGTTAGTGTGGATCTGATAATGGTCGAGTTCAGTTCAATAATTACAATTGGTGTGCTTTGTTCTGCATTTATTTGCAATTCATATATGCTAACTCAACTTGTCAATTTCATAGGCAGTTCTCAGAAGAAGCTGTTTCCACCTTACAGTTATATGTACACAAAGTAATCATTCATTAATCATTCATAATGAAAAAAATGGAGTATCAGTGCCATGAACAGAGAAATAATTCCCCCCCCCCCTTTTTTTTGGAGGAGGGGACAGGTTTTGCACCACCTTTTTAGAGAATTAACTGGCAGGGGTCAACGCATTTTTTTAATGAGGAAAATTTAAGAAGTATTTCAGAATGATGACAGATTCATAATAAGGCTTTGTAGCCCCCTTGCCCCATTTGCAACTTTTATGCCCATGGAAAATTACATAAATAACTTCTGTATACAAGAAAAACCTGTGTATCCTGGTAGAACTAACAATAGCCTTCATAACTCAACACGAATAGCAGTGAATGAAGTAGCTTCCAAAATAATTAAGGAAACTGTTGAATGGTTATGTCAATACCACTTTATGATGCCCACAAATGGCAATGGATGCTGGTCTCGCTGATAGGCAAAACACTGCAAATTGATTTCTAGTTCATTGAGTCTAAATAGGTACCTAACTAAACTTTTTTTTTCTTTTCTGTTGAGAGAGAAACATGTTTCACTTTATTGCATGTCAGCAGTCATAAACTAATGTGCAGTTAAATAATAAGATTTTCAGTTTAAAATAAAACTGTTTTATCCTCTAGTATAATTCTATTAATTAAGGCTTTTGCTGTAAAAAAAAAGAATAAAAAAAAAGTTTATTAGTAGTACCTATACTGGATATAGGCCATTGCTAAGAATGCTAGATATTTAAAACCGCATGAAATAATGTGTAATGCAGTCTGTGCATTTACTACTTTCAGCTCTTCTGCAATACAGCTTTGTAGCATACCTCCTAGGTTTAGAACTGGAATAGATTAAAACACTGCAGGGCAGTAAACAATACATTGCAGTGCAATGAAAGCAGCGACATCAATTACATTAATTCACTCAGAAGTTCAAGGCATTAATTCTTTCTTAATGCTCTGGTATTTGCTCAGCTGGCCAATCAGCAAGCTAGTTGCTTTGTATACCAAATGTGATTGCACTTAATTATATAATTAACAGGTTTTAAGCATTGGCTAATTTAGCATATGTTACATATGCTGCTGTGCCCCCATTTTTTATTTGTTTTTTTGCAATGCACGCAAAATCAAAGTATCAAAGCAAATTAAAAATAAAAGGTGTTAAAAACAACTTTTAGCACAAGGTAAAAGAACAAAAATAGTGATAGTGTCTAAATTATGGTCTTATCGTATTGAAAAGAAACTTGGAAGATAAGAATTGCTGTAATTAACTGCTACATTGCTTCATTTTCTATGTTCTCAACTCTTCTTCTCTTCTATGCTTATATTAATAGTGAGAGGGAAGCGCGCTCTATTCATTTTCGTGTATGCACAGACCTGCGACCTTATGATAGGAAGAAGGAAGCACTTTCCCCACCTCTTAGTCATATGCACAAACCAACTAGCTGTCTTGAAAAAGTGGCACAGCTGTTGATAAGAGCTAAAGGGCACCTAGGACCTTATTTTTCCCAAAATAATTAAAATTGTAATTTTGTAATATTTACAAAAAGGTACTCGCAATAATGGATGAATGTGCATGCATGATTTTTTTAAGACCATGCAAGTTTTTAATGATGGATTTTGGAACAGTATTACATATTTAAATGCAGATTTCTTTAATAAAATCTTAAGTTTGCACAAAACTACATTTTTCAGCATGTAACTAAAGCATGAAGATAAAAATTTGTACACACAACTACAAATGATTTATTGGATCATTTTTTAATCCTAAAAATCAGGTGCATTGTATTAATTAATCCTATAATTGCAATAACAATTATAACTCTTTATGATTATTTCACAACATAGGATTAAACATTATCCATTGCCATTTAGTTCAAATAATACAGCAGTAGAACAACTTTGAAAAGAATCTTTATTCCTCAGGGAATGTTTCAAAATGTGTGCATATTGCTGCCTCAAAGAACATCAGTATTTAATAGCTAATAAACTATCTTATGAATTTTATTTCATTTTGTATACAATGTTATAGTGAATATTATTGACCAACTTGCAAAATTTTGTTGATATTTATAGAAAATTTTACATCTAAGGTACCCTTAGCAAAAAGATTTTCATTTAAGTCAAGCCTTTTAAAAATGCTCTTCTCCACATGGCATATAAGTTCTGAAACTAAAATGAAGGAGCAAAGCGCTAAGATTATAGAACATAATTGGAGTTGAAAACCTCATTCAGAGCAAAATTAACAAAGTTTGTTTCACTAATGAAAATTACTTTTATGCAAATGTCCAAGCAAAATAAAGGAGATGTTTGTAATTGCTATCATCATTAAGGCCCTGGTATTGCTGACATCACAAGAAGGTGATAGAAGTTCATAGTGCTGAAGAATCATGTTCACTTTATTTAATATTCTTCCTCTACCATTTTGAAGAACATTTAAAAAGAGTAAATTAAAAGAGCACTTTAGAATAGCTCAAGGACAATAAAGCAGTGTGAGAGGCATAACTCCTGCATGTATGTTAACAGTACCTTTAAGATCATATGAAGTATGCGGTGGACTTTTTTAACTATTGCAATTACTTTTCAGCATCTACTGTTTCTGCTTGTGATAAATGAACTTAGTTATTTAAACAGAATTACAACTATTTGCACACCTTTGCATTAAGCCTATTTGTGCCTTAAATTTTCCATGTAGTTAAACAGCCTTTCTTGCTCCTTCTCCCCACTTACATTTGCACCAGCTTGCATTATTTTCATTTTCGATAAGTATGCATTATTGGGCTTCTGTCATTACAAAAGTTTTATATTTCAAATTATTCACCCCATCCTTCCCCAAATAATACTTTCATATTAAGTGATTCATTTTGCTAGATAAAATATCAAAGCATGTGTTTTATTTTTAGAGCTTGCAAGTTATTTGCATCTCTTTTGTCAGTATTGGGTACCAGCTGTATTGTGGGTAACCTAATATATTTTTATTGCCAAATGTAATTTTGTACTTAGTTTTGTTATAAAAGTTTACATTATTGATATAAAATAAATTGTGTGTGTTACATTTCCTTACTTATTTGTAGCAATCACCAAAAGCATTTTACCTATAAGGCTCATTTACAATGAAAACTATGTACACAGGTATATTGTTCAAAATTTCTCATGAGGCACTAAAGAATATTTAAATAATATTTTCTACACGCAAAGCTCAGCTTATTTTACACAACAATTATTACTAATTATCAGCTCTTCCTTTTCCTAAGTTTATGAACTTATCCATTTGATTTTAGTAGAACCAACCTTCTAAGGACAGCATTTTATGTGGAAAGTACAGTAGAACCTTGATCATCCATCACTCAATTAATTCAGCTCATTAACCATTTAAAATTTCGATACCTTGATACTTTTGAGCTCATCCATTTTGTTTTGTTTTAGTGTTCTGGAATGAAAATTCCCTGTGCAAGGCAAAAATTGATTTGTTTTGGAACATAAGTCTATGTTATATCACTTCCTATGTGATCATGGAATGTTACACATTGAATACAGAATGAACGTGCATTCTAGTCGAGAAGTTCCAATGCCTTCATCTGTATATTACTTAAGTTTTAGTTTCTAATCACAAAGTCATGCAGACCATCATGCGATCTTCACCATCTAAAAGAACATTTAAAATATTTCTTAAGCTCAGTTACATAATGTTTTATTCCATAATTTTTATTTGAAATATAAAACAAAAGAAAAATGTATGGAGGGGGGGTAAGAGGAAATATTCGTTATGCTTAAAATGGCACTTTGTTTCTCCACCATAATAAACATCTCAAGAATATGATAAAATTGTGATGCCTGTTTGCTGGCTAGCTTGCTTGCTTACCTACTTTATTTAATCACCATTTGGAAGCTTTGTACAAATTCATGGCTTTGTCAAATACAGAATATTAATTATTGCAATATCATTGACAATCAAATGACTTTGTTTTACTGTTTCTTAGCAGGGCTATAATGATTAATATAAAATGATATTTTCAGTCTACTTCATTATAATTGCAATGAATATTATGTAGAAGTGGTTTTTATCAGATAATATCACAGCTATGCCCCTATGCACATGAGGCTGAGACAGCAGCTGGTAAACGTTGATGTATGACAGATGGAGCTCATGAAAGATAAAATAGACCTCGGATATTTTCTAAATGCACTGGACTTAAAAATGTGGGAAAAGTTGTAAATATGACAGTGAATTTTTATGTAAGTTTTTGTTTTATATTTTTAGAGAAAATTTGATGAAAACAACTTCATTACCTATTTATGAAAAATTCAAGAGAGATGTTTTATTTGTTATACCAATATCTCAAATTTATATTATTGTAATCAAAATCATTAGCTCCATTTTTGAAAAAATAACAAAAATTACCATGTAGGCTGTTTGCATTGGAAGGAATTCCATAAAAATATTTGGCTTACGTTCCTTAAAAGAAACCCAACTTCAATAATAATTTTGGTATTCATCTTATTTTCATTTAGAAGCTATGTTCCACACACACACAGAAGCATTTCTTTCTTTTTTTTTTCTTCTTCTTTTCTTTCTAAAAGTGCCTCAAAAGTGGAATTCTGGAGGGATAGCAATATCAATTTTTTTGTTTTGTTCAAATGCACCCTTCCTCTATTTAAAACGGAGAAAGTAAAAATATTGTGTCAATTCAAAAGCATTCTTTTTAAAGCCCAATAAGAGTTCAGCCTACTTTTGAAGCTTAGTAAATAATAAACTAAAAAAAAAACATTAATGTTATCTGATGAAATTGGTTTAAGGTGTTCCACAAAAACAAAAAATACTATAACTACTAACATTGTTATTAATAAATTATTAGCTAAAGGATATGAAAATGCTTGCACCACATTGTAAGTGTAACATAATATAATTTTATCTGTGTAGAAGTTTTCAAGGTGAATAGAGCCTTTTAAATTTATTTTGCCAGATTACTAGTGCTAGTTATAGCATGTATCTGCCTTCAATTCCATAAGAGAAATGTATCAGAATGAGTGATGTGCATGTACTACATCCATTGAAGAGACAGCATACAAAGCAAAATAGATGTACTCTCCTACAAATTGAAACCCTTCTAAACCATCGTTGGTAAAGAGAGAAGTAGAGCATTGTTTTTTTCATCTACCAGATTATCTACATAACTGGAATTAGAATTAGGTTTAAAATCCATAATGTGGAAGTGGCAAGTGTAATAAAATAATTTATTGCTGTTCTTTCACTTGTCATGAAAACTCTTAGAATCATCCAAAATAAACCCCCCCCCCCCAGATAATAATATTAAACTGTTAACTAAATATAAAGACAGTTCCACTTCAAAGATGTCAGCCAATGTGGAATGTTATCTACAAAGTGCCACAGTATTTGTCCACATAATCATGCATGTCTTTAAACCAGGGGCAATGAACCTGTTGCTATATGATGCACAAGGAAAATGCTTGCTTGTTCACTCACCATGAAACAGCATTATGTGCAGAAGGTTGGCATGTGGTGTGTTATACAGTCAATTGAATTGGTATTGTAACCAGCACAATTTTATTTTAAATAAAGCATGTAGGAAAACCTTTTACATATTGACACTGGAGCATTAACAAAATGGATTGTATTGCACTTTTATTCTTAAATGGAAGAAAAACGATACACACATTGGTCACATTCTTGTGCAAGGTATGTGTAATAAAAGTCTGAAATCATTAATAATTAATGTTATACTTATTAAACCGAATAAACATAGGTATTCAAATCTCTTCCTTCCCACTCCTGTCTTTGATTGTTTATATATAAAACACACTACTATTCTTTCAACAAAAGCAGATTAAAATATTTTATCAAAATGCAGAAACAGAATTAAACTATGGCAATAATCAACTGCAACTGATCATTATTTTTATTTTAATAAGTAATAACTAATATTTTGCTTTATTTACTATAACAGATTTTTCATCTCACAATGTTGAAGTAATTGACATGATTCTCAGAACCTAGATGATGATGATGATTTTAATTATTGTCCATTTTCCTACTGTTATTTGTAACACATACTTTTTAATTTTATTTTTCACAAGCACTTCAGGTATACCTTCATTCAACATATTTGTCAGCCAACCCACCACTTCATATAGCAGTAAGAGAACTGCATTCAAAGTTGCTCGACATTGCAGTATGGCTGTGAATGCCACACTTAACTCAACTATTGGCCAGTTGACTATGCCTATTGTAAACATCTGAATTCTTTATTAGTTTCTCGATTTCATAATGACAGAAATACTTTTTTGTTTTAATACACCTTTTAGTCACAGAGAAATGGTAAGATGACTGCCATTTGCACCTTTTTCATCATTAGTAAATCTTGATCCAGATAAAGATCTGGGCTGTAAGTGAAATGCTTCCACATTTCCATCAAAAGCTCTGAAGCAAAGGCTTGTACTGTTATGAGAACAATTTTAACTTCCCAAACTCTTGTTTTTACACAACTGCACATTAATCTCATTATTTGACTTTAAGATAAGACAAACATGAAGTATGCATCAACTGTTTAATTGCTTCTCAATCAAAATTATGGTGGCAACATAGTCTCCATTCCATAGAAACTCTTCTATTCTGGGATAAATGATGCAGCCATCTCTGATTGCACTGATATTACTTAAATAACTATCTTCTACAGAACATTGCCAACAAGGTTTGGAAAAGTCAAAAACCTTGCTGCTTTGAATTTAGTTGTAATACAACCTTTTAATTAGTCTGCTCTAGCCTTGAATATCAGTGTTAGTGTAAGAGGAACACATCATGTTTCAAGTTTATTAATCCAATGATCTTCCATGAAGTAATGATCACTGACTGCTAAGACATGTAACCCTCGTGCAATACCTGCAATAGTCTCTGTAATTTCTGCTAATCATTGCATCACTGACCATCGGAATATCTTCTGTGCTTGATGTTTTTGGTTTTCCTTGGTTGTGACTGTCAACTTGTCCAAACTGCTTGGACCATTTCATAGTGATTGTACACACTGCATTTGACTCGCACACTATCAAAATTTGATGATGAATCTGCATGCAATAAGATATCTTGACCATATTTACAATGAATTGTTCTTGGGATATCAGTTGAGCAATGTCAATGAAATCTTTCAAGCTTTGCTGGATGGTAGTTCTGCCAACAAAAGCTAGGAAGACTCCAACAAGATTACTTGACAATATATCAAGATCATTTCATCACTAATTCCAAACGGCAAGAATCTTATTTTCTCACGTTGTTCCTTATACTTTAGTTTTAGAGAATATGAGGTCTGTCCCAGAATTACCCAACCTGACAAAGAAAACAAAAATTTTGGGGAAAAACATCTTTATTCCTCTACGTTAGTGATGGCACAAACAGTACCTGCGAGGCAGTGTGACTCGCAGACGCCGCTCGTTTTCTAGCCGTCTATTCATTTGTTTTCCATATGCTGCTGAGTGGTATAGTGCACGTTGCGACGGTATTATTTATAATGTTGGTGTATTTGTGTTTACTCCACGTGTTGAAGCCATCTTGTGACGTGATTCATTTGTTAGGTTTGTTAGCTCCATCTGGTGTTAGCAATTTGCGGCAGTATTAGTGTATTTGAAAGAATGCTACTATTATTTTATTTAATTTTGGTTAACTGTCCTCCGGCTAGCTATGATCTTTTTGGTCGAGCACTTCTCTTTATACAGGTTGTGTAAACGGAAAGGAATCTTTGATCCAAAGATAACACTGATGAAAGAATCTGCTGTTTTACACTTTTATTGTCGAACACATTTATCTTGACACTCGCCAAACTGAAACTGTTATAATAACTTCATTACTGATAATTCTTAATTCGCGTACTTCAACTTTTTGTATAACTAACTTTACAACATTTAAGATTTTTCATAACTCTGTTACGCGTAACCTGCAAATTGATATCCGACGTGTGCCGTACAAATATTTTTGACGGACAGAAGGCGACGTGTAACGTGCAAACATTTTCGATGAACTGACGGACTTTACCTCCAACCTACCTTTTATATACTCCTACACCCTGCGGTAATTACATTTTTTTTTGTGTTTATTAGCCCCACGTTTGGGCGCCAATTTGAGGTGGTATTAGTTGTGACATTATTTTATATTTGTTAGCCCCACGTTTGGGAGCCAATTTGCGATGGTAAATTTATAATGTTATTTGTGTATGTGTGTTTACTTCATGTGGTGAAGCCATTTTGTGACGTGATTCTTTGTTAGGTTTGTAGCTCCATCTGGTGTTAGCAATTTGCGGCAGTATTAGTTTTTGTTTGAAAGAATGTTACTTTTATTTTTATTTAATTTTGTTTCACTTTCCTCCGGCTAGCTATGATCTTTTTGGGTCGAGCACTTCTCTTTATACAGGTTGTGTAAACGGAAAGGAATCTTTTATCCAACGATAACACTGATGAAGGAATTTGTTTTACACTTTTATTGTCGAAACACAGTCACTATCACATTTACACATTGATCTAGACACTCGCCAAACTGAAACTGTTATAACAACTTCTTACTGATCACTTTTAATCCACGTACTTCAACCTTTTGTATAATTAACTTTACCATACTTGAGATTTTTCATAACTCTTATACGCGTAACTTGCGAATCGATAGCCGACGTGTAATATTTCTGCTGGACTGAAGGCGACGTGTATCATACAAATATTTTCGACGAACTGACGGACTGAAAGCGATGTGTAATGTATAAAGATTTTTGATGAACTGACGGGGT
Source organism: Deroplatys truncata (assembly GCA_030765065.1). Taxonomy (NCBI): domain Eukaryota; kingdom Metazoa; phylum Arthropoda; class Insecta; order Mantodea; family Mantidae; genus Deroplatys; species Deroplatys truncata. The sequence continues at coordinate 120,465,582 of CM060977.1, read as the reverse complement.
CTATCTTTAACCTAGCTCTTTTATACTCATACACCCGATATGCCTAAAGATTATAACTGAACTGCAATTGGCTAATAAAACGCGCCAACATTAGCGTCTATTTTTATATCCAATGAAAATTATGAATACATATGCTCTAGGGAAATGTTCCAGCAATTTCTACAGAAAAACGCGCCAACATTACGTAACTTCCTCGTTTCCAATAATGATAAACAGCTCACCCCCTCGCTGCATTATTGCACGCTATTATTGTCAGTTTCAGTAAGGCCGTATAAACTTACTTCTCAACAATAATTACAATCAACAAACATCTCAAATCAATGTCACATTAAAATGCATATTCATACTATAATCATTCTTTACATTTAAATAATTTGTGATACGAATTACTGCATCATATGCCCCACTAGAAACATAATTATAAATATTTACAACTTCTTTGGAAATTTTATAATTGAGTTTTTAGTCTCCTAAATCTTGAAACACGCGCTATCACTTTCACTTGACACTTCACACGTATATAACACACGTCATATATTTTGTCTTTATCTTGCCACTATTTACTGGCTCTGGTCTAATGTGTTTTGACATTAATCTGACATTACAATTTTTATAGCAAATACTGTACCCTGAATTATTTAGTTACTGTTACAAAATTGTTTACTTTCTTATATTGTTGATAACAATTTGTGTATTTAAGAATTTTTGTAATTACTACACATATTTACAAGTATATTCACCCTCTACACAAATATATTTATATCTCTTAAATCTATACACTGTTTCACATTTTTCTGTTTGCTACATAAGTATTTGTTTTTAATTATTTTTTACCCCTTTTTTGTTGTTTTGTACATTATATTCACAATACCCTTGGAATTATATTTACGTACTTTACTTTAATATAACATCATGCTTTATTTCAAATGCTGTTACAGTTACTAATAAAATGTTATTTTCCTTTTAAGCATTTAGTTATGTCCAAAATTTATTTCTCCTTTCTTATGACATTATATTTAGTTAACCCTCTTACGTTCCAATACATTTCTCTGTAGGTCATCTTTAACTATCCAGGATTTACTTTACAACTTATTGCTATTCACCCTCCTGGATCAAATTGTGTGTGGCTAAACATTACTCGTAGCCGTATCCTAACCTTCAAAAATTTGTTCATGAATAACCTCTTGTATTCATATGAAATTTCGTCCCATGATAACATTTGAAAACAATCTAAAGTTTCCTGAACAACACATCTTTTGACAACTGTCATTTTCAATTCTTCTACTATCTCTCTAATTTGAAAGTACTCTGACAAATCTGTACTAAACTACTGGACTGGAGTTTTCATTCTGAACAGCGTGGTACGTGTTAATTTCAGAAGTTAGCTTTTGATTATTTACAGACAAAACTTTAACTTCTTCAGACAATTTATTTCTCTGTGTTTCTGACTCCTTCTGAATTTCAGATATTTCCCCTCTGAAATTAACTTGTGCCTGATTCACATCTACATTCATAACCTCTTTCATCTCTCTTATCTCATTTGAAATGTTACTCATTCTACTACCTAACTCTGTATATTCTACATCAACATGTTCACTTTTAGTATTAACCTCACTTTTTTGTTACCTATTTCCCTGCTCATATCTAGCATTTTCTTTGAAACTTCTCCTATCTCACTTGCTATTACTTCCTCATTTTCATCTCTCATTTTTGGCATACTACTATCTAGCTTCATAACTTTCTTTTCAATTTCTTCCCTGCTTTGATCTACTTTTTGCTCTAATATCTCATTCCTCCTACCAATATTTTCCCTCAATTCCCTATGATCTTTTTTTATAGCTTCTCTCAATTCCTCATAACTCTGATCTATTTTTTTTCTAATCTCTCACCAAAATTTCTCAACATTTCCATAATTTCCATCATCATACTAGCATCACAATTAACATTTCCTACTATTTTATTATGACTTTGTTTACTAACATTTCCTCCCTCAATTACTACATTGTTTAAGCTATTCTCTGTAACCTGTATTGAATTACAGCTAACTGTTACACTATCCCCTTCCATTATTGTTCCTTCAATATTATTAGTAGCCATTATTTTCTTTATCCTACCGCTCCTCAAGTGCATTTGATTGTTACAATTTTGTTTTCTAAAAAAAAATTACTATACTCCGACCTTTTTGATGCTGTCTGTTGCTGTTACTTTGATGTCCAGCTTCCTGCCCCTCTCTCCTAGATTATATGTTGCTTCTTCGTTGTATTATGATGAATCTACGTCGTTTTGGTGTTCTGTAGTTGAATTCCCCTGTTGCCTTGTAATCTTGGAATTACGATGTCCAATCATCCGCGTAGTCTGTCGTCGCTGTAGTTGTTTCTGGAATCTGCGTCTTGTAGTTCAGTTCACTTCTCCATTCGCTCCACGTCCTGGTTCCTTTCCTGGTCATTCTGCTACTTTCTGGTTATTCTGTTCCTTTCCTGGTCATTATGCCCCACGTTCTGGGTGCCAATTTGTGACATTATTTATTGATTGAGCCCCACATTTGGGAGCCAATTTGAGAGTGGAATAATGTTATTTATATTTAACATTTTTGTAGCCCCACGTTGTGCGCCAATTTGAAGTGGTATACTTGTTAAGTTTTATTTGTTTTGTTTATTCCACGTGGTGAAGCCATTTTGTGACGTGATCCTTTGTTAGGTTTGTAGCTCCATCTGGTGTTAGCAATTTGCGGCAGTATTAGTTTTTGTTTGAAAGAATGTTACTTTTATTTTTATTTAATTTTGTTTCACTGTCCTCCGGCTAGCTATGATCTTTTTGGGTCGAGCACTTCTCTTTATACAGGTTGTGTAAACGGAAAGGAATCTTTTATCCAAAGATAACACTGATGAAGGAATTTGTTTTACACTTTTATTGTCGAAACACAGTCACTATCACATTTACACATTGATCTAGACACTCGCCAAACTGAAACTGTTATAACAACTTCTTACTGATCACTTTTAATCCACGTACTTCAACCTTTTGTATAATTAACTTTACCATACTTGAGATTTTTCATAACTCTTATACGCGTAACTTGCGAATCGATAGCCGACGTGTAATATTTCTGCTGGACTGAAGGCGACGTGTATCATACAAATATTTTCGACGAACTGACGGACTGAAGGCGACGTGTAATGCATAAAGATTTTTGATGAACTGACGGGGTCTATCTTTAACCTAGCTCTTTTATACTCATACACCCCGATATGCCTAAAGATTATAACTGAACTGCAATTGGCTAATAAAACGCGCCAACATTAGCGTCTATTTTTATATCCAATGAAAATTATGAATACATATGCTCTAGGGAAATGTTCCAGCAATTTCTACAGAAAAACGCGCCAACATTACGTAACTTCCTCGTTTCCAATAATGATAAACAGCTCACCCCCTCGCTGCATTATTGCACGCTATTATTGTCAGTTTCAGTAAGGCCGTATAAACTTACTTCTCAACAATAATTACAATCAACAAACATCTCAAATCAATGTCACATAAAAATGCATATTCATACTATAATCATTCTTTACATTTAAATAATTTGTGATACAAATTACTGCATCAACCCCGATATGCCTAAAGATTATAACTGAGCTGCTATTGGCTAATAAAACGCGCCAATATTAGCGTCTATTTTTATATCCAATGAAAATTATGAATACATATGCTTTAGGAAACATGTTCCAGCAAATTCTAAAAGAAAAACGCGCCAATATTACGTAACTCCCTCGTCTCTAATAATGATAAACAGCTCACCCCCTCGCTGCATTATTGCACGCTATTATTGTCAGTTTCAGTAAGGCCGTATAAACTTACTTCTCAACAATAATTACAATCAACAAACATCTCAAATCAATGTCACACAAAAATGTATATTTATACTATAATCATTCTTTACATTTAAATAATTTGTGATACAAATTACTGCATCAACATTGCATATTTGATGACTCAAGATAGACATTTTCGCCACCCTTGCTCTACATAATCTCCTTTCAGCTCAATACACTTTTCCCAGCGGTGTTCAATAGCTTCGATTCCCTGTTTATACTGAGAACCATCGAGTTCTGCAAAATAGCCATCAACTGCAAACTCCAGCTCTTCACTGTTGGCAAATATTTTAGCACCAAGCTATTTCTTCAACTTTGGAAATAGAAAATAATCAGTGGGGGCTAAATCTGGCGAATGGGGTGCATGAAGAAGCAATTCTTTGATTTTGGCCATGGTGATAATGGATGTGTGAACTGGTGCATTGTCTTGATGAGACAGTTTATTTTCCACTAAATGCGGCCGTTTTTGCTTGATTTCATCATTCAAATACTACAATAAGTTTACATAATACTCGCCATTGATTACTTTTCATTTTTGAAGATAATCAATGAAACTTATTCCACACACATTCCAAAAAAACTGACGCCATGACCTTGCCTGCAAATGGAACTCTCATCCTCTTTGAAGCCGATTCTCCCCTTTCAATCTACTGTTTTGGCCCTTCCTTCATCTCAGGTGTGAAGTGGTGGACCCAAGTTTCATTCCTGGTTATGAATCGACACAAAAACTTGGCTTTATTGCAGCAAAACATCTTCACGATGCTGCTTTTTGTTGTGAGTAAACGCGGCACTCATCTTCTGCATAGCTTTTTCATGTCTAAATTTTCAGTATGCGATGTACAGCACTTTTTAAAATGCCTACGATGTCTGCTAGCTCGCGTACTCAGTCGACGGTCATCCAATACCATTTTGTGAATTTTCCTCAATTTCTGGCCTGGTCACTTCATTTGGTCGACCACTGCGATGTTCGTCTTGGCAGCTCGTAGGCCTCGCTTAAATACTGCCACCCAATAGTCTACTGTTGCCGTAGAGTAGAATCTAGCTCAGCTTTAATATTAGTTGGAATAAGACCTTTCAAATGAACTGCCAAACAATTGCTAAACGATGTAGCATCATCAAACTTAAGCTTTATAAGGTTGGTACGGTTGGTACTTTCTACTATAGTCATTTTTTTGAAGCAACCACCATTATCTATACATCAGATTGGGCACTTCTGGGACTGCCCTCGTATTTCAAATCGATATTACATTTTACATTCATGCTCTTTTAATCAATGAAGCAAAAGCTGTGTAGAACGGTAGAAATGAACGCTCTTCTGTGCAAAGCTGCCGGATTTGGACACGCGTAACTTAAATTTATAATCCTCGTCGTCATTGTAAAAGAAGTAAACGATTCTAACTCCCCCCCCCATCCCATTCTGCATTACTTTTCTACGTTTCCGCCATTGTTCAAACATTTGTCATAGCATGGCACCAGCTTTTGTATCCCATTATCATAGAATGTTCTCGCCTGTGTATGAACCATCCTTGTACTGCTGCTTCGACGTCATCCTCATTCAAACGCTGACCATCAAGAAACCTATTCAAATAAAGAAAGAGATGGAAATTACGCCAGGGCTGTAGGGCGAATGATCAAACTTTTCCCAGTCGAATGACTGTTGGGCCGTATGTGAACAAGCATTTCGTGAAGCAACACTATGCCTTCGCTAAACATTCTGCCACTTTTGTTTTGAATTGCATAACGCAGAGGATTATTAGTTCACAGTAGGTATCTTTGCTTATTGCCAGTCCTCTAGGCATGAACACAACCAGCAAAAGCTCATTTCTGTCCTAGGAGACGCACATCATCTTGCGGGTGGAAATTGACTGCTTGAATTTCTTGACTGGCGATGCTGTATATCTCCATCCCAAGGACTCTTGCTTTGACTCAGGAGTCATGTGAGACAACCGTCTCTCATCACCGAGGACAATATAGCTAAAAAAAAATATCACCACCTTCCTCTGCATATCGCAACAGGAACGTTAAGTACCGCACTAATAAAACTTTTGTTTTTGTGTTCCTGTGTGAGTTTTTTCGGTACCCAACTTGAGCACAGTTTTGATATTCCAAGCGTTGGCACAATTATTTTTACAGGGCCGTTGTTGAAATTTGTCGGAATTCTATTGAAAGCGACGAAATTGTGAAGCGTATGTTTTTACGAATTTTTCGCGATCGACCGCACGCACCAAGTCCCCAGCAACAACAGATGGCCGACCGCTCTTTAGTTCATCGTGAATACACTCATAACCTTCTTAGAACATTCGGACCCATGTTATTGCCACCCTCACCATTCAATTCTTTATTCGCCGTTGTAATTCTTTACAGAAATTGTGGTTTCGTCAACTATAATATACATACAACATATTATTAATGCGTATATACACAATGATATGTTAACTAAAACTACAATGCATTACAGTGTATTATGATTTATGGCCTAGGTACTCCGCTACTGAGTAAACGGCATGTCTTAGCAGAACGGATTTTATCTGTTTCTTAAACAATGGTAGGCTTTTCACATTTTTTTTATGCCAGGTCTTTCACACCCAATGTAGAGTGGGACGTTAAGAACCGTAGCAGTTAAAGAGCGTCCTTAAATAAAGCTCAATTGAACTTTTTTCACTATTTGAACTAAGAACAAAGAAAGATAAGACTTTTACCACGCAGATTTCATGATCTACAGAGACTGGACGAATTCAGGATTCGCCCTATCCTGAGGCATTCGCTGACCAGATTTGGGGTGCATGATTTCCACTTCAAATGCTGTAAGACAAACAAGTTTCAGCTGAATCAAAACTTCAAATTCATGTGGTTTGGAGAACTTTGCATGAGATATCTCGCAATGGACTGCAGAAAGAGGCTGATATCGTCGGATAAACTAAGCGCTGACTAAACATTATTATATATGTGCAGTAGTGGCGAGGCGTCTGGTCATCGATACATGCGGCGATGACTAGGAAAAATAGTAAAACGATTTTCTTTTAATAATTTTATAGAATATGTGGTTAAATTAAATCAGAAAGAGGCCATATGTGTGCACAAACAAGTCAACGCCGCGATATATGAGAAGTTGGTGAGAGACTCGCTAATCCCAGCGTATCGAAAAGTGTATGTACTGGCCTATAGCTACCACTAATTTTCTCCTCTGCAAGCAATGCGTTTATGCAAGTCAGGTCATCGCAGGTTTCAGCGCATGTCGTGTGCATTCGACTGCCTTCGACATCAGCATTCATGCCACGCAAAACTCAACATAAGATGCGTTCTCGACTAGCGTCTGTCGGTCACATGTGAATTGTTGCAGGGTTATTGTGTCGTGTACTTTTTTTCAAGTGCTATTAGACGTCGTTAGTGATTACTGCGTTTATCTTTTTCTACTGAATTGTGAGTACTCTATTTTACATACGCATTGCTATTGCAGAACATGCAATAGGAAGATGGACAACATATTGTGGTTCGATTGCAACAAAAACTTAGTTTAGCTTAAGTTTGAAGAAACGCTCCCCATTATTCAGAATGGCCAGATTGCCCCTCCGTTGCTAAATTTTACATCAAATGTTACGGAAGTAAGTATAACTTATATTAGGCATTTTACAGTATCTAGTTACGGCTGTTAAAATCTGGTGTACGAAAGTGAATTTTTGTTAAAACTATTTTGTGGAACATGCCTTTTATTTGCTAAGGGCACCACTTAAAATGTTTGGGTTTCAGCCGGATTTTGTAATCCAAGTGGCCTTACAAAATCTGCCAATGCCCATGCAAAATCTGAGTCCCCTTCGGTGCGCTATGGATTACCAAATTTGGAAAACAAAGGGTAGGCAGGGCACAAAGATATCATTGGAAATTAACAATACTTTGCACAATCAAAGCGTGAAAAAGAATAGAGAAGAGTTGAATCGTTTAATTGATGGAATTTGTTTTATCGCAAAACAAGAACTCCCATTTCGTGGCCATGATTTCTTCCTCCGTGGTCTAGGGGTACCATGCTAGCCCCTAGTTCCCGGGTTCAAACCCAGCGGAAGACGATTGATTTTTTCGGGCGTAAAAATCCTTATCATGGCTTCCTTCGGAAGGGAAGTAAAGCCGTGGTCCCTTGTCGTAGATATACGGCATGTAAAAGAACCTCAAACGTGACAATGAAGTAGTTATTTTGTTGAATTGTTTCGTTATTTGCCCCACGTTTTGGGAGCCAATTTCAAGTAGATAGTATCTTTACGTTATATGCCCCACGTTGGGCGCCAATTTGAAGTAGTAATTTTGTTGAATTGTTTCGTTATTTGCCCCACGCTGGGCAATTTGAAGTAGGAGTTGTATTATATTTCGACTGTTGAGGAGCCGAACTTGAAGTAGTTGCAACCGCACGTATGGTACCCGGTAGCCTTCGTCCCAAATTTAAAAATATTAACTTTGTAATTTGACTGTTTCTTTAAATATTATATATTTATGTTTGCCTCGGTTGCGTCAGTATTATTGTTAGAGACATGTTTCTCTTTGCAGGGTTGTGGTGCGACTGAAGAATGTAGGCTTACAGATTATAATTTTACTTCACTCCTTTTATTAATGCTTTACATGGTTTAAATACCACTTCACTGATATAGAGAGCTGTGAGATTTTTTATTAATTACTTGCACTTTTTAACACGTAAACTATTTTCATCTCACACTGAATACGTATTAAATTACTTGAGGACGTGTCTCGCGTCCGGTTATGAACACTGTCTACAAGCAACTGACTTGATTTCTACCGTCTAAATTTGTAAATTTCTCTATTTCAAGTCTCTGATTGGCTATTCCTAATCCCATAGAATACTTTTATTTAACTATAGCTTTTTTCTGGTTGTTGATTGGCTATTTTATGAACTGTCACAAAAATTACATTATTGTTGTTCCAAAAATGACTAGTAGCATTATTAAACCTTCTAATTCATTGTTGCCTCAAAGCTACCTCATTGCTACCTCATTGTTACCTCATTGTTAGCAACTTTTAACCTATTATTCTCACAGCTCCTACCTTATTAAATTACGTAATACATTAACATAACATTATTACACATGTATTCAATAATATAAATATTTACAATGACTGTAATATACACTTTTTATATATTGTTACATACACATATTGCTCTAAGGCCGGCTGTTATTGAATTTATATATTATATAATTTGACTAAAATCATTTAAGTTTTAAAAATACTGCCTCAATAAATAGACCTCTGAGCAAACATTTCCGGTCTTTCACTCCCAATATAGAATGGGACGATAAGAACCACAACAGTTAAAGAGCGTCCAGGTTTGAACCTGCGACCTCGGGACCTAGAGGCTAGCATGGTAACCACTACACCACGGAGGACGACATACGAGGTGCTTGATTTCAATTTCTTGACCCAGAATCATAATTTCAGAGGAAGATAGGTGTGAAGCAGCCGATTTTACAGTAGTGTAGGAAAAAAATATATTTATGGCGGATGTGAATTCAACACTTCGTCCAAGGCTTTCTTTGGAAGAAGGAAACGTGATGACAACAGCGACAGTTTGTCTGCCGAACAACCAGAAGGCTGTGTTACGAAATTATCAACAACCTCTTGAATCACGTAACATGCCGTTTTTCATCACTGAAAAGCCTGCATTTTTTAACTTTTGAATCGAAGAAATTTTAAATCATTTTCGGAAACAAATCATTTTCCTGAAAATCTTGTTGCTGACTTGCAAAGAATTTATCCAGCTCTTTGATGCACAAGGTCTTAAAAATAAGACGTTCGCGTTTAATGATTTACATTTCAAAATAAATCCGCGTATAAACTTGTAACATTTTTGAAAGATGGACGCTTAGATAACGCTTTTAAGGAAATCTTCCGCTTAGCTAAATTAATTCGTACAATACTTGCTACTACTGCATCAGTCGTAAAGAGCTTTTCTGCGCTTAAAAGAATTCATATTTTCAAAAGATCTACGCAAGATGAAGAACGGATGAGTAGCTTGGCTTTACTCTCCATAGAAAAAGAAGTTTGAAATCTGTCAGCCAAAATGAAGGTTTCTATAATTATTCAGAAATTCGCAGCAAAGGCACGGAGGATCGCATTCATGTATAAATAAGGTAAGACTTTTAAAATTAACTATTTTTATTTTTAAGTGATAAAAGTTAATGTGCTCCACCTGACATTAATGAAATAATGGTCTCTGACCGAAAGATTTACCTTGGCATTCGGTCAATTTTGCGATGGCTGCACAAAAATGTCACGCTTCCTTACTGATGCGCATTGTGCGACTTTCTATAATTATTAAGTATATTCCCTCTTCCACCCACTAAGGTCAGCCTTCAAGTAGGTGGAATGGGTGGGAAACTTCTAGAAATATGCGTTAAATAAGGTTGGTCACATTTGACAAGAACAAAAACAAGTGCAGCTACACACCTGTTCGCCTACTTGAAAGTTGTAAATTTTATAGTTGTTAAAATTTAGAAGATTGTAACATATTCTAGAACAGATTATATCACCAGGTTGAGTAAATTTATTGCAGACAAGTGTTGTAGGCTTTTATGCTGTAACTTCTATTTGATAAATAAAAATCTTCGAAATTGCATTGATCTAGGTGAGGTATTTAATTTTTTTGTTGGACCGCCAATTTGGAGCTGTTTTTATGTGCACACATATTAGAACAAAAGTTATTTACTGAGGGTTTTAGCATCGTACTTGACCGTAATATGTTTAATTCTGTTTTTCGTGCCTTACCCACAAGAATTTCAGGTTGCTTAACGGCAACATATTTTACAGGTGGGTTGATTTTTGTTCATTTAAAAGACGACATCATGACATTAAGATATTTCTCATTGACGTGTAGTTATTTTTCTAGTAAGAAAACGAGCAAATCTTGTATAAACACGTCAAAAAAGATGTCATAGAGAAAGCCATAACAGCAGAGGAAATGAACTTTTATGAAATTAGCTATCAGATTTGTATTCCACGTGTAAAATGTTTTACTCTGAAAAGCAGGTGCCTTTTACGCCACCCATTGTGTGGGTTTACTTATGCATATTCCTGAAGTACATTGGTGTAGGGCCTCATTGCTTAACACAAATTAAAGTGTAATCATTGCCACCTAAGCAGTAATGAAAGCAATACTTTACATTTAAACATTAAACCTCTATGGATGACTGAGAACATTATGGCATGATTAGTTGGTGGGGGGATTCTGGTTTAATTACAGGAAGGGTTGTCCTTATATGAAATTTTTCCAAGACTTTTACAGGTTTCCCTCAGTCTTTACTATTGACAAAACTGGAAAGACACCTAATCATTTGGACAGTAACCTTCATATACTACCCTTTTCAGTCCATAATTTCATCTCCTGCACCACTAATATTGTCTATATTTGATGCCTCAGTAAAATTGATTTAAAATTTTAAGGGCAGGAGAAAAGATACTTCAAGAGAAAAACAAGTATCCAAACAGATGGTTCTGAGATTTGATCTTCAGTCCATCAAATGACACACTCATAATTTTACCACAGAAACATAGTAATAATAAGTAATAATGTAAAACAAAAATAACTGCTTCTCCCTTGTAGTACTTTTTCCCAGCTTCAGATAAGTATGGCTTGGTGGGTACTTTGCAGGGCTTATTTTTTATATGATTTAAGTACATATGAAAATGAAAGCATAAATTGTTCAAAATATACCAGGCTGTGTTGTATATAAGTATTTTCATTATTTCCATTTGCCAGCCAATCTGGCTGTATAATTTGTATATGTCTGGTACCCTACTTTATGTTGTACAGCCAGCATAGCTCCCCAATCTTCAGCATTGCTGTGCAACTTTTACTTCTGTTTGCTAAAGCTTCATTACCATTTATTTCATTTTATCTTACCTTCCCTCCCTCTCCCCCCTTTGACTTTCCTCATCCATTTATCTTTTGATCTGGCTGTATAAGTAGTCATTAAAAACTGGGTGTGCAAATTATGCTTTAGTCTGCAAACTGTTAGTATTTTTCATTCTCTATTGCTCTCTATGATACCAGAACCATTGCATTCCACCCAAAAATTTAATACGAAGATTTTAGTACAAATATACGTTTTAATGTTCCCTGATCTGAATGAAGAAAATAAATGTTTTTAGAGGATCAGTGATTTTATGTATACACAGGCAGTCAGGTTAATGGCCAATTTGTACATCTTTCATTAATAAGTACATTTTAAATTGAAGCAGCAGCATTTAGGCTTTTAAACATTTAATCTTTGAACGTTTTGGATGACATAAATGCAGTAGTAACAATAAAACAGCTTTGTATTGAAGGCCATGGTCAATTTTCCAAATTTTTGTGTGATTCTTTCATCAGAAGCTTAATGGCCAGGAAACAATTATTATACTTATGTATCTTAGGCTATTATATCAAGAGATCCTTAAAAATTGACATTTCTGCAAACACTGCCACCATAGAAGCATTAGTAACTGTATGGCAAAGATACAGTGCAGCTCAGTAATTTTGCAATACATTTATCCGAACTACACAAAAAATGTTTCTTATCAGGTTAAAAGCAGTGTATGCTATGCAATAAGAGTTAATAATAATATTTTCTCGCATTTTATAATGCTTCTGCTATAATAATTAACGATTTATGTTACATAAACATATTTTCAAGAATTGCATGAATGAGAATGTTTAGTCTAATAATTTGACCATGTCTATATATTTATACCCAGTTGAACCTCACATGATCATCCTCAGTGGTCTAGGGGTACCTTGGTAGCCCCTAGTTTCTAAGGTTATGGGTTCAAACCCAGCGGAGGACAATGGATTTTTTGGGTGTAAAAATCTTAGCATTGCTTCCTTCAGAACAGAAGTAAAGCAGGTGGTCTTGTGTCATAGATTTATGGCATGTAAAAGAACCAAGTCTGATAGAGACCTCTGTGCAGAATTTCCGGTCTTTCATGCCCAATATAGATGAGGACACCAAGAACCATAGTACTTAAAGGGTGTCCATAAATAAAACTCAATTTTATTTAATAGAACCTCACATGTTATTCATTTCTACATTTTTCGTAGATATGCGTTAAATTTTTGGCAACAAACTTTATCCAGTAATATTTAGCTCAAGTATACGTTCATTTGTACATTTTCTTATTAATACGTCACATTTTTCTGGTCCCCATATACAATCATGTAGGATCTACAGATTGATATGTTATGTTGAAAAATAATTTACTTATTTATACTTTATGTATATGCTATATTAAGATATAAGTTTCTGTATACTGTATTCTTGCTGTTACAACACAAAACAATGGGCATGTTGGGCGAGACAGCAATATTTTTGGAATGCATTATTACTGTGCATGTGTTAACAATGCGATCAGGCAAGGTCATTCTTCCCTAGACTGTATCCAATGATGGTGATGAAGTAGACCTATAGAATGGACGTGTTCCCTATGTGCATGAAGCAGTTTAAGCTCTAGAAATTGCAGGATTTCTACCATTGTAAAGTTAAATGAAGACAGCATTTCTGTGATTAATGCATATAATCAAGTATGTCTGTGTGAAAAACATCAAAGAAGCAAAGATGAATTGAGAATTTTTTAAACCAGTGTAAAGCACTAGTATTCTGAGGGTTTAGATAGAATAATGAATAACAATACTGGTATGCATATAACTACTCTAAATGGCATATTATGTTTATTATTTATGTGTTTGTTTCATTTATTGCTTTCTTATATTAAAAAATACATAATTAGTTTAAATAATAATCTGATAAAATAGTTGCAGTTCTATAAAAAAATTCACTTTTAAATTTTCTCATTTATGTGCTAGTTTAGTCTTCTCCCTTTGAAAACATATAATTGGGGTTGTATTGTATATATGAGAGAGAGTGAGAAAACCAGTACTCAAAAATGAAAAGTCTGATTAAGTTTGAAACTTTGTGTTTATGTCAACATATTTCAAGCATATAAGGTAAAGATTTTCACAGATCTCCTCCATCCCAAACAAGCTTTTACATGGGGGAAAAAAATTGGTATATTCATATAAATGTCTCTAGTGGTGACTGACAGTATTGATGCAGTAGTCGACTACCATTCTAGCATGATGCATGTGTTAATATGTTGGTTAGCAACTGTAGCTTAGATTAGGTTTCCCCCAAGGTCCCCCTAGAATGATAGTACCCCTACCTTCAGTTGCCACAAGGTGCATTGAAGGTTGGTCAGTTATTCTGAATATTTAGCAAAAATTTCATTAAGTTTTTATTTCCTCAAAAGCACCTCTATAATTTTGGTTAAAATGTTATGTATTTGAGATATCTGCATGACGAATAAGGTGTACCTATAACTTGAATTTTGTGTAAATAGCTTGTGAAGTCTTCTTTATTCTCATAGACTTTTATTTAATGGAAACTGTAAGAATTACAAAAAAATGTACTACAGGAAAAATATTGAGCTCATTAATAGCACAATGTATGTCAACCTTTTATAGAATTTTCCAGTTGTATGTCTCCCTTGTGTGAATGTTAATAGCCTTCTTTTGTTATATATCAATACTTGCATATTTGACTTGCTTTTTAAAAGTAGACATTCATCCCAGCTTCCTTTTTGTTACCTGTATAGTGTATACCTATAGCATTTTGAAACTATTTCTAGCAAATATCATCAATATTTTTATTTTCTACTTTCTCAACCATGTACCTAGTGGGTCGAGAAGGTGTTGCATTCCACCCAAAAATTTTATAGCAAGATTTCGCCAGCAATACATGTTTTGAGGTCCCCTGAATAAAACAAATATTTTTATAAAAAGGTCTGTGTGTCTGTGAACAGCATAACTCTAAAACAGAAAGTCAGATAAATACCAAACTTGGCATTTAGGTTCAGTACCTTCCAAATATGCAACAAAGATTTTCAAGAAAATCACTCTCTCCAAACTATCCTTTACCTGGAAGATTTTCAAAATTTTTTATTTTCTAAAAAATGGCTCTTAACTATTTTGATTAAAATACCTCATATTAAAGATATTTACATGACAAATACAATGCATGTTTTGAATTTTCTGGGAATAGCCTTTGAAGCTCTTCATTCGGAAGGAATTTTGTATAATCTTGTATAACTTTGAATGTTAAGCAATAGATGAAAATGTACTACACAAGAAGTGTAGAGCTCTTTAAGATACACAGTTTATTTCAAACTTTTTTGTAGCATAAGTCATTTCAGGTATTTGTTATTAATGGTTCAAATTGTTCAATACTTAGCCATACTTTTCAAGTCCTGTTGGTTTGCAGTTGTTTCTTGCAATGTCTGGGAAAGAGTATGGAATTTTAAGGCCAGCGTATAGCATCCAGTTTTAAGACATGTGGCTATCGCTATTCCCTTTGTATCTGTAACGAAATGTATAATGCAGCTATTTCCAGAAAGTTTTAACTCGGATAAAATTAAGTAGATAGGAAAATAAACTTTTGTAAGAATAATTTGTATACCCACTAATAAGCTATAGAGGGTAGGGAAAGTTATGTGAATGTAACACATCAGATTTTTTATTTTATCTTTTTAATCGTGCAACTAAACCCTGTTCCATATAACTTTGCCCCATATCTCTTAACTGTCATGTGCACTAGTCACCGCTCATTGGCTGCTGCTATGAAGCAGGTTGTGCGATACAAACTAGTTCCTTATTTAAAATGATTATTTATCTTAATATATTCAAAGATAATTTCAAATTTACATTTACATAACTGCATGAATCAATATTTATGTAACATAGTTAAGGCATCTAAATGCATATAAATTTTTATCAACAAATATAAGGAAGATTCTTCGGTTTAAATTTGCCTCTCAGGATGACAAAAGCACATGCATCTATCATGAGAGAGTGTTTATATCACTTTTATCGCCTGACCTTGCATTTTGTTTATCATACATCCCCGTTCAAAATATGTACATTAGCCAATCTGGGCAAAAGGGAAGGAAAGGAAGTGCAAAAGAATATGTCATCAGGGCAAGGTTATAAGAAACAGGGTTTAGTTAGTGATCATAGTATTGAGAACAGCTGTAGTCCTTGTTGATTTTTTTCTGTTTTTAGTTGCTGCTTGGAAAGCAGTAGGCTTTCGAGGACTTCACAGCCAAGCTTCAGTTTACACTACATCCAAAATGCAGGTGCATGTCTTGTCAGCACTTCAGGATAATTATATGTATTTGGTAAGTTGCACTTGTTTTGTTCAGAAGGTAAAGTTTAATTGCTGACCCCATTGTGCTGTTAGTGTGTATTAATCTAAATATATATTTTTATTTCCTACATAGTATTTTATCAAATTTGTATCCTTTTGAGTAATATTTATATTTCTACCATCTTATTTAAATATACATGACTGCAGTTAAGTTTATACCTTGACATATGTTCAAAGGCTCAAATACCTAATATTCTTTTATAAACAATTTTCGCCCTTTTAGATTACTTGACCATATTATAAAAGATATAAATTATTCTTATTTGACTTTTTTTTTCCCCTTTTGCAGATTATTGATGAAGCTACAAAGGAGGCTGCAATAGTAGACCCAGTGGCACCAGATACTGTTATTGATGCTGTGAGGAAACATGGGGTTAAACTAACTAAAGTTTTGACTACACACCACCACTGGTTAGCGGTTTTCTTGAAATTTACAATTTTTATTGTTTTATTTGTGACAGACATACATCCAGAATAATGCAGTTAGCCATTAAACACCTTACTGATACAATAGATGAGACTGTAACAAAAAGTTCTTAATGTTAATTAATTCCACACATGCCATAAGGCTTAAGTTGGAAAGGCAACTGAAAAATTTCAGCTATGGCATTGACTTTTTCAGTCCAATTCTATCTTTGTAAAAAGTCCTTAAGACTAATTAATAGTTGACAAAAAATAATTTGGAAGAATGTATAGAACAGACATCTTCCCAAAGCTTAATGCAGGTTGGTTTGTTTTTTTAAAAAGTGTAAAATACATATTGAACTGGACATGTTATGGATTATTTTTTGCTATAGAACAGACATCATCCCAAAGCTTAATGTAGCTTGCTTTATTTTAAGAAGTCTAAAATACTTATTTCACTGGACATATTAAGAATTATAATTTGTTTATTTTCTTTCCATAATGAAATATGGAATAATTTTGTGGAGTAATTCATAGTACCAAAAGCTTTTTTCTACAGAAGCAAATGTTAAGAGTTCTATGTGATATTGGTGCATGACATTCTTTTAGAACATATTTAAGGCCATCAATATCTTCATCCTTTCACTTTCTTGAATGGAAGTTTATATGGAGTGATATATTAAACAATTTAATAACGCTATTGTGAGTTAGTTTATTAACACTCACTTTTTATAAAAATGGGACAGGTTTTGAAAACTTAGTTGGTTCCATCATCAACCCGTTGCTGACTGTCTGAATATGGTATCCTTCAGCTGGAGGTTGCTGTGCTGTTGTTGCCTCTGGTGGCTTCTCCAGGAATTTCTTTCTGAAATTGTTGCTTGGTGGCACCTCAAAATTGAAGACTTTGTTTTTCAAAATGAATATGTTCTCCCAGACTGTTAATTTTTGTTTGAAATGTTTTTAAAAGTACCAGTTTTGGATCAATTTCATACTTTTCTTGCTAAAAGTGAGGTGCTACTGCAGATTTTTCTTCCATGGAATGCCAGCAAGAAGAGATAGATGATCACATTAATATAATTAAACTCTGCATCATATAACTTTTTCATTTTCAACAATCAGTTATTTCAACAAAGAAACTTTCCAGCAAGGGGAAACCCTCTTGTCACCTGTCTTAGCGGATCTGTTTATGAGTGAGCTGGAAATAAGGGTTACAATTACCTCACATGGATCTTTTAGACATGGCACATTAGGTAAATGACATATTTGCAATCATTTCAGGAAGACAGTTAAAGATGCCCCGAAGTTACTGAATCTATAAAAACCGACTATCACGTTCTCTGTTGAAACAGAAACTGAAAAACAACTACCATTCCTAGACCTCAAAAATCCAGAAATGCAACTGAGATCTCACATTTGACATATCTAGAAAACCCAAACACAGACAAACAGTTATATAGAATCAAACAGTTACAATCCAAAATCACACCAGTATGCAGTCTTCAACATTTGGATACATAGGCTTTTTTACCTACCTGTCAACATTGCAGAATTCAACAAAGTAAAAGAGATGTACTTGGAACATATGGATGAAATGAAAATGAAATCATCTATGAAATAGTATAAAACAATGGATTCAGTAGAAACTCAGTACCAAAAAAAAAAGAACCAAACAAACAGAAAAAACAAAGAAAAAATCTAGAAGGCAAGAAAACTGAAAACATTCAAGAAATCACCAAACGTCAACTGAAAAAGAAAAATACACTAAATGGAAGTTCACATACCACCCAAAGCCAATGGTGTAAGTTGATGTGCCAACTATAATAAAAATGACAAGTAAGTTTAAAGAAAGAGAAATATAAAGTAAGTATAGACGAGAGTAAAATCAGGCAAGGATGAAGAGGAAAAATGAAGACAAAAATGAGAATATTTCATGGAAAGGAAACAAGGAAAGCTGAAGCAGGTAAATCAGTCCCAATATTTGGGACAATTTCAGTAAGTAGTAGTGGACTAGATGATGAATTTAATAATAGAAAGGGAAATAAATTATATCGTTTTTGTAACTATATAATTGAAAGGAAAGAAATAACAAAAAGTTAAAATCCAGATGTACAAAAATCTTTCTGCCAACTCTTTTGTGTGATTCAGAAATATGGGTGATGCTAGACAAACATGAAATTAGAATAACGTAATTAGAAATGAAGTATCTGAGGAAAATTCCCGGTAAGACTAGAAAGGATACAATAAGCAACACATTAATTAGAAGGAACATAAAAATGGAAACAGTAGTGGTTATTGTAGAAAAAAACTTGAAATGTTATCAACATATGGCGAGTATGGGGAAAAAAAGAAATCAGTTTTTGAATTACAGGTAGAGGAAAGAAGAGTGAAAAAGACCAAAGAAAAAATGGGAACAATATATTGAAGTGGCAAAGAAGAGAGGAATTACATGTATACTTTAGAGAGACTGGCATAGGATTGGCAGCAGTTTAAAACATGAATAGAAGATCCAGAGGAAGGGGTGGGAGGTTATTCTGTGTTTGAGAACCTTTGGATGCCGTGCACTTGCCTATAGCAGGAAAGTGGTATCCATTATATCCAGCATAAAACATCAAATGCTGAAGTCTTTTCAACCACTTTCTATGAAAACAGTCTACTGCATTGAATAACTGAAAACTAATAAATTATTAAAACCAGCATCATATCCGTAATATGGAGTGACTCATGATCTGTGAACCCTCTTACTACACTTTTTCACTGGATGTATAGGGATGTGTTCCTACCGTTAGTGCAATATAAGGCATGCTAATGTCTGGCCTTCCATTATTGGCCGAACAGTGGTTGAATGTAACACAGTTATTAGAGTTATTAACTTGGTCCTGTATTTAATCACAAAGTGAATTGAGGAGTGTATGTTTTTTACTATGAAGTATGTCTTTTTGTAATTTCATGTTTGCTAACCCTTTCAGCTCAATATATTAAAATGTGATTTGCACAAAGATTTCCTGGTGGAAAAATTTCAAGCCTTACTCCTTATAACGAATTTCAAACAGGAGTAGCTTTTAGCTTAAGAAACATAATAGACAATGTAGGAGTGTTATCAAAGGTGCATTAGACAACATGGGTCATTGTTTGGAGAATTCCCCCAAAAGATCACTTAGGCAGGTTTTGCAACAAATGTGCATTTCTTATGGCTCTGCATAAATACCTGTTGAATTGCTGAAGTTAAAACTATACGAAATAGATGTGGCACATGCTTTTTGATCCTGTGTGTAGGCGCGCATTTTGTGAGTGGTATCTAAATAGTATATACAGGGTGAACCATTTAAGTTGAGACTGTACAATATCTCCAAAGCTAACTGTTGTAGAAATTACTTGAATAAAAGTTGCTTGATATTATGGGGGAAAGTAAGTGCCATTAGTCATGTTTTATTTGGACGACGTTGCGATGGTCATTTTAGGGTCAATTTAAATTGGCCCTAATTGTAGCTTCCCATTTTAAAAAATTAAATCGACCCTAAAATGACCATCATAACGTCCTCCAAACAAAGCACGACTAATGGCATTTACTTTCCCCTATAATATCAAGCAATTTTTATTAAAGACGTTTATTTCTACAACACTTAGTTTTGTAGATATTGTACAGTCTCAATTTAAATGGTCCACCTTGTATACAATGGTGTAATGGACATATTTGATATTTTTCTTGGAAGAAAATCTTAATGTTGATATGTGTACTTACAATAACCATTATTGGAGCTGTAAGAAGTATATTATCATTCATGAGAAAATGTTTGTGTATAATCCACCATGAGTGGAGAAAGAATTTTATTATAGGGCCAATTTTGTTTAGTCAATAGTTGATACCCCTCCACATATGTGAATGCAGTTTTATCCTGATCCGTTTTAGTGAATTAACCAACAGAGTGCATGATTTTGCCTTTTCTCAACAAGAATGCTACAATGGTGGATAGTTTCCTAAAGAGGTGCCAAAAATGTATTGACAATAATGGTGGCCATTTTCATTGCCTCCTTTCATAAAGTTGGTAAGTAAAGCAAAATAGTTAAGGAAATTGTTGTATGGTTGCATCAGTGTGATTCCACATAGCCACAAGCAGCAACGAGCTCTGCTATTTTGCACAGGCAAAACACTACATGCTGGTTCACAGTTCAATTGGGTTGCTCTGTACGTATCCGGATGGTAAACATGAGCTTTGTTCGTAAATATAGTACCTAGAGTCTTGTTTATCCCACATTTGTTTATCTGACATTTTGTATTATCCAATGTCCTGGGGGAAAAAATAAAAGAAAAGAGGCACATAATTAATAGAACTGCAAGTTGTGAGCATAGTTAGCTTCAAGCAGGAGGTGCCGGAGCAGGTGGAACATTTTCCTTTTACCAGATGCAGGAAATGATACAACAAATTTTGATGGTGAAATAGAGCCATAAAAGTCTCCCTCCAAAATCTACTAGCAAAGAAAGACATACTCCAGGAAATAGTGATCTTCTCAGACTCCAGAGTAGCTATATAAGCAGTTTGTTGGCCAAGATCCTCTGACACAAAAGAATACCACAATATTGTTTCACAACTACTCAATTCTTGTACACTTGTTACACTCCAGTGGATAATTTCCCATTGCAGAACCTCTGGCAATGAAGCAGCAGATTTCCTGGCAAAGAAAGGATCTTTCAAAAAACAATTACCAGCCTCTAAACTCAAATCGTACACTTCATCAAAACGTCTCGTAAAAGAAGCAATTCAAGCTGCTAACAACACTAGACTCCGAGCAGCAACAGTAGCAGCAGAAAACAAAAATGGGAATGCCTGTTGCAAAACCCAGAAACCATACCACATCTGGCACGGAAAATGCCAGTCACACAATTCAGGCTAATAACAGGACATGACTGCCTAGTCAAACACCTGCATCGGATCAACATCTTCACATCTCCTAAATGCATCTTATGCAACAATACAGAAGAGGGTATGGATGAACACCATCTGGACAATTGCATTGCATTACAAAGTGAAGATTGCAGGACACCGAAGTACTGGACAGCAAGACTGCTAATGACTTTGGTGTCAAACGCACACATTAGAAAACAACACATACTTTAATTAAATTAGAATATTAATACCATCACTGTCAGAATTAGCACTGCCAACCGATTCAATCTTAGAATGACAAGCACTAGGTTTATGAGTATTCATTGTCTGAATGCTTTCACAGCTATCATTGCATTGTTTATTGTGTCTATTACTGTGGCACTTCCTTTTCTGTGAACAAATATTAGTTTTGTTGAAAATAAACAAGGAGTAGGAAAGTCCATTTACCCACTTCACTTGAATGCTTTCCTTCTTGTTTATTTTCATTTGAAATCCTTCACTGTCAACCACTTCTTTACCATTACTTATAATTAGTTTTGTTATCCATTTTAACTCTCAATTCTTCACAAAATGCTAACAGCCATAATTTGTAAACAAACAATGCTTCCAAGGAGTATGTCATGGCCCCTATAAATCCTGAAATGCAATCTCTATGGAATTTGCTCTTAGTTTCAGTTGTTGAAAGCATGAGGAAATGTTTGCAGAAGCCATGCTAGCTTGAAGGAGGGAGATGTGAATCAGAAAAAGCACAAAACCAGGAGCAAAGTATCCCAAATATACTGCCGTGCCCACCTTTCTAAAATCTGGGAACACAGTGCACCATTTAAATCCATTAGTCCACTTAAGAGTAAAAGTATTTAAATAAACCTTGCATCCTTTTAAACATTGATTGTGGTTTCATAAAACAGTAAAAAATAAATTTTGAAACTTTTGAGGAAAAACAGCTTTTTAAAGGTGAATACATACCTTAATTCCCTTCTCTTTTGGATCCACATTATGGTTAATATTTTTATCATTCCTGAGTTACAGTGGCCCTTGGTTCTGGGCTTTGAAAATTTCCAAGTTTATGTTTATAGTGTCATCGTGTTTTAACTTTTTTTATATTTTTAGTAACAGTTCAATTTTGTATTTATCATAAATGTGAATCATAATGGGTTGATATTTGTTTCCAAATGCAATGAAACATTTCTTGGTAACAAAATAAAACAGGTTGTATATCAAAGAGGAACCAGATATTGTAAAAGTACTATTTCTCTTTTAGCATGGAAAGAAAATTTCATGTAAATCAGTAAGGGCATTATGTGGTGTTGTAACCAAGTGCAGACTCGAAAGTTATTTTCCAGTTAATAAATCAGTTATATATAATATATTCTGTCATTAGCATTGGGTATCATCTTAAAATATTTTTTTAGGGATCATGCTGGTGGAAATGAATCCCTGGTGAAGAAGGTTGGAGGTTTAGAAGTGTTTGGTGGTGATGATCGTATTGGAGCCTTGACTAGAAAAGTTGGACACGGTGATGAATTTAACATTGGTCAGCTGAATGTGCAGTGTCTTTTCACACCTTGTCATACTTCAGGACACATCTGTTACTATGTGCAATCTCTTGATGAAGATTGTGCTGTTTTCACAGGTGAGCAACCATTTTAGTTGGTTTTATAACAACTGAAAACAACAAATTCTTGTATGTGGCTAATCTTTCAAATGGAATAAAATCAGCATATACACTTAAAGAAAAAGGGAGTGGTAGTGAGTAGGGGAAGTACTGTATTCCATCCAAAAAAGGTTTGTGTGTGTGCGTGCAACATAACTAAAAAACTTTGGTATTTAAGTAAAGCTTTTCCAAAGATGCAAAAAATATTTTAAAGAAAATCCCCACCCACTCCCAACTACCCTTTACACAGAACACTTTTTTAAAGTTTTTGATTTTCTAAAATGGCTCTAACGATTTTGATTAAAATGCTATATATTAAAGATATTTACATTACAAATAAAATGTATATCTTGAATTTTCTGGGAATAGCCTATGAAGTCCTTTTCATTCGGAAGGAATTTTGTATAATAAGTCCTGTCAACATTCAGTTGTTTTCTGCAATTGCATGGAAACAGTATGGAATTTTAAGGGCAGTGCATCCAGTTCTAAAACATTTGAACATTGCTATTCACTTTGTGTCTATAACGAATTTTGTAATGTAGCTATTTTTTGTAAAGGTTTATCTCAATTAAAATGAAGTAGAATGAAAAATATGCTTTAGTAAGAATAGTTTGAATACCCACTAATAAATGATAGGGGTTAAAGAAAGTCATGTGAATGTATCATCAGAAGTTTTTTTCCTAGTATCTAGTTCTCTAGGCTTAAGTATAGGTTTTAGAAGCTTTGCTTTTATTCAACTTCATGGTTTTGGGCCTAAAAAGGTGCTGATACTGCTGATTTACCAATATTTCTATAACTGAAATTTCTTTTAGTCTGATACCAATATTCCTTTTTGTCTTTTCTAGTAAAATTTCTCATAATCTTTGCATTTTATGCAGTATACGAGGGATGTTCTAATGGTTATAGGTCTGACCAGGAAAACATAAGATTTAAAAGAAATGCTGTAGTTTCGTAGTGTTATTTTTCTTTTCTTTCTTTTTTCATTTTTCAACATGTCCACCTGTAAATCAGTACATTTAGTGTAATGATTTTCCAGCTTTTTAATACCTCCAGTAAAGTAAGTTTTGTCCGGCTGTGCAAAATAAGCATTTATCTTGTCTTCAACCTTGATGTGAAGGTCTTCATTCACCCAGCCATTTCTACTAGTTTGGAAATGAAAAGAAATCACTGGGAGCCAGGTCTGTGCAAGTATGGTGGATGTGGAAGCACTTGGAGTTGAAGGTCATGCAGCTTTGCAGTAACACTTATCAGATGTGTGTGAAGGTGCATTACCATGATGAAAGAGAACGTTCTCTATATGTGGACATTTAGCCTAAATAGCATTCTTCAGTTGGTCCAGTAGCGAAACATAATATTCCCTGGTGATGGTTCTCCTCCTTATCACTATGAGAATCCCAGAAAACTGTAGCCATGACTTCCCCTGCAAATGGAACAGTTTCTTCTTTCTTTCGTGCATTTTCACCTGTTACCACCCAGTGTTTAGACAGCCCCTTCATCTCTGGCATGTAGTGATAAATCCCTATTTCATCTGCTGTTTAAAATAGAGAAACTCGCAAGAGTTGCATTTAAATTAGGGTAAACCCACTTGAGAAATGTTCATTGAAATACATTTTTGGTTCATTGTTAACGAATGCTGCAACCATTGAGTGGAAAGTGTTTCTCATGCCCAAAACTTTTTGCAAAATGTAATGAACATGGCCTTTGCATTGTTCGGCAACTCTCATATACCTTCAGTGCCAATTATTGGGTACAAACTTTTTGTCACAATCTTGTCAGCTAAAGAAGTTTTGGGTCACCCTAAGGGTTCCACATCTTTAGTGGTGTATGATGATGCTTAAATTCAGCAGCTCACTTTTTAACCTTTGAAAATTAAGGGGAAGAATCCCTTAATGTTGACCCTTTTTATTATATAAATGTTTGACAAATAGGAATAGGAAGAAGTGCTCAGAGTAAAGAAATAAAACAATTGTAAATAATTTAGATGAATGTAGCTAAGATTGAGAAAACAGCCATATATTAACACTGATATACAAACCTATGTTCAGATCAGTGGATTCTTCCACAGGTGACACTTTGTTCATTGGAGGCTGTGGAAGATTTTTTGAGGGAACACCTGATCAGATGTATAAGGCTCTTGTTAAAACACTTGGAGCTCTACCAGACAAAACAGTAAGCTGAGTGTATTTCATATTCTTTTTACATTGCATGTTATCACAATCTTGTTTCTGAAACAATTTAAACATGGAAGTGATGTGAACTGTTGGCATTTTTATACTAAATAATGCATACCTCCAATGACAGAGTACAGTAATTTTAATATGTGTAATTAAGAAATGTACTATTAATTGCAGAAAGTCTTTTGTGGACATGAGTATACAGTAAACAACCTCAAGTTTGCCCAACATGTTGAACCAGATAATTCACACATAAAGGAAAAGATGTCTTGGGCACAAAACAAGCGCACAAAAATGGAACCAACTGTTCCATCTACCATAGGTAAGCAGCTTCTGCTTTTGAATTCTGTGGTTTTTAGATAGATACATATACATATAGTATACATATTTCAGTTTACAGCCTTCACAGAGTTGCTGGTTTCCTAGGGCCCATATTCTCCAACACTGTGGTTACCGAGTCAATGGGCCCTATTTGGCTGAATAAATGAATATGAATTTGTTACAATTCAATACTAGCTTAAATATGTAACCTACGTCTACTCTTAACATAACCTTTTCTATCCGTCCCTAAGTTGCCATGCTTCCAAGGGCTCATAGCTCAAACACCGTGGTTATCGAGCTATTGAGACCTTTTACTAATCTACTTTTCAGTATTTACATTTCTTCTTACTCCCTATTCCTATATTTCTTCAGTCAACTCTTTCTGACTAAACCTAAATATTTTCCTACTTCTATTATGTTTCCATTGCATTTGACCCCCATCATCTTTCTACCTATAATTTCAATTGGTAAATTGGACCATTTCTTCTTCTGCCATTTTTCCCTCGATTCCTTAGTTCCTTCACATTCTAGAATTACATGCCAATAGTTATTATACTTTCTATTACATAGCGGACACTTTCTGTGGTTCTCTCTTTCCCCTAAGCCTTTTAACATCATCACTACTGTCCTTGCACATGCAAAACCTTCTCGTGCTGATCTGTCACATATATCGACATATTTTTCTCTTTCCCACACCATTTTTAAATCTGCATATATACATATAGAAGATTTGAAATTAAAGCTACCTAAAATTTCTTGTCTTTCAATAGCTTCAATTCTCAGTTTTACCCTTCTCCAGTACCTGCCCCTCTCTCCAAATATCTCCATAACCTATTTCATTCAGAGTTCTTTCTATATACTTATACCAAGTGTCCTCTTTGTTGAGTTTTAGCTGCACTTCTAGGCACTGCTTTAACATATTATTTTCCAGTTCCTTAATTCTATGCCAATATTTTAATACCCTTTCCACAATTGTTGCTTTGCTACCAAACCTCCCTAGCTCTATTTGGGCAACACCATTGGGTGAAGCCCTTGTAGCCCTAGAATTAATTTACAAAAACTTCTGTGGACCTTGTTTATATTTTCCCACCCTCTCTCTAAACCCCAAATCTCAGCTCCATATAGCATTTTAGCCTCTACTACTGCTCCATATATTCTCTCCAACCATTTTATTTGCATCTCTGGTATTTTATCTAGTCAAGCTTTCATTGCCAGTTCGGTGGTTTTTATGTAAAGATGTTTTTATTTCTATTAAATGAGAGTGAATAAATCATCTGGGCAGTATAATCCTGTTCCCATTAGGTTGTTTTGCTTGTTTCTACACTCCAGCATCTCAGGACAAAGCAATTATATACTTGATACAGATTGGCTTGCAGGAAGGTAGAGCAAGCAAAGAAAAGGATTTGGCTGCTGAAAAACTATGCTCTACTAATACCTGGCATAGAATGCAATAAAAATAAAATAAATTATATAAAGTGTCATGTCATAATTATTCATGAAGGATTAATATAAAAACCTTCTGATGCTCCTGCAAGCCCTCCACATATGTACATGTGTTGTAGACTCTTCCATACTGCTAGAAGGTGCCAAATGGCATCAACATCATTTTCCAAAGGTTATGCTGAAAGTCATCTTCTAAGATGAGCTATCTTACAGGAAATCCTACCTTATCTTTCAAAACAAGTGCAAATCTTAAGGCAACATGAGCAAAACATGGTGGGTGTTTTAGATTGCTTCAAACCCACTACTGCAGAACTGTATTACAGTGGGCATAGCAATGCAGTGCAATTAGCAGCCTTAACAGGAACTCAGACTTCTTGGCTTTGAAAAGCAGATAGATACCTGCCTGTGTGCTTCTGGATGGGGCAATGCATTGTTATCTTATATTTCTCATGGTAGTTGGTGTCACTGCACTTTCGCATGGTAGGCTGCTTGAAATTTTAAAAAAGAACTTTGCTTTGACTATGTAAACACCATTTTAGAGGAGTTTCTAAGCACAATTTACATTGTTGAACTGCTGCTGCTGCTGACAGCAGACTGGCAGCAAAAGTGGCATATGATTGTTGATTGTAGCAGTAAAAATTTTTGAATGGTAAATAGGAAATTACCAGTTTTTGATCAGTAATTGACATCATTCTCAAATTTAACATCTCTCTGCCTTCCCCACTCTCCTCCTCTTTCCCCTATATCGAATGTTGTTGTTATTATTATTATTATTATTATTATTATTATTATTATTATTATTATTATTATTTATTATTAATATTATTATTGCTACTGTTCCTGTAAATGGTCCTTAGATTATATCTCAATGTATGTGTAATCGAAACAATAATACAGGAAAATTTTATAATTCAATAAAATGTAATCTTGCTCGCAAAAATCTCATTTGCTCTCATGACATTCAGAAAAATTAACTGGATCTCAAGGGGCTTAACATTAGCTAGTGGCTTTTCTCAGTTTTGTACTATTGCAGAACAAATTTATGATTTTAAAAGTTATTGTGCATAACGACTCAGCCATGCTGAGTTTCTTTTAGCATACATAGGAAAAATCCTTGTATTAAGTACATCTGTGGTTTGTAATTAAGGAATCCTTAGAACAATAACATAAACTTCAACCACCTTTTTGAAAACCAAAATCTAATGAATACTCTATTAGGAGCTTAACAGCACTGGGGTATGAAGGTGCATAATTTTTCTTTGCTCAAAACTCCTCAATGTCCACTGTTGATACAATTTTGCAATATGGTTAACAGGATTTTGAAAAATGGGCATCATTCAAGTTAAATTGCAACTTAATGGAGATTAAGATTCAGAAATTGAGCCCAGAAAGTCTAATTTAAGGGGGACGATGGGTGAAATTTCTATTTTGCTCAATTTTAAAGCTACATACTTAATTTTTTATACACATATTAGGGGTGTTTTTCAAAATGAAACTCATTTCAAGCTTTTTTGAATAAAATTTTGAAATTATTTTTACAAAACCAGAAACTCATTTAGAAAAACTTAAACGCATGGGTTTTGTAATATCTTAATTCTAAGGGAAATTAAAAAAAAAAAAAAATGAGCGGCATAGCAAACATTTCAAAATTTTTGCAATCACTACACATTTTATTTTTTATCTCAAAACTTACTAAGTTAATCCTGAATTCCATGTATCAGGTTTTTTTTTTTATGCTTTATAGACTGTACACTAAAAATTTCAGCCTTCTAACACATAATTTGTGGATGTAATTTTGTTTTGAATGAATAAAGTGAGAAAAGTTAGTTTAAAAGTTTGCATGCAGTTAACTAGAAATAATGACTTGCAGACCTTCCTAGAAGTGTCCAGCTTAGATGTGTAATTTGTACTCTTTTTTTTCATTACAAGCACTGCAAATCAGTTCTAATTTATGGCATAAGCCAAGTCTTTCAGTGCCAAGTCCTATGTACAAAGGCTTTTGATTGTGGCCATTACACTTCCAGTCCTTCACCAATGATGACAGTAAAACTGGTGTCCACCAATATATATTTACAGTCTTCATTATTTACAGCAAGTATATGTACACAATTATCCTCCAGCAGTTTCTGCCTTAAATTTTTCTTTTGTACACCGCATTTTTGCTCATCTAATCTTTCATCACAGTGTTATTTACATTATTTACGCTTGTTTCTGGCTCCTGTAAATGAAACAACATTTAATTTGATGTTACACGACATCTACTGGCAGATCTGCTGTTACTATGTTATAACTATCATGGTGGCTTAGTGACAAACCAGAAACTAACCTTCATGGGGGAAAAAAAAAAATTGCTTTCTGCAGCAATTTTATCACTGCCATGTCTTCTAAGGGATGTTTAAGGAGCACAGATGTTTAAATAGGATGTAATTAGAGAAGCTTCACTTCACACAGTAGTGCTTTAAAACTTTCCATATATGCACTTCAAACCACCTAGTATTTTTTGGTACAAAAAACACAAAATATGAAACTTTATCCATTTTGGTCACATTTGCACCCATTCCCCCCCCCTTAAATATGAGATTAACATTCAGAAATTGAGCCCAGAAACTCAAATTTAGAAGATCTATAATATATTGGTAAGCTATTAAGAGTGATGTGAATTTGAAATTGTTTAGAAAAATTGAGTTGGAGTTGAAACACAACATCACTCACATGCTTTTCGTCTTGTCCGGTTTCAAGACGAAAAACATGTAAGTGATGTTAAATGTTTCAACTCCAACTCAATTTTCTAAATAATTCCAATTTAGAAGTTGAAGCGTTTTATAACATCTCAAGTAAATCAGCTTACAATCACATGGCAAGCTCATTGGCAAGATTGTGAGTGTACAGTTTTTTGCAAAGAATTATCTAGCATATATGAAGAAAATGTAATGATAATGATTTATTCTACTCTTTTTCAGAGGAAGAGAAATTAATAAATCCATTCATGAGAGTGGGAGTATCCTCAGTACAAGCACATGCTGGTCAGAGTGAACCCATTGCAACAATGGGTATGATAAGAAGGGAGAAAGATAACTTCAAGGCATGAAGAAAACTAATATTTGAGTTCAATGTTTTGAGTGTTAATACCTTGTAGCTCAGTTTAGATTGTTAAAATTGTTTTATCCATTAAATGATTAAGCTTAACAGAATTTATAAACAGCGAATTCTCTCATAAATTTGCACTGTGACATCTGTGCTGCATTTATTTTAATTTAGCTTATAAGTTCTGTATTTATAAACTCAGTAGGAATTGAGTGCAATATGTATTTAACATGTTTCTTAATGGGGAAATTACACTGAAGTTGTTAATTAATAATGGAGGCAGATTTCTTTTACTTAAATTTTCATTGCTCAGTCCATCTGTCTCAATTATTAATAAACTTTATAATTTTATAAACATTAAATCAATAATATAAAAGCATCAAAATTATTATTTTTGTTATATCTTTTAAGTGCTAGATTAGCAATGAGCATACATTATGTTCAGAAAATTCCTTAAATAAATTGGTATCAGTGCAAATTCCTACATTTTATGTTCTCGTTTGTTTATGCTCAGATATCTTCCCCTCTCCCCCCTCCTGATGAAATATTCTACAGAAATTTTCTTAAAATTACAATTTGGTAGTAGTCTCTAGAAGCTTTCGCCCAGGGTATGCGTAGTAACAACGTGATGAATGTGATTATCATCTGTGTATTGCCTCAATAACATAAGAATTGAAGCTAGAAATAGTACACATGAGGCGGAATAAGCTTTTAAGTAACGTTGAACTAGATCGAACACTTAAGCTTGAAAATAAATAAATGGAGTTTTATTTATGGATGCTCTTTATCTGCTGTGCTCCTTAGCGTCTCATTCTACATTGGGCGTGAAAGATGGTAATTTTGCTCAGAGGCGCCTCTATCAGGCATGAGGTTCTTTTACGTGCCGTAAATCTACGACACAGGACACCGCTATACTTCCCTTCTGAAGGAAGCCATGCTAAGGATTTTTACGTCCAAAAAAAATCCATCGCCCTCCGCCAGGTTTGAACCCACGACCTCGGGAAGTAGAGGCTAGCACGGTAACCACTACACCACGGAGGACGACTTAAAGCTTGATTGGACATGTTTTATAAACATGTTGTCTACATCCTTAGCTGCTTTTGACTGCCAGAAATAGTGTACAAGGTGGGCAAAAAGTCTCTTTACATGTTAATAGCATAGTACACTTAGTTATGAGATAAAAATTGTTATGAATATAAAACACAGTATGTTGCAACATTCATGTTTTGTTAATATTAACATTTGTTTTGAATACCATTGTTACAAACGTTAAATAATCTCATTGTGCACTCTTCTATATTCGATGCAAAGGTTGATGTGTCGCCATGTTATTGTGTACATCTGCTGCAGCATATCAGGTGATCATTTCAAATGCCATGCAAACTTCTTTCAGTTGATAGTTGTTTACATATTGTCCTTTACAAACGTCTTCTTTTACTGTAACATTAACATGTAAAGGAACTTTTCACCCACCCTTTAGGTGTCTTTTATAGAATTGAATGTCTTGAAGTCTAGATGGAAATGTCAAAGTTCATTAATGCTGTTTCATATTGTGTTTAACAATTCTTCTGCCATGTTCAGGCGGCATGTGTGAAAGAACAATTATCATTGATTGACCTAGTAGTTGGTTAACTGTGAAGCCTGGGACTTAAAGTACTAAACCGGGTGATTTTATTATGAGTGTTCGCTGAGCGTTGACTGGCTGGCTTCGGCGGTATCTCTAAATGCAATGTACTCACCAATTGGATATCTCAAAGCACCGATATCTCTATGCGATTTCTTTCTTGTCAAGTTCTGAGTTTTATATCTCCAATGCCTTCTCTTGCTGCGTCAAATTTATTTTGCACGAGCTATTAGAACTCTATATTTATCTCAGGTCGAGGTGCAGGAAGGTGTTGTGAAATAATTTTTACGGATATTCAGAAAACTTGAATTTATTCTGAAATGCGTTTCACTTCACAAAAATAACTGATTTACAATCTTACTTTACAAGTATTTATAACTTGGAGATGCCCACTCAGAGTATTGCTATCAAAGTTTGCCTATTCATTATCTCGAGTGCAACTGACACCAAACTTGTCCATTCTCTTTGGAAAACGCTTATATAGGAATCACTGTTGCGATGGTTACAAATCAGTAACCGTTGTTGTCTGAACCCTCTCCGTAGCTAAAATCAACTGATATAAATTTTTCTTAGTCATGAGTTTCTTCATAGTAGGTATGCAATTTTCAAATAATTAATATTTTCCTTTTTTCCTCAATACTCTGGACCTTTCGGTTATTCAAAATATACACAAACATTATTTAAAATAAATAATAAAAAAATGTTACAATCCTAATAACTGCTTAACACAACTGAAATTAACAAGTATTTTAAAATTCACATTTTTGAAGTCTCCATTATGAAATTTTGATCCATTTTAATGTCTGTCTCAATTGTTTCTATTCCTTAAATTAAAATTTGCTTACTCATCTTATTTTATGATTAACAATTCTTGGATTTTAATTTATGGAATAATTCCTCTTGTTTTCACAAGAAAATGTACATTAAATTATAGTCGCTGTCCTACCCGTTTGACTATATTATTTTTTTCTGTGATAGCATTTTCTTTCATGTGTCACCATGGCATCTTTGAATCGCAATCTGTTCAATTTTAAGGTTATTTTAGCATTCGTTCATTGTTCATATTGTAGGATATTAGTAATAATTGTTCAAACTTATTAGCTATCTCATTTGAAACAATTTCTTGTTTCTTGTAAATTTCTATTCGGATATCTGGGATTACTCCATCTCCAAGCTTGCTTCCTTCTTTAAATCTTTTTACTTATTCCTTTTACT
Organism: Deroplatys truncata; assembly: GCA_030765065.1. Lineage (NCBI taxonomy): Eukaryota > Metazoa > Arthropoda > Insecta > Mantodea > Mantidae > Deroplatys > Deroplatys truncata. The sequence goes on along the minus strand of CM060977.1, from coordinate 120,432,674 downwards.
TTGACAGCTTTCATTCTCAGTGTTATTCTTGCTTTGTCTTTTCTGTGTTTTCCACATTAATCACCATTTATTTCAATACATCTTGATTACCACTCTACTGTTGCATTAATCCCTGTGAGAATGTTATTCATCTCCTTTCATATATTTATTTTGTCATAGTACGAGGGCTGATCAACAAAGACTGAGACTGATTTTTTTCACAGATGTTTATTACTCAATTCAATGTTTACATGATCTTTTTCAAAGTAGTCCCCTCCTACATCAATGCACTTTTTATAGCGTCTCTGCCAGTCCTTGAACACGTGCTGCAGACCATTCTTTGTCAGGTCCTTGAGAATCGCCTCACTTTTCTTGAGCACTGCTTCAGAGTTCTGAAATCGAATACCCCTAAGCTTTGCCTTTAGTGATGGGAATAAAAAAAAGTCACAGGGTGCAAGATCGGGGCTATAAGGTGGATGTGGTTCACAGGTAATGTTGAATCGAGCCAGAAACTGCATGACTTGATTTGCGACGTGAGGCCGTGTATTGTCATGATGAAGTCGCCACCCAGTCCGAGAAAGCTCTGGTCGTTTCTTTGCAATGTGCTTCCTCAGTGTAGCCAATACTGACGTGTAGTATGCTGCTGTAACAGTAGTGTGAGGGGGAACTGCATGCTGGTAAATCATTCCATTACAGTCAAAAAATATGATCACCATCACTTTCCCTGCAGATGGAACAGCTTTTGCCTTTTTTAGTGTTGGAGAACCTGGCGATTTCCACACTGTGCTGGCTTTTTTTCCTTCAGGATCATAATGATGCAGCCATGACTCATCACCGGTGATAACCGATTTAAAAAATGCATCACCTCCATTGTCTGGTATGCGAAATGCACGTAGGATCTACAAAATAGAGCATTACTACCAACCTACCAATACGAGAGTGCTGCCGCCTACCAACATTATACATAAAAACGTGCTCTTTTCAAATATTTATGTTACAGATACGAAACTATCACGGAAGCTACAGGAAAAAATCAGTCTCAGTCTTTGTTGATCAGCCCTCATACATTATTTATTTTATTCATCGCATCTTTTATTTCTAATAAAGAATTCTCATATTTTCTTTTCTTTGTTATCACAAATATTGTTCCTCGTTTTGATTCTTGATCATAGTATATCAAAAATATTTATATCTCGAAGTTTTTCGCTTGAATTACTCTCTTCATTTTCTTATTATTTCTCTTCACTAATGACCATGTAAGTCTAATCTTCTTCATTAATCTCCTTTTTTACGATTGCAATTCCTTTTTATTACTACATTCCCATAATAGCTTGGATCATAAGTCTTTCTTTTGTTTACTCAATTTTAGGTTATTTTCTACTCTTTATTTCCTTTTTTTGGTGTTAAAATTGATAATTTTCGTGATGATACAGAAATATAACATTTTGTATTTTATTACTATTTCCTTTTTAATAAATTTAATTTATACTTTGTTAAAAGTTAAATTTCTTGTTATTTATGTTCACCTATCCATATCCAAATGTATGGTAAGTATTTTGCAACTCTTTTAACTCTTGCATACTTTGTTTATTTTATTGTCATACATGAAAAAGTTTTAAATATTACATTTTATTTTTATATTGGTCCTAAAACATTTTCTTTAAAGGATTTAAGTTTGTGTTTATGGTGTCTGCTCATTAATTTACCACTTAAATTTTGTAATTTGTATGTATGATCTAGTTACTTTAATGATTAAATGGACCAGTATACAATAGTTCCATCTTAATGTTTAATTTTGCTGATGTCTTAGAAATACTGTGTTTTGTTAGCAATTCCTGATCTCCAGTTTGTGGTGACGTTTCCTTAAATTTATTTGTTTTGCTTTTCCTTTTTTTGTGTTGTCCTAAATTCTCCAGAATGCTGTTTGGCATTTTTATCTTTCCGTCATCTCTATCTATGCTGTCAATGACTAGGGGTTTAGGATTTATGTTCATCATTAGCTCAATTGGTGCAAATTTTGTAGGAGGATTTATTGTGTTTATGATTTCTTCTAAGCAATTGCATTTATCAATCATGGAGATATGGTTCTTGTAGCATAAAACTCTAAACTAAATCGAAAGCTCTTGCATTACCATTCTGTTGGACTTCCCTATGGCAAATATGATATCTAATAGTTTGATACCTAATTACTGTAGTGTATCTCTAAATAATCTACTCTTGTGCATAGTTGCATTGTCTAACAAGATAGCTTGCATCTTTCCATACGTTGGTATGCAAGTAGTCTTATGATTTTGTTTATGCATATTCTACTTTTAATTCTTTCAAGGATATATTTTCACAAATTCAGTAAAAGATATCTTGAATCACAAATACATATTTACATCCATTTCTTCGTACTGGAAGTTCTCCATTGTTACCAATGTGTTTGTGCTATCTCATATGATTGATTGTGGGATGTCGAATTTTGTATTCAGGAGGTTTGCTTTAGATTCTTGGTGGGGAATGCTCTCTATTGCTCTTATTCTTTCAGGGTTACGTTTTATGCTTTCTGGTGGATTATGTGACCTAGAAATTCTGTTTCCCTGACACAAAATTCTGACTTTTCCAAATTTGTCATCCTGCTTTCTCCCAGTTTTGTCAAAACATAATTTGTGATTCTCTGTCTTCACTATACAAGAAAATCATCTACATACTGTGTAACAAATTCGTCTATAGTGTCTCTAAAAATATTGTATAAAGCTCTCAAAAGTGCATTGCTACTAGTAGATTTTAAAAATTGAAATACTTTCCCTCCTGGGATGAATGCAGTATATTTTCTAACTTCTTGCTGTGGTATTTGCCGAAATGATTCGGTTAGTCCAGACTTAAAAGAAATTTGCCTCCTTTCAATTTTGAGTTTACGTGATTATCTCTTTCAGGTCTAAAGTGGTCTGGTAGGGGGTGTGCATATTTATAGGTTCTATTGTCATTCTCAGTTTGCCTCCCATTTTGTGAACCCAACACAGTTAATTTGCGTAGCAAAACTTAGGGGAAAAAATTGAATTTTATTTATGGACGCTGTTTCACTGCTTGGTTCTTAGCGTCCCATTCTGTATTGGGTGTGAAATACCGGAAATATTGCTCAAATGCCTCTGTTAGGCTTGAACTTCTTTTACGTGGTGTAAATCTACGACACGAGATCACCTGTTTGGGTAGTCCCCTGTCATTTCCGTTCCGAAGGAAGCCATGCTAAGGAATTTTGCTCCTAAAAATAAAATCCATCGCCCTCCGAGGGGTTTGAACCCTCAATCTTGGGAACTAGAGGTTAACATGGTACCGACCACGGAGGACAACAGCAAGACTATAATTTCATCTCTCAACATATCCTGAATTACCTCGTTTCAGATTAAATTTGGTAGTGTTCGCGACTTGTGACCGAATGGTGCTGTCGTTGACCTTGAATGTATGTGTGTATCGTTGAAAGTTAACGTTTGTTTAAATACTTTTGGTTATTTAAAATTTCCTTTAATTTAGCTTTCCCTCATTTACGTTGCATGCATTGCCAACTTTCCTGTTTATTAACTGTTAATTACTCATCATGATTTGCAAGATAGGTTGGTAGTGGTTTACTTTCTCGCCACCATTTCATCCTAAGCAAAACGTGGTTGCAAAACTCTACACTTTCACATGTTCCCTAATCTTGGTGCGTGTTTATTTGTACTAGGCATTAGGGTTGGGTCGAGCGATTCTTTTGCAGTAATCGATTCATACGATTCGTTCACGATTCATGAATTGTCCCCTTGTTTGCTGGTCTACCTTACTGCACGATTCAATCATGAATCGTGTCCACCACGATTCGTTCATGAATCGTACTCTTGTCTGCTCGCCTGCCTTAGTGCACGATTCGTTCATGAATCGTCCGCTTGCCTGCTGGTCTAACCCACTGCACGATTCAGTTATGAATCGTGTCCACTACGATTCGTTCATGAATCGTACCCTTGTCTGCTCGCCTGCCTTAGTGCACGATTCCTTCATGAATCGTCCGCTTGCCTGCTGGTCTAACCCACTGCACGTTGCACGATTCTATCGTGAATTGTCCGCTTGACTGTCGCCTATTCTCACTTACAATTCTTAATGAACCGTCCCCCGTTTGTACTTTGCAGTTTGCAGACAAAATGCGCAATCAGGAGTTTGTTGTTACGATGAGGGTGTCATTTCTTTCACGTAAAAAAGACAATGTATGTAAAAATGCTTTCCGCGCTATTTTGGGTAATACACTTGGAGTTTCCTGAATTTGTCAATGAAACCATCCTGTGTGATTCCACTTAAGTTGCGATTACATAAGGTATTATGCAAAGTAATTATGAAGACATTATTATATTCTTCATTTCGATGATTAGGCATTCCACCTGCCTTCGCATCTTTACTCCCGTCTTTTCCTGGGGTGTCCGATGTCTTTTTACTGACGATTTGTACTTATTAATTAATAGTGGTATTCTTTCTTCTATCGTGTAGTGAAGTTCATATGATCTTTTCAATTAAATTAATTTTCTTCGATTTTATCATATAATTTATAAATATTCAGTTCTATAATTTTATGTTTCATTTATTATTAGATCTAATCTAGTGCATCCTTAAGTTCTTCGTAAAAAATCGTTTCCGCCCTCTGAAGTTTACTTTTCTCCGCATTTTATTATTATTATTATCATCATCATCATATCATCATTCGTCACCAGTACCGCAGTTGCGCGGGCCAATAAGCTCTATAACTTTTATAAATACGTGACCGTGCGTGCAGAGAATAATAATTTTTATATAAATTTTACATCGGCATATTCGAGGTACTATTAATGCATTAGAATTGGCTTAGTTATATCGATGCATGTTCCTTTACTTTTAATGTAGATTATAGTATATAAATTAATGCTTTTCAATTATATAATTTTAAACACTTTAATATTTTATAATCACAATGTTAATCAAACCAAGAATTCTAAAATTCTCTATTTTCCCTACATTTTGCATATATTTTGGTATTGTATATTATAATATCTACTACACTGTAATCATGCAATACTGTCGTCGTCCTCCGTGGACTGGTGGTACCGTGCTAGCCTCTAGTTCCCAAGGTCGCGGGTTCAAACCCGGCGGAGGGCGATGGATTTTTTCGGGCGTAAAAATCGTTACGATTTTTTTCGGGCGTAAAAATCCTTCGGAAGGGAAGTAAAGCCGGTGGTCCCGTGTCGTAGATTTACGGCACGTAAAAGAACCTCAAGCCTGATAAAGAGGCCTCTGAGCAAAATTACAGGTGTTTCACGCCCAATATAGAATGGGACGCTAAGAACCATAGTAGTTATAACCATAAATTAAAAAAAAAAAAAACGCAATACTGTGTATCAAATCTCCCAGTAGAGTACTGAAAATTACTTCAATTGTTTATACCACGTGCTGCAGCCTACGTTCATCCATTGGCAATGCTTACGATTCATTTCACTGCGCTTTACAGCTATTTACACAATTTGTTTTAAAGAATTTATCTTTCTCGGCTGAACTCGGTACTCCTAGGTTATGACATCAGCATCTCAAAGAATCGTGTTGATCTACCAATTCATATTATGAATTCTAGCGATTTTTTAGACCTGTGCAATTCACCCAATACTTTGATCATTCCGGTGTACTACGAATCGACAGAACCTGGCAATACTTTTTTTTTATGCGGTGGTGTTTTTTATGCTGTTTTCGTATACCATGTTACAGCATCACAATGCTTGCCGCTTGGTAATTTCCTTGCTCATCATCGTACTCACTCGGCAACATTCGTCCGGGCTCGGCTTGGCAGCCAAAGCGCAAGCGAGAATGAATCGAGAATGTCCTGATCACGATTCTTTTTGAACGACGATTCTTGCGATTCTTTCTGAACGACGATTCATGCACGATTCTTACGATTCTTTTTGAACGACGATTCTTACGATTCATTTTGAACGACGATTCATACACGATTCTTACGATTCATTTTGAACGACGATTCATACACGATTCTTACGATTCATTTTGAACGACGATTCATGCACGAGTCTTACGATTCATTTTGAACGACGATTCATGCTAAGACTGCCACGATTCATGCGCTTCTTTCCTTGTACGATTTGTTCCTGAATCGCCCCATGTCTACTAGGCATGCTTTAATTTAACTACGTTTTCCACGAAGAACCTTTCGAATTGACTAATTTCCCCCCCCCCCCCCTTCGTTCTCATATTTCCTCGTTTTAATTTCTCTACGAACTTAATTATGCAAGTGATCGCTTGATCATTAATGGCAAGTCCATGTGTTTTATAACCAATCTTTGCTTTCCAGTGATTTAAAATGTCACTTCTTATGGTTAAGTGGGTGTTTAGTTTTGGAATTACTAGTGCGATAATATCAAATTTCCACTCTAATTACAACTCACCTGGTATCGTATGTGTTCTCTTTTCTTCCCAATGGCCGTGCTACAGTGTATTCCACCTATAAATAAGAATTCTGCTCTATTTTCCAAAATATTTTTCTCAAATATGTAATTATCACATACTGAAGTACTAGGTCCTGTATCTGCCATTGCGAAAATTTCATTGCCCCATACTCTTACTTTAACTAGAGGTGAATTTGTAATTTCTGTACCCTTATTGTTATATTGTTTTATTATAGTTTCTATTTCTGCATTTTAGCGATTTCCTCTTTTGCGACAAAATTAACCGCCGATACATAAAATTGACCTTGCTTTAGTTTTCCGAAGGGTTGATAGTGCTTACTGACTTGATATTTGTGCTTTCAGGTGTTGTATTCGTTTCTGTTTGTTCACGATTGTTATTGCTTATTTATCTGGGTTGATGTGTTTCCCAAGGGCTCCTGTTGTGTCCTATGCCCCTTGTGTTTCCTGTTCTTTGAATTCCCATGTATTCCTTACAAAAACTTACAAATTTATTTGGTTTTTGTTAGATGGCCTGTTAGATGACGTCCTTAAATTAAGATTCCAAAGCTTTGCTCATTTCTGGGAATAGTTATATCTGTCTCTAGCATTTCGTACCCTTTCGCTATTCTTAGAGTATATTCGATGCTGTGCCTCCTTCCTCTCATAAGTTTACCTTTCAAAGTTTCTAATGTGTTATGGTTTAATGTGTCTTGTTTTTTTTCCTACGTTGGTGTGGTGTGCAGTTATGTGTCTCATTTTTATGTTTTGTGTCATTCTGTTTAGCATTCTGTACTTCGAATTCCAGTCAAAAACTCACTGAAATCTGAAAAATATATGGGTTTAACAACCATTAATCCTGTTCTTATTGAATCAGAAAATGCCTGGCTATACGGTAATTAGCTCCGATTCTGACATGCTAGGCTCTAACAGTTTCTCTTTGTTAGAAATTTTCATGAAATCACCTAAGGACAGACCTTTGGAATGATCATACTTTCCTGTTGCAAGCTCTACTCTAGCTAGATTGGTTTTGCTTTGCTAGTCCCCAGTATTTAGATAAAATTAGTTTCTAAATGATGCGTAGGATGTTGACCCGCCAACGTCAATCTTAACCATTCTACAGCCTTGTTCTTCAGACTCTTTTTCACGACCATCATTTTCAGTTCATTCGGTATTCTGTTTACCCTAAAATATTCCTAAATTTCTTTCACAGTAGTTTTGGATTATCTCCCTTTTCCTCGTTAAGTACTGTTTGTGGAGTTCGTGTAACGCAATGTTTTGTATAACAAGTGTTTTTCAATACCGGTGTGTCGGGGGCTTACATTTCTGTACATTGCATTTTCATAATCGACATCTAAACCATATGCATCAAAATCATGATTATTCATCTCTGATGCTACTTCCTTCTGCGCTTGTAATACAATCACAAAACTATATTTATGTCTTGTATATTTTCTGGTTTTTAGTTTGTGTACAATTTCATTTGATTTTTAATTGACTTTTCTTCATATCTTCAACTATTTGCTGTTGATAGCATCAGATTCGTTAGTTTCTTTAGCTGAGAAGCAATTATTTTCTTTACATTTTCTGCAACTCCAATTTCTTTTGTTATTGTTTCTAACTCTGGCTCTAAAAGTTGTCTTTACTTCCTCCTGTTTTATTTCTAAATTCTATTGTTGCATTTTCAACTTTCCTACTTCTTCAGCTAACTCTACTCTTATTTTACGAACTTCATCTCCTAACATTTTCCTATTCTCTTTCATTTCTATTTCTGAGTCATTCATCTTGTTCCCTAGATCCTCTATCCTGTTTCCTAATATACTTCTTGTTCCCTCAGATTATTGTTTATCATCTCCATGTTTCCTCTTATATTCTCTATCCTGCTCTATTTCTTTTCTGCCAGTTCTATTTGGTGACCTAAGTCTAGTTTTAATTCTGTCATTTCTCCTTTTCTACTGTCTATCCTGTTCTGTTTTCTGACCCAAATCCTGCTCCATCTCAGCTATGAATTTGTACAAGAAACTCTGCTTTGCTACATCTCATGCTTGTTCTCTCACCTCTGCTACATTTCCCCTTTCATCTACTTCTACCTCTCTCATTTTTGTATCTACCTTTACTCATTTTGCCTTTTGTACTCTCCTACCATGTCTGATCAACTATACAAATACAATTGACATTGATATCCTACTATTCGTCGTCTTCTTTCTTCACTGGTCACCCACAATCTCGTCTTCTTTAGGCTCCGACTGAAGTCCGGTGTTCCTACGTCCTCTGGATGGGTACTCCTCCGGTGCGACACTCCCTTATTCCGATGTTGTGTGACTGGGGACTTTCTTCTTTTTTGAAGTACTTTATTATGTTTTTTCCGCGCATTTTTCCGTGCCCCTCGATTGGGTTCGATTTAACCCAGAGTGTTCGCCAGGATTGGAGTGCGCCAATTGCTCTATGCGATGTTTACCCCTATAAGATCTGAGTTTATATATCCGTTGCCTTCTCTTGCTGCGTCGAAGAATTGGCTTTGCACGAGCTGTGAGAACTCTATGTTTATCTCGAGTCGAGGTACGGGAAGGTGGCGTGAAACATTTTTACGGATGTTCAGAAACGTTGAATTTATTCATAAATACGTATTACTTCACAAACATAACTGATTCACAATTTGGGAATGGTTTTGACTCCTTGGCCTATTTTGCAAGTATTTATAAGTTAAGAAACCCGTCCGAAATATTGCTACCGAAGTCGCCTATTCGTGGTCTCGAGTGCAACTGACGGCAAACTTGCCCCTTCTCTTCGAAAAAAAACTTCCATAGGAATCGCCGTTCCTATGGTTCTAAATCAATAACCATTCTTGTCTGACTCAACTCCATAGCTAACATCAAGTGATAAAATGTTTCTTAGTGTTGAGTTTCTTCATGGTGAGCTGTGCAATTTTAAAAATATTTTCCCTTCTTTCTCAATGTTCCGGACGTTTTAGTTATCCAAAATATGTCAAAGTATTATTTGGAATAAATAAGAAAATTTTACAATCTTAATAAATGATTAATTCAACTGAAATTAAAAGTATTTTAGAATTCATATTTTCAAACAATCTCCATTTCCGTTTCTGATTCTTTTAATATCCGCCTCAGTACACTTACGAGACTGTAAGTCACTATTGGGGTATGTTATCTCAAAACGAATTTGGCAAGGTGTAATAGATTACTGGGTAAAATGTGAGTCAGTTTTTTTAATGAACGCTCATTAACTATGGTTCTTAGCGTCTCATTCCTTATTGGGCATGAAAGACCGGAATTTTGCTCAGATGCCTCTTTATCGGGCTTGAGATTCTTAAACGTGCCGTAGATCCAAGACACGAGACCATCAGCTTTATTTCCCTTCCGAAGGAAGTCATACTTGGGATTTTTACGCCCGAAAAAAAAATCCATCGTCCTCCGACCGGTTTGAATCCGCAATTTCCGGAACTAAAGGCTAGCATGGGATCCCTAGACCACGGAGGACGAGAGTGAGAGTCAGTTGGAGAATTTAATGTCATATTGACATTGCCACGGTAGCTCAGTTGGCTACAGCAACTGCATGGAAAGCAGAAGATCCGTGGCTCAATACCAGCTATGACATTGAACCTTTCGGTCTGATTCTAACTTTCCAATATTACCCTACACACGGCATGTGTGAAAGAACAATCATTTTCTAAGAATAGTTTGTAGAAGAGTAGAAAATGTCAGGTGAATGCATGTCAGATTTTTAAAAATAAGCTAATCTATAAAGTAATTGGAGTAAAGTATTGCCTCTATTTCACTGTAATATTAGTTTCATTTTTACCTACTAGTGACTACTCGGTGTACAAAATATCCCGGCTCCAGTTCCTTCATTAGCTACATATGAGCTGTCAGTGTAGAGATACAATCAGGCGTCTTGATGGTATCTTTGTTAAAGTGTTTGTAGTGCAATTTGTTTTAGTCTAAGTTTCAACCAATAAATAAGAGGACAAATTCAGATAATGTATGCTCTTGTGTTAATATCAGCAAATATTCACTATTATGAACACTACTAAATAAAATACAGATTATTTTTTATAAATGGTTCAGTAGTGGGAGCATTACAATGAAAGGATTGTGGCCTCACTTAAATCAAGACAAAACATACATTTGGTAATTTAATTGAAAGAAGCTTGAAACGGTGAAACTGGGAACAAACTGGAACTACGAGATGAAATAATTTTAGTGTCACTACTTGCGAGTCATGGCTCCAATAAATTGTTGGTTTAAAGAAAGGAGGAAAACTGAATTGAGAATACACCAGTAGCTGCATGCATATGTTCATTGTTATAACACTGAGGAACAAGCATTCACTCAGAAAGAGCAAAATCGTTCAACTTTGCAGTCACCTTCAGTAATAGAAACTTCAATCATTTCTATTTTTATGCTTAAGGGGAAATTAAAAGCCCTTTCCTGCCAATGTTATAGCTCATAAATTGATACTCGTTATCTCAAACTATATGAGATATCAGACTGAAATGTTTACCAATCTATTTTTATCCAACAAATTTATTAATGAAGATACAACGTTTACTTTCCCTACCACGTTCCTAGAAGGTAGGGAAGATTTTGCATTCCACCCAAAAAATTCGATACCGAGATTTCACATGTTTTGAGTCCCTCTGAATAAAACAAAATTAGAAAAGGGGCTATGCCGGTGTCTGTGAACAGCATAACTCAAAAACGAAAAGTCAGATGAATATTGTCAATTGGTATTGAGGTTCAGTGCCCTTCAAGGATGCGACACGAAGAGTTTCAAGAAAATCCCCCACCCTAAACTATAATTTACATGTAGCACTTTTCATTTTTATTTTATTTTCCAAGAAATGTTTCTAACGGTTTTTTAAATACCACATATTAAATATATTCACATTACATATAAATCCATATTGAATTTCCTGGGAATAGCCTGTGAAGTCCTCTTCATTCGGAAGGAATCCTGTATAATCCTATATACTGTTAAAGTTAAAGTTTACGTCCGAAAAAATCCATCGCCCTTCGTCGGGCTTGAACCGTCGACCTCGGGAACTAGAGGCTAGCATCCAGTTGTTTCTCGCGATTGCATAGAAGCAGTATGGGATTTTAAGACCAGCATGTACAGTTCAGTTCTAAAATATTTTACTATCGCTATTCTCTTGGTATCTATAATGGAATGTGTAATGCAGCTACTTCTGCAAAGGTTTATTTTGATTAATATGTAGTAAACAGAAAAATAAGCTTTAGTAAGAATAGTTTGTATACCACTAATAAATGATAGAGGGTAGAGAATCATGTGAATGCATCACTTCAGATTTTTCATAATTTGTAAACCAAATAGACAAATTCTTATTACACAAAAATGTAGACATTAGGCATTTAATTTATGTCAAATGACATTTTGTTATTGGTTTGAATTTTCAAATAGTTTTTATTTTGTCCACAAGTACCTGGTAGGTAGAGACGGTATTGCAATCCACCCAAAACTTCGATACCAAGGTGTCACCGGAAATACATGTTTTGAGGCCCCTGAATAAAAACACATTTTTATAAAAAGTTTCCGTGTGTTTGTGAACGGCGTATCTGAAGAACGAAAATTCCGATCAAACCAAATTTGGTACTTAAGTTCAGTACCTTCCGAAGATGCGACACGAAGATTTTCAAGAAAATACATCTACCGAAATTACATTTTACACGGAACAGTTTTCAAATTTTTTATTTTCTAAAAAATTGCTCATTTTTATTAAAATACCATATATTAAAATGTTCAGACAAATAAAGTGTATATCTTAAATTTTCTAGGAATAGTCTTTGAAGTCCTCTTCATTCGGAAGCAATTTTGTGTAACTGGTAAACGTTAAGCGATAGACGAAAACGTACTATAGAAGAATGTAGATCTCTTTAAAATACACAATATATTTCAAATAGATTTTTATGGCATTTCCAAGATATCCGTTATTAATGGTTCCAATTGTTAAATATTTAGCCATTCTTTTGAAGTTCTGTTAACATTCAGTTGCTTCTCGTGATTCCATTGAAACAGTGTGAACTTTTAAGACCAGAATATAGGATCCAGTTCATAAACATTTGACTCGCTTTCCCTTTGTATCTGTAACAATATGTGTAATGTAGCTAATTCTACAAAAGTTTATTTGGAGTAAAATGAAGTAGATGTGCCCTGAATACAAATAAAGCATTTTTAGAAAACGGTCCGCGTGTGTGTGTCTGTGAAAAACATAACTAAAAACGAAAAGTCGGTTCAAAACCAAGCTTGGTATTTAAGTTCAGTAACTTATAAAGATGTGACACAAACATTTTCAAGAAAATTGTCTACCCCAAACTTTACATGAAACATTTTTCGACAAGAATGATCCTAACGATTTTGATAAGAATACCATACATTAAAGATATTTACATTACAAATAAAATATATTTCTTGAATTTGTTTGGAAATAGCATGTGAAGTCCTCTTCATTCGGAAGAGATTTTGTGTAATCCTGTGTACTGGTAGACGGCGATAGACGAAATCGTACAAAATGTTGGTACACAAAAATGTAGATCTTGCTAAAGTATTTAATTTATGCAATGTGACATCTTTTGTTATTAGTTTGAATTTTCAAATGCTTATAGCTTTTTATTTTCTCTACCACGTACAATTTTATATATCTTAATAATACGCACGTGACTGACCTAGATAAACGAGCGTTGGCAATCTTGTATAGCTATGCTAATTTTCGTATTCTTCAGCCCCAATGTGGCATTTATAGATTCATTCTTTTTTCTGGTAATATCTGCATTGATTTGCAGGCCTAGCGACTTTCTGTACTGGCGTTACAGGGTGCTTCAGTATCTTTTCATAAAAACCAGCTATTCTTTCACATCTATGTTTACACACATTCTCCCCCTTCAAGTAAAATGTTCTGAACTTAACTGCACAGTACGATTGAACGGTGATATTTGACCATATGTTGTTAATGCTTCCTTGTTCATCGGTGGCACACTTATTATTGAACCCAGCAAAGCAGTGCATGTCCGTTCTTCCGTTTTACTGATATATAGTATTATATTATCTAGTTGCGGTTTCGATTGTCCAGTATGTTTTATTATATAAATTGTGTAATTAAAATGATAGCCTCAATTCAACTGGATTATTATGTTAATTACTTTCACTGAAAGATTATTTACTATAATATGTACATTGATCGTAGTTTACCTTGTCTGCTTGGCCAAAACGGTATCAACCCTTTTGCTGGAGTATCTCTACTCCATTATGCACCACTATTTCTTCTCCCTCATCATCACATGTTTCCTGTTACTTGCGAGTACGATGATATTACATCCCGTGCACCTGTATCTTCCTGGTTCCCGTGATCATTTTACTAAAATGTAAACATCTCCATATCGCTGAAAACCTCTATATGTTTCCTTATCCAGCTGACCAAGTATATATTTCCATGGTCGATCAATACCTGATGACATAAAAATAGGGCTAGCCCTCATATTTAGCAAACTTTTATAGCCACAATGGTAATGTGATTCTTTTTATATAAACTTCAGATTCAAGGTCCTTTTATCTCAGTATTGGCACCTGACTTCTTTGCCCTTCACTGTTTCCTTATCATCCCTCTTTCTTTACTTCTTTAACACCCTCTATCCACTGTGAGTTTTTATTTCTTTCATCCCCGATGGGGATGTCTTTACTCCTCTCCCTATTTCAATATTTATTTTAACCTGCGCAATTGGTTTGTCTTACACCGCTCTTCCTTTGCTGCATATGCACTTACTGTTGGCCTTGCCAGTCCTGCTGTGCAACGCTGTAGCCAAGCTTTGAAAATGACCCTGCACCGTCTCCTTGAGATTTATTTTCATCATTGCCATAGGCCAGCTACTATATAATCTGAAATGCCCTGTCGTTGAGCGAAAAGAGCACCACATGTTTATTTCCTTACCAGTCATGTCTGGCAGCGATGTGCGTCAAGTTTTGAGCGTGACCTTGCACATTCTTCCCTGAGACTTATTTTCATCATTATCATAGGCCGGCTACCATGGAATCTGAAACGCTATGTCGCTCAGCGAAAGCAGTTATAATGACGTATAATGCGTAAAGACAGATCCACGTTAAATGCTTAATGACGGCGTGGAAAACCCATCAGCTCCTGAATATTTGGAATTGACATGAACAATACATGCTTGTGTTCAGCGAAGCCTATGTAAGTGTAACAGTAGGAGCCAAACTTGAGGAAACTTACAAAGCAAAAGGAGGGGAAGAAGAGGGGTAGAGGCGGGTATAAATTTATGAAAAGCCCAGGATATTCGGATAAAGGAAAGATAAAAAGACTGACTCTATAAATGACAGTTTGACACTATAATCCATTATCTTAAATCTAGCGGGTTTCTGTTGGAGTTTGAAACACACGTTACAAGATTAAGAGTTCAGGTATAGCAGTACACGAAAAAAGCTACGTATATAAACATCATATTCAGTGCGTTTGATTTTACGTATAAGTGCTCTTTGGCAAAGGCCACCAGATGGCAATGAAAGTCACATGATGCTTGCGATAAGAAATTAACAATTTTAATTGACTATATATTTGAAATGATATCCTTGAGATTTTAAAGAGTAGTGGAGTGGGAGTGATAAACATTGGAAATCCCTGTTGATAAACGCGAGATTTCTCTGAGAGGTCGAAAAGAATGGAAGTTAAGGGAAGTATGGGTGGGAGTAAGGATGATGGGTAGTAATCACTGCATTTAGCTATAATGGAAGAGATACCTCAGAAATGGAAAGTGTGAGTGTGCCAGTGAGCTTAGGACAAATCAGTTCAAAGAAGATGTTAAGAGCAGATAAAGGGATAGCATACATACCGGGTGAATCTATGTAAGAACATCCACCAGGAATCCTTATGAAACAATGTAATGCGCTATTCCTCAGTAAGAATGGTGTAATTAAAGTCTCCCGAAACAAGGAAACGTACTCCTTAAGTGCTCTGGGAAACATAACGTTCAAATAAAAAATGTTAAAGAGGAGGCCACAACAGTGAAGATTCTGCAGGTGAGAACGTCTATCCCGGAATGGTCATTGTGAGAACTAAAACGGAGTATCATGGCAAAGGAAAGATACGCCACCATAAACGTTTTGCCTACTTATTTACAGAGAACCAGAATGAGCAGGGAGCAAGTCTAAGCGCAATCACGATTCATAAGTAGATGTAGTGGAGAAGATATCTCGACAGCTCTGGTAACTTGGTTAGTAAACTAAGCGAATTCTGTTGGTGAATATTAAATTGTAAGTATAAGCCTCATAGTAATCAAACTTAGTTGCGCTTTTATAAACAAATAGAAATAAAGGAAACCTAAAACGGTCCAACATCAGCAGCTTGATATGGTTCTGCAGGTAGCAGAAAGTCTTCGCTGTTGTCCACTGGAATCCTTTATTTGAACCTAGTGGTCCTTCAAGGAGAAACATTTTGAGAAGACTAAGGAAAGAATTGCAGAAGGGATAAATGGGTGACTAAAACAGGAATATACAGGATAAATCACCTAAAACTTGCACCGCAAATATTTCGGAACTGGAAAGTGCTATTGATGTGCAGGTTTCACAGCATTGATTGGTAGTCAGGGGCTCGTACATTTAGCCTATAAACATATTTTAATAACACCGAGAAGGTACATTTTTTTAGTAAACATACAGTTTTTTAAATGGAACAATGCCTAGTTACATCAACAGAATAAAGGTAGGGTAAATTAGAATATCAGTGGCGCTTGTTGCAAGATTCTAGTGCAAATGGTTTATGTGAAATCTTATTTTGAAACTTTTACGCACCGACACTTGTACAACCTGTGGTAGCACAAACTAAAGAAAAACAAAAGGGGATTACAACACCTCTGTGGATTATTACAAGTAAAGAGAACATAGCCCTTCAAAGGTTGTATTCAAAATGACCACTGGCAGCTTCAACACACGCTTCCAGTCTGCTATGGAAAGATTGCTGCACACGTTCTAACATTTCAGCGGAAATTTCAGAGCAGGCAGTAATAATACGTCGTTTCATATCGTCTGGTGTAGTTGGTATCTAATCCTTGTAGACAGTGTCTTTCAACCTTCCCCATAGAAAAAAATTTAAAGGGGTCAGATCCGATGAACGGGCCGGCCGAGGTACAGGTCCTCTTCGTCCAATCCAACGATTTGGAAACCATCTGTTAAGACAAGCTGTAGTACTTCGTGACTATGGGCTGGAAATCCATCATGTTGGTACCACAGGTTCCTCCTAGTCTATAAAGGAACGTCTTCTAGCACCTGTGGCAGGTGGTCTGTCAGGAGGCTGCGATACTTGTGCGAGTTCATTGTTCCTTCTATAAACAAAGGGCCTATGAGTTGATGGTTCACTATCCCACACCACACGTTTAAACTCCATGGACGCTGACGTTCCATTTGACAAAGACAACGGTGATTGTCAACAGACCAATACTGCATGTTTCTGCGCGTTAGCTGGCCATGATTAGTAAGTGTTGCCTCATCACTAACAAGATACGTGATGCATCTGGAGTATCATGTCTTAATGCCCATGTACAAAAGTTAACACGGTTCTCAAAATCGTTTCCACGCAGCTCTTGATGGAGAGAGATGTGATAGAGATGGAACCTATGTTGATGGAGAATGCGCAGTACACTTGCCTGACTTATGTTACTTCCACGTGGGATTGTGTGGGAATTAATTTGCGGATCTACTGCAACGGCAACCAAAACATTAATTTCTCCCTCTTTTCCAGTCACCTGTTTGTTTCTGTTGCGTTTTCTAGGTGTTACACTACCACTGTCACGTAATTTGTTGAAGAAGTTGATAAATAATTGCCGAGATGACTGACGTCTATTGGGATACGTTTCCACAGAACGAACTGCATTCTTCCTACACTCTCTATATACCTGAGCATGTCGGCCTTTTCTGCATTAGTAAACCCCATCTTCCACTCACGACGTACTGTTTGAACTGTCACAAATTGACCAGAAAGTCGCAATGCAATCAATGAACAGAAGACACAATGCAAACAAACATAACCACATCGTACCAGCAACTAAGCAGGTTGAATAGGACAAACAATTGTCTGAGTGGAAACTTTTCAAAATACGATTTCTCGTAAACCACTTTAACTAGAATCCTGCAACAAAGACTATTGGCATTCTAATTTATCCTACCTTTATTCTGTTGAAGTAACTAGGCATTGTT
The DNA here is from genome assembly GCA_030765065.1 of Deroplatys truncata. Taxonomy (NCBI): domain Eukaryota; kingdom Metazoa; phylum Arthropoda; class Insecta; order Mantodea; family Mantidae; genus Deroplatys; species Deroplatys truncata. Next base: position 120,415,038 of record CM060977.1, on the reverse strand, counting down.
CCATTTAAAATTGTATGTTTGCTCAAAAAATACACTTTCTCAGTATTATTAAAATCTGTTTATAGGCTAAATGTACGAAAATTAACTGACTACCAATCAATGCTGTGAAAACTGCACATCAATAGCACTTTCCTTTTCCGAAACATTTTCGGTGTAAGTTTTAGGTGATTCACCGTTATATAGTCGAATTGCACAGCTACAAATATTCTACTATTAATGGTAAGCTGAGTTGAAGAAAATGCCCATTTGCTGGCTCCACGAACAGGTTATAGGGAGAAGATGTGGCTGGCAGTGATATCTTATAGCGAAATATGTTGTTGAGCAATGACTTCCATAGTAGGTACTATAAGTTTGCATCTTAACAACGATATAAAATGTTTAAAGCAGCATAAAGATTCTTTGAAAAAGCATTTGCTCAGCTGATGTGCTCAGATTTAAATTTAATATCAATATTCATCACTTAGAGGGATATATGTAAATTAGCTGCACTAAACCGGAATATATATACTAAGCACAATGCAACTCGGGAGTTAGTCGATCCGCTTGTGTGGGGATCGACAAACTACACAGCTGCGAATATTCTACTACTAATGATAGGTTGAATTGAAGAAAATATATCCACGAGAAGGTTATAGGGAGAATATGTGGCTGGCGGCGGTACCTTATAGCGAAATATGGCTAAGTGATGGCAGTCAACGGATCTATAACCTGCGTCTTAGCAACGATATTTTTGTTGTATTTTCTCTTTAATTAAAGCTAGTTCAAAACATATGTGACAATTTTGTGCGCTATGATCCGATATATGACACAGACTTTTAAAATAACGATTTTTTAATAGCCAGAGTTTTGCTTTTGCATAACTATGGAGTATTGAGAAGTTAATGAAGTTTTAGAAGTTTTGTATAGAGAATTTGTTATATTACGTCATAACTGCAGCAAAAAAAAAATAACTGACTTAGCAAGATGAAATTTGGTAGATGTACTAGATAACCTTTGGCACATTATATACAAAAGTTCACATCCTTGTAACACAAAAGGCTATCGATTTTTACAATTTCACAGATGTCTTCTCCTAAAAAGAAAGAATATCTAAGTTGGGGTCGAGTAACAACAATGTTTCTCGTTTTCTTTTGAGGCGGTTCCGATAGTCTGTCAGAAAAATCTCCCGACCCCGTACACTTGGAGCTTGGTCCTGCAACATGTAGTGTAGATACCTCATTAAAAGTCATATTTGGGCAAATACACGACGTTTAATCTGTACATCGTGTTATAATACAGATCTGTGAATGGTAATGGGGTTTTCCGCCATAGTAATGCAGGGAATTTTATGCTGGATCCAGCGCTTAGTTTCGGGAGTGCAGGTTGTGAACCGGTGATGAAGGGTATCAATGTTTTGGTAATGTGTACAATACGGTGAATTGCAGATGTGTCGTTATTGCTTTTTTCTGTGGGTGTTATGGCATTTAATATCTTGCAGGCGGAGGTTTTCCATTCCTTCGAGATTTCGGCGTATCGAAAAACTCTCCAGATATTATTATAAGGAAGGTTAGGGTATTTGTCGTCTATACTTGGAGTAGAAGAAGTCCCAACAGAAATTGACGATACAGGTCCTTCGTAGTAGAAAGTGGACCCCCAGAGAAAAATCTGTGAAGTAAAGAGGCAATACATTTCCCCGTGCGGCGAAAAATGTAATGACGCATTAGTTTTCCATTACTGGACTGAAGTCTATTTTCAGTGAGAAGTCCCAGATCGAACAGGTTTTAATGAACAATGCTAACACTTTTCAGAAACTGTCATTAATCCGATACCTCCACTCATGATGGGACGCCAGAGTTGAGATTTTGCCTCCTTGTGCACATGGTCATTCCACAGTTAATATCACACTGCTAACTCGATGCGTTGGGATATCTCTGAAGAAAGTGGTACCATAACTTGGTTAATAGAGGTTAAAAATCGAACTCTGAAGAATATTAAAGTTTCTACTTAAGTGGCGCTGTAAAGTTTGGCAGATTTGATTGCATAAAGATATTCAGTTTAAGCTTATCATTTCTGTGATATCGCTGTGATATGAGGCCTAGAACAGTGACGTGTCCTTGATGGGAATGTCCGCCAAAGCTAATATCCGAGGCCAGCTCCCAATTTCTGATAGTTAGTCTTCGCAGAAAATGTTTTCTCATGAAACTGTAATATATGAGGGAGCAAAAATAATTCGTGGCTGTGACGGAGGAACAAGGTCATATCATCGGCATAAGTTTTATAATTAGTAAACCATTCGACATAGCGGTTCAAAATAAATGTTTCATTGTCAGGCGAACCTATGGTTCAGTGTAAACGGTAAACAACAACATAGACAACGGGCATCCTCGGCGTATACTCAGAATTGGAATATACCTAGTAAAATTGCCTAATTGTGTGTAACCTGGAGTAGGCAGAGATGTGTGATAATTTAACGGCCGTGAGGAAATGATCAGGAATATTCATGCGCTATAAGACACCAACTTTACGATCAATTTTATCAAATGCCCTCTCAAGGTGTAGTGACAGAAGAACAGCTTCTTCCTCGGGATGTTCCTGCATTGCGTAGTTGTATCAAGTTATGGGTTAATTTTCTGTCCGGAATTCCACAGGTTTGTTCATGACCAATCAACAGTGGCAGTACAGGCTAACATTTTCCTAAACATCTTAAAATCAGTATTTAGCAGTGTTATAGTCTAGTAAAGTATAAGCTGGTAAAGTATCGGGGCCGAATACATTTTTAAATTAAGACCACAATGCGTTCATTGAATCCCAACAAGTTTTCGCGCATTCCAAAAATGGCATTCATCAACTGTATGTTACAGTTGTATGTAACATATAGTCTTTAATAGTAGGCCAAAATACTTTGTAGAAGGCTTAGCTAATTCCATCTGGTTCTGATGCAGAATTGTTACTCACTACCTCTCATCCATAGCAATGGGCTCTTCCAATGCATCCTGGTATCATCTAAAGTTCTGTCAGTAACGTTATTGATGACTTATGATATAAAATTTCTAAAACTACATAAACTATTTGCTCAGATTTACATTATCAATATTTATCACATAAAGGAGAATACAGTTACTGGAACATTCAAAAGCAAAAATCCCAGCAGTACGAAGTATGTACAAATCACGAACATTTCAGCGAGCATCGATAAAGTAACCTATTCACAGGCCGTGTGCGCCTTCAAGTGACTTATAACTGGTTGCATGTATATAGGCGGTTTCAGCCGATGGCCGCAAATGTCTTTTACAAGGATGCAGAGAATGAAAATGTTTGGAAAATATGATTCGCTTGCCTACTTAACGGTGTGTATAACGCGAAGCGAAGATGAAGAACGTAAAAAACCAATGGGCGTGGGATAGCTCAAAAGTAAAAGAGTGTGCGAATTAGTTGTAACCTGCGTCTTAACAAATATGATCGTGTCAGGAGCCAACAATTTATCCGAAGAGTCAGAGGATGAAGTTGATAACGGTGAAGTGGATATTTATCGCAGAAAAAACCAGCTTCTTTTAGAAAGATGCGAAGTTTTACAGCAGGTTAGTAATTCTCTGGTATTTAAAGTAGTAAAGTGTCAAAAGAGGCGTATATATCCAGAAAGTATGCGAAAACCGCGACTGACTTGCGAGTATAACCTAAATGTTAACTGTAGACAGACAAGGGAATACCTAAACGAGGGCAATTGATTAGGATTTTCTAACCTCAAATTAACATTCTTAATCTTTGTTATGGGAAAAATCAATGTTTGGACCGCAAAGCCGGTACTTTCGGGGATTGAAACAATATGAATTACGAAATTTTATGTATTAAAAATTCATTATACCATATCAATCACCAACCATTAACCAAGAGAGCAGGCCGCTTGTTTCGCTTTTCAATTCTGTTTTTTTTTTCTGTCTTTTGCATATGTTGCTCATACCTTTAACAACAAATAGTACATGCAATTTGGATAGAACCTGATATGTGTGACCTGCAATACTCTTTGATGTGCAGCACATAACTTTTTAACGTCATTTAGGTATGGTAACAATAACTGGAATTCAAAGGAAAACATTAAGATGAGCCTTAATGTTGATCAACTCATCTTTGTCGAATTCATAGCACAAACTGCACATTTTTAAAGATGGACAACACATAGTGGGATAGCAAAGATACTATATACGGCCATATCATATATCAGTGTATGATAGCATAGCTTCCTGATGTTAAATTTAAAATAGTTTTCAGTAAATGGAATTAGTGACATGATAAGAAAATTTCTACATAATTTGAAGGGCATCATGTTAATCTTATTTTAGGGAATTTAAACAAGCAGAATTTGGAAAATTAGCAAACATTAACCATTGCGACTGCATCAATCAGTGTCTTCACCAATGAGTAGATGTGTAAAGCATTAAATTGATTCACTGAGTATACATATTAAAACAGATAATGATAAGTTAGACGTTTTGTTTACCATAAAAGGGAAGAGTTAAATGTTTCATTCAAATTTGTTGTTTACAAAATTATACTACCACCCATTGAATTATTTACGACATATATGAGCATTATCAATAATTTTGTTTAAATTGAGTTTATATAGCTGCCTTTAAATACTATGGTACCAAGCACAATAGATCTTAAAATAGGTCACAGTGCAAGTGTCAGAATGACTTTCCCGTTTAAATTCAATTAAAAAACTTGTATTAGGAGCTTTGTCTTAAGGAAAAAATTCAGATGTTTGATTAAATAAACAATTGTTTACTTTCGATTAAATAAACATTAGTTTGATACTTGAAATTCATACTCACTGACTTTCACATTCTACCTTCAGACTCCATGCAGAGTAGCAAATAACCTTATTTAAAGTAAAATTTTCCCATCAGCTGAAAATTATATCCAGGACCTTGGGATAAGCCGGAATGCTGACCCAGAAACAGTCCAATAATATTTATGTTTTGGTTAAAATCATCTTAATTTATTTATTATGACTGATTGCATAGTACAATTATTACACATTGGATTTTAAAGTTGCAAGATTGGGCTCCATCTTTATTGAAAGCTTTAACTTTTTGTGATGTCACTTAATTCTAACATCCTTGTTTTGTTTCAGGACAATGAACGCTTGGTACACAGGATTCAGCAGGTCCGTAAAATGCTGAGGAGATTCAGGAAAGAGAGAAAGTGAGTAATTGCAAATATAATTGTAAAATAATCATATAAGGGTCAAGACACTCATGAATTTTGATACCCGAGCCTCATTAAAGGCAGTGAAGTGGAGCAAAAGCTCTTAAAAGATAGATTAACTTCAAATGAGTACTGTATATGAACTGATGGTTGTTCTTGGCCATACATTTCATGTAGATCAATGTTGACCCTGAGTATATGTTCATGCAAGAAACAGCAGATGCATAGTTAACAAAGTAGTCAGATGTGGTAATTCCATATCATATTTAATTAACATGAACAAATACACACAGAAATGAGGTTTTAGTTTTCTTTTTAATTTAGATAATGGTTTCATAAATACTTTCCAATTGAAATGCAGAAGAAAGATGATCTTAAGAAGGAAAATGCTTATATTGCGCACTATAAAAGGGGGGATGTGAACATTAGAAAGCCTTGGCCCACCTTTTTAAGGCACTTTCTTATATACAGAATAAATCGCTAAATGTTAACAAAGTTATTCCATTTTGTTACTATGGTACATGCATGGATGAAAGCGCCAACCCATGAGTACCAGCAAAATTTGCAAAAATAATGATACTTTTAGTTCTTCTTCCAAAGACACTTGTTACCTACCATATCTATCCCACCAAATAAAGTGTGGTAATTCTTCATTGGGGTTTAGCCTTGCAGATGCTACGGCTATGCCGTCATTGTTCTGCACTGCTTCACTCCTCTACTTATAAAAAGCATTCCTCAGCTAAGGTTTGTGGTCAGTCATTCTCATAGGACTGACTGTGTATTGTTCAGATTTTGGCAGCTCTTCCTTATGAACAGCACAGCCACAAAGTGCCTGCTACTGGCCAAAACATGAATTAATTATGAAAGGTAGAATAGGAACAAAGCCCTTAATTTATTATAAGAGATCCATTCTTAAGTTTTCTATATTAATTTTACTGTATATGATGCCTCTCCTTCTAGTAACAGGAGAGCCAAGAAACTATGAACCAGTTGTGCTGTGTTTTTCCACTGGGCATATGAAAACATAGTAATGCACTGCTGCTATAAACAAGGTCACGCTGTTGACATGGTTTTGCTCTGCAGTGTTAAGTGTAGTATTGAGTTGATGGTGATGTGATGTATACCCCCGCCGCTATAACGTTGCACTTGACAGCTAGCGTTTAAGTTGGTACACTCGCGAAAAAACATGAAAAGCTTCAACCGTTTGACTTCCTAAGCCAATCACAAGGCAGCATTCCGGATGGTCGATGACAAAGCGGAACCGGATCTAGAATCGGCTCTGTTGCCGGATGTAACTATTCCCAACCACGTGCTTCAGTTTGTGAATCTCTAGCAGAGCATCAAGTTGTTCTTTGCAAGCTACATATTGTTCATTGTTATTTGTTATTTAGATTTGTGGTTATTGTTTGACAGTTTTGTTATTGTTCGTTTATACATTTATTTATTTATATTTATCTATTTTATATATATTTCATTCATATTATTTATTTAAACAAAACTTAAGTGCGACAATGTCGGAAAAACGACGCCGATCGCCGAGTGATGATTCACAAAGTGAAAATCCTTTGCACCGAGGTGTGCCACTTAATAGTCAGGCATTGGAGCTATTAAGGAGAACCCGCGAGTTCTTTGAACAGGAAAAGGAGTACGTGAAGCTTCACGGAAATCCTTCTATTCCTGCTGATAAAGCCGTACAACGAACTGCAGCAGCTTTTGGTTTAAGCACAAGAACTGTTGTTCACAAAGGAGTGAAACTACAAGAGAAAGAGGACAAACTTCCTGAACCATCTGGAATACAACAGGTATTTCTATCAACTCCAGGGAAGAAAAAAAAGAAGCCTCGTCCAGTCACAAATATTGATGCTTTCCAATTAGACGCCATACGTAGACACATTTATACCTATTATCATAGAAAGGAGTATCCGACCATACCAAAGCTGTTTATATCGCTTATTTTCAATTAACAATAATAATACGAAATAGTTATTATTCAGTGACGTTCGCTACTTACGTACACTTTTTGTATGCGGCTTAGACACGATAGAAATGAGAACAATCAGCTGTTGTTGTTTACTAGCCACTCTGGCAACGTCGCAACCACGATGTAGCCAACCTTACGCGAAGCCACACGAACTGTCAAGTGCAACGTTATAGCGGCGGGGGTATAGTTCAGTTATTACAAGTTATTTATTATTTTGTCCTGTACTTAGTCTGGGGCAATATTTTTAATACTTAAATAATATCAGTCTAAGTATATAATATATAAATTCAATAACAGCCCACCTTAAAGCAATATGTGTATACTATAATATATAAAGTGTATGTAACAGTCATTATATTATGTTTATATTATTATGTACATGTATAGTAATGTTATGTGAATGTATTAAGTAATTTAACAATGTAACAGCTGTGAGAATAGAAGCTGAAAGTTGCTAACAATGAGGTAACCTTGTGGCAATAATGAATTGGAAAGTTTGATAATGCTACTAGTAATTCTTGGAACAATAATGTAATATTTAAAACAGTTTATAAATAGCCAATCAAAAACTAGAGAAGCTTAAGTTAAATAAAGGTATTCTATTTGAGTAGAATTAGCCAATCAGAGACTTGAAATAGTGGAAATATACGAATTTAGGCGGTAGAAGCCAGATGCGACTAGACAGCATTCCCAAGCAGTTCGATACGTATTCAGTGTGAGACATAAAAACAAATCTTTACAGCGTGAATAATATAAAGTTTACATGTTGAATAGTACAAGTAAATATAATTTCACAGCTCTACAGTAGGATATATCAGTGAAGTGTTATTTAATCGCGAGAAGGAATAATAAAAGGAGTGAATTTAAAAAAAAATTATAATTTGTGTAAGCCTTCCTTGTTTAGCCGCACCAACCCCTGCTAAGAGATACGTGTTTCTGCAAATTAATACTGACGCAGCCGAGGCATACATATATAATATTTAAAGAAACATTAAAATACAAAGTTAATTTTTTAAAAGTGTGGCGAAGGCCACCGGAAAGTGAACGTGGGGCGAACGCCACCAGAAACTTTGTACCATACGTGCGTGTTCTAAACTACTTCAAGTTACAAAGTATGTTATGGCTCAGTATATGTTTTCTACTGCACAGTGTGTATTTATTTATGATTCATATGTGTTAACTCAGCCAGCTTGCCAAGTGAAAGCACAATTTGCAGAAAGATTTCCAGGTGTAAAAGTTCCAGGTCGTACAACAGTTCATGAACTTTACAATAAATTTCAGGCCACAGGAAGTGTTCAGGCTAAGAAATCTAAAGGGTGGCCTGTGGTTCTTACCAAAGAAAAATTAGATGACATCGGTCATTGTTTGGAAAATTCCCCCCAAAAATCACTTAGGTGTCTTTCACAACAGGCAGGCATTTCTTATGGCTCTGTGCAAAGAACTACCAAATTGCTGAAGTTAAAACCATATAAAATAATTGTGCTCTTCAGCCAGGTGATCCAGTAATTAAGCGCTAATTTAGTGAGTGGAGTCTGAATAGTGTACGCAATATTTAATTTTTTCACGGACGAGGCTTGGTTCCGCCTTCATGGATATGTGTGTACACAAAATAATCGTTATTGGAGCTGTGATAAACCTAATATTGTTCATGAAGTACCTCTTCATAACAAAAAAATTGGTGTATGGTGCGCCATGAATGGAGAAAGGGTTCCAATTTTTTTTTTGAGTCAGCAGTTGATGCCCATACATATGTGAATACAGTTTTGTCCCCCTTTTTTTAGAGAATTAACAGACAGGGAGCGTGATTTTGTCTTTTTTCAACAAGACTCTGCAACAGCTCATACGACCAATATTTTGATGAATGTTTGAGGTCAGAATTATTAGTAGAGATTTGTGGGCCCCTTGGTCCCCCGACCTAACCCCTACGATTTCTATCTCTGGGGTAACTTAAAACAAAGTGTACAAGACAAACCCACACACCCTGGAAGGATTAAAACAAAATATCCACCAGGAAATTACAACATTTCTCAACGTGAACTATGCCAAGTGATGGATAGTTTCCTAAAGAGGTGCCAAAAATGTATGGACAACGGCGGTGGCCAATTTCAACATCTCCTTTCATAAAGTTGGTAAGTAAAACCTTTAAAGGTAGTTTTAAAAATGTTGTATGGTTTCACTGCGCCTTTTTATGATAGCGGCTGACAGCAATGAGTGCCGAGTACGCAGACAGGAAAGACACCATGCAGCCGGTTCATAGCTTTTTGGCTCTCTCTATAAAATTTGCATTTTATGCTTTATTGTTAAGTACCTAAATGACTATATAGATTTTGCCTATTGGCAGTTGCAAGTCACAACTGTTGGCTAAATGTAACAACCAGGAAATCTATTTTTATTCTAAGTAATTTAAATAATGCACACTTTGTGTTCTAAATGTATTTCATAGTGTTAAGGAAGATATATGAACGATTATACAGTAATACAGATCTAGTTTCTTATGCATAGTAACATTTAAAACACATAAAAAACTCTGATGTATTACAGTCACATGACTTTTGTACTCTATCTTGTACAAATTATTCTTACAAACACTTATTCTTCTGTTTACTTCATGTTAACCCTCCGTCAGTCGCTAGGGGCCTGAGAGACCCCTGGCATTATATAAATGTTATAATTTTCGAACGAACGCACCTATGCAACTGCCTGACTAGGACATCTAACATTACACCTTGCGCGATTATTTGCTGCAGCGATAACCTTATCTGTTTATTTGTTTGGCTGGAGGAATGACTAATCAGCAGTTACGTATTGCACAGGTCAACCAGGCCCCGCGCGCCTGCTCTCGTTACATATTGTTGACAGATTTGTTTCTCATTACAATATTGCTTTGCTATTGCAAGGAGCTGTTACTGCTTCGTCATGAATACGAGTAAAATCCGAATAATTTACAGAATCCGAATAATTTGGAAGAAGTACATCGCCTACTTTGCGATTATGATGCCTTGCTCGTGGATGACAACTTATATGAATCAGATGATTCTGATTCAGAAGATAAACTCGAAACGAGATCTTTAGATTCAGAAACTGAGCATGAAGATGAAGAAAAAGACGATGAAAGCAGCTTGTGTGATAGCATGTATTTTATAGGTAACATCATATGCTTATGGATGCCAGAATATTCACGAGTTTTGGAGAACCGATGATCTTGGAATTCCTCTATTCCGAATGGCTATGTCAGAAAAACGATTCATTTTCTAATACGCTGTATTCGCTTTGATGATAAAAGCTCAAGACTGGAGCGACGAAGATTGGATAAATTGGCTGCTGTTAGAGAAATGTTTATATTGTTTCTGAACAACTGTCAGAACCATTATTCTTTTGGACAAAATGTCACTGTCGAACAGTTGCTGGCATTTCGTGGTTGATGTGGTTTTAGACAATATATACCATCCAAGCCAAATAAGTATGGCATAAATAGATTCTGTTTGAGTGATGCAAAACTGTTTTATACAACTAACATGGAGATTTATCGTGGACAGCAGCCGGACGGACCATATTTGCAAACTAACTCGGCAGAGGCTGTAGTGCTGAGACTAACTGAACCAATCTCTGGCACTGGACGAAACGTTACTGCAGATAATTGGTTTACCACTGTATCGCTGGTGAATGAATTGCGCAAAAGACAACTTTCTTTCGTTGGTACAGTGCGAAAGAACAAAAAAGAGTTTCACTTCTCCAAAAGATCACAGTCAGTACGAAAGCATATTTGGCTTCACAAAAAATGAAACGCTTGTTTCATATGTTCCAAAAAGTGGTAAAACAGTAGTTTTGCTCTCAAGTCTACATGTTTCATCCACACAGTTATCAGAAGGTGCTGAGAAAAAGCCTGAAATAATCCTGCGTTACGACAGTAAATCTGGAGTTGATGTAGTAGATAAATTGTGTGCTACATACAATGTAGCAAGAACGAGAAGGTGGCCCATGGTAATTTTTACCATATCTTGAACATTGCAGGTATTAATTCTAGGGTTATCTTCCTTGGAAACCAAAATAAATATTCCACAAGGAAAGAGTATTTGAAAGCACTATCTTTAGCTTTACTGTTACAACAGCTACAAAGGAGAGCAACAGCATCAAATCTACCCGGTGATTTGAAAGGCCTTTTGACAAAATATAAACCTGAAGAATCCGGGGTAGATGAATTGTCAAATACACCACTATGCACATTGAAAAGGAAACGATGTGCACCCTGTAACAAAGACAAAATGAACTGCAAAACTAAATATGCATGTGGGAAATGCAACACTCCCCTGTGTTTGAGCAAACATGCTAAAATTATTTGCGAAAGTTGCTTAGTCGGGGAAAACACGGGTGAGATAGTAGATGATTCTGAGTAACTGAACATTTGAAATTACAATTTGTATGTATACCTGGAAATGGCAATGTATTTCTTTATACTTACTGTAATACAATTTATAACGTATATGTACTCGTATTTTAGCTTGCATTTTTATTTTGTAACATAATACCTACTAATGAAAGCCTTGTACGCTTAATCTAAATAAAGGTAAACACAGGAAAAAAGAAAATAAATGAAAGAAAACAAAAATACAAACAATAGCAACAAAAATATAGCGCGGGTCTACTATGCCCCGCGCGACTAACGGCATTCTACCAAAGCGCGCGCCTGACGGAGGGTTAATTGAGGTAAACATTTGCAGATTGCATATTTCCTTATAGGTACAACAGGATTAGGGAAATACAGTAGGCTTTAAGCAATGGTCAAATCTTTTAAAAGTGGGCCACTATGCAATGGCTTTGAAATTCTGTTCCCTTTGCATGGCCAAGAAAGAGAAAAGGAAGAACTTTAAATTCCCATTTGAGGAAAGTATAAGTATTTTAAAATGCAAACGAATTATAAGGAATATCCCAGAAATGGTTATATCCTCAAAAAAAGATTTATTTGAACTAAATTGGGTGTTTTAATGAGATATACATTTTTTGTGTGGTAAGATTTTGTCTATCTCCTACTGTTCACCAGTAATGCAAGTCGTTGAGAATGAAGAGGACTTTAGAGGCTATTCCCAGAAAATTCAAGATATACATGACATTTGTCATGAAAATTTCTTAAGCACATATTATGGTATTTTAATCAAAATCATTAGAGCCATTTTTGAGAAAATCAAAACCTTTGAAACATTTTCCAGGTAATTGATGGGGGAGATTTTCTTGAAAACCTTTGTGTCGCATCCTTGGAAGATGTTGAGCTTTAAATATCAAGTTTGGTTTTTAACTGAGTTTTCATTTTTGAGTCATGCTATTCACAAACACCTTTTTCTAAAAATGTTTTTTTTTTGTAGGAGGGGGTTCAGTGGGCATATAAATACATATTTCTGGTGAAATTTTGACTCCCAATTTTTGGGTGGAATGCAATACTTCCCCTATTTACTAAATGTAGCAGAGAACGTAAAAAAATAGAATAGCAATATGTTTTTTATGCTTCAATTTATCATTTCATTTATAATCAGAAAGGACAGAACATAAATAGGCATACTGGTTGCAGTATGGAACATTGAATAGAACCGTAGATATCCAGGCATCAGACTAGTTAATCCAAATCCATAACCTTTATACTTCATCATGCAGCACTATAGTTGTGGCCTTAAACTAATGCAAACTGCTATCTGTATATTAAATCACAAACAAGAAACTACTCCTTTGAAGAAAGGAACAGAAAAATGTCTTACTACAATAAGCTTATGAATATGAATGTTTTTGTAGGTTTTTAATGGATCGCTTGGACAGCCATGGAGACAACTGGCGCAATGTGCAATTGCCTATTCCGTTAATTGAACCTCCAAGTGTGCCACCTGTGATAAAGTCTGAAAAGCTACAGCATCAAAAAGGCTCTCCAGCTTCAACTCCCAAGGTAATCTTGCAGAATTGTTTTGTAAGTAGACCGTGGAGTTATTGTACACAAGGTTGAGTTTCATATAGTAAAACCTAGAGCATTATTTTTTAACAAAGATAAAATAGCTATGTTAAATCACCTACTGTCCATTCCAAACCAGAGTGCCTCTCACTGTAAACAAACTTTGTATTATCCGTGCGAAAGTAGTTCCGCAATCCCCACCCCTAATGGCTGCTTGTTCCCCTCTCACATGCTTGTTGAACATTGTTTCAAATTATAAAAAGGTGCCCTGCATGAGAATCATAGTTCAAAATGCAACCTGAGGTAACAATCAATTTTATAAGTATACGGAAATGAACAGTTTACTTACATTAATCACAATCCTTGGGCTAAAGTGCAACATCCAAATCTGAATCTTCCAAAGACGACTCAGCTGCCATATCGGATTCAGAACTACTCTCCAAAATAATGACAAGTTTATCCTCAATTCCACAACACTGTAGTACACAATAACAAGTTCCCACATTTGATTCTCCTATTCTATGTTCTATTATGTCTGTTTATATTCCCTGTGTGCTTTGGCTACACTTCTCACTGAAACACCTGTGAAATTGAATATTAGTTATGTGATATGCACTAATGCAAGTGTCGGGTATTTTTCTAACAGTGAGTTGAGTATATTAAGTATTGTTTGTTTTTTGCCACTTTTTAACGGTTTCCCGCTTTTGTGTTTGAACGGTTTATTTGCACTACATACACCTTCCTCTGTCATGAGAATTCAAATACCAATTGACTAAATCACAAGATTTGACCTGAGCTGAGCATATGTGTGCTAGCGTATTATGAATGACTGTTCGCTTATCATATTTCCTGTGTTACACAAAGTGTTTATTCGATACTCAGATAGCACCTCTGGGAATTCATTGCTACATTTATCGTGTATGCAAGAGAATGGCATTCATGCATACAATTGGTAATTAACAAGCAAGATACTCTCAGCGTTAACGCTATAGCAGATGAAAATATTATTTTGTAATCTTTTAACAGTTAGCATATATCCATTACCTTTAGCAGTGAGTTCTTATGATAATGCAATAGAATGTGCAGTTCTCCTTTCCTGCCCGAATATTTCATGATACAATACATGTATTAAGGAACTATTTATTGGTGTAAGAGTGTGTTTTTGAGTTCGTGACAAGCAGAAGCACGTGCCTTTGTTTACATCAGAGGGATCTCTGGTTTGGAATGGACAGTAGGTTGTGTATTTTAAATTCACATATTTCAATTATTTATTTTCGGTTAAATTCTACATGTTAAATTAAATGATTTTATAAAATAAATACTGCCATTGTTGGCTCCAGATTTCAAAGCATGTCATTGTTCAAGGGACACTACAGCATAACTACATTTTGGTGATTTTCATAGTTTTGTTGAATTGGTTATCTTAAATTTGCAAGCACAATTTACAGTAATAAGTGCACTCCATTTCTTCTATGTAACTAAATTCATTTTTCAATTATGTTAATAATTGAAAAAACTAATATAATTATAATTTGCAGCTTTCTGCCATAAATGGCAGTGAAATATCACAAAGTGTAACATAAGTAATTGAAGTGTGTCCTTCTGCAGGGTGTCTACTGAAACTGGATATACTGCAAATGTACTTGATTTTTTTTTTTTGCATTCTGGATATACTGGAATTAATAATTACATACTGGAAAAATTGGATGAAATATCTGTATAATATTGATATATTTCAGTTTAAATTTTCGAGTGATTGATTCTTGGAAGATCTTGTTAATCAAACAAGTATTTTTTGAATTATTGTTTTGCTTGATATTTATTGTTTCATAATTTTTCATCTTGTGTACAAATTATTCAAAGTTTTGGATAATGTTTCACCCTAACATTTTTTTTACACACCACACATTTCCAAAGCTTTGAAGATTTTTTGTAGGGGAGTACTAAGATAAGAAATACAAAATCTCTGATATTTCATTCTCACTTCTGTGAATATGGTAGAATCTCGTTAGTACATTTTTGCAGGGACCCAAGGATTTGGACGTAATAGACGGGAAAACGTGTTAATGAAAGTAAAAATCTGCAATTTAAGAACACAATTATGTAATAAAATCAAGTAATTACTACGTTTCCATGGGGAATTGAAATCAATTTGAGTCCAATTCCATGCTGAATACAATCCATATTTCCATGTTAAATTCAGCACGTATTGAGAACGATTTGGATACACAAAGTCTGAGAATAAATAATTCAAGCTTTTATGTTGGTCAACTTGGATTTACGTTGGTGAACCTGTTAAACATTCTAAACTAAATTGAACATTGTGGAAGCAATAAAATTGGCTTTGCTGTGTGTTTTATTACACATGTGATAACAATTTCTGCTAAAAAAAAAAAGCAAAACTACGAGCGTGCAGTGTGTTATGAGTAGAGTAGAAGATAGTATCTTTGGTGGATTCAATACAATTTGAATATGGTAGGTGTTTCCATGCAACAAGTTTCAATCCGATCCTCTTCCAATCCTACTTTGCAAGAGGAAAGTTTTGTTTTAGCATGTTTCCCTTCTTCAAAGTGGTTTCAATTAGTTGACGTTTGCTAACAATTGTGTTTAAGGTTGACAAGGGAATGTTTAACTCTCGCGCTATATCCACACGTTTCATATTTGGATTGCAATCTACTTCTTCAAATTTTAAGCTTTTCATTGTTGGTTATTTGCCGCACTTTCTTTTTCTCCATTGCAAACGAAAAGTTAAAATACAATCTACGTATGTTTGGTCAACACTCAACAGTAGAAACTATGTTGGCGTTTACCATGCCAAGCTATGCCTAAAGCAATCTCTATCCCACCCACGCAAATTGCGTCACACAAATACACATACACGCATGTCATTGGTTGCCGGTCTCCACCACGAAAGATTGTCCAAAGTAGCGAATGAGGATGTCAAACTTTGAATATGTTAAGTACCTATTCCCACTGGACTGACCAAGGATTGGCCAAAACAGTGAATAAGGACGTCAAAGTTCGAACGTAGTAAGCGGGGCCGAGAAAACGCACCAAACAAATGTTATTTATTACATTTGGTGCATTTTGTGCTGGAACTTTAATAATTCAGCGTAATACACGGGAAAATGTGTTAATGAGGAACATGCTAACAAGATTCCACTGTATCAGTGAATTTTTTTGTCCATTATTATGACTAGAATGGGATTTTTATGACAGAGTTCTAAGAGTAATGGGGAGAAATCAGCCTAAAATTTTGTTCTAGTTTATTGTACAATAATTTCATACAGAGTACAGAGATTCAATTTCATTAAATCGTATTAAAGTTTTAAAAAAACACCTGTTCAACATTGGATATAGCAGCTAGTAATAAACACAGCTTTATATTATGCTGTGGAAAGAAATAAAACAAGCTAGCCACAACACAGAATTGAATACTGGTGCATTTTTACTGCAACATAACTTGATATAGTACTGGAATTTTGTCAAAACTTACACTGGAAATATACTGGAATTTTAAACCTTTAAGGCAGTAGACACCCTGTTTTGATGTATTTCAAGTAACATGAAAAATACCCCCTTTGTTATCTTTTAAAGTTAAATTTAATTTTTCAGAACCAGAATCATTCTTCCACATAGCATTTTGTTTTCTCCTTTTCTCACATAATTCAGGTTTTGCCAGCAATTGCTTTCCATCAGTGATATACAGGTTCATAGGCTAGTAAGGGGGCAACTGTGAGAAGATATGATTGTTTAGAAGACCTCACTCATAGTTTTTCAATATATGGAAATTAAATTAGTAACTTTATATCAAATTTTGTTTTTAATCAAAATATTGTTGAATGTAGAATACATTAGTCAGCTAAGTGTACAGAAACACAACCTTTAGATTACCATACATGCTTCCAAACATGCACTACCTTTTTTCAAACTGCCTATGCTTACACAGACTTTAATGTTTGGTATACTTTATGCTTTGAGTTATTGTTTTCTAGGTAGTTGATAAACTTTTTCATAAGGGAATGTGTCAGAAAATTCAGGAATCTGTTATATGCTATTTGTGATTTGGACTAAAAATTTATGTTTTGAGGACTAAACTAAGTCAGTTCGGAATAAATCTCGTGAATAATGTGTTATTTTCCCTTAATGATATAAAAAGCCACTTTTTTAAATTTGCTGATGGTGGTAATTATTTCGTTCAACTAGGAGATGTTTAATGATGTTAAATTTATGTGTCTTGCATAATTTAACAAAACAAAAACAAACAAACAAACAAAAAAGATAGGTGTTTCATTTGTTTTAATGAAGAATAGCAAATTATAATGAAAAGAAATTTGATGTTTGATTTAAATCTGGGCTTGTTACAGAGCAAATTTGTGTTCCAGAGCCCTGCTGCAAATGAGAAAGCTGGCAGGAAGAGTTCTGGTTCTGCAGGAAATTCTTCTACAAAGCGAAAGAGCACCAAGAATAGTGAAAAGGCTGAGCGTGATCCTAATGCCCCTAAGCGGCCAGCCAATCCATTCTTTCAGTTCTGTCAGGAACAGCGCCCCATTGTAATGGAACGTTTAGGAAGTGAGCAGAAGGTTGGAGACAGTGAACCATCAAAGCAAGAACTTACTCGACAACTTGCTAGCAAATGGAACACACTTGCCCCTGAAGATAAAAAAGTAAGTTTTTTGGCCATTTGACATTAATGCAGTCTGTTTATGAACGTCTTCGTTCCAAATTGGTATTTATTCTATGTTTCACCTTTAGCTTGACCCTAATCTCAACACTAAATAATGTGTCCTTGCATGTTGTCATACTCTGAGAAGTACAACATAATGTGTGCATGAATAGAGAAAACAAGTAGATTGCTACATTTGGTATTTAAGGACATATGTACAAAGCAGATGGTGATAAATATATACTTTTAGAGATTATAAGAGTAGCAGGAATAGCAAACGGAAAATGCTGTGTACATAAGAACTCATTGTAAAAGAAACAAGCAAAACCAAAAGGAATAAGTATATGATTTATTGATACTCTGGAAACATCTCTTTCATCTTCAAATCTGAGTCATCAGCGGCTACTTCTTCCTTCCATCGTTTACCTTCTGCAGATGTTGTCATTTCATGTTTATAGAAGAAAGTGTCCTTGGTGAAAGCAGCTTTCCCTGTATGTGTTTTTCCTTTATGAGTTGATAGTGTTAGCAAGCTTTCAGTCATGAGTGTTGGATTTTTTTCACAGAACTTATAAATTTAAACATTAATATATTGTCCTTTCCATTTTAAGAGATTAGGGCCAATGTTGTTATTTAATAATTTGGGAAGAATTTGAGTCAGTTATTGACCTTTATACACCACTTACACTAATAAGCAGGAAGAAGTTTTGGAGATCAACCATCTCACTTTTTAGCTTATGTTAGACTGCTGATTTTTTGTTGATGTAATCCCAGATTGGTTCCACTCTCACTCTCATGTATTCTTTAAGTACATGAAAGAATACAAAAAAATAATAGAAATTGCAGAACTCAATCTGTAATTGTTGTTCGATTGATCAAAAATAAGCAGAGTTAAAAAGAACAAATACCTAAAAGAAACTACCAACTTACACAAAAAGAAAAAGTAGGAATATCCTTATGCCCAAGTACTTATGACTGCTTCCACCCAAAAAAAAAAAACACACAACATTTATTTAACACCAGCCAATGAATTTACTTTGAAAAATGTTTTGAATTCAAGGACAAAGGACACCATTCCCTTGTACAAAAAGACTACCATTTATAAAATTGAATGCAATGGCTGAGAATAATTCTACATAGGGAAAACAAAGATGAATTTGTAAATTAGAACTAACGAAAATTTTAGGGCAATTAAAATATGGATAGAAAAATCAGGAGTGGCTGTTCATTTCTGGACTAAAAATCATTATATAAATCCCATTCCTATACTCTTAAAACATAACAAAGTAATAGGAGCTGATCACTTGGGAGCAAATCTACATATGGAGAAACAAAGACAGAGTTTTCAATTTTGAAATTCCACCAAAAGATTCTTACTTTCTCCATCACGTACCTGGTAGGTAGAAAAAATATTGCATTCTACTAAAAGCAGTAGTGTTTAGGTGGTTCAAGGACTTCAAAGAAGGCCGACTTGTCAGTGTTAAGCAAGGTGGGCCTGGTGTTTCGGCTTCTGCTGTGACTGAAGTCAACATCAACACAGCTGCTGTGATTGTCCGAGAGGATCGGCGTATAACATTACGTAACCTCAGTGAAGTGTTGAAAATTTCATATGGCAGTGTGTTTACAATTATGCACGACCATCTCCATATGATCCGAGTTTTTGCTCGTTGGGTGCCACGTCTGTTGACTCCCGAGCAAAAGGCTGTGCGAATGGAGACAAGCCGTGATATGCTGCGTCTCTTTGCTGATGGAGGGGATGCATTTTTTAAATTGATTATCACCGGTGATGAGTCATGGCTGCATCATTATGATCCTGAAGGAAAACAAGCCAGCACAGTGTAGAAATCGCCAGGTTCTCCAACACCAAAAAAGGCAAAAGTTGTTCCATCTGCAGGGAAAGTGATGGTGATAACATTTTTTGACTGTAATGGAATGATTTACCAGCATGCAGATCCCCCTCACACTATTGTTACAACAGCATACTACACGTCAGTATTGGCTACACTGAGGAAGTACATTGCAAAGAAACGACCAGAGCTTTCTCGGACTGGGTGGCGACTTCATCATGACAATGCACGGCCTCACGTCGCAAATCAAGTCATGCAGTTTCTGGCTCGATTCAACATTACCTGTGTACCACAGCCACCTTATAGCCCCGATCTTGAACCCTGTGACTTTTTTTATTCCCATCACTAAAGGCAAAGCTTAGGGGTATTCGATTTGAGAACTCTGAAGCAGTGCTCAAGAAAAGTGAGGCGATTCTCAAGGACCTGACAAAGAATGGTCTGCAGCATATGTTCAAGGACTGGCAGAGATGTATAAAAAGTGCATTGAAGTAGAAGGGGACTACTTTGAAAAAGATCATGTAAACATTGAATTGGAGTAATAAACATCTGTGGAAAAAAATCAGTCTCAGTCTTTGTTGATCAGCTCTCGTATCTTGCAATGGGATACGAGGGCTCTAGGAAGAACTATCCCTAATTTTGAACCACCCGATCCCTGCTGCCATGTACGAAATACGTTCCCTTCTTGGAGTCCCGGCAAATGAAAAGGGAAGCCCTAACGGATGCCAAAATAGTTTGGAGACTAACACCGAGTAAATGGTAGGACTTGGGAATACCTGTAATAACTAGTGGCCCCTTACTAAAAGAACTTAGAAAAATAAGAGAAGAGAACAAATGTATAAATTTCAAATGACTTATTTCCCCAAAACACATCTACTAGAATAAAGACAACAAATTGCACAATATCAGCTGTCCAAAAACACACAATATATTAGCATTAAAAAAAATATAAATACATAAAAGGCAAGTCCACTTAAGCTGGCATTAACAATAAATTTTAAATTTATTTGAACAGGAGGAAAGAAAAAAAAGCAAAAGATTGTTTAAATATGAAAAGAATGAAAAATTTAAAAATAAAACAAAGTACAATAAAGCAATAGCATTAATTGAAAGCAATCAAAGGCAAAAAGCAAATTAAAATAGTCAATATTTTTAATAATATTGAATCAAGGCCCAGTGACAGACACAGTTCAAGCAACAGTTTTCAGTACAAGATCCAAACTTTAGTTTGTTTCAGGTTAGCTTAAACAATACTCTAAAAATCAACTGTAAAAGTAAAGCACAGTTGGGGCGAGGGTAAACTAATACTATAACCTGCTTTAAAGCTGTCCAAGGAAAAAAAAATTATTTACTATAGCATTAAAGAGGGAAGAAATTGAAATACAGAACAAACAAAATTTTTATGATATTTTCTGAAAGGCAAAAACAAATAACTGCCTGAACTATATAACAAAAGCTAAAGTGGAATTACCTGGCCAATGCAAACCTGAAACCACTAAGTTTTACCATTAAACATGCAAGCCAAAACAAATAAAGGAAAATAAGTGAGCAAAAATTATCAAAGTAATAGTAATGTAGTAAAATTTGTCTTACACATGCCCACAAAAATACATTTAATTAGCAAAGGTTTTATCACAATAGAGTTCGAATATACCAAAGGACTTTCACAAGAAATAAAGTATTTCCCAAAATCAAGCCAGTACAGGTCATAAGCACACTTAAAGGACGTTATGACCTACAGAAAAACTGTTCATTAACTTTAGAAGGAATCTAATTTCAAACTATAAATTTAGAAACTATCCTCACTGGAATAATAATCTGTACACATACAGTGCAAGTACAAAGGAATTAGCTATGAACAGGTTTTACAATTATAACAACTAAACCTTTGAGAGACAGAGGTTAATTGTGCAATGTCTATAATGTGAAACAAACTCTTTACATTAGCCCTAACCTATGAAGAAATTTTGAAATGCCAGAAATGAATTCCACAATGTCCAAATAATTTAAGTATGCACTTCCTCATGGGCACAAAGTAGTATGTCCAAACTATCAAAAAGCAAAGCGTAAATACAATAAAGCACAAAGAAAACCTGAACTGTCTAGCGTGTTGTTACAGTGAAATGGGGAAATGCCTAGTACATTTCAATCACATTCATTCGTCCGTTTAGAAAATTAAAAAACAGGTGACTTGGAAGACAAACCCAATTATCTTTATATACCAGTGCCAGCATAAAATTTTAAACTTTATTCTCCGGTTTACACATCCTGTAGACAACAGGCAAAATTACCCAATTTCACAAATTCTGGAAAACCCAGCAACATATTTATATTTAACCTGCCTTGAACCTTCTTTGGTACTGCCCTTCAGTTGCTACGAATAAAAAAAAGACTAGCAGGGCTTGAATCCACAAAACCTGGCAACTTTACCAGCAAAGCACCCTCACAAGTCGTAAATTTGCATTATGACCAACATACCCTCAGCCACTCACGAACACCATTTTTCATGGTTTAGCTTTAACAGCAATTATAAAACAGCCCGCTCACCAATATTCAAATCAAACAGGATTAACTGCAAAACAATTTCCTACCTTTAGCAGAAATTCACTGCAGAAGTAGATTTATATTCACGATTAAGAAAATCTACTGCAGAACGCAATGGCAGACTCAATCTAGCAGACGAAAGGCCAAAATCATTATGTCCTCTTCCACCTCGCTTGCACAAACATGGAAAGCAGCTCTCCCATCTCACTTCTCTCAACGGCCGACCACAACTGCCACGAGAGAGCCCACTCCCACATGGCACGTAGCCAGGCAATGCAGTTGGCCACGCCCACTTCCATGGAAGTAGCTAGAGAGAGAACTAAATGCGGGCAAACATAGAGATACAAAAAAAAAAATTCATGTGTGACTGAGGGTACATAGGAAATGGTGTAAATCTTTTACAATTTTGCTGCTATCAGCATAATCTATAACAAAATGTGTAACATATCTATTTCTTATTTGGATTAAATTATAGTAGCGGAAAAATAAGTTATAGAAAGAATAGTTTGTATACTCACTAATAAAGATACAGGATAGAGAAAGTCATGTGAATGTATCACATTAGATTTTTTTCAAAAAGTTCCTGGAACCACCTCAAAAGGGCTACAACTCAATGACATCAATGAATTAGCAGTCGAACATAGGTTGAAAATAGAGATGATTGATCCCTGAAACATGTTCCTAGTTTTTATAATTATTTTTGGGAAAACACAGTGAATTTTTTTTTTATTACTCCAACTTCACTTTCTAACCAGAACTACAACAGTCTCCAAAACATGTTCTAATAACTTCTGATCAGAAAGTGAAGCTAGAGTAAGAAAAATCTCAATTTGTGCATATAAATGTTCCTAGTAATTAGGAGAGTTGTGTGTAAAGGCCACTAATTGACTTAGCTGAAGTGCATCCAGAGCAATGATGGAAAATTTGTATCGTATAAGGCAAGATTCTTCCCAAATTGTTGATTGTCGTGCACCACTAGTCGACTGCTTGTGTCATAAGGAAGGCAGAATGTCATTTCTCCCCATCTGTCGTGATTCACAAAGGAACTGTTTGCATAAACAAATACAAGCACACATTAATAGGTGCACTTAAGCTACTTAATGTGATTGCATCTTGGAATTGAAGAAGAGCTATGTAGGTCTGAAGTTTCATCTTAAATCCAAACACATAAGCTCATAAGTATTTCAATGGTGTAAGCTACTTAAGGATGAGTTTGATCTTAAATCTAGAATATATTGAAGTCGGTGCCAATCAAGAATGGGATTGACCTTTACAGGATTACTAACCATGTGATGGAAAGCTTTAAATGAATGGATGGGTGGATACGTAATAGCGGTTGTCATAGCAATGATTAGAAGGACGAATTAGAGTTAAGACATTTCCATAGCAACAATAGATGCAAAAACCTTGTTGCCAATATTTTAACATGTGATTACATGATGTGACCGGTGAGCAACCGTTGCAGTAACATGAAGTGCACGTCTTATCTTCTGCCGTCGCTGCATTTATAAACAGTGCCTTACTTTAGCCACAGTTTGCATTGATAATGCATCAG
The DNA here is from genome assembly GCA_030765065.1 of Deroplatys truncata. Classification (NCBI taxonomy): domain Eukaryota; kingdom Metazoa; phylum Arthropoda; class Insecta; order Mantodea; family Mantidae; genus Deroplatys; species Deroplatys truncata. Next base: position 120,391,338 of record CM060977.1, on the reverse strand, counting down.
TTTAGAGATTGTCTGTTACTGACAAGTTGTTTTGCATCATCCTATTGTACGGTTATTTGCTTTGTGTTGAGAAAGGTGTGTTGAAGGAGTTATTATATTTCAACTGTTGGGGAACCGAGCTTGAAATTCGTTGCAACCGCACTTATGGTACCCGGTAGCCTTTGCCCCAATTTTTAAAAATGTTAACTTTGTAATTTGACTGTTTCTTTAAGTATTAAATATTTATCATTGCATCGGCTGCTTCAGTATTTGTTAGAGACACGTTTCTCTTAGCAGGGTTGTGGTGCGACAAGAATGTAGGCTTACACAGGTTTTAAGTTTTTCTTCAATCCATTTATTGATGCTTGACACGATTTAAATAACACTTCACTGATATAGAGAGCTGTGAGATTCTTCAATTAATTAATTTCATTTTTTAACACGTAAACTTATTTTTCGTCTCACACGAAAACGTATTAAATCTCTCAAGGACGCATCTCGTATCCGGTTACAATCACTGTCTGCAGGCAACTGAACTGATTTCAACCACCTAAACTTGTAAATTTCTGTATTTCAAGTCTCTGATTGGCTAATCCTACTCCAGTAGAATACCTTCATTTAACTAAAGCTTTTTCTGGTTGTTGATTGGCTAGTTTTATAAACTGTCTCACTAAAATTTACATTATTGTTGCTCCAATAATGACTAGTAGCATTTAAACTTTCAAATTCATTATTGACTCAAGGTTACCTCATTGTTACCACATTGTTAGCAACTTTTAACCTATTATTCTCACAGCTCCTACATTATTAAATTACGTAATATATTCACATAACATTGTTACACATGGATACAATAATACAAACATATACAATGTCTGTTACATACATTTTTTATATATTGTTACATATACATATTGCTTTAAGGTGGGCTGTTATTGAATTTACATTATATAATTAGGCGGAAATCATTTAAGTGTTAAAAATACTGCCTCAGTGTTTAGTGCGTTTGAGTCCAAGTATCTGTGCGTAAAATGTGAGCATTAGCAATTGTGCTAATGCTTTTAATGGATATTTAACAACATCCAAAAATAGTGACAAAGACAGGGACCAAACTAAAAACTGAGCTTTCTCAGTAACCGAATAAAACTGTATTTGGTACAGGTATCCCAATTAAAGGACAGGTGCAGGAAATGATATGCTCTGTGAGAGAATCAGTGGCATTTTCCCCATTAGAATAAGTATCAATGTTCCATTGGTATGTCCATTTTGTTAACACAGATTTTTACAGTGATATATTCTTGCATGTTCTGTCCTTTGCATGTAGTTTCATTATTTTATAATTGTCTTCATATATGAATATAAATAATATCCATCCTACAATGCAGGTGCAATCCAATCGCCTTTGTACAGAATTCTAACGTGGTCGTGATAAGCGGCGTCGCCTCTCTGTGAAATGTTAATCCCTTTCTTCTTTGGCAGTGAGTATAACATGGCATTTATATTCATATAGAAGTGATTTGGGTATCTTCTAGCTTCACTCACTGTATTATTTGCTTTAACTAGTTTTGGGAGCATTTACTTCCATCTTCAATTGGAAACAGACTGGCTGCATCATAGTAGAATCTGTCTGGTGCCTGTTACTGTCTTCTAGGTAAATCTGTAAGGGTGGGCAGATATCAAAGATAGTTAGGTGATCTTGATTCTTGAAGATGTAGGTTCTCTCCCATTTTTCAATTCCAGTGGTCTTTTTGCTTCTTTTAATAACTGAGATTCTGATTTTAGGGTGATGATTCCAAAAGGCAACTGACAATTTATTCGTTTATATGTAACATTGTTGAAGTGCTCTGCGGACCTACTTTCCAAATTTCTTTAGTTTTTCCAACACATCTGTCACAGTTTCTACTGTGTATTTTGTGTATTCCTGATATCTTGCATCTGCTAGAGGTTTCTTGAGTAGATTCTTAACACTATACAGTAGAATCTCATTAGTACGTTTTTGCAGGGACCTAAGGATTTGGACGTCATAGGCGGGAAAACGTGTTAACGAAAATGCAAAATCTGCAATTTAAGAACACAGTCATGTAATAAAAATCTAATAATTACTATGTCTCCATGGCAATTTAAATCGATTTTGAGTACAATTTCATACTGAATACAATCCGCGTTTCCATGTTAAATTCAATGTGTTTAAATGAATTTGGATACACAAAGGCTGAGAATAAATAATTCAAGCTTTTATTTTGGTCAACTTGGATTTTTTAGGTTATGAATGTTTTGAGAAATAAATTGCGAATTGTGGAAGTGACAATAGTAGCTTTGCTGTGTTTTGTTTTTTTATATATACACATGTGATAACAATTTCTGGTAAAAAAGAAAACAAAATTATGAGCGTGCATCATGTTACGAATACAATAGACGATTTCTTTGGTGTATACAATACGATTCGAATACGGTAGGTGTTTCCATCCAACAAATTTTGTTCCGATCCTCTTCTGATCCTATTTTCCAAGAGGAAAGTTTTGTTTTAGCATTTTTCCCTTTTTTAAAAGCAGTTTCAATCAATTCAGGTTTGCTAACAATTGTGTTTAAGGTTGACGGATGAATGTTTTAATTTCTGCACTATTTCGACATATTTTATATTTGGACTGTGATCTATTTCAAGAATTTTCAGTTTTTCACTATTGGTTATTTACTACACTTTCTTTCTTTCTTTCTTTTTCTTTTTTTTTTTCATTGCAAATGAAAAGTTAAAATACAATCTACATATGTTTGGTCATCACTCAACATAAGAAACTATCGTTAGCATTTACCACGCTACAGAAATCGTGTCACACAAATATTTACATACATGCATGTGATTGGCTGCCGATATCCACCCCGTGACCAAGGATTGACCAAAGTATCAAATGAGGACGTCAAACTATGAACGTGTTAAACGCCTACTCTCACTGGACCGATCAAGGATTGGCCAAAACAGTGAATGAGGACGTCAAACTTCAAACGTAGTAAGCGGAACCGGGAAAACGCACTAAGCAAACGTTATTTATTATATTTGGTGATTTGGTACCGGGACTTTTATAATTCAACGTAATACATGGGAAAATGTGTTAATGAGGAACGTGCTAACAAGATTCCACTGTACTTGTTATGGAGTGCCAAATATTCTACTTTGTATCTAATCTGGGATGATGTGTATATTTTCTGCATATGCTATCTGCTTTTCCTGGCTTTAATGTGGTAGTTTATCCGATTTCTTTCTGTCATTTGTATTTCACTATTACTTTATTGTATTTGTGTTGAATCTGTTCTGGGTGGTGATGTACATTAGTATTGGTATAATAATGTGTGCCCATTGTACATAATAGCATGCTTACTGGTGGTTGAATGCTTCCCCTGAGTCCTTCTGAAAACATATTTTTCAAATGCTGGGATGTGATGTGTTTGTCTTCTACTGGTGTTCAGTTTCCTTTAGACGCTGGTGAACAGGCTGAAAGGCTTAAGGCTGTGGATGATGTCTCAGGATATCTTCCTCTGTGAAGTCTGACATAGCACGTAAAAGATCTGTGAAAAATTCTGGCACGTTGGCATCGCTAATATGATCCTGCAATTGTCGGCATCGTTAATAAACAACTTTTTTTTTTTTTTTAAATCATTAGGCATTATTCTGCTGAATCTATTCAACATTGTACAAATGACGCTGCAGGGCTATCAGATGTAGTGACCTTCAGATTTACACGGGGGCCAAGGCATTAACTGCAGCATGCTAACAAGAATAATTCAGTATTGCTAAGCAATAGGTTTAAACATTTTGCATAATGAAACCTCTGTAAAACTGATTTAGATTTTAAAATAGCACTAAACGTTTTGTTCTTGTGCAATACATTAAAAAATTAAAATTACATTTCCTATTCATATATGCATGCACTTCTTATATTAAAAAGCGTAATAATTCTCTTCCAGTCAATGATGCTACTGACTGAACTACTCATGACTGGTGCTTTCATATGCATGTGTGGCTTCATGTGAAAGTGCAGGAATATCTTGTAATTCATTGCCACTTCCCAAAAGAAAAATGTTTCAGAATATCAGAGTTCAGAATTGGGAGTACTCATTGTTGGCTTTTTTCATATATCTGAAGAACTATGCCATTCACTGATTCCTGGAAGTGAATAAGTAGTAAGGAGGAATACGACTGATCCCTTGGAAGCTAATTATTTCTTTTTTAGAGCTAACATGCATTCTTTCACATTGTTGGTTCCATGTCATGCTAATCCCATTTTTAAAAATCATCTTCTTAAAGCCTTCTTGTCATCCTATCATGTTCAGTAAATTACTGTAGCTTATGCTATACATTCCTGTTCACAATTCATTTCTGTCATCAGTGGCAATGGTAATAAAAATAAATGGAACATGTGCAGTATCTCACATCCTTCACAATCAGCAGTTCAAAATAAATAACAGTAAGTGTTCTGTATGTCTTGAACCTTGCCCTACACTGGATAACCTTATCAAATACAAGAAAGTGCATGCCAATTCTATAGACATGTTATTAAGGATAGCAAAAAGACATCATGGAGCAAGTTTGTAGCTTTATACACCTTCCTCTGTTGTAAGGGATAAGTTAAGGCATGTGACTGGAAAATCTTGCAACAATTGCAGGAGCTATTGTTGATACGTTTGATGTGGCTAACACATTTGGTCGTGCTTTCACTCAAGTGTCTAGCTCAGATAACTTTCTGCCCAAGTTGCTTCCAGTGAAGACTCAAGATTTGTGGTTTACAATAGCCTTTTCAGCATGGCAGAGTTACAGCATGCTCTTTCATCTTCACAACTATCAGCACCAGGACCAGATGGTATCCACATACAAATGTTGCAACAGCTCTCTTCTGAAGATAAGGCTTTCCTGTTTCGAGGTCTATAATCATGTTTGGGTTGATGCCACTTTTCCAGAAAAGTGGTGGGAGGCCACCATCATACTTATTTTGAAAGTTGGAAAGAACCGTCATCTTCCATCCAGCTACCATCCTATTTCCTTCACCAGTTGCATTTGCAAGGTGATGGAACACATGGCAATGGATGGTTGGTATGGTGGATGGAAACTCTCAGCCTACTGGCTAACACCCAGTGTGGTTTTCGGTGACACCTTCAACAAAGGGCAACCTTGTGTCATTATTGACGCAAATCATAAACAGATTCATGAAGAATTGTCAAACCATTGCAATATTCTTTTTTACCTTTAAAAGGTAAAGGTGAGCAGGGATACTCAGTTCCCTACACACCTGGAATGTACGTGGACGCTTACCGCTGTTCATTCAGGAGTTTATGAAGACCACGTTTTCTGAGTAAGGGCCAGCTCAGCTTTTTTGAACCTTTTTGTTCAGGAGAACGGAGTGCTTCAGGGATTAGTACTAAGTGTTACACTGTTTGCTATAGCAATTAATTCTATCTGAATTGTGTTCCTTCAGGGGTATTGTGTTTATTTGTAGACAACTTTGTTATCTTTTGTACTTCTTGAGTATGCCATTATTGGAATGCCATATGCAGCAATGTTTGATTTGCTTCTTGCTTATATTAATAACATACTTTTAACTAATTTCGTTTCAATCAAACAAAATCTTCAAGAATGGAGCTCTTAAAACAGCTTTCGTTTCCAACTGAGAAGTCAATCTGCGTTACTTTCTGGCACCATAGGAGACGATTATCACCTTCGCTCCGATTTGGTCCTATTTACTTTGAGGCAATATTTTATACCACAACACTGTGAATGCCAGAGTGATTATAGTGTAAATTAATATTATTGTACGTACAGGATTTTAGATGTTTGTTAGCCATAAGTGTTGTTAGGAAATAAGTTTACACGGCCTCACTGAAACTGACAATAGAAGTGGGTAACAATAAACCGAGGGGGTGAGTTGTTTTATCACTAAGAAGAGACAAACAAATGACATCAGCGTAGCGTGCCTTTTTTTAGAAATGGAGGGAATATCTTCCCTAGAGTATATATGTTAGTAGCAGTGATTGGCTGACAAAACAGACGCTAAAGTGGGCGCGATTTGATAACCAATAACAGCTCTATTATAATGTTTAGGCAATTCGGGGTGAAGACTATATATTCTCGAGCCATAAGCAAGTATCGCGCAGTTCGGAAGAATCTCTCACAAGGTGCACATCACTCAGTCCTAAGGAATCTCTCACGAGGTGCACGTCGCAGTGTTAGTTACAAAAATGTGAAGTATGCGAAGTAATTGGCGTGCGGCAACTAAAACAACTGTAGTTACATTCAGAAATATCACAGATTAAATATGTGAATTATTAATTAACTGTGACGGCAATAAAAGTGTAGAAACAAATTATTTTATCAGTGTTATCCTTTAGCAACAACTCCTTTCTGTTTACATGCCCTGCTTAGAGACACTAGCTCGACTGAGTTGTAATAGCTAGCTGAAGGACAAAGAACCCAAATTTAAAATAATAATACAAGAGGCGCTCAACAAATAAGATAACATGAGCCATGAGAACTGCGACAACTTCCATTCACAGATTTAATGAGACTCCTGAGGTAGACATTTGATAGGAAACTTAGCTGGACATCGCATACAACAGCTGAAAGCGCATGACCATTTTCTGAATATCTTGTAGGTATTAAATGGTAAATCTTGGGGAGCAGATCAGGCAGCAAAACTGCCTGATCTCTTATGTATTTAGTTGAACTTTCTATTTTACCATACAAGTATGCTTCTCATCATTTCAGCAAATGTCTGGATACTTCACTGAAGTTGTATCAGTGGTATACTTGCTCAAATCGATTTTGGTTTATTGCCCACAATTAGGCCCTGAGGTTTGAATTCATAGTCGTTGCTTATTTCAAGAAAGTCCTTAAGCAGTGATTTTTAATACACAGATGCTACTCTTTCAGCAAACGAGGAAATGCTTATTCATATAAGGAAGCTTCGACATCTGCTTATATGCAATAAGGAGAGCCAATGCCATCGTGTATCAACTGCCTATGACAGAGGTTAACAATAATAGCAATTTTGTGGAGTATATGAAATGTCATAACGAAATTGTACTGCGCATTAATAAACGAATTTGCATGATTTGCAGAGTTCACTTGAAACACATAGGTATTTTGAAGTGATATTGGTTTATTAAAGCCGCTGTTGTAATAATCTAATGCCTCTGCTAAACAACATAACCTTAACAAACAGAGGTTATGAAGTCGCAGCATGAGACAGGCTTACTTGAAAAGATAATGCATAGAATATCAGTGCTATAATGCTATCCATATGTTTTCTGTTCAGACGTTTTCCCATTTATGTTGTCCAAAATTATTAGATCCCTAGAAAAGGAGACTCCACTAAGAATCATTTAATAAAATCCTAAAAATAAAATGTGGAAATATTTCTGCAATAAATAAAGCACATCTCTGCAGTGCTTTTCTCAATGAAATTGTTCTGTTTTTTATAATCACTAAGATTGCAATGGATCACTTAACAAGTCACATGTCTTTACCATTAATTCGCAAATATACATTGGGTTATCAAAATCTTTGAACAGAGGTTTACTGATTTCGCATGCGAAACTGCTGTTAAAGCCAAACATTATAAGTTATTGAGCACGTTGCTTTTCTGATTACTGCTAGATGGTGTAGAAATTGCATTTGAGGTTTTCTTTCATGCATGCATATGCACAGTGCACAGATTGTTGTAGTACTTCTAGCTACTAACACTTTATGCTAGAAAGTCAGGTTTTCAGTTTTAAACCAGTTCACAAGAGAATACAACTTAAGACCAGTACATTCACACGGCGTCCGATTGCCTGCATTCTACGATGTCTTTGTATCTCAGGACCAACTCTTTTAGTTGACTTCTTTCCTGCTCGCTGAAATGTTTTGCTTTTGGCATCTTTTCGCTCTAACTAATGTAACTGTATAACTATTACTATTACTACAAACCCTTAACTAAATTTACAACCTACTTAATTTTAAACTAAAGTTGTCTAATAAGTGTACAATTTAAAACTCGCAAACTTCTACCACTGCTCAACACTGTTGTGAACAAAACAATGGAAATGAAAATGGCGGCTGGCTATGTGGTCACTTGCATGTTCATTTACACATTCATTTGCACATCCGAGCGGCTGTGAAACAGCTGAACCATGTTGCCACATGTGCTTCAGAAATAAGTAAGCATTTAGTGCTGAGCATATAAGTACCATCTATATACACCAAATAGTAATAAGCGTTTCCTTATCAGAAGGAAATACTTGTTACTTAAGCATCTCCTTTTCACATAAGCGACGACTATGAATTCGATCCTAAGTAACCTACCTTAAGTTGCTCATTTAACATCCCTCTATAATCCCTGAAAGTTAATTGGTTGAATTCTGAAACATTCTATATAAAAGTAAACAGAATTTATTAAGTTTTGATGTCGCATAGGAAAATAATCTCATCATACAGTAAATCCAGCCCAAGTGCCATCTAAAGGATGTTCTGGAAGTTCATTGTAAATAGAGAAGCTAGAGTGATGAAATTCTTTTTGAAACAGTTAGTATTTGCATAAGTTCACTGTGATTTCCTCAGAAGAAGAAGTAAAAAAGCTTTCTGCTTTTTTAAATTAATCCTTAACATTGAACTAGAGAAGATATATCACATAGTGAATGAATGAATGAATGAATGAATGAATGAATGAATGAAAAGAATGCACAAATAGGCTCTAAAGCACTTCAATCTTGGTACTCATTCTAAGGGCTGAGGATAAGCTTAAATGAAAACCTATTTAGCAGGATTTAAACCTTCGCATAAGAGGAACTGCAGTGATAAGTTTTGTTTGTTCAGTATGTGGAAATGCATTTATCCTGCCTTTGAATGCTAATTCATTTGATGTTATTGCTTTGCTTTAATAGTAATTTATTACAGTATATATACTTGTCTAATGTAAGTTTCTGGAGTATTCTCCATTTATAATAGTGTTTAAAATTTGTAGTTGGTGACAGAACTTTTTTACTTTTTTTTAAAGACAGGAAATGTTTCAAAAACCATTGCTTCCATCCATAGCTGAAGCTAGACAGCTGAGATGAAAGCAATGGTTTTCAAAATACCTCCTATCTTTAATAAGAGTAACCAAAGCAATCATGTTATATTTTGACTCCAAATTATCTCTATTTTACTGTTATAAGCCTGCTTCAATTAAATTAATTATTATTTTACTTATGCTGCTAGGACTTTTTCCAATGAATGTGATGGTAAGTTAATTTTAATTAACTTTATTGTTAATTTTTACTTAGCAACCTTATCTGCACTCTTAAATTATAAATAAATAAGAACAAAATCTGATGTTTACATTCACATGATTTTCTATCCCCTCTATTGCTTATATATTTTACGTAGCCGCATCCTCTCGCTTTGGAGGGATGAGTGGACAGCCCTTCGGTGGAACAAGTTACAGGAGGTTAAGCCTCTCCCGTTAGTCTGGGGTACCTCTTCTCGTTCGTGTCGTCTGGAAGAGGTACTTTTAGCTCGCTTACGAATCGGACAATGTCTTTTTAGCCATAGATACCTGCTCAGTGGTGACCCCGCACCACTCTATGAGCAGTGTGATGCGCCCTTAACGGTGCGTCACATTTTAGCAGAGTGTCAAGTTTTAGCTCCGTTGCGCATTCGTGTTGGTCTGCCTGTTGGCCTAGCCAACATTTTGCAGACGACGTGCGTGCTATAGAATGTCTTTTACGTTTTATCAGTGACATTGGATTTACCAGACGCATTTGATGCGCTGAGCGTCTTTTGACTGTGTGATTTTATGTTATCTTTTTAATGGGGCATCTCCTCCCCAATGGACATCTGGCGCTCGTGTCCCTCACATTCTACAGTTCTTGACACGTTGTTTTACTCTTTTATTGACCGTGCTTTTAGTGTGTTCGTTTTTGGAATTTGGTGTTTTGTTTTTTACCTTTGGACATTGCAGGTTTGTGTCCCATGTTTTAATTATGCGGTTTTTTATCGGACTTTTATTTTTGGACTGTAACTTTTATACTTTGTAAGGGCGCTGATGACCTTAGCTGTTTAGCGCTCTTAAACCGCATCTCATCATCATCATTATCTATTGCTTATTAGTTGGTGTACAAATTATTCTTACAAAAGCTTATTTGTATATCTACTTCATTTTAATCAAGATAAATCTTTGCAGAAATAGCTACATTACACATTTCATTAGGGTACAAAGAGAACAACAATAGTCAAATGTTCAAGAATTGGACACTATATGCTGGCCTTTAAAGTCCATACTCTCTCCATGACATTGCGAGAAACAGGTTCCTTTGAAGGTCTACCTGGGCAAGAAGCTGAGCTCCAGCCCTCTCCTAATAACCAAGGATTAGCGCCATCCGAGCGGCTCTCCAACTGTGGGGTTTCCCATGAGACCAATACCTTGTTTCCTAGAAATGTCCCCCCCCCCCCCCCCCCCCCCCCCCGCTTTCACGGGAGATGAAAGTGGATACGTCACTTACCACGTCACCCTGAAAGGATGACTATCGATAACCCCAGTGGGGTCGACAGCAATCTAGCATACCGGCTATCCAGACACTGAGGCGTCTCACAACCCCGTCTGCATGGAAAACCATACAGAAGTATCCAATACCCATGGGTTTCAAGAACCACTGCCCTGCCGAGTCCAACCCAATCCGAACAACTCCCCAACGGGAGGGGCTCGAATACGTTCGGCCCAGCGTACTTCTAGTAACGTCAGAAGTACCACGAGTGCTAGGGGTTTGCAGCGCTCGCACCACGGCAGCTGAAGGGGTCCCCGACGAAAATTGCGAGAAACAACTGAATGTTGAAAGGGAGAAAATACAAGCTAAACATTTTATTTATTGTGTAAATAGCTTTAATATTTGGTATTTTAATCAAACTTGTTAGAGCCTTTGTTAGAAAATCAAAAATTTCAAAAAATGTTCTATGTAAAGGGTAGTTTGGGGTGGGGAGTATTTTCTTGAAAAAATCTTTGTCGCATCTTTGAGAGGTAGTACCAAGTTTGGTATTTATCTGACTTTGTTTTTGAGTTATGCTGTTCACAGATGCACACGTGGACATTTTCTAAAAATACTCCCCCCCCCCCCCCCAGGTGCCTCAAAATATGTATTTGCAGTGAAATTTCAATATAACATTTTTGGGTGGAATGCAATACCATCTCTACATATTAGGTACATTGTAGAGAAAATAAATATCTGATGGAATGCATACCATGTGGCAAAATTGGACCAAAGGCCACCTTTAAACTGAGGTTCAATTACCTCCAAACCTTCTTTATGTATCATGAGAAACCTGCATTGCATAAGTTCCCAGTATTGTCAAGCTTAACTCAGAAAATGAAGTTTTATATAACAATTTAAAATTTTGCGTGAACCATTGAGTTTATAATCAAAAGGCATAAGAAGCTGTTTGCTAACAATTTATATATCACTTGGGTATAATGGAGGCCTTTATTATGATGCATTTGTGCATTGCATCACTCCAAACATTTTATATAAACAATATTTTCTGGCTACACGGTGCTTTAGCCAAAAAACAGAATGCTCCCTCCATGTGTAGAACTCAATTTCAATTTTTTAAAAAAAGAATTGTATTAGAAATATTTGTTCTTATATTGAGTAGAATCACCTATTAATGTATGGTGCAATAGTTACCTCTGTTATCGGAAACATTTTTAATCGAAATGATGTTTAACCGAAACAACCGATAAAATAAATATTTTTGGTTAAAATGAATTCAAGAAACATCGTTGGTTAACTTATTGTAACTTTGGATGGTTTTTCAACTGTCACTGTTTTCTAGTGTAACTTTCACTGGAACTTCGCTAATTTTCACTACCACTTCACTAATGTAAACTAGTTCAACTTTTGCATCACTTCATGCTTCATGATGCAGCCTCCTCTTCTGGACTGTTCACTCATTGGAGAGTCAAACACAAGACTTCATGAATCTCATGCTCAGCAGTAGCACATGCTGCACTTCACAGCAGTTTTCATAAACCTGCTTGGAGGATTGCTCTTGGTGTATCACAGAAATACATTCAAATTAATCTACTCAACTGACCGCTCTCACAAGAAAGCTTGCTTATACAGGGTGGAAGTGAAATGGTCCTGAAGACAGGGGGAGGTGGAAGAATTGATGCGGATTTACAAAAACTCCAACACTTCTTTGTAATTAAATGCACTGTTAACTAGATAATCACGTTTAAAAGTAGGAGTATTTGGCAATGTTGCACAACTTATGATTGAACAGTCTGCTTCTACTGGTGGCACCTTGATTATTCTAACGCTCTATAAAACCATTTAAGTAACATTGGCCATGTATCAAATTCAGATGTTTTGTCGCTGGCGTGCGAGACACCAGAAAATTCTGGGGAAAAGGTCAGGTTATTGTTCACTGCACCATATGTAAACATTACCTCAGATTCAACATTCCCACATAATTACAAATATTTTATTTGATATGTTTAAAGGCCTGATTATCTTACCTATTCTGTTTGAGAGGCTTATGCCATGGTGAGTAAACAAACTAATGTGGAATTGTTACTGATATTGAACAGTTTTAAGGTTGGTGGACACATAATACCTATGTATGTAGTTTAAAAAATACATTTTAATCATTATTCAATGCCATACTGCGGTGATATTTATGTGACAATGCAATGCTTGAAACAAAAATAAGCATTCCGAAGTTTATGGCACTCTTATGTGAAACACCTCTTACGTTATTACCACCATTATTCTGCTTTGAATTTAACATTGTGGTACTAATAATTGCTAAATGTTTAGGAAAGCATCATTTATAATGTGAATTTACACTCTACTGCAATATGTTTAAAGGAAATTTATGTGCAATTGTGTAGAAGTGTACGCTTCTATTTAATTTTTAATATATACGTTTTAAAGTGGGACTAATGTACTTCATGCCAGCACATACATCTAATTACAGGTCTAGAAAAAAGTAACCTGTATAACATGATAAAGAAGTTTTTAGAAGTAATTTTGCCAACAGTTACTCCAATATGATTTAACAATAAACTTATGAGTGCAAAAACACTCGAGTTAATGAAATTTGCAACACTAGCACTACTAATAAGATTTGTGTGTGTGAGTATGTGTGACAGATATCAAAATATTTAAAAAAACATAGGTAAACAAAATTGACACTGCTCTTCATGCCTAGTGAATTTCACGAGTCACAGACTACCATTATTTACTTGGTAGCTTTAGAAGAAAAAAAATGATTGTAACCTTAATCACTAGCATTTATTACCATTTACGAGTATGTGAAAACATTGGGATTAATTTAAAATATCTGAACTAGCCTCCAGGATGTAAATTTGAAATAAGAGTTTGGAGTAAGTGTTTCATATGCCCTCAATTACGACAACTCAGAATCACACTACCTGTATCACAGACCCGATGGCAAACGGCAACAAATGTGTCTGCACTTGGCACGATTCTATTACAAAATCTTTCAACATAGAGCTGATAAGTAGATTGAGAATTGCACTGCATTTCTCTGTAAATTAAGATCATGTCCAGATATTGAGAATTGCACTGCGTTTCTCCATAAATTAAGATCATGTCCAGATATTTGGATGTTGAAAATCACGGCATTGTGTAAGTTATTCTGTAACAAGATTTTCTGTCTTTTGTTTTTTTATTCATGCCTCCTGTATTTGCCCTGATCTTAGTTATGGCTTTGACAAAAAAAAAAAACAATTGCATGCGATTAAATAAACATTCTCTGCAATCTACACTGATATTTAAGGAAAGTAAATGCAGCTGATACAATGTTGCCAGTTGTAACAGAACTAAGGCAACAAATTACAGACTTTTTAAATTTAATACAGACTTTTTCATTCTATTGAAATATGCCAAAGGAAAAAGTTGTCATTCTTTCAGTTTTCTATTAATATAATCATAAATTAAGAACCTTTAATCAACTTTTTTTTAAGAATCATTGATTGAAAGTATTTTTTTTTAAGAAAATGGTGCATTTAATTACAAAAAAGTATCAGAAGCCCCCGTTTATCTACATACACTCTCCCAACTCCCCCAGTCTGCAGGACCATTTCACTTCCACCCTGTATACCCAGTGGAATCTTTTACAGAACTTTCTAGAATTATTTTGACACATGTTCTGGAGGAGGGAAAAAGAAACTTCCAGAAGGTTCTAGTTATCTGCCAATAGCACACTCTATGTTTATGCTGGCAAGTGATACTTATCTTTGTTTGCTTTGACTGCCTGGTGCTGACCTTGGACCATATCCGTTGTGTCACGTTATGTTATGAATGACAAAGGGTATGCATAACAGAATGTGTTGACTCTGACTGTGACTGTTTCCATCCCTTCTCTATTGACATCTGTTTTCGCACTTTCGTTAATGGCAGGCTGGCCCTTGCTTTTGTTAGCTGCAATCATTTACGGTCACTGTCACAGCAGCAGATTGTCATTACTGCAGTTGAAGTGTTCTCTGTGTGGAACATAGTATTGTGGACAGCGAGTTACAGACCATTCTGCCACTTTTTCATGGAAAGGATTTTCCAGTTGCTTTAGGTACCTAAACTAATGAGAAGGAAGTGAATCTACCTTTCTCTTTCTAAAAATCCTTGCCAAGTAAATCTCACATGCTCTTTCATTTTTTCTAATGTGCTGGGGTATATGTATTGTCTTCATTTAATTTTGCCTAAAACTTTAAAAAAATCTCATGTGATACATTCACAGGACTTTCTCTACCCGCTATTGTTTATTAGTGGATATACAAAATATCCTTACTTACTTTTATATCTACTTCATTTTAATCTAAATAAACCATTGCAGAAATATCTTCATTACGCAATTCGTTATAGATGCAAAGGGAACAGTGATAGTCAATTGTTTAAGAACTGGATGCTATACACTGGCCTTAAAATTCTATACTGTTTCCGTGCAATAGCGAGAAACAAGTGAATGTTGACGAGAATGACCAAGAAATGATAAATTCAAACCAATCATAATGGTTGATGCCATAAAAAAGAAATGATAAATTCAAACCAATCATAATGGTTGATGCCATAAAAAACTTATTTAAAATAAATGGTGTGCTTTATAGAGATCTACATTTTTTGTCTAGTATATTTACATCTATCACTTAAGGTTTACCAGTTATTCAAGATTATACAAAATTTCTACCAAATGAAGTGGACTTCAGAGGCTATTCCCAGGAAATTCAAGATATACATTTTACTGTAATGTGAATATCTTTAATGCGTAGTATTTTAATCAAAATTGTTAAGAGCCATTTTTGAGAAAGTAAAAAATGTGAAAAACTCTTCCATGTAAAGAGTAGCCTGAGGTGGGGGATTTTATTGAAAATCTTCTGTAGCATTTTTGGAAGATACTGAATCTAAATACCAAGTTTGGTATTTATCTGACTTTTCGTATTTGAGTTATGCTGTCCACACATACATAACATGCACATATGGGTCGTTTTCTAAAACTCCTTTTTTATGCAGAGACCTCAAAACATGTATTTCTGGTGAAATCTTGATATCAAATTTTTGGGTGAAATACAGTACTTCTCCTACTTACTTTACATAGTTGAGAAAGTAAAAAAAGTTTCTTAACCCTAAGAATGGCATTTTTATTTTTATCTGAAATTTTGGCTATCCAAAACCACTTCCCCCCTTGTTACAGTTAACAGTGTTGTCAAATACCATGCACAGCATGCAGTGGGGTGAAGTAAATCATATAAAAGGTGGCTGTTCTATCCACATTACATTATTCACAACTTTTGCATAGAAATAACTGCAAATTAATCAGCAAGTGGGATGTAGCATACAGAAACAGCATTCAAATCTTAATATCAGAAGAATGGAAGAATAAATCCAAAAGTCACAGTAATAAGCTCTTGCAAAGGAGAAGAAAAGAGGAACTTCAAACTTTTATTTTGTCAGATGGTAATAGAGCAGTTTTTGGAAAAATTATAAATAAAAAAAATGCAAAGCGTAGTTTGATGAGTGTAATTTCATGAAGTCTTTGTGTTGCTTGCTTGAAAAATGCTGAACTTAGATATTAAATATGGTTTTCATCCAACTTTTCATTTTTGAGTTATGCTGCCCATAGACATGCATGCATGTATGTATGCACATAGATCTTTTCATAAAATCTATTTTTATTAGCAATGGGGTTCATGGTACTTGAAATTTTGAGTGAAATACAATGCTTCTTCTATATACCAGTAACCTTAAAGAAAGTAATCAATGATGGCCACAAAAAAATTTCCTGATGTGTCACATTTACATAGCATTCTCTACCCCTATCATTTATTTTAATGTAGATTTATTTTTCTATTTACTTCATGTTAATCAAGATAAACATTTGCAGAAATGGTTTCATCACTCATTTCACTCTAGGTACAAGGGGGAAAGAGGAAGTCAGGTGGGTAATCAGATGTTTAAAAGCAGTTGGTATAAGCTGGCCTTGAAATTCCACTCCTTCCATGACTTAGTGAGAAACAACTGAATAGCAACAATGTTTTAAGAAGATCACAAGTGTTAAAAATCTCAAACCAATAGTAACGGATATCTCAGAAATGGCTGATGCCACAGAAAAAGTTATTAGAAAATAAATTGTGTGTTTTAAAGGGATCTACATTTTTTATAGAATAAGTTTTTGTCTTTCTTATGATTTATCCATTATACAAAATTATACATTTCTTGTAAATGAAGACATCACAGGCTATTCACAGAAAATGGAAAATGTACATTTCATTTATCATATAAATATCTTAAATATATGGCATTCTAATCAAAATCATTAAGAACCATTTTTGAGGAAATAAAAAAATAATGAACAAATTTCCAAGTAAGGTGTATCTTTGTGGAAGGGGGAGGGGATTGTTAAAAATCTGTGTGTCACGTATTTGAAAGATATTGAACTTCATTTTTACTTTCTTCACTATGTATACTGTGTAGTTGCGAAGTATTGCATTCTGCCCAAAAATTTGATACCAGGATTTCACCGGAAGTATATGTTTTGAGGCACACTGAAACCAAATAAAGCATTTTTGAAAACATGTCCGTTTGTGTGGGAGGGAGAGAGAGAGGGGGGGGGAGAGGGAGAGAGAGAGACCATAATCAAAAACCAAAAAATAATTACCAAACTTGGTTTTTAGTTTCCATCAAGTTGTTAAGAAGGTGACTACAATTATTTGTTAAGCTTTAACAAATGTGAAGTTATTTGCCATTCTGTAAGTTGTTTCTTAGCACAATATTTGTTTTTTCACAATTTATTAGCTCACTGGAATGACTAACCGAAAATTCATGCACTCTGCAACAGCATTTTGTTTCCACACTACCGTCAGCATTATAATACTGACTACCAAGTGCTTTTGTTACTTTTCCTTGCCAAATGGGGACAAAGCGAGCTATGAAAATGTCACACGAAAAATATAAAATATATGTGGATTTTTAAAATTTGTACCCATTGCTTGGAATAACGTGACATATTTTCTTGTGACCCCAAATAATTAGATCGCCAAGCTGTTGAACAGCTGTAGCTGTGACCCTGTAAAATGAGTTTTATTTTATGTTAGGAATGACAGACAAAAGAATTAGCAATGAAGTTTCATATTGTTTTGATGCAAGTTTCACTAATTCAAATCAGCCTGCAATTGTTGCTGCCTGCGTCCCCTTCTATATTGGGCGTGGGAGACCAGAAATTTTGCTTAGAGGCCTCTTTATCAGGCTTGAGGTTCTTTTACATGCCGTAAATCTACAACACAGGACCACCGGCTTTACTTCCCTTCCAAAGGAGCCATGCTAAGGATTTTTATGCCAAAACAAAAATCCACTGCCCTCTGCTGGGTTTGAACCCACGATCTCAGGAACCAGAGGCTACCATGTTAACCTCTACAGCAACTCAAAACTGGCAATTGTCTTAAAACCAGTAGCAAAAACTACAAAGAACAGCAAAAACAGATAGAAATTAACAAAGAAGAATAAACAACTTCATGCCATTAAAAAGGAATGAAAGCGTGGTACGACTAGATGAAACAGACATGTAATGGACATGCATTTAGATGTTTACTGTATTCAATTTTGATGTTGGCTAACCCACATTATGTTGGTTGAATTGGAAGCAGATGGAAAAATATCATTGGTCAGTTAAAACTAAATGAAATGCCAATGTGCAAAATTGTCTTTCCACTTTGTGAGTGATATGATCATCGAAATGCTTTGCCATTCTCATTACTGGGCCTTTGTGAACCAAAATCTTGCATGCTGCATTGCTTCCCATTCTTGTTTTGGTTACCGTTTTAGGGCTATTGTGAACCAGCCTTAAAATCAAGAGAATACTTTTACTTGTTTTGGAATAGGGGGGGGGTGGGGATCTGATGTGTTACACTCACATGAATTTCTCTAATCTTGTACAAATTATTTCTACAAACCCTTATTCTCCATGTATTTCATATTAATCGAGATATTGAGATGTTAATCTCATTGCTAATTTTCTTGTAGGTGCAAGGGGAATATGGTAAGTTCTAAGCGATATAGTTAAATCTTTTAAGAACTGGTTGCTATGTGGAGCATTTCATTCCCTTTATATCTCCAGACATTGAAAAAAAAATGCAATGAGTAACGAATTCCCATTTGAGAAGAAAATTCAAACAAATAACAAGGAATAGCTTGGAAATGTGTCACTCCATTAAAAAAAAAAAAAAAAAAAATAAGTATATGACATAAATTGTGTTTTAACGAGCTCTACATTTTTAGTGTAGTAAAATTTTGTCTATATCTTAACATTGCAAAAAAAACATTCAAAAAGAAGAGGACTTTTGGGGACATTCCTAGAAAATTCAAGATATACATTTGATGTGTCATGAAAACATCTTACATATGTTATATTTTAATCAAAATCGTTAGAGCTATTTTTCAGAAAATCAAAATTTCAAAAAGTGTTCCATGTAAAGGGTAGTCTGAGGTGGCAGATTTTGTTGAAAATCTTTGTGTCGCATCTTTAAAAGATGCTGAACCTAAATACCATGTTTGGTATTTATCCAAATTTTTGTTTTTGAGTTATGCTGTTCACAGACACACACCCAGACCTTTTTCTAACAATGCATTTTTTGGATTCAAGGTGCCTCAAAACATGTATTTCTGGTGAAATCTCGATATTGAATTTTTGGGTGGAATGCAATACTTCTCCTATTTACTATATGTAGTAGAGAAAGTAAAAAGTAAGCCTCATGTATTGCTAAAATGCAAAATAAGTTTGACAAGTTATAAACTAGTTTATAGGTACTTCAAAGATGTTTACCAACTGCATGGAAGAAACAAAAGCTTTCAGCTGCAACTTAACTTTAATTGGACATCTTAGCTTTGTATATTTTTTGACAGTTGGACTTTCTGTTATATATACTTAATAACAAGCTGTTTATTATTTTTTTTTCCAGGTATATTATGACATGTATGAAAAATCTAAGGAAAAGTATGCAGCAGAGATGCAACTTTACAGCAATCGAACTAAGTCTTCAAATGAAGATATTCTAAGTTGATAAAGTATTAATGCTATAGATAAGAGCTCTGTAGTACAAAGAACACGAAAAACGTTGGTTGTTTATTCATTCATAAGGTTGCTGACGAATGTGTAAATTATATTTCAGATTATTAGAGTTATATTTTAAATGGTGTACTCAAAACGTTTCCTTGTTATACTTCAACAGATCAATTAACAAGTATTACAATAATGTAATAGGTTCATCTCAGAATCACACTATCTTAAGTTAAAAATAAATTTTTACATGTAACTAAGCACTTATTATTGCAATTTTGTCCCCGAATTCCAATTTATAAAAAAATCTAGATGCAGTCGTGTATAAAATGGAAGGGAAAACTAACAACCATGGGATAACACTAGTGTCAATCCAAGATGACTTAAGTAGCAATGGGCAGTTTAACCCATTTGCCATAATGGAGTGGTTTGGCACATGCAGATACTCTTCACCTGATATGGATGGAATGGTTCTGTGCATGGATTACAGCTATGTTAATTTAAACAAAACATTGCTTTACATGTGCATGAACATTTTTTGCTCCTGTTAATATACCTGTCTACATATTGCAATATATTACAAAAAAGAGGTTTTTTTATTCCAATTGAAAATATGTAACAACGGCCATAAGAAGCCTATAGTCTATTCTGCAGTTTATGATCCATTGAGCAAGCATTCCCTAAAGTCTAGTCTAGTCTCATCACCAAATTCTTAGAACATCCATCAGAAGCACAAGGCTATAAAGAAACTCTTCATCAATGAATAAATCATGTATTTACTTATATTTATGTTTAGTAAGACATTCCTTATGATTCACAGAAGTTAATACAAAAGTTACATCTCTGTCAGTAAACAAGGACGAATGATTCTTGGTACTCTGTTCTTGTTAGTAGACTCTAGCTGCTGACTTTGTCTTCAGCTAGCATGCACAAAATACAATCTAATGAGAAGTGAAGTACATAACAAGCTTCTCTGGTTATTATGCCCAAATTAGCTACCCAAGTTTTCAAAAAAAAAATTCTTTTGCCATTGTCAAATACAACCGCAATTGATAAATTAAATTGAGTTTTGTTTATGGATGCTTTTTAACTACTATCGCATTCTATATAGGGCGTGAAAGACCGGAAATTTTGCTCAGAGGCCTCTTCTATCATGCTTTAGGTTCTTTTACGTGCCATAAATCTATGACATGGGACCATCGGCTTTACTTCCTTTCCAAAGGAAGGCATGCTAATGGATTTTTACGACCAAAAAATTTCATTGCTTTCTGCCTTGTTTGAGTCTGCAACCTTGGGAACCAGAGGCTAGCATGGCACCCTAGACCACGGAGGACAACATTGCAATTCATGCTTATCTTTAGTGGGTTTATCCTTATTATTTAAAATTTCAGTAAAAACTTGTTTTGTGTTTCATCCAGATATCTTAAAAAATAACAATAATTTGCAGAGTTAAATTGCCAGCTGAGATTTAAACCGATATTGGCTGATGTACAGCATTTAGGCGTGTTTTAAATGGCTGATGATAAACAGTTTAATATATCTTTAGCTCTAATGCAAAATAATTCAAATACTACTACACTTACTTTGTACAGAAATTACCCGGTTTATTACAATCTTTTTCAAACACCCACTTCGTTACAGCTCCTTTATCCATATATCTCAATTTCCTTTTTATAAATTTATCCCTTTAGCTTAATTCCTTTATATTGAAATCTTTTGTGTGTGTGCGCGTGCGTGCATTTTTTTTTCTTTCTTTCTATCCTCATCACATAACGGACAACCTTGTTTAAAGCCATTTCTTAAATATCTTTTTACACATTTCTCTTTAATTTTAGAATCAAACAATGGTACAGAATTCTGTACCAATATTTTAGTACTTTTTCTACAGTGCTTTCTTTCATACTGTGGCCACCACACAGCTGCTTGTGCACCAGTTATAATATTCCAGCAGCTGCCTTACGTTCTCATAGTTAAATTGCAATGGTAATACACACAAAATAATTGCTCATACATTTTTACAGCAATCAATAAACACAGAGATACAGGAACCATGCACCATTTTTGAACAGTGATGTCAGTCTGGATTTTTCTAACAAGACTCTGCTATTGCACATACTGTTGATGAGTTGTTAAATTTAATTCAAGAAATGTTTGCAGATGAGATAATTAAGGTCTGTTTCACATAATTTGCCCCTTATCTCTTTAATGGTCATGTGCACTAGTTACCTCTCACTGGCTGCTCTTGTGGAACAGGCTGTTGTGTGATACAAAATAGTTCTTTATTTAACATGATCATTTACCTTAATATATTCAAAGATAATGTCAAATTTACATTTTCATAAGCGTATGAATTATATATTTTACATAACGGATGAAGAAGGTTAAGGAGTTGTATTGTAGTTCAAATGTTGGGGAGCCGAACTTGAAGTAGTTGCAACCGCACGTATGGTAAAAAGTTTCCGGTAGCCTTCGCCCCAAGTTTAAAAATATTAACTTTGTAATTTGACTGTTTCTTTAATTATTATATATTTATGTTTGTCTCGGCTGCATCAGTATTATTGTTAGAGACATGAATTTCTTTGCAAGGAGTGGTACGGCTAAGAATGTAGACTTACACAGATTATAATTGTTTACTTCACTGTTTTTGTATTAATTCTTGACACAATTTAAATCACACTTCACTGATATAGGGAGCTGCGAGATTATTTATTAATTACTTGCACTTTATAACTCGTAAACTATTTTTGTCTCACTGAATACATCTGAAATTTCTCAAGGACGCGTCTCGCGTGTCTGCTAGCAACTAACTTCTGAATTTGTAAATTTTGCTCCATTTCAATTTCTGATTAGCTAATCCTACTCCAATAGAATACTTTTATTTAACTTAAGCTTTTTTCTGGTTGTTGATTGGCTATTTAATAAACTGTCTCAAAAATTACATTATTGTTGCTCCAAGAATGACTAGTAGTTTTATTAAACTTTCTAATTCATTATTCCCTCAAGGTTACCTCATTGTTAGCAACTTTTAACCTATTATTCTCGCAGTTCCTACATTATTAAATTACGTAATGCATTCACATAACATTATTGAACGTGTACATAATAATATAAACATTAATAGAATGCCTGTTACATGCACTTTTATATATTGTTAAATACACATCTTGCTTTAAGGTGGGCTGTTATTATATTATCAAATTAGACTGAAATCATTTAAGTGTTAAAAATACTGCCTCAAATTGCCCCCTTTTAGAAATATTTAAAAATTGTTCTTTTTGTTTTGTTCTTTTAAATTTTTAAATATTTTCTGAAAGTCTCCTGAAAGAAAGAAGTCTTTCTCCGTGGACTAGTGGTACTGTACGAGCCTCTAGTTCCCAAGGTCACGGGTTCAAACCCAGTGGAGGGCAATGGATTTTTTTCGGCGTAAAAAATCCTTAGCATGGCTTCCTTCGGAAGAGAAATAAAGCTGGTGGTCCCGTGTCGTAGATTTACGGCATG